>CM068715.1:12400661-15273161 GCA_035079005.1 Fraxinus americana | reverse complement strand
CCGCTTCAATGTTTGGATAAGACATTCATACAATGGAAATCATAGCAAATTTTCATAGCAATACTAATCAGCATCCTTACACCTATTCTATAATCAAACATAATAACCAATACTAATTAGATAAAATCAGCATCCATGCATGTTTTCCAACTAAATAATAAAAAACACTACCATTTTAGACAAAATCAGCATCTAAATCCTATATCCTCCTACCACATAAAATTGAAAAATATACAAAGAAAACAATTATGGATCGAAATACATGGCAAAAACTTCAGCAACTAGTTTCTTCCTTCAACATTCAATCATATCATCAAATATTAGTTCACGTCTATTCCGGCCAACAACAGTTCTATAAACTTGATAGTGTATATTCCGAATCTCCCCTGCAAAGATATTTGAAATAATAAATATAATATATGTAGCATCAAAGCAATGAAAATATAAAGAAGATTTGATATGGATTATTTATGCATTGTTTTGTTGTGGAACATCTACATATCGACATCAATCAAATAGCTTATGTGGATAATTTTCCCCAAATAATCATTTGAAAACGAGATCTCATTTTTTTTTGTTACAATCATCCTCATTAGAAGCCGGCGAAGTAGTTGGGTTGAAAAATGTGTATGCTTCATTTGATATTTTTGTCTAAAACAAGATTCCATGAGCATTTCTCGGTGAACATTATCTAACATCTCTCAAACATAGTCAAATTTTTGTAGGGAACACTTCTGCGAAGGTCTACTTTTAATTCTATCTTCAGCAGGAATCACATACTCAAATGAGTGTTCCATTTCTACAATAAAAATCATAAAACGATCATGTTAATTAATCAATGACCAAATATGAAGAATTTACAATAATGTTAAGTGATATTTAGTACAATTCATTTTAAAAAACAGATAAAAGGCAAGATGACATTTTTAGAATTACATAAATAACAGGGTGCCATTTCAGAACTAGATAAACTTCAAGGTGCCACTTAGAAGTCAAATAGGAATTGACAGATCTATATTGGTGGAATTCTGAAGATCAAGTTGATCCACATAACAAAGTGTTGCTATTGAATATTCTAAAAAGGATTTAAATAGCAACGATAAGTCCTTTTACATTCAACTTAAATTGGGTTAGTGGGTAGTGAAGACCCAGTGCCCAATATGAATGCAACTTTGGAACACAAAGTACCACAAAATCAGAAATCTACATGGTTGGTTATGCACAAAAGTATACAAAATTCTAAGGTTTGAGAGAGTTATATTCGATTCTCCCATTTGCAATAGGTGAAATTCAACGTCCTCCAAAATGTCCAAATTTGAACTCTTCTTTCTTGAATGATTTTGTATTGTGATTATTGGACTCTAGCATTCAAGTATATGCATAGGCATGCAGATGACAAAAGAAAGAAGATTTTTAAGATTGTGCACCCAATGCATATTTGTATAGGTGTATCAACTACTCAAGGGTATTAAAGTGGGTGTCTAAGAAATTAGGATATAAACCAACAACTTGGACATGGCACTAGACATAAAGGTGCCTAGTTCTATACCATCAAAGCATGGACCTCACAAAAGGCATATTAGGTTCAAAGCATTACTTCATAAAAAATATTCCTTTATAAAATGACATAATATTTCTCATTCAGTCAAGAAATTGAAAGTTTTAGAAAAGCATCTTGTAAATAGCAATATACCAAAATTTTGTCCAAGCACACATGAACTTTTAAAAATTAGTATACCAAGGTTTTGCTAAAATTTTCGTAACTGAGGATAGCCACTAGGATAATGGTTATTGGAAGTGGAATGGGGAAATAACTCTTCAATGATTCACGACAATGGAGGTAGCAATTCGCGAGGTGGCGGTAGTGGTTAGCGACGGTATATGAACTTTGCGGTGGGTTAAGCAATAAGAGAATAAGAGATGAGGTTGATTAGATAGATTTGGCATAGTGTCATTCGAATTGGGAGGAAGAGATTGTCGCCTTCTAGAGAGGAGTAGAATTTATAATTAATTGTTTCAATCACTTTGGGTAAAGCCGTAAGGGAGAATGGAAATTGGAAATTCACTGTGAAATTGGAAATTCACTGTGATGTAATAAGGGTAATTTAGATAATCTATTAATTTTGATTTAAAATATTTATTTAAAAACTTTAATTCTAGTCAAAGGCTAAAATTGCAAAGTGTATTATCAAAGTGGCTATTTGACCTAATTTCCACAAATAAAAATGATGACACGCGTTTACCTAGCGGCGGATTTGGATGGAAACGGACAAAAAGATGTTTTGTGAAATCAAATGTATAATTAAATGTGAAAATGCCAAAAAATTAAAAGTACGGAAGTTTTTTTATATTTACCCTTTTAAAATTCCTGGGTAATTCTTATTCCGCATTTCGACAATTGGTATCAGAGAAATCTAGATAGTTAGTGTGCTTGTTATTTCTAAATCTAATTGCATGTTCTACTCGAGCGATATCTAGGAATAATTATTTTTTTGATGATTGAAGGATTAAAAATATTTTAAATTGTGGCCTGATTATTTGTGGTTAGTTCTCATTGTAAATTTTTTTTATTTTGAGTTTGTAATAGGTAAATTACAATTCCAACGCCTTGATTTAATTTTCTTTTCAATTAAATTCAAGATTGTGATCCTACAAGATTTATGTAATTTTTAATTCTTAAAATTCTTGTAAATTAACTAAAAATTTAAAGATCGGATGATGAAGATCAAGGAATTACAGAAAAAAAATTAGTATCTACACAGCAGGTTGCCATCGAGCTAGAGGCACCTACTGCCGACACAGTGCTTGTTGTACAGACAGCTGTAACCTGGGATTATAGAGGCTGGATGTGCGAGTTGCATCGATCCGGATTGACCTTCGATTTAGATCCGCTTGTGCGGGTCTCATCGGATTTACATGGGTCAAGTTTGGAATTCATTTGTAAAGTGGTCGAGTCCCATTGTTTTTTTGGATTGCTACCATTTGAATCCTTGGAGATTTTTAGGCTGAAGACTTCGATAAAATATTAGGCTTCGGTCCATTTACTTAGGACTGTAAGCAAAAATCGCCAAATCGAAAAATCGAACCGAAACCGCAATTTTGAAACCGGCGGTTTGATGCCACGTGGACTCGTCAACGAAATGGTTTTGAACCAAACCAAAACCGGTTTGGTTTGAGTTTGAGAATTTTAATTATGGTTTGAAACCAAACCGGACCGGCGAAAAATATATAAAATAAAAAAATAAAAAATTGATTTTTTTTTGAAAATTTATTTAAAATTTCAATTTTGTAAAATTGAATAATTTTGTTATTTTGTAAGTATTTTTGTCAATTTCTAATTGTCTATTAATTATTAAGATTTACGACCCGCCCAAACCTAATTATATATAAAAAAAGGCCCAAATTTAAAAGAAGTAGCACTAAACAGCTCAACACATGTCCATATACTTACAAGTCACAACCCTAATCTTCCAATTTTCATTTCTCTCACTCGCAACTCGCTGGTTGCAGCCTCGCTCCCCGCGTCGCCTCCTGGTTCCCCCAAATCGTCAACGTCCTCGAAATCTCGAACATCCCAGTCACCAGTACTGTACGTTCGCCGGTATTATTAGACTATTTCAGGTTCTTGCATATTTATTTGATCGTGAGTAAGTCTTAAAGTTGAAATTCGTGCTATCAGTTGTGCAAAAGACATTTGTTTACATAATGAGAGAATATGTATAATTTCGTGTTAAATTGCAGAAGATGAAGGTGGGTATATATAGTGGAATGAGGGAGAAAAAATATTTGCAACTTGTCTTTTGGAAGCCATTATTAGATGGATTGGATCCGTGTCTTAATTCTTTTTTTTTTTTTTCCAATTTGCTAATTAAAATTTTTTTTTGTGTATGAAGGACAAAATTGATCATGAGTTCTGTGGTTTCTTGAGTATGTGAATGTTTCTTCCTTTTGCTAGTTCTGTGAGTTCTGTGACAAAATTTGATGTTTCTTGAGTTCTGTGATAAAATTAATTCGTTTATTCCTTTTAATAGTTGAAAATGGACATTATTATGTTTTTTTGGACCTTATATTTATTTTAGTGGACTTGTATTGTATCTTTATCGTAAAATACTATCCTAAAACGTCAAAAGGGCGAATAAAAAACTATGCTTTAGTTTATTGTAATTTTACTTTTATTTTGTTGGTATTTAAATTTATAGTAAATATATTTAGTTTGTTTTAGATTTATTTCTAGTAAGATATAAATATATATTGAATTAATGGCATAAAAGTAGATACTAGACATGAAAAAAATAT
Organism: Fraxinus americana; assembly: GCA_035079005.1. Taxonomy (NCBI): domain Eukaryota; kingdom Viridiplantae; phylum Streptophyta; class Magnoliopsida; order Lamiales; family Oleaceae; genus Fraxinus; species Fraxinus americana. The sequence goes on along the minus strand of CM068715.1, from coordinate 15,268,865 downwards.
ACGCGAAACCGGCGGTTTAAAACCGGACCAAACCGTTAGGTTTAGATTTGAGTTTTTTTCAAGCCGGTCAAAACAATTTGGTTTAGGTTTGAGTTTTTCTCAAACCGGTCAAAACGGTTTGGTTTGAAAATTTGTCAAAAACCGCAAAAATCGGACCGCTTATACCCCTACTTACTTATAATTTAATTCTTGAGTCGTTTTGGACCACAAATAGTTAATTTGTAAGAATAGTACATATCTAAGATAGTTATAAGATACAATTTCAAAATTAAGAAACTTGTTTTGAAGTTTTAAAAAGTAGGTAATAACTCAAATTTTAATAATTAAATAGATAATTAAAATTTCTTATTAATTAAATATATTAAGTTCACAATACTATACAGTTTGTCATCACATTTACGTACTAGTCATACAATTCCACAGCACAAATCACAAATTTTATTGTTTATAATTTATTTATCGGTCACAAATTATCAAATTAATTGGTCCACCATTACTTCAATCACAAATCGCAAATTTTATTGTTTATAATTTATTTATCGGTCACAAATTATCAATTTAATATGGCACACATTGTTTCTCGATCAAAATCACAAATTTTATAGGCCATAACTTATTTTTTAATCCTAAATTATCAAATTAACCGCTAGCACTACCATCACCACCATCGCCACCACCATTTGCAAACAACAATAATCACGAACAAAAACCATCCCAAAAAATATGCTAACTACATCTATCAAATCGAATGAGGAAGAAACCACCCAAAAAATCCCAAAACCATTGTTACCCTTCTCCTCATTGTCACCATCTCCACCATCAGAATCACCACTTCTACCACCTACATTATAAAAAATAGAGTCATTAATCCTGGATTCACCTCCAGCACCAAGTTTCTCCATATCTATGTAACTAGAAAACAAATCGTCATCCGATACTATCTCCTCTACACTTTTTGTTGGTGCATTGAACTAGTCCGACGCAAGATCTAGATCTTTCAACAAGCAAAAATTCACCTTGGAATGCGCTCTCCAGTATAGGTCGACCTCATTGCCCTTGAAAAAATGGCATCTAACTCAACGCATACTTAGAGTTTGGATCTAGCAACAGTAGCATCACGATGCCGCAACGCAGCACTGAGTGCAATGGTGATGAGCGGCCCTGCACCACACAACAACACTCATCAATGCTGCGCATAGCGGTAGTGGATTGGTCGGCCCATCTATTTCGCCGTATTGTACACAGGGGCGGAGTCAGCTTTTGAAAGTAGGGGGGTCCTGGAATTGAAGGGGCGGGGGCCTACAGGGGTTCGGGGGCAGCGCCCCCAAAATTTTTTTTTTGAAACATTATCAATTAAAATGAGAAAAGTTGGTACTTTGTGATGGAGAAAGTAAACAAGGGAACATAAATTAATGTACGAAGATTTCACAAAAAAATAAGAAACATATAAAAGAAACTACCAATCTTGAATTTAACAAATCATACCTTATTACAAGCGTTCCTTTCGAGTTTTCATACTTTGATAATGTTGTATAACTACATCATCATCAATCATGTCGAATACATCCTTCTCAATATACACAAGCAAGCTATCATTTAACCATTTATCATTCATTCGATTGTGCAATCGATTCTTGACATAATTCATTACAGAAAATACCTTCTCTACCGTAGCAGTAGCAACTGGAAGAATTAATGCCAATGTCAAAAGTTTGTATAATAACGGGTATACTGCATGTTTTTTTGTCACAACCAACTTTTGTGCAAGTTCACAAAGGCCTTTTAATCCTCCAAATTCTTCACTAGTGTGCATATCAATGATGTATGTGTCAATTTGATCATCAAGTTCCAGCACATCTGATCCTTCAAAATCTTTCGGATTGTGAATTAATTTGCTCTTGTCAAAAGCTGCAAATGAATTATCTGGACACAAACAAGCTACACAAAGAAGTAAGTCACTATTCACCTCATAAAACCGATTATTCAACTCCTGAAGCTGCATATCAACGACAGAATAAAATAAATCCACACGGAAGTGATGCAAATTTGTCACAGTGATACATCGTGAACGACCCAGAGGTGTATACATATCATCCATGTTAGGGACGGTAATGTCGTGACTTCCACAAAAGGAATTAACCTTCACCAAAAAAGAATCCCAGTCATCATCTCTAAACTTTTGGAGCTGTTGTTTACATATTTTTACCAAACACATGGCATTACCAATATCTAGGTCTTTCTTCTGTAATGTTTTCGACAACTCATTTGAAATTCCTAATATCTTTTTCATTAGATGTAGGCCAAATGCAAACTCAAATGTACGAATTGATGCCAACAAAACCCGTGCTTCACCCTTTTTCCCACAATTTGTATTATCAGTAGCAATTATCTCAATAACCTCAATTGTACTTGAAAACATGAGCATCAGGTTACAAAAACATTTGTAGTGTGAGCCCCAACGTGTATCACCAGAACGCTTGATATTAGTTTCTTGATTAAGGCCTCGACCGCTTGATATTTCACCGGCATTTAGTGCTTCAAAAATTTTGAGTCTTTGCATCTCGCGAATAAGATCACACCGCTTAGCAGATCCTCCAACAACATTCACCACACTATCAGCCAAATAAAAGAAAGATTGGATATCACCATGTTTTTTTGCAACTGCTAAAAGAGCTAGTTGAAGTTGATGAGCAAAGCAATGAATGTAGTACGCACTTGGGTTTTCTTTCAAGATAAGTTTTTTCAGACCATTATACTCACCCCGCATATTACTAGCTCCATCATAACCTTGACCTCTCAAATTAGACATGCTTAAGCTATATCTAGAGAACAAGTCGTCAATAGCAAGCTTAAGTGAGATAGCTGTGGTGCTTGAAACATGTTGGATGCCAATAAAACGTTCAATTACATACCCATTCTTCACATATCGCAAAACAACTGACATTTGCTCCTTAGTTGCAATATCACGGGATTCATCAACTAGAATAGAAAATAACCCATCACCAATCTCACTGATAATGACCTTGTTAATTTCAAAAGGCGAAAGCACTAACGATATCCTTTTGAATATCTGGTGAGGTCAATTTGAAATTTGCAGGAGCATTCTCCAAACAAACAGCATTAATCTGAGGATCGTGATTACACAACCATTTTAGTAGTTCCAGAAAATTTCCTTGATTGCTTGAATCTTCAGACTTATCACATCCACGAAAAGCAAGCCCCTGTCGTAGAAGATATCGAATACAATCTACTGATGCACCCAGACGAGCTCGATATGCACTTCTTGTTTGTTCTGATTGCTTGAAGAGACAAGACCTAATACTTTGTTCTTGGTGATTGAATGATTCAAACTTAATCCGAGCTAGGTTGTGTGCACTACCAGCTTGTCCAACATGTTTAATGAGCCTACTTTTCTTTTTCCAATTTGAGAATCCACCGACAACAAAAGAATTGCGACTTGAACTAAACAGATAGCAATACAAGCAAAATACTGCATTTTTTGCTATACTAAATTCTAGCCAACTATGAAATTCATCATACCAATTACTACTAAATCGTCTATCTTTATTTCTCTTTTTTGACACTAAAAACTCATGATTACGAGGCTGGCAAGGACCTCTTTGCACATATTCCCTTCGAACAACATCACGAACATTAACATTATAATGATTAATTGGAATTCGCATTCCAGGATCTGAAGGCAATTGTTCTACATTAATCTCATCACTTTCTTCCCCTCCATCCCCAACACCAATTTCATCAATATCTTCAATTTCATTTTCATCACTGTCATTCCCAATCCCAACATCAATCTCATCACTTTCATCCCCTTCATCCTGAATATCAATCTGAACACTCCTTTCATCAATGTTTGGTTCAATCAAAGATGGATGACCTAAACATACTCGTTTAAAATACTTCTCCATCAGCCTGGGGATTGAATTGAGGAAACTCTTTTACTCAACAATACAACTTCACAATCAACTAAACAAGTAAGGAGCAATCAGAAGTTTAGAACACATAATTAAAAACCATGCCATAAACTCACCAGTCACCAGAGCTTCAGAATTATAAGTTACAGCAAAATTCTCGCCTCTGCAAACAGCAATCCAGGTCTGAAAAACAGAAAATTTGAAGGTTATTGATGCAGCAGAGCTTCAGAAGCATAAGGAACGAAGAATATAAATTGGTGCCTAACCTTCGAAGTTCGAAGCCTCCTGTTAAATTTACCCTTTTATCTGGTAGTCAATCAATCAATTCAAAGAAGGAAGTGGAGAGCAGAGGCAGAGAGTCTGATTTTCGCCTCTGCTATTCGAGATTGGGTTTGCTTCTTTCTCAGTTTGACGGAAGTGGAGACTCGCAGCGGCGGAGGGCGAGGAATTCAGACGGGGAAGAAGCTACCAAATGGGGCAGACGGGTGTGAAGTGGGGGTTTTGATTTTTTTTTATTGGGCTGGGCTGGGTCTGGGGATGAAAGGGCTGGTTTGGGAGATTTAAAAAAAAAATTGAGCCCAAAAACTTAAAATAAATAAATAAAAAAAATTTTGGTAAAAAAACTAGGGGGTCCCCCCCCTCCGCCCCTGATTGTACATGAAGATGCTGGTAGTATTTAGAGAAAGTATATAGAATGATGAGAGATGATAGGGAGAAAATTTAATAATATTATTATTTATATTTAAAAAGTGAATTATGACTTGGTTTTTTAATAAATGAGTATTAAACCAAATTTTTGAAGTTGAAATTTAAAACCCGTGTGTGGTTGTAATTTCCACATTAATTATTACTTGTGAATGCTATAAATTTATGTGAAATATTATCATTACAAATATTATGGCATATATATTTATTTGTGATATCGCTCATAATACTATACATATGATACATATCATTGGACACTGATTTTCCTTGATTCTTTTATTTTAAATTAAATTTTTGTGGATAAAAAAATCCATAATAATTGAACTACATGTTTATTTCATTTATATAAACAGTTGGCAATAATTTAAAATAAAAATATTTTTTTTTAAATATTAGTTAGGAGATTGCATTTGTTTAAATAAAAATACGTGATCTTAGGGATGGCAACCGTCCCTGCCCTGTTACCCGTTTAAGGCGGGTCGGGGCTTTTTTTTTTTTTAAGTTTTTGATAATTTATTTTTATTGCCCATATTCATTAGATTTAGACAAATAATTTTAGTTGCTATTTTCTATTAAAACTAATGAAAATTTTCATTTAAAGTATTGAATTCTAAAAAAAAATTTTTTTTTTTTTTTAACGGGGCGGGGCGGGGACCCCGTTACCCGTCCCCGCCCCGAACCCACCCTGAGGCAAAATTCCCCGCCCCGTTACCCGTTTAAGTAGGTTTTCCCAGACCCCAACCGTTTAAGCGGGTTTTCCCTACCCCGTTCGGGACGGGGTCCCACGGGTATTGGGTTTGTCGAATTTTTTTGTTATCTCTACGTGGTCTTCTTTTGTCAATCCATAAGAAAAGTAATGTACTTACCTCGTGCTAGTAATGCAACAGACACAATTTAGGAGGGTCACGTAGTTTGGGTTGGTTGATTGATTGTTTTATGATAAGATCGTCTAGATAAATCAAATTTGTGATCATCCCATAGATGATGGAATTATTTTCAAGTATATAGAGATCTAGACTAAGGTTAAACACTCTAATCAATATCATCTATGAACCTCCTATAGAGGCTTTCATTTATGATTTCGGTGACCAAATAAAATCATACTAGACTTGCACAGATAATTGTTATCAAATATGATTTATTTAGTGAAACGATCCGAACTTCATCGATGGATGCAATGACATTTTCTGCAGAGGGACATGTTGGATATCAAGGATTAAATAGTCGTTGCATTATTGTAGTTTGATGGATCTGTTGGAAAATATATTATTTGGCAAATGAATTTTCACTTGTGTATGTGAAATTAATCCCACATTGATTGAAAGTTGGGATTTGAAGAGGAGCTTTAAAAGGGATTAACAATCCCACATTGGTTAGAAATGGAAAAGTGGGAATATATGGGGACTATAAATAGTACAATCCCACATTGGAAAAAGAAAAAAGAAAGTGGCAAGTGAGAAAACTTAAATAGTTATCCCACATAGGATAAGAATAAGTTTTTGGACCAATTTATATATGGTTAACAATTTGTAAGGTGTAACCATTTGTTGCATAGAGACTCCTCCGTGGCCTACGCGCCCGCAGGGGGGGTGCAAATCTTGGACCGACTTGGCCTTCGAGCCTTGAACTTGTGTGCGGGCGCGACCTGCGTACACGAATGTCGGACCGAATGAGTCAAAAATTGGCCACCAAGTGCAAGCCACGTTTTGAAAATTTTCTTTTACGTTTTTCCATTTAAAACATAACTTGAAAACTGTTTTCATTTATTTTTGTAACTCCAAAACGTGAGAATTCAATGGCAGAGTTATGACTGGAGTTATGACTGCATTAAGAGGCAAAGGCTCCTCCTTGCCTATATATCCCGAACAATCTCTTCAGTTCAGACACCACTACAGCACGAAATCTTTCTGCTCCCTTCTCAAATTTCTGTCGTCTTACAGTCACTTGGTGATTCCGTTCCGGCACACTCGTTCAGTTCGACTGTACAAACTACAGTTCACGCCGCTGTATCCTGGGAAGCAAGCGCTCGCATTACTTCGGTGAGGGGGCGAATATTGCTTTAAGGACACTGTGTTCGACACAGGCCCCGGCTTCAAAGACGCCAATTTTATCTTCTGTCAACTGCAATATTTTCTTTTTCTGTCCACTACAATTTGTCTATTACTTCTTTTAATTCGGTTAACTGTTCAGAGTTTACCTACAATCTTAAAGCAATATTTTCGTACTAATTTTTCTGATTGTGTTTCAGAAAATGGAAAATACACCTACCAATAACGTTGTGGGATCTGCAAACGAAATTGTGCCTCCTGTGGCTCAGGCTGTGGCTTTGCCAGGTTCTGATGTGGCTAAACTGTGGCTAATATGCCAAGCTTAGCTGCTGGTCCAAGTGGGACTAAGACTGTGGCTCCCATGCCAAGTCTGGCTACTGGTCCAACTGTGACAGTCCCGGTTAATCACGGGGAAAAGCCGGAGAAGTTCAATGGTTCGAATTTCAAGAGGTGGCAACAAAAAATGTTGTTTTACCTCACGACCTTGAATCTTGCGAGATTCTTGACTGAAAATGCTCCAGTGCTTCAAGAGGGTCAAGGAGACATTCAAGCAATCAGTGCAGTGGATGCTTGGAAGCATTCTGATTTCCTGTGCCGGAATTATGTGATGAACAGTTTAGCTGATTCATTGTACAATGTGTACTGCACAATAAAAACGGCTAAGGAATTATGGGAGTCTTTGGACAAAAAGTACAAAACCGAAGATGCCGGAGCCAAGAAGTTTCTTGTTGGCCGCTTTTTGGAATACAAAATGGTGGACTCCAAATCTATAATCAGTCAAGTACAAGAATTACAAGTGATCTTGCATGAAATTCATTCCGAGGGAATGGTTGTGAGTGAATCCTTCCAAGTGGCTTGCATAATTGAAAAACTGCCTCCTGCATGGAAGGATTTCAAAAACTACTTAAAACACAAGCGAAAGGAAATGAACGTTGAGGAACTAATTGTTAGACTTCGAATTGAAGAAGACAACAAAAGTTCTGAAAGAGGGTTCAATCCGGTTGTGGCTAAAGCTAATGTTGTGGAGCATGGCCAAAGCTCCAAGACCAATAAGAACAAGTTTGGGCCATCTGGTGGCAAAGGGCCCAAGTTGGGGCCAAAAGGTGGAATCTCCAAGAAGAAGTTTCAAGGGAAATGCTTCAATTGTGACAAGATTGGTCACAAGTCTACGGAGTGCCGTTTGCCAAAGAAGAAAAAAGAAGCAAATATGGTTGAAGATGTATCTGACATCAACCTTGCAGCTGTCATTTCTGAAGTGAACCTGGTGGGTTCAAATCCGAGAGAATGGTGGATAGACACCGGTGCCACCCGACATGTTTGCTCCAATAAGGAGATGTTTAATGGGTTTGAAGCAGCGGATGGGGAGAAGTTGTATATGGGAAATTCAGCGACCTCCGAAATCAAGGGCCATGGAAAGGTGGTTCTAAAGATGACTTCTGGGAAAGAGCTGACTCTAAACAACGTGCTTTATGTGCCGGAGATTCGCAAGAATTTGGTTTCTGGCTCGCTGTTGAACAAGCATGGCTTCCGTATGGTGTTTGAGTCAGACAAAGTTATTTTGTCTAAGTCTGGAATGTTTGTAGGAAAGGGTTATGTAAGTGATGGGCTTTTTAAGCTCAATGTAATGGCTATTAAGCCAAAAATCAATAAAATGAATAACTCTTCCGTTTACTTGCTTGAGTCTTCCAATTTGTGGCATGGTCGACTAGGACATGTTAATTACAACATTTTGCGTAGACTAATTAACTTAAATTGCATACCTACATTCCAAATTGATAATAAACATAAGTGTGAAACTTGTGTTGAAGCAAAATTGACAAGGTCATCATTTCAATCCGTTGAAAGAAAAACTGAACCTCTTGATTTAATTCACACCGATGTATGTGATTTAAAATCTGTACAAACAAGGGGAGGCAACAAATATTTTATTACTTTTATTGACGACAGCACAAAATATTGTTTTGTGTATTTGCTTAAAAGTAAAGACGAAGCTATAGAGAAATTTGTTCTCTATAAAAATGAAATTGAAAATCAACTCAACAAAAAGATCAAAGTGTTGAGAAGTGATAGAGGCGGTGAATATGAATCACCATTTGCTGAATTCTGTGCACAACATGGAATTAAACATGAAACTACAGCACCTTATTCACCACAACAAAATGGTGTTGCTGAACGGAAAAATAGAACATTGAAAGAAATGATGAATGCAATGTTATTAAGTTCCGGGTTGCCTCAGAACATGTGGGGAGAAGCTGTGTTATCAGCCAATTACCTTTTAAATAAGGTACCCCAAAAGAAAGAAGAAAAGAGCCCTTACGAGTTATTGAAAGGAAGGAAGCCTTCCTACAAATACTTACGAGTGTGGGGGTGTCTTGCCAAAGTAGCTGTACCTACACCAAATAAGGTGAAAATAGGACCAAAAACTGTTGATTGCATATTTATCGGATATGCACATAACAGTAGTGCTTATCGGTTTCTTGTGTTTGATTCTAAAATTTCCGATATACACAAAAATACGATAATGGAATCGAGAAATGTTTCATTCTTTGAACATGTATTTCCATGTAAGTCCAAAGATGAAGCAAACTCTTCTAAACGGACATATGAGACTATGATTGAGAATAGTCAGGACAACGAAGTAGAAGATGAAGTTGAGGTTGAACCAAGACGTAGCAAACGAGAAAGGACGGGGAAATCTTATGGTCCCGATTTTCTGACTTACATGCTAGAAACTGAACCTCAAAGCTTCAAAGAAGCTGTAAACTCTTCAGAAGGTCCTCAATGGAAAGAAGCCATTAAAAGTGAAATAGATTCCATTCTGCAAAATCATACATGGGAGCTGGTTGATCTTCCCCCGGGAAGCAAACCACTAGGCTACAAATGGATTTTCAAAAGGAAAATGAAAGCAGATGGAACTATTGATAAGTACAAGGCCAGACTTGTAATTAAAGGTTATAGGCAACGAGAAGGCATTGACTACTTTGACACATATTCTCCGGTAACGAGAATAACTTCCATTCGAATGATATTAGCGATTGCATCTTTGTACAATCTCGAAGTACATCAAATGGATGTCAAAACTGCTTTTCTAAATGGAGATTTAGAAGAAGAAATTTACATGGAACAACCTGAGGGGTTTTCTGCACCAGGACAAGAAAACAAGGTATGTAAATTGGTAAAGTCATTATATGGCTTAAAACAAGCACCAAAACAATGGCATGAAAAATTTGACAATGCCATGATGGAAAGTGGATTTAAAATCAATGAATGTGACAAATGCGTTTACATTAAAGACACAGGAAATGGTTATGTTATTTTATGTCTTTATGTTGACGACATGCTCATCGTTGGTAGCAACGATAAGATGATTAAATCTACTAAAAATATGTTGAATTCAAGATTCGACATGAAGGATATGGGTTTAGCTGATGTGATTCTTGGAGTTAAAATTTCAAGAACATCGGATGGACTCGTTCTAAGTCAGTCACATTATGTGGACAAAATTTTGGAAAAATTCAATAATGATGATACTGGCGTGGCTAGAACACCGATAGATACAAGTCAACATCTATCGAAAAATAGAGGCGATGGTATTTCTCAAGTAGAGTACTCTAGAATAATCGGAAGTCTTATGTACCTAATGAGTTGTACAAGACCAGATATCGCTTATGCAGTTAGTAAGCTGAGTAGATATACTAGTAATCCAGGGTCTGACTATGGACTACACTATACCAGATATCCTGCTGTTATTGAAGGATATACTGATGCCAATTGGATATCTGATATTAAAGACTCAAAGTCTACTAGTGGATTTGTGTTCACTTTGGGAGGTGCAGCCATATCATGGAAATCCTCTAAACAAACAGTTATTGCGAGATCTACCATGGAATCTGAGTTTATAGCTCTAGAATAAATGTGGTGAAGAGGCTGAATGGCTACACAATTTCTTAGAGGATATTCCAAGATGGTCAAAACCCGTACCAGTAATTTGCATATATTGTGATAGTCAATATGCGATTGAAAGGGCACAAAGCAACATGTACAATGGTAAGTCTAGACACATATGTTGTAGACATAATACCATAAGACAGTTACTCTCAACTGGAGTTATCTCTATTGACTATGTAAAGTCTAAAGATAACATTGCAGATGCGATAACCAAAGGGTTAAATAGAGAGCTAGTTACAAAGTCATCAACAGGAATGGGACTTAAGCCTCTAAAAGAATAAGTTATTGTAATGGAAACTCAACCTAGCTGATTGGAGATCCCAAGATCTAGGTTCAATGAGAAAACCTAATTTCAAATACTTAACAGTATCATTGTGGGGGTTATCTCTTGTCCATTCCTTTAATAACAGTGATGCCCGTGGAAAGAGGATAAGCAATATGCTTTTAATGATTCTTATGCGTCAGATCCAAGCAGAGTAATGCGGGTTACTCTTAATTAAGAAATCATTTATGTGAGAGAGAAGTGGGGCCGCTTCGAAGGGAATTGTGAGGCTCAATTCTTAATAACTCTCACTGAACCATGCATATGTTCATGGCCACAAACGAACATAACCATGATAATTGAATTGTGTTAGGAAGAATCCTGTGTGAGGTATATCATCGTTTATACAAAAGGCAGAACAGTTCAAAGACATCACGTCTACTGATCAGCTAGTAAAGTAAATATATTTTCATAAGGGAAGGTTCAAAGGGTAACACCTACCAAAGGGTAACACCTACCTATCCTATGTAGGTTTCAACTGTGGAACTTTGTCACCAAGTATTCCGTGTCTCTATTAATTTCCATTCATGTGGGGGATTGTTGGAAAATATATTATTTGGCAAATGAATTTTCACTTGTGTATGTGAAATTAATCTCACATTGATTGAAAGTTGGGATTTGAAGAGGAGCTTTAAAAGGGATTAACAATCCCACATTGGTTAGAAATGGAAAAGTGGGAATATATGGGGACTATAAATAGTACCATCCCACATTGGAAAAAGAAAAAAGAAAGTGGCAAGTGGGAAAACTTAAATAGTTATCCCACATAGGATAAGAATAAGTTTTTGGACCAATTTATATATGGTTAACAATTTGTAAGTTGTAACCATTTGTTGCATAGAGACTCCTCCGTGGCCTACGCGCCCGCGAGGGGGTGCAAATCTTGGACCGACTTGGCCTTCGAGCCTTGAACTTGTGTGCGGGCGCGACCTGCGTACACGAATGTCGGACCGAATGAGTCAAAAATTGGCCACCAAGTGCAAGCCACGTTTTGAAAATTTTCTTTTACGTTTTTCCATTTAAAACATAACTTGAAAACTGTTTTCATTTATTTTTGTAACTCCAAAACGTGAGAATTCAATGGCAGAGTTATGACTGGAGTTATGACTGCATTAAGAGGCAAAGGCTCCTCCTTGCCTATATATCCCGAACAATCTCTTCAGTTCAGACACCACTACAGCACGAAATCTTTCTGCTCCCTTCTCAAATTTCTGTCGTCTTACAGTCACTTGGTGATTCCGTTCCGGCACACTCGTTCAGTTCGACTGTACAAACTACAGTTCACGCCGCTGTATCCTGGAAAGCAAGCGCTCGCATTACTTCGGTGAGGGGGCGAATATTGCTTTAAGGACAGTGTTCGACACAGGCCCTGGCTTCAAAGACGCCAATTTTATCTTCTGTCAACTGCAATATTTTCTTTTTCTGTCCACTGCAATTTGTCTATTACTTCTTTTAATTCGGTTAACTGTTCAGAGTTTACCTGCAGGATCTACATGTGCATTCATGCATCATACACTAAATTCTTATGCACTGTATGCAATGTATGGTTACTTTTTTCATAATGTCACTTTGCCCATTTTCCATTGTTTTAAAACAAGCAACTAATCTAAAAATTTATGTGGATTGGAATCGTAATTTGATGTTTGTGCTAATGTGAAGTAACTTAATTTTGTTCTTGGGGGATGTCCTGATGGACCTATTGAGAAATGAGATTAGTCCAAGATGGCAGCTTGTTTTACGTTTTGACTTTAATGTCCAACGCGTTACAAAAAAAAGCTTGAAAGTCAAAGTATCTTCTATGACATATCACAAAGCCTTCAATACATATTTAGCACTTGATATCTAGAAAGCCTATGAAGTTTCATAGTCCGACTATGATCGCACACTTCAACGTGGTGAAGAGTCTAGATGTAACCATCAATCATGGGACTTAAATTGATATGGTATTGAATTCTTTATGTGATATGTTTTCATAGTTTATAGTGGACTATTAGTTGCACAGGATGAATATTCCATTAATTGAGCTGCTGATTGAGTTACAATATGTCGAAAGTGGCCTTAAGGGTTAAGTTGGCAATGCTCATGCAACAACTGGTAGATCCTTTAGTTCTAAGACAAAAGGTGAATTTGGAAAGGAGGAAAAAAAAAACTACCAAAAAGCATGAGAGCAACAAAAGGCCCAGAGAAGATGGAAAGTCGAGAGACAAGTGTTCCAACTATGGTTGAAAAGGATACTCAAAGAAAGACTTCCCAGATACTCTCCCTATAAATTAGGAGAGGATGAGATTTTTCATTACCGAGTTGTTTAGTGGTCAAAATTGTATGTTGATACGGGTGCTTTAGGAAACTAGAAAACTGAATGAAGACCAGTTTAAAATTACCTTTGGTACTGAAGCAAAAGTTTCAACTAGAGTGTAGGAGCATTTTGTTTTTATTTGAGTAGTGGTAGACGTTTAATTCTTAAAGACGTTATTATGTCACGCGAATAGAATGAAAATTTGATTTCTATTTCTGGTTTCATAGGATAAGGTCATCCTACAAAATGGGCATCTAATGCGTTTTATGTCTTAATGAATAAAGTTCCTATTTGCTATGGAAATTTGATGAATTGCCTTTATACTTTAAACTATTCCACATTTGAAAATCAAAAGTTACTTTTATAGACCATAAACAAAAGTCGTATAATACTAGTTCATTCTGAGTTGTATGGACACATGAATGCACCTATGAAAGGAGCTATGAGTATTACTTTACAGATGATTACTCTATGTTCAAATATACTTACCTAATGGGTTGAAAGTTAGATTTTTTTTGCGAAATGAAAAGATTATTGGATTGAGGTAGAGAAAAAATTTAGGTAAAACCATTGAGACAATTCTTATCAAATTGAGGTAATATAACATATATCTCTTGGGAGAATTCAGGGACTACTTGACATAAAATGGTATAGTTTCTTAATTGAGTGCATCTTGTACACCCTGCAGAACGACGTTTTGAAGGGAAAAATAAGACATTATTAGATATTATCAAGTCAATGATGAGTTTCATAATTCTACCTATCTAATTTTGAGGATATGCACTCGAGAGAACTTATGTGTTCTTAACTTAGTTCTATCTAATTATGTTACCAAAACTACCCTATAATTGTTGGATATGCACAAGTCTAACTACATCACATTCGAATTTGGGATGTACAAATTGTATGCTGAATGAGAAGATAGAAAAGTTGGAGTCTGGGTAGAAAATGTATGTTAGTGGAATACCCCAAGGATACTATAGGATATTATTTCTATAGTCGTCTAGGTAGGAAGGTCTTTGTTGACTCAAATGTAACCATCCTTGAGGATAAATATATTAATGAAGGTCAATCTAAGAGTAAGATTATGTCGGAAGAAATGAAAGGGGGCAATTTTACAATATTGATTCCTCAACATTGCCTGGACATAAACATCCTATGGTGTCAAATATACTTAGACAATATTCTCTAAATGGGAGAAATAAGTTTTTGTCCATCATAAAGATCAAGAGAACGTTAAAGGTAATGAAGAGTTAAGGCGTATCTTGATGGTGATACTGTCGTTGAAGAAAGTATTATGATGCCAAATGATTCCACAATCTAGAATCTATCATCCCTTGACAAAGTCAAATTATCATCAAGCCACTTTTAAGGTACTTATTGGTTGGAGAGTCCAATTAGGTGATCTTTACAACACAAGTCGATGATTTAACGTCATATATGTTAAGAATATAGGGTTATTTTATATTATTGTTTTTTAAGGGTAGAATAGTATTTTCAATTTCCTTTATTTAGCCTATATATAGTCTCTTTGTTTCTAAGTTAAATCATTCTTTAGTATTCAATTGCATTATGTAGAATTAATTAAACCCTAACCTCCTTTTTCCTTTTCTTTATTTCTTTGAATTGTTTAACATGCTATCAGAGCTGTTACGATCCTAAACACTTTAATCTTGAATTTCGTTCCTGACGAGCCGCTCGTCCGGCTAGCAATTTTGTTTTCTTTTTGGATCTGAATTATTGATTTCGTTTTTTTTTTAATTCTTCTTATCATTGAAGAATTTCCCTCTTTACATGCCGTGGACAATATTGTATTGATGGAAATCAAATCTGGAGATTCGAATTCTTTGGGTCACCAGAAATTGGGGCAGAGGAAGACACTGGAATTGAGGGTATATTGAGTAGACTAGAGCAGCCGAGGAGTACTGATTTTGGAATTAATTTAGGATTTTTCTATTAACAATACAAGTTGGGACTGAAGGCAAGAAGAAGCAAAAGGAGAAGAAGAGAAGGAAGCAATAAAAAATGAGGGAATGGAAGATGATTTTCTGGAGGTCAGATCTGTACTGAAGCGCTTGGCAAGGTGCTTCAGAATGTCGGTGAAAGTGGCCGTATTGAAGTCCACCTCTTTGAGAATTTCACATGTTTCACTTCTGAGGTCATTGTCACTTGGTTTTAATTTGTCCTCCTTGGGCTTGCCTTTGCCTTTCACAACCTTCTTTCCAGTACTCTCCTTTGATGCAGACTTCTTTGGAGTTGTTGATTTCTCTTCAAGTGCTTCAGCTTTCTTCTTACCAGAAGACTTCTTTGCACTTGTATCATTATTGTATTTTGTGCGACTAGGTGACTTTGCAGGAGCCTTTTTGGGTGGAGGACTGGCCTTTTTAGCAAGTGCAACTTTCTTGGTTTTGCCTCTTTTCAATTAACAATAAAAGTGGGCAGCTGGTTAGCATATAATTACATGCTTACTTTTGGACGGACGGAGCTGTTGGGGAAGAAACTGGACTCTTTTTTGGGTTTCATTTAGGCATAAAAAGATAGCAAACAGGGGATTAAAATGGGGGATACACGCAGACAGAAAGGAGGGAGTGGCCGGGGAAAGGGGATGTCACAGGTTGTTGGGTTTTGAGTTTAATTTGGGCCAATAGTTTTAGTATTGACAGTGAGCTATTGGTTTTGTGTTGATGTTGGGCTTATGTTTATGGCTTGTCTTTTGATAAAAATAATTGGGCTTGTTATATTAGATTTGCTATTTTGTGTGGACTGTTTTTGAGTGATAATTTGTTTGGGTTGCAATCTAATTTCTTTTGTGAGTTGGTTTGATTTTATTGTGGATTGTTAGCTTGTGTTGATTGAAAATTTTGATTTGGGCCATGGGTTTTGTTGGCTATTCGGTGTTTTGTTTTTGGACCACGAGAGTTGTTGGTGGTGGCTTTTGTTCGGAGTTGGATATTTTCTCCTCTTAAGCTTGTTTAGAGTTTTTCTTTAAGCTTTTGGTTATAGTAGGTAATCTGGAAGTTGGTTTGTTATATGCCCAGTTCATGAGATTGGAAATTTGGTTTGGTACATGCCCAGTTCATGAGATTGAGAGTTTGGTTTGGTTTGGTTTGGTTTATGTCCAGTTAATTTGGAATTTGATTTGGTGTTGGTTCGGTGTATTCGAAATTTGAAATTTGCATCCAGTTCATTTGGTATTTGTGGAGCTGGTATTTGAAATTTGCATCTGTTTGGTTTGATTGGTGGATGATGATTTTTCATTATCATCAACTTTGAGTTCTTTGTTCGGTTTGGTTGACATACAAGTGATTTTGAAGATTTGATTTATGAAGACTGGCACTATTTCCCTACATTTTGTCTCTTCATCGTTGCAGTTTGCTAATTTCTTCACGAAATCACATCCGGTTCATCGTTTTCGTTTCTTGCTTGGCAAACTCTCGATACTTCTTGCAATAGCATCATGAGTTTGAGGGGAGATGTTAAGAATATAGGGTTATTTTATATTATTGTTTATTAAGGGTAGAATAGTATTTTCAATTTCCTTTATTTAGCCTATATATAGTCTCTTTGTTTCTAGGTTAAATCATTCTTTAGTATTCAATTGCATTATGTAGAATTAATAAAACCCTAGCCTCCTTTTTCCTTTTCTTTATTTCTTTGAATTGTTTAACAATATAAAGAGGTAATAGATGGTGCATATGCAAATTTTAGGGCAACAAGCTATGAATGCTGAATTTATCTTATATAATATATTTGGGCAAATTCATAGAAAGTAGTCATATAAATATGCAAGTTTAAATGTTACTAATAAATGTGTTTTATACACATATCTAGATCCCTAAATATGAATATTTAAGATTGCTTTTAATGAATTATACCTTAATCTCATGTGTTAATGTGTTACTCTGTATATGAATTTGGAATGTGAATATGACTAGGTCGTGATGAGATTATGTTTAACTTACCTGGAGTAAGATAGTTATATAAAATTAGATTATCAATTGTTAAGATACACAATTCACACTAAATTACATAGATCGAGAATTGATAATAGGATAATAATAGCTAGATTCTAGTTCTCATATTTCATACGAACCAATATTAGATATTAGTAGAATAATTTAAAAATAATCAAAACATTTCTCTTTCGTGCTACATACATTTGAATTTGATAACGTCTAGTACAATACACTTTAAAGCTTATTCCCTATAGGACGATACTTTTACTGAATAAATTATTACTTGCAAATGATCTCATACGCTTGCAGTATGTCACCAAACAAATTTTGACACCATCGCTCTTCAATAAATTGATGACAATATTAGATGTAACGGTATGCCTCCCATATTTGACTGCATTCTTGACTTTCTTACAGTTATCAAGAATAGCACTCAAAAGAATAATCGTTTCGTATTCATCGGAAAACTTTTCATCACCATTAGTAATATCTTGAACCAATTTATTGAAAATATCAAGGTTGTCATCCAAATCTTTTGAGGATTCAATTTTGACAGCGATGAAACTTTCAAGTAAGAAAAATTTGTTGGGAATGGATTCAGTCAAATAAAGATCTTCAAGCTTTTTCCAAAATTTTTCAGCTGAATCATGTTTACCAACTTTTCGCAAAATGGAATCAGATAAAAGCAAGATAATAGAGGTACAAGCAAGTTCGTCAAACTTTTTTTCTGATCTAAATTCACAGTAGCAGAAAAAGTATTATCATTGGCTATAGATATCTTGTGCTGAAATAAAATTTCTTTCATCTTTTGTTGCCAAATATAAAAATCATCCTTACCCTTAAGACGGTGAAACAAAAGTAGTGTGCAGATATCTTAACAAATAAGACATGTAACATGCAAATAGATTTCAAAAAAGGAATAACCACATAGGATATGTCATAGAGGTCGGAAATATATGCCGATCTAAATTTCTAGAAATTCCTGACCCCAGATCAAGGGAGATCAAGGGAATTTTTGAGCAGGTACGGTCACGATAATAATTCTAATCAAAATCAACTCACCAACAAATATAGAATTACGTAACAGTCAAACTAGCCACAAAAAAAAAAATGATAATATCAAAAATAGGCAAGTAATCTTAAATTTCTAGCAATAGGCAATGTCGCAATCCAATTGGCCACCCCACGCGATGGTCTACTATTGCAAAAACTTAAAAGAGTATCAACCAATTTACCAGCCGGACCTGTCTGTGGTTCGGAAATATGAGAGATGCAAAATTAATTAAGGATTCAAGTCCTTGTTGCAAAATCAACACACATACGCTTCAATTGCACCACGAATACACGTTCAATTTAATAGCAGATTAATTCTCAACACACAATGGCCAATTTCGAAGTCACATGAGCCCAAAAAATTGCTCTGATACTAGTTTGTAGAGAAATCAGAACCAATCAACCAAATAATCAACAAAAAGTTAGTTGCATAATCAATTGATAATGAGAATTAATTGAGTAAATGAAATAACAATACCTCCCTATCAAAACTCCAATTGATTGGCACCAAAAGTGGATGAATCGGGGATCAGATCAAGGGCCCAAAATCACACAGCAATACCACCCAAATTGGACCAAGATTACCTAGTCAAAGACCACAGAAGAAGAATCCAAGAATCGGCCAAAAAGCTGCACACGGAGGCAGCCAAACAGGAGCAGTGAACGGGGCAGCGAGCCGGGGAAAATGCATGGGATAGAGGCCAAAGTCCAGTGATCAGATGCCGGCTAGAGCACCGGCAAAAAAGAGAAGTTAGCCACACAATGGAGCAAAAGCCACAGCAATCACGAAGTCAAGCAAGAAGAGGCATAACCGATTTCTACTAAGAAATGCCAAGGAAGCTGTGTGTTATGTTATGTTCTCACATAGGACAAACCCCTCTATAAATTACAGGAACAATACATATCTCAGTCTTTTACTTTACACTATTTAAAAAATACAAAAACAAGTTTCAAATTTCAAAAATCAGGTTTTTTAAATTTTAATTTGTATGAAATAGTAAATTATTAAATCAATTTATTATGACATATTTAATTCTAATATAACATAATTACCACACTCTACCTCCACCACTTTTACCGTTTCGAGGACTATTCCGACTACCGTTCCAATCACAACTCTTCTCCGACGACTGTTTCGGCGATCGTTCCGACGACGCTCCGATTTCGGCGACTATTTCGATTACCGTTCCACCGTCACTTTATTCCGACGACTACTCCGATTCTGACAAGTGTTCCAACTCCGGTGAATATATTAAGGTCACAGATTTATGCAATTTGATCACAATTCAAAAAAATTAAGTAACAATTCAAAATTCTCATAGTTCACAATTTGTTCATTTTGTTCATCGATCACAAATCACAAAATTCATAAGTCACTGCTTATTTTATGGTAAAAAACATCGCATTAATTGAACATAAATTATATTTAGGTCACAATTTATTAAATTATTGGTTACAAATTAATAATTTTTAGGTCACTAAGCATACATTGGTCACAATTTATCTAATGCAGTGGTTACATATTATTTATTGGTCACAAATCAACCAAATTATTGGTCACAAACAACCTAATCATTTGTGATCACCACCAAACAAATCATTTGTGACCATCACTTCACCACTACCTCCACCAGCGGCACCACCACTGTCGCCGCCCAATAGCAACATTAACATCTCAAACAAATCAAACCCCACACCCTTCCACCACCACTATCACCACCCCAAAAACCACATCCACCACAAAAAACCACCACTACTTCACCATCATCGCGACGACAGTGACGACGATGCCAACAACACCAACACAATCGTTTCTGAGCTCCAACTCATCACCCCAAAACCCCAACAACACCAAAACACGGAACCACGGTCGCCACTACCACTCCAACAACAAAAACCACGATCTCAAAACACTAAACAACAACAAACCTGCCGCCAAATCCGCCATAGCCAACCACAAAAATCACTAGCATTATCTAATTGACAATGTGAAATTGAATCTCACCGATCGGGTAGCATCATTGGAAGCGAGAATTGACAGCATGAGGGAGAAATTGGAGATGATGATGGAGAGATTGGATGGGTAAGAACGAAGTAGCGTCGAAGAAGGATTGGGACAATTGGTTTTAGGGCTTCTTAGTCTACCTGGTTTAACAGTGTAGAGGCAGATGGTGGCAGACGAGGTTTGAGGCGATGAGACCACTGGATCTACAACGTGATGCTACATAACATTGAGACCACTGGATCTACAATGAGACCACTCACCGCCAACCGCACCGAGACCACTGGACCTGCAACGCTACTGAACAACGGCGATGCTACAGAACAACCGCGAGCGGCAATGAGTGCTGCGGTTTGGGTGGAGAGACGGAGAGAAGAATAGGTAGAGTGAGCGACGATGACAATAGAGAAGGTGGATACAGCATCAATTATTTCTCCGGCGATGGGAAGAATCGTCGGCTGTAGTGGCGGTGGTGGCGAGGCGTTTGAGCAGAGAGAGTGGAGAGGATATGGGTTTGATATTAGGGAGATATGGTAGGGATGGTATATAAATTAGTGTATATAGATATAAAAATAAAAAAATTAAATTATTGATTAAAACCTAATTTTTGTAATATGAAACTTGATTCTTGATTTGTGAGAATGGAAATCTAAAATTAGGGCTGGGTGTAATTTCCTCTAAATTATAATAGGCCAAATAAGTGGGTCAATGGTTATGGGTCGAGCCCGTAAGTGGTTCTTGGTTCGTCTTTGTTACTTGGGCTGCCACATTTAAAGTGTATTCATTCATAGGCTTCCAAAGAAACCAATTATATATAGTATCCTTCCCGATCATTCATCATCGCCCCAAAGTTTATTTGGTATCAAAATATCCAACAATTACAATTACAATTATAAACTCAAATGTTTTGGAGCAAGTTAAACCCCACAACAGACACTCACAAAAAGAAAAAACCTACTTTAACTAAAAAAAGAAAATCAAAGCATTATCCAAGAATAGAATAACCAATATTGTGTTTTGGTGTTATATCCATTACCTATGAGTTGGAGTCAGGGGCGAACCAAGCACCTATCGAGCCCCCGCGACCACCCGTGCTGGATTTGCTGGGAAACTTTTTTTTTTTAATTACAATAAATAAATTTTTTAGTTTATATAACTGTTATTTCATTTCATTTTCAAATGCATCATTTAGTTGAGTTGGTTAGAGCTTGCAATTTTTGTGAGATGTCTCTAGTTCGATTCCCTAGCTCAATTCATATTTTTTAGTTATCCAATTTTTACCAAAATTAATAGGGAGGGTGGAGTTGAACTCGTGACTATCCTTAAATATTATTGAAATCCTTATCATTAGGGCACTTGCTGAGTTTGATATTATTGTTAACATAGTAATATATATTAAGTTTTAATAGTTTTAATCCAATTGTAAAAATTTGAACTCGAGCTCTTCACTTGAATTATAATTTGGCCACAATGTCATTTGGTGAGTATTTTTAACTTGCATAAAAAATTATATATGTTCAATTTGAACAAAATAATTTTTATATTTAAATTTTAGGCTTTGATTCCCATTTTTTTAAAAATATATTTTTCTCTACTTTTCAATCACACAATCTTCAATAAAATAATATTACATGTAAATTCAAAACTTTTCCTTATTTTAAACACACATTCTCTGGCAAATCACCATTCTAAAATGCATTTTTTTTTTACAAAAATGGGTATAAAATGAGCTCTTAATATTTTATTGTTATCGATGGCCAACGGCTGCCCATGCTGACTTAAAACCCTGGATCCGCCCTTGGTTGGAGTAGTGTATGCACTTTAACAAATTGCACTATTTCTATTAGTTACCTTTAATCTTTAGGAATGTATTTGAATGTAACACGATAACGGGCAAACCTCTTATCTTCTGCTATTTATAAGGGGAGAAGTCAAAAACTAATGGCCAGGCTGTTACATATCATATTACAAAGTATGATCAATGCTGCTGGTGAATCAAATAAATTTCTAGTCAGCAACTCTTCCAAGATGTTTTGATATAGTGTGATTCATGTTGTATCTTCTTCACTAGTTTACTTTTTCCTTTGCGTTTTATAGGTAGTGTTAAATCTTGCACGAGAACTGAGACCAATTACCTCCAAAATGAGAAGCAGGACAGGACCCCGAATTATATTTGTAGACTAAGCAAGTTATCAATTTTTCCCATGATGATACGCAAGAAGCAAATACGTTGGTTGCATTGCGTCCTGAATGGACAAATTATGCATTCTTCTATAAGTGTTGTGCCCTAGTCCAATTGATTTTGGATATAAACACTTTTAATATATAATTGATGCATTTTATTTATGGAAGGTCTATTATTTAATTGAATTAATATTCTAACAAATTAAATATTAGATTACATAAATTCAAGTTTTCGTAACTTGCTAAGCACAAACTTTTGAAGTAAGTACCTGATCTGATGATGACACTTAAATGAACACATGAATATTTTGTTATAGAACAAAATATTGGAGACCCGTTGGAGAGATTCCATATGGATAAATATCTGATGTTATTGGTTAATATCTGACTTTAGGTAGTAAAATTGGTCCTTCGACTTGAGGTCATCATAGTGCCTTATATGGAGATAGTCATAATTTGGTGAGGTTCGATGTTGCTCTATCAAGATTCACTAATACGGTATTGTTCGATTATGGCAAGAATCATATGAAGGATGTAAATGACCAATAGAAGATTCGTTACTCTTAGATAGCAAGAGATTATGATCTACATTTCATTCAGTTAAGTTGATAACGAAATCCTTGACCAAGGTTTGCTCATACGTCGAAAAGAGTTTTCAACTTATATCGACTTAAGAGTGGGATGAAAGATATGATCGATGATCGAGATTGAACTTCTATATCTCGTAATTGATCGAATCATATTGACAAAATGATTATCGTTTCACGGTAAATGAACAAGTTTGATTTTGTTATACCACGTGATATTTTCCATCACATATATTGTCTTGACACATTGGTAGATCACAATCTGGGATGATGAATTGATGATAAATTAAAATGGGTATTTTAATTTATCAATTTTAAATAGATCAAAATAATAACTCACATCGTTAGATACCGTGATTGATTTTGTTTCCACCGAGCTAAAACAATATGTCTATTCTCTAGTAAACCAAAGTCATCATTTATGGAAACCTAATGTGTCACACACAAAGTGAGAATTAGAAGAATGATGTTTATTAATTAATTGATAAGTGTTGGACAATTAATTAATTATGTTGCTTGTTAATAGGCCCGAGTTAATTAATTTGATTAATTAATTTAAGGACCGAATTTAATTAATTAAATTAATCAAATATTGGTCTAAGTTAAGTTTAAGGGATAGGTCAAGCCCACTTAACCTTATATTGATAAGTTGTTAGGGTTTGGAAACATAACATAACATAACAATTATTATCTTGTTAACATAAGAAAAGAGAAATCCTAATTCTCTCATTCGTTTTCCCTATGTGGATTTTTATCGGAGGCTGGACAATTGGATAGATGTGGATTGTAGATCGTGGTTGTTGATGTTCAAGATAAGTAAAGGAGTTTGCATATCTTTGGTGGGAATTAATTTTTTTATTTTCTATTGTGCATGAGTAAGTAAGTTACCAATAGTGATATCAAAGCGTACTTTTTGCTTGTTAGAAACTGTTTTACATGTTGGTACAATCAAAAGTTGATTGTATTTTTTTCTTGAATCTAACAATCTAGAAAATATATTTTTCATCTTCTAAAAAAATATGTTTTTAAAAGAAAATAAATTTTTGATTGAAAAATGGATCTGGATATCGATATCCAATGCGACAGTAATCGGCAGCAGAAACTTGGATGACCATCACTACCGGTGATTGTGTGTAGTAACTGCGACTGCGGCCCGTTGATGAGTGCTGTGCAGCGACAAGCACTGCTTCTTGTAGGTGCAGAACCCGTTGCAGCTTCGCGGTAGCGTTCGATGCTACCATACCCAACTAGCGAGGCGGGGGAGCACCACAACTTGTCAACACGACAACTGCGGTGGCAAGAAGGATGGGCCTTATATGCCATTTGTGAAATTGTAGGCCCTCGGTTGCAATTTAGATTTTAGGGGTCAACGTGCTATTTTAAAATAAAGGGTCTGTCATGCAATTTATGAAATTGAAGCGCCTATTTATAATTTTAAAGTAGGGGGTCATATTGCAATTTTCAAAATGGTTTTGAGTAGTAATTTTGAAAGGTTTTTAAATTTATTTTTGAAACGGTTTTAACCTAAATTTCAATTATGACCTGTTTAAAATTGAAGACTTTCTATATTATCGTTAAAATTTGATTTTAACTTAAATATTAAATTTTGACCATAAATCGATTTTTTAATTTTATTAGGAGTTTTATCATTAATTAAAATTTTAATTCAATTAGAATTAGAGTCGGACTTTAATTTATTATTTAATTAAAATTTGATTTTAATTAAATTCTCTCACCAAAAAAAAATTACGGAATTTAGGTTGGACTATAATTTGGTA
The DNA here is from genome assembly GCA_035079005.1 of Fraxinus americana. Classification (NCBI taxonomy): domain Eukaryota; kingdom Viridiplantae; phylum Streptophyta; class Magnoliopsida; order Lamiales; family Oleaceae; genus Fraxinus; species Fraxinus americana. The sequence goes on along the minus strand of CM068715.1, from coordinate 15,244,054 downwards.
TTTAATTAGAATTTGATTTTAATTAAATAGTTCCGCCTTATAATTATAGAATTAGATTTTGACTCTAAATTTGTATTTAATTAAAATTTGGTTTTAAATTCGCCCTATAATTGTGGAAATAGAGTTGGACTCTAATTCAATGTTTAATTAAACTTTGATTTTAATTAAATAAAATCATCTAATTAAATTAATTGATTGATTTGATTAATTAATTGTTTAATTGTTTCGATCCACCTGTCTAAATTAGTTTAGACAATCGTAATTGCTAGAAACTTGAAATATGTTTGTACATAATATTAGATATTATATAGGAATGTATTTATGTTATGAATGTATACTTAGTGGATGATTATGGATTCGACCATGTGGATGTGTTGAATGGTTATTTTTATTTTCGTTGTTTTATGGGTCTGCAAACTCTTATTTATTTTGGACCTTCGAGTCCGTTATTGTTATTATAGGCTTGCGTTCTCAATTCTTTAAGGCTTGTGTACAAACTAGTATAGAATACAGGTGGCAACTATACCAATTGAAGATGCAAGAAGATGAAGAGACCATAGAGATGGAGCATTGTATGATTCAATGTTATGTCCCTTGCGAACTAACCAACTAGTCTTTCTTATGGCGTGAGAAAACTAAATAGTAAAAGTCCATAATCATTCACACTACTATACGTTTGTTTATTTGCATTGTAGATGTATAATAATATATATATATATATATATATATATATATATATATATATATATATATATATATATATATATATATATATATATATATTACAATGAGACATTGCGTGATAAATCTCTCGCTAAAATACTAAGTCAGATTTTTTATTCGTCGTCCATTATTATAGTGAAAAACCAGAATCCTCAATCTATCGCTTCTTATTGAGTACACTCAAAGCTGATATATTATGAATATCTTTGACACTATGAAATATTAGATATTTCTGAATGATGGGTACAACTTAACTAAAATTTATCTTTTGTTGAGTACACTCAAAGAGATAAGTTCCGGAGACATGTTAAGCTAACATTTAAGATGTCTGAAGATGAAAAATTGTCAACTTACCAATTTGGAAGTTGTATGGAGATACAATTGGTTATAGTATCTACTCAAATATTTTATTAAGGTTTTTTTAGTACACTCAAGGCCCTAATATAACAAATGAGATCTTAGCTCACTGGAAGTGAAGTATAGATTCTATAAATTTATTTGAGAGGGTCATAAATTTAAGTTAAACTGTGGGAACAAAATTAATTTAATAAAAGATCATGTTACATTAATTGATGCATTTCTATTTATTATTCTTTTGTTTTTCATCATTTACGTTTATTGAATCACGAGTAAAGATATATATTTGAGATGCATACTGGATGCCAACAACCAAATCAAATTTTCTTGATTGGCATCGCAATTTGAGAATTGTTCTTATGCATGAGAAATTTGGTTATGTCCTTGAGTAACAATTTCCAGAGACACCTACTGATGACTTGACTAAGGAAGATGTGTCTACTATAATAAACACAACGATGATGATAATGTTACAACATTTGTGATGCTTGCTACTACATCACTTGAATTGCAAAAGCAACATGATGGTATGGATGTTAACACAATAATTTTTCATCTCAAATAGTTGTATGATGAAAAATCACGTGCGGAAAGATATGAGACTTTCAAACAACTCTAACAGTACAAAATGGCAGAAGGATAGTTAGATAGTGCTCATATACTAAATATAATTGGCTACATTCAAAAGTTGTCTCAATTGGGTTTAGTAATAAACCATGAACAAGTATTAACTTGGTTTTACAATTTCTCTATAGATCTATTCACAATTCATTATGAATTTAACATGAATATGCTTGAATGCACACTCACTGAGTTTCTGAACATGCGTAAGACTATTGAGCCCAACATCAAAGTTAGTAGCAGGCAAGTCTTGGCCATTGATTCTTCTAAGGGCATTAAGAAGAGATCTAAAGTAAACAAGGACATTATCAAGACTGATGACTCTTGATGAAAGGTCATTGGAAGAGGAATTGCAAGGCTTACTTCGCGAGCTTGAATGAAAGAACTCTTTTGAAGCTTCTACTTCAGGCATCTTTATTATTGAGCTTAATATGTCTACTTCATTGGCTTCTTTGGTATTAGATACCGATTTAGATCTCATATTTATATAAATATGTAGAAACTAAATAGAAGTAGACCATTGCAAAATGGAGAAGTTGTCTTACACGTTGAAAATGAGCAAAGGTTACTACATTGCCTGTAGGAGCGTACTTTTTGCTATTGCCTTTTGGTTTAGTATTTGAATTGGAGAAATGTTATTATGTTCACAGCATTACCAAGAGCATTATTTAAATTTCATGTTTGGACATGAATTATTTTAATATTAAGAACAATTATAGTTCCTTTTATTCTTGATAAGATCTTAGTAGTTATGTTAAGTTACAAAATGACATTTATATTATAAATACTGTTCTATAATGAGTATAGATATTAGAAGGCATAAAAGTGATAATCTAAATATTGCCTATTTCTGTCATTACAGGCTTGGTCACATAAATGAAAAACGCGTTTCCAAATTACATGGAGATGGACATTTGGGGTCAACTGATTTTAAATCTAGACAAATGTGAATCATGCGTGTTAGACAAGATTATCAATTTTTTTTAATTTGAAAAGGCAATTACTGGGCTTAATATATAGTGATATATGTGGACCCATGTCAATTCATGTTAGATAAGGTTTATCTTATTTCATCACATTTACTAATAACTATTTCAGAAACGATCATGCATACTTGATGAAATTTAAGTATGAAGCACTTCAAAGGTTCAATGTATTCAAGTTAGAAGGAGAGAAATAATTAGGTAAAGATATTCTAACACTGAGATCTAAATGAGGTGAAAAATACCTAAAAGGTGAATTTTTAGATTATCTAAGGGTCTGTTTGATTGTAAGAGTAGAATTTGGGTGGAAAGAAAATGAATTTCAGGGAATTGAATTGTCTAGAACTTGTTCTCCGGGGAATTGTCAATTAGTTGTGTTTGATTGGTATAATTTTTCACCTGAAAAATATTGAAAATTTAAATCTTTTGGTGTTCGTTTGACTTTATTTTTCATGAAAATTGTCCATTAAAAGGATAGAATTTGTTACAATTCCACTTAAAATTTGTTTCCATTGCAAAAAAAAAAAAAAAAAAAATCCTGGAAAACCATTTTCCCACCTAAGTGGTGGGAAAATGAATTCAAGAAAAAACCAAGAATTTGTCACCGTGTGGGAGGAAGTGGGAATTCCAATTGCCAAGAAAAAAAAATCCAATCAAACAATCAAAAAGTGGAAAAATGGAAAACAAATTCCATTTTCCATGGAATTGTCACCTTATCAATCAGGGCATAAAAGAAAATGAGATTTTCTCACAGTAGACTCCGTCGTATACATTGCAACATAATGGTATATCTAAATTGATGAATCACATACTATTAGATATGGTGCGATCAATAATAAGCAATGCAAATTGCCCAAAATCATTTTGTGGTCATGTACTGGTTGTAGCGTGCTATGCACTAAATTGTATCCCATCTAAATCAGCTGACAAAAGTCCATACAAGTTATGGAAAGGCAGAAAGCCCTACTTGTCTCATATTAAGGTTTGGGGCTATGACACTTAAGTAAAGCGCACAGAATCAAATAAGACTTGAGCTAAAATTGATAAACGCATGTTTGTGGAATATTCAAAAGGAGATAATTGTATACCAATTCTATGATCCCATTAAGAAGAAAATATTCATCTCAAAAGATATCATATTCTTAGAGAAAGAGTTCATTCTAGGAAGGGACAATGGAAGAAGAATAGATCTTGAAGGAGTTCAAGAATCCACAAATAGAGTTGACCAAGTAGATGAACTTGAGTCTGATAATACATCTACAAAGTGACATACTCTTCATCAGGAAGTAAAGACTCTTGAGGACACGTCAGCTTTATACAAATCTTATAGGATCATTCAACCTCCTAAAAAGCACGAATTCATGATTAGTAATCATGTATTACTAATCGAGGATGATAAACCTACTAATTATGTAAAATTAAGGACTTTTTCATTTGTACACCAGTCTTTACATTTTGGTTGACAATTGCATTGTCGTCAAGTATCAATTAGATGAAAACACTATTTGAAATTTAAACTGTCCAATTGGGTAATACCATGTGGCAAAGTGTAAACCAAATTGTACTCCAAAGTGTAAATGTAGCAATGTTCTAAAAGCAAATTCGAAATGTTGACTCAAAGAGATGGTAGAGGCTATAGAATTCGAAATGATCTCAATATATGCAAACAAGGTTTGGACTTTTGTCGACTCACCTGATGGGATAAAACCCATCGGATGTAAATGGCTTTGCAAGAAAAAAAGGTCAACATAGATGGGAACGTCCAATACATATAAAGGAGCGAAAGGTTACAAACAACGACAAGGAGTTGACTTTCATGAAACCTTTTCACCTATAGCCATATTTGAGTCAGTTCGGATCTTGCATGCAATAACTACATACCATGACTATAAGTTATGGCAAGTAGATCTCAAAATTTCATTCCTTAACAAGAACTTGCAAGAGGAATTGTATGTGACACAACTCGAAAGTTTTGAATCCAAATATGCTTAAAAGATATGCAAGACTAATCAATTCATTTAGTGATTAAAGAAAGCCTTTATGACTTGGAATCTTCATTCTGATGAGACAATCAAAAGGGTTTGATTTTATTAGAAACGAAGATGAATCGTATGTTTACAAGAAGACAATGAAAGTGTTGTATTCCTTGTGTTATCCGTAAATGACATATTATTAATAGGGAATAATGTTCATATATTTCAATCGTTGAAATTATGGTTGTCGAAGAATTTCTTCATGATATATATGGGTGAAGCGACCTGATCTATAGAGATGGATTTAGGAGATTGCTTAACCTATCTCAGTCTACATAGATAAAATTTTAAGAAAACTTTATATGGAGATAATGAACTGAGAGTTCAATGATACACTGATGTAACTTACAGTGTGACTAGAAGATAGTAAGTCTTAATCTCAATATATGTTTACACTAAATACTTGAGCGATTAGTTGGAAATGTTCCAAACATGAAACAACCATTGATTCAATAGTAGAAGCCTAATACACCATTTCTTTATAAGCAGCAAAGAGTTGTGGTCTGGATCATGAAGTTCATTAATGAACTTGAAGTAGTTCCTAACATTGTTGGTCATATACCTTCGTGTTACGATAACAATGAAGCTATCGTGCAAGCAATTGAACTAAGGTATCACCAATGTTCTAAACGTGTGTTAAGGTAGTATTATCTTATTAGAGAGAATCATAAAAAGAAATGACATTAAGAAAGAACAAGTTCCCAAAATTGATAATATTGCAGATTCTCTAACAAAGAGTTGTGGCAACATAAACATGATCGTCATGTAGATTCTTATGGTATAAGATATATAAGTGATTGGATCTAGTGCAAGTGGGAAATTGTAAATTTTATGCCCTAGGTCCAATCGATTTTGGACATAAATACTTTTAATATATAATTGCTGCATTTTATATATGGCAAGTCTATTATTTAATTGAAATACTATTCTAATAAATTAAATATTAGATTCCATATATTCAAGTTTTGATAACTTGTTAATCACTCGGAGTTGTGATTGTGATATATAAATTATATATGACTAAATTTTAAATCATTTGTCGTCGTAAGTAATAACGAGATATTTTTTTCATTAATATGGATAGACCATCAAGTGTGTCATTTCTTATTTGTTAGGTAAGTAGCCGATTTCACATGTTAAAGTGTGGTGACACATAAATGAACACATGAATGTTTCGTTACACAACAAAACATTGAAGACCCTTTGGAGAGATTCTACATGAATAATTATCTGATTGTCAGTGGTTAATCTCCAACGTTCGACATTGAAATTAGTCCTTAAACTTGAGGTTAATATAGTGCCTTATATGGGAACGGTTATACTTTGGTGATATTGGATGTTGCTCTGCTAAGGGTCGCTAATACGACATTATTCAGGTATGTCAATAATTATATGAAGGTTGAGAATGATTAATAGAGGTTTCGTTGCTCTTAGATAGTAAAAGATTATGATCTACATTTATTCAGTTAAGTTGATAACGAAATCATTGACCAATAAGTGCTCATAATGTCGAAAAGAGTTTTCGATTATATTGACTTAAGAGTGTGACGAAGGGTATAATCAATGATCGAGATTGACACACTTCTATATCTCGCAATTTATCAGATGATATTGGTAAAGTGATTATAGTTTTACAATAAATGAACACATTTGATTTTGTCATACTACGAGACATTTTTCATCGCGTATTGTCCTAACACATTGCTAGATGTCAATTTAGGATGATGGATGTGAATTGATGATAAATTAAAATGAGGCATTTTAATTTATCGATTCTGATTAGATCAAAATAATAATTCACATTGTTAGAGATCGTGATCGGGATCCTAATGGGTTACACTCAAAAGGAGAATCAGAAGAATGATATTAATTAATTAATTAACAAGTGTTGGACAATTAATTGTTTTGCTTGTTAATATGTCCGAATTAATTAATTAGATTTATTAATTTATATAAAAAATTGATTTGTTAGATTAATTAAATATTTGGTCGGTTAAATTTAAAGGACTAGCCAAGCCCACTTAAACTTTTATTAGTAAACTGTTAGGATTTAAAAATACAACAGGACAATTTTGCTAGTATAAGAAAAGTGAAATTCTACTTCTCTCATTCTTATTTCCTGTGTGGATTTTCATTGGAGGTTGGTCAATTGGACTGCTGTGGATTGTAAATTGTGGTGGTTCGCGTTCAAGATAAGTAAAAGAGTTTGCAGAATTCAACGAATGTATATTCCTATCACTGTTTCTATCTAAAAACAAAGCAAATCTTAGGTGAGAATTGAAATTATTTTTATTTTCCACTGTGTATGAGTAAGTAAATTCCCAACAACTTCTCCGAACACACACACATACTGATGGAGTGTGAAAAGTAATATGTGGTCAACCAAGTCGATTTGAGTCAAGCCAAGAATATCGAGATTTTTGGTCCTTACATTAATTAAAACGATTAAATCAATATGTGATTGGATAATCTAAGCAAAGGAGAATATTTTGGGTTCGATACATTAATTAAAATGATTTATGCAATATGTGATTGGATAATCTGAGCACAAGTGACTATTATAGGAATGCTTTTGGACATACTCATGGACATTACAATGAAGTTATGGACTTCACTAACTGGGTTTTGATAATAAATTTACAAAATCTCATTCAATTAGTGAGTTCGAAAGTGACCACGAGACAAATATATACTTCATTCTATGTATGATGATAAGTAGCATGACTAAAGCACATGAAGTGTAGTTTTTCACTATTCACATACTCTCCATGTTGGGACGGCGAAATTTTATTTTTTATTGTAAATTATACGTTATTCTTGTTGTTAATAAATAAAATATAAGAAAAATTACAGTTGGGTTTCAAAACTTCCATTTTTGTTGCGAATTATACCCAAACCTTTTATTTATGTCACCCATAGTCCCATTTTTAATTTCGTTGCGGCAAAGAACAAATGGATAGAATTCATCCATTCTACTATCAGTTGACCTAATTTTTTTATTTTAAAAAAGGGTTATATTAACCAATCAAAAGAAGGGTATTAACATCACTTTATCTTCTCCACTTTTAAAATCAAAATTTACAGTTATACATTTCCATTTCCCATTTCTGAATGCGAAAGAGCATTGTACACCATCCTTTTCCACAATGAATTCCCAAGAAGCCCACGAATCTGAAGAAAATCCAACAGATATTACTTTGTTGACCTATAGTTGATTTCATCTTTAATGTTTTGATCATAACAAATAAGATTAATATTGTTTCTAACAATTAATTTTGCGTGATGATAGTTCAATATTAAAATCAATCAAATATTGGCAAAATCAACACATTATAGATCGGACTCGAAATGAAGATCAAAGTGAAAGTTAAGCATTCAAGTCAAATCATTCGAGACGAGAGCTTGAAAGACAAACGTCAAGAAAAAACAAGATCAAGGCGAGAAGTCTAAGAAGCAAACTTTCGAATAAAGATCAAAGATTAGACTTCTTAATTCAAATATAAAGATACTAATACTTTGATATTTAGTAACGAATGATAAAAACTCAAAAACTGTTTTATACACGAAAATATTATTTCTTAAAAACATTTGCATAAAAAAATATTTTTCAAATGTTAAGAATTTCAACTTGATATTTAGACTTTTTACAATGTTACTTATTCCTTCAAAAGCCCCCATTTTTCCCAAAAAAAATAAAAAAAAGAGTCAAAGTCAACGCGGACATCCAGTTGACCATGCAGACTTCCGGTTCGCCCAACTTTTAGACGTACAACGGCTAGTTGAGTCGTCCGGTTGGTCAGAAATTTTGACGTTTTGATTGTTATAAATACCACTTCACTTTGTACTCATAAAACAACTAGAATAGAGCTTTCTTGTGAAATATATTTGTGAAAAATCTTCTTTTAGCTTACATTTTTAATTCATTTCATTTATTTATTCATAACAAAAACTTTGATTATTGAATCAAACTTATTGAATCATTTCTCTCATCAAAGTTTTTCATTTCTCTTTGTGCTTAACTTATTTATACCAATCTTAAAAGAGAGATATATTTTTGAAAAAGATCTTTGCACTTATATTGCATAGATTTTTCTATTTCTTCATATTGAAAACTTTGATTGATTGAATCAAATTTGTAAAATCACCATATTCGTCAAAGTTTCTCATTTCTTTCTTAGTACTTAATTTATTTGAATTATTCATTAAAAGAGAGATATCTTGAAAAGGTTTTTGAACCTACATTGTATTTATTTCTTCTTCATCTTCTCATTAAAACACTTTGACTAATTGAATTTATTTTGTGTTTATCATATTAATCAAATTTTTTCATCTAACACGAGCTATAATTTATTACTATTCATTGAAGTGTTAGCTTCTCTCACTACTTAACTTGTTTGTAAAATAACTTTTATAAAGTGTGGGTCTTGTTGAAGTCCCTTAAAGGTCCACATTGTAAAAACATCAGTGCTCATTGTTGTAAGTCACCATGTGAGTCAAATTGAGGTCCCATGAAAGCTCATAGTGGGTTGTGTTGAGGTCCCGTAAATCTCAACATTGTATAAGAATCGGTGCTCCTTGTTTGTAAGTCACCGGAAGCATTGTAAAGTGTTGAATTCCACCATAAGTCAATCAACATAGTGAAAAGGCCTTGCACAAGCTGAAAAGCTTGGTAACGGATGATGTAGATCATTACTTTGGATCGAACCTCCATAATTATATCATTTGTATTATCTCTCCCTCTTACTTATTGCTTTTATATTTGTACTTATTATTTGAATTAATCTATTTAATCTTTACTTGTTTGAATTTAGATTAATTGTTAAAAAAAGTTTTAAAAATCAATTCACCCCTCTTGGTTAGTTATTTTTGGGCTATCAATTTGTATCAGAGCGAGTTACTCATTTCGAAAATAAGATTCTACAATCTTGAGCAATGACTAACAACATTTTTCCAAATCTTGAGGGACATTCTATAAATTGTCCTCATTTCTTTGATGTTACTTATTATAACTATTGGAAGGATAGAATGACGGTATTTATTAAATCAATAGATTATAATATTTGGGAAGTTATTCGACTTGGTTCCTATGTGCCTAAAAAGGTTATGAAAGAAGATGTTAAACCGGATCAATTATTTCTAAACTTAGAGAGGAATATAATGAAGTAGATAATCAAAAATTATCTTTAAATGCTAAAGTCAAAAATATACTTTATTGTTCTTTATATAGAAATGAACTTAATCGTATTAATACATGTGATTCTGTTTATGATATTTGGCTAGCATTAGAAATTACTCATGTTCGAACTAGCAAAGTGAAAAAACTAAAATAAATCTCTTAGTTAAAGATTCTGAAAATTTCTTTATGGAAGAGAATGACCGATTGTTGACATGATAATTTGTTTTACCAATATTGATAATGACCTCAAAGGCTTTCATCGAAAATGCACTAACGGTGAATTTGTGAGTAAATTGCTTAGGTCTCTCTCGGAGAATTGGAGGTCATTGAGAATGTTGATAGAAAACACCAAAGATATCAATTGATGATATATGAGCTAAATCGCACTGAAACATAAGAGAAGGCCAAGTAAAGAAGGGAAAATACTCCAAATCGCTTTAAAATCCATAATTGATGAAGGTATTTCAAGGGAAAATTTAAATGATGACAAACTTGATGATCTAGTTCTTTTTGTTAAGAAATGGAAAGGTTTTCACAACAATCATTGATTCCAAATGAAAGAAGAAAAAGGAAATGAAAATAATCGATTCGTAAAAAAGAAAGCTCTCCAAGCAACATAGGATGAAAGTGACGATAATGATCACGATGAATATAAAAGTCAAGAGGAAATTGCCAACATGTGCTTCATGGCTATTAAAAGTGAGGTAAATTCAAATGAAAATTGTTCATATGATGAATTGTGTACTTCTTACGATGAAATTCTTGAAAATTTTGAAAAACTTGCTTGAAATTATTCAATCCTTAAAAAGAAGAACTGTTTATTGGAAAATGAGGTAAAGAAACTTTTGACAATTCAAAAAGATTTTGAAAAAGAAAAGCTGATTACGATTCTTTAATTAAGGAGAATTTCTCTTTACAAGAAAATATTTTAGATTTGACTCAAATTCTTCACAAATTTATTCAAGGCAAGAAAATTTTGGATTTAATGCTTGGTGAACAAAAATTTGTTGTAAAGGAGGAATTTGATATAAACAATTTTTAAAACACAAATCTCTTGAAAATTTCTTTGTTAAAGCCTATACTTCCCCCATTTCAAATGTCACGTGTAATTTTTGTAATAAAAATGGAAATATGAATTTTAGTTGTTTAATCAAAAAGAGGTTTCACTTTGAAAGTAAATACAAGTGGATTCTAAAGTCCACAAACATTAACAATGACCCAGAGTTGTATCGGTGCCGAAGAACAAAAACTAAATTATTTTTGTAGGAACCAAAGAAGATGAAGAGAAAATGGTTCTTGGATAGTGTATACTCAAGATACATGATCGGGGATAGAATGTTACTATCAAATTTCAAAGAGAATGATGGGGTCATGTCATATTCGGAGATAATGCAAAACGAAAAATTATTGGAATTGGAAACGATGCATTGGAAACTCCTTTCGAACATATGGATATTCAAGACTAAAGCAAAGATGATCTAAAAAAAGGAACACAAGTGAAAGTTACGTAGTTCGACCCTAACAATACCTGGAGGGGGATGAATAGGTATATTATGAAGAATTAAAATATTTTACGAAAGCAACAAGTCACTTTTTAATTATTTTTTAGATGATTAAAATTGCAAGTTATTTTAGTCCTAAGTAAATAAACAATAACAAAAGCAGTAAATAACACCAGGATGATCACGGAGAAATCCAATTGAGAAAAACTCTGGGTACTTTGTCAGGCAATCCACTATAAACGATTCAAACAACTTACAGTCTATTAGACTAGGCGACCCGTACTATCTGATCTTCCGACTGCACTCTTTATAACTTTCCCTGGATCTCATTCTCCCCTTCACCAATCCTTAGTTACTGTTGCCAAAGCTCTCCGTGAAATCTGCTACCCTGCAGTACTCCTAGCCTTGTGGAACAGTCTATCTCTCGTGGATTAACGAAGAACACCTTGTTCTTCACAGACTAGAATTCCAGCCAACTTCTCTCGATCTTCAGAACTCTGACCAGATGTAGAAGAAATGTAGTTTGGTATTTGGATTATATGAACGATATTTTTCTCTCCAAAATAATCAAAATAGAAGAAGGTTGAAAGATAAAATAGAATGAATCTCTCACAGATGAAGCTCTCTCAATGTACAACCTTCTAACTTTTCATATTGATATGTTTTGGTCTATATAGGTAGGTTAGGAAACGAATGGGTCGGGTAAAAAGCTTTTAAATTGCGAAATAAAAATTTCTCAGATAACCACGTCGCTCGAGCGAGGGCTCAGCGACGGTCAACCGACATCATATCATTCGACCGAAGGAGGGGCGATAGTCCAGCGACGATATTTCTATTTTTGTAGCTTGAGCCAAACCTTGGCGACAGTCTACCGAAAATTCATGTTGTTTTCCTCTTTTTTCCATTCTCGAACCCTAGACCTAATAAACCTATTTTCAACTATTTGCACATTATTCCTTGGCTTTTTAACCATAGTACAATTTAGGCCTTTTGTTTACAGAATTTCTAATTACAAAACACCTAAAACCTAACAAACTCCCCCTTTTGTATTCTATGACAAAACTACTAAGTCAATGCAGTAATCAAAAAATGAAGTACAGACTCAAAACCTATGACAAACTGACTGACTTGAACAATTATGCAGTTTAATCAGCACCTGTTTCCTAAAACAAATAACTTAACACCAGTGTAAAATGTGTGAAAAAGAGTATAATAAAATAGTTCAAGCAATTTATATAATTTAGGCAATTTATGAATCAATTAGACTTGTTCAATTTTAATATGCATGCTAAATCAAGACGTAATAACAATGCAACCCAACATACCATGAAGACACATTAATACTACTAAAATATCGAACTTAATTTAGCAGAACTGAAATTAAATAATAAAATGCCTTGGAGTCAAATAAGAATCAATGATTTTATGTAGTAGGCAAATGTATCCATGTCTCTTCCCAACGACCCCTCAAATATAAAATGCAAAACTCAATTTCACTTTTATATATATTAAAAGTTTAATTACATCCAAATTTTTGATAAATAGATACATCATGTAAGCATAAGCAAAAAAATCTAGATATCTACTCTCCCCTATCAACAAAAATCTAATACTGCCAAAAATCTATATCTATATCTATTCCTCCTTTTTGTCACACAATGACAAGGGGTAAGACTAGAACTAGGAAGCACCAGTAACATCATCAGAGTCTGTCATCTCCTCAGAAGCAGCATCATCCCAGTGGCAACGAATCTATTGGAGTCCATGCTGAATGTATCCGACAGCACCCCGAAGAGTAGTAAACTCGATAGTATGTCGATAAACTGTAGCACGTCGCTGCGTAATCTCCGCCATCATACGAGCCTGTTGCTCGATAAGCACCGTCATCTGACCCAAAAGACCGACTGAAGGGTCGATAGGAGCAGAAGCAGAAGGTGAAGACTTAGGAGGAGGAGGAGGAGGAACTGACTCGGATGGAGGAGGAGCCGAAGTAGAAGTAGATTGGATATCGAAAGGCTGAAGAGCAATCGAAAAAGAAGGAAAATCGAAGGGATCAAAGAAAATGAGGTCATCAATCGGATCAGCCGGCATAGTCAGGTTAGCTGGCTGTGCTGGCTTAAAAGAAGTATGAGACCTACTCTAAGCGATGGTAGTATGGCTAATCGGCCCAAAAACCCACCTTAGACCCCCATTTGGAAAACAGTATATCAAACATGCATAGGGCAGCCCAACCCTAGTCCCCATAGTACAAAAGACCCTCAAAATCTGCTGGCATATGAATGAAGGAAAATCAATGGAATTACCATGCAGAAGGCATAAAGAAAACGAGCTTCTCCATCGGTAATGAAGAAGTGTGGGAGATAGGCCATAGATTCGTACACACAATGCGCAACAGAATCTGGCACTCGGTCGGAAGAGAACCAACCCGAATCACACCTGGACCTCCCTCAAACGGTGTGTTAAACACTTTCGAACAAGCTAATGAGTCCATCGGAAGTGAATCAAGAGTAAGGTAAGGAAATAGGGGGTGGAAGACCCGGGGAATATGAATAAGACTCAAAATAACGTCCGAAGTGATCCTAAACGTCCTACCCGAAGAAATACCTTAAAAGAAGAGCGCCTAACATCGTGAAAGTTAGCATAGAACTCGTCAATAAGTAGGATAGGAGGGGGTACTAACTCAACTAATAGAGGCTCCCAACCTTGAGAAGAAAAAATAGCGACGAGGTTGGAGGATAGGTCAGACATAATGACCTCGCGCTAAAAAAGAATGGGACAAAGAGAAAACAACGACCCAAAAGTGTCTTGGGCCACAGTCAAGATGAACCTAGTCCTACTATAGAAAGTGGAGGAACTAGGAGTGGAAGTGGTTGTACGTGCTCTCTTGGGCGGCATCTGAAAAGAATTGAACCAAAAGCATTAAAACCTTGATAAAAATGATGCTACGTCCTAACATGAATGTACAGTGTCATACAGTGATGCCTAGACGTAGGTGATGTGAAGAAATGACGCGTGTTGTGATGACAAGACACAGGGACATGAAGTCATGACGTAGTGACGTGACATCACCAAGTGTTCCCAACATCAAACGCAAGCACGAAACACAATTCACATTTCGAATTACCAAACCAAATCCCAAACAACCAAACCACAAAAACACATTGACATGGCTAAAGATGACATTGACACGGCTAAAGATGACATAAAAGCTAAAACCAAACCAAAATCATTCAAACCACGACCCCAACCTCAAAGAACATGACACCAACACTTCGAAGTCAACCTAAATGCAACCAAAACCTCTCAATCAATACTCCACAAATTCAATCTACATCAAAAGTCTATCACTAAAAATTGAAGAAGAACACGCGACACCTTCATAACTCAAAACCCAACACAACAACTCAACCCACCAATGAACCCAATCCACCATGTCATTCAAAACACTTCAAATAACTAAATAATCCAACTGATAAAAAAATGAAGAACAAACCGAGAATTAGTGGGGAAACCCCCAAAAATCCAACTTTTTGATGTAAAAGTGTGCAAAGTGAGATGACAATGAATGAGAATGTATAAAACATGAAGTGTAAGGCCCAACAATTGAAGTAATAATTGTCAAAAAGAAAAAAGAACCAAGAAAAATGCAAAAACAAAAAAAATGAAGAATTTTCGAGATGTACCTTGAATAATCGTTGGAAACTTGTGGAAATCGTCCAAATGATGAATGTTATATGATGAATAAGTGATTAGTAGGACGAATTTGGACGGGGTGGGTGAAATATTTAGAGAAATTGAAGAAAAATGGGTGAAAAATGCGAAAAACCCTTGAAAAATAATGTTAAAATTCAAATAAATGGGATGTCACTCGAGATAGCTTCTACTGTTGTCGCTCGAGCGAGTTCCAGTGATAAGCTGACGAAAATGGATTGACAGAAATAGCACTTCAATTTTAAAAATTAAGAAAAATAGCACAATTTTTTTTTGTTTTTATTTTTAAATAATACTTAAATTGAACAACTCAAGCAATATTTGTTTTTTTTTTCTTTTTCTAAAACATCAAAATAAGTAAATTAGGCTCTTGTCAATCCGATGATCACAACCATGCATGCATTCACAATTCGAGCATTATCAATAAGGACTTTCCCACGTACTCAATGAAGTTCAAGATGGAGTAAAGTGTATAAGTGACTCATGCGTGTAAAATGCCACTATTTTCTCGTAGAAATGACTCTCAAACCTTAAATTTGTAAGAAAGGACATGAAAACATCACTATTAAGTAAGTATGATCCCTACTAACGAAAGTCAAATCCAAATGTAATGTTAGGACATGAAAACGAACTCAAGTACATGACTAAGTTTATTTTCTCCCACTGAAGATGAGCATATCATTTTTTATGTCACTTTTCTCGTGAATTTCAACTTATGTGCAAACTCTTGTCCATTAAACTACTAAATTGACCCCTATAACGAGCTTTAGGCCGATTAACCCAAATCAGATGACCATAGACACTAGGTTATGAGAAACCCATCGGGCTTAATTGCTTGAGTCAAATAGGTTTCGAACAAAAGTATAAGATGAATCAAACATGTGTATTTTTTTTAATTTCATTTTCTTTATTTCAAACAATGCAGGGAGACTCATCACGAACAAGGTCATCTAGATATAGGTCAATTCACATTTGAGGTCACCCTACTAACATGTGATGGCCATCCCAACTCTCACACACACGGTCCAGACTCACCCACAAGATCATAGTGTGTGATGTGCAGATGGTACATGGAGAAACATATACTCACTACTCCATAGAGAAACTAACCAAGTGATGGAAATAACAATATAGATCTGATAACGGCATACTCGATCACATATGCAATGTTGAAAAAATCATAAACTGTCTAAAGCTCAATTTTTTTTTTAAATTGTTAAATAAAGTAATTAAAAAAATATCAAAGGGAAACAAATACAAATCGAAATAAAACAAAATGCAAACAAATGAGATGCATGCACGAATGAATGGACTCAATGGTGACGGTGGTATATATAGGTAGGTTAGGAAATGAATGGGCCGGGTAAAAAGTTTTTAAATCGCGAAATAAATTTTTTTCGGATAACCACGTCGGTCGAGCGACAGCATGTCACTCGAGCGAAGGAGGGGTGATAGTCTAGCGATGATGTTTCTACTTTTGTGGCTCGAGCCAAACCTTGGTGACAGTCTAGCTAAAATTCGAGCCTTTTTTTCTTTTTGCCATTCTCCAACTCTAGACCTAATAACCCTATTTTCAACTATTTGCACATTACTCCTTGACTTTTTAACCATAGTACAATTTAGTCCTTTTGTTTACAGAATTGCTAATTACAAAACACCTAAAACCTAACAACAAGAAATAAACAAACGTTCAACAAAGTGAAGTGAACCTACCGAAGTATCCAATGATCATACTCTACCAAAAGAATGGAGGTTTGTTATTCAAATTTTGTTGATGATATTATATTTGGTGCAACTAATATCTGTTTTTGTGAAGAATTTTCAAAATGCACGAGCATGGAATTTGAAATGAGTACGATGGGAAAACTCAAATCCTTCCTTGGTCTCCAAATTAAGTAAACTAGTAATGGTATATTCGTCAATAAAAATAAGTATATATTGGACATATTCAAGAGATTTGAAGTAGATGACTTGAAGCCAATGAACACTCCTATAAGTGCATCCATACAATTTGATAAAGATGATCAATGTACTTCCATTGATGTCACTAAATATAGAGGTATGATCGAATCTCTCTCTCTTTTTTTTTTTTTTACTTAACCGCTAATTGACCCCCGAGATTATGTATAGTATGTGCTTATGTGCTATATTTCAATCTAATAGTAAAGAATAGCATTTTAGTACCCAAAAACAAATTTCATAGAAATCTTAATGGCACTAAAACATTAGGTCTTTGGCATCAAAAGGCACCCACTTTGATTAGTAAGCTATGTGGAAAATCATTTGACCGACAATATCACTAAACGTCTATTACTTGATAGATTTTCATATATTCAAAGAGTTTCGAGAATTATCAATGAATTTGAAGTATGTGGCTAAATTGAATTCATACTAAAAGTTCTTATATGATTCTATGTGCATAATTGGTTGGAATTTATATAAATTTTACCCAAATGATAATGCTTTTGTCATTTTATCACTCATGCTTTGATTATTATTTTACTATAAATGTGATTATTATCCTCTTGTTTAAACTTGTATATATTTGGCGTCTTGTGCTTAATTGAGAAGGAATATATTACTATTTTCTATGACTGATTTAAATTTTTGATCTTATATACCATACTCTTCCTCTCATATGTGCTAGCTTTTTGCTTATGTTAGAACGGAAAATTAAGTAAGATAGAAAAGCACTGAAAATGGGAGGGAGGGGGCGGAGGGGAATCCTTTATTGTTTCCTATGGTTGTGTTTTAATTTTAAATGTTATATCATTTTTCTTATGAAAAAAGGGGGAAATATATGAGATGAAATGCTTGATGAGAATGTGATGATAGATGGATATGGTTAAAATGCTTGTCTTGATAAACATATGCTTTAAAACGAATGACTATTGGTTTGTAAAAAATAGGGAGAATATATGAATTACATGCAAAATTTATAATGTATATTCCTTTATCAATTGTTCAATCTTACCTTGCAAATTATCTTGTTTGTCATAATCAAAAAGGGGAAAATTGGTGACCTATAGTTGATTTCATCATTAATGTTTTGATAATAACAAACCAGATTATTATTGTTTCTAACAATTGATTTTGAGTAATAATAGTTCAATGTTAAAATCAATTAAACATTGCCAAAATCAACATATTTAAATTGGACTCGAAATGAAGATCAAAATGGAAGTTAAGTATTCAAGTCAAATCATTCGAGACAACAACTTAAAAGACAAATATCAAGAAAAAGCAAGATCAATACGAGGAGTCTATGAGGCAAACTTCAAAGTAAGATCAAAGACTATACATCTTAGTTCAAATATAAATGTACTAATACTTCGATATTTAATAATGAATGATAAAAGCTCAAAAATCGTTTTATGTATGAAAAGATTATTTCATAAAAATACTTGCATAAAAAATAAATTATTTTTCAAAGGGTAAGAATTTCAACTCGATATTTAAACTTTTTACAATATTATTTACTCATTCAAAAGCCCAAATTTTTCAAAAAAAAAAAAAAAGATAGAAAAAGGTCAAAGTCAACGCAGACGTCCGGTTCGTCCAAATGTCATTTTTTAATAGTTCTGATTTTTGACGCACAATGGCTAGTTGGGTAGTCCGGTTGGTCAGAAATTTTGGCGTTTTGATTGTTATAGATACCACTTCACTTTGCATTCATAAAATAATTAGAAGAGACCTTTCTTGTGAAACATATTTGTGAAAAATCTTCTTTTAGCTTACATTTTTAATTCATTTCATTTATGTATTCTTAACAAAAACTTCTTTAATCATTTCTTTCATCAAAATTTTTCATTTCTCTTTGTGCTTAACTTATTTATACCAATCTTAAAAGAGAGATATATTTTTGAAAAAGAACTTTGCACTTACATTGCATAGACTTCTCTACTTCTTCATAATGAAAATTTTGATTGATTGAATCAAATTTGTAAAATCATCATATCCGTCAAAGTTTCTAATTTCTCTCTTAGTACTTAATTTATTAGAATTATTCATTAAAAGAGATATCTTGAAAATGTTTTTGAACCTACATTGCATTTATTTCTTCTTCATCTTCTCATTGAAACTCTTTGATTGATTGAATCTAATTTTTGATTATCATATTCATCAAAGTTTTTCATATAACACTTGACCCTCTCTTAGCGCTTAACTTATTTTGTTATTTATCAAGAGAGGTATTCTATTGTAAAATCACTTTGATAAAGTGTGGGTCATGTTGAAATCCCTTTAAAGATCAACATTGTATAATGATCGATGTTCCTTGTTGTAAGTCACCGTTTGGGTCATATTGATGTTCGTGTTGAGGTCCTGTAAAGCTCAACGTTGTATAAGGATTGTCGCTTCTTTGTTTGTAAGTCATCAGAAGCGTTGTAAGTGGTTGGATTTAAGTCAATCAATATAGTGAAAAGGCCTTGCTCACGCTGGAGAGCTTGATAATGGAGGACGTAGATCATTGCTTTAAATTGAACCTCCACAATTTTATCGTTTGCATCATCTCTCTATTTTACTTATTGTTTTTATATTTCTTATTATTTGAATTAATCTATTTAGTCTTACTTGCTTGAATTTTGATTAATTCTTCGAAATAGTCTTAAAAACAAATTCATCCCCCATCTTGGTTAGTTTTTTTTGGGCTATCATACTTGTCATCTTAGATGCCCCCTTTTTGAACCTAACTATGGTGATTCTTTTGTAATTTAAAAGTTGTGTGTTTTATTCACTTCATTGAACAAAGGTGTATAAAATGTTAAATTTTAATGTGCACATCATGTATTTTGATCATTTAGTTTCTTGTAGTTACATTCTACAATCGAAATTTTCTTTTGTATTGATCGTTGAACATGAACTAATGTTCAGATAAGTTTTACATAAGATGTTTGACATTCATATGATGTACTAGTGTTAATATTACTAATTTTTCTTGGAATTTTATGCATTCTAATTGTAGTTGCATAACCTTTTTTCAGGGAAGAATTTCAAATATTTTACTATATGGCTATACCATGATGGAATCTTATTTGAAAAGATGCAAACTTTTGTGTATGTAGTAAGAAAAGCTATCCAGACTACATGAATGTTGATTTTTTTAATAGATTTCTACTGAACAATGCTATGAAGATGTTGGGACGTTTTTAACAAATGAGCTATCTTTGTAAAATTGAAAAGAAGAGATTGAGTGAGACATCCTTTTGGCTAGTAACTAATGCAGATTCTATGAATTTAGTTAAGTTACTTGGTGAAAAAAGGATTGTTGATTTGTATTATTTACCTATAGTAGAAGTTTTGGAATTGCCATGAGATGATACGTTACCTTATAATATTTGTTATTGATCTTGAAATCGATGAGCATTTGGAGAATTTGAAGGAGACAATTGAAACATAGCTTTAGAAAAATCATCAAAATTAAATATAGAAGAAAGCATGCTATGCTAAGGAGGTTTATGATAAAACAATAGAAGGTGATGATATATAAATTATTGACGAAGCTGAGAGTGTAAATAATGTGAAATTACGAGGTTCGACCCAAACTACACCTAGAGTGGGGGTGAATAGGTGATTATGCAGAATTAAAACTTAATAATTAGTTACCAACAAGTCACTATTAATTATCTCTACATGGTTAATCAAACAGTCCAATTTTCCTATATTGAAATACCGCAATTATGAATTCATATGTATCGAGAGAAATCATCAACCACAACCAAAATATATTGCTTACCACCAAGACTCTCTGCCCTAGATGGTCCAAAGTCCATATGGAGTAACTCTAGCGGCTTGTTTGTTAAAATTTTAGAAGTTTGTTTATGATTTACTCTAATTTGTTTACCTCGTTGACACGGTCCACACAAAGTGGAATCATTAGTTTCAAGTTTAGGTAAACCATTAACAAGTTCATTCTTAGCAAGTTTAGACAAACTCTTATAATTCATGTGACCAAGGCATTGATGCCACAGTTTCATCACATCAATCTTAACACTGTTACACACATATTTTAAAGGTCAAAAATTAAAATGTGGCTCTGATACTAATTGACATTACGATGTTTGACCCAAACTACACCTAGTGAGGGGGTGAATAGATGATTATGCAGAATTAAAATTAATTAGCAATAAGTCACTATTAATTATCTCAAGATAGTTATTCAAACAATCCAATTTTTCTATGTTGAAATACCGCAATTATATGAAAGCAATAAATAAACATCAGGAATAATAACGGAGAAACCCAAACTGGGTAAAAAATCCGAGCACTTTTCCAATCAGAAAACCCTATAAAAGAATTTTGAACTTACAGTTCGCCAGACACGACTACCACTAGTATTTTCTGACCTCTTGACTGCAATTCCCACAACTCTCTTGGATTGCGTGCTCCTGCACCAACTTTCGACTTTATGAATTTGTCTATCTCATTTGGATCAACAAAGAACTCTGTGTTTTTCAACAACTGGAACTCTAGTTACCTTTTCTTGATCTTCAGCACTCTGACAGATGCGTAGGAAGTAGAAATTTGGTATTTGGATTATGGATTTGACAAATTACAGCATGAAGATTGAAAGCTTATCTGATGAAGAGGATATGGAGAGTATGTGTTTTCTCAATGTTCAACCCTTCAAAAAGTTGTTCAGAGGCATGCTGGTATTTATACTGTAGGTTAAAGAATGAATGGGCAGGATAAAAAGCCCTAAAAATGCGAATTAAAATTCTTCGAATAACTATGTCGCTTGAGCAAAAGCTGGGTGATAGGCAAGCGATGGTGTGTCGCTCAAACGAAGTCCTAGCGACAGGCTAGCGACAATGTTTCTGTTTCTGGCACTCGAGCCAAGTCATAGCAACAGTCTAGCGAAATTACGGCTTCATTTTTCCTTCTTTTCAATCTCGAACCCTAGACCTAATACAACTCAGTTTATAACAATTGCAACTTACTCCTTAACTTTTACAACACAATAATCTAATCCCTTTTGTTCACAGACTTGCTAATTACATAAAAAATCTAACATAATGAAATGGAAGTAGAAGAGAATTTTGGACAGACAAAGGTTGAGGAGCAGATTATGGAGAACACCAAACAGAAGTGGAAGAGCAGATTCAGGGAGTAGTAACACAGAGGTTGAAGAGGAGAACTTAGGGGAGAACATGTTGATGAGTAGAATATAATAATGGATAAGGGGGATGTTGAGGACCAGAATCTAAACCACTAAACTTTAATAGCTTCAGTGACAACTATATACTCTAACTCAGTAGTAGATAGAGTAACAATATGTTGAAGTTGACATCATATTATTTCTATCACCACTAGAGTCAACATCCATAAACCTTTCAAGTTTCACACCCTCAACATCAGACTTATGAACTAACCCCTCATCAAAAGAGTACCTAAGCAACCACTTTAACGCTTCGTAATGTTTGGGACCAAGATTAGACAAGTACCTATTTAACACTGAAAGCCAAATCAGGTCTAGTGTATACCATAAGGTACATAATGGAACCAATAACATTTCAATAAAGCACTTTACCCAAGAGGTGCAGAAGCAGGTTCGCAATGAAGCATGCCAATTTTTTTCAAAATTTGAAGTACGTATAGAGTTTGATGTACAAATAAGCAAGAATTAGACCTATCCCTGTTAATCTCCATACTAAAGATTTTCCTAACATGTCCTAGGTCTTTCATGCCAAATCATTTAATCAACTCAATTTTAATTTTGTTAACCACTATCTTGCTAGGTCCAATTAATACATTGTAGTCCACATAAAGTAACAAATATACACAATCTTTATCAGTAATGTGATGCTGGTAATACAAGCAATGATCAAACTCGCTCCTCCTAAACTAATAGACAATATATATGAATCAAACTTTGTACACCACTGACGTAGAGACCATTTTAGCCCATAAAAAGATTTGTTTTTAAAAATACACACGATGAGGTATAGATTTACTTTCAAAACCTTTGAGCTGATTCATAAAAATCTTTTAATCTAGATCACCATGCAAAAAAATATTTTTGACATCAAGTTGTTCAAGTTCCCAGTCATAGTAAGCAACAAAAGCAAGCATGACCCTAACAGCGGCATACTTAACAACTAAAAAAAAGATCTCATTATTGTAACGCCCCAAATTTTCACAAATGCTGGGGTGTCACCAAGATTTCAATTTCTTTGCAGAACAATAAAATATAGAATTATTTAATAAACAAAATATTGGAACACTCACAAACTTAAATTTAAATCATGAAATCGTATCTTTAAAAAAAATATTCATTCTTAACTAACTAATTCAATAATAATATATGAACAATTCGTACCAATAAATATAAAGGCTATAAAACTTAGTGCCTTTCACATGTCGAAATCATTTGACAGTCCGCTGCACCATTTCATCACAGTTCCAATCGATCTGCACTAACCTGAAAAATTATATTAAGAGTGAGTATTTTAAAAATACACAGTAAGATATGTGTAGTTTTTATATGCAATTATATAACAATAACATAGACAATTCATACCACATTTCTCTTTATGGAGTATATCGGAGACCAAGCGAGAAACCTATCATTTCTCATTTTGAATTCCCGAAGGATTTCACATTTCGTTGGATCGAACCCGACGATTTACTGGCAATTAATGTATAAATTATTGAACATAAAAGTATACGGAAATATCAACTTGTACAAATGTATCTTACCTCATTAGGTTCAAAAAATGATTGCAAGTTCTGAATCTTTTTCTTTGCTTTGGTGAATAATGGTAGTGTAATGTTTGAAATAATTTTAATGAACGCAAATCGGCTTTGACCTTGGCGTATAAATGGGTGAGAAATCAAGATTTCTTTTGAAAGTAGGATTCTAGTGGTTTAATTGAACTAAACATGTAATCAATGAAAATCTAATAAAAGTAGGATTAGAATTAATCTTCGTCCTAATCTGAAATAAGAGATTAATTCTAGAAATCTACATACACGTGCCTGCCAACTTATAAAAGGTTAATCAAACATGAAGGCAAAAAGGGCATTATAGTCTTTTAGAATATTATGTAAGTCATGTACTGTAAATTAAAAAAAAAAAAAACACAACGGCTTTATCTTTAACATGTGTGGGGCCCATGAGTTGAAACAAAATTATGATTTTCTCTCCTAAAAATCGCTCCCAGACGGGCTTAAATATGGTTTCCTAGTAAAGCATAACACTTAAATATAATGTAAATGGGATTAAGTTAGGATTACAATGAACTTTTTAACATTTATCAAAACCAAAATATGATTACAATTAATGATTAGACATTTTATCAAACTACGATTGCAACTTATCCGTGTAGTAGGCTACCATTTAACCATAAACCAACTTAATTAATTACCAATTAATGATAACTTCCTTGAACTTCAATAACTTGGACTTAACTTATCCAAATCAACATTTTCTCGAGTCAAAGACTTCTAATAAATAAAAACTACTAAAAAAGTCCAATATTGATAAACTAATCTTTGCCCTATCAAAAACTAATTCTTTGGCTAAAAAAAACTAAGAATCAAAATCTATTTCATTTTAGTCCCTAAACTTCAAGCTACCACATAAAACAATTAAATTTTTTCCCAAAAAATTTTAGAGTGTTACAATTATAATGTACCATTCACTACAGCAAATGTTTTTTTTTACGGCACGCATTTACGGCGTGCATTTAAGGCATGCCGTAAATAGTTAATATTTACGACATGCCTTAAATGCACGCCGTAATAAATCAGTTACTAAAAGTATTTACGGCATACATTGATGGCATGCCATAAAAAGTTAAATTTTATGGCACACATTGACTGCCCGTTGTAAACCCAACGGCAAGTTTTTTTTTTTTTTTTTAAGAAATTCTAAAGTCTAGCTCAAGCTTAAAATTGAAGCCAAAAACCTTTTTGATCCAACCCAATACCAGTAGCCCATTACAGCCCATTCGATCTCCCAAATTGATAGAATTTCTTCCCAATTCGTTCCTTCAATCAATTGACAGAGTTTCTTCTCTTCCCAATTCGTTCCAAATTCCGCCTCCAACCTCCGCCAGTTGCTCCTCTATTTCTCCCAACCCTTACCTATTAATCCATTACCCAATCCTTCAACCTGAACCGATTGCTGCTCAGCTCACCTCCATCCCTGTTCGAGCCCTAGACGGCTAGTCCGCGAGAGTACATATAAGAGCATGACCACTTGGCGCCAGCGATTCTTCGACAATCGGACTAGTGGTGCTATCCTCACCGTGCAAGAAAGTAGAGGCTTACTAGAGGAAATCACTATGGAAATAAAAGGAACTTTTTCAGAAGTCCTATCAGTTTAGCAACTAATTCAGGTAAACATCTCCTTTGTCTCTCTATTGTTCTTCACTAATATTTTCCGAATGAGAATATGCATTCTTCTGCTTTAATTTATGTCAATCATGATGACCACTGCAAAGCTCAGAAAAGCACGTTGTTGCAACTTGTGGCGCCCAAAAAATTGAAATGAGGCATGTTTTAATGTGCTTGTATTCGGTTTAATGGAGATTCAGATGCTTTCTAATGATATGGACTGATTAAACTTGTGGCGTCCAAAAAATTGAAACGAGGCATGTTTTTATGTGCTTGTATTAGGTTTAATGGAGATTCAAATGCTTTCTAACGATATGGACTGATTATACTTGTGGCGCCCAAAAAATTGAAATGAGGCATGTTTTAGGTGGAATCTCATTTTTGGGGCACACTGGAAGGAAGATTCTGCAAAGTGATTTAGAGTCCTGCACATTATCCAACCAAACCGGCTTCTGACTTGAAAGGTTGGCTATGATGTAAATTGAACATGTTAAGGAATAGACTAATACCAGCTAGTTACAGCTAATACCTTTTGATGTGTCAGTTACCTCTGCAAACGAATACTCTCTCAAAGATGATGGAGTTGCAAGAGTACTTGATCCAGAACGTCGAGGACGGGTAAGAGGTCTTGTTTTCGGTGCGACTCCTTCAAAGTTGAATGCTTTGGTGCACAATCATAACTTGTAAACTCAAGTCCAAGAGTTGAGAGATGAACTTAAAGAATTAAAAGCTTTGTTTCATGTGAAGAGTAAAATTGTTGAATAAGAAAATAATGTAAGTGAAAAATTAGCGTTAATGAATGTTAGTCTAAATTACATATACTTTCTATATTCAAAATAATAAATTGTACAATTGGATATGAATTTTATAGCCTAGAGATAGAAGCTTGAATGGTTTAGATGACCTTCAAAATAAGAAATGCAAATAGTTATCTTGGTTTGGGAAAGCTGATATTGTTGCAAAAGGTGAAAGCATCAACAAATTCAAGTGATTTAGTGTATCATGTACCCCTTGGTAATGAATGTTGAAGAGTTTGGGTTAATGAAGTGATTGATAACGTCAGCTTATATCGTCCAACACGTGAGCTTTTTCTTCTTGAAGATGCATCAGGAAGTACAATTTCATGGCCAATTAAGTACATCGAAGTGGATTCGTTGTAATCATAATAAAGGTATACTTGACTTATTTTCTATTTTAATTCCATTTGTATTTACATTCAATCTCAATTGTCTAAAATCAAGAAGTTAATGGGTGGTTTATTTGAATTGAAGATCAGGTTTTTATTTCTAGCCGTACCCTTAATCATTTTTTGGATGGTATGGTGTTTATAGATGAATTTCTGTTAGCGTTCATATGTTAATCAAATTCTCTTTATAGTTTTACTAATAATATACTCAAGTCATTACTTGTCATATGTACTGTGTTGATTTACATTTCACTATAAGTTTATTAATTATACCTTATTACTTTTGTGGTGTGCAGGAAATTGATATTTTGAGGGATAGCTAAATTGTCGGTCAAAGAAGTTAACTTTTATATGGTTTAATCATTTTTTTTGAAGTAGTAGTCTTTTGAGAAATGTTGAGATGAATTTTACATTGACATATTGTATTGAACAGTATTCAATATTTCTATTTATCGAAACAATGGAGAACTTGATTATTTATGGATTAATTTTGATTTGTAATTATTATAGGTTTGCTAGTAATCAAAAAATAATTTTTTAAAAAATTAAATTGATCTTTACAGCGTGCATACTAAGTACGCCATAAAAAAATATCTCACTCTTTACGGCGTGCAACTAAGCAAGTCGTAAAAAGTATATCATAAAAAGTGAGATACTTTTTATGGCGTACAGCGTAAAAAGTAAGATATTTTTTATGGCGTGCAACGGAATGTCGTAGAAATAATAATGGCGTTCTATATATGGCGTACTTTTCACACCGTAAAAAGTAACCCACCTTTTACGGCATCGCTTTATACGGCGCACAGCTGCACATCGTAAATAGTTATTTACGATATACAATGCACGTCATAAAAGGTAAGCTTTGTTGTAGTGATTTCTTTTTGTGTGCAATCTTTGGCTACTAATCTAGCCTTATATTTCAAGGTCTCACTCTCAGTAGTTCTGTCTTTTATTTTGTAGACTCACTTGCATCCCACTATGGATTTATCTTTAGGTCTAGGAACTAAATCCGAAGTTTGATTCTTAGTAAACGAACTCATCTCCACTCTCATGGTAATTTGTCACTCCTCACTTTTTTCACTCTTCATAGCCTTCATATAGGTATTTGGTTCGTTATCGACTAGTTCTTAGTAACCAGTATAGGCCATGGTGTAGTTAGACATCTTTTGGGGTTCCCTACATGGTCTCATCTCTCTATATCTAGCTATTGATAATCACCTAGAGTGTTTTAGTTGATAGGGTTGTCCTCATCAATTTTCTCAATACATTCTATCTGTATATTCTGATGATTTTGTGTATTACTCTTTACCTCGCTCGAGGTAATAGAGATGTGGACGCTCACTCGCTCCACCTCAATTGCGAACTCTTTCCTAAAAGTCTCTTGTTGTTCTTCACGTTTCTTGCAAGGCATCTCGGACTTATTAAAAGTCAAATCTTGACTTATGATTATTCTCACATATTTGTGGCTTCTATCTCACAACCTATATCCCTTAACACCCTCAAGGTAACCTAAGAAGACACACTTATTAACTCTAAGTTCTAGTTTTCCCTCACTTTGATAAGAGAAAGCAGCACAACCATAGGTCCTAAGCATAGAATAATGAGCACACTTATTGTACCACATCTTCTATGGAGTATTGATAAGTGTATTTTATACACTTTTCTGTACCGTAAAATTAGAGCAATTATTGTTATTTTAAATGAATAGAGGCTTAATTTTGTATATATTTTGTTTGTTGCATTTCGATGAAAAATCTTGGAATTGAAGAAAAAAGGCAAAAAATTGGCTAAAGTGGACCTAATCTAAAGTGTGAGGACCGAATTGTAAAATGTCAATAGATGATTCGGCCCTAGTATTGACGATTGGAGAGATGTTGGAGTTAATTAACGAAGTTGGAAGATGGAGGGTCAAGAAAACACAAAGAAGGAACCAAAATAAATAAAGAATGAAATTTGGAGACCAAAGTGCAACAATTGGAAGTTTTTATGTCTGCGCGAGCACATGCAAAATCTCTCACGCGCGCACGGGCTTAGTTTTTCCCTATTGAGAGCAAAGAAAGTACACGGCGTGCACACACAGGCTAATTCTAGGCAATTTATTTGATGTAACATGAAAAGAAGCACCAAAGTCAAGAATCCACTCATACATATGAGAGTTCATAGACAGGTTAATTTTAGCTAGTTCAGCATCTAAGAACGTGTAAACCTCCCTAGGTTCATCTATTGGGATAACAACGTTTGCCTCACATGGTTCACCAACCCTCTGATTTGTCAACTTATTTTTTTCTTTATGGCACTCATTTATGCAATGTTTTAGTTTCACACAGCCATAACATTTCCTCCCCTTTGACTTCCCCCATGACTTAGAACTACATCTCTCCTTTTTTCCATAACCATTTTGCTCTTCTCCAGCCCTAAAACGAGATCTACCCTTCATTTGGTACATCTCTCCTATTTTTCTCTCATTTTACTCAACTTTCATTTCCCTTGCGAGATCTACCCTTCATTTGGTAAATCTCTCCTATTTTTCTCTCTCAACTTTCATTTCCCTTTCCTTACTCTTCAAGAAATCAATGACAATATTGGATATAAGACTCCCTCCCATATTTGATTGCATACTTAACTTTCTTACAATTATCAGGAAGAGCATTCAAAAGAATAATAGCTTTGTATTCATCGGAAACCTTTTCATCACAATTAGTAATATCTTGAACTAGTTTATTGAAAACATCAAGATTGTCATCCAAATTTTTTGAAGAATCAATTTTGAAATAGAAGAAACTTTCAAGTAAGAAAAAGTTTGCTTGGCATGGATTGAGTCAAATAAATTTCTTCAAGCTTTTTCCAAGGTTTTTCAACTGAATCATGTTTACCATCTCTTCATAAAACAAAATTAGATAAATGTAAGATAATAGAGGTATAAGCAAGTTCGTTAATCTCTTTTTTTTCTGATCTGCAGTCACAGTAGCAAAAAAAAATATTATCAATGACTTTAGACACCTTTTGTTGAATTAAAATTCCTTCTATCTTTTATTTCCAATTATAAAAGTCAACTTTACCCTTGAAGATACCGAAACCAAAGTGGTGTGTAGACATCTTAACAAATAAGATACGTAGCACGTAAATAGCTTTCAAAAAAGGAATAACCGCATAGGATATATCCTAGAGGTCGCAGATATATGCCAATCTAAATTCCTAGGAATTCACGACCCTATATCAAGGGAATTTTTGAGCACCCCAACATCAAATGAACCTACGGGCTGGGCTGTTCAGTTGTTTGTAACTTGAATGGAAAGTCAAGGTAATAATTCTAATCAAAATCAACACACCAACAAATACAGAATTACGAAACAGTCAAAATAGCCACAAAAGTGCTAATATCACAAAATAGGTAAGTAATCCTAAATTTCTATCAACAGGCAGTGCCGCAATCCTGTTGGCCACCCCACCCAATAGAAAACTATTGCAAAAACTTTAAAAGTATCAGCCAATTTACCAAAAGAAGCCTATCTGTGCTCCGTAAATATGAGGGAAGCGAAATAAATTATGGATTCAAGTCCTTATTGCAAAACCAGTAGATACAAGCTTCAATTTAACAGCAAATTAATTCTCAACACACAATGGCCGATTTTGAAGTCACGAGAGCCTAAAAATTTTTTTGACTCTGATACGAGTTTGTAGAGAAATCAGAACCAATCAACACAAAGTTAGTTATTTACTCATTGACACTGAGAATTAATTGAGTAAATGAAATAACAATACTTTATTATCAAAACTCCAATTGATTGGATCCAAAAGTGGACGATTCTGGGCTCAGATCAAGGGCCCAAAATCATACAGCAATACCACCCAAATTGGACCAAGATTACTCACTCAAAGACCACAGAAGAATGTCAAGGGATAAAATCTCACGTCGAATAAAGATGAAAATATAGATCAATTTATAAGAGTTTGGGATACTCCTCTGAATAAGGTTGACCTTTTAAGATGGAACACCAAAATCTTAACATAGTATCAGAGCTCATTAAGCTCTAATGAGCAATTTGATCCGGTTAAGATTTCAAAAGTGAGCATACGTATTTCAAGATTGGTCTGCTCAAAACGAGTCCCATCTTGCGAGGACATGTTAAGGGACAGAATCTCATATCGAATAAAGATATAAACATAAACCAACTTATAGAGGATTAAGTTACTCCTTTTAATAAGGTTGAGACTCCAAAAGTGAGCATACAGATTTCAAGATTGGTCTGCTCAAACGAACCACCATCTTGAGGGGGCATGTTAAGGGATAAAATCCCACATCGAATAAATATAAAAATATAGACCAACTTATCAGAGTTTGGGCTACTCCTCTTAATAAGGTTGACCTTTTAAGATGGAATCCCAAAATCTTAACAAAGAATAACCCAAGAATCGGCTAAAACGCTGCACATAGAGGTAGCCAAATAGGGGCAGTGAACAGGGGAAAAATACACGGGACAGAGGCCAAAGTCTGGTGCTCAAGTGCCGATTAGAGCGCAAATTGAAGAGACAATAAAGGTAGCCACACAAAGGAGCAAAAGTCACAGCAGCCATGAAAAGGAGCAAAAAGAGGCGCAACTAATTTCTCTCAAGAAAAGCCAAGGAAGCCGTGTGTTATGTTCTTACATGGGGCAAACCCTATATAAATAATAATAGGTCAAATAAGTGAGTCAATGGTAATGGATCGAGCTCGTAAGTGGTTCTTGGTCCATCTTTGTTACTTGGGCTGCCATTTGTGGTTTTAGACCCATAACACTTAAAGTGTATTCAATCATAGGCTTCCAAAGAAACCAATTGAATATAGTATCAATCCCGAT
The DNA here is from genome assembly GCA_035079005.1 of Fraxinus americana. NCBI lineage: Eukaryota > Viridiplantae > Streptophyta > Magnoliopsida > Lamiales > Oleaceae > Fraxinus > Fraxinus americana. The sequence continues at coordinate 15,212,586 of CM068715.1, read as the reverse complement.
TATTCATCACCCCAATGTTTATTTGGTATCAAAATGCCAAACAATTACAATCATAAAATCACATGTTTTGGAGCAAGTTGAACCCCACAACAGGCACACACAAAATGAAAAACCTATTTTAACTGAAAAATGAAAATCAAAACATTATCCTAGAGTAGAGGAACCATGTTGTGTTCTTGGTGTTATATCCATTACCTATGAGATGGAGTGGTGTGTGCACTTTAAGTAATTGCACTATTTCTATTAGTTATCTTTAATATTTAGGAATGTATTTGAATGTAACTTGATAAAGGGCAAACTTCTTATCTTCTGCTATTTATAAGGAGAGAGGTCAAAATCTAATAGGCAGGCCATTAAATATCATATTACAAAGTATGATCAAGGCTGCTGGTGAAGCGAATAAATTTCAAGTCAAAAACTCTTCAAAGATGTTTTGACACAGTGCGATTCATATTGTATCTTCTTCACTAGTTTCCCTTTTCATTGGATAAGAGGGATGTTGAGGACCGAATGGTTCCATTTATGAAACACTCGAAGAATAACGGATAGTTTCGGGTGCAAAAATATTCAGACTTACTGGAGACTCGATGTCTAGATCTATTGAGGATCAGATTGGTGAGAATGTTAGTGAAATAGAGGAACATGTTCATTAACTAGTGTGTTAGAGTATTTTATAGATTTTGAATATGAGTAACACATTGGCAATAGATGTTAGGAATAACAATATCACGTTTGCAATCATATAGTTAATCTAAAATTTAATGATTCAAATTCGCACTAGGAATAGACCCGGGTCATGATTAAAAAATACTTAATTTATCTAGGAAAAGAACATGATTATTTACCTTAGCTTTATCGATTGTCAAGAATGCATGGATGAAACTAAATTACATAATTGAGAATTGAATAGTTAGTAATACGTGGACTCTAAATTCAATACAATCATCCATAAATTGATATAAAAACAATACTTTTTCATATTTCTTAGATTTAATTTAGAATAATCACACAATTATCTCTTTTTGTGTTACATAATTGGAATTCAATACAAAACTAGTAAACTTGAATTGAAATTTATTCCTTATGAGACGATAACTCTTCTTATCACATTTATTACCTGTCAACGATCTCGTACGCGTGCAGATTTTGCGTGAACAAGTTTTTCAGGAAATAAAGTATTTAATATAAGTTTATATAGGATTCAAATTTATTTTTGTCTTATTAATTTTGGATACTCACCTTAATATCTTGTGTTTGGCATTCTTTCAGGTACCATTCAGCAGTATATGTAGGATTCTGATGATGGTAAAGGAGTAAAATTTTTTACAATAACTAATCTCGACATCGACAATAAGGATGTGATCATAGAAGATATATATTGCGAGCTTTGTTATAGATTGCATTATACTGGGTGCTGCTTGCACATATATGTACTAATCCCTTTATGTCCAGGTTTCTGCGGTTTAAACAACATTTAAAATATCAAAAAAGCAAATAACAAATCTGATAGTCTACTTGCCTGTGAAAGATTATGTACCTGCACATTGGGATGAGAATACCATACTTGTAGGATTTAGTCCTCTTTTGTTGAATGGGAAGTTACTTACAAAATATTATAATAAACTTGCAAAAGTGGATAAAAGCAGAATGAGTCTGGAAGATTACTTGTACTGGAACAAATTTGAAAGGTGAAGATAAAATCCACTTGAAACGGTTGAAAGGAAAGAATTATCATTGCTCGCGGATTTAGATTGTGAACCGACCATTCAACTTTAAGAAGAACAAAAAGAGGTTAACAAATTAATTACCAAGGAAACAAACAAAGAAGTGGCAATTAATGAAGATGAAATTAACACACATTCTTTCGACTTTATCAATTATCCAACAATTGAATCCGTGATTTTGAATAGAATAGATTATGCAACTCATATCACATTGAAAGAGGCAATTTTAAGATTTGAAGAATCAACGAAAAGTGGATTAAAGTCAAAAGAAATAAACTGAGCAAGGTATCAAAAACTTTTTTCAAATTTTCAAGATGCGGATTGCTAAAGTCAAGATAACGATCGTAAATAAACGCTTACTAGGAGGCTACCCAATTTTCATCCCCATATTTTCCTTTAGCTGTGTTTGAGGTTATTATGAATTGTTCCATATTATAATTAATTTTAAATTATTTTGAAGGATTATGAATTGTCCCATATTATAATTAATTTTTAAAGAACTCATTGTTCTTATTTTTAATCTTTTTTGCCTGTTTTTAGCTTCTTTCTTCCAATTCACCCAATTTTCCTCGAGTTTTACCTAACAAACAAAATTAACATCTAATTATGTCGTAAGTCATGCCAAGTGGACACAAGAAAACATATCTTTTTTTTTCTGCTGAAGGAACAATGAGTGTTGGTTTAATCCTATAACAGACATAGATGATCCTAAAATTAGTAATGTAATTTTACTTGCTAATATTTTCTCTTTAAGAATTGGTTTACGAGCACTTCTAATATTTTATGTTTTTTACAGGTTTTAAGTTTGATAATATGAAGACTTTGAGGAGTGCAATTGTTCATAGCTTAAAGAATGCTAGGCAAGTGAAGTAAGTTAAGGGAAAAATGGTGAGAGTAAGTGTCATGAAAACTGTAAGATCCCAAATTTTATATTCTTAAGTTGGTTGATGTAGCCCATTTAAGAAATGAGCTATGGAAGTTCGGTCCATTTAAGGTTATGAAAGTACAAGCCATAAGTTATTTAAAACTTCAATACTTTAATGCATTAAGTTTAAGTAAATTTAAGTACAAAGATTTAATGAATAATTGAGTTTTCACAATGATAATTTGCATGGTATTTCATATAGGCAACCCAAGTTCAAATCACGATGCAAATGTTCTTATAAAGTCTTTTTATAAAATTATTTTTGAATTAAAAAAAATCCTTATTTTTGTGCATTAAGAACAATTATACCAAGTTAATTGGATGGAATAATTGTTTTATTAGCGAGCATTCATAGAGAAAAGTTACAATCATATGAATAATTCATTTTCTTTATTTTTTTATTATGTAAATGTTTTATAAATATTTTTATAAAAAATATTTTTTATGGGTTTAAAACTCTTTAAATTTCTAGAAAAAGACTTAATTTAACAAGATTAATGATAATATAACTCTCCCATTTTGTTTTTCATTAAAAAGGGAGGTTACAAGAAGAGGAAAATCATTTTTTTAACTACCTCTCACCTCAAATCCGAAATTACTCTTATTTTCTCTAAAAAAATATATATTTTATGTTAAGTAAAGTTTAAAGGAATAGCAAGGGTGCGAAAGAGAAAGGCTTTTACATATTTTGTTCATTTATATTTCAAGAAAATCAAGGTAGGTAGAGGTGCAAGTAGTTATTTTGTTTTCAAGTTATGAATTTTTGTTAAAATATGAATGAATTGATGCCTTCGGGTATGGTGCTTCGTACTACTATAGTTTGAATGATCATTCTCCGGCTCTATGTGTTATTATAATTCTATAGAAATTGAATTTTGCAGGATACCCATCTACGTGCGACGGTATGAATCTATAGTTCAAATTTTCTAATTTGGTAATGAAATGCACTGATGATATCTATTGAATTTCAAACTCATGGTAGATGAAGATGCAACATGCTACGGAGAAGCCGGCAACTTAATGTTCTAATTCGATTATGAAACGTTTATGTTTTTTTTAATAAATAAATTTCTATGAACATCATATATGGAACTATTCTAAGAATAAGTTATGTTTAAAAGTAGTTATGTGTTATAGAAATTAACTTACAAGTTATCGTTTATGACAAAAATGTTAGCGATACAATTTAGTGTTGTTGTTTTTATTAAAATTTCAGCTTCTGCCCTTGACTTCAAAAATTCATAACTCAATAACGAATTTGGAATTTTTGGATGAAACTAGTGAAGTTTGATAGTCTCATGGGTTAGCTATTGCATAAACTTGAAACTATGTTAATTCGATATCTGTAGAATTTTATATGTCACTTTAAGTAAATAACACTGGTTATCTTCCAAACCGAATCAATGCTGGGTTTTTGAAAAATATTTTAGTACCTCATATGTTGTCAATAGAAGCTGATTTTTGGATATGTCATACTATAAGAAGTTTCCTACCTTCCCTTAAAATTTTGTGAAGTTTTGAGATTGATAACTATGTAAACGAATTTATTGACAATTGCCGCTTGAGAAGGAAAAGCAAAACATCATATTTTTATTTACTTCTTAAAGTGTTCATGTCAATAATGGGTACATGCATAGAAATCATTCTAAAGACTTTTTTTTTTTAATTGTTTCTTTAGTATTAAATTTTTATGTTTTGTTCAAAATAATATATATATAAATTTTAAAGTAAATCTTTATGCATTTCGCAAAAAATATTGTTTATTAAACTAAATTGTTATATAAATTTTAAGTCTATGACTAAAGCACAATTGTTCTAGTAGCGTTTCGGTTCATGCGGGTCGGATCATTACAAAAACTGTCCATGGGAGGTGTATACTTATCAGTAGCCAAGCAAAAGTCTAATAATAAACATATTCAATGATGAACATACATGCAACATGGTTTGGTAGAATTACACTTATATGAACATTCAAGATGTGACATCTTCCCAATGGACTAGATCACACTTCTATGAACATTCAAGATGTGACATCATTTTAAATAACTTGTATGAGACATTCATATATTTTATAGTGGTTGCCAGAGAGAAGCCTATTATTGTAATACTTGAGAAGATTAAACATCAAGAAATGATCAGAATGAATATTAAAAGAGAATCAGCACAAAGGTGGGGTCATACTTTTGGATCAAGAATTATTATTATTATTATTATTATTATTATTATTATTATTATTATTATTATTATTATTATTATTATTATTATTATTATTGAGAAGGCTAAAGCACAAACAAGATACTTGAAAGCTGATTGTGCAAGTCATGAGAAGTTTGAGGTCGGTATGGATGGTTTGATATGAAGTGTTGACTTGATGACATATAAATGTGTGTGTAGAAAATGGCAACTTCCTGGAATACCATGTCTATATACAATAAAAAGTATGCTATCCAAAAACGTACTTAAGGTCATACAACCAAATTATTCTACCAATGTCAGGACCAGAATTCTGGTCGGAGTTAGGGAAGAATCCTTTGAAGCCATCCATCAAGAAAAAAAAGTTGGGAGACCAAAAAAGTTGTGAAAAAGATCTCAAGATGTGTCACCTACCAGAGTGAAGATGGAAAGGACTGACATGGTGATGATAAGTAAAAGATGTAGGGATTCGGGTAATCAGGGACGGACCCAGCACCCGCCCAGGGAGCGCGGCCGCGCGTGCTGGGATCCGCCGGACCGCCGGCAGGTTCCTGGTTCGGTGGTTCCTGCTGGCAATGGTTCGTCTTCTCCGTTTTGTATCTTTTTTTTTTTTGGGTGAAATTGGGCCAATTTGGCCAAGCTGGCTAGCCCATAAATCTTTTTTTTAATTGGGCCATTTGTTCTGGGCCAAATCCAAAATTATATAAGAGAAAATTACACGAGAACCTGCATTTAAAGATTATATTTCAAAAAAAAAGAAGATTAAGTTTTTTTTTCATAAATCAGGTGATAAATTAGATTAATTAAAATAATAAATTAAATTACCACCCAAGACAACGCACCTCACCCCCAAATCCAAAATCCCCAAATCATTTCTCGCCTTCCCTGTTCCCTCTTTTCTCCACACTTTACCCTCTCTCTCCCTCTCTTTTAGGGGTGTAAGCGGTCCGATTTTTGACAAATTTTCAAACAAAATCGTTTTGATCGGTTTGAGAAAAACTCAAACCTAAACCAAACCGTTTTGACCGGTTTAAAAAAAAAACTCAAACCTAAATCTAACGGTTTGGTCCGGTTTTAAACCGCCGGTTTCGCGTATATTTTTTCCTGTCTAGTATCTACTTTTATGTCATTAATTCAATATATATTTATATCTTACTAGAAATAAATCTAAAACAAACTAAATATATTTACTATAAATTTAAATACCAACAAAATAAAAGTAAAATCAAAATAAACTAAAACATAGTTTTTTATTCGCTCTTTTGACTTTTTAGGATAATACTTTACGATAAAGATACAATACAAGTCCATTAAAATAAATATAAAGTCCAAAAAAACATAATAATGTTCATTTTCAACTAGCAAAAGGAATAAACGAATTAATTTTGTCACAGAACTCAAGAAACATCAAATTTTGTCACAAAACTAACAAAAGGAAGAAACATTCACATACTCAAGAAGTCACAGAACTCATGATCAATTTTGTCCTTCATACACAAAAAAAATTTTAATTAGCAAATTGGAAAAAAAAAAGAATTAAAACACGGATCCATCTAATAATGTCTTCCAAAAGACAAGCTGCAAATATTTTTTCTCCCCTATTCCACTATATATACCCACCTTCATCTTCTGCAATTTAACACGGAATTATACATATTCTCTTATATGTAAACAAATGTCTTTTGTGCACCTGATAGCCAGAATTTCAATTTTAAGCCTTACTCACGATTAATAAATATGTAAACAAATTTCAACTAGAAAGTGACAACATTTCAATTTTTAGCCTTACTCACAACCAAATAAATATGCAAGAACCTAAAATAGTCTAATAATACCGGCAAACGTACACTACCGGCGACTGGGAGGTTCGAAATTTCAAGGGCGTTGACGATTTGGGGGAAACCAGGTGGCGCCGCGGGGAGCGAGGCTGCGACCAGTGAGTTGCGAGTGAGAGAAATGAAAATTGGAATATTAGAGTTGTGACTTGTGAGTATATGGACTTGGGTTGAGCTGTTTAGTGCTACTTCTTTCAAATTTGGACCTTTTTTTATATATAATTAGGCTTGGGCGGGTCATAAATCTTAATAATTAATAAGAAATTAGAAATTGACAAAAATACCTACAAATTGACAAAATTATTCAATTTTACAAAATTGAAATTTTGGATAAATTTTCAAAAAAAATCAATTTTTTATTTTTTTATTTTATATATTTTTCGCCGGTCCGATTTAGTTTCAAACCATAATTAAAATTCTCAAACCTAAACCAAACCGTTTTTAACCGGTTTGGTTTGGTTCAAAACCATTTCGTTGACGGGTCTACGTGGCACCAAACCGCCGGTTTCGAAATTGCGGTTTCGGTTCGATTTTCCGGTTTGGCGGTTTTTGCTTACAACCCTACTCTCTTTCAGTTGCAAAGAGCAGCCGCTATGCACAGTGGTGTCGTCGGGTGTGCTGATGCTGCTCGTCACGTCGCCGTCGACGTCACTGCTGCAAGCAATCGTCAGTCGTGCCACACAGCGCTTCGACACTACGTTGGTCCGGATGTTAGATTTGGGTGAAATGGTGATGCGATGGAGGGTAGTAGGATGGTGGTGGTGGTGGTGGTGGTGGTTGTGCGAATATACATGGTGGTTGGGAGAATCTGTTAAATTGTGTGTGTGGTTTGTTGTGGTGGTGGTTATGGTGGCGAGTTGGTGGCCTGGAGGAAGTGGTGGCAGGTTTTGGTGCAGGTGGTGGCAATGGTGGTGGTTGATATTTCATCACTTCCGTCTCCCTCACTCTCTCTCATCTTCACCTTCTTTCTTTTTCTCTGCCGGCGGAGTTCATTAATTTTTGACAATTTCAGACATGAAGTCTTTGTGGGAACTTGCTTATTTGTTGGAACCTGTTCCAGTCACTGTCATTTTGACAACCATAGCAATGACATTTGCATCTGCTAGTCGAGCTCTGAATTGTGGAACAGAAATGGAGCGGAACCGGGACTTGTCTGAAGCATCCATTGCATCAGAGGTCTCAAGTGCTGATGATCCCAATAATGAGCTCTTGCAGCCTGCTTTTGATGCTTTAGTTCTCTTCTGTCTCAGAGTCACATTACACCCCTAAATCCTGCAATTGACCAATTGATAGTTCACGCAAGCTGGGGAGATTCTTAAGATAGGCTTCTGTTATGACACCTTCCCACAAGTTTTCAGATAAGTCGACTGCTTCCAAGGAAACAAGTTCTCCAAAACTCACTGGGATTTTTCTGCTCATTTGTTTTTGGAATTGAACCTCCGAAAGAGTTGTGCCAGAGACGAAGATATATCAGATTCTTGAGGTTGCCAAGTGAATTGGGAAGGTTTCCAGTCAATTTACTGAATCACAAATCCAGTGTCTCCAGCCTGTTGTTTGAACATTCAGACAAGCCATCGATGAACTCCGTTATGTCACCATCAACTCTGTTGTTAAATTGATCGATTTGAGATCAAGGCGTTTCAGGCTAGTTAAATTGAATAACCACACCTGAATTGTGGAGTCAAAATTATTGTTGGAAAGGGAGAATATTGTGACCGTTTGTAACCGATCGTGACCGTTTGTGACCATTTGTGACCATTTGTGACTAATTAATTGTGACCACTTGTGACCAACTGTGACCAATTGGAACCAATTGTGACCTGAAATTCTGAAATTTTTTTGGAGTGGTAATTAAAGAAGTTTGTCAGAGGAATCGTGAATAGTGGCAGGAGCGACCGCCGGAACTGTCGCCGGAATTGTCATCGGAGTGGCCGCCGAAGTAGATGCCGCCTCTGATGGAGAGAAAGGGTAGGGAGAGGATAGAGAGTAGAGAGAGAGATTTGGATTTGAAATTTAATAAATTTGGATAATTGTATTATATTATAATTAAAAATATTTAATTAATTGATTTAAAACCTGATTTTTGAAAAGATTTTTTAAGTTTGTTATTTTTGAAATGTGATTCTTATTTATAGGATTTATGTATTGTTCCCATTATATAATATATAAAAGCCCAATGGCCATTTAAATTGAAATTCATCCCCAAATTGAAGACCTTCATCTTCACCAATTATCCAATTCGACTATTGCCCAAATCCCAACCGCCCGTCCCTCGCTGCTATGCCGCCAGCACCACCACCACTAGTCCGGCCAGCCTGTCGTCAGGCTACTACCATCTCCGTTCGTCCGTCCGTCATGAGTTTTGGTGAGTTTGAAACTATAAGTTGTTTCTCGGCATTTAGGTGTCATTTTTTAAGTGTCTAGTTCTGTAAATTGGAAGTTTCAGTTAGTAAATTTTTTGTCTAAGTATTGTGTTGTTGCCTGTTGCCAATCAATTGAGCTAGAAAAATTAATTGTGACATCTTGTGGCTTGTGCTGTTGCTTGTTGCCAAATCAGTCTTAATAAGAAAAATTAATTGTGACATTCTGTGTTGTGCCTTTTCTGTTAAGAATTTGATAAATGAAGTTCTTCTTTTTTGATTTCTTAAGTGTAACAAACCTTTTGATTAATTCAACACCTTCCCGTTAGACATATGAGTTGGAAGAAAAAGAATTAATTATGGAACATTGGTGATTATATGCTACATTGTGTTATTGTATTTGTTGGTTGCTGGATGTTTTAAAGAACTAAGATTTAGGTGATGAATTTCAATATAAATGGTAACACTTTGTTGATCACAACAAAAGAGATTCTCTAAATGTTATGATGATCAGTTGTGCTTTTTGTAGTTGGAAGAAAAAGAATTAATTATGGAACATTGGTTTGTTTATGAGAAATAAAATGACGGAAGCAGGAAGCTGGTTGGATCGTTGAAGAAGACAGAACCACTTATAGAAAGGTACGCTTACACGTATTAGCAGTAGCTTCTTGGTTCTTATTATCAGATGTAGGCGTGGGTTAACATGAGGTTTGGTGGATGGGAATCGTAATCTGGTAGTGTAGATCTTTGGCTACTGGGAATCGTATTACCCGTCACGTTACGACGGGTAAAGTTGTTGACAAGGCTGTGCAGGTGCTTTGCTGCACAGTTGTGGTCCTCGAAATTCGACGTTGACCAGTCAACGTTCGTCCGGGCTGAACTCCAACGTTGGGTCCGTCCCTGTAGGTAATTATAATAAGAGCAATTGCAAAGCTACTCTACTTACAAAAGAACAGACACAGGCACAAAAATCAAAGGGCAAGAGAAGGGCATATAAATCAACTGACAAGAATTCAGAAAAGAAGAATTCCAAGGAAAATAGTACAAAGTCTTGAGAATACATAAGTTATCTTAATCATGTTTTTTCTTTCTTTCTTTCTTTTTTTTTTTTTTTGGTATAAGAGTTCTTTTGTAAATGTTTTTCGATGGATGATTTTGAAATATGCAGTTTTGAGAATAGTTAACTTGTTTTTATTTAGATGACTGATAATGGCATACAAAAGAAAAATTTATTACACAAGTAAATTATTTTCTTTTGATTACTTATTCTGAATAATTTGATGCGTAATTTGGAGTCAGGATGGTGATATGTACTCAACTATACACAAAAGTTTTGAGACCCTTGCTGCATTTATTATAAAATGTTCGGGACTAAGGCCTTCACTGTATTACTCACAGAAGGTTCGGGACCTTTGTTGGACCATCTACAAAATGTTTGGTACACTTGTATTTCGAAGCAACGATTTAGCATAAAGGGGATATTGGAAAACTATAACAACTTAAAAAATTATTGACTTACTTTATTACTAGAAGATAAGTTACAATACAACCTCCAACATACAATATCTAAATCATCCATTTTACAATAACACTACAGATAAATTTTCACATCCAAATCATCCACACACTAGTTCTTGTTGAAGAGAGAGTGTTTATTTTAGCTTCCATCTACCTCCTTGCTCGAAGAAAACCAAAAATCAGCTCCTTCGATCTATTGTACATTTGCGGGGTCAACGATACAAAGAAGGTACATCCACCTATATCTAACTATGTGGGCAAGTGAAAAATCGTCTTCCTAGAATTATGGGTGCACAAATGAAATGTTTGGAATAGTAGCTACAATTTTCCCTAGAATATAAGAGAAAAAAAGAAGAAAGTATAGAAGTCAATAGACACGTGTATTATATTGACAACTAAATCCCCATATTTATGAGAAAGAATTAGAAATATAATGGTAATAAAAACTATGGCTACAGTGTTATAATTGTCATTCATTAATAATTATATTATTTACAACACTTCCCCTTGAACGATACATTACAAAATATCTACCTCATTAAAACCTCGTCAAGAAAATTCAATAGGACAAAATTTGATCGAAGGAGAAAAAGAGTATAGCTAGGGTTAGGCAAAACTCGATCGAACCCGCCAAAACCGCCCGACCCGATCGGTTTGAGTTGGTTTTTTTGTTGTTTTTACACGGGTTGGGTGGGTTGAGTTGGGTTGGGTTATGGGTTAACTCATGAAAATCGAATAAACCCGCCCAACCCAACCAACCTACTTAAAAAATAAATAAATAAAATGCCTAAAAGTAAAAGGAACCTAAAAAGTATAAATGGATAGTGTAACTTTAATTAGTTTTGTGCATTTTAGAGGAGAAGTTTACTCTCGTTCCCACAAGAAATGTAGTATAAATTTTCCATATTATGTTAAATGCACTTTGTTCTTTGTAGGCTCGGCTATTGAGAATTGAATAAGATAATAGATAATTTTATTTATTTACTTATTATTTAATCTTGTCCATTCGAATTTAGTATAATAGACAATTGGATAACTTTAATTTTTGTTTACAACTTGTCACAAACCGACCGACCCAACCCAACCCGACCGATACTTGATTGGGTTGGATTTCAACCTTTACACAGGTTGGGTTGGATTAAATTTTGATCAAACCGATCATTTTGGGTTGGGTTTGGGTTGAGGCAAAAATCGACCCAACCCAACCCATGTCCACCCTTAAGTATAGCTTCTATCCCTGATTTTACTAAATGCAAATTCTTTAATCAAGCCATCCAAGTCTTGTACATCAATGTCTTTAATATTATAATTTCTGGTAAAATATGTTTCATGTTGTCTTTTATAGTTTTCAAATAACATCATCTTCATATTAGATATTTATCATCCTCTAATGACTGTAGTAACATGATGATTCAAAAAATAAGTCTTATTGATCTCTTCAGGAGTGTCATACATATCAAAATATTATTTTGAGGGTAAATATCTTATAAGTTATAGACATTCATTACACAAACAATATGCCTAATTAAAACCTTATTAGTAAAAAACGCGTGGAAAAAATCCTAATGAAGGAAAATAGTACATTATTCTTTTGAATATGCTACAAAATTGTCTCGTGAAAACCTTGTCAGATAATCCAATGGAACAAAACCTTGGTCAAGAAAAAAGAGTACATACGTATTCTCTTCCTCGTGATAATAGCATTTGAATTATATGCTTTAGACATAAAACCATTCAAGGGTATTGTTGACCTCAAAAAACGAACTTAACAGATGTCGGGCCCACTTGTGCATACGTAAGCCATATCCAGCACATTAAGGCAGATCTACGATCGAGATCGCTCCAAAGATTGGACGTGGAAGAAGCTCAATGACACGAGACGTTTCCCTTTCGGACTCCGGCAGGATTTACGGGATAGGATTGTATAGTGATCAATCGATAAGAGGAAATTTCTATAGTTGTAATAAGCTGATCCCAAAATAATATGGGTTGCTCTGATTATTTAAAGTTTCATTCTTCTTCCATTGTTACATGGTGGGGGTATTTATAGTGTTACAAATGAAATGGTGACCTTTGGATCAATTTACATGTGAGCTCATCTCCTCGGCCAAAGCATCAAGTCCTTGCCATCAAGTTGACCTTCCTAGCTTTACAAAGCATTAAATACTCTTATATTGACAAGACAAGACATAATACACTTTTTTACAAAGGTCACATCAGTCATTCAAATAAAGATCTTCATCAGGAACAAATCTTTGCATGTGGACCATCACTAGCTGGGGTGGAGCCTCGGATTTGCTGGGCCTCAAAGGCATGCCATCTCGGATTAGCAGTGGGCCTTGAAAATTATCCAGGGCCTCGGATGTCCACATCAGCTTGAGTAACGGGCCTCGGACTTTTACCCCAGGGCCTGGATTTACCTAAGGCCTCGTATTCAAAGATGATGCTTCGATAGGAGTGGGTCGGCTAGACAACGTGGGAACCTAAGTGACGAAACATAACAATAGTCCCACAAGTCCATGTATGATTATTTATGTTATGCGTGGACTTTTAGTTAACAAAGTACCCCCCTCGAGTATCATATGGAAGCTTTTGAAATGGATATTTGTCTTGAAACTGACTCACCTCTAGATTGTGGAGGCTCATTTACTTTGAAGATAGCTGAACTTGTTTTTGGAGCTGAGGCAGTGAATTGTCCAGGCTTTAACTTTGAAGTTAGCTGAATTTATTTTTGGAGCTGAAGAAGTGAATTACTGAACTGCCGAGGCTCATTTCAAGGCTCAGTACATAACTTCTCCCATGACATTCAACATCGTCATGTGAGGCTTGTGATATCTACCTCAGAGAGCCAATGAGGTAATCCCTTTTGGGATCTGATCCTCTTCTCCAAGTCACGCTTCTCCACATGGTGGATGGTTCATCCATGTGAAAGCTTATCCCATGACGTTCAGCCTTATCATGGGAGGCTTGTGATGTCTACCTCAGATAACCAATGAGGTAATCCTATTGGGGATCTGATCCTCTTCTCCGAAGCGCCCACACTTTCCCACATGGTGGATGGTTCATCCATGTGGAGGCTTTTCCCATGACATTCAGCCCGTTTGGGAGTGTGATGTCTGCCTTGGAGAGCCAATGAGGTATTCCCTTTTGAGACCTGATCCTCTTCTCCGAAAAGCCCACGCTTCCCCACATGGTAGATGGTTCATCCATGTGGAGGCTTCTCCCATAACATTCAGCCTCGTCATAGGAAGCTTGTGATGTCTGCCTCAAAGAGCTAATAAGGTAATCCCTTTTGAGACCCGATCCACTTCTCCGAAGAGCCCACGCTTCCCCACATGGTGGATAGTTCATCCAGATGGAAGCTTCTGCCATGACATTCAGCCTTGTCATGGGAGGCTTGTGATATCTGTCTCAGAGAGCCAATGAGGTAATCCCTTTTGGGATATGATCCTCTTCTTCGAAGAGCACACGCTTTCCCACATGGTGGACAGTTCATCTAGGTGGAGGCTTCTCCCATGATATTCAGCATCGTCTTAGGAGGCTTGTGATGTCTACCCCGGAGAGCCAATGAGGTAATCCCTTTTGGGACCTGATCCTCTTTTCCAAAGTGCCCACGCTTCCCTTCATAGGGATGGATATCTATGAAGACGCTTTCCCTTTGATCTTTGTCAATAGGAGGTACTTTATAATTTTTGAACTTGTGTAAAGTTGATTTTACAGATTGTAACTTCGTTTCCTGAATGAGGACTTCAAGATAATGCCACTTCTTCCTTTATTCAAGGAATGAGGTCTTCAACCAAGGATAAGCATCTGGCGTGGTGGGGAATAAACATCCCACAAACAGCTAGGCTCTACAATAGTGTTATCGGAGTCTTATAAATTGGCATCGGAATGACGAGGTTTTATAGTTAGGCTCAATGATAGTGAGAGGCGAGGAATAACCATCTCGTGAGGCTAGGAGTAAGCATTTGGCGAGACGGGGAATAGACATCTCGCGAATTGCTCTCGAACTATCGGAGTCTTATAAACGAGCCTAGGATAGATGAGGTCTTACAGTTAGGCTTAATGATAGTGAGATGTGATAAATAACCATCTCATGAGGCTAGGAGTAAGCATCTGGTGATTTGCCTCTTCTTTTTCAAAGATCGAGGACATAAAATATGTTGCCTCTTCTTTTATTCAAGGATAAGGTCCTTTCATGCTGAAGTGCTGAAGCATAGGCAAGGATGAGGCCTTCATGATGAAGTACTGAAGCATAGGTAAGGATGAGGCCATTGCATACTAAATTGCTAAAGTAGGCAAGGATGAGGCCTTCATGCTGAAGTGCTGAAGCATGGGTAAGGATGAGGCCTTCATGCTAAATTTCTGAAGCATAGACAATGATGAGGCCATTGCATGCTGAAGTGTCGAAGTATAAGCAAGGATGAGGCCTTCAAGTGCTGAAGCATAGGTAAGGATGAGACCCTTGTATGCTGAATTGCTGAAGTAGGCAAGGATGAGGCCCTCATACTAGGCAAGGATGAGGCTTTCATGCTAAAGTGCTGAAGTATAAGCAAGGATGAAGCCTTCACGCTGAAGTGCTGAAGTAGGCAAGGATGAGGTCCTCATGCTGAATTGCTGAAGCATAGGCAAGGATGAGGCCTTCATGCTGAAGTGATGAAGCATAGGCAAAGATAAGGTCATTCATGCTGAAGTGTTGAAGCATAGGTAAGGATGAGGCCCTTGCATGCTGAATTGCTGAAGTAGGCAAGGATGAGGTCCTCATGCTGAAGTGCTGAAACATAAGAAATAATGATGCTCTTGCATGCTAACGTGTTGAAGCATAGGCAAGGATGAGGCCCTCATGCTGAATTGCTGAAACATAGGCAAGGATGAGGCCCTTGCATGCTGAAGTACTGAATCACAGGCAAGGATGAGACCCTCATACTGAATTTTTGAAGCATAGGAAAGGATGAGGCCCCTTGCATGCTGAAGTGCTGAAGTACTGGCAAGGATGAGGCCCTCATACTGAATTGCTGAAGCATAGGCAAGGATGAGGCCCTTGCATTTAAAGTAGATGAAATATTTGTGTAGAGGCGATGCCACATGGTTCAAGAATGAGGCCTCTTCATTCATCACATGTGACCACTTCTTTGTAGGTGTCCATTTCAAAGGGTCTTCATATTCAAAGCCACTTCAACGGCCTCTCCTTTTCAGGGAGTCATCCGCTTCTTCAACGGCCTCTTCTTTCAGGTGCTCATCTGCTTCTTCAGCGGCCTCAGCATCTGAGCTCATCTCTTTCCTAACCTAAATTTCAAACTAAAACTTTTGGGGCTTCCTCTTATTCTTTTTTCAAGAACAAATCCTTTTCAAGGGGGATGCCCAAACTATCTTTTCAAAAAACATTTTCCACGGGATTGCTCATGGTTATAGAGTTTGGTTTCCCACAAACGGCGCCAGTCTGTTGTCTTAAAAAACGAACTCAACAGAAATCGGACTCACTCGTGCATACGTATGCCATATCCAGCACGTTAAGGTAGATCTACGATCGAGATCACTCCAAAGATTGGATGTGGGAGAAGCTCAAAGACACGGGACATTTCCCATTTGGACTCCTGCAGGATTTACGGGACATGATGTGTAGTGAACAATCAATAAGAGCAATATTTGTAGTTGTAATAAACTGATACCAAAATAATACGGGTTGCTCTGATTATTTAAAGTTTCATTCTTCTTCCATTGTTACATGGTAGGGGTATTTATAGTGTTACAAATGAAATTGTGACCCTTGAATCAATTTACACGTTGCCTCATCTCCTCGGCCAAAGCATCAAGTCATAGCCATCAAGTTGACCTTCCTACATTTACAAAGCGTTAAATGCTCTTACATTGACAAGACAAGACATAAATACACACACTTTTCAAAAAGGTCACATCAGTCATTCAAATAAAGATCTTCATCAGGAACAAATCTTTGCATGTGGACCGTCACTAGCTGGGGTGGAGCCTCGGATTTGCTGCGCCTCGAAGGCATGCCACCTCGGATTAGTAGTGGGCCTCAGAAATTATGCAAGGCCTCGAAATGTCCACATCGGATTGAGTAATGGGCCTCAGACTTTTACCCTAGGGCCTTGTATTCAAAGATGATGCTTTGACATGAGTGGGTCGGCTAGACCACGTGGGAACCTAAGTGACGAAACATAACAGGTATTATTAAAACCTTTCAAGATAAATTGGCTATAATCACATTTATTACATACATATCAAATTTCATGTATTTTTAAGCTAACAAGATAGAGACTTGTGATTGCATCCACCACGGGATAATTTATCTATTTGTACAAGTCTTTATGAAATTCATTACATAATAAGCCGTACATTTCATATTACGATTTTATTTTTTACATCTTCATTTCGCATAAGTATACACATTTAGGTGTTGGAATTCCGGGTTCAAAAACTTAAAGTTTCTTCAAGTAAGTTCAATTATGCTAGGATTGCATCATTTATTTGGCCAATTATTTTTTCAATTGATATGCTTTGACGAATTTATTTCGATTCCTCGCTATTCATATATGTTGGAGTGCATCATGCGTAAAAATATAGATAATCCAGTCCCTATTTTAGCCAGTAACTATCAATGATCAATTTTCAAGAACAAACATCTTTTATGAATTCTTTCTTATTGAAAAATATTTTGGTTCTTCGTTAAATGTCCATTTGAATTAATAATTTCGCATTATTATTGATCCATTGATGATCCAACTGGTCATATCAAACAATAATTCAACAATTGAGCTCCTAGTTCAATATAATTAATTGTCGAAAATATGATTAACTATGACATAATAATATAAGAATGTGGTCCTCATGACATGAGTTGTATGTTTTCATTTAGAGAAAAACACAGATTCATAAATTATACATATGATATATTTTTCAAAATATATACTACTTCGAGATCACGTATTATTTATTACTTCTCTAAAAGCAATATGTCAATATACTTTTGAAATATTGAAAATTTTAATGTCATGTTCTTCAGGAGCAATAACATATTTTATTTAAAATATAAGTTACGTAAAGATTTACTCTTCAGCAGCAAAAATATAATTTATGTTAGGTTTTACTTAATTATGCTTTTCAAGAGCAAGTAAAATCTAAGTAGAACATCAATAATAGTATGCTACTTCAGAAGCAACAATATTTTATTATTTAAAAATATTAACTTTTCAAAAGCCATGCATTATTTACAAAGTTGTGTTTCTTCGGGAACAACAATGAAATACATTATAACTTAAAAAAGAACATCTAAAGTTATTTAATCAGATTAAAAATATTAATTTCCATATAGACCGGGTATAAATTTATATATAAAAATTAGTTGCCAAACATGCATTAAGAAAGAAATTTTGAAAGGATATGCTCTAAAGTTATTCTTTACCACATAGGAAATTATTAATTACGATACATGAGTTAAATTGCGGTATGACTTACCAAATTAAAGCGTGAAAATAAATCATAATATACATGCAAAGTTACAACGGGAAAAGAAATCATGCTACACACCAAATTGCAGCGTGAAAATAAATCATACATATAGGAATAATGCATACTAATTGATTGTGGTAGAATTAACAACTTAAATCATGACTAATTTGTACAGAAACTAGAGCACATTAATCAACAAAAATTAAAGCATAATTAATTTAAGGTAGAATCAAAAAGTTGGTTACATGTAGCTAGTACATCTAATGATTTAATAATGTATATGATTGCAAAATAACTCTAGCACGATCAATTTGTGAAATAAATTTGCCGAAAATTCTGGAGGCAGAGAGTTTGTATAGGCGGAAAATTCAAAAGGCCGAATATTATAGTGCATATCATTGAAAAAAAAAATCACGTCACCAAATTAATTATCCGTGATTATGTTTATGAAAATTATTACTTTCTAACTAATTCAAGATTTTGAGAGAATCATCCTCATAATGTATTATAAACTAGAAAAAAAAGGTCAATAGACTAATATGTATTATATTGAGAAGCAAAACCCCATATTTAAAGGGAAGAATTAGGGATACAATAGTAATAAAAACTAGGGTTGCGAGGGTATAATTATCATTCATTATTAATCATATTATTTACAACACTTATGAGATTATTAGAATGGACAATTCCTCTTACTACTTTTATCCTGTCAAGACTGTGAGAAAACTATAAAAATATTTTGGCATAAAAGAAAAATGCATACACATACAAATACACTCGTACACAAAGGGCTCGTCAATTAGTTGATAATCTTTAAGGCTTCAATTACCAGCATTTGTGTAATATTCTCTTGAACATAATTGAAACTTTAAAGATTACAATTTTGGGACTCAAAATGAACAAGAAGGAGAAAAACATGGCTTTTGGCTCCTTCCTTAATGTCCCTGTACTGTTGGTAAGCTTACGGGAAGGCTTGGTAACTCTTTGGGCGGAGGATTGTTGATCTTCCACGCTTGACAATAAAAACCGTAAGTCTGGGTCTTTGTTTTCAGGCACGGGCCAATTACTGCTACATACCAGAGACAATATTGGTGGCACATGGAATCTATTCTTCGAGTGTAAACACCATAGTTGCCAAACCCATAGTTGCTTATCATGTCACAATAAAACTTTGTAGTTTTAAAAAAATTTGGAGTGAATCTAAAGATAAAGCTTTGTCTGTATGAAAGTACATGACTGCCAAGATCATCTTCTGAGGAATAACAGTGAATGGTAACATTTTGATGACGGATTCCACCTCTAATTACTACAGTATTTTCTGCTTCAGATAGGGCGAATAGAAAGGTCAGCAATAGTACAAATTTGATGAATGAACTCATCATTTCCCTTCCCTTACTATTTTTCTTCTTTTTCTGTATCAAAATTTCTTCGCCTTGTGTATTTATAAGGGAGAGGGGTCCATAATACAACACTGGTCAAAATTAGTACATATGTCACTGTCCTTAATTAGTAAATAGATATACATAATCTTGGATTAAATTCTACGATGCAAGTATAGAGTTAATTCTTCTCAGATTATAGATACATTGATTTGAATTTTATTCAATCTTTTCTAGTAACAGCTGATTTTACAAACCTATGACAAAGTTATCCTAAATATGTATTGTGTTTAGTGAATTATATTTAGTGTTAAATATACAGATTCACTAAATTCAATTATCTGGTAGAGAAGCTCTAACTTCAGCAGTAATTGGTAAAAGCAATATGCATTAATTATGCCAACTAATTTATACTAAAATACCAAGTATTTTTAATTTTCCTATACACCAATTTGTATGGGTCGAGATTTTTTCTTGGAACCGGATGAACCGATTGGTTGGGCTCCGATTCCTCTACTACATGCATCGATTTTGAGACCATTTAATTGGTTCCGATCTGGTTATCGGTATACCTTGAGAACTAATACTGAATTTGGTTCTCTTGAATATCTCTTCTAGGGATGGCAAAAAAACCCGACAAACCCGATATCCGCGGGGACCCGCCCCGAACGGGGAGAGGAAAACCCGCTTAAACGGGTAACGGGGCGGGGATGGGGCGGGGAATTATTCCCCGAGGCGGGGACGGGGCGGGGACGGGTAACGGGGTCCCCGCCCCGTTAAAAAAAAAAAAATTTTTTTTTTTTTTTAAGAATTCAATACTTTAAGTAAACATTTTCGTTAGTTCTAATAGAAAATAGCAACTAAAATTATTTGTTTAAATATAATGAATATGGACAATAAAAATAAATTATCAAAAACTAAAAAAAAAAAAAAAAAAAAATTTAAACGGGGAATTAAACGGGGAATAAACCCGCCCCCGCCCCGCCCCGCCCCGCCCCGCCTTAAACGAGGAACGGGGCGGGGACGGGGAATGAATTTCTTAACGGGGCGGGGGACGGGGAGGGCATCCCCGCCCCCGCCCCCGCCCCGCCCCGTTGCCATCCCTAATTTCTTCTTATTGGTGCATTGCACCAAGATACACCAAATCGTTGAACACTATACACCAAAATTATCTCATGTTAAAACTTCACTTTTCATATACTTCTTCTTTCCTTTGCAGTAAAAGTAAAACCTAATGGATAATTAAATTTAAATTTAAATAATTTTATAAATGCTTTACAAATTCATAACTTTAATGCAACCCCAATAGAAAAAAGATATTTTTAATTAAATCTTTCATAAGAACTAAAATTTCTTGTTGTTTCCAAAGTGGCCGACCATTAGGAGTCAAGATCTTTTTTTCAATTCCGATTTAGTTCTATAGTTGGATATGGAATCAATTCTATTTTCAAAATTTCCATTGGTAATCGGTGAACTGGACCAAATCAGATTATGCCCACTCTTTACCAATTTATTTAGTTTAACAATTATTTTTGAAGGGTTAATATGACTTGTTTTATCTCAATTTTAATTTATTATAATATATTTTTGAAATGAAATTTAAGATTACACAAGAAATTGTGGGATTTCATATGGTTTTAGTAGGTTAATGTGTCAATTTTTTTTTTATTTTTTATTTTGCCTCTTCAACATATAAATTTATAGAATACAATGTCTACTTTATAGGATATAAATGGAAATTTACAAAAACTACACCCTACATATCGCATATGGTGTATTATAAAACAATTGATATTTATAATAAATAAATGATGTTTAGTACAATAATTCCAGTTATGTTGTCAAACTGTCAATCTAACGTAGCCAAACTGTTAATTTAATGCTCACACAATTTTTATTTTTTTTTGAACAACCTGACAATCGAAGGATCCTGCAGTTTTATAGTCGCAAGAAGATCAACCTATTTTGTATTTCACAAAAAAAATCAATTTGTATCAATTTTTTTTTTTATACACGAAATTTGGTGTACAAATTTCTTAGCGTGCTCAGTGGGATCTGTTTGTCCTCTAATATTTCAATCTCATAAAATTTTCAAAGTTTCGAAAGTGCAAAGAAAATTGTGACTTTCTCGAGAATACATTTTTAAAACTCCTTCATGCAACTATAGCTCAGTTGAAGATTGGAAAATTCAACTAGTGTCATTGTTGATGAAGTTTTCGAATAAAGGCAACATGAAAATAGCTAACAACACGAAATGGGGCTCCCATTGGGCATAAAAGTCCAAGATACTTGATGAAAAGTCCTCGTTCTAATTCCAAATCCAGTGACAGATTCATGTCTAGGATCATCTCAAGCTATTTTTACACAAAGGTAGGAGACTATACTTCTATAGAATCCTTCGAGTAGGTAATGGTCACGAAAGCAATGCTCGGATTTGAAGATCGAATCTTACGAATGACTTGAACCATTGAAAAGTTTACAAATTAGCTAGAAAGCACGTGTAGACTAGAATTGGAAAAAGCCCGTTGGTGTAAGGCAATTCAAAAAATGCAGGCTCCTCCAAAACTAAAGAGCAAAAAATGGAGGCTCTTCCATCATCGGTGCCCGTCATGGTGGTTTACTACAGTCTTTATTGGTTTGTGCCAAATCCTATAGCCATCAAATTAACATAACGAAGATGCCGCTCGACTACTAACTTGAAGTTCTAGTTTTCTAATAGAAAGGACAATCCGAAGCATTCATATTATTGAAACATATATAAATACTGGCACCTATAAAGATACTATGGTGAAGCAGTTTGTATGCTCCCTCAAAGGTTTCATGTTTAAATGGTATACCGAATTAAAGGCTTGACCAATTGATAGTTGGGATCAACTTGAGCAAGAGTCATATCAAGCTTCTATAGCATCGATGGATAGTTAGCCTTCCAGAACTTGGTTGAATGAAGCAAGCATGGAAGAATCAGTCATAAAGTATATTGAACAATAGAGAAACCTTGTTCTAAATTGCAAATAATGCGTTAGTGAAGCATCATTCATGAAATGTGTAAGACATGCATTGGACATTATAATCTTCATGATAGAAAACTTATAAGTGATTATCGATCCAAAACATCAATAATCAAACATTACCGAATTAACCATCCATGTTGAAATCAATGAGAACATCAAAATACAAAACCGGAAACATACCTTAGATCCATAAATTGTGATTCTTTGCATGATGGGGTTAGATCTTCCAATTGATTCATGGTCTCCTCTACAACCTTTGATCTCCATTGATGGGGAACATAGAGAATCTAGAAGCACCACTAACAATTGGGGACCATAACCTATATATTCATAAGATAATGACTATTCATTATCTTTCATTTGTTTTAAATCGGCCCCTCATCAATATAAAACAAACATCCGGTCTCTACACTTTAATTCCATGAAACTTTAATACTCATTAGTCAAAATTTGTCTTTTGTGGATCACTTTAATGACTATACTTTAAATAATAGCACTACACATTTTAATTTGTTACTTGTGGCCCCAAATATTGTTAGAATATTCCAACAATCTCCCACTGGGCCATACATGTAACATTTCAAATGTGCATAACCTTATGAGCTCGAAATTTTGCTATCGTTATTATGGGTATTTCCAAACAATCTCGTCCATTAGTCATATTGATATAGGATCAAAGCGATTTTCGTCACATTTAGCGTGGCTAAACCCATCAATGGTCACGTATACCCATACAACCAAATGACATAGATCAATCATGGAGTGTAGCACGGAAATTACATGTTATGTGATCCAAACATGTCTATTTCCAACTGGTCCACCTTATTTCTTAAGTGAGATCAACCATAAACTTCAATCAGAGTGAAACTGAACTGAATACTTTATTTCTGAAATAAATCGAATATCCATGGACAAAAAATATGTGTCTAAAATAGACAACATCCAAATACAAACTCCCACTAAACTGGCATATCATCCCGTGTGAGCATTATGCTCATGAAAGACCTTGGGTGGTAGCCATTTAGTAAATGGATCCATGATTATGGAGTTTGTCTTTATATGCTTTATTGTAATCTGACAACTCTGATTTCTTTCCTTAACAACTAGGAACTTAATGTCTTTAGACTTTGACATCGTCATGTTCCCGTTGAAATACAAGACTGTTATTGTCACATAATAACTTAACTTAAATGGTTTTTCAATTCCATTCAAAATATGCAGCCCAGTGATAATATTTTGCAGTCACATTCCATGATCAGAATCAAAATATCCAATGATCTCCAATTGATCTGTTTTTTTTTTTTTTTTTTTTTTTTGAATGTGATCATGTAATTCTTAGTTCTCTAAAGATACTGAATAACCTTATGGCTGCTTTCCAAATTTCCATCCCGAAATTTGTTTAAATATCTGTCTAGCATTTCAACAATGAATGCTTTATCCAGATTTGTATAAATATGAGTATACATTAAATTCTCATTTGTTGAAACATAGAGAATTTTACGTATTTCATTTTTCTTTAAATTTATCTCTGAAACTTTAATTGAGACTAAACTTGTCTCCCTTAGCAATAGGGGTGTCACTTGATTTACAGTCCTGTATGCCAAACCTTCTAAACACTTTATCGATATAGCTCTTTTGTGACAATCCATGAATACCTCGAAAGTAATCCCGATGTATCCAAATCCTTAATACAAAAGAGACGTCACCAAGATCTTTCATCTCAAAACTCTTTGATGAAAATCTCTTAGTTTCGTGCAACATGCATATATCATTAGGGGGAAGCAGTATGTCATCAACATATAAAATCAGAAATATTTGTTTACTCCCACTGAACTTGTGATACACACAATCACCAACAACATTCATCTCGAAACCAAATGAGATAATTACTTGATGAAACTTGTGGTACCATTGACGGGAAACTTGTTTGAGCCCATAAATGGATTTCTTTAATTTGCAAACCATGTTCTTTGGGTCTCCTGACACAAAGTTTTCTGGTTGTATCAAATGGATCGTTTCATCAATGTCACCATTAAAAAACGTTGCCTTAACATCCATCTGTAGTAGCTCAAGATCAAAATGTGCAACAAGTGCCATAATTGTCCTGAAAGAGTCTTTCATTGAAACCGGAAGGAAGGAAAGCCTCTTTATAGTCAATGTCTTCCTTTTGTATAAAGCCTTTAACTACAAGACGAGCCTTATATCTTTCCACATTACCAATCGAATCCCTTTTGGTTTTAAATATCCATTTGCAACCAATGGGTTCGCACCTTCTGGTAATGGGACAAGATCCTAAACTTTATTGTCTTGCATAGACTAATACTCCTTATTCATGACATCAATCCACTTTGGAGAGTAATTCCTTTGCATGATTTGATGAAAGTTGATTTATCAGATCTTCTTTCACTAATCCATGCCATCCTTATTTTCTTGGAAAAGACTATAAAGTCATCCAAAATTGTCTTTCTCCCTTTTATAGTGGATTTCCGTAATGACTTTGTACTTGAGGTTGTTGAGTTTGAATTCCTGGAACAATCTCTTGATTGTTTATTGGGGATTTGATAATGTTGTCTTGATCCGAAATTGCTTCTCGAACAAGATCTGGAGCAAGAATTTGCCCTTGAACCTGATCATTGTCAATTGCAACAGAAGAATTATATACATATAATTCATTCAAGACAAACCTTATAACCTTATCTCCCCCCACAAACTCTACATCCTCAAGGAACCGAACATTTCCCGTTTGAAAGTTTACTGGATAGTGGGATCTTTAAAAAATATTGTAACCCCTTAAAAAAAATTTGCTTCATTTGGAACTGTGTTGAACATTTAAGCTGCAGTCTTCACTGATCTTTACTAGAAAGATCCTGATGTAACGTGGAATGATTCCACATTCCTGTAAAAATTTTAGCAAAAGGCCTTGGACGTTGTTCTCCTGATTCGTCATATCTTTCATAGTATTCACCACTAAGGTAAGATCTGACTTAATGAATTCTTTTACTGAATTGATTTTCAATCTCAGTCTTGTATGCCTTGAACATGTCCAATGTTTGGGATTCCTCATAAATGAGATATATGCAGCCATATTGAGAAAATTCGTCTATGAACTTAATAAATGACTGTTGACCATTCCAAGAAACCGAAGGAAATAGTCCACAGATAACCGTATGAATTAGTTCTAAGACGTTCGAAGTCATATGACACTTAATCTCCTTATGTTTGTTTTGATTTCCTTCTAACACAAGATTTTTCATTCTCTTTTGAGAGAAGTGGCCTTATTGCTTGTGCCAAAACAAAGTCGAATTTTCATTGGTTAATATGTTCAATACCATGTGGATTCATATACAAGATTACTTTATAAGAGGCAACTGTATTAAGCTGATATAGGTTATTATTACCAAATAAAGAACTGGTGCCCACAACATTTGAGGTAAGAAAGAGATCATCCTGACTATTTCAAATTGAACAAGAGTAACCAAATTTGTCCAATGTAGAAATAGTAACCAAATTCCGTCCAAAAGACGGTACCGCAAATGTCTCTTTCAAATTCAAATAATAACCAGCCTTTTAATGATAACCTAAAGTCCATATAGCCTCTACCTTAACTGATTTGCCATCACCCCACATAGATGAATCTTTCAGCATCAATTGGTTTTGGTAGATCAGACAACCCCGCATATACACACTTATTTGAATAGTAATACCGAAATATATTCACCAAGTGTGTCTAGGTTTTGACATTAAATTTACCTCAAAACAAACCAAAATGAGAAGTGTACTTTTCTTCACACGCCAAGCGTGATATTTAGTACAGTCTCTCTTTATATATCCCAAATTTTCACAAAAGTTACAACTTAATTTATCATTTTCAGGCTTGTGCTGTTTATTTTAAACCGAACCGAATGCAGCTTTGTTATTCTTTATTATCCTTAGAAGTACTTGCCAAGTGAGTAATGCCAGTTTTATGTTTGCTTTAGCATTTCTTCTTATTGCACATAATATGGAAATGAACTCATTAAGAGTCCACTTTCCCCTTATGACAGTTGTAACTGCCCTTAATCAGCAGAATTGTGCAAGAAGCGTAATCAATACCAAATGTAAGAGCAAGTCATCAGACAGCTCGAGCTTCAGTGCCTTAAGCTTAGAAGCAATGTGAGACATCTTCATGATGTACTCCCTTATATTTGCTTTACCTTTATACTTTATTGGAACAAGCTTTGCAAAAGCATGCTTGTTTCAGTCTTATCGTTTTTTCGCAAAACGTTTCTCATTTCGGCAAGAAATCACTGGCATTAGTTACCTCTTCAGATACTGTGCCTCCAAAGGCTTCCGAAATGCCGCGCTTAATGATCATTAGACTCATGCGATTTGAGCGATCCCACTTCTCAAAGTTCCCTTTTCCATTAGATGAACTTTCTTCCGTAAGAAAAGCGGGTTGCTCAATCGGAGCGCATGATCTAGATCTTTGCAGCCAAGAACAATTAATATGTTCTCTTTCCAATACTTGAAGTTTGTTCTAATTAGCATTGGAATGGAGTTGATGTTGACAGATATAGCAGAAGTGGATGGATTAACTGAATAGAGAACTTATTCCCAATTAACATGTTTACATTGGAATCCGTATAAACAATTAAGTTATTCAAATAATGGTACGTCCCATCTCAAGATACCTAGCACATCATTAATATCAAGTCTTTGGAAAGTAATATTAACTGTAAGTGGTACTCTTGGTGTAGTGATCAAATATTGACAATAAATCCTGTCAAATAATAAACCCATCTTTGGATTGATTTATTATTCACATGGAAACCTTATAATTGTCACACATTTATCACCACAAGTGTGCATACAATTCGCCCAAATATTAACCTTCCTTTGGGCCGGCTAATATCCGCATGAACAAGCATACACACGAATTCCTTCTAATATTCTAAGTTAATTAATTTCCACAAGAGAGGTTGCTTTGGCAACATATTGCTTCAATCAATTCACTTTTGAATATTATATACTCAAATGAGTCTTTTATACCAAAATTTGAAAAGCGGAATACTTAATTGTATTTATCTTGGAACTTTAAGGGCCTAAGGGTTAATAATTCAATACTTTAGGGGTCAAAATTAATTAATTCAAAACTTTAGGGACCAATAATTAATTATTGAAAACTTTAGGGACCCAAAACTTAATTATTTAAAACTTTATGGGTCAATAATAAATTATTGGAAAGTTTAGAAGTCAAAAAAACAATAATTAGAAACTTTAGAGGCCAATTTAAACCAATTATGAAGATTTAGGGCTTAATCACAAAATTCAGAACTTAAATGGCCCAAATTAATTAATTTTTAACTTCAGGGTTGAATTATTAAACCTTAATTTTATAAGGCCCAATATGATGAACTTTAAACTTTAGGGGTTTGAGTAATTAAAACCCATAACCTTAAGGCCCCACTTGAATATACTTTAAACCTTAGGGGCTAAAACTTAAATTTTAACCCTAATCCTTAAATTGCATCCAAGGGTTTCAAAACCTCAAATTTTCAACCCAAGTCCCGCCTCCAAAACTTCCCACAAAACTGAAAAATTTAATGGCATTAATGGAAGGCTTTAATGGGGAAAAAAGATGCCCTCCATCTCCTAAAGTGGGTGCCGGACGGCAGCCTCCCCACCGCCTCGCCGATCAAGGCTGCTGTGACTAGCCAAGCGTGGCCACCACGCTGGTGTACAAGAACAGAGCTTTCTGGCCAGATAAAGAGCCCGGCTGCTGGTGCAGCTTTCACGCGCCGGCGTGAAGATTGCCGCCGGCACTTCTGTCACACGGCGGCTGCCACAAAAAAAAAATTTTTTTTTTTTTTTAAACTGAAACCTTAATTCCAAAAAAAACCAACAGATCCAAAAAATCCAATCTTTATTTCAAATCCGAATTTTGAAGGAAATCATAGATCTATATAATTATCTCCAAAAATCATATTATAACATGCTCAAAAAACATGTAATATTAATCCAAATATTAGATCTATAACATAATATGCTTGAATCCATAATATCATGCTTAGATCCATAAAAATAACATGCCAATTTCATGAATTAAGATACCAAAACTCTAGATCCATAACAGAAAGATCAAATAACCCAAATTATTACATGCTAATTCCATATAATGATTTCCAAATTCTAGATTCATAATATAAAATCAAAAAACCATAGAATTCAGAATTTCAAAATTCAATTTCTCAATGATTCAACAATGGATCGGCTCTGATACCACTTGATAGAAAACTTATAAGTGATTATCGATCCAAAACATCAATAATCAAACATTACCGAATTAACCATCCATGTTGAAATCAATGAGAACATCAAAATACAAAACCGGAAACATACCTTAGATCCATAAATTGTGATTCTTTGCATGATGGGGTTAGATCTTCCAATTGATTCATGGTCTCCTCTACAACCTTTGATCTCCATTGATGGGGAACATAGAGAATCTAGAAGCACCACTAACAATTGGGGACCATAACCTATATATTCATAAGATAATGACTATTCATTATCTTTCATTTGTTTTAAATCGGCCCCTCATCAATATAAAACAAACATCCGGTCTCTACACTTTAATTCCATGAAACTTTAATACCCATTAGTCAAAATTTGTCTTTTGTGGATCACTTTAATGACTATACTTTAAATAATAGCACTACACATTTTAATTTGTTACTTGTGGCCCCAAATATTGTTAGAATATTCCAACACTTCAAGCAAATATGCCCCCACTGTATTAAAGAGTTGGCTACATGCTCATGTATTAAACTTGAAATTGGTGTAAATCTAACTGTCACTTGCTCCATGGATTCATTTGGATCATTTAATCATATTCACATTACAAAGGAGGGCCAGACATTTCCTTTTAAGCATGATTCATGGAAATCCTTGCTCGAGGTAATCGAGTTTGAACTTCAACTTCAAGAAGGAACTATTCTAGTAGAGCTCGAAGTAGATTGAAGAAGTCACCATTATATACATCTACCGAGAGATGGTTAAACAATATGTACCCAACCGCCTAAACTTATACGAAAATGGCAAGAAGGGGAAAAATAGGACATCAACAAAACTATTAAAACATCACCTTCTATGCCTCTTATAGGACCAACATTGGGGGTCATTGACTGTAGAAGTCTAACACGATGAATAAGTATTATCAGTAGAAAGTCAGGAGGCATTGACTCTTGTGAAAAAACGTTACTGGAAAGCTCTAAAAATTTCAAGTTCCAACATCCATGATAAAAAATCGAGACCAAAAAGGCTGCGAAACAACAAAAACAGAAAAATGAAAGTTAAAGAAAGAGCATCAACAAAATCGACGAAGTAAAAGCTACTTCGCGTGCTCCCTCTAAACTAGTAACTAGGAAGAGTATTTTCCTAATGGTTTCTTTGATGAAGAATGTTTAACTTCCAATGTCATCAATGTTGATGAGGACAATGATGAAGAACATATCGAGATCGTTCAAAGAAAAAGAAAACTACCTCGTGATTTAATAGCAATCGTTCTAACATAAGTCTAGCAGAGTCTACCAGTTTTCCTTTTTTCGATCATATGGTTTTAATCACGATATTGATTGATCTAGATGAATATGAAGGTAAGGTCCTAGCACAAACTAAATATGCTACTAAGCAAGATTGTATGGCCACCATCACATTCTACAACAATAATCTATATCTCGTTTCCTGTTTGCACAATATATTGCATGATGATTCAA
Source organism: Fraxinus americana (assembly GCA_035079005.1). NCBI lineage: Eukaryota > Viridiplantae > Streptophyta > Magnoliopsida > Lamiales > Oleaceae > Fraxinus > Fraxinus americana. Next base: position 15,182,417 of record CM068715.1, on the reverse strand, counting down.
CAAAAAAAGATTGGAATCAATGTTGGTAATTTGTCTAGGATAAAGATCATGACTCCAGGATTCAACTAGTAAGGCTAGCGAGCTACATGCATGATCCACCTGAAGCTACAAATAGGATAATTGATTCCCTCGGCTCTCTTCTATATCATCAATGCTAAAATGTCCTAAGCTGCGTCTCAAACGCTTCTGGATTCACGAAATTGAAGTGGTACATCCAATTTGACATCAATGTTTCAAAGGTAGTCGAGATAGAGATGGAGAAGTCAAATGTATAGTAGCCGAGTCCAACCATTTCTCAAAGAAGAATTTCATTTTTGTTGATGCCCATTTTTACTTGGAAGATAAAGAACATTATTCCACAAGATTGTCCTTGTTCGAAATTGAAATTAAAGGGGATGCAGATGACAACAACTGATTTATTACAACTCTATCTAATCAAATCATTGTGGTAAATCGAAATTTGCTTGTGAAGGATTCTCCAAAGCTAAACTACCTCCAAAAATAGAACCAACTGATGTTAAGTTATTGAGAAAAGATTTGACTCTTTCAATACCCAATATTCCCAAATTATTTCTTCCCCATCAACTCATTACAGCTACGGAGACTAATAAAGCGAAACAGATGCACATACCCAATTTTTATAAAATAGCCCCGAAAGAATGTAAATCTACCTCGAAAGCTTTAATAGTTGTTCCAAATATATCAAAACATATCTATTCTAAAAAAGATATGTTGGATGCTTAATGAGTCGAAGAGTCAAAACAGAATTTTAAAGGACGTCACAATTCGCAGGTCAAAAAACTATCTGAGGATGTTGAATTTGAAAAAATGCGAGCCTCACAAACTGGGTAATCTTCATGTTGTTCTCTCGCATGGACGTGTTCCTCCAGATTCAATGGATCTCATATATCATGACCTATGTATGGCTTAGGATATAATCCTAATCCATCGAAAAAGATTAAAGTTAATAAGGTTTCCTCAAATCTAATCATATTAAACATATAAGATTGTCAAAAAAACCAGAAGAGTCGAGACCTTCAGTATTCAATCGAATTGAAAGTTAGAATGCCAGAGTTTCAGTACTTGAAAGACTAAATCTTCCATAGTAGCTGATAAAACAAGGTAAATCATCTATCTTTCAAAGATAAAGTGGGGATTCTTCATCTACTCAAGTCGGTGAGAATGTACGAGCTTCTCAATAATTATCTCAAAGATAATCTGCACTTTCTTCGACTGAAAATTAAAGCTTAAAATCGAAGTCTGAAGCCTCAACGATCAAGAAGACGACAAAAAATCGAAGGGCTTTTTCATCTCAAAAGAATGACATATAAACGAGAGGTCTAAGTTAATCGCATCACTTTTGATGAAACTTCTAGCTCAGAATTTGAGTTTGAAAAATCCACCATAGTAGATGAACCTAAACTAGCTCTACCAACATTTGAAGAAGGGAAAAAGCTACCCTGGATAATTTTAACTAATTGAACTTAGGGATATAGAAAGATTTGAGACCAGTGTTTATGAGTACTCTCCTTAGTCAAAAGGAGAAATTCGGGTACATCTACATACTTTCGGAATACAAAGAAGTACTTACACATCTTCCAATAAAATTATAGAGTTATATCCTAGAGTTGTAGTGCATCACTTTTGAAAAATTTCTTAGTTTCATAGTTTGACATCAAGGCATTGAAATAGATCAATCAAAAATTGATGACATAATCAACACATTGAGCTAAGTAATCATCAAGAGTTGAAGAATCTTCAAGAAAAGCTTGCAAACATTCAAATATTTATTTCCAACCTTATTGGACGTTGTTATCCATTCAACAGATTCGTAATAACAGGTGTACCATTTAAGCAGGATGATGCTTATAGAAATCCTTTTCACAGCACTAAACAGCATTTGTCTCATTTATCCATTGAAGTACATAATGTCCGGGACAATTATTTCTAGAAGGATAGGAAAATGGGCACTTCTATTGTTCGAGTTTTACATCAAATTCATTCTACGGAAGGCCATTAAAAAACAAAATGTGACAGAATTCCTTGCTGGTCCTCCAATTTCAGTGGAATGGGAGCTCCACAAAGACCTTCTAGATGAAGGAGTTCTATTTACCGAAGTTGTACCAACATGGAGGCTATTTTTCGACTAGACATCTTGGATATATGGTGCTGAGGCAAGAGTAGTCTTTGTTACTCCTCATAGGTCATGTCTTACTCATTTGAGATGTTCAAATAACATGGCGGTACAAAGACCTTATGGCCTATAGACAACATTGGAAATGGATGTCTATCAACTAGAAGTATTTGGACATTCTAAATTGATAATCAAACAAATTTTTGTTGAGTACAAAATCTGAAATTCATACTTGAAGCCATATCACAATATATGTATTCATCATTTTTATACGATTTGATTCGATAAAAATCTAATTTACCCCTTGAAGTGAAAATAGAGAAGTTGATGGCTTGGCTTAATTGGCTGCTATTTTGGATAGTTCAGAGGAAGACTTTTCTCAACTATATTAGTAGCTCAAAAATGGGTGCTTCCATTATTTCTGCTTGATAATCTAAAAGGAAACAATAATGCCGAAGTCGTCGATGAGCGAAAGAATGATTGGAGATAACTAATAATTGAGTACCTTCAAAATCAAAAGTTACTAGATAATCCACATCGCAAGATCGAAATTCAGAGACACGTCTCGCTTTGTCTTTTACGAGGATGCACTTTAATGATGAAGATCATTTGACGGAATTTTCCTTTGATGCTTAAGTAGTGTGGAAGCAACACGTGTTCTGGAAGAAGCTAACTCTGGAGTATGTGGTGCACATGAGTCTGACTTAAACTACATTTTCTAAGAAAAAGAATGACTTACTATTAACCTACTATGGTACATGATTTCATGGATTACTAAAGAAATATGAATCTTGCCAAGTCCTAAAAAATTTATTCGTGAACCTCCATGACCATTGTATCTAATGATAGCTTCGTCGACATTTGATTCATGGTTGATGTGATTGGGCCTATAACTCAAAATTCTTCATCTGACTACATCCCTGTCAGAACTAACTTCTTCTAAGTGGGCTAAAGATATATCATTGGTGGAAGTGAAGAAATAAAATGTTGCTAATTTCGTTCGTATTCAAATCATTTAGCGACATGGGATTCGACAACACATCAACATTGATAATGATATGAGATTAGAGGCACATATTTGTTTTTTTTTTGTACCTCCGAAATTTTATTAATACGTCCTCACTTGTGGAGGAGGAATACCGTGGTTACAAATGATATCAATAAAATGAATAAATAAGAAAGTACTACTTCCCTAACAGTGAAAGTAAAGAATAAAAGGAAAGCAGTAAAAAATGAGTACTACTTCCTTTATAAAAAGAACAAGTTAAAACAAAAATAAAAATAAAAGCAAAATACAAATACTTAAACTCTAGTGTTGGACAAACCATACCTGTCAATCTGAACAAGCGCCCTGATACGTCGTGGTAGGTCGGCTGGTCCATATTCCTGATATCTACGATGATGCCAACCCTCGGTAGCAAGTATATCTGCAACTTGGTTCCCCTCTCTGAAGATATGGGAGACATATGCACATATGCACCTGAAATATTATCATATTCGAATGGTAAAATCCTTTAATAAAAAGGTATGATCAAGGTCATTTTAAGTTAGAGATCTAATACTTTCAGTATGCAGGTCTATCATAATTACAAGAAAAAAAGAGCTTAAGTTCCAACCTAAATGGGATGGTGTGTTTCTCGTTTCTAGTGGAGCATATACGATTGTGGACACAGATGGACAACATATTGGATCAATTAATGGAAGTCTTTAAAAAGCTTTTACACCTAAAGTTTGTTATTTTATATTTTTTACGTTTCCTTGTAAGCAAAAAATAAAATGTAATGCTCTTGGTCCAAAAGGTGATAAACTTTGAACGACCCTATAAGCAATAAAATATTATTGCAATGAACTACGTTCAACTTGATCATTTTTGGATATGTAGGCTCGTTGGAAAAATATACATACAAGTTTAATCAATATTAATAAATTCATTCCACTTTTCCTTTATATTTGTCTACAGTACAAAAAATATATATGTATATCAAAGAGATGAAGAAGAAAATTTAATTATAGAAAATTAAGGTTTATGATAGTTCGTAAAATTTCTAGCCATTTAAACTTCATATGTAGTGAATTCAGTACTAAACAGTGGTACGAAAATGTGCCACCAAGAGTGTCTTTGACTCATTGCTGGTCAACTAGCTTTACTTGACAGTAATTTTTTTTTTGTTGGATTCAACATGACTTTTCCATCCACAACTCAGGTAGAATTTCTGTAGATTCGTGATGTTTATCACCATTAAGAGAGAAATTTTGATTTCTTCAAGGAACAACTTCGTTTCCTCAAAAAAGAGTAGCTTCAGCTTCGAAAACATGAATAATTGCTTCTTCAGAAAATGATGGCCCATGGACTAAATCATATGTCTTGAAATGTTGAGGTGGAAGCACAACGAAGATAGACTAGCATGTTATGAGAACTCAAGAGCTCTTGAAAATCTTAGACAATGAAAGACATGGAAATTAAGGATAGTTTGGACGGGTAATATACGACATTAGAGTTTTTTTGAAGTTGGTACTTGTTGCCTTTTTTATCTATCGCAAGTGTACTCCCCCTTCATGTTTTTCCCAAATTTGGAGTCTTTCTCGGCTTTTCATAGGACAAAATGGTGTAACCTAAAAATAGGCGGCGCAGCACCTAAGAGCTTGAAGGTAGCGCCTAGGCACTGCTATATAAATCTAGGTAGCACCTAATCGCTATGAGTGCAGCGCCTAGGCGCTACATCTCTGTTCTTTCCCTACTGCTTCTCGGAAATTGCAGTGCTTCGGTTGCTCATTGGAATTTCCATTTTGGAGTACTTTAGCGCTGACTTTCTGCTTATTTTCCTGAATTTTTTGGCTCACTTTAGCACCATTTTTCACCACATCACCAACCTATAAAACAATACTAAAAAACACATTATAAACGTTCTATACCATAAGATTTAGCCAATAATCAAGTTAAAATTGTACAAAACTCGTGAGTAAAAACACACTTGTCAAATACCCTCAAACTTAACGGTTTGCTAGTTCTCAAACAAACACAAAGAAAAAGAAAATCATTAAGAGAAGAACACATAAATACAAACTTAGTCAAATGGCTTGTAATCTAGCTTAGCATTTAGAGCATTACTTCATATTTATGACCAGCTTCAAAATCATAATGCAAGAGCCAAACTTCCACTTATCCAATGCAAAATAGGTGTGTATGTGTGTGTGTGTGTGTGTGTGTGTGTGTAAAGAATCAAGTGTAACGCCTTACATTTACAAGTTGATTCAATTCCCAACCCTCAATAGTCAATTATTGCCTTCCTTCGCTCATGCGATTCACACACCACCAAACTCATTTTCTTTCATTCTTTCACAATGATGTAATTCTAATGTTTAGTTTATTTGATTAGTTCATTACACCACTCAAGTTTGGTTTAATCTAACTAGTAACGTCAGCAATTCATTCATGCAATGATTCTCCCAATTATAAGTGTTTCAACAATCAAGTTTATACCAAGTTATTCAAACCTACAAGTAATCTAGTTCCCTAACAATCAATTCTTAGTTGCACACTTACATAAAGTTTCTCTTTTTGATGTTTTACTTTCAGCCAAATATTGATCTCACCCATTTTTCTCTTTTGGACCATGTAACGAGCTTTTAATCTGTAACTCCCCGGCTTTTTAATACTAACGGGTACCAACTTTCAAGATACCCCTATGGACTTACTAAATCGAGTAAAAAAGGTACCGACATGAGACATAAGCTCAATAAGTACAATACTTATTTTCTATAAAAGATAAGCAAAATTTACAGGGTTTAGATCCCTAGCATTTGGTCATAACTAGGCTCATACTAGAAAGTCAAAACACTCTACACAAATCTTTTTCACATGCACGGAATAACTACAATCTTAAATCATTTCTTTTACAAGCTAAAACACCCCAGATTATTATTTATACGGTTAAAGAATGTTGTGAATCAAAGGTTAGAAATTAAGCACCTAAGTCATCTATTCAACCTATACATATGAATCTTCATGTTCATGTACGACACTATACTAAATTATCGTGCATAGATATTGTCATGCTTTACATGTATAAGTGGAAAATTAGACTCAAGCACATGATTTATGAGCTAGACCATAAAATTAGAAAGTGTTGCTGGTCAAGTTGATCCAACCCAAAATCTGCATATATTATATTGAAGTGTGCGAGCGCTGTTATGGATGTTAAAAACATTGAAACTGGCGAGTCTCTTTCATTTATTTCCACTTGCTCATGTTGCTGATCCATTGGTGCCGCTACTCTCTCGGTAACTTGTCCAATTGGCTGTATAGAAAAATGAATATTTTGGTCATCATCAATTTGATGTTTCTATTTTATTTTATTTTTTTGTTCATTGTGTTTTCGTTTGAAGTTACATTGTATCTCAAATCAAATAGTTCAAGATTGTCACATTGGGTGCAGAGCATACAACGAACACTTTTTATTTATAAAATGAAGAAAATAAAAAAATCAAATAACAGTTAAAAATAAAATAAATTAAGACTAAATTAACTAGTTCTAGGTAACGGAGCAAAAAACTTGTTACGTTTTTCTCTACCGCAAGTGTACGACATCGTAACAAGTAATATAGTAGACATTTAAGTCCGAATTATTGTTCCCAAGAAGACTATACTCTAAGACTTAATCTAATCTTTATAACTCCTATTTTATGAAAGCAAACAAAGAATTATATGTTGTTGTGTTCAAAATGCACACAAAGATTGATTGAGAATTCAATTAATGAACGAATATTAGGGCAAAATAATTTTACCTATTGATCACATTTAAATCTTAATTCAAGATTCAAAAGTCTAATGTAGTGTTCGACCGAATTCTTTTATTGTATTCAATTTGCCCCTCTCGAGTTTTCAATGGGCCTATTTAACTACTTCAATCACAAATCTCGATCCGAATCAACTTTAGTTAAACAAAATATTAGTTCTAAGAATTTGTATAATGATCGCAATAATTAGTATATGTATTTCTACACGTTGTACTAATTTACTGAATTTTGCTATAAGGTCTAAATCTCAATCTCACCACTCGATCCGTAAAAGATATAAAAAATCATCAAATTAGTGATCAAGTAATTTAACGTATTAAATTCATAGTAAAATCAACATTAAAATAACAAGAATCTTGAATTAAAAAAATAAAGGGTCCCAAGTATATTACATTGTTCGCCCTAATATAAAATTTAGCTACTCATAATAGTGGAAGAAGAAAAACAAGAAGTTTGTTATTATATACATCATCGGATTTTAAATAAAGATGTAGAAAAATAAATTAACCTTGTACCAAGATCTTCTTCTTCTTCCAATCAATACTTCAAATCTTGAGTTTCTTGATGTTTTTCTCCCTTGAATTGCGCTTTTCAATCTCTATTTGTAATCTCTTTTTCTCAATCTGTAGAACTCCTCATCAGTGCCTCATTTCTTCTATTTATACTCTTCTTCACGTTTTCCCAATTTTGGAGTCTTTCTAGGCCTTTCACGAGCAAAAATGGTGTAACCCCAAATCAAAGAGTGCAGCTCCTAAGCGCTTGAAGGTAGCACCAAGGTGCTGCAATATAAATTTGGGTAGCGATTAAGCGTTATGAGTGCAGCGCCTAGGCGCTACATCTCTATTCTTTCTGTGTTGCTTCTAGGTGCTTGGATCCTAGCACCTGGGCACTATGTTGTTGATTGGAATTTTAATTTTGGAGCCTTGGGCACTGACAAATTGCTTATTTTCCTTAGTTTTTTGATTTGTTTCTTCACTTTTGCACCATTTTCACCATCTCACCAACCTATAAAACAACACTAACAAACACATAAAAAAGTCATGTACTCATAAGATTTAGCCAACAATCAAGTTAAAATTTTATAAAACTTGTGTTTAAAAACACGCTTGTGGGTACTTAATAAGGTTTAGTGTCCACTTGCAGTCAAAGTTCTTAGAACTATAAAAAATTAAATCTTTGGAAAATGAAGAAATTTTCCATTCTGGTTTTAATTTTAAAAATTAGTGATTTTTTAGTTAAAACTTCTAGGTCTCCACCAATCTCCTATCTGGGACAACTCTTCTGAGCTTCAAAAGTTCTAGATCTCCATCAGTGCCCTATCCAGGAAAAAGTCCTCCAAACTTTAAGTTCCAGACCTCCATCAGTCTTCTATCCTGGACAAAGTCTTTCAAGCTTCAAGTTCTAGACCTCTATGAGTCTCATGTCTGTGACAAAGTCCTCTAAGCTTCAAGTTCCAGACCTCCATCAGTCTTTCATCCTGGACAAAGTCTTCCAAGCTTCAAATTTTAGTCCTCCATCGATCTCATGTCTGGGATAAAGTCTTCCAAGTTTCAAGTTTTGGACTCCATCTATCTTCTAATTGGACAAAGCCATCCAAGCTCAAGTTCGTAACCTCTATCAGTCTCATGTCTGGGATAAAGTCTTCCAAACATTAGGTTCCAAGACTCCGTCAGTGCCCTTTTCTTTACGAAGCCTTCCAAGCTTTAAGGTCCAGGCCTCCATCAATCTCCTGTCTAGAATAATTTCCTCCAAGTTTCAGGTTTCAAGCCTCCATCATTCTAGTGTCCTGGACAAGCTCTTCTGGGCTTCAAATATTTCAGGTCTCCATTAAGTCTCATGTTAGAGACAAATTCATTATCTAGGCTCCAAATCCTCTAACTCTTCTTGCTTGTTATTAGAACTAGCTAGCCAGCTAGTCGTGTACCAGCTACTTTTTGTTTTCATTTTGTTTTGTTAGATGATTAGTTAGGCAGTTATCTAAGTTGTTTGATTAGTTAGTTTTGATAGTTGATGTTTAGTTGGCATGCCCACGTATGTGTACTATTTATACAGCTATTGTACTCTTTACTTGGCAAGGAATTGAATAATATTCATTCTTCATTGTTCTTAGTTTTGGAGCTTACATGGTATCAAAGCAACGTCTTTTGTTGTTGCTTCTTTCCCTTTCCTGAGATTTGGGACTTCTTCTACTGCTACTTCTTATTCATCTTCTTCTTCTATAATTTGATTTGTTTCTAATTTCATTATCTAATAGAGCCGATACAATCTGAAAATCGAATTGATCCAAGTTAATCATCATATAGATCAGCTATTGATGAACCTTCAAGTCCTTTTTCTACACCATTCAGACAGTTCGGGACTGATATTGGTGTCTCAACAGCTTACAGGAGAAAATAATACCTCTTGGAGTCGTGCAATGATAATTACTTTGTCCATGAACAATAAACTTGGATTTATTGATGGTAGGATATCCAAGCCCAAAGACAACAATTCTGATTTGATGAACTGTTAGATTAGGAATAATAATATAGTGATTTCCTGGATTTTGAATTCCATTTCAAAGGAAATTTTTGCCAGTGTTATATACGCTTCATCTGCAGTTGAAATGTGGAATGATCTGAAGGATAGATTTCAGCAGAGTAATGGACCTCGAATCTTTCAATTAAGAAGGGAGCTGATGAATCTATCTCAGGAACAGAGCAGTGTCAGTATATTTTTTACTAGGCTCAAAACAATTTGGGAAGAGTTGAGCAATTATAAACCCCATTGCAGTTGTGGAGCTTTCACTTGTGGAGGCGTGAAGGAGATGAATAATCACCATCAAATGGAGTAGATAATGTCTTTTCTCATGGGTTTAAAGCACTTAATTTCTCAAGTCAGAGGACAAATTCTGCTGATGGATCCCCTACCTCAAATCAACAAAGTGTTTTCCTTGATATCTCAAGAAGAAAATCAGAGGAAGATAAGTAGCCAAACTGTTGTTGGAAATTATCATAATGAAGTTGTTGTGTTTGCTCTTAAATCTGATAACAAGGCGGCAAGTAGTTATGGATCACATAACCCTCACTTAAGACCTGGAAATGCTAGAATCACCAAAAGGAAGGAGAGACCATTTTGTGCTCACTATAACATTCATGGACACTTAATTGATAAATGCTACAAGATCCATGGATATCCACCAGGCTATAAAGGGAAATCAAGAAATACTTTTCAAAACACCTCTCGTTATAATCATGTCAATCAAATTTCTAATCAGGCATCTATTCCATTTAATGCCTAGAGTGATGATAAACATGATCAACAGCATGCCCTTGGAAACTTTGTCAAGAATTTGACCTCTAGTCAATACCAACAACTGATGTCATGATATCTACTCACTTGACATCAAGTTCCAACACAAATGTTGCTAATCAACAGGACAACAACATTATCTCACATGCTGCAGGTATATGTTTCTCAATAACAGTAGATCCCATTTTTTCATCCAAAGACATATGGATAGTAGACTCTAGTGCAACTAAACATATGTGTTCATTTGCTCTGCTTTTATGTCAATGAGGTTAATAGACAACTCCTCTATTACTTTGCCAAACCACACACGAATTTCAATAAGGCTGTGTGGTGACATCAAGTTGAGCTCAAATTTTATCCTGTGTGATGTTCTCTTTGTGCCTCTGTTCAAATTCAATTTATTGTCTATCAGTTCATTGACCCTTGGATCTCAACTTACCAACAATTTCTTTTATGATCACTTCATCATTTAGGATACCAAAAATAGGAAAATGATTGACAGGGGAGAAGGGTTTCAGGATCTATATGTTCTTAATGTCAAAGTTATGAATACAGTTTCCAGTACATTTATATATAATGTTTCAGCTCATGTTTAGCATAATAGGCTTGTCCATCTTTCTTTTAAACGATCGAATAATTTGAAAGATCATTTGTTATGTGATGTTACAAAGTTGAATAAAAACACTTTATGTTATATATGTCATCTTGCTAAATAGAGGAGATTGTCCTTTGATTCACATAATCATTTGTCAAACCACCCCTTTGATCTTGTGCATTGTGACATTTTGGGGCCTTATCAAGTTACATCACATACAGGATATCGATTCTTCTTTATGTTAGTTGATGAATGTTTAAGGTTCACATGGATATATTTGTTGAAAAAGAAATATGATGCTGTTACAGTTGTACAAAGGTTCTTTAATATGATCTCTACACAATTCAATGCTAAGATAAAACAGTTCAGGTCAAACAATGCTCTTGAGTTAGCTTTTCATGAATTCTTTGCTAAGAACGGGACATTACATCAAATCAGTTGTGTTGAGAGGCCACAACAAAATTATGTGATGGAAGTTAAACACCAATACCTTTTGAATCTAGCACGAGCTCTATTTTTTCAGTCTAGAGTTCCAATAAAATTCTGGTCTGAATGTGTATGGCAGTCACTTTTCTGATCAATAGAACTCCATGTCCTCTTTTGAAGCACAAGATATCTTATGAAGTTTTGAACAACAAAACTACATATTATTCTGTGCTCAGAGTGTTTGGATGCTTAGCCTTTGCTTCCACACTAACAGCTCATCGAAATAAATTCCAACCACGTGTAAGGGTATGTGTTTTTTTAGGATTTTCGTCTGGCATCAAGGTATATAAACTGTATGATGTAGTTACAAAACAAGTGTTCCTATCACAAGATGTTGTTTTTCATGAGGAAATTTTTCCATTTCACACAATCGTTGGAGCTGATCATATGGCAGATCCCTTTCCTGACTTGGTATTACCAGCTCCCTCTTTATCTTTCAATCAAGATATCACCAATGAGTCTGATAAACACATCCCTTCACAAACCATTATCCCACTTACTCCTTCACAGGAGCATACACCTTTTCCATCACAAACCATTCATTTATTTTCAAATTAAGCTAATCATGCTCAACCGTCAGTCATTGTTGCAAGAAAATCAAAAATAGTCATTAGACCTCCAAACTATCTCAGAGATTTTCATTGCAACATCATCTCTCAAAATTCCTATCCTAATATTTCTTTACCTTATCACATTGGTCAGTTTCTATCTTACAATAAGCTATTTCCTACTCACAAACATTTAGTGTTAAATGTCTCATCCCAATTTGAACTTCAGTATTTTCATCAAGCAGTCAAATATCCTCAGTGGCGTGAAGCAATGCAACTTGAGCTGGATGCCATGGAACTCAATAATACTTGGTCAATTGTTCCCTTACCTTGTGGTAAACATTCAATTGGTTGCAGATGGATATACAAAATCAAGTATAAATCTGTTGGATCAGTTGACAAACATAAGGCACGACTCATTACAAAAGGCTATACATAGCTGGAGGGCCTTGATTACCTTGATACCTTTTCTCCAGTAGCAAAAATTGTGACAGTCAAGGTTTTGCTAGCTCTTGCGGCATCTTACAATTGGCACCTTTTTCAATTGGATGTTAATAACACATTTTCGAATGGTGACTTATTTGAGGAAATTTACATGGATCTTCCTCTTGATTATGTAGTCAACAATCATGCTAAATAGGGGGAGAGGTTAGTGTGCAAATTACATGAGTCCATTTATAGACTCAAGCAAGCATCCAGACTATGGAATTCCAAATTCTCACAAGCTTTGATTCACTTTAGTTTTTCCCAATCAAAGGCTGATTATTCCCTTTTTACAAAAGGATGTGGAGAAAGTTTTGCTGCTTTATTAGTTTATGTAGATGACATTGTGATCACCGGTCCTAATGTTCAAGCTATTGCACATTTGAAATTATTCTTACATTCTCAATTCAAACTCAAGGATTTGGGGCATTTGAAGTATTTTTTGGGGATTGAAATAGCTTGATGAAAATCTGGTCTTGTCTTGTCTCAAAGACATTACACTCTTCAGCTACTTGAAGATGTTGGGTATCTTGATTGTAAACCTTCTAATTCTCCCATGGATCCTAAGACATATCTCAGCTTACATGATGGAGATCGTCTGCCAGATTCCTCACATTACAGATGCTTAATTGGAAGGTTAATCTACCTTACTTTGTCCGGGCCAGACATTACTTATGTTGTCCACAAGTTGAGCCAGTTTCTTTCACAACCTTGCCTTCTTCATCTCAAAGATGTACATCATCTTCTCCGCTACTTGAAAAGCAATCCTGGCCAAGGCTTATTCTATCTAGCAACACATACATCTCCACTCAAATTGTAAGCCTTTTCAGATGCCGATTGGGGATCATGTATTGACAAAAGAAAATCAACCACATGTTTTTGCATTTTCCTTATAGAATCACTGATTTCTTGGAAAGCTAAACGAAAACCCACAGAGTCACGCTCATTAGCAGAAGCAGAATATCTGCCACCATTAGTGAACTTTTATGTCTTAATCAGTTTCTGAGAGATTTGCAGGCTCCTGCTTAATCTCCTACCATCCTTTTCTGTGATAACCAAGCTGCACTCCTTTTCTGTGATAACCAAGCTACACTCCAAATGGCTAGCAACCTAGTCTTCCAAGAACGGACTAAACACATTGGAATCGATTGTCACTTCATTCGTGACAAAATTGCAGGGAATGGTTAAACTTCTTCCCATTCGATCACACAATCAACTAGTTGATGTTCTCACCAAGCCCCTTCTTGCTTCGAACATTTTGCCTCTCTTAAACAAGATGTCTGTAAAAAAACATCTGCAATACATCTTGAGGGGGAGTATTAGAGCCAGCTAGGCTTTTGTTCTGTTAGATGATTTGTTAGGCAGTTATCTAAGTTGTTTGATTAGTTAGTTTTGTTAGTTGACATTTAATTGGGATGCCCGTGTATGTGTAATATTTATACAGCTATTGTATGCTTTACTTAGCAAGGAATTGAATAATATTCATTCTTCATTTCTCTCAGTTTTGGAGCTAACATCTCTTGTTCAGGATCATATGTCTGTTAAGAATATAAAAAATATATATTCCCAATTTAGAAACTAGTTTTTCTTAAACCGACTGTGTTCAAGAACAAAGACTTCAAAAAATATAAAAATGTGTTTCATATTTCCATATGCCAGTCTCTTGAATATATGAATGATATGCACCTTTGCAAGTTCCGATCCTTGACCTACAACATAAAATGTATTTGACTTTAAAAGTTCTAGTCTTTTTTCTTTAAAAGTTCTAGTCATTGGACCTCAAAATAAAATATCTTGGACTTTGAATGTTTCAGTCTTTGTTATTCGACATAAAATGACTTTGAATGTTTCAATCTTTGTTTCCGAGCCCTGCTCCAAAACATAAATCTTTTGGACATCTAAAATATTCGTATCGAGGAAATTTGGATTTTCCACAAATAAAATTACTCAAACCTCAAAACTTTTTAACTACTTCAAAAATCCCTAAAGAGACAAACAAAATATTAATTTTGATATTTATGATATTTTGTTATTATTATTTTGATGCATCATTTTTTTAAACCAAAAAGTGGCACATCATGTCCCTTTAAACCAATATTCTTGTAGTTTGATTAACTTTCAATCTTAAGATAAAAGAAAAGAAAAAGACTATTAAGCAAAAAGTGACGAAAATTCTAAAAAGTAATAAAAATTCAAAAAGTGACAAAATCTCAAAAAAAAAAAAAGTGACAAAATCAATTTGTGAAATTTTTGTTTTTTGTTTTTTTTTTCGGGCTTTTGAGGTTTTGAGCGTAATTAATACAGAATTTATAGTTGAGAAAATTACCCAAATCCCTAATTTTCAAGTTTACAATTCAAAAATAAGGGGATAAAGATTAAAATTCAAAGATCCTGTGGTAATTATCTATTTTTAAATTAATAAAAATACATTTATTATGTTAATTGTTTATTTGTGAGCTTTAATCTGGACCGTTGATGTCTCTCACTCTACGTGTTTATCCCTATCATTCAAACCACGTCCCTCCATCTCTCTACCATACAGAAAACTGCCTCTACCTCTCTCTCTCTCTACAATACAAAACACACGTCTCTCTTTCTACAACAGAACTCACGTCTCTCTCTTTCTCTACCATTTTCAACCACACAAGAACTCTCAATCGCCGGCATTATCATCGGAGTTTCATGTGAAACAACTGTATTACATTTTAGTTTCAACCATTGTAGTATTTAAAATAGTTAGAACTCGTAGTGTTGATGTGAATATAAAGGAGAAGGATAAAGGAAAGAGGAAAAAAGATGTTGAAGGTTCTTCTTCAGCCAAGAGAGTCAAAATGTCGACCTCTAGCGGGAAATCCGTGAAGAACGTAAAATCTGATTTTGTGACCTGATTTGTGAGTCTTGTGACATATTTTTTACTAATTTGTGACTTGATTTTGGTATTTTGTGATCGAAATATGATTTTATAACTGGTGTGTACTGTCGCAGGTACCCAAAAGTAATACCTTAACCTCTAAAACTAATGTAGTAGTAGAAGTAAGGGTCGATCCCACGAATAGTGTGTAATTCAATATTTTATGATTCGTACAATTATCGGGAGGGTTTTTGTATGCAAACAATTGTAAATAACGCAATCAATAACAATGAAAATTAAATTAACTAAAATAATCAAAAGACTAACATTGGTCTAAGTCCACATCCACCGTCCGAACCCACGATTGATCAAAGATGCAATGATAATTCAATTCATATTTTGAATATTCATCGTTGGAATTGATTCATGTTTCTCCTTAATTTTAGTTAGTTAAAAACCAGCGTTCTAATTAACCATAATTATTAAATAAGCCCAGACTAGCACTCAAAATTCAATTTAATAACAATTTTACACAATAGAAAATCAATGAACTAGATAACACAAATATCAGCGGTTGCATTCAATTTATTTAAGCACTCTTCTTAAAATTTAATAACCTCTATCGTAGAAAATTATCAAATCCTAGTGCTTCGCAAGTTAAAGAGATCAAATAATTATGGATTTGATATTTAACTTAGTGGTAGATTGTTACAATCAATGAACTAACGGGCCCTCTAGAAATTAAACGCAACAAATTATATAAATAAATGCAGAAAAATATTCAATACGCAAAATATAAATCAAACAATAAGAAAAACTATTTAGATCTCACAATGTGGTTCCGGGGCTTCCGTTTCCTTCAACCAAGTGTAAAAATTTAGTTACAATTCATGAATTTAAGAGAGTAATAATGAAGAATGAAGATGGGAGGCATTCTCTCCATTCTAGGATTGCAAATCACGTATTTATAGTTGTTTCCATATGTAGTTGACTTAAATTCGGAAAGCAGAATTTTTGTGTCGGGAAAAAATCATGGGGCCACATGGTTTAGAGGCTTGCAGTCATATAGAACAATTGAAAATGGCATTGGAGTTCCTTGAAGCTCTTCTTGCGGCCGCATGGAATTAAAGTCACGCGACCGCATGGTTTAAATAATTTCTACCTAACAGCTTTCAGTATTTCATTCATATCTTTCTCTCCTGGTATCCAATTGAGGTTATTCAAGATGCGTTGAAAAACTAACTCAAAAGGATACAATTTTACTTCAGATATTATCTTCTAATTCGATTGTTTGCCATGTCAAAAATAGGTCTCAATATGAGGCTAAAAATCATTGCATAACTTTTCGATTGGAAATTGATGTGTGATCATACTTTGATTGGAAATTGTTTTGTGTTGGTAATTTTTCTAGAATGTAAATGGCAGTTGATTCTATCTTGTGACATGTTAATATGCTTCAGAGTGGATAAAAATATTAAAGCGCGGGACATAAATATGGAACTGATATCTGCACTAATACATGTTGTGACTATCTACCGTTATTTGTTATGTTTTGGAGAATTTGTGACAAAATGTTTATGTATTGAAGTTCATAGTAACATGTCTGACATTAAATTATACAAGACTAGAACTATTTAATAAAACCAAGGAATTGGTTCCCTGGATAGATCACCACACCCATACAGAGTGTCATCACACACTTTGTGATAAAATTCACTACTTCTTAGAGGGACATTTGGAAAATACATGTGTATTTTACTACATGCATTGTAGGGAGATAGTAGTGCAGGCATAGTTGATTTGCTATATTTTACTACAGGAGGTGAAGCAACCTAACAAGCAAGAGATGTGGTTCAATATAAATGAGAGATATATTCGATTCTCCATTGCTAATTTCTGTTTGGTAACTGAATTGCGGTATGATGGGGTCAATGGTCAACGGATGTTGGATGAAAAATCATCTACAGTGAAGGATACGTATTTTATGGACTTAAAAGTTGTCACAAGTGAAGATGTCAAAAGAGTCTTTCTTTCACTGGATGATGCACCAGACCAAGACATGGTTAAGATATGGATTATTTATCTTATCACCTCGTATCTATTTGCTGTACCCTACTCGAAGATTGTGGATCAATACATTTTTACACTTGCAGATGCTTTTGCCACTCTTGAAATGTTCCCTTGGAGCAGATATTTGTTTGATACCACATCATCGTCACTAAGGAATGGATTATCAAAACAAACAAGTCACTACAGATTGATGGGGTTTTAGTGGTTTTCTAGGTGTGGCTGTATGAGTGCATACCTGCACTTGAGGGGAACGTGGCCATAAGAATTTGTAAAAAATATCCACGGATTATGAATTGGACTGCGCACAAACATCCTTCAGTGGCAATATTGGAAGGCAGAGTGTTTAGAAGTGAGAATGTAAGTTCTTAAATACGTTTGAATTGTTATGTGATCATTTGATTAGTTATACATATTTAAAACGACATATGCTCAAATTTTTTCCATCTTATGTCAAATAGGTTGTGATAACTGACATTGATCCATCTGAAGTAGAGCTCACGATACCATATACGACAGGTTCTAAATATGAATTTCAGATATATTGTGACATGGATTGTGATTGTGATTGTGACCTGAGGTACGAATATCATATTCATAAAGTCACATATCATTGTGACCTAAAATTTGTTACTTGTGACTTTCCCTCATAAAAATTGTGACCAGATTTGTATCATCGTGCTAACTGATTTCGTTGTTCTGTATGTTGGGTACAATCGACAGGTGTATAGTACTCGAAGCCTAGGCAACCAATCAAAACATTAGGATCTCTAAAACTCCAGTAGGCAAAAGTGAGTCTACTCCCCTGCTATTAAAGGTACATGTTCAAGATTCAAATGATGATTTTGTTGATCCACCACCATAAAAACAAACGGGGCCTGCAAGCTCTATCTCTCTTACTCAGCCTCGTCCTATCTATCATCCTGATTTTTCATGTGTTAAAGTAAGTAATTTCATTTTTTACAGAATTAAGAAGCCATTTTATATACAATTCTACTAACTACAAAATTTTTCAGGAATGTGGTCGACTGAAGTAGTTGATGGATGAGGAAATAATCAAGCTTCAAGTGGATAACAAAGGACTGAAAGAGGAGCTTCTATCGATGAAGTCAGAACTGTCTGACATGTATGACAAAATACGTTATTCAAATAGTTGTTTGAAGCTCAATAAGGTCATTCGGAGTCAGAATGTGTTGAAAGATGGTTTGAACGACATCAAGTCGTCTCTTAAATCTTTTGTTGAATCTATGTCTGACATTTTATCTTCGGTAATAGATGAAGTTTAGACGAAGTTGAGTGGAAAAGATGGTTCGATAAAATAAGAGCCAAAAGCTAATGATGTGGTTAAAAGAAAGGGCAAAGGTCATATGGAACCTGAGCCAAAAGGTGATAATGTGGTTGAAAAAAAAAGGACAAAGGTGACATGGCATCTGAGTCTTCACACGCTTCCATGATGACTATGTTCTCCAATCTCCTACACTTGATCTAGGTATTGGCTACTCACAGAGTCCTAAAACCTCTGATGATGCATTCTTTGCTAGTAAAGAGATGCAGGAGCATATTGATGAGGCTATTGCACGCATGTTGGAGTTACTGAATGTCATACCGAAGATATCAGTTTAACGAAACATTTAGTATTTCATATTATAAATTCAGAATGATTGTCATACACTAATCTAAGAACCTTTCTTTTTATATTTTTGAATCAGGAAGATACGTCAGCACCTCCATCATCTCGACTACCTGTGAAGAGAGCACAAAAGCCATCAAAAACTCTAGAGTCACCTTTCATTATGGGTGATCCACATCATGCCGCTACTGGATCAAAAACTACATCTGGAAACGTTGTGTTCCCATTGTTTTTGAAGGGAATTGATAGTGCAGACCTGAGTTCATTCTAGAATTGGTTTGACAGAGGATACAAGCCCAAGAATAGGTACATTAAATGTAGATTATAAGTGTTTGTATCCAGTGTAACATGTCATTATTTTATTTGACCATAGCATTGCTGGTCATAGAAAGAAATAACTTAGTCACAATCTTATTCATTTGTTTAATGAGTACATATATGTGTGTATACGGTAAAATTAAACGATATAGATAATCTGACAAGTCCTCAATTTGTGTGTGGCAATGTCCCTGTTCACCATAAAACTTGGTGGCATACGTTGATCAATTCTAATACATCATTGAGCAACATGGTACAATATTGCAACCATTTTTTCACATTGCATAGTAGTTCACATCACCTATGTATTCTCTTTGTTATTATAGCACATGGATGCATGCTTTCATTATATAAGACAACTTGCCATGTTTAGTGAAGGTGTCAAGATGAAAGCAACAACTATATACTATATATTTGATATGACAATCCGGACTTTATACTTCAAATTTGTTCAAGATCCAAGCATTGTGAATGAGAAAGACAGCCTAATTAAAACCATCAATGGTGAACGGTTATCATTTAATACTGCTTGGAGAGAAGTTGAATCCGTGTTGATGCCCATTATGCCTACAAATCATGCTTATTAGATGTTGGGACAGCTTGACATTAATAACCGCATCATGTACATATTTAATTCAAGCAACAAATCGTACAAGGATTATAAGGTTCATGAAGGGGTCTTACCACTTGTGAAAACTCTTACACATCGGTTAAAAGTGGTCGGACTGTTGATGAAAAATACTGATGATATGGGTGACATATCCAAGGACCTGCATATTGACATTGCCAGTGGTTTACCTCGACAACAAAATGGGTAAGTTTCATTATGGGCATTACAAGTTTTGTCATTTTTCATCAATATTTTGTAGTCACTTATGGTTCATCTACGTTAAATATTACAGACACGATTGTGGTGTTTTTGTCATAAAGTATGCACAGTGTTTATTGCACAATGATCTTGCCAAAATGATAATGTCATTTGATGCTACGAATGCCAGACTTGAAATTTCAGCGTTGCTGTTCAAAAATAGACAACTAAGATAGGTTGGAAAGGGAAAATCAAAGTCAGATGACTGAACTGTTGTTGATGGAATTGTTTTAATGATAGATTAGGTTGATAGCTGTTCAAAGTTAGATAAAACAAGTTTTTCATGATGTAGTCGATAGATGTTATCTTTATCTTTGTAATATGTTTTGGAATTGAATGAGAATTTGTTTTTTCCAAGTAGTTGGTACAATGGAAGTGAAAGTATTGGTCTTTGTATGTATGGTTTTGTTTATATCATTTAAGTATTTTATGGAGGTAAAAGTTTATATTAACACGGTCTGAACAAGTTACAAATGGTCATAATTGGTCACACATGGTTAATGTCTTACATAATTGTAAGTCGCAAATGATCACAAATAACAAAAATTGGTTAACTTGTTACATACAAACAGGTCATAGATGGTCACATATGCTTAACATATATGATTTATACATTTGTCATAAATAGTATACACAGAATTGGTTACATCTAGTCGAAGATGACATTCAGACTTAGTTAAAACACTCAAGTAAAATAAATTTCAATTTTATGCATAATCGGTCACAGACAACCACAGCTAAACAAAAAATCTATTTCTTGTTATTGTTGCCTTTTGTACTAGAAATGGTCACAGATGGTCAAAATCATCATAAATAGAGTCACAATCAATGTCTGTTTACACTGCCCTTCCTAGAAATACATGTGACATATTGAAATGTAATCTAAACTCTATGCATAAATCTGTCAACTCATATAATACAAACAATACATAGTTTGGCAATAAAATGAAACAATTTGCAATTACAAAGAATATCCTCATGTAAAAAAAAATTTACTACGCTAAGCTATTTGAATTTCTTTGGATCTTTCTTTGCTTTCATTTGCCGTTGTTCTAGTTAAATGACACCATATTCTTACATGTTCGACGATTGTGACCGAATTCACCGCATCTTCCACATTTCACAACTTGTGATCTCTCACAAGCTGACTTCTTCCTCCTCTCAGTAGGCTGGCCAGAACTTCTTTTTTGGTTTGGAGCATGTACAACTCTATTATTCATGTCTTCCGAAAAACTCAATCCTGAATTATTACCTACAGGAAAGACTGTCTCTTCGTAGGTATTCAGATATGCATCTCTTGTGTAATGTACACATCTAGCTTCAATGTTGCTATCACTGCCAGTGCATGTGGACAGGGATGTTGATCCACTTGAAACATTCTACAACTACTTGTATGTTAAGTTATATTAATCATGTACGATAAAGAATTATCCCTTACTTCAAACAAGGTGTGACTTGATGGTGAAACCTAAAAATAAAAAATATTTAAAGTTATACCTGTGATCAACATAATAAACATAGTTTGCTGTTTTTACCTTTAGATTTCTCACATTATTGCTTGTTTTCCTCAATAGCTTCTCATATTTGGTTGCTAGCTTTTTGAAAGTGCCATGTGCATTATCCATATTCTTATAAAGCCAAGATTGGATTGTTTGCCGCAATGATTCTAGAAGTATCTATTGCTTGGCCATTCTAGAGTATCTATTGTTTGGCATGTGCAATCTTGACCATATTTCATAACCAACATCCATCTAAAAAATAATTTTAGTTATTAGATAATATATTCAAACATAAGTAACAACATGTTATATACAGACACAATTAATTCTAAAAGATTTACAGATGGTCAGTATTATTACAAAACAGGTCAGGATGGCCATATTCATAAAATATATCATGTTTCAATTGTAAATGAGGCCACATACTAAATATCCACTGATATATTTCATTCACAATCATGTTTCAATTTCATGTAACAATAAATGAAATATAGTTCGTACATTAAACATACATGATCATAGATATTCATAGACATTTCATAATATCACAGAACAAGTCATTGGATGTTATAATATATGTTACAGACAGTCACATACCAAATATCCTCTGATCTCTTTATTCATTGAGTCCAATTGCTACATTTGGTATTCAAATTCATCCACTGTATACGTTCTTATAGAATAATTGAATGCATTTAGGGTATTTTGGGTGATTACTACAAGCTCTTCCATTAGCTATGGCATAGCAGATTGTGGCCATTCCACTATATCTTGATGTCTTGGATCGCATTTTTTTGAGGGCCACATTAGATGGTAGATTTACTACTAAATCGGCATAGCAGCTGATCCATTCTAGCAAGCCAGTGCAGGATTCATTTCGCCTACTATGGAGCCCTATCATACCTCCTACTATTTCTTTCTTCTGTTGGAGATTATGGCAGGACTTAATACCAATTGATGTCATTATCCAGAGGAGGATCGACAGTAACTAGCTTTCTTCATGTCAGTGTTGTTCAGAGATTGAACCATCACTCATATTTTTACTAGTAGTAGTATTTCAGATCATGTTTGGCAACATTTTGGGACTTTATTTCAGATTACCATGAGTGCAGAAGAGAGTGTCAGACAGAGATTTCTGAGATTGAGGTATTCTAGACAGTTTGTAATGACCGGGCTTATTCAGGAGATCTTGGTTTGTCAGATATTTAGGTTGAGGCAGACTCGACTATGGCCATTCACTACAACACCAGAGGTGGCAAACCATGGCTTATTCAGGAGATACTCAGACAGATTGCAGATATCATTTCCTTTGACAGATATATGGTTTTCCACATCTTCAAAGAGGGGAACTAAGTTGTAGATGCATTTGCTACGGAGTGTTGGCATCATTGTAGATACCAGGAATATGGACCAGCCGACCTACCACGACATATCAGGGCGCTTGTTCAGATTGACAGCTATGGTTTACCCAGTACTAGATTTTAAATATTTGTATTTGTATTTTACTTTTACTTTTATTTTTGCTTACACTTGTGCTTTTTTGTAAGGGAATTAGTACTCATTTTTGACTGCTTTCCTATTATTCTTTACTTTCACTATAAAAGAAG
Source organism: Fraxinus americana (assembly GCA_035079005.1). Taxonomy (NCBI): domain Eukaryota; kingdom Viridiplantae; phylum Streptophyta; class Magnoliopsida; order Lamiales; family Oleaceae; genus Fraxinus; species Fraxinus americana. The sequence goes on along the minus strand of CM068715.1, from coordinate 15,159,243 downwards.
TTGTACTTCCTCATTTATTGATTTTATTGATATCATTTGTAATCATGATATTCCTCCATCATAAGTGAGGACATATTAATAAAATCCCGAAGGTACCGCCCTCCTTCCACTAAAAAAAAGAATTGAATGTATGTGTGACATTGTGACTTGATTTTGTGTAATGAGTCTTCAAATTTTTAGGCAAATGTTATGAAGCAGATCCCATGCATTGCCTATGGATATACGAATTCAATGGCTTTCTTATACTATTGTGTCTATCTGATACTATACATAATCCGTCTCTCGATCCATATGCCATCTTCAACATCTCAAGAAACCATCTCCATGACTTATCATTTTCATTATCCCCAATCCCAAAAGCTAGTATGAAGATGTTATTGTTTGCATCTTGTGTATAGGCCGTAAAGAGTGTATGCCCGTAGTGGCCATTTAAATATGTGACATAAAATATGTGGCATACAATATTTCCAACCAGCGATCGATGCACCCAAAGCCATAAAATAATATTTAAATCTATTTAAATGATCTGTTTCATTCTTATAACTATCCCCATGTTCATATGTTCTAACATAAAGAAATAAGACGGCGGCAACTGAAACAATGTCGTTGGTTCACCTCTAATCAATTTTAATGTATGTTCACGCGACCTCCACGCTTTCACATAATTCACCGATACTCTATATTCATATAACATATCATTCGAGATATCATTAGGAGTGTATAATGTACGTGAAGAGGCGTATTTATACCTGACGAAGTTTGACACAATTGAACTAGATGCTTGCCGATGAGATCCTAAAACAATGTTCATTGAGCATGTGTGGCCATTATACATTTTCCTGATCTTAAACATTTTTGTTTCTCCCAAGCATGAAGATCTAAATATCCATTTGCAATCATTATGCAAACATTTTACCACGTACTCCTTCTTGTCCAATCTCAACACCTTATATTCAAACTTGTTTCGTATAGCATAGAAAGCCAAGCTCATTTTTAGTATGTCTTTGTTGCGAAAAACATTTCCCTCAATTATTGCTCTAGCATCTGCTTCGGATACCAATGTCACATCTTCTTCAATGTTATCTTTCCTAAATGTCACTATTGAGTCACAAATTTCTTGAGCTATTTGTTTTAAAGAAAATACACTAGTTGATGACTCGACGGAAGTAGTCGAGGACTCTGGGCATTGCAATGTATATCTTAACTGCCATGAAATTGTAGCGATAACATCAACCATAATATGATAACTTGATATAACCGCATCCAAAGATTTTAACTTCAAATACGTTAGGACATTATTATTGCTCAGAATCCAGACTGGAGGTAAACTAGAATCCAAAGAATATATCATTGTCATAGCTAAGTTTGCACCATTAAGCCCCAATTCTGAAAGAACAAGCTCGACTAATTCATCATACTTGCATGTATCATTCACTAGTATAAGTGACGTGTGACCTCCGTACAACAGGAAAACGTGAAAAACTGCAATTCCTAATCATACACAGAAAATCTAATTCCTCTACAATCGAACTTTAACTTCTCTCGAAAAATGAAAATCAATTGTATGTCAATAGAATTGTGACCTCATTCATTATCGTGGCTCAAAATCAAGGATTAACGGTGATTATATGTTTACCTTCGAAATCAGACCACATGAGTTCAGTTTTTGCTTTGGAAAAATCCAATTCCTCCATAGCCAATTTCAACTTCTTCAAAGCAGTAAAAATCAGAAGTATGTCAATGGGGTTGTGACCTTATTCATTGATTTTGGCTCGAAATCGAGGATAAACGGTGAAATTTGTGATTTTGAAGATTTTCGACGAGCTGGGTTTGTAGAGAGAGAAAATCATGTTTGATTATGAAAGGTTTGTGAGAAAAATATTTTAAATATAGTATAGTAACTAATTTGTGGGAGTTCATTTGGTATAGTATATTTAATCCAAACTTAGTGTATATTGTATTATAATTATATATTTAATATTATGATTTAGCACCTGATTTATGAAAATTTTTGAGAGTTTGTCAATTTTGAAATGTGTTTTTATGATGTAGTAATTATGTAGTGTTCCCTTTATAGTTCTAATCAGTTTTAAGAGTATTAATCTTATATTTTATTTTATGAGGGTAGTGGGCTTAATTTCCCTCCAAAAAATATGAAGTGAAAATTACAAAAAACCAGGTGTTACGTAGTGAGTTTTTAAAATTTAGGTTTAAGGTTTATCTATTCAAAAATCAGGTATTTTATTTTATATATAAAACCCTAGATCTATCCAAACCCTACATTAATCCATTTCATTCTCTCCACCCTCTCACCCGCCGCCTCCACCACCATTCTCTCACAACGGCAACTCATCCACCACCACGCCCGCCGCCTCCTCCTCCCTTCTTCCTCCCCCTCCCTCCCTTATCCTCACTGTCGGCGTCACGAATCCACAACCACCATCGGTTTCCCTCTCTCTTCCCTTCTGTTTCCCTTTCTCTCTCTCTCTCTCTCTCTCTCTCTCGTCCGTGTTCTCTCTCTCTCACCAGTTTTCTCCACCGCCCCTCTCTCCCCTTCCCTTCTCCCTCCGCCCATAATGTGTAGGAGTTCACGCATTTTAGGTGTTTATTTTAGTGTGTGTCGTCTATTGTGTGTTATTTTGGGTGTTGATTTTAGTGTGTGAGTGTTGTCTGTTGTTGGGTCCGGTGAGATGTGGTGGTTTTGGGTTTTTCTTCATTCTCCGATCTTCTTAGCGGTGTTAGTTTTTGTTGGTAGTGATTTGAACATTGTGATGGTTTTTTGCAAATGCAAATGGTGAGGTGGTGGTCGGGCTTGTAATGGTTGTGGCGTGGTATAAATAGAAGTTGAGATGGTTGTCGAGGTGTTGGAGGCTGCGTGGTTGGTGTTATTGTTGGTGAATGGTTGTGGCGGCGATGTCGAAGAGTGTCTGTGGCCAACTATTTGGTCGGTCTGTGACCAAGTATTGGTGGGGGATGGAGATCGGGGAAGGATGTTTGGGTGTCTGTGACCCATTATTCGATTTTCTGTGACTAACTAATAAACTTTGACCTTAAAATTTGATAATTTGTGACTAAAAATATAATCGGTGACCAACTAATTTGGAAATATGTGACTTCTGTTATCTATAAATTTTTTAACTTGTGACCAATTAAAAATCTGTGACATATAGTTATATTTATCAGTGACCAATAAAGTCAATTTAACTTATAATTTTTTTAATTTGTGATCTCGAAATAATCTGTGACCAAATAATTTGATAAGTCGTGACCAATAATTAATTTTTAATTAATTAATAAGATATCTGTGACCAAATTGTATATGACGGTGGCCTTAACAATTGTCGAAATCGGAGCAGTCGTCGATCGTCGGAATAGTCGTCGGAGTAGAGTGGCTACTGGAACTGTCGTCTAAGCAGTTGGGGTCGTGGAGGTGGGTTAATTATATTATATTACAATTAAATATTTAATTAATTAATAAAGACCTGATTTTTGCAATTTTGAACCTTAGCACCTGATTCTTGATTTTGACAAAGTTAATACCTGATCCATGAATTTTTCCCAAATATGAATTCCATTAAAAGGTCAAGGCCTACATTAAAGCCCATCTTGCATTAAAAGTCCATCCTACTATTTGCGGGTACTTATAATATTTCTCTATAAATATGACCTATGGTCCAAGAGAAATTATAAGTGGGAGTGCATGAGAAAGCCTAAAGTCAACGAGAGAGAAGTTAAGGAGAAATTTCAAAATCCGGAGCAAGAGAAGAATTTAAATTTAAAGTTCTAGTTCGGGAAATCCAAGAAGATCGATTCAAGTCCAAATCCTAAAGTTTGATTCCAAATCTCGAAGTTCAAGTTCCAAATAAGCCAAGTTCAAAACAAATTAAATCTCCAACATGTCTTGAAGTTCAGGATTCAAGCTAGGTGCCCCTTACCTTCAAACATTCAAATCGTCAATCAGAGGATTGTGCAATCACAAGAAGATTAACATACGTTATTTTTCACAAAACATTAACTTTTAACAATTTCTACATTTTTATATAAATGAATTTTGTTATACAATGATATACCATAAAAACTCTATTGATAATGTAACGACCCGGCCTCTCATTGGAGCCGTTATCTTACGTATTGTCCGCTCTAGGGTGGGCTTCTGCCCACTTATTCCCTCACGGCTTTCTGACGCGTCCCCCAAGATTCGAACCCAAGACTTCCATTATATGGGAGACTTAAGTTGAATCCTAGTACCAATTGGACAATTTAAGTCTCCCATATGATGGAGGTCTTGGGTTCGAATCCTGGGGGATGCGTCGAAAGCCGTGAGGGGATAAGTGGGCAAAAGCCCACCCCAGAGCGGACAGTACGTAAGATAACGGCTCCGATGAGAGGTCGGGTCGTTACGAAAAAATACGCATTTTTTTATAACGACCCGACCTCGCGCCGGAGTCATTATCTTACATACTATTCGATGTGGGAGAGATTAGGCCCATCTTACCCCTCACGAATTTCTGACGCGTCCCCCAGAATTCATACCCAAGACTTCCATCATATGGGAGACTTAAGTTGAATCCTGGTACCACCAATTGAGCAAGTCCAATTGGTACCAGGATTCAACTTAAGTCTCCTATATGATGGATGTCTTGATTCGAACTCGGGGACGGCGTCGTAAAGCCGTGAGGGATATGCGTGCCCACCCAGAGCGGACAGTACGTAAAATAACGGCTCAGGTCAGAGGCCGGGTTGTTACAAAAAAATGCGCATTTTTTTGTAACGACCCGGCCTCGCGCCGAAATCGTTATCTTACGTACTGTCCGCTGTGGGAGAGCCTAGGCTCATCTTACCCCCCAGGATTTGAACCCAAGACCTCCATCATATAGGAGACTTAAGTTGAATCCTGGTACCAATTGAGCAAGTCCATTGGTACCAGGATTCAACTTAAGTCTCCCATATGATGGAGGTCTTGGGTTCGAATTTTGGGAGACGCGTCAGAAAACCGTGAGGGGATAAGTGAGCGGAAGCCCACCCCAGAGTGGACAGTACGTAAGATAACAGCTCCGGGTCGTTACAAAAAAATGCACATTTTTTGTAACGAACCGACCTCGTGCCGGAATCGTTATCTTACGTACTGTCCGCTTCGCGAGAGCCTAGGTCCATCTTACCCCTCACAGCTTTTTGACGCGTCCCTCAAGATTTGAACTCAAGACCTCGATCATATGGGAGAGTTAAGTTGAATCATGGTACCAATTGAGCAAGGTGTTCAATTGGTACCAGGATTCAACTTAACTCTCCCATATGATGGAGGTCTTGGGTTCGAATTTTGGGGGACGCGTCGAAAGCCGTGAGAGGTAAGATGGGTCTAGGCTCTCTCGACAGTACGTAAGATAACGATTCCAACCCGAGGTCGATTCGTTATAGATAAAACCTTTAATCACAACAGTTGTACCGAATGGACCTCAAGATAATTATTGTACGGTCTTGGTTCTTAACTAGTCTACATATATCTTGAGTTTTTAGAGGGTGTGTCGGAACTTTAGAGTATGTGAATTTAATACATAGTTGCAACATTACAATATTGAGATTCAAAATAGAGGGGGATGAAAATGATCTTTCTCAAAGATTTGATAATGATATAGGTTCAAGGTGCGAATCAAACAATGACATGCGATGTTATGCTCCTGATTCGGGCATTACCTCTAAATGAAAATAAATAAATTAAAATCATTTTCTTGTTTTGGAATAGTACGACCTTCATATTTCCCTCTCTCCTCCTGTGCTAGTATGTTTTTCTTGATAAACTTCTTTAGTACGTTAAGATGTGGATTTATGAAATGTGGATAAATCAAGTTGTGAAATGACACATAGTCATGACTCATGAGTGTTAAGCCCTTATTTGATATGTACTATTTTTAAAATATATTTTTCTGTCTTTTTTTTAACCATATAATTTTTAATAAAATAAAATTACACTCAAATTCAAAATTTTTCCTTATTTTTTAACCAAACATTTTCCATCATTTTACTATCCTAAAATACAGTCTTCAATAAAAATGGGGTTTGAACAAGGTCTAAATATTTGCATTTGTGCACAGGTAATGATAAATGGCTATTTTTACTTTTTTGTCTTTTAGGTAGTTTATATTGCCAAGAAAATTGAATTATTCATGAATCATTTGGGGGATATGGTGTAGAAAAAGCTAGCTAACATTCTCCTATGTCCTTCATCGTATTGGGCGGATTAATCAGAAGCATAAGAATGATCCCAAGAATAAGGCGCTTCAAAATATTTTATTGGGCATGCTGCAGGTATATAATTAATTTAATAGATAAAGCCATTTTTCTTATTTTATTTGATTTCTAATAGTTTAATGAGAATAATTATTGTTAGAAGATTGGTTTTTAAAAATTGCTTAACTAATAAAATTGATGAATAAATTGTGACTATAAGAAGGGAAACTGATTTGGAGAAAAATGCTTGTGAAATTATGGTCAAATTGATAAAAAGATTACGAAATATGTTCATTTGAAGGAGAGGGAATGTTGGTGATGAACGTTGGTCAAGATTTGTTTTGAGGGAATTGGAATGCTATGATATCAATTTGTTATGAAAAGATAAGAGATTAAGTACAATATAAAGTAAAGATCAAAAAAACGCGAAAATAATTTGCAGAGAATAGATATTTTATTATAATATAACGAAAGAATATAAAGATTATGCGTTTACAACGTTTCTAACTTCTTCTAAGATACAATGAATATTTAACTATATAGGGAACAATTAGGGGACGTCATAACCGTTATAATAAAGTTGTAGATGAAGTGGAATGCCAAAAACAGAAAAAGAGACCAAAATAACGAAGGTAGCAAAACAAGTGGCGCTACGACACCGACCTTGCTGTTAATATTTACAGCTGCTGCGCCTCATCTCCGACCCAAACTCCTTCCAATGATTTTTCTTCACTCCAAAGTCTTTTCAAGTCCAACATAAATTCTTACTCTCAATAGGGTTCCAAATAGAACTTCAATTAGAATTTTTCAAGTAAACTTGAACAGAATTTCACAATTGCATTCCAAATAGTAATCTAATTAATGTGCACTTTAATTAGAACTCTCAGTTATTTTCAATAAAGAATATGGGTCACACCGAAATTCTAACAATATCCATATTAACACGAATTTCATTGCAATGAATAAAACTTTAAAAAAAAATTCTCCACCTAAAGACAAATTCCATTGCAAGAAATAAATGTGTACTCTTCAATGAAAAACATAAACGAACTTAACTGAAAATATTCTCCATTACTACTACCCCAACTAGGGTTAAAATTGATCTACAATGCTGAAACAAGCCATACAACATAATCACAACTGAATGCATCAACAAAATGATAGTGGCCATAATCAAAACCTATAATCGCTTCAAACTATCAACAAAATCAGGAGAATTATATCTATGTGGAACCTTATAGCAAAATATGAGTCTATTTCTAACAATTGAATATGATGGCACCGTCAATAATAGAGGCAAGACGGATTTACACATATCTTCAAAATTCAATAGAGATGTATTCTTAAACGAAGACCTCAAATTAGGCTATAATGGTACGGAAGCCAACTCTAAATCCACCCGAGTTCTTAAAATATGTTGATTATTCAAAGATTCTGTACCTTGCAAGATATATAAAATGTGATTTTCTATATCACATCAGAACGACACAGGCTCCTTTGATAACCTTCAGAAATCCACCTTCAATAGTGTACATGTACTCTTTTGAATCAAGAGTACTTAAGGAGATAAGATTTTTCTTATGATCTGGAACGTGTATCACTGCATCAAGTGTTCTAACCATGTTATCAAACATCTTTATTCTAACATGTCCAATACCAGCTATCCGACAATGTGTGTTATTACCGGTCATCACCGGTCATCACAACACCTTTTAAAACTTCTTCATATGTTGAAAACAAATCCCGATTATCAGTTATATGAAAAGTGCAAGTTGTATCCAAAATCCAAGCCCTCCATCACTACTATGATTTTCTGCAATTTTTGCTTCCCCTGAAGTTTCTGATTGTTGATTTGAAGTTGACTTTGATTTATTCTGCAACTTATAACAATCGTTTACCAAGTGCCCATTTTCCTTGCAGAACTTGCTTCTCCTGAAGTTTCTGATTGTTGATTTGTCGTGACTCCGTGTTGTTAATATTTACAGTTGCGACACCTTGTCTCCAACCCAAACTCCTTCCAATGATTTTTTTCTTCATTTCAAAGTCTTCTTCAAGTCCAACAGAAATTCTTACTCCCAATGGGCTTCCAAATAGAAATTTAATTAGAATTCACCAAGTAAATTTGAATAGGATTTTACAATTGCATTTCAAATGGGATTATAATTAATGTGCACTTTAATTAGGACTCTCAATTACATCCAACAAAAATTTCGGGTCATACTCGAATTCTAACAATTTGTTAGTTTGAATGTGAGAGAAATTATAAATGATTTTACTTTATTTTGGGGAAGCAAAAAGGAAGTAGAATATCCTCAATTATCTTATTATAACCCTTCACTTAAGTAATAATATATTTACAAAAAAATCAACACATACGCTGTAAAACTATGATATGTAATGTGAATGTTTAAACTTATGGTTAATTGAATTAATTACCTTAATCTTTTAGAAACAATAACTAAGCGACACGTTGCTTGTAATTGATTAATTTTGCACATTTTGGTCTAAATATTTCCTAACACGTTTTATTACTTCAATTTTGTTGTAATTATTTGTAATCTTTTTTTCCCCTTTGTTTTGTATTTTAATTCCACCTTGTTTTGTTAAACTAGGTTTTTAATGAGACAGTAATTATGCAAATAGGTATCAAAGCGGGATTGTTGTAAAACTGTGAAATAATTATTGATGTCTAGTTGATCTTATCAAAATACTTAGATTGGTTGGTCATGAGGTACCTGCATCAGTCTTGCCACATGTCTTCATTATATAGGTTAGGGGAGAGGTGATGATGTCACCCAATCAAATCATAATGATATTTTTTAATCACGACGGATCTTTTGATTAAGAAATTGTCACTAAACCTTGATTAAGAAATCTATGCCAACTAGGGGTGTCCAAAAGTTTCGAATCGAATCGGACTGAATCGAATCCGAACCGAACCGAACCGAATCGAACGATTCTTCATAAATTAAATACCCGAACGGATACCCGAATCGAGAACCGATGGGTTTGGGTTGGGTATCGGGTCTAGACCAAGAATTGAAGAATCGAACAAGAACCGAAACTAAATAATTTTTTTTTATATTAAATTAATTAAATTATTTTATTTTTTTCTATACAAATTAGCAAATTAATTGAATAAATTAGATTATTTCATAATTTTAATTTTAAAACCCAAATCATTTTAAAATCTATTAGCCCATTTTAATTTGAAGCAAATGAATATACTTTATGTAGTTTTGCTGTAATATTAATATCTATTTTTTGGTATTTGTATGCATTGAATTAATCTTATTGGACGAATAGTTTTGTATATGTTTTTGAATTGTGCTACGTTAATTTGTAAAAGTTACGAATGAAATGTCATTAATTGTATTTATGGAGTGTTACTGAAAATATTAAAAAATTTAATTATGGTACGGAACCGAACCGACCCAAACCGAACCGAACGGAATCGAACCCGAACGGTTCCATAATTATATTTGGACCCGACGGGTCCATTTATTAAATACCCGAAAGTTTTGGATCGGTTCGGGTCTCTTTAGAACCGAACCGGGTCTCTTTAGAACCGAACCGAACCGACCCACGGACAGCCCTAATGCCAACAATGGATATGATTTATGAAAGAATTCTATAAATTTTGATATTTTTGAAATTTTACTCTTAATGTACTATGGTTATGAACTTTTTTCAATTCTTTTTTTCTTTTTTGGCCTCGTAAGAATTGGCCCAGAATAGTCTAACTCTACATTAAGGGTGCGTTTGATTACAATGATGGAAAATAGATGGAAAGAAAATGTTTTATAGGGAAAAGATTTGCCTAAAAAATATTTTGCAGGGAGAATGATTTCAAATATGTTTGATTGGTATAATTTTCCACCTGAAAAGTTTTTAAATTTTCTATTCGTTTGACTTTGTTTTATATGAAAATTGTTCATTAAAGTGATATTTTTTTTCCACAATTGGTTATAAAATTTATTTCCATTGCCAAAAATTAAAAAAAAAAAAAAAAAAAGAAAAAAAAATTGTTTCCTAAAAAATCATTTTTTTTAATCAAAATTTAGTGTTTATTTGACTTTGTTTTACATGAAAATTGTACATTAAAGTGATTTTTTTTTTTTTATAATTGGCTATGACATTTATTTCCATTGCTAAAAAAAATGGTTAGCTACCTGGAAAACAGTTTTCCCACCAAAAAGGTGGGAAAACATTTTCACTCAAAAAGAAGAAAACAGGCACGTGGACTTGGAGGTTGGAAAATTTTTGTCCTAGAAAATAGTGGCTATCAAACATGCCAAATCCAAGAAGAAGGAAATTCTTTTCCAAGTTCCATGGAAAATTAGACTTATCAAACATGGCCTAATTAAAAAAGCTTACCCAATTGAAAATCCACACTCAAATCAATATTCTCACTAATTTGAAAGTTAAAACACCATAAACTCGATTTCAAAGTTCAGATCGCCCATCCTCAAGGACGGATCCTAAGAATGGCTGCCCAAGCCTGAATTGGCAAAACAATAGTTTTATGTTTTATTTGCAACCCAATTGATAATATTATTCTCGTTTCATTAGTGCAAGTATCATTGTCATATTTACGTGCATAAGTTTTGAAAAAGATTTTTGGCCTTTGATTATAATATAAATATTTTGCATATTAAATTTTGATTATAGTTATAGATTTAATTCTGAAGAAAAATATTTGAATGCACGCTACCCTTCCAAGGTCAACCTTTAAAAAGTTCGATTCATATTAAAAATCTCAAGCGAAGCCTTATCCAAGTATATTGCGTTATTATAAAATTTTCTGGTGGCACACATTTGAACAGTGATATAAATACTCTATACATATATAACACTATTAAAAATCTTGAAAAAAACCTATTAGTACCCTCCTTTCTCCTTTACACATACTATTAGGATGATAGGCTAAATTTGAAAACTATGTTTTGGTAACATTTAACTCATGTTTGCTTTCCCTTCTTTCAAAAAAAAAAATTTCTACCTGCTTATTTTCAACCACACATTCACACAATAAAATATTTCATACGTGAACTCAAAATTTTTGATCAAAGCATGTTTATTGTTGAAAATTTTAGGGAAAACACAATAAAATATTTTATACTTTCTTGTTTTAAATAGTTTCAATCTTACTATGTAAAAGTTTACTGTTCTGAAGCAAGAATAGTAGTTCCCTTATTTATTGCCCTCTATGTTCATGGAATTATGATGCTTAAACTCTTTATTCGGCTTCGAGGTTGCATCAAGGATATAAGATGATGTGATATAGATGTGTGGCTTCGGTGAACTAACTTGATTGGGAGCTTACAGTTTCATGTTCTCATCGTCTTTGGCCATTCTATCGGTGACAGATCTTAACCGTACTCTATCAAACTAATTCGCTGGCAAGTAGATCTTCTTTTTAGAATTCTTATGTGAAAGAATTTATGTCACAAAACCAAATCATGTGTGCTTTAGCTGCAGAGCCATGTCTATTGTTATACGTTATGTGGATAAGATGGGACATGTGGTTGAACGTTTTATTGGAATTGAACATGTTTCCAATACTACAACTCTATCACTCAAAGCGGCTATGGATAAATTATTTTCAAGATATGGGTTGAGTATAACTAGATTGAGAGGTCAAGGTTATGATGAGTTGAGTAATATGCAAAGTGAGTTCAATGGTCTCAAAACACTTATTTTGAAAGAGAATCCAAGTGCCTTTTATATTCATTGTTTTGCTCATCAACTTCAATTAGCTCTTGTAGACATAGCAAAGAAGCACAAGAAAGTCCCGTTACTCTTCAATTTGGTTTCTAGCTTGGTGAATATTGTTGGAGCTTCTTCTAAACGTTGTGACTTAATATTGATGTTCCTGATGAGGGACAATGAGTGAGATTCTTTTTTGGATGAAGTTATTTCTTTTTGTCAAAAGCATAATATTGATGTTCCTGATATGGATTGTATGTTTGTACGCTCAGGTCTCTCGCGACGTAATACTGAAGAAATGACAAATTTTCATTGCTTCCGTGTGGATTTATATTATTCTGTCATTGATATGCAACTTCAAGAATTGAATGATAGTTTTTTCTGAGATAAGTGTAGAGTTACTCCTTTGTTTAGCATCTTTATGGCCCCGATGATTCATTTTCTGCTTTTGACAAGGATAAATTAATTCGTCTTGTTAAGTATTATTCTAAAGATTTTTCAAAAGTACAACTCATGCACTTGATGATCAGTTTCGAAACTATATTGTTGATATGCGCTCTAACAAGGAGTTTGGATAATTGAAGGGATTTAGTGAACTTGCACTGAAATTGGTTGTGACCAAAAGAAATGTTTACATTCTTGTGACTTTAGGATTAACTCTTCCGGTTGCTACTGCTACAGTTGAAAGTGTGTTTTCTGCTATGAATATTGTGAAGAATCGACTGCGTAATCAGATTGGAGACCAATGAATGAATGATAGTTTAGTTGTGTACATTGAAAAAGATGTATTTAATGAAATTACTAACGAAACTATTATACGGCATTTTCAAAGTATGAGAAGCCGTAAGGAACAATTGTAAAAAAAAAAGTATTACATTTTGAATATTATCTTTATTGTTTAAAATTATATTTTACGGAATTTTGTCTCGCCCCCGAACAATAATCCTGGGTTCGCCCCTGACCATGGAGATGTGTGGGGGGTGGGGAGTAGGGTGCTCTACTGAGTCAGAGATATGTCCATAATGTTGGTGATAGGGAAGCCTGTGTCATTTGTGTCCGGGGCAGATGGCGGAAGTAACTTGCATGTTTAACTAGTTCGTAAAGGAAATTGTGGTGTGTTTGATAGGAAATAACGGATAAAAAATCCAAACTCGATTTGATATTGCACCTTAACTTCCAGCCAGTAAAAACATTAATGGTATTTAGCATTAGGTGGATAGAGTTTTCTGTTTTTTTTCTTTTTTATGAAGTTGTATTGTATTTTAATTTATTGAACAAGTTTAGGTGTGCTTTAACTTCCATTTAGACCGATGTGAGATAACATTACTCAATATTTACAGTGAAGTGTGGATAGTGGGTGGGCTCGGCCCTCAAATAGTGGGGTGTTAGATAAAGTCATAAAGTGGAGTATATTGTGTTTATTCAATATTTTGAGTTTTTTCTTTATAATACATATATATATATATATATGTATACATATATATATATATATATGTATGTATTATGGGTTAAACCACTTTGTTAGAAGATAATGTCAAAAGCAATACTAGAATTCTAGATGACGGGATGTGATTTAACGAAAAAGATGAATGCGTTTTAAATGTAAATTCAAAATTTTTCCTAAAAAAAATTACCACCAAATAAGAACTTAAGCTTAGCCATACATTTTTTAGCTTAGCAAAACATGCTCCTGATAAAATATAATCAAGAAAAACATTGAGAGTAAGTACAAGTGTACAAGTAGTCTTTCATCCTGTACTCTTGGAAGTATAACCTGCGATTTACCTCATTCACCAAAATTCAGGACAGGGCAGGTGGGGGCCACCAAGGATGCAGTTCATCTAAAAAAAAAATGTTATTCATCCCTAGTGGGGATGCATTCCCTGTCTATGTGGATGTAAATAATTGGTTAAATGATAGGTGAAATTAAATGATTTATTTAATTTCACATATCATTTAATGTCACATTAACGCCACATAGATTGGGGATGCATCCCCAGTGGGGATGAATAGCATTTCCCAAAAAAACGTTGAGAGTCTTTCCAATTTGTACCAAAGTCAAAGTAATTAATGAGCGTTTTCCACCCAATACACACGAAACGCGTTTTTGTGTTACTCACGTTTTTAGCATTGATTACATAGGTCAACCTCATCAAACAATTGCATTAGCTAACTCGAAGAGCCTGAGAGTAGTGCTATTTAAGTGCAACTCAACAAAAAACAATGCCAGTAATTTCGGTCACTGTAATCAGACCCATTGCAATCCCTAACAGAATTACCCTACAATCTGAAAGATTTCATAGCTCGAACAATTTTTTTCGCAGAGAATTGTATTTTCGAGGGGACGTGATTTCCCGAAAATTTGGTTTCTGGGCTAACAAAACGCGGAATCCAAAAACCATGATTGATTCGATGAGAACCCCTGTGAGTACAAGTGAGAATGAGGTTCAATCTTTTGAACAGGAAGCTTTCATTGAAGGGCCCTCTGATTCTGGAGCTGTTGGGCTCGAAGGTACTCTCAATAGTTTGGTAAGTAAATTGTCAATTTGCGATGAATGTTTTAATATGTTCACTATCTGTATATAGTATGTTTTATTTAGCAGGTTTTTGATTTTATTTCTGTATTTGAATTGCGTGGTTATGTACAATAAAACTCATATTTAAACGTCAATGGAAAAGTGGAAAACGATTATTGTGATATGGATTGCTCTTGTGAAATATTTCTCAGGGGGCGTGTGTGGGTGTGGGGTTTTCTGGGTTCCCATACTTCCAGTTGAACTTTATGTGGAAATGGAGATCATGTATGTAATTTGGAAAGGAGAACGAGTTGATTGTCATTTCTATAGTCAAGATTTTGTTTCAATTGATTTCAGTTTTATAACTTGATATCTCTAAAAAAATGTTTAAACTGCTTAGTTTTATAATCTATGATAGAAAACTAAACTTGTTTGGTCTTCAAGAGTCTGTTTAGTTGCCCAATTTTGACAATGGGGAAGAAAAGGAAGGATTTGAAAAATGCTAGAAATTCTCTCAATGTGAATAACTTTATTTGGGAATTTATGCATCACTTTGTGATATTTCATTTAATTATTACTTGGAAAAATCAAGGCCTGAGTTGCTTGTCCAGAATAGAGGAATAGTTTTGATATTGGGATACAAACAATAGAAAATGCACATTTAGACCGTCAATTTTTAAAGGTCTAACTTTTTCACTCAATGTGTTACTTTTTGTAAGTTGAGTCTTTTATGGTGCTTTAAATTCAATACCAAAGTGAGACCACAGTAAGGGGTTGTGATTTGAAAAGAATTACAGGAGAGCTTAAAATCACTACATGTGTTTCTAAAGGGGTTGTGATTTGAAAAGAATGAATTTTTTAAAGTTTCCTACTCAAGAAAAATGATTAATGTGATTATATTATAAATCGTTGTGTAAATTTATTTTGTGGCTTGAGGATTTTTCAACAACAACGAAGGTTGTGTTATTGCAACTTCTTGAATGAAAAGTCCATGACCAATTTTATGAAAGATTGTTATTTCAGCCTTTAGAATTGTATGCGCTTTTCATTCCATTGTTATAGTTCACATTCTTTCCTTAAATTCATCCGTCTATTACCCTTCATGCAGAGTAAATGGCTTGTGGCAGTGCTTTTTGGTGCAATTGTACTGTGGAGGCATGATGCTGAATCATTGTGGGCCCTCATGGGTTCTGTGCTTAATGTTATACTCTCAATCACATTGAAGAAAGTACTAAAGCAAGAAAGACCTATTTCTACCTTAAGATCAGACCCGGGAATGCCATCTTCACATGCACAATCCATCTTCTATGCAGTTGCATTTGTCAATCTGTCAAGTAAACTTTTCCAACCATTCTTTATTTTAATTATATTTTTACGTATAGAAAGATGATGAGATATATCTCGCAAATATTGACTGTCATCAATTGTTGATGTCAACTTTAGACTTCTTTTATTCTCTGGTGCAGGTTACTCAGAAATTTCAGTGACTTCATGATAGTTCCTACCATGATAATCTTTTAACCATGTGATACGTAATCGTAACATGTTTGTGCCATTGGAATATTTCAAAATTGTTTAGCTTTCTTTTATACTTATGGATTATTAGTTAGCATTGCACGAAAAAGGTAGTTGGTTAAATACCCGGCACGCTGCAGCTTCCTTCCCCCATCATGTACTTTGAAGAATCTGGCTTTATATAGTCGTGGAAAGTGGTTTTTATAATACATGTGGTTTAGTTGTTTTAAATTTTAAAATTAATTGCAGACTGCTGCTTAATTTTCTATATCATTCTTTCATTTGTGAGATAAATATTATTCCTCGTGCAATCTTTCGATTCGTGATAATATGATGTCCTCATTCTTGTATTCTTCACTGCAGTGGCGGAGTGGTATGGGATAAATGGACTTACAGCAACTCTGAATGGGCTTGTGTTTATTCTCGGGTGTTATTTTGTAAGTATACAGCAGTTATACTGAAATCTGGGGAATTTCACATACTTGTGGTGCCTAAAGGATGAATATCACAGTACCTTTGAATCATCATGATAGGATTATGATTTCTATATCCACCAGGGATGCACCCGAGATTTTTTTAGTTGGGGTTTTTATTGGGACTTCATTTTTTAGCTGCTAGCTTTATGCACTAAAACTGATAGGCAAGTGGATGGAAGTAGTGTTAAGTTGAGTGGAATAAAAAATAAAATTTTCAGCCTGCTGAAAAGGAAAATGAATTTTATTATAAGGGCTTATTCATTAATGACTTCGAAACTTTGGAGAAATGATACACTTTCAAGACTTCAGCGAGCACTGCCCTTCCCTCTACCAAGAAATGTAAATCGCCATGGCCTGGTTTTGAGGTGGCCCATGCTGGGCCTATCTGTACCAAGATTTGCAATGGCATGTGATGAAGAAAGTTAAGTAATAAGCAATGTTGATCATTGAGAAAAATTAGAAACAGAATTCAAAGTCTGATTCTTATCAACTAGATTACTTACATTTGCTAAGACTTGCTATGCTTGCACCCTCAGCTCTTTGGTTTTAACTTGAGGCCCTTCAACAATATTAACATATCTTGCTTATGAGAAGTTTATTTACTGTCATTCTGTTCTCCTGTTATCTTTTCCTTATTTTTAGGTAGTATTGGGAGAAATTGAAAGTAGTTAAGGTCTGGGAACATATTCTCTATCATATTTTATTACCATTCATTAACATCAGACGCTTTTTGATTTTTGGGTGTTTTTGTTTGCAGTCATGGCTACGGGTTTCTCAGCAGCTTCATACAGCCAGCCAAGTAGTCGTGGGAGCTGTACTGGGATATGCTTTCTCCATTTTATGGTTCTGTTCATGGAAAGCTTTTGTACTAAAGGCATTTATATCCTATCTGTGGGTTAGAATTGTTGTTGTTCTGAGTGCTATTGGATTTGCTGTAGGATTTATTGGACATGTTTACCTGACCTGGCTTCGATATGAAAACTGAATGTATATTTTCAGAAGGTATTGTGACAACATTCACTCTCTTTTGCCCTACAGAATTCCATTTAATCTTGATGATAATTCACCATTAAAATTTACAACCGCTGTGTTCTTATTTGTAATGATTGTTGATCTGTCATTTCATCCCTTGGCTGCAAAATGAAGGTAGACGAAGGGAATCCCCACCCCACACCCAACACGCAAAAAGGAACATGAACTCTTCGAACTCCTTCCATTCTTCAGACGGAAACTGACAGAAATAGAATCAAATCGATTCTAGAATATCTTTCTGAATATTTTTCAATGTCTTGACTATTCAAATCAATACAGTTCTTGAGTAATCAATGACTTTTAAGTGGAGAATAGTCGATCATAGTTTCAATTTAATGAATACGAGATCAAGAATGACTTTTTAAGTGGAGAATATTCAAGAATTGTTTCAATTTAATGAAATACGAGATTTTGTATAAGAAAAAATCAAATAAATAGTCATATTATCTGGCATTTAAAAAAAATAAAAATAAATAAATAAAATTTCAATAACTTCACCTGAAAATCATTGTCGTTTTATGATAACATTAATCGTAAAAAAATTTATATTTACTTAGACTTGTTTCCAGATCTTCGTCTTCTCTGGGAGTAAAAAGCATACGGATGGAGTCTTTGTACTCTTCGTTTTCCCCCCCAGAATTTGGTAAGCTTTCAATAAGGAGATCCAAAAACATCTTAGGAATTAAGACACTGCGTACAAGCTTTTATCTAACTGATTCTCTGCATTATTAGAAGTAAGATCTTTCTGATGCGGGTCGAGTCCTCCAAAGGTCTGATCATCAGATGTAGAAATTCAAACATTTCATACCTTAATGTAAGCACCAATAAGGGTAGAATTTACCATAGAGCAACTCAACATATGCATCTGTTCGCCTGCTGAGCATGAAGAAGTACAAAAGCTATTTTGAAAATGATGGCTCCATCCTCAATCTACCAGTACTTTATGAGTGATGCGGATCCAAATTGGTTCAGCAGCTTATAAACAAGACATTCACTCCAACAGTGTATCCTCTTTCAAGGAAAATGTCTTCATGCTTTGTCATGCCTTATTGCCACTGTACTAAAAACACCACCGAACTATGCCATCAATTTGACATTGATGAAAAGACGACTTAAATCTCCTTCCATTTTGTTTGCTTGACATCTGTTAAGCTGTATCATCTCGAAACAACATTTCCAATCAATTTTGATGATCATCCCTAATGATGAATTTGACCTAAAATAAACTTTGTTGACAGTCCGTAGATTGCAGTTCTTCAGTCTAAATATGACACCGAATCTTCCTTCCCATATAGCTGTGCGACTCTCCCACACTAGTCCAAATGGAAAAGAGTTGCCATTTATGCAACAGTTTTCATGTTGAAATATGCTGCTTTAAAAAAGTGCGGAAGTGACAATAATCATCTGTTAATCTTCTGCATCATACAGGAATAACACAACTTCCTGCACAGAAAGATCTGCTCTAAATGCTGCCAACTTCAAGATATTGTATATTTCTTCGCACTCTGGATGCGATCTATCACCAGCAACGACCGCAGAAATCTTCCTGCACAGCAAGATCTGCTCTAAATGCTGCCAACTTCAAGATATTGTATATTTCTTCGCACTCTGGATGTGATCTATCACCAGCAACGACCGCAGAAATCTGATTTTTGACCTTAATCCTAGACCAACCAGGTTCTTTGATAACACCTTTTGATCTCATCAGTTTCCTCATGTCTGCTGCTTCCTTCAACTTCCCTCTTGAAGAATAAATATTAGCCAAGGTTATATGGGTCCCAGCACAATTTGGATCCAGTTTAAGTATCTGCTCTGCGGCATGCTTTCCACATTCGATATCTTCATACTCTACTGGCTCTTAACAGAGTTGACCATACAACATTGTCCCATTCATATGTGTAAGACAATTAAGCAACGGAAGCACATGTTATTCCTGGAATATCTCCTTTCGAACAATCTGACAGAATTACCTTAATAAATCTGCACAGCGTAACGGTACGATCAATAGAATCAGTAAATTAATTCGAGCCCACCGACTTCACGATGTTTCCTTAAAACGAATTTGCTGCCTTCAAAAGTTGCTTAAGGCGTCCAGCAATCGTTTCCCAGGATAGAACGAATTTCGTCTCCTACTAAGCAAAGATGCAAAGACTGCAGGAGTTCCAGCGAACTCAATGAAATGTTTTTTTATTTCGAAAATAATATCAGAACGAGATAGAGAGAGGAAGAATGAGATTCAATGCAGAGAATAATAGCAATGAAAATTGTGTCTAAATTTTGGCAACGGGCTTGGCTATTTATAGAATTGTTCGTGGCCATTCGAACACCCTTCTAGTCATTTCGTAACACGCCATCGTTCGTATAAGCCTGTAATCGAATGTACAAGGTTCGGTAATAAGTCGGTTGACAGTCCAAACCGTTAACAGACCACCCAAAATAATTACCCGAAAATAAGCCCATTAATAAAAATTAATTTTATTATGTACCCAAGAATTTGATTAATTACAATTTGATCCAAAATTAAATAAATTTTGTCCAAAAAGATAATATAGCACAAGGACGCACCCGCACACGGACCGGACCGGGCTCGGGCTCGGGCACGAGCACGTGCCGTGCCGTGCCAGCCGAGCCGAGCCGGCTTGACGGACGGATTTGCGCAAGGCGCGCGTGTGGGGTTTGGACCGACTCCCATAGGATATAGGTCTCCCCTCTTTTAAAGACTATTGGTACCCCTTGGGGCCCAAACCCAATTCCCAACCTTACACTATATAAACCACATCAAAGTTTCATAACTTTCGTATGTGGGACAAGTGTGTGGGAATTTTCCAATAAATCAAATTCGTCACTAGTTCATAGTTTCAAGTGGGTTACTTTAACATTAAATATTTCATTCAATACTAAATGGTTTTCGACAAATAAATATATCATGTTGATCCTCTTACGGAGTAGAACATGAATATGCTAGGTCCCGTTGAAATTAAGGCACGGGTCCCACTGAAATTTGGGCTCAAAGTTGACCCATTTCGCTAGTGGTAAAACCATTTTCCAACAATCCCCCACATGAATGAAATATGTCGGCTTTATTTTCCAAACAACAACATCTGATATGTTTTCGAAGTAAAATTGAAGAAAACTGCATCGAGATAAGTTGCCAAAGACTTTGAACTTTCCCTAGTAAAATCTATCGGATATACTTAGCCAATCAGTAGCAAGATGCTTTGAACAAATCACCGTTATTGTACACCTAGACAATAGAAGTCACACAATTTCCTTCGAACACAATTGGTTCTCACGTTTGTGTCCATTTTGGCCTTGGACACCTCCTGGTTCATGAGCGGTTTTTAGAGAATTAATCTTCACATAACTCTCCTAGAAGCGGCCCCTTCTCACCCACATAGGTGATTTCCATAAAGAGTATTCTGCTATACTCCACTTGAACGAATCAAGATATAGAAATCATTAAAAGCGTAACTTATCCTATTTCGCGGCAGTTATGCACTGTCTCATCATAGGAATGGGTAGGAAAAATTTCCCCCAGTGCGCACTAAGTTTTTTCACAGTTCGGTTGTCCCATTGAACCTAAATCTTGGGATCTCCAATCAATTAGGTTGGGTTGCCACCATGAAAACTTTTGATTATTTGTAACTTTTGAAAACCATTTGACATCATTATTGTGTCAAATTTTTCATGCCATTTTTTAGGAGCCTGTTTTAATCCATAAAGTGATTTAACAAGTCGATACACTTTCTTTTCTTGTCCTGGAGCCACAAAACCTTCAGGTTGTTCCATATAAATTTCTTCATCTAAGTCACCATTTAGAAAAGCCGTTTTAACATCCATCTGATGTATATTCAAGTCATGTAACGCTGCTATCGCAATAAGCATACGTATGGAAGTAATCTTTGTTACTGGTGAATACGTATCGAAATAATCAAGACCTTCTTTTTGCTTGTAGCCTTTAGCGACAAGTCTAGCTTTATATTTGTCAATTGAACCATCCGCTTTCATTTTCTTTTTGAAAATCCATTTACACCCCAATGGTTTATTACCGGGTGGAAGGTCTACTAATTCCCATGTATGATTTTGTAGTATGGATTCAATTTCACTGTTAACTGCTTCTATCCAAAAAGAAGTTTCAGTTGATGACATAGCCTCTTTAAAAGTTTGAGGTTCATTTTCTAATAAATATGTTAGAAAATCGGGTCCAAATGAAGTCTTCGTCTCAGCTCCTCTTACTTGCCTCGGTTCTTCTTCATTTATTGATTCTTGATCTACACCCTCATTATTATCACGAGGTCTTTTAGTGAATTTGACTCACTTTGCAAGTTGTAAGGAAAACATTTTCTAAAAATGTAGCATCCCTTGATTCAATAATCGTATTAACATGCACGTCGGGTATTTCTGCATTTAAATACCATAAATCTCGTATGCACTACTATGATAGGCATAACCAATGAATAAACAATCACAAGTTTTCGGTCCTATCTTAACCTTTTTAGGTTTAGGAACCGCTACCTTAGCCAAACATCCCCATACCCTTAGATATTTATAGTTAGGTTTGTGACTTTTCCATAATTCATAAGGTATCTTGTGCGTTTTTCGATGTGGCAATTTGTTGAGAATATAATTGGCAGAAAGCAAAGCTTCCCCCCACAAGTTCTTCTAATCCGTAACTTATCAACATAGCATTCATCATCTCCTTCAATGTTCGATTCTTACGTTCAAAGAATGCCATTAGATTGAGGAGAGTAAGGCGCTGTAGTTTGATGAATAATTCCATGTTCCGAACAAAATTGTTCAAACGGAGAATCATATTCACGACCTCTATCACTTCTTATTGCCTTAATCTTTTTGTTAAGTTGATTTTCAACCTCTAATTTATAGTGTTTAAACACTTCAATTGCTTCGTCTTTGCTTTTGAGTAAATACACATAGCAATATCGAGTGCAATCATCGATGAAAGTGATAAAGTACTTATTACCGCTCTAGTTTGCACAAACTTTAAATCACAAATGTCAGTGAATTAAATCTAGTGGTTCGGTACTTCTTTCAATAGAACGAAAGGGTAAACGAGTCATTTTTGCTTCTATACATATATCACATTTGTGATTAGGATCTAAATCGCACTTTGGTAATAAATCCAATTTGATTAGTCTACGCAAAGTATTATAACTTACATGTCCTAATCGTTCATGCCAAATATTAAATGACTCAAGCAAGTAAGAAGAAGATGTAATTTTATTCATAGGAGGTACAACAGTCATTACATTCAACTTAAAGAGCCCCTCATTTAGGTAGCCCTTCCCAACAAACATGTTATTCTTTGTAAGTACAAATTTGTCCGAGACAAATACTAATTTAAACCCGTTTTTGCTTAACAAGGAACCAGATACTAAATTCTTTCGAATATCGGGCACATGAAGAACTTCGTTCAAAGTAAGCTCCTTTCCACTTGTCATTTTCAGCACAATCTTTCCATGTCCTTCAACCTTGGAAGATAAAGAGTTTCCCATGTAGAGTTTTTCCTCATTACCCGTCGCTTTGTAGGTAGAGAACATCCCGCTGTTTGAGCATATGTGTCGAGTGGCTCCAGTATCCACCCACCATTCCTTAGTGTTTCCAACTAAGTTGCATTCAGAAACGATCGCTGAAAGATTCATGTCTTGTACCTTATCGTACCGTTACGCTGTGCAGATTTATTAAGGTAATTCTATCAGATTGTTCGAAAGGAGATATTCCAGGAATAACAATCTTAAAACGAATTTTCTGCCTTCAAAAGGTGCTTAAGGCGTCCAGCAATCGTTTCCCAGGATAGAACGAATTTCGTCTCCTACGGAAGCAGCACAACAATCTGCAGGAGTTCCAGCGAACTCAATGAAATGTTTTTTTATTTCGAAAATAATATCAGAACGAGATAGAGAGAGGGAGAATGAGATTCAATGCAGAGAATAATAGCAATGAAAATGGTGTCTAAATTTTGGCAACGGGCTTGGCTATTTATAGAATTGTTCGTGGCCATTCGAACACCCTTCTAGTCATTTCGTAACGCCGCCATCGTTCGTATAAGCCTGTAACCGAACAGATGCTAGTGTTCAGTAATAAGTCGGTTGACAGTCCAAACCGTTAACAGACCACCCAAAATAATTACCCGAAAATAAGCCCATTAATAAAAATTAATTTTATTATGTACCCATAAATTTGATTAATTACAATTTGATCCAAAATTAAATAAATTTTGTCCAAAAAGATAATATAGCACAAGGACGCACCCGCACAAGGACCGGACCGGGCTCGGGCTCGGGCTCGGGCTCGGGCCGGTCGGACGAACGGACGGCGGCGGCGGCGCGCGCGTGTGGGGTTTGGACCGACTCCCATAGGATATAGGTCTCCCCTCTTTTAAAGACTATTGGTACCCCTTGGGGTCCAAACCCAATTCCCAACCTTACACTATATAAACCACATCAAAGTTTCATAACTTTCCTATGTGGGACAAGTGTGTGGGAATTTTCCAATAAATCAAATTCGTCACTAGTTCATAGTTTCAAGTGGGTTACTTTAACATTAAATATTTCATTCAATACTAAATGGTTTTCGACAAATAAATATATCATGTTGATCCTCTTGCGGAGTAGAACATGAATATGCTAGGTCCCGTTGAAATTAAGGCACGGGTCCCACTGAAATTTGGGCTCAAAGTTGACCCATTTCGCTAGTGGTAAAACCATTTTCCAACAGCACATAAGAACAACAATACAGAAACAATATCCCATCAAAACAAGAACCGAATTCTATCTCATTTTGGGCTCAGAAATTCATTGCACCCTTCTGTACAAAGCAACAGCCACAAACACCCAAATCCCTAATCTAAACCACACAGGTTACTCAATGGCTCGAAGACAAACTTAAGGCCAAAAACCGGACTGCCTCTCTCTCGCAAGAACAACCACAACGGCTACTAATCACACAGATTAAGGATTTAAACCACAAGTCAAAATCCACTCAAGGTTCACAAAGAATAAAGGGAAAATCCGAGAGAACACGAAGAACACTCGAAGAGAAAAAATCGCCAGAAGCTTCCCAGAGACGCGAGAGAGAGAGTAACAAATCTGCCCCTAAAATGACGCTCCAGCTGGTCTATAAGAGGTCCAGGTTATGGGCCAAGAAATCAGCCCACTAGTCAGCCCAATTATCTTCAGGCCAGAGCAGCTCAAATGGGTAACCGATTGGGCCGGGGTTTGGGCCAATTGCTTTGTGTTATCAGGCAATGGTTTTAGTCTCAAAACATTCCAGCACTATTGGGCCAAGCCCATTTCATCATTGCCCAAAAGGTTGAAATACAAATGTCACAAATGGCATCAAATTCCAACAATATGGCATGCTTCTTATCATTTTTTCTGCTTCGAGCAACCGTCCAAATAAAAAAGAAAAAGAAGAAAGAAATCTACCCTACCTACCCCGCCCCCACCCATCTTCATCATTATGTTCTTCTCCTTGCCGGAGACGGCTACTCTCTTCTCTCTCCCAAGCTCACTACATCTTCTCATCCACCTACAATTGCCCACCCAAGTTTTGATCTTCTGTCCACGTTGTTTCTAGTTTCAGAAATCCAAAAATAAAATTTCGAGTGATATGTTGCCTATTCTTTGTAAAATCCAGTTTGTAGAAATCCGAAAATAAAATCTTGAGTGAAATCTAATTTTTGGCAATCTATATCGTAAAAATAGAGCTTTCATAAAAAATAATTACCCCCGAAGTTACAATAATTAAAAATAAAACATTTTCTTAATCATAAAATTTAATTTTTTAAAAATACATTAATTATCTCTTCTTTATTATACCACCAATGGCCAGCTCCAAACACCAATGTCTCTGGTGTGCTGTCACCAGTACCCAAAAATAAAAGCTTAATCTCTAAAAACAAATGTAGTAGTGGAAGTAAGGATCATTCTCACGGAGGTTGATTAGTCTAATTTTATGCTATACAAACAAGGATTGAGAGATTTTGATTATATGCAAACTATTTAAGGAAATTAACTAATGAACAACTTAAATTAAAATATCGAAAGCAATCAAAAGAACAAACCTTGGTCTAAGTTAATATCCACCATCGGAAATTTACAACTGATCATCGATGCAAATATATATCAATTCACACTTTGAATATTCTTCATTAGAATTATTTTCCTATCTATCCTTAATTATAGTTAATTAGAAAAAAAGCGACCCAATTAACTATAATTACTAAACAACCCAAGACAAACGCTAAAGGTTTAATTTGATAACAACCTTAAGAATAGAGAGATCGATGAAGCTAAATAACACAAGCACAAGCAGTTGTATTCAATTTAATCAAACGTTCTACGCAAGATTTAACAATTTCTGACGCAACAAACCATTAAATCTTAGTTGTTCATAAATTAAAGGGATCAAACAATTACGGATTTGATATTTAACTTAGCTATAGATTGCAACAAATAATAAACCAATAGGCCTTCTAGCAATTAAACGCATCAATCATAAAAATAAGTGTAGAAGAACATTCAATATTCAAAACATGAATTAAACAATGAAAATAAGTTAGATCTCACAGTTTTATTGGTTCCAAGGCTTCAATTTCTTTCGACCAAGTACAAAAGTTTAGCCATACATGAAAATTCTAGCACAAAACAAGAGAGAAAAGGGTATGGGGGTGTGTGTACGTTTTCTGGACAGTTTTAGGATTTACAAAACGTTTTGAAATTTGTTTCCATAAGTATTTGAGTCAAATTCAGAAATCAAAATTTTTGCTTCGGAAGTATACTATGCGACCACATAGTACAGATGCACGCGGTCCCATATTTCATTTGAAACTCGACCATGATTTCTCTGGAACCATGTATGCAACCGCATAGTTGTTAATGCTAGCAAATGATCGAGATCGTTCTCCTAGAAATTCAATAGAGTGCCAATCCTTAACCTACGCAAAGTTCTCTATATTTCTTGATCGTACTGCAAATCATTTTGATTAGAAGATCGAGTTACGGTCATACACAATCAAGGAAACTCTAAAAAATCATGAAAAACAAACAAGGAAAAGCTAGAATAAAAGAAAAACGAATAAAAATTCTACGCTAAAATATGAAAAAATAATAAAATGCCTAAAAACCCTAGAAAACTATGGAATTTGACTTCGAAGGGGGTGGTTTGTACATCCAAACGATAGACAACTATTGCTCAGAACACCGTTTTCCTTCAAAATATAAAGGCTTAGTCCAATCAGAGTTAAAATTTTGTCGAAACCGCAAATATCGAAAATTAATGAATTTTTTTGAATGAAATAAACAAATAAGAAGGACATAAAGAAACTAAATCATTCCTCTGCAACGACGCCAAAATTTGGTGTGCTATCGCAGGCACCTAAAAATAAAACATTTACCCCTAAAAACAAATGTAGTAGTGGAAGTTAGGATCGTTCTCATAGAGAGTGATTAGTCTAATTTTATGCTGTGTAAACAAGGATTGGGAGATTTTGATTATTTACAAAATATTTTAAAGAAATTAACTAATGAACAACTCAAATTAAAATATCGAAGACAATCAAAAGAACAAACTTTGGTCTAAGTTAATATCCACCGTCAGAAATTTACAACTGACCATCGATGCAAATATATATCAATTCACACTTTGAATAATCATAGTTGGAATTATTTTTCTATCTCTCCTTAATTATAGTTAATTAGAAAACAAGCGATCTCATTAACCCTAATTACTAAATAACCCAAGACAAGCACTAAAGGTTTAATTTTATAACAGCCTTAAGAATCAGAGAGATCGATGAAGCTAAATAATACAAGCACAAGCGGTTGTATTTAATTTAATCAAACGCTTTTCCCAAGATTTAACAATTTCTGACGCAACAAACCATTAAATCTTAGTTGTTCATAAATTAAAGGGATCAAACAATTACGGATTTGATATTTAACTTAATTATAAATTGCAACAAATAATAAACTAGTAGGCTTCCTAGTAATTAAATGCAACAATCATGAAAATAAGTGCAAAAGAACATTCAATACTCAAAACATAAATTAAACAATGAAAATAAGTTAGATCTCACAGTTTTATTGGTTCCGAGACTTCAATTTCCTTCGACCAAGTACGAAAGTTTAGCCACATATGAAATTCTAACACAAAACAAGAGAGAAAAGGGTATGGGGGCGTGTGTATGTTTTCTGAAATGTTTTAGGGTTTCCAAAGCGTTTTGAAACTTGTTTCCATAAGTGTTTGAATCAAATTCGGAAGCCAGAATTTTTGCCTCGAAATTGTACTCTACGACCGCATAGTACAGATGCATACGGTCACATAGTTCATTTGAAACTCAACCATAATTTCTCTGGAACCATGTATGTGACCGTATAGCATTGACAACTATGCAATGTTGCGTTTCAGTCCTCAAACTTCATTTTCTCGATTCTTTGTTTCTTTTCTCATTTTTCTTCGTCTAATGCTTCATGTCTTCTATCAATTGGTCATCAAATCTTTCACATCTTCATTTTTCTTTCTGAGTCATCTTTTAGATATTTGCATCTTGGTCCATGAACTTTAATTTTCTTTCACTTAAAGTTCTTTTTCGCTTGCTTCATGCACTACAACAAAAACAGCTTACGACAACGTTCAAAACACGTTGCCGTAGGCCTACGACAACGTTTAGATGTGTGTTGCAAATCAAGGTGTTGTCGTAGAGTAGAGAGATACGGCAACATTTTTTGAACGTTGCCGAAAGTCCTTGTCAACGTTTAAAAAACGTTGCCGTAGAGATACGACAACGTTTGGCAAACGTTACCGTATCTATCTATGGCAACGTTTGCCAAACGTTGAGAAAGGCAGTCTTTAGCAATGTTGCCGTAGATACATACGACAACGTTTGCCAAACGTTGCCGTAGACTTTTTTTTTATTATTAATAACAATAACAATTTATGCAAATTGAAAATGCAACTTATGAACAAATTTTGAAATTGCATAAATATTGATAATTTCATTACAAATTTTTTAATCCATACACTTGAACATTAGAATGAGATACAACACCACTTAAGAATCAATACCACTAGAAGATGATGAATCACTGCTGGACCTACTAAAACTAATTAAGCTAACTACTGGCATTGCCTTGATCTCCACCTCCACTTCCTTCATCCTTCTCGATCTTGATGGAAGGAAAGCTTGTCACATGCATAATATCTTCAATATCCCTTAATTCGCCCTACGAAAATCAACACAAAAATAATTGAAGACAGAATTTCATTTTCTCATGAAGCAAGCAAGGGGAGCAAAATAAAAATAGAAAAAGATAGAAACAAAAGAATCGGGAAAAAAAGGAAGAAGAAGAAGAAGAAGAAGAAGAAGAAGAAGAAGAAACAGACACAGATCAATGGAAGTTAAAGCAATATCTTTTATGATGTAAACTCTTTTAGCAGCAAAATACTTGGCGGGACATAAGAGTGCAGTGATTACCATATAAGAATTTCTTGGTTTTGCAACTCCTTCCCTTAACCACTTCACAGTCAAGAACAACCCATTGTCTAGTGTTGCCCGGTAAGATGTCCCATGGCTACTCCTTTCCAGAACTTCATCTGGCGCTCTCGATAATTCCTCAGCTGTAAATGAGATTGTATCATCAAGAAAGTACAACTCGCCGGCCAGTCGATCTGGAGATTTGATATCCAGCTCAAAAAGGCATTAATCATAGACCATTAAATGTTATCACATTTTAGTTTAAATGTTCAAGAAACCATTAATTGAATTACATAACTACAGCAAATCCAATATCCAATCCATTTTCAGATGAAATCCAATATCCAATCCATTTTAGGGTGCATGTAGCAACATTGAGACAAAGAATCGGAATGACAAATATTGACTTGAAGTAGGTCAAAATTGCTTTCATGATCTCATCTGGAAAAATAACATTTGCCCAAATTCAAATAGTATACTTAATTTCAGTTACTGAGAGAGAGCCTAAAAATAACCAATATTAAGTTGGTTATAGATTCTTATTCAAAAAAAAACTAAGCAGAAAAAAAATTACAACTTACCATTCAATTCTTTGTATCTTTGCTTGAAAATATGTGCATATCTTTCAACTTCTTCCTCTGTTTTCCCTTCCATCTCTGATGCAATACCCTAAATATCATTTCGACCGTACTTTTCACAGGCCCTAATGAAAGTATTGAAATCTCTTCTGCTCCATGTTGAAAATCCCTACATGCACCAAAATTTATCAGGTAAATCAAAGAAAGATTCCAAACTCCCACATCACATATTAGATAAAAACTACTCACTTCTTCCAACAGTTGCTCCTTCTCTTCCTGCTCCTCTGCAGTCAATGGCTCTCCCGATGTATCTTTGTAAAATATTATAAGTTTCTCAAATATCAATCCAAAAGCTTTCCATCTCATGTTCATTTCATAGGAAAGTTAAAACTCGAAGCAAGCGAAGCACGAACCTTATAAGACCATTTCTGCTTCATCAAGTCTCTTGTGCCCTCGTTGAGTCCCTTCAAGCTGACAGGACCCAGCACTCTAGTATTCCATTTGTCGTAATGCACACCAACATTCTGTGGTAAATAAAATAGAACTTAAAGAGTAAGAGCTTGATTGAAACTTGTTGTAACATTAAAGCAAGAGTACGGATCACAATCTAACCGCAAGACCCACAGCAACACTGAGTAAAGAGATTTTGTTAACACAAACTAACCGCAAGTCTTGCAGTCAGGCAGAAGGCTGATGGACCAAGCAGGCAGATCACATGGATGATTTTGGAACATCAGTTTTGTAGAATATGTAGGGTCATAGTTCGAAAGGAAAGCAACACAAGCCCTGGATCTTGATCTGACAGCAGATTAGGATTGCAGTTCAGTTGTAAGTACACAAGTTACATGTATAAATAGATTTGAGAAAACCATATCGAGGTTACCTCTTGATTCTTCCCTGGCCGGGTTCTTTTATGAAGATACATTGAGGAACTGCTCCTCTGCTTATAATTTCAGTCTTCCTGCTCCTCTGCTTATAAAATCATCAGTTGCCACACTCCTTAATAAAGGCTAAATGGCTTAAATCCCCACACAAATATTAAAAACGTTCACTCTATGCCCAACATTTTCACAATTCCATAGTGCAAAACTAACATATTAGAACAATCAAAAATAGATTCAAGAATTCACGCTACATTAAACACTTGAACTGAATTTTGTTGCAACGTTCTCAATAAGGCATTTTGACAAACAATTGAACTGCATATCAAAATAAGCCTGGGGTGATTAGTATTGAGGCTTCGTGCTCACAGGAAATGGCACCTCTTCTTGTCCGTGTTTCACTCACCTCATCTCATCTCCTCTGGATATCTAACAATAAAATCCTAGTCCTACCCTCATCTTGACAAGAAGATACCCCGACAGCATATGAAGCCCGTTCCGTCCCCCCTTTCATTTTCCCTTCGGTGGGTAATTTTCCCGACCGACTGTCAATTGCAATGTTTAAACGACATTTTAATTTTTTGATTGCATAAAGGAAGAAGCACAAAGTCCAATGTAAAGAAACAAAAATAACCTAGAAATACATCACAAATATAACTTAGAAATGCTTACTTTAAACCAAAGCGAAGAAATGAATACTCGATTTCACAGTGGGCTTCGTTGCTCTTCGATGATACTGTGGAGAGATAGTCGAAATTGGGGCATCGGCTGGAACTGACTGTAGGTACAGACGGGAGTGAAGATTTTGCGCTGCCATAGGTGTCATTTGCGGCAGAAATGAGAACGGGATGTTGTAAGGTTTTGAATTGGGGAAAATGGGGACTAACGCGATTACCGTGTTTTCTTTACCATGAATTGGCAAGTTATATATACGTCCAGTGACGCCTTCAGCAACGTTTGACAAACGTTGTGTCTTTCGCAACGTTTCACAAATGCTTTTGCAACGTCACAACGTTTGTCAAACGTTGCAAAAGACAAACGTTGCGAAAGGTGAAATCTTCCGCAACACTCAATAAACGTTACAAAAAGGTGTCTATCACAACTTTCTTCTAAAAAGCGTTGCCAAAGCTCATTTATATTAACCAATGGCAACATTCACTTACTAAAATGTTGCAAAAAAATATTTATCAATAAATGTTGTCTTTATGGTGTTACAAATGACTGTTTTTGTTGTAGTGCTCTAAATTTCACTATATTCATCCAGTTGCAACCTAAATCAAAATATAAGAATAATGAGTACATTTAGGCATCAATTAATCACAAAAGTATAAGATAAAGGGATGAAACATATAGTATTGTACATTCTCATCAATCTCGAACCTCAATTACCTAAAAGGGAGAAAATCATAAATAATGAGATAAAATTCCAATAAGTAAGCCACATAAATCGTATTTCATATTTAAAATTTAAGAATTCTTAATGTACATAGGGAGGCACGGGGATTAGAAACCGAACTTAGGTGGTCATAATCCCCGTACATAATCATAACATATATAGAGAGATACGGGAATTAATATCTGAACTTCATGGCTATAATTCTCGTACGTAGCGCTACTAAACTCCGGTCCTTTGAAATTAAAAATATATGATCCAATTCATATTCATAAATTGAATTCTGTATTTTAAAGTATGAAAAACGATCTAACATATAACATTTACTACACTTACCTCGTAAATTTGAAGAGGAATTCATAAAACACGTATGAAAGAACTTGGCATCAAACAATTGTTTATGAACTGTGTGTTTAGTGTGGGACAATCATAGTTACACACACACAATTTACATAATTATGGTGATCATATAATTTAAATCAATAATCCATAATTACATATAATTATACATACATAGACAAATGTGATTATAGTAATATTCAGTGTTCTAAAAGGCGCGAAAATGCGCCGCCTAGGCGCGACTCGTAGGAAAAACGCGTCGAATTCGGGGAATGCGCGGAAAATGCGTTTTGGGTTTTTTGTTCGAAAATGCGCGCGCATTGTCCCGCATTATGCGCGCCTAGGCGCGCATTGTCCGCGCATTTTAGAACAAAAATATATATATATATATTTTTTTTTGGTAATTTTTTTTTTATATAAAAATATATTTAATGCCTTAAAAATACGAAACGCATTATAATGCTTATTCTTCGCATTGACACGCCTAAACTTGTGATTCTTGATTCTCGGCATCGACGCATCGCAACGCATTACGCATTTTAGAACACTGGTAATATTATAATTTAACTCAAACCATAATTATATATAATTATACATATAGACCCACGTAATTGTAGTAATCATACAATGAATTGAATCAATTATAATTATATCTATTATATTCACGCATATATGATAGTTTACTTATTTAGGAAGGAATCTTCATAACTTATATGATAGTTTACTTATTTAGGAAGGAATCTTCATAACTTGTCTTTCACATATAAGGAAATTTACTTAATTTTCACAATCAATCATAATCACTTATATACAACAATAGATGTGCATGATTATAGTAATCCTATAATTTAGCCCCCGATTGGCATCCGTTTTTCTTTTCCATCTCATTTTTCTACAGTACACTCCTGATAAAACCTGTGTAATTTCAGAATTTTTTTTGTCGGCATGTTTAATGCCGTTCAGAATCTTTGGACAATTTCACCCCCCAGATTCAATTGCAACTTTACATCCTTGCCCTCAACCATTTTGACACAAGCATTTGAAAGCCGTTCAAGGGCATATTCAGAATCAAAGAAAAATATAAAACTATTCTAACAGTTATTATACCCGAAAATAATAATTTAAACAAAAGTCAGGTGAGTAGGACAGAACTGAAGGACATTGGGACCCACAATAATGTAAGTTCCTGTTGAAAAAATTGGAAAAAACGGATGTCAAACGGGGGCTTAAATCGATTGGGCATAATTATATACATATATGGACACACTTAATTATAGTAATCACATTATTTAAATCAATTAATCATAACTGTATATAATTATACATATATAAACGGGCCTAATTATAATAATATTATAATTTTACTTAATCAATCGTAATTATACATAATTATATATTCACACATACATGGTAGTTGATTTATTTATGAACTAATCTTCCTAACTTATTTTTCATATATAAGAAGAAAGTTTACTTAATTCCATCCAATATTTCCATATATATACTAAAATTATATATATCATATTTATATTATATACACATACATACATACATATATATACATATTCATATCATATATATAGTTCGGGAAATTGTACTTGTAATTACTCAACTATTGGTCAATATGCAATTTTATTCCCTAACTTTCATCATCTTGCACTAAGGTCCTAATTTTCATAATTAATGACTATAAAATATTTTGGGGTATTATAGTAGAGGTGGTGGTTGTGTAGTGTAGGTGGTCCAGGTGTGGTTGGTTAGATGTAGAGTTGGAGGTGGAGGTGATGGTAGATGTGAGAGGTGGTGGTTGTTGGTTCAATAGTGGTGGGGGTGGCGGCAGAGGTGGTGGCAGTGATAGTGAAGTTGTAGCGACGTTTGTGTGGTGCCGGTAATGGTGGAGTGATGGTGGAATGGAGTGGTGTGGTATGAAGATCGCTTATGACTAATCATTTGGGTAATTGTGATCAATAAAATGGATAATCTATGGCTGATAAATAATTTGTGACATATAAAATTGTGTGATTGTTGTTTCTTTATGACAGTAACGTTGCGTAATTTGTAATTAATACGTAATTATGACAATAAATGGGTAATTTGTGATCAATAAATATATTATGACCTATAAAATTTTGTGGTTTGTACTAAATTTGTAATTTTGACACAAGTTTTGTATCTGTTTTACTGTAACGTTGTGTGGTTTGTGACTAGTACGTAATTGTGATCATAATTGTATATTTTAACATTAACATATTTAATTAATAAACAGTCATACAAATTTTATCATTTGTGACCATCTGATTTTTGACAAGTTTTTTAAATTTTAAAGTGTATCGTGGAACTATAGAAATCATGTATTTTTCCTCAATATTTTTACCTGTAAAATTGAGAACAAAATTTTGCCGAACTAGTTTTACCATTATTTTTAAAGTCGACTTGGCTATCGATCCGAAAAAGATAAAAGGGTCATGAATTAGACCGGTGGTAAAGAAATATGAAAAAAAAAACACACATTTTTTAATGAAGCAACCAGATCTTGACTTCTTTTAAATGGTTTTTATTTCTCTTACATTTTTTTTTTCTTTTTTCTGTTATAACTAAAATGAGTTCGTAATTTTTGTAGTTGAACCGACATTGGTTCAGTTTTCCTAACTGATTTTCCTATAAGAGAGTTTTGACTTTTACATCAAACATGTGGTTAAAATTATTAAATCAATTTAATAATATTTTAACACACATTAGTATAATTTTCGGATAAAAATCATGGCAAATAAGATGTACTAATTTAATTGAAGGTTAAGAATAACGTTGCGACAAAAAAAGATACAATTGTAATAGTGAACAAATATTAAGGATCTTCATTGTAATTATAATGTGGTGTAGATAATAAAATGTGTTGTTTGATATAATTATCCTTCACCATTTTGCTGAAATTTGTAAAATGACACTTTAACCCTCAATTAAAGCAAACACGAAATTTGAATCCTTTGTCTGTTTCCTGAGCCATGAGACAAGCTCCCTCAATCTTCTCATGGTAGTTGGCTCTCGGTCTATAAGTCAGCAAAGACAGCATCAACTTGCAATTATTTTCAAACTGGGCCAAACAAACAAAACAAACAATAAACCAACAATTATTGAAATGGAAACATATATATGGCTAAATTTAACCTAAGGTCATTAAACTTTCAACAAAATCTCAATCAAGTCACTAAATTTTAATTATTCTCAATTATGTTACTTGAACTTCGATTTAAATTGGATCGATAATTTTAAATTTTATTTCAAATTTTATCACTCTATCACGTCCCTCTCCCTAATTAATGAAAATTTCTTAATTAACATTTATACAACAATGAATCTTCCACGTAATCTAAAGAGATTGCCATAACCTCATTTTACTATTTTATTTTTAAGCTGTCAACATAATGATTACGTGGAAGATTAGTACTGTTATGACAACCAACAAGTAATTTTTGCCAATTTCGAGTACTATAGATGATGGAATATGAAAGAACAATAAAATTTGAAACTAAATTGAAGTTTGGAGACCCAACTGAAATTCGGCCTAAAGTTAAGCGACTGCGAATGAAATTTATCCATATACATGTATATTAACAAGAAACTCTTTATCATCTTCACCAACCCTTCTTTCATCAGATCATTAGTTCTTTGTGAAGAATGTTTAGAGCTTTGAGTACAAGCAGAAGAAGCCATAAGGGTTATGATCAGTTAAATGCTGCAGATGAGCACTCTAATGCTTCTTTGCTACCTAAGTTGAGTAGAGCCAAAAGCTTGCCTGCTAAAATCCTCAGTTCATCCAAGAATCTAAATCTCGTTCCCAGTCGAGCCAGGCCGAGTACGAATCCCACCGAGCAGGTTAAGAAGGCCAGTAAGGTTCACCCCTTTTTCAGTCTTTTTGAAAGCAGGAAAAGGAAGAAGGCAACAGCAAAACCTGAATTCTCAAGGTATATGGAGTATGTCAAGGAGGGGGGTATGTGGGATGTCAAAGCAAATATGCCTGTTATATACTATAAATGAAGATGTTTAACTTGTTATATATATAATGCATTTATATGAGTTTAATTCTGCAGAAATGTGTTGATGGGCTGAGATTTTGGTGTAATTGGAATCAAATTATTCACGTGGCCAAGAAAATGTACTTGTGTGTTTTACTCTATAATCTTAAATTTTGGATGAAAAGATTATAAAAGTAAATATATATCGTAGTTCAAGTCTAATTATTATTCATATGAAATTCTTTGTAATTTTTTAGGTTAGGTATAGTTCTCCTCCTCTCGTGTAATCTCGTTTCATATATAACAAGGGTAGGAAAATCCAATTCCTTCATCAAAGTTTCTAAAAAAAAAAAAATGTTATTTCATTTTTACATCATAGCCGTGCGGAAAATAAATAAATAAATTCCTCTATCTAGCAGATTATTTAAATATAGCATATTGATGAGTTTAATTCGGCACAAAATATATTGATGAGCTGAAGATATTACAATGTGCAATCGTTTAATATATTGTGCATCCGTTGGCATAATTTCAGTATTTACAATTATGAAACTATGAACAAACTTACATTCTTTTTAAAATTTTATTCACGACAAGTTTGTTGACCTCGTTTTTCGCACCGTTGACATAAACAACAAATACCGGGCCCACTCGCGTTTTCTCAAGCTAATTTCAACACGCGTGGACTGATTGTCAATCGATAATAAAACGAGGTTTGAACGTTAGAGAAGTTTTATAACACGAGACAAAAATATTCGGGTTTCCACGAAATATATGAGATAAATTACATGATAATGAACGACCAACTAAGAGTCAAACTTAAGATTAAGATCACACCTCAAACATTAAAAATCAAAGATTAATAAAAAATGAGGAGATTATATGACTTGCAGCCGATATATTTGCATTCCCCTCCAAATGACACAAATGGGAAATATTTATAATGTTACATGTGAAATAGTGTTCACGGGATCGGCGGACACGTTGCCTCATCTCTTTAACCGATGTATCTTATCTTAGGTATCAATTTTGACTCCACCAGCATGTAGCATATTAAATATCCTCAAAAAGGAGGCGGCCACCCCATAACCTATGTTGACAAGATTGATCTTTCTACTCATTGAAAAGTCCAATTAATCATTTTAAAAGAATTTCATAAATTCAAGATCTTCAAACCTGGATCGTTACCAATCTTAGTTGAGCCTCAGACTCTACTCATTGAACCTCACCACTTCAGCAAAGAAGCTTTGTTTGGACTCGAATTTGTCTTTAGCAGACAGACTTCGGCTGGGTCAGCCTCATGATTCGCTTTAGTAATTGTGGACTTCGGTGGATCAAATTTGTCTAGACTTTGGTAAGTCCTACTTCACGTTGGATACCACATGGCTTTGACAGAAGGGATATCGGTGGGTCGGCTGAGCCACGTGGGAGCCTAGGTAGCGAAGCATAACAATAGTCTCACTAGTCCATTTATGGTTATTCATGTCATGCGTGGACTTCTGTCTTGAGTGGAATTCCTTAAGGATAGGTCTTCCTGTCATTATTAGGTTTTCGACAACACAATAGTCCCTTAAATCCAAGTATGGATTCGAAATTGAACGTGATTTTCGTATGTCGTCCTATCCTTATGTAACACTGAATTGATGGAGCTCCTTATTTTGAAAATAGCTTAAATTCATTTGATGAGTCGAAGCAGGGAAGTGTTGAACTCT
The DNA here is from genome assembly GCA_035079005.1 of Fraxinus americana. Lineage (NCBI taxonomy): Eukaryota > Viridiplantae > Streptophyta > Magnoliopsida > Lamiales > Oleaceae > Fraxinus > Fraxinus americana. The sequence continues at coordinate 15,121,360 of CM068715.1, read as the reverse complement.
TGAAGCTCCTTATTTTGAAAATAGTTGAAATTCGTTTGATGAGCCAAAGGAGGGAAGTGCTGAAGATCCTCATTTTGAAAATAGTTGAATTTCTTTTGATGAGCCGAAGCGGGGAAGTGCTAAACTGCTGCAGCCCCTTATTTTGAAAATAGCTAAAATTCATTTGATGAGTCGAAGCAGGAAAGTGCTGAATAGCTAAAGCTCCTCGTTGATGCTTTTGATAATTGTGCCAATGATTTCATGTTTTCGTACGTTACCAAGGACAGACAACTGAGGTGTTTCGACTTCCAATACATGTACAACTGTTATTATTGAATACACAATGATGGCTACGCTGCTACAATTTTAGATTGATGCGTCGAGGCTCATGCATGAGAGACACACATCAATTTGAGGTGTTAATAACAAAAACTGTTTGAATTCAACGCCTCGGATGAAGTTAAAAACGGAAACTTCAAATGAAGTAGATCTAGATCCAATGGCTGAGTTTCGTCCTTTCTTCCTACGAAAGCCAAAATCATGCTCTTGTATCAGTTTTTTACCTTTGCAAAAATCTTCAAATCTCTAGGATCCAAAAATTTTCCAACTGTTTTTTATCTTCCAGCGACATCGCTTTCATATAGCTTCTTTTTATTTAGGTAATTTCTCTAAAACTTTCTATTTCCCATCATTTCCATCTTTAGTTTTTTCAATTTCAATCGCTTCCAGGTCGAGTACTAGTGATGAGATGGTCACTATTGCCAGGGTTGGGAAACAAGCTACGCCTGGGAGGTCGCGGAGGTTATTGGGCAATGACTGAAGGTCCCATTGATTACGAGGTAGGGTGGGAGGCTGTAAGAATCCCTTTTGCTATAACCTCTGCTAAATTGATTGAACTTAGAGAAAGATACAGAATCCTAGATTCCGTTGAACTCTTAGAGCCCGAAACCCATGAACGTGCCTCTTATCCGAGGCCAGGTTGTGTGGCAATTAGCAAGTTCTTATTTAGGACAGGTATGCTTCTACCTTTGCACCCATTTTTTAGGGCGGCGTTGAGGTCCTACATGTTAGCTCCGACCCAATTATTGCCAAATGGGTGAACCAATAGGTCAGGGCATATTTGCTTTGGAAGGAGACCTCGCTTGGCGAGGATATGCCCATTCATGTCTTCCAAACACTTTTCCAACCCCGGCTACTTAGGAAATGAGAGTCTACGGGGTGGTACTACATGACTCCATGGGAGGTTTATGCCCCCTTCGTAGTAGGTCTGCCATCATCCATCAAGGGGTGGAAGGAGTCATGGTTTTGGGTGAGAGGTAAGTGGCAGTTGGTTAAGGAGAATAAGTGATCGTTTGATTTTTCATAAAGTGAACGGGATCGTGAACAAGTAATATAGTAATGTGTAGAGTGTCGAACCCACGATAACTAAGTATTCAACCGAGTTCAAATTAATAGCAATCTTAATCGAATAGCAAATATGTTTTAAGTTTTCTATACTAATATCTAAATTATCGATTAAACTAGAAAGCAATTTAACTGTTTTTTTTTTAAATATGTGAAATTATTGCTAAGATGTCGAATCCTCCTCGTTAATCCATTTTAACACAATAAATTATAGTGACACTTTTTCGTGTTGGTCAATGTTCCTAATGTAATTGAAAACCTCTCTTGATAGTTATCAAATCTATTCTCTTCAAGTGACCTTCCCATCTCTCGATGAAAGATGCGAATATCATAAATGCATTAAACGATCTAGAACACTTATGAAAACCACGTAGAGCATGGAGGTATATCTCTATCCCCTATTGGACTTTACAATGTTTATTATTTTTAACTAAAAACCTATTATCTCTCTTGATAAAAATAGATTCCAATAAATCATCTCAATTAGTAGCTAATTAATTGAAAAGTCGATGAAAACAATAATAAACATCCAAGAAAATAAACATACTAGTAGTCAAAATAATTAATTAATATTAAAATTTTCAAAGCAAAGGTTCATCTCATCCTAACAATGTATAAAAGTGGCATAACATATCGAAATTACAAGAAATCATATTTAAGTGAAAATGCATAACCTAGATTTTTGATAAATTGAGAAGATGAAGATGAATTTTGAAATTTTGAATCTCTTTAATCGTTTCTTGATAAATCTCCACTTGCGCCTTCTTTTCTTTGCCCAAAAATAAAGTTTGAATCTACGCTTGATTGAATTATTATAAGTCCCCTTCAATTCTCTCACAAAAACTATAAATTTTCATCATTTGATGATGATAATTGATGAGTATTGTAGTATGAGATGTATATGAGAAGTATCTGATATGTATTCAACTATTACGTATTTGTAGGAATAGAAAATTAATTGAAAATCACGTCCAAATTGGTTTATAAAAGAGTTCGAGAGCGAATTTTTTTCCTCTCTGCATAGTGGTCAGTATTTTGACCATAACTTTTTTTTTCCCAATATTCGATTGAGGTAATTAAAAGTGTGTTAAAAATATAACTCAAAGGACTACAAGTTTAATAGAAATAAAATGTTTCCAATTTGAACGTTTACTATGCCAAAAAGGATCTCAATCTTTGACTAAAAATTTGGAATATAACCCCTGCGATTGAAAGTTGATCTTGATAATATTTTGATCATATTCTATTCCTTTTTGAGTTCTAATTCCATCCAATTGTCTCTTAGTAATCTTTAAAGTATCATCTTGCGATCCGAATCAACTATTGATATTTTTAATTTGGTCCTCAAATTTTGGATTTTGCCATTTTTACTAATTTTCGCTTCTTTATTTCAATTCTATGTTCAACCATTGAGTTTTATCTATATAAAATAAAATACAACAATTTAGGATATATTTTGTCAGAAAAATTACCAAATATCGATATTTTAGGTACTTAATAAATGTATAAAATATACTTATTAATAAAACCCTAGCCTGCACCGTGTAGACCCAATACTCCGAAACTCGTGAGTTTCTTTTCTTTTAGACTTGCCATTTTTTTGTAATTTCACCCGACGCTTTGTGATTTGCATTCTAGGGACTCTTTGAGCTTTCCCAAGTGGAGTGGACGCCATCGAAGACATTTACAAATGTCCTTCAGTTCACAACATTTCGACTACCTAATTAGCCGAAGCACGTTTTTCCTGGACTTCGAATTAATGGCCTTGAAAGGTAAACACTGAAGCCCTATGTAAGTACATATCTATAGTACAGATTTTAACGTTGCCTCTACTTTTGCAGATGATTTTGGGAGAAATAAGTATCCTACCTCTAACATGGCTTCTATCCTGAAGGCCTCCTAAACAGTAAGCTCCAAGGCTCTGAAGGCCTTCTCTCAGGTGTTAAGAATGTCATGGGAAAACTTGAATAACTCAGCAAGGAACGTGCTAAGAAAAGTAGGGATGAGGGGTCTAAGGGTCGACAAGGGTAAGGAAAAATGGAGAAGCCTAAAAAGTGGAAGAATTTATCCCATGGTACAGGAAAGTTCGGGACAAACAATGCCTTCACCGCCAAGTAAATCCCACCTCCCCCACATCCAAAGCTAATGCAAGCTTCGTTTGATCACTTCTAATGGTTGTAGTGGAGTATCATTTTTCATTTTGAACCTTTTTACAAAAATGTTTAAAAGTTTTTAGAACATCATCTTTAAGACTTAGGAAAAGAACACAAGTAAATCTAGAGAAATCATTAACGATAACGAAAGCATAGTATTTTCCACTTAAACTAGTGGTTCTTGATGGTCCAAAAAGATCAAAATGAAGCAATTGAAGTGGTTTTGTAGTTGATGAGTGCAATTTGGGTTTAAATGAACTTTTTGCTTGTTTACCAAATTGTATGCATCACAAATTTTTGTCTATTTCAAACTTCAAATTTGGTAAACCTTTGACAAAACCATTTTTGGAGATTTTTGAAAGGAGATCCATTCCAACATGACCTAGTCTTCTATGCCATAGCCAAGTATCCACTTTCAAATTCACTAAACATTTTTCATCATTTTCAAAATCGATATTTATGATATAAACATCTTTTCTTCGGCTTCCTATAAACTATACCCCCTTAGATGTAGCATCCTTAATGAGACATTTAGAAGAATCAAATTTAGTATGATAGCCTTTATCACATAATTGACTAATACTAAGTAAATTATGTTTGAGGTTATCTACCAATAGTCCATTTTCAACGGAAGGAGAGAAATGATTACAAATGCTTCCAATTCCAATTATTTTTCCCTCTACATGACCTCCATCCTTCCTTTTTAAATTCGATAGTAAAGTTCTATCTCCCGTCATGTGCTTTGAACACCCGTTATCCAAGAACCATTTGCTCGTCATCTTCTTCGGTACCTACAATAGTAATTCAACTTTTTATTTTTGGTACCCATACAAGTTTGGGTCCTTGATAGTTAGTTCTAGTGGATCCTCGAGTCCACTTGCTTTCAAAGTGTAGATTCTTTTTGGTTAGAAAATTGTAGGCAATATGTCCATCCTTGTGACAAAAGCTACAAGTAGTTTTTTAGGGAATTGTATTTGAAGCTTTGACAAATAAATTTTTGAGAGATTTTTGTTTCAAAAATGGTTTATATCCAATGCCTCCTTTATCAAAAATGCATTTTTGATCATCGAGCATTAAATCAAATTCGTCCTTTCCTAAGTGAATTTAAAAACAATTTTTGTCAAGTCTTCAACATTTTCTTTTAAAGAACAATTTTCTTTGTACAATGAATCATAATCTATATTTTCTTTTTTAGTTTCTAAAATTTTCTTCATTTCAATTTTTAATCATTTATGTTTCTTTTTAAGAATATAATGACTAAGGGCGAGTTTTTCAACTTCTTCTAGAATTTCATCATAAGGGGAAGATAAATCATCATATGAGAATTTTTCAATAGAATTTACCTCATCATCGATTGCCATGAAGCACATGTTGACAATTTCTTCTTAACTTTCATTTTCATCGCAATCATCATCGTCGTTTTCATCCCATGTTTCTTGGAGTGCCTTTTTCTTCAAATTTTTCTTTTTGTTTGGACACCCGGTTCTCTTGTGATCGGGTTTGTCACAATCATAGCAAAAAAAATTCTTTTATCGTCTTCATCATATTCCTCTCTAGGTTTAGGAATAGATTGATCGGGTTTCCATCAATTTTAATAATCTTGGTAGGCACGTAAGGACCATATTCGATTACATCCCAAATATTAAAATCAATTGATTGAATGTAAATCATCATTCTAGCTTTCTAATAATTATTATGTGTGTCATCAAAGAAGGGATGTCGATTAGTGGAATACCTCTAGAGATTTTGAAGATTATTGTGGTTAGCCATTGCTCGAGATTGTAAAATCTTAATTTTAAAATGAGCACCTTGCTCTGATACTAATTGAAAGCCCAAGAATAGCTAACAAAGAGGGAGGTGAATTGGTTTTTAACACTTTTTCGAAATTTTAATCTAAAATTAAGCATGTAATAACCAGATAGATTAATTCAAATAATAAGCATGAATATGAAAGCAATAAGTAAAAAGGGATAGAAAATGCAAACGATATAATTATGGAGGTTCAATCCAATGCAATGATCTACGTTCTCCATTATCAAGCTCTCTGGCACGAGCAATGCTAATTTCACTATGTTGATTGACTTGTGGTGCAATTCAACCCTTTACAAAGCTTCTGGTGACTTACAACCAAAGATCACACATCCTTATACAACGTTGAGCTTTACGGGATCTCAACACGACCCACAAGTTTCAAGAAAATTGATTTTACAAATTGAAACTTTTCTCTCAATAATTAAGTACCAAGATAGAAATAGGCTAACACTTTAATAAGTAGCAATGAATGATGCTCAAGTAGGTATGAAAAACTTTGATGTGTAAAATTGTTTTCAAAAGTTAATTTGATCAAAAGTTTTTCAAAGCAAAAATGATTTTATGATACTAAATGAGATGAGAAATCAATACAATTTTGCTCAAAGAATCTCACTTGAATGCTCTTAAGTTATTGTAATAAATGACAAATGAATTGGTATTTATAGCAGTTGAAAATATAAAATTTTATGCCAAACCAGAAAATTATCTGGACGTTTGGAACAGTACCGGATGACTAAAAAATATCCGTTGCATGTCCGAATCAGAACGGTCGAAAAATCGACCGTTTGGCCCTTTTTTTTTTTTTGTTTTGTTTGCAACCGGTAAGTTTTTTGCATAACATTTTTACTTGATTTTTCAAGGTAAATGATGCTAATAGGATTGAAAATTAAGTTGAAATTTTTACATTTGAAAAATAATTTTTGTACAAACTTTTAACGAAGTGAATTTTTATCCTGCATAAACAAATTCGTCACTTGAGCTTTACAATGAGTCATTGCTAGGGATTAAAGTGTTTTACCTTTACAAGTGAGTTTAGACATATAGGTCTAATATCTTCGATTGATTTGGTGCAAATGCGTGATTTGTTGCTCGATTTTGAATTTGACGCAAGTGCTCGATTTGTCTCCGATTGTGAATGCTCGATTTCCATCTTGAGCTTTCTTGATCGTCACCTTCAAGTCCTTTGGTAGCAATTGTTTTGTCTTCAATTTGATCAAGTTCCCAACATGTTAAAACAAAGACTCGAATAAAAATTTTAGAGATAAAAATACTTTATTTGTTATAATCAAAACATGAGATCAACCATAGGTCAACAGGATGGACTACCAAATTGCATATGCTATTGAGATCCACCAAGAAGCCTATGTTTGGATGTACATTTATTGTAGTGACGGTTGAGGTGGGTGGTATCGATATCCTTTTGCCATGCCAATCGTATTTGATAGTATCTATATACTACTTTACACTCTACAGCTTCGTCGACTGTACGACCTATTGAAATCAATTTAAAATTATCCCAAGATTTTACTGCTTTTTTCCCCTTTTGTTTTCCTCTTGCATCAAGAATACCTACTTTCGTTTGTTTCGTTTCATGCACATCAATGTCATCCAAAACAATTTGATTACTACTTTCATGAGTATCCAAATGTAGAATATTTTCGAGAATGGCTATCATTGAGACCGGCAAATTCATTGTGAAATTGACTTTGTAGCGTCATAGGTGATTCGCCACGACACCAAACAAGCCCTCAACAAATAATTGTTAATCCATTTATGATGAAGTGATAATATAAGAACTTGAATGAATATGTAGAAATTGAATAATTGTACGATGTAAATTGTAATGTGTATAAAAGATTATGTAGACAATGTACTGTAACTTGTATAACATATAAATAAATGAATGGAAATCGTAATATGTGAAGAAATAATAAAGGTAGAATGTAGAATGAGTATGAAGAGAGTAAGAGATTGGAGTTGTGTGAAAAAAAATTTAAATGGAGAGGGTATTTGTATATAAAAAAGGAGAAAAAAGAGGGGCCAAAAAAGGGTAAAAAAAAGTTCAGCGACCGTTGCCAACGGTCTTTTTTCAAAAAGTGACCGCTTTGGTCACTGTAGTTGGCGTGCCATGAGCCTGCTCATCGAGCTTAGCTTGCGGGCAGACTCATTGAGTCGAGCAGGCCGAGCCGCTTCGGCTCATCCGACAAGAAATACCACTCAGGTCATTCATGGGCCGAACTTTTACGAGCCGATGAAATACTTGATGAGTTTGCCAAATTTGCGCAACTCATCCACAAAATCTTCAACTGGTTGTGCATAAAGAGGAGCACAAGGAACTAGAACTGTAGATTGACCATTGAAAAATATGATTGCAATATCAAAGGCTCGAGTGGGTCCCAACAAGGAAACGATTCTTCTATATTGAAAATATAAATTTCATTCAAGTGTGATGGCCAGCCAAATTGATTATCTTTATACGAATGTTCAAACACTTTTTTTTAGATTGTTTAAAAAACCTAGTCAAAGAGAAACGTAACAAAGAATAATAATCGCTGTTAACGTCTCCTATCACAAATAGCATATAAAAAAGAAGTTCAAAATTTTCATGCTTGAAATTAATTTATCTTTTAAACTTGGCATGAAATTAGAAACATTGATAACAAAAAGATGAGCTAACGCCATAAGCATGTAATTAATAGGCAACATCCTAATATCAATAGGAGAAGTGTGCAATCGAATAATTTCCTTGCAGTTGAGGCAACACCAAAACAAAGTCAATGTGAATGTCATGCAAAAGAGTAGGCACGAGTTTGTGGACATGTGGAATGTTTGACTTCAGTGGCAATGTTATAGGCAATTCCTTAATTATGTTTGTGCTAAGTGTATTGACTACATGTGTGCTCATGATATGGGACACAATAAGCTGCTCAAAACTCACATCTTCTATGCAAAAGGAAGAAATAACTGCACTATAATCATCTAAAAAATCCCTATAGTTTTTATAGACTGTGACAAATATGGTTTGATCGTGTCAACACAATTCTCGAAAAGCCTTCATTAAATGCAACTGGAAAAACCTCCTTATTTTTCTTTTTGATACTACTCTAAAGAAAGGTTATGAAGTCTAGAGAGATATTATCACTATCTTCCAATATTAGGGTCATAATTGTCTCAATAGATGTAAAGATATTCCCTAGATGAGCATCTCATAGGGCTAAAATAAGATGTTGGAACATGTCAATTATAATATGCTCATAGTTTAGATCCAACATAATAATAAAATACCTCACATTAGCCATAGTCTCTAGTATCTTAACTCCTTTAGCATACAAGTTGGTGGATGTGTACGTGAGAGGCAAATGATGATATAATCAATGAAAAGATGTCATGCCTTGTCTAATTACTATAAGGGGTATTGAGTACCGTGATATGAAATATTTCGCTAAGGTAAGAAGCAACTGCAACTTGTATAGCAAATTCTAGATGTTTTAACAGCTCATTGGAAACCAAAGCTATGATAAGTGTCGAAAGAGATGTGAGCATGGAAACAATTGGTAATTGCCCACTTGTGAAAGTAAAACCTTAGTATGTTCAAATAAGGATAAGAGTTCATTAAAAGACAATGAAGGTCGAAGAAGTTTTTTTCCATTAGTCAACAATTGGGCTCCTAGCTTTTGATATTCACGCCAAAACATTTTTAAAAAAATTTAACACGTCAATGCACTGAAATATTGTTACCCCACAAGACTCAATAGAGCCAAACAATGTCCCAATCATGAATTTCAAGTTGGCACAGCTACGATGTAATAGCATAGGTGACGGTGACTACTATAATTGAATTCTCCTGATAGATCAATTCAAACAATGTGAACAAATAAAGAATTAAGCTAAATGAACATAATGCTTGACATAGGGGTTGATCGACCTCTCACATTGCATGTGGGTCCCGACCTGAATTAAACAATGCCGACCTCTCCATGTGTGTGTGTTGTGTCATCTCCTATGTCAACCATTATGTTTGTGTAGCAAAACTCACAAATAAAAGATCTTGCAAAATGTGTCAGAATTTTTTATTTTTATTTTTTTCACTTTCTTTTCTTTTTTTTCTCCTTTATTCCGGATTTTTATATTTTTTACTCTTTTTTTGTGATCCTAATCTAATAAAATTGACCAAAAATAAATAGACACCAATAGGTAGAAACCAACACAATGGCATGCAAATATCAAAACAGAGCTTGAAAGGAAAAAATTGATGCTGAAATGATGAACTCTGTCGAATTAATATTGATTACTAGCGGCGTAGAAATTGGAGTTGGGTTGTGGAGTAGCAAATAAGGACGGAGAAGATAGTTCAATTTGTGGTTGAGAAACTTGGTGAAGTTTGAGATGGAGCTGGAAATGTTGCTGTTGACACACTAAAAGTACAGCCCAAATTGAATAGCCCAAAGAGTGAAGCCCATTTGGAGAGTCCAGGACAAATGCTCAAATGAGGTTATTGGTAAATGTAGAGGAAACCCACGAACACAATAACATCATCGTCCAAACCTGCATGATGCCCAAAGTTTAGACGAATGGAGTGCCTCACTATCGTTCAGAGCGACAACCTCGTTTTCGCTCGAACCTTCAAGTCGCCCAGAATATTAATACATGAGATATTATGGTCATCCAGAATAGCAGTTACTGAAACAGTTATCAAGTCGATTATCACATTCCACGATTTAAGGAGCCCATTTGAAGGCATTTGAACAACAATGAGTAATGGCAGTAGTTAGAGATGGCAGTTCCACGCCAAGTTAGGCACCATGAAGAAAATGGGTAGCAATTTCCAAGCGGTTTGTAACACATAAATTATCATGGGAATATAAAGGAAAGAATAGTCATAGAGAAAGAGACCCCGAATCAAACACTTTAAAACAGAGAATATGTAATTTCAATTTCTTAGATTAACTTTAATCATCCTTCTTTTAGTACTCGTGTGTTTGCGCCCCTTAGAGACATTCTGTTTAGTTCCAATTGTGACTCTCATCAATAAAGCACCCCTTTTTGGGACTTTGTCTCAAGAGGTTTGTCCCCTACACAATCGTCTGAATTTCCTTTTAATTGTTAGCGACTACCTGCGCGAAACAATTTGACACGCCCAGTGGGACATCGGTGTTTAGTGTTGAAGATACAACAAGTGAAGCATTATGCCTCATAAACATTCGGATAAAGAACCAGCAAGTCAGGGAGTAGTCTAGTCTGTAATCGAGTGATATGAAGAGCAGCAAAACTCTCCACGAATAGAGGGACAAAGTTAAAGCAGTCACAGTCATTACAAACCAGCGATAGAGTTGAGTCCTCTAACCATGCGTGCATTGCTCGTCGAACTCACACAGGATGTTGTTGAATAGGTAAATTTACAAAATGTTCATAACATGGAGAGATTTACGCAAAGTGGGAATGCACATTATGATAATATGGCCAAACAATTGAACACGTTAAATGAGACAATGAACAAATTAGTAGGCCAAATGTGTCAGCCAGTTATGCATGTTGCAAACCACTTTCAAACCAGGACAAATGTGGGACATAATTCACCACATAATTCTTCTGGTTTGAACTTAAATCAAGGACTAGAGCTACCCTTTGGTCCATCTACTTCAAACCAGGGGGGTAATAGAATGCCAGACTCGAATGGTGGTAATGGGTTTACCAACCTCGGAGGTAATTCAATTATAAGAGATAATGTCCTGAATGATAGACAGAACGCCCCACGTAATAATGATGGTTTAAATACTCAGTTCAATAGTAATAATGGCCCAAACAATGACAATTTTGTTGCCAACCAAGGACCAAATGTTAGGCCTCAAGCGAATCAACCATTAAACCAACCCGTAAGAATTCCATATGATCCCAATGTCATGTTGAGAAATCAAATCATGGAGATAGTGCAAGATCAAATGGCTCTTGGGATACGTCCTGTCATCAAGCCTACTTATACGAAGCCATATCCTGATTTGGTAGATCAAGCATATCCATGGCCTAGAGGGTACAAGGTGCCAGAATTTTCATTATTCACTGGTTTAGGGGAAGTATCTACTCTAGAACACATAGGGCGATTCACACTGTAGAGTGGTGAAGTAACCGACTACCATAAAATGAGGTTGTTCCCTAGTTCATTAATAGGAGTAGCCTTCTCCTAGTTTATTAACTTGCCAGCAAACTCTATTCAAACATGGAAACAATTGGAATTTCATGCTCAGTTTTAGAAGACTGAATCTGAAGTTACTTTGGTCGATTTGGCGAATCTACATCAAATGCCAAATGAATGGGCAGAAGGTTTCCTTCAAAGGTTCAAAACAGTAAGAAGTAAGTGTTTTGTGCCTCTGCCTGAAAAGGAATTTGTCAAAATCACTCAAAGCTGTCAAAGTTTCGATCTAAAATAGAAGTTCCAGGATAGGGAATTTCCAGATCTTTTCCAATTGAGCGTAAACGTGATTAGGTATGAACGATTAATAAGAGAAGAAGAACAAATGAAAAATTCTAGTAAGGAGACTTATTATAGAGACCCAAATTTTGACGTTCATGCCATTAATGACGAATATTTTGACCAAAATGAAATATGTTTGGCTGAACTAATCAAAGGAGATGCATATACTTGCCCTATAATGGCTAAGCCTAGAACATCGGGCAAAGATGAGCCTATAAAAGATGAAAGCAAAAATGTTAGAACGTTCTCATTTAATGCAACCAAAGCTGACCTTATATTCGATAAATTATATAAGGATAAGTAGATAAAGCTGAGCGATAAACATAAGTTGCCAAACCCTGAACAAGTTAAGGGAAAAAAATATTGTAAGTGGCATAATGTATGGTCACATTTGACTAACAACTGTTTGGTTTTCTGTCATGTGTTATAGGATGCCATGACGGAGAAGAGGACTTTGAGCCACTCTCCAGCGTCTTTGAACGCATCAAAGAGAAGGAACCTAAGCAGGATGAAGATGTCCTATGTGCCAGATGTAAAGGAAAGATGAGTGCAAAAACAGGGAGTTCAGGAGCAGGGCATCATCACCATCGCCCTGATTTTGTTCCAAACGCGCAGCCAGTTAGAGGGCGAGGTACGTCATTCTATAGAGGATCGCCTTTTGAGAGGCAGTTCAGGCCAACGAATAATGTGAGGACATTTAGGCCGCAACCTCGCCAACCAAATGTATGGCATTCATTCCAGTACAATGCAGGAAGGGTGACACCCTTCAATGAGATGACTAGAACCCAACAAAGGCATTTTCAACGGAATTATGGACGAATGATGAGGCAACAACAGGGATTGATACGTCCCAAGGTGCCTAAGCTACTCGAGGTAGCTAATCAAAATGTCATCGGAGACAGTGAAGAGACTAGTACAGGCGAATCGATGGGAGAACTGCCAGAAGGTTCTTCTAGGAGATCGAAATTTGAGCGAGACAGAAGGGATGAAGAAGATCCGGATCAGCCCCTTATTATTCAGTTTGGTACGTTACCTCCCATCATGGCTAATAATTATTTACTAGCCAACGAATTCAAGAACAAAGAGAAAGAAGAAGAAAGAGAGGATAATGAAGAAGAAGCGTGTATACTGGAATGTGAAGAAGGCCAAATTTCCAGAGGGGCCTATGATGAAAGAAAGGATAACGAAGAAGAAGCGTGTATACTGGAATGGGAAGAAGGCCAAACTTCCGGAGGGGCTTACAATGATGAAGAGGATGATGGCATGATAGACATCGAAGAAGAAATTGATCTGGAGGCGGAAAGAAGAAAGAGAAGAGTATCGTGTAATACTCTGTTGAAACAACTACATCGAGAGAGAGTTCGTGAAGTAGACTTGTTGGGGGAACCATCTGGGCGTTCTTTCAATTATTATGTACTATACGGGACGTCCAAAAGGAAGAAGAGAGTACCTCGCTTTGAAAAATATGGATCACCTCCAAGAATATTGCCCCTTCCCACTGGTTGGGTAATTGAAAAAGAAACTCCGGAATGTAGTAAAAAGGAAATCCGAGAAGCAGAAACTCAGTGCGACATACTGCACGTTGACTTATCACAAAAGGATAGTTCAACAGAAGATAAGCAAGAAGTGGAAATAGACGCTGCCGAAAAGGTCATTTTCAAAAAGCCAGCCATGAAGTTGACCAAACACTTGAGGTCACTATATGTTAAGGCTCTAGTTAAAGGCATACCCGTGGTGAAAGTACTCATTGATAATGGAACAGCTATAAACACCATCCCATCTAGGATGATGAGGAAAGTTGCAAAAATAGAAAGTGATATGATTCCAACAGAAGTCATTCTTACGAGTTTCAATGGAGGAGCAACTTCAGCTAAACGGGTTATGCCATTGGACATAACTATTGGGACAACTACTAGGACCACAGTCTTTTTCATGATAGATGGTCCTACCAGTTACAATGTATTATTAGGAAGGGATTGGATACATGGAAGTTGCTGCATTCCTTTATCACTCAATCAATGCTTGGTTTTTTGGAATGATAAGGGCGAAGCAGAAGTAGTGCAGGCAGATCATAGACCTTTTGTTGCAGAAGCAAACTGCATAGAAAGGTTCATGTACAAGGGAAATTATGTACCTGTAAGAGTAGTCCAAGATGGAGAAGAAACTCAAATTGTTACGTAGAGCGAAGAACCATTTTCAATAGATGAGCTCACTGATATGTTCAGTCGAATGAGGCCAAACATAGTGGCCCTGGAGGAACCAGTAATTGGCAAGAAAGTAATCAAAGAGTTTTAAATGAGCTGTAAGCAACAAAGGTAAATGGCCGATATTCAGACCTTCAAAGCCAAGTTAATGGCTTTCAATAAAGAATGCAAAGACAAGACGAAAGAAGAAGTAGCTTTGAAAGCATTGGGAGACAAATTGGCAGTGTTCGAGTTGGAACAAAGTATTGGCCGAGAAGTCAACAAAGTGGACTGCTTAGAAGAGGAAGTGCTTGTAAGAGACATGGATGAAGTAATGGAAATCACCAAGCCTGGATATGCTCGAGCACAAGACCCTCTGGTCAAAGTGAATATTGGCAATGAAGGGGAAGATCGCCCAACATTCGTCAGCCAGATGCTCAATCAGGAGGTTAGTGACAAATTAATCACTTTATTAAAAGAATATAAAGATTATTTTGCTGGGGAATATGAACATATACCTGGTTTAGATAGAAATTTGGTAGAACATAGATTACCAACCAAGCCAAGTTTCAAACCTCATAAACAACCCTCTAGGCGTTTTGCTCCTAATGTACTTTCCGAGATAAAGAAAGAAATAGAGCGATTATTAAAAGCATGCTTCATTAGAACGGCTAGATACATTGAGTGGTTGTCCAATATCGTACCAGTACTAAAAAAGAATGGTAAGCTTAGAGTGTGCATAGACTTTAAAAACCTAAACCTGGACACACCTAAAGACGAATATCCTATGCCTACAGTAGATTCTTTAGTAGATTCAACTGCCGGACACGTAATATATTCTTTCATGGATAGATATTCAGGGTATAATCAAATTTATATAGCTGAGGATGATATACACAAAACTGCCTTCAGATGCCCTGGATCCTTAGGATGTTTTGAATGGGTGGTTATGCATTTCGGTCTGAAAAATGCAGGAGCGACGTATCAAAGGGCAATGAACTTCATTTTTCACGATATGATAGGCAAGTTTGTTGAGGTGTATGTAGATGATATAGTTGTCAAATCTATTAAAGAAGAAGACCATTTTGAACAGTTGAGATGTTCATTTGAGCGAATGAGGCAATATAAACTAAAATTGAATCCTTTGAAGTGTGCATTTGGTGTTAATGTAGGAAATTTTCTTGATTTCTTAGTGCATAAAAGGGGAATTGAATTTGATAAAAATAAAGTGCAGGCCATTTTAGAGGCCAAACCTCCTAGCAATAGAAAGAAATTACAAAGGTTTCTAGGCCAAGTAAACTTTTTAAGACGCTTTATTTCTAACTGTGCAGGGCGAACTAAAGTTTTTTCGCCGCTTTTAAAGTTGAAATATCAAGACGAATTCGTCTGGAAGGAAAAGCATCAAAGGGCTTTTGAAAGCCTAAAGACATATTTATCAAGTCCACCAGTGCTGGTGTTACCAATCTAAGGACGGCCAATGTAAGTATATATATCGGCCAAACAAGAATCAATAGTTGGAATGGTCGCACAAGAAGACCAATTTGGAGATGAAAGGGCTATTTATTACTTGAGTAGACGGTTAATAAAATGTGAATGTAATTACTCTGCCATTGAAAAATTATGTCTTGCATTGTATTTTACATGTACAAAATTAAGGGCTTATTTACGGCCTGTAACATTTTATTTGATTTCTAAAGTAAATCTTATTAAATTTATGTTCTCTCGCCCTATTTTACATCAAAGGATTGGTCTTTCAACTTTAGCGTTATCAGAGTTCGAAATACAATATATACCCCAAAAGGCAATAAAAAATCAAGCTTTGGCCAACTTTCTGGCCGATCATCCATGCCTTGACATGCCTGAAGAAATTGAACTAGAAATTAACTCATTCGAATTAAAACCTTGGGTTTTATACTTTGATGGGTCAAAAACCTCTAAAGGCGTAGGAGTATGGGTGACATTGATAAATCCTTTGGGGATTTGTTACAAGTTCCCATTCACTTTGGATAGAATATGCACCAATAATCAAGCTGAATATGAAGCCTTAATCGTGGGTTTAGAATTAATGATAGATATGGAGGTAAGGAATGTGATTGTTAGGGGCGATTCTCAATTGGTAATTCACCAATTGATCGGTGATTTCAAGTGCCAAAGTGATTCCATTATAAATCAATATGAAATCGCCCAAAAATTGTTGGAAGAATTCGACCAATTAGAACTTTAATATGTCAATAGGATATATAATGACATAGCAAATGAGTTGGCTCAGATGGCCTCGGGGTATTCAAAAATTTTTAATTGGGATTCTACTTGTGAATATGGAGTAATATTGCCCGTAGTCCAAAGAAGGGCGAAAAGAACAGAAATTCATTGTATACAGGATGGAGATGCAATAGATTGGAGAACAGAGATCAAAATGTTCCTTAAAGAACCTAATAAATGAGGCGATAGAAAAATGACGTTGCATTCGCTAAATTACACATTGATAGATGAAGAGTTATTCAAAAAATGCTCCGATGGTATATTACTGAAATGTATAAGTTTGCAAGAAGCCAGGACGATCATAGCTGAAGTGCATGAAGGGATATATGGAGCTCATCAAGTTGGCCAAAGGATGAGATGGTTGATTATTAGGAGTGGATATTTCTGGTCTAAGATGGGAGAATCGTGTGTTCCATATGCGAAGAGCTGTCTAGCATGCCAAAAGCATGGTCCAATACAGAGAGCACCGGCAAGGGAGATGACACCGATCATCAAACTTTGGCCGTTCAAGGGCTGGGCGATAGACCTAATAGGGAAAATTTATCCCCTATCGTCCAAGCAACATACTTTTATTATAGTTGCGATTAATTTTTTCACTAAATGGGTAGAAGCGATACCTTTAAAAGAAATCACTCAAAAAAGTGTCATAAAATTTATCCGTGATCATATTATTTATAGATTTGGAATTCCACAAACTTTGATGGTAGATCATGGAACTTCCTTGAATGGAGATCAAGTAAAGGAATTCTTGGGCGAGTTTGGAGTTAAGTTAGTAAACTCCACACCATATTACACTCAATCTAATGGATAGGCGGAATCTTCCAATACGATTCTAAAAAATATCCTAAGGAAGACGATAGATGAAAATGCCAGAAATTGGCATGAATGTCTGAACAAGGCCTTATGGGCTTATAGAACGTCGCCTCGATCAAGTACTAAGGTTACTCCTTTCCATCTTACTTATGGACAGGAGGCCGTTTTGTCTATGGAAATCAAAGTGCAATCAATTAGAGTATGTTTGCAATATATGGTAAATGATGGCGAACACGCTGAGTCGCTAATTCAAAACTTGTTGGAGTTGGAAGATTTAAAATTGGACGTCCTAGACATGTTACGAGTCCAGAAATGAAGAATGGCTAAGTTTTACAATAAAAAAGTTATAGCCAAGTCATTTAGCCTGGGCGAGTTGGTTTGAAAAATAATACTCCATTTGGATAGCAAGGACCCGAAATATGGCAAATGGTCGCCCAATTGGGAAGGGCCATATAAAGTAAACAGTCTGTTGCCTAATGGTGCCTATCATTTAGAAGATTTAGATAGCACCAAGCACATAAGATTTATTAATGACAAATATTTAAAAAGATATGTTCCTTCCTTATGGAAAAGTGAACAAATAAAAGCATAATCAATATTGTGATAAACAACCATAGATAAATAACACAGGAACAAAATACGTTCAAATAAGGTCCTTTATTATCAAATATTCATTACAAAGTATGAGATACGAAATATTGAATGTTCTAATAGTTACAATGGAGAACAGATTAATTCCTCGGTCGATCGCCAAGTAAGAGGGTGAATTGGCCTTGATCGCCGTCTTGATCGCACTGTTGCAAGAGCAAGTAGAGAGGCTGAAAAACACTCTCAACAAGCAACAAGGAAGAAAAGGACCCTCAAAATCTCCTTCCTAATTGCATCGCTGCAATGATAGGCAAGGAGACTGAGAAGCACTCTCAGGAAGCGAAGTGGCCTGAAAGTCATCCGAAATTGCCTTCCATCATTGAACTCCTTATGGAGAATGTGGAGATGATGGGAAGACTTTGCTGGCCAAAGAACATTTCTCATACCTTCCATACCAAAGGTAACTCAAGACCGATGACGAAGTGGGTGAATCAAACGATCCATTTCTATTTTAGATGAAAACTCTGGATCAACTATCGAAGTGCCAAAACGATGGCAGCAAATCAGTTTTTGAAGAAGAAGATAAAAATGAGAATGATAAGTGCGAAATACACACGCATTTATAGAGTCATGAAGATAAAAGGACGAAATATGAATGGCCACATTCGTGTATAAAAACTGAAATCAATGGCCCAAAGTCTTGGGAAAAGAGATGGGAATACCAAAAGAGAATGTACATGAATCTTAGCATAAAGCAATTAAATGCTTGAGGGGTTTGATGATTAAAGACAACATCGATAAATACGCAAGTAAACAAAACAATTGTTCATTAATGACAAAAAACTGTTGTTACACAAAAGATTCGCAACGGCATTTAGCGCGAAATTACATGAGGAAAGTTAAGGCACTAGATGTCTTAATTATAATTTGCCCCAAGCCAAACGTATTTTTTCCCTAAGTTTTCCTCAATCCTCACTTTGTTGAGAAGAAGCAATGTCCAATTCAGTTACAAAATCGTCATCAACATCCAGTTTTTTGTACTGCTCAACCAAAGCTTTGGCTCGTTCAATTCCCTGAGAAGCATTGCACTTTTTGGCAACCATCCTCACCCTACAGTCCCTCTTCTTCGCTTGAAGCTCCTTCATCTCTGCAGCCAAGCTTATCATCAAAGAGTCTTCGACCATAACTTCAGAAGAGATTTCTTTTAATTCGTCCTCGACTTTGTTCATCTCCAACAGCAAAGATTCTCTTTCAGATGAAGCACGAAGATATTTAGTACTCATGGCCTTTAGGTCTGCATTCTTGGCTAGTAAGGAAAGGATGTCGAGTGGACAACCTTCAATATCGCTTTAAAGTCAGCAGAAATGTTGAGCGAAGGAAGTGTAAATGCTTGCGTCAATTTCGCACTCAACAGTTCAAACTTATCCTTCTGTTTAGCAGCGCTGGCTTGGCCAATTTCCATGTCCATGAAAGATATATACTCGAATATTGACTGCTTGAGAGATTTCATATTTTCTTCCGAAAAAGTGGAAGATGAAGTAGAAGAATGACTGGTTGAGGTAGAGCGAGGTGTCTTTACTTGTTCCCAGGAAGTGAACAAATTTTAGATAAAACGTACAATATCATCAGCACCCTACAAAGAAAGAGCCCAATAATGAAGATCTTCACTATGATGGGCAAAGTGAAAATGAAAGTGAGTTAAAAGGTTACTATATCATCAATCCTGGGAGATTCAGGCATGTCACCAGTTGTTTCCACCACTTGTGGGGATTTTTCCTTATCTGGACGGGGAGATTCTGCCACAACGGGTAGCTCCATGGGAGCCTCTGCATAATTCAAGAAAGCAACGAATAAAAAAAAACTAGAAGCACAAGCAAAGGTAAAACATTAGAATATGTATTACCTCTCGGTTCAACATTTGGGAGGTCGACGGCCTGGGAAGTAGGTGGTTTTTCTGCTGGTCGTGATCTTGCTACTGGTTGCAATGAAGATTCTGGGACTAGGGATTTATCTTTGAGCATACTCCCTTCATCAGCTGATTTGGACGAAGCAACCTCTGCAGAGAGCGATAAAGCAAGAGCTGCCAAAACTAGAGACTTCGAAGGAGAAGCTGAACTCTTCTGAGGAATTCAGGTAAACCATTAGTACATAAAGAAGTATGTTTGTGAATAAACAAATTTAGTTACCTTTTTCCTAAGGATGAGAGGAGCATCATCATCATCATCATCATCTTGCAAAATAGGGGATGCTGAAGCTGGCCGTTTGCTGCTGGAAGTGCCTTTGGCTATAGTAGCCTTGGCAGGAGGAGAAGAAGATGGAGGAATAGAACCTTTAACGGGAGCTGGTGAGGAAGGATTCCTAATGGACATAGGGGCGACCAAAACAGGAGAGGCAGATGAAGTGTTCGGCCGATCCAGTAAATGAAAGGCACGATTAGCGTCAGTTGCAAACAATCTACGTTTCATTGATGGCCATAGCTGTTCAAAAAGAGGATGTGTAATAGCGGTAGAAGCGAAAAGGGCTAAAGAGAAACCTTCGGCCAAATGGTTATTACGATGTCAATGGCCTGCGCCTCAGTTTTGCTGATAATGTGGAAACGCTGTCAAGTTTTTAGAATAACAAGGACGAACATGCCATGTCTAGCCGAAATCAAGTTGGCGAGCAAAAAATTGGGGAGCATATATCTCAACCCCTGTTTTAGCATTTGTTCCTATGATAATGTCATGGAACAATTCTCTTCCAACCAAAAACTGAACCCAAATGGGTAAAAAAGTGCTCACTTCGGCTAAGGTAGAAGGAGGCCGTGCGTATAAAGGAATTTGATGTGGAGAAAAAAGAAAGAAAGAAGGCGTTGAATTCAAAGTATAAAAGAATGTAAAAAGTTCCTGATGGACATATTTACAAGGCTTATTTGATGAATAAATAGCCCATAACAGCTAACTGTTCGAGCAGGAGACGATGGAGCACCAAGTTGTGGAAAATAGGCTCTCAACCACAATTGAGCAAGCTAAAGGGGCCCACTACTAGTAGGAGACGCACCATTCCTTAATTGGAGTTGAAGGAAAGTCATGCCTCTATAAAAGGCGGTCAAAAAGAATGAGCACAAATTTAAAGGTTTGCCACGTGCTAATTCATGCGACAGGGGCACATAACTCAAGGAAGGTTTCAGGCTGGGGACACAAAGAATGTATTTACAAAGCCAGACCTGAAGGAAAACAACACACTCAGCATAGGTAGGCTCAGAATTGAAAGCAGTATAAAAGCCCTGCATGCTTGAATAAGATTCGGCAATCTTCTTGTCAAATTGAGGAGCAACACTGGAAATCAAAATACCAGGAAAGATAGTGTCGCCCAAAGGCAGAATATTCACTAAGGCTCCAACATCCCTTAGAGTAATGGACATTGGGCCAAGAAGAACGATAAAAGTATTGTACTCAGAGGACCAGAAACTCAGGGCGACTGGGAAGAGCACGGGGTCATAACTTGGGGGAGAAAGGGTAATTTCTAACAAGTCCAAAATCTTAGCACGATCAAAAATTTCTTTGGTGGGACCATGATCAGGTTTTGGCTAAGTACGAATACCTTTATCGCGGATTGACTTCAATGGCAAAGAGTTCAGAAATGGAATGTCCTCGGTGCAAGGAAACAACTGGCCCACCGCCACCTGTTCAATGACCTCGGCATTATTAAATGATGGACCTAAATAGAATTCATTGAGGTCAGCATTGGTAGGTGCGAGGAAGTTTGCATTTACATAAGGCCTAGTAAGGATATTCCGAAAATCTTCGAAACCAAAAACATCATCAGATTGAGTTCGTGAAGACGCCATTAAGTGCAAAGTGCAATTTTGTTAAGGTTGAAATGTAGCAGAAAAGCAAGAAGATGAACAGTAAAATAGCGGGGAAGAAGCGCGAAATACATGGACGTGGTTTAGTGGTGCGATGAAATGGCGCGTCTTTTGGGTTTATAAGGGTTTGTAACGTTGCACCTTTTTTAAGCTGCAAAAAGAAAATGATGATTGAAATTCTCGAGAATTTCAAATATTGCCTAGGAAACACAAGGTGAATATGGCATAAGTTAATACTTGTTATTAAATATGCTATATTGGGGGGTAATTGTAGACACACTAAAAGTACAGCCCAAATTGAATAGCCTAAAGAGTGAAGCCCATTTGGAGAGTCCAGGTCAAAGGCCCAAATGAGGTTATTGGTAAATGCAGAGGAAGCCTACGAATACAATAACATCATCGTCCAAGCCTGCATGACGTCCAGAGTTTGGACGAATGGAGTGCATCACTGTCGCTCAGAGCGAAAACCTCGTTTTCGCTCGAACTTTTGAGTCATCCAAAATCTTAATATGTGAGATATTATGGTCATCCAGAATAGCAGTTACTGAAATAGATATGGAGCCGATTATCACATTCCACGATTTAAGGAGTCCATTTGAAGGCATTTGAACAACAAGGAGCAATGGCAACAGTTAGAGATGGCAGTTCCATGACAAGTTAGGCACCATGAAAAAAATGGGTAGCAGTTTCCAAACGGTTTATCACGCAGAAATCATCATGGGAATATAAAAGAAAGAATAGTCATAGAGAAAGAGACCTCGAATCAAACACTCTAAAACAGAGAATATATAATTTCAAGTTTTTAGATTAACTTTAATTATCCTTCTTTCAGTACTTGTGTGATTGCGCCCCTTAGAGGCATTCTGTTTAGTTCCAATTGTAACTCTCATCAATAAAGCACCCTTTTTTGGGAATTTGTCTCAAGAGGTTTGTCCCTTACACAATCGTCTGAATTTGCTTTTAATTGTTAGCGACTACCCGCGTGAAACAGTTGCCGATCAGTGTTGTGTGAAGTTAGTTTGCAATGGGTATGGCTTAGGTTGCATAGGTAGCAGCGGAGCTTGTGGTTGCAGCTGTTGGCAGCGGATGTGGGTGAATCACCTATGAAACCACAAAGTCAATTTCACAATGAATTTGTGGTCTCAACGACGTACACATTCCAGAAAATATTCTAATTTTGGATGCTCAAGCTCGATTGAGTTCAAGATGCAGAATATGATACGTCAGTGCTAATTCGTCCTTAGTTACGGTTGATATAAAATCCAGCATTGTCCACTGGACCTCAAGTTGGCTCACCTCATGGACAGTTTCTCTATGGGAAGACATTTTCAAAAGGAACAAATCAAAGACAATAAAGAAATGTCCACCTCCACATTGCTAGTAAAAGTGATAACAACATGGATCTTTTATATACGTCGCATTTGGAATAACAATCATTAGACTAAATGTTGTGAAATCTCAAATGTCAACTAGAGACTTAATATGGGCCCTAGAATACCAAGGGGCATCGTCATCCATTTTCAAATGGATAAGACCATCTCCAATAGACTCTCTATTTTTAAAGAGCATATTCTATCATTTGGAGAGTATCTATAAATTTAGAGAGTTAAAATTTTGAAATACTCCAAACTCTTTATATTTAACACATAATTTTACTACTCCCAAAAAATATTTATTATTTTTGTTTATCTTGTATTTTAACTAACTTTTCTGTAGATTATTTTATTGTTTTCCTACATTGAAAATTGAAACATTTTGAATGCGTTTACTCTCTAAATTAAAATGTTAATTTAAAGAGTTTTTTGAAGCATTATTTTAAATGTTGACTCTTTAAAATAGAGAGCATTTCATGTTTAAAGAGTTTTTTGGAGATGCTCTAACTAAGATGCCTCGTACACATCATGTACGCTCCACATCTTTTGTACACTATTCAATGCACAGATTCAACGATTGCAATTGTTGTGTATGTGAAACCGCACTACTCATCTTCCAAGGTCTTTGACATTTTGCATGCAAAGTGAATGTTTAGATTTATAGAATATTTAGATACAATGTGCGGAATTACATAATTAAAATCAACAAGTCACTTTTTAATTATTTCTAGATGATTATGTCAACCAAATCAATTTATCCTATGTTTGAATATCATAGTTTGTAAATTGTGTAAAATAAATAACACCAATATGATCACAGAGAAAATCCTTTGCAAATGATAAAAAATGATGAGACTTACAGTATGGTGCATACCTGACTAACCTTTAGTCTCCTCTAACATTTTCCCCGTAATCATCTTGGCTCTCCAAGATTGCGTGCTCCTAACATCAACTCCCAATCCTTGGTATTGTTTATCTCTTGTGGAGCTCCAAGAGTGAATCTCGTTCTTCAGTGCTGGAACGCCAAGTGTCTCTTTCCAAAATTTCAGCAACTCTGAAGACTAATTGGCGAAGGTTGGTTTGGAGTTTGATCTACGATCTTCTATATGTTGAGCTGTGGTTGGATGTGAAAGTATATAGCTCGATCAACGAACCAATGTTTGGAGGAATTTATGGATCAAATAATCAATGGTGGTTGAATTTAGAAATTAAGGAATCTTTTGGATCTTCAAAGGAATGATTTTTATGGAATAATTATGATTCAACACACTTTGGGACGTTCATGAGGTAGGATATATATAGGGAAAAGTGTTTCGGATGGAAAAAGGGTTTAAAATCAAGTGTTTAAGGCAAAACAGGATTATTGGACGTCAACCGTATCTCGAGCGCTAGGCAAGTGGCGAGCCTGCCACTCAAACGCTAGTCTAGCGCTAGGCGGGTTTTAGAAGTTCTGCTTCTGTCGTTCGAGCAATGGCTAGACGGCAGGCTAGCGGAAAAGCATCATTCTTGATATCAACTTCTTGAAGTCCGAATATTGATCTTCTTTTTGAATTTCTTCGACTTCTTTTTAGACTCTATCGACCCCAAACTATTTTTACAATAACTTGGACTTTGCTAAACCTATTTTGACTTTGATTACAACTCGATTAATTCCTTATACAATTCAACTAAAATATGATTTTCACTTAGGATATTGCAAATTACAATTTTAGACTTAACACAAACTGTCATGCTAATTTCAACACATCCAATCATATTATGATAGCCGTCATAGCACATCCCTTCATACGAGTATTAACCAAATAACCGGGGAACTGCCTCAGTCAATTGAGTTATGGCCCTGTCCATTATGCTTCTAAGGTGACACTTTAGCATAAGCGATTTAACTTGATAATTAAAATTTGCTTCCACATGATACCTTCAAGCAAAAAGGAGATCAACAATACCGCCCCTCTCTGTTTCTCGTTTGATATATGTTGCATCTATAGTGAATTATAATTTTCTTATTGAATTCTTGCACTAAGTTTAGAAATAACGATTTTGGCTTTAGTCTTCGAGTCCAATGCTTTATTTATGAAAAAACTTGGAATTATAATATTGTATATAGACTGTTCAACATAATACAGTAACTAGCTTCATATTTGCTTCTAACTTGCTACTGTTTTTCCTTTCTGTAGCTTTTAAAGGAAAGTCTCCAACAACATCCTCTTATGTCACGGTAGTATATCAAGGCGGGCCATATAGATCATTACTCATTAATGAGGCAAACTATATGCTCTTGCTCATTCATGCTAGCAAGACCAGAGTGACTCAGGGAGCTGAGGCCTAGCTGTAAGTCCTTCGAGCCTTGTCTTAGGATTAACTCTGGTGATTAGAAGCTAGGAGCTAGTTGTAAGTACTCGTTTACCCGAGGCATCTGTAAACCCTTCGCCTTGACTAGTTATTATCTCTGATGATGAGGCCACCCTCACCCAAGGCCATCTCATGGGTGCTCCCATTAGTTAAAGCAGGCTTATCAGTCCTCATACTTTAAGGCTAGTTTATGGTAATCCTACTATTGAAGGCAAGTTTTCGCTTGTAACTAAGACAAGCTCATAAGTACTTGCTTCTCTAGGCTATTTCGTGATCTCTTATTACTTATTCCTTGCTTCGTAAGATAATCATATTACTAATGGCCTCGGCATGGAAGCTAAGATAAGAACCCAAAGTTGACTAACCTCATTTGACCTATACAAGCCAACTATATTTGATTCAAAGACCCAATAAGGGAGCTAAGGACCTATCGAGGACTAATTCATTAACTCATTGATGATTTTTGCCGAGTCTATTTGAAGACCCAATGAAGGAGCCAATGACCTATTGAAGCCTGCCTACATCTACTCATTGAGGATTCTTATCAACTATTCTGTTCAAATACCCAATGAGGGAGATTGAGATCCATTAAATCTCGCCTCCACTAATGGACTTACCAGCTTTGACCTGCACAAGCCTACTCTCAGGGACTGAAATAATATCTCTGATCAATAAACAATATCAAGGGCTAATATTGAAAGAATATTTGAGGTCGAATTTCTTGGATATGAAAGAATCTCTCTAATTTAGAGCATCTTGAAGATTAAAAGAATATCTCCGATCAAAAAAATATCTAAGCTTTGAATTCCCTCCGAGATAAATCCCTCGAAACAAAGAAAAGCCATTTCTATATGCCTCTGATTCCCTCAGGCCTAAGTGCCTTAAGAATATTTCCTCCAGCCTATATGCCCTGAATGTATTAGAGGCCTATCATCAGCTTCAAATTCTATCTGGCTCGATTGTCAAAGAAAGATTCTCTCCATCCTATATGCCATTAACAAGAAAGTGGATTTTTCAAGCTTCGAGTTTCCTATGGCGTAAATGTATCAAAGTAAGTTAGAAGCCAAATTTTTATAGGATTGAAAAAACATTTGACATAAAAAATCCTCGAATTGAAAGAATATTTGTGGTCGAAACTATCATTAGATTCAGAGAACATCCCTAATAAAAAGGCGTCGGATTGAAAGAATATCTAGGGTCGAATCTCTCAGAGATTGAAAGAATATCTCCAATAGAAAAAAACCTAGGGATTGAAAGAACATCTTGTTGTCGGAAATTCGACTATCCCAATCGAAAGAACAAATAAAAAAATGGAAAAAAGAAGAAGATGAAGCGAGGTATGCCAAAGCAAATCTCCTTAAGACAGATTTCGCCCCCCAACAACGTGCAAACGAGTTATGGACGTCTGTCTCCCAAGATACAACGCTTTTCCCAAAGTCGATATTGCACAATACCTACCTTGACGGTCGAACCAAATAATGATCGTACTCGAATGAAATAATCACGAAAATATCGAAGGAATTTTAGTAGAATATGGAGCGAGAAGAATTTAGAAATCAAGAATATATTAATTGATTTTGGTATCCAAAAAACGAATTTGGAGGTCTGTATTTATAGAGATTGAAGTGTCTCCTTGAAAGGGTGTGTAACATTTCATGAATTGGTGCACCACTTGATCTGATCTGTTTTAGCCATTGGATCGCACTCTTTCATAATCTGACGGACCAGATTAAACCACGAAATGTAGTGTCCATTCATCATGTCTATTCACCAATTACGAGCGAGTCCACCGTCGGTTGCCACGCGCGTCCAACAAGACCAGCGCGCCATGCGGGGACGAAGTGACGTGACACATTACGTGTGTACCACACAGGATGCCAACTCATCGAGCCTCTCATCGCCATGTCATCGAACCATGACTCCATTTTACGAAAACTATAAGGCTCCTCAGCTCCTCGCGACGATGCGTACGTGCGAAGTGCAAAGTGCGCCTCTAAAGCGCCCAATGCGCACTTTGCGACGTGCGCGGGCCCGGACCGGGACCGGGACCGGGACCGGGGCGTGGCGTGAGTGGTGCGAAGCACCACTCTCGTGGTGACTAATTAGCTAGCCTTTGGCTAGCTAATAGTTAGTCAAGTTGTAGGTCACTTATTAAATTATAACTTATACACATATCCCACTATATAAACAAGTTTATTTTCTTGTAAACTTTCGATGTGGGATTCCTTACCATATATAAGACACTTAAATGGGCTTATAACATATGGGCCTATATTGGAGACTTTTCCAATTCACCCAAATTAATTACAACGGCCCACATCATTAAATAACATATCAATAGACCAAACACATTATCTCTCATATCAAACTTGGTTCTCTATTGTGTTCATTATTTCGGCCCTGAACTACTTGGGTTCTGCGAGTGCTTTAGAGAATTCGCCTAAGTAAATTCTCAAAGAACCGGCCAAGTTCGCACTTACATAGGTGATGTTCTACAAAGAATACCTTTATAGTCATCATTAAAAGCAAAAGCTTATCCTTAATCAACTTCATAGTCAGCACTTTTTGCATCATAGAAATGGGAAGGAGTTAAACTCCTAAGTGCTTCTTATCGAGTCATTCATAATTAGTTTTCCTATTGAACCTAGTCCATGGGATCTCCAATTGCTAGGTTAGGTTTCCACTAAGATAACTTATTGGGTTTTAGACTTTAAACCCATTTCCCTCGATGCGCAGTCTATACGCTCTCTAGATAACCCTTTAGTAAACGGATCCGCTAGGTTTTCTTTTGACTTAACAAA
Organism: Fraxinus americana; assembly: GCA_035079005.1. Classification (NCBI taxonomy): domain Eukaryota; kingdom Viridiplantae; phylum Streptophyta; class Magnoliopsida; order Lamiales; family Oleaceae; genus Fraxinus; species Fraxinus americana. Next base: position 15,093,324 of record CM068715.1, on the reverse strand, counting down.
ATCAATTGATATTGTTCCATTTGAGAGCAACTGACGAACGGTATTATGTCTACGACGGATGTGTCTTGACTTACCGTTATACACAAAATTTTCGGCCCTGGCTATTGTTGCCTGGTTATCGCAATGAATACAAATAGCCGGTACAGGCTTTGGCCATATAGGAATATCTTCTACGAAATGTCTTAACCATTCTACTTCTTCTCCTGCTTTATCTAAAGCAATAAACTCAGATTCCATAGTAGATCGAGCTATACACGTTTGTTTAGAAGATTTCCACGATATGGCGCCACCACCAAGAGTAAATACATAGCATTTGGTAGACTTAGACTCGTTTGTATCGATATCCAATTGGCATCACTATATCCTTCAATTACGGAGGATATTTTTTATAACATAATGAATACTCTGCAGTCCGTTTCAACTATCCAAAAACTATAAGTAATGCATCCCAATCTAGATTACTTGGGTTACTTGTGTAACGGCAGAAGCTTACTTACCGAGTAAGCTATATCAGGTCTTGTACAATTCATTAAGTACATTACACTACCAATAATTTGAGAATATTCTAATTGTTGTTTCCCATTTCCACTATTTTTGTGAAGAACTACATGAGGAAGAAATGGGTTACTCGTTTCTTTAATATTATGAGTCTTAAACCTCTCAATTATTTTGTCAACATAATGGGTTTGAGACAAGAATATTCCATTTGATGTTCTAGATATCTTCATTCCTAGAATCACGTCTGCTTCACCCATATCTTTCATGTCAAAGTTATTGGTAAGCATATTCTTAACGTTCTATTGATGACTTCTATATTAGTCCCTAATATAAGCATGTCATCAACATACAACAGAACAAGTACGTATGCCTTTTCGAATCTTTTCGAATATACGCATTTGTCACATGCATTTATTATGAATCCATTCCTAATCATGAAATGCTTCAGTCAAACTTTTCGTGCCATTGTTTAGGAGTTTGCTTCAACACGTATAAGGACTTAACAAGTTTGCATACTTTGTTCTCTTGTCCTTTTACTATGAAAACCTTACGGTTGTTCTATATATATTTCTTCGTTTAAATCACCATTTAAGAACGCGAGTCTTAACATCCATTTGATGTATTTGTAAATTATACAAATTTGCAATAGCAATTAAAACCCGAATAGAAGTAATTCTGAATTCTTGGAGAATATGTGTCAAAGAAATCAATTCCTTCTTTTACGACGATATCCTTTTGCAACTAGTCGAGCCTTGTATTTGTCTATTGAACCATCAGGTCTTAACTTTCTTTTAAAGATCCATTTACACCATATTGGTTTAGTTTCCTTAGGAAGATCAACAAATTGCCAAGTATTATTACTCATAATGGATTCAATTTCACTATTTATAGCTTCCTTTCAAAATACAGATTTTGGACTAGTCATGGCCTCTTTAAATGTTTGAGGCTCTTTCTCAATCATGAAAGATATAAAATCTGGACCAAAGGATTTAGCAACTTTTGCTCTTTTACTCCTTCTTGGTTCTTGTTCTATATTATTTTCCAAAGCACTTTCTCGTGTTCTGTTTTGAGTATTCGTAACAATATCTCTTTTTTTGGGGAACACATTTTCAAAGAATTCAGCATCTCTAGATTCTATAATCGTATTGACATGTATGTCACTTATATCGATTTATGCACAAGAAATGCAATGCAGCACTCTTGTTTGTTGCATATCTGATAAAAATGCAATCAATAGTTTTAGGACCTAACTTAATCCTTTTAGGAGGTGGAATAGCCACTTTTGCTAGACACCCCCACACTTTTAAGTATTTGTAGGAAGGCATTCTACCTTTCCAAATGTCAGTAGGTATCGAACCGAGTTTTCTTGTGGGGAACTCTATTCGAATAAAGTTAGCGATTAGCATTGCTTCCCCCACAAATTTTGTGGTAATCCGAACTTATAAGCATAGCATTAACCATGTCTTTTAAAGTTCTATTTTTTCTCTCGACAATCCCATTTTCTTTGGAGTATAAGAGGCTGTTGTTTGGTGAATAATACCAAACTTAGCACATAATTCGTTAAACATAGATGAATCATATTCACCACCTCTATCGGATCTTAATACCTTAATTGTTTTTCCAAGTTGATTTTCAACTTCATTTTTATAAGTAACAAATGCATTCAAAGCCTCATCTTTTTGCTACTTAATAAATAAACATGGCAATACCTACGTGATCATCAATAAACGTGATAAAATATTTTTTACCACCTCGAGTTTGAACAAATTTTAGATCACAAATGTCGCTGTGTATTAAACATAACGGTTCACTACTCCTTTCAATTGAGTTGAAAGGTTTTTGTAGCAAATTTTGCTTCTACACAAATTTCACATTTATGTTTGTCTTGATTCAAATTTAGGTATAAGACCTAAACCTACAAGCTTTTCGTAAAGAAGCACGATTTACATGTCCTAATCGGCTATGCCATAAATTTGAAGAGTCGAGCAAGTAAACGAATTATTAGTTTTATTAATAACTTGCGGATACAAATATGTGGATTTTTTGTCCACTACAACGACATTGGCCTTAAATAGACCATCAAGTAAATAACCGCTTCCCAACATACATACACTTAGTAAGTACAAATCTATCGATTCAAACACAATTTTAAATCCTTCTTCTTGCTAAGAATAGCTCCTGAAATCAAATTCTTTCGATTTCCGGGACATGTACAACTTCATTCGGCGTCAATTCCTTTCCTAGATGTGAATTTCAAAATAACCTTTCCAATCCCTTCAATTTTGGAAGTTGTAGAATTGCCCATGTAAAGGCACTCATTATCATTCGGGGTCTAATATTCGAGAAAATAGACCCTTATCAGCCTGAACGTGACAGTGGCTCCTGTGTCTAACCACCAATCTTTGGCATTAGATACCAAATTAACCCTTGAAACATGACGGATCGGTTGATGTCTCCAACATACGCAGAGATATAATCCACTTCGGTTATATTGGCTTGAGGTAATTTGTTTCTTCTTCGGTGTATCCTTCTTTTGCTTCGACGAGTCTTTAGCTCGATGTCACTGGCTTCCCGCAAATATAACGGTTTCCTTTGAACCGTTTTGCATTGATGACTTTTGCTTTGTCCATAGATGAGCCGAACGCTTCCTTTTCTTGTTCTTAGACCCGAGTCTTCCACAATGTTAGCCTTTGCTTCCATGTTGTGCACATTATTCTTCTTTTCCATGACGGCCGGTTGTCTTCTTCAATACGAAGTCGAACAATTAAATCCTCCATCGTCATCTCTTTGCGTTTATGCTTGAGATAGTTTTGAAATCTTTCCATAGTGGAGGTAGTTTCTCGATCATAGCGACAATTTGGAAAGATTCACTCAAAGTCATACCTTCGGCTTCAATATCATGAAGTAGAACTTGCATCTCTTGAACACGACTCATTCTTGTCTTTGAATAAGTCATCTTGAAATCCAGAAATTTGCCGACAAAGAATTTCTTCGTTCGACATCTTCCGTCTTGTATTTTTTGTCGAGAGACTCCCATAGTTCTTTAGCCGTTTTGTAGTCACAATACACACCATATAAGGTGTTATCCAATCCATTGAGAATGTAATTACGACATAAGAAATCTGCATGTTTCCATGCTTCAATGGCTAAGCGAGTATTTTTATCGAGTAGCATTCTCCGATGTTTGTGCGGGACATTCTTGGCGCAGAAACTTTACCAAGTTCAATGTTGTCAAATAGAATAACATCTTCTGTTGCCAACGCTTGGAAATCCGTACCATTGAATTTTCCGGTTTCTCATATTGTGAAGCGGTGGCATGACAAATTGATTGGGACCAGAATTTGGCGCAATCACATCACTAGTATTATTTCCACTAGTACTAGCCATTTTCTGTAAAACAACAATTACAGAAAATAATCAATAAGAGAAATGAAAATCTGTCTTAAGATTGTTGTCGGAAATTCGACTATCCCAATCGAAAGAACAAATAAAAAAATGGAAAAAAGAAGAAGATGAAGCGAGGTATGCCAAAGCAAATCTCCTTAAGACAGATTTCGCCCCCCAACAACGTGCAAACAGGATTATGGACGTCTGTCTCCCAAGATACAACGCTTTTCCCAAAGTCGATATTGCACAATACCTACCTTGACGGTCGAACCAAATAATGATCGTACTCGAATGAAATAATCACGAAAATATCGAAGGAATTTTAGTAGAATATGGAGCGAGAAGAATTTAGAAATCAAGAATATATTAATTGATTTTGGTATCCAAAAAACGAATTTGGAGGTCTGTATTTATAGAGATTGAAGTGTCTCCTTGAAAGGGTGTGTAACATTTCATGAATTGGTGCACCACTTGATCTGATCTGTTTTAGCCATTGGATCGCACTCTTTCATAATCGACGAGACCCGGATTAAACCACGAAATGTAGTGTCCATTCATCATGTCTATTCACCAATTCGAGCAGTCACCGGCCGTATGCCGATTTGCCACGCGTACGTCCAACAAGACCAACCGCCATGCAGGACGAAGTGACGTGACCTGTTACGTGTGTACCACCTAGGATGCCAACTCATCGAGCCTCTCATCGCCATGTCATCGAACCATGACTCCATTTCTGAAAACTATAAGGCTCCTCAGCTCCTCGCGACGATGCGTACGTGCGAAGTGCAAAGTGCGCCTCTAAAGCGCCCAATGCGCACTTTGCGACGTGCGCGGGCCCGGACCGGGACCGGGACCGGGACCGGGGCGTGGCGTGAGTGGTGCGAAGCACCACTCTCGTGGTGACTAATTAGCTAGCCTTTGGCTAGCTAATAGTTAGTCAAGTTGTAGGTCACTTATTAAATTATAACTTATACACATATCCCACTATATAAACAAGTCTATTTTCTTGTAAACTTTCGATGTGGGATTCCTTACCATATATAAGACACTTAAATGGGCTTATAACATATGGGCCTATATTGGAGACTTTTCCAATTCACCCAAATTAATTACAACGGCCCACATAATTAAATAACATATTTAATGACCCAAATAAACAATTAATTCCAACACATCTTAGACAAATATCTGACAAATTTAAAGAATATCTCCGATCAAAATGTCATTTAACTATCCAAACTTCTTGTTTTATCTGGAATAAAAGAGGATCAATGAGACAAGCCAATCATACAAGCTCCAGATTTCCTCAGGCATAAATACCTTGGAATATATACGGAGCCGAAAACTTCTGATCCCCTCTATTAGAATTCCACATTGTTTGGGAAAATATAAATGATCCACTTAATAAGGTGAGGGCAATCCTCTCCTAATAAGCCGGTTATATTAGGTGGAATTAGGCTCAATATTCCTAACATGGTATCAGAGTTAGACTCAATTATGCAATATTGGGTGCCACCCAATATCGATTTGTTCACAGTTGTTTGGCATAGTCCACGCTGTGCGTGAGGGGACATATTAGAATCCCACATTACTTGGAAAAATATAAATGATCCACTCAATAAGGTGAGGGCAATCCTCCCCTAATAAGCTGATTTTATTAGGTGGAGTTAGGCTCAATATTCCTAACATTGCTTGGGAAAATATAAATGATCCACTTAATAAGATGAGAGCAATCCTCCCCTAATAAGCCGGTTTTATTAGGTGGAGTTAGCCTCAATATTTCTAACATGGTATCAGAGCTAGACCCAATTATGCAATGTTGGGTGCCACCCAATATCGATTTGTTCACAATTGTTTGGCATGGTCCACGCTATGCGTGAGGGGACGCATTAGAATCCCACATTGTTTGGAAAAATATAAATGATCCACTTAATAAGGTGAGGACAATCCTCCCCTAATAAGCCGGTTTTATTAGATGGGGTTAGGCTCAATATTCCTAACACCCTCGAATATAAATGTCTTGGAATCAATACAAGTCGGTCTACTATGCTTCAATCTCCACTCAGTATAAATACTTCGGAGAAGCAAGAGAAGTTGTACAATGGTTAAAGCTAAAACTCAAAAGATTTTGGTACTAGGGGTAAAGGAAACACTAAAATCCTTCATTTCAAATAAATATGAAACTCTACTAGGGGCACCAATGTTACATAAATAATTATGGTTCACACTGATGTCACTTCAGCCATGAAAAGGGACCTATTGCATGCACACGTATCACGTGATGAATATTTATGCTTCGGTAGTTGAAGCTTGTTAGACCGAATGAACGTCGAGATGGTCAAGATTTTCGGAGCCTTTGAGTGCAGAACCTGACACTTGGCTAGCAACATGATTAAAAGCCACTGATTAAGGCCTCAATGGTCTCGGAGATGAGCGGAAACCTTAGTTCGAATTCCTCCTAAAAAATGCATCGGTTGAAAAGAATTTGGAGTCAGACCAATCGAAATTTGAAATAGTATTTCGATCAAGAAATAAAGTTCGGTTAAAAGAACAATAGAATCTCTCACTCTAAAGCAAAAGTTGACTTCAAAACATACCCAAAATCCCCAAAAAGAGGGAAAATTGTATTGTAGGTTTTAAAAAATATTATCCATTTTTTAAAGTCAACATACATGATTGTTGAGGATGATGTTGATTGAGGCGATGGAAGATGGTGATCATATTTCGTAATACCAACAAATATTTTAATTTAAGTATTCAAGTTTTTGTTTTACTATATTATAACATACTGCTTAATGAATATGATGTTAAATAATAAATTTCAGTTTTCACTGAGATGCAAAGTGCTCGATATCATGTTATAACAAGATACTTAGATGAATATACTATGTTTTAAAATAAATGTTTAGTTTTGCATTATAACACGTGTTTTACATGTTCGTTGTTACAACGTACAACCTTTAACACTAAATTGTATTTTATACTTCAACCTTATTGCAATACACTGTTTTCAGTGTTGTTGCAACATGTTGGTTTGAATTAGTTGCACGTAAATATATTTTTACATGTTTAATTATATGGTGCACATTACAACCATTTAAAACATGTTATAATTTATGAAAGTACATAGTAAGTTAACTTTTTGAGAATTTTAGATATGTATCGGTTTTGCAAATGTCCTAAAAATAATTTGTTGTTAATATGGTGTAGAATTTCATATTTTATGATTTGATAAGATATATGTATGCGGAAGTTCTTCAAATATGTGAAATTCGAGCTCAGTTTACACACCAATCGAACACCAACCAAGGAGGTTTGACCCACAACTTCCTTTCATTTGGTTGCCACGGTTTTACACCCACAAATGAGAACTATGGCGATTGGTTTGTGTTGGGAAATTTTGATTTTATTAGTTGGTTTGACCAACTTTTGACAAATTATTTTAGTAGGTCCCGTTAGTTGGACAAAAGATTTCTTTGGCCTAATCTGTTCTACTCTATGAATAGATTAATGTAATATATTTATTTTCTCAAAACCAATTTAGGGTGAATAAAAAATTAAGGCCAAAAAATGATCACTTGAAGTTGAAATAAATTAGGAATAAAAATTGGTGGAAAATTGGAAAATACCAATCCTACATAGGAAAACTATAAGAATAGAAATCACTTTATATTGCTCAAGTTTGGGACTCGGGTTTGGACCCCAAGGGGTATCAATAGTCTTTGAAGGGGAGAGAACATATTGAACCAAGTTGATATATATATTTTTTTGTAAAATACTATTTGAATTATATAATTTTATTATTATTCAAAATAATAATATATTTATATATATTATTTAATTTCCACGAATTTTCTGTGTGCAACACGTGGTTTCTTATAGAAAATGGTTGTTGACAGTTAAACTACATGTTCAAACGAGTTGTGTCTATTGAAGATACAACTTTTCGTCTCTTGTGTCTTTTAGACACAACTTTTCGACTCATACCCTGATTTTTATTCATTCCGAAATCAATTCTGATATTATTCTTCTTCCAAATTATATTCTTTCATCCCTGCATTATTCTATATTTTACATTTCGGTTTCGAAAGTTATTTTCATGCATTTTAGTCATCCAATTTTAGAGTGATCACAAATGTGAGGAGGTTTGCTGGATCTTATAATTTGGAGTGCTACTATTACAAGTCGAGGTCGTTGTAACCTGAGAGACAAGTGCCGGAATACCGTAAGCACTAGTGCAGAGCATTATCATCTTAAGGAAAAAGAGTCGAACTCTTTCCTCGAGCATTATCAATCAAGTCGTTATTCTAGCCAAATTATTGCACGGTAATATCATTATTTGCCAACAATCTTAAGATGATAATGGCAAGTAATACTACATTTGTCGTACTCCCTAACAATGCTCACGGGTAGAAATCAAAAAAATTCACGGGAGTGGATTTTAAGAGGTGGCAACAAAAATGTTATTTTATCTCACAACTCTAAATTTGGAAAAATTCTTGAGTGAATAGCTCCTACTGTTGAGGAGGAGAAGACAAATTCTCAAAAACGAGCAGCATTCAATGCATGGAGTCATAGTGAATTCTTGCGCAGGAACTACATCCTCAATTGCCTTGACATCACACTATATAGCGTATACAGTCGGGTCAAGATAGCTAAATTACTGTGGGATTCATTGGAAAAGAAGTACAAAACGGAATATGCCGGATTGAAGAAATTCATTGTATGCAAATTCCTGGACTTCAAAATGGTAGATTCTAAAACAGTAATGAATCAAGTCCAAGAGTTACAAATCATCTTGTACGATGTACATGTAGAAGGTTTGAAGCTCTGTGAGTTATTTCAGATCGCTGCGATTATCAAAAAATTACCACCAATGTGGAAAGATTTCAAGAACTACTTGAAACATAAACGCAAGGAAATGAGACTTGAACATCTAATTGTAAAATTAAGAATTGAGGAAGATAATCGAAATTCTGAAAAGAAATCTAGAAAGCTATAAATGGAGGCTAAAGTCAATTTGGTGGAGCAAATATTAGTAAGAAAATGAAGCACTCGGGTAATGGCAAGCAAAAGAGCAAGGCCAAGAAATTCAAAGGAGATTGCTATAACTACTGTAACCCTGGTCACATTGCAAAGGCCGTCGACAGAAAAAGAAAAACAAAAAGGACCAAGTACACTTGATCGAGGAAGATAGATTGTCCAACGGTGTGTCTAAACTAATGCTCTGAGTTGTTGTATTTGAAGCAAACATGATGGACAATTCGAGAGAATGGTTCGTAGATACTGGCGCTACTCATCACGTCAATGCTGATAAGGAGATGTTTTCATCTTACACTCCTATCAATGGATGACAACTATCATGGGCAACTCGGTAACATCAAAATTTGTTGGTCTAGGAAAAGTAGTGTTGAAGATGACATCAGGGAAAGAAGTAACACTCATCGATGTGCTGCGAGTTCCTGATATTCGGAAAAAACTTGGTATCTGGAGCTTTGTTAAGCAAAAATGGGTTTAGACTAGTATTTGAGTTTGATAAGTTTGTACTCACCAAAAATGGCATGTTTGTGGACAAGGGGTACTTAGCCAATTGGCTATTCAAAATGAATGTAATGCCTGTACTTCGTAATTTTGATATTAATAAAAAATAAATCTTCTACTTACTTGATTAAGTCTTCTAACTTATAGCATGATACGTTAAGACATGTTAATGTTAATACTTTACGTAAATTATTAAGTTTAGATTTATTTTCTTCTATTTCATTTGATCAAAATTATCGGTGCGAAAGTGTGTAGAGTACAAATTAGCCAAAACACCGTTTCATTTAGTTGAAAGGAACTTGAACACTCTAAAACTAATTCACAATCATATTTGTGATTTAAAGTTTGTGCAAACTAAAGGAGGTAAAAAGTATTTTATTACTTTTATAATTGCACAAGCAACTGTTATACCTATTTGCTAAGGAGCAAAGACAAGGTCTTAGAAGTATTTAAAAAGTATAAGAATAAGGTTGAAAATCAACTAAGCAAACGAATAAAAGTTGTTAGTAGTGATAGAGGTGGGGAATATGGAGCACCATTTGAAGAATTTTGTTCAGATTCTGGGATTATTCATCAAACCACAGTTATTCACCTCAGTCAAACAGTATTGCGGAACATAAAAATCGTACTCTAAAAGAAATGATGAATGTTATGTTGATTAGTTATGGCTTACCTCAAGATTTGTGGAGGGAAACAATTCTATCTGGTAACCACATTCTAAATAAATTACCACACAAAAGTAGGAACGAAACTCCTTACGAGTTATGGACATGTCATAAACCTTCTTACGAATACTTAAAAGTATAGAGGTGTTTGGCTAAGGTAGAAATACCAAAGCCTAAACAAGTAAAAATAGAGTCTAAAACTGTCGATTGCATATTCAATGTCTAGTCTAGAAGCTCCATTCTGGAAAGAGGTTATAAATAGTGAAATTGATTCTACTATGTAGAATCATACATGGGAGTCAGTTGATCTCCCATCGGTAACAAACCGTTAGATTGTAAATGGACGTTCAAAAGAAAATTAAAAACTAATGGATCAGTTGATAAATATAAGGCTAGATTGTTAGCTAAAGGATTCAAACAAAAAAAGGCCTTGATTTGTTCGATACATACTCACATGTGACAAAGATAACAATAACTAGAGTATTAATTGCAATAGTAGCATTGCATAATTTGGAAATCCATCAGATAAACGTCAAAACAGCTTTCTTAAATGGTAAGCTAGAAGAAGACATTTACATGGAACAACCCAAAGAGTTCATTGCTCCTGGACAGGAGAAAAAATGTGTGTAGTCTCATTAATTCGTTATATGGACTAAAACAAGCGCCGAAACAATGGCATGCAAAATTTGACAAAAATATGTTGTCAAATGGTTTTAAGATTAACGAATGTGATAAGTGTGTTTATATTAAAACCACACCTAATGCATATGTAATCGTATGTTTATATGCTGATGACATGCTGATTACAGGTAGTAATTATGATATCATAACAACTACCAAGAAAACGTTGACAAAACATTTTGACATGAAAGATATGGGTATTGCAGATATAATACTAGGAATTAAAATTCTTAAAAGATCTTAGAGACTTGTTCTATCTCAATCTCACTATATTGAGATTGTACTTAAGAAATTTCTTATATATGATGAAAGTCCAGTTAAAACACCGATAGACTTAAATCTACATTTGGCCAAACATAAATACGAACCCGTATGTCAGTTAGAGTACTCTCGGATAATAGGTAGTTTAATGTATATTACAAACTGCACTCGTCCGAATATTACATATGCAGTGAACAAACTTAGTAGATATACAAGTAACCTAAATAATGACCATTGGAAAGCTAGTAAGGGTTCTTAGATATCTACGATACAACTCAAATTTTGGATTACATTATTCTAGATGTCCAGCTGTATTAGAAGGATACAGTGATGCTAATTGGATATCAGATACAAAAGATTCAAAATCCACTAGTGGGTATGTTTTTACCATTGGTGATGCGGACGTATCTTGGAAATCCTCTAAACAAACATGTATAACTCGATCCACGATGGAATCTGAGTTCATAACTTTAGATAAAGCTGGAGAGGAAGCAAAAGGCCTTCATAAATTTTTAGAGGATATTCCATGTTAGCCTAAACCTGTGCCTTAATTAGTATGCATTGTGATAGTTAGTCAACTGTCGGTGGAGTACAAAGTAGTATGTATAATGGTAAGTCACGACATATTTTTCAAAGACATCTTACAATTAAGCCGTCGATCTCATATGGTGTTATTTACATAGATTATGTAAAGTGTAGAGAAAATCTTGCGGATCCGCTTACCCAAAGCTTACCAAGACATCAACTATACTTTCTATCAAAAGGGAATGTGCTTAAGACTACTACAGAAGAATCTTTGTAATGGTTACCCAACCTTACTGACTGGAGATCCCAAAATTTAGGTTCAATGGGACAACTAAATTACGAAGATTTAAAGAAGCACTTCGGAGTTAACTCATACACATTCCAATGACAAGAAAGTGCTATCTGCAGAACGTTTTAAGTTAAATTATACTTTTAATGATTCATATATCTTGGACTATCTAAGTAGGGTATGGCATGTACACTTAGTAGGAGATCACCTACATAAATGTGAAGTGTGGTCGCTTCTATGAGAATGTTTCAAATGCTTGAATTCTCTAAAACACTCATGAAATCTAAGAATTGTTCAGGGCCAAAATAAACACAACAGTGAAAACTCGAAAATATTAGAGAGGTTATTGTGTTGATACTATTGTCTTGGTTTACACCAACGGCTGACCGTTCAAGACAACGCGTTAACTGATTAGCCAAGTAAATTTGATATATTCTACTACAGAAAGTTCAAACCCATAAGGTACCTATCCAAATACGATAACATTCTCCTTGATCTCTCTGTAGGGTCTGTATAGTCTATTACATTAATTTCCATTCATGTGGGGGATTGTTGGGAAAAGTTCGTTTTATTAGTTGGTTTGACCAACTTTTGACCAATTATTTTAGTAAGTTCGAGTGTATTCTACTCTATAAGTAGGTTAATGTAATGTATTTATTTTCTCAAAACCAATTTAGAGTGAATGAGAAATTAAGGTCAAAAGATGAAAACTTGAAGTTAAAATAAATTGGGAATAAAAATTGGTGGGAAATTGAAAAATGCCAATCCCACATAGGAAAACTATAATAATAGAAACCACTTTATATTGCTCAAGTTTGAGACTTGGGTTTGGGCCCCAAAGGGTGTCAATAGTCTTTTAAGTGAAGAGAACCTACATGCTAGCAGGTTGAGCCAAAACCCATACAAGCTCGCCGCCCTTCCGACCGATCGACTTGGCTCAGCACGGGTCACGGGTCACAGATCACGAATCACGGTCATGGGTCGTGGTCGTGGCTTGGGCCAACTTGATATATATATTTTTTGACAAAATAATATTTAAATTATAATATTTTATTATTATTTAAAATAATAATATATTTATTTACATTATTTAATTTTCCCAAATTTTCCGTGCACGACGTGTGATTTCTTCTAGAAAATGGCGGTTGAAAGTTAAATGTCTGTCCAAACGGGTTGTGTATGTTGAAGAAACAACTTTTCGACTTTTGGGTCTTTTGGACACAACTTTTCAACTTCTATATAAAGTCACCATACCCCATTTTTATCCATTCCAAAATGAATTCTGATTTTATTCTTCTTCCAAATTATATTCATTTGTCCCTGCATTATTCCATATTTTGCAATTCGATCTCGAAAGTTATTTTCGTGCATTTTAGTCCTCCAATTTTAGAGAGGTCACGAAAGTGACTAGGTTCGTCGGGTCTTATAATTTGGAGTGCTACTATTACAAGTCGAAGTTAATGTATTTTGGGAGACGAGTACTGGAATACTTTCGCACCAGTGCGAGGCATTATCATCTTAAGGAGAAATAGTTGAACTCTTGCCTCGATCATTAACATTTTATATCAAGTCGTTATTCTGCCCAAATTATTGCATGGTAATTTCATTATTTTCCAACAGTTTGCAAGCTACAAAGGAAGAGCAAACAATGGAGGAAGAAGGTTAATCTCAAATGGCACGAAGAAGAGAGAAAAAATGCTCGACAGCCTCACTAGTTTCTCACTTGCACACACCAACACACATCTGAAAAATGAGGCCAGGAATAGCTATTAAAGCCAAACATTTACGTTACCAAATTAGGCCAAATCTCAAGTAAATGGGCCTTCAACAAAAGGGTCAAGGTTAAGAATAAATATGTTAACTAACCAAAGCCTATCAATAACTTCAACTTGGACCATCCACAAAGTGCTGGACCACAAGCAACATTAATTTAATTAAGTTGCTTTTAGTGGTTCAAGTTGTTTACGGGTCGTGCCATCTTTAATGTGTCAATATAAATTTCTGACATCGTTTTAACATTATTGCCCAAATTTAGGCTCAGAAAAACTAATAAACGAACACTAATCGAGACGAAGGCTCGACTCAAAACTTTACACTTGGGTTGCCAAACACTTTACCCACAAAAGAAGACTCTAATGGTGGTCAAAAGGAGGAGAAAACAAAGAGGTGGCAATGGTAATTAGTCCATGAGCTATGACGGTTCCCTCACACATTATTTTTTCACTCTGTAATAAAACACACGCGATTTGGTACCTACAATATCACAACTGGAGAGAATAAAGAAAAAGATACCAAGTAAAGCACTCCATTGCACATGAACGGCTGCGTATCTTCTCTACTGTAAACCCACAAAACTCATGGCAGAGGAGAAAGATGGATATGTTGTAAATAATATATTTATTAGTGAATGACTACTATACCCCTATAATTTCTATTAACATTGTATCCCTATTGATGCTACCAAAAATCGCACCTATTGAATTTTGAGTTTGACGACTGAGAATGAACACGAACGTGATCTCCCAATACTTGAAACAAAGGCGCCAAGATGTGTCCTTGTCATTCCCTCTGATGCTTAAGTCAGAGAGAGAATATGAAAAAGCTTGGGTGCTGAAAATTGTATATATGACGTACCTGAATAATGAATTTGAGCCTTGTATTTATAGAGATAGGTAGCTCATTCCTGGTTGGACTTGGTTTGCTACATGTCTTTACCCTATGGAGTTCCATTTGAGATGGGTATTGCACTACAATTGTAGATCTAGACACAGTTTGACTATAACACTCATTACTATAGACTCCCTCTCGACATAGGAATCTTAACTTGAGGTATTTGGATAGACTTAGAACTCCTAGAAACTAAAGTCTGTCCTATGTCTAAAGAAACCTTTGAGCTTAGGAAAAAGGCTCAAGGACACAACAATCTTTGGGGTCATACATCCTTGAGGACATATCTCGAGGACTGTTGTCATCAAACCAAGCAAAACTAATGGTGCATATCCTCAAGCATCCTTGAACATGCTCGAGCATCACTTGGGATCCCGAAGAGTAAATATGTGTTTCACAGAACGGGTGATGCTTGGGTTTATTATGCTCGAGTATAAAGGTAACCATATTACTAGCCTCCGTGCAACCATGCTCGCGATTTGAGGATGGGTACAAGGTTGTCGGAATCCTTGACGTCAGATTTATCGAACATATCCTTCGACTGATTAAGGGCTTACCTCACAATAACGTAAGCCCTGGGTAAAAAGGGCAATAAAAATACATTCATTGGACGAACGACATGTGGCCTAATATAAGGTTGAGGAGGCGACTCTTGGCCATCCTCATGGAGGACTATAAATACTTCATTTCTCCTTCGTTTTTCACCTTTTGACTCTCAGTAACTTCCTTGGGCCTCCTCGAGATCGAGTTTCAAGGTAAGAGCTCGAAAACTAAAGTTGCTTCTTTAGAAAAATTTTAACTTAGGATGGGATGTGGGTTAGCGATAGTGATAGGTCGTCCTTGTCCTCAGGAACAACACCTGAGGACTTAGGAGGCTCGATTATTCCCATGGTCATTACTATAAATGTTCAGCCTTGAGTTCAAGA
The DNA here is from genome assembly GCA_035079005.1 of Fraxinus americana. Classification (NCBI taxonomy): domain Eukaryota; kingdom Viridiplantae; phylum Streptophyta; class Magnoliopsida; order Lamiales; family Oleaceae; genus Fraxinus; species Fraxinus americana. The sequence continues at coordinate 15,077,884 of CM068715.1, read as the reverse complement.
AAACTCGATCCCTTTTACATATCCTGACCACCCTTGTAAATTTAAGGAGTACCTAGCAGTATCAACTACTCGGGAATATGGGATAATGTAGGGTTGTGACATTAGGTCTCCCAAGCACAGGGATAGGATGGCTCTGGCTCGGGAAGGGAAATTTCTAATTTTTAAGGATTCCCTAAATGGGGGATTTACGTGTCCCTTGCATCCATTCTTCGTGGCATTGTTGGTCGAGTATAACATATGCCCGGGGCAACTAGTGCTGAATGGAAGGAGGATACTAACCTATTTTTTAATAGCCTGTAGATACCTAGGCATTACGCCCTACATCGACCTCTGTAGGATGGTCTTCGATTTAAAGTAACTTCCTCAGTATACTTGCTTCACCTATCTTTCATCCCGGTGAGGGTTTAGGATCCCGAAGATGCCTAGTTCATTGAAGGGATGGAAAGAAAAGTGGTTTTATGTTATCCCTCAAGATCTTGACCTCCCTTAGCCCTCAGTGGGGGTTTCCAAATATGTTGAGCTTTTGTGAAGGTCAGGCTTTTTTTGAGTCTTTAGAGAGGGATAGGAAGATGTTAGAAAATTTTGAGCATCTTTTTTATGACATAGATGACATCCTTGGGGATGACATCCTCAATCTGGAAGATATGAAAGGCTTCGATGGTAGGACTTGTATTTTTATTTTGTTAATTTGTATACTTATGATATTGTGTTCATGGTAACGTCTTGTGAATTGTGCAGGAATGACGTTTGATCCCTCTACCTTCGTCAGGCTGTGGGGAAGAAGAGCAAGGCCCCACAAGCCAGGGCCCAGGCTAAAAGAAATGGAGGAAACGACATCGGGATGTGGGGCACAAGCATCCTGAGAGTGGCCATGGTGAGTCATCAAGAGCGAGGGTAACATCGTCGAGCACGGGGAGGTCAGTGTCTCCTCGACCTACTCTTCAAGGTACTCCCCGAGGAACCCATAGCCTCGAGCCATCCCTGTTATTGTGGATCTCGAGAACAAAGACATTTCACGAAGGTTTGACCATCCTGAGGACCACGAGGTATGCCACCTTGTGTCAGCATTATCGACAGGTATCGATGAGACTTGGGGCCTGACGAAGGTATGAAGATGCTCGAGAATTTACTAACCAAGCTCGAGATTTCTTCATTTATTATTTCTAACTTATTATCTTAACGTAAGGCTCATGTTCGTAATTTTCCAGGCCTTAAGCATTGCTCGAGGTCTTTTTTTGAAAGGAATGGATGAGTCCCAAAAGATGGTTAGCCTTCTCGAGGAGGTCAAGGCTCGGGAAAAAAGAATTCGTGATCTAGAGGTTGAGCGTGCCCTTCTCGTGAAGGAACACAATTAAGCAAAGATCGAGCTTCGTAAAGCTCAAGATGAGGTCGGGGTTTATCGAGACAAGGCCGAAGAGTTGAAGCTCGAGCTGGAGCGAGCTCAAAAAGATTTTGACGGAAAGTTAGCTCAAAAAAAGATTTCGATCTGGGCCAAAAACACTATTAATTTATTTTGTAATTCTAAGTATTATATGATTGCTAAATCATTTTCATTAGAATCAATTTTATGTTAATTGCTCAACCATTTATCTATTATATAGCTCGATTATCAAAACTCGAAGATCTTTAAAATATAGAGGTCGAACTGTTTAAAATTGGGTTAATCGTGCAATAAACTCGACAAGTTTAGAATTATGAAGATCGAGTAGTTTTTATGAAAACTTTAATACAAGTTATAAACTCGAGGATTTTGTAAAGTTCGAGCGATTTCAAAAATTATAATGACCAAGGGATATGAAGCTCGAGCTCTTAGAAGATAAAGTTCAAGCAATCTATCAACCTTGAAATTCGACCAGTTATGAAGATCGACTAGTTATGAAGCTCGAGCAGTTTATCAGTCTTGATCTATTGATTAACATAGGGATTTGCTCGAGAATTATAAGCTCGAGCATTCTTAAATTTGATTTATAAACCTGGTGGTTTGCTCAAGCATTTGATTTTTTAACCTAGGGATTCGCTCGAGAGAGTGCTTCTTCAGGGCAAGACTTTACAGGTGCCTGCTCATGACAGGTCTTTGAGTTGCCTGCTCATGATAGGTCTTTTGAATTTCCTACTCATTGCAGGTCTTTTGAGTTGCTTGCTCGTGATAGGTCTTAGAGGTGCCTGCTCATGGCAGGTCTTCGAGGTAAACACTTGGACAATTTTTTTGTTGGGTATTACCCAACTGTTATTTTATATGAATTTTTATATGCTTTAAAACAAATAGACTCAAGAAAGAAAAAATGCGTGGGGCATGCAAGCCCAGTCAAAAGTAAACAAACGAAAAGAAAAAAATGTATGTGGGCGTGCAAGCCCAAATAAAATTAACTAAACCAAGTAGATAAGGTGGGGACTACTACTTGTAATAAATTTTGAGATTGTCAGCATTCCAGGGTCTTGGCAATGGTCTTCCAGTCATATGTCTCAGGCTGTATAACCCCCTTCGAGTTTGTCTAATGACCTCATAGGGCCCTTCCCATGCTGGGCCAAGTTTAACCAGGGCATGACCAGTAGCCTCGGCCTTTCTGAGCACTAGATCCGTAACTCTAAATCTTCTGGGTCTAACCTTATTATTGAAATATCGGCGGTCCTATTTTGATAAGTGGCGACTCATAGGGCTGCTTGCTCGCGTGCCTCCTCAAGGAGGTCGAGATGTTTCGTAATGTTGCTCCAAACGCCTCATGGTGGGTAAGCTAACCTCTATTGGAATTGTGGCTTCCAATCCAAAAGCTAACATAAATGGGGTCTCACCTGTTGTTGTGTTATGTGAAGTCTAGTAAGTCCATAATGTGGAGGGTAACTCGTCGGGCCAGTTACCTTGACCATCCTTAATCTTGGTACGAAGCTCTTGCAATATAATTTGATTAGTTACTTCAGCAAGGTCATTGCTCTGAGGGTGTGAGACCGATGTTAGATGATGATCTATCCCGATGTTGGTGCAAAACTTCTTGATCTGTGCGTTATCAAATTGCCTTTCGTTGTCAGTTATGAACACCTTGGGGATCCCGAACCTGCATACGATAGACTTCCATATGAATGATCTCAACTTGGGTTCTGAGATAGTTGTTAAAGGCTTTGCTTCCACCCACTTGGTAAAATATTCTATAGCTACAACGACAAACTTTAGTTGCCCTCTTGCTATTGGGAAAGGCCCGAGGATGTCAACTCTCCATTGTTCGAAAGGGGCCGAACAATGTATGGGGTGAGTTCTACAGCGGAGTATGGATGACGTTACTGAACCTCTGGCACTTATCACATTTTCTCACATAGTCAAAAGCATCTTTCTTCATGATCGACCAATAGTATCCGTACCTTATAAGCTTGAAGGCCAAGGCCCGTGCTCCTTGATGATTACCACATGTCCCTTCATGAACTTCTACCAGGGCGTGTATTGACTTAGAGGGTCTAAGACATCTAAGGTATGGAAGTATAAAGCTTCTACAGAAGAGGACTCTTGGATAATGCAATATCTTGGTGCTCTAGATTGGATGCTCCCAGCTGCTCTTGGGTCATCGAAGAGATTTCCATTAGTTATGAATTCACCTACGGGGTTCATCCATGAGGGCTCATTATCGATGTCCATGATACTGGGTTTATGACCTATGCTTGGCTCGTCGCCATTCTGATGTGGAATATCTTGTCAAGTCCATCTACTCCCATGAAAATGAGTCTTAACAATGCATCCGCCTTACCATTATTGGCTCGAGTAATCTTCAAAATTTCGCAATCCTTGAATCATCTTTGAAGATCATGTACTTTCAGACAATATAAGCTCATCTTCTCATCCTTCTTTCCAAATGTTCCTTCGATCTGTCCAACCATGAACTGTGAATTGGTAAAGAGCTTGACATGTTCAATTCCAAGCCAGGCAAGTTCCAGAGCAATAACGACAGCCTCATACTCCGCCTTATTATTGGTGGTTTCGAATTCAAATCAGAGTGCACACTGAATTTCAGTCAGCTTATCTGGACTGCTAATTATGATCTTAGCATCTGAGCCCGAGGAGTTTGATGCCTCATCAACGAATATCTCTCAGGTGTTCGCTTTAGTGGTCGAGATATCCCCTGGCCTTGGAGGCCTCAGAGTGAGCTTCGCTATAAAGTCCGCTAATAGTTGTCCTTTATTAAAAGGTTGGAGCTTGAACTCTATATCAAATTCACCAAGTTCAATTGCCCACTTCAAAAATCTTCCCGAAACATTAGGTTTCTAGAGTATATGTCTGAGTTAATGGTCTGTAAACACCACAATTGGATGTGACTGATAATACTGTCGTAGTTTTTGTGCCGCCATGACCAGGGCAATGGCTAGTTGTCCTGCCAATGTGTACCTTGTTTTTGCGTCAAGTAATATCTCGCTCACATAATAAATGGGTCGTTAAGCCTTCTTAACTTCCTTGACCAGTACGCCACTTACTGTATTTTGAGATACGGCTAGGTATAAGTACAATGTGTCTCCAGGCTCGGGCTTTATGAGAATTGGAGGAGTCGCCAGTGTTTGTTTGAGTACCTGAAAAGCTCTTTCACATTCCTCATTCCAATTGAAACTCTGATTGCCTCTAAGAACTTTGAAAAAGGGAAAACACGTGTATGTTGCTCTAGACATGAACCTTTTCAAAGCCGGGACTCGACCTGTTAGCTTTTGCACATATTTCTTGTTCCTAGGTGACTCCATGGATATTAAGGCTTGTATCTTGCCTGGATTTGCCTCAATCCCTCTATGCGTGATCATGAAGACCAAAAACTTTTCTGAGGCCAGCCTAAAAGTACACTTTGCTGGGTTTAACTTCATCTTATACCTTCGAATTGTAGAGAACACCTCCTCAAGGTCGGTATGTGCTCATTCACCTGCTTACTCTTGACCACCACGTCGTCGACATAGGCCTCTAGGTTTTCCAGATCAAATCGACGAAGAATTTGTTGATGAGCCTTTGATACATTGACCCTACATTTTTCAAACTGAACGGCATGATCTTGAAGCAATATATAGTAGAGTCAGCTATGAATGACGTCTTCTCTTGATCTTCTTCAGTCATAAGGATCTGGTGATAGCCCGAGAATGCATCAAGAAAGCTATACAACTTGTGGCCCGATGTACTGTCCACTAGATTATCAATCCGAGGCAGGGGATAACTGTCTTTTGGACACGCCTTGTTGAGATCTGTGAAGTCAGTACACACCCTCCACTTGCCATTGGCCTTCTTGACAAGGGCAACGTTGGCGAGCCAATCTAGATACTGAACCTCCCTAATGAATTGAGCATTGACGAGTTTATTGATCTCCTCGTGTATTACCTCCCGTCTTTCTGGGTCCAATTGCCTCTTTCTTTGCTCTGGGCCTTACATTGAGTATATGGACCACTACTTTGGGGTCTATCCCAGACATGTCATCAACCTTCCACGTGAATACATCAATGTTGTGGGACAAGCACTTGATGAGTTCATCCTTGAGGCATCAAATTCTCTGCCAATGGTTACTTTTTTGTCATTCTTGACCTCGAGCTCTACCATGTCTTCCACTAGAGCAAGTCTCTCCTGGTGCTCGAGCTCGAGTTCAGGTGTGGATAATTACATGACATCAAAGTTCAAACCTCGAATACTAGTAACATAACACTTCATCGTCGTTGTCTGATCCCCATGCATAACTCATACACCATGACTGGTTGGGAACTTCATTGCAAGGTGAAAGGTAGATATTATGGCTCTGATCTTGTTGAGGTAGTGGTCTTCCGAGGACATCGTTGTATGCCAGGAGGTTCGAACCACATGGAAATGTATAATTTCTGTTACCTACCTCTGGCCTGAACCCAAAGTTAGGGAAAGATTAATAACTCTTTCTGGGATGATTACTCAATCCCCAACTCCTTGGAGTTGGGTTTTGACCATCTTGAGTTGACTAGTGGAGATACCCATCTTTGTGAAGGCGTCATGGGATAGTACATTGGTTGTACTCCCATTGTCTACCAATATCCTTTTGACTTCAAAGTTGGCTATTGTTACAGATATGATTAAGGCATTGTTATGAGAAAATGTTATACCTTCCAAGTCCTTTGATCCAAAGGTAATGTCTTTCGTATTGAAAAGAGTGGTCTCTCAAACCGAACTATATTGCCGAGTATATTGCTTACGTCCACTGTTTGAATCTCATCCCGATGCTATTTTCCCAACTATGATGTTGATTGTACCAGGTGTGGGTTTGTTCCTCCTCCTAATTCAGGGGTCCTCCTCTTATTAGGATCATTCTTAGGACATTTATCGTACCCGATATATGTCATCAAGAATCCTCTTTTAATCAGTGCATCAATCTCCCGCTGTAATGTTATGCACTCCTCCGTTGTATGGCCATGATCCCTGTGGTAATCACAGTATTTGCTCTTATCCCTGGTCTCCAGAGAAGATCGCAACCTAGGAGGCCATTTAAGCTCCTTCATATTCCTGATCTCCATCAGTATGTTGGTCCTAGAGGTATTCAGACGGGTGGATGCCCTAGGTGGTATTTCCTACTTCTGCTTGCCTCGAGCATGATCGTGTCGTAAGTTTGGCTCATATGGCCTCTTAAATTGACGATGTTTGTGCTTGAGCTTGTATCGGAGTCGGAGGAGTATTTCTTTGATTTAGTAGTTGAATCAACATTGCAACTTGTTGACAGAGTTCTTCGAATGCTCCAACGGTAATCATCCCTGGTTGAGGAACTGGTATTGCCAATGATTCTTCTTGAGGACTGGAGACTCCGTGAAGGGGTTGGTTTGGAGTGGATAAGCTTGTCGGAGGAAGACTCGAATGTGTATTCACCATGGCTTTTGGTAGCGCTTCCAACAGATGACGCCAATGATGCAACCAAAAATCGGACCTGTTGAATTTTGAGTACGATGACTAAGAAAGAGCACGAATGAGATCTTTCAATACCTGAAACAAAGGCGTCGAGGTGTGTCCTTGTCACCCATCCAATGCTTAAGTTAGAGAGAGAATATGAAAAGGTGTGGGTGCTGAAAATTGTATATATGACGTACCTGAATAATGAATTGGAGCCCTGTATTTATAGAGGTAGGCAGCCCATTCCCAGTTGGACTTGGTTTGCTACGTGTCTTTATCCTAGGAAGTTCCACTTGAGATGGGTATTGTATTGTAATTGTAGATCTAGTCAAAGTTTGACTATAACACTCATTACTATCGACTCTCTCTCGACATAGGAATGAGGTATTTGGATAGACTTAGAACTTCTAGAAGGTAAAATTGGCCCTATGTCTAAGGGAACCTTTGAGCTAAGGAAAAAGGCTCGAGGACACAACAATCTTTGGGGTCGTACATCCTTGAGGACATATCTTGAGGACTGTTGTCATCAAACCAAGCAAAACTAATGGTACATATCCTCGAGTATCCTTGAGCATGCTCAAGCACCACATGAGATCCCAAGGAGTAAATATGCGTTCCATAGAACGGGTAATGCTCCATGAAGCTCGGTTTTATTATGCCTGAGTATAAAGGTAACCGTATCACCTACAAATATGAAGCTTTGTCTCTTAATAAAATACACAATTCTATTTACTTCTCTCTATTTTTCTTTCTTTTCTTTCTAATTTATAAAACTTTATCAGCACTATTTCTCAAAATTGAATTAGTTAGAAGGTAATAATTTTTTAAGTATAATCATCCATTACTTGTATTGATATCAAATTGTTGACATGTTAAATATATATGCAATAATTTCTAGTTTTTTTTTATATACATGTGATTTTTTTTAACATATACATTAATTTTGTTACAATCATTGCATTTTGATTCCTACCTTTTGATATGTGGAACTCACGCCTTTAACTTTTGTGTATGTGGAATTCATTTTGAAGTTACTCATCTAAAGTTTTTCATGCCTTTAACTTCTATATATGTGAATTCATGTATTTGATATATTTTGCATGTTGGTGAAAAATTTAGTACATTCTGTTAACTTTCATATATGAAGATTTCTTTCCTAATTCATGTTTGGTAATTAATTTTTATATAACATCCCGTATGTATGGTAGTTAAATATTTTTATATGTTCATTAATAAACTATTAAATTGATAATCTATCATGTTGTTGCTCTTGAATTAGCACAATATTATAATTGATATTACAGTGAATATTATTTGCTCCTGAAAAGCATGAATTATAATTTTCAATATTCCAGAGGAATATTGACATATTGCTCCTAAAGAGTAAATCTTTATATAATTTATGATAATAATATTTTATTTCTACTAAAGAGCGTGAATTATAATTTTAATATTCCAGAAGAATATTGACAATTGTTTTTAAGGTAAAATAATAAAATACAACGTGCTCTCGAAATAGCACATGTTTCGAAAATTGTATAATTTTAAATTCATGTTTATCGCTAAAGAAAAACATATAATTAATGTCATGAGGATATTGATTAGTTTGACTAATTGAATTATATATGATTATATAATGTTTAATCAAATTCTTCGAAATTAAATAATTGAATTATATCTTATATTGAACAGAAGTTCAATTTGACTTTATTATTTGGCATGATTATTTGTACCATCACTAGATCAATAATAATGTGAAATTTAAATTTTCAAATGGATATTCAATGAAGAACCAAAAAACTCTTCAATCGAATGAAATATTATGTGATATTTGTTATCTTTCATGAAACATTTTCATAAACCATCACTAGCTAAAATAAAGACTAAATTCCCTATATTTTTGAAAATTAATCAGGGTAATAAATGGGGCCCATCATCCTCTACGTTGACCATTTAAATATTATTTGTATCTAATAGACTTGATACAAATACTAGACGATTGCATGATGTTGGCAACTTGAAATTTGAGAAATTATTACTAAAATTATGAACATAATTTTCAAATTATACAATCAAGATGGCGTGTCTTGTTATTGCTAGTGAGTCTAAATCTCAACATTTCAATAAATGTTATTTGGAATGTCGATAAATAGTTTAATAATATTGCATGTTAAACAACTCCAATTAATATAATTGAAAACAAAGTACTTCATATTTCTATTTAGGGAATGTTATTACGCATCATGTAAATATCATAGTTCTCCCTGTTATAATGACTTATGGTCAAAGCCTAACTTTTCATCTATTTATTTTGATAATACAGTATAAGTAAAATTGATCATTCACAATGTACTGAGATGAAAAGTAAAGAATACTGAGATAAATGAGTAGTTTGAATCCTTATATAATATCTCAAGACTTAACGGGTGATTTTTTATAGTGCGGTTTGTTGATTGTCAATTTAAGTGGGTAATTCTCTCAATATTAGGGGGATGAATTAAGAAAATGAAAATAATGTACAAATGCATCATTATCTAAATCCTTGAAAAGGATAATTCAAACCAAAAATTCAAAAGATAATTCATTTGGATGCATTTAATGACCAAATAGATCAACAATATCTCAAACCCAAGCTTTACATGCTCCAATTTGAATTAAAGTCCTAGAGGACAATTAGTTAATATTATATTCGATGGCACGCCTAAAGTATAATGATATTCGATTCTAATATAAAAATTTCCAGACGAAAATGGAACAATTAGCACAGATGGTCCTATTAAGGAAACATATACTCTTGATGAGTATTTAGACATAACAAGTCTTAAAACCCCAGAAGATGTTCAAGTACCTAAAATAATGAAAATTGTTATATTTCAATAGAGTAATGATATATATCCTTATGGTGAAGGAATATCGGTGATGTGGTAACTTAAGTGAAATAATGGAATAAAACAGTTCAATTTTCATAAGAGAGCGGGGATTGAACTGTCATATTCCATTATTCCACCTAAGTTATCACATAACCGATATTTCATCATTATAATGATAAATAACATTATTCATCTCAATAAATTATGTCAATATGGGAAAAAAAATAGAATCGAAAAAGAAAATAAAAAGTTGTCGACAACACTTTTGCACATGATGTACTGCATCATATTATGAATAGCGAGGATTCAAAATAAATTCGTTGAAATATATCGATTGAAGTAATGATTGACTAAATAAAATGATACGATCGTACTAAAATGAATTTACTAGAGAAATCTAAAATTCTGGACACGATCCTAGTAAAATTAAACTTACTAGAGAAACCTGAATGTTTCTGGATCTACAATTTGAATACCTAAAGATGTATACTTACGCGAAATGAAATTTAAAAAGTAAAGTCATAATATGAAATGTACAAATCTTTGCATAATTAATTTTGAGAAAAATTGTGTAAATAGATAAATTATCATGTCGTGGATATAAACACAAGTCTCTATTTTATTAACTTGACAATGCATGAAATTTGATATGCATGTAAGAAATGTGATTATAGACAATTTATCTTGTATGATTTTGATATTATCTTGAAAAGATTTAATATGTTTGAAGAATATAATTCAAACAATATTATCATAAGGGAGAGTGAATATGCATTGTACTTGATTATGCCCAAAGAATAGCTCGATAATTGTAGCACAGCTTTGGGGTGTCGATTCCACAAGGAGATGGAAAAATACTCAAGTGTTCAACAAATTAGGATTTTTCGTGAATTCTTTGAAAATGATTTGTTTTTCGAAATAAAATTTAAATATCAGTGGATCAAATAATGAAATTAAAATCAATGAGTTAAAACATTGAAGTATCGGAATTTCCTCAATAATTCAACGTCAATTATTCATTTTTTATACCTCAATTAGAGGCTTTCATCCCGGCATTCTAATTGGAAGATTTATCGTTAAAAACCAATTTAATTCAAATGTAACCCTAGAATCTAGATTTTCTTTAACAATTTCCCACAATTATTTATTGAAATCAGATTATAAATCGACCATATACATTAAGCATAACGTAATAAATAATCACACCAATAAAATAAATGAAAGTAAAATTCAACAAGTATTTCGATCGTTCGATAGAAAAAGCATGACTAGTGTCTATAAAAAATTTAATAAGAGTTAAACCAATTTCAAAATAAATTTATGAAGAGAAAATCTAAACCTAGATTGTTTACCAAGAAAAATAAAAAATTACATAAATAAAAGACGTGAAATCACCAAATCCAATGAGTTCGTCTCTTGCTTCACTAAATTGTTTAATTCTTCATGGAGTTCTTGAACAAAAAGATGAGAGAAGTGTATGGAGGCGTTCCCCATATGTATTTTTCTGTTAAGTATTTTTAGGAGTCGAAAATTGGATGAAATTCACTTTCAAATTGGTTTTCAAAAGAGTTCCAATCGAATAAGGAAAGTTGTCTTCGCACGCGAATTTTTTGTCTCTGCACAGCAATCAGTATTTTGGTCATAACTTTCTCTACCGATATTCGATTTAGACAATTCAAAGTTAGTTGAAAAGATAACTGAAAGGGCTACAACTTTTATTGAAATATATTTCTTCCAATTCGGATGTTTACTATTGAAAAAAATGGGTCTCAATTTTCGACTAAAAATCTAGAATATATCTTGTGCGAATTGGAAAATGATTTTGATAATATTTTGATCATATTCCATTCTTTTTTGAGTTCCAATTATATCCAATTATCTCTTAACAATCTTCGAATTATCTTCTTGTGGTTCTAAACAACTATTGTGTATTTGTAATTCGGTCTTCATACTTTGAATTTTGCCATTTTTCGCTATGTTTGCATTATTTTCTCCAATTCTTCATGCAAAGCCTATTGTTTTCAACCAATTAGCTTCAAACTCTTTCAAATCCCCATTTACCCTTCTCAACCAACTTTTGGATATTTACAATTTAGTCCCTAAACTTTCATTTTCTTTCATTTTGATCCATTTTCCTTAATTATTTCCAATTCTGCTACATTCATCATGTTGTCCTGTAAAGTATAAATTGCATAGAATTAACCCATATTCCAACATATTAACCAATAATTTTCCATGTTTTAACAATAAAATAAGTGTAAAAACACACTTATCAAACTCTCCCAAACTTGAACTGTACTCAAACAAAAATGTTGTTTAACTCTACACAAAACATGGTTTGACAACATATCGTGTCTCAGGATTGGAATTCAGTAATCAAATAAATGAACACTTACAATAGTGCAAAAATTAAATTAATCTCCACATGTTACATGCTTAGCTCGACGTGTGTATGAAAACTCATGTCAACATATTTAGATTGTGATTGGCGCAACACTTGACCTATAGCAGTCAAATATATCCTTACTTTACTCGAGAGATACACACCCGTACCAAGTTTTAAATCACCCTTACAGGCTTAATCACCCGAGTTATATAGGCTCGAAAAGATGCTTTTATTCACTCAAAGATTAGTTCAACGTCCTTTTTCTTTTAAACATTCAGTTTCTAAAACTAGCCTCTTACTTAAAACTTTCACCTCATCTTCGTCTCACTGGGTTTTAGATAATCCACACAGGATTTTCATACACGGAATCTCTGGGCATCTCAATATTCATTTGTAACAGAGCAAACATCTCCAAACTACTCTATATTTGGATTATGGATCAGTATTATAGAGATTGTTCGATTTCACTTACTATGTTCAACTATTTTCTAAACACTGAACTACATCACTAACTCAATATATCAGACATTTGTAACGTGCATAGAGAATGCCATGTTTCACACAAATATGTTTTGACTAATCTAACACTGCACTATTTTCATTAATCACAGCCGATACATATTCCAATAATCACATCATAGCCGGCACACTTATCAAACTCACACAAGCACACAAAACTAAAGCTATAATCTAATGCTAGAAAACAAATAAAAAAACTAAAAATAAATAAATAACAACTGCAAAATCTTTTAGTCACAAAAAAAAAAAATTGTAGACAAAATGATGAGACGGAATGATGAATGCATGAACACCCAACCCCAAACTTATTTGGAACATTGTCCTCAATATTTAGATATCCACAAATAGAAAAATTGAAAAGCATGTAAAGAAAATGTACAATAAGGTAAAGAAAATGGGGTTCAAAGTACTCCCTTGATGAATATGAAAGTGGGGAATGGAAATCAATCACACAGACGACCTGAACACCAGAGTAAATCACATAGGGTCGGCATGATGGTTAGCCTGAAAAGTACTCAATTGGAAGAAAATAAATGAAAAAAGAAACAAATCGAAACATAAAAAAAATAAAACTAATAGACAAAAAAATGAAAAATGAAAAACATACTTGAGGAATATCAAGGATGGTAAACAGGGTCTGCAAGAGGAATATCCTCCACTGTAGGCACATGTTGTTCATAAACGATCTTAAGACGTTACCCATTCACTTTAAATACCCTACCGTCATTAGGATCCTCAATTTCAATGGCCACTTGATCAAAAACTTGTTTCACCACAAAATGGCCAGTTCAGCTAGATCGAAGTTTTCATGGGTGCTTATGAAGTCTAGAATCATACAAGTACACTTTTTGATTTTGTACAAATGTCTTTCTAAGAATGTTTTTATCGTGACAAGCTTTCATTTTCACCTTGTAGATTCTAGAACTCTCATAAGCGTCATTCATCAATTCTTCCAACTCATTCAACTGAAATTTTCTAAGCTTCTGCCCTCTTCCAGATCTAAATTAAAATGTTTAATAGCCCAATAGGCTCGGTGTTCCAGCTCTACAGGTAAATGGCAAGGCTTTTCAAAAAGAAGGCTATAGGGTGACATGCTTAGGGAAGTCATAAAAGTCGTACGTAAGCCCAAAGTGTATCGTTCAGTCTTAAAAACTAATCTTTACGATTAGGTTTCACCATTTTCTCCAAGATTTGTTTAATTTCCCCATTAGACAATTCTACCTGTCAACTAGTTTAGGGGTGATAAGCAGTAGAAATTTTATGAATGACCCCATACTTTTTCATGAGTGTTTCGAATGAACGATTACAAAAGTGTGTGCCTCTATCACTAATAATAACGCATGGTGTGCCAACCAAGACAAAACACTTTCTTTCAGAAATTTAACAACTGTTTTATTGTCATTAGCCCTATAAACTGGTGCTTCTACCCATTTAGACACATAATCAACTGCCACAAAAATATACAAATAACCAAAAGAGGGTGGAAATGATCCCATGAAATCAATTCCCCAACAGTCAAATATTTCAATTAATAAAATGGGATTTAGGGGCATCATATTATGCTAGGACAAAGCACCTAATTTTTGGCATCTGTTACAAGAGCTACAGTAATTATTAGTGCCCATAAATAAAGTAGGCCAGTAGAAACCACATTGTAAAATTTTTGCAGCAGTTTTTTTATAGAAAAATGGCCTCTGCATGCTTGGGTATGAGAAAAATTTAACACACTAGGTATTTCATCATTAGGGACACAACGTCTTAAAATTTGGTCGGGGCAGTATTTAAATAGACATGGATCTTCCCAATAAAATTTACATACCTCAATCAAGAACTTCCTCTTGTCCTGTGCGCTCCACTCTTTAGGAATCTCACATACAACCAAATAGTTCACAATGTGAGCAACCCATGGTAAAGAAGAAACAGAAAATAAATTATCATATGGAAATTCATCTCTGATTGGCAATGTGATTGCGTTATCCTCTAAAGTTAGCCTTGATAGTTGGTCGGCCACCACATTCTCTACTCCCTTCTTGTCTTTAATGGTGATGTCAAATTTCTGCAAAAGTAAGATCCAACGTATTAATCGCACCTTAGCATCCTTCTTTGTAAGAAGGTATTTAAGGGCTGCATGATCAGTGAAGATTGTGATGGGAGAGCCGATCAAATAAGACCTGAACTTATCAAGTGCAAAAACTACATCTAGTAACTCTTTCTCAATAATAGAATAGTTCATTTGAGCACTGTTAAGAGTTTTGCTAGCATAGTAAATCACAAAAATCTTACCTTCTTTCTGTTGCTCTAGAACTACACCTAACGCGTAATCAATAGCATCACACATGATTTCAAACGATAGTCTCCAATCAGGTGGTTGCATGATGGGTGCTAAAGTGAGTTTGTCAATTAGTGTTTTAAATGCATCATGACATTCGAGAGTCCATTCAAAAGTGGCATCCTTGTTTAGAAGGTCACACAGTGGTCTAGAGATAAATGAAACGTTTTGTGTAAACCTTCTATAAAAGCCTGCATGACCTAAAAATGATCTCTAACATCTTTTACGGTCTTAGGTATGGACAATTTAGATATTAGTTCAATTTTAGATTTGTTAACCTCTATTCCTCTAGAAGAAATCACATGTCCTAAGACAATTCCCGAAGGTACCATGAAATGACACTTTTTCCAATTTAAAACTAAGCATTTTTCCTCATATCGTGTCAAAACTCTCTTCAACTTTAACAGACATGCATCAAAAGAAGTTCCGAACATAGTCGGGTCATCCATGAACACTTCCATGCAATTATCACCACGTTACTAAATATACTAGTCATGCATCTTTGGAATGTGGCATGAGCATTACAAAGTCCAAATGACATCCTATGAAAGGCATAAGTGCCAAAAGGGAAAGTAAATGTGGTCTTATCCTAGTCCTCCAATGCAATTTCAATTTGATAGTAACCAAAGTAGCCATCAAAAAAATAGTAAAAATGATGGCTAGCCACACGCTCCAAGATTTGGTCTAGAAAAGGGGGAAAATGATCCTTATGGGTGGCAGCATTTAGTTTCCTATAATATATGCACATACGCCAACTGATCACTATTTTTGTGAGAACCATTTTACCTAATTCATTTTTCACTATCGTGACTCCCGACTTTTTAGGAACTACCTGTGTAGGACTAAATCATTTAGATAGGATAAATGATACATGCATCTAACAATTTAAGCGCCTCATTTTTTATTACCTTTTTCATTGTAGGGTTTAGCCTATGTTGTGGGTCTCTCCTAAGATTAGTTCCTTCTTCTAGATGAATCCTATGTGAGCAAATCAAAGTGCTAATACCTTTTATGTCAGCTATGGTCTAGCCTAATGCAGATCGATGCTCATTCAAAATGTTCAAAAGTTACTTACATTGCCATGCATTCAAATTCGAAGAAATAATTACAGGAAAGGTATCA
The DNA here is from genome assembly GCA_035079005.1 of Fraxinus americana. Taxonomy (NCBI): domain Eukaryota; kingdom Viridiplantae; phylum Streptophyta; class Magnoliopsida; order Lamiales; family Oleaceae; genus Fraxinus; species Fraxinus americana. Next base: position 15,061,811 of record CM068715.1, on the reverse strand, counting down.
TCTGGTCTAAGAAATTTGTGTTTTAGTTATACAGGCGGTAGTTTCAACTCTAGTTTGGGACTCTCGATGCTTGATGGCTTCTGTCCTCCAGACCTTTTGGCAACTCTTCAAACTTGGGCAGCCATGGTGATACTCAATAATCCTAAAATTTTGCAAACACAGTAAAAATGTTAGTGTACTCACCTCCCCATCATCAAAACTAGCTGAGATTTCAAAATTTAAAAGAAAAGAATTCAGAGGGTCGAAGTTGGTGTTTGCAAGTGTTTGCTCCTAAATGAATGTGTCAATCATGAATGTTTGATAACACTCATCATCCTCCTGTGGCCGCATTGCTATGTGGAAAATATTGACTTCTAAAGTCATGTTCCCGAAAGAAAGTTTCATTAAACCATTCCTAGAGTTTATAAGAGCGTTAGCTGTAGCAAGAAAATGTCTACCAAGAATGATAAGGATTTTGGAATTAACATTTACATCAACCTTCACATCCAAAACTAAGAAGTCAACAGGATGGTAAAATTTGTCAATTTGGACCAATACATCCTCGATTACCCCCTAGGCTTAATGGTGGACCTATCAGCTAATTGTAAGACGAAAAAAGTCAGTTTTATCTCACCTAAACCTAACAACAAGTAAATTGCATAATGCATGAGATTCACACTTGCCCCCAAATCAAGAAGAGCTTGTGCAAACTCATAGTTCCCATTGACACGAGACACACTAGGACAACCAGGGTCCTTATACTTCGGTGGGATCATTTGCCTTTCGTGGTGATTTATATTATTAATATAATAAATTGAAATTGTATTTTTTTTTTAATTCAAGAAGTTTGCAAGTAGCATGACCACTTGATGAAATTGGAGGGAAGTAGAGTAAATGGCCGATACTACCCAATCACCACACTCACTTGCTCAGTAAAGAAAACAACTTCTTGACATGGTGCTTTCTCTTCACATTGCACAAATACTTAAGGACTTTAGCATATACAGGAACCTGAGAAATCACATGCAAGAGAGGTAGATTGATTTTCACTTGCCTGAAGTGTTCTAGGATTTCACTGTGTTGAACTTCGGTGTAGGCTTAAGAGCTTGAGAGAAATGTACTCTAACTAGGTTTTCCACCACTTTCTCCCTAGGGTCACTCTCTTTAGACTCACTAGACTCATTTTCAAGTTCCTTAGGCTTGGGGATTGGTTCTATGATTTTTCCTGATCTAGTGGTTATGGCATTCACTTTCCTAAGGTTGTTTTCTTCCGATCCTAAGTTTTGTGCCATATGTTGCCCTTTAGGATTTGGTTGAGATTGAGCAAGAAATTTTCCACACTCTCCTATAGCTAAGGTATTAGTCAACTTAGACATATGATTTTTTATCTCTTTGTTTTCCTCAACTAACTGAGTAATTATGGTCTCAAACTTCTGATTTGTCTTACCTTTTGCCTCTATAAAAGCATGTAAGGTGTCTTCTAAAGAGTTCCTAGATGATCAATTCCACCACACACAAAGTAGGATCCTAGAGATTCAACACGGGATACATTATGTGCAGATTTTGAGTATTTAGCATGTATGGTTTCTAGTTCTCTAGTGAGGACTTATACTTTGGCTCTAAGGTTGTCCTCATCCCTAAGATGATAGATACACAGCTAGTGGAATTCTCTGTGGTTTGTGACCTATTGGTACTCTCAGTGGTGCTAGGTCCAGTCCAAGTATGAGCTTTTTCCGCTAGGTCATCTAGGTATTCTATAGTCTAACGGGATCTTTTTGTAGAAATTCACCCTTACACATCATCTCTATGAATTGACGCTCCCTATGTGTTAATCCCTCATAGAAATAGCTCACGATACGCCAACTCTCATAACAGTGGTGGGGGCAAAGGGCTTGTAGTTCTTTATATATTTCTAAAGCTTGGTATAAGGTCTCACTATCCTTTTGGGTGAATAATGAGATTTGCTTCTTAAGGGCACTAGCCATAAGGTGGGGAAAGTATTTATTAAAGAGCGCTTGAGTCATTTCGGCTTAAGTCTCAATTGAACGTGGTCTCAAGGAATACAGTTAGCCTTTTGCTCTTTCTTTAAGTGAAAATGGGAAAAATTTAAGACTGAATGCGCCTGTTGTACCATGTTTGTAATACCCAGACCAAGAAAGCTTAAAAGATTTGATAGGTACTACTCATACCAACAAGGTGCACCTTCTTTTCCGGAAGTCCATCGTTGGAAACTCCACAGTTAAGCGTGCTTGGCTTGGAGCGAGCAATTCTGTGATGGGTGACCCCCTGGAAAGTTTTCTCGGGGAGCGTACGAGTGAGGACAAAGCATGCTGAAAAGACCCATGTTGGTACAGTGGGGACAGTACGTCGTCAATCTAACGGCCGGGACAGCCCGTTAAGTGGGACTCGGGTCGTTACAAATGGTATCAGAGACCTTGCCAGCCGAAAATCGGGAACTAAGTGCTATGCGGGACAAAGTGCTACGTCAAGGGCGGGAGCCACCTCTTGAACCCGTAGGAGCCACCTCTAGAATCCCAACACCTGGCAATGGATCCTAAGATGGATCAACCGCGACGAGGACGTCGCGAGTATAACGGGGGGTGATTGTAATACCCAGACCAAGAAAGCTTAAAAGATTTGATAGGTATTACTCATACCAACAAGGTGCACCTTCTTTTCCGGAAGTCCATCGTTGGAAACTCCACAATTAAGCGTGCTTGGCTTGGAGCGAGCAATTCTATGATGGGTGACCCCCTGGGAAGTTTTCTCGGGGAGCGTGCGAGTGAGGACAAAGCATGTTGAAAAGACCCATATTGGTACAGTGGGGACAGTACGTCGTCAATCTAACGGCCGGGACAGCCCGTTAAGTGGGACTCGGGTCGTTACAATGTTGATTGTGGAAGGTTGCTACCACCTCCTCAAATTTCCTAATGTACACGTATGGATTTTCATTTTCGAGTCCATGAAAATTGGAAAGAAGTTGAATCATTTTCGGTTTAAGATCCATATGTGGCATATTAGGTGGAAACATTATGTATGATGGCGTGGATATGCTTGTGGGGTGAAGATTATTCTGTGAAGTCCTAAAAGGCATATCTCAATGTTCACTATTAGTCATGGTGTTGTGTAGTGTGATATTCGTGGCAATAGATGCAGTATCAAAGATAAGGTTAGAAAGATATCCAAACACTGAAAAATGTCCTTCTGTAAAGCTTTCTTACTCGTCTTGATCCCTACTCATAAAACAAGAGAAAAAAAATAGAACTATATGACAATAAAATTAAAATAAGAAATAAGAAAATTACAATAACTAAAAACAACAGTAAAGGAGAGATGCCACCATTTTTAGTCGATCCCTTAGTATTTGGTATCGTCTCTCCGACAACAGCTCCAAAATTTGATTACGCTTAAAGAATAACATAGTAATTGTAGCACAGTTTTGGGGTGTCGATTCCACATGAAAATGGAAAAAAAAAAAACTCAAGGGTTCAACAAATTAGGGTTTTTCGTAAATTGTTTGAATATTGTTTGTTTTTCGAAATAAAATTTAAATATCAATGGAACAAATAATGAAATTAAAATCAATGAGTTAAAATAGTGAAGATTCAGAATTCCCTCAGTTGGATTGGATAATTCAACGTCAATTATTCATTTTTTATAACTCAATTAAAGGTTTTCATCCCGACACTCTAATCGGAAGATTTATCGTTAAAAACCAATTTAATTCAAATGTAATCCTAGAATCTAGATTTTCTCTAACAATTTCCCACAATTATTTATTGAAATCAGATTATAAATCGACCATATACATCAGACATAACGCAATAAATAATCACACCAATAAAATAAATGAAATTAAAATTCAACAAGTATTTCGATCGTTCGATAGAAAAACATGACTAATATCTATGAAAAATCTAATAAGAGTTAAACCAATTTCAAAATAGATTTATGAAGAGAAAATCTAAACCTAAAATTGTTTAACAAGAAAAATAACAAATTACATAAATAAAAGACGTGAAATCACCAAATCCAATGAGTTCGTCCTTTGCTTCACTAAGTTTAGTTTTTCATGGAGTTCTTGAACAAAATGATGAGAGAAAAGTGTATGGAGGCGTTCCCCATATGCATTCTGCTGCTAAGTATTTGTAGTAATCGAAAATTGGATAAAATTCACTTCCAAATTGGTTTTCAAAAGAGTTCCAATCGAATAAGGAAAGTTGCCTTCGCGAGCGGATTTTTTGTTTCTACACAGCAGTCAATATTTTGGTCATAACTTTCTCTACCGATATTCGATTTAGGTAATTCAAAGTGAGTTGAAAAGATAACTCAAAGGGCTACAACTCTGATAGAGATATATTTCTTCCAATTCGGATGTTTACTATTGAAAAAAATGGGTCTCAATTTTCGGCTAAAAATCTAGAATATATCTTGTGCGAATTAGAAATTGATTTTGATCATATTTCATTCTTTTTTGAGTTCCAATTACTTCCAATGGTCTCCTATCAATCTTCAAAGTATCTTCTTGTGGTCCGAATCAACTATTAAGTATTTACAATTTGGTCTTCAAACTTTGAATTTTGTCATTTCTCGCTACTTTTTCTCCAATTCTTCATCCAAAGTCTATTGTCTTCAACCAATTAGCTTCTAACTCTTTCAAGTCCCCATTTACCCTTCCAAACCAACTTTTGGATATTTGTGATTTAATTCCTAAACTTTCATTTTCTTTTATTTTGGTCCATTTTTCCTTATTTCTTCCCTATTCCGCTACATTCATCTTGTTGTCCTGCAAAATATAAATTGCATAGAATGAAGTCATATTCCGACATTAACCAACAATTTTTCATATTTTTGACAGTAAAATAAGTGTGTAAAAACGCACTTATCAGTACTCTTTTTCTTTTGACTAAGACTTTATCCCATTAAATTTTCCTGACATTGTTTTTAATGAAATAAATTTTGTAGCGTATTTAAAAGAATAATGTATTTTTTTTCCTTCATTAGAGTTTTTTTCACATGGTTTTTTCTAATAAGATTTTAACGAGGCATATTCTTTGTGTAATGAATTTTCATAACCTAAAAGACATTTAACCTCAAAATAATACTCTGATATGTATAAAACTTCTGAAGAGATCAACAAGAGTTATTTCTTGATTCATCGTGTTACAACCGTTATCAAGTTTTTTCCCACTAGGTTTTCTTAAAAACGTTGACATATAAGACATTAATATTGAAGGCATTGACATACAAGACATGGATCGGCTGATACAAGAATTGAAATTAGGGGGAACTGTTGTACTCTTTTTCCTTGGCTCAAGTTTTGTCCTATTGGGTTTTTATTATATGGTTCTAACGAGACATATAGTTTACAATTTGTCATTCAAGTAAGAATGTTACAAATAATATATTTATTAGTGAACGACTACTATACCCATACAACCCTAGTTTTTATTACCATTTTATACATAATTATTTCCTATGAATATGGGGTTTTGATTTTTAATAGAATACACAATTCTATTGACTTCTCTTTGATTTATAACTGGATATATGAAGCCAATTTCATGTCACCTACAAATGGGCCAAAACTCATGCTATTGGGCCTCCAACAAAAGGGCAAAGACTAAGAATAAATGGTGTACCACATATCACCATCCAACTAAACACAATTTGGTCAAACTCATATGGGCCATCCTAAAGTCAATTTGTCGTTTTAGGTCGACCCAAACACTATGATGTCGATATAATTATCTGACATCGTTTTAACATTATCGTCCGAATTTATTGGATATCAAAACCTAACAATATAAATGTAAAGTTTATGTTCATGTGAATACTAGGTTCATCTAGAAAAAGCTTATTTTTTTAGAGTCAAATTATTATGAACAAGATATAATACTAAATAAATATACAGATTACATTCAAGAGAATAAGCCGAATCAAATGCAAGCTAAATACTACCTGCATAGTTTTGGAAGAATGACTTCCATTGTTCTTTCATTGTACAAAATGCAGTAAGGCAACTTTCTCTTTCGTTAAATCGTTGAAAAACCTCCAAAAATCTGTAAATATTTTTGTTGCTTGATGAAGTAGACATTATGTAAATTAGGTAAATGCCCAAGAAAATACGAAATCGGAGAGTTAGAAGTAATAAAAAAAAATCAAGTTGTAAAATATGATTAACAAATAGATTGTGAATGCGTAATTAGTATTTCGAAGTTATTGGGAGATTTAAGAAATAGAGACTTGAGAGTGTTGGGAGTTGATTGAAATTTAGGAACTGAAAACGTTTTCCTCATTCAAAATTACAAAAAGTTAATTCAAATTTTTTGAATCTCGGGCAACCATTGCCGTCAAATCCTAACAATTAATTGCTACAAAACTAGCATGTCCGCCGGGCCTAAAATGGTCCATCATTAGGTGGTTCACAAGCTAGCCAGATCGCTTCAATACCCACCCCTAGATTATGTTGTAGAATTTTGTAGTAGAAATAGTTAATACTTATAGTACAATAAAGTCTAAGCAGTTCGTAAATTATGTAGAAAAGTATTGGATGGAGAAAAGATAGTTGTACTCGTCATTCGATACACCACAATGCGAGCATTTTATTTACACTTGAATGTCACACAAGCACTATTTTTATTTGAGTCAAACGAAAATGGTACCTTCCACTCTTATTCCCGAGTAAATTTGAGAGAAGATTAGTAGTTGATAGTGGCAAGAGAATTATTATTGTTCAAAGGTTTTTACAGAAATATAGTATTTGTTGATTTTTTATTTTTTTATTTTTGCAATTTAAAAGGAATTAATTAAAATTTATAATTATAGTTAAATATAAGGATAAAGTTATATAAAGTTTTATAAGTTCGTGTTTGTACTTGTTTATGTTACAAATATATTTTATCAGACTACATTTCATTCACATATTTTTTGAAACTTACAAGTATTAATTACTTACTTATTCACCTCTAGTTTCTATCTATTTACTTCATCCATGTTAAAATGTATACAAGTAGCTATAAAACTAGCTGATCAACACACTCCTATGTAGGAGTGTGTACTGGAATATTCATGCTTCAGGTTGTGAGCTAATTGTACACTTGGGACCACAATTGATTGTTGTAACCGTATTGATTCTTCACGCGCAATTGTCTTTCTTTTACTTGCTCACGTCTCCAACATTTTGTATATATTAGCAGTCATTGTACTTTGTATTGTATCGAATAAAATCTTATCTTCTTCTTCTGGTTATTAAGCTCTCAATTCAGTTTTCATTGAATTCTAACTTGGTATCAGAGCCATCAATGGCTAATACCGGATCAGACGACAACGCACAATCAGCTTAGCCAGCTTCTAGCACACTTATGCCTTTGATGTTGGGAAGAAATCAGATGCCATCATTTGGGATAAGCTAAACTCAAGTTCTACCAGTGAGACTTGACATAAATAATTTTCTGCTGTGGAAGAACATGGTGATGCCAATCTTCAAAGAACACAATCTGGAATGTTTCATCACATGAACCAGAAGCTGTCCAACATAGTTCCTAACAACACAAACTACTGGTTCTACTAGAGTCATAGTTGAAATGGCTTATAATCCTGAATATGGAAAGTGGATGTCAACTGATCAACTAATGATGGGTTGGTTGTATTCATCAATGACACCAGAAATTGAATGAGAGTAATGGGATCTTCCAAATCCTGTGATCTGTGGAATGATGTTCAGGAAAGTTTTGGAGCCATAAACAAATCAAGGGTTACTTTCCTCGTTAGTGAATTTCAAAGAACTAGGAAGGGAGCAATGAGCGTTGATCAATATCTCTACACAATCAAACAGCTAACAGACAATCTTGAAATTGCTGGTAAGATCATCCCTCACAGTGATCTTGTTCTCAAGTGCTAGCTAGATTGGATGAAGAGTATACCCCTATAGTAGTTCAAATTAATAGCAGAGAGTTCATCTCCTGGCATGAATTGCAGTCTGTGCTCATGACTTATGAGAACAGAATTGAACATCTTAGTACTCTGAAAAATGGTCTGGCCTTAGTCAACTTAAGTGAAGCCTCAGCTAATTTCATTCACAGTTCAAATACTAACAGAGGAAAAAGGTTTAGCTATGATGGAAGAAGTAACAACTACAAAGGAGGCAAAAATAGAGGTAGATGAGGCAGAAAATTTGCAAGTAAAGGTCAGTGCCAAATCTGTGGGATGAACAACCATTCAGCAGCAAAATATTTTAACTGTTATGATGAGAGGTATATGGGTACCAAGCCTTACCTCCACTATCAAAATAACTCCCCAGAACCATATGCTCTTATAGCCTCTTCTAGGACTGTTGCGGATCTAGCTTGGTTTGCAGATTCAGGTGCCAGCAATCATGTCACAACTGATAAGTGTAATCTTATTGAGGCACATGAATATGGCGGTAAGGAAAGTCTTGCTGTTGGTAATGGTAACAAACTCCACATCTATTACATTGGTACAAATCACCTCAACGCACAAAACAGCAAATCATTAGTTCTTAGTAATGTGTTGTTAGTACCTTCAATCAAGAAAAATTAGTTAAGTGTTTCACATTTAACATCTGACAATGGTGTATTTATGGAATTTCATTCTAAAGGTGGTGCTGCTGGGAGGGAGAGTTAAAGATAGACTATATCAGATTGAACTCCCAAATCAAGTTAATAGGTTTCCTTTTTCAAAGTCAGTCCACTCAAATAAGTCTAACTCTTCAGCTTTTGTTGTTCAGTCCAAAAGTGCCACAGAGTATGAGTCTAAATTGAAATTGTGGCACATGAGGCTTGGACATCCTTCAGGTTCTGTGATGTCTCAAGTGCTTAAACACTGTAATGAAAAACTTGATGTGAATGAAGTTAATCATTTTTGTTATCCATGTCAACTTGGCAAAGCACATTCCCTATCGTTTAAACTTTCTACTTCACACTCATCAGCCCCTCTTGACTTGATTTACAAGGATGTTTGGGGTCCTCACCTTTATAGTCAACCTCTGGCTTCAAATATTACATTCTATTCATAGATGATCACAGTAGATGCACATGGATATATCCCATGAGAAACAAATCAGAAGCATTGAACTCATTTATTCAATTCAAGATTCTAGTTGAGAACAAGTTTAACAGGAAAATTAAAACACTTCAATCTGATTAGGGAGGTGGGTTCAGAGTATTAACTGAATTAACTCAACAATCAGGGATTGACATGCATCTTTCCTATCCTCACACCTCAACCCAAAATGGTAGAGTTGAAAGAAAACATTAACACATTACAGAAATTGGGCTATCCCTTCTTGTTCAAGCAAGCGTGCCCTTGCATTATTGGTGGGAGTCATTTCACACAGCCACTTACCTCATTAACAAATTAACTACACCTGTTCTTCAAATGAAATCACCTTTTCAAGTTCTAAATGATGACCAAACAAACTACAAGTCACTTAAAATGTTAGGATGTGCTTGCTTTCCGTAAGACCTTACCAACTTCATAAGTTTAGCTTTCATCCACAAAATGTGTATTCCTCGGCTTCAGTAATTCACATAAAGGTTACAAGTGTCTTAGTTTAACTGGTAAAGTTTACCTGTCCAGGCATGTTGTCTTCAATGAAAAGGAATTTCCATTTCAATCAGGTTTTCTCAATAAAAGTAGTCATTCACCTGAAACTATTGTTCAATACTTACCACTTAACATTATTCTTAATCTTGATCCTACTTGTTCATTTGATACAATTCATGTTGATGCAACTCAACTAGCAACACCTCAAAGTCCAGATCTACTAGATGTGGTTGAAATTGAGGCACCAGAAGTAAATGAGAATGAAAATTCAGAAACTAGACATGGATACATCGAAAGGGAAACTTAAGAAGGCACTGTAAGCGTTGAGGTAGAGCAAACTGAGTTAAATGTTGAGGCAAATCAAGAAGAGACAGAATTGAGAAGACATAATGTTGATAATCCTATTATTACCAGAAGCAAAGCTGGTATTTTCAAACCAAAAGTGTACACTACCCTTTGCAAAGAATACAAAATGGAACTAAACAAGACTGAACGGAATGATGTTCTTGAAGCCTTGCCCAACAAGAACTGGAAAAGAGCTATGGAGGATGAGTACAAAGCCCTGATAAGGAACAAAACTTGGTAATCGGTACCACATTTGGTCAATCAGAAGGTGATAGGAAACAAATGGGTATTCAGACTTAAATGTAACATTAAAGGGAAAATATTGAAGTATAAGGCAATGTTTGTTGTAAAGGGGTTCCTACAAACTTCAGGCGTTGACTACCACGAAACATTTAGTCCAGTAATTAAGGCTTCCACTCTAAGAATAATTATGTCACTTGCTGTCTCAAAGGGTTGGAGTGTTAGATAAGTTGATATTAACAATGCCTTCCTGAATGGAAAGCTAAACGAAGTAGTGTTTATGAAGCAGCCAGAAGGCTTCATTGACAAAGCCCATCCAACTTTTGTTTGCAGACTTGAAAAGATTCTTTATGGACTCAAACAAGCCCCTAGAGCGTGGTATGAAAGCTTAAAAGGAACTCTCTTAGACTGGAAGTTTACCAAGTCCAAAGCAGACAGCTCCTTGTTCTTTTATATGAATCAGAGGCAAGTAATTTTCTGCTTGGTATATGTTGATGATATAGTAATCACTGGAAATGATCACAAAGTGCTGCAAGGCTTTATTGACAAACTAAACACAATGTTCGCACTAAAGGACATGGGTGAACTACATCAGTTATTAGGAATTGAAGAAAGGAGGTATGAATAAAGAATGTGTCTCACTCAAGTTAAGTACATAAAGGACTTGCTCAAAAGGTTTAATTTTGAGCACCTTAAACCTTGTGCAACACCTATAATAGTAGGTAAGTGCATCTCTAAAAATGAAGGTGAGAAAAAGGCAGATCCCTTCTTATACAGAAGTGCAATAGGTGGACTTCAGTACCTTGCACATACTCGACCTGGTATAAGTTTTGCAGTAAATAAGTTGAGTCAATTTCTACAAACTGCTTCAGACATTCATTGGAAGGCAGTAAAGAAGATTTTCAGATATCTAAAGGCTACAATTGAACAAGGTCTATGGATCCAAATGAGTGACATAATGAACATCACGGGGTTTGCTGATGCTGATTGAGTATCTTATCCTGATGATAGAAGATCAACAGCCGGCTATTGTGTCTATCTAGGAGATACCTTGGTGGCCTAGTCTTCAAAGAAACAACAGGTGGTAACAAGGTCAAGTGCTGAATCAGAGTATAGAGCACTAGCACAACCCTCTGCTGAGATAACTTGGGTTAAGTCACTGCTTAAAGAAATCAAATTATAGCCTACTTGACCTCCTATTTTGTGGTGTGATAATCTAAGTGCCAGTGCATTAGCCTCTAATCTAGTTTATCATGCTCGAACTAAACGCATTGAACTAGATATACATTTTGTTAGAGATAAAGTTGATGAAGGAAAGTTAAAGATACAATACATTCCATCATCTGATCAAACCGTAGATTTGTTAACCAAACCACTTGCTCATTCCAGGTTCTTGTTTCTTAAAGACAAGCTTGGAGTTAATGGATAAACTCCCGCTTGGGGGAGGATGTTAATATGTATACAAGTAGCTATAAAACTAGCTGATCAACACACTCCAATGTAGGCGTGTGTACTGGAATATTCATGCTTCAGGTTGTGAGCTGATTGTACACTTGAGACCCCAATTGATTGATGTAACCGTATTGATTCTTCACGTGCAATTGTATTTCTTTTACTTGCTCACCATTCCAGCATTTTGTATATATTAGCAGCCATTGTATTTTGTATTGTATCGAATAAAATCTTTTCTTCTTCTTCTTCTAGTTATTAAGCTCTCAATTCAGTTTTTCATTGAATTCTAACTCTCCATTCCATAAAAATAGTCATATTTTTCCTTTTTCGTCCGTCCCAAATTATAGTTCTATTTCGTATTTGATAGTGTAGTTAATATATTAGTTTCCTAATATGGGCATGTTCTTTATTATCACAAATATAAACTACTCCATTATTCAATTGTAGTTGGAGCAATAAATTAAAAAAAAAAATCATATTTATTTGTATTTGTATTGGATGGATTTGGAATGTTCATTACGATGATTTTTCATTAAACATGATTTATACCGAGACTAGTTTAATTTCCCTAAATATTGCATTCATAATTAATTACTTTTAATATTGATTACATTAATGTAAGGGCATATTATGAAAAATGATAGTAAAATTTTTTATTTACCTATATTAACTCTTTTTTTTTAAAATTTGTGTAAAAAAAAAAAGAAATATGAATATCTTTATGGGATGGAGGGCAATGGCGGAGCCAGTACCCGACGAAGGGTGCGGCCGCGCAAGCTGGCTCCACCGAAGTCGCTGTCGTCGAATCGGAAATGGAAAGAGAGAAGCAAGAAAAAAGAATCAGGCGTTGAGGTTGAAGATGAAGATTGGGCCCTTTTTTTTTGTTTTTAATTGTGATGGTGGGCTTTTTTATCATTACTTATTGGGCCTCTTGTTTTTTATTAAAAAAAAAGGTCCAAGTCCCAACCAAATGCCCAAGGGAAAAAAAATCATATTTAAGGTGTTTTCTTTACCTCAATTCAAAAATAAGGAAAATAGTTTAAAAATTCAAAAATCAGGTATTCATTTAATTAATTAAAAATATTTATTAAATAAAGATAATAAAGTCACATTTTGTGATTAATGGTCACATATTCATAATTTTAAGTTACAGATTTATTTACTGGTCACATATCGTTAAATTTTTTGATCCCAAATTATTTCGAGGTCACAGATTTTTAAATTAGTTGGTCACATATTATTTCGAGGTCACAGATTATTAAATTTTTAGGTCACATTTGAGTAATTGGTCACAGATTGACAAAATTTTGGTCACAGATTGACAAAATTTTGGTCACAGATTGACGATACTTGGTCACAGGTCACAGATCGACCAACACAGACTACCCAGCCACAAAACACACGACTGAACCCCAACATCGATAGATCCACCACCACCAAAAGCTAACCACAACCACCACCTCTAGCTAACAGCCAACCACAACCCCCAGCCAACAATAGATCCACCTCCATCGTTGGTCAGAGAGCAGTGATGACGTCATCGCCGTTGTAGCTAAAAATCGACAATGACCGCTATAGTAAAAAACACCCCAACACGAAACCCACCAACACTCCAAAGCCCAACAAAAATACAACCACCGCAAACCATACACATACCACCACTGTCCACGGTCACAAAATCACGCGCAAGCGCCGCCAACCACGTACACGCACCTCCGACGTTCAGATCTGTGGGTTCAGATCGCCAAGGTACAACATATCATCATCACAAAATGCTGCTGTAATCCGACCCAGATAGCTACCATAGATCTCATCGGTTTTGAGAGAGAGGGAGATGAGAGAGGTGAGAGAGTTGCAACAGATTTTAAGAGAGAAAGAGAGATGTGAGATACGAGAAAAAGTCGACACAAGTTTTGAGGGAGAGACAGTTGCCACAGGTTTACAGAGAGAGAGATGATAAAGAATTGTTTTTATAATTATTAATATTAATATTTTTGATTAAATACCTGATTTATGATTAAAAAAACTTTGTATCTTACTGTTGAATTTTTATCTTTAAAGACCGGGTTTCCTGTAATTTCCTCAATGCCCAAACCCAATCTTATGTCCCCAAATTTCAATTGCAAAGTAGAAAATGCAAACCGAAAGAGCTGACGGAATCTCAATGCCTCTCTTCCGCCTTGAAGTCTAGCACAGTCGCACCCAGTGCCAGCGGTCCCAGTTGCCGACAGCCTCTGATCTCTGCCACTGCCCATTGACCTTCACTGTTGTAACTTGTGATACTAGTCCTCTCTTTTATTTTTAATGTTTTTGGTTTTTGTTCTTTCGGAGTTAGTTTAACTTTTTGATTTATCATTTATGATTTATATTTTATAAATTATGTTTATGAGTTAGGGATGTGTTTGGAAGCGTGTAGTGTATTGTTGATTGTAAGGATTTTGATTTTTGTGAATTTGAGAATTTAAGAATATTGAAGATTTTATTGTTGAATACTGAGGTTTATGATTATGAAAATTAGGAATTTGTAAATTTGAGAATATTTGATATAGGTGGACTATGAATCTGATTTGTGATAAATGACAATGATAAATTGGGGAATTTGTGTGATAAATAATAATCTTGTTGATGGAAATCGAAATTTTAAACTTTGTTATAGACTGATATTTCAACATGTGATAAACTTGGTGTATATAATTTTTACGTTTTAGTGTATTTACATATAGTTTGGAGAATTTTTAATATTATTTAATTAAAAATTAATAAATGACCAGACGTTGATTGTCTACGGTTAATGGTCAACAGTCAGTGGTCGTTGTAGCGGATCTCGAATCTTGGATCCGCTACTGATGGAGGGTGTAATTTAAAGTGGTTATAAACAACTATCAAACGTGCTTTAAGACTCACAATTTATTACGAAGGTAATTACCAAATTTGTCAAAATACATATATTCTTAGGATCAAAAGAAATAAAAAATTGTTCATGGTATAAAGAGTAATGAATTAAAAATTACTTCTACTAAGCCAAAATTAAACTTTAATTTCAATCATTTGCACCACATATTTCATGGCCCCACTGCTATACCTCCTAAGAAATTTCTAATAATCTTTCCCGTACAAAGGCATAATAAGATTGACAAATTTATGGATCTTGAGGAACTATGTCAGAGTCAACTTCGAGTAATCAAAATCCTTTTTTATATTAGTTATTTATTTTATCTATAATAAATGTGGGTCTTTTATTTCTTAACATGTATTGTAAAATGGTGGTCAATTCTAAAATGTCAAATCTTCAGACGAATCTAATTGCTCATTTGAGCTTTTTGAGCCTCTAATACTATTGTCAACCAAAATTTACAAATAATCAATAGCGAACATATGCTTCTGTCAGCAAACATTAAGCCCCTATTCGAATCATATTAAAATTATCATTTTCATTTTTGTACTCATTTTCAACCACACATTTTTCAATAAAATAGTATTTTCCATCACATCAATAACTTCTCCTTCTTTTTCAACCACACATTCTCCATCAATCTACTATTTTAAAATACATTCTTCCAAAATAATGTAGCTCAAACACACCCTTAAAGTCAACCAAAATCATGGGATAAGGTTAGCGAGAAATTGTAATACGAAGCCTCACAATCAATATTTTGCATAAGCAACGTGCAAATATATTTTTGTTAATTTTACCAGCTACTCCACATAAGCAAAAATCATTATCAAAGCACATGTAAATAAGAATGTCAAGCATGACTTTACAATCGATAAACGGCACGTGGATTGGTGAATAAAATGGAAAAAGTTAACAAATTCAGTTAGAAATTCACTAATCAATGACTGACATATGTCATTATCAAATAGGACTTAATTATAATCTCATTAGAAATCTATAAATATGGAAATTTGGGAAAACAAATCTGAATAGCATCCTTACGAAAATGCGCATTCATGTATTTGGTACAGACCTCGCATAGAAATATTTGCACGTTGAAAAATGTCAATTATGAATTAGGCTTTTCATAAGATCACGCATTATAATTAGTGCGTGGATTGACCTCGAAAATTGCAATACCTCGAGGGTTCATAAATAGTCAAACTCGAACTTCCAACCCTATTTGTTGATTATTCAATCTTGTTTTCGCTGAGAGTCAGTTATCTAGTAAACCAAGCCAATAGTTCAGTAAAATAAATTTCTGGACTTTTTTATTACAATGAATTGTTATAGCAAATGCCATCATAATTCAAATACAATCAAAAACAGTTTTAGGTTTGCTTTACGAAAAACCTGAACAAAGTATTGAACCTAACACAAATTATTAGCCTTGAAATTTGGGTACTATTTCTTGTCAATCAAAATTTATAAAGGATCAGGTTCTACTACTGCCAGCTGACATTTTTAAAGTCAACCAAGACCGTGTGCGAGCTCAAGATAAAGTTGAAAATGCGAAGCCTCAAAATCAATCTTGAACATAAACAAGCAAAAATACTATAACTAATTTCACAAAATATTTCACATCAACAAAAATCGTTATCAAAGAACACGTGCATAGGAACGTGAAGCATGACTTCACAACTAATAAATTAAGAACACGTAGACTAATGAATAAAACGAGAAAAACTAACAAATTCAGTTAGAAGTTCGTTAATCAATGATTGCCAAGTATCATTAACAGAAATAACTCAACCCCTGTTTGAGTCTCATTATTTCAAAATTCATTTTTCTCTAATGTTATTTTTAATCACATTCTTCCAATAAAATAATTTACACGTAAACTATTTTTTACTTTTTAAACACATATTCTTCCAAAAATCACTATTATAAGATCTGTTTTTTCAACTAAATGGGCTCAAACAAAGGCTTAATTGCACTCATGACCTAATGAATCTATAAGTAGGCATAATTGAAAACAAAGACATGCAAATCTGAGTATCCTGCTTTCAAATAATCGTTTCTTTTTTGTGCTCTTGATCAAAGCATAAAATCAGCGAGTTTAATGAGAAAAATCCTAACTGAGGAAATTATTAATCTCATTTTCGAGATCAACAATGAATTCAATGCCCTCTCATCATCCATACTATGAGTTCGTACCAACGAGGCATCAAATAACACAATTTCTATCAATTAAATTTCCATCAAGCTGGTCGATGGCTTTCTTCCATGATTGGAAGCTTTTTCGGCGGAAGGGTCAAAGCAAAGCCAGATTATAGTGACAAAATGAAGGGAGAAAAATAAGGGATTGTTTTGGAGTTAATATCCTAAATAGTCACCAAACTTTGTCAAAAGTTCCCAAAAGGTCACCGAACTTCAAAAGTTCCCTAAATAGTCACTGAACTTTGCAATAAACTCCTACGAGGTCACTGAACTTCGTTAATACCCTAAATAGTCATCGAACTTTGTCAAAACTTCCCTAGATAGTCACTCAACTTTGCAAAAAATTCCTAATTGATCCAACCATTGATGTATGGGTCTTAATTTACAAAGTTCGGTGACCTCTTGGGAGGTTTTGGCAAAGTTCGGTGACTATTTAGGGTATTAACGAAGCTCAATCACCTCCTAGGAACTTATTGTAAAGTTCAATGACTATTTAGAGAACTTTGAAAATTTGGTGACCTCCTTGGAACTTTTGGAAAAGTTCAATGACTATTTAGGGTATTAACCCGATTGTTTTGGTAATTTGTAAGTGTAAAAGTCAAATCAAATTTATTTGCTTTGGATAAGTAATGGTAAGTAACTCCATCCCAACATGAAACAGCAATTTTTCACAGTAGACAGACATTACGAAACCCTTTTTATCCACTTGCATCAAGGCAGAGAGTCGTTTAACGTGTCTTATTTACCATCCATGTAAAAGCTTCTTTAAACGCGAGATAATGTCACAAGGGTTATATTCATATCGCCAACACAAAATGACAAAACAGAATACGTAAAATTGTTATGAGGTTGAATAGTTATACTGCAAGAAGACTATCAGCTTCTTTTGCCAAATCTTGTTAACAAGCACCAACATGCTTGAAAAGGCTTTGAGCAAATCATTGCCTCAAGCTTTCGACAATGTAGGAGGCATATAGATCCCTGCAATGATAAGCATGCAATAGGAAAAATAGCTGTAGAAATTGCTTATAAGTCGTAAACAGACTTAAGATATTTGTATGAATAAAAAAAAAAAAAGCAACATAGTCGATTTTCGATTTAAGTAGAAGAATTTCAGATGACTCACATTGAGTACTTGATGGCATCAATTCCTGCTTCAGCAGGCAGAAAGTCATCTACTGCAACTGCCTTGTTCTCATTTTTCTTGTCTGTTCGATAGAAGTAAAGGATGTAGAACCCAAATATCCAAGAGAGTGAAGAACACAAATGAATGCCCAGAAGTTAAAACATGAGTATGAAACAATGAGCGCTATTAGTAATTTGATGGATACAATCCTCGAAAAAGCGGCGAATTTCAGCAAGACGGTGTGGCGGAAGTTCCTTTATGTCCGTATAATGGCGAAACTCAGGGTCATCAGCACATACGGCAATTATTTTGTCATCCTTTTCACCCTGTAGCCCAATTCACTGAAAAATTATTTTTCAAACCAAATGAAAGCAGTTCCAAATTTACATGGAAGAACAATCTAACTACCAACTTTAAGACTACTACAGATTTCTAAGGTCATACACACTGAAAAAGTCAACAGTATGCTGATAAGTTCTCTATAGGGGGTATGGTTTATAACTGAAAATATCAACTCTTCCAAGTTATATTAAAGCAAGTAACAAGTATAGTCGATCAATATTATCACAAAATTAAAGTAGGTCGAGCTATCCAATAGTTAAACACCAAAATGAGAGTCAATTTCTCGAACCTGTCTTTGAAAGCAGTATGACAACTCGAGCACACTTCATTAAGAGTAATTAAGAACTCTGAATTTCACAAAGACGTTTACCTGATCTATCATGGGCATCAATCCAATTGCACGTGCACGCAAGTAAGTACCAGGTAGTACAGGTTCCTGTTAAAAAATGAATCCATTTTGAGCACTTTTAATTAGTTTGTCGGAATAGAAATTACTCATGTAACATCTATAAAAGCACACTTAGTAAATATGAAAGAAACCTGCATCAGGACCAAAACATCTATAGGGTCGCCGTCTTCACAAATGGTGCGTGGTATGAAACCATAGTTGTGTGGATAGACAACTGATGAATAGAGAACTCTATCAACCTAAATAAATGTTTGAAAAAAACAACCACCGATTACTTGATGCAGGTGCACAAAAAATGGACACAAGTCCCAAAAAAAGTTCTTAATGAGGAAAATCATGCAATGCAAGCCATAACTGTGAAAACTTAGATAATGATAAAGTGGTTTTAGGTACAAATACAGCAATGCCAAGGAATTCTATTTGAATGACCAAAGTGCCCAGAGACAAGAAGAAGTGCATGCATAAAGTAAAACCTGTAGGACATTGGAAAATTTGGAACTGTGCTCATATAAATAAGAGAATATGGAAATTTTCATCACCTAGTATTATGATAAGATGAACACTGCACAGCAGCAGACACGAAATACTAAGATAAAAAGGATAACAATATATACATTGAGAAAAGAATAAACAATTCATTCCAAAAGAAACGTCGATGGGGATGATAATGAAGATCGGTGAAGTATGATATGAGATAAAGATCTTCAAGTCCCGTAAGACATGCATATCGAGTAGAAACATAGAAGCGTATCTTGAAATGTAGATGGTGAACAAAAATGAATTTAGCTCCGGTCCATTTTGCTAAAACTGAGGACCAGGTATTTGAAGTACTGATATTTCTTGAGGATTAAGTAATTTCATAATTCATGCCACATAGATGAAATAATTACTCACTTTGATAAGGCCACTGGTTTTGTCAAGCTCATATTTAACTTTGCTGCCTTTTCCAATTTCAATCACCTGCCATGTAACTTGGAATCAATATATGAAATTACAAATTAACTGGTTTATTTGCTTCATCACAGTAAAGTTTTGATATGTTACAAGAAAAAATTGACCAACACTCGGGTAAGATAAATATAGCAAGGTGACAGGATACAAGGGAATACAGATTTTCAACAGCGAAAATATAAGTTTTTCACAAAAAACTTGCTCACATGGAAGTCAATAATTATAGTAAACATAGATGGGATGGTCTGCTCAAGTCTTGCACTATATACATGACAACAAAAGAATAACATGAGGTACCTATACCACTCTGGCTCACATACAGTAATGTGTATTTGATGAACCAAAGAGGATTTCGCTATGCGTAAAAGTTTCGAGCGTGTATATAAGCAGAAGAACCACTCACACAGTTGAAAATTGCTGGAGCTCCTGGCCCTGCACAAATATCAAATCAAAGTTAATATTAAAACAAATAAAATCATAACCATGAGGTTGAGGGAAAAACCTACAAAATGGAAACCAGCAAACATACTGATCTACCTAGAATCAATTCCACCAAGTCTAAGATCAAGGTGGTAACTAAACATAAACTAGATAGATAAATGATACTCATTTTATATTATATGTAAAAATATGACCAACATTCAAGATCTAGATACTCTACCAATTTCCAGATCATGCCATGGGTGAGCAGCAACAGATCTCCGTGACATGGAAGAGAGAATTCTTTCATTGAGCACAACATGAGTGTTTCCCGAACTTCTTATACTCACTTGTCCACCATTGTCAGCCATATTATAATACCCTGCGCAAAAGAAAGAGATTAGCCAAATTTACTAAACCACTAGCAGGACCCAAGCTACGTTGAGGCCAACCCATGGCCCACCGCCAAATAAAAATTTATAATTTATTACAAATGGAATTTTTTTGAGAAATTGTACATGAAATGGACCAATCATCATGGTGAAAAGCCACAAATATACTATGCTTTTGGTAACAAATTTTTAATTGACAAAGTGTTGGACACAAGAAATTAAGTATTAACTATTTCTCAAATTTGATTTGCGGTTCACCACTTCAAAAAGACGAACTTGTAGAAATCAAAATTCTTCACAGATTTATAGTGAAGAATGATTGGATGCAAGATGGACAGTGGTTTTCTAACAAGTGTTACGATACCCTACACTGTAAGAAAAACTTTTGAAGGGATTAGTATATAATCTATCATAGGTGAGTCTGTAACACAATGAGACAAATGGATAGATTGATGAAGTGCATTTAGAACTCCAATATTAACGTGACCATTTTTTTCAGCATGCAGTTTTTGTTTGTTGATCATCGATGTAATA
This sequence comes from Fraxinus americana, assembly GCA_035079005.1. Classification (NCBI taxonomy): domain Eukaryota; kingdom Viridiplantae; phylum Streptophyta; class Magnoliopsida; order Lamiales; family Oleaceae; genus Fraxinus; species Fraxinus americana. The sequence goes on along the minus strand of CM068715.1, from coordinate 15,040,959 downwards.
TGCCTGTAGTTTTAAAATGGTTCATATGTCTATTCACAGTTCAAATCCACAATTGAGAGACTTGTTCGACTTTATGGTCGAAGGGTTTTTGATGAATAGTTTCTCTTCAATTAAACTAATATTTAAGAGAAAGTGAGGAAATTACCAACAGATACTAAGGTAAGGAAACTGTTACCAAAAAAATGGGTATAACAATAGGCATGAATTTAAAGTTTCTAACAAGACACCATCAATGGAGTGAGTATTACATATTTAAGATCAAACTTTCCTTGCATTAGTTTTCAGCCCCTTATTCAACTGAGTAGACTAGACACGTGGTGATAAGAAATATGGTTAGACAATCAATCATTCAAATCTAATTAAAAACATTCTATTCATGGATGATCAAGAATGACTGGTTTGGAAAACTATTCTACTTTGGCATAGCATTTTTCCTTGTGGAAAATGAGATTCAATTTTTTTTTTTTTTTTTTATGTAATACAAATTTCATCAATTAACCAATTTAGACATAATATCCAAAATTTAACTACAACCAACCAAATAGCCATCCAATGTTTTCGAATTAAAAAAAACACCCAACAGTTCTACTCTGCTAGTGTAAATAAGAAAAACCACATAAAAAAATTAAAATTACAGGTAATTACTGCATCAACACTACTAAATCCAAAATCACAATCCATTAGCACGATTAAAAAATTAGAAAAAAATTAATTCATTGGATTGCCAAAAATTTCAATCATCAATAGCAAAGATCAAAACCAGAACACGCTTCACCACTAGTAAATCAAAACCATCTGGTCGATTAAAAAATCAAAAAACAAATACCGTTCGAAAACAAAACGGGTGTCGATGAAGTTACTTTACCAAACAATCATCCTCAGTTACTAAAAAAGATATACAAATGCTCACTCAAGAAAACAGATAAAATAATTAAAAAAATAATAATAATAATACCTTGATATTGAGATCAGGCAAGTGTTACTTACAGTCAGAAAGGGGATAGAGAATTTGGAAATACGAAGCGTTTCGGTTGGCCTTATGAGAGGTGATGAAAAGATTGTGTGTTATGTGTTGTGCGTGTAGAAGTTCATGTAATAACTAATAAGAGGGTGGGAATTGCCCTGATCTATAAACTGTCTAGATTGGTCACCCATGTTTTTAATTTTATAAAATTATATTTCATTTTGTGTCTGTCTGAAAAATCGCTCACTAGCCTATCGAACTAGTAAGGACATTATCAAAAGACTGAAAATTATCCATTTCGAGTCGAAAGCAATGCCCATCTCAAAAATAAAAACTCAAATAACAACTAAGACAAGCAGTGGAGGAAGTGAAAAAGGAACATGAACATTACAATTCCAATTCCAATTCCAATTGAGAACCTATTGTGATTTATAACAAAATGTTGGACCAATAGTGTAATTTATTGTTAAACATAAGGATCCATTGGCTAATGAAAAATTAAGTTAAGGACCAATAGTGTAATGTTTCGAGATATTCCGTTTTTTATTCTCTGGCTTTCCATTTGAGCACACGGCTATCGTGCAATTTGATCTACCGTCAATTCAAGGTCAATCTGGGTCGGCGGATGTTGTATTCCTTTTAATCGACGGTTTATAGCTTTAGGCATCAGCAAATGGTCTTTTTACACAAAAGTGAATAAACTCTCTTTTCCACATAAACTTTATTATATTCCTTAGCTTTTGAATCGATATTGAATATTTGATTTTATTTTTCTAAATAAATAATTTCCTTTTTTATAACAAGTCATTTTTAACAGTTTAACATTGTTGTGAAATGACCTTTTTTTATACGTTGATTTTAACAATGGCACAGATTTTGACACACCTTGAAATATCAAACTTAATATACACATAGAGTGCACAAGTAGTTTAATTAATTTAATTTTTAATTATCTTAGTACCAAACTTTTTGGATTATTGACAAAGCTCATAATAAAATTTTAATATATGTTGATAAAAATTGATTAAATGTGTGGTTAAAAATACATAAAAATTATGGATCTCATTAAATGTATTATTAAAATCAAAATTTGACCAATTAAAAAGATGATTTTTTTTTTTTTTTACTAAGTTTTATCAAAATATGAGAACAATACTATAAATGAGTTAATTGTGATATTAGACCATGTTTGATAAGCCATATTTTCCAATGAAAGTGGGAAAAAATTTCCATTTTCTCACCCTGTTTGATGTATTAAATTTTACCTGAAAAATATTTTCCTATTTTCCCCTCACGTGACCTCTTTTCCCTGAAATCCTTGAAATATATTTCCCGTCTCAGAGTAGGTAAAACATTTTTCACAAAAATCAGGAAAATCAAACCCCATAAAATCGAACCCTTTCTTCCCCAAACCTTCTCTCGACACCGGACGTCGTTCGATTCGCCCTCTCACACAACATTGATTGCTACCGTTTTCTAGTTGAACCCAGCCGACGACCATTGTCTGCAGTCGTCTCTCACGGCGAACCCTGCGTCGCTTCCTCCTCCGTAGAAACAGGTAGGTTTCCTAGCTATTTTTTTTTTTTGGTTTCTAATTTCATCACTGCTGGTTCATACATTGAGCTACTTCACGGTTTCGTTTACGGATTTAAGCCCTTCTCTATGTTACATCTGCAATCTCGATGCCCATTTGCTGGAATTGTACATTTCGAACTGTGGGTTGTCGCCAATGGTGTTTCGATTTACTTGTTATTTTTGGATTTTCTTCCATGCCCATGTACTTGAATTTTCTTCCATGTCACCAATGGATTTTTTGTAATTGGCAAATGTATATTTTGACTTGCACAGAAATTTTTGCAAATTTGTGTCGTCTTTGATGAGATTATTAATTCTTACAATATGTAGGTCTCTCGTTTTTTAGCTTTTCCCAATTTTTCTCTTGAGCTTTTTTAACGATTTTGCCGTAGTCTGCTTGACTTGAACATCTTCTTGTTAACCATGCCCTCCCAATTTGAAGTTTTTTTTTTTTTTTGTTCTCTGCATCTCATTTCTTGTTGTTGCAATCAGTTTACTTATATTTGTGCTTTTTAACTAGTTTGTTTATCCCAATTTTTCTAAATCCACGCATCTTGTAACTTGTACGTTGTTGCTCTCAGGCCTTGAGAATTCTTTTCTCCAGCTAATTCTAGCTTCTTGATTTATGGTTTGGTTCATCAACGTGAATTTTGTTTTAAAGATTGTTGAGTGTCTGATAAGTTGTTATATTCTGCAGTGATTTAGGCTTCTTTAACTGTTTAGTTCTGTGAATCGTAGTATTTATTAATTCAACTTTTTGTGAGGGGAGAGAGAAAGGGTGGAACAGAGAGGGAGAGGTCTTTGGTGCTAGAACTTTTGAGAGGAGAGTGGAAGTGTTAAAGCTAGAGACGTGTTTTCTGATTATAGTAATTATTTATGTGATTAAGATTTGTTACCGTCTCATAAAAAAACTTGCGCTGCTAGGACAGGGGCCATATGTATTCATATAAATCTTGTCACTTGTTGAGTGGCCAATGGAAAGGGTTTCCAATGGAAAGTGTCTTGACCAGATTCATTTTCTGGAAACTGAGTAAAAGAGTAAGAAAACTTCCTGATGATTGTCATAGAGGACAGAGTACTGTTGTCTATATATAATGCATATGGGTCTACTTTGAGGTCCATTAATCTGGAAAAGTTCAAGATTTTTTACTCATATGGAATTGTTAAGTTTGGCAAACAAGCGTAGGGGTTTGGTTGAATTGGATTTATCCAATGTAATGGAGTTGACGAATGCTGGGGGAGGCTGCTATTGCAGAAGTTGAGAACTTGGAAAAGTTATTGATGGCAAGGTGCAAATTGGTATCAGATATTGAGATTGGGTGCATTGCTATGGCAACTTGTTTGCTGGTAACTTGTTAGTTAACTTGAAAGATAAATTTCATATAGGTTCTACTGTCTTGGTACTCTAGTCATTTATTAATTAATGATGCTCCATTAGAGGTTCTAGAGGGGATGCTAAAGAAAGTTTAATTACCTTATTGGTTCCAGCTTTAAAGATTTATGGATTAGCTTGTACTTTTGTTTATAAACCATGTAAATAAGCAACTGTCGGTGCAGATAAATGGCAGGGGGATTATGTACTCAATTTGATTTATTTTTATATGACATTTTTGTTCACTGTGATCACATAATTGGCAGACTGGCGCAGAATCATCATGCATCAGTTTTGATAATGAAAAATGTATGCTACTTCCAGCTTCTGAAGGGTTATTTTACAATCATCATGTGGCTGAATCATTCATCTCTACTTTACAGGGAAAGCCAGAATTCGGGAAGTGGAGGATCAAACTTTGTCCAAGATATGATGAGATGGAGAGAATATTTGGCAATGATGCAACAACTGGAAATGCAAGCTACGCTACGCTAGATACACAGAATCATGTGAATGGGCAATTTTTGTACATATTGGATGAATAGTTTTTGGTAGTCTCCCTAGAGCTGGATGTATTTTTTAAAAAATGTTTCTTTTTCTTGATGGATTTTGTAGCCCAGATGATTTATGTATAATGGGAATATATCATGCAACTTTGGGATGTCTATTCCCCCATGGGTATTAATTTGGGAAACAATGTGGGTTGTCGTTTCTTTTGTATTCTACATGAAGGTTCCAATATTGAAAAAAACCCACTAAGTCGTAGTTGGAAAAGATGGTTTAGGGTGAAACATTATTTTTCTTATATGAAGAAAACCCACTATTGAAAAAAATGCAATCCACCTTTGTGTCTTATCTGAAGAATCTTACACAGGTGAAACATTATTTTTCTTTACACTATTCAATTTTAAGCCATTTTTTCATATTATCTTTTGTTCATGGATTGTTGGACATTATAAATGGCTATAAAACACCAATTGTTGGGAAAAAAATTACATGGAAAATAAAGCCTATCAAACAGTTAAAGATGAAAAAAATCATAATTTTCCATGGAAAAAAAAAAGCCGATCAAACACAAAAAGATGGAAAATCTCAACATTTTTAGGTGAAAAATTATACAAATCAAACGCAACTAATTGACAATTTGTGGGAAAAAAATTTCTAGGCAAATATTTTCCCTGGAATTCATTTTCTTTCCACTCATTTTTCACCCTTGCAATCAAATGAACCTTAGAGTCAATCTGGTCATTAAATCTATTAATTGCATTTTTAACGACATTTATAATTATTTAATTCATAACTTTTAACCACTTACTATTTATGCATTTCATAGAATCTAAAGCTAATAATAAAATAAAAATTTTGCCAAACAAGCTCTAAACACACCTATTCACTTTTAAACCAACATGGCATATTAATGCTTTAAAGTGAAATTTAAATAACTTATTGTTGACTATGGTGATTAATCAAGAAAAAAATCTATAAAAGATTGGTTAGAATAGCAATTTACACTATTAGGTCTACTATTAGGCTAGGGACAGTAGAGCCCGAAAGGCACCAAGGACCAAAGAGCCGAATCGCAATTTTCAACGAGTCTACTATCACAATATCAATGATTATCATGATATAGCAAACACTCTCGAAAGAAGCAATTTTCACATAATAGAAAAGAGGATCGCCCCCAATAAAGGAATGTGAATATACCCTAGTCAAGGTAGTATGCCAACTGTTATGGGTCTTCTGAAGCCCCTCCACCTCATTCGCCCTCTTCATCGGCCACGTGTTGTCTGAACCGATCTGACATTACCACGTGGCAGACGAGCTGAATACGTGACAGATGAACTGATTCCATATCTTCCAACTGAAATACTGCTGCCCCTCCCCATAGAAGAACCGGACTCATCCGCCCTTTACGACGAATGCAAATGCCCGCACTCCGCACCCGACACTTCACGATCCTCCTCGCTACACCAAGATCTTTTAGGAGATCTCCAAAGTCAAGTCCTTGACTTATTGATGAGACGTGTGGCAGGTCTCAAATGGTCAATTCAAGCTGACATGTCAGAAACCATTTAATACCCGCCAACCTATGGTTTGACGGATTGACGCCTGCGAGACAACGGCTCATAAGAGATCTGAAGACACGTGCCCCTCTATCCAACTGTCGACCTCTTCCCTTTGCTAGTATAAATACCCCATTCTTAGCTGGAATATTGACTTGATCGTCAGAATGCTCGTGGCCGGCTCCAACCTCATCGGAAAAGGCCACGAGTGACTAACGACATGTTATTGTGCGTAAGGAAAAGTGGACGTGAAGACTTATTCTATTGGCCACGTGTCCAGCCATTTTTGGGGTGCAGTCCTTGGCCCTTCGCCAAATAGGGAATAGACTTCATTGGTCCTCTAACCAAAGGAAGATGAAGCGCACGCTTCGCCATTGTTGCTATTGACTACTTTACGAAATGGGTCGAGGCGGAGCCATTGTCTAAGATCACTGAGGTAAACACTTCGAAGTTTCTCTGGAAGAACATCATCTACATGTTCGGCATACCTTACTCTCTAGTCACTAACAATGGAAAACAATTCGACAACAAGAAGATTAGGGACTTATGTGATGAGCTCGGGGATTAGAAAGCATTTTTCTTCACCTCATCATCCCCAAGCCAATGGCCAGATCGAAGCTGTCAACAAAACCATCAAACTCATCCTAAAAAGGAAATTGGACATTTCCAAAGGAGCCTGGGTTGATAAACTCTCCCAGGTCCTTTGGGCCATCTGAACTACATGTAAAACAGTAACTGGGGAGACCCCATTCTCAATGGCTTATGGTGCCGAAGCAATGTACCTGTGGAGATTTTCTCCACGTCGCATCCATTTCAATGACGTGACAAACGACGACCTGAGAAAGCTCAAACTCGAACTCGAACTGATCAAAGAAATGAGAGACGACTCTCAGGTTAAATTCACCTCTTATCAGCGTAAAATGATATAATACTACACGCCAAAGTGAAAAGGAAAGCCCTCCGTATCGGCGACCGGCGCTCCAGAAAGTTTTCCAATCATCCAGGGATCCGGGCACAGGGACCTTGGGGCTAAATTGGGAAGGACCGTACCGAATTGTCCAAGATTTAAGGCCAACACGTACAGGATCGAAGATCTGGGGGGAAAACGAAGCCCCACCCATGGAACATCAAACATCTGAGGAAGTACTATTAATAGGGTGCTCTTATCTATGTAAATATTGCAAATCACATGAACGAACTGCTTTCTGCTTCCATTCCGTTTCAATGAATTCGCCGATGTGATGCTACTTGTTATTCATTAGCTTCCATTTTCTTAAGTGGTTAACCTTCGCCGATGCGATGCTACTTGTTATTCATTGGCTTCTTCCATTTTCTTAAGCGGTTGTGTTTTGACGATGCGATCACATTTAAAACAAAGTTCTAGTTTGCTGTCAATCGAAATGAAGTAACAACGCTTGGAAGAAAATAAATTTCATTTACTACAGAATAAGGCCGAAGCCGAGTACCAAAAAAAAAAAAAACAAAATCTAGTCTACGTTTACAATAGCCCCTTCCCCAACTTCTTCCTAAGGAGCCTCCTCCCCCGCCGCCTCCTCAGCCACTGGCCTACCCTCGGTTGGGCCACCGAACTCCTCTTTGATGAAGGCAATGTCCAGCTCTGGATACCTCTCCCGCAGGCAAGACATGATCTCTTGGGTACTCCATGAAGCCCAGTAGTTGGCGAAGTCATCATACTCCGGCATTTGGTCGAAGTTATCTTCATAGTTCTGAACCGCTGCCTCGCCTACTATTTTCACTTAGAACTTCAGGGATTCAATCTCCTCCACTTGGGCCTCTGAGAGCATCATCAGCCTAGCCTTTTCCTTGTTGGCCTCAACCAGAGCCTCTAAGGCAATCCTCTGTGATCATTGGCCTGGTCAACTCTCTTATTCAAAGCCAGCACCTGGGATACCAATTCGTGCAACTCATTCTTGTTAAGTATTTTTTTAGAGAGGAAGCGCTTAAAGGAGGACTGAACTGAAAAACTTACTCTGGCTTGCTATTAAGCCATGGAGGAAGAAGGCAGTGTTTTTGTCGATTAGCTTGTTGTAACTCCTCTCTGGAAGGGACGTCCGGTAGAGCTGGCTTATGATATCCCACTCGTCTTCAGATATCTCGTACTTAGGAAGGGAAACTGCAAACAACATAAATATTAAGACCATAAGAAAAGTGTTAAGGTAAATCGACTCGGGAAGGACATTTACTATTCATAGAGTAGGATGTGGGTACAGTAAGTGGCACCACGTGGTTCGTTCTCCATGGTGTCCCATCTCTCGGCTACCCAAAACCAGGAGCTCTTCCATCCTTTGATCGAAGTGGGCACTGTTTAGGAAAAATAATTGTTCGTTTTAAATCATCGCAAGTGTACGGTTCGTAACAAGTAATAAAGTGGAATTGAGAATTTCGAATATTGTTCCCACAGAGATTGAATTCGTTTGATTCTAACTACCGAAATATTAACCGAATCTATAGATTTTTTGAGATGATTATTAAGATTTGTAACTAAACAAAGATTATATATGCAACTTATCTAAATTTTACCAACTAACTAAATGCAATTAAAAGTTCGAATGCGAAGTGAATGTTTCTTATGAATAACAAACGAGTACTAGGATCACGAATCCTCTTGCAATGTTCGCCTTGGAATCTGGTTCTACAACATTGACAACATGCTTAACATTTTGAAAAATCAATTATCCAACATATCCAACAATCTCTCTCGAGAATTGCTGGACCTATTCATGTAAACCACCCTACTATATCTCTATGACAAATGTAAATTCAAAAGAACACATGTATTTTTATGATCACTTAAAGATTTACACAAAGTATAGAGGTATATCTCTATCCCCTATCGGACCTTACGATGACTAATACCTCGTCAAGTCTATTCCACTTCTCTCGAATGCATGAAATAGACCAATACACTCACACAATCACATGCATAATAATTGTGGAAACAAATAAGTGAATAAAAGTCATTCAAACCTCAAAACATGTTTTAATTGTCAATAACTGTAAAACTAAAATCCAAAGTTACATAGCAAAGTTCATCAATCTCCTAGTACAAATAGATCTAGCCTAACATGGAGAAACTAATAAAATACAAAATTAAAGTAAAAGAAGACATAACCAAAATACAGTTTTGCTTCAAATCCAAGAATTCTTGTAGTTTTGATGTGAAATCCTTGCCCCAAAATCTTCTTCTTGATGTATTCTAGGGTTCTCTTTGTATTGTAATATCTCTCCCCCCTTTTTGGACGATCCTAGGGTTTTAAAATACCCCTCAAAATTCGTTTCCATAAAAGTTGTAGTCAAATTAGGAAACCATAATTTTTTTTCGGAAATGGCCTGGGCGAGCACCCAGTACAAAATGGGGCGATCGCTAGGGGTGTCCAAAAGTTTCGAACCGGACCGAACCGAACTGAGCGGTTCTTCATAAATTAAATACCCGAACGGGTACCCGTATCGAAAACCGATGGGTTTGGGTCGGGTCTCGGGTCTATACCAAGAACCGAAGAACCGAAACTAAATATTTTTTTTATTTTTTATATTGAATTAATTAAATTATTTTATTTTTTTCTATACAAATTAACAAATTAATTAAATAAATCAGCTTATTTCATAATTTTAATTTTAAAGCCCAACTCATTTTTAAAACCCATTAACCCTTTTTAATTTGAAACAAATGAATATACTTTATATAATTTTGCTGTAATATTAATATCTATTTTTTGGTATTTGTATGCATTGAATTAATCTTATTGGACGGCTAGTTATTTATATGTTTTTGAATTGGATTACGTTAATTTGTAAAAGTTACGAATGAAATGTCATTAGTTGTATTTATGTAGTATTGCTGTAAATATCAAAAAATGTGATTATGGTATGGAACCGAACGGAACGGAACCGACCCGAACCGAACGGAACGGAACCAAACCCGAACGGTTCCATAATTATATTTGGACTCGACGGGTCCATTTATTAAATACCCGAAAGTTTTGGATCGGTTCGGGTCTCTTCAGAACCGAACCGAACCGACTCACGGACAGCCCTAGCGGTCGCCCAGGCTAATGTTTTTACTTCTGCTGATAGTTTTAAGGTTGGGCAGCTGCCCGACAAAATATATGGGCGGTTGCCCAGGCCAAATTTTCGCCACTTTTCTTTTCCACCTTTTTCTATATTTTTTCTTCCATCTTGGTCTTCCTCATCAAATTAATTCAGTTTTAATGCTTCAACTTTCCCCAAATGCATGTTGGTCACCAAAATTCCATCAATTAACTCATTTATCCTTCTTTTTTTTCCAATTGCTTCTAAATAGGTCCAAAATTGGAATAAGATAAAAATAACCCTAGTTAAGTAAAATGCAATAATAAAACGACACAAAAGTTTAGTAAAATGGCCTCGAATAAGTATACAAAAATGTACTTATCAAACACCCCCAAACTAAAGCCTTTGTTTATCCTCGAACAAAACAAGATATGGCTTAATCAACACAAAATATAGCTTAACAACATGCTGTGTCTCAGGATTGGAGTTCAGTAAGAGACCACATGAACAATTATAGCCGTGCAAAATCGCATCAATCTCCATGTGTCATATGCAAAACTCAACGTGTGTATGTGAAAACTCATACCAGCATATCAGGATAATGACTGACTCATACCCAACCCATTGTAGTCAAATTTTTTCGCTCTCATCGCTTGAAAGATACACATTCTCCCAAATTTATTCTTTTCACTCAATTATCTCAGGATGTGTTCTAATGCTGAACTCATTTATATCTATTCATTTTCCTCTCTCAGTTCGGATGAATCATACTATCACAATTTCACACTTTAATAAATAGAGGCTCTCCCATTTTTAATTACTTCAACCCTTGAGATTAAATTGAGCTAATTGCCTCGCATTAGAGATATAGTCTTATCAACCGAGTGTCTGGGGCTAATCAATACATTTCATATACATCAGTACATATGTATTTCATCAATAGATAGATACCATTTTTTTCTTTTTCTCTTTTCTTTTATATAATATCTTTCATTTACTTTCTATATAACTATTGTAGCAAGCTTTAAGCCAATGACTCCCAAGTCGGATGACCATAAGGTTGGTAGGTTTTAAACCCTTGCAGGCTTAATCACTCGAGTTATATAGGCTCAAACAGATGTCTTTGTTTATTCAATGATTAGTGCAATGCCTTTTTTCTTTTAGACACCCAATTTCTAAAACTACACTCTAACTTGAAACTTTCACTTCGTTTTCATCTCGTTGGTTTTAGAAAATCTACACATAACATCATACACAGAACCCCTACTCATCTCAGTGTTCCCTTACAACAGTTCAATCACCTCCAAACTATTCTAAAAATTGGTCATGGTTTAGTACAATAAAGGTTTTTTAGGATTTTCTAAGTTCACCTATTTCTAAGTAATGAGTCAACTCGTTAGCTCAATATGCAAACAGGATTGTCTGCGCAAAGTAAATGAAGTTTCACATAAACATGTTTTGATCAATTTAATGATGCACGGCTTTCACCATTCATGGTCCACATATAGCCCAATAAAAGTCATCATGGTTAGCAGGATTTTTAAACCCATGCAAGCACACAAAATTCTAAACTACTACTAGAAATGCGTAAAACTAAGAATAACCCGACAAAGAATGAAAACTGAAATTAAATTTTTTTTCACACAATCACACAAAAACTACAGTAACGTGATGAATGAAATATTCTCACCCCCAAAATGTATACAGAACATTGTCCTCAATGTTTAAAAAATAATAAAATGAAAACTTAACAACGCATAAAATTAAGAATAAATTTACAGAAGATAAAGAACAAAGGGTGATGAATACTCCCCTGATCGATGGGGATGCGAATGTGAAGATGGTGGAGGAAAAAGAAGTGTGGACCATGCATAGGCTTTTTTATTACCTGTAGAGACGATGAAAAAGTAATCTTATTAAAAATTATAAAAAAAAATACCCCCCAAGATTCGTTTCCATAAGAGTTGTAGTCCAATTAGGAAACAAGAATTTGTTTTTCCTGAAATGGCCTGGGCGAGCGCCCAGTACAAAATGGGGTAGTCGCCCAGGCTAATTTTTTTTGCTTTTGTTAATAGTTTTAAGGTTGGGCGGCTGCTCATGCAAAATATATGGGCGGTTGCCCAAAATTTTCGCCACTTTCCTTTTCCGCCTTTTTCTTCATTATTTCTTCCATCTTGGTCTTCCTCATCAAATTATTTTTTATTGTAATGCTTCACCTTTTCCCCAAATGTATGTCGGTCACCAAAATTCCATCAATTAGCCCATTTATCCTTATTTATTTTCCAATTACTTCTAAACAGGTCCAAAACTGAAATAAGATAAAAATAACCTAAGTTAAGTAAAATGCAATAATATAATGACACAAAATCTTAGTAAAATGGCCCCGAATAAGTGTGCAAAAATGCACTTATCAAGCATCCCGACTACAAAATGGGAGTGGGACCTCCACTGAGCTAGATAATACCAACCCTTGCCTTTTCCCCCCAGCCATGCTCTTCGTTAAATAAAGGAAATGAAATACGCTAAATGGCATGTCTACCCTAAGGCTGGCCCGATGCCACAACATCCATGACCCCACCATCTGGGACCATGAGTTCGGATTGAGCTGGGTTGGGGCCAATCCGTACGATCGGAGAACTAGCCTGAAGAATGGATGAAATAGAAGTCTAAGGCTAGCCCTAAACAGGTTTTCACTCACTGCTACACATCCTCGGCATCGGGTAGCAAGCCCTCTCATTCGGTTCAGACACGATCAATTCTACACTATCTCATATCCTAAAGACCCTCCTACACATTTCTAAGATCTCCAAAGTGACAGTCGAAGGGTAGTTGTAAGCCCCTCATTGAATGGAAGTGTCTACGGGGGAGGCTGGACGCCTCCAAATCCGGGGTGATGAATATGAATATGGGCTCCCTAATCCGGGGTGATGAATATGGGCTCCCTAAGTCCAGAACCCTCCTCACATTGCCTCTACTCACTCATCGGCCCACTAATAGAATCCTCAACATCCATCCCAAATGATTTTTTGAAAGTTCGAAAGGAAAAAGGGAAGAAATGGGAAATGTATTGTTACCTAGATTCGAAAACAGGTTTCACTCCCCAGAATCCTCAAAATATTCGTCGGAGCTCTAGTTACTCGTTGGAGAAGAAAATCATAATGAATTCTTGAGAGTTCGGAGGCACTTTTGAAATTTCTAAAAAGGTAAAGAGTGAAAAAGTGGAGCTTTATATAGGCATCTTAAGATCCACCCCGACCATTTGAACGTCACAAGTCACATCTGGACCATTCATGCCCAAGACCTACGATCATCGTTGAAACCAAGAGTCATACGAATCAAAGGCCTTGATAAGGAGGTGAATCCCACGCATGATCAGGATGCGCTATCTTAGGAGAAGGAGGCCGCCACCATCATTACCATTTATGGTAAGGGAGACGTGCATTGGAAGCAAGCAAATGCCTCCTCATGATTGCCTTGGGAAGGTGCAAAAAACTTTCAAATCATTGACATGTAACCCAAGGCCTAGGCCGTATCAACACGCGTTGCAACAACTCTTCAATTACCAACCCTATCACCTCGGCCGTATCGACACAGCATTGCAACAACTTTCCTTAAAGTTGCCAACACTAATCGCCTCGTCCTTCAGCCAGGATTTCACCTCCCAATAACTTTTCTCAAAGTTGCCAACACCGATCGCCTCGTCCTTCAGCCAGGACTTCGCCTTGCAACAACTTTCCTCAAAGTTGCCAACACCAATCGCCTCATCCTTCAGCCAGGACTTCGCCTTGCAACAACTTTCCTCAAAGTTGCCAACACCAATCGCCTGGTCCTTCAGCCAGGACTTCGCCTTGCAACAACTTTCCTCAAAGTTGCCAACACCAATCGCCTTGTCCTTCAGTCAAGACTTCACCTTGCAACAACTTTTCTCAAAGTTGCCAACACTAATCGCCTTGTCCTTTAGTCAGGACTTCACCTCGTAACAACTTAACCGCTTCTATAAAGTCCATGGATTATATGAATATCTATACGAGGACTTGGGGGATAGTTGCTACGGGTCTTCTGAAGCTCTTCCACCTCGTTCGCCCACTTCATCGGCCATGTGTTGTCCGAACCAATCTGGCATTACCACGTAGCAGACGAGCTGAATACGTGATAGACGAACTGATTCCATATCTTCGAACTGAAACACTGCTACCCTTCCCCATAGAAGAACCGAACTCATCCGCCTTTCATGACGGATGCAAAGGCCCGCACTTCGCACCCGGCACTTCACGATCCTCCTCGCCGTGCCAAGATCTTTTTGGAGATCTCCAAAGTCAAGTCCTTGACTTATAGATGAGGCGTGTGGCAGGTCTCAAACGGTCAATTTAAGTTGATATGTCAGAAAATATTTAATGCCCGCCAACTTATGGATTGACGCCTGTGAGATGACGGCTCATAAGAGATCTGAAGACACATGCCCCTCTATCCAACGGTCCACCTCTTTCCTTTGCTAGTATAAATACCCCCATACTGGTGAGAGTACGGGGATCCGAATTTTTGTGAACTTCTCATAACTCTCAACATATACCTAACTTCCCATTCTTAACTGGAATATTGACTTAATTGCCGAGTGCTCGCAGCTGCCTTCAACCCCACCAGAAATGGCCATGAGTGACTAATGATGTGTTATTGTGCATAGGGAAAAGTGGACGTGAAGACTTATTCTGTTGGCCATGTGTCTGAGTCATTTTCCGGTATCAACACTAACCTCAACAGAAGAGGCAAGGCGACGCCCTAAAGACAACCCTCTCGATCGTGACGAGAGGTAGAAGTTGAGCCTCAGCCTAAAGATGGACAAAGAATACATCCTCCAAGGAATGTAGACTGTAGTCCCTTCAAGGAGATAGGCATCATCTTTGGAGGCCCCTATGTGGATGGACAGTACAAAAACACCCAGAAGAATTATGTGGGGAAGGTCAGGGGATTGCACCATTCCTAGTGCGATGCCATAGCGGTGAAGGCAGTATAGGCTTGCAACGGATTGAAGCGAATGTTGGTCGACAATAAGAGCTCCATTACTTCATCTTCGGAGCCACTTTCTATAAAATAATGTGGATTATCCACAAACTCCCATTATCGACCCACTCTTTGGGTTCGTATGCAACTATATTACTTTGAAAGGCAAAATCACTCTTGCTATGGAAATGAGAGCAAATCCCTACGTGACTTGCCACATCATGGAGTTCTTAGTGAAAAATAACATGTTATCCTACCACAAAGTGTTGGAAAGACTAATTTTGAAAGAGTCATGGACAATTACTTCCATATATCACTTCTGCACTAAATTTTCCAAGGATCGTAGCATCAACACCGTCTAGAAGAATGATCCAGAACCCTCAAATCAAGGGTTGCCAAAGAGTCATGTGTTGACATCAAACGAGAAGTGTCATTTAGGGGGTTAAAAATGTGTTTCTTAATTTTCCCACTTTATGTATTTGTTGCTCTAGTAAGCTAACTTGTATCTATGCATCATTTTGCATCCTTTCAGAGGTTATTTTCTTTTTTACTCTTTTTTTATTTGGAACTTTTACATTCTAGAAGGGCACATGAACAACCTTATCTTAATAAAGCAAAAAAATTATATACCTCCTCAAAAATTTATGATGATACTCCTTCAGTTCCTGGTGTGCTACGTACTCTAATTCCAGCCGATGGTACTCAATTTCCAGCGTGCAACCTACTCTAAATTTTTTCATGGGTGCTTGTAATGTACTTCAATTCCTACCTTGCGACATACACCAACTTTTGTCAATAAGAGTCCGTTTGATTGCAAGAATAAAATTTGTGTGGAAAAAAAAATGAATTTCAAGGAATTGAATTGCCTAGAACTTGTTTTATTGGGAATTGTCAATTAATTGTGATTGATTAGTATAATTTTTCACCTGGAAAATATTGAAATTTTGAATATTTTGATGTTCGTTTGGCTTTATTTTATATGAAAATTGTCCATTAAAAGGATATAATTTGTTATAATTAAAGATACAATTTGTTTCCATTACAAAAAAAAAAGGGAAGTTGCCTAGAAAAAGCCTTTCCCACCAAAGTGGTGGGAAAAGTTTTTCTTCAAAAACCAAGAAAAATGACAAAATGGGGGTTGGGTGGAAAATCATTTGCCAAGAAAATTTTGTCTATCAAACAAGCAAAAATGTGGAAAATGGAAAACCAATTCCTAATTCCATGAAAAAGAAATACTATCAAACAAGGCTTAATAGTTTAATTGCTGTTCTTTAACCTACTCCAATTTCATCTCTTGAAATTGAATGAGATCCGAGGTAAAGAAAGCAAATATCTAAATATCACATTAATCTATGAGATGATAAGGGTAGACAAGCATGTGTGAAAGCATATTATTTTCATTTTTTTCTTTGTAAATGGGTCCACTCATTCAATACTGATCATTATTGAATTTGACAACTAGAAAAGAGTTAACTATGGAGGATGATTTCTTGCTAATTGCGTGACTCTACCTGGAACGAGAGTTTATTGAGGCAATAGATACAAATTCCGTGATGGTGAATTTGATGATGAAGAATCTCGTTAGGCACAAGATAATGTCGCATTTCGAATTTTATTCTTATATAGGCTGTTTTTAGCTTCTATTTGGGAAGAATTTATAAATACATATAAATGAGTGACAGAAAAATGAACTGTACTTGTACATTTATTGAAATGTGTATTTGTCTATTTATAAATAGTTAAATAGATGCTTAAATGTTAGTCCCCAAAAATGAAGTCTAGTTCGCCCCTAGATGACTATGTTAGCATGTTAGAGATTACAATGAGATTATTTGGCGCTATTCATGATAGCATCCATTTCGATTGTGATTCTATTTGTGGTGTTTCAAAAAGGATTAGTGGGGCGGGCTATGAGGAAAGTACGGTTATAAGTAATTATGAACGAGAGTGATATCATTCAATTATTCAAATGAATGAATCTGATTGATTATAGTACTTACTATTTAGATCTTGCAAATTTGTTACTTATTGGGTTTGGTCATTGATTCAAGATGAATAAATTGTAAAAATAAATAAATAAATAAATATATATATATATATATATATATATATATATATATATATATATATATATATATATATATATATATATATATATATATATATATATATATATATATTAAAAGTAACAAATTCGATTTCAGAGTCGGGTACCCACAGTTTTGACTTAAGAACCAAGAACCACTATTCTAAAACCTCCGATTCTGATTCTAATTACGGAGGTTCGATTCTGATTAAAATGTCCATTCCTAGGTACTAGGAACACAAAAAGTAATATCTTCATTCCAACTAGACAACACATATGAAATAGATTCATTTTTTGGTTAATAGTTAAAAACCGATATGTCCAGGTTTATCACCTTATAATTTTATCAATTACTTATCCCCTTTAATATAGTTCAATGAACAAAAGACATGCTTACAATAGTCGACATGATTGACTTGTCACGAACATATCATGGTAGATTTAGATGACATGGGTTTTGAGAGGCATACTTGTCAGTTTCTTTGAATAAAAAGCATCATCATACTCTTGTATTTCAAATTTAATATTTGGTTTCCATTACAAAATATGAAATTGTTATGAACCCGAATTTGTTCCTTTCTATATGAAAGCAGCATCCAATTTTGATATCATCACTGCGACATTTTTGAATTTCAAGCTTGCAGTGATAAATGTCTTCCAAAATCAATACTTTTAACTTATGAGCAACTTTAGTCTTTATACTCAAAATAGTTCATTTAATTCGGATTGTTTCTCCTATCAAAGATTTTGACAAATATATTTGACAAAAAAATCTCAATCAATGAATTAAATTTAATTCAGTAAAATAATTTAAAATTCCAAAATGAGTTTCGCCAATTACAATAAATAAATAAATAAATATAAATAATCTCCCTATGTATCCCACCTCACTCCACCCCCACCCTTACCATCCCTTCTTTTTCTCTCCATCCCTATGCATGTATTAAACTCGTGATAATCAAAATCAGGATACCATCAATATTTTAAATAATAAATAAAAAAATTAGATTTTCAATTGATTTCCAAAATTAAGCTCTCGGGGGAAAACACTATTTCAGTACTTTTTATTGGAAAATTATTTGTCCAATTCTTTAGATTTTTCTTTTTCCAAGTTTTGTGAGAAGATAGAATATAAGTTTATAGACTTGTGTATATTATAATGAGAACCAGAACTTTACATTTATAAGGACTGATTAGGAATACCACGGTAATAGTTTCTAGGACTATAGGGGTACAATTGTCGTTTGCTAATAAACTTACAATTTACAATATTTCCCATTGAATAACACATTACAAAATATGTGTCTCATTAAAACCTTGTTTGATAAAAGTCTAATGGGACAAAAAAAATAAAATGAAGGAAAAAGAATACAGTTATTTTGGAGTATTAAAGATAAATACTGCATCATTATAACATTGCTTAGAAAACTCTGTGGGATAAAATCTAAACAAAGGAAAAAGAGTATAGCTGCTCCTATGATGTTGATCACTGGAAATTTTTAAGTCAACGCATTCCAATCTTGTTTGATGAGTGTGTTTAACTCATCATATATATGCTAATTTACTTGCTTGTTTGTTAAATCTTGAGAGTGTTTATAACGTTTTAATGTGTGTTTTAATATTGTTTTGTAGGTTAGGTAATTTGGTGTGAACAGTGCAAGATTTAGAGAAAATAGTGATGTAAACATGAATCAAGGAGAAGTTGATGTTGATTTAGTGAAACTTGATGATTGGAGGCTAAAATGAAAGAAAAAAGTTAATAATGGTGAAAAATGGCAAGATTCAAAGTTTGAGTACTAAAATACAAAATTCAAAAGTTGTGTTGAACCATATGATGAAAATTCGAGAATGCTAGGATCAATCAGATGCAATTAGAATTCAAAATGAGTGAATATGATCAAAATGTTTTCACAAATCAATTTTCAACTGCACAAATATGTTCCAAATTTTTAGTTGGAGATTTAGATCCATTTTAGATATAGTAAATGTTCGAATTGGAAAATGTTATCGAAGTCAAGTTGTTGCCATTTGAATTATCTTTCTAATGTATTTTGAATTGCCTCAATCAGATATCAGGGGAGAAAATTATGATAAAAAAATACTGAAATATGTGCAGAGTTGAAGCAGGGAGATGGGGGAGAAAAATGACATTTCTCTAGCGCTAACTGGGTGCCTTGGTGCCATGTCACGTATAGTTAGGATTTTTCAAGTTTAAATCATCTTTTAAAAGCCCAATTTACTCCAACTCGTCCAAGGACTTTAAGAAGGCATAAATACCAATCTAAAGATGCCACTTTTTAACTATAATTCAACTGGGCAATTATCAAGAAATCAAGGAGAAATCAAGAACAACATCGCAAAGGAGATTGAAGATCTACCAAAACTAGTTTTTTCTATCATCTTCTCTATGTTGTTTTATTTGAATTTGATTATTTCTATGACTTTCGTCATGAACCAAACATCTAATATAGGATTTGATATAACCAAAACATGATAATATGATTTGATTTTATTATACTTAATTCTTTGAAATTTTCCAATCATGTTTATTTGTGTTATTTATTCTTAATGCTTTCAATTAATTGACCACTAATTCAATAATTAGATGCTTGTCAATTTCGACACTCGAGAGAAAAAATTTTAGATGTGATCATAGAATAACACAACTTAAGAAATTATAGGTTTCGAGAAAAAGAATAATTCCTTTGAACCATGTTCCAATAAGAACCACGAACTCGATAATTTCTAGATTTTAATTCAGAATAGAGATATTAGAATGTAAATATAGAATAATTTTTACTTAGCACTCAAGAGAGGGAGTATAGTTACATTAGGGTTCATTCTTATGAACTTGGAAAAATTGATTAGAAATAATTATATAATTGAGAATTATATCTGATAGTTATGTGAAAATCATAATCTTAGGCTTTCTCATCTTTATTATTCTTCTCACTTGCGTTTATTTGTTGAATTTGTCATCACATTCATCATGTTATCTTAATTAAAACAATTGATTTCAAATTTTATTAATCTAGACAACATAAGAGTTACACAATTATAGTACTTAGTTGAAATTAAATATCAGTCCCTGTA
This sequence comes from Fraxinus americana, assembly GCA_035079005.1. Lineage (NCBI taxonomy): Eukaryota > Viridiplantae > Streptophyta > Magnoliopsida > Lamiales > Oleaceae > Fraxinus > Fraxinus americana. The sequence goes on along the minus strand of CM068715.1, from coordinate 15,020,758 downwards.
GGTTCAAACATCTTTACTTGATCTTTATATTACAAAATTTGATACCGTACACTTGCAATATATTTACATTATAGAAAATACATAACAGTTGCACTTGATTCACATAATCTCCTACTAATATGCAACCCTCCTTGGCGATAGGTGTTCTCTAAGATGGTGGGGGTGGTTGAAATGGATACTGGATTTGACTTTGATTTTTAGCTATTACCCTTGCTTCTCTTTGTAATCTTCTACTCTTTCTAAATTTTCTTTCGATTTCAAGGTCTAGTAGAGCTAACTTGATCTTGTTAGAATCTTGCATATACAGATGAAAACCTAAAAGAAGTAAGACAAAAAGAAATTAGATAGTAAAATGAATAGCCGAAAAAAAAAATCGATTCTAATATAAACTAGAATTAAAACCGTTATTCCCCAACAACTGTGTTAAAACTTATTCGGTTGCAACCTGCAAGCGTATGAGATCGTTAATAAGTAATAGAGTAAGTGAGTTGAATTATTGTTCTACGAGAAATAATGTTTAATAATAGTGTACTAGATATTACCAAATTCAATATATCGTGATACAAAAGAGTTGATTTTGATTTCTATACTAATTCTAACTAAGAAAGCAATTAAAAATATAATTTTATCGATATGAGAGGAATGTATTGGATTTCTCCAATTCTCGACTGTATAAAGTAGTATTTTTCTAGTTTTAATGACAATCGGTAATTCAATTTTATTCAATATTCTTTTCTAAAATATATTAAACATATGTTTAACATAATCCGATCATATTTCTAGTTCGAATTCATATGAAAAACACACGTTAATTCACACGATTTATCATAAACGATTGCACACATCATAAATATTATTCCTAATACTTATTGGTCATGTGTTAAATATGAAGTGTGTACATATTGTGACACTCCCAACACTACGAATAAGCAATAATAATTTAATGGTGGCCAATCATTCAAACTATACAATATGAATGCATAAATAATCAAAACTCAAGAAATTCCTAAATTAACGAGTCTTGAATTGAAATTACCATCTCATAAGGTTCATCATCCATCCAATACAGAAGAGAACTTAGCGTAGCATTATTTTATCTAAATTAACAAGAGAAATTGAATAGGCATCACCCCAAAATAAGAAATAGTGACGAAGTAGAAAAATTCCACATTTTTTGCTTGAATCGGATTGTGAATCTTCAATATTCGTATATAATTTGCCTTGAATTGCGCTCTAGACTTGTTCTTTACTTCCAAAATATGTAAAATATGTGTAGAATTAGGTTGAATGAAGGTTGGGAATGTTCTAGCTGCGATTTAGAATATATAGGATGTCCCAAGATTGTTTCCATGTAAAGTTATATCAAAAGAAATATAATGAATTTTTTTCCCCAAGAATAGGACTTGAGGCTGCATGGCACTCTGTCTCGCAACCACATGGAAGGGCCAAGTTTGGGACCTTTTGGCTTTGGAGGCTCGAGTGTGGCCTCACCCAAGGTGAACCTTGCGGCCTCATGATTTACGTCAAGTATTAGTTTTCTCAATTTTGGTCCACAATGCATTTTTTATGCTTTTCACTTGTGATTTCTTCCTTTTAGTTTACAATTACCTCCAATTGAGCTTGTATAATATTTACTCTTCATTTTGTGTTCCGATGCAACTACTGGAATGTTGCAATTCGGTCCCATGGCTTTAATTTCGTCATTCTTCTCTATTTTTAGCTTGTTTTCTCAAATTCTTCATCAAATCATGAGTTTTATCTATTAACACAATACATAACAAATTATGTAAAATTTTATCAAAAGAATTATAAAACGACATTGTTTAAAATCCCGAATATGTGTAGAAAATACACTTATCATCAATAATACCTCGTGTCAACACAAGAAGAAAATTATAATAAAGCATATAACTAAGTTATATAAACAACACAAATAAAACATGGGTAATACTAAAACATATAACAATAAGTGCATCAATAACTTATAAATTAAACATGACGGTTGAGATATAACTATACTAGCAACACATAATATGATATCGATGTTATACAAAATACTTAAAAAAATATCAATAAGCTTAAATAACACATTATGCTAGTCAAATGATCAATCATAAAAAATATCTATGAGTTCCCCCTAAGTCAATTATCAAAATCAAATATAACAACGTATCAAATTCTCCCTCTAACATATATACTACCTAACTCCCTGAAATAAATAAAAACTAATATCTCCTCCCTTTTGTCACAAATTCCAAAGTGAAATAAGTAATAAATCATGAATAATACAGAAAGGTATACAAACTATGCAAAACATGTGATGAGAGAATAATTTTTTTTTTTTTTTTTGAAATCCTTTTCAATAGATTTTTAAATATAAAATCAACTAGTGAAAGCTCAAATCACATGAACGGTTATTTTCTTACTTATACATCATAATTCATAAAAAGTGAACTTTTCCCACAAAACCCATTTTAATCCTACGTGGAGTAAATTGTATAAGCAATCCATATGTGCAAAGTACAACTAATCTCATATAAGCAAGACATAGAACCTTAAATCCGTGAGAAATGACATGCAAAATAAGTCACTGGTGATTGAATATTTTCCTCAAAGTATAAAAGTCAAACCCATTACTACTAGGACCTTTTAAATAAAATGCTCATATTAAATTTTTCATTGTATAAATTTTGTTTCTCACCCTAACTGTAAGCGCACACGTGCACACACACACATACAACCATGCTTGGGGTACATCTTTGGCTAAGCCTTATTTGATTGAATATTACGTGACATTCTGTCATTAAACTGTTTAAACAAAAAATAGTTTTTGTAGCCAATATTTTTTGACAATACCTCATCTATCACCAAAGGGGGCAAAAAAATGATGTACAAATGACCTTTGTAACTTTTCTTCATCAAACTTGTAACTTTAGGTCGATGAATCTTAAGTCATATAACTATAGAACACTATTCTTAAGTCATAAAAGCTACGAATAAAAGTATCGGGGTGTATCACACAATTTTTCTATTGACAAATTATCCAATTCTTTTAAAGCTCAATATTTTTTTTCTATATGGAAAATATACTAGAGTTTAGGTCAGGTAGTTAAAGGTCATTTCATATTCAAGGTCACCTCACCACATCGATGACTGTCATTCCAAATCTCACACACGCGGTCAAACTCACTCACAAGAGTTTAATGTATGCAATGCAGATGATACATGAAATAACATATACCAAGTACTTCAAACAAGTTCCAAACAATGTTAATGGAAACTTTATTCACCATTCATTAAGTTTAGTACTACTTGATCATAAAATAACATGTCCAATAATATTAAATGATAGTGCTATGACATCAAAAATCATTTTTTTTTCAAATTGAAATAATGCAAAACAAATGATATAAGGAAAAATAGAATATGTAAATGCCATGAATCAATACAAACACATGCACCTAACAATCTACTCAATGAGACAAACAAACGCTCTTACTATGAAGAACAACACCACAATTTAAAACATCACTTTGACCAGAGATTTCACTCTTTTTGAGTTAAATCTTCTTAGAGAAAAATGTAATATTAGTCAAATAACTAATTATATTTGTCAAGTGACTCACCGATTAGTCAAGAATCTAATATGAATAGTTATATTTTGTTTGTTATTCCTAATCAAGAGTTTATGGTACCTAGGTCATATGTGACTTAATTGACCACAGTTGTGACATGTGGAACTGAATCTAAGGGCTACACTAGATTTCAAATTCTGAACTATAGGTTGAGGAAACCTATGTTGCATAGATAGACTAGTGATGTCCTAATTATTGTTCCCTACTCAAGAGTTTGCAATCCTAGGTTTTATATATCCTAACTTACCAAAGAGAAATGCTAATTGTATTGGGGGAGGGGTGACAACCCGCCGGACCGGCCCCCCACTATTTCAGGGGGTTATCAACACCCCCCCCCCCCCCGGGTAATCATAGCATTTCTCCTTACCACAATGGTTACACTTGGTGATGAACCTATGAGCAACTCTAGGTTTCAAGTTTTGAACCTTAGGCCTTATAGAGGCATATACAATCTTGCTTTTAGAAGAGTGAGCGGTATGAGAATTTGTTTCATTAAAACCTATACCTCGTCTATTCCTAACTAGTTTATTTCAATCTTCTTAGATCCGCTCAAAAAAGAAAGAAGTTGAGTACTTGATTTCTCGGGATCACTAGTAAAAGGTTTAACCTTAATCTCTAAGGACTCTCTCTCCCCTCAACTCACTAAGACTTCTAGTGGATTTCCCAAGTTTGATTGCAAGTCTCTTTCTATGTAATTCAAGATAATTCAATTTCTTAAATATGGATCTATTTACCTTTTTCAACTTAAGACTCTTCTTAAACATTAGATCATAACCTTCATTAATATCCCTATCATCCGTAGATCCTTCATCAGAAAGTAGTTGACTTGTTTAGATAAAAATGGGTCAAGAATCGAAATTAAGCTCTGATAGGAATTAGAAATTTACAACTACTAATAGTCGACTGAGTTGAACGTTTAGACACAGCTACACCTAGAGGTGTATAATACAGAAACAATAAAAAGCAACAAGTCGTTTATTATTTCTAGATGATTAAGTTTAATATCTAATTAAACATTAAGTGTCGATCAAGCAATATAAATCAAAGGCATAAAAGTAAATTACTCTCCTTGAAACATTTTTCACAAGGATAAAAAAATTCTAAGCAAATCTTACCAAAAGATCCACTAGAAAAGATAACTTACAGTTAGTTCAGATACAACTATACCTTAGTAGACTTTGACCACCTAACTCGTAAATCACCGAAGAGCCTCTTCGATTGTGCAACCTCCACTTTTCATAACTCTAGACTTCTTTTCCCTCCGTGTAGATAACCAAGAACGAACTTCATTTCCGAACAACTGGAACTCTAATCGTCTCTTCCCAACTTTAGAGTTCTGAAGGCTTATTGGTGAAGGTAAAAGTTTTTTATGCTTAATCTTTTGTATTTTGATCTTGTGCTTAAGTTAAGAAAGTTATAGGATTGATGTTTGATATTTGTAGGATATTCTCTTGAATGAACAAAGACCCAACACAGGTTTGAGATGAATTACAACCAGTATGAAGTGTTTGAAGTTGTGTGGGACCGTGAAAATTCATAAAATCATGAAATAGGGTTTAGGAATATAATACGATAGCCTGAGCGCTCACATCCTGTTAAAACCGCTCGAGCGCCTAGAGGGCAGCCAGCTAGCTATTTCTAAGGATTCGTCAATATTTTCAACATATCTTTTTCTCCCAATATCAGATTGAGGTGATTCAAAGTGTATTGAAAAGATAACTCAAAATGCTACAATTCTTATATATCATGTTTCCAATTCGAATGTTTTCTTTGCTAAAAATGCGTCCCAATCCGTGACTAATTTGGAGTATAACACGTGCATCACTTTGACACTTCTTTGACTTCTAATTACATCACATTGATCATATATGATCTTCTTGGACATTTCATAATTTTCTTGAGCTGACGTTGAGTCCTTCAAAACATACACTACTAACACCCGACTCATTGACTTTAATTGCAACTTAATAACTATGATTTTGAACACGGAACTAACCAATACAATTTGAACCTAACATAGTGGATTAGTAATGAAGTGCGATTTATTTTGGAATTTTAAACTGTTTTAATGGAATAAATTTAGTACATTAGACTCGTTTAAGTTAGTAGTTTAGATTCTTTGTCAAATATTAATCAAAAATCTTGGTAGGAAGAACTCGCCCTCTTTAGGATAATTAATAAAGTTTGGTATTATCATGTCATGCATCACTACTATGTACCCAACATAACATACGACTTTTTATGGATAAAATCTGTGGCGTTTGAAAATCATGTATCAATGTACATTGCTAAGACAACCTAGTAATTTTATCCTTTCTTTCAATTTTAAGTGGATAGCTAATTTAGACAATGAAATAATGAGCATATTAGGCAAAACAAGTTTATAAGCTAGATAAGTTGAGGATTAAGCCGATCTTATGATTTTTGATCCAAACACTTTCTGAGACCCCAACTTATAAAAAAAGTAAGAAGTTCAAGTTATCTCCAAAACTTAAATCTTTATTATCATCGAGAAAAGACATTATCGAGAATTACCTTTAAAGATCTTACGAGCACGCGTAAGATCATGAAATAAAATTTTCAAGATCATTTGTAGTTTTCCTTACATGATGAACCCAGTTTACCATAGTCAAGATCTAATATTTCAAGAGTAGACGACAACCTTTCTATGTTGTAAAAATTATGCCTCTGTTTGAGTTTTATTTTCTTCTCTTATAATTTTAATTTTCAAAATCAAATATTAATTTCAAATACACATTTCGTAAGAACCACAAGTACTATTTAATTATATGAGCAAAATTAGGATTGAACTAAATTTTTATAAGCATGACTAATACGTAGAAGAAAATAAAAATTGCACATAAAATTCTATTTACATATAATTTTTTTTTTTATAAAATAATTTTGAATGGGCTCCAACCCCCTAAATACGCCTATGCCCTCTTACACATAGGAGGAATATCAATCTTGATATCAACAGAAAATGGACATGAAACATAATTCTTTAATTAATAATTAGTTGTATTGAAAACCCAAAATCATATTACCACATCCTTCTTGGGTTAGCTAGCTTTACCAACAGATTATTAATGTAATATTTCAGTCAACATAGGGTTGATGAACAACTCATAACAAATCACAAGTTTTAGTACAAACTGTGTCGTACATTTTACAACTAAATTCGGAAGACAAATAGAAATGACTAATTTTACAATTAAAGCTCTATTTGAGATAAATTTATAATAAATAAAAATGAGTGGTGAATAAATTTGTAGTTGACATGAAATTTGACAATTTTTAAATTTATCCAAACATAGGCTAAAATATTATAAAACTGATCAAGATTTATTTGGGTTTATTATAAAATTTTAACGAAGTGAAATAATGGGCCCCACAACAAGTATTGATAATTAGTGGAAAATAAAATGAATTTCAACTTCGTGGATTGTAATGAAACTTAACAAGCTATTTTTATATATATATTTTTTGTCTCATCGTATTCAATTTCCTTACCAAACATGTGTTATCATAATATATTTGATATGCTAAGATTAGACTACAAAGGTAACAAATTTTATTACACGTATATTCTTACAAATCTTGTCATGGACATAAAATTTTATTACACGTATTAAACATACAATCAGAGTCGACCATTATCGACAGAAAAAGTTGGTGATCCACTCCACCATGAGTCGGTTAGGAATTGCAGTAGTATTTGTTTACAAGTTCATTGTCTTCTTTATATTTTCATACAGTGGAGGTAAGGCTTTACGTTATGCTCCACTAAAATATTTTACTGTCTTGTTTTTTTTAATAAACTTATTACCCTGTTAGTTCTAAAGTGTCTTGAGGTTATTATGCCCCTTTTTATTTATGTTAAAATCAGATTTTTAGGTGATTTTCATAAAAAAAGTTTTGATAAAATATATGGTTGTAAAATCGTTGATTCATTGAAATGTGTTATTAAAATTAATTATTGAAGTTGATTTGAACTAATCATGTACTACACACACACACACACACACACACACACACACACATATATATATATATATATATATATATATATATATATATATATATCAGAAATGATCTAATGAGCACCGGTGCTCATTTTATCCTAAGCACCAATAAGTTGGCACATTAATTCATTGGTGGATTGGAACTCACAAAATCTTTATCCATCAATGAATTAATGTGCCAACTCATCGGTGCTTAGGATAAAATGAGCACAGGTGCTCATTAGATCATTTCTGTATATATATATATATATATATATATATATATATATATATATATATATTTAACAAATTATGAGAATTGAAATTGGATATGTTTTGGCATACTTTTACAGAAAGCTTTGCCTGAATTATGCAAACAATTGTTTCTGAGAATTGTTCAAGACTTGATGATGCAGGGGGATCCGAGTCAGATGAGGTCGAGCTATCTGATAGTTCGTTAATGGCGCTGAGATACCATGAGTTGACGGATCAGCGCAAGAATGGGCAAGTAATCATCGATCTTTCCTAATTGGGGCTGCTTTTGGACACGTTTAGGTATTTTGGCCATAACTTTGCTTACGGTTGTCAGAATCACGTCCATGAACCCAATTCGAAAAGCTCTTTCCAGTATGTACGTCGTGGGACCCAACTATGCTGGGTGTGCATCGATTTCGAGGTCAAATTCACCTGTTTTCCCGTCCGAATCATCAATTTAAGTTATTTTTTGTTATTTTTAGTAATATTTCAATTTCCTTTTTGACATAGATTAGATATCAAATTTAGTCAGATTTTTGGAATTTTCTTCCTTTCATTACGTATTTCGTTTTGGTATGAATAATAGAATTTTGCTATTTTTGGCAAAATTCCGATAATTAATATTTTCTAGCTATTTAACCCGAATTGTGGGTTACTTTTGTTCAGTTGTTGAATAATAAAGAATTTTCTCGTTTCTCTTGGTGTTTCTCTTGCGTTCTTCTCTGTATTTGTCAATTAATTCCAGCCTGCAAAATAATCACTATTCTGCCCGGCGTCAGTTGATAAATGTATTCCCCCAAAATTAGGTAAGTATTTTTTATTTTATTTTATTATTTTTTTTTTCGGATTAATAGCAGCAAAACCCCCTACAAACGTTTTCATTTGCGATACACCCTCCTATTTATTGGAAATAGTAGAAAATCCTATATTTGAAACCTTTTGTGCGAAAAAGTAATAATTGCAATTTTAGTATCCAAACTTTTTATTATTTTACAAATTATATTTCTTCTCCTCATTCCAAATATGGATCTTTGTGGTGAGAGATTTAGGAGCTAAGGCCTAAGAAAAGTGTTTTTGACTATCAATTTGAAGTTTCTTAGAGAGAGATTATTTAGTATGAGTGTTTTTATTTTTTCAACTGAGAATTTGACCGTGGGAGGTTTTTCGGACAAAAAGGTTTTTGAAGTATTCTCGTCGGAGATGATATTATAAATCAATGGTTTAGAAATTGGGTCAGATACTGATTCGAAAAAGTAAAAGATCAAGGTAAAATAGTTGAAACGAGATCATACTAGTTGTTAACAATTCAGAAAAATAAAAAAAATAATACTTTAGCCCAGTTTAAAGGTGAATCAGAGTGGTTCAGTTTTTGATAACATTGATTCAAGTAAATACAATTATCATATATATAAGAATTGAAGCTTCTAAATGCAATAGTTCAACATATAACTAAAGCAAGAAAATATCTTGGTTTCACCTATATTTGATCAAATAAATGAATGCATTCCATCTCAAATAACTTGAACTTTTAGACAGCATGGTTGAACAATCACATATATTAACGTTTGCTTGATAAAATTTGGAAATAAGCTATCTGTGCCGTAATACTTGTAAGCTAATTATGTACAATACCGTATAACTTTTTAACTACTTCTATAATGGAGAAAGTAACAGACAAACCTAAACTGAAAATTGACCAACTGCACCAGTATTGTCTCCCTCTCATACTTCCTCTCTTTCTACTCTATAAATATCCAGACTTTACACTCAATTTTCATCTCAATTCTTTCTTTCTTTAACACTTTTAATTCTACATTCAGAATCATTTTTAATGTTGAGAAAAATGGCTCAGTTCAAAATCTTGTCCATGGTGTTCACTATATTTGCGTTTGCCCCTCTTTCTAGCTTCTGTTACAGTACCAATGTTGGTTATCTTTACCCGCAGTTCTACGATAGGTCATGTCCACAAGCACGAGAAATTGTTAAGTTGATTGTTGCCAAGGCCGTAGCAAAAGAGTCTCGTATGGCTGCTTCATTGCTGAGGCTCCATTTTCATGACTGCTTTGTCAAGGTTTGCATTGATAATTGCTTATGTGCTCCATTTAATATTTATTTTGTACACTTAGGATAATATTCAATATGCACTTTAGTCATTCATGACTTATTGACGAATATCTATGAAGATTTCCTGGTCACGAAGGTTATCTAAAGGATGGTTGTTATTGTTGTCGGAAATTCGACTATCCCAATCGAAAAAAAAAATAAAAGAGCAGGAAAAACGGAAAAAAGAAGAAGATGAAACGAGGTATGCCAAAGCAAATCTCTTTAAGACAGATTTCGCCCCCCAACAACGTGCAAACGGGATTATGGACGTCTGTCTCCCAAGATACAACGTTTTTCCCAAAGTCGATATTGCACAATACCAACCTTGACGGTCGAACAAAATAATGATCGTACTCAAACGAAATAATCACGAAAATATCAAAGGAATTTTAGCAGAATATGGAGCGAGAAGAATTTAGAAATCAAGAATATATTAATTGATTTTGGTGTCCAAAAAACGAATTTGAAGGTCTCTATTTATAGAGATTGAAGTGTCTCCTTGAAAGGGTGTGTAACATTTCATGACCTGATGCACCACTTGATCTGATCTGTTTTAGCCATTGGATCGCACTCTTTCATAATCTGACGGACCAGACTAAACCACAAAATGTAGTGTCCATTCATCATGCCTATTTACCAATTCTGAACAGTCACCAGCCATGCAGTTGCCATGCGTACGTCCAACAGGACCAACCGCCATGCAGGACGAAGTGACGTGACCTGTTACGTGTGTGCCACCTAGGATGCCAACTCATCGAGCCTCTCATCGCCATGTCATCGAACCATGACTCCATTTCTGAAAACTATAAGTGCAAAGTGCGCCTCTAAAGCGCCCAATGCGTACTTTGCAACGTGCGCGGGCCCGGACCGGGACCGGGGCGTGAGTGGTGCGAAGCACCACTCTCGTGGTGACTAGTTGGATAGCCTTTGGCTAGCTAATAGTTAGCCAAGTTGTAGGTCACTTATTAAATTATAACTTATACACACATCCCACTATATAAAAAAGTCTATTTTCTTGTAAACTTTCGATGTGGGATTCCTTACCATATATAAGACACTTAAATGGGCTTATAACATATGGGTCTATATTGGAGATTTTTCCAATTCACCCAAATTAATTACAACGGCTCACATCATTAAATAACATATTTAATGACCCAAATAAACATCATTAAATAACATATTTAATAATCCAAATAAATCAATTAATTCCAACAGTTATTTACATTCGTGCCTCAGGGAAAGGAAGTTTGACTGCCTTACCATTAGTCTTGTAACGGCCTCTACTAATTTTATCTTTACATAATCGTGTAGGGGTGTGATGCATCAATACTTCTGGACAGCACTGGAACCATAATCAGTGAGAAGAGATCCAATCCCAACAGGAATTCTGCCCGTGGATTTGAAGTCCTTGATGAGATAAAATCCGCGCTCGAGAAAGAGTGCCCTCACACTGTTTCTTGTGCTGATATTATGGCTCTTGCTGCAAGGGATTCCACAGTTCTTGTAAGTAACACATTCTGACATAGCATTCGATTAGAAAATGGAAAATTCTCTTGAAAGCCGATGGCATTTGCTCGTAATGCAGACTGGTGAACCTAGCTGGGAAGTTCCATTAGGAAGAAGAGATTCAAGAGGCGCAAGTGTGAGTGGTTCAAACCAGAACATTCCTGCTCCAAATAACACATTCCAGACAATCCTCACTAAGTTTAAGCTGAAAGGACTTGACATGATTGATCTAGTGGCATTATCTGGTAAAATTAACATGATTGTCTCTTCTTTGTCATTATGTTACGTTACTTTCAAAACAAAGGCTTACGAAGTTGATCAATCAAGTGCTTTCATGGTATGATCTAGTGTATTTTATACTACGACTCCTTTGGGGACTTATTAACCTCTTTGGGCTTCTATCAAATCAACATATAGGTTTGACTATCTTTTTGACTAGACTAAGGACTTGTAATGTGGAGCTCAAGTCAACCTCAAAATTGGGAATTGTGCTTGTCATCATATCCTGCTCAAGATTGATCTTTAAGACACGTGTGATTTCTAATTTAGTGTGATAAAGAATTCATGCAGCCGGCTCAAATCATAGGGAATAGGCTTATTTTGTTCATCTTTTGATGCTGATGAAGTACTAAAATGTCTTGCTGTGATTAACACAGTAGAGCATGCAAGTTTAACATCTGGTAAATCCTCCTTCAGGAAGTCACACCATTGGAAATTCAAGATGTGTCAGCTTCAGGCAACGGATCTACAACCAAACAGGCAACGGGCAACCGGACTACACCCTGGACCAATCCTACGCAGCCCAATTGCGTACTAGGTGCCCAAAGTCCGGTGGTGACCAAAACCACTTTTTCTTGGATTTTGTCTCCCCAACAAAGTTCGACAACAACTACTTCAAGAATCTGTTGAGTTTCAAGGGCCTGCTGGATTCTGATGAAGTTCTGGTGACTAAGAATCAAGTGTCATTAGAGTTGGTCAAGAAATATGCTGAGAACAATGAGCTTTTCTTTGACCAATTTGCAAAGTCCATGATTAAGATGGGAAATATTTCTCCACTGACAGGATCGAGAGGAGAAATTCGTAAGAACTGCAGAAAGATCAACGCTTGAATGTTCCCATGAATGTGGTAGCTTGTCTGTACCTCTGTGTTTTATTAAATTTCTCAATTTATCGCTTTGATTCAGATTAAGTTTTTCAAATGTCTAAAAGTTGTGTCAATTTCTGTGAACATGTGGAGTGATGTAAAAGCTTTTGGCATAACCTAATGAGAATCCTGTTCTGTTTCCATAGTTAATTCACTATGATTCTGTTTACTTAGTCTCCGTGTGGTAAAATTTATAAATCATTTATAAATAATCAAACTTCATTTTTAAGTACTCATTCCAATTGCACCACTATTTTCTATCTACTCATGAATTAAACTGTTCATAAATTCTTCCCAAACCGAGGCTTAAACTTAGAAAGAGGTGACGAAGAATTGTAACATAATACATCTATCATATATGGCATACACACACGCGCGAAAGGGGGATCTATTTAAACCGACTAAGCACCAAGTAATCAAATTTCTTGATCGCTTATCACTCGTGATTAGTTTCTCATCTCTTGAGGTTTCAAAGTTATATTTCAAAGCTCAAAAACATTCACATTGGCGAAGCGATTGAAAGCTTTGACAGAAACCATACTTGGGGTATTGTAACTTGTATAGTTGGATATAAGACATTCATTTGTAAATGTGTATACTTTATCAAACAAAAACCCGATGGACCTTTTCGCTGCTACAAAGCATGTCAAGTTGCTCTAGTAAATTAGCAAGAATAAGGGATACATTGTCATGAAACCTTTGCTCTAGTAGCCAAAATGACAAGTGTTCGCACTTTGTTGGTTTTTGGTTGAACATGAATCAACAAAATATTACACACGTCGCATTACGACAAAAAGTATCACAATGACAGGTGAGATATAGATATTGTTCTTTTAATCTCTAGCTTCCATCTTTGATATAATTATTTTTTTCGTATTGTATCTACGCATTAACATGTACAAGTTTATCATTTTCCACTTTCTTCTTTCTAACCTTTTCCTTCTCTCTTCTATATCCTACCTCTTCTCCGACAACACATCAACTTCGGCGACATGGCACCTCCGGTAACACAATGCGGAGCCCTGTGAAGCGATACTGCACTCGCTGCTCCACGCCTCTGCACGTGGCGTTGATGGGTGGCATTGAAATCGAAGGCACAGTTGCAGCGCCACCATGATGTGCAGTGCTGGCGAACAGAGCTTTTGCGGGCGGAGTTGAGGCATGATGTAGTGGTTTTGGGTTAGGTTATTCGGTGTTGCATTTTCCTGGCATCTACGGTGGGATCACGGTGGCGATTTCCAGTGGTCTTCTAAACTTTTCTCTATCGGTTTGTTGTGATTTTTTTTGGTGATTTTGCAACATGTTTTGTGTTGATTTTTGAGGTGGTGGTGTAGGTGGTGGTAGTGTACGGTGGTGGTGGTGTAGATGGAGATAGGGGAGATGGCGGCGGCGGCGGTGCTAGCCGTGGTGACGATGGAGATGGCGATGGTTGTGGATAGATAATGATGGGGCTGCTGCTGGGTTTGGGTTGGATTGGGTTGGGAGTGTTTGTGACCAATTATATAGGCGTTGTGACTAATAAATTGTTAATTTATGACCAATTATTAATATGTGAGTTAGAAGAATGTGTGATTGTGACTAATTTTGTAATTGTTACTCAAAATTTGGTAAATTCTGACTTATTAATTTGATAATTTGTGATCGTAATATAAGTTGTGACTTACAAAATTTATGATTTGTGATCGATAAATAAATTGTGACCTATAAAATTTTTGATTTGTAATCAAAAAGTAATTTATGACTAATTAATTTAATAATTTGTGATCAAATTACGTAGAATTGTCACATTAATACATTTGATTAATAAAATATATTTTAAATTAATTATTTCTTAAATAAAATTTAATAATATTTGATTTTTAAAGTTTTAAACCTTGTTTTTTAATGGGAAATTAGTAACCTCTTGGATATGACAATTTCCCAATGCATAATATAATAATATATACGTTTTCTCCTTGGCTTTGACTTTGAGAGAAAAAAATGACTGCACTCTTTTCCCTTCCATACCGTGGCTGGGGAAATTAAATACCCAAAATTTAACAATACCCTTTCCAAAATAGCATTTGACTTTTTCAAACCTTGAAACTACCTAAAATACCCCTAAGGATAATAATTACATCTAAACTACACAAAATAAGAGAAAAACACAACCAAGTCCTAGATTTTAGAATGACTAATAAAAATTATAAAAAACCTAGAACTAAAAGAGGACCATACAAGATTAAGAAAATTGTAAAAGATAAAAAAGAAATTGAATCTGAAAATGAATTTGATAAGATTGGATATCAAGAACAACTATATGCATCTCAAAAAATATTAAAATGTTTTAAAGAAAACATGATGGAAAACTTTGCTAAAAGAATAGTAAGATCTATAATAATAAATGATATACAGAATATTATAGATAAATTGAAAAAAAAGAAAAAAATAATATTTTTAAATATGAAATACCTTTTAATCCAAATATAGATATAATAACAGATCTTGATATTATAAGTTCTCAAATATTAATGCCCCGTTTGGCACCCATTTTTTTTTCATTCTCATTCTCATTATTTATCTCTTTCTTCATTTCAACCACACATTCTATTAATAAAATAATATTACACATAAACATAAAAAATTTTCTTACTTTTTAACCACACATTCTTCCATCAATCACTATTCAAAAACACATTTTTCTACTAAAATGGGTGTCAAACACCTCCTTAAAACATTATAAATGAAAAGACCTATACTAAATAGATTACCCCAAGTATATAAATATTTAAAATTTAGAAAAATAAGATTTTATATAGCTATATTAAAGAATTCCGTAAGAACCATTTAAAGATTTTAAAAATAATTAGATTTTTGATTATTTGATTTTTTTTTATTTTTGTTCACTCATAGTAGCACCCCCTCACTTGACATCAGAGCCATAAGATCTATAAAAACCTATAAAAATCATGAAAATTATAATAAAAATTAAATAAGATAATGGAAATCGAAGATTTAGGTAATAGATATAAAATAATAAGAGAAAAGTTTAATATAATAATTGTAAAACCAATATTATGTAATGAAAGAGTAAAAATTACACTAAAAGCACTTGAAAATTTTTCTATAGAAATAAGACAATTTATAATTGAAAAAATAAAATTAGAAATTGTTAAAGATATATATACTTGTGAGATGATATTAGAAACATATGAAGAAAATATTTATAATCTAATTAAAGAAGAAATAAATAAATATGAATAAAAATAAAAAAGTTATAAATGTTACAATTACCAAAACAGACTGGTATTATATGATAAAAGATAATCAAGGAAACTATATAATAGAACCCTTTCCTAAAAAATTAAAAATAATAACATTAATTATAACCAAAGAATTGCCTAGAGAAATAAGAGAACAAATACTAGAAAAATTAATAATATGATCCATAACAGATGAATACATATATGAAAAAATTATTAAGGAATTTGAAAAAGAAGAAATTATGCTCTATTGGAGAGAAAATTATGAAAAATTAATGTTCAATATAGAAAAATTTAAAAGAAAACTTGAAAAAGATTATAATATAATGTATAGATTACACATGATGTATTATTAATACCAGACCAATAAGAAGAAAATATACCAAAAAAGTTGACAAGTAGTCAAGAAAAACAAATATTACAGTTAAAACAAGAAAGATCTAAAATAAAAGCTAGATATTATAAGAATTTAACACAACTCCCAACTACAGAACATGAAAAATTCTTATTTAATAAGAAAGTAAAAGAATCAAAAAATATTGAATGTAATTTATTTTATCTAACTCAATCAAAAGTAAGACCTAAACATTAATATGGATAAACACATGAATGATCTTAAAGAACTAATAAAAATACTAATTAATGATGTTCAAGATTTAAGAAAAGAAATAAAAAGAAACCAAAAATGATATAGATATATTAAAAATTGAAATTAGGGAATTAAAAACTAATAATTGCAGAGATAAGAAAATCGATAAAAAATTTATAGAAAGAGAAATGTTAAGAATTGGAAAGACACATATAGAACAAGAAAATTTAATAATAGAAGCAAGAAGTATGGATGATTATTTTAGGAAAGATATTTTACCTAAAATATTGGAAGAAGAAGATCTCAAAAAATTAATTGAAAAAGGAAAAAATATAGAGGAAAAAATAGTAGAAGGAAAAAATGAATGAAGAATTGGATTTATTAATAGAAGATTTTAACCAATTAAGTTTAGAAAAAATAGATGAATACCAAGTTCTAATGAATACTGGAGGAGGACCTACCACATGATAAACTTCTAACCAAAAAATTGATCAAGATGAAAGTTATACACCCATATATAATAAACCTTATAAACAATTTTACAACAAGGTAAGAGATAGACAACCACATAAAAGAAATAAATATAAAGATAGATTTGAACTAAATGATAATTATGATAAACCAATTAATCAAGGAGGAACAAAATTAGATCTAGACTGTAAGATAGATACTAAAAAAACCTTATTAATTTGGGCAAATTCAATTATACTATTCTTTTTATATAATAAAGATGATTTATGGGAAAATACAGAAAAAAGAATAGATTTCTTAATAACATCATTTGAAGGAAATGTTAGAAATTGATGGGAATGAGTAAATAATGATACAAAATCACTAATGAGAAGAAATATACAAACAGAAATAATAAAATCAGATAAAGAAGGAATAAAAAGATTAGTAGCATATATTACAAATGAATTCTTAGGAGAAGAATGAATTAGAAATTTTGAAAAAAAAAGTAAAAAAAGAAAAAGACGATGCTAGAATAAAATTAATAAATTTAACAATATGTGATATGTGCAAAATAAAAGAATATACTTGTGAATTTAAAAATTATTACTATTTACACTTCTATAGCAATGAAAATCAGGAAGTATACCTAGATATGTATTATACAAATTACCAGGAATATGGGGAATATATTTTAAGATAGAATTTGAAAAATATCTTAGAGATAATATAGGAATACAAAGAACTTTAGGATCAAAAATAAAATTTCTTTTTGATAGACTTGCATATATATGTCAATAAAGACAATTATTAAAAAGATTAGGAAAATTAACAAGAATATTCTGTGAAGATATGGCAAAACCTACACAATGGAGACGTAATCCTGAAATGAAAAATATTAAGAGAAAACATAAGAATAAAAGATTTACAAAATTCAGAAATTTTAAGAAAATGTATATAAAACCTAGAAGAAGATATTATAAGAGAATGTTTAACTTGAATAAATAACAAAAGAATAAACCCTATAATAAAAAACATAAAAGCCACTGTAAATGTTGGAATTATAGAGAAATATGTCATATAAGTCTAAATTGTGATAAAAAGAAAGTTAGAATATCACAAATAGAAAATCTAGAAATAGAAGATGAATTAAGTGAAATATCTGATATTGAAGAATATTATGATCAAAAAGTATATATAAGTGAGACAGATTCAAAAGAAAATGAGTCAGAATTTGAATAAGGAAATTGAAGAAATAGAAAATAATAATATAGAAATACAAGAATATGAAGGAATAGAATGATATAGATTAAAGGTAACTTTTGATAATAATAAATTTAAGAAATTACAAAAATTATCCTAAATTTGAAAATAGGAAAATGGGAAATCCTTGATAGAATTTGGAAAAGAAAAATGATAGCTATAAATGAATACCAAAAATTGAAAAAATCATAGATGTTAGAACAACCCAAGAAACACATAAATTAAACATTTTAACAAGAAATATAGTAGAAGGGTTATTCTCAAAGATCAATAAAAAAACAAAGTGAAAAAATTCAATACATTTATTTAGCAGGAATTCATATAATGTTTAAATTATTATTTAGAGAATGAATAAATTTACCATTAACAGTAAGTCTACATGATGGAAGAATAATAAATTTAAATGATAGTCATCTAGGAACTATAGAAGGAAACCTATCATATCGAAAAATTATATTTACTTGCTATCCAAAATATTGTATATCTTTAAAAGATAAAAACTTTAATGAAGTCTTAAGATTGTATTTTAAGTTGCATATGAATGATATAATGCAACCAAGAGATCAAATCATGACTATTGAATATAGAGCCTTATATACGTTCACCAACTCTAATTATGGAAATATATATTCTAATAAACCATACATAAAAGTTTATAAGGAATGTAAATATATAAGTAAAATTATAGAACCTAATAAGCAGGTAAATTGAGGATATCAATAGACAAACCTGAAATAATAGAATCAAGAGAAGAAGAATATCTTGGTGACAATATAATATTTAAAGATGGAAAATTAATTAGAAAATTAAAAAGTCTTAGAATACCTACTAGAAAATTGTTAGAAGAAACTAGTCATACAAAAGAAATAAAACTTCAAAGGAATACAGAAAATATGAAAATTAATGGAGAATATTTTAATGGAAGATAATATGTATTAGGACCAAACATATTAATAGATACAGGTGCAGTGAATGTCATAGTTTCAATAAGAAATAAAGGGTTAATGCATCATAAAACCAAACCATACAAGTATGTAAACTTTGACGGAAAAATGCATACTACTGAACTAGAAGTGAAAGTACCTATAAAAATAGGAGGAACTGATCTTATAGTACCATGTTATATAGATGAAAGTATGAATACAAACCCTCATATATTACTAGGAATGAGTTTCTTAAATGGATTTGAAAATTATAGTATAAAAAGAAAAAGATTATATATATTTCATAATGGTCAAACTATATTATGCAACAAAGAAGTAAATGAATAATCAAATAAGTTTTCCATTAGCTTTATATATACAGGTTACTATTATAAAATTAGATATAACAACTTGTGCTTTAATAGATACATGAAGTGATATAACTATATTTAAGAATTTCTTAATAAAGTCATGAGATAATAAAAGTAAGATAAAAATAACATGAGTTACAGGAGAAGATATCCAAATAATAAATAGTGCTGATAAAATCAGTATTATTCCTACAATAAACAAATAATAATAAATAAGATATATAATTATGATAAGTTAAATGTGATATATTATTAGGAAATGAATTTATACAAAAGTTTCAATATTATAAACAAAATAATTATATGATAATGCTACAAACCCCTTGTGGTTATTTGTTAAAAATATCAAGAGAATTAGACTATACAGAGTTCAGCCAGCCTAAAGTGGTGATAGATGGGAGAAAAAATCAATTTTTAATAATGATATAAAAAAAGGGTAATTTTAAAAAAAAGTTCTAAAAACAGTAGTAAAAATAGGTATAGAAAGAATTATATAACAATTAGAAAAAGTATATGGAGAAAATTCATTAACATTTTGGAAACTATACCATCCTGAACAAAAATAGAATTAACAGAAAATGAAATTATAAGAATTAGACCAATGATTTATACTATACAGGATACACAAGAATTCAAAGTTCAAACAAAAGAATTATTAGAACAAAAACTTATTAGACCAAGTATTGTACCCATAGTAATCCAGCCATTATGATAATGAAACATTCTGAACAAGTAAGAGGAAAAATCAGAATGATGATAAACTATAAAAAATTAAATAAATATACTAGATTTGATGAATACTTTTTACCAAACAAAGAAGTTCTAATAAACCTTGTAGAAGGAAAACAATACTACTCTAAATTTGATTGTAAATAAGGATTTTAGCAGTTAAAGATGGAAGAATATAGTATACAATACACATCCTTTAATACACCTCAAGGTAAATATGAATGGTTAGTAATGTTTTTTGGATTAAAAATGCACCTCAAATATATCAGAGGAAAATTGATATTATATTTAGAAAATTTAATAAATTTTTGATAGTATATGTTGATAACATATTAGTATGTTCTGATAATAAGGAAGATGATAGAAATCAGTTAATACAATTTATAAATGAATGTAGAAAAGAAGGAATTGTCCTTTCTAAAAAGAAAGCTATCATAGAAAAACAGGAGATTGATTTTCTTGGATTAACTATAGACAGAAGAGCAATAAAATTAAAAACTTATATATATATATATATCTAAAAAGATAGATATTTTTCCAAACAAGTTAGAATCTAAAGAACAAATACAAAAGGATTAATTAAAAATCTTTCAAAAAAAGAGATATAAAATACAAATTTTATTTAGAAAAACAAATACTAAGAAATGGAATGATGAACATACAGAAATTGTCAGATCATTAAAAGAAGAATGTAAAAACCTACCGAAATTAAGATTATCAGATGAAAAAGATATTCGTTATTAATATAGATGCCTTTGATAAATATCGGGCAGCCATATTGAAAACTAATTTGAATGAAATTTGCAGATATTCACATGGAACCTTCAATCAAGTAGAAATAAATTATACCACTCATGAAAAAGAATTGTTAGCAATAATTAGAGGAATAAAAAACTTTTCATTATTCCTATTATCTAAAAAATTCAGTGTTGAAACTGACAATTCTCAAGTTACAGGATTAGTCAGGAATAAGTTACCAATAGAACATCAATATAGGAGATTGCACAGATGGCAAGCATATTTATCTTTCTATAATTTTGAAATTATTCATATTAAAGGTGTGAATAATTATCTTGCAGATTTTCTCAGCAGGAACATAGAATTTGCTGATGGATAAAAACAAGATTATGGAATTATATCAATCCGTCCTTCATATACAAAAATATAACTGATTTCCTTAAAGAAGAAGCAGATGACATAAATATTAGTGCAATATCAATTTCAAAGAATTCAAGGCAAATATAAAAACATTGTTGGAAATAACTTTTGAAAACGTAAAAATTTCATGTAACTCAAAAATCAGGTTGATGCTATTGTAGCACAACTGAAAAATATATTGTCTGAGACAGAAATACCAAGTAGCCCAGAAATGGGTCTTCCAATAATTCAATACCAAACAGGTACAGGAAGCAGCAGTGGACCCAGAAGGAACAATATACCAACATGAGATGCTTTTTCAGTCACGACAAATAAAAAGTGACGCTAAGAGAAGACAAAAGTAATTCCAAAACAATTAGCATCATGGACCCAGAAGATAAAATCTCTTTGGTTGCGAAGAAAAATATGCCATGATAATCCAAATGGTTTATGAAATGAAAATGTGATACATATTTCATCTCTCCGGGACAGAATGTTTATCCCAGAGTCACAACAATGGAGGAAGGTGATCTCGTCTTCATAAAAACAGTTGCAGATTATGGATTCTTGGATTTGATATATCCGGGAAAAAATTTAGCAGAATTAACAAAATTTGATGAAATGCTCATACAAGAAGTACCAAAACTTGCTAGAGGACGACGAGCATACTTAAAATTTTATTCAATTAGTCCAGAATTTGATGTAGTTGTCTACTATCTATCTAATCATATAATCTCAATTTGGATATGTTGCAGCCAACTTCAACATAGATATCATGGAGAATGACAAAAGAATGCCAAAAATTACCAAGTCATGAATAAGACATAGAAGAGCACTTGGGATTAAGACAATATACAATATTGTAAAAAATTTATATAATTAAAAATTTCTCATGTCTTTGCCAATATGAAAATTGGATGCTGGTAACTAATGGAGGATATGGAAAGTCCAAAAATACTAAAGGACTACATTAAAAAATTTGACATACATCAATTCTCAGGATGTCTTACCACCATAAAAGAATCTTACCAGGTACGGGAGTGTCTAAGCTGCATATGAAGATTTAGGACCAGAATGACAAAAGATAGAGGGTCGAGTCCTAAATAAAGAAGATGTGAAATAAAGTTATTTGTTTTATGTAATAATAGAGCCACGATAATTCAGTAGTTGAAACATTTGATAAAGCTCCATAATTGGAGAATGATATAATCAGTGATGTAAGGAGACAATAATATTGCCTTATTTGCTTGTATAAATAGAGACCTTCAGGCTAGATGAAAGGCAGAATAGGTCGAGAAATCATTTGAGCACTCAAACTATAAGAAAACCAAAATCATTTTTGTCTTCATAAAAAATCGTGTATCAATTTTATAAGTTTGAAATAGATCATTCACATTCCAATCCTCTTGAAAAAGAGATGAATCTCTAAATCTTTACTCCCAAAGATTCTTGAAGGGTCTAATAGAAAATCTTCTTTCTTATTTTAGCATCAAATAGAGTTTTTCTTTAACCCAAGTCTAGGGAATTGTTCTTAGAGGTGATACAGTGAGAGCAGAAAGCTGGAATAGTAAGGATCCTGTTAGGCAGAAGGCCGTTGAAGGGAAAGATTTGCATATCTAGAGCTTAAAGGTCACTCAATTCTAAGGATAGTGAACCAGATCAAAGCTAAGGTAAAACTATCATTTCTTGCTAAAATTCGAATGAATTTTTCTGAAGATCTTAAAGAATCGCAGGGATCATTATGATGATGTTGTTATTACAATCATGTCCATTTACAGTTTTATATTTAGATTTATACTGATATGTCAGGATATACAGTTAAAAGATTAGATAATTTGTTAGATAGAATGATAGATGGAATAAAATTTACTTCTCAATTAGGTTCTCAATTAGAAGATATAAACACATCAACTGAATAACTTGATAGGATTGAAGAAAAGTTAAAAAGATATGTTGATGATTATTCTAACATATTACAACTTAGAATGAAATTATATAATAAAATTCAAGAAAGAAGAGATACTAACCTTTAAAATTATTTATGATGTTTAAACTACTATTGGTTTATTATATCATCTAAAAATACCAGGATATACGATTAAAGGATTAGATAATTTGATAGAAAGAGTGTTAGAAAAGATAAAAGATATTAAATATCAATTAAAAAATAGAAATAGACCATCTAAAGAATATAAAAGACTAATTTCTAAAAACTATTCAAAAAAGAAGCATATATTTTGCTATAAAGAAATTTATTTCATTAAGGACAAAATAGACTTTTCTATAAAAATCCGAAAAGATTTAATCTACCCGGCTAGTTTGAAAAATATACCCCATGGCTGCCTCTTGGTCCCTTTGTGCAATCACCTCCTCCCTTTACCATTGACAACTGTCGGCACCTACACCTATGATTGATCGTCCATGTGCTCTAATTTCTTCTCATGTTCCAGCCTTTAGCACAGCCCCTGTTTTGGCTCTTTTCTTGGTGACTTTCAGCCAATTCTTTCGTGGTTCCTTCAGGAGATCTTTGGTCCAATTTGATTGGTGTTACCTTGTGGTTTTTGGTCTTAAATCTGAGTCTCGATTCATCCACTTTTGCTGTACTCTTGTTAGAATCAAAAAGGGAGTTTTCTTACTTTAATTGTAGTGGTTTATTTCTTGTATTTTAATTGATAGAAATTGACTTATTGCTCAAATTCTTTGATTGCAAGGTTATTTTCTCAAACAAAGTGGTATCAAAGTTTTTGGTTAGCAAGTAATTGATTGTGATTTGAAGGTAGTGACCATGTGTTTGCAGCCGGTGTTCAAGGTATTTTCATTGTAGAATTCGTGTGCCTCTACTGCTTTTGCAACAAGGAAATAAAATCATAAAATTAATTTGCATCTCTTATTGTATGGATCAACATATTGGTTACCTTGACTGATCTCTTTTAATTTTCTATAATAGCAGGCCTCGTGTGGGGTGACCATTAGGTTTGGGAGTTACCGTGTGGGATGACCATTAGGTTTGGGAATTACCATGTGGGGGTGACCATTAGGTTTGGGAGTTACTGTACGGAATATTTTCCTATTAAATGTGATATCATTGTGTTTTCCTACTTGACTATTGCGTAATTTCTATTTTTGATGCATTGATTATTTCGTTAAAATTATTATGTAGACCTTACCCATTCAACCATTTCCTTTGATCTAAATCGCGAATATCACAAAACCCTATGTATCTAGAACATTGTATATTGCGGCCTTTAGGACATGTTATGTGCTGCTAGTTTTTTTGAAGGTTGTATTGTGTTGTGTTTCTTCTTTGTTAAGATGTCTATGTATAATTTTGAATTGAGTGTTTTTAATGGTAAATGTGACTTTTCTATTTGGAAACAAAGATTGAAAGTAATTTTGGTACAACAAAAAGTGTCAAAAGCCATTGATAAATCTTTTTCTGCTACTGTGATGGAAGAACAAAAAAAAAAAAACTATGAACTTGCATATACATCTATTATCTTGTACTTAGCTGACTTTGTTTTGCATAAAGTGGGCAAACATGATTCAATTGAAAAACTTTGGAAAAAGTTGGAAGAGCTTTACTTGACACAGTCCACTCCTAATAAAAATTTCTTACTTGAAAGTTTCTTTAGTCTTAGAATTGATCCCTCAAAGGAACTATATGACAATTTTGATATTTTTAATAAACTTGTACAAAATATTATAAATTGCGGTGAAAAGTTCTCTAAAGATTATAAAGTTATCATTTTGAAAGCTATTCCTAAATTGTATAGGAAAGTCAGGAATGCAATCAAATGTGTAAAAGAGAACTTTACACTCGATATAGTCATTAATTCCCTAAATAGTAAGGAAAATGAGATGAAAGTTGAAAGAAATGAGAGGAAAATTGAAGAGATTCACCAAATGAAGGATATGTCTCGACTTATAGGTGGAGAACGATGAAGCAGTAATGGCAAGAAGAAGGGCAGATGTCGCTCTAAATCATAGAGGAAGGCAAAGGGGAAGAAATGCTATGGTTGTGGTAAGCTAGGAATATCATAAGTAACTACAATAAAGAAAAAAAACAAATTGAGATATCAGAAAGGTATGTATCAGAATGAGACGAGCGTAGTGGTCTTTAGAGATGCACTTTGTGAGGTTTACATTCCCTTAAATTTTGAACTAGCTTAAATTTCATTATCAATCAGTGATCACACACAAAAGTGGCACAATAGGTTAGTTGACATTAGTATTAAGAGATTTAACTTCATTAACGACAAGGGTGTGTTTGGTAATGCTAGGTGTCGACATGCCATTTTACGATCATTTTGTTCTTGTAAATATCGTAGGATGTCATTTTCATCTAGCACATACAAGACATCTGAAGTGTTAGAATACATTAATACTGATTTATGGGGGTATTGGGAGCAATTCCATTTTTTGTGGCAATAAATATTTTCTGTGTATTTTGATGATTTCTCCAGACGCATGTGGGTTTATTTGCTAAAAGTTAACTCTGAAACTTTTGCTAAAATTAAAAATTGAAAAGTTTAGGTGGAGAACCAGACAAGTAAAAAAAGTGATACATTTGAGAACTCGTAATGGTCTTGAATTTTGCAATACTGACTTTGATAATTTGTATAGATTGTGACATAACTAGATATAAGACCGTGCTTTACACTCTCCGTCAGAATAAGATTTTTGAAAGGATGAATCGTACTTTGTTTGATCAAATGAATTATATGATGTTAAGTTTTGGCATGCCTAAATCTTTTTGGGATAAAGCTATTATAACTGCATGCTATTTGACTACTATGACTCCTTTCGCTATTTTAAATGGTAATACACCGTATGAAAAATTGATATGGTAGATGTGTTGATTATTCTATACTTAAAACTTTTGTTTGTGTTGCTTTCAAAGAGAAAGAAAACAAGACCCTAGAGTCAATAAATGTGTTTTCTTAGGATACCCTGAGGGAGTCAAGGGGTAAAGATTGTGGGATAGAAGTCAAAAGGGTGTGAGAGTAGTCGTTAGTTGATATGTCACCATCAATGAGACAGAAATGCCTTGCACGGAGAGTAAAAAAATAGCAACAAACTGTTAGGGAAGAGCCCCTAGTCGAGATGGAGAGTGTCTACATCCCTACTACCTCAAGTGAGGTGGAGAATGATACACAACAAAATCAACAAAACATATGAAGTAAAAGGAGATGAGGATGTCATAGAAGAAAATCCTATAGACCAAGTCCCTCTAGTTTATTATCAAATGGTTAAAGATAGAGAGATGAAATCATGTAGGGAACCTTAACAGCTATCTAACTTTACCATAGCCTACACTATTTATCAAGAACTAGTTTATAAGGAGCCAATACATATGAAGAGGCTATGGAGAGGGAAAAGTACGAAGAATGGCATAGTGCCATGAGAAAAGAGATGAGTTCTCTTGGTAAGAATCAAACTTAGGATTTAGTTCCTAAATCTAAGGATAAATCCATAGTAGAATGCAAATGGGTAGATGGTGATCTTGATAAAATGATTTTTATGTATCAACCTAAAGGTTTTTATAGATAAAAACAAACTTGATCATGTGTATTTTCTTAAAAAAAATTATTTATGGGTTAAAGTAGGCATGATTATTGTGGTATAAAAAGTTTGATTCTTATGTGCTTTCTATTCATTTCAAAAGAAGTGATTTTGATAATTGCTTGTATTACTAGCACCACAACACAAATGATGATTATGTGTGTTTGTCGTTTTCTGTGGATGACATGTTACTGATTGGTCCTAATGTGAAAGTGGTAAACAATATTAAGGGTAAACTAAGTAAATAATTTGACATAAAAGATCAAGGACATGCTAGGAAAATCTTTTGCATGAAAATTAACGATGATAGGTCTAATTCTTACTTATTTGTGCATCGAACTCTTTATGTGCTTAAAGTTTTGAAGAAATTTGAGATGATTGATTGCAAAATTCATTACTCAAAAGTTATTGGCTTCATTATATACTTTATGATTTGCACTAGCCAAAACTTGGCCTTTACTATGAGTGTTTTTAGCAGGTATATGTCTAATCCTAGTCCTAAATATTGGGAGGCTATAAAGTGGTTGTTTAGGTGTTTAAAGAGTACTTTTGATAAGGTATTAGTTTATAAACCTGTTTCTAAGAATATGAAACTAAATGGTTCATAGATGTTGATTATAGTAGAGATAGAGATATTAGGAAGTCTATTTCTTCCTAGTCCTAAATATTGGGAGGCTATAAAGTGGTTGTTTAGGTGTTTAAAGAGTACTTTTGATAAGGTATTAGTTTATAAACCTGTGTCTAAGAATATGAAACTAAATGGTTCATAGATGTTGATTATAGTAGAGATAGAGATATTAGGAAGTCTATTTCTTCTTATGTGTTTACTTTGTGTGACTCTTGTGTTAGTTGAAAGTCACAACACATATTATTACTCTATCTACTACTAAATCTGAGTATATAGCTGCTACTACAGCTATTAAGGAAGCTTTGTGGTTTAGGAGTTGATGTAGGAGGGTTCAAGTCATATGTTGAGTTGTTAGATAACACGTTTATGGCTATAAAGTATCACGAGTTAGCAGATTGGTGCAAGGATGGCAAGTGATCGCGAAAGTTTGATAATTGAGTCGTGTTTCGGTAATTTTGCCATAACTTTGACTACGGTTATCGAAATCGCGATTATGACCACAATTCGAAAAGCTTGTTTCGGCGCGCACATTGTGGCTACTGAGCTTTACTTGGTGTGTGCCGTTTTCAACCTCAAATTTCGCTGTTTTCCCTTACGAATTGTTATTTTTAGTTAAATTTTGCTATTTTTGGTAATAATTCGATTGTATGTTAGGAGATGATTTTTAACCCGATTTAGGCTAGATTTTCGCAGATTACTTATTTTATTCCGTATTTTTGTTTGGCGTGATTTTTTTGGAATTTTTCCATTTTTGGTAAAATTTGAATTTTTGCTATAAAGTTCGGCTTGTGGACTTATTTTGATCATTACGTGATATAATAAAATTCTTCAAACTACAAAGATGTTTTCTCGGTGTTTTTCGACATTAATGTTGTGTTTTTCCCTGTGAATTTGCTGGTAGAGTCAGTTGGTATCAGAGCTTCAACATTTTCTTCCTGGTGAGATTTCATTAGTTTCAATGGCTAGAGGTCGTGATCGACGTGGGCAGGTTCGATTGAGGAAGTCCAACACCATGATCGTAATATTCAGGATGCTACGATTGAAGATTTGCAAAGGCAAGTTGCAGAGTTAATCCAGCGCCTCGCTGCGCGCGATTTTGAGGACCTTGAGGTCTCCGATCTGGAGTCTGATTCCACTGTTTTTGAATCCCTACCACCAAAGTGATCTATTTCGGGAGTATCGTGGTCGAGAAGAGCATCATAGAGATCTTGATTTTCGTGTGGATCTACCCAAAGGGATTTATCGACTGGATAAATGAAGTGGAACTTATCTTTGACTACGAGGAAGTCCCAAATGGTGTGAAAGTAAAATTGATTGCCATCAAACTCAAAGGCAGGGCGTTTGTATGGTGGGAACAGTTGAGGAGTTCACGGGACATGCAAGGTAAGCCCAATATCGCTGATTGGGAGAAGATGAAGAAAAAGACGAATGGTCACTTTCTTCCATTTGATTATACTCAAACCTTATTTCAGTGACTTCATACATTGAGGCAGGGTCTGAGATCAGTCGATGATTACACGGAGGAGTTTTACCAGTTGGTCGCCCGGAATGACTTATCCGAGACGGAAGAATAGATGGTGGCACGATATTTGGGAGAGTTGCGCCAGTCCCTGCAGGATGTCCTCAGCCTTCATTCACTGTGAACAGTCTCGAAAGCATATCAACACGTGTACTTGCTGTTGAAAAACAGCAGAACAGGAGG
This sequence comes from Fraxinus americana, assembly GCA_035079005.1. Lineage (NCBI taxonomy): Eukaryota > Viridiplantae > Streptophyta > Magnoliopsida > Lamiales > Oleaceae > Fraxinus > Fraxinus americana. The sequence continues at coordinate 14,991,512 of CM068715.1, read as the reverse complement.
CTAGTGATCAGGAACGATCAGAACAATCAACCAGTTCGCCCTCGAATTCCCGTCCCGTCCAGCGAATACCGCAGGGTAATTCTAATCCTTCTATTAAGTGTTTTCATTGTAGTGCACAAGGGCATATGGCTACTAATTGCAGGAAGCCTGCTAGTCAAAAGGGGAAAATTTTGTTGAATGAGGAGGACGTGGTAGATGAGACTGCGGAGATTGGGGAGACTGTGTATGATGACGATGACATTGATGATGTGCTGTATGGAGATGGCCATGAGACTTTGGTCGTTCGCAAGAGTTAACTGACTCCCAAGGGCGATTCAGGAGATAATTGGTTGAGAACAAATATTTTCCACACAACCTGCACTGTTGTTGATAAAGTTTGCAAAATGATCATTGACAGTGGCAGTTGTGAGAATGTAGTGTCTGAGGAGGTTGTTCAGAAATTAAAGTTGAAAACTGATCGTCATCCCAAACCATACAAGTGTCATGGCTGAATAAGGGCAGTGATGTGACAGTAGATAGGCGATGTCTTGTATCTTTTTCAATTGGTAGCAAATATTTTGATAATACTTGGTGTGATGTTGTGTCAATGGATACATGTCATGTATTGTTGGGTCAACCTTGGCAGTATGATTGCAGTGTTATCCATGATGGATGGAAGAATACGTACTCCTTTAGTAACAAGGGTAAATGGATTGTGTTGGCACCCCGGCGTGAAGGGTCCTCTCCTACTTCGGTAGTCAAAAATACTAATCTACTTTCTATGTCCAGGTTTTTAGAAGAGGTTGAGCATGGGGACGTGGTATATGCTCTACTGCCTTGTGGGGATAGTGCAGTGATGTTAGTAGAGTCTGAGTTACCAGCAGAGGTACAACAACTACTAGCAAAATTCATTGACCTTATCCCCGAGGACCTCCCTTTTGGACTACCCGCCTATAAGGGATAGTCAGCATCAGATTGATCTTGTTCCAGGATCAAGCTTGTGCAGCGCCCCGACTTCCGTGAACCCGGATTGCCACGTCATATTCTTTTGTAACCGATTTAACTAATAAGATTTGCGGAAAATAACTAAATTTCAAACTTCACATTTATAACGGTAAAAAGCCTCGAAAACAACAAAACTCATTTAATTAATATAAGGAATTTGATTAAACTTCAAATCTCGAGTTTTGGAAATACGGAAATAACAAGTATGTTAATAGTGTTCAAATACGAAATCCTTTCTAAATGTAAATAACTGAATTCATTAAATCGTTGCCACATTGCCCCTCAATCACGATTGCCTCCGAAGTCTGCAAATATTGTTAAAATAACGGGGTGAGTATTTCAAAGAAATACTCAGTAGACTCATCGCCGATAATTAATTTACAAAATAATTGAATACACACTTATGCAATATACAACGTGATATCATCATCATCTTTGGTTCATTTTCTTGAAAATCATAGACTCTTTAAAATCATGGGCTGTGGGTAGTCTTTCTCGTGCATTTAAAGCACATAAGTTATGCATAACATTCTCATCTGATCTCATAAGAGATTCTCTTCTTTCTCATGCAATAAAGCATATAAGTTATGTCAAGCATAACAATATCATATATTTCATACGACATATTCTCTTCTCATACATTAAAGCATATAATTCACGTAAATTTACATAAGACTTGCAATTATATTTTAAACAAATTAATGGTGGCGAGTCTACCTTAAATATTTCGAATTGCGTGAAAAGTAGAGCGGGAAAATAACTTCAAACTCTTAATCGTCCGTACGTTTCATCTAGTCAAAATAGAAAATAAGTTTTGAATTAGTATCTCGAAGTTTTAGAGTTTTAAAACAATAAAATAAAGTTTAGGGACTTAATTGAGAATTATTGAAACTGAAATAAATAGCTTAAAATGATAAAATAAAGTTTCGGGGTTCAATCGAAAATTTATTAAAGCTGAAAATAAAAGTTTAAGGACTGAAATAGTAACTTTTGAAAGTTAGGGACTAAACTATAAATATAATAAAGCTGAAAATAGAACTAAAGGGCTGAAATTGCACCTTTTATAAATTAAAGACTTAATTGAAAATCTGCTGAAGCTGAAAATAAAATATTAAGGACTGAAATAATAATTTATAAACTTGGGGACTAAATTGGAGTTAATCGAAACTGAAAATAGGAGTTTAAGTACTGAAACAGTGACTTTTAAAAATTTAGGGACTCAATCGAAAGTTTATGAAACTGTAATTTAAATAAATAAAACTTAAGAATCGAAAATGAAATTTTCTAATCTACGGGACTAAACTGAATAACGTTTAAAACTAGGGGCTAAAATAGAAAATTTCAAAAATCAAAAATCAAAATTTAAAACATAATTCTCACACACATTCTCTTTCATTCGAATGTAGCCGAGAGAGAGAGAGAGAGAGAGAGAGGGGGGGGGGGGGGGAGGGAGAAGCCACGGGAGGGGCTTTGCCCCTCCTCCATTCCACCACCGACCGAACGGTTGGTGGCAACGCGACGCTTGTGGGGCTGGGGGGTTTCTTTTTGGGGATCTTGGCACGAGATTCAAGGGAAACCGAAGATTGGGGAGTTCGATTTTCTTGGGTTCTTCCGGTGGACTGAGGTAAGTTAATGGGTTGTTTTTATTTCTTGGTTGCGTGGCGGTTTGGAGCTGGGTTTGGGGCATTGGTGGTTCGATTGGTGATTTGGAGCTGTGGTTTTTGAGTTGGTGGTTTGGACGTTTGGTGCAGTCGATTTTTGGAGTGACAGCTACGGTTGTGGGCTGTAGTTTTTGGAGTGCACAAGGTGGTGGTGATGGGTCGATTGATTTTGGAGGTTGGTGTTTTGATGGCGTTTGAGGTGGCGTTCGAGCTGTTGGACAGTAGGGGTTTGGGTGAGCTGCTGGGGGTGTTGGTGTCATGGTTTGGGGCTACAAACTTGGGTAGTGTCTTGGCAGTGGCGTGTTGTGGTGTGAGCTCGATTTTTGGTGATTGGTGTTGAGCAGTGAGTTGGTTTTTGGTGGTGATGGTGATTTCCTATTGATGCTAGAAATTAATGTTCTAACATCAATGGTGAAATCACAGTGGAAATGCTTAAGGGAGATGGGAGAGATTCTTACCAAATGGATTGGCTACGTGAATTTCTGATGATGGGAGTGGAGGGAAATGTTATGAATAAAATAGTGGGATTTTAGGGGACAAACTTGTAGGCATTTAAATGGGCCGAAAGTTGGGCTAAAATGATTTCCTAATTGGGCCTAAGTAGGTTGGGCCGAAATAACCAGATTTGGGCTATTAAATATTTGGGCTTGATATTATTAAAATTGGATCCAAATAAAATAAATCGGAATTGACACTAAAATAATTATTCGATATTGGATTGGATTCGAAATAATTTAAATTCGTTTACAACGGTTAGACGAACTAAAATTAGGATTTAAGTCGAGTGATACGTTTTTCAAGAAAACTAATTTTATATTATTTAAAAGTTCTCGGTCGCTACAGCTTGCCTAATCAACCAGCATATTGCCTTAGTCCCAAAGAGGCTGAAGAGTTACAGCGGTAAGTGGTAGAGCTATTGGAGAAGGGTTATATTCGCTAAAGTATGAGCCCTTGTGCGGTCCCTGCATTACCTGTGCCGAAGAAAGATGCTTCATGGTGTATGTGTGTTGACAGTCGAGCAATAAATAAAATTAGTGTGAAGTACATGTTTCCAATTCCCCAACTGGATGATATGTTGGATCAACTACCCTACTTTACGATCTTCTCAAAGATTGACCTGAAAAATGGATACCATTAGATCAGATAAGGCCTGGACATGAATGGAAGACAACTTTTAAAAAGCAACACAGTTTATATGAGTGGAAGGTCATGTCTTTCAGGCTATCCAATGCTCCCAGTACGTTCATGAGGTTTATACACCAGGTCTTGTGACCTTTTATGGGAAAATTCATCATGGTTTACTTCGACGATATCCTCATTTATAGTCTGACTCGGGCCTCACACTTTGATCATCTTAGTGCTGTTTTTGAGATGTTGAAAAGGGAATGCTTATTCCTCAATCAGAAGAAGTGTTCATTTTTCACTACTTCTGTAACTTTTCTTGGTTTTGTTGTGTCTATTGATGGTGTTCATGCAGATCAATCAAAGATAGACATAGTCTTGGAATGGCCTAAACCTAGAAACTTGCACGATGTCAGGAGCTTCCATGGTTAGCATCATTCTATCGGGGGTTTATTAGAAACTTCATCACTTTGATTGCTCCTATCACAAAATATCTCAAGGGATGTGATTTCAAATGGTCTGAGGAAGCAGAAGACAGTTTCAGTTAGTCAAACAGAAGATGACCGAAGCACCAGTCTTGGCACTCCCTGATTTTGACAAGGTGTTCGAGGTCAATTGTGATGCATCAGACGTTGGCATTGGAGGTGTTCAGAGTCAATCAGGGCAACCAATTACTTTCTTCAGTGAGAAGCTCTCAGGATCCAAGAAAAAACTATTCCACATATGACCTAGAGTTCTATGCTATAGTTCAGTCCCTAAAACATTGGTGTCACTATCTGGTACAGAAGTAGTTCATTCTATTTATTGATCGTGAGACCCTGAAGTACATTAATGGTCAAGATAAGCCGAGTAGACGACACGCCAAGTGGGTGGCATAATTGCAGGAGTTTACCTTTACACTCAGGCACCAAGCAGGGAGCATAAATCACGTCGCAGATGCATTGAGCCGTCATACTATGCTCATCACCCCTACTAGTACCAAAGTCCTAAGTTTGAATACTGCAGTTTATATGATCAATTAACAAACAATAACAAAAGCAGTAAATCAACACCAGGATGATCACAGAGAAACCCAACCAGGAAAAACTCCGGGCACTTTACTAGACAATCCACTATAAACAATTCAAACAACTTACAGTCTATCACACTAGATGACCTGTACTATCTGATCTCTTGACTGCACCACTTACAGCTCTCTCTGGATCCTGTGCTCCCCTACACCAATCTTCAGCTGCTATTGTCAAAACTCTCCGTGGAATCTGTTACCCTGCAGCACTCCGTCGATCTTTAGAACTCTGACCAGATATAGAGGAAATGCAGTTTGGTATTTGGATTATAGGAACAATGTTTTTCTCACCAAAATAATCAAAGTATATGAAGGTTGAAAGATAAAATAGAATGAATCTCTCACAGATGAAGCTCTCTTAATTTTCAAGCTCTGCAGTTTTCATACAAATATGTTTGGTATATATATATATAGGTTACAAAATGAATGGGTAGGATAAAAAGCTTTTAAATTGCAAAATAAAAGTTTCCTTGATAACCACATCGCTCGAGCGAGGGCTCAACGACGGTCGAGCGACAGCATGTCGCTCGAGTGAAGGAGGGGCGACAATCCAGCGACGTTGTTTCTACTTTTATAGCTTGCTCCAAACTTTGGCGACAGTCTAGCGAAAATTAGCGTCGTTTTCTTCTTTTTGCCACTCTCGAACCCTAGATCTAACAACCCTATTTTTAACTATTTGCACATTACTCCTTAACTTTTTAAATACAATACTATTCAGTCCTTTTATGTATAGAATTGCTAATTACAAAACATCTAAAACCTAACAAACTTCCCATTTGGCATTCTGTGACAAAACTACCAAGTCAAAACAGTAATCGAACATAAGGTACAGACTCAAAACGTATGACAAATTGACTGACTTTAACAATTTTGCAGTTTAATCAGCACATGTTTCCTGAAACACATAACTTAACACCAGTGTAAAATGTGTGGAAGACAGTATAATAAAACAATTTAAGCAGTTTATACAATTTAGACAATCTATGGATCAATTAGACTTGTTCAGTTTTAAGATGCATAACAAATCAAGACGTAATAACAATGTAACCCAACATACAACAAAGACCCATTAATACTTGTCACACGTTTTCCACAACGTGAAATTATGCCGCATGTTTACGGTGTCAAGTTTTGTAATATAATGATTGAGTTAAGAGTGTCGAACCCACATGGATTGTAATTCAATTTCTACCAAGTATTATAATTGTATAACTTCTATTTTATCTAGACAAATGATGAATTGTTGAATGATTGTTTTAAACTAATCAAAAGTAATATGCGACGACAAAATTGGAGAATATAAAATTATCAAAATGAGAAAGCTTAGGGAATGATTTCACCTAACTTTCAATTATGATTCAATGAATTGAAATTATTCAAATTGATTTTTTCATATTTAAAAGCAAGAATCCTATTGTATTTCTCTCCCCTCTCTCAAGTGCCGACTAGAAATTAATCTTAAAATTCAATCTCAATATCTATATTCCGAATTAAAGCCTAGAATTTATCAAAGTCCAGATTCTTTTGTGGAGTAAGTTTCATAGATTTTATACATTTTCTCGAAACCTACTTGTGTCCATCTTATGATCACACCTAAATTTCCCTCTCTCGAGTGTCGGAATTAACTAGCATCTATTCATTCAATTATTGATCAGGTAATTGAAAGCATTAAATTCATGACACAATTAAATATATGCGGGAAATCCTAAAAGAAATAATTTGTATATTCATCAAACCATAATCTCAAGTTGGCTACATCAAACCCTAGCTAAATTGTCTACCTCATGAAGAAATTCATAAAATCAAAACAATATGTAATGGAAAACATAAATAAGAAGGTAAGAAAAACTCTTTTTGGAATGTTGGTCGAAGTCCCCTTTGATATTTCCACGCTTTCTTTAATTAATTTCTTCCATTCTTTGTGTTTAACCCTTTGTCTTCAGCCTTTTTCCCTTTTTCTTCCACAAGAGCCCCCCTAAAATTAGGTCTCTTCACTTGTATTTTTAGTGTATTAGAGTTTATGGACGAATTAGGGTTGAATTAGGCCAAAAAAAGATTCTAAAAATATAAAAACACATTTTCAGCACCCGGCGATGCCTCGGTACCATCGTATGGGCGCTGCGGCGCTACGTATTCTGTTGAATTTTAGAATTAGTGGCGTTGCGGCTCCCACTGTCCGTAGAAAAACTGTACTATGCATCCTCCCGTATTTATATCATAACGTTTTCTCCCGATATCCGATTGAGATGATTTAAGATGTGTTGGAAATCTAACTCAAATGACTACAACTTTTCTTGAAAAATCATTCTCTAATTCGATCATAATCTGTGCCAATCTCAATGTGAGACTAAAACTTGAGAGCATAATTTTTCGATTGGAAATTGATTTGTGATCATATTTTGACTAAATTTGATCCCTTTGATATCTTTCCTCATCCAATTGGCCATTAACACTCTCAAATCTTCATCATGAGGATCAACACAACTTTTGTGTATTTGCACTTTAGTCTCCAAACTTTGGATCTCTTACAATTTAGTCATTTTCTCTAAAATTGTCAACTTTTGCTTATTTTCTTCAATCTCGCCAACCTACATCACAATATCAAAACACAAATAAAAACACTCTAAAACTTTCTCAATGGTAACAAAATAATGAATTAAGTGGTATCAATATCATGAGTGTGGAGAACTCATCAATACTACTAAAACATCAAACTTTATTTAGCAGAACTAAAATAAAAATATAAAATGCTTTTGAGCCAAAAATCATTATATATAAACACACACACACACATATCAAATATTTAATTACATCCAGTTGTTCGATAAACAGATACATCATGTAAGCATAAGCAAAAAGATCTAGATATTATCTACTCTCATTCTATCAACAAGAATGTAATACTTCCAAAAATCTATATCTATCTGCTCCCCCTTTTTGTCACACAATGACAGAGGGTAAGCCTAAAACTAGGAAGCACCGGTAGCATCATGAGAGTCTGTCCGCTCTTTGGAAGCAACATCATCCCAGTGCTGATGAATCCACTAAAGTCCATGCTGAATGTATCTAACAGCACCCTGAAGCGTAGCGAACTCGGCAGTGCGTCGATCAACGGTAGCGCGTAGCTACGTAATCTCCGCCATCATACGAGCCTGCTACTCGATGAGCACTGTCATCTGACCCAAAACAAAGATCGAAGGGTTGATAGGAGTAGAAGCAGAAGGTACAAAAGCAGGAGGAGGAAAAACTGACTCAGACAGAGGAGGATTCGAAGTAGAAGTAGAAGTAGATGGGATATCGGAGGGCAGAGGAGCAGTCAAAAAATAAGGAAAGTCAGAGGGATAAAAGGAAATGAAGTTATCAATCAGATCAGCCGACATAGTCGGGTCAGCTGGCTGTGCTGACTCAGAAGAAGTATGAAACCTACTATGGGTGATGGTGGTATGGCCAATCGACCGAGAAACCCACATTGGGCCCCCCTCTAGAAAACTGACTCCTAAGGCTGTCACTAAGCGGTATATCAAACATGCATATGACAGCCCAAATCTCGTCCCAGTAGTACGAAAGGTCCTCAAAATCTACTGGCATATGAAGGAAGGTAAATCAATGGAATTGCCATACAGAAAGGCACAAAGAAAACGAGTCTTCTCCATCGGTAATGAAAAAGTGTGGGAGATAGGCCAAATATTTATGCACACAATGGGCAACAGAATCTGGTGCTCGGTCGGGAGGGAACCAGTACGAATCGCACCTAGACCTGTTAAACGTCGTCAAACGAACTAACAAGTCCGCCGAAAGTGAATCAAGAGTAAGATAGGAAAATAGGGGGTAGACAACTCGAGGAATATGAAGAAGACTCGAAATAATGTCCGGAGTAATCTTAATTGTCCTACCCCAAAGAAAAACCCCAATGATGAACAACTAACATCATAGATGTTAGCGTAGAACTTATGAATAAGTAGGATAGGTGGGGGTACCAACTCAACTAAAAGAGGCTCCCAAACTCGAGAAAATAAAATAGCGGCGAGATCGGGGGATAGGTCAGATAAAATGACCTCGCGCATAAAAAGAAAGGGACGAAGAGAAAACTGCGACCCAAAAGTTTCTTGGGCCACAACCGAGATAAACCTAGACCTACTATAAGACGAAGATGTACTAGGAGTGGAAGCGACTGTGCGTGCTCTCTTAGGCGGCATCTGTAAAGAATTGAATCAAAAACATTAAAAATTATGAGAAAGACGATAATAATGCGTTATATGCGTGAGATGCATAAATGCACGCAAAATGAGGTAAATAGGATAACATGCAACGTACCCTAGCATGAATACACAACAACATTTAGTGATGCCTAGACGCAGGTAACATGAAGAAATGATGTATGCTGTGATAACACGATGTTATGACGCAGGGATGTTACGTCATGACGTCACCAAGTGTTCCCAACATGAAACACAATGCACAAAACACAATTCACACACAGAACTACCAACTCGACACTCCAACCACCAAACAAAATCCCAAACAACCAAACCAAAAAAAAAACTTGACACGACCAAGGACGATATAAGAACAAAAACCAAACCAAACACATTCAAACCACGATTCCAACCTCAAAGAACACGACACCAACACGAACTCAACCTTAATGCAACCTAAACATCTCAATCAATGCACCACAAACTCAATCAACATAAAAAATCTACCACGAAAAATTAAAGAAGAACACGCAACACCTTCATAACTCCAAAACCCAATATAAAGATCAAACCACCAAACCCAATCCACCATGTCATTCAAAGTACCCTGAACAACCAAATAATCCAACTAATAAAAAAAAAGGAGAACAAACCGAGAATTCGAGGAAATAACACCAAAAATCCAACATTTTGAAGTGAAAAATATGAAAAGTGACAATGTATGAGAATGCATAAAACATGAAGTGTGAGGCCTAAAAAAATGAAGTAATAATTGTCAAAAAGAAAAAGAACCAAGAAAAATGCAAAAACAAAAAAAAAATGAAGAATTTTCGAGATTTGTCTTTGGTAATCGTTTAAAACTTGTGGAAATCGTCCAAATGATGAATGTTATGTGATGAATAAGTGATTAGTAGGACAAATTTAGACTGGGTGGGTGAAATATTGAGAGAAATTGAGGAAAAATAGGAAAAAAATGTAAAAAAAGCCCTTGAAAAATAACGTTAAAATTCAAATAAACGGGCTGTCGCTCGAGCAAGGGTCAAGCGATAAACGAGCGAGGTAGCTTCTGCTGCTGTCGCTTGAGCGTTGTCCAACGATAAGCTGGCGACACTTCAATTGACAAAAATAGCACCAAAAAGTTAAAATTTAAGAAAAATGACTCTAATTTTTTTTTTTGTGTATTAAATAATACTTAAATTGAACAAATTTAGCAATATATTTTTTTGTTTACTTTTCAAAAAAAAAAAAAATCAAATTAAGTAAATTAAGTTCTTGTCAAACCGATGATCACAACCATGCATGCATTCATAAGTCGAGCATTATCAATAAGGACTTTCCGTTCACGATAGAGTAAGGTGTATAAGTGACTCATGTGGTAAAGTGCCACTATTTTCTAGTGAAAATGACTTTGAACCTTAAATTTGTGAGAAAAGACATGCAAACATTATTGTTAAGTATGATCCCTACTAACGAAAGTCAAACTCAAAAGTAATGTTAGGACCTAAAAATGAGCTCAAGCACATGACTAAGTTTATTTTCTCCCCTTGAAGATGAGCATGTAATTTTTTTATATCACTTTTCTAACGATTTTGGACTCGGGGTCCAATAAGTGACTAAAGTGACCTCTGTGACGAGTTTTAGGCCTGTTAACCCATGTTAGATGACCATAGACACCAGGTTATGAGAAACCCCTCATGCTTAATTGCTCGAATCAAATATGACTAAAGTGACCTCTGTAACGAGTTTTAGGCCTGTTAACCCATGTTAGATGACCATAGGCACCAGGTTAGGAAAAACTCCTCATGCTTAATTGCTCGAATCAAATAGGTTTCGAACAAAAGTATAAGATGAATCAAACCTGTGTGTAATTTTTTTTATATCGTCATTTCATTTTTTTTCCAAACAATGCATAGAGACTCATCACGAGCTAGGTCATCTAGTTATAGGCCAATTCACGTTTAAGGTCACCCTACTAACATGTGACGGCCATCCTAAATCTCACACACACGATCCAAATTCACACACAAGATCATAGTGTATGATGTGCAGATGGTACATGGAGAAACATATAAAGAATACTCCATAGAAAACCGAAACCAAGTGATGAAAATAACAGTATAGATATGATAACGGCATACTTGATCGCACATGCAATGTTGAAGAATATCATAAACTGTCTAGAGCTAAAAAAAAAAATTCAATAAAACAATAAAAAAAATCAATATCAAAAGGAAATAAATACACACGAAATAAAACAAAATGCAAATAAATGAGATGCATGCCCAAATGAATGAACTCAATGGACTGCATATGCATGCACCTAAGAAACATATCACGAAGAAACATGAATGCTCCTACCTTTAAGAGCATGACCAAACTCACGACATTCCAGATCACTTTTCTTAACCTAAACTTGCTTAGAAGTAGAAGTGATTTTAGTTAACTGAGTTATCATCTCAAGTAAATGGTTAACCTAATTGGAAAGGAAGTTAACCGTGCTCGAGATATCCTAACTTTTACTTCTAGTCATGACTACACCTAAGTCTTGTATGTCCCAAGGCACCACATTGATGACAGGTGGGAATAAACCTAGAATTAACCATGTTCGGTGGTTGTTACCGATAAGTAGGATGATTTACCCTATGTTGTCTAGTAGGTCTCGATCATAAGTCATTTTTGCCCTTTGGTTTGGGGTAAACAATTTTTCGAGCTTTGTTAGTGGCTGGAACAAATGTGGTTTTAGACGTACTTGCAGCAGTATTACCATGAATATAACCCAAACCACGCCTATTTCCAACAGGTTTGTTCATCCCAAACAGATTGTCCAGCTTCTGTGAGCCACTCATAAATAATTGGAGTTGAGCATTAGATTTATCACGATCAGTAGTTAATGATTTAACTTTAATTTCCAAGTTTTCATTTACCAGCTTCAACTAACTCAATTTTCTAGTCGAGTCCTTAAGGTCACTTAGTAGTTTTTCGCGTTCAAGTTCAAGCTCGTTCACCTTTTTCAAGACAGCTTTGTTGACCTTCTTAATTTTGAGACTTTCCTCAAACAATTCATGATAAGACTCATGAATGTCGATCTCATCTTCAGACTCTTCACTCTCATCCTCATTTTCAACCTTCTCAATCTCACGGTTAGATTCAATTGTAGCAATCGAGGTGAATGCCATGAATTTTTGATCATTCTCACCACCATATGTCTCATTCTGAGAACTAGTCTCTGACTCCTCATCACTCATGGTCACGGTTGAAGCCTTATGACGTTCTATACCTGAACTCCTCTTCAGATTAGGACATTCACTCCTAATGTGACTATACCTCTTGCACTCATGGTATTGGACAGATTGAGATTTCTTAATGGGAGTCCTAAAGGTGTTTGTCTTTCGTCCACCTCTCGAGAGTTTACTAGGGACCTCACTATTTCGCTCATGACGCTTTCTCATATTCCTCATCACCTTCTAGAATTTTTTAACGAAATAAACAATTTCGTCCTCCCTATAGGTCTCAATATCAGTGGACTCGCTCTCCTCTTCTCTAATGGTGTTCATGGTGATGGATTTAACCTTTTTAGGTTGAGAGACAGTGAGTTCATAAGTTTGAAGTGATCCCACGAGTTCTTCATTCTTAACCGCATCTAAGTCCTTACTCTTTTCTATCTCAGTCACCTCAGGTCTAAAACTCTCGACCAGGGGCCTAAGAACTTTTCTAATGATTTTGGACTCTGGGATCTTTTCACCTAAGTTAAAGATAAAGTTAATTAAATCATTAAACTTCATATAGAATTCATCAAACAATTCATCGTCTTTCATTCTAATCTCTTCAAACTTAGTAGCAATTTAGAGTTTTTAACAGTTTTGGTACCCTCGTGTGTGGTTTCTAATATATTCCAAACTTCTTTAGCAGTTTCACACATCGATACTCACCTAAACTCTTCACCAAATATGCTATGAATAGAGCATGTAATGTTTTACTGTTCCAGTTGCATTCAACTAGGTTAATTTTAGTCCATGAAGATATGTCAGTGGGTGTGACTCACAAGCAACATTTGTTGAAGGTGGAGTCCTCCCATTTAAATGCTAATTCAAATACGTTCATCCAGAGATTTAAGGAAGACTCTCATTCGAACTTTTTAGTAGGCATAGTTGCTTCCGTCGAAAAATGGACGCATGGACAATGACTGACTCATCTAGATGTTATAAAGGGTTAGGAATTGAATTAAGGCTCAGATACCAATTGAAAATTACGTAGTTCGACCCTACCAATACCTAGAGGGGTTTGAATAGGTATATTATGCGGAATTAAAAATATTTTATGAATTAAATAGCAACAAGTCACTTTTTAATTCTTTTCTAGATGATTAACCATGCAAGTCATTTTAGTCCTAAGTTTGAATACCGCAGTTTATATGATCAATTAATAAGCAATAACAAAAGCAGTAAATCAACACCAGGACTATCACGGAGAAACCCATTGGCAAAAACTCTGGGCACTTTGCTAGTCAATCCACTATGAACAATTCAAAAAACTTACAGTATATTAGACTAGACGACTTGTACTATCTGATCTCTCGAATGCACTCCTTACAGCTCTCCCTGGATCCCGTGCTCTCCTACACCAATCCTTAGCTGCTGTTACCAAAGCTCTCCGTGAAATCTTCTACCTTGCTGAACTCCTAGTCTTGTGGAATCTTCTATTTCTCGTGGATCAACGAAGAACGCCTTATTCTTCACAGACTGGAACTCCAGTCAAATTCCCTCCATCTTCAGAACTCTGACCAGATGTAGAGGAAAGGCAGTTTGGTATTTGGATTATAGGAACAATGTTTTCTCACCAAAACAATCAAAGTAGATGAAGGTTGAAAGATAAAATAGACTGAATCCCTTATAGATGAAGCTCTCTCAATGTTCAACCTCTGCAGCTTTCGTACAGATGTGTTTTGGTATATATAGGTAGGTTACAAAACTAATGGGTTGGGTAAAAAGATTTTAAATTGCGAAATAAAAGTTTCCCAAATAACCATGTCGCTTGAGTGATAGCATGTCGCTCGAGTGAAGAGGGGAGATAGTGTAGCAACAATGTTTCTTCTTTTGTAGCTCGAGCCAAACCTTGGCGACAGTCTAGCGAAAATCCGCACTGTTTTCCTCTTTTTACAATTCTTGAACCCTAGACCTAATAACCTTATTTTCAACTATTTGCACATTGCTCCTTGACTTTTTAAACACGGTACAATTCAGTACTTTTGTTTGTAGAATTGCCAATTACAAAACATCTAAAACCTAACAAATTTCATTTTTTAGGTAAACAATAATTCAGATTTTCTTCCATGTATGAATTTGTGATGACAAAAATATTGGATGTGTTTTTATTTATCTCACATATAATTGTCTAATATTTGTACATTTACTGGATGCAGAAAATGACTTTCATATTTGTATTCGTGACATGTGACAAACACATTTGGACTTTTCCTAAATCACATGCAAATACAGAGCTAGACCTTGATAGCAGAATGGAAACATTGAAAATAGATTATGATGTAGGTGGTAACATGGCACCGATGAGGATTTGTAATAATAATTCGTTACACTTATGAAAGGAATTGAAAAGAAAAAAAGAAAGTCTGATGGCATACACCCTACATGTGGACATTTCACACACATTGAGGGCTACAATATGTAGATAGATACCAAGGTATCCCGTACTCATCACTCTGTAGGGGGATGGTGTTGAATCAGAGAATCAGCTTATTATTCTGAATTCTATCACAATTCTAATAGTGCAGGAATTCATGTGTGAATGATCTTCAGCTAGAAGATGATGAGAATGATGAAATCTCTGATGTTGTGACGCAAGTAAGAGTGCATGATGTCACTGAAAACTAGGGGTCAGGGCCTGTTCTCTTTACCGTTTTCAAGTCTTTTTTGTTTTCGACTTTTCAAAACAGTGAAAACGCATTCTCTTTCCCATTTTTGAAAAAGCGTTGTTGAAAACAAGTTTAAAATTTACAAAGAAAACCCAAAATGATAAATTTTTCGTTTTGGGTGTTTCAGTTAAAACCAAGCCAAAATTTTCAAAACGCATTTTGTGTATTTTTCGATTTTCTTTATCACCCCAACCACCACCATCCTACCTGAACCAACCACCGCCGCCTAAAACTAAAACCACCACTAGAGCACCGTGATAAAAAACCTAGAAAAATCGCGGTCGACTACCACCGCCGCCGCCGCCTGAGACCAAAACCACCATTGCAGTAGATCACCACCACCACCAAATCGCAGCACAATACCACTACAACCACCAAATCGTAGCAGACCGCAACAGAACAACTACTGCATACAACCTAAAATCGCACCGTTCTCAACAACTGCACCCAACCTACCATTCGCAGCAACCGTACCGTTCTCAGCAACCAAAAAAAACCTAAAATCGCAATGCTGCGTTCGCAATAGTGTCACTGTTCCCAAAATCGGACCCACCACCATTCCCAAAATCATACCCAACCCACCGTAAACAGCAGCTACCGCACCCAACCCTAACCATTGTCTGTAAAAAAGAGGGGAGATGAAGACAGTGAGAGAGACGACAAAGAGGGAAAGAAGAGAGAGAGTGGATGGAAGGGAAATATCGAAAGTTAACACGTTTTGGGTTTTTTTATTTTTGAAAATAATTTTTCAAAATGCCTAAAAAATACATTTTCAACAATCTCAAAATGGACACTCAAAATACAAAATCCAAAATGATTTGAAAACTCAAAACACAAAACTGAAACACAAAAAGAACAGTCCCTAGGGTTTTTCAAGATAAGAATTTGCTGAAGAAAATCCTTGCATTGTAGGCTATAGAAAAACAACTTCAAGTACATTGTTTACAAGTTAGACAAACGCAAGTATGTGCCAAAGTGTAAAGGCGAAGGATTCAATTCGAAATTCAGGTCATCTAGGATGGGTAAAACAGATATGTTCAAGGGATGTTACATACGTAGCCGACATACATACGCGATGGATTCAGTAATGCGAGGTCACAAGCAAGCGAATAGTGCTTTGATTGTTGAATGTATAAAGAATAAATATACTTTCGTTAGAATGATATACATTCTCATGGACATTGTGAATGACATGTTGTCAACGTATGGTTTGACCTTGAGATAAGGTAAGGCATTGAGGGCTCGGGAGCGTGTTTTGGAATAGATAATAGATGACCCCAAACGATGTGTACAATAAACTATATTTTTA
Source organism: Fraxinus americana (assembly GCA_035079005.1). Lineage (NCBI taxonomy): Eukaryota > Viridiplantae > Streptophyta > Magnoliopsida > Lamiales > Oleaceae > Fraxinus > Fraxinus americana. The sequence goes on along the minus strand of CM068715.1, from coordinate 14,975,245 downwards.
GTTTTTTTTATGAGAAAGTTCAACGTGAGATTATAACTGTAATAAGTTCTTGAATCGTGTCTCAATGTTATGTATTTATGAAATTTGTACACAGTCAAATATTTAATTATCAAAACTATGACTATGTTTGTCAAAGTTTATAAAAATGATTATAAGTAGTGGGTCTCGAGGATTTTATGTGTTTAGAAAGTATGTAAATATTGTAACTTTTACGAAATGTGTAAATAAAAATAAAGTTTGACCAACTTATAATCAATTATAAACTTTGATAAACACACTATTTTAGACAACATGGTTGACCAATCACATATAGTAACTTTTGCTTGATTAATTAGTAAGATAAAATTTGGAAATAAGCTATCTGGGCTGTAATACTTGTAAGCTAATTATGTACAATACTGTAGAAATTTTTAGATACTTCCAATAATGGAGAAAGTAATAGATAAACCTAAACTGAAAATTCACCAACGGCACCTGTATTATCTCCCTTTCATACTTCTTCTCTTTCTACACTATTAATATCCAGACTTTGTACTCAATTTTCATTTCAATTCTTTCTTTCTTTAACACTTTTTATTCTACATTGAGAATCATTAAAAAAAAAGCCCAGTTCAAAAACTTGTTCATTGTGTTCACAATACTTGCATTTGCCCCTCTTTGTGGTTTTTGTTACAGCACCAATTGTCACAACCCATCCCAAGTCACCATAATGGACCCGACACGTGTTTTGCATCGATGATAGATACCAACTAAGTGTCGGACCCACCACTAAGGCGATTATGACCTGTTTAAACTGTAACCTACTTTTAAAAATTTTTGACAGAGTTTCCCAGTAAAATTGACTAAAACCACTTGAACAATAATCAAAATTCTCCAAGCAGTACATATAATTTAAAATAGGGTACACCAGCCCCTCAAAACTCAAACTATTCAAAATACAATACTGGAAAGTTAACCTTTACAAGTACTTTACAACAAAAGTTTCCAAATGTACTCAAAATACCCAATATGTAGTAAGCCCATGATATGGATACATGTACTACTATTTAACTTTTCGACACAACATGCATGCATCCCAAAAGAAATATGTACTAAGTAAGTTGACAAAATGAATCATGCAATTAAAGGCAAAGTGTGGCTCAATTCGATGGATCAACAGGCTCCAATGCTCCTCAACTCAACTACTATCTGAGAAGGAAAGGAGTAACAAAATATATGAGCTTGTAACTCAGTGAGTGGATAGTTTATAAATAAGTATATACTTTTCTTCCATTTATGCATATTTTCTGAAAATTCTTACTCTTTTGAAACTTTGAATAATTATGAAATCTGATAATACTCGTAAACACTTAAACATGATTGAATCATAAAATCATTTGTTCTTCAATCTAAACGAGTAACTATAAAGTATAACGAATATAATTAATCTGATATCTAACGAAAATCTTTGAAATATTTTGTTGTTCAATACTATAAGCTGAAAGATTTATAATGAGAACTGAATAATCTGAATTCTATAACTGAAAATCAAATAAGCTGTAGAAATACTGAAATATCACAACAAAGAAGTAACATGAATAACCTTACTCATGTATCGATATACATGGAAAACTATTCAATTCTGAAATTTTGAGCATATGCACGCAGAGCTATAATCTGGTCATACACTATGGAAATACATTCACAATAGTGCAGAGCGAGTAAAATTACCCTAAGTGATCATACATTATGGAAACACATTCACACCAGTGCAGATCGAGTAAAATAACCATATGAAGTCATACACTGTGGAAACACATTTACACCATTGCAGACTGGGATAATATCAATTGGGTATTTTCTGGTGGTTTTTAAAATGACTTTGGATATGGTAAAACATATAATATGCTAGAGAAATGATTTAAATGAACTGAATTTAACTTTAAAAGAAATGACTATAAAATCCGTTTGATTCTGAAAATCGTACTGTCAAACCAAATTCAGGAAATAAATAACTTCTGATATAATATAAATTTAATAAATATTTATTTCTGAAAAATAAGATTTTTCACTCACATAAAACAAACTACAGACTATGACGTTCGGTAAGCTTTTCCAATCTCTTCTTCACCACCTGAAATACCATTCAAGATAACTAATTTAACCACTATCCAATCAAAAAACCTTTAATATCTAATGCTATAATACTTAAACTAAATTTCTCGATGCTTGAACAAATCTCCCAAATTATTCCTTTAATCCATTGGAACTAATTACACTTTCTAGTCCATTTTCTAATAACTAATTCATCAACATAACCTTCATTCCAAGCATAAATGCAACTACCCACTTCAATCTAGTGACAACTGATAACTACGATTCAACCAATAAAATTTTCATCTTGTTCCATAAATTCATACTTCCAAGTAAGTATTTCCTCATCACAATCATTCCATCAAAAATACTTCATTCAAGTATCTAAATAAAAATTCTAAGGTTTGCCCAAAAATAGAATTCTTACCTTGGGGGAAATGGAAGGTAATTAATCAATAAATTTGAACTTACAATGGTACTCCTTCAACTTAATCTGAAAATTAAAGCCACAAATTAGAACCCTAGAAATTCAACATAAATTTTCCCATAAAAATGTAACTACTTTACCTCTTGAAGAAAATTAAGAGTTTGAATAGTCAAGCCTATCCTTTTTTTTTTTTCTTATTTTCCTCTTCCTTTTTCCTTTTTTCTTCCCTTTCTTTCTTTCCTTTCTACCCGTTTCTGATTGTGTGTGTGTGGGGAGGGGGGGGGGGGGGTAAGAAAGTGCTAATTATTAGAGCATTAAGTCAAAATTGCAAAGGAAGTCCCCCGCCTTTCATTTGATGTATAATTAAATCCTCAACTTTAAACTTTATCCATTTTAAACCCTCATATATTATCAGTTGTAAAATAACCCTAATCAAATGACTTGCTTCATTTAAATCCTATTTGACAATGACTTTGACAATTCCACTTTGACTTTTGACCTAAAAAAATGGGTTGTAACACCAATCCTGGTCATCTTTACCTACAGTTCTATGATAGGACATGTCCACATGAATGAGAAATTGTCAAGTCACTTGTTGCAAAGGCCGTATCAAAAGAGGCTCGTATCGCTGCTTCATTGTTGATGCCCCATTTTCATGACTGCTTTGTCAAGGTTTGCATTGATAATTGCTATGTGCTCCACTTTTCGAACCACTTAAGATAATATTTATTTTCTTATATGATAAATGTAAACAAAAAATAGAATTGTCTGGCACTGTTTAGTTATGTAATATGCTCTTTTATCTTTCATGATGATCCATTTAAAGAAGGCGAAGCATATTGAAAAGTACCTATGAAGATTTCGTGGTCATGAAGGTTATCTAGAGGATGATCATTCATTAGTATGTTGATAATCAACCGAGAGAACTCTTGTCTCACTTTTTGCAAAATGTGATTAAAAGTCTCACAATATTTGCATCAAAATTAAACAATAGTGACATAAAATGTAAGTGTACACATATGTATAGTCTTGCAATGGCCTCTACTAATTTTATATTTATATGATCGTGGAGAGGTATGATGCATCATTACTTCTGGACAGCACCGGACCCATAAGCAGTGAGAAAAGATCAAATCCCAACAAGAATTCAGCCCGTAGATTTGAAGTCCTTGATGAGATAAAATCCACGCTGGAGAAAGAATGCCCTCATACTATTTCTTGTGCTGATATTATGGCTCTTACTGTTGAAAGATGAAGATGCACCAGCTAGAACATGAGCTGAACAATGGAAGAATGACTTGGCATCTGACTCATCAAGTTAAGCTGGATCAACAACCTTTGTTGATGGTAAAAATGGAAGATACTAGAAGGTTGAGACACCAACGATTTGTTTAACAATGCACATGGATTCTATTATGGAACGAGATATTCCCTCTGATTTTATTCCTTTTTATAACCATTTTCTCTTTCCCCTTTTTTAGCTCTCACGTGTTGTATATATATAGGATACAATTTGTATTGTAAATTGATTTAATTCAATATAGAAGATATTACAGCTATTGTTGGTTTATAATTTCTTTCTTCTATATCAAAATTTACATGGTATCAGAGCTTTATGGCAGAATCAGATAATGAATCCTCAAATTTACCACCAAATACCAATCAAACTCAAAACAACAATACCAGTCTTCATGATCCAACGTATTTCAGCAGTCCATACTACATAGGAAGCAATGATGGTACTGGTGCAATTCTGGTAATGCATACACTAGATGCTAACAATTACCATTCTTGGGCTAGATCAATCAAGAGGGCTCTCAGGATAAAGAATGAACTGGGATTCATAGATGGCACTCATTGTGAACCACAGGATCCAAATGACACACTGATAGAGCATTGGCTTATGTGCAATGACATTATGATAACTTGGCTTCAAAATACCATGGCCATGGACATCAAATACAACACTACATATGCTGAGACTGCACATCAACTATGGCTGGAGTTGGAGCAGCGTTTTTCTCAATAGAATGCTTCCAGAATTTTTGAGATCAAGCAAGGCATTACAACATTGGCCCAAAATCATGATGCTGTGAGTGTATATTTTTCAAATTCAAAACTCTTCTTGATAAGTTGTTAAACTATGAGTTAGTTCCTAACTGTACGTGTGGAAGTCTGAAAGTGGTGATTGAGAATCAAGACCATGACTGGGTGATGAAATTTCTGATGGGATTGGATGAATCTTACAAAGTAATCAAGGCTCAAGTACTTTTGAACAAGCCTTTTCCATCCTTGAATGAAGTTTACTCTATAATCCAACAAGACAACTCTCAAATGATGGATCTGTTAATGAGACAATGGCATTACTAGTTAAAGAGAATTTTAGAGAAAATGGCAGGAAAAACTCTTTGTTGCAAAGGAAAGATACGTACTATTGTACCTACTGTAAAGTGGCAGGCCATTCTCTTCAAAGGTACCTCAAGGATCCCAATAAGCCTATATGTTCTTTTTGTAAGATGCCAAGACACTGCAAGAAAGTGTTTCAAATTGCACGATTATCCATCTAGCCATAAACCTGAAGGGAAAATTAGATACACTCTAGCAGCCAATCAGGTTTCTACCCTATTGCCTATGAATCAGGATCAGCAGACTAACAGGACCAATGTATCACTTACTCAAAAGGAGTACTCTCATTTGATGGCCATTCTCAAATCAACAGCAAATCCAAATTTAGTCACTTCAGTAAATCAATTTCAAAGCATTGTTGCCTCAAGCTCCGACAATGCTTTTCCCAAAGTTTCTGGTATCTCACTTTGCTCATCCATTCTTAACATTGCAAATGCTAATAATAATCCCGTTGTCCCTTGGATTCCAGATACGGGGGCCACAGATCACATGATCTGTAGCCCATCATATTTTCCTCTGTCAAAACACAAGTCAATTGTTCAGTAACTTTGCCTAATGGAGCTGTTCCAGTAAATCATGTAGGGACTACTCGTGTCACAGACACATTGGTTGTCCAGGATGTACAATGTATCCCTTCCTTTTCTTTCAATCTTATATCTATCAGAAAACTCACTTAGGCACTAAATTGTTGTGTTGTTTTTCTTCTTGATTTTTGCTTCATACAGGACCCTTCAACTTGGACAATGACTGGAATGGGTGAAGTAAAGTCGTCTCTATCATGTTCAAACTTCGACAGTCTCTCCTATGGCCCTCCAAGAAAGTTTATCTAAACTAAGTACCACATCTCCCTTCACAGCATCTATTATCAATGACTCTAAAGAATTCGACCTTTAGCATTACAAGATGGGACAACCATCCCAATCTGTCCTTACTTTTGAAGAAGAAATACCTAAGTTAGGTCCTCATAGCAAACCTTGTTCTGTGTGTCCTCTAGCAAAACTGCACATACTACTATTTCCTGTTAGTCGTCATAAATCAGTAAAGTGTTTTGATTTAATACATTAAGATATATGGGGACCTTGCAATGAAGATAGTTATGATGGATCACGCTATTTTCTAACTATTGTTGATGATTTTGGTAGATGCACTTGGATATATATGCTTAAGCTAAAATCTGAAGCCACCATTGCCTTACAAAGTTTTTGCAAATTAATAGAAACTCAATTCCAAACCAGAATCAAAGTCATTCGCAGTGACAATAGTGGAGAATTTAACATGAAACAATTTTATCTTGAGAAGGGCATTATCCATATGAAAACTTGTGTTGAAACCCCTCAACAAAACGCCATTGTTGAGAGGAAACATCAGCACATTTTGAACGTTACAAGGGATTTAAGATTTCAAAGTGGTATTTTATTAAGATACTGGAATGACTGTGTTTTAACACCAGTCTATCTAATTAATAGAACTCCTTCAGCCTTCTAAACCATAAGAGTCCATTTGAGATGCTGTTTTAGGTCAAACCAACATACTCTCTCTTAAGGTCTTTGGGTGTCTTGCCTTTGCCTCCACTCTCACCAATGGCAGGCATAAATTCGACTCTAGAGCCAAGAGATGCACTTTTCTAGGCTATCCCTTTGGTATAAAAGGTTATACACTTCTTGATTTGGAAACTCATAAAATCTTTGTATCAAGGAATGTTGTGTTCCATGAGAACATTTTTCCATACAAAGAAACCAAGGGCACCAACACACATGCTCCAACTAATCTTAGTGACTTATGCTTCCCTTAGAATCCTAGCACCTCTATGCTAACTAGCCTTCCTGAAGAGCAGAGAAATTAGACTACAGATAACTTAAACCTTGCTGAGAATACAAAGCACCCTCTTTTTAATCAAACCAGACAAGAACAGATCCAATGCTTATCTGATAGAGAGAACAATCAAACCATATAACACTTACCTAGGAGATCCACCAGAATCAAAAGAGCTCCTGATGCCTGCAGGATTTTATATGCAAGCAGGCTACTTTACTTCCCTTATTATAGACATTGGACAAGGAGAATGGCTTTGTTTCCTCAGGTAAACCTTTTCCCTTCAATTCAAGTATATCATATGATAAGTTGTCCATTTCTCATAGAGTTTTTGCCTCTTCCATCACTGCACAAAGTGAACGTAAAACCTACCAAGAAGCTGTAAAATCCCCTGAATGGTGTGAGGCCATGAAAAATGAGATTATGGCTCTTGAATTAAATGATACATGGATTATAGTTGATTTGCCACCTAATAAGAAGGCTATTGTAAATGGGTTTACAAAATCAAAATTTAATGCTGATGGAAGTGTGATAAGGTACAAAGCTAGGCTTGTAGCAAAAGGATACACTCATAAAAAAGGATTGGACTACCATGAAATCTTCTCACTTGTGGCAAAACTTGTCACTATTCGAACACTTCTTGCCATAGCAGCCACAAAGGATTGGTACATATACCAATTAGATGTAAACAATGCTTTCTTGCATGGAGATTTGGATGAGGAGATATTTATGGAACTACCTCCAGGTTATGACAATACTAATGGTTCAAAGGTGTGCAAGCTTCGCAAGAGTCTATATGGACTTAAGCAAGCTTCAAGACAATGGTATTCCAAGTTGTCTAATTTCATTCTTCAGCATGGATTTACTCAGTTTGATGTAGACTACAGTTTATTTGTCAAATCTACTCAAGAATCCTTTGTAGCTATTTTGGTTTATGTAGACGATATAATCATGGTTGGAAATTGTCTAGAGACTTTCAATAGCCCCAAGGCTGCACTTGATGCTCAATTCAAAATCAAAGATTTAGGAAAGTTAAAATACTTTCTAGGCAAGGTGGCTAGAGTAAAACAAGGGATACATATCTGCCAGAGAAAATATGTTCTGGATATTCTAGCTGATTCAGGAACTATAGGGTCGACACCAGCTAAGGTTCCTCTTGACCAAAACATCAAATTATCTAAGAGGAATGAGAGCTGCTTGCTGATCCTTCTATGTACAGAAGACTGATTGGGAGTTTGCTGTGCATAACCATAACCAGGCCAGACATATCTTATTCAATTCAACTCTTAAGTCAATTGATGGATCAGCCAGAGCACCTTATCTCAACACATAACGTACTGAGATATCTTCAAAGAGCTCTAAGATAAGGTTTACTCTACTCATCTAGTTCTGAACTACAGCTGAAGGGGTACTCAGATTCGGACTGGGGGAACTGTCCAGATACCAGAAGATCTGTAATAGGGTATTGTGTATTTATTGGGACATCTTTGGTATCCTGGAAGTCAAAGAAACAGAATATATTATCACACTCTTCCTCTGAAGCAGAATACAAAGCGATGTCTAGTGTTTGCTGTAAGTTAACTTGGATGAGATATACCTAGTTAAAGATCTACAAATTGAGTACAGTCAAGTAGCTAGTCTTTATTGTGATAATAAATCAGCCATTTACATTGCAACGAATCCAATTTTCCATGAGAGAACTAAACATATAGATATTGACTGTCATCTCATTTGGGATAAGATACAAGATGGAAGCATCGTCACTGAATATGTATATACCAGTTTTTAGGTTGCAGATATTCTAACTAAGGCTTTGAAGTCCTCAAATTTCTACTTTTGCATGGACAAGATGGAAGTAGTAGATATCTACTCTCCATCTTGCGGGGGGTTGTTGAAAGATGAAGATGCACCAGCTGGAACACGAGCTGAACAATGGAAGAATGACTGGCATCAAACTCACCAAGTTAAGCTGGATCAGCACCGTTTCTTGATGGTAAAAAATGGAAGATATTAGAAGGTTGAGTCACCAGCGAATTGTCTAACAATGCACATGGATTCTGTTATGGAGCAGGATATTCCCTCTGATTTTATTCCTTTTTATAACCATTTTCTCTTTCTCCTTTTTTAGCTCTCAAGTGTTGTATATATATATAGGATACAATTTGTATTGTAAATTGATTTCATTCAATATAGAAGATATATTTACATCCATTGTTGGTTTATAATTTCTTTCTTCTATATCAAAATTTACACTTAATGCAAGGGATTCCACAATTCTTGTAAGTAACACGTTTTGACATAGCATTCGAGTAATTGAAGAAAAATTCTCTTGATAGCTGATGGCATTTGTTTGTAATGCAGACTATTGGACCTAGCTAGGAATTTCCATTAAGAAGAAGAGATTTTTGAAATGTGCAAGTTTGAGTGGTTCAAACCAGAACATTCCTCCTCCAAGTAACACAGTTTAGGTTTAAGCTAAAAGGACTTGACATAGTTGATTTAGTGGCATTATATGGTAAAATTAACAATGGTCTCTTCTTCGTCACCATGTTACGTTACTTTTAAAACGAATAAATTGATCAATCAAGTGCTTACATGGTCGTCACCAATGTGGTGTATTTTATACTTTAACTCATTGGGGGCACTTCTTAACGACTCTGGGCTTCTATTAAATCAACATATAGGTTTGACTCTCTTTTTGATGTATACTAAGGACTTGCGTCTTTAATTGAAATACATATATATTACTTTTTAAAGGCATATAGAATATTATAATTTTTATCAAAGCAAATGGAATTGTGCATGTTGGAAATAAACAAGATGTCAGAATCGCTCTGATACAATTTCTTAAGAACTCGGCTAAATAATAAAGACGAGAAAATAAGGGTAATTAAAATCTCTAACATAGAACAATATAAGATTTATGTGGAAACTAAAATCCAGTAAAACCAAGGCCAGAGTCGGAGAATTCACCATAATCAATAGTAAGGAGTTGCAAAGGATCTCATCTGAAGAATAACTAATTGGATAATTGGTACAATTTCAATATATGTTGTACACCACATATTTATAATCAAAGAATCTCTAACATATTAGGAGAATTAATACATGAAGAGTTTAATATAATGTGAAGTCACAATGCAATAGGTAAAACCAATAATGGAGAATTTGAGATGAAATATGAATCAAATTCACCTTAGACTCCTTCAAAACATTTTCAAGTCTACTACCAACTGCAAATACTCATACGATGGTATTTCCAATCAAATAATCAACAAGAATTTGGATCATAACCCAATTCGAACAAAATCCACATCAACACAAATTCTCATGAAAGGAATAAAATTTAACTCTTCAATTTCAACAAAATTTTCCAAAAAAAAATATTCACCAAATTACCCTATCTCACCAAATTACTCCATCCCTTCCATCATGCCCTTCCGGGTATACTAAGCAACTGTGAAATGAACCCAAGCACTGCTTACAAGTAGAATTACCTTGGGCGCTGGACTTGGTCGAATCACCAAAAACAACAAAATCATCAAATTCACAACTAATTCCATTTGAGTTAACAAATTTGCTTGAATTATCCCCATGAGCAACAAAATTACAATTCCTTACGTTGCTTCCCCTCCAGCATCCAAATAAAAATCTACAATAACAAAATCTGGTATTGCAATCCAAAAGCGGAATCTCACATTTCATATGTGCCATCCATAAAACAATTAACGTTGTTCGAACCTCACTTTATTAACCAATTTAGTCCTCTCAAGAACCGCCAAACATTGGCTCTAATACCACTTTATTAGAAACAACCAAGATACCAGAATCGTTTTGATATCATTTGTTGAGAAACGTGTCAAATAATAAAAATGAGAAACTAAGAGCAATATGAAAAATATTGGATCATGTAACAATATAAGATATATGTGGAAATCCAAATCCGAGAAAACCACGGGCAGAGGCGCAGAATTCACTATAATCAATAGTAAGGAGTACAAAGGGTCTCTTTGGACCAATAACTAATTGGACAATTAGTCAATTCCATTGTGTTGTACACTGCTTATTTATGACCAAAGAATCCCTAGCATACTATGATAATTAATCCATGAAGATTTTAATATAATGCGATGTCTCATACAATGGGTAAAATCAATAATGGAGAATTTTGGATAAAATGGGAGTTAAATTCACCTTTTGTCAAATCTGTAGCAAATAGAGAGAAGCCTCTCCGATGGCCTTGCATGACATGCACCGCCACTCACTTTTCTCCGGCATCTTCGTCGATGTTGGTGGTCAGGTAAAGAGAATGAGAGTTAGAGTTAGAGTAGAGAGAGATTGAGAAGGAGCAAAATGAATATGAATATTAGGGTTTATGATGTGGGTATATACTTAATGGAATTTTATAATATAATTATTTAATATTAAAAATTGTATTATTATCTGATTTTTGTATATATAAACTATAATTCTGATTTTTGAAATGCAATCTTTAAAAGTAGGCATCCATATAATTTCCACTTAATTATGTGCAATAACTTATATGTATCTAATGAATAACAATATAGTTTTTTTAAAAATTTGGTCCAACCTTTTACTTTATTTTATAGAACTAAATAATTAGTGGAAAATAACTTAAAAACTTCATTTTTTCCTAAAAAAATGAATTTATACTTTATATTTTTTTTTTTGTAGATTTTTATGCAATGACCTACTAATAAGACCACTAATCAGTCAGCTTGACTAGTAACACGAACCTAATACCTTATCCGGGTCGATGTTAGGGTCGAGTCTGTTAACAATTCCCTGAACTCTTTCAAGACATCTTCAAGTCTACTACCAACTCCCAATATTCTTCCAAGGCATGGGATTCAACCCTATTTTTATCGAAGCATCCACGCTTCCCTATATGGTGGATGGTTCATCCATGCAAAAGACTTCTCTCATGACGTTCAACTTCGTTATCTGAGGCATATGACCTAAGAAATTGGACAAACAAGTTTTCATTGAATTAACACTTTACATAGGCCAGGAAAGATCATCCAGCTATACAGATACTTATTGGTGTACCTTCTTAGGTACTCCACATTCCATAGATGAGCTGTGCCTTTCCATTCATGTCCTCGATCCCATTTATGCCAGTTTGAATTTCTTCTTTGAAGTAGTAGGGGTCTTCCCAATTAGAGCCCAGGGGTCCTTACTCCTAGTTCTTTCAAGGAGAGAGTAACACCAATTCGTTTACACAAAAATACTTTTTCTTCACTTTGGAATTGTAGTATCGAGTGATTGATAAATGGACAATTTCGATTGAGATCATTCCTCATTTCATCAAAGAATTCAAGCTCACATCTTTTCAACTTGTCATTAGATATCTTGTTGAAATGCAAGCGATGAAGTAAGGTTAAACCTTTTTCAACGGGGCTCATAGCCTCGACACCATAAGCTATAGAAAATGGGGTTTCCTCTATGGTAGTTCGGCTAGTGGTTTGGATTGCCCACAACACTTGAGGTAGTTTATAAACCCATGCCTCTTTTATAGTATCAAGATTTCTTTTCAATGTGTACTTAATAGTTTTGTTAACAGCCTCTACCTGGCCATTCACTTCAAGGTATTGAGGAGTAGAAAAACATTTCTTAATTCCAACTCTTTACAGTGGTCTCGGACCTTCTTGTTGTCAAACTGTAGCCCATTATCTGATATGATTGAGAGGAGAATGATAAATTGGAAAATTATATTTTTCTATAGGAATTTGGAAATATTAGGTTAAGTAATTTTAGCCAAGGGTTCAACTGCTACCATTTGGTAAAGTAACCAATGGCAATGATGACAAAACTTGCACTGCCTATTTCTTTAGGATGTGGACCTATAAGGTCCATTTCCCAATTGCGAACAGTCATGGCCTAGATACCACAATCAACTCTTGGGAGGGTTGTCTCTGTATCGTCAAGAAATGCTAACATTCGTCCCACTTTTTCACAAGTTGTTGCGCATCCTTCTTCAAAGTAGGCTAGTAATATCCCTACCTCAAAACCTTTAGTGCAAAGACAATTCCTGGGTGTGATTACAACAAACCCTTCATGGTTTTTGTGGAGGACATAGGTGGCCTTTTCTCCCTTCCCATACACACTGAAGAAGGGGCAAAGAAAAACCTCTTGTGAAGAACATTATCTTGGAAAATGAAGTGTGCGGCTCTTCTTCTATGTTTCCTCTTTATCATTGGATAGGACCTAGTTTTTAGGGAAATCTATTATTGATTGTATCCATGAAGGTGTGTCTTCCACACACATCACCTCTTCTCCATAAGATGTTGAGGGTCTAAAGAGGTACTCAATTTGCACCAATGTTAGTAACTCAAAATCCATACTACTAGCTAGCTTTGATAGGTCATCATCTTTTGGATTCTCAATGCATGGGATCTAGTCTAATTCAAACTTCTTGAACGATGGAAGTGAGTCCATTACCAAGTTGAGGTACGCAGCCATTCCCTTATCCTTCTTAGTGAAGTTACATTAACTTGGCCAACCACTAGATAGGAATCGCTACGAATGATTAGCTTTTACTTGCATCTCCTTAGCTAGTAAGGCCGACTAGGATAGCTTCATACTTTGCCACATTATTGGTGGGTTTCAATCCAAACCTCTCTGCACAATTACGCTTATGACCTTCAAGGTTGAAAAGAGCTACACCAGCCTCGAGCCAGCCTTTCTGAAGCAACCATCTACAAATAGGTTCCGTGTAGAAGGTTCTACAGGCTCCATTCCTTTCTCCATTTATGGGGTATTGGCAAATTCTGCCACAAAATCTATAAAGGCTTCGCCCTTAATAAAAGTTCTTACATTTAAAACAATCTCAAATTTACTAAGCTCTAGAGCCCATTTCATCAACCTTCTCGAAGCATCAGGCTTTTGAAGTACTTGTTTAGAAGTTCATTAATATATGTATACTATGAGCTCGTAAGTATAGCCTCAACTTCTTAGATGTCATGACAAGTGAAAGAGCAGCTGCTCCATATTAAGGTAGCGGGTCTCCATTGCTAGGAGTGTCTTACTCATGTAGTAACTGGGCAGCTGGTGGGTACCTCCCTCTCTCATGAAAATTAAACTGATGGATTCATCAAATACATCTAAATAAAGTTGTAGGGGGCCTTAGGCTTTGAGTAGATGGGGCCTGCCTTCAGCTCCTCATGAGAGCGATCATTCCTTTGGCAATCCCAGGGGTTAACTTGTTTCGAGTGTTGGGAAATGTCTCTATAGTCTCCCATGTCATGACTGTAGGAGTGATGGTAAGTATAGTATTGGGATACGTCTACCAATTTCTAGGTCTGATACCTCACCCTCGCCCTCTGTATCTTTCCTTTTGGGTGGCTCGCTACCTTGATTCACCCTATCGCGCGTTAGTGCTAGGGTCTATGTCTTCGTAGGCCAGCGTGGGTACCGCATTCAAGGTGTTTGTGGCTAAGTGTTTGGCCTAAATTGGGGACTATTGTATTGCCGACTTGGTTCCACTGGTTGTCCATCAAATGTGAGGTATGTCCTCATCTCCATTCCCTTTGAGGAGGTTGGAGTCCCCTACAACCTTGTTGTGATGATCGATCAAATCTTCATTGGTGATTTCACGCCTAATCATTTCTAACAGGGCATTATGCAGAGGGGTCTTGATTTTTTACATCTCTTCAGAAGAAGGTGTTCATCTTAAGTCCTCCTCACAAGATTGACAGTTCCTCTCTATCAGTAACTTGCAGACAGTATGCCATTTCATCAATGAAATGAGCTAAAAAGCTTTTCAAAGTCTCTCCAGGCTGTTATTTCATGTCGATAGTGCTCAATAAGAGCTTCTCCTTCTTTACTTGCTATGAATCACTTCAAGAAAGTGCTTTAAAATTTTGACTAGCTTTTAATATTCCCAACTGGTATTCTACTGTACCAGATTTTGGTTGCTCCATTTAGAGTCAAGTGGAAGGCCCTACATTTGACAGGAAGAGAGGTATGCCCTCAACTTCATATGCATTTTGTAACAGTTTAAGTGCTTAATTAGCCCACCTCTCCAGTCATACTTGGGTGTTTTTGATGGTACATAGTGGCTTAGAACATGAGCATCTCTTAATTCTTGTGAAAAATGTAGGTTATCTTCATTATCATCATCAAGGTCGCATGATTTTTGTGGTTCATCTGAATCCTCATCTTGATTGACCCAATACCTAGCAGACGAATGATACGGGCCTGATTGATCTCTCATTACCTCCTCTATTCCTTGGTACGACATTTCATGGAGCATGACCATGTCTTTCCTCATGCTGTCTCGTTAAAGGAGGTGGTGGCTGCAACCTATTTCTAGGCGTTGGAGGTGGTTGAAATGGCCTATTTCTCAATCCTTCCAAGTTGAGTCCTTCAAACACTGATAAACATCTGGGGCATAAGTTCTGGCTCATATTCTGAGAAAAAGTTATCCTTCATGTCTAATGGGTCCTCGTTGGGTCTGCAGAACCATAATTAGAGTAAATGTCCACTCCGATCTCCTTTTCTAGGCGGCTATTATCTCTTTCATGCATATGGAAAGGAGTCCTTAACTTTGGACTTCGTCCCCTTGATAAAAATACCATTGGGGTGCATAAAGGAGGATTGGTTGACCCCCTCTTGGCTATACATTTTCTTGAGAAGTTTTTATATGACCATGTTTTGGTGAGTGATATCCTCATTTTGGCAGCCATGGTAGCTATTTCTCTAGTGACTTGGGCGACGACCCTCATCCCATCTCAACTGTGATGGTGATGAAGTTGGCACCGACTTCTTTAGGGTTTTCTTGGGATGGAACATCATTGTTTGAACTCATTTTTCCCAATGTTTTTCTTACTGATTGGTTACAACTTTCAATTCCTTATTTTGGGACTTCCACTCGTCTTTATTCAAGACTTACAAATCCTTTTTTAAGGGGGGACGCCCAATAATTTTTCGTGTAAGTTTTCTCCATGGGGATATTTGTGGTTATAGTGACATTTTCCACAAATGGAGTCAATTTGTTTACATCATTTTTTGTATGTACAAGTGGACAATAGATATCGGACTCACTTTCATCCATGCAAGCTAATTCCAATACGCTTTGATGGATTACTAGTCGACAAAATACTTTGGCATTGGGCGTGGAAAAATCTTTATAACGGAGACAAAAATGTTCACACCACGGCAACATATATGAACTGGATTGCATAATAAAGAACAATCAACAATACATAAATCCAAACCTAAAACCAAACATCCACTCAAACAATTTAGTGTGATAAGACCACAGAGAAGGTGAACTATAGTTTCAAGTAGATATAATTGCATTAGCCCTTAAAGTGATACAAGTGGGAGTATTTATTGTGTTACAAATGAAGTGGTGCATGTTAGGTGAGTTATTGTATAGCTTCATCTGCTTAATCAAAGAATCACATTTTAGGCATCAATCCAATGTACCTTGCATGTAGCGCATTTAATGTCCTTAAAGAGGCAACCACCCTACAACATGTACTCACAGGATTGACATATATTTCATTACAAAGGTCACATCAATCATTCGAATAAGATTTTATCTACAAGCGATCTGTTTTAAGCATGAGCATCGAATTGAACCTTCAAAGATTGAGCTTTGGTGGTTCGGCTTTTGGACTTTGGAAGTTGGGCCTCAGTCTATTTTATTCCTCGAAAGATCCACAAAGGTTATATCTGGAGCTTGGTGGCGAGGCGTTACATTAGTAATAAGGAGGTTTTTGAGGCCTTGGAAATTTTTACCAATCTTACAGAAAGGGATTTGAGTGAGATTCAAGATCAATATAATATCCCTGAAACATAGAACAACTTTGCCCTAAGCAATTTCAAACTATGGATTATCATCCCCATGACTTTGATCATAAGCATTCGATGGACATATGCCCTAGACTTCCATTTCATTATTTATTTCATAACGCTCTTTCTACTTTTAATATTGCTCCCACATAGTTTACTCCTAATGGGTAGGGTCATATGGTTAGGTCTTTCTTGTTGTGGAAATTTACGGGTTTGGAGAAAAACCTTTTTTATATAATATATTCTGATCTATTTATCATCCTATGAAAGTGGGAAATAAGGTAAATTCTCAAAGGGATTTATTATTCCGTAGATCTTCTAAAATATGTCCAAAACTTGTAATTACCCTTAATAAGATGCATAAATGGAAAAAAAATGGTTTTTTCTTTGTTCATGGCAATTGGAGATTTCAACCTAATGACCCCACCCTTCGGTCGTCATTTTCTCAATGTTACAGTGAATATAATAAGTGTTAGCTCCTTACTTTTTGTTCTTGCTTATTGATGTTTTCTTACTTCATTTCATTCACTTATACAGGTAAACTTGACCCTTTCCATGGTCCCGCAATCTTTATATTTTGTTAACCCCTAATCTCAACTTAAGTTCTAGAATTCGAGAGGCTAAAAAGTTGTTTCACCCTTCTAACTCGGACTTTTATAACATCGGTATTCAAACTAATGAGTGAGCACTATAGTCTCTTTATTTCTTGGTTTTATTTATGTTCCCATAATTTGTGACCTTTTCTTCTTTCACAGCAAATTAACTTCAATTCATTGACATTTTCTTCCTAAGCACTAGAAAATTTTAGCTCTCCTTCTAACGACTCGGCCTTCAAAGGTCCTAGGGGTTCCAAGAGCATACCTTCGCACAAGTGAGGGGTGGGACCAGGTGACCACTATCCTTTCAAGAGACTGGAGCTTCAACTCTAGATAGGGATCTTTCCAATGGAAAGAGGAATATGTTGAGTGGGTCTGAACTACTTCTGAAAACATATTTATCCCTCTCATTTGCTGGAAGTTAGATTCGAGAGCTTTATCAGTGTTTCTCCCCTTTATTTTTAGGGCTACCAGATTTGTATGCACTTATTTTAACCAATCTTGAGAGAAATTTGTGGAGTGGTTTACAGCTTCACAATGGGAAAAATTGATCGATGTTCATCTCATGTGAGAGTTGTTGTACGTTACCATGACAAGTAAACTAAGTATGAGGTTTGCATTCTGTGATCTAATAACTTTGAAAAGAAAGTTAATTCCTTGGAAAAAAAGGTATGAAGCTCTTCCAAAAAGACTGGGAGAGGACGAAAAGGAAAGAGCTAGGTATAAGGTGATAAGCAAAGTTCAAAGGTTTTGTTACAAGAAAGCTACCTTGATCGTCGATGTTAAGAGGGTCTCCAAAGATTTGGAGCTGGCTAAGGAGAGCCATGTAACTTATGTTACCAAGATCAATCACTAGATTTTACGTCTCAAGATGGGCTCTAATAGATGATGGTTGAGCAATATGCTACTTCCTTGGACCTCAATAATGCGATGAATGAGATGGCCTTGCTTCGCAACCAACTGGAGAGTAATAAGACAAAATTGACTATCACAAAGTCTATCCTTTCTAAGGTGAATGATCATGAGATAAGGCTTGTTGAGGAGGCCATTCGAAAGGAGTTAATGTGGTTCCTAATATTATAAAGAGTTTTTACCTCAAGTGGAACATGGATTTTTTTTGGCTTGTAAATATGATGTCGAGGTCACCCTATCTCTCAAGAAAACTACACTAGCCCCTGAGGCTTTAGATACTTCGTCCATTCCCATCAAACTATTCCAGCTTGCAAACCCTTAGATTACTCCTCCTAGTAAGGTTGCTACTACTACTAAGCAAACGATGCTCCTGCTGTTACTCCACCTCCTTTCAAAGCGGTTTTTCCCTTTGATGATAATGCCCTAATTAACCATGACAACCTTACTTTCGAGAATCTCCATTTTGGTTTAATTTGGAAAAATAGTTTTTATTTGTCTCGCCTTTATCACTGTAATGAGATCTTTCTATCTTTTTTTTGTATAAAATTGCTTACTTTATGTACTTTAGCTTGTGTTATTTAATTAATTTAGTTTTGCTTCATACAAGCATACTTAAGTTGATTCCGTGCTTTGACGATACAACTTGCCAAACAAAACTGTTGAATTTGGTTGTCACGTTTTTTATCATCATTTGAATGCTGAATTTTTTAACCAAAGTCATCTGATTTAAGTACTATAGTTGTTAGTTTAACTTTTTGTAAGTTGTCTAAGTATGGTCTTATGTATGGTTGTCAACTTTGATAGATTAAAGTAGGTATGAAGTTGTTGAAAAACATGTATTTGTAAGGTTATATATTTAGTAAGAAATGAAACATGGGTGTGCTTCTCTCTCTGTTCTTCATTCCTTTAAAAACAGAGTATTTTTCTTTCTCTGTCAAAACCGGTAAGCATATTGCAAATACGGTTAGCTTGGCGCAAATTCGATAAGTTCAAGTTCAGCATTTTATTACAAATCCGATAACTCCTTGTCAATCCGGTAAGCTCTCAAAATCGGTAAGCCTTGTGTGAATCCGATAAGTTCATTTCCTTTGGATCAACAATATTTCATGGTATCAAAGACTTACTGATCTTAGAAAAGGGACTGTAAGAAAGGAAGAAGAAGAAGAATAGGAGCTGCAGATAAAAAGAAACCATCAACAATGTTATATTTAAAACGATAGGAAAAAAATAGCTTCAACTGGTTTTTCAGCGCCATTACCCTCTACCTTCACTCGAGAAAATTACAACTTCTAGGCTGCAAAGATGAAGGCTTATCTCAAAGCCTATGATTTGTGGGAGATAACTGATATTAGAGTAGAGCATCTTCCTTTGAGAGCTAACCCAACTGTAGCTCAAATTAAGCAGCATGGTGAAGATGTGGCCAATAAGTTCAAAGCTCTCTCTTGCATTCAGTCAGTCATTTTAGATGCTATCTTCACAAGAATCATGACTTTTGAGACTGCAAAAGAGGCCCGGGATATTTTGAAAGAAGAATATCAAGGCAATGAAAGAACAAGGCAGATACAAGTGCTTAATCTCAAAATAGAGTTTGAGACTTTGAAGATAAAGGACATAGAGGTTGTAAAGGATTTTTCAGATAGAATGATGAAAATTGTAAATCAAATCAGACTTCTGGAAGATGACTTACCAAATAAGAGAGTGGTGGAGAAGGTTTTAATTAGCCTACCTGAAAAGTTTGAAGCCAAGATATCTTCATTAGAGGACTGTCATCTATAACCTTGGCTGAACTGGTGAATGGACTACAGGTAACTGAACAAAGAAGGCTGATGAGGCATGAGAAATAAACAGAAGGAGCCTTGTTTGCTAAAGGAAAATACAAAGCTCAAATGAACTTTGGTGTGAAAAAACCTCAAGCTGAGAAGAAAGAACCTAGAGGCAGCATAACTGGAAACAAAGAGGATAAGTTTGCACATTGTCCTCATTGTAAAAGAAAGGGCCATTCTCCAAAATGGTGTTGGTATAGGCCTGGAGTTCAATGTAGAAGCCATGTAGAGAAAGTGTGCAAAAATAAAATGGGAAATCAACCACAGCAACATGCAAAAGTGGCAGAAAATCAGGATGAAGTGCTTGAAGAACATCTGTTTTCTGCTATCAAAGGTTGCAGCAAGGTTGAAACCTAGCTATTGGATAGTGGTTCTACTCATCATATGGCTGCAAACTCCAGCATTTTTGTGGAATTGAACGAAGCCTACAAATCCAAAGTTAAAGAGGGAAATGGTGACTTTGTGGAAGTGAAAGGCATATGAGTGATTGATGTACAGACTTCAGCAGGTATTAAACATATTTCTGATGTTTTATATGTGCCTGAGATAGATCAGAATCTAATTAGTATAGGGCAACTGTTAGAGAAAAATCATGCCTTGATTTTTAAAGAAAAAGTCTGCACTATATTAGATAAAACTAGAAAGGAGTTAATGACAGTTCAAATGAGAAATAGGAGCTTTCCTATAGATTGGAAAAATGTCACTACTCAAGTATGTTTAGCTGAAGAAAGTGAGACTTCTTTATGGCATAGATGGTTTGGTCATGCTAGCCATACTTCACTTAGGCAAATGAATGACTTTATTCGTGTTGAAAGCATGCCTAAAGTCACTGATGATGCATGTGTCTGTGATGTCTGTCAACTTGGAACGTAAACAAGATTTCCTTTCCCTTAGAATCAGTCTAGAAGGGCTATTAATAAAGTTGAGTTAGTACACTCAGATGTCTGTGGTCCAATGAAAGTTACTACACTGAATGGCAACAGATATTTCATCCTCTTCATCGATGACTTAACTAGAATATGTTAGGTTTATTTCTAAAAAGCTATGTCAGAAGTTGCAGATGTGTTTCAAACATTTAAGAGAATGGTGGAGAATGAAAGTGGCTGCAAAATAATGACAATCAGAATTGATAATGGAACTAAGTACAGTTGTGGACAATTTGACAATTTCTGCAAAGCTGAAGGTCTTAAGCATCAGTTAACCATTTCTTATTCTCCTCAACAAAATGGAGTCAGTAAGAGGAAAAATAGCACTGTAATGGAAATAGCTAGGTACTTGTTGATTGAGAAGAAAGTACCTAAGGAGTTGTAAGCTGAGGCAGTTAACACTGCTATTTATCTTCTCAACCATTTCCCAACAAAAGCATTGGAGAGGAAAACTCTATATGAGGCCTAGTATGATGTCAAACCAGATATCTCACACTAGAAAGTGTTGGTTACACTCATATTCTTGATGCAAAGAGAGATAAGTTAAGTGAAAGGCTGAAGTTTGGATATTGGTTGGTTATTGCAACAATGCCAAAGGATATGTTCAATCCTCATACAAAAAAAGTAATATCGAGTAGAGATATCAAGGTGAATGAAGAAGCTATGTGGAATTGGGGAGAAAGTTCTATTGAAAAAACAACAAGAGGACCGATTCCTCAAAATAGAGAACGAGGAATCATTGA
This sequence comes from Fraxinus americana, assembly GCA_035079005.1. Taxonomy (NCBI): domain Eukaryota; kingdom Viridiplantae; phylum Streptophyta; class Magnoliopsida; order Lamiales; family Oleaceae; genus Fraxinus; species Fraxinus americana. The sequence continues at coordinate 14,953,705 of CM068715.1, read as the reverse complement.
AGATGAGGTAGAATCAGATGGTGATTCAGACATAGAAAATGGCAGAGTAAAGATGAGAACTTTTGCAGACATTTATGCAAGATGTAATGCTGCTATAGTGGAGCCTGCAAACTTTGATGAAACTTCTAAATCTCCTGACAGGATGGCTGCTATGGAGGAAGCGATTAATACGATTGAGAAAAATGAAACTTGGGAACTAGCTGATAGACCACTGGACAAGAAAGTCATTGGAGTAAAATAGGTGTATATGACTAAACTAAATCCATATGGTTTAGTTATTAAGCTAAAAGCCAGATTGGTAGTTAAGGGTTATGCTCAGCAGTTTGGTGTTGATTATACTGATACTTTTGCCCATGTTACTAGATATGAGACTATCAGATTGCTTATGGTAATTGAAGCTCAAAGTGGTTGGAAAATCTACCAATTAGATGTCAAATCAGCTTTCCTAAATGGCTATCTGAATGAGAAAATTCTCATAGAGCAACCTGAAGGCTTTCAGATAGAAGAGAATGGGGATAAAGTCTATCTATTAAAAAAAACCTTGTATGGCTTGAAGTAGGCTCCGAGTGCCTGGTATAGTCGAATTGATGATCACCTTGGTTATCTTGATTTTACAAAGAGTTTAAATGAACAAACTGTGTATGTAAAACAAGTGGAAGCATAAATGGTCTTCATATCACTCTATGCATCTCTCTTGATCAAAGGTAGTAGTAACAAATCAATTAGAGAAGTGATAAATGATTTGAAGAAGGCTTTTGAAATAACTGTTCAGGGTGAGATGCATTACTTCCTAGGAATGGATATTTATCAAGATCAGCAAGGAATTTTTATCAATCAAAGGAAGTTTGCAAATGATATGCTAAGGAGATTTAACATGGAGAACTGCAAAGCTATTAGCACACCATTAGTTCAGAATGAAAAATTGTTCAAAGGAAGTTTTCTATCAAGGTTCAGACAGGAGCTTAGTGAATTACACTTTCAAGCAGCCAAACATGTCCTGAGATATGTCAAAGGAACTGATGAAATGGGGATCTGGTTTAAGAAGTTAGAATTATGCAAGTTATTAGGCAAGGAGTTTTGAGGATATGAAGAGCACTTTTGGCTATATATTCTATGTTGGTTCAAGTATCATATACTGGAATTCAATGAATCAGAAAACCATGGCACAATCAACAGCTGAAGCTGAATACATAGCTGCTTCAGTTGGTACAAATCAAGCAATTTGGCTAAGGAATGTGTTAGAAGATCTTAAGTTCAAGCAAGATGAGGCCACAGTTATCTATTGTGATAATCAGTCCATAGTTGCTATGGTGAAGAATCCAGTCTTCCATGGTAGAACCAAACACATCAAAATCATATACCATTCAATCAGAGAAGCTCAGGAAGAAAAAGAGATAAAGCTCGTGCATTGCAAATCTGATGATCAACTTACTGACATATTAACAAAGTCTTTAGGCAAGGCAAGGTTTGAAATATTGAGATACAATCTTGGTGTTTCCAACAAAATTGACAAGGAGGAATGTTTAATTTGGCTGTCACTTTGGCTGTCACATTTTTTATCATCATTTGAATGCTGAATTTTGTAACTAAAGTCATGTGATTTAAGTACTATAGTTGTCAGTTTAACTTTTTGTAAGTTGTCTAAGTATGGTCTTATGTATGGTTGTCAACTTTGATAAATTGAAGTAGGTAAGAAGTCGTTGAAAAACATGTATTTTGTAAGGTTATATATTTAGTAAGAAATGAAAAGTGGGTGTGCTTCTTTCTCCATTCCTCATTCCTTAAAAAATAGAGTATTTTTCTTTCTCTGTCAAAATCGCTAAGCATTAAGCAAAACCGGTAAGCATATTGCAAATACGGTTAGCTTGGTGCAAATCCGGTAAGTTCAAGTTCAGTATTTTATTACAAATCCGGTAAGTTCCTTGTCAATCCGGTAAGCTCTTACAAAACCGCTAAGCCTTGTGTGAATCTGGTAAGTTCATTTCCTTTGAATCAAAAATCTTTCAAAAATTTTATTAATTCATTTTAACAAAATAAAATTCTAAGGATTACTATCTTGTCCCCTGTCATGGATATTTCATTACATAAGTACTTTGAGCACAATTACAATATGTCATAACACTTAACTGTGTGTGTGTAGGGGGGGGGGGGGGGCAATGTTGCCTTTGGTAACAAGTTATTTTGGGGTAGGGAATAGTCTCCGTGCTTCTTTGGTAGAATAAAATTTTCCTTAGCTGGAATTTCTTTAACGGAATAAGCCTCACCTTCAATTGGTATTTCTTTTGGCGAAATAAGCCTCGCCTTCAATTGATATTTCTTTTGACGAAAAAAACTCGTCTTTGATTAACATTTTATAATGGGTGGAAAGATGTTCTCCTTTCAGTTTTTAGGTATCATGTAGTACTTTCATTGCAGCGACCTTGTTTCAGGTCCAATCTTAGTTTAAATATTTTAAAACCTATGCTTCCCTTAGTACTCGCGAAGTTATCCTTATTGGCGTGCGGATTTCTCAACCTACCCTTCACAACATCAGTACTTGTTTTCCTAAACAAGAATTTTCAAACATGTCTTTTTTTCCCTTCAATCATTAATATAGTATTACCCGACTGGGGCGTTTGGGGCTGCTTTGGAATAATATTCTCGCGTAGCGACTTGATTTATTTTGATACTAGTTGTCCTTTGGAAAGTTTCAAATTTCATGCATAGATGATAAATGGATGTTACTGCTTTCATTTGCTTTAGGACGGGTTTTCCTAGGATCCCATTGTAAGTAGATTTACTATCTATGATAAAAAAATATATATATATCCATGTATCATTGGAATGTAATTGGCTCTTCACCTAGCTCAAATGCCAATATAATTTATTGTTTGGGGATCAAACTATCGATGGTAGTTAAATTTTAGAAGATGATTAATTTGTAATATCAACCGTGACCTTCAATGTTGAGGTCATGAGTATTATAGAGTGAAGGGAGAAATTTACAAGAAAGATTCTAGAATTTTACAGCTGTGAATTGTTTCCTAAAATAGTGGATCATTTCAAGAATATTTACAACAAATAGTGAAGGACCACAGGCACTACAAACTGATTCAATAGCAAGGCTGAGTCAACTGATGAAATGGATAGCTGTGGTCACAGATGGTGATGTTGGAGTCACAGATGGTGATGCTGGAGCTGACTAGGATAGAATCTGTTAATTCAGTTAACATCCTCCCTCAAGCTGGAGTCACCCCGAGCTTGTCCTTTAAGAAAAGAAATCTTGAATGGCTCAATCCATTTGTTAGCAAGTCAGCAGTTTGATCTAAGGTTGGCACATATTTCACTTCCAGTTCCTTGGCCATAACTTTGTCTCTGATGAAATGTACGTCAAGTTCTATATGTTTTGTCCTGGCATGGTATACAAGATTTGCTGCTAAGGCTCCAGCACTTATGTTATCACACTAGATTGTTGGAGTCTCAGCCAAAGGTAGTTCCAATTCTTGAAAGAGTGACTGAATCCAGGACATTTCTGATGCTGTAGAGGCAAGTGCTCTATACTCTAATTCAGTACTTGAACGTGCCACGACTTGCTTTTTCTTTGAAGACCAACTGACCAGATTATCACCTAGGTATACACAGTAGCCAGTAGTTGATCGTCTATCATCAGGGCAAGACGCCCAATCCGCATCTGAATATCCATTTAGGCTGAGTCTATCACTTCTTTGAATCCAGAGTCCATGGCTCATTGTTCCCTTTAGGTACCTCATGACTCTCTTCAATGCTTGCCAATGTAATGAGGTTGGAGCTTGTAAGAATTGACTTAATTTATTGACAAAAAATGTGATATCTGGCCTGGTGTATTGAAGGTATTGCAGTCCCCCCACAGCGCTTCTGTAAGTTGAGGGATTTTTCAAAGGTTCACCATCATCTTTTGACAACGTTTTGCCAGCAGGGATAGATGTGACACAGGACTTTATATTCTGCAAGTCAAATTTCTCAAGTAGATCAGCAATATATTTAGTTTGGGTGAAATGAATACCAGAATCATGCCAGAGCACCTCAATTCCAAGAAAATGATGCAGCCTTCCCATATCCTTCAAGGCAAAAGTTGTATTCAGATAGTTTATGAACTCGTCCAGTAGAATTCTGTCATTACCTGTAATGACAATATCATCTACATAGATTAGTGCAAAGATTATTTGATTTTCATTCTTGAGGTAGAAGAGGGAAGTGTCTGCAACAGATTGCTTGAATTTCCGACCCAAGAATGTGTTCTTCAGCTTTTCATTCCAGGCTCTACGAGCCTGTTTCAATCCATAGAGTGCTTTACTTAATTTGCAGACAGAATCAGGCCTTAACTCATCCACGAATCCTTCAGGTTGACTCATGAACACAGTCTCCTTCAGCTCACCATTGAGAAAGGCGTTATTGATATCAACCTGCTTGATTGTCCAGCCCTTTGTTACTGCCAAGGTGATTATAATTCTGAGCGTTGAGGGTTTAATCACAGGACTAAAAGTCTCATAGAAATCAACACCAGGTGTTTGATGAAATCCCTTCGCAACAAGCCTGGCTTTGAACCTTTGTATTGAACCGTCTGTATTTTGCTTAAGTCTAAACACCCATTTATTTCCAACAACATTGTATGTTGGCAATCGAGGTACAAGTTCCTAGGTTTTAGCCCTTGTTAGAGCATCAAATTCTTCCTCCATTACCTTCTTCCAGTTGGTATTCATCATGGCTTCAGTCACATTCATAGGCTCTGAAGGATTCTCAGTCAGTTTCCCATGATAAACTTTTGGTTTGAATATCCCAGCTTTTCCTCTTGTAACCATGGTGTGCTCAGCTATATTATCTATTCTATCTTGAGGTGATATATCAGCATTATCACCTGTTTGTGGAGATTCAGCATGTGACAGATTTTGTTCTGACACTCCAAGTTCATCTTCATCAGTTCTTTCAGTGTTGTCAAAGGCATTGTGCTGATTATCATTTAAGTCAGAGAGTGAGTGATGATCAGCTTGAGTTACTTCAAGATGAGTAGTATCAGCAGGATTTCTGGCAAGTACATTGTAACTTGAAGGAAGAGGAAAATAAGAGGCTGTGATTTCTGAAGTTGTAGGTTCTGAATGACTCTTGGTGACTATTTTATCTTTGAAAGGGAATTCTAATTCATTAAAGATTACATGCCTAGAGATGTACAGTCTTCCAGTGTCACTTAGACATTTGTATCCCTTATGAGATTCACTATAACCTATGAAAGTGCATTTGGTTGAGTGAAAACTGAATTTCTGATTTTGATAGGGTCTTAGGCATGGGTAGCAAGTACACCCAAATATCTTTAAGGTTTGATAATCTGGTTTGCTTTTGTATAGAGTTTCCTGAGGTGACTGGTTTTGGAGTGTAGGTGTTGGTAGCCTATTGATGAGGTAAATTGCTGTCTGGAAGGGTTCCCAACAGTATTTCAGAGGTAAGTTAGCTTGGGCGAGCAGTGTTAAACCTGTTTCTGTGATATGTCTGTGCTTTCTCTCTACCCTACCATTTTGAGCAGAAGTATATGGACAAGGGTGCCAGAAATCAACCCCTTCTTGGTTCAAGAATTTGGAGAAAGTCCTATACTCTCCACCCCAGTCAGATTGTAGTGTTTTTATCTTGCAGTTCAGCTTGTTTTCAATGAGTTTCTTGAAACGAATGAAGGTGTTTAGAGCTTCAGATTTTTGTTGAAGTGGATAGATCCAGGTATATCTACTAAAATCGTCGAGGAAAGATATATAATATCTAAAGCCTGAAGTGGATAGGATGGGAGCTTGACCCCATATATCTGTAAACACAAGTTCAAGTGGTGCCTTACCATGAGAAGAAGATAAAGGAAATGGCAACATATGAGATTTACCAAGCGACACGCATTGCAAAATGATTTGATTTCACTTTCTTTAATTTTAACATTACAGGACTTGAGCACTAAGTTCATCACTTGGCTAGAAGGATGGCCAAGCCTTTTGTGCCATACATCAGAAGTTAAAACAAAGGATTTATGACTCGAAGTAGTAGATGACAGGTTGTAGATTACATCAGAAGTTAAAACAGAGGATTCATGACTCGAAATAGCAGATGACAGGTTGTAGGTAGGATTTTGTGTGAAGTCTGACTCTAGGCTGGAATTCTTGATCAATTGCTGAGGGAACTCCAGCTGATACAACCCATCTTTAAGTATCCCTCACATTATCACTGCCCTCGTTGACTGGTCCTTAACAAAATAACATTCAGGGTGAAACTCCATATAAACATCATTGTCAAAAGTCAGTTTAGAGACACTTATGAGGTTTTTCTTAATCTCTGGAACATGAAGAAGTTTATTCAAGATTAAAGACTTGTTGTTCAGAGTTGGAATGTGTGAAGTGCCAAAATGAGAGATGTGCAATTTACCTCCATCTCCTACCATAAATTCTCCTTACCAGCATATTCGTCGATGGAAGAGAGGTTTCCTTTGTCTGATGTGATGTGGCTGCTGGCTCCAGTGTCAGCATACCATGCAAGGTCATTCACTAGATTAGGAAATGCGATGTATGCTGTGGGTGAGGCATTGTAACCTGTCCCTTGACTTGGTGGAGTACCAGTGTATCTATTGTCAAACCTGAAGTTACACATATATTGGCTTTGTGACCAATCTTTCCACATACTTGGCAGATTGGTCTGTCATTGCCACTACCATATAAATAGCCACCTCTATTTCTACCTCTTTTTCCACCTCGATAGTTGCTGAAGTTGTTAAATCTTCCACCATAGCCTGATCTATAGGATTTCGAACTATGATAGTTGGAACCAGACCTCTAAGAGAGGTTTGCTGAGGCTTGGTTAATGTTGATTTCTGTAAAGTCAGTCCTCAGTGAGTTAAGGTGTTCCAGCCTACTCTCATAGGTCATGAGTGTAGATTGCAATTCTCCCCAGGATATTTTATCTCTGCCGTTGATTTGGACTATGATAGAAGTGTAGTCTTCATCTAGACCAGCCAAGACTTGTGTGACTTAAGCCAGTGTGAGCTATGGTTTTTCCAGCGATTTCAAGGTTATCAGCCAATTGTTTTACCTTGTTTAGATACTGGTCGACATTCATTGAACCTTTTCTTAATTTCTGTAATTCACGAATGAGAAAAATGATTCTCGACTTATTCTGTACTCCAAAACTCTCTTCGATGGCAGTCTACAGCTGCTTAGAGTTTGTTGCCCCCATGACTCTCATTGCAATGTCAGGGGTCATTAAGGAGAAGAGCCAACCCATGAGTAGCTGATCTGTAGATGACCATTGGCTAAACTCTGGGTTCTTCACCATTTCAACACTGATGCCAGCATCACTTGTAACCTGGCAATTGATGAATTCTTGGGGACACATCTTTGTCCCTAAGATATAACCTTCAAGGTTATGTCCTTGTATAATAGGTAGGATCATGTTCTTCCACAGTAGAAAGTTATTTTTGTCCAGCTTGACCGAAATAACTTGTGTGAGATTAACCCCAAAAGGTGTGGTAATGCTGTTACTCATCAGAGGAGTAGTTGTGCTGCTTTGGCTGAGACTGGTATAGAAATGTGATCAGCATTTTGAGGTGTATTGAAGTTGCTGGCGTTTGCCATTTTGAAAGCTCTGATACCAAGTTAAATTTTAGAAGATGATTAATTTGTAATATCAACCGTGACCTTCAATGTTGAGGTCATGAGTATTATATAGTGAAGGGAAAAATTTACAAAGAAGATTCTAGAATTTTACAGCTGTGAATTGGTTCCTAAAATAGTGGATCATGTCAAGAATATTTACAACAAATAGTGAAGGACCACAGGCACTACAAACTGATTCAACAGCAAGGCTGAGTCAGCTGATGAAATGGATAGCTGTGGTCACAGATGGTGATGTTGGAGTCATAGATGGTGATGCTGGAGCTGACTAGGATAGAATCTGTTAATTCAGTTAACAATGGTGAAACCATACAAAGGCTCAACCATGGGCACCCAAGCGTGATCAACCTGCATATGATCAAAAGCACTTCCAAACAAGATATTTACAAAACTATATTATCCACCAATGTGCTCTTAAAGCTGTTGCGAGCTACTATAGCTGGCTTTATGAGCGCATCACAATGGGGAAATGTTATTAGAATAGATGCAGTTATAAGTTTTCCTTGAATCTATAAAATTTCCAGTGTGGGCTTCTTGGTCGTATGAGCATAGCTCCTTTGTACATTCATCATTTTCCTGTCTATGTAAGAGCCCCCAATCATAGTGTTGATTTTTCTTACTGGAAGTTGAGAGTTTGAAGCATTCATTAGTGCTCGTATTTGCTCTACATGCCTTGGTCTGAATCCTCGACCTTGCTATCTAGTTGGATAATATGGTTTCCTACGCTCAACTACTTCGTCCGAGCCTCATTATCGGCTTCACAATTTTGCCATCTTAACCACCTCAAAGAATTCATTCGAATTGTGATCCCTGAAGCAATGAAATTTACAAAACTTCGCCTTTTGACTCCCAAGGGAGATATGTTCTGTAGAACCCCGAATTTTTTAGTTGTGTTGCATATAATTTATTTTTCAATTAATGAAAATGTCATGTCTAGTCAAGTGTTTATGCAAGTCAATTTGTTATGCCTAATAGTTAATTTGCATCTATATGATTTTTTCCTCCATAGTTGAGGGATCAAAGTGGAAATAAATAAGTTGTAAATGAAATAGTATACATATTTCATTCCTTCATGATTTTTCGGCCAATACGGTTTTGGGAAAGTAAAATAGCTATAAATATAGTTAATGATATTAATTATCACAAATCCAATTAAGGTGACAGTTATTCAATTTGACTAGAATGTTGATATTAATTATCACAAATCCAATTAAGAATAATCAATTTCACTAGGATGTTTTGAAAGTTGACGATAAAAATATATTACATTTACCTTAAACTAATTAAGCTTATCACCACACAGTAATTTAATTGAATTAGGATTTAAGTTTATAGTTTAGTTAGAATTTAAATATTAATTTAGGAAAATCATTCATATTTCGACACATCATGCAAGTATTGTATGTATTTATATTTAATACAATTGAACTAATTAATTAGTCATTATCTACATAATTTAGGATAATAACTAATTGATTATGATACAATCCTAACCATAATCCTAATCCTAATCAAACTACCCTAAGTTTTCCCATAAACACTAATGCCATGTACATATGTCTGCCACAAAACCCATTGTTTTAACTTTTGTCACATTCTTTAAAATTTCAGCAGAAATCCCTATTAAAACTATGAGAAGGTTTTCAAAGGAGTTTCAATTTTATCCTTCGTTTTGGCCAATTCAAGAATTGTTATTTACTAGTTTGTGGTGAGGTTCTCAGTGCTATTAGTGGTTTTTCGACATCTTTTCAAATACGTTTTATGTACGAATTTAATTACTTCAATTCAATGCTCCTTAGGGAGAAATCATGACACATTTGAAGGTGTACCTATGGGTATTAGTCAACCTTCATGTTATTTTGCAGCACTTGCTAGAATTGCAATTTTTCATGGTGTGATAATTCTCATTTTATGTTGTTAAGAGAATTAACGCATAATTTCATGTTTGGAATGAATGTGGAGTAGCAAACATCTCATTGAGTATAATTCGTTATACTCATCCTTCTTTATTTACAAATTTTAGGTAAAAATTAGCATGTTGGACGAAGGTAGATGGATGTGCCAGACCAATGGATTCTCGTCACGAAGTACCTTATTTGTTGAATTTGATTAGTTTTGAAGCAATTTCATAATTTTAGTTAATCCTAGTTCTATTTAATGTTAGAACTAATTTTTATTAATGTTTTGATGAAAGATATGATTCCAAAACGTTCTGCATATTTTATTAGATTCTATTTATCTTTTATTAAAGGTTATTCAATTTTTATTGACTGTCGTCATATTAAAATTTATTTTTTTAAGCACTTTAAGAAATTCATGTTTGGTAATGCAATGGGTTGCTAGAATTCGGGGCATTACAATTTGGTATCAAAACAAAGATCTACTTTCCTGTAGACTTTGCAAAAATACTAAAATAAAATAAAATTTATTTCTTTAATAGAATTTGTTGTTTGAATTTTCATGATTTGCTTATTCGTAAAATTGAGAGGTTTTGTCAAAAAGACTTAAACTGTCGAAAGAGAGCATGGGAATTAAGTGGTTCACTTGTGACTCTCATCCTCACCTAGAAGCCTTTTTAGTCACACTTCTATTATTGTTATTATTGTTATTGTTGTTGTTGTTGTTACGAGACTCATGGATTGAGTGCTCATCAATTTGCCACCATCCAGCATTTTCAAGGTACGAAACGATGAAGAATATTTTTATTATCCTTCATAATTTTGTCCATACTAATTTATTGCATAATCCCAAGAGTATTTCCTTACACATTATTTTATTGTTTCAAAAGTATGTTTATTAAGCATATTAGTATTTTGTATAGGATTGTGCGATTAGTAATATGATTATCATATGACTAAAACTTAAGTACACAACACTTTGGACTTAGCATAATATACATGATAGACACGGTTAAACATAGTGAGACTTGTAGAAAATAGTGAAGTATGGTTGAATAGTTCTTGAGATAAATTATTTTCATTTAAAGGAAATGGCACGACGACTACAAGATCAAGCTGCTATGTCCAGAGAATTACTGAGGGCAGTGCAAGTCTTGAGCAAGCAGCAGCCTCAAGCAATACCTCATAATGCAACAAGAAGTGCCAACACCATGAGCTTGGTTGTTGAGCAGTTTCCTCATTTCAAACCCCCATCCTTTGATGGTAAAGGTGATCCTTTCACAGCCAAGGTGTGGCCAAGAAGACTTGAAGGGATGTTCGAGCACATGAACTGAAACGATGCTCAAAATGTTTCTTGTACGAAGTTCATGTTGACTGACGATGTTGGACATTGGTGGGAGTCTAAAACACGAACTAGGACCGTAGAACAACAATATAATTTCACTTAGAACCAGTTCAGGGAAGCATTAATGGGTAAATAGTTTTCCCAGCCATTAAAGGATCATGTTAGGAATTGACAGAGCAATGCAGACATAATATTCAGCATAATAGAGTTCTACAGGTTCACTTTTAACCAATATCGGTTCAAGAACCAATCTCATAACCAGCATACCATAATGTAACCAAACTACTGTAAAATCATAGCATACTGCAAGCCACGGTTCATAGCAATCAATCGCTCAAACTAGTATACAATTACATATACAAAATCAGCAGATTAAATGAACTATAGAAACCCAAAGCTAGAACATTAAATGTACAGAAACAAGGATAAAAGTATAGAGCTTCACTTCCATTTGTCGGTGGTTCATTTTGGCTGAATGCATAAGTTCAGGAACAGCCCCTCCATGCTTAGCAAATCACCATCCAGAGAGAGACAAACAACCGGCCAGAAACCCCCTATACTTGGCTTGGGTCATCGACCAAATGGTCTACCAAATCAGCCAAGAAAACACCACCAAATCCTTATCCAAGCCTTCGAGAAACACCCACACTCAACCCTATTTCATGTCTAAGTGATGCACCGGTATTTCCCCTACAAAGGCTCAAGGATTAGCTTAGGGAACGCTGGTTGAAAGGAAGAAAATGGGCAGAGTAAAAGAATCAGAGTCAGGCCAGAGCATAAGCAAAATGAAGAAAGGAACGGACTCCATCAAATAAGCCGAGCCCTAGAAAATTTCTCACCCAAGATTAATCCCCAGCCATAGATTAAGATCAAGGGACACAATTAATCCTCAACTAGCACAATCCAAGTACCAACAGGGCTACCAATAGGAACAAGACACCTAAGCAACCAGGTCAAAGGATTGCAACTAGCAAATGTCAAAAATAGCACTAGTCCAGTAAGTGTTAGAGAACCACTTAAAACTCACATTCTTCACCTTAGTTCTCTTAACACTCATTCTCTCTCGGTTGCGAATTTGCACATATGTGGAAGGCTGTTCATCATCATCGCCCACTACTTGCAAGAAAAATTAACCAGTATCAATATGTAGCAAAGATAAGCATAATTTAAATTTTCCTACATGTAGAATTTTAGTTCCCACATCAGAGGGATTCCTATCAGTGTGAATCTTAACAAGTTCAACTTCACCTTGAGAAACTTTTCACGTATAAAATGATATTTCACCTCAATATGCGTAGATCTCTCATGATAAACTAGGTTTTTACTAAGTGACAATGCACTTTGACTATCAGTAAACATAATAGGTGTATCATGCATGAAGTTCAATTATTTTAAGATTCCCTTTAACGACATACATTCCTTAACCGCCTCGGTTATGGCAACGTATTCAGATTTCGTACTAGATAGAGTCACTAAGGGTTGCAGCTGAGATTTCCAAGTTATACAGTTATCACCTAGGGTAAAGAAGTAAGCTGTAGTTGATTTCCTACTGTCTCTATCACTAGCAAAGTCCGAATCAACATAGCCTTTAAGAGTCAACTTCTCAGATATTTTTTCATACACTAAGCCTAGATTTAAAGTCCCAACCAAGTACCTCAATATCCATTTCATATCCGCCCAATGCGGCTTACCAGGATTGGACATAAATCTACTTAAAAGACTGATGGAAAAAGCAAGATCAGGTCTGGTAGTAATTATAGAAAACATGACAGAACCTATGGCATTTGCATACGGAATATTTTCCATCTCTTTCAGATTCAGATTTAAGCGAATGATCACGTGAAAAATTCATATGACTAGCAAGAGGCACGTTAACAATTTTACTATTTTTCATTCCAAATTTTGTTACAACTTTGTTTAAGTACGCTTCTTGTGAAATTGTTAACCTATTCTTAGCCCTATCCCTTGTTATCACCATCCCTAAAATCTTTCTGGCATTCCCTAAATCCTTCATGTCAAATTCCGATTTTAAAAGATCTTTAAGTTCATTAATTTGAGTCTTGCTAGATCCAGCTAATAGCATATCATCGACATAAAGCAGCAAGTAGACTTCACAACCGCTCTTTATGTCATTAAAATATAAGCAAGCATCAAATTCACTTATCTTAAACCCTATCTTCAGTACAAAAGTATCAAACCTCTTGTACCATTGTCTTGGGCTCTATTTCAACCCGTACAAAGATTTCTCTAACTTGCACACATACTCAGACTTACCTCTAGCTACAAACCCTTGTGGTTGGCTCATGAAAATATCATCTTCCAACTCTCTATGTAAAAATGCAGTTTTTACATCGAGTTGTTCAAGTCCCCAATTGAATTCAACAACAAAAGCCAACATCAGTCTGATCGTCTTGTACTTGACCACGGGTGAAAATATCTCATTATAGTCCACACCCTCTCTCTGAGTATAACCCTTAGCCACTAATCTTGCCTTGAACCTCACAGGATTATTAGTGTCTAAACCTTCCTTCAATTTGTAAATCCACTTACATGGAACTAATTTCTGATCTTTAGGTTTCTTAACAAGTTTCCAAGTTTTGTTATTGCTCAAAAATTTCATTTCCTCCTGCATCGCTTTTATCCAATTTTCAGCATATTTTCCATTAATAGCTTCTTCATAATTGGCAGGTTCTATCTGTTCAAGGACTTCACATGAAACTAATGCAAACTCAGTCAAACTTAGGGATTCATACCTAGGGTTCGGCCTAATCTGCCGTCTCGCCCTATCCCTAGTAAGTTGATAATTTTGATTAGGTGGCTGATCATTAAAATGTTCAACTTCAACTGGTTCAGTGTTATCTTGAAGTTCAGTCACCTCTTCAAGTTTAGTTTCAGTTTCAGGTTCTTGATGTGTAGGGGGTCATTACCGTCATTCCCAGGTGTAGGTGAATCAAGCTTAGTAAGCTTCACCTCAGTCTGAACACTCCTCTCAGTTTCAGATTTGTTAGCTTCATCAGTTTTCTATTTTAGACATGGCATTTCAGATTCATTAAAGACTACATTCCTGCTGTTAAATAATCTTAATGCCTTGAACCCCTAAAACCCATAACATATATCCCTTCACACCCTCGGGATACCCTAACATCACACACTTGACAGCCCTCGGCTCAAGTTTCCCTTCAGATAGATGTGCAAATGCAGCACATCCAAACACCCTCAGGTGACTCAGATTTGGAGGCTCCCTCGTCCACAACTCCTGTGGAGTCTTAAAACCTATACTGCTGGACAGTGACCTATTAATCAGATAAGCTACAGTACTTGCAGTTTCAGCCCAAAAACCTTTGGCAAGGCCAGAGCTAATCAACATACACCTAACCTTGTTCATTATGGTCCTATTCATTCTCTCGGCGACCCCATTCTGTTCAGGTGTGTATTTAACGGTTATGTGTCTTGTTATCCCTTTCTGCTTACAAAAGTTGTCAAATTCGAAATTACAAAATTCAAGCCCATTATCAGTTCTTAATGTTTTAAGTTTCTTTTCTAACTGATTCTCAACAGACTTCAACCAAATTCTGAATTTCCCAAAAGTTTTCGACTTGGCCTTTAAAGGATAAATCCAAACTTTTCTTGAGTAATCATCCACTAAGGATAAGAAGTACTTACTTCTACCAAATGTGGAATGCTTCTCCGGACCCCATAGATCAGCATGGATATAGTCCAACGGATTGCTGGTTCTATGAGAGCTAGCTTCAAAGCTCACCTTATGTGACTCATCCAAAACACAAGTTTCACAGAAATCCATGGTTTCAATATCATCCTTTCCAAGCAATTTTTGATTACTTAGAGATTTTAGCCCCTTAAACCCAATGTAACCCATTCTGTTATGCTAAAGTTCTGTTTTATCTTTACTAATAGCAAGAAGACTCGAATCAAGTGTTGTTTCAGTTTTGCCCTCTAGATAGTACAGCCCATTCCTCTTGGGTCCTTTCATAACTATCAAAGATCCCTTAAAGATTTTCAGAATGTTGTTACCGAATTTAAAAGTATATCCCTCATCTTCAAGAGTACCTAAAGAAACGAGGTTCCTCTTTAAATTAGGGACATACCTAACCTTCCTGAGTTGCCTGACAACCCCATCGTACATCCTGATGGCTATGTCACGAACTCCAACCACATTCTGAGAGTTGTTGTGTCCCATATAGACCTTCCTAGACTCAACCTCTCAATAGTTATGGAACTAAGACTTTTCAGGGCACATGTGAAAGGTGCACCCCGTGTCTAGGATCCAATTTTTATCAAATTCTCTTTCCGACACATTTAGGACATATAGACTATCAAATTCAGAAACAACAATAGCATTGTTTTGATCAGTGTTATTCAAGTCTCTCTGTTTCTTCTTCCAGTCAAAACAGTCTTTCTTAAAATGTCCTAACTTTCCACAGTTATAACATTTTTTACCACTTTTGTCTTTAGATTTTGATCTCATTTTAGACTTTCCCCTTCCCTTTTTGTTATGGAAGTTAAGTTCTTTCTTTTCGGTTCTCCCCCTAACAAATAGACTTTCTTCTCTCACATTTGTTCTTTTATCTCTCTTTAGTTCCAGTTCCCTCGATTTCAACGCATCTACCACTATAGCCTGCGTAAGAGTATCCCTACGATATTTTATTGCGTTTCTGATTTCTTTATATGATTCGGGCAATGAATTTAACAATATGACCGCTAAATCCTCATCATCTAACTTCTTATCATTATGAGCCAAACTCTTAACGATTATGCTATAATCGCTCAAATTCCCCTCTACATCCTTCCTAGGGTCCATCTTAAAACTAAATAGCTTTTCTAACAGATAGATCTTGTTAGGTAAAGTCTTAGTCAGGAATAAGGCATCTAAGGCAGTCCATAACGTCCTAACATCTTTAGCATGATCAACTTGTCTAACAATGTTATCAGATAAATGCAAGGTTATGGAACTATATGCAATTTTATTCATTTCTTCTATTTCATCAGGTTTAGCTTTTAACTCGTCAGAAAAATTAGAAGGATCATCGAGAGCTTTAGCAACTCTCTGTTGGACCAAAATGGCCCTCATTTTCTATTTCCAAATTGAGTAGTCCCCCTTTCTATCAAATTGCGATAATTCTACCCTCGAACCCATTCCAGATTCTGTAAAAGGGAGGCCTGTACTCATGGACACAATAGAAAAGGTTTTGAAAAAATCTTTTCTAGAGGATCAACACACAATATGAATGCAGAGTTAAAACCAATGTCCAGAAATGAAACACAACACCGAATCAATTTGATCACTTAAACTTCAGTGTGACGTATGTACCGGTGTGAACCAAACTTAGGTAATGCATAAGTATATAATGTAGATAAACGTACTTTTCGGGTTACAAATTAATCACAAGAATTTAGTAACCAAGCAATCGTGCATAAAATGGTAAAAGTACCAAACTTAACCTATCGGAGGGTTTGGAATAATATTACCAAACTACTGCTGAAAAACAGTAAAAATACCACCAGTTTCTCAGCCAATTCAAGTTCCCAGAATCACCCAATCCAGCAACCAACATACACATAGAAAATAACCAATAATCAGTATCGAATTAGAAATCCCAAAATGCCCAAAAAACAATGAACCCTAATCAGGAGATTAAATGGAGGATGCAATTAAACCCTAGATCGAAAAATCTAGCTCTGATACCATATGTTAGGAATTGACAGAGTAATGTAGACACAAATGGTCTACCAAATCAGCCAAGAAAACACCACCAAATCCTTATCCAAGCCTTCGAGAAACACCCACACTCGACCCTATTTCATGTCTAAGTGATGCACCGGTATTTCCCCTACAAAGGCTCAAGGATTGGCTTAGGGAACGCTGGTTGAAAGGAAGAAAATGGGCAGAGTAAAAGAATCAGAGTCAGGCCAGAGCATAAGCAAAATGAAGAAAGGAACGGGCTCCATCAAATAAGCCGAGCCCTAGAAAATATCTCACCCAAGATTAATCCCCAGCCATAGATTAAGATCAAGGGACACCATTAATCCTCAACTAGCACAATCCAAGTACCAATAGGGCTACCAATAAGCACAAGACACCTAAGCAATCGGGTAAAAAGATTACAACTAGCAAATGTCGAAAATAGCACTAGTCCAGTAAGTGTTAGAGAACCACTTAAAACTCACTGATCAAAAGGAGGTAGAATTTCTTCAACTCGCGCAAGGGAATTTGCCACTTAGGGAGTATGAAAGGAAGTTTGAACAACTTTCGAGATATGCACTACATATAGTTAACATTGAGTTGACGATGGCTAATAGGTTTGAAATGGGTTTAAGATTAGAGATTAAGGGAATCATGGCAGCCCAGCAATATACTACATGTGCAGAAGTTGTACGTCGAGCATAAGTAATCTCTAATGGTTTAGGATTTGAAAAGAAAACCCAGCCTAGTGCTAAGTTTTCAATAAAGAGAAAGTGCCAGGGTCACGACAAAGAGAAAGGCAGAGACAGAAATAAGAAATGAAATGCTTGATTAGGCTCAAACAAAACTTTTCCTCAATGCCCCACGTGCAACAAGCAACACTTGGGTAAGTGTCTTCAGGGAAAAGGGGTATTTCTACATTTGTGGTAAGACTAGTCATTTCCTTAGAGAATGTCCAGAGAAAAAGGGAAACGGTGATCAACTTAAGAAATGAAATGTCGAAGTATTTGCTTTGATAGGTGAAGAGGAGGATCAGAACACAAACGTAATAACAGGTATGTTACCAGTACACAATATACCTATTACTGTTCTTATTGATTCTGGATCCACGCATTCATTTATTTCTACAATTTTTATGGATAAGATTGAAAATAAATGCATAAAAATGATTAACATCTTAGATGTTAGTACAGCTTCAAGCGAAGTCATTAATACTAATCAAATGGTTAAAGACATTAAGTTAGAGATCAAAGGAAAAGTACGAAAGACAGATTTGTACTTCTTGAGAATGAAAGACTTTGATATAATTTTGAGTATGGACTGATTGGGTAGAAATTATGCTACTATCTTATACAATGAGAATGAGGTTCTATTTCAAAAACCTGGGAACAAAGAATTTCGATTCTTTTTTTTATTGAATATTACTAGTAAGCCCAATCCGATTGAAAAGTGAAAGATGTACCGGTGCTTAAGGAGTTTATGGATTTTATCATGAGGATTTATTTGGTATACCTCCAGATAGACAAGTAGAGTTCACGATTGACTTGATACCTGTAGCAGCACCAATAGCAAAAGCCCCTTATTAGCACCAAAAGAATTGCATGAGTTGAAGACACAATTGCAAGAACTATTGGATAAAGGTTTTATCCATCCTAGTGTATCCCCTTAGGGAGCGACAGTGTTGTTTGTAGGAAACATGGGTCAATGAGGATGTGCATCGATTATAGTGATTTTAATGGTTGGACCATAAAGAATAAAAATCACTCCCAATGATAGAGGGTCTTTTTGATCAATTGAAGGAAGAAAAGGTGTTTTCAAAGATCGATTTGAGATCAGGTTATCAACAACTCAAGATAAAGGATTATGATATCCCTAAAAAAGTCTTTAGAATGTGGTACGGGCACCATAAGTTCATGGTGATGCCATTTAGGTTAAC
Source organism: Fraxinus americana (assembly GCA_035079005.1). Classification (NCBI taxonomy): domain Eukaryota; kingdom Viridiplantae; phylum Streptophyta; class Magnoliopsida; order Lamiales; family Oleaceae; genus Fraxinus; species Fraxinus americana. The sequence goes on along the minus strand of CM068715.1, from coordinate 14,935,176 downwards.
CAATGCACTAACTATGCTTATGGACTTAATGAATTGAGTTTTTCATCCATATCTAGCTCGATACATTATAGTCTTTATCAATGATATATTGGTATACTTAAAAGATAAGCAGCAACATGAAGAGCTGTTAAAAGTGGTATTGGGTACTCTCCGAAAGGATAAATTGTATACTAAATTCAAAAAAATGTGAATTTTGGCTAGATTGCATTGACTTCCTTAGTTATGTGGTTACTGCACAAGAAGTTGAGGCAGACCCAGTTAAATTCGAAGCTATAACAAATTGGGCTAAACCAACCAATGTAGGTTAAGTTCACAGTTTCTTAGGTTTGGTCAACTATTACAGGAGATTTATTGAAATATTTTCTAAGATAGCTAGTCCACTAACACAATTGACTAGAATGGGAGTAAAGTTCCAATGGTCGGATAAGTCTGAAAGTAGCTTTGAATAATTGAAACAAAGATTAGTTTGAGCACTGTTATTGACAATACTAGAAGGTATAGAAGGATTTGTTGTATATAGTGATGCGTCTTTACAAGGTTTAGGATGTATGTTAATGCAACATTGAAAGATTGTTGCCTAAGCCCCTAGGCAATTAAAACCATATGAAGAGAATTGTCCAGCACATGACTTACAATTCGCATATGTAGTTCACGCCCTAAAAATATGACATCATTATCTCTATGGTGGTAAATATGAGATATACACCGATTACAAAAGTCTCAAATACTTATTCACTTAAAATGAGTTAAATATGAGACGGATGAGATGACTCAAGTTAGTCAAAGGCTATGACTGCACCACCCAAGAAAAGGTAATGTAGTTGCTGATGCTTTTAGTAGAAAAAAAATAGAAAGTTGATAGTCCCAAACACCTATGAACCATTAGTTAAGGAATTTGAAAATTTGAGGCTAGAGGTTGTTGCACCTTGAGTACAGAGGTCGGCTATCATTGCAGATCTAATGGTTCAACCCATTTTTAGATAATGGATCAGAGAATCCCAAAAGAATGACCTATTTTTATGCAAAATCATGGCTGAAGTTGGGACGGATAAGCGAAGAGGATTTATGATAGTTGATGACAAGGTACTTATGTATAAAGATAGATTGTGTGTTCCTAAAGATGATGAATTAAGGAAAGAAATTCTCGAAGAGCACATCTACCCTTTATACAGCACATCCAGGCGACACGAAAATGTATTGAGACCTTTGAAATACATTTTGGTGGAGAAATATGAAAAGATGAATAGGACTCTTTGTAAATAAATGTATGATATGTCAGGAAGTGAAAACAAATAATCAGAGACCTTCAGGGTTACTTAGACAGCTGGAATATCGGAATGGAAATGGGAACACATAACTATGGATTTCATAGTAGGATTTTCGAGGTCTACTAAATGAAACAATGCTATTTGGGTAATAGTGGATTGTCATACAATGTTTGCAAACTTTCTTCCAATTAAGATGACATTCACCATGGAACAGTATGCACAAGTTTATGTCAGAAAAATAGTCAGGTTACATGGGATGTCTATTTCTATTGTTTTAGACAGAGACCCAAGATTCACATCAAAATTTTGGAAAAGCCTACAAAATGCTATGAAAACAAAATTGAAATTTAGTACCACATATCACTCACAGACCGATGGACAATCCAAAAGGACAATTCAGATACTCGAAGATATGTTAAGAGCATGTGTACTAGATCTTAACGGCCAGCTGGGAAACACATTTGCCCTTAGTAGAATTTGATTATAACAATAGTTTTCAAGCAACTATAGGCGTGGCACCTTATAAGGCACAGTATGGTAGAAAGTGCAGATCACCTATCTACTGGATTGAGGTTAGTGAAAGAAGAATTCTAGGACTTGAGATCATTGATCGAATGGTACAGGCTATGGATAAGATTCGTGACAGAATTAAGGCTGCTCAAGATAGAGAGAAAAGCTATGCTGATAGAAGGATAAAAGATCTCGAATTTCAAATTGGTGATAAAGTATTTCTGAAAGTAGTTTCAATGAAGGGAGTACTTAGATTTGGAAAGGAAAATTGAGACCAAGATTCATTGGACCATTTGATATACTAGAAAGTGTTGGAAATGTGGCATATAGACTAGCCCTACTGTAACAACCCAGGTCTCTATACCCAAACCATTAGTTGCGTACTGTCCGCTTTGGGTGAGCATATGCCCACTTATCCCTCACGGCTTTCTATAGCGTCCCCCAAGATTCGAACCCAAGACCTCCATCATATGGGAGACTTAAATTGAATCCTGGTACCAATTGGGCAAGTTGTCCAATTGGTACCAGGATTCAACTTAAGTCTCCCATATGATGGAGGTCTTGGGTTCGAATCTTGGGGGACGCGATAGAAAGCCGTGAGGGATAAGTGGGCATATGCTCACCCAAAGCGGACAGTATGCAAGCTAACGGCTTAGGTATAGAGACATGGGTCGTTACACCTACCACCCGATGCTTCAGCATTACATAATGTTTTCAATGTATCAATGTTGCGAAAATACTTCAGGATTTTAGTAATGTAATCAACCATCACACTTTATATATATAACATGATTTAACCTATGAAGAGACGCTAATGGTGATACTAGAAAGAAAGATTCAGGTACTAAGGAACAAGGAAATTCCTTTAATCAAGGTGTTATGACGTAATCATGGAGTGGAAAAGTCAACTTAGGAAAAGGAAAATGAGACAAAAATCAAGTATCCCGGACTTTTGACTAACCTGAAAAAAATTTCAAGGAAGAAATTATTTTAAGTTGTGTTGCATATAATTTATTTGTCAATTAATAGGAATGCCTTGTCTAGTCAGTCTTTATGCAAAACAATTTTTTATGCCTAATAATTAATTTGCATATCTATGATTTTTTTTCCTTAATATTTGAGGGATCAAAGTGGAAATAAATAAGTTGTAAATGAAATAGTTTACATATTCCTTTCCTTCATGATTTTTCAGCCAATACATTTTTCGGAAAAGTAAAACAGCTATAAACATGGTTAATGATATTAATTATCACAAATCCAATTAAGGTGATAGTTATTCAATTTGACTAGATGTTGATATCACAAATCCAATTTAGGTTATTCAATTTGACTTGGATGTTTTGAGAGTTGATGATATAAATATATTATATTTATCTTAAACTAATTAGGCTTATCACCACGTAGTCATTCAATTGAATTAGGATTTAACTTTGTAGTTAACTATAATTTAAGTATTAATCAATTTAGGAAAACCATTCATATTTCAACACGTCATGCAAGTATTGTATATATTGATATTTAATATAATTGAACTAATTAATTAGTCATTATTTACATAATCTAGGATGATAACTAATTGATTATGATACAATCTTAATCCTAATCAAACTACCCTAAGTTTACCTATGAATACTAACCCCATTTATGTTTTTCTACAAAATCCATTATTTAACTTCTGTTTCATTCTTTAAAATTTCAGCAGAAATTCCTATTAAAACTTTTAGAAGGTTTTCAAAGGTGTTTCAATTTTATCCTACGTTCTGGCCAATCCAAGAATTTTTATTTAATAGTTTGAGGTGAAGTGCTCAATGCAAATTAGTTGTTTTTCCACATCTTTTCAAATACATTTTTATGTATGAATTTAATTACTTTAGTTCAGTGCTCCTTAGAGAGAAAATCATGATACATTTTAAGGCTTACATACGGGTATCAGTTAGCCTTCATGTTATTTTGCAAAGCTCGCTAGAATTATCATTTTTCATGGTGTGATGATTCTCATTTTATGTTGGTAAGAGAATTCATAATTTCTTGTTTGGACTAAATGTGGAGTAGCAAGCATCTCATTGAATATAATTTGTTATACTCATCCCTCTTTATTTACAAATTTCAGGTAAAAATTAGCATGCTGGACGAAGGTAGATGGATGAATGTGCCAACCAACGGATTCTCGTCACGAAGTACCTTATTTGTTAAATTTGATTAGTTTTGGAGTAACATTATAATTTTTAGTTAATTCTATTCTTATTGCATGTTAGGACTAGTTTTTATTAATGTTTTCATGAAACATATGATTCCAAAACGTTTCACATATTTTATTAAATTAAATTTATCTTCTATTAAAGGTTGTTTAATTTTTATTGAGTATATCATTATAATAAAATTTATTTTTTTAAGCACGTTAAGAAATTCATGTTTGGTAACACATCGGGTTGCTAGAATTCGGGATGTTATATGTTCGTCGCCATCGACCTGTGAGGGGACTAGAGATATTGCATGCACCCTGCTTTTTGGCTGATCGAAATGTAATTATTATTGCTTTAGCGGTTTGGATGTATATGAAGAGGTCTTTCTTTTGAGCTTTTCTGTGTGGACCAATTTTATCTTATTTCGATACACGATGGGACCATCTATGTGGATCTCATTCTGAATTAGACTTACCAATTGATGATAGGAGGTTCGGTTTCGATTGTAGACATCTCGTCAAAAGGAAATCTCCATTAATAACCCATTCCATAAGGCATCCTTGGCCTTTTCATCCAATATGGTCTTACAAGTAACTAATTCAGCACTAAATCGTGTGAAATAGCTCTTGAAGGATTTGCCTTCTTTTTGCCTCATGTAATTTAATCGTGTGGTTGGTGCTTTTGAACTCCCTCTGGAATGCCTGCTTCACTTACAGTAAGCTCCGAATTGACCCCAACGAGAGCTTACCGTAACATCTCTTAGTAGGTCCATCCAGCATTAGGTAGATGCCTTAGAACTTGAGTACGGTCTTGCCTTTTCCAACCTCGTCTGTCTCATATATTCAAACAAATGATAATCTAAGTTGCTCTAGAAGATATCTTTCTATTGGTCACGAGATTCTCTCAAAAATAGGGCGATTTCTTGCCCTTTTTTCACCCCCAAATGCATCCAAAATCCGGCAGCCGCCAGCCACCTATACCGCCGGACCTTGACACCGGTCAACAGCCCTCCATCTCCCCTTCAATTACCACCCAACCATGCTCAATTCCATCACCTATAGTGGCTGGAATCCACGCTCAAAGTCCACTGCCATCCACTGAAAATCGCTGAAAATTACAATTCCGGCCAATCCCATGGTCGGAACCCACTTCCTGCCATCTACCCATCACCAAGCAACAACAATCATGCCCACAACTCACTACAAACATTAGCAGAAAATGACAAATGCAAAACTGAAATTCCGCCAGTCGCGTGCATCGCGACCCAACCAGTGCACAGCTCCATTTCCGGCGACGGCAGGGCCACCCACGACAGGGGACCTCCTGGGCTAGGACCTTCTTCACCTGGCGCACCTAGCCCAGGTCTGGGTCTTGGTCAAATTAGTCCAGATGCTGCTGATTTGGTGGGAGCAATTATGGCCGTTTGCGAAAAATTCGGTTTTGATGAATCTGTGAGGTTGAAAATGTTAAAATCGACTGAGGGTATTTCAATACAGGCTGAAAAAACCATGGGTCATGAACTAATCGATGCAATTTCAAACCCAAAACCTGCATTTACATCTGCACAGGTTTATTCTCGCGAGGAACGGGCTACTGCTTTAATGCTTGATTCTGTTGAAGCTATATCAGTAAACTCGACCCATAATACATCAATTGGAGGACAAAAGACTATGGTTAACTTGTCAATTGAGCAAAATGATGGGCAATTGATCTCCAACTTGATTCCTCCAAATGAGGCTATGCGTGATGAAGGTTTTGATGTTGCAATTGATGATGATGTTGAAGTTATTGGTGCGAATTCAATTCACAAAAATGCAATTGGGGCTCAAAGACTCATGGGTAACATGCCAATTAATGAAGATAATGAGCAGTTGACCCCCATTCTTATCTCCCAAGACCCGGCCATTGAAACCCCTCCAATTCCAAATTCCGGTTGCTACAGATCTTCAATTGACAAGCTGCCTCCACCAACGACTCCTGTTCATGCTACCACAAATCCAGTTTTTGTGCCTCCGGTCAATAATTTGGAGAATCTTACTTCCAATTTTGAGCCTACTTCGCGGATTCATCTTCAAACGAATTTTGTTGCATCTGAGGATGCTAAATCTCATCAGAATCGTATTCAGCAGCCTAAAAATGTTGTCCCCATTGCTCCGGACTCAGCTCGACCACCAGTCCCTTCATCTGCAGTTCCAGGAGTTACCCAAGCTCCTCGATCCTATGCTGCAGCTCTCAATTGTAGAACCGTTCTTACACAAGCCGAAAGGAGTCAAAGAAAATCATTTGCACAAGTCCTTCGTGCTCCTGAGGATTCCAGACATCGTAGTTTGGTATCTAAGGAACCATATATTTACTACGGTAAGCCTGCAGTATGCTTTGATGAATCAGATGAGCAGTTTTTGGCTGAGGCCTACAGGTTTACGCTTGTAGGTAAATTCATACATCGCAAACCTTCTATGAATAAGGTACGTGAAAATTTTATGCGCTTTGGCTTTATTGGTGACTATGAGATTGGACTTATCAATGACGTCCACATTATTATTCATATGTCGCACGAGGATGATTATTCACGATTATTCCTCAAACCCACTTGGTATATTGATGGTTGTCCAATGCGTGTCTTTAAATGGACTCCTAGTTTTAGTCCGCAGTTTGAGGTTCCTATTGCTCCTGTTTGGGTGTCATTTCCTTTGCTTCCCATTCATTTTCGGGCTAAGAGTGCCTTGTTCGCTATAGCCAAGGCTATTGGGCTTCCACTTCGTATTGACGAAGTAACTTCTGATCTCCGTCGGCCTAGCGAAGCGAGGGTATACATTGAGGTTGATTTGGAATGTAGACTCCCTGACAGAGTCTGGATAGAGAGAGAGAAATGGGGTGGATATTGGCAGCCTGTTGTTTACGATAAGGTGCCGAACATTTGTTTTCGATGTAGACATTTTGGACATATGGATGAAAAATGTTCTAGTAGGTCACATCCTCCAACACCAACTGTAGCCCCTGTGGTACTTGATCATACTTCTAGGCCTCACCCAGTCTTGGCTAAGGATAAGGGTAAGGTGCATGAGGTTGTAACCGCGCCCCGCCAGAGATGGACGCCGGTTAAGCGAAGTCCGAAGATACAAGATGGTTCACCAGATGTGATTTCTCATTCTACTTCGCAAACTTTTACTTCTACTCCTCCCATTACACCGAGCACCAAAGTTACTGCAGCACAGATAGTTTCCACACATAAGGCTCCTGCCCCCTTTACTGCCCCACCTGTTATTAGTACTGTTGACCCTCAGATTACTACTATGCCATCAGATCAGTCGACAGTTGTTCATCACATGGTTGTTCCTCATATTCCACATGTTGGTACATCAGTTGATCATTCAGGCAGTCAGGCTTCGGTCCCTATCAGCCGTGCTTCTATAACAGTTACTTCTACAGAGCAATTGGACCCAGGGGGCTTCCCCCAGGTTGAAGTTCATCAGCAGGGTCCTTTTCGTAGATCTTCTACTGATGATTTGATAGGTCTGGCTGATAGGGCTGAGGATGATGGATTTGTCCCAGTAAGTCGAAAGAGACATTCGAAAGTTACTATCAATTCACTACCTAGGATGAGGACCAGGAGTCGGTCGCAGGATACCTCTTCACGTACTTCCAGATGAGTGCAATCATATGGAACGTGAGAGGTGTAGCTAGTGTAGCTACTCGAAGGCGCCTAAGAAAACTTATTCAGCTTCATCAGGTTTATATCTTGATTATTTTGGAGCCTATGGTTTTGGAGAGGAGGTTTGATTTTGTTCGGCGTTATCTACATTTCGACACTGGAGTTCAAAATGAGTCAACTAAGATCTGGGTATTCTGGAATATGGGTACTACCGTTACTGTTATCGATGATCATATCCAGTTCCTACATGTCAAAATTGCGGATCCTAGACAAGCACGACCTATTTACTTGACTTCTGTTTATGCTGCTTGTCAGGCCTATGTTAGGAGGGACTTATGGGCGGGTATTCACCACATTTTCCTCTCTATGGATGGTCCTTGGCTTGTTGGGGGTGATTTTAACGTCATCACACATGATGGTGAGCGTACTGGTCATAGTCGTCAAGATCGTAGTTCTATTGATTTTTCTGATATGATGTTGGACTGTGGCTTAGAGGACGCTGGATTTTCTGGATCTCAGTTTACTTGGACGAATGGTAGGGTTAGTAAGAGATTGGATAGAGTTTTGATTAACTCTTTAGCTGCAGAATCTTGTAGACAGCTTACCGTAACTCATCTGAATCGCACTTCATCTGACCACTCACCTCTACTTTTACAGTGGATTGATGATGAGGATTTAGGTCCTAGACCATTTAGATTTCTCAATGTTTGGACCAAACACCATGACTTCTTAGCCTTTGTTTCTCAAAAGTGGTCACTTCCTACTCATCTTACAGGAATGTCTGCCCTATGGGAGAAGTTCTTTAGGCTGAAACAGGGACTCAGGTGGTGGAATCGACGGGTTTTTGGCGATGTGCTTCAGCGAGTTAGAGACGCTGAGGAGAGGGTTGACCAGGCAGAGATTGATTTTGAGGTTAATCCTATACCAGAGCACCGTGACTTACTTCATCACGCGCAGGCTGACTTGAACTGGACCTTAGCTATTGAGGAGTGCTTTTGGAAGCAAAAGGCCGGAGCTCATTGGGTATGTGAAGGAGATCGTAACACCAGATTTTTTCATTCGCTGGTACAGGGACGACGGATCAAATCCCGTATCAGGACCATCACGACTCAGGCAGGGAAAGTTCTTACTACTCCAGCGGATATTCAGAGCTCGGCAATCGATTTTTTCTAGGAATTATTATCAGCCCCTTCATAGCCTCTGGATTATATTCGCTCTGATGTCATACCTAGGATACTGACGGAGGCAGACAATTTGAAACTGAACCGTTTCCCTTTAATGGATGAGGTGCGGGAGGCGGTTTTCAGCATTGATGCGGATAGTGCTGCTGGCCCTGATGGTTTCTCATCAATGTTCTACCAGCACTGTTGGGATATTATTCAGGATGATGTATACAGTGCAATCATAGATTTCTTTGAGGGTGGTCATTTGCCGAGAGGATTTGCTGCTACGTCTATTATTTTGCTCCCGAAGAAAGAGAATGCTTGTAGATGGACGGATTACCGACCTATCAGCCTGTGTACGGTGTTCAATAAGCTTATCACAAAGTTGATGAACAGCAGATTAAGTTCATTCCTGCCCTGTATTATTTCCCCTCAGGAGAGTGGATTTGTCCCCGGACGACTTATTGGGGACAATGTTTTGTTGACCCAAGAGCTTCTACACACGCTGGATAATAAAATGCGTGGAGGGAATGTTATGCTGAAACTTGATATGGCTAAAGCGTATGATCGTATGGATTGGGGATTCATATACTCTATATTGGAAGCGTTTGGTTTTGACCAGTTGTGGATTGATCAGATCAGACGTTGTATATCGGAGTGTCGATTCTCTGTGCTTCTGAATGGGCAACCATGTGGTTTCTTTTCTTTATCACGGGGACTCAGGCAGGGAGATCCTATCTCTCCATCCTTATTTATTATTGCTGCGGATTACTTTTCTCGATTACTTACTCAGAGGTTTCAGACATATCCTAGTATGCAGTATCGACAGGGAGGTACTACTCTTGTCTCTCATCTTGCTTTTGCTGATGATATGATTATTTTTACCAATGGACAGAAGAGGTCTATCAGAAGGGTCATCGACTGTTTGGAGCACTACGAGGGGGTTTCTGGCCAACTGGTTAATAGAGACAAGAGTGGTCTTATTTTGCCCAGACGGGCATCTGATATTCAAATACGGAGGTTAGTGAATCTGACTGGATTCTCACATCAGAGACAGTCGTTCACATATCTGGGAGTCCCTATGTTCAAAGAGGCTAAAAGGAGCGTTCTGTATGATGATCTCATTATGAAGGTCAGGAGTAGGATTTCTGGATGGGCTTCACGCCTTCTTTCTCATGGTGGTAGGATTACTCTACTGAGATCTGTTCTTTCCTCTATGCCACTGTATCTATTCCAGATTATGCGACCTCCTAAGGCCATTCTGAAAAGGCTGGAGAGTATATTTGCGCGATTCCTATGGGATTCTAAGGATCATGCGCGTCGACTACATTGGCGGAGCTGGAAGGCAATCTGCCTTCCTGCTGACGAGGGAGGTCTGGGATTCAGACGTTTACAGGATACGGTGGACATCTTTTCCTTGAAGCTATGGTGGCTGTTTAGGTCTCAGAGTTCTCTTTGGGCTCAATTTTTACTCGGCAAATATTGTAGAGGGACACATCCGGGGCTTGCTACAGTTCCTAACTCAGCCTCTCCTATTTGGAAGCGACTAAAGAGTTTTGGACCACGCGCTGAGACACACATTGCGTGGCGCCTTGGGATAGGGCAGATCTTCTTTTGGCATGATTACTGGATGGGTGATTCTTCATTGGCATCCATTTTTCCACACAGACAGCACACATCTGCGAGGGTGCATGAATTTTTCGAGGAGAATGGATGGGATATTGGGCGATTACTACAGGCTCTTCCATCAGCTATGGCAGAGCAGATTGTGGCCATTCCACTATGTCTTGATGTCTCGGATCGCATTTTATTGAGGGCCACATCAGATGGTAGTTTTACTACTAAATCCGCATGCCAACTGATCCGCTCTAGCAGGCCAGTGCAGGACTCATTTCGCCTACTGTGGAGCCCTATCATACCCCCTACCGTTTCGTTCTTTTGCTGGAGATTATGGCAGGACTTAATACCAGTTGATGTCATTATCCAGAGGAGGATAGGCAGTCAGTTGGCTTCCCGATGTCAGTGCTGTTCAGAGATTGAGACCATCACTCATATTTTTACTGGTAGCAATATTTCAGATCAGGTTTGGCAACATTTTGGGGCTCTATTTTAGATTACCATGAGTGCAGGAGAGAGTGTCAGGCAGAGATTTCTGAGATGGCGGTATTCTGGTCAGTTTGCAAGGACCGGAAATATTCGCATCATTATTCCTCTCTTAATTTTCTGGTTCCTTTGGATTGAGAGAAATAATGCTAAGCACATGGACATACGTATGAGTTCGAGACGTATTATCTGCAGAGTTTACCGTATGGTATTATGCCTCCATATTGGTGGTTTATTCAGACCGTTACATTGGCGAAATGACATGCAGCTTGCTATACTTTTTGGTATTTCTTTGACTCTACCCCCATCTCCTTCCCCCATCATGGTTTGGTGGCGCACTCCATTATTTGGATTTGTCAAGATCAACACCGACGGCTGTGTCAAGGATGAGTTTGCGAGTGGGGGAGGCATCATTAGGGACTACGCAGGGAATTGTATCAAGGCTTTCTCAGCTTCATATGGACATTGTATGATTTTAGAGGCGGAACTAAGGGCTATTTGTGATGGATTACTCTTGCCTCAAGATCTTGGTTTGTCAGACATTTGGATTGAGGCTGACTCGAGTGTGGCCATTCATTGCATCATTAGAGGTGGTGGACCACGGGCTATCCAGGGCATCCTCCGACAGATTGCAGATATCATTTCCTTTGACAGAGATACAGTTTCCCACATTTTCAGAGAAGGAAATCAAGTTGCAGATGCACTTGCTACCGAGGGTTAGCATCATCGTAGATACCAGGTTTATGGACCAGCTGACTTACCACGACACATTAAGGCTCTTGTTCAGATTGACAGATATGGCTTGCCCAGCATCAGAATTTGAGTTCGGGTTTAAGTTTTCGTTTTTTTTTTTTTTACATTTCTTGTAAGGGAAGTAGTACTTCCTTGTTTCTTGCTTTATTTTTGCTGTAAGGGAAGTAGTTTTTCCTTTTTTTACCGCTTCTCTTTACTTCTGATGTAAGGGAAGTAGTACTTCCCCATTTATTGTTTTGCTTGTTTTCAGTAGTAACCACGGTATTCCTCCGCCACAAGTGAGGGCATATTAATAAAATAACGGAGGTACCGCCCTCCTTCCATAAAAAATTAAAAAAAAACAAATGATATATCAAATCTCCTTTTTAGTAATATTTCCCTATCACGGTGAATAAAGTTATCCGAAATTAGCATGTCTTTAATCTCCTTAGAGAACGACAAATACCCATCGTCGTCATCCATCTCATATGATCTAATAGGTTGACCTTTATATTCCTTGAATGGAGAAGTGATGTATGAAGTGTTGACTAAGTTTTTTGCTTTTCGACCTTCACGGCGATAATATTGGTTAAACCTCCTATCATGTGAGCTTACTTCATTGGTATGCTTTTTTAAAGTGGATTTACCCACACGTTGCTCATTTCCCTTCTTTTCCAGTACACTGTTTCGCTGGTCTTCAACATTTGCAAGCTGCCACTATTTTCGCGGAAAGAGCTAACACGATGCTCCATTTTCTTTTCACTGGATTCACCCTGCCAACTTACCTTTAGATTCTCGATTTTCACGTGCAATGATGCATTTTCTACCGTTAACGCATTCGGGCTCTTAGCCATTTCCTGGATTATCACTAATTCTATTTTAAATATCACATTTTATTCACCAACTTACATATCATGCGCTCATTGGCTTTAAAGTCATGCTTTAAATGTTTGCCCACGTGTACCTTAGTAAATGTTTTTGGCCAGGCTGAAAGGGGGAATCGCCCGCCTTATATGCTTGCGAGCCTTTTGTGATTTGCATCCCTCGCATATTACTTTCAGTTCACCAATGGGCGATAAGGTCGCGAATTAAATTTCTTGATTCAACATGTATCACATATGACAAACATATACAGAGGAGGGATCTATGTGCCAACTAAGCACGAAGTAATTAAACCTCTTGGTTGCTTATAACTCATGATTACTTTCTCGTATCTTGAGGTTTCGAATTTATATTTTGAAGCTCAAAATATTGACGTTGGCAAAGGGATTGGAAGCTTTACACAAACCATACTTGGGGTATTGTACCTTGTATAGTTGGATAGAAGACAATCGTTTGTAAATGTGTATACTTCATCAAACAAAAACCCAATGGATCTTCTGCTTCTACAAAGAACATCAAGTTTCTCTATTAAATTGGCAAGAATATAGGATAAATTATCATGAAACCTTTGCTCTAATAGCCAAAATGACCAGTGTTCGCACTTTGCTAGCGATTGCAGGTTTGCAAACATGGTCTCGTTTCCAAAAATCACTCATTCAAAATGTCACTATATGGAAATTCTTCTAACTCAATACATAAGGTTTCGAGAATGGATGTCAAGTATACTGATTACTAAAACTTAATGAATTGTGTGGAACTAGAGTCATGACAAAATTTCATGATGAACAAAAGTCTAAATACTAGGACAAGTAAGTTTAAGTGCCAATACAGTAATCATGCTACAAATACATAATTTTTTGACATAAAATTTGACAAGACATGGCACAGCATCATTGGAAAATGGGAAAAAAATTCCAATTTCGTAGTGCCACATCAGCTTAGGTACAAATTTCGTAAAGTTTTTCCTATACTCACAGCTTTATCCATTCATACAGGGTCAGCCGGAGGACCATATCCTAATGGTTATTAGGGATGTGAAGGAACTTGACTGACCTAAGAGAACGATCCAGCACAAAAGGGACCAAAGGAAAAGGAAAGATTAGTAATTAACACTGAAATCTTCTCACGAGCAAGTGCGAATCAATATAACCATAGGTAGAATTGTAGCTAGAGGAGATTCTAAGTAGGCCAAGAAAAACTATGCTCATTAGAGCGATGTAAGCTCTATAGTCTAGAAGGTATAATTTAAACAATACTTAAACCTTCAATAGCAAAGATCTTATTAGAATATACTTCCCGTATGATGACTTTGTTTCCATTTGAGAAATTGTAGACTTCGATGTAAAGATGGTCTAATTAGATAATGGTAGCGCAACAAATGTATCAGCTTGGGAAGCATATTTAAGTTTGAAAGTTCAGCTCAAAAACAATGACCAATAATTATGCCGCTGCAAGATTTAAGCGAAGCTACTATAATAGCAAAATGGACTATCAAACTATCGGTTACATTGGGAACTCATTCAATCAGTGTAGTCATTGTGACCAATTTATATGGATAGTGTTCGGACTAAGAACACCAAATCAGTTATGGTACTTGACTTGGTGCAACTAAAAAGACGAATTGAGGCCGTACAAATTATGGATGAAGTCTTGATAGTATAGAACCTACTACCAATGAGAAGGCTTAGAGGTAGTGAAAAAAACTTGAATTATCATTTAACTTGTTTTACTTTCTTCATAAAAAAAAACTACTGCCCTTGATACAGGTCTTGACAATTGTATTTAGGCAAGCATGTGCTAGAAAGAATTTCACGAAGAGAAGAAGAACTGATGCAAATAATTTTGATTAAATCTCAATCTTTCACAACAAATCAGTACACAATTCAGGTCTATAAATAAGAAATAACCTATACATACAATTCATAAATGTAGCACCGCAAAATATCTAAAAACTGAATTGCACAGTCTCGATTTTCAATCTACTGAATCACCTAGCAAATCCCTGAATCAATGGAGAGGCCAACTGCCTCAATTATACAGCAGACGCCCAGCACGATGAACAGCAAGGAGAGAGAGATAGCAACAAATAAGAAAAGCGTGTTTTTCATCCTTTACGTTTTATCAAACTTTGGATTATTATTAAGTTCATCCTCCAAGTTTTGTTCTGATGAATGTAGTCTTCCTGTTTCAATTTTATCTCCCCCCTTCAAGATGGAGTGAGTAGGTCTTACTCCTACCTTGTCTTGCATAGAAAGAAACCTGGTTGAAGGCAGAGGTTTAGTAAATATATCAGCAATTTGGTCTGCAGATGGTATATATTCAATTTCCAGTTCCTTATTTGCCACCTTGTCTCTTACAAAGTGTATATCAAGCTCAATATGTTTAGTCCTTGCATGAAACACTGGATTTAATGCCATTAATTTAGCTCCTAAGTTGTCGCACCACACAATCGGAGTTGCCTCAGAAAGAGCTTTAAGTTCCTTGAGCAGAGACTGTGTCCAGCACATTTCAGCAGTTACGTGTGCCAATGCTCTATATTCAGCTTCTGTACTTGAACGGGCAACAACATGTTGCTTCTTGGCACTCCAAGATATCAGATTTCCTCCCAGATATACACAGTGCCCAGCTATTGATCGCCAATCATCTGGACAAGCAACCCAGTCAGCATCATAGAATGCGGTCAGATTGAGATCACCTCTGTTCTGTATTCTAAGTCCATAATTTGATGTTCCCTTAATATATCTGAAAACCCTTTTAAGTAGATTCCAATGTATGTCTGTTGGTTTCTACAGAAATTGGCTTAGTCTGTTGACAACAAATGACAAATCTGGCCTAGAGTGAACTAAGTATAGTAGAGCACCAACTGAACTTCTGAAAAGAGTTATGTTGTTTAACTCTCTGACCTCTTCCTTTGAGATGATTTTTCCAGCTATCATAGGATTTGTTACTGGGTTTAAATTGCTGAATCCAAACCTTTTAATGATGTCCAGTGCATACTTGTTTTGCGAGAACACCAAACCAAATTCATCTCTTTTTATTTCAATCCCCAGGAACTTCGTTAACTTCCGCATGTCTTTAAGTGAGAATTTCTCATTTAACTTATCAATGAAGGTCTGCAGTTGTTGTTTGTTACTCCCAGTAACAATAATGTCATCAACATATATGAGGATGATGATAGTGCAGTTTCCTTCCAACTGGTAATAGAGAGAATTATCAGCCTTAGATTGTGTCATTCCCCATTCAATTAATGCACCTTTCAGTTCATCATTCCAAGTTCTTGGAGCTTGTTTCAATCCGTAGATTGCTTTCCTTAGCTTGCAGACAGAATCAGGAAACTTACTGTCAATGAACCCCTCAGGCTAATACATATAAACCTCCTCATTGAGTTTTCCATTTAGGAAAGCATTATTTACATCAATTTGTCTGATATCCCAGTTATTTGTTACTGCCAGAGTTAGAATGATCTTTATGGTTGAAGCTTTAATCACTGGAAAGTCTCCTTGAAATCAACTCCATAGGTCTGCAAGAAACCCTGAGCGACTAGCCTTGCCTTATATCTTTCTATGTTCCCATCACAGTCGTATTTCAATTTGAAAATCCACTTACAACCTATCACTTTGGTGGCTTCTCTGTAAGGAACCAATTCCCAGGTCTGATTTCTTTGTAGTGCCTCAAATTCCTCCTGCATTGCTCTTCTCCAGTTGCTATTAGACAAGGCTTCTTCGACAGTAGTTGGTTCTGAGATTTTAGATGAGTATGCCTTAGGTTTAAATATTCCACTTTTTCCCCTTGTCATCATATGATGTCCTGTATCAGTTTCAGCATTTTCTCTTGTTTCTATTCTATCTTCTGCTTCTCTTACACTAGAAACCACATCTCCCAACTCTTCCACTTCTTCATACGGTATACTATCTCTTCCTGCATTTTGTATGTTATCAGCACTGCCAACAGGAGCTAAGGGTGACTGAGATGCTGAACGATGGACATCTTGCGTTGATTGGATGGGAGTGGGAAATTCTGTAGTATCTACCTGATGGTTTGCTGATATTTCAGAAGTGCTAGGAGGTGATGTATATATAGAGGTCAAGCTTTGAGAGGTTGTTGTCAGTGCAAGTGGAAATGTGATTATCGTAGAGTCGGTTGTGTGAATTTATCAATAAAGCCTGTTTTGAATGGAAATTCAGTTTCATTAAACACAACGTGTCTGGAGATAAACACCCTTCCTGTTGAACTTAGACATTTATATCCTTTATGAGACGCACTAAAACCTAAGTTCACACACTTTTGAGAGTGAAACGAGAATTTGTGTTTGTTATAGGGTCTTAAGTAGGGATAACAGCTGCACCCAAACACTCTTAGTGTTTCATATTTTACCTCCTTGTTATATAAAAATTGATAGGGTATTTTCAAGCCAAGCACTGGAGTTGGCAATCTGTTTATAAGGTAGGTGGCCATTGAAAAAGCTTCCCACCAGTAGTGAAGGGGTATTTCAGCTTGTGACAACAAGGTAAGTGCAGTTTCAGTCAAGTGTCTATGTTTTCTCTCGGCTCTACCATTTTGAGGTGAAGTATATGGACAAGAGAACCTCATTTCTATTCCATTTTCTACAGCAACCTTCTCAAAAGCTCTAAACTCTCTCCCATAGTCAGTTTGAATCGTTTTTATCTTCCTATCAAACTGATTTTCTACCAGATTTTTGAATTGAATGAAAAGTTTTATGGATTCTGACTTATGTTTCATAGGATAGGTCCAGGTATATCTACTAAAATCATCAACAAAAACTATGTAATACCTAAATCCAACAGTTGATTTTACGGGTGAAGGTCCCCAGACATCGATGTGTATTAATTCTAACGGATTTACGGCATGTGAAGTAGATAATTTGGATGGTAATTTATGTGCTTTCCCAATTTGACATGAGTCACAGAAGAAAGACATTTCATTAACTGGAAACTGTTTATTACAGGACTTCATCACAGAACTCAGTACTTGAAGAGAAGGATGACCTAGTCTCCTATGCCAAATTTCTACTTGCTGAGACTGAGTCTGAGATTTATTACAGGTTGAGGAAGAAGCAAGTACTGGGTATTTTGAAATTGTTAAAGCTGACTGAGAGTGAGCTTTTGGTAGTATCAACTGGTAGAGTCCATCTTTAAGCATCCCTTGAGCCACTTGTTTCCCCGTTAGCAGTTCCTTGACAATACAAAAGTAAAGGATGAAATTCAAAATACACTCCATTATCTCTAGTAAACTGTGACACACTAAGCAGATTTTTCATAATGTTGGGAACATGTAAAAGGTTGTTCAGAACTAAACTTCTATTTCCATTATTAGACAGAATCTTAAAACCAGTGTGAGTAATAGGTAGGGAATTACCATTGCCAATCTTAATGCTTTCATTACCAGAGTATATCTGTGCGTCTGTCAGATTCTTTAAGTTATTGGTGACATGGCTTGATGCTCCAGAATCTGCATACCAGGCTGGATCTTCCAGTATATTATGAGATGTTAGATAGGCTGAGTGAGTATCAACACTACTGTGATTAGAGCCTGCTGCCTCTCTAGCTTTCATACCACCAAAATTTTCATTATACCTCTTGAAGCACCAACCAGCTTGATGATTCATTAGACCACAGATTTGACAGGGTGTTTTGTATTCATTTTGTCTGGTATTTCTTCCTCTGCCTCTTGCTCTCCCTCTGTTGCCTGCATATCTCCCAATTCCTCTTGTTCTTGCACCAAAGTTTCCTCCCCTGTTATATCCTTGACTGAGATTGATGGATCCCATACCAAGTCTAGCTTCATTTAAGTAGTCAAGCCTCGCTTCAAATGTGAGGAGAATAGAGGTCATTTCATGCTAGTTCAACTGATCCTTTCTATTTAGTTGTACCAAAACTGGAGTGTAATCTTCGTCTAGTCCAGTCAACACGTGATTAATGAGATCTTCTTCATTAATTAGCTTACCTGCAACTTGCAAATTATCAGCCAACTTC
Source organism: Fraxinus americana (assembly GCA_035079005.1). Lineage (NCBI taxonomy): Eukaryota > Viridiplantae > Streptophyta > Magnoliopsida > Lamiales > Oleaceae > Fraxinus > Fraxinus americana. Next base: position 14,916,690 of record CM068715.1, on the reverse strand, counting down.
TTCATTTTAGTAAGATACTGATCCATAGTCAGTGCCCCTTTTCTGAGCCTTTGTAACTCTCCAGAAAGGAAAATCATCCTTGATTTGTTTAACACTCCAAAACTTTGCTGAATAGTTGACCAGAGTTGTGCAGTAGTACTGCTTCCCATAACTCTCATGGTTATATCCGGAGACATTGAAGCATAAAGCCATCCCATAAGAAGGGAATCACTAGAGATCCACTTGATGTACTCTGGATTTTCTTCCTGCTTGGTTATAGTTCCTGATTCAGTTGTCTCCTGAATAGATATGAACTCAGACGGATAGAGCTTTGTTCCAAGCAAATGTCCTTCAAGATTATGTCCTTTTACAATAGGCATAACCATGTTTTTCCATAGCAAAAAATTGTCTCTATCCAACTTAATAGAGAGATTTTGAGTTAGGTTTAGTGTAGTTGATTGAATGCGAGCTGAGGGAGTAGCTGAAAGTGAAGATGAGTTGGTTTGAGACTGAGTTTCAAAAGATTCAGCCATAGCTCTGATACCAAGAAAGAATTTCACGAAGAGAAGAAGAACTGATGCAAATAATTTTGATTAAATCTCAATCTTTCACAACAAATCAGTACACAATTCAGGTCTATAAATAAGAAATAACCTATACATACAATTCATAAATGTAGCACCGCAAAATATCTAAAAACTGAATTGCACAGTCTCGGTTTTCAATCTATTGAATCACCTAGCAAATCCCTGAATCAATGGAGAGGCCAACTGCCTCAATTATATAGCAGACGCCCATCACGATGAATAGCAAGGAGAGAGAGATAGCAACAAATAAGAAAAGCGTGTTTTTCATCCTTTACGTTTTATCAAACTTTGGATTATTATTAAGTTCATCCTCCAAGTGTTGTTCTGATGAATGTAGTCCTCCTGTTTCAATTTTATCTGTGCTTAACAAAAATTCAAAAGTGTTGGAACTGACGAATGATGAGGGCAATCAAAAAGGGCTTCAGCAAGTTTAATAAACCTGCAAGACATAAATTGATAGAAGTATAATCGTTCGACCAAGTGGGTAGACCTAAAATCAAAACTAGGTTAGCTTAGTAACCTTTGAGCCACAAATAAATTGAGGGGTAAATCCCTGGAGAACTAAAATTAAAAAAAAAAAATAGAAAGTTTATAAACAGTTGTGCCACACATTGGTAGAAATGTATATCTTTCAAACTCAGTTTCACCATAGGTAGCTGTAGAATATTGGCCTCCAATCTCCTCTATTCCGGGCTCAGTTTCACCAAGAATCAACATCCCAAGAGAATGACCCAAGACACCTTCAAACTCTCTCACTTAGGTTGCTACCAATAAGCCCACTTAGAACACAAAGGGGAAAGGTGTTTGTAGCCACCAAGGCTGAGCCACAAAGGCTAAAGAGCAAGAAGAAGATCACAAGGCAAACTCCAAAGAACGGAAACACAAAGCAAGGCAGCCGAGTTCTCTCTATTGCAACACAAGCACACTTCCCAAATGACCAAAGCAAATATAAGAAAATATATATGGTTCACTTAGGGCATAGTGATGGGCCGGCCCAACAAGAAAACATAGAGTGGGCCAAAATGAGCCATCCATTAAGTGAGAAATCGGGCCATGAGCAACTCCAACAGTTAGACTGCTTCCAATGGCCCAAAATAGTTTTAGGGTCGGGTCATCAATCTCAGGTCTTGATATAATAATTATCCAACAACGGTTTTACATCATCGCCCAAGATTTATTGGGTATCAAAACCCAACAAATCTCCATCTTGATTCTCAATAAATCTGCAAGCAACCAAAACACACAGTTTATATTTGCACAATCAACGTAACCAATAAAATTGGTATCATAGACCTTACCTCGTGTTTCGGACCTAAGACACATACCATATCTACTTACTCACCAGGGTTAAGATCAAGAACACTTAAGTAGAAGCAGATAATCACAGCAATCAATCAAGAGCAAATAAACATGCGATGGAGATATCATATATGATAACACATAGATCTTTTCAGACATGTTCAAATAAAATAGCAGATTAACACCAAGTTAATCAACGGCCAACACATACGCAACAAAATGCATAAATGATCTAATGAAGATCTCACCACACTTATCATATCCCATTCCTTGTTGCTCGCTTCTCGAGAACACATATCTCACATTATGGCCCATAATGCTCACTAGACTAATTACTCAAAAATACACATGTCTAACTGGTAAGCCTCTATAGATCCTAAATCCTCAGGATAATCTTCTATCATCACATCACTTCTCCATCCTAAGTGGATAATGGGTCTCCACCTAACAGAAGTGATAGAAGTGCATCTCAATGCACTCCACCTGATCAAGGTCTCTTCCAGATAAAGGATTTCAAACATTTGATCACATCTCCACCGTGATCCAAATGTCACACTCCACATCCCACAGTACAAACCACAATGTACCCTTAGGCATCTATATACCACCTTACCAAAAGACAAACATACAAGCTACTAATGCATCCCATATCCACTATGGCAAATCAACACATTTTTGTAACCACAAAGGTTAGGGCTCAAATTTAAATTGACCCACACACCACGAGGTTACTCCAACAACAATGCTCTTACGAATCCAAAAAAGGATTTATCCCACAAAAGGAAAGGTGAAGGTGGCACTCACAAAGAGAATAGAAGAAAGAGTTGGTTACTTCACTGCACTCACAAAAGAAGCTCACACAGAGAATGAAGATAACCCTCACAGGCTGCCTCACATAATCTCACAAACCACACAGGCTCACAAAGATAAAGGAGAAAAAGGCCGCCCCTCTGACTTCTCACTACCACACTCTGTTACACCACTCATAGAGTAAAATGAATTACGCCATAGATCTCAACCCACTATGCATGCAAACACATTACACAAAGTAATAAGATCACTCCAACTCATGCCAATGCACATATCAAACACATTGAAATGCAACATATAATCATGCAGCGGAAACGAGCAATCACACACATGCAGAAAGGATTACACACGGATGCAAATGCAGTAACTGGGGTAACACTCAATAGGGCTCACTAGGGTCATCACTCGACCCTAAAACCAGATTCGTCTTGTCTCTCATCTTACCCTTCTTCTTGGGACAATCCCTAATGAAGTGTCCAGACTTACCATAGCTATAACACCGTCTTCCACCGAACTTGTCCCAACTCTTGCCCTTCTTCTTATCACCCTCATCACTCGAGTCACTACTCTAATCACTACTGTCTTGAGCTCTACCCATACTCATCTTCTTAAACTTCATTCTACTCCTCATCATATGCAACTCACCAGTTTGCTTATCTTCTTTTTTAGGCTTGATCTCCATTTCTTTACTCCTAAAGAAATCGATGACAATCTCGAGGGTTAAAGTGTCCCTACCATACTTAATCTCATTCTTAACCTCTCTATATAACTCAGGCATAGAATTAAGCAAAATAATGGCCTTATAGGTTTCAGACACCTTCTTATCACAGTTAACTATGCTTGAACCAACTTGTTAAAAACATCCAAATTGTCATCAAGATCCTTTGAAGGATCCATTTTAAAGCTAAAAAATCTTTCAAGCAAGTACAACTTATTTGGAGTAGATTTAAACAAATATAAATCTTTCAACTTTTTCCAAAGTTCTTTGGTAGACTCGAGTTTTACAACTTTTCTCAAAACAGTGTCAGACATGTGTAAAATGATAGAAGTGTATGGAAGTTCATCATATTCTTCTTTTTGTGTTTCTGTAAAATTTTTCGAAAATTTGCCCTCAATGGCTTTTGAAACTTTTTACTGGACCAAAATATCCTTCATCTTTTGTTACCAAATTGAAAAATCTCATTTCCCGTTGAAAATCCCAATTTCGAAATGTGACGACATTTTGAAAAATAGAACGATCAAAATTGCACAAATAGATCACACAAAGTAATCACAGATAGCAATATACACCGTTCTAGATTATCAGGGTTTCGTGAGACTCAAAATCTCAGATCAGGGGAACGTTCGAACGGGTCAAGTCCAAGGTATTCTAACATGATAATCAATGCAAGACGAAGATATATAAACAAAAATTTAAAAATTTCCATGCAATGCAGTCTCACACAGTGACTAAACAACAGTTATAGCTCAAATGCAATTACCAATTTGCAATCAAACTCAACACTTCAAATAGAGCAACAAATTCCTAATATTCTAGCACAAGCAATGGTTACCCCACTTCACGGTAACCTCAATCCTAATATTACCCCCACACGATGAAGCGCTAATGCTGGAATTAAACGGGATAAGCCAATTTACCAGAGCGTACCTATTTGAGTCCGTAAATTATGAGGGATAATTTTAACACTTTAGGGCCACCACTATTCGCCCTAAAGTTTGTAGCAACCAATAGAATACAAAACTGAATCCCGAACGAGTAGGGACAAAATCGTCCAACTTTTTCTACGTTCAAAAAATTAAAATAAGTAATCTGCCTGAAAAGAGCTCGCCAGAATCAGCTCCACGCGCTCCCACGCTCCGTCGCCGCTGACAGCCTTCTCCCCCACGCGCCGATGACCCAGGAGTACCTCCACCTGCTGAGCACGCCGGTGATCTTAGATTTTCCAACAGGTCACTGGTTTGGCCAAAAAATGAGAATTAAGGTTCAGATTTTTGGTTGAAAAATCTGGGCAGAATAATTCTGCCTGTTCTGCCAATTTTCAGCCCTCTTTTGATAGATTTTTCACTTCAAAAAATGGATTTCACCACTACCCAAGGCTCTGATACCAAATGTAGAATATTGGCCTCCAATCTCCTCTATTCCGGGCTCAATTTCACCAAGAATCAACACCCCAAGAAAATGACCCAAGATACCTTCAAACTCTCTCACTTAGGTTGCTACCAATAAGCCCACTTAGAACACAAAGGGGGAAGGTGTTTGTAGCCACCAAGGCCGAGCCACGAAGGCTAAAGAGCAAGAAGAAGATCACAAGGCAAACTCCAAAGAACGGAAGCACAAACCAAGGCATCCGAGTTCTCTCTATTGCAACACAAGCACACTTCCCAAATGACCAAAAAGCAAATATAAGGAAATATATATGGTTCACTTAGGGCATAGTGACGGGCCGGCCCAACAAGAGAACATAGAGTGGGCCAAAACGAGCCATCCATTAAGTGAGAAATCGGGCCATGAGCAACCCCAATAATTAGATTGTTTCCAATGTCCCAAAATAGTTTTAAGGTCGGATCATCAATCTTAGGTGTTGATATAATAATTATCCAACAACGGTTTTACATTATTGTCCGGGATTTATTGGGTATCAAAACCCAACAATACCATATTTGGGTAGAGGCGTAAATCTGTGGACATAGTAGGTTGATCTCAAAACCGCAAATCGATAGAGGCTTAGATCTTGTGATCGAGTAGGTAGGCCTCAAAACCCTAAATTTGTAAAGGCATAAATCTCTTGATTGAGTAGTTAAATCTTAAAACCAAAAATTAGTAGAAGCATAACCACTTGATCTTGTGGTGGGCCCAAGTATGTACACATGAAACAAAGAACTCATGCCACCACGTTTGGTCCCTTATATATTATAATGAAATAAAGGGTTTCATTCAACCAAGAGTACATGTATCAACATGTCGCATTTCTAAAATTACCGAGTAGGTAGACCTCAAAATCAAAAGTTGGTTAAAACCTTCAAGCCATGAGTTGGATAAAATGACAAATCTCTCGATTGAGTGAAAACCTTGGAATAAAAAGCTGCAAGAAAAATTATTGGATTAAGCTAAGGATGTTAATATTACACATTGACAACTAAGAGCCCAAACCAATATGACACAAGTCATCCTACATAAAGAATAAAATGCATAAAAACTCAAATACAAAAAGGAACTGGGAGATCAACTTCACTGTTGTTCATGCCCAAAGAAATCATACACCATGGTCTCCAAAAAAACAAAGGAGAAGGAAAGCTTCACTCTCAAACTTTAACTAAGGTACAAAAGTAACATCGCTACTCCTCATTGATGAAATCGTTGAGCAAGGAGATCATGATACTAGTAATTAATAAAATCAATGACAACCGAGAAAGATACTAACAGGGAGGGTTTATGAAATTGTTGTATCTTAGGTCCAATTGATTATGGACGTAAACACTTTTAATGATTAATACACTATTATTTACGGAAAATCTATAATTTCATTGAATTATTATTCTTATAAACTAAATTAATAAAATCCGTAGATTCAAGTCTTGGAAACTTGTTCATTACATGAGTTATGATTGTGAAACAAATTACATATAACTAAATCTTAAATTATTTGTGCTCATAACTAATACTATGTGATATGTATATTGTTATTATGTATAGATCAGCAAGTGTCACATTTCTTACTTATAAATTGAGTAGCGAATCTCATAGAGCCCTAAGTTACTGAACATGCATAAAGTTGTCAGGCCCAACATCGCAAGTTTTGGTAATTGATTCCTCTAAGGGCACAAGGGAAGTCTAAAGGAGGCATCATCCAGTATGGCTAAGGAATTGAAAGCAAAGAAGGATAATACCAAGTCTAATGACCCATGCTATCATTGTGGAATAAAAGTTTATTAGAAAAGAAACTACAAGACTGACTTCTCGAACTTGAAAGGAAAGAAGTTTTCTGAAACTTCTACATCAGGTGTCTTTGTTATTGAACTTAATATGTCTACTTCATTAGCATTTCAATATTAGAACCACGTCCATATTTGTATAAATATATAGAAGCTAAAGAAAAGTAGATCACTGCAAAAACGAGAAGTTTACCTATATGTTGAAGTGGAGTAAGGGTTGCTGCATTACCATAGGGACATACTCCTTGCTATTACATTCATACTTAGTATTAGAATTAAAGACATTATTTTATTCACACAAATACCAAGAACATTATTTCAATTTCATATTTAGACCTAAATTGTTATTTTTATTTAATAAGATCTTTTATGATTATAGTAAATTACAAAATTACTTTTATATTCTAAATACTAAGTATTTTATAATGAGTATAGAAAAAAATGCATAAACAGTGACAAACTAACTAATACGCATCTCTAGCACTATAGACCTCATATAAATAAAAAATTGCATTTTTAAATAAAAAAGAAATAGATATTTGGGTTCAACTAATTTTTAATCATTTGACAAATGTGAATTACGCTTATTAAGTAACATGATCAAATTTCCTTTTACTGAAAAATGAAAAAATTGATTACAATTGCTGGGCTTATTACATATAGATGCACATGGACCCATTTCAATTACTGCTAGAGAAGGTTTCTTTTATTTCATCACGTTTATTGATGACAACTCTAGAAATGGTTATGTATACTCGATACAATTTCAAGCATGAATCTCTTGAAAATTTCAAGGAATTCAAGCGAAAAGTAGAAAAACAATTGATTAAAGGTAAGGCAGGGCGTGAGTTGGGTTAGGTTGGGTACCAAAGCCAACATGTTCAGTTTGATCTAAAATCAAACAAACCTAACCCACTCCAACATAACCAACCTAATTATTGGTTTGAACCTAACTCAACCCAAACTGAGCAAGCTTGGGTCGGTTTGGGTTGGGCGGTTGTTTGGACTTCAATTCATGTTGGATCAAATTATTTTTTGTTGAATTTGGACTTTTTAAAGTTTGATACCACCTGAAAATCTCTATTATTTTTAACCTTTATAAGAAATTCTTTTTGAAAAATAATGTATAAATAAGTTTGAAATTATGGAGCATTTTCATTTTTTCATTTTTTTTTTTTTTTTTGGGATTCATTGATTTCATCACCATGTCCTTATTTTTAATATATCGTCAAATAATTTTACATTTGTACATAGCATTCATGTCATTCATCTTGTGTAAAAAAGAAAAGACATTTATAAATTTTAAGTCAATCTCTTGTCTCCACTATTGTATCTATTTAGGATTTTTCATTTTAGTTATTAATTTTTTTTAATTCACCGGGTTCGGTTGGGTTAAATTGTATTCCGTAACATGATACCCAATACAACCTCAAATTTAATTTTTCAACCCAAATAAACTGATTTGGGTTGAGTTGGGTTGGGTTGGGTTGGGTTGGGTTGGTCGGTTTGAGCAATTTGGATTAATTTTTACCGAGTCCTAGGTAAAGGTATTTTCACGCGATGATCAGATTGTTCTTAGAGTTGAATTTTTAATATCTAAAAAAGAATGGAATTTTCTTGAATTGAAACTCGGTCACATACATCGCAACATAAATGGTGAATCAGAAAGGAAGAATCGTACGTTATTAGATTTGGTGCGATCAATGATTAGCAATACAAACCACCTAAAATCATTTTGGGGTGATGCATTGAATATCACGTTTAACACACTAAATCATGTCCTACCTAAATCAATTAACAAAACTCCATTTGAGTTAAGAAAAGGCAGAATACCCAACTTGGTTAACTTACCTAATTGAGGATGACTAATCAAGCATTACTAATTGAGGATGACAAATCTACTAATTACACAAAAACAAAGTTAAAAGTTAACTCGAAGAAATGGCAGAAAAAATGGAATTCGAGATGAACTCGATGTATTTTAACAAGGATTAGCCTTGGTTGACTTACCCGATGGGATAAAACTCATAGATTGTAGATAGATTTACATAAAAAATGTTGACATGGATGAAAACATCCATACATACAAAGTAAGACTTGTAACAAAAGATTATAAATAGAGATAAAGAGTTGACTTTGATTAAAACTTTTCACCTGTAACCATGCTTAAGTTCATTCGGATTTTACTTGCAATAGTTATATATCAAAACTATATTTCTTAATGAGAACTTGCAAGAGGAAGTATATATGATATAGCCCGATGAATTGGAGTACAATTGGCGTAAAGAATTCATTCAGTCGACTCAAATCATAGGGAATAGGCTTAGTTTGTTTATCATTTCATGCTGATGAAGCACTAGATTGTCTTGCTGTGATTAACACAGTAGAGCATGCATGTTTAACATCTGGGTAATCCTCCTTCAGGAAGTCACACCATTGGAAATACAAGATGTGTCAGCTTCAAGCAAAAGATCTACAATCAAACAGGCAACGGGCAACGGGCAACCGGACTACACCCTGGACCAATCCTACACAGCCCAATTGCGTACTAGGTGCCCAAAATCCGGTGGTGACCAAAGCCTTATTTTCTTGGATTTTGTCTCCCCAACAAAGTTCGACAACAGCTACTTCAAGAATCTGTTGGGTTTCAAGGGCATGCTGAATTCTGATTAAGTTCTGGTGACTAAGAATCAAGTCTCATTAGAGTTGATCAAGAAATATGCTGAGAACAATGAGCTTTTCTCTGACCAATTTGCAAAGTCCATGATTAAGATGGGAAATATTTCTCCATTGACAGGATCGAGAGGAGAAATTCTTAAGAACTGCAGAATGATCAGCACTTGAATGTTCCCATGAATGTAGAGCTTGTCTGTTCCTTTGTGTTTTATTCAATTTCTCAATTTATTGCTTTGATTCAGATGAAGTTTAAATGTTCAAGGGTTGTGTCAATTTCTGTGGACATGTGGAGAGATGCAAAAGCTTTTTGGTATATCTTAATGAGAATCCCTTGTCTGCTTCCAAAATCACTTGAATGTTAATTTGGCTAATTCACTACGATGCTCTTCACTTAGCCTCCTTTTGGTAAAATTTATAAATCATATATAAATAGTCTAACTTTATTTTTAACTACACATTCTAATTACCCCCCCACAAGTAAAATCCACTTATCTACCACTCTTTTCTATCTACTTATGAATTGAAACCGTTTATAAATTATCCCCAAAGGGAGGCTTAAACTTAGAAAGATGTGACAAGAAGAATTGTAATGTTACATTTGTATCATACATGACAAGCGTGCACAAAAGGGGGATCTATTTAAGCAGACTAAGCATGAAGTATATGTTTTGATACTGAGACGAACCACTTCACCACCAAGCATGATCAACGAGCTGATGACCATGTCTAGCCATAAATCCACCGATTCCTCATTCTTTATTATACCTCAACCTCGACTTGGCATCTCACCATACCAGGATGGACGAGTGCTTCTCTAACCTTACCTGCTCCAATATGGAAACCCGTGTTTCTAGGATGTGATGTGCTAGAGTAACTAGGTATGACCATAACAATCATTGTAGATGTATGAGCACTTGTAATGTTACAGAAGGTGCGAACAGTCAAAGGCAACCACCAGTGCTTAAATCATACATTTACAAGAGCAAAGCATAATGCAACAGTTTGCAAAATTAAATATCAAAACTAAGCTAGGTACTCAATACTATTGGGTACTTCTTATCAACCATAAGGTGAGAGGTAATTAATAAATGACTGGAGCAATATTGGTTCATTTGCTCAAAGGTTCGAGCATCTGCTGGGTTTCTTAAAGGGTAAAGATAAATCCCTAGATAATGTGCAATTCCTTCAGCTTTTGGCTGCGAGATGATATCAAATCGAGGCAAGAAAATATCTCGAGAATCATGCAGTGCCAGGCGGGGTGCGTTTTATGTCAGATTTTTATGTAGTGGTGAATGGCATATTGATGCCAGAATGAACCATGAAAAAGCTTGAGTAACTTCTTGACACTAATTGCGATACTCTGTGCGACATTGAATAGCAGTATGAAACACATTTCAATATTCCTAATAAAATCCAAATGCAAGAAAAAGTTACATCACACTAACAATGAATGTGTTTATATATATATATATATATATGCTCTCCTTCTCATCTGCCTGCAGGTCCTGTGCAGTTGTAGTCTTGAAGTACAGCAATGACTTAACAGTGTTTTTGGAGAAAGGATAAAATTTCATCCGAAACTTGTTGAGGCTTCTCTTGTTGTATGAAGTGATGACCATCAATGATGACAACTTCATGGTTGGGAACTAAATTCTTGAATATATTTCCCTCTATGTATTCCCTTGTTCCCCCTGAATCAAATCCGATATCCTTGTCACCGACTATTAGTTTAGCCGGAACTGATATCTTTGACCCTTGCCATGGTGCTAGAAGCTCCCAGTTGCTGTCATCAGATTTAAACACAAATACCAGTCATTAATTGAACAAGACGGCCAGCAAATGAGTATGTGTTAGTATCTTTTGAATTTCTGTTTTGTGCAGAGCACAATTTTGATGGGATGGGAGGCAAAGTCTAAGAATACGCAGATAGTTAATACGTTCCACCTATTCAATGCTGCAGGCAACCTTCAGTGATCTAATAGCTTCTATCTGATGGGATCGATTAATGGATTCCCCTTCATTTCTCTCCACCTAAAGGGATACAGGTGTCGGTAAACCGATGCCCTGACCATAGTACACTGACTGACCAATGAAGCAGCTAGAGAAGTGTTTGAGGAAAGACGGTATCCATTGCCAAGGAGATGAAAAATGGTATAATCTATAAACAGCAGACACTTAACTTGAGAATAAAAGCAAACTGACCTAATGATCATAGGCAAAAATGATTCGGGCAGGTACTGAGTGTTACGAAATCCAATTGAATTCCTGATTTCTTGGGACCGTAAATTATTGCCAATTTATTTTTAAAGTGTGACGAAGTTCACTTACATATCCATAGCTCGGTAGTAGTTGAAAGCTCCTGTGAATCCAGTCTCCTGGAACTTGTCAGCAAATACTTGTAGTTCTTCTTCTGTAATCCAGGATGGCAAGAATGAAGGGGTTCTTAAATAGTCAATTATCTCCATTCCAGGTGGTGATATGAACAGATCAGTCTGCGTCGTGAGAAGGAACTTCTTCATCACTGTGAGATAATCGTACCTCGAGAATGACCTTTCTGCTCTCCCTGGTTCCTACTCCGACCCAAACCAGTACATAATTTCGTAAGCAATAGTCCAATGAAAAAACAGGGAGATGGGGAAGAGAGTACCTGAAATTGACAAATGTAGAAGTCATTTCCAAACATTTGCTCAAAGGATTCGAGATATTTAACATTGGGAAATCTGGGTGAAATTGGAACAGAAAGAGCTATGACTGCCTTAACTCTATCTGGCCTCAACAGGCTGAGGTACCAAGCAGCCAGTGCTCCCCAGTCGATTCCCACCACGAAGGCCTATACATTATACATAACATAGCCCACAGTCAAATCCACAGAAAGTGATCGAGTCGGACAACGTAGAGAAATAAATGGATAGGGAGAGAGAGACCTGTTGTGCGCCAAAGTGATCAAGCAGGCCAATTAGATCGCCAACTACGTGGAAGAAAGTGTAAGAAGAGGGGGTGAGAGGTGAATCAGAGTCTCCATATCCTCTCAAGTCAGGTGCAACCACATGGTAGCCATGGTTGGCCAAGAAGGTAATCTGATGGCGCCAAGTATACCAGATTTCTGGGAAGCCATGAAGCAGCAAAACAAGCGGTCCAGTCCCTTTTTCAGCTACGTGGATCCATATACCATTCGTTTTGATTCTTTGGTGATTCACATCCAACATCATCTCCATCATGGGATGCTTGAACTAACAGATTTATCTCTAAGTGGGGATGCTCCTCCAGCAGGAGCAAACCCTTTAGAAATTGGTTAAGAATGGGCACCACTATACCAGGCAGGTTTTCTGGATCATGTCCTCTTTCCACCAGCTTGACCTTGTCTTGGGGGCGTTGCAAAGAGAATAATTTTCAAACTAGAAAGTTCAACGATTTCGAGAAGGAAACTGATATGAGGAAAAAGGCAGTGTCATATCTTCTTCAATCTTGACCGGAAAAAGTCAATGGTAGTCGGTAGATGAAGCCCTGTTTGATCACCTTAAAATTATAAGTCATTTTCTCCTGTATTCTCAAATAAAATAATATTATACTTAAATTTAAAAATTTTTTCTTCTTTTTTAATCACATTAAAAAAAAAAACACACAATTCCAAAAATTAAAATCTCAAATAATAGGGGGTCAAACGGGGTGAAATTAACCCATCTTACTCTAATGATTCAATGAAAATAAATTTTAGAATAGTGAATTTTTGAAATATTTGTAGAAAAATACTTTGAATTTATAAACAAAATATTTTAAAGTGAAAATGAGTGATTGTAAATGAGTTTGAAAAAAAAAAAAAATTGAAACAATGATAGACAAACAGTACGTTTATCTTCCTGCTGCTCTTGTGGGTTGTGGGACAAAAAATTCTTATGTTACGTGGCAGAAACACAATGAAATAGAATTCTTGATTTCATTCTCATGTGTTTGTGAGTTCAATTTACTATACAGTACACAATTTTGTGGTTTTAACAGGACGAGGAAGGGGTTGAACAACTGTATCGAACTAAAAATTTAGCAAGCAATGATCTTTATTAAAGCATATAATTTTGCAATTGACATCACATTACACTTTCTGTGTATTGCACTTCACATAGAGAAAAGGCATCATCCATTGACCAATTAGAAATACATCGCATTCTCAATGGGCATATTGTAAACACTGGCCCCCAAGCCCAGAAGCTGGAAAAAAAAAAAAAAAAAAAATTTGTTGAAGCACAATTATCTTTCCAGCCCACCCTTGCCCAAGCCCAAGCCCACCCTTTAAAAAAAAAAAAATTAGCCCAGTTGAAAATTGAAAGCCCAACCCAGTGACCCACCTAAAATTAAACACAAATTCCCAATCCATCCAATACCCAAACGCGAACTCTCTCTCTCTCTCACTTCCTCTCTCACTTCTTCTCGCTCTCTGCTCTCGCCTTTCAGCCTCAGCCCTCGCCCCTCAGCCCTCAGCTTCCGTTCGTCTTGATACGTACTGTCTGGAGGTTGGAGTTATAGTTTTGTTACTGAATTTTTTTTATTGGAGCTGGGAATTGTGTGGACCATCGATTTCAGGACCAGGTGGTGTGGACTGTGGAGTGACTAGAGTCTGTGGAATTGTTTACTGAATTTACTGTCTTTGTGTCAATTGTGTGTTTGAATGTGGTTGTGGTTGTGGTTGTGGTTGTGGTTGTGGCCGTGGCTGGGGCCTGTCGGGTGGGCACTGAATTTGTGTGTGAGTGTGTCTAAATGTGGGATTGAATTTGTACCAAACCAAGTTGAATTTGTGTGTTTGAATGTGCTTTAGCCTTACTGCCTAGTCTGCCTTAATTGAATTTGGAAGTGTCTCAATTAGTCTGCATTGGAAAATTGGAAATTGATAGCACATATGCTTCTAGTTCTAGTTTTTGAATTGAATTTGGAAGTGTCTGAGTCTCAATTAGGCATTTTCTTAGGAAATGTTAGTTTGGAATTTGGAAATTTAGCCAACCGTAATTTATGTAGGAATTTATAGGATATTAAAGTTTTTTTTGACATTTATGCTCTTAGGTTTAATATAGAGGAAGATCGACCTTCTTCCAAAAAAGGAAGAACTTTGTTATCTTTCTTTTCAAAGAGTAACAAACGTCATGGTACTCCAATTCCTACGGCATCCACTCTAAATCCAATTTCATCCCCTGATGTTGAACGAGCATCATCTTCTAATCTTAATGTGGAACCACTTGATTCTATTGAACGTGACCCAGGAAAAAGAAAGCAAATATGTGAACATCCATTAAATGAATGCGATCAGATTAGGCGAGCCTATTTAAATGTTGGACCTTATCAACCGAAACTTTTGGACTATCAGAGTAAAGAATGTGGAAAGCAGAAACGTCGATTTCAGGAGCGTTGGTACAATCAGTTTCCTTGGTTGGAATATTTACCTTCAACACACAAAGCATATTGTTTTTATTGCTTTCTTTTCCTCAATGATAGTGCTCCATCTATTATTTCATCGTTGGTCACAGTTGGGTTTGACAGTTGGAAGAGGGTCAACCAAGGCAGTAAATGTGCATTCCTTATTCATGTTGGTACAACATCGTCATCGTATCATAATGGTTGTAAGAGAAGAGCTGAAGATCTAATGAAACCAACTCAACATATTGACAAGGTAATGCAATCTGTATCGGCCGAGAAAAAACAGAAAAATCGTTTGCGTCTGAAGACCACTATTCAGAGTGTTTTGTGGTTAGCACTTCAAGGTTGTTCCTTTAGAGACCACGATGAATCTGAATCTTCTTTGAATCGTGGCAATTTCATTGAACTGGTGGATGCATTTGGAAAAATGAATGTGGAAGTAGGAAAAGTTGTTTTGGGTAATACTCCTAAAAATGCTACATACACGTCTCCAGACATTCAAAAAAAGGTTTTCAACATTATGGCCAATAAAGTACGACAAAGAATTCGTGACGAAATTGGGGATGCAAAGTTTAGTATTCTTGTTGACGAAGCACGTGATGAATCTTCGACAGAACAAATGGCCATTGTCTTGAGGTTTGTGAGTAGTAGTGGAATTTTGACAGAACGTTTCTTTGCAATCAAAAGCGTTAGTAACACTGCCTCATTAACTCTTAAGAATCAGATTTCTGATGTTCTTATCCGTTTCAACCTTCAAGTGCAAAACATGAGAGGTCAAGGGTATGACAGTGCTAGTAATATGCGTGGTTCTTGGAATGGACTACAAGCATTATTCCTTAGAGATTGTCCATATGCATACTATGTCCATTGTTTTGCCCACCGTTTACAACTCACATTGGTTTCTGCAGCTAGGGATGTCTCGGATATTAATTCATTTTTTTCTCATTTGGACAATGTTATTAATATGATTACATCATCTCCTAAGCGTATCAATGAGTTGAAAAGTGCCCAAAGAAAAGAAATTGAGCATTTGTTGGAAATTGGAAAACTACAGTCGGGAAGTGGGGCTAATCAGATTGGTAATTTGCAACGAGCCGGAACTATTCGTTGGTCTTCTCATTACAACTCTGTAAAGAGCTTGATTGATATGTATGTTGCAACTTGCAAAGTGTTTGAATATCTTAGTGATCATTCTCCAAATACAAGATCTCGGTCCGAAGTTGATGGTGTATACAAAACCATGACAACATTTGCATTTGTATTTATCTTGCATTTAATGCGTAGAATTTTGGCAATTAATGATGTACTTTGTCAGACCCTTCAGAAGAAAACTCAAGACATCTTAACTGCTATGAGATTTGTCCATACTACAAAAAGTATCCTTCAAACATTGAGAGAAGATGGTTGGGAAGAATTTCTTGAAGAAGTGAAACTATTTTGCTCAAAAAATGATGTACATATACCGGACTTTGATGGTTCTTACATGATTGGTCGTTCTCGTGGTCGTGAGTATCCTACAGTTGAACATCATTATCACTTTGATATTTTCAATGCAGCCATAGATTGTCAGATGATGGAGTTAGATACAAGATTTAATGAGACATCATTAGAACTCCTTTCTCTCAGTTCGGCTTTGGATCCAACAAATTCTTTTGAATCATTTAACATGGATAATATCTGTAAGTTTGCGCAGAAGTTTTACCCTGAAGATTTTTCGCAACAAGATATTTATTGTTTGAAAATTGAGTTGCAACATTATAAGAATGATGTGATTATCGAACCTCGATTTCAAGTGCCTACACTTTCTAATTTATGTCGGGAATTGGTTGCAAGCAGAAGGTCGGAGAGTTACGTTATTTTGACTAAATTGATTCGTTTAGTACTGACACTACCGGTTTCAACAGCGACAGTGGAACGAGCATTTTCAGCAATGAAACATGTGAAGACGGAAATTCGTAACAGAATGGATGATGATTTTCTTACTGATTGTTTAACACTAAATATTGAACGAGAATTTAGTATTAATTTAGATCTAGATTCTATTATAGATGAATTTTATGCTATAAAATATCGTCGGGTACAATTGTAATATATAACGTTATATTACAATTTTTCTAGTTATATATAAATTTTATTCGTACATTCAATTTTAAAAATTTTTGCCCCCCGTACGGCACATTCCTGGTTCCGCCCCTGATTGTAAATAAATGTTATTTTTAAGGGGTACTTACAAAAATACCCTTAAAATTAGAGGTGTTTTGAAAAATCATGTGAAAGATTTTTAAAAAGTAAAAAAATACTGTGTAAAATGAAAAAGTGACATAAACTCAAAAAAAAGTGACAAAATTCAAAACAAGTGACACTTAAAAAGTGATACAAACTTTAAAAAGTGACAAAACATCAATCAAAACCTATGTTTGTTATTCAAAAAAGATATAAAAATTTTTAAAAAGTAACAAACACTAAAAAAAAGTGACGAAACCCCGATTATTTTTTTGAGTGAATTGTATCACTTTTTAATAAAAAGTTAAGTGTAATGTCACTTTTAATATCAATTTTTAATAAAAAAAATGACATATAATATTACTTTAATTAAAAAGTGAAGTGAAATACAATGTCACTTTTATTATAAAGTGATATTTGTCACTAAAAAAGTGACAGAAATTTTTTAAAAATTAACAAACAATAAAAAAAGGTGATAGAAAAAGTGACAAACGTTAAAAAAGTGACATGAATTAAAAAAAAAAAGTGACAAACGTTCGAAAAAGCGACAAAACACCAATCGAAAAAGTGACAAACCATTCATTCACAACTTTTCTTCTCACAAAATCCTACAAACAATCATAACCCACAACTTTCAGTTCTAAAAGAAGATGATAAATCACACAAACTTATCTTCTAAACAATTATGCAAGAATTGAGTTATTGCCCACCAAGAACCACCAAAATCATACCACAAATCCAAATATGAACTATACAATGAAAAGGAACCATTTCACATGGTTATCAATTGAAGCAATTGGTTGATGATCCACTGTTATTCCATCATCAATTGAAAATCCCCTCAACAAATTAAGCATTTGGAGCAGCATAGATACATCAAATTCCTTAGACTCGAATTTATCACACATCGCCGAACTTCAAGCACAAATTCGTCGAGTTTGGGTGGAAATTGATCTTGACCCATGGTATGGTCATGTGCGCCAGAGGATGAAGAAGAATGCCAATGTGGTCCGCAACCATGGGTACGTCGGACGGAGGAGGAATCGCCATTATTGGTGGGCTGTTCCGTGACAATCGTGACTGGGCAGTGTTCTGGTGAAAATTCATGTAACTGGAGGGATGGTTGGGACAAATTGTGACCTTGGTACTGAGCATGGGCCATCGTCCATCGACCAGTGTAGGTCCGACGTCATGGTTATAGCCGGAAGTTGTGATTCCGGCAGAATAAAACTTTTCAGGCAGCGATTTTTTAGCTGTGATTTCTTCCAATTCTGTGGGTGTTATTGCTTGCTGTTGGGTTGTAATGGAAGAAGACGTTAAGGGCTTTCCCTCGGTACCTATATCCGGTGGTTTGGGTGGTCGATCGCTGCAGGAAAAAGAGGCCACAAGTGGCTGCTAGAAAGGACAAAAATCGTGATGTTGTTTGGGGATTTGTTTTAGTTTTGGGCGTAATTAATACGAGATTTGATACGCTCAAAATGAGGTACCAACTAATTTCCTTACTTAGCTTTAAATGTGTCGTCTTAAATAGTAAAATGGCAAGTAAGGGTCATTTCCCACAGAGGATTGTTTCAATTTAATCAATTGCACACTAGAAATTGAAATTAACAATTATAAACTAAAGTGATTAAATGGGGAGGGTTTGGTTTGTTGAACTAAAGAAATCAATAACTTCAAAATAGTAAAGACTCGAATTTGGAAATAAACAAAGTAGTTTTTAAATCAAAGATGTGAATATGTGATTGGGGAAATATTTCGTTACCACGAGAATGATTTTCATATCAATTACACAATAGATTTTTGTTCTCTAGATTAACAACAATTCGAGAATAATTACAAGCTCAATTATCTCAATCTCTTCTTACATGTTAGTTGAATAAAACAAGCTCTTTATTCAACCATATTCATTAAACAATCTAGAACAAGCTCTCTAGATTTAATTTAACAAAAGCATAACGACAAAAGAGATGAATTGAATTAAGGGCAAACTCACAAGCTCGGTTTACTAACTTAAGTGATAATCCACATACAATCAATTGAAAATTCTTCATAATCCATTGAAATGTAATTGCCACTAGGTTTTAGAATAAATAGCGATTACGTACTATAAATCCTAAAATAGCATTCATTGAACAAACTCAATCATTTAGTTGTACACCTAAACAATCAAGAAGAACAAAATAAACATATAAATCAATGGATTAAACACATTAATTAAGAGAACTATAATGCACAAATTAATTAAAAATCATAACTCGGGTTTGAAATTACCCCCAATCACAAATATGTTTAGTTACCCATTAAATACTCAAAAATAACAACCAAATTCTTACAACTCATTAATGGAAAATAAATTAGAGAATAGAAAAACTTATTGATAAATAGAATATCAATGGGTCTTCTTCTCCAAGCCATCCACCATTGCTAAGTTCCAAGATTTCTCCAAAATGTCCAAAACAAATTAAAGGAGGAAGAAAGAAAGTAAAAGAAAATTGAAAAAGAAAGAGAAAAATAATGAAAATAGCTGCCAGACCCGTCTCTCCACTGGTTTCCTCCGTCCAACAGGGGCTGCTGGTTTTTTTTTAATTAAAACCTAAGGAATAATTGCAGTCCAAGTCCTCAACAATTGAAAGATTTAAAAAAAAAATGGTCCCTCGGTTTTAAAAGTGGCGCCTAGGCGCTGCTACAGTGGCGCCTAGGCGCCAAGTTGCTGTAAAAAAATTGGACTTGGCGTAAATTCTGTAGCAGATTTTCCATAAATTGCACGTTAGGTCCTCGGACTTTCAAAAGTGGTAATCTTGGTCCCCGAACTTTGGAATTTTTGCATCTTCGGTTCTTTTTGCTTATTTCTCGCGCAAATTCCTTCTCATCATCATTCAAACTCGGGTTTTCACCTACAAAATAAAAATAACTAAATTAAGTAATAAATTGATAATAAAAACTCACAAATATCTAAATTAATAGTCCGAATAAGTGCGAAAACTCGCACTTATCACACCCCCAAACTTAAATCTTTGTTAGTCCTCGAACAAAGCTAAACAAACAAACATGCAATCACACAAATTAAAACCAAACGATAATACTATAACAACAAACACTCCAAAAGTTAGATAGTTTGCCACTTTGCTTCAATTCTTACATTATGCTAATAACTTATGAAATGTTTCCAAAAATGCTACAACAAATACCTTTTAACTTACACCATGCTTGACTCGTGTGTGTGTGTAGTCATTCCAATTCATCGCAATACACAAGTTAGTGATTTTCCCGACACTCAATAGTCAAATTTTCCTTTCTCACTCGTGGGATGCATACTCCCCCAAACTTGATATTTTCACTCTAACCCAATGTGTCAAAAACTTAAGGTTGCCCTCAAATCACTCTTTTTTTTTTTCGCTCTTGTTTGGTGGGGTCTAACCGGCAATCTCAACATTTAGTCATGTGATGATTCTCCACTAGATGAGAGCTTCGACATTCAAGCTTATACCAAGTAATTCAAACCCACTAGTTATCTAAGCCCACTCACCAAATACAATTGCACAATTTTTTTTTTTTAATCAAATCTCATGTTTTACCTCACTCCCTTAAACTTTCTTTTTGACCCTTGTAGCAAGTTTTAGGTCGATAGCTCCCCGGTTGTTTAGACCAAAGGGTACCGGGTTTCAAGATACCCCAACAGACTTAATAACTTGAGTCAAAAGGCTACGAAGTGAGGACCAAGATTCAACATGTGCAAAATTATTCTTTTGAGCACAACAAGACAAAATGGGGCTTAGATTCCTAACATATGGTCATTGCTCAGCTTATACTTGGCCAAAAAAAAAAAAAAAACTCCACACAATTTTTTCTTCAACATGCATGGAATCACCACACTTCTAGATAATATCCTTCACCGGCTCAACCACCCCCAAACTTATCATTTCATTAGAAGAGTGATTGAAGAATTGATAATAGCATGGTCATTTAAGTTCCTTTAACAAACTGCAAGTGCAGCCAACAAGTGCGTGCAATGAATTTCATGACCAAAGTGCCCAATAAAGAGTCAATCATGGAATAAGTGGATGAAAATAAACAACACTTAACATTTATCTCCACAATTCATAAATCAATGCAATGCAACAACTCAAAAACACAACTGGCAAAGCTATCAAACTACACAAACAAGCACAAAAGCAAAAAATTTAACTCGAATTTTGAGTTTTTAGCGAGCACAAATTTATGCCATACACCACACCCCCAAACTTAAATTGCACATTGTCCTCAATGTAAAAGCAAGAAATATAAAGAGCAAGAGGTTCAAGTACTCCCCTGAGTTGTTTTTTATGGTGATGGCTGTGAGGATGGTTGGGGACCATTGGCGACTATTAATGCTCAATGTTTTGTTGCGACGCTCGAGAATCTGCCATATGGGGACAACAAAAATACTCGAAAACAAACAAAAAAAATGTTAAAGAAATAAGTAAATAAAGAACAATGGGTTGCCTCCCATCCAGCGCTTCTTTAGAGTCTATAGCTAGACTTTGTCCTTGCTCATTCTTCAATTGGATCCTCCAATCGCATTTCCTCCATGTTTTGAGGCACAAAGGGTTCAAAATATGGCTTTAATCGATGTCCATTCACCTTAAACTCCTTCTCAGTTTGTAGACTTTTGATTTCTACTGCACCATGAGGAAACATATTAGTAACAACAAAAGGCCCAATCCATCGAGAACGTAATTTACCTGGAAATAACTTAAGGCGTGAATGGAAAAGAAGAACTTTTTGTCCAACAACAAAAGTTTTTCTTGAAATCATCTTATCGTGGTATGCCTTTGTCTTTTCCTTGTAAATTCTTGAACTTTCATATGCATCATTTCGAATTTCCTCAAGTTCATTAAGTTGAAGCTTTCTTTGATCACCCGCCACACCTAGGTCCATGTTGCATTGTTTGACTGCCCAAAATGCCTTGTGTTCAAGTTCAACCGGGAGGTGACAAGGCTTACCATAAACTAGCCGATAAGGGGACATGACAATTGGTGTTTTGTATGCTGTCCTATAAGCCCCAAGTGCATCATTGAGGCGAAGATTCCAATCCTTTCTATTGGGATTCACAGTTTTTTCGAGGATGGATTTGACCTCTCGATTTGACACTTCGACTTGCCCACAAGTTTGTGGATAGTAAGGTGTAGACACTTTATGGGTGATGTTGTATCTCTTCAATAGGGCCCAAAAAGAGCGGTTACAAAAATGAAGTCCCCCATCACTAATAATAGCTCTTGGTGTTCCAAACCTTGCGAAAATGTTAGACTTAACAAAATCTACAACCACTTTAGAATCATTAGTTCGAGTGGCCCTTGCTTCCACCCATTTTGACACATAATCAACAGCAAGTATGATGTAAAGATTACCATAAGATAAAGGGAAAGGCCCCATGAAATCAATGCCCCAAACATCAAAAATTTCAACAAAAAGTATAGGTGTTTGTGGCATTTGATTTCGAGCTCCCAACGTACCAACTCTTTGACATCAATCACAAGATTTGCAAAAGAGGAATGCATCTTTGAATAAGGTGGGCCAAAAGAATCCACTCTCAAGCACCTTAAGAGCCGTCCTCTTTGCTCCAAAATGTCCACCACATGCATAGGAATGACAAAATGTTAGTATTGAATGAAATTCATTTTCAGGCACGCACCTTCTTATCAATTGATCCGGACAATGTTTCCACAAGTACGGTTCATCCCACACAAAATACTTGACCATTGCCTTGAGTTTTTGCCTTTGAGCAGTTGTCAAGTCACTTGGAATTTTCTTAGTGACTAAATAATTCACTATATCCGCAAACCAAGGAGATGTATCTGTGACATGAAGCAATTGTTCATCGGGGAAGCTCTCTTGCAATGGAAGAGTTTCCCTCTCGTGGATAAGACGGCTGAGGTGGTCGGCGCTTCACTACCCTTTTGTCTTTAATCTCAAGGTCAAACTCTTGTAAGAGGAGTATCCATCTAATGAGTCTTGGTTTTACCTCTTTTCGCAAGCAAGTACTTTAGAGTCGCATGATCGAAAAGACAAGCTTACTTTAGTGCCAATAAGATATGAACGAATTTCTCTAAAGCAAAAATAATCAAGCTAAAAGCTCTTTCTCGGTAGTAGAATAATTAAGTTGGGCATCATTCAAAGTTCTTGATGCATAATAAATAACATGCGGTGTCTTTCCAACTCGTTGCCCTAAAACTGCTCCCAATGCAAAGTCACTTGCATCGCACATTAACTCGAACGTGGCCTATTCCAATCTGCGTGGTTGAATGACGGGTGTCGATGTCAAGAGTTCCTTTTTAAACTTTCAAATGCCTTTCTACAATCTTCATCAAAATGGAATGGCACCTCCTTTTGCAACAAACGCATAATGGTCTTGCATTCTTTGAAAAATCCTTGATAAATCTTCGATAGAATCCTGCATGTCCAAGAAAAGAACGAATCTCCCTCACACTTGTTGGAGGGAGTAAAGAGCGAATTAAATCAATTTTGGATTTATCAACCTCTATCCCCTTAGATGAAATGACATGACCTAACACTATGCCTTGATCAACCATAAAATGACATTTTTTCCCAATTAAGTACTAGGTTAACATCCATACATCTCTTAAGCACAAATGTGAGATTTTTCAAGCAACTATCAAAAGTATTACCATAAACACTAAAATCATCCATGAATACCTCTATGATACTTTCAATATAATCAGAGAATATACTTATCATGCATCTTTGAAAGGTTGCGGGAGCATTGTAAAGACCGAATGGCATGCGACGGTAAGCAAATGTGCCAAATGGGCAAGTGAATGTTGTCTTTTCTTGGTCCTCTGGAGAAATCACAATTTAGTTATAACCTGAATAGCCATCAAGAAAACAATAGTGAGAATGACCTGCCAATCTTTCTAACATTTGATCAATGAAAGGTAAAGGAAAGTGATCTTTTCGAGTTGCACAATTAAGTTTTCTATAATCAATACAAACCCTCCAACCCATTTGGACCCGAGTTGGTATAAGCTCATTTTCTTCATTTGTCGCCACTGTAACTCCGGACTTTTTTGGAACAACTTGGACCGGGCTTACCCACTTGCTATCTGAGATGGGAAAGATAACACCAACGTCTAGCAATTTCAAAATTTCTTTCTTCACAACCTCCATCATTGGAGGATTCAAACGACGTTGTGGTTCTCTTGATGTCTTCGCTCCATCTTCGAGCAATATCTGATGCATGCACATGGAATGGCTTATCCCCTTGATATCGGCTATGGTCCAACCAATAGCTATTTTGTGTTCCTTGAGCACACGGATAAGCCTATCTTCTTGAAGTGTTGTGAGATTCTTTGCAATGATCACTGGTAGTGTTTTGCCATCTCCTAAATATACATACTTCAAATGCTCAGGGAGAGGCTTGAGTTCTAAAGTGGGGGCCTGCATCACCGAAGGTAAAAGTTTCTCTTTAGATATCGGAAGACTAATATATGAGAGATTATACCTTGGTGGAATGCTCTAGAGCGACTCAAGTGATGCCACAGTTTCTACAATATCCTCACACAATTGTAGATTCTTGCTCAACCCGGTGAGATTGTCAACATCAATGCTTTTAATCAAAGTGGTATCCAATGCATCTTCATTTGATAATTCGAAAAAAATTTGTACTAATGAATCTATTATATCAATTGAAAAACAAGAGTGCACATCACTAGGATACCTCATTGCTTCAAAGATATTGAAGCGAATAATCTCACCATCAAACTCCATTGTCAAAGTACCACCATATACATCTATCTTTGTACGCGCCGTCCTCATAAATGGTCTTCCCAAGAGCAATGGTGGCGACAAAGATGTTGATTCATCTTGCATGTCAAGAACATAGAAATCTGCTGGAAAAATCAATTGATTTACCTGCACCAAAAC
The DNA here is from genome assembly GCA_035079005.1 of Fraxinus americana. Taxonomy (NCBI): domain Eukaryota; kingdom Viridiplantae; phylum Streptophyta; class Magnoliopsida; order Lamiales; family Oleaceae; genus Fraxinus; species Fraxinus americana. The sequence continues at coordinate 14,891,863 of CM068715.1, read as the reverse complement.
ATCCTCCAACACACCCTTTGGAAATGCATTAGATCTATCAAATAGTTGAATAACGACACCCGCTTTAAGTGATCCTAAATTTAAGGAAGCATAAATAGAATATGGCATGACATTAATAGATGCTCCTAAATCTAGCATTGCTCTTTCAAACCTAGTGTTACCAATAATGCAAGGAATAGTAAAACTTCCCGGATCCTTACATTTTGGTGGAAGTTTCCTTTGCAAAAACGCCGAAACATTTTCCCCAACGCTTACCACTTCATTACCTTTTGAATTACGCTTGTTAGTGCACAATTCTTTGAGGAACTTTGCATAACGGGGCACTTGATAAATGGCATCCAAAAGTGGTATGTTCACTTGAACTTTGCAAAAGGTCTCCAATATTTCCTTCGCATGTTCATCCCTTTTGGACTTTGCAAACCTGCCAGGAAATGGAGGGGAGGGAACATTAGTAAGAATAGAACTTTTAGAATTTACCATAGATCCCGAGGTTGGAGTCGCAGTTTCATCTTTCTCAGTTGCTAAGTCTTTCTCTTGCGTCGACTCCTCAACATGATCTTTCATCTTCCTTGGTGCCTCTTCTAAAATCTTTCCACTTCTCAATGTTACGGCACTAGCATTTTCTCTCGGATTGATTGTTTGAGAAGGGAGTTTTCCCGATCCTTGAGCCTCCATTTTACCCACCGTGTTGGCCAATTGACTCATTTGTGTCTCCAAATTCTTGATTGAGGTCTTTGTCTCTTGTTGAAATTGTATTGTGCTAGAAGCTAAGGATTTAACCATATCTTCAAGAGACATACTTGAACTTGAGGCGTAGTTTGTCAATGACGAGGTCGAGAGTATCGCTGTGCCTTTGTTGATTAAAACCCGGTGGATGATTAAACTGTGGTTGTGGGGCTATGAAATGATTTCCTCCATAACTGAGATTAGGATGATCTCTCAATCCAGGATTATATGTGTTAGAGTATGGATCATATCTATTTCTCTATTGCATTGGAAATCCCCCAATGGCATTTGCTTGTTCTGAGGCTCCTTCTTGTAGTGTCGGGCATGCATCAGTAGGATGTCCTACAATAGAACAAATCCCGCACACTTTTGCTTGTTGAATTGTCCCAAGTGCCATTTGTTGTACAAGAGAAGTGAGATCGGCCAATTGTCTTTCAATTTGAGAGGCTGCTCCTATCTCACTTACTTGTTTAACCGGTGCCTCTTTTCTACTACCAAATTGTTGTGAGTTGGCGGCCATGTTTGCTATCAAGTCTCTAGCAACTGCTGGTGTTTATCCATTAAAGCTCCTCCACTAGCTGCATCGATCATACTTCTCTCCATCGGGAGTAATCCTTCATAGAAGTATTGTAGAAGTAATTGCTCACTGATTTGGTGATTTGGGCAACTAGCACAAAGTCTTTTGAATCTCTCCCAATATTCATAGAGATTTTCCCCTTGAAATTGTCGAATGCTACATATTTCTTTCCTGATGTTTGTAGCCTTTGAAGCTGTGAAATACCTCTCCAAAAAGTGTTTTTGCATTTCATTCCATGTGGTAATAAGACCGGAAGGTAAATAGTAAAGCCATTCCTTAGCAGCATCTGCAAGAGAGAAAGGAAATGCCCGCAATTTCACTTGCTCTTCCGATATACCCGTTGGTTTCATGCTTGAGCAAACCACATGGAATTCCTTCAAATGCTTGTTGGGGTCCTCTCCGGCAAATCCATGAAATGTGGAGAGTAGATGAATCATTCCGGACTTTAGTTCAAATCCCACCTCTAGTTAAGGGTATTAAATGCATAAAGGCTGTTAAACAAAAGTTGGAGCGGCAAGTTCCTTTAACGTTCGATTTGCATATGCCATTTCGGATTCTATGTGCTCAGACTCACTTGATGATTCAATGCTCAATTGCCTTAGAAGTTCAGTTGGAGAAATGTCTTCTCCACTTTCCGATATGTCGATCTCTTTTCTTGACCTTTGGTTGTAGTATGTAATAGGCTTTTTGCTCATTCACAACCTAAATAACAAGAAAATGACAAAAATAAGGAAAATAGTAATAAAAAGAAAATATTGCAATTAACAAATTGATAGAACAAATCCCTAGCGATATGCCACAAAATTGATACGCTCAAAATGAGGTACCAACTAATTTCCTTACTTAGCTTTAAATGTGTCGTCTTAAATAGTAAAAATGGCAAGTAAGGGTCATTTCCCGCAGAGGATTGTTTCAATTTAATCAATTGCACACTAGAAATTGAAATTAACAATTATAAACTAAAGTGATTAAATGGGGGGGGTTTGGTTTGTTGAACTAAAGAAATCAATAACTTCAAAATAGTAAAGACTAGAATTTGGAAATAAACAAAGTAGTTTTTAAATCAAATATGTGAATATGTGATTGGGGAAATATTTCGTTACCACGAGAATGATTTTCATATCAATTACACAATAGATTTTTGTTCTCTAGATTAACAACAATTCGAGAATAATTACAAGCTCAATTATCTCAATCTCTTCTTACATGTTAGTTGAATAAAACAAGCTCTTTATTCAACCCTATTCATTAAACAATCTAGAACAAGCTTTCTAAATTTAATTTAACAAAAGCATAACGACAAAAGAGATGAATTGAATTAAGGGCAAACTCACAATCTCGGTTTACTAACTTAAGTGATAATCCACATACAATCAATTGAAAATTCTTCATAATCCATTGAAATGTAATTGCCACTAGGTTTTAGAATAAATAGCGATTACGTACTATAAATCCTAAAATAGCATTCATCGAACAAACTCAATCATTTAGTTGTACACCTAAACAATCAAGAAGAACAAAATAAACATATAAATCAATGGATTAAACACATTAATTAAGAGAACTATAATGCACAAATTCATTAAAAATCATAACTCGGATTTGAAATTACCCCCAATCACAAATATGTTTAGTTACCCATTAAATACTCAAAAATAACAACCAAATTCTTACAACTCATTAATGGAAAATAAATTAGGGAATAGAAAAACTTATTGATAAATAGAATATCAATGGGTCTTCTTCTCCAAGCTATCCACCATTGCGAAGTTCCAAGATTTCTCCAAAATGTCCAAAAGAAATTAAAGGAGGAAGAAAAAGTAAAAGAAAGAAAGAAAAAAAAAATTTGAAAAAGAAAGAGAAAAATAATCAAAATAGCTGCCGGACCCGTCTCTCCACTGGTTTCCTCCGTCCAACAGGGGCTGCTGGTTTTTTTTTTAATTAAAACCTAAGGAATAATTGCAGTCCAAGTCCTCAACAATTGAAAGATTAAAAAAAGGGTCCCTCGGTTTTAAAAGTGGCGCCTAGGCGCTGCTACAGTGGCGCCTAGGCGCCAAGTTGCTGTAAAAAAATTGGACTTGGCGTAAATTCTTTAGCAGATTTTCCAGAAATTGCACGTTAGGTCCTCGGACTTTCAAAAGTGGTAATCTTGGTCCTCAAACTTTGGAATTTTTGCATCTTTGGTTCTTTTTGCTTATTTCTCGCGCAAATTCGTTCTAATCATCATTCAAACTCGGGTTTTCACCTACAAAATAAAAATAACTAAATTAAGTAATAAATTGATAATAAAAACTCACAAATATCTAAATTAATGGTCCGAATAAGTGCGAAAACTCGCACTTATCAAGATTTACGTGATGTTTAATTAATTTAGGGTATTAATCTAATTGGGTCAATTTTTAGAGTATTAGGCCTACTTTTCCCTATTTTTAACATCTATTGTGAATCTCTCAATACTATAACAAACAACTAATTATCTAATTGATGACTAAAAAAATTAAATAATGCAATGTGAATGCAAAATTAATCAAGAAAATAAGAATTACTAAACTACTAGTTTGAAATAAAATAAATAAACAATAAGGTTCATCTTCAGCTAATGCAAATAATCTAGATAAACACGTTTTTAATGATAAAACAACATGAAGAATGGTAAACCATCACCCGAAATTTATAAACACGAGAAAGATATGTCACGGTCTAATTCTTGTTCTTGATTTTCCACCCCGAGCTTTTATACTTCAAGTTCTTGATATTTCTTGATTCAGTTTACGTGCAAGATTTGTTCTCCTGTCCAACTTATGATAAATTTTGTCACTTATTCTTGAATGATTTTATGATATGGAAGTGATTTGAGAGATGAGAGCGAGATCCCCCAATAGCTGCTCATGTCTTATATGATATAAGGTAAAATTAGGTAAAAAAAAAAAAAAAATAATAATAATAATAATATATATATATATATATATATATATATATATATATATATATATATATATATATATATATATATTACGACCAAGTTGGGTTCCAAATGGTTTTCAATCAAATAAAAAAAGTTGCATTCGCACGAGCATGATTATGTCTTTACGCAATCGTCAGTATTTTGCTCACTACTTTCTCTTTCAATATCCGATTAAAGTGATTCAAAATACGTTGAAAAACTAACTCAAATAATTACAATTATTATAGAAATAGTAATTTTTCAATTTGAACGTTTACTATAAGAAAAAGGGTCTCATTCTCTAGAACATGACTTGTGCAGTTGGAAATTGATTTGTAAAATTTCTTTTATTGTATTTCACTCATTTTTTACTTTTAATTGCATCCAATTGATTTCTAACAATCTTCAATTAACATTTTGTTGTCTGAATCAACTTTCTATTTTTTCCCTTTTCGTCATTTTTTTCGTTCATTTCTTTTAATTCCATCAATTTGCCTCAAATTTTACCTGACAAACAAAATTAACATCTAATTAAACCATAAGTCATCAAAATTAATTATAATTGACCTTATTATAAGTGTCACTTTTTCGTCGCAAAAAATTCACCTTCAAGGACAGTGCAGCAAGGACTACTTGGTTTTACGAGAGAGAACCGTGCTAAAATGAATTGAGAAGACACATGAATATCCGTTAACAAGCAAAGATATGTCATTGTTGCCTTTTATATACTTCAGAATCATCTCGTTCCCTACCAAAGCCAACCTTTTCTAAGTCAATTGTTGACGTAGAGAGGCTCTTATCATAAGAATGATGCAACCGAAAATTTGTTCAGAAAGAGGGTGAGGTAGACTAGACTAACATCGACTACTATGATTGTTAAAGATATAGTTGTCTTAATCTTCCACTAAATATAGGTATAGCAATGAACGGAATTTGATGAAGATAAATGGTTCACAAAGTCAATCCCAAACTTATTGAAAACAAGCCTTAATTTCTTGGTGTTTTATATTATTTAAGAGATGACTTAAGGAAGAAAATCAATATTACAATTTCTAGTGCTATGAGATTCCTTTCATTTGTCCGAAACACTATTTTCATTCTTTCCTGAGTCGTCGTTCCTTGCTGCTCGCTAAGTTAAACCAATAATCACTACAATTGTTCCACTTATCTAACAAAATAAAGCCCCACCGCCTCCACCGGGCAATGGAGAATATACAAAATCTTTGGAATATTATTTTCGAGCACTAGAATGAAACCCATTCTTACCCCTAGAATGAAAGTATGCTTAAGGAAACTGGCTTCTCTTTTGTGAATTGCAAAGACAATAGGCTGGTGCCCTCTACTTGGGCAGGGCTTGGAACACTTTTTCAAGAATAGCCTCTGCTTATGCATTCTTGGAAAAATCATGACCCAAGAGCCTAGTATAATCGGTGAGATAAGAAGACAGACGCGTAAGTATTATCAACACATTTATTTCTATGGACAATTCGAGTGTTCAGGACCAGGGGCTGAGCTGATCATACAGATGGTGTCATGCGCAAGGGAACTCAATCAGCAGGAGGCTCAGCCATTTATTTCACTAAGCTTCGTTGATAAACATAAATTGTAGCGACCGCGAACTTTTAAATTATATAAATTAATTTTCTCGAAAAACGTGTCGCTAAAACGTAACCCTAATTTTTTTTAGAGAAGCACGTTCGTCTAGCCGTTATAAAATTGAATTCAAATCTATTCGATTAAATCCAATCTCGGATAATTATTTTAGTATTAATTTCGATTTATGTTATTTAAATCCAATTATTATTAATTTCAAGTCCAATTACATAAGCCTAATGTTTAAGCCCAATTATATAAGTCCAACACCTTGAATTTTAATTCATTTAGCCCATTTCATTTAAGTCCAATTAAATGAGGCCAAAACCGGAATTTATTTATTTTGGCCCAATTAGAAAACCCTAAAGCCCAACTGATAGGCCCAATTACCCGTCTAGGTTTTTGTGCCCTAATTGTCACTATTCATATCCCACAAGCACTCCCACTCTCCTCACACACAAAATATCCATTTGGTAAGAAACTTTCCCTCCCCCACACTCTCTCAATTCCATTGTGAGACACCATTGATGTGTGCACATTCACCAACATCAACACCATGTTTCACGACACCAACTCCAAACACTGCACGGCCACTCCCAACACCAAGCTGCAGTCCAACCAGTGAGCCAAAACCACCAACAGTAAACTCACACAAATTGAACAATGCAACTCACAACACCATTCACCATCAACAGTGAACTCAACAATGCAGTCACTCCAACCCCATTCATGAAACCGAGACCAACACTGCCAAACCACCAACCAGTCACTGCAAGCCCAACTTCACACGCTACCAACGTCCACCACATCCAAGCAGCAACACCCACCAAACCGCCACAAACGAACACCAAAACTCACCTCCAATCGAACCACCCAAAACCACCAATGGAAATCCCCAGGTCGAGCCAACCGAGACCTCAAACCGCAACACCAAACCAACATCAATTCACAATACCTCAAAACAGCCTCAAACCAAGAACACCCACTCCACCAAAGCCGAACAAGTCACCCCAAGTCAAGCCAAACCCGAGACCACAAAGCTCCACCATCGCACAACCTTATTTTAGCTCCAAAACACCACCACAAGAACACCCAATCAACCAAAAATCAAGAAAATTAAGAAACCCATTTACTTACCTTATCATACCAAGACAACCCGAATGCAAATCGAACCCTCCAAGCCCCTATTAACTTCGATCGATACGCCAAAAGCCCCAAAAAATAAACCCTCCCACCTACCTGCCTGTTACCGGCACCACCACCGTGGTGGCGCTGCCACCGACCGTCGGTCGGTGGTGGTGGAATCGGAGGAAGGGGCGAAGCCCCTTCCCCGTCGCTCGCTTTCTCTCTCTCTCTCTGTAATGAGAGAGAGAGAGAGAGAAATGAGATTTATTTTTAATTTATGTTTTGATTTTATTTTAATTTTAGGATTATAACCCCAGCCCCCCAAGTTTTAATTGTTTTAATTAAGTCCTTATGTTTTAAATATTTTAATTTCAGTTCTTTAAATTTTGTTTTCAGTTTTGGTAAGTGTTTAATTTAGTCCCTAGTTTATATAAGTTATTATTTCAGCCATTTAAGTTTTATTTTCATCTTTAATATATTTACAGCTTAATCCTTAAACTATTAAAAGTTATTATTTCAATTTTCAGCTTTTATTTTTAACTTTAATATATATACAGCTTAGTCCTTAAACTATTAAAAGTTATTATTTTAGTTTTCAACTTTTATTTTCAACTTTAATATATTTACAGCTTAGTCCCTAAACTTATGAAAGTTATTATTTTAGCCCTTAAAGTTTTATTTTCAGATTTAATAAATTTCCAATTTAGCCCCTAAACTTTATTTTATCATTCTAAGTCAATTATTTCAATTCCAATAATTTTCAATTAAGCCCTTGAACTTAATTTCAACACTTTAAAACTTTAAAGTTCCGAAATACTGATTCAAACTTATTTTCTATTGGCTAGACGAAACGTACGGACAATTAGGATATTGAAGTTACTTCTCGCACCATTTTCACGAAACTCGAGATTTTGAGGTAGACTCGCCACCATTAATTAGTTTAAATTATAATTGCATGCTTTATGTGAATTTACGTGATTTATATGCTTTATGCATAGGATGTGAATGTGTCATATGAGATATATGATATTGTTATGCTTGCCATAACTTATATGCTTAATTGCATGAGAAAGAAAGAAAGAATCTCTTATGAGATAAGAAGAGAATGTTATGCATAACTTATGTGCTTCATCCGCACAAGAAAGAAAGAACTACCCATAGCCTGTATTTTAAAGAGCCTATGATTTTCAAGAAAATGAACCAAAGATGATATCACGTTGTATATTGCATAAGTGTGTATTCAATTATTCTGTAAATTAATTATCGGCGATGAGTCTACTGAGTATTTTTTCGAAATACTCATTCTTCTATTTTAACAACATTTACAGATTTCGGAGGCGATCGAGATTGATCCGGCAGTGGTGGCATAAAAGAATTTGACTATCGAAATTATTATCTCTTTGAAGTTTTTTGTATTCGAATATTGATAACATTTTGTCGTTTTCCGCTATTTCTAAAATATGATATTTAAATTTTAAATATCCTATGAGTTTTAATTGCCGACGTAGTTTTCAATTGAAAAATGTGAGTTTAAAAATTAGGTTATTTCCGCAAAATTGATTGACAAAATTAGGGTAAAAGACGATGACGTGGCAATCCGGGTTAACAGAACTCGGGGCGCTACAGCTTGGTATCAGAGCCGGTCTACGTTTCTGTAGACCGGCAAATTTTCAAACAGAGAAAATTTTCAAAGAGAATTTTTAAAGAGATTATTTTATTTAATTATTATTGGAAGTTGCCACTGCCATCATTCAATCTGTCGACTCCGAAGGTAAAGAAGTTTATGAAGTTTATTGTTATTTTATTTCGGATAATGTTTTACGATTTACGAGACTTAGAAGAAAGAGAAAGAAAGTGTATCCGAATTAGAAAGAAATAAAGAAAGAAAGACGAGTTTGAGCATAATTGGAAATAGTTTTCTAAATTTTTACGTCCTCGTAAATTTTAACTAAGAAGAGATGAATAACCCCACTTAATTGGACTTTGCATAATTGGTTTAGGACATGGCACCCATTCGTAGAAATGCACCCAGTGACGTAGAGCAAGCTGTTAGAGATTACGACCGCTTCAGGCCTAGACTTGATTGGACAATTGCCCAACACATAGAGCAGTTGAATGTCGTACGGGAGCGGGCCATACAGCATGGCTACATGACCTGTAATCGCCAGTCGATCCATCACTTACTCTCGACTTTCCGAGGCGACTATGCGGAAGTAGCTCGTAGCATATACATGGATGCTCTTACGTCACCTAATGTGGATATGGAATATGATACATTCTGCATGAGATTTGTGGCATATTGGCCCATATATTTTGAGCACCGCCTTGGGGTTGTACCTGAAGGGGAGCCAGAACATGAGCCAATACTCGAGCCTGAACAGGTGCAAGAAGATGAGTTAGCACCCGAGGGCAATCCCGAGGAAGACCCAGAAGAAGAAGACCCCGAGGAAGACCCAGAAGAAGAAGAAGATCCCGAAGAAGACCCAGAAGAAGAACCAGAGGAAGACGCTGATCCAGCGTTGGGAGAATTCTCGGACGCCGAATCATGTGTAACCGAAGGAGAATAGAGAGATAGGATCTAGAGTAGGTTTGACATCATTGTATAAAAGGAAATTGGAAATGTTCGGCATACATGCTTTCCTATTCATGTACCCGCACCAAAAGAAGTTGAATTATTAATGAAATGATGCATGTTTAGAAAGACTGAACTTACTAGGAGAAGAGATTGGTAGCACCCTCGAGGTTAGTTTGCCGTCAGGAGAAACTATCGATACTAATAAGATAGTCAAAGCAGTAGAAATAGATTTTGATGGTCAAGTTTTGAAGGCAGGCTTGAATATTATCCGAATGAAAGATTTATATATTATTCTGGGTATGGATTGACTCAGCACCAATCGTGCCGCAATTATGTGCTATGAGAAAGATGTCATTTTTCGTAAGGATGGTGAAGAAGTGTTCAGGTTTTATGGGACGAAGATCAAGGCACTTCCTCGCCTTATCTCCGCTTTACAAGCCGAGAGGTTTTTAGCCAAAGATGATTGTCAAGGCTTTTTTGTCAGTTTGCAAGACAAACCCGTAGAGGAGATTACTCTGGAATCAGTACCAGTAGTATGTGAGTACGGTGATGTTTTTCCAGATGATCTACCCGGTACTCCGCCGGATAGACAAGTGGAATTTTCCACCGATTTGGTACCAGGAGCTGCCCCTGTTTCTAAAACTCCATACCGCATGGCACCAAAGGAGTTGCAAGAACTGAATGTGCAATTAGAGGAATTGCTAGAGAAGGGTTTTATCAGGCCAAGTGTATCTCTGTGGGGAGCACCTGTGCTGTTTGTAAAGAAGAAGGACGAAAGCATGAGGATGTGTATTGACTATCGAGAACTTAATAAGTTGACGATAAGGAATAAGTATCCCCTACCCAGGATCGAAGACTTATTCGATCAGTTGAAGGGTACTGCAATCTTCTCGAAGATTGATTTGAGATCTGGATACCATCAGCTAAAGGTTTCGCCAGCTAACGTACCAAAGACAGCGTTCAGGACACGTTATGGACATTATGAGTTCACAGTGATGCCGTTGGGTCTTACGAACGCACCTGCAATATTTATGGACTTGATGAACCGAGTTTTCCATCAGTATCTTGATAAATTCGTTATTGTTTTTATCGATGATATACTGATCTACTCCAGGAATTCCGTACAACATGAAGAACATTTGAGGATTGTGTTGGAAACGCTGAGAGCAGAAAAGTTGTACGCCAAGTTCAAGAAATGTGAATTTTGGCTTGAGAGAGTAGGTTTCTTAGGTCACATTGTTACAGCTAAAGGCATCGAGGTTGATCCTTCTAAAGTTGAAACTGTAATGAATTGGCCAACACCTGCAAATGTTGGAGATGTGAGAAGCTTTCTTGGATTAGCTGGATATTATCGGCGATTCATAGAGGGTTTTTCTAAAATAGCAGGTTCTATGACTCAGTTGACCAGGAAGGGAGTTAAGTTTCAGTGGACAGAACAATGTGAACAAAGTTTTCAGAAACTTAAGGACAGACTCGTCTCAGCACCAGTGCTGACTATACCAAATGGATCTGAAGGTTTCGTTATTTACAGCGATGCATCCAAACATGGTTTAGGTTGTGTTTTGATGCAGAATAGCAAAGTGATAGCATATGCTTCAAGACAGTTGAAGCCACATGAGAAGAATTACCCGACACATGATTTAGAGCTCGCAGCTGTTGTGCACGCTCTTAAGATTTGGAGACACTGTCTGTACGGGAGTAAATGTGAGATTTACACCGATCACAAGGGCCTCAAGTATTTCTTCACTCAGAAGGAACTGAACATGAGACAACGACGATGGCTAGAGCTAGTAAAAGATTATGACTGTACCATTCTTTACTACCCAGGTAAAGCAAATAAGGTTGCAGATGCTTTGAGCAGAAAGCACGCTGGACAGTTATCAGCTTTAGGAACGACGCAAGATCAGTTGATTCGAGATTTGAGAAATGTAAGAATCGAAGTGCGAACCCCATCAGTCCAAGGATCTTCTAGATTGGCAAATCTGAGTGTTAAACCAGACTTGAGAGGTCGGATTATAACAGCTCAAACTGGAGATAAATTCTTGGAAAAGATCAGATCCGAAGTTGGAACTGGCAAGAGAATAGGTTTCGAGATTGCCTCTGATAAGGCACTTATATTCAGAGGACGTCTATGTGTACCAAGGGATGAACATATCCAGAATGAGATTTTGACAGAAGCTCATTCAGCACCATATGCATGCCACCCAGGAGGGACAAAGATGTATCGTGATTTGCGCAACACCTTTTGGTGGAGAAACATAAAGGGTTGCATTACAAAGTTTGTCTCTCGATGCATGACGTGTCAGCAAGTTAAGGCTGAACACCAGAGACCATCAGGATTATTAAATCCTTTGGATATACCAGAATGGAAATGGGAGAAAATTTCCATGGATTTCGTAACAGGGTTACCGAAATCAGTAAAGAGTCATGACGCTATTTGGGTTATTGTAGACTGACTTACTAAGTCAGCTCATTTCCTATCAATCAGAATGACTCTCAATATAGATCAATTGACCCAATTGTACGTTAAAGAGGTTGTTCGACTTCATGGAGTACCAACCTCCATTGTCTCCGATAGAGACCCGAGATTTACTTCGAGATTTTGGAAAAGTCTACATGTTGCAATGGGTACTAAATTAAATTTTAGTACAGCTTACCATCCCCAGACTGATGGACAGTCTGAACGCACTATTCAGACATTGGAAGATATGCTTAGAGCTTGTGTACTAGACTTGAGTGGTAATTGGGAGAATCATCTTCCACTAGTGGAGTTTGCCTACAATAATAGTTTCCATGCTACTATTGGAATAGCACCATATGAGGCACTTTACTTACCTTATCATACCAAGACAACCCGAATGCAAATCGAACCCTCCAAGCCCCTATTAACTTCGATCGATACGCCAAAAGCCCCAAAAAATAAACCCTCCCACCTACCTGCCTGTTACCGGCACCACCACCGTGGTGGCGCTGCCACCGACCGTCGGTCGGTGGTGGTGGAATCGGAGGAAGGGGCGAAGCCCCTTCCCTGTCGCTCGCTCTCTCTCTCTCTCTCTCTCTGTAATGAGAGAGAGAGAGAAATGAGATTTGTTTTTAATTTATGTTTTGATTTTATTTTAATTTTAGGATTATAACCCCAGCCCCCCAAGTTTTAATTGTTTTAATTAAGTCCTTATATTTTAAATATTTTAATTTTAGTTCTTTAAATTTTGTTTTCAGTTTTGGTAAGTGTATAATTTAGTCCCTGGTTTATATAAGTTATTATTTCAACCATTTAAGTTTTATTTTCAGCTTTAATATATTTACAACTTAGTCCTTAAACTATTAAAAGTTATTATTTCAGTTTTCAGCTTTTATTTTTAACTTTAATATATATACAGCATAGTCCTTAAACTATTAAAAGTTATTATTTTAGTTTTCAACTTTTATTTTCAGCTTTAATATATTTACAGCTTAGTCCTTAAACTATTAAAAGTTATTATTTCAGTTTTTAACTTTTATTTCCAGTTTTATTATAATTACAGTTTAGTCTCTAAACTTATGAAAATTATTATTTTAGCCCTTAAAGTTTTATTTTCAGATTTAATAAATTTTCAATTTAGCCCCTAAACTTTATTTTATCATTCTAAGTCAATTATTTCAATTCCAATAATTTTCAATTAAGCCCGTGAACTTAATTTCAACACTTTAAAACTTTAAAGTTCTGAAATACTGATTCAAACTTATTTTCTATTGGCTAGACGAAACGTACGGACAATTAGGATATTGAAGTTACTTCTCGCACCATTTTCACAAAACTCGAGAGTTTGAGGTAGACTCGCCACCATTAATTAGTTTAAATTATAATTGCATGCTTTATGTGAATTTACGTGATTTATATGCTTTATGCATAGGATGAGAATGTGTCTATGAGATATATGATATTGTTATGCTTGCCATAACTTATATGATTAATTGCATGAGAAAGAAAGAAAGAATCTCTTATGAGATAAGAAAAGAATGTTATGCATAACTTATGTGCTTCATCCGCACAAGAAAGAAAGAACTACACATAGCCTGTATTTTAAAGAGCCTATGATTTTCAAGAAAATGAACCAAAGATGATATCACGTTGTATATTACATAAGTGTGTATTCAATTATTCTGTAAATTAATTATCGACGATGAGTCTACTTAGTATTTTTTCGAAATACTCATTCTGCTATTTTAACAATATTTGCAAACTTCGGAGGCGATCGAGATTGATCCGACAGTGGTGGCATAAAAGAATTTGACTATCAAAATTATTATCTCTTTGAAGTTTTTTTTATTCGAATATTGATAACATTATGTCGTTTTCCGCTATTTCTAAAATATGATATTTAAATTTTAAAGATCCTATGAGTTTTAATTGCCGATGTAATTTTCAATTGCAAAATGTGATTTTAAAAATTAGGTTATTTCCGCAAAATTGATTGACAAAATTAGGGTAAAAGATGATGACGTGGCAATCCGGGTTAACAGAACTCGAGGCGCTACATAAATGGCTCATAAATTTAAGACAACTTTATTCTTAAAGCTAAACAAATGCCAAAAATGAGTATTTACGTCACCTGTTCTCCAATGTATGCATCTAAAAGTTAAAAATCACCAAGTACTGTATTATTTTGTCAAAAGAAAGACCCCAGGTGCATACAATTAGCATCAAGTTTACAACCCAAGCTCACCCATATTGTCTTGGGTCCTTCCATGCAATGCCTATAGCATTCTTTCAGTACGTCATTCAAGACTAACTATGCACTCTGACTCGATCCCGCTACCTTTCACACGATGCAAGGTTAAAAGTCCAATTCCGACGATTTTAGTTTGACTAATTTCAAATACTCACTTGGTTCATACAAAGCACTAGCTAAAGGTTTATGTGAAAAGAGCCTGTCAACCAAAGAAAGCGAAGATGACATTTCAGACCACAGCATGCTGTATCAGTTTTACTGTACAGAAGATTGTAACTCACATTTCACGAAATTTACACACAAGTTTACAATTTTAACGGTAAATGTACAGGAACACTTCCTATCATGAAATCGTGACAAGAATGTTCATCCAACTACCAGTGCCTGTACACAAACAGCCAGCACAAAGGCTTAATTAGATCATCCTAAGTATAATGTTTTTAGAATAATAAACACCACTAACAATAGAATCATGAAAATAACAAGAAACAACCTTCGTAAAAAAATCTAATGCAAGCACTACAAAGTAGAAAACTGTTTATTGTGCAGTGGAACTTAATCATCTCATTTAAGTACAACCCTTGAAGAAGGTATTTGAGTAGGTCATTAGAAACACATCTTTACCTAAGACATCGTATTTCACTTCACCTATTAAGCCCCTGTTTGATGACCAGATTTTTTGAAGAATGTGTAGTTAAAAAGTAGAAAAAAGTTTTGAATTTACCTGCAAAATATTTTATTGTATAAATGTGTAGTTGAAAATGAGTATAAGAAATAAATAATTTTAATTTAAAGAGAGTCAAACAGGGGCATGGTCAAAATGCAGTGATAGTATAGTGCCATACTGCCATACTTTCGGGAACAATTAGTACCACAAGGAATGCAAAAATCAAGGCCTTTCACAAGGGCAGCATTTATTTCATGATTTAATTCAATCGAAACAGTGAAAGATAGAAATATAGAATTCTACTAGAATACTAAGAAACATTGAATTGGAGGGAGGGATATACCCTGGTTACCAACAGTACAACATCATGACTGGAATAGAGTTACAGTTGCAATGTAACCATTCTTCATGACCTGTAAACATCAGAAATGACTTATAATTATGAAAAGCAAAAGGAACTAGCAAAAAATGAGCATATAGGACCACATGAGTTTCTTCGATGACCAAAAATCGAATAAAAAAAATCAAAATTCAATATTTATGCACCTCAAAGGCAACATTTGGGTAACCATATACAAAAGTAGATCCGAAAGGATTGCTTGTAGAGCCATGAGTTTGGATAGCAGCTCGACCACAATCCCCAAGAATCTCCTGCATATTATGATATCCATAACTCCTTTTAAAACAAAATAATAATAAGAAATAACGCAAGCTCAACACCTACAGCTTAGTATCTCACTCAAAATCAAAAAGTCAAAGATGTCATGCAATTCAGAGAATTTGTAGTAAGAAAGACATGAAGGAAACAATAGCAAAAATACTTTGCTTCAGTAATCCATAATTAGATAACTAAACATTCATACCCACACTGCAAAAACTTGTTTTAACTAACTTCAACTTGGTAGCTGGGTTAATCAAAATACGAAATCAAAATGTGTTAAGAATACATCACCTTAACTTGCTCCCATTTTGTGCTAGGAGTAATGGCGTTTTTAGAGCCATTCACATCATTATGAAACGACCCACCAACTGCAGGAATTTCAATTGAGAAACTTGCAACCATAAGCAAAAAATTCCTAGACAACCACAACAGTTAAAGATGGAAAAGAACTTACAGTTAGAGCTGTATATTACGAAGTTGCACTTCATGTATGAATTAAAATCCGCGTGTCCAGGATAGTTCGTGTGCAGAACAAACTTCTTGATTTTATGTGTCTGTAAATTCAGCACAACATGAAAACTTCAAACTAACAAACTAATGCAAATAGTAGTGAATTTGATAAAGGAAAAAATTGGATACCTGCCCATCGAATAATATGTCCAAGCCACGGGTGAAGTAATTATAGAAGTAATCACCACAGAGAGTAGTTCGTGGCCGAGGATCTGATGCAGAATGAATTACCATTTGGTCCACCTGTGCAACTCACAAGGTCAATCCATCACAGTTCAACAACCAGAACCCCATGGACACAATACTGACAGATAGTATCCCTAGCAAATGTTTCAAAAGCTTGTAAACGAAGACAAAGAAGGTGACACCTGTTTTTGATGAATTCCACCAGGGCGTCCAAGTTCAGTCCAGACATCCTACATAGAATATGAAAACAAAAGAAATAAACACCAAATCATCAGCATAACACCATAAGGAGGATTTTAAATTGAAGGTGCAAATTTATTAAAAGTT
Organism: Fraxinus americana; assembly: GCA_035079005.1. NCBI lineage: Eukaryota > Viridiplantae > Streptophyta > Magnoliopsida > Lamiales > Oleaceae > Fraxinus > Fraxinus americana. The sequence goes on along the minus strand of CM068715.1, from coordinate 14,875,260 downwards.
CAATTACAAGGTAACAAACAACTGCAAACAAACTCAGAGGAACCGCAAAATATCAGGCAGATCAGGTTCCAGGAACAATTAGCACTTGTCCAGAAGATGGATATTGTGGTTCATTAAGGTTAATAGGAACCAAATAAAAAAGGCAAAAGACTAAGACCCAAGCAACATAATTCATGGCTGCATGAACAGCAAAATCTAAAGAGATATTGTAAATTGATTAGACAAGCAATTACAGTATGTGCCTGCATGTGACAGCTGGAAGAACAAAAGAACATGCAGAAACGTGTAGTTAGGATTGAAAACAGAGATCTTGATCCCATTAACCCAAAATCAAGTTAGGGAAGCAGAAGAAAAAAGGCATCATTTGGAGAAGCTGACAGTTTAACGGCCAATGTTAACTATGTTTCAAGCGCTATTAAACTGATTGAATTGAAAAGGACCAAACATAAATGTTAATGATAAAAACTCATGCACAGCTTACAAACAGAAAATAAAAATTCTATATTTTTCCTCAGTTTAGCCTGTCAAATGATCGCCAATGTTCTAAAGAGAAACAGAACATACATATTATAGAGGAGAAGATGAGCTATACATGTAGAGCAAAAAGGAATCAAATTGCAGAGTTTAATAACAAATAAAGAGGTCTCTCACCTCACTCCAAATAATTCAACCTCATTTTCTCTCGTTTGGAACCTTGGTTCATAAAGTGATGCATCACAGAACCAAAGTAATGCATCACAAAAAGTACTTGGAACTTTCATTAATGAAACTAGTTGGTAGAGAAAAAAATTGAAAATACATCTCAGATTAGAATAATACCAACAGAATACAAATTTCCTTTTTCTTATCCTTCCTAGGAAATAGTAAAAATCATTAATTCTTCATGATCAGAATGTTCATAGGGAAGTTCAATTCTTTTAAATTATAAACACACCACACTGCTCTAATATTTAAGAATTTCACCCACCATGACAACGATATCAATAATTTTACTGGAATAGGGCTCAGTGTCTTTTTTTTCCTTCTTTCTTTTCTTTTCTTTATAAAAGGGAAAAAAAAAAGAAAAAAGACAAATTTGTATGTTTCTTGTAAATGAAATATCAAACAAATCATACCTGTGGGGATGCACCAAAAGGGATATGCTGGGCCCCAACAGTAAACCACAATTCTTCTCCAAGCTGGAGATAGAAAATGATTGGGTCAAATTCATACATTTTCACTGCAACTTTTATAAAGAGAGAAACGCAACTCTTTAACAAAAAATTGAACATAAACAAACAACTTGTTTCTCAAATTGCTCATTTATTTGTATGTTTAGTAATAGTTCAGAATTTCCTACAATTGACAGATACCAACGACTTTTAGATATTAAAATATGACATGGTCTTATGAATATTATTTTCAGTAAAGTGTGAAGTTCAAATTTTTCTGAAGTTAATCCTTGATCTTCTGGAATCATCAGTCGAAAACAGAGAAGGTCGTATCAAAGTTTGTGTTGGAAACAAAAGAAGATGATTGAAGTTAAGATGTAAAAGATAATCTCAACCATTAGTGAAATTTTAATTGACTACAATTTCAAGAATCAAGAGAAGGTTGTGAGCACAAATTATAAAATGGAAGGGAATGAAAATTGTGAACTCCTAATTTCATTTCCTTTCTTCTCTAGAATACAATTTCAGATGATGAATCAATTAGTAGATTTTATACCCTTCTTTCTTCCTCCTAGTTTTACTTTAACATTTCACAACTTGCAACTACGTATATATGCCACACAATGGTGGACATCATTTCCACCTGACTATCCAGGCCAAACTTGGGTGCAACTACTTCAAGAGCAATAGGAGGCCATACAAGGTTTGGGCATAAAAGAAAGGAGGATGTATGAGCTAAGGATTAAGATGATAGAAAATATTACTATAAGGTGACAAAAACACATTTGCATCAACAAATGCTCTTTCCTCTGAAATGTAAACCACCAAGAAAATGTGAAAGTTAAAGTTAGGAGGATGTACAGAGTGATTCAAAATGAAACACTCACACACGGATATATATATATATATATAAGAATGGGAACTGCCTTCATAAAGGTGGATTCATATTTATAGATAAAGCTCAAAGAAACACAAAGAAATTTGCCAGTTACAGAATCATCACAATGAAACAAGTAATCCAACCTTTACTTGCACTTCTTCCATGTAGAGACTGCCAGCAGGCAATGGAGGAGCACGGGCCTTGTCCATAGAAGATCCTACCCCAACCTTACTGTCGGTTGAAGAATCATATATTGAGACACGGCAAGTAACAGGAGTTGTGCCATCAGGAAACTCCAAGGGAAGTTCGGCTTTCACAGATAAAGTCAATAAGTGACTATCAAGTACTTCTGTATCACTTTATCAAATGCACACAAGAAATTATCAAAATAAAAAATACCTTCTCGGTCAAAACAGCACTCTGCATATTGCGAGGGGATTGGGAATGCGAAGGACAAGCCCTGAAAATTCAAGGAATCAAGACCTCCCCAGGAAACAATTGGCAGGAAAAAAAATGCAAAAGTAATCTTTCGGTTGATCAGATATCAATGGAACATACAGGATAAAACAGTGTGTATATTCCTCTTTCTCTGTCGTAAATTCCAGGATAGGTTGGCCCAAAGAGTGCATAGACTGCTACAAAAGTTGCCAGGGTAGATGGTCCACTGACAGTAACAATTGTGTCAATAAATAATTCTTTAACCAAAATTATCAGAATCTTAATGGCAGAGGCACAAGATCCTACCCGATCATTGAAGTGGCATATCGCATTTGAAGCCGTTTGACATCAAAAATTTCAACAAGACGAAGCCTCTGATATTCATCACAAGGTCAAAAATAACAAAAACAATATGCCACTTAATACATGATTAATGATCTCATTAAGCAAGCTGTTAAGAGAAGAACCAATGTTTGTTTGTTTGCCTTGACAGAGCAAACTCCAATACAAAAGATGTGTGGCACAGCCACGCAAGTATTAAAAATTCCAATAAATTTAATAACATTCAATAGATTAAGTTATTTAGCTACAACTAAACAAAGACCAAGCAATTAAACCGTAGAAGGATATAAGTCATTCTTTATAAATACCTGAGACCAAGGATCAAACCTAAGATGAAAACCGTGATCAGGGAAGCTAATAACAATGTCAAGTCTCAAAGGATCCTGCAGAAGTAATGAAAATAAGAGGCCACATTATTCTTTTATAGCCAATTACGCTAAAGCTGACATGTACATGGATGTCACATTCGGAAACAATCCAACAATTTGTAGGTAACGATAATAATGTTAAAAAACATCAATTACAAAATTACATATGAGTTCCATAAGCTGAGAAGTCAGAATTAAACTTTTAACCTTGAAAACTTCACCCAATTTGCCAAAATTAGCCTACACAAATCAAACAATTCAACTCCAAAGTACTGAATCTGAAAGTTTATTAAGGTTTTGCAAGACAGCAATACTATCGCAAATTAAAATTTCGTAACTTCAAAAAGGAGAAAAGAACAAAATTAAATGATGTGAACAGTATAACAACAACTATTTAAGATGATAACAAAATAACGACAACCATCGTCATTGCAAACACAACAAAATTATGACAACCACTGCCATCATAACAATACAACACAATCATAAGTACAACTAGAAACAATGAAGAATATAATGCTTAATGACAATCATCAATGTTGATCCACAAGAGCAAGCCAAAATTGCCATCACATTGAAAAGTGCAAGATTGGCAAGTAGAATATTTCATGATTCTAAAGCCATAAGATTGGTTAAATATTGGCTAATTAGCACAAAACGTCCCTACCTTTTGGGTGAATTTCGGAAGCCGTCCCTACCTTTCATTTCTTGGCATTTATGCCCTTACCTTTGGGGTTTTGGTGCGCTGAACATCCTTTTCACTGTTTTTTGACGATTTTACCCTCCATTCAATTTAGACACAAAGAAAAGAAAAGAAAAACAATCCAATAAATTGCAACTATAGGCCCAAACTTTTTAAAAAGTGCAAATAACCCATTAAACTTTACCTTCTTCGCAAAACTCACCCCCATCCTATCGCCGCATGCCGGCCATTTTCAGGCCACCGTGGCCACCAAATATTTGCACCAACACCATCTTCTCATCAACAACTAACATTCCCACACAAATTTCAACCTAAAAAAACAACAAAATCGAACCAAAATTCGACCAAAAGACAGCCTTCACGCACTATCATCCACCCCATCTCTGTCCTGTCTCCATACCATTCACGTGCGAAGGTCACAACAATAGTAAGATACTGACTTGGGCAACTTCAGCAGTTCCTGGGAACCTAATATAGCCAGCAACCCACTTCCAAATGCCACCAGAACGTTGTCCCTGGACAGTTGATGCGAACTCCATTTCATGTTCAAAAGTATAGTCTTCTCTCCTAAGTGCCTGAACCTCCTCTTCTATGGATGGCATTGACTCCAAAATCTTCTGTGCCTCTGCCATTTGTGCCTGACGATTCCATTACGGATGGGTAAACACCAAATATTGGTTGAAAAAAAGACCCTCTGCTTCTGCTTGTAATTATACAGGTTTTGAATCAAGAAAGAAAAGGAAGAAAATTCATGGACCGACCAATTTCGACCCAGCATGTTCGTGCACATTTCGCCCAAATTGTTGATGACCCTGAGTGGAATAGCTGTGCCAAGAAGAGAGTATGCTAGCCCAGGTGGTCCGAGATCATAGGGACCACCACCGTCGCCGGAATTCGGGTTTTCCGACCGTGAACACATTTCGAAAAACTGCAGATTTTAATTTTCTTTGTTATTTGATGTAATTGGAACATGAATGGATGCGTCTAGGTGAGCTTGAGGGACTTGTGGAGTGTAATTAACATGGGCATCCATGGATTGAGTCGAAATTGGAAGAAAACCTTGCGTGAATGTTATTTTTTTGGCTGAATTTTGGTTCGAGTTTGATGTATTTTGGGGTTTGAATTTGTGTTGGTACGTTAGGGGTTGATGAGGAGATGGTATTGGTGCAAAAATCCGACGGCCATGGTGGCCTGAAAATGACCGGCAGGCAACGATAGGGTGGGGGTGAGTTTTGGGAAGAAGGTAAAGTTTAATGGGTTATTTGCACTTTTTAAAAAGTTTGAGCCTATAATTGCAATTTATTGGATTGTTTTTCTTTTCTTTTCTTTGTGTCTAAATTGAATGGAGGGTAAAATCGTCAAAAAACAGTGAAAAGGATGTTCAGCGCACCAAAACCCCAAAGGTAAGGGCATAAATGCCAAGAAATGAAAGGTAGGGACGGTTTCCGAAATTCACCCCAAAGGTAGGGACATTTTGTGCTAATTAGCCGTTAAATATTTAACAGTATCTTCAACTTGATAATCAAAAATGGGTAACAGTAATGACAATAGGCATGCATGTCTAGAATAATTTTCACGAAACCCTAATTACAGCATACAAGACCATGATGATCAATTTAAAAATGCCATCGAGCCAAACCTCATCATAGTACTTGACCTGAACAACGTCATAGATGTTTCGCTGTTGCTCTACTTGAGCAAAGGCTTCCAATATAGGCATTCCTGAAGCATCAGCATGAAGAATTTATCAACACCATACAGCATATTTCATTGGAAGCAAGCATTAATAGTTAAATTTTATTAGAATATCGTCTCATCATCATTCGATCCTACTAATTTTACGAATATCAAATTCCGATGAACTAAGATTAAGTACCAAATAATAATAATAATAATAATAATAATAATAATAATAATAATAATAATAATAATAATAATAATAATAATAATAATAATATCTACCCCATCGGCCGTTCCCAATTTTGAAAAACCCAATTTATAACTGAGGCCCGATAAAGATCTACATATCCCATACATTTTCCCCAATGAAAAATTAGTTTCAGATCAAAAAAAATCACGAACCATTCCAAATACTAAAATAATATAAATTGCGTGTCTGTAAAATAAGCGTTTACCGAGGGAAAAAGGGCCGATGCCGAGGCCGGGGCGGAGATCCAAAACGATGGATCCCATGGATGTGCCCTCGCATCTGCGCCTCGTTCTCTGCATCTTGAATTGAATTGCAAAATGAATTTGATTTTTTCCAATTTATGAATTTATAGTTGCTTTTGCGTATGGATGAAATCGATTTCTAGGACAGGTATTGAATTAGAAACGACAAATATATCGAATTATGATGCAAGCGACTTGGTGGTACTGAAAAAATTGTGAAATTGCTTCTCATAAAGTGGAGTAAATTTAATCAAACTTTTAGCACTTGCTCATTGAACTTGAACTTTAACGCGTTATTAGTGATGATAAAAAAACTCGACAAACTCGATACCCGCGGGGATCCGTCCCGAACGGGAAGGGGAAAACCCGCTTAAACGGGTAACGGGGCGGGGACGGGTAACGGGGTTCTCGCCCCGGCCCGCCCTGCTTAAAAAAAAAATTTTTTTTTTTTTTTTAAGAATTCAATACTTTAATTGAACATTTTTATTAATTCTAATAGAAAATAGCAATTAAAATTATTTGTCTAAATATAATGAATATGGACAATAAAAATAAATTATCAAAAACTAAAAAAAAAAAATTTAAACGGGGAATAAACGGGCAAATAACTCTTAAACGGGGAACGGGGTGGGGACGGGGAATAAATTTCTTAACGCGGCGGGGGACGGGGATGGCATCCCCGCCCCCGCCCCCGCCCCGTCCAGCCCAGCCCAGTTGCCATCCCTACGCGTTATCAATCACTCACTCACTCATCTTTCCTTATGGTTAACCATCAACCACTCACTCCACTTCCATCCATTAAAATTAACAGAAAATTACACGTGATTGACGATTTTCTCACGTGGCAAACATCCCACGTTAAATTGCCAACGGTAATTAAACACACAACTCTTCTCCATTTAACTCACGCTTCTCCCCCGTTCTCACGACATCTCTGCCTAAATTCAAACCCTTCATAAATTGAAACCCCTTAATTCCCAAAATCAGTATGATGTTGTTGTTGTTGACAGGTTAACCACTTTTCCGGCTACACGCCGTCTTGGACCCTCGCTTTCTTCGGCTCCTCTAATTGTTACTCTTCTCCATCTTCTCCGTCCCAAGGCCGCCTCCGTGTTCATGAGAATGTCAGGCGCTTTACCCGCAATTACGCCTTACTCTTCATTGTGTTCTTCGCTTGCTCTCTTTATCAATTGCCGCTAGCTCTCGTTGGGTTGATATCACGTTGGACCTATCTAAGTTTTGTGCTGATCAATGGGAATTACATAGGCGCCCTTCTCTCAGACAGACTTAGCTTCATATTACCAAGTGTGCAACTGTAGTTATTCTGTTATTATCCAATGTCCAGTTGGCCCTCTTATGTGCTTTTGGTGTCAGTTACGCAATCTTGATTTTACACGCCTCAAAGAGACGGAAATTGAAGGATCAACCAGAGATGAAGATCATGCATTTTTAGTCGAATACTGTATTCTTTGCTATGTGCTGCTGAGGTGAACCACTATCACTATATCCTATCTTGTTGCCAGCCTTTCTAGCGATTGGTTATCATGTTGTTGTCTTACAACAACAAGAATATGCTACAAAATGGTCTCAATATTCGTGGATGGGACAAATATGAAAGTGGTAAAATACATGGAATACCTCCAGGAGGGACTATCTTGGAGCAAATTTTTGCTATTGGAGTATAGTAGCTCGGTGGTTGTAATGTATGGTTGTAATAGTTGTAACTTGGCTTTGTGTACTTTGTATTATTGAATGAATTAATCATGTTATGCCTTGGTTTGTTTCATTTTTGTGGCTGAGTTACTAGAATTAGATGTTACTTATGAGGTTATTGAAAATTGCATTTAACGAGGTGCACAAATTTTCCTTTTGTTCTTGAACTCATTGGAAGAGTAATTAGTTCTACATGTTCCCAGAGTAAGCTCAGAATCTACAATTGAATATCCAGTACTAATTTATAGCAAACTTTAAACTAAAATTTAGAGATTCAAGGCTAAAACTATAGTGTGCTCAAGAGACCAAAAGGCAGACTACATTTATTAGAGTTCGATCCAGTTTGCTCAATGCCAAATCAATTTGTTATACCTGTTGCAGATAAATCATTCTCCACCTTATTTTCACTAAGTGACTCTCAATTCTCCACCTTATTCATTCATTCATTCATTCATTCTCAAAACCGTAAATATAAACCAGTACAACAGAAACCAGTAAAACAGAAGCTACTGGATGTTGGCCAAAATACAGTCCATTCATTCATTCATTCTCAAAATCATAAATATAAACCAGTAAGCTGTTGAAATGTAACCATTCATTCAAAATACATTCATCCATGATGGTATAAACCAGCAAACTGCTGGACACATCATTGACAAGATGAGCCCCCTTGCTAATTGCTTCAGCAGCAACCAAGGAATAGAATGTATCCATAGATAGAAGCTTTCCCTCCATCTCGGGCATATTTTTGACTACTTCTAGGATAGTGATAAGTTGGTCCAATTCTTCCTCGACAGATAGCTTGGATGCCTTTGGTCGAGTTGATTGTGTACCTAAATCAATAATATCTGCCCCTTCTGATAGCATCAGTTGAACCTGAGAAACGGCATACTATGTGGATAAATATTTTCCCCCATCGCTAAAACTATCCGGTGTCACGTTAAGGATACCCGTAATAGAGGTTTTTGATGACATTACTTCCCACAGCAATTATCACTTCCTGCTCTTCAGAGTGAACTTCCACCGAACTATCATGAAAATAACGGGGAAAAGCAAAAGCTTGTTGTTGCAAATGATGGCTGAAATGTTTTTAGAGTATGTTTGCCAAAAAAAGTTACTATATGTCTACCTTTTTAGGCATAGCCAAACATGCACTAAGAAAGGGTTGAAATGGCAATAGCATCAATTTTGATACCAACAATGACAAATTACTAAACAAGTTCATAAGTCGTACTATTAGAATAATGGGAAACTTAGTTAGCGGCATAATGCTTCAGTAAAAAACTGAGCATCTGCTAGGATGAAAATACAGCCCTTGAGCACAAAGTATGTGCATGATATTTGTATAGTACTTCATGCAACTATACCTAGCTTTGGCATCACCAATTTACTTTTTTTAAAAACCTAACATCCTAAAAAGATCATTAACTTATCCAATTAGCATATGCCATAACATAACTCGAGCACGGTGCAAACATGTATACTAGTTAGTTATTTAAAAAAGTCATCCAAGATAATAATTTAGAAAGATTCACACACACAAGGTGTTTCCAATTGACACATTGAAACACATATACAGAAGCCACACAAATTGTCATGATGATTCATATTGCTGCTGAGACCATTGAAGCTCACACAAAATTAGTGCATGAAAGGCCCCTAAAGAAGGAAATCGCTCTTGGGAACGGGGCTAAACGGAACTCCCTCGCGAATGGCTTTAGTGTTCCCTTTGTCGACCTGTGGCTACTCATATCACAATTTAGGGGTAGGAACAAGAAAACTAGACTAACTACCGGCGGTTGTAAGCATCATCTTGCTGCTCCCTATCAATCTTCCTCACTTGTCAGAAAGAAAAGAGTGGATTCAAGCTCGCTAAACACATTATTATGATGATTCACATGCAAAAACACCTGGATGCACAAAATAATGAGTTAATTTAATCAACACTCACTCAAATTTAAACTTGTTACCACTTTGAGCTGGCAGATTCCTTCGTGAGCTGGGCAATGGCGGATTCCACCAATTTTCGCTTGTCAGGGTTTGAATTGGGAATTAAGGGTTCGAATTGGTTAGCAGAGAAAATGGAGGAGAAACGTGTTTGAAGAGGAGAGTGATGTGAGTTTAATTACACGTTGGCAATTTAACTGAAGGAGTTTGCCACGTAAGAAAATCATTATACACGTGTAATATTCTGTCAAATTGAAGAGACGGAAGTCGAATGAGTGGTGGATGGGTAACTATAAGGAAAGATGAGTGACCGTTTGGTAACCCGTTGAATTTGAGTGAGTAAGTGGTAACAAGTTTAAAGTTGAGTAGTATTGATTAAATTAACTCCTGAAAGTGCGTTGCTTCCAAATGCTTTATAAACCCCGTAAAAATAATATTTAAAAATTATGAATATAAAAAATCGATAAAAAAATTATTAATGTGAAATGAAATTTTTATATAATTTAATTATTTATTTACGTGTATGATAATAAATAACATTAATTTATATATCATACTATAATTCAATCAATTAATTCTTCAAATTCATGCACGTACACTTTATATATTTTGGAGACTGTTCAATTACTCTAAAAATACAACAATTCAAATATTTGTATATGTGCATATATACTAATTAACATTTATTTATGGATATATTAAATATACCATTAAGTGATCAAATTCATGTACACATGTTTTGGGAGGTATTCAATTATTTTAGGAATAAATAAATTATTCAAATTCATGAATACATATTTATTTTCAAGATTATTCGTTTTATCATAAATTATTCTATGAGTATATAAATTATTAAAGATCATATAATTTTTAAGATATTCAATATTATTTATTGAATCTATGATATAACATCATTTGTCTAAGTGTATTTAAATTATTCTTTTTTTATATTCATTTATTCAAATTAATTAAATTCTATATTGGTTTATGTACACCCCATTTGTTTAAATGTATATAAATTATTATTATTCTATATCTATTAATTCAAATTAATTAAATCTTATGTTGGTTCACTTGCACCCCTTTTGTTTAAATGTATATACATTATTATTTTTCTATATTCATTGATTCAAATTAATTAAATTTCATGTTCATGAATTAATTTGATTGTTCTTGTACAATTCAATTATTTATTTGCGTGTATGTTTAATAATTAATATTCAATTAAATGTATATTGAAAAACGAAAAGTAATGTACTATTGAAATAAATAAATTGTAGTAGGGCTAAAATCATCCAAAAAATTATTCTCACTTGATGCAATATTTATTATATTATAGATATGTAAATGTCTCTTTTGTCATATTTTTTTAATTAAATAATATTAAACGCAAATTCAAAAATTTTCATCTTTTTTAATAATACATTCTCCATCATTATTTTCAAAATATATTTTTCTTTCTCTTTTTTTCAATTACACATTTTTAATAAAATAATATTACACATAAATCCAAAAAAAATTCATTTTTTTTATCAATAAATTTTTCGTCAATATACTATTTCAAAATGTATTTTCAGAGGAAAATGAAACCCAAATAGGCACTCAATCTACCCTTATAATTTTCAAAGTTTAAAAAAATACAATATTTATATAGGTTATGTTCCAACTTTACTATCATTATTTTTATATATAAATATTTGAATCTAAATTAACCCTTATTTGAAAAATATTATATTCAAGTTATATTCCAACTTTATGTTCTAACCATGGAGCACGCAGATCTCAAAAACACATAGTTTCTCCTCCAGAAATGACTTATTTGATCGGGGACATGTCCACACTATTTTTATATATCTATCCCATTTAAAATTTTTATAAAATTATTGTATTCATCTCTACATTCCAACATTAATCTTATTACATTTATTCATTTAAACACTATCATCCACAAAGTTTAATCAAGAACTTCTCGAAATCTATATCGAAATAGCTTCAAACAAAGTGTTTTTTTTATATCAATAGGCATGGGATCATGAGCCTCAACATCAATTAAAACAACATCATCCTCATCAGCGCTCACCATTATTTAAATATTATATATATCATACAAATTCTCACTCAATACAAATTTTGTTAGTCGATATAAATGTTGTTGGTGGTAAGGGTATGGCTTAAGGAGGTTTAGGCTGAAAGTAATATATTCTCTCGTTTCTCGGTCGCAAGCTAATCCTTTTTTTTTTTTAACTCTAAACAAATAATTCAATAATTTTGGAAACAATAAGGCATAAAAAAAAAAATAAAAAAACTTATGGATTGAGGATTTCAATTGGTTTTGTTTATAGTAACTTGGAAAGAATGATTAAGAAAGTTACTAATTAAAAAACCCACAAAACTAATTTTCAATAAAGTAATGTTATTTGCAGTTGTTCACTACTATCATCGTCCAATGTAGCATACATGTAACGGTTACTGATTTGATGCATTAATGTAGTAGTTTTTTATTATCTTATATATCAAATCATTAATCACCACGTATATGTCACGTAAGGTGATTATGGTAGTGAGCGATTACAAATAACATTATTCTTTTCGATAATTGGTTGAAGAAATGTATGTAGGAACGTTGATTATGAGCTAAAAAGTAAAATTGTTGTAAGTTTCTTTTTTTCCCAATGATTTCCAGAGGCATGTTGCAGTAAGTTTTTTTAGTGGATGAATTTAAAGTAACAGATTTTATTTAATTTTGTTTTTGTCTATTTAAGTAAATTTACGTAAGGGTAAAAATGTAATACATATTTTTTTTAAAGAGTTGTTATATTCACACACCATCTTTTTATAAAGACACCACATTTTAATTACGTTAAAAGTCATTCAAATATACATAAAGAAAATGTAAAATGTACCGTAACATAAAAAAAATAACAATAGAATCATAACAATATTTTTCATAATAAGAATTTCTAATTTTGCTTAGTTAAACATATTGAGTCGTAGGATAAGGTCGACCGATGGATGTTAGATGCTATGGAGTGCCTTAAATATTTCATTTTATCATTTTAAATTTCATACTTTGTACTTAAAACAAATATATATGTTTTTAAAAGAATGCGACGAGTCTACAGAATCGACTAAATTGTGCTCTGATACCATTATGTTATGCTCCAACCCGCATGGACCGAAACATTACTAGAATAATTGTACCTTAGTCTTAGACTTAGTAATTAACTATACTTTTAGCGGAAAGCTTGTTTAAGAATATTTTATTTCATTTTTTCTAAACAACATATTTTTTCCATGCATATTACCTATTTTATCATATAGACAATGGCATGCATGTGTTTACCAAATAAATAAAAGGATTTAAATAAATCTTCCGTGTATGCACATCTTTAAACAATAACTAAAACTAAGTAGTTTTTTTTTTTATTTCGTATGGCAAGTACCAAAATAAATTCATTTACATAGCTATCGACCCTGAAACTTCTCGACATTTTAATGTAAAGTAGGAAACTCATTATCGTATGACATATCCAAAAATCGGCTTCCATCGACAGCATATGAGGTACTAAAATACTTTTCCACACCCCGCAGTGACTCGATTTGGAAGATAAACTAGCACAGTTTACTTAAAATGACATATATAATTCCACGGATATCGGATTGACAAGATTTCACGTTTATTCAGTGGTTAACCCATGAGACTATCAAAGCATACTGGTTTCATCGATTATTTCAAGTAACGAATAAGTTATGAATTTTTGAATTCAAGGGCAGAAGCTGAATTATTAAAAAAAAAAAAAAAGCGACACTAAATCTTATCGGTAACATTTTTGTGATGAACAGTAACTTGTACGTTAATTTCCATAAAACATAACTACTTTTAAATATAACTAATTCATAAAAATCTTCATAGAATAGTTCCACAAATGATGTTCATAGAAATCCATTTATTTAAAAACGCATAAACATTTCATGGCCGAATAAAAACATTAATTTACCGACTTCTCCAAGCACATTGCATCTTCATCTACTATCATCCACACCCCAAGCAAATCAAATCAATTTGTAGAAAGGAAATTAACGCATGAGTTTGAAACTCAATAGATATCATCGTTGCATTTCGTTATCAAATTAGAAAATTCGAACTCTAGATTCATAGCGTCGTACGTATATTGACTTCCGGCAAAATCTAATTTCTATAGAATTATCATAACATGTAGAGCTGAAGAATGATCATTCAAACTATAAAAGTGCCGAAGCACTGTACCTTGAGGTACCAATTCATTCATTTTTTTTAGACGAAAAACATAACTTGAAAATGAAATAACCACTTGGACATCTACATAACTTTTTTTTGAAGTTTTTGAATCGATGAAGTTGGACGTAAATATTGTTTCCTGAATGCAACCAATGCTTTTTAAAAAATCTGTGTATCTCTTCTTTCCCTTACTTTGGAAATTTTTGTTTCTTGTTGAAACTGTATATATTTCCATATATAAATTACTTACATATAGTAGAAAGTATGAATAATTTGTTGATGTCTGCATATTACCTATAGCCATTTGACGAACAAGAGAAGTTAGACTCGCAATTTGTTGTTCAATGGATGAGATATTTACCTCATTAACATGTTTAGAAGGAAGGTTGAGTCTAGTGCTAAATTGCTGAGAGTTGGCTACCATGTTTGCAATTAAGCTCCTTGCGCCCTCAGGAGTTTTATCTACAAATCTCATCCACTAGCAGCATCATTCATACTCCTATTAGTGGGTAGAAGGCCTTCATAGAAATATTGGATGAGAAGTTGCTCACTAATTTAATGATGGGGGTAACTTGCACATAACTTCTTGAAACACTCCCAATATGCATTTAGGGATTCTCTGTTGTCCTGTCTTACACCACAAATTTCTTTTCGAATGTTGGCTGCCCTTGAAGCTGGAAAATATTTCTCTAAAAATAACATCTTCATCTCGTCCCATGTGGTAACACTTTCGAGGGTAGGTAATAGAGTCAATCCTTAGCCGAATCCTTCAAAGAAAACGGGAAGGCTCTTAATTTAATATGTTCTTCAGTCACTCATGTGGGTTTCATGCTCGTGCAAACCACATGAAACTCCTTTAGATGCTTATGAGGATCTTCACCTGCAAAACCATGAAAAGTGGGCAATAGATGTATCAGTCCATATTTTAGTTCAAAGGTAGTAGTAGTAGCATCTAAAGTAGGGAACGTTATGCATAATGGTTGTTGATTCAAATTAGGGGCTGCAAGCTCTTTCAAAGTTCGATTTCCAGCCATGACTTTCTTCTCCTCTAAACCAGAATCGCAAGCAAGTAGGAGATCAAGATCGAGATCCTTAACCTGCGTAAAGTTCTCTATATTTCTTGATTGTACTGCAAATCACATTGATAAGAAGATTGAGTTGCAGGCATAAACAATCAAGGAAGCTCGAAAAATGAAAAAAACACTTAGGAAAAAAAAAAGCTAGAATAATAAAATTAATAAAAATCCTATACTAAATGCAGTTATCAAAAACTAAATAAATTATTATTATTATTATTTTTTAATGAAATAAACAAATAAGAAGTACAAAAATAAACTAAATCACTCCCCGACTACAGCGCAAAAATTTGGTGTGCTGTCACAGACACCCAAAAATAAAACCTTAACTTCTAAAAACAAATGTAGTAGCGGAAGCAATGGTCGATCACACGAAGAGTGATTAATCTAATTTTATACTATGTAAATGATGATTGGGAGTTTTGATTATATTCAAACAACTTTAAATAAATCAACTAATGAAAATTAAAATAACAAAAGTAATATGATAAGTGCAGTTTCTAAAATTATTCGAGATTCTAAATGATGATATTTTATTGTTCTTTGAATAAAATACTTCTTAACTTGTGTTATATTTTATTTTGTAGGTAAAACTCAATGTTTGATGAAGAATTGGAAAAAAGAATGCAAAGATAGCACAAAAAGGTTCAATTGTATCAAATACAAAATTCGGAGACTGAAATGCAAATACTTAAAAGTGATGTTGAATCTCACGATGAAGATTTGAGAGTGTTAGGCATCAATTGGATGAGAAAAGAAGCCAAAAGAATGAAATGTAATCCAAGTACTATCACATATCAACTTCTAGCCAAAAAAGTTATGCTTCGGATTTTCAGTCTCAGTTTGAGACCCAATTTTGGCATAGCAAGCTTTCGAATTGGAAAAATGATCTTTCTACAATAATTATAGCCCTCCAATTTATCTTTCTAATACACTTTGAATCATATCAATCAAATATCAGGAGAGAAAGTTATGATAAACATATTAAGAATTGTTTAGCTGTCAAAAATTAGGCAAGGCGTACGCTTTGCTTGCAGGAGAGGCTACCCAGACCATATCAGACTCATCGAGGCTACCCAACATATTTTGGAGGCGAAGAATATGTCTATATATCAATTCAAGGCAAATTATAAAAGGATTTTGAAGATTCATAGTCCAATTTCAAGACTTGAGCCAAGAATACGGATTTCTCCTACTTCTTCCATCCTTTTCATTTTCGGGTGGTATTTTTCCAATTATTCTTGTGTAATTTAATTATGAGAATATTAAGCTAAGCTTTTCATTGTATTGGATGAATGATAAACCCTATTGTTTATTTATTTTAATTGAAGACAATTAGTTTATGAGAATGTTAGGCTAAGTTGCTTGTTGTAGTGCAGGAGTACTCACAATAAATCTAAAACCCAGTAAAATCAACACATGGTCAATAGGTACTATGAATAATATCTATGACATATGCAATAATGTGTGATAAATCATGTGAATTAATGCATGTTTTTCATATGAATTCGGACTAGGAATATGATCGGGTCATGTTAAACATATGTTTAATATATCTTGAAAAAGAATATTGAATAACAGTGAATTATCGATTGTCTCGAATGTATGAATTTACTATATTACGAATTAAGATTCAATACAAGCATTTACATATTAAATAAATACTTCATTTGTTCTGTTAGTTTAATAGTAACTATTGAACCACAAATCAGACCTTATTTCTCGTGGAAACGATACTCTTAACTCACAAATCTTATTACTTGTACAACGATCCCGTACGCTTGCGGGTTTCACGTGAACATAATCAAAAGAACAAACATTGGTCTAAGTCTATATCCACCATTGGAATTTCACAACTGATCATAGATGAAAAAATATATTAATTCGCATTTTGAATATTCACCGTTGGATTTGTTTTCATATTTCTCCTTAATTGTAGTTAATTAAAAAACAAGCGATCCAACTAACCCTAATTACTAAACAAACCAAGACAAACGCTATGGATTCAATCTAGTAACTGCCTTAATAATTAGAGAAATCGATGAAACTAAATAATACAATCACAAGCGGTTGTATTTAATCTAGTCAAACACTATTCCCAAGATTTAATAATTTCTAACGCAGCAAATCATTAAACCCTAGTTGCTTCATAAGTTAAAGAGATCAAACAATTACAGATTTGATATTCAACTTAGCAATAGATTGCAACAAATAATAAAGCAGTAGGCCTCCTAGTTGTTAACCGTAACAATCATGAAAATAAGTGCCGAAGAACATTTAATATTCAAAACATGAATTAAACAATGAAAATAATTTAGATCTCACAGTTGGATTGGTTCTGAAGCTTCAGTTTCCTTCGACCAAGTACAAAAATCTAGCTACTCTCGAAAAATTCTAAGAGTAAAAGAGAAAAAAGGGAGAATGGGGCGTCTCTCTCTTTTCTGCACGATTTTAGGGTTTAAAAATCATTTTGAAATATGTTTCCGTAAGTGTTTGAGTCAAATTTGGAAATCAAAATTTTTACCTTGAAAGTGTACTATGTGACCTCATAATACAAATGCATGCATTCGCATATAAGAGTTTTGTTCAACCTTTGAATTCCCTATAGCACCATTCACGTTCGCATTGTTTTAAAGCTATGCGACCGCATAGCTTTATCTACTTCTACCGGACAACTTTTAGTATTTTGGTCATATCTTTTTATTCCGATATTCAATTGAGAAGATTCAAGATGTATTGGAAAGATAACTCGAAGGGATACAAATCGTCCAGAATTACAATATTTTCGGTTCGAATGTTCCCATGCCAAACATGGGTTTCAAACTGATACTAAAAATTTGAAGCATAACTTTTTTGGCTGAAAGTTGATATGTGATAGTACTTTGACTATATTTCATCCATTTAGCCTATTTCCTCATCCAAATGATACATAACACTCTCAAATCTTCATCGTGAGGTTTGATATAATTTTTGAGTATTTGCATTTTAGTTCTCGAACTTTGTATTTATTCAATTTCAATCATTTTTGCTTGTTTCTTCTATATTCCACCATATTCATCAAATTGCAACCTAAATCAAAATATAAGAATATTGAGTACATTTACACATTAATTAATCACAAAATCATAGGATAAAGGGATGAAAAATATAGCATTTTACATTCTCATCAGTAACTGCGAAGACCATTTAACCCTAAAAAAATATGAGGCTTTACGAAACGAGGTGGAAAAATTACTTAGCGATAGATTCATTAAGGAAGTGACATATCCTAAATGGGCCACCAATTCAGCACTTGTCAAAAAGAGCAATGGATACTAACGAGCAAATACGTAATAAAAAGTGTCGCTGCTAAGGATTACACCCTGCGTTTGTAAAAAATGTTCGAGATCCTTAGAAGATACAAAATGAAGTTTAATCTTCTCACGTGAGCATTTGGAGTAAACTCTGGCAAATCCCTGGCTATATGGTAAATATAGAGGAAGTGATGCCAATACAAAAAGATACAAGCGATTATTGAAATGAAAGCACCAACCAGGCCCAAAGATATCCAAATCATTATAGAGAGAATTGTTGTCCCAAGCAAATTTGTCTCCAAGTCTATTAATCATTGTAAACCATTTTTCGACACACTTCGGGAAGGGAAGAAGTTTGAATGGACCTAAGAATGTCATAAAGCCTTTGAATAGCTAAAAACACGATTAGTTCAGCTACTTCCCTTCTCCAAATCTAGGGCGAGTGAAAGACTGCCACTTTACTTAGCCATTTTTTAGAATGCCTTAGCGATATACTTAATAGAGAAGAAGATAGAGTACAATATCCAGAGTATTATGTCAGCAAAGCTCTTTATGATGTTGAACTACATTATTTTTCCATGGAAAGGCTAGCTTATGCTTTGATTATGCCAGTAAGAAAGTTGTGACCTTACTTCTTAGAACATCCAATAGAGTTCTTGACTAATTACCATTTGAAACATTTCTTCGCAAAAACCAAATATCTTAGGATGCTTGGTAAAATAGGTCATTGAGCTCGAAAATTTTGACATTTCATATAGGCCACGCACAACCATAAAATGGCAGTCCTTAGCTAACTTTGTGGCTCAGTTTAGTTCAGATCCACATGAAGAATTACAAAGGGATAGTTTGGAGCAAGGATAGTTTGGAGTAAGAATAGTATTTTTGAGAATTTCAAAGCCTCCTACAATAAAGTTGAGTATAAAGCATTTATAGTTGGGTTGAACATGGTTAAAGAATTAAAAATATCTAAGGTTTTGGTACACGAGGACTCACAAATCATTGTTAATCAGATTAATGAAATTTTCCAAATAAAGGAGGACAGAAGACAGACTAAGTAGTTACATTCCATGCTGTCCAGAAAGAATTACAAAAAATTAAAATGACACGGGTAAAACAAATACCTCGATCCTAAAATAGTCATGTTGATGCTTTAGCCAGACTCGCAACCAACAAAGAGGTAAATGAGCTCGATAGTATCCCTTTGGAAAAAGTTAGACACCTTGCTACTGAGGAGAACGTGATTATATTTATGGTCATAGACCATAAACCTACATGGATGGACAACATCATCCAATTTCTTAAACATGGAGTAAGCCCTACCGGCAACTAAAAAGCTCAAAAGTTGAGTTTAAGGTCAGCTAGGTATACTTTAATTGATGACGTCATCTACAAAAGAGGATATGCGACGTCGCGGTTAAGATGTTTAAATGAAGAAGACACCATATATGCTCTACAAGAGGTGCATGAATGAATTTGTGATAACCATACTGGGATACAATTCTTGGCCTACAAAATTCTGATGCAAGGATATTTCTAGCCTACCATAAAGCGAGATGCCCTACAATTCATGAAAAAAATGTGACAAATGTCAACATCTTAATGGGGGATAGAGTTAATTAACAAATGGCTACTTAAAGAGGTGAAACTAAGTTTGCTATTGTTGCTGTCAATTACTTCACCAAATGAACAGAAGCCAAACCATTGGCAAAAATAATTGAGCATAAAATAACAGATTTCATCTAGAAATCAATCATTTCCAGATATGGCATACTTCATTCAACTGTCACGGATAATGGAAAACAGTTTGACCATGCACAATTGAAAACCTTCTGTGAAGAGTTCAACATTAGGAAGCACTTCTCCAGTGCAAATCATCCCCAAGCAAATGGACAAGTTGATGCCATCAATAAGATAATCTAGCACACCTTAAAAGCTCATCTTGATACTCTTAAAAAAGCATGGGAGAATGAACTCTAGAGTGTATTATGCTCCTACTAGTGTACTGTATAACCTCAAGAACTAGAACAAGGAAAACACCTTTTTCCTTATCTATTTGGTGTCGAAGCAGTAATTTCCATTGTGATGTGAATTCCTTCATTTCAGACTCAATTCTTCAATGAAAACAATAGCAAAGAAACACTATACACGATGCTCAACCTATTAGAAGAAAAAATAGATGAAGTTGAGCTTAGGATATAGTTTATAAACAAATGAGTGTAAGGTACACCAACCAGAAAATGCGTATTAAGAAGTTCAGAATTGGTGATTTGGTATTGTGAAATATTTTCTTGGCAACTACGAAACATAATGTCGGATCATTAGGTCATAAGCGGAAGGACCCTATAGGGTAGTCAAGATTCTCCCAAAAGGTACGAGTTGGAGGAAATACAAGGATACCCTCTTTTGCATCCTTGAAACGGAGAACATGTTAAGAAATATTATTAGTAGTCTTGGGGACAATGTTTGTAGTAATATCTTGTTTCCATTTTTGGAATAACATTTTAAAAAAATTTCAATTTCCTGGACTCATAGAAAGGACCTACTCCTCAGTAGTCTGTGATAATGTTGTAAGTACTGCAACACCCAACAAATATTTCTAAAACAAAGATGCAAAGAACGTGTTCAGCAACTCGTGCTAATGTTTAAGTGCTGCAACACTTAGTGAAAATTTCTAAATCAAAAATTCAAGAACCTACTCTTGAGAGATCTGTACTAATGTTGTAAGTGCTGTAATATTTTGGGGAAAATTTTTAAAACAAAAATTTAAAGAACATGTTCTTCAACTGTTTGTGCTAATGTTGTAACTGTTGCAACACTTAGCAAAAATTTCTAAAACAGAAATTTAAAGAACCCGCTCTTCAGCAAACTGTGCTAATATTGTAAGTACTGCAACACTCAGCGAAAATCTCCAAAATATATATTCAAATAACCTATTCTTCAGTTGTTTGTGCTAGTATTGTAAGTACTGCAACACTTTGGGAAAAATTTTAAAATAGAAATTCAAAGAACCTGCCTTTCAGCGATTTGTGCTAATATTGTAAGTGCTACAACACAAGTGAAAATTTCTAAAATAGAAATTTAAAGGAACTACTCTTTAGCAGTCTGTGCTGATATTGCAAGTCTTGCAACACTTAGCGAAAGTGTCTAAAACAAGGTCTCCCTAACAAACGTTTAACTTTTCAGCATGTCATATGAAATAGAATAATGTGCAAAAATTGAGAAAAATTGGATATTTTCCATTCCATTCAAACGAATTTCAAAATTTTACTTAACAAAAATATTCTCCATGTAGTCAAAACATAAAAATATAGCTAAGACAAGTTTTAAATAGAGAAGGATGATCTTCGGGTGGTTCATGTAAGGTTCCCACAACTGTATTCATCTTTTCAAAATAGTCTTTTGCTCATTGAAGGCCTCATACAGAAATCCCACATCAAACTCATTCCTCATCCTTTCATTATGCTTTATCGTCTCGACCAAACTAACTATATAGGCATCTGGGGCCAATGCATAAAAAGCAGGAGAATTCTTCCAATCTGTAGCTGTCGTCAAGGTTCTAGCCTTAGCCTCATCAACTCTAATCTTCTCCTTATCAGCATGGACCTTCACTAGATGTAGCCTTCTCCCTCCATATTTTGATGGCCTATAGCTCTTCTTTCAAATCCTTCTTTGCCTTCAATCTAACCTCAATTTCTGCCCTAGACTTAGCCAATCGCTCCTCCAAAGTCCTTTTTTCTTTAGGATGTAACATTAACTCTTCCTCAACGACAAAATGCATAGCCAGCGTCTTCTCTCTCAAGCTAACTACCTTCTCCAATTCAACTCGTATCTAACCAATTTACTAAAAAACAAGATAAGTATCATGCATTACTAAAGGAAAGAAAGAAAATTGAAGTAAGGTAGTACACTGACTTTATCAGAGACTGACATCATATATAAAATGGACCTATGACAACTTCTACCGTTATACATGCTTCATTGGAAAATAGCTAATTCATATAGGACTGTTCATTTTCAGTCCAACTTCTTAAGAGCAGGTTAGTCGAACTTCTTAGTGATTGAGAAATGGCCATAATATGGTTGGCAGTAGGAGGTGCAGCCCTCAAAAAGTCCAATAATGCTCAGGGATGACACCCAATCAGTACATCAATCTTTGATCTCATATGGCTAGGATGTAAAAGTGGTGAACTGTTAAGGGAGAAAGAAAAGAATATATAAATTGGACAAAATAGATCAGCCTGCTGGTAGGAGGGCGCTAGAAAAGGAATAGTTGAACGAAGACTGGGTGACATGATGTCTGCTCATCATCATCATTATCATCAATGTGCGCTTTTCTCTTAGTCGTTGGACTCTTAAAGCTTTTACCTCTACCTCAACTTGCTTAGATGCCTTGTACCCTAACATCCTCCGATGAGGCTCTATTTCTAAATATTAGGAAATTAAATCATTCAAATCAAGAGAAAAGGAATTCAAAGTAAATAAAGGAAAAAGCTTTCCAGGAGCAAGAAGCGACACCTTGAACTTGACCTTGTAGGATGAGGTGATTGCCTTATGGGAAGATAAGACGTCCTTACTGGAAGAGGATGAGATGGAGGAGGTGATGTGACAATATGAAAAGGTAGTGGCTGTGTCACTAGGAGTGGTGATGTATAGGGTGATGATCAAACGAATGTTGTATAAAGAGATAGTCACTATCAGATTGGAGTTAGTTATCAAATTACAACAGAATCTTTTATTTGACTCCAAGCCTTGACTGCATCATCTATTTACCTGGTGCTTATAGTAATGCTGGAAGGGCGATAGACTATCAAACATAGAAAAAGGAAAAATGAGGACGAATTAGAAAATACAGAGCAGCAATCCAGTGAACACTTATCTAAATATGAAATTACTTACAAATTTTGAAACTAGGACCATGTTATCCCTATTCACCTCTTCGTGGCTAAATTGCCAGTATCCCTAACATAAAAGAAATCCTCCTTCCAATTCTTGATAGAAAGAGGTGATGAGTGTAAATCACTCATTAAATTAATACCTTTAAAACATAGTTTTTAGCATATTCTTGAGCACTTATGAGCGCTTTGATGTGTTCGTTCATGTTGTTTTGTAGTTTAAATACATTGGAGAAAATGAAGTATTTTGGAGCTTAGGATGGAGCAACATGTGATCATAAAAGTAGACTTGAAGATGAGGTGAAATGAGAAAAAAAAATGAAGTAAAAAAGGGCAGAGAGCTGGGCATCGCGACGCCAGCTCCTGGGTGTCGCAGCGCCCATCTTGAGAATACCATCAAAAGACGCCCCGAGAAAGTAAAAATTGTATTTTTTTAATCTTTTCGGCCCGGCCCAACTCCAATCCATGTTGACATCTCGAGAGGGTATAAATACAAACTTAAAGACCTAATTGAAACAAACAAAAGGTTGGGTTTGAAGACAAGGAAAAAAGAGAAATCATCTAGAGCAAAACAACAAGGAATTGGAGAAGAATTCAAGCGGCAAAATAGTTTTTCTTATTCTTTTCTTCTCCATGTTCTTGAATTTAGAATTTAATATGTTGTTTGTAGTAGTCATGAACTAATTTCAATATCTAGGGTTTGATGTAACTGAACTTGAGACATGTTTAGATTCTTTTATAGTTAATTCATTTGTGTTAATTCTTGCGAATTGATCTGAATTACCTAATCAATAATTGAAAGTTTTGATGTGTTAAATTTCGATACTTGAGAGAAGGAAATTTATGCGCGATCTAAGAATAACACGACCTAGGAAATTATAGGCTTCGAGAGAAAGTATAATTCCTTTGAGCTTATTCCATTTAAGAATCCCGTTTTAATCATTTCTGTAGCATTAATTCAGAATAGAGATATTAGAATTAAAATATAGAAATAAGTTCTATTTAGCACTCGAGAGAGGGAATATAATTTAATTTGTGATTCTTGCCTATGAATTCAGGAAAAATTGATGGAAGTAACTATAGAAGTTGAAAAATACTGTTGATAGCGAGGTGAAATCAATCACTAGGTTTTCTCACATTGATAATTCTCTCATAAATTGTTTTCATTTCATTTGAATTATTAAACATTCATATTATTATAGGATAAAAAAAAAAAAAAAAACCTTGAATTGAAAATTGATTCTTCTAGATAAAGTGGATGCAGATATAATTATAGTACTTGGTAGGAATTAAATTACAATTTATGTGGGTTTGACACTTAACTCTACTACTATATTATAAAACATGACACTGTATACTTACGGTATAAATCACGGTATAGAAAATGCGTGACAAGAGGGAATACCCAATACAATGGACTCTCATGTCCTAGCCTTCATGCTCGTATAATACCACGTTAAATCCTTGCCGTTCTCTTTTAAGATACGTAGGGAATTAAATTGATCAATAGAAAGATCGAGAAAGTCCATAATGTGCCAAAGTAAGTGGCAAGCATACATTGAATTAAATTTGTAATAAGCGAAATTATATTTATAGTTTTTGTAAAACGTATCAGTATAATTTTTAGCTAAAAAAAGAAGAGGGAAAAAAAAAGAAAAAAAAAAATATGGTCCCCGTGCGCGCACGGGGAAAATGGGAAAAGCAAAAAGGAAAATATTGAAAAGGGAAAAAGTACCTTGGACAGATCGACCACAAGCAAAATTTTAAAGACGATAATGAATAATGAATAGTACATGACGGACTTGGGACATTTTCCCTTCCTTTTTATAGATATAGAAGTAGATGAAAATGCATCTCTTCAAACCGTTATGTCTATAAAGGACGAGAAACATCAAGAGTTACCAGTTAAAAATTAACTTCATCATTATGCTACTGTTTAAATTTTTGGATAATCGCCATTTTAATGTCCACCACGTGTTGCAATCAATCACATCCTATCAACTTGACACTTTGAATCCTCGACCTAGTCTTGATTTGTCAACATATAAGTCAATCTCATATTACTTGGGACAAAGGCCACAATTGTAGTAAAAAAGTAAACAATCCTTACCTTTGGAGGACAAATTGTTGATGATATTTCTATTAAACAGGATTTGTTGATAATTGATTACGCCCAAAGAATAACGCGATAGTTGTAGTGCAGCTTTGGGGTATCGTAACCGCATGGAGATGGAAGAATATTTAAAGGATCAAGAAGACTGAATTGTACTCTCAAATGTGTAATAAAATTCAATGTTGAAAGGTGAAACTAAAATCAATAATTCGAAGCAATGAAACATCGGAATTCACTCAATTGGATTTGATCAATCATATCAATTATTCATTTTTATAACACAATTGGAGGCTTTCATCCCGTCACTCTAATCGAAAAATATATCATGAAAACCAATTTAATTTACAAATATAATTCTAGAATTTAGACTTAAAAAATATTCGCACAATTTTATTGGAACAAGATCAAAGATCGGCCATACACATCAAGCATAATGTAGCAATCAATCCGTCAATAAAGTGGAATTGAGATTAAAATTCGACAACTAGTTTAATCTAATGATAGAAAAAGTATGACTGGATCTATGAAGGATATAATAATTGTTAAACTATTTTCAACAACAAATAAGTAAAATTGAAATAAATAAATAGTTTGATTGAACAATGGAAAAAACATGGCTGAATCCATGAAAAATTTTGTAAATATTAAACCGATTTCAATATAAATTCAAGAGAATGAAAATCTAAATTCCAATACTGTTTGAAAATGAAAAGATCAAATTAAATGAATTAAAGACATGAAATCACAAATTCCAATCGATTTAGTTTTCCATGAGTTTCTTGAGTTAAAAATGAGAAGAATGGTATATGGGGGCTTTCTCGATATGTATTCTGCTGTTAAATATTTATAGAAATCGGAAATTGGATGAAAATCACGTCCAAATTGATTTTCAAAAGAGTTCTAATCGAATAAGGAACGTTACCTTCGCGCACGGATTTTTTGTCTTTGCACAGTAGTCAATAATTTGGTTATAACTTTCTTTTTCGATATCCGATTTAGACAATTCAAAATGTATTGGAAATATAACTCAAAGAGTTACAAATTTGTTAGAAGTATCCTTTTTCCAGTTCGAAATTTTATTATGACAAAAATGGGTCTCAATCTTCAACTAAAAATTTGGAATATATCTTGTGCGAATTGAAAATTGATTTTGATAATATTTTGATCATATTCCATTCCTTTTTTACTTTTATTTGCTTCCAATCGACCCTTAGCATTCTCAAACCTTCATTGTGATCTCCAACACAATTTTTGAGTATTTGCACTTTAGTCCCTGAACTTTCAATTTCTTTCATTTTGGTCATTTTTCGCTCTTTTCTCCATTTTTCCACCGTTTTCACTCATTTGCAACCGAAACCAAGATATAGAAGTACTTAGTGCATTTAAACGTCAAATAATCATACAAACACAAATATTAATGGGTAAAAAACATAGCAAATGTACTATTTTCGTACTCCCAACTTATTTATTGCTAGTCCCTTTCAATTTAATGCAGAGCAAGATGAATGAATGACTGGTTTATATTAGGAGTGAAATTGTTAAGTTCTAATTTAACCACATGCCATGCCCTCTTCAAGCTCAAGACCGCTCAAAATTAACAATGTTAAGATTATCAAGACGTCAAAGACTCATGCCAAATGTGTGAGTGTGTGTCAAGTCATAGCCATCTTACCGCTAACCCTAACACATGTAACTTCATGTATGTCTTGAGCTAAAGGTTTGACTCCATAACTCACGAGTATCAAAGTGTTTAGTATGGGGTATATTTCCAAGTACATAGTTAGGTATCTTATCAAATATCTCAATACATCACATATTTCAATCAACACATTCCTCAATATTTCAACCCCCAAAATCAAATACACACATTTTTTTTCTTTCTTGATTTGTTTTCTTGTTTTTTTTCGATTTTTTTTGGGCCGCTTTATTTGAGCACATATCAACTTTTATTGATTTCCTTACTTCAATTCACAAATAAACATCCAATACACACTACACACTTGGAAGTAAAAAGATGGACGAATATGCGCAGAAGTCGTACTCCAATGTGAAGAAGTATGGATAATATAGGTGCATGAAGAAAATGATATATGTGTGTATGGTTCAAAGTGGCTACTAGGGGTATTGAAAAGGAAGGTTGAAGGCTCAAATGTCAGTCCTAAATTGACTTTCATTATTTCTCAAGTAATCCATCATCTTACCACAAACCATGTAGTGTTTTTTCAAAGGAGTTTCCAATTCACAAGATCAATGAACGCTTATTGCCATTTTTTAATATATTGTGGCTCTCAATCCTCACCAAGTATCTCACAAGAAAAACTTCAGCAAGAGACTCATCTAACTACATGCATTAAATCACCATCTTACCACAAGGCTTGTGTGCACGAAAAATTTAGCAAGTGTCACGACATCTAGATTTTCATAAACAAAATTAATTCCTAGTGGTATGTGTTGTCATTCAAGAGTATAAACATGTAGCAAATCAGAGGTTCGAATTTTTTTTTAAATTGTAAGGAAATCACAACAGAATTCTATGATAATTATGTAATTCACAACAAAATCCATCCTCACCCAACTAAATATTGTATTGTCCTTAATGCATAAACATGAATAACAAAGAGAAGAAGGGAAAGATGTCACCTGAGCATGATAGTGAATCAAAAGAAACTTGAGGTATAAGAAGCCTGAAAGTGCTCAACGAAAATGGGTGATGCAGAAAATGAAAATAAACTAAAAGAAAAATACAAAATACACCTAAAAAAAAGAAAAAAAAAAAGAGAAAGAGAAAGGGGTAATCTAAGAACTAATATATACAGAGTGAGGTGAAAGACATACCTGAAGGGTATCATGGGTAGTAAACTGGTCTGCAAGGGAAATTTCTTCCATTGCGAGCACCTGTTGCCCATAGACTATTTTGAGTCTTTGTCCATTCATTTTGAATAATGTAGCATCACTAGGATCCTTTATTTAAACAGCCCCATTTTCAAAAACTCGTGTCACCATGAAGGAGCTAGTGCACCTAGAACGGAGTTTTCCCGGGTGCTTGTGGAGCCTAGAATCATGCAAGTACACTCTCTGGTTTGGTTCAAAAGTTTTTCTCAAAATATTTTTATAATGGAAAGCTTTCATTTTCGACTTGTAGAATCTAGAACTTTCATAGGCATCATTTCTCAACTCCTCCAATTCACTCAATTGAAATTTCCTATGTTTACCTCCCTCTTCCAAATCAAAGTTGAAATGTTTAATAGCCCAAAATGCTCGGTGTTTAAGTTCGACAGGTAAGTGACGCGGTTTTCCAAATATTAGTCTGTATGGGGACATGCCCAGGGAAGTCTTAAAAGCTGTACGGTAAGCCCAAAGTGCATCATTTAATCTTAAGGACCAATCCTTACGATTAGGGTTCACTGTTTTCTCCAAAAATTTTTTAATCTCTATTTGCAAACTCTACCGTCCACTCGTTTGAGGGTGATAAGCAGTAGAAATTTTGTGAATAATCCCATACTTTTTCATTAGAGCCTCAAATGAATAGTTACTGAAATGTATGCCTCTATCACTAATGATAACACGTGGTGTACCAAAACAAGACAAAACATTCTCTTTCAAAAACTTTACAACCATTTTATTGCCATTAGCTCTACAAGCTACCACTTCTACCCATTTGGACACATAATTGACCTCAACAATGATGTATAGAAAGCCAAAAAAAGGTGGGAAAGGTCCCATGAAGTCAATCCCCCAACAATCAAATACCTCAATTACCAAAATGGGGTTTAAGGGCATCATGTCACGCCGGGAAACAACACCTAGTTTTTGACTCCGTTCACAAGGTCTACAATAGGTATTAGTGTCCTTAAACAAGGTGGGCCAATAAAAATCACACTGCAAAATTTTTACAGCTGTATTTTTCATAGAAAAGTGGCCCCCACAAGCTTGGGTATGACGTAAGTCTAGTATACTGGGTATCTCCTCGTTAGGAACATAACGCCTTAAGATTTGATCGGGGTAGTGCTTAAATAAACACGGGGCACCCTAATAAAAGTTACGTACCTCAAACAAGAACTTTCTCCTATCATGTACACTCCATTCCTTTGGGATTTCACCTGTAGCCAAGTAATTTACAATGTTAGCAAACCATGTAGAGAAGAGACAAAGAATATGTAACGACCCGGGTCCCACTTAACGGGCTGTCCTAGCCGTTAGATCGATGATGTACTGTCCTCACTGTACCAACATGGGTCTTTTCAGTATACTTTGTCCTCACTCGCACGCTCCCCAAGAAAACTTCCCAGAGGGTTACCCATCATAGAATTGCTCCAAGCCAAGCACGCTTAACTGTAGAGTTTCTAACGATGAACTTCCGAAAAAGAAGGTGCATCTTGTTGGTATGAGTAGTACCTATCAAATCTTTTAACCTTTCCTAGTTTGGGTATTACAATCACCCCCCGTTAGACTCGCGACGTCCTCATCGCGCTTGATCCATATGAGGATCCATTGCCAGGCGTTGGGATTCTAGAGGTGGCTCCTATGGGTTCAAGAGGTGGCTCTTGTCCTATGGCGTAGCACTTTGTCCCGCATAGCACTTATTTCCCAATTTTCGGCTGGCAACCAGGCTCTGATACCATTTGTAACTACCCGAGTCCCACTTAATGGGTTGTCCCGACAGTTAGATCGACGACGTACTGTCCTCACTGTACCAACATGGGTCTTTTCAGCATGCTTTGTCCTTACTCGCACGCTCCCCAAGAAAACTTCCTAGGGGGTCACCCATCATAGAATTGCTCCAAGCCAAGCACACTTAACTATAGAGTTTCTAACGATGGACTTCCGGAAAAGAAAATGCACTTTGTTGGTATGAGTAGTACCTATCACATCTTTTAACATTTCCTTGTCTGGGTATTACAATCACCTACCGTCAGACTCGCAATGTCCTCGTCGCGTTTGATACGTCTGAGGATCCATTGCTAGGCATTGGGATTCTAGAGGTGGCTCCTACGGGTTCAAGAGGTCGCTCCCGTCCTATGGCATAGCAATTTGTCCCACATAGCACTTAGTTCTCGATTTTCGGCTGGCAGTCAGACTCTGATACCATTTGTAACGACACAGGTCCTACTTAACGGGCTGTCCTGGCCATTAGATCGACGATGTACTGTCCTCACTGTGCCAACATGGGTCTTTTCAGCATACTTTGTCCTCACTCGCACCCTCCCCAAGAAAACTTCCCAGAGGGTCACCCATCATAGAATTG
Source organism: Fraxinus americana (assembly GCA_035079005.1). NCBI lineage: Eukaryota > Viridiplantae > Streptophyta > Magnoliopsida > Lamiales > Oleaceae > Fraxinus > Fraxinus americana. The sequence goes on along the minus strand of CM068715.1, from coordinate 14,844,669 downwards.
CTCCAAGTCAAGCATGGACTTCCGGAAAAGAAGGTGCATCTTGTTGGTATGAGTAGTACCTATCAAATTTTTTAACCTTTCCTAGTCTGGGTATTACAGAATAAATTCTCATCAAGGAATTCATCTCCAATTGGTATGGTGTTTGAGTTGTCTTCAAATGTCAATCTTGACAGATGGTCTGATACAACATTTTCTATTCCCTTCTTGTCCTTGATGGTGATGTCAAACTCCTGCAAAAGTAAAATCCATCGTATTAATCGTGCCTTAGCATCCTTCTTTGTAAGAAGATACTTAAGGGCTACATGATCTGCGAAAATAGTGATGGGAAAGCCAATCAAATAAGATCGGAACTTATCAAGTGCAAAGACTACAACTAGTAACTCCTTTTTAGTAGTGGAATAATTCATTTGAGCTCTATTTAGAGTTCTACTAGCATAGTAATCACAAAAGGCTTACCTTCCTTTCGTTGCCCAAGAGCAGCAGCCACCGTAAAATCACTAGCATCACACATAATTTCAAATGGCGATATCCAATCAGGTGGTTACATTATAGGTGTGGAGGTCAATTTACCAATCAACAGTTCAAAAGCATTTTGACATTCAGGTGTCCATTCAAAGGTCACATCTTTGTTAAGCAAGTTACATAAGGGTCTAGATATAGAAGATAAGTTTTATATAAACCTCCTATAAAAACCTGCATGACCAATAAATGATCTAATGTCCTTTAATGTCTTAGGTGTGGGCAATTTAGAGATTAGTTCAATCTTAGACCTATCAACTTCTATCCCTTTTGAAGAAATGACATGCCATAAGACATTACCGGAAGGCACCATGAAATGACATTTTTCCCAATTTAAAACTAAGCCTTTCTCCTCACATCTAGTTAAAACTCTTTTCAAATTCAACAAGCACACATTAAAAAATGTCCCAAAAATAGTTAAATCATCCATAAACACTTCCATGCAATCCTCTACCATGTCACTAAACATGCTCATCATGCACCTTTGAAATGTGGCAGAGGCATTGCAAAGTCCAAATGGTATCCTACGAAATGCATAAGTACCAAAAAAACACGTGAATGTGGTCTTTTCCTGGTCCTCTAAGGTATTTCAATTTGATAGTAACTAGAGTTTCCGTCTAAAAGGCAATTGAAGGGATGACCGACCACACATTCAAGTATTTGGTCCAAAAAGGAGAGGGGGAAGTGGTCTTTGTGACTGGCAGCATTTAACTTCCTATAGTCTATGCACATGCGCCATCTAGTCATTGTTTTTGTAGGGACCATCTCACCTAGTTCATTTTTCTCAACTGTGACTCCTACTTCTAAGGGACTACTTGTGTAGGACTAACCCATTTACTATCGACAATAGGATAAATGATTCCTGCATCTAACAATTTTAGCACTTCATTTTTCACTACCTCTTTCATTGTGGGGTTCAGCCTACGTTGTGGGTCTCTTCTAGGATTAGTTTCCTCTTCTAGGTAAATCCTATATGAGCAAATTAGGGAACTAATACCCTTGATGTCAGCTATAGTCCATCTTAATGCAGATTTATGGTCATTCAGAATGTTTAAAAGTTGTCCACCTTGCACCGCATTTAATTCTGAAGAAATAATTACAGAAAAAATATCACCTGGTCAAGGAACACATGTTTCAGTCCTGGGGGTAGTGGTTTCAGCTCCAGTTTTGGACTCTCAATGCTTGGTGGTTACTGTCATCCGGTCCTAGCTGTTAGTTCTTCAAACTTTGATTGCCATGGCGACGCCCCCATAATCCTGAAATTCAGCAAAAACAGCACAAATGTTAGTATATTCTTCATTATGGCAATGTGCTGGAATTTTAGAATGTATAAAAAAAGAGCTTAGAAGGTCAAAGTCAATAGTTGCAGGTGCTCCATCTTGAGTGAGTGCATCAACCAAGTACATCTGATGACACTCATCATCTTCCATAGGCTGCTTAGTGATGTGAAAAATATTGACCTCTAAAGTCATATTTCCAAAGGATAATTTCATCAAACCATTCCTGCAATTTATAAGAGCATTAGCTGTAGCAAGGAAATGTCTACCAAAAATGATAGGTATTTTTGAGTTCACATTCACATCAACCTTCACATCTAATACTAGGAAATCATCAGGATAATAAAATTTATCAATTTCCACCAAAACATCCTCAACTACTCCTCTAGGTCTTATGGTAGACCGATCAGCTAATTGTAAAACTGCAAATGTAGGTTTTATCTATCCTAAGCCTAACAGTAGATAAATATCATAAGGCATGAGATAAAAACTAGCTCCTAAATCTAGAAGGGCTTGGGCAAACTCGCAATTTCCAATGATGCAAGAAATTTTAGGACAATCAGGATCCTTATATTTTGGTGGGACTCTTTGTTCAATTACAACACTTACCTGTTCAGTTAAGGAAGCGGTTTTCTTAACATGGTGCTTCATCTTCACAATGCATAAGTCCTTAAGAACTTTAGCATATGTAGGGACCTGGGTAATTACATGCAGAAGGGGTAGATTGATTTTCACCTGTTTAAGGTGTTCCAAAATTTCATTGTGTTGCCCGGTGGCTTTCAAGGTAGGCTTGAGAGTTTGAGGAAAAGGTACTCTAGTCGGGGTCTCCATTACCTCTTTTATTTTTCAGATGTTTATGAAATTAACATTACATCAAAACCTTAATTTTAGCCTTGACAACTGCCAACTATGAGTGCATTTTTCGGCGATCTCCGGCCATCTAAACCACCAGACATTGGTACCGGTGGAAAGCCCTTAGCCTCACATTCCACCTAAAATCACCCCGTAACTCCAAGTATTTCAGCCGGAATTAATGCCCAAAGTTCACTGCCCAACAATCTGAAAATGGCCGGAATCCCCACCTCCGACCACATCCATGGTCGTGGAACCCTACTGGCCTCTTCCCCACATCCAGACTAGATTATATATGGTGGCAATTCGTCCATATCAACTCTCAAATAGGCTAAATTTAATTCTGAAAACTGTCCATTTGCGATGCTCCCGAGAAGAACTCGATTTTCGACTACGTCATGTGCACCTATGGAGGCGGACCACTTGGAATAGGTTCACCTTTACCTGGTACTCATATACCATGTATGGGTCAACATCAATTTTACCCACAGCAACATGAATTTGATCCAAAAATGCAAGCAGCCATGAACTCGCTACAGGCAGGTTCGGAAATTGAATTTTCTGGCTCAGGCACGATACCACCCGGGCTAGGTACACCCTCACATGGCGCACCTAGCCGAACCACGGGTCAAGGTCAATTGAACCTGGTCAATTTGTGGAGGCATCCAAGTACCTATGAGACAAATACGGATTCACCCAATTTGATGCATCCATTCTTCTCCAACTCCTTAATTCCACCAACAACAAATCAATTGACAATGAAAAGGTTATGGGTAATCAACCAATTGCATCTACAACCACTTCAACATCCGAATTTGACCATGCCAAGTATCCTACATGCAATGAATCTGGTTCAGCTCCAATTGAGGAATCTACTGCGTTTGATTTTCAAAATTTGCTACAAATTAATGCTACTAAGGATCATGGGGGCATGGGTAAACCTCCAATTGAAGGAAATAGTAGCCAATTGATCTCCAATCCTATGCCTTAATCTTTGGCAACTATGATGCTTCCAATACCAATGCGGATGACCTGACTTCTACACATGATAAGGCAATTCCATTATTGAATTCTACTTCTCCAGATGTACATTCTATAGCATTGCCTCTGACCAATAATTTGGCGAAGCTCACTGCCAATTTCGAGCCTCCATCTTAAGCTTAACACTGACTTTAAAGCATCCAAAGTGGTTAATGAACCTCAGAGTCTATCTCAGCAGACCTCCATCTTAGTCTTTACACTGCTCCACCTATTATTAGTCATATTGCTCCGTACATTACTAGCTCTATACCATCAGATCATTCTACAGTTGCTCCCATTAGGATGGATACTCAGAGTTCTCTCGTCATTACTTCTGCTCATCAGTTAGCGGTTCAGTCTCTGGACCCCATCACCAGTGCACCTATGATGGTCAGTCTCACATATTTTGATCTTCTCTTGGTAGATATGTTAGAGAGGCCACAGGGTTTTATGGAGGCAGATGGTCATGTTATCTCTGCACATTGTGAGCAGAATATGGAGGTTTTCTCATATTGAAGTTCATCAACAAGGTCCATATCAATTCCTAGGATGGTGAACAGGAGTCGGTCACAAGATACCTCTTCACGCACATCCAGATAAGTACCATCATATGGAATGCTAGAGGTGTAGCTAGTGTAGCTACTCGTCGGGCACCTGAAGACTTATTCAGCTTCATCAGGTTTATCTCTTGGTTATTTTGGAGCCTTTTGTTTTTCAGCATAGTTTTGCTTATACTTGTCGATATCTGCACTTTGACACGGGAATTCAGAATGAGTTGAACAAGATCTGGTTTTTTTGGAATGTGGTACTACTGTTACTGTTGTTGTTGATCATCCCCAGTTCCTTCACGTAAGAGTTGAGGATCCCAGATTAGCACGTCCTATATATTTGACTCCCGTCTATGCTTCGTATAATTTTACTATCAAGAGGGATTTGTGGGAGAGTCTTCACTACATTTTCGTCGATATGGATGACCTTTGGTTAATTGGGGAAGACTTTAACGTTATTTCTCATGATGGAGAGCGTATTGGTTATAATACTCATGATCGAGGCACCACCGCTTTCTCTGATATGATGTTAGATTATGGTTTAGAGGATGCTGGTTTCCTAGTTAGTCCAGCGGTCGAGTCAGAAAGAGGCTGGATAGGGTACTCATTAATTATACAGCTGCTGCTTTCTGTCGATAGCTTACAGTGAGGCACTTGAATCGGATTTCATCTGATCATTCGCCTTTATTACTTCAGTGGGTTTCTGATGATGATTTGGGGCCTAGGCCTTTTAGATTCCTCAATGTTTGGACCAAACATCATGATTTTTCATCCTTTGTCGCTCAAAAGTGGTCACTCCCCACTCATCTTACAGGGATGGCTGCTTTTTGGGAGAAGTTCTTTAGGCTGAAACAGGGACTGCGTTGGTAGAATCAACAAGTGTTTGGAGATGTTTTCCAAGGAATGCGTAATGCTGAGGATATGGTGGATGTGGCTGTGACGGTTTATGATAGAGACCCTATACCGGAGCATCGTGACCTATTACATCATGCACATGCAGTTTTGAATCAGACCTTATCTATTGAGGAGGGTTTTTGGAAACAAACGGCCGGTTCACGTTGGGTATGTGAAAGAGTTCACAATACTCGTTATTTCCATGCGATGGTTTAAGGATGTAAGATCAAATTGTGTATTAGGTCCATCAGGACGCAGGCAGGGGTTGTCTTAACAATTCTTGCTGACATTTAAACTTCAGCTATTGCATTCTACCAGTATCTTCTATCTGCTCCTACACATTCGTTGGATCCCATTTGCACTAATATCATCCCCAAGCTTATGACGGAGGATGACAATTTGACACTAAACCGCATCCCTTCGATTCATGAAGTTCAAGAGGCAGTGTTTAGTGTAGACGCTGATAGTGCTGTCGGACCGGATCCCTATTCTTCCAACATTGTTGGGACATTATTCAGGATGATGTATACAAGGCAGTCTTGGATTTCATTGAATGCGGCCATCTTCCATGGGATTTTCCTGCTACTATAGTTTTGCTACCTAAGATGGACGGTACTTATAGATGGACCGACTTCAGACCTATCAGTCTTTGTACTGTATTCAATAAGCTTATTACTAAGCTTTTGAACACTAGATTGAGTACATTGTTACATCGCATTATCTCTCCACAACAGAGTGAGTTCATATGGAATGCGAGAGGTGTAGCTAGTGTAGCTACTCGTCGGCACCTGAAGACTTATTCAGCTTCATCAGGTTTATCTCTTGGTTATTTTGGAGCCTTTTGTTTTTCAGCATAGTTTTGCTTATACTCGTCGATATCTGCACTTAGACACAGGAATTCAGAATGAGTTGAACAAGATCTGGTTTTTTTGGAATGCGGGTACTACTGTTACTGTTGTTGTTGATCATCCCCAGTTCCTTCACGTAAGAGTTAAGGATCCCAGATTAGCACGTCCTATATATTTGACTCCTGTCTATGCTTCGTATAATTTTACTATCAAGAGGGATTTGTGGGAGAGTCTTCACCACATTTTCGTAGATATGGACGACCTTTGGTTAATTGGGGGAGACTTTAACGTTATTTCTCATGATGGAGAGCGCATTGGTCATAATACTCGTGATCGAGGCACCACCGTTTTCTCTGATATGATGTTAGATTATGGTTTAGAGGATGCTGGTTTCCTAGTTAGTCCAGCGGTTGATTACACTCAAAGTGTTACGCAGTGTCGTAGTATAGCCTTGGGGTGTCGTATCCACAGGGAGATGAAAAATGTGTCAAAGGATCAAGAAAGTGGGTGATTTGTCCTCTTAAGTTGGTAGGAGTTTCGGTTGTTGATCAAGTGAATCAATATCAAAATTATGGGATAAAATTCAGTAGTTTAAAGTAGTGAAGCTCGGAACTCCCTCACTCGGATCAGGTCATTTGATATTGTCTATTCAAATTGATTACACAATTAGAGACTTTTGTCCCGGTACTCTAATTGGAAAATTTAGCAATTAAAACCAATGTAATTCGCAGGTGTACTTCTAGATACTAAATTCCCTTCACAATTCACGCAATTATTTATTGAAACCAATTCACAAATCGATCAGATACTCACAAAGATAGGACAGTAAGTGATCACGCCAATAAATTAAATGGAATATAAATTCAACACATAGCTTGATTATTCAATAGAAAGAACGTGATTAATTCTATGAAAACCTGATACATGTTAAACTAATTCCACAAATATTCATAAGATAATGCATAACCATACCGATAAATTTATTGGAATTGAAATTCAACACATGGTTTAATTATTCGATAGGAAAAACGAGATTGATTCTATGAAAAACTTAACACATGTTAAACCAATTTCACAATCAATTCAATAAGATGAAAACCTAGATCTAGAAGTGTTTAACAACATAAATACCAAATATCTTGAATAAACAACATGAATTCCCCAGGCCGAGTGAGTTCCTTCTTCGCTTCACCAAGGTTTTTAGCCTTCCATGGAGTTTCTTGAGAGAAAATTGATGAAAGAATCTAGTGTTTTGCTGCCCAAAAAGTCCCCCTAATTAGGTCTTTTTGTTCCCTTTTATATTGTAGTGGAGTTTAGGGAAGAATTAGAGGTGAGCTGGGGGCCGAGAAAATAAATTAAAAAATCGCGGATCTGAACTCATCTGTTGGCGCCTAGGCGCCCAGGAGCGGGCGCCTGAGCGCCAGCTCGCTGTCCGATTTTTTGTCTTGTCTGCGCGTCCTTTAATATTTTTATCATAACGTTTTCGTCTGATGTCCGATTGAGGTGATTCAAGTTGCGTTGAAAAGCTAACTCAATGGGCTACAACTTCTATTCAGATGTAAACTTCCAATTCGATCATATACTATGTCACAAATCAGTCTCAATATGAGGCTGAAAATCGGTGCGAAACGTTTCAGTTTGAAAGTTGATATTTGATAATGTTTTGGCTATCTTTCACCCCTTTGACTCCTTGCTTCATCCAATTGACCTCTAAAACTCTCGAATCTTCACCACAAGGTTAGAAACAATTTTAGATTATTTACACTTTAGCCCTTGAACTTTCACTTTCTTCCATTTTGGTCATTTTTTGCTTGGTTCACCTCAATTTCGCTACATTCATCACTTTGTCCTACAAAACATAAATTGCATAGAATTAAGTTATATCGTACATTTTAATCAACAATTACTCATGTTTTGACAGTAAAATAAGTATGTAAAAGCATGCTTATCAGCGGTCGAATCAGAAAGAGGCTGGATAGGGTACTCATTAATTGTACAGCTGCTTTCTGTCGATAGCTTACAGTGAGGCACTTGAATCGGATTTCATCTGATCATTCGCCTTTATTACTTCAGTGGGTTTCTGATGATGATTTGGGGCCTAGGCCTTTTAGATTCCTCAATGTTTGGACCAAACATCATGATTTTTCATCCTTTGTCGCTCAAAAGTGGTCACTCCCCACTCATCTTACAGGGATGGCTGCTTTTTGGGAGAAGTTCTTTAGGCTGAAACAGGGACTGCGTTGGTAGAATCAACAAGTGTTTGGAGATGTTTTCCAAGGAATGCGTAATGCTGAGGATATGGTGGATGTGGCTGTGACGGTTTATGATAGAGACCCTATACCGGAGCATCGTGACCTATTACATCATGCACATGCAGTTTTGAATCAGACCTTATCTATTGAGGAGGGTTTTTGGAAGCAAACGGCCGGTTCACGTTGGGTATGTGAAAGAGTTCACAATACTCGTTATTTCCATGCGATGGTTTAAGGATGTAAGATCAAATTGTGTATTAGGTCCATCAGGACGCAGGCAGGGGTTGTCTTAACAATTCTTGCTGACATTTAAACTTCAGCTATTGCATTCTACCAGTATCTTCTATCTGCTCCTACACATTCGTTGGATCCCATTTGCACTAATATCATCCCCAAGCTTATGACGGAGGATGACAATTTGACACTAAACCGCATCCCTTCGATTCATGAAGTTCAAGAGGCAGTGTTTAGTGTAGACGCTGATAGTGCTGTCGGACCGGATCCCTATTCTTCCAACATTGTTGGGACATTATTCAAGATGATGTATACAAGGCAGTCTTGGATTTCATTGAATGCGGCCATCTTCCATGGGATTTTCCTGCTACTATAGTTTTGCTACCTAAGATGGACGGTACTTATAGATGGACCGACTTCAGACCTATCAGTCTTTGTACTGTATTCAATAAGCTTATTACTAAGCTTTTGAACACTAGATTGAGTACATTGTTACATCGCATTATCTCTCCACAACAGAGTGAGTTCATATGGAATGCGAGAGGTGTAGCTAGTGTAGCTACTCGTCGGCACCTGAAGACTTATTCAAACTTTCATCGTGTTTATCTCTTGGTTATTTTGGAGCCTTTTGTTTTTCATCATAGTTTTGCTTATACTCGTCGATATCTGCACTTAGACACAGGAATTCAGAATGAGTTGAACAAGATCTGGTTTTTTTGGAATGCGGGTACTACTGTTACTGTTGTTGTTGATCATCCCCAGTTCCTTCACGTAAGAGTTAAGGATCCCAGATTAGCACGTCCTATATATTTGACTCCTGTCTATGCTTCGTATAATTTTACTATCAAGAGGGATTTGTGGGAGAGTCTTCACCACATTTTCGTAGATATGGACGACCTTTGGTTAATTGGGGGAGACTTTAACGTTATTTCTCATGATGGAGAGCGCATTGGTCATAATACTCGTGATCGAGGCACCACCGTTTTCTCTGATATGATGTTAGATTATGGTTTAGAGGATGCTGGTTTCCTAGTTAGTCCAGCGTTTGATTACACTCAAAGTGTTACGCAGTGTCGTAGTATAGCCTTGGGGTGTCGTATCCACAGGGAGATGAAAAATGTGTCAAAGGATCAAGAAAGTGGGTGATTTGTCCTCTTAAGTTGGTAGGAGTTTCGGTTGTTGATCAAGTGAATCAATATCAAAATTATGGGATAAAATTCAGTAGTTTAAAGTAGTGAAGCTCGGAACTCCCTCACTCGGATCAGGTCATTTGATATTGTCTATTCAAATTGATTACACAATTAGAGACTTTTGTCCCGGTACTCTAATTGGAAAATTTAGCAATTAAAACCAATGTAATTCGCAGGTGTACTTCTAGATACTAAATTCCCTTCACAATTCACGCAATTATTTATTGAAACCAATTCACAAATCGATCAGATACTCACAGCATAGGACAGTAAGTGATCACGCCAATAAATTAAATGGAATATAAATTCAACACATAGCTTGATTATTCAATAGAAAGAACGTGATTAATTCTATGAAAACCTGATACATGTTAAACTAATTCCACAAATATTCATAAGATAATGCATAACCATACCGATAAATTTATTGGAATTGAAATTCAACACATGGTTTAATTATTCGATAGGAAAAACGAGATTGATTCTATGAAAAACTTAACACATGTTAAACCAATTTCACAATCAATTCAATAAGATGAAAACCTAGATCTAGAAGTGTTTAACAACATAAATACCAAATATCTTGAATAAACAACATGAATTCCCCAGGCCGAGTGAGTTCCTTCTTCGCTTCACCAAGGTTTTTAGCCTTCCATGGAGTTTCTTGAGAGAAAATTGATGAAAGAATCTAGTGTTTTGCTGCCCAAAAAGTCCCCCTAATTAGGTCTTTTTGTTCCCTTTTATATTGTAGTGGAGTTTAGGGAAGAATTAGAGGTGAGCTGGGGGCCGAGAAAATAAATTAAAAAATCGCGGATCTGAACTCATCTGTTGGCGCCTAGGCGCCCAGGAGCGGGCGCCTGAGCGCCAGCTCGCTGTCCGATTTTTTGTCTTGTCTACGTCCTTTAATATTTTTATCATAACGTTTTCGTCTGATGTCCGATTGAGGTGATTCAAGTTGCGTTGAAAAGCTAACTCAATGGGGTACAACTTCTATTCAGATGTAAACTTCCAATTCGATCATATACTATGTCACAAATCGGTCTCAATATGAGGCTGAAAATCGGTGCGAAACGTTTCAGCTTGAAAGTTGATATTTGATAATGTTTTGGCTATCTTTCACCCCTTTGACTCCTTGCTTCATCCAATTGACCTCTAAAACTCTCGAATCTTCACCACAAGGTTAGAAACAATTTTAGATTATATACACTTTAGCCCTTGAACTTTCACTTTCTTCCATTTTGGTCATTTTTTGCTTGGTTCACCTCAATTTCGCTACATTCATCACTTTGTCCTACAAAACATAAATTGCATAGAATTAAGCTATATTCGTACATTTTAATCAACAATTACTCATGCTTTGACAGTAAAATAAGTATGTAAAAGCATGCTTATCAGCGGTCGAATCAGAAAGAGGCTGGATAGGGTACTCATTAATTGTACAGCTGCTGCTTTCTGTCGATAGCTTACAGTGAGGCACTTGAATCGGACTTCATCTGATCATTCGCCTTTATTACTTCAGTGGGTTTCTGATGATGATTTGGGGCCTAGGCCTTTTAGATTCCTCAATGTTTGGACCAAACATCATGATTTTTCATCCTTTGTCGCTCAAAAGTGGTCACTCCCCACTCATCTTACAGGGATGGCTGCTTTTTGGGAGAAGTTCTTTAGGCTGAAACAGGGACTGCGTTGGTAGAATCAACAAGTGTTTGGAGATGTTTTCCAAGGAATGCGTAATGCTGAGGATATGGTGGATGTGGCTGTGACGGTTTATGATAGAGACCCTATACCGGAGCATCGTGACCTATTACATCATGCACATGCAGTTTTGAATCAGACCTTATCTATTGAGGAGGGTTTTTGGAAGCAAACGGCCGGTTCACGTTGGGTATGTGAAAGAGTTCACAATACTCGTTATTTCCATGCGATGGTTTAAGGATGTAAGATCAAATTGTGTATTAGGTCCATCAGGACGCAGGCAGGGGTTGTCTTAACAATTCTTGCTGACATTTAAACTTCAGCTATTGCATTCTACCAGTATCTTCTATCTCGCTCCTACACATTCGTTGGATCCCATTTGCACTAATATCATCCCCAAGCTTATGACGGAGGATGACAATTTGACACTAAACCGCATCCCTTCGATTCATGAAGTTCAAGAGGCAGTGTTTAGTGTAGACGCTGATAGTGCTGTCGGACCGGATCCCTATTCTTCCAACATTGTTGGGACATTATTCAGATGATGTATACAAGGCGGTCTTGGATTTCATTGAATGCGGCCATCTTCCATGGGATTTTCCCCGCTACTATAGTTTTGCTACCTAAGATGGACGGTACTTATAGATGGACCGACTTCAGACCTATCAGTCTTTGTACTGTATTCAATAAGCTTATTACTAAGCTTTTGAACACTAGATTGAGTACATTGTTACATCGCATTATCTCTCCACAACAGAGTGAGTTCATATGGAATGCGAGAGGTGTAGCTAGTGTAGCTACTCGTCGGCACCTGAAGACTTATTCAGCTTCATCAGGTTTATCTCTTGGTTATTTTGGAGCCTTTTGTTTTTCAGCATAGTTTTGCTTATACTCGTCGATATCTGCACTTAGACACAGGAATTCAGAATGAGTTGAACAAGATCTGGTTTTTTTGGAATGCGGGTACTACTGTTACTGTTGTTGTTGATCATCCCCAGTTCCTTCACGTAAGAGTTAAGGATCCCAGATTAGCACGTCCTATATATTTGACTCCTGTCTATGCTTCGTATAATTTTACTATCAAGAGGGATTTGTGGGAGAGTCTTCACCACATTTTCGTAGATATGGACGACCTTTGGTTAATTGGGGGAGACTTTAACGTTATTTCTCATGATGGAGAGCGCATTGGTCATAATACTCGTGATCGAGGCACCACCGTTTTCTCTGATATGATGTTAGATTATGGTTTAGAGGATGCTGGTTTCCTAGTTAGTCCAGCGTTTGATTAAAATCAAAGTGTTACGCAGTTGTCGTAGTATAGCCTTGGGGTGTCGTATCCACATGGATATTAAAAATGTGTCAAAGGATCAAGAAAGTGGGTGATTTGTCCTCTTAAGTTGGTAGGAGTTTCGGTTGTTGATCAAGTGAATCAATATCAAAATTATGGGATAAAATTCAGTAGTTTAAAGTAGTGAAGCTCGGAACTCCCTCACTCGGATCAGGTCATTTGATATTGTCTATTCAAATTGATTACACAATTAGATAATTTTGTACATGTAATATAATTGGAAAATTTAGCAATTAAAACCAATGTAATTCGCAGGTGTACTTCTAGATACTAAAATCCCTTCACAATTCACGCAATTATTTATTGAAACCAATTCACAAATCGATCATATACTCACAACATAGGACAGTAAGTGATCACGCCAATAAATTAAATGGAATATAAATTCAACACATAGCTTGATTATTCAATAGAAAGAACGTGATTAATTCTATGAAAACCTGATACATGTTAAACTAATTCCACAAATATTCATAAGATAATGCATAACCATACCGATAAATTTATTGGAATTGAAATTCAACACATGGTTTAATTATTCGATAGGAAAAACGAGATTGATTCTATGAAAAACTTAACACATGTTAAACCAATTTCACAATCAATTCAATAAGATGAAAACCTAGATCTAGAAGTGTTTAACAACATAAATACCAAATATCTTGAATAAACAACATGAATTCCCCAGGCCGAGTGAGTTCCTTCTTCGCTTCACCAAGGTTTTTAGCCTTCCATGGAGTTTCTTGAGAGAAAATTGATGAAAGAATCTAGTGTTTTGCTGCCCAAAAAGTCCCCCTAATTAGGTCTTTTTGTTCCCTTTTATATTGTAGTGGAGTTTAGGGAAGAATTAGAGGTGAGCTGGGGGCCGAGAAAATAAATTAAAAAATCGCGGATCTGAACTCATCTGTTGGCGCCTAGGCGCCCAGGAGCGGGCGCCTGAGCGCCAGCTCGCTGTCCGATTTTTTGTCTTGTCTGCGCGTCCTTTAATATTTTTATCATAACGTTTTCGTCTGATGTCCGATTGAGGTGATTCAAGTTGCGTTGAAAAGCTAACTCAATGGGGTACAACTTCTATTCAGATGTAAACTTCCAATTCGATCATATACTATGTCACAAATCGGTCTCAATATGAGGCTGAAAATCGGTGCGAAACGTTTCAGCTTGAAAGTTGATATTTGATAATGTTTTGGCTATCTTTCACCCCTTTGACTCCTTGCTTCATCCAATTGACCTCTAAAACTCTCGAATCTTCACCACAAGGTTAGAAACAATTTTAGATTATATACACTTTAGCCCTTGAACTTTCACTTTCTTCCATTTTGGTCATTTTTTGCTTGGTTCACCTCAATTTCGCTACATTCATCACTTTGTCCTACAAAACATAAATTGCATAGAATTAAGCTATATTCGTACATTTTAATCAACAATTACTCATGTTTTGACAGTAAAATAAGTATGTAAAAGCATGCTTATCAGCGGTCGAATCAGAAAGAGGCTGGATAGGGTACTCATTAATTGTACAGCTGCTGCTTTCTGTCGATAGCTTACAGTGAGGCACTTGAATCGGACTTCATCTGATCATTCGCCTTTATTACTTCAGTGGGTTTCTGATGATGATTTGGGGCCTAGGCCTTTTAGATTCCTCAATGTTTGGACCAAACATCATGATTTTTCATCCTTTGTCGCTCAAAAGTGGTCACTCCCCACTCATCTTACAGGGATGGCTGCTTTTTGGGAGAAGTTCTTTAGGTCGAAACAGTGGACGTTGGTAGAATCAACAAGTGTTTGGAGATGTTTTCCAAGGAATGCGTAATGCTGAGGATATGGTGGATGTGGCTGTGACGGTTTATGATAGAGACCCTATACCGGAGCATCGTGACCTATTACATCATGCACATGCAGTTTTGAATCAGACCTTATCTATTGAGGAGGGTTTTTGGAAGCAAACGGCCGGTTCACGTTGGGTATGTGAAAGAGTTCACAATACTCGTTATTTCCATGCGATGGTTTAAGGATGTAAGATCAAATTGTGTATTAGGTCCATCAGGACGCAGGCAGGGGTTGTCTTAACAATTCTTGCTGACATTTAAACTTCAGCTATTGCATTCTACCAGTATCTTCTATCTGCTCCTACACATTCGTTGGATCCCATTTGCACTAATATCATCCCCAAGCTTATGACGGAGGATGACAATTTGACACTAAACCGCATCCCTTCGATTCATGAAGTTCAAGAGGCAGTGTTTAGTGTAGACGCTGATAGTGCTGTCGGACCGGATCCCTATTCTTCCAACATTGTTGGGACATTATTCAAGATGATGTATACAAGGCAGTCTTGGATTTCATTGAATGCGGCCATCTTCCATGGGATTTTCCTGCTACTATAGTTTTGCTACCTAAGATGGACGGTACTTATAGATGGACCGACTTCAGACCTATCAGTCTTTGTACTGTATTCAATAAGCTTATTACTAAGCTTTTGAACACTAGATTGAGTACATTATTGCATCGCATTATCTCTCCACAACAGAGTGAGTTCATTCTTGGTCGCCTAATTGGGGACAATGTTCTATTTGTTCAAGAGATCCTCCATGCGTTGGATAATAGAACACGATGAGATAATACGATGCTGAAGCCAGATATGACTAAAGCATATGATTGCATGGGTTGGAGCTTCATTTATTCTGTATTAGAGACTTTTGGATTTGATCTGATCTGAATCGATAGGATTAGGTGATGCATCTCGGAGTGTCATTTTTTTGTACTCCTAAATGGCCACCCATGTGGTTTCTTTCCATCTTTACAAGGGCTCAGACATGGAGATCCTATCTCTCCATCCTTGTTCATCATAGCTGCAAATTACTTCTCACGCCTGCTCACTCAGAGGTTTCAGGATTATCCTAGTATGTGCTATCAACATGGA
Organism: Fraxinus americana; assembly: GCA_035079005.1. Lineage (NCBI taxonomy): Eukaryota > Viridiplantae > Streptophyta > Magnoliopsida > Lamiales > Oleaceae > Fraxinus > Fraxinus americana. Next base: position 14,829,069 of record CM068715.1, on the reverse strand, counting down.
GGTAGTACTCTTGTCTTACACCTTTCATTTGCAGATGATATGATCATATTTGCCAACGGTCAGAAATAGTCTATCAGGATGATTCTTTGTTGTCTAGAGCATTATGAAGGGGTCTTTGGTCAGTTGGTGAACATGGATAAGAGCGGACTCATACTACCCAAATGGACATCTATTAGTCAGATCAGACGATTAGAGATTTTGACTGGTTTTCAACACCAGCAATAGTCGTTCACTTATCTGGGAGTCCCCACATTCAAGGGGGCTAAGAGGAGCTTCATTTATGATCACCTTATCCAGAAGGTCAGGAACAGGATCTCAGGTTGGGCTTCACAACTTCTTTCATATGGGGACCGTATTACTTTGCTGCGATCAGTTCTCTCCTCCATACCATTACACCTTCTTCAGATCATGCAGCCTCCTAAAACTATCTTAAAGAAACTTGAGAGCATCTTTGCACGATTCTTATGGGATTCCAAAGAACGGGTGCGACATTTACATTGGTGGAGTTGGAAAGATTTGTCTCCCTACTGATCAGGTGGTCTAGGCCTCAAAAGATTACAAGATGTGGTGGACACCTTCTCCATGAAGCTCTGGTGGTTGTTCCACTCTCAAAGATCTCTTTGGGCCAAATTCTTACGGGACAAGTATTGTACGGGGATACACCCTTTATTTGCAGCAGTTCTTTACTCAGCTTCTCCTATCTAGAAGAGGCTAAAATTGGTTGGACCCTGGACGGAGCCATACATTGCATGGCACCTTGGTGTAGGTCATATTTTCTTTTCGCATGATTGCTGGATGGGTGAGACCACATTGGCTTCTCTATTCCCACACCGACAGCATACATTTGCGAGGGCACGTGATTTTTTTTTTATGATACTGGGTAGAACATTGGACATTTATTACTGGTTCTCCCTTCTCTTATGGCGGAGCAGATAGGGGCTATACCTTTACGTGCTGATGCCCCAGATCGAATTGTTTGGAGAGATACATCAGATGGTACATTTGCTACCAAGTTCGCATTTCAGCTCCTTCGTTCGGGACACCAGTATTAGGATTCATACCGATTACTATGAAGCTCCATTTTGCCCGTCAATGTCTCATTCTTCTACTAGAGACTGCCAGGACCTTATTCCAGTAGATGTAGTTTTTCAGGGGAGGATTGGATGTCAATTGGCTTCTCGTTGTCAGCGTTGTTCCGAGACTAAGACTATCAATCATATTTTCACTGGCAGTAGCATCTCCAATCAGGTATGGCAGCATTTTGGGGATATTTTTCAGATACTTATGAGTTCAGAAGAGGGAGTCAGATAGAGATTCCAGAGATAGAGATATTCTGGACATTATGTTCATTGTGGTTACATTCGTATTATCATTCCTCTACTGATATTTTGGTACCTATGGTCCGCAAGGAATGATCTCCTTCTTTCACATGGGAGGACTGCTTCGTGTGATGCATTGGCGAGGGGATTAGACACTTGCACCCATATTTAGTATTTTTATAGACCCTCCCTCCCGTATCTCTCCCTATTCTAGTTTCGTGGCGGACTCCACCAATAGGATCTGTCAAAATCAATACTGATGGATGCGTTAAAGATGGTTTTGCGAGTAGGAGAGGCATCATCAGAGACCACGCAGGACACTGTATTAGGGCTTTCTCAACTTCGTATGGACCATGCTTGATTTTAGAGGCAGAGCTCTGGGCTATTCTTGATGGGATTTTACTAGCTCATGGACTTGGGTTTTCAGTGATTTAGGTAGAGTCTGATTCTACAGTAGCTATTCATTGTATTACTAAAGGATGAGGACCATAATTCAGGGTATACTCAGATGTATCACAGATATCATATCATTCGATAGAGATACGGTTTCTCACATTTACAGAGAATGAAACCAAGTTACAGATGCTTAGTGGTTATGGCATTTACTTCCTTAAATTTGGTTTTTTCTGAGTTAGAAGTTTGTGCCATAAGTTGCCCTCTAGGATTTGGTTGGGCTTGAGCTGGAAATTTTTATGCTTCCCTACAGCCAAAGCATTGGTTAGTTTGGATATGTAGGTTTTCATCTCTTTACTCTCCTCAACAACCTGGGTAATCATAGTTTCGAACTTGTGGTTGGTTTTACCTTGTGCTTCTATAAAAACATGCAATGTGTTCTCTAAAGAGTTCTTAGAAGATGTAGTTTGAGATGAGGATGTAGTATAGGTTCTATTTGGTTGGACCTGTTGTTGATTGTCAAACTTCCAGCTGAAATTGGGGTGATTCCGCCACCCCTTATTGTAGCTTTCAGAGAATGGAGCATATGGCTTTTGGTACATGCCTAAAGCATTGCAGTGTTGCTCATACACTCCCCTCATCTTAGCATAAGTGGGACACTCTTGCACTGGATGTTCAATTTCACCACACACAAAACAATTTCCACTAGACTTGACATGGGATACATTATGTATAGATTTTGAGTCTTTAGCATGTAGGATTTCAAGTTCTCTAGTTAGGGCCTCTACCTTTGCTCTAAGGCTATCTTCCTCTCTGAGATGGTATATACCTGTGCTAGTGGGGTTACTTGCGGGTCGTGACCTATTAGTACTCTCAGTGGCACTAGGTCCAGTCCAAGTATAGGCTTTTTCAACTGAGTCATCTCAATATCCTATAGCCTCATCTGGATCTTTTTGTAGGAAATCACCATTACACATCATCTCGACAAACTGACGTTCTCTAGGTGTTAACCTTTCATAGAAATAGCTCACCACCAACTTTCATAACTATGGTGGGGACAAAGAGTTTGGAGTTCTTTATACATTTCCCACACTTGATATAAAATTTCACTCTCATTTTGGATAAAAAAAGAGATTTGCTTTTTTATTGCAGTTGTTTTGTGGTGGGAAAAGTATTTGCCAAAGAATGTTTGGTTCATTTCAGTTCAAGTTCAAATCGAACATGGTCTCAATGAATACAACCAACTTTTTGCCTTTCCTTAAGAGAAAATGGGAAGAATTTAAGCCTAATTCCATCCATCGTAACATGTTGATTGTGAAAGGTTGCTACTACTTCTTCGAATTCCCTCATATACACGTACGATTCTCATTTTCAAGTCCATGGAAAATGAGAATAAGTTGAATCATTCCAGGCTTAAAATTTATGCGTGGCATATTGGGTGGAAACATAATATATGAAGGTGTAGATGTGAGCGTGGGGTGCCGATAATCATGCAAAGTTCTATACAGTGCATCATGCTCACTATTAGACATTGTGTTATGTGATGTGGTGTTCGTGTTAACAGATGCAGAATCAAAAACAGAGTTAAAAAGACCTTCAAACTCTATGAGAGGTGTTTCCACAAATCTTCCTCACTCGTCTCGATACCTGCTTACATGTGAGAAAAATAAATAACAAAGAAAGATAATAAACTAACTAAAATGAAATTGAAAAAGGGAACGAAGTCACCCTTTTGCTAGAGGATCCTTCAATTAATTGTATCATCTCTCCGGAAACGGTGTCAAAATTTGATTATGCCCAAAGAATAACGCGATAGTTGTAGTGCAGATTTAGGGTGTCGTATCCACAGGGAGATGAAAGAATATTTAAAGGATCAAAAAGGCTGAAGTGTTCTTTCTAATGTGTAATAAAATTCAATGTTGAAAGGTGAAATTAAAATCAATAATTCGAAACAGTGAAGCGTCGGAATTCCCTCAATTGGATTGGATTAATTAGATCAATTATTCATTTTTATAACACAATTAGAGGCTTTCATCCCCGACACTCTAATCGGAAGATATATCGTGAAAACTAATTTAATTTACAAATATAATTCTAGAATTTAGACTTAAAACATATTCGTACAATTTTATTGGAACAAGATCAACCATACACATCAAGCATAAGGTAGTAATCAATCCGCCAATAAAGTGAAATTGAGATTAAAATTTAACAACTAGTTTAATCTAACAATAGAAGAAGCATGTCTGGATCTAGGAATGATATAATAATTGTTAAACAAATCTCAACAACAAATAATTGAAATTGAAACAAATAAATAATTTGATTGGACAATGGAAAAATAATCACCAAATCCATTAAAAATCTTGTAAATGCAAATTAAATGAATAAAAGACATGAAATCACCAATTCCAACCGAGTACCTTCGTAGTTTCACCAAAGGTTTTAATTCTCCATGAGTTTCTTGAGCCAAAGATGAGAAGAATGATATATGGGTGACTTCTCTATATGTATTTTGCTGTTAAGTATTTGTAGGAGTCAAAAATTGGATGAAAATCACGTCGAAATTGGTTTCCAAAAGAGTTCTAATATAATAAGGAAAGTTGCCTTCGCGCGTCAGTAATTTGGTTATAATTTTCTCTTCCAATATGCAACTTATAAGATTCAAAATGCATTGGAAAGATAACTAAAAGATATACAACTTTGTTAGAAATAGACTTTTTCCAATTCATAAATTTACTATGCCAAAAATGGGTCTCAATCTTCAGCTAAAAATCTGGAATATATTTTGTGCGAATTGGAAATTGATTTTGATAATATTTTGATCATATTCCATTCCTTTTTGACTTCCAATCGACCCTTAGCGTTCTCGAACCTTCATCGTGAGCTCCAACACAATTTTTGACCATTTTCACTTTAGTCCCTGAACTTTTACTTTCTTTTATTTTGATCATTTGTTGACTCTTCAATTTTCCACCGTTTTCACCCATTTGCAACCTACACCAAGATATAGAAGTACTTAGTTTATTTAGGCGTCAAATAATCATAGAAACACAAATATTAATGGGTGAAAAATGTAACAAATGTGATATTATCAATAATCCTCACAGTAATTAGGATTGTTGACAAAAGAAACAATTATAGTGACATATCATTTTCTATAAATAGCTCGGACCGAGATAAACTTCAGCTTGATAATCGTCATCATTATTAAGAAACATCATCATTATTGACTTGACTAGATGGTGTTAGCTCTCTCATGATCTATCTCAAGAAGACACGTGGCAGGGCTCATGGACGCCTCTTATGGTCAAATAATCAAAAGTTTACAATGATGAGAACTGCAGTTATCTCTAAAGGTCATGATGACCTAACCTAAGAGACAAACCTCTCCATCCACTCAAACTCATCAAAACAGAATGTAATGATAAACATATTAATGAACAATATTGTAGAAGACGCGATTGGAATGGCCAAGTTGCTGAGTTTAGGCTATAAATTGAAGGACAATGGTCTCCTTAAGGGATCAGACTCAATGTATTCAACATACCCAATTTTAAAACTCGAGAAATAATACAATTATCTCATTTCTTAGTTATTCCCGCATATTAAATCGTTCAAATTTTCCATTAAGTTGATCAAAATTGACTACATAATTTTTTGACGTTAATAGCATTAAGTGCATATTATGCATTTATTTGGACCTCTATTCTTATTTAATTATATACAATGAGAAATTATTTACTTAATTTGTGTAAATTATGTTAATTATTTCATCTTGGATATAATTGGTTTTAAAAAAATGCTATTTGGAGTTTATTCGAAGGAATTGAAAATTAATCGGATTGCAACTAATCAATTGGAAGTACTAAAGGAGCATTTGGTAAAAATTCATAAGTTTTGGGAGTTAAATTTGACATTTAAAAAAGTTTGCGGATTAAATTACAAAATTTCAAAATTTGCTTTGGGTCAATTATTAATAATTTTGAAATGAAATTTAATTTGTTTGAATGTCTTCAAAATTTTAACGAAAAATACTCAAAACGTCAAAAACAAACGCACCCTTAGTATTTTTTTTTAAGTGACTCATATTTAAATGGACACATACACCAAAAAAAAAGTTCTAATGTCCATCTACATGTCACACACGAATATGCTGGACTGAATCTACATCGGGTGATTTCTAATACATTTTTCTTTTTTCTCTTTTCAACCACATATTTTTTTAATAAAATAATATTACACGCAAACCCAAATTTCTTTTAACTACACATTCTGCATCAATCTACTATTCTAAAATACATTCTTAACCTTTTAATGGGGCTCACACAGGCTCATAATTTTTCCATTGTCATGGGTTTGACACTTTTAATCTGTTACATGAGTCACATTTGACAAACCTGACGCATGAAGAAAATTATTGACCAGATCAACATGACTTTGTAGGACCAAGCCTATAGCCCGTGTATTTCCATTATTATTTTTTGTTCATCACGCCTCGAACTGATCACAATATTGAAGCCTATAAGAATCACGCTTGCCGTACAGAGCTTATATCTTTATCCAAATTATAAATAATGTACACATGATCACATAAATTTATGATTTTATATGAATTGGTTACATACAAAATTATGTTCGTATTTGATTTTTATGGAAAAAATAAATTTGTCTACACATGAAGAGCATGTTGAATACTATATTCAAATTATAAACATGTTGTAGTATTGCATAAACTTTAATATCAAGTGGTTCGAGTTTGTCATAGTTTAATATTTGTTGTGACAACCCAAGCCTCTATACTCAAGTCGTTAGCTTGCGTACTATCACCTTTTGGTGGGCATATGCTCACTTATACCTCACGACTTTCGGACGTGTCCTCCAATATTCGAACCCAAGATCTTCATCATATGGGAGACTTAAGTTGAATCTTGTCTAATTAGTACCAGGATCCAACTAAAGTCTCCCATATAGGCCAATGGTTAACCATGTAGGCCCATAATTTCCTCGAAGCCACACTAAAGGCGTACTTTAATTGGTTCAACTTTATCCGGTACTTCTTTAAGATTTTGAAAGTGGCTTCTCGGTGTTCGATGTGGTTCACAGTCTTGAGGCTTTTTACTAACATGTCATCAATGTATACCTTCATTGTCTTGCCTATAAAGTTGGCAAACATCTTGTTGACTAGCCACTGATAAGTAGCCACAACATTTTTCAGGCCAAACAACATCACTTTGTAGCAGCAAAGGCCTCTATCAGTGATGAATGGAGCGTTCTCCTTGTTAGCTGGGTACATGGGATTTGGTTGTACCCTGAGTATGCATCCATGAAGCTCAAGAGCTGATGTCCTACACTGGAGTCAAACAACTGGTCGATCCTCAAAAGCGGGAAGCTATACTTTTGGCATGCTTGGTTGAGATTGGCGAAATCTATGGAGACTCTCTACTTGCTGTTGGGCTTTTTTACCAAGAATGGGTTGGATATCCACCTTGGCTATACCGTCTCCCTTATGGACCATTGGATATAAGTTTTTGCAAACTCTTGGCCTATTTCTTTTCTCCTCACGTCCCTACCTAGGCAATTCACGTGTGCGATGTCGCCTCGCTTTACCACGTATATGTTCTCATTCATGCCTAGGTTGAGATGCATCTGTTGTACTTGATGAGCGTTTCTTCTCTCAACATAAAAGTCCATTGATTCCTCGTGGTATGGTCTGGACATGCAATTCTTAGTGTTGTGGTTGTAGGTTCAATGGTAGGTGTAGTATTGCCTATTTCTATGCTCCTTGCTTCTTCCCTGGATTATTTGGTTGTCTTTAGGCTTCATATCTGACTTTCTCATATGCCAATGAGGACACTGCATTTAATATGGCAGTGGCTAGTGCCGATCTGAGCTGGGGGTGATGGTATGTCCTGCTTGGGTCCTCGCTGGTTTACCAAGTGTGATACAGGACCTCACCGCTGTCTCTGAGGTAGTGGGAGTCCCAACGAAGTTTGCTTGCTATGGTCAATCAGTTCCTCGTTGACAAATTCGCTCCTCATCATTTCCACCAAGGCATCATAGGAGGTAGGGTTCTTGTTTCGTACGTCTTTCCAAAAGAGGGTGTCCATGTTAAGGCCTCCTCTCAGAGCTGAAAGGGCCTTCCTAACTGTGACCTACTCTCAATATGTCATTTCATCCGTGTATTGAGCCAGGTAGCTTTTCAAAGTTTTGCCTGCCTGCTGCCTCATGTCTTGCAACCTCTAAATTGGGCTTTTTCCTTTTTTACTAGAAATATATTGGTTCAGAAAGACCTTCTTGAGATCTGGCCAACTTCTGATCTTGCCAGCCGAAATGCGGCTAAACTAAATTTTAGCAACCCCGATCAATGTGAGATGGAACACTATGTACTGTGGCGTCGACGAGGCTCCACTTAGAGACATATGGGTCTTGTAATTGTTGAGCTTTGCCGGTCGCCTTTTCCTTCATATTTGGGTATCTTTGGTGGCACGAAGTGATTTGGGACAATGGCGTTTCTCAACTCTTAGGAAAATGGAAGACTTTTGTCATCATCTTCCAATTTAAAGGATCTGCATGGACCGTCTGAATCATTATTCTAAGCTTGGTAATGAAGGGGTAGTGAAGTTTTCGCTTGATTTCTCAAGTTTACAGCTTTCATTCTTTCCCGTCTATTTCTAGGTGGAGGAGGAGGAGGAACCCCCTGAGATTCATATCCTTGATCACTGTTTAGTCCTTTTTGAATGTAGGGGGTCCACGTTCTTGAGCATATTCTTGGGAAAAGTCACCCTTTTGTGGCATGTTGTCACTAGGTTGGCTAGTGGCATAATTTGTAGACGTATCCATTCCCACTTCCCTTTCTACTGGGCTGAACTCCCTTCTGTACATTTGAGGGTGGTCCCCATGTCATTTTTCCTCGCCTTCTTAGGGAACATTCCCTGCTGGGGCATTCGATACCCAGCTTGTTGGTGCATCTGTAAGAGTAACTGTTGCATGGTAGCATTTTGCTGGGCCATGTTCCTCATGTTTGTGGCCATCTCCCACACTTCCTTGGCTAGACATGTAGTGATACCACCTCGTCTGTGTTGGTGATGGGGGCGATGCATGTTCACATTTGTTTGGAGGACTTCTTCTTTAGAAGCCTCATGTTGTCTTTTTCTGCCTTGCGAGCTGTAGTAGCTGGAACTCATAATGTGTTCTTCACTTTGAGGTAAAGATAAGTTTCTAAGTACTTCTTTTCTGTAGTGGTTCTTTCTTCAAAAACCAGGCCTTTCTTCAAGGCTCTACTTACTTTTGATGGCTTTTACTACAAGGACACTCGTGGTTATAGTGTCGAGTTTCCCACAGGCGGTGTCAATCTGTTGATCACAAAAAAATGTACCAATGACGTGGCCAACAGATTCTAAGGCCTCTCACGTCCACGCAAGTTTGGTTCCTACATATTTGGACAAATTGTTAGTCACACTGGCCTTCTTCGATTGGGTTGGAGTTAGCCACATACACTCGACAGTCAAGTCAATTAGATAAATAATTATATGAGTGTGGGAGAGCTTTAAACGTGAGCTTCCAATATAAAAAAGGGGTTGGCTTTGGGAAGAAATGAGTAGAAAGTATGGTAGCAATATTATAGTTTTGAGAGTCTAAACTTGCATTACTTTTGGTAGTCACTAAATGTGAGCTTTTATGGTTAGGCAAGACGAATGAAGGACGTTTGATGACAACGTGTGTGGTTTTCATCCAAATGATTGACCTTTCTTGTCATATGCATCAATCAACATAGCCTTAAATGTTAATACCACTTTTGTATCTCTAAGGCCTAACTGCGACCTTAGACTTAACCAAATAAGTTGGCGGCGACGGCAGTGACAATGAGTTGTTTTGTCAATCTCATAATACAAGATTTGTTTAAGCTTCCTTCACCACCTCATTCTGAACCGGCTCTTCTATGGGGTCCGCGTGTAATGGGGTCGATCCAGCTTCGCTTCGTGGGAAAAGTGGGTCGTCCAAGCTTGAGCTCGCCTCATGTTAATGTATAGGGTGTGGGACCGCCGAACCGTTTGTCACGTAGGATGATTAAAACCACGTGATAACATGACTATTAAGTTGTAAATTTGTCGGGTCGACCTTGGAATTTTGCTTTTCCTTTTCTTTTTTTGATAGTCTTTTATCACCAATTCGACAGTGATCAGTACCTTCAAACCTCGACTTCTTATGATATTATTATTTTCGAGTCGACGTTTGTGCGAGTTTTCAAAAGTTGATTAGTCCACATTTTGCTCTCAGCATAGCACTACAAAAAAGTCTGAAAATAGTTATCACGTGTTGGCCATGGGATGGCCCGCCATTCACCTTTCTGCATTTGACTCTCGAAACACGTCCACATGTAATAACACAACCCAAATTCTTGGTACAATTCCATTTTTCAACACTGTTAATCACAGATTACACCCAAATTCCACTTTCGCCGAATTCTGAGCCAATCGTACAATTCAATTCTCTTTTTCTTTCTGTACATTTTCGTATCTACATTGTATCTGTGTGAAAAAACTACCGTCAAATAATAACCACTTTGTTAGGGATTGTGGATTCTAGGTGTCATCAAGTTTTTTTTAATGGAAAACATAGAAACATTATTAGCTGCACTAGCTCAATTTGACGACGATGAGACTGTTGTAACAACCGGAAAGCCGGAAGATTGTAGATCATTGCCGGCTGTTCGGGAAATGGAGGACTCACAGCTGAGAGGAGTTATGATGGGTGTATCGGCAGATTCTGTTGATGAGAAGACGCCGGCTGTAGTAAATCCGCCTCTGGTGGCTTTGTCGACAGGGCAGATGATTGAGAATACGAAGAACAAAAGGGGACGGCCTCCGAGGGGGCAGGTGGGTGTCAAGCCTCCTCCTGTGAAGAGGAAAAAGGTGGAGGAGGAGGAAGATGTTTGTTTCATTTGCTTTGATGGGGGTTCTCTTGTCCTTTGTGATCGCAAGTGAGTTGAATTTTGGTGAATTGCTTTAAGATTTTCAATATTTTGTGAGGATTTTTAAACCTTTTTTCTTAGTTTGATTTAGTAGTTCTTTGGGACTGTTTATAGATATTTTTGTTAGTGTAATTTCATTTTATTAACTTCTGAAACTAGGAAAAGAAAGATTTGTGATGAATAGAAGTTTCTTTAGTTGTTATTTGAATTTTTGTTTATTAATGGATAGGGGCTGTCCAAAGGCGTATCATCCTGCTTGTGTTAAGCGGGACGAAGCATTTTTTAGATCAAAGGCCAAGTGGAATTGCGGTATGTTGCTCTTCTATCTGTATGAAATTAATAAAGTCCGCTATTTCCATCTTTCTGGTGGTATTATTAAGTTCTTGTGAGAATTTTGGTTAGGCTTCATTTGAGCTTGAAAGGTGCATCTTTGGGGAGCCCATCATGTTTACTCAGTATCTTTTCACATATTATGGTGAAAGTTCAAGTCTTTAGTGTTTATGGGAATTCCCTTAATTTGTAGAGCTTCATTCTTTAGTAACATATTTAGTAAAGATGTTTTGGACATACATACATACATTGTCATTAAATTATAAAAGTTGCATTTGTGTATTTAGAAGGATATTGAGATTGAAGTTATTTAGTTTCTTTTTGTAACCCTACTATTATGTTCTAATTTTCGGTTTCTTTCCCATTACGTGTGAATAGTTTTTCATGCATATTTTCTTAATGTCTTGAATACTACGAAATCAGATGTTTATAGAATACCTTTGCCCTGATTTACTAGCAGCACTCCATGTAATATTCTAATTGTGATATTGCTTTCAGGTTGGCACATATGTAGTGTATGTCGGAAGGCTTCCCATTATTTGTGCTATACTTGCACTTATTCATTGTGTAAAGGATGCACCAAAGATGCAGATTATGTGTGTGTTAGAGGAAACAAAGGCTTTTGCAAAACATGCATGAAGACTATCATGCTAATTGAAAATAAAGACCAAGCCAACAATGAATCAGTATGCACATTTGTCTCCTTTACATGTTCTTAAACTGAAATATAATTACCTTTTAATATTTCTTTGCTTTTATTGTGTCAGGTTCATTCTTAGGATTGACACTAGCCTGTATGGTTTACTAAAGACCTTTTTATTATGAACATGTTTAATTGTGTTTAGTCGTCATCTTTTAGTTCCACTATTCTGGGGAAGGCAGCTGGATTTAGTGTCTACTTTTGTTTTCTAAAGTAACAATGCTTGTATGCATTATATTATTTTAGCCAAAGGTTGTACCAACCTGGAAAATTGGCATTTTTTCAATTATTGTTGTTTTTGCACATTCATGGTAATTAGTTTTAAAGTTTAGTTTTGATTGTTACTAGAATTCTTTTGGAACTGAGTTGACATCCATTTTCTATTTAGAATCAAATTGAGGATTTGAAGCTTGGGAGGCTGCAATAAATATCAGTTTATTGTCAGTTTGCTTATTGTGAAGTAAGCCATTTTGGAATGTTCGGGTCTAAATCTCCATTCTGTGCAATTGTTGGAATTGTATATAGTTCACAAATTATATGTAGATTTATGCATAGCTGGATAAAAACAGCACTATTTGTCAAAACTTTTTGCCTAGAATGATGAGACCTATCTATGTGTCCTTTACAAGTGGTAGTGTAACAGAGATGTCATGGCACACACAATTAGAGCGTTGCACTCGTGAATGATGCCACTTTTGGCAAATAACTGACGTGATCTCTTCTCTCTCCTAGGATATCACGTGTAATAAATGTTAGAAAGTGCATGTTGGAAAGCTTAAATTATAATTTAAGCTTGTGATACATATTTTTTATCCACACATTTCATAGAACCAAAACTAACTACCTATTTATTATTCACATATTCCGTAGAACCTACTACTTATAAGTACTTAAAATCACTACCAATCATACCTAAAATCTATGTTTGATGTATTTGTTCACCATGAAAGCTCAAGTAAAATTCTCATGCCTTTAAAGACACTGTTTGATAACGTGTCCTAATCCAGATTCTTAGTAATTATGAACTTTTATATAGAATTTCTTGTGAAGTTACAAACAAATCTCTTCTTCTACTAAATATCATACAAGTTCTTTGGTGTCTTATAGTTGAATTGAAGTTTTTATATTGATGCCATTGTACTTCACTCAATAAAGAAATGCTCGACATTTGCATACAGCCTAAGAGCCTTTACGAATTTGTGCTGCTGAAATTTATAGATATTTGCAATATGAGAATGTCATGGTCTGGATGAAAATATCAGAATAGATGCATGGGAAGTATTGATGTTAAAAGGCCACATGTAGACTGGTTCGACATATATACGCTACATATTGGGCCGGATTACGAGTTATACCAAATGCCTTGCTTGCCTGTGGACATGTAGTGCAGTAGAAACTTTATGCTGACGATTCTACTGGAATTAATCTATGCAGGTTCAAGTAGATTTTGATGACAAAACTAGCTGGGAGTATCTTTTCAAGATGTATTGGACTTACTTGAAAGAGAAACTATCGTTGACAATGAGTGAGGTTACTCAAGCTAAAAACCCCAGAAAGGGTGTGGGTATAGTGCCTTGTAAGCTACAATCAACTCATGTACATCATAATGCCCACAATGGAAAAGTTGCTAATTCATATGGGTCTTGTGAGCATTTGGAGTTGAATAAGTCCGAGGAACAGCTTAGTTTTCTGAACAAGGATCAATTGAGCACAAAAATGTCGGACAGAGACACAGAAAAACCGAGTAGAGCTAAAGGGGCAGATGAGCCAAGTCATAACAATGACATAGTGGAGCCAAGCATTGAGGAAGGCTCTGATAACCTAATCATTGACAAAGACATGGACAAGCCTTGTATTGACAAAGATACAGACAAGCCAAGCACTGAAAAAGACCATAAGTCAAACATTGAAAAAAACGCGTGCCTGCCAAATACTGACAAAGTCACTGAATGGGCATCTAAAGACTTACTGGAGTTTGTTTCATACATGAAAAATGGTGATACAAAAGTGCTTTCACAGTTTGATGTCCAGTCACTCTTACTTGACTACATAAAGAGAAATAACCTTCGGGATCCTCGTCAGAAGAGTCAAATTATTTGTGATTCAAGACTCAAAAATCTCTTTGGGAAACCGCGTGTTGGTCACATTGAAATGTTAAAGCTTCTTGAATTCCAATTTCTCATTAAGGATGATACTCAGAAAAATGCTTTTATTCCAGCTGGATTTGTTGGCGCAGTTGCAAATGACCTAGAGTTTGGTGGAAACAGTTATGACTTACTAAAAGCAAATAAGAGTAGAAAAAAGAAAATGAGCAAAAAGGGTGAAGAGAAACAACCCCAGACAAATTTTGATGAATATGCTGCGATTGATATGTACAACATTAATTTGATTTATTTACGACGTAATTTAATGGAGAATCTTATTCAAGATAAGGAGAAGTTCCAAGATAAGGTGATTGGCTCGATTGTGCGAATCCGAATATCAAGTAATGATCAGAAGCAAGAAATATACAGGCTTGTCCATGTTGTTGGTATACATGCATACTTCATTCAAATTATACTTTTGGTTTTCTTTTAACTCTTCTATCTAGAGGCAAACATTTTCTGAATTAAAGCAATATTGTCACCTGGAATCTCAGGTACAAGTAAGGTGTCTGAGCCTTATAAAATTGGTGTCAGGACAATAGATATCATGCTTGAAGTTTTGAACTTAGACAAGAAAGAGGCAATAGCCATTGATGCTATTTCAAATCAAGAGTTCTCTGAGGTACACATAAAAATTCGACAAATTTCTCTTCCTTTTTCCAGTGCATTTATCTGAAATTTACAAAACAACAACCAGTTTCGTAATCTCAAATCTCTCTTTGAAACAGCAGCAGTGGTGGTGGTAGTAATAATTTAAGCTTCAGAAAAGTTCTTTCTGTTCTGAACTTTGTGTAGTGTGTATGCCTGAAAGATTATACCTACTACCACCATCACTACTGCTTCAGGGAAAGACTTTAAATATGGAAGTGTTTGTTTGTTTCTAAGTTTCAAATACCTTTAGAACTTTTAGAGTATTGCATTTTATAAATCCTTCACAGTGAAAGACAGAATGCCAAAGATATGATTTCTTAATCTTGAGACCATGTTAAATAAACTTGGGTAAGTATTTCTTGTTATTTTGTTTCTTAATAAACCATAATGTGAAAGTATTAGTTAAAAATATATTCTAGGTGCGATTGGCATGCATTTCAATGTCATAGCTATTACAGCAACGTCACCGTAGCAGATATTATGTAAAATTATCTAATCATATCAGTTCCAGGATTAAATGCATTAGGCAATGATTGTTAACCTGTTTGCACATCTAGAAACAAGGATATTTTTGTGTACACCAACCTTTTATTGCTTTATATTTTGGAGATATCATATTGTGCTCGATTGACCTTTTTAACATTCAGGATGAGTGCAGACGATTACGTCAGAGCATAAGATGTGGGCTTGCAAAGCTATTTACTGTCGTAAGTAGGCTTGTTGGCATTATTTCATGGTTTGAGAAGATTAAACCCTTCTTGCCCTTTATAATTGTTCTTGGATGTAGGGTGAGATACAAAGGAAAGCCATAGCACTCCTAGAAGTCAGGCTCAATGATGTAAGTGTTGGCCGTTGTTTTATATTTTGATTATGGAGACGTCTTGATTTAAAGTGAACCATAAACGTCATGTTTCTATCATTTGTCTTCTTCTTCCTCATCCCCACCCCCTATGCTATCGTGTGGCACTTCTCTTCTCTCTCTTTTTATTTGGTTGAGGGTTTGAATTAGACAAATAAGCAGATTGTTTGTCTTTGATTCTGGGAACAGTGGGTTGACAAAATGAAAAGTTGACAACATGCTTAAATCTTTAGGATGACCAAAATTAATGATATTCATGATGCTTGCTTGGCTAAGCTTTTAAGTGGTTACAAGTAGTAGGTCCCAAAGAATGTGTGGTTAAAAAATTGATAAAAGTTGTGAGTCTTAAGAAATGTGTGGTTGAAAAGGATGTTTGACCAACTTATAGGCACTTAAAAGCTTTGCCAAACATACACGTGCACTTTTACCAAAGTTAGTCTTCATAGTTGGTGATTGCATATCTCTCTCTTCCCTCTTGCACTCTCTGGGCTAAACTTGCTCTGCAAGATCGAAAGGCCCAGAAGATTTTTGCTTGATTTGAATGGGAAGTGCAATAGAAGAACTCTCTAGCCAGGCATAGGGAGCTCACCAATATTAGATGCCTGGAATATATTTCATTCACACACACATAACATTTAGCCTCGACTGATGTAAAAATTGTCCTTGGAAGTCATTAAAAATCATAAAGAAATTGCATGAAAAATATTGGCGAGCCAACTTGCAGCCTGTTTTGCTTTGCGTGAAGAAATTGCTTGATGGTGGAGATTGCCCCTTGTACTGTGCTTTGTGTATGGTTTATCAACAGTCAGTGTGATGAAGGTTGTCTCACCTGTGTGTAGAAGTTAGAAATACATGCTAAGGAAGAATATGTTCATTTTTTTTGTGGTTTTTTTTTTTTTTTTTGTGGTTGGGGTGGGGGGGGGGGGGGGTGGGGAAAGGTGAAATTGACTTTTTATTATGTAACTACTCCTTTTTTATAATAAATATATATGTGCAAGACATCTTTTACTTTGACATTTAGGGTGTATTTGAGCCACATTATTTTGGAATAGTAGATTGATGGAGAATGTGTGATAGAAAAAGAAAGAAAAGTTATTGATATGATGAAAAATATTATTTTATTGAAGAATGTGTGGTTGAAAATGAGTAGAAGAATGAGAATGAAAATTTTAATGTGGCTCAAACAGGGACTTATAATAAAATATTTATAAAAATATGTATTTCTTTGGCTTATTTCTATGCGTATTCTAGTTTTGATTTGTTCTTAGTTTCTGTTTCAAATGCAGTTGCTGGAGGCAGAGATAGTGAGGCTGAATCATCTTCGTGATCGTGCTAGTGAGAAGGGGCATAAGAAGGAATATCCTTTCTTTATTATTTTGCATTTTAGAGCATGGAATGATGTTTGTGCTCCGAGTTCAATAAAAAGCAATGTAGTTCCTGTATAGGGAAGCTGCTAGAAGTAAAAATATCTATTATACTCAAAAATATGATTTACAGGTTTAAAGATGAAGAGGCTCCATGGAAATTTTCTCTATTATTATACTATTGCTTGAAAAGGACCAAAAAAAAAAGGAAAAAAAAGGAATTTACTGAAAGGTTGTTTTTGACATTGTTGACATGATAACCCAGCACTAAATATACTTTCTAGAATTGGGACTAGAATAGATATATTTGCCTTCTGGAGAGGTTTGCCAACGAGCTGCAGAGGGAACCAGGTCAACTTCCATACTATATTAGTAGTGTATATAAGATACAATGCATATGTTTCACATCCTGCCTCTTTTGTCATAAAGATCAAACATTATTATGTCTTTGACACTGTCAAGTTCCGAATATGGATAAGAAATGCTCAAATTATGAACTTAGAATTGTGACTTTAAGTTAAAGTTGGATGAGATCAGATGCCACCTTTGGATATTATGTTATTCATCACGCTTAAACATTGAATTATTCAAGGATATTTACATTAATGACGAATAAATCACTTGGTCATAAAAAACTGTGTAGGCTATTGGTTTTTTTTTTTTTTTAAAGTTGACGCAATGGTTTTACATTTAGGTAATAACCAGAAGTCATTTGTCTTAACTCATTGCTTGCATGATTTCAGTTCACTGCTCATATAGATCTCCATTAACTCTTGATTTTTTATTTTTATTTTTTTCCCTGATGACTCATGCTGTGTCCTCAAACTCTGATGTTGTTTTAGCAATGCAATTCGCAATTTAAGGCTACGGGCTAGCAGTCCTCCATTATCCCATTTCCCTTATTTTCTCTGGTTAAGAGGAGAATTACCAATTCAAGTTTGGGTGTGTTTGTCTTCTCTTTTTTCTTGTAACCGTAACTTTGGCGTGACAAATAGATCTTTGCCTTTATCTCTCGGATTATTTTTCAAACCTCACCTTTTTTTTAAGGGCTGCTTTCCATTTTGAGTAAATCCAGAAACATTTGGCCTGGCATACCCATCTGCATACTATGATCAGCATCACTGAAAATCCTAATTAACAAGAAATGCAAATGAAACGACTAGTGGAAAGACAAAAGAGTTCCCATTTCCCTACGGGCTAGCAGTCCTCCATTATCCCATTTCCCTTATTTTCTCTGGTTAAGAGGAGAATTACCAATTCAAGTTTGGGTGTGTTTATCTTCTCTTTTTTCTTGTAACCGTAACTTTGGCGTGACAAAAAGATCTTTGCCTTTATCTCTTGGGTTTCTTGACTATTTCACGCTCAGAGTATACGTAGAGAAGTTACAGCTTCTGAAGTCACCCGAGGAACGCCAAAGGAGACTTAGTGAAGTACCAGAGGTTCATGCTGATCCAAAAATGGATCCGAATTATGAATCAGAAGATGATGCTGAAGGTGCTAATAACAGTAAGCAAGGTATGTTACATTATGGAGCTTTTAAACATGGAACTCTTTCGTCTTTCCACTAGTCGTTTCATTTGCATTTCTTGTTAATTAGGATTTTCAGTGATGCTGATCATGTTATGCAGATGGGTATGCCAGGCCAAATGTTTCTGGATTTACTCAAAATGGAAAGCAACCCTTAAAAAAAGGTGAGGTTTCAAAAATAATCCAGTATAGCTCATATGCAAGTTAGAGACACCGTAACTTAACTATAGAGTTCTGTAAATATATCTTTCTCAGGTAAAGAAGAGGGGTCTATCCAGACACTGAGTAGAGTGAATGAGAGAGCAGATGGGTCTGGATCATACTGGTCACAGAAACATGCAAGTCCATTTAATATTAGTATATTAGCAAATGATGGCAGGAGTGATCAAGGCATGCAGGTGTCTGGATCAGAAACTTCAACTGCAACAGTGTCCCTGGAAAACTCACCTTATGCTAAGAACTTTGAAACTGAAAAATTGTGGCATTATCATGACCCTAGTAGTAAAATTCAAGGACCATTTTCCATTGTGCAGCTGCGTAAGTGGAGTACAACTGGACTCTTCCCACCTGATATGAGGATATGGACAAATAATGAGCACTATGATTCCTTGCTTCTGACTGATGCTTTATGTGGGCAGTTTCATGGATCATCAGAGGTGCCGTGCAACTTCTCTGCACTGCCACAGGAACATATGGCTTCCCCAGATGATAAATTACTTAATTGCGACACTAAGAGGAGTAAGGATATAAATAAAACTGGTAGAGACAGTAATCCAACAGGCGCAGCGTTGCACTGTAGTAATTTAAATGTTTTGTCCAATAAAAATACCAAATTTGTGAGGGCAGATGGATCTGGTTCCTCCTCGTGGCCGCTATGTTGGGATTTGTTGAATGATAATAATTCTAGTACTGGCAAAGTCCAAGCAAGTAGTGTGGTTCCTTCAAGTCTTGGGCAAACATATATAGCTCATCTCAATCGAGGCCACAAAAGTGATGGGTTTGACTATGGTCCACAATGTGGAGAGAAGAATACAAGTAGACCAGCGGAAGTTGAGGTGAGTGGTGGGCATGATTGTGAAGATCAATCTAATAATCGGAGTCAACTTGGTCGACTTTCTAAGGAAAATGTGAGATCATCACCCATTAATTTAAACTCGAGTATCATGGATTCTACCTCTGATTTTGCTGATATGGCCAAGCTGCCTAGCTCATCTAAACAGGATGGCTACATTGATATCTCAGATCTTCCTAGTCCTACACCCCGGACAAGCAACAATGAATGGGAAGTTCAGACAGCTGAAAGACAGCCGTCAATGTCTTCAGATTTTCCGATGCAAAATTCAGATATCATGGAGGTGCCAACTCCTACCCCCAAGTCAAACAATGAAGATCAGGGAGGTCAGGTTGCATTGACTAAGAAAACTGCTTTGATGAGTTCGCCTGCTCCAAATACTGGCCCTAGCTGGGGCAGTGCTTCTAGTCTAGTCGCGACTGGGGCACAACTGCCTAAAATAGTCGATGAATGGTGTGGATCTTCCCCTACACCAGCTAGACAATTTGTTCAGGAATGGGATTCTGCTCTCGTCTCTTCTTCTTCACTGAAAACTCCTGAAGTTACACATGCACATTTTACTACTGCAACTTCAGATAGTAACCAATTTACTCATTCTCCTCCATCCCTTCCTGTCCCAACTTTACCTGATTGGCAGCTATCAATTAATGAGCCGATTGAGTTTGATGCTTTGGGTGAGGATTCAGTGTCAGATTTGT
The DNA here is from genome assembly GCA_035079005.1 of Fraxinus americana. Lineage (NCBI taxonomy): Eukaryota > Viridiplantae > Streptophyta > Magnoliopsida > Lamiales > Oleaceae > Fraxinus > Fraxinus americana. The sequence goes on along the minus strand of CM068715.1, from coordinate 14,809,038 downwards.
GGGCTGAAGTTGATGCTATGGAATCACAAGGTGTCTTCCCTTCTCCCGCTTCAGCCATGAAATTCGGTAAGGAATTGATGGAAGATTTTAAAGATGATTGTTTTAGTTCAATTGAGGATTTCAGTCCTACACCTGATCCTGGAAAAAGTGATGCATTGAGCTCCACGGAGGAGATACAACTAAATTGTCAGTTTTCCATGGGATGCAAACCAATTGGTTTATCCAACCCAGATCCTCTTGATCCTTTGAGGAGGTCTAGTGTACATTCATCTGCAAGTAGTGAGGGAGAAACTAATTTTCCAGTTTACCAAGGGGAAGCTGGATCAGAATTCCATCCTCCCGGACAAAAGATCATGAGTCAAGACATGGTTGGCACAACTATGGCTCTCGGCACGGGATCAGAAGCTACGGACTCTGGTCGGGTAATGGTGCAGGGTAACATTAATCTGGTGACCGTGCAGGGTAATGTTAATCTGGTCTTGGGAGGACCTTCTCAGGGAATTACCGATCTTGGTTGGGGAACAAACCAAGGGACAGCATGGGGAAATCAAAACACAAATTGCAGTGCTCCAAATGGAAGTCTACCATGGGATGGCCAACGAAAATATGGTGGGGAAAGGTTTCCGTGCCCTAGAGATTGGGCTTATTTAGGTGGGGAACCTGGATTTGGGAGGGGCAGACCTACGTGGGGCAGGCAGCCGTATGGTGGTGGAGGATATTCTAGGCCTCTTCCCAAGGGGCAGCGAGTATGTAAATTCTACGAGAGTGGGCGTTGCAAAAAGGGAGCATTCTGCGACTATCTACACCCATGACTGCTGAGTTCACTGTTGCAGTTAATTGTTTAGTTCTGAACAGACTTTCTAGTGAGAATATTCATGTGTTTCGGATATGAAATTCATTTGAAGCTTGAGGCAATGGTTGAGCCGGCTGATATTTGAACAAGAATGCTGGATTAGTCAGCAAGGCGAGGGTATGATGCTTTCAGATTTTGTTACATAGACAGGACCTTGATCCAGATAAAGCTGTCCGTCTTGTGACGCACAGCTCATTTTGAGCTGTGCAATGAGGCGCACACACCCCACGATGCAATTCCCTCTACACAAAATATATTGGCTAGAAACTGCATTATTCAAAAATTACACCAATATTAGTAGGTAAGTTTAGAAGACAATTGAGGATGAACTACATATTGATGGAGTAATAAAGGGAAATTTTCTACGTAAATTGGAATTTATTTACTATTCAAAATGTCCAATAATTCATATATTGGACCTTGTGAACCTCTTGGTAAGATGATGTCTACATAGCACTTCATAAGTTCCATATAAATTAAACTCATAAAAATTTCATGGATGGATTTTTTATTTTTTTGTTGATGTAGTAATCCGTAGCCTCTACCCGTTCGGAGCCTCGACCACTACGAAGGGGCGGAGGCTCGACCACTGTGAGTGCGCATTAGGTAAACTTCATTCCATGTACAGTAGTCCGCAAACCACACATGAGAGGTAAATCGCATTAGGTAAGCCCGGTGTGACGAGCTCAACTAAGAAAGTGTTGGCACGAGATTCAAACTCGTGACATTTGATCTTCGCGTTCACCTGCTCCATCAATTCGACCACCTCCGAATGAGTTAATTCACAAGGGATAGGATGTGTAATGCTCCAAATTTAAAATTTTGTCCATCCTCAAATAAAGTAAAATAGAAGCTTAAAATATACTCGACTATGTATGTAATTCAACATTTCCTCAAAGTGAATATTTAAATCACAAAATTTAAATAGGTTAATGGAAAAAAAAATAACATTTGTTTCATTAATTCCACATATCTTATATTTAGCTTTTGAGTGGGTGTGTGTTAGACACTTTCAATTTCATTGATAGTACTTGAATTAAGTAATGTATTTCAGCTTTCAAAGTTTCTTTTTCAAATAATTCCAAATTCCATGTGTGTAAATATAGTCTCATAGCACTCAGATTGTTCTCTTGATTTTTCAATTTCTTTTCTCGAAAATGAATTAAACAAGTGATATGTACTATTAGTGTTGTTGCTGCGAGAGAAAAGAATTTTTTGTTGAATCCATTTCAAGTGGGAAGGAAGGGCTAGTGCCGCCGCCGCCACCACCACCGCCACCACCACCACCACCACCACAACAACTACTACTACCATTACCACTATCACGACTACGACCACGAACACGACCACCACTACTGCTACTACTACTGCTACTGCTACTAATATGTACTACTACTATTGTTGTTGTTGTTGCTGCTGCTGCTAGTACTACCACCACAACCACAACCACAACAACAACTGTCACTGCCACTGATACCACTACTACTATTAATATGTACTACTATCACCACCACTGTCTACCACTACTACTACGAATACCGCTACCACGACGACTACTACTGCTGCTACTGCTACCACGACTACTACTACTACTGCTGCTGCCACGATTACTACTACCACCACCACTACAACTACTACTGTTGTTGTTGCTGCTGTTGGTAGCACTACTACCACTACTACTACCGCTACTACTGCTGCTGCTGTTGCTACTACAATTATTATTATTATTTTATTTTGTCATTTCTTCTATTTTTTGTATCATTTTTATTTTCAAATGTAGTTTTCACTCTACATTGTAGGCAGTATTTTTCTTTGATAGATGATATCATAAACATTGGTAATGAGTAGGGCCAAATTAGGGTTAATTACCCCAATTGTCACTGAACTTTATCTAAAGTTTCCACCTGATCACTGAATTTTAAAAACTATGTGGTTGCCGAACTAACTTCTATTAAAAAACTTGACAGAACTGATGATGTGGTTAACGGAAAATCTTACGTGGCACGTTTGTGAGTGACGTGAAATTTTTGGTGATGGATGGGATTGTAATTTCGAAAGTTCAATGACTAATCGCATAAGATGTATAAAGTTCAGTGACCTGGTGGAAACCATAGGTAAAGTTCAGTGACCAGTGGAAACCGTAGGTAAAGTCCAGTGACGGTTAGGGTAATTAAGCTACGAACTGTATAAAGTTCAGTGACCTGGTGAAAACCGCAGGTAAAGTTTAGTGACCTAATGGAAACTTTAGGTAAAGTTCAGTGACGGTTAAGGTAATTTACCTAATTTTGAAGCTAAGTTGCTTCGGATATTTATTGGGAGTCTCTTTATAGTAATACACCAAAATATCTGACTAGTAAGTCTATTTATTGTCCTAGAGATATCGCAATGCCAATGCTATTTTGGCATATCTTGTTCACGGGTTTTGTGGTGTCAGACTAGTTAGTCTGCTTACATCATTATTCTTTTTTCGAAAATTGAATAACAAGGAGATCTAATTGACATTTCTTTTTCAGAAACCCTTTATTGATAGTGCTAAGCATCTTACAGAGGATGTTGTATCTGTGATTATGGTTGGTGATAGAATTGAGCAATATATTTTAATAATCATCACATCTACTTGTGAAGATGGAGCTACGATCTTACTACAAAATTCTTTTGTTCAAAATCGAATAACATGGGGATCTAATTGATATTTCTTTTTCAGAAACCCTTCGTTGATAGTGCTGAGCATCTTACAGAGGCTATTGTATCTGTGATTCTGGCTAGCAATATATTTTATACTTCCCATGTCTGGGTAAAGTTCAATGACCTGATGGAAATCGTAGTTCATTCTACAATTATATAAAATAATTTAAAAAAATAAAAATAAAAACTGGACATAGGTAAAGTTTAGTGACCATTTCATTTAAACATGTTCCTAGGGTGGGAATCTCTTAAGAATGGGATAATTACCCCAGTGATCATTGAACTTTATCTAAAGTTTCTACCAGGTCACTGAACTTTATTTACAGTTTCCACCAGGTCACATAATTTTATACATCTTATGCGGCTAGTCATTGAATTTTCGAAACTACAATCTCATCCATTACTAAAAATCCCACGTCACTCACAAATGTGTCACGTAGGATATTCTGTTAGCCACATCATCATTTCTGTCAACTTTTTTAACGAAAGTTAGTTCGGTGACGGATGTGGTTGCATTTTCGAAAGTTCAGTGACTAACCACGTAGTTTTTAAAGTTCAATAAGCTGGTGGAAACTTTCGGTAAAATTCAGTGACCATTGGGGTAATTATCCAGCCAAATTACTCAAGACTAGTTTCATACTACAATATAGGTAACTTTTTCAAGCGTGCCAAAATTAGCGTAATGCCTTTCACCTTTTTAAGCCAATGATAAAAATCGAAAAATAGTAAAGTGGTGATATTCTTGATTTTGGATGCATCTAATAACCCTCGAACTTATTTTAAATGTATTTCCAGTATGATTTTAATTGGGGTGATTAGTATGATAAATACAAACTACCAGTCTTAAAGAGTCTAAAGATGGTTAATTTGCATAGCTAATGTGAAAGTTATTCAAAAGTGCAATCAAGAATGAATTCATGCTCAGTATGTTCAAAAGCCAAGTATAAAATAATATGATTCACGTAATAATTCAAAATTTGAGAAATCACAACATAATAAACCTATCATCATCAAATTTTTTTGAATTAATTTTTTTTTTTCAAAATTTCTTCTCAATTTAACCTATATTAATCACACGCAATTCAACCATGAAGGTTAAATTTCAAGAGATCTAGTTTTTCACCCTCAAATTTAATTCGTGCATTGTTCACTATGCAGCACCATTAGGCCCAAAACATAGAAACTAAGTAAAAGAGGAATTTTAGAATCGTAGGAAAAATGCTGAACGTTGGAATATGTTTTGAAAATTTAGAATCTTTTTCTTTCCTTTTCTCCTCCAAAAGGGATCTCTTGTTCTTGGTGCCAATTTTTCTACAATTTAGATTATAAGCAACATTAGTAACAATTAATAAACAATAATTTTAAGTCTATATTTGTAATTGACAATTTTTTAAGTCAAAATATGATTTATTTAGTCCAAGTTATATCAAACATAGTTTGGGATTGATAGAATCCTAAAAGAGATCCGAAATCTACAAGAAGATCAAGATTCATACTTTAAGAAGTTGAATGAAGAAATGACTCTCCGGCGCTAGCCTAGTGCCCAATAGGCGCTCGAGTGGTAAAAGTAGAATCTCGCTACCCACCTAGCGGTAGACCAGTGCTCGAGCGGCAAACTAGTTGCTCACCTAGCGCTCGAGCAGCAGGTTACATTCCAAAAATCCCCGTTTGCGTAAAACACTGATTTTTCAATTCCTTTTCATCACAAACACTATCCATTACATATATATCAAACCCCATGAACGTCCCAAAGTGTGTTGAATCATTCTTTCATCATAGAGAACACATGATTGAAGATCAAACAACACATTCAAAGTTCTCTTGTTTCAACCCCTTCTTTGTTGATTAATATATTCATCCAACACATAGTTTGTTTTATATTCAACCCAAGATCAAAAATACAAAAAGATCTAACGATCAAACAAGAGCACGCAAAGAAGGGGTTGAAAATGCCATAAGGTTGGGAACTGGTGATTCATAGGAGATAGAAAATGCCATAAGGTTGGGAACTGGTGCAAGAGCACGCAATTCAAGAGGATCTTGGTGATTACAGGAAGTAGGTCAAAGAGTACAAAGGGTTAGTTGAGTCTGGACTGTACCGTAAGTCAATTTGTTTATAGTGAATTTTACTTGCTTTAGCCTAGAGTTTTTTTTAATCCTTTGCGATGGATGTTTCTCCACGATCATCTTTGATGTTCTTATTTATTTACTATTTTTGATTTATTGTAATATTCAAACATAGGGTGAAGTTGGGTTAATTAATTTACTAAAAGTGACTTGTTGCGTTTAATTGATTTATTTTGCATATGGGTCTAAATAAAACATTAAATTGAACTTTCAAATAATATTCAAGATCCCAAAGACTAATTAAAACACGTCAACTACCTATTAAACCTACCAAAATTCAATGAACTATGATGCTGAATTTGTGAATTTGAATTTCAAATATATATATATATATATGTGTGTGTGTATGTTAGGATGATGACTCTAAATATAAAATATTTAAATGTGCCTAAATACGCAATGCAATCGTATTATTTATACGCAATATAATATAAAAATTAAACAGTGAAAGGTTAGAAGAATGATTCATTTCTCATTACGTTCTTGATTTATAGTCTCAATCTCCATTTTTGAGCAAGTGTTTCTCGGCACTTTGAATATGGCTCTGACAATTCTACTTAACTTAAGTTGACTTTCTACTATTAAACTTTAATCTTGTCATTCTCTGAGTAGTATGACTTGTCTTCATCTCGGGGATTCGAACTCAACTATGTATACTTTAATCCCCTCTTACGGTTTAATAAAAATTTCAATTTTTGAGCAAACAATCAAGTCAGAGGATTGCATACTTTTTTCTTCGAATGCTACTAATTTTTTTTTTAGTCTGTTATGATTAATTCCTAGATCTCTTCATGCTCATTTTTTCTGTTGTTGGTTTCTCGAGTTGAATGATTAGTCGGTCTACTATTCAAAATTTTGGGCAGTTGCAAAAAAATTTCATGAGAAGTCTCCCTTTTTTGTTGAGGATTAGTAAATTTTTTAATATTTTGACCTTTCGATCAATGGAGATCTAGATGTTGCTCCCAACTTGAATTGTATATTTGCTCATATGGATTGTAATGCGTATCTTGCATTTGTTTGTTCGGTAGTGCCCATAGTAATTTCAATGACGAATCATCCTCATCAGCTTCGTTTACACCTTGTACTTGGAAACATGATAGTCTCCATGGCACTCCCAAGGACATGCCATCCTTATCAACTTCATCAAGTGCATCATATCCAACCGTGTTAAGGGAAAAAAAATCTCTATAGGCACGTCATTTTCATCAATTTCAAGATCTTCGATCTCATATTGTTGCTGTGTGCTCTTGTTTTCCTTCCATTCCCTATCAATGAAATCAAGAGAAACAAATAGATTAGTTGAAAAAGGAAAAAAATACAAATTTAAATCAAAGTTAGAATTAAAAATAAAAACTAAAGTAAATAAATTACTCCGACAACCATGTCAAAACCTTGATTGCACGATTCCTCAAGTATATGAATCGTGACAAGTAATAAAGTAGATGATTGAGTCCAATTATTGTTCCACATGGACTAAGTATTTAATACTAATTTTTATTTTAATCTAACTTCAATCTAAATTAATACGGTAACCAAATAATAAATTAAGATTTGGGATAGGGTTGTAAGCAAAAATCGCCAAATCGGAAAACAGAACCGAAACCACATTTTAGAAACCGTCGGTTTGATGCCACGTAGACCCGTCAACGAAATGGTTTTGAACCAAACCAAACCGGTCAAAAACGGTTTAGTTTAGCTTTGAGAAATTTAATTACAATTTAAAACAAAACCGGACCGACGAAAAAATATATAAAAATAAAAAAATGATTTTTTTTTGAAAATTCATCCAAATTTGTAAAATTCAATAGTTTTGTCATTTGTGGGTATTTTTGTCAATTTATAATTTTTTAATACAACCCACCCAAGTCTCAACCCAACCCTCCTAGCCTAATTAAAAAAAGAAAATGGGCTCAAAGCTTGGCTCAAGCCTTAAAGCCTCAAAAGAAAACGAACCCTAATTTTCCATTCCTCTCTCTCAAGCTCGCTGCTCGCCCACTCGCAGATCGCCGCTCGATTCTTCCTCCCCAGTTTGACAGTTTTCCTCACATCGTCGACACCTTCTAGTTGCCAGTGACGGTTGCTGTACTTGTTCGCGATTGCTGGTAGCCTGGTAAATTGTCGATCTCCTTCAAGAAATTGTGGGTTTTATCTTGAAATTCAAAGTTGCCATGTCCCTATGTGATTTTAGTCCCACTTTGCATTTTTGGTTTTATCTCTGTAAAACTTTCCATGTCCATTTTTCTGTGCTTACATATTGATTCTTGAAAATACCTAAAAATCCCCAAATTATGGAACTATATGACTGCGTGAGTTGATTCTTGAAAGCTTTGTGATCTTGATTCTTGAAATGAACATGGAAATGAACTGCTCATCTGCTCCAGCAAGCTTTCATGTCCCTGCGTTTAAAATTTAAATAATTTTGCAGTAATCTTTTGTTGTACAGAATCACAAATATGGATCATATTGACCTTTCTCAAGAAGAAAATTATGTTGAGCCAAATGAAGTTGTTGATAGTGTAGAAGTTGATCAACATGCAGATTCCACTAAGGGAAAAAAAGGAGCTAAAAGATCTGATGTTTGGGATCATTTTAAACTACATGATGAAAAGGCAGCGTGTATTTACTTGGGCAACTTTATAAATATGGCAACAAAAATGCGGGGACTAGTACATTGCGAAACCATATTGAGTGTTTATGCAAGAAATATCCATATAGGGTTCCAAAGAAAAAGCGAAAGACTATGGGTTATTACACTAAATCTAAAAATGATGATGTTTTAGAGAGCATTAGTAGTTCCGGACAAGTTGTTAGGTTCACTCAAAAAGGGACTAGAGAAATGATTGCTAAGTACTTCTTGTTGGCTGAGTTACCATTTAGACATGTGCAAGATGAAGGTTTTCAATTATATACAAAGTATTTCTTTGCAACGTTTGAGTTTCCTTCAAGAGTTACAGTGGCAAAAGATATATATCAACTGTTCAAATGAAAAGAAGAAACTGAAGAAACAATTGAGTACACATAGGGTTTGCTTAACTACTGATTGTTGGACATCGATACAAAATATTAGTTACATGTGTTTGACTACTCATTGGGTTGATGATGATTGGATCCTTCAAAAATGTATTATAAGCTTCATTCAAGTCCCTAGTCATAAGGGTAATATGCTGGCTAAGGAGTTGATCTCTTATCTTCATGATTGGGGAATTAAAAAGATTTTTTGTGTGACTGTCGATAACGCCTCTTCTAATGATGTTGCAATATCGAAATTGAAAGAGAGTTTTCAGGAGCATAAACATGGTCTAATTCTTGATGGAGAAATGCTTCATATGAGGTGTTGTGCCCATATTCTTAATCTCATTGTTTGTGATGGTTTAAAAGAAATCAGGAGTTCTATTTCATCAATTCGCAATGCTATGAGGTTTACTAGGTCTTCCCTAGCACGATTGAAAAGGTTTAGGGAGAGTTGCAAGGAGGTTAATATCGAGTCTCGAGCTTTGTTGTGTTTGGATGTGACTACTAGATGGAATTCTACATATTTGATGTTAGACAGTGCAATGAAATTTAGAAGAGCATTTGGTGCTTTAGAAAGTGATGCAAATTATACAAAATACTTTGATGAAGAGAAATGGTTCACCCACTCCATTTGATTGCGATCAAGGACAATTTTTTGTGAAGTTTCTTAATCATTCTATGATATGACATTGAAAGTTAGTGGAGATATGTGCCATCTAACACTTTTTTTCAGGAGATTTGTGAAATTCACGTGGAGTTGAATGAATTAGCTAAAGATCCCAACAATTTGATGGGAAAAATGGCTATTAGCATGCGAAGAAAATATGATAAGTATTGGGGTAATCATGAAAAGTTTAATGATTTGTTATTCATAGAAATAGTTCTTGACCCGAGATGCAAGTTGGAATTGCTTAAAATTGGCTTTGAAATCATATATAATGAAGAAATTGCTAAGAAGATGTCAGCAAAAGTAGAAAATACAATTCACATGTTATATAACTTCTACAAGGAAATGACGCCTCCAGGCCTTCCACCATCAAATGAGATGTCTCAAACTGGTAGTCAAAGTCAACCACAACCTGATTTGGGTATTTCTAAACCCATGCCTTCAATCTTTAAAGCGAGACTTAATCGGGATGCTAGGTCGGAGAAAAATGATTTGGTAGATTACTTGTCCGACCGATGTGAAGATTTGACTGAGGAGCCATTCAACATTTTATTGTGGTGGAAAATAAATGCTCCTAAGTATAAGATTGTCTCCCAAATTGCCAAAGACGTATTAGCAATTTAAATTTCTACAGTTGCTTCTGAGTCTGCATTCTCAACTGGAGGTCGGGTACTTGATTCCTTTAGGAGTTCATTAGGTGCAAGGATGATTGAGGCTTGTATATGCGGAAAGAATTGGTTGCAAACTAAGAAGGAACCCATAGTGCTGCGCCAATATTTAGATGAAGTTGAGGCATTGGATGATTCAATAAAAGTTGCGGCAGGTGATTTATATTTTCTATTGTCATATTTTTAAAGATCCTCTTATCTATTTAGTATCTAATACTATGATGATGTAATGAATGCATTTGTTTGACTATGCAGACGATGAATCATGTGTGACAACAATTGATGTTTGAGCATATGTGAGAAACTGAGTTCGTAACAATATACAATGGTAAGCTTGTGTAATTGATTTATTATTGTGGTTGGTTATTCTCTTTGTCTAATCAATAGCCTTTTTTTCAGATATGATGATCATGAGGTCTTGTTGGATATCATTATGTTTTGTGGGTCTTATATTTAGTTTAGTAGACTTGTACTGTAATGTTATCGTAATGTCTTATCCTAAAAAGTAAAAAGGGCGAACAAGTCCCTATGTTTTAGTTTATTGTGATTTTATTTTGATTTCGTTGGTATTTAAATTTATAGTAGATAAATTTAGTTTGTTTTAGATTTATTGCTAGTAACGTCTAAATATATATTGAATTAATGGCATAAAAGTAGACATGTAAAAAAATATACGCGAAACCGGCGGTTTAAAACCGGACCAAACCGTTAGGTTTAGGTTTGAGTTTTTCTCAAACCGTTCAAAATGGTTTGGTTTAGGTTTGAGTTTTTCTCAAACCCATTTAAACAATTTGGTTTGAAAATTTGTCAAAAACCACAAAAATCGGATCGCTTACACCCCTAATTTGGGAGATACTACATGTATATAAGGGTGTACAGTCGGGTTTACACCCTCTTCACATGGAGGGAGATCCATGCATAATAAATTATGATTTACTATGCGTGAGCCACCTCCATGTGAGGGGGGTGTAAACCCAAGTCTACACCTCGAGGTGCATAAGTATCTTTTTTCTTAAGATTTTATGTTATAATTAAATTATCTTAAGTTTAGGGATTAAGTGTATTGCATGAACTAGACAAATATATCGCCTATTGATCTCAGTATTGCCCTTAATCAATCAATTGATGATCGAATAATTGAATACATACAATAAGAAAGCTTCACAAGATTCATTACATTAAACGAAGAAGATAATCTAAGCAATTGTTGTTCTTCGACACCAAAATCCCAATGATAGATTTTCAAACTCTTCTTGGATAATTGTAAATCTCTTTGTCAAATTGTGTTATTCAACCTTCAAATCCCAAATTGAGATAAAAATCTTCAGAATTCAATGTATTTGGATGTATAATTTTGCCTCAAAATTGTATCTCCAACCCCTCCCCCCCCCCTTTTAATTGAATGAAAGATTCGTATTTATAGACTTCAATTTAGGTTTAAACTAGAGTCTTAAGATGATAGGGAATCATAGTTTTAGTTAAATTAGGATATCCAAAATTGTTAAAAATTATATTTTCACTAGTACAAATAGGTCCCTATTTTCCCTTTTTGTTCAGATTGAGGCCTTAGGTATTACAATTGAGGTCCTTCAACTTTCAAACGTGACTCTTTGGTTCCCAACTTTCAGAATATGTCCAACTTGATTTATTAATTATTATTTTTTTATTTTTCTCCTAAAACAATCAATAAATAAGCATCGTGTATCAATATCATAATCATTACTGTCAAAGGTTGCTTTTGACAGCCAAAATTAGTGTAATATTTACATTTATCATACGCTATCAGATTTTACACTTGATATATATGTTCCTTTTATTTCTACAAGTAAATTCTTTTGTATCGCAATGATTATTGTGTTGCCTTGACCTTTCAAAAGTGATGACAATAGAAAGGCGTATATAATAAAGACATTTACTCTCATCTTTTGATTCAACAAAATGGACTATTATAAGATTAATTTCGAAATCTCACTTAGATACTTAAGGAGACAAGTGTATCTAAAAAATGGTACTCGTGATGTATGAAATTTTATTTATTTTGATCACTGAACTATATTTTATTCCGACTGAATCATTAAAGTCACGATTCATTCCACTTACATCATACAACACGTTCTACCTGTAAGACATTGCTAAAGTGTCAGAACTTTATTGATAATGCCCTTTTTGCACATTACACTAAAAAAGTGAAATCTTCCAATTGCTATTTAAAAGCAAAAAAGGGTGTAATTGTTGACCCCAAAAAATAAGTCAATAGAATTCCTGTCACGTCCCCTTCACATGGACCTTCCTTTTTGTTATGAAATGAATCGCATATATATAGAAGTGAAAATGGGCCAAGTGGGCCTAATGGGTCGGACCCAAGCCCAATATGAAATATTTTATGGGTATAACAATAGTCCCCTCATGTCTGAGTAGTATATTCACATGCGGGTCAAATTTCGAAATAAAAGCTGTCGATGGTGAGGTATTGTAGATTGCCTTAGGAATATAAGTAGTTTCGATAAAGTAGGACATACGAATTGCCTTTAGAAAATATGTGTGCCATCCTGAATAAGCGAGGGCTTACGAATTACCTCGTAAGGTGTCGCATATAATGTTTCGAAATTTCGACAAAATCTTATTTGTAATATGGGCTAAACCAATTCTGTAATACAGTACAATATATCCACTGCACATATACCAAATAAATTTGGGGTCCATTTGCCCCTCAAATTACTCATGACGATAAAATAAATAATGACATCAAATTTCTCCAAGATATAATATGCGTCATAACCTGCTAGCAATGATGTAAAGTACGTACTCGACAGCAATAATATAATGCAGATACTAGGAGTAATAATGTAATGATGCTAAGATACTAGTATCACAATAGTCCCCCAAGTCTGAGTCGAATATTTTTTAAATAAATAAAATTCTTTTAGCTCATGAACCGGTGTTATTTACTTCTCGTATTACTGCTTTTGTTTAATGTATTGCTATCAAACTCATGGTACATCAGATTTATAATAACATCGTGACATTAAACTTATAATAACACGGAACTGACAATAATGTCAAACTTATGCATATTGAACCTTAATAACATAATTAAACTTCCAATTTTGCGTGTTAGAAGGTCGTGTACCTTAATACATTTTTGATCTTAAGCACATCAATGTTTATGAACCGAGGCACTTTAACACTTCAGTCTTTTGTCTGGCTTTAGTTATAATTTGCACAAGTATAGGCACTTCGCTTGCCTTTTATCCTTTTCCTAAGCATAAGGTTGAGTGGTTCACCCATGTCGAGACTTCTCTAACAGCTTTATCTGTTAAAGACATGTGCTACACTTCGTGAGTGCAGATGTGGTCCTTTTTGGGATCAAACTTCTTATCGAAGTGCCAACGCATCTTTTCATAGGGACATATCGTCTATACTCTTTGAGCTTTCTCAATAGGAGGCATTTTTTTTTAATGAACTTGTGCAAATTTAATTTTTACATTGCGAACTTTGTTTTCTGAATGAGGACTCCAAGATAATGTCGCCTCTTCCTTTATTTAAGGAACGAGGACTTCGAAGAATACTGCATCTTCCTTTATTCAAGGAATGAAGATTTCAAGATAATACATTTTCCTTATTCAAGGAACGAGGTCTCCAACCAGTGATAAACATCTGGCGTGGCAGGGAATAAACATCCCGCGAATAGCTCTCGAACTATCGGAGTCTTATAAACTAGCCTCGGAATGACGCGGTCTTACAGTAAGGATTGCCTCGAAATGATGAGGTCTTATAGTTAGGCTGGTCTTGGAATGGCGAGGCCTTATATTTGGGCTAAACGATAGTGAGAGACGAGGAATAAGCATCTCGCGAAGCCAGAAATAAGCATCGGCGAAATAGGGAATAAAAAATTCTCGAGAATAACTCTCGAACTATCGGAGTTTTGTAAATTAGCCTCGAAATGACGAGGTCTTACAGTTAGGCTGGCCTCGGAATGATAATGTCTTACAGTTAGGCTCAACGATAGTGAGAGGCAAGGAATGAGCATCTTACAAAGCTAGGGATAAACGTCTGGCGATTTGCCTCTTCATTTTTCAAGGAACAAGGACTTCAAAATAATGATTCTTCCTTTATTCAAGGAATGAGGTCTCCAACTAGGGATAAACATCTAGTGTGGTGGAGAATAAGCATCCCGCGAATAGCTCTAGAACTATCGAAATCTTATAAGCTGGTCTCGGAATGACGAGGTTTTATAGTTAGGCTGGCTTCGGAATGACAAAGTCTTATAGTTGGGCTCAATGATAGTGAGAAATGAGGAATAAGCATCTTGCGAAACTAGGAATAAGCGTATGGCAAAATAGGGAATAAAAAATTCCCTCGAATAGCTCTCAAACTATCGAAATCTTATAAATTGGACTCAAATGGCGAGGTCTTATAGTTAGGCTAGCCTCAGAATGATGATATCTTAGAGCTAGGCTCAACAATAGTGAGAAGAGAGGAATAAACATCTTGCGAAGCCAGGGATAAGCGTCTGGCAATTTGCCTCTTCCTTTTTCAAGGAACAAAGACTTCAAAATAATGAATCTTCCTTTATTCAAGGAATGAGGTCTCCAATCAGGGATAAGCATTTGGCGTGGTGGGGATTAAACATCCCGTGAATAGCTCTCGAACCATCGGAGTATTATAAACTAGCATCGGAATGACGAGGTCTTATAGTTAGGCTGACCTCGAAATGACGAGGTTTTACGTTGGGCTCAACGATAGTGAGAGGTGAGGAATAAACATTTTACGAAGCTAGGAATAAGCGTTTGGCGATTTGCCTATTCCTTTTTTAAGGAACAAGAAATTCAAAATATACTGCGTCTTCTTTTATTCAAGGAATGAGGACTTCGAAAAATACTACCTCTTCCTTTATTCAAGGAACGGGGACTTCGAGATACTACTTCTTCATTTGTCCAAGGAATGAGGACTCCAATATACCGCACATTCCTTTATTCAAGGAACAATGATTTCAAAATACTGGCTATTCCTTTATTTATGGAACGAGGACTTCAAGATTTCACTTCTTCCCTTATTCGAGCAATGATAATCATAAAAAAAAAGCCAACTCTTCCTTTATCCAAGGAACGAGGACTCATAGAATGCTACATCTAATAATAAGAAATCCATGAGCTTGGCTTGCCTTCAAAGATACAAGATCTTACAAGCTAGTCTCGGATATGCGAGGTTTTATAGCTTGGCTCTTCTTATTTACGAGAGGAGTTCCCTTAACAGCACAACCATTGTAAAGCAACCTAACTTGCATCAATAAAGGCGGTTCCCTGTTCCCAATTTTCGTTCCTTTTTGTTGATATGATACATCCTCAAAATTACGAATCTTCAGAAAATCATCATCCCAATTACCTTTCGAACACTTCATGGCTAGATTTTCAGAGATGTAGCATGTTCTATCAGTATTGAAAAGAGGCCTCCCATCTTCATCAAAGATAACATAGTCATTCTCATCTAGGGAAGGTATATCTTCAATTCTCTCAATTTCCACATAATCAAGATCAATTTGAAGCTTTATGGTCTTCGACAGGATCAAAGAAAGTTTGGCCATGCACTTTTCTATTGATGAAACTGTGTGTATGTGCATATGTTGTACATATTATTGTGTGTGGAATCATTTGAATGAAATATTAATAATGGAGTAATATCATCTCCCATATATTTTAGTCACCTTTTCCTGGCTGAATGAGATAGACCAAGCAGAACAAATAGAAATGGTGGACTGATGATCATGAACTTGAAGTCTTTTTTCTCTGTGACTCATCTTTTTTTATTTTTGGTTCTCCAAGTATTTTTGCCCTTTTTCCATGTAATTTAAAATATATGACAGCCCAAATTGAAGCAAGGATGAAACCAAGTCCAATAAAGCTTATGAGCCTGAAACCGAGGTTGTTAGTGTGATAATAATTTTCAGCCCAAGAGGATTGATGGTAACCATTCAAAAAGTCGTAAGACCCAAACTTTTTAAACAGGCTTGGAGGTTATGGGCCCAAAGAAAATAAATCTCTAGGCCCAATAGCAAAACCCTAAAGAAGTATTCAAAATATATTCATTCGGCCAGAAGCTGCAAAGAAAAGTCAACAAAATCAAGCACTTGACAACTTGTACACGGCTTAGACGTACATCAACAGCCTAGAAAGGCTACTCACTAGCAAGGCCTTGTCTCCATTGGAGCCAGTGTTGATAGGAATGGACAGAGTCAGACCATGTACTGTTGGTCACTATGGTCTCACGAGATGCTGCTAGTTGTCATCGGAGATGTCCGTAGGATATAGATTTTACCCAATGTTCAAAGGCTGTGGCAGAGCCTTCTTTTTTGCCAAGGCATCCGTTCAAACACCACTTCAAGTCCGAACATTTTACAGATGCACGCGAGAAATTCTCTATTCAAGAATGAATAACATTTTCAATATTTTTGGATTTTTTAAAGCCTTGTGAGCGATGCATTCCACTATTCCTTTAAGGTAGCAACCAAATAATATTTATTCTCCAAGTTTGAACATTCTCCAAGACACTGAAAGGCAGCATAACCATAAATTTAAAGAGTCGATTTGTAGTTTTTTTTTCGAAGGAATGGATTTAATCAAACAAGATGTTTCATCGCTCATTTGTTGCCGGAAACTATGTAAAAATGGTGATTTTCATCTTCCACAAAGTAATTTTCTTGTTGTCTGCCACAAAATGGATAACATCGAGTGATTTCGAATTCCAGTAATTCATTAAGAAATCCTAATGCTCCAAAGTTCATTCTTCCACCTTTCAAATCCACGAAGTGGGATTATAGAAGACTGGCCTTTTGTTTCTCCTCCATTGGCATCATCTTCCAATCACCGACTCTTTTGGCTATTTTCTTTGGTATTTTGGCTAAAAGAAACTACCTGCTGGAAAATTTCCCATTTCAGCTTGCCGTGGCCATTTCTCATGACAGATTTCTTCAACCATTAATCAACAATAGCCATTTTTCATGGTAGATTTTTCAACCCGAGTTTCTTCAACACTTAACCGATAATGACCATTTTTTATTTGGTTGCTGACTATGGTTTTTGGTAGAGGATACTGCCCGGAAAAACTACATTTTTCAATGACTTTTTGGTATGTGGTAGAAAATGGTTAACATATCGTTTTCCACATACGATGCCAATTTGTTTACCAAAAACTGAGCCAACAGAATCCCTGCCACATCATCTCTACGTGGACCTTCCTTCCTGTTATGAAATGAATTGCATATATATATATATATAAGTGAAAATGGGCCTGTGGGCCTAATGGGCCGAAGCCAAGCCCAATATAAGATATTTTATGGGTATAACAGTAATAACAAGTTGCAATATTTCTCTTATTTTTTTTGGGGAAAATTTACGTTAGTAATTATTATTTTTAAACTTACAGAAATCTCATCAGATGATACTTTTTAGAAGAGATTTTCTAGGGATGGGTTGCGGATTTTCCTAAGGCAGAGCGACCAAAGATTCTAATCCCAATTTACATCTCCATTTTCTAATTTATTTACTTTTAATATTATTTATTTTTAAAATATGATTCAAATTTAGAAATATAAATATAAGATAAAACGCGTTCTCTTTCCTATTTTCGAAAACACATTTTTGAAAACAAAAAAAAAAAAAAAAATTGTACTGAAAACACAAAACGTCATTTTTTACGTTTTGGACGTTTTTAGTACAAAACACGCCAAAAATTGAAAAACACGGAAAACGCTCAACAGCATCCCTTTCTCTTCTTTTCTTTCAATCCCCCAAAAAAAAGGAAAACATCGAAAACGCCCAAACCATCTCTTCCTTCTCTCTTCTCGACGTCAGCAACCCACTCAAACACTGCAACTGGTGACGAAGGAGATGTGCCAGTGCTGGTACGGGTGCGGACATGGAGAGGCGACGCTACTGTAAACGCAGCGTCGCAACCCATTCATCACGACCTATTCGTCGCGATGCTGCTGTGGTTTGGGCCCGTCTCTGCCTTCTCTCTCTTCAAAATCGGCGACCCATTGAAGAGGCAGATAGACCAGTTCCCGTTTTTCATACTCTTCAACAATGATTAATTTTGACTAAACCTAATTGCTTCTTTTTGGTCTTTAATTTCAGTAAAATAGTGGGATTTTAGTTAGTTATAAAACTTTGTTTTTGGGTACTTTTGAACATTTGATTTCTTAATTGAAACTTTTAGTGGTAAGTTTGGCGTTGATATGCTCATTTTCTCGGATGAGAGGTCATCTAGGCTTGGGAGATGCGAAGCCAGAAGATGTGTCTGAAGACACAGTTAAAGCTGTAACTGAAACTCTGAGAACCTCTACTTTCGTTAAGGCTTCTGAAGATGGTGAGTTTTCATAATTTGAACTTATGTAGAAGAATTAGAAAGACTAGTCTATAATTTGAAGAATGTTATTTACAT
This sequence comes from Fraxinus americana, assembly GCA_035079005.1. Classification (NCBI taxonomy): domain Eukaryota; kingdom Viridiplantae; phylum Streptophyta; class Magnoliopsida; order Lamiales; family Oleaceae; genus Fraxinus; species Fraxinus americana. Next base: position 14,790,587 of record CM068715.1, on the reverse strand, counting down.
AATTGATACCAAGTCTGTATAACAGACATAAAAGGGAACTACAATCACATCTCATGTCTAGAGTTCAGATATTTATGCATACATGTATTTCCATTTAGAAATTGGACATGATTTAACAAAATTAATCCTTAAGGCCTCATAGAAATTTGAGTTTTGTCGGTAGTATTTTTGCACAGATTGCTTAAAATTTCACACAACTTTTTGCTTGAGAGAGGATAAATAGTGTGATAATTAATAGCTGAATTTTTGTGTAAAATGTAAGTGTTATGCCCTAGGTCCAATCAACTTTGGACATAAACACTTTGAATATATATAATCATTGCATATGTATGGCAATATCTATTATTTAATTGAATTAATATTCTAATAAATTAAATAATAGAATCCGTAGATTTAAGTCTTGGTAATTTGTTAATCAAAAGGAGTTGTGATTGTGAGATACAAATTACATATGACTGAATCTTAAATCGTCCGTGGTCGAGATAATAACGAGATACGGATATCGTTATTACGGATAGACTATCGCGTGTGGCATTCTTACTTGTGAAGTAAGTAGCTGATCTCACAAGCTAAAGTGTGGTGACACTTGAATGAACACGTGGATGTTTTGTTATAGAACAAAACATTGGAGACCCGCTGAGAGATTCCACATGGATAACTATCTAAGTGTTAGCGGTTAATCTCTAACGTTCGGTAGTGGAATTGGTCCTTTGACTTGAGGTCATCATAGTACCTTATATGAGGGCAGTCATACTTTGGTGATGTTGGATGTTGCTCTGTCAAGGGTCGCTAATACAGCATCGTTCGGGTATGTCAAGAATCATATGAAGGTTGTGAATGATCAATAGAGGATTCGTCACTCTTAGATAGTAAGAGATTATGATCTACATTTTATCCAGTTAAGTCGATAATGAAATCCTTGGCCAAGGTGAACTCATAAGTCGGAAAAGAGTTTTCGACGTACATTGACTTAACAGTGGGATAAAAGATATGATCGATAATTGAGATTGACACATATCCATATCTCATAATTGATCGGATCATATTGACGAAAGGATTATAGTTTCACGGTAAACGAACAAGTTTGATTTTGTCATGCTACGTAATATTTCCCGTCACATGTATTGCCCTGATACATTGCTAGATGTCAATCTGGGACAACGAAAATGAATTAGTGATAAATTAAAAGGGGCGTTTTAATTTATTGATTTTGATTAGATCAAAATAATAATTCACGTCGTTCGGCATCGTGATCGGGAACCTAATGGATCACACACAAAAGAGAATCAGAAGAATGAGATTTACCGATTAATTAATTGACAAGTGTTGGATAATTAATTAATTGGGTTGTTTATTAATAGGCCCGAATTAATTAATTGGATTAATTAATTCATGGACTAGATTTAATTAATTTGATTAATTAAATATTGGACCGGGTTAAGTTTAATAGATGGGCCGAGCCCATCTGGACTTATATTAATAGACTGCTAAGGTTTGAAAACGGTAGAGAATTTTATTATTCTTGCTAACACAAGAAAAGAAAACCCTAACCGTCATTCTTATTCTCTGTGTGGATCACCATTGGAGGCTGGACAATTGGACAGCTTGGATTGCAGATCGTGATCATTGGAGTTCAAGAAAAAGCAAAAAAGTTTGTGGAATTCATCAAATGTATCATTCTCATCACAGTTTCTATCTAAACACATTGCAGATCCTCGTTTGGGAATTGAAAATTGTTTAATTTCCGCTGTGCATGTTAAGTAAATTCCCAACAGTGGTATCTCTACTTTGTGTTTGTTAGAAATTGTTTTGCATGATTGAACAATTAAAAGTTAATTGTTTATTTTTTGTTTCTTGAATCTAGCAGTTTAGAAAATTATTTTTCATCTTCAAAAATCTGTTTTGAAAATGAAAATAATTTTTTCGTCAAAAAAAAAAAAATTGGATCTTGAACAATCGGCGGTGGCGCCGCCATTATAAGGCGGCCGCACATACGCTGATTTGCACGCAGCAATGGTCGCTGCTCGTGTCCCAAATACCTCGCTGCTGGTTCGCAGCAGCAACGGTCGCTGCTGCGTGTTGCAGCAGCGAACGTCGCTGCTGCTGGGTATTGCAGCAGCGCCGCGCGATGCTGCAATAGCGGTGGTGCGGCCGTGCACCACCGCTATTCCACTGCAAGCGGCGATACCGGGTCTCGCCGGTGAAGAAATGCAGCGGGAGGAAGGGGGGGAGTTCTAGGGTTTTCTGCTACGGGGTTGAAGATTTGGGGACGGGGGCTTGTCATACAATTTGTGATATTTCGAGCCCCTGTCTCCAATTATGATTAGGGGTCAATTTGCAATTTTCAAAATAGTTTTGAATTTAAATATTGAAATGGTTTTTAAGTTGATTTTCAAATGGTTTGACCTAAAATTCAATTTTGACCCGCTTAAAATTTTATTTAAAAATTGACGACTTTTATATTTTCGTTAAAATTAGATTTTAACTTAAATATTAAACTTTGACCCTAAATTGAATTTTATTTTATTTAGGAGTTTTATCCTAAATTAAAATGTTAATTCATTTTAAATTAGAGTTAGACTTTAATATTTAATTAAAATTTGATTTTAATTAAATTATCAACCCTAGTATATTGTTGAAATTAGAGTTGGACTCTAATTTGACATTTAATTGAAATTTGATTTTAATTAAATTGTCTCGCCCTAAATGCTTCTTAAAATTAGAGTTAGACTCTAATTTATTATTCAATTAAGATTTGATTTTAATTGAATATGTTCGCCCTAATATCTTGGAATTAGAGTTTGACTCTTGTTTTGTATTTAATTAAAATTTGATTTTAATTAAATTCAACCTTATTAATTTGATTATAATTAGAGTTGGACTTTAATTTGACATTTAATTAAAATTTGATTTTAATTAAATTGTCTTACCCTAAAATTTTATTGGAATTAGAGTTGGACTCTAATTTGGTATTTAATTAAAATTTGATTTTAATTAAATAGTCCCGCCCTATAATTATAGAATTAGAGTTGGACTCTAATTTGATATTTAATTAAAATATGATTTTAATTAAATAAGTCCGCTAATTAAATTAATTAATTAATTTGATTAATTAATTATTTAATTGTTCCGATCCATTTGTCTAAATTAGTTTAGACGACTTTAATTGCTAGAAACTTGAAACATGTTTGCATGTAATATTAGATATTATATAGGAAAGCATTTATTTGATGAATGTTTAATTAGTGGATGATTATGGACTCGACCATGTGGATGTGTTGAATGGTTAGTTTTATTCTTGTTGTTTTATGGGCCTGCGAGCTCTTATTTATTTTGGACCTGCGAGTTCGTTGTTACTATTATGGGCCTGCGCGTCCAACATTATTTAGGCCTGCGTGCCAACTAGTATAGGATACAAGTTGCAGCTAGACTAATTGGAGATACAAGAAGACGGGGAGACCATAGAGATGGAGCATTGTATGAATCAATGCTATACCCCCTAGGAACTGACCGACTAGTCTTCCTTATGGCTCGGGAAGACTAAATAGTATAAGTCCATAATCGTCCACACTATTATATGTATGTTTATTTGCATGTTAGATGTATAATAAAACATATATAATTATTACGATGAGACCTTTTGCATGAAAATCCCTCATTAAAAATATTAAGTCAATTTGTTATTTGCCTTCCATCATTATAGTGAAAAACGAGAGTCCTAAATCGATCTTAGCTTGTTGAGTACACTCAAGGCTGGTCCATTAGGGATATGTTTGACACTATGAAATATTAGATAATTCTGAATGATGGGTTTGACTTAACTAATATTTATCTTTTGTTGAGTACACTCAAGAAGATAAATTTTAGAGGCATGTTAAAATATTAAGTCATATTTATATTCGTCTTTCACCATTATAGTGAAAAACGAGAGTCCTAAATTGATTTTAGCTTGTTGAGTACACTCAAAGCTGGTCTATTAGGGATATGTTTGACACTATGAAATATTAGATATTTCTGAATGATGGGTTTGATTTAACTAATATTCATCTCTTGTTGAGTACATTCAAGGAGATGAATCTTAGAGGCATGTTAAGCTAACACATAAGATGTGTGAAGACAAAGAGTTGTCAGCTTAATGATCTGGGAGTTGTATGGAGATACAATTGATAATAGTATCTACCCAAATGTTTTATTAGGGCTTGTTGAGTACACTCAAGGTTTTAATATAACAAATGAGATTCCAGCCCACTGGGAATCAAGTATGGATTCCATAAATTTATGTGAGAGGGTCATAAATTTGAGTTAAACAGTGGGAGCGAAATTAATTTAATAAAAGGCCATGTTAAATTAATTCATGCATTATATATATTATTTCTTTACTTTTCGTCGTTTACATTTATTGAATCATGAGTAACCACATAAATTTGAGAGGCATATTGTATGCCAACAACCAAAGCAAATTTTCTTGATTGACGCCGCAATCTGAGAATTGTTCTCAGGCATGAAAAATTGGTTGTATCCTTGAGTAGCCCTTTCTAGAGACACATGTTGATGACTCGATAAAAGAAGAGGTGGCTGCTATAATAAACACAGTGATGACGATAGTACTACAACATATGTGATGTTTGTGACTATGTCACCTGAGTTACAAAGCAACATAAGAGTATAGATACTGACACATGATTTTTCATCTCAATATGTTGAACGATGAACAATCATACGAGGAAATATATGATATTTCCCAGCAACTATACCAGCGCTTAATGACAGAAGAATCTTCAGTCGGTGCTTATGTACTGAAGATGCAGACTACTTTGAGAAGTTGTTTTGATTGTGTTCAGTCATGAACAATGAACTAAGTATAGACTTGGTTCTGCAATCTCTGTCAAAGAGTTATTCATAACTAATTATGAATTTAATATGAATAAACTCGAAGCACGCTCATTGAGTTGTTGAACATGCTTAAAACTGTTAAGTCCAACATCTGTGTTTATAGTGGACAAATCTTAGTCATAGATTCCTCTAAGGAAGTCTAAAGGATGCTTTAGGAAAGCAACCAAAATGACTAAGACAGTTAAAGCGAATAAGGACAATACCAAATCTGATGATCCTTATTATCATTTTGGAATAATGGGTCATTAGAAATGAAATTGCAAGGCTTAAATTTACTTCATTAGTTTCATGGGCATTAGATACTAGATATAGATCTCATATTTGTATAAATATGCAGAAACTAAATAAAAGTAGATCGCTGCAGAAGGGAGAAGTTGACCTACACGTTGAAAATGAGCAAAAGTTGCTGCATTGCCTGTAGAAGCATATTTCTTGCCATTGCCTCTAGGCTCGATATTAGAATTAGAGAATTGTTAATTTTGTTCTCACCATTACCAAGAGCATTAAATAAATTTCATGTTTTGACATGAATTATTTTAATGTTAAGGACAATTGTTGTTCCTTTTTATCTTGATAAGATCTTAATAGTTATGGTAAATTACAAAATGACATTTATATTCTAAATGTTGAGTGTTCTATAATGAGTATAGAAATTGAAAGGCATAAAAATGATAATCTGAATAACACCTATATCTGGCATTGCAGATTTGGTCACATAAATGAGAATCCAATTCCAAACTTACATGGAGATGTATATTTGGGTCAAATAATTTTGAATCATTTGACAAATGCGAATCATGTCTGTAAGACACAGTGACCAAATCTCCTTTTACTTGAAAAGGAAATTGATCTGCACAATTATTAGGTCTAATACATAGTGATGTATGTAGATCCATATCAATTAATGTCAGGTGAAGTTTATCTTATCTCATCAAATTTACTAATGATCATTTCAGAAATAATCATATATATTTGATGAAATTCAAGCATGAATATCTTGAAATGTTCAAGGGATTCAAACTAAAAGTTGATAAACAAATAAATAAATATATTCTTACACTAAGACTTGTTCGAGGTAAAGAATATCTAAAATTGAGAATTTTAGATTATCTAAAAGAGAATTAGATTCTCATGCAGTGGATTCCTCCACATACATTGCAACATAATGATGCATCTGAAATGAGGAATAGTACACTATTAGATATAGTGCAATTGAGAACAAGCCATGCAAGCATTCAAAAATCGTTTTGAGATCATGCACTGATTGCCACGTGCTGCACACTAAAACGTGTCTTATCTAAATCGGTTGACAAAAACTCCATACGAGTTATGGAATGGCCCAACATATCTCATATGAACGTTTGGGTCGTGACACTTATGTGAAGCGCACTGAATCGTTGCGCACTAAATCCGATAATTATATATTTGTGGATATTCAAGAGATAATTGAATATCAATTCTATAATCCCGTTGAGAAGAAGATGTTCATCTCAAGACATGTCATACTCTTAGAGAAAGTGTTTACTCTAAGAGAGACAGTGGGAGTAGAATAAATCTTGAAAGAGTTCAAGAGTCCACGGATATAATTGACTGAACAGATGAACCCGAGTCTTATCCCACACCAGCTGAGGGACATACTCTTGATCAGGAAGTGGAGACTTCTGAGGACACGTTAGCTCAATGTAAATCTTATAGGATCATTTGACCTCCTAGAAGGTACGAATCCATGATTACTAATCAAGGATAATGAACCTACTAATTACATAGAAATAAAGTCAAGTGTTGACTTAAAGAGATGGACTTGTTGTATGTAACCGAGGTTTGACCTTGGTCAACTTGCCTAATGGATTAGATGAGTTTACAAGAAAATGTCAATATGGATTGAAACAAGCCTCTTGGAGCTGGAATCTTCGATTTGATACAAAAGGTCAAAATGTTTGATTTTATCAAAAATGAAGACGAAATGTGCGTTTACAAGAAGATAGTGGGAGCATTGTCGCATTCCTGATATTATATGTATGAGACATATTATAGGAAACGACGTCTCTATATTTCAATTGTTGAAATTATAGTTGTCAAATACTTTCTCCGTGATGGATGTGGGAGAAGCAAGTTGATCTATAGAGATAGATCTAGAAGATTGCTTAACTCATCCCAATCTATACAGATAAAGTCTCGAGAAGATTTTATATGGAGAAAATGAACTGAGAGTTCATGGATAGAATGATGCTGACTTCTAGTCAGACTAGAATAATAGCACATCTCAAATAGGATATTGGTTTACTCTTAAGCGGTGTGTTGGAAATGTTCCAAATAACCGTTGATTCAATAATGGAAGCCTTATACATCATTACTTTACAAAGCAACAAAAGTTGTGGTCTGGATCAGGAAGTTCATTACTGAACTTAGAGTAGTTCCTAACATTGTTGATCACACGTTTATACATTGTGATAACAATGGAGCCATCGTGCAAGCGAAGGAACTAAGGTCTCATCAATGATCCAAACATATGTTAAGGCAGTGTTATCTCATTAGAAAGATAATACAATGAAATGACGTAAATAAAGAACTAATTCCCACAAGTTATTAAATTGCAGATTCACTAACAAAGAGTTGTCGCAGCATAAACATGATCGTCATGTAGACTCTTATAGTATAAGATACATAAGTGATTGGATCTAGTGCAAGTGGGAGTTTGTAAGTGTTATGCCCTAGGTCCAATCAACTTTGGACATAAACACTTTGAATATATATAATCATTACATATGTATGGCAATATCTATTATTTAATTGAATTAATATTCTAATAAATTAAATAATAGAATCCGTAGATTCAAGTCTTGGTGATTTGTTAATCACAAGGAGTTGTGATTGTGAGATACAAATTACATATGACTGAATCTTAAATCATCCGTGGTCGAGATAATAACGAGATACGGATATCATTATTACGGATAGACTATCGCGTGTGGCATTCTTACTTGTGAAGTAAGTAGCTGATCTCACAAGCTAAAGTGTGGTGACACTTGAATGAACATGTGAATGTTTTGTTATAGAACAAAACATTGGAGACCCGCTGAGAGATTCCACATGGATAACTATCTAAGTGTTAGTGGTTAATCTCTAACGTTCGGTAGTGGAATTGGTCCTTTGACTTGAGGTCATCATAGTACCTTATATGAGGGCAGTCATACTTTGGTGATATTGGATGTTGCTCTGTCAAGGGTCGCTAATACAGCATCGTTCGGGTATGTCAAGAATCATATGAAGATTGTGAATGATCAATAGAGGATTCGTCACTCTTAGATAGTAAGAGATTATGATCTACATTTTATCCAGTTAAGTCGATAATGAAATCCTTGGCCAAGGTGAACTCATAAGTCGGAAAAGAGTTTTCGACGTACATTGACTTAACAGTGGGATAAAAGATATGATCGATAATTGAGATTGACACATATCCATATCTCATAATTGATCGGATCATATTGATGAAAGGATTATAGTTTCACGGTAAACGAACAAGTTTGGTTTTGTCATGCTACGTGATATTTCCCGTCACATGTATTGCCCTGATACATTGCTAGATGTCAATCTGGGACAACGAAAATGAATTAGTGATAAATTAAAAGGGGCGTTTTAATTTATTGATTTTGATTAGATCAAAATAATAATTCACGTCGTTCGGCATCGTGATCGGGAACCTAATGGGTCACACACAAAAGAGAATCAGAAGAATGAGATTTACCGATTAATTAATTGACAAGTGTTGGATAATTAATTAATTGGGTTGTTTATTAATAGGCCCGAATTAATTAATTGGATTAATTAATTCATGGACTAGATTTAATTAATTTGATTAATTAAATATTGGACCGGGTTAAGTTTAATAGATGGGCCGAGCCCATCTGGACTTATATTAATAGACTGCTAGGGTTTGGAAACGGTAGAGAATTTTATTATTCTTGCTAGCACAAGAAAAGAAAACCCTAGCCGTCATTCTTGTTCTCTGTGTGGATCACCATTGGAGGCTGGACAATTGGACAGCTTGGATTGCAGATCGTGATCATTGGAGTTCAAGAAAAAACAAAAGAGTTTGTGGAATTCATCAAAGATATCATTCTCATCACAGTTTCTATCTAAACAAATTGCAGATCCTCGTTTGGGAATTGAAAATTGTTTAATTTCCGCTGTGCATGTTAAGTAAATTCCGAACATAAAATTCTAGGTTAATAGTGTGAGGCTACCTCGTCATGTTGCTGACAAAAGGTTGTTTTCTGGAACTGCCCTTATTGAGTTCTCCACTGAGGAAGATGCTGCAAATGTTTTAAAGCAAAGCTTGAGTTATGCAAGGGTTGAATTAGAACTAAGACCAAAGTAAGAAAATCTTTCCTAGGTTGTTGTTTCTATGTACGTTCATTTGGTTCTAATTACTCATTTAAGGAAACTATTCAGAAGGAACTCTGTCAGGTTCAGATTGATTATGGATGTTTCCATGGAATACCGAACTCTTCTTTTTGATTTTTGGGCAAATTGTTTGCCAAACCAACATGTTCGTTGTCATAATATATGTAGCAAGGGATGTTGTGTAGGCCTTAACTTGCATTTGTTTTCCCTTTGAGTTTTTTCTTATTCTACAGCCTTACGACCTCTTTTTTAGGCATCATGCGGTTTGACAATGACAAGTGCGGTGTGCATTTTGGGTTTGCAGTTTGGGGGTGGTAGTTGATTGCTAAATAACGGTTCAATAGCCAGGTTACAAAAGATGGGATTCTGTGTGGTTTTCTTACTATTTGACTTGTGAGGGAGCTCGATATTAGTGGAAGTAGTAGATAGAAATATTCATTCTTACTATGCACTTGTATTTGTTTATGTTATTGCAATAGTTACTTTCCTGCTGGTGCTTCTGTTCTATTTCAGATGCACTAAATTCTTGAAATACTACATGGGTTTCTCTTCTTGTGGCTGTTTTGTTACCCCATGGGGCTTTGAGACTCTTGGTAGAGCTTGCGATAGCTCAGGATGAAGATATCCCTACTTTAGTTTATGAGGCACGTCCAGATATTAACAATGATTTATCTTCAAGTGGTGATGTTGTGCAAAGAAGGGTATGGAGAAAGAGAAGGAATGCATGTTCTACTTCGGATGAAAATTCAGATGCGAGGTCTAACACGAATACTAGTCTGGGGACATATTTATCAGTTGGAAGTGGTGAGAACGAGGTTCATTTGGTTAATGCTGAAGAGGGTCAGATTTTTAGAGGGGACTCCGAACTCGCTGCACCTCTTAATCAGCATATAATAATTGTCCATATGAATTCAGAGGAAGATGCAAGTCCAAGTGAAAATTTTGCTCTGGAAGTCATTTGTACTTTGGTTCTCATATTGTGCGCAACAATGAAAATAGCAACGACATATTCATTTGTTCCAAAAGGGCTACTCATTGTTTGCATACGAGTCTTCCGTGATTTGTATGCTAAGGGTCAAATGACTATGCGAAGCGAATTGATTGATTTTTAGATATTGACAATATTTGTGATCTGCCTTTTTACTTGTAAGTAGTTTATCAATAATCAAGAAGTGTTATTTATTATCACTTATGATAGTCATCGTGTTTAGACAATCAAAATTGTAATTGGCAAGAATTGTGAGAAATAACACGAACTCGATAAAATTGATTTCAAAATATTTATGAAATTAAAGTACTAGTGATAGTCGAGTCTAGCGGACTGTAAGTTCATAATTCGTTTATAGTGGATTGTTGACTGGTAAAGTGCCCGAAGTTTTTACTCAGCTAGGGTTTCTCCGTAATCATTCTGGTTGTTTATTTATTGTTTTCATATAACTGCGGGAATTCTACTTAGAAAAGTGACTTGACTGATTAAGCATCTAGAGATAATTAATAATGACTTGTTGCTAGTTAAGTATTAATTTTTAATTTCGTATAATCACCTATTCACCTTACTCTAGGTGCAATTTGGATCGAACCTCGTAATTTCAATTGGTATCAGATCTACATTTTTGATTCCTAACCCGTAAATTAAACTAGATGAGTCAATCTCTATCTATGCCTATGTTTTTTTATGGAAGGAACTATCTTTGTTGAAAAGTTCGAATGAGAGCTTTCCTTAAAGTATTGGATAAGCATCTTTGGATCAATGCACAAAACGGTTGGATTGCACCTTCATCCACTGTTGCGGTGTTGTTACACCCATGACATTTCTCTTTGGACCAAAGATCAAGTAGCTGATTGCAACTGGAATAGTGAATGGCTTCATGTTCTATTTATGGCTATGTCTGTAGAGGAGTTTAGGAGAGTGTCGATTTGTGAAACTGTTAAAGAGGTTTGAGATATATTAGAGATCATACACGAGGGTGCCAAAACTGTTAAGAACTCCAAACTACTAATGTTAACCTCTAGGTTTGAAAAAATTAGAATGAAAGACGATGAATTCTATGCGAAGCTTAATAAATAGTAAACACGAGTTTCAACCTAGGTGAGAAGATACCCAAGTCTAAGATAGTTCAAAAAGACCTTAGATCCCTACTTGAAAGGTTTATACCTAAGATCACTACTATTGAAAAAAGTAAGGAATTAGGTGAAGTTAAGATATAGGAACTCGTAGGATCTTTTTAAACCTATGAGCTCACTATTTCTCAACCAGAGAAGGTTAGATCCATAGCCATGAACTCTATTAGAGAAGAAGAGAGTAGGTCTACTGACACTGAGACTCGACGATAAAATAGCTTATTTCGTGAAGAAATTCCATAAGGCGATAAGGAATAGGAGAAAACCTCATGATAGGAAAAATGACGTCCCTCATAAATTCTCGAAAGAAAAGCATGAGAAGAATAACCCTAGAACTTCTAGTAAGAAAACCCAGTCAGTTAGATGCCATGAGTGTCAAGGTTTTGGTCACTATAGGAATGAATGTCTAAATTTGAAGAAGAATTTAAATAAAGGAAGGGGTAAGGCATTAGCAGTGACGTTGAGTGATGATGAACCAGTTTCGAGTGTTCAGAGTGATATATCGGCGGTGAGGATGAACAAAATTTTATGGCTTTTAAATCTATAGTTAAAATTGAATCTAATGAGGAGACTGAAACGGTGGGAAATGATGAACAAAGTGAGAATTTTGAGAATGACTCTAAGGATGAGATTGATATTCATGAATCTTATCGAGAGCTGTTTGATGACAGTCTTAAAATCAAGAAGGTCAATAAAGCTATACTAAAAAAAGTTAATGAACTTGAAAGAAAGAAAGAGAAACTCTTAGGTGACCTTTAGAATTCTACCAAAAATTTGAGTGAGTTGAAACTTGTTAATTAGAGTCTAGAAGCTAAAGTTAAATCCTTAACAAATGATCGAGAAAAATCTAATACTCAACTTCATTCTTTCATGAGTGGTACTAAGAAACTCAATAATCTGTTAGGGAGGAACAAGCCTGTTGAAAAAAGTCTCAATCTAGGATACTTTCAAAATGGTAATACTACTGTTAGTATTTCCAAGACCACGTTCGTCCAAGCCACCAACAAAATTAGGAATGCTGCTAATCCTAAACCTAATGACAAAAATATTTAAAGATCAAGACCTACTAGACAACGTAGGATCAATTGTCCTATAAATCGGCAACAACCTCTGAGTAGGTTTGAGCTTAGGTTCATTCCCACATGTCACCTTGTGGTGCACTGGGACACGCAATACCTAGGTGTCGTAAGCTCATGTCTATTAGTAAAAATCAGGATATCTCAAGAAAGGTTAATTTCCTCGTCAATCAGGTTGGCCATTTAACTGAGATGATGACTCAGTTAACTAGAATCTCTTCTACTTCTAAGAAGGTTTGTGTTAAGGAGAATAACTTGAAAGATCGTGAATTGATCACGCTCTTAAAGGTAAGAGCATCAGTGTACCTCTTTAATTAGGTATTTAGGTGCATGTATGTGCAGTTCATTTAGTCCATTCCTTCTTGCATACATCTCATTTATTTATTTTTTGCTTTTAAAAGTTCTTGATTTTTTTAATAAAAAATTGTGTTTTTGTGCCATTGGACATTTTATATGTTCTTAAATACTGCATTTGTGATCTAATATGCATTCATCTGATCGGTACTGTTGTTTCCATTACTTGATTAGGTTTAATGTAGAGTATTGAGTATATATTTCTTCATGTACCATCTGCACAGCACATAATGTGATCTTGTGAGTGAGTCTGGACCGTATGTGTGAGATTTGGAATGGCTGTCATCTATTGGTAATGTGAACTTGAACGTGAATAGACCTTCATTTACATGACCCAACCTCACATAGAATCCCCTTATCATAAAATAAATTAAAAATTTTGGTTAATCTTATACTCTTTTTCGAAGTTTATTTGACTTGAGTAGTTAATCCAGACGGGTTTCTCATAATTTTGTGCTCTATGGTCAACTGAATTGGAGTCATCGACCGAACACTCGTTGCATGGACCATTTTAGTCATTAATGAATAAGAGTCTGCAAAAATACTTATTTAATAGTGATGTTCGCATGTCATTTATCACAAATTTAAGGTTTGGAGTCATGTTCATGAGAAAATAGTGGCACTTAACACACGTGAGTCATTTATACACTTTACTCCATTTAAACTAGATTTGAGTACGTAGGAAATTTTTTATTGATATGCAATACTTGTGAACACATACATTTTTGAGTTCATCAGTATGTCGAAAACTTGATTTAAAAAAAAAAAACAGGGCTATTTTTCGAAAATTTCAAAACTTCAGTGCTATTCGTGTCAAAAGTTTTTCATCAGCTTTTCGCAGAGCGTCGCTCGTGCGATAAAAGTAGAGGTTGTTTCACTTGCTTATTGCTCGAGCGACAGCCTGCATGTTTGAATTTTAACGTTCTTTTTTCGAATTTTTTTGGAAATTCTTCATTTCCTTCTTATTTTTTCTTCTAATATCGACACTCCAATTTCAAAAATGTGAAATTAAACATCAAGTGAACATCAAACATTGATTGTTGGATTGCATTTCCGCACAAATTCATCCAATTTTCCTAAAATTTCAAGGTAAAGGTCGAAACACTAGTTTTTCGATTTTTTTGTATTTTTTGGGGGGTTTTGATGTTCTTGGTTGAATTCTTCATTTCCACTTCATGATTGAATGTTTCCATTTAATTTCAACTTCCATTGCATTATTTGGGTGATTTTTCCTTGATTTTAGCGTGGTTCAAGGGAGCAAGTTGCGTTTTTGTTCTTTTTTTTTTTGTTAATCTTTTGGTTTTGATGAAGATTGGGTTAGGAGTAGTTGATGGCTTGTGGCTATGTTGGTTGTGGTGTTTTTGGTCAATGGTGATGGACTTCGTTGGTATGTACATTCACGCCACATGATTGATAAAACCGTTCGATGTTATTGATGCTTATTGTCACTTGGTTGATACCCATTCACAAAGTTGATCAAGTTAGGGTTGTTAGTTTGTTGTGTTGATGACGTTTATGTAACATTTGATGTTGACACCACGAGGTGACGTCACGTCACCCGTCATGTCAACGCGGTACACGTCACGTCATCGTGACACAATGTTAAGGCATCACGTCATGTCTTCAAGGCATCGAGTCGCGATGTCAAGGCACCGTGTCCCGGTGTCTCAGCATCATGTCATCTACATCCATGCATTGCACAGTTTCATTTGTCGTTAGTTTTCTAGTGTTGGTTTGCATCGGTTTTTCGTGCACATGGGTTGTTTGTGTGATTTTGTTGGGTTAGCATCATTTTTGTTGTCATTTCACGTGCATTATAGCATTTGATTTAGTCGTATCGTCTGTTGCATTATTTAACGTGAGTTTCTAATCTACTTCCTAGATGCCGCCTAAACAAGTTTGAAAACTACACAAATATCGAGTGCATCCACATCCTTTAGTCGATCCCGATTCATATCTGACACAACCCAAGAGGTATTCGGGACCCAGTTCTCGCTACTCCCAGTGCTAGTGGAGCGCAAGGTAGTCTTATCTGACATTTTCCCTGACCTCGCTGCCATTTTCACTTCTAGGTGTTGGGATTCTTTACTCATTGATTTGACACCTCCTCCTAGTCTACTCGTTTACAATTTTTATGCTAATATTCACAACGTACCACTTTTAGGGTATTTCTTAGGAGTAAGACGGTTAAGATCACTCCTAATATTATGTCTAGTATAGCCTATATTCCTCGTGTCGTTCACCCCTTATTTCCATATTTGTCAGCTCATACCCTTCAGGCAGACTCTCTTGTCTGTTCAACAGTGTTTAACACACCGTTGGAAGGAGGTCCTAGTGCGATCCGCACTGGCTCTCTCTTCACTGATTGTCAGATTCTATTGCGTATTATATGCACGAGTCTATGGCCTGTATTACATACTTCTTCATTATCTATGGAGAAGGCCCGTTTCTTCTACTCCTTATTACAGGCGATTTTATTTATCTACCCTCGTTTATTTGCCAGCAGATTTTGCGTACTTTTCGTGTCACATGGACTAGGGTAGGGCTTTCTTATGCATGTTTGATTTACCGCCTTATGATCGTACTTGGCGTTAGTTTTCCAGAGGGGGTTCCTAAGAGGGTTTCTCGACCGATTGGCCACATTACCATTTCCCAGAGTAGGTCTCATGCTTCGTCTGAGCCAGCTAATCCTATTGATGACCTCATTTCTATTGTTCCCTCCGATTTTCCTACTTCTACGTCTGCTCCTTTACCTGTTGACATCCGTTCGACATTTACATCTGCTCATTCACCTACCGAGTCTATTCCTCCATTTGCGTCTGTTCCCATTGATCCTTATATAGCACTTATAGGACAGATGACTGTGCTGATCGAGTAGCGAGCTCATATGATGGCAGAGATTACGTAGTTGAGAGCTACAGTTGATCGACACACTACGGAGTTTGCTACACTTTGCGGTGCTATCGGATATCTTCAGCAAGGATTGCGTTGGATTCGTCGACATTGAGATGAAGGTACGGCTTTTGATGAGGGGACTGATGATGATGTTGCTGCATAGTTGCAGGTTGCCCCTTGTCATTTGTGACAAAAATGGGGAGTAGAGTAATAGATATTTTGACTGATATTAACACTTATTTTGACACTTATAGTTTTGATGTACTTAAAAGTTTTGATTTGACATTAACATCGAATGTTAAACTTTTGATTCTGAGGTATATAATATTCGTTTCAGCTAGATTAAATTTTGATGTTTAATGATATCAATGTTTGTTTCGATATGTTGGTTTACATTTATATTACATCTTAATTTAGTTTATATGAATCAATGTATCTTATTTTAGCTAGTATGACTAATGATTAATTGTTTGAATTGTGTTTATCCATATTACTGTTTGACGTGCTTTTACACTGGGTATTGAGTTGTCTGTTTTAGGAAACGGGTTTACAAAGAAAAAGCACATTTCAGTCAAGATAGTTGGTTTGGTAGTAGTAGTTGTCGCGTGTCTGTAAGTTTACTACCTTGACTTTAGATTTCTAGTTTTGTCACAAAATGTCAAATGGGGACTTGTTAGGTTTTTAATGTAATCGGCAAATATGTGAACAAAAAGGAATAGAATTAAAGTATTGTAAAAGTCGAGGAGTAAGTTACAAATATTGTTAACTGAGTTGTATTAGGTCTAGGGTTTGATAATGAAAAGAAGAAAAAACGACGTCGCAATTTCCCTAGACCGTTGCCATGACTTTGCTTCAACGGCAGAAACATAAACATTGTCGCTAGCATGTCACCTGACCTTCGCTCGAGGGACACGCTGTCGCTGCCTGTCACCCAGCTTTCGCTCAAGCGACAATGTTTCCTGAAAAAAATTAAATTCACGTTTTTAAGGCGTTTTGTCCGGTCCATTGAATCCTAAACCTAAACTATAAATACAAGCAAGCCTCTGAACGATTTTTCTTAAGGTTGATCGTTGAGAAAATACTTACCGCTTCATATTTTCTTCATCAAAAAAGTTTTCAACCTTCATGTTTTGATTTGTTCTTGGCATTGAAAACATCAAACTTATAATCCAAATACCAAACTGCTACTTCCTACACATCTGTCAGAGTTATGACGATCAAGGCAAGGTGACTGAAGTTCCAATTGTTGGAGAACGTGGAGTTCTTTGTTGATCTACAGGAGATAGACGAATTCATAAAATCGGGAGTTGGTGCAGGAGCACGCAATCCAAGAGGGCTATGTGAATTGCAGTTAGGAGGTCAGAAAGTAATAATAGTAGTCAAGTCTGGCGGACAGTAAGTTTATAATTCGTTTATAGTGGATTGTTGATTGGCAAAGTGCTCAGAGTTTTTACTTAGTTGGGGTATCTCTATGATCATTCTGGATGTTTATTTATTGATTTCATATAATTGCAGTAATTCAATTTGAAAATTGACTTGATTGATTAACCATCTAGAGATAATTAATAGCGACTTGTTGCTAGTTGATTATTAATTTTTAATTTCACATAATCACCTATTCACCTCCCCTCTAGGTGTAATTTGGGTCGACCCTCGTAATTTCACTTTTAATTTACATGAGATCATTAGTTTTAGATAAGAATCTACCATTTAAATTTTTTATGATATTTACAAAATCTATAAAATATTATGAATTTCTGAATATGATTTACAAAATAAATATAAATACATATTTTAGAATGATTTAATAAAACTAATTAAAAATTCGATGAATATTTTATATAGCTGGATTTAGTAGAATTTTCTTTAATTTTTATTTTATTAAAATGTAATAAAGGTGGCATCAAAATATAAATCTTAGTAGTTAGTTTGTTCACAAAAGCAATTTATATAAAATATGAGATGAAATCACTGTATATAAAAGACAAAACTATTAAACAGTTTATAATGCAAACAAATTTGCTATTATCTAAATTAAAATTCAAAGAAAAAGAATAAACAAGTATAGTTTTATAATTTTTTTTGAAGCCAGACATTGAATTTTATTAAGAAATATCGCTGCAAACCGTCTACGAAAGAAAATAGGTAATACAAACTCTCCGAGTGAAGTTATGAAACTTAGTAACTGCACGAAAAGTGATTATTTAAGCTCCTTCATTCTCATTTTTAGAAATAAGCCAACATAAGCCAACTCCACTTCTCGCATTAAGCCACTATGTCAAATAAGATGAACATACAATCAAATGCAGAAGTTTGGACTATTGAATAATATCTAGCAATTGAGTTGACTGTCGAAAATAAAAACGTAGTTGCTGATTCATGAGTTTGAGAACTTCTAATGCCTCGTCCTAACCTCTGAATGACGGTGTAGTATAAACGAGTAGATGAATGGCATTAAGGACCCGAACAGTGTTTCTTTTATAGACTCGGTGTAACGCCACAAAATTTCATAAATCTTAAGGTGTTACCAACAATGATTTTCATGTGCTTAAAATGCGGAACTGTAAATTTTTTTTTTCTAAATAAACAAAACATTCATAAATTTAAATTCGAATCATAAATCATGTCTTTAAAAACAATTTAGGCATTTTCAATTACTGCTATTGGACAAAACGAACAAATAAACTTTAAAAGAAAAGCAGTAAAACTTAATATTCACGTAGGGTGAAATTCTTTGGCAGTCCTCTGCACCATCTCGCCACAGATCCAATCGATCCGAACTAACCTGTAAAAATTGTAAGAGTGAGTATTTTAAAAACACCCAGTAAGATACGTGCAAATTCCATACGCAATTATATGTAATAAAATAAAACTTCGTACCAGAGTATCTCGGTGACCAAGTGAAACACCCATATAGGTCATCATAGATTCTCGAATGATCTTTTATCTCTTTCTAAAGAACCTGAAGGTCCATTGGCAATTCATGCATAAATTACTGAATATAAATGTATAAGGAAACAAAACAACTTGCACAAAAGTATCTTGCCTTGAAATTTCAAACGAGCTTTGAATAAAAAAACGTACTTAAAATTTATAGTTGCTTTCTATATGAAAACTAATGTGTAAAATTCTGTGTGGTGAATTGTGAGATATGGACACACTATTTATAGGGAAAAGTAGTAGCTGAGTCATAGTATAATTGTGATAAAAATCGTGTTTATCTAGTTTGATAAAAATTGAATTTGTAGAAATAAATCACAAGATGACACGTGTCCTATCACAACAACCAAAAGATTTCAATCCTAATATGTGATAATGACTACTTTTGATTTTAAAATAATTAAAATAAAATATTCATCCCACTTCCATTTCATACGTGACTATCTTTCATGAAATTTCAATTTGATATAACATAAATAAAATATAATTTTCTTTAAATTTCAATATCTTGAGATCTACTTATCTAAATTAACTTTTTCTCGAACTTATTTTCATGATTAGAAACGAGCTATCCAACAAGACCCATATTGATATACATTCAGTCACTTTAAGAATATTTAAAAAATGTAGCCCAAAATCGAAGTTAATACATTTATCACTTTAATCCCCTCAACTTTTTAAAAAAAATAAAATATGGTATGTAAACTAATTAAATTATATTCTAAAAATTCTGGGATGTTACACTCGGTCCATCATCGTGTCTTCTCGTAATTGTAGGAATAATGGACTAACCTCAACAACTTCTAAATTGGCCAAACTATAATTGGAAGTGCAAATCATTGATTAATGGAATAATTAGGCCACGTACGGTTTTCCTCCCACTTGGCATTATATATTTCATTATTTGCCACAGTAAGAACAAATGCATGAATCTGAAAGCCTAAGAATAACAAATCAAGAGGGGGTGAATTGATTTTTTAAAAATTTTTGTAGAATTAATCTAAATCCAAACAAGTAAAGATTAAATAGATTAATTCAAATAATAAGTGCAAATATGAAAGATAAGTAGAAGGGAAGAAATGATGCAAACGATATAATTGTGGATGTTTAATTCAAAGCAATGATCTACGTCCTACGTTACCAAGCTCTTCAGCATGAGTAAAGCATTTTCACTATATTGATTGACTTATCGTGGAATCCAATCCTTTATTACATTTTCAGTGACTTACAAACAAGAAGCATTAATCCTTATACAATATTAAGCTTTATATTGAGTTTTATGGGACATCAATATGACCCCATATTGACTTACAACAAAGAGCATCGATCCTTATACTGTAGAACTTTCATGGGATCTCAATACGGCCCACATGTTTAGAGTAAATGATTTTACAATGAAAACTCTTTTTTAATAAATGATACAAATGAATTAAGTACTAAAAGAGGCTAATACTTCAACGAATATGAATAAATGATAGCTCAAATGTTAGATGAAAAGTTTTGATGTATATGATAATTAGAAATCTGACTCAATCAATCAAAGTTTTTAATGAGAAGGTGAAAAAGAAATAAATGCAATGTAAATTCAAAAATCTTTTCAAAATATATATCTCTTTTAATGAATAATTATAATAAATTAAGTACCAAGAAATAAATGAGAAACTTTGATGAATATGATAACAAGTTTGATTTAATCGATCAAAGTTTTCACTATGGAGAAGTAGAAGAAATATATGCAATGTAAGTTCAAAGATCTTCTTAAAAATATATATCTCTTTTATGAGTAATATAAATAAGCTAAGTGTAAAAAGAGAAATGAAGATAATGATTAAAACGTTTGAATCAATCGAAGTTTTTGATATGAAAAAATAAATGAAATGAATGCAAATGTAAGTTTAAAGAAATCTCTTAAAATATATCCCACTTTGATGTTCTTGAAAGTCTCATTGAAAAATGAAAAAAGTGAGGACGGTTAAAGAGTTTAAAACACCAAAAAAATCTATAAGTTTGGATGACTCATCAGGTTGATCACCTTTTGTCCAGATGACCATATAGCCGTTTGTACAGTAAAAATCAGAGGTAATGAACGGTCAAATTTTGGATTGTCGGGGAAACTTCTGATCGACCGCCTCTTTTGGAAAGTCGATCGCCTCCGGTTGACCACCTCTTCCGGTCGGTCAACCACCTGGCAATTTTGGTATTTTACGTTTTGGCTCCATTTGATCGGTTAGAAGGTTTTGAAAGGTATCGATTTTTGGAAAATATTTTTAACCGACTTTTCAAGATATAATATATTTTTCAAGTTCAAATATCATTTTAAAAGGCATTTTTATATTTGATCAAAACATTGTATTAGAATAATTTTTAATGCACAAAATTATTTTTAGTGCATTGAAGGATTTTGAGCTTAAAACATTCATTGCTAAATATCTCTTGATCTTTCTTTGACGTTTGTCTTTTAAACTCTTGTCTTGAATGTTTGGATGACTTGATGACTTCAATCTCAACCTTCTTCATGAGTCTTATTTGTGATAGTCTTGATTTTGATCTTTTGACGACGATTGATCAATTTATCATTGGATGCTTTGAAGACTATCATCACTTTAAATTCAATTGTTAGTAAGCAAAATTATAATCAAAACTTTAAGGTTATAATCAACCATAGGTCAATAGAATAATGGCTATAGATCATCTTAGAATTAATATTATTTTCCATATATCACAATGTATTTGCATCTTAACTCTAGTCCATAAAACTTAATGAATAAACCTATGTTTATTGTAGGTCCAAACTTAATTGATATTTCTCCAACAAAAAATAAATGAGCAAAAACGGATACGAGAAATTTTCATAATTGAATTAGTGTAACTTAAGGGGGAGGTCATGCGCTCAAATCCTGGAAGGTCATGCGTTCGAATTCTAAGGACGCCATAGAAATCCGTAAGTGGTAAGATTGGCTAAACTCTTTCAAAGCGAATACGTAAGAGAATGGCTAGGAATGAGGCTCAAGTTGTTACAAAAAAATGGGCATTTTTGTCACGAACCGACCATTTTGTCCATATCGTTAACTTATGTACTATCTGCTATAGGAGAGTCTAGTCCATCTTATCCCTCATGGATTTCTATCGCATATCCAAGATTGAACACACGACATCCCTTTAAGAGAGAATTAAGTTGAATCTTGGTACTAATTGGATAAGTTGTCCAATTCGTACTAGAATTCAACTTAAGTCTCTTTTAAGTGTAGGTCATGTATTTGAATCCTGAGGGTGCAACGAATTCGTGAGGGGTAAGATTGCTAGGCTATTCCAGAATGGGCATCATTCTACTATTTCAGAATGGATTGTCATTTTATGGGAAGGCATATGGTAATCCAAACATTTATGTATCACGATTTTTGGACATCTAATAGTACTACAACTTTAATGGTGTATCAGATGAACGATAGCCTCTTTCCACATACACTTAGAGATGAAGCAAAATAATGGTTGGATTCTCTACCTACGAAAAGCATTCAAATTTGGGATGATATCATACAAAAAGTTTGTCACAAAATACTTTCATCGATAGAAAGTAACCAAATTAAAGCGTGATATCTCAACATTTTAGAAGGCTAAACCGAATTTTTTAATGAAGCATGGGAGAGATTACATGATCAGGATGTGTCCAAACCATGGTATCAATAAAGTCCCCGAAAGTCCAGTACATTTATACAAGTTAAAATACCGTACATTTGTTGACACAGCTACACATGGATCAATCACTTTGAAGTCACCAAATGGAGTTGTTGAATTATTTAAAACCATGGCAACAAATAATGCACTGTGGCCTTTTGAAAAACAAACGTACCAGAAGTCTACAGGTGTAGGTGAGATAGATGCCTTCTCTACATTGTCTATACATATGTCATTCATAGAAAAGAAGGTGATTGATTACTTGACTTTCAAAAATTCAACTAACTCAGTACAATTTTTTTTTGTTTTGTGGTATATGCGGGCGAGCTTACAATATTGGAGAAGGTCAGACTGCATCACACGAGACAGAGAAGTTTAATGTACGCACATGGTTGTTTCAGAAATGACAGGATTTGTTACTTGGTTTGATTTGGACTCTAATTATTAAGTTTATCTATTTTCTTTTTCGAGTAATTTAGGGACTATATAATGCATTATTTGTATAAACATTCAACTTTTGATTTATATGAATTAATTAAAATGAGGATTCGCTTTTTCTGTTGTTCTTCATTGAACTTTTAATAACTATCAAAGATTTCAAACTTTGTGACATTCAATCCTGAAACCTTGGTTCTTGATTCGAGAAATTATTGAGTCACGATTCTTTGATTTGATTTTAGCTTGTTTGGTATGCTTATATCAAATCTTGTTGTGGATTCCAAGGTTCATTCTTCAAAGTTTCAAATCAGTTAGTGTCAAAGCTTGGGCTCTAAAATCGGATTTTATTCCTTTTCGTTTCCATTCTACTTCTTTGTTGCGTCTCTTTTGTTGAGTTCTCATCATAATCCTAGAGTAATTCATATAAAAAATCTTGCTAAGCATTTTCAAGATTTGATTAATGCACATTCCATTAACCCTGAGCACCAACGTTGATTTTTCTAGTTTCTTGCCTTGTGATTGCTCTATTCCTTTAAGTTCACTGCACTAGCATCCAAATAAAAAAAAAAAAAAAAAGAGATAAGAAAAAAGAAAGAATATGAAACTTCAAAAAAAAAAAAAAAAGTCTATCCATCTTACCAATTCCAAGAATTCTTCTTTTGGAATTATTGCGGTGTTATTTTGTAAGAAACATATTTTTTAATGTTGTTTGGTGCTTAAATCATCAATTCCGTTGTTCTTGTGATCTTTTCTTCTCGAGTCCTTTTTGTTCCTTGTTGCTCTTCTTGTTTCTTGAGTTCTTGTAGGTTTAAACATTGGAAAGACTGAATTCTTTATTGAAATTAGTTAGTTTGTTAAAGAACTTGAAAAGGAAAGCAAAGAGAGGAAAAACGGCAAGAGTTACGAGTTTATTATTGGGAAAAAGCTAATAGAATGAAACACTTGAGAGTAAACTCGTAAGATTACTTTTCCTAGTATTAAAATTTTGTTCTTGAGCCAAAAATATTTGACAAGGGAGATTCAACATCTAGTGAGGAGAACAACAAATTCTTCACGTTGAAATCCATGCAACAACAAGAAGAATGGATGAATATGGTGTTTGGGAAAATTAGAGATAGAATGCTATGCAAGGTACAATGACTGAAAATTTACGAAGGTTAGCCAAAAAGAGTCTTTGACGATAGCCTCATGATAGGTGTGATCCTGTCTCGAGGGCTAAATTTGACGATAAGATTGAAGTAAGAAATGAGAATGAAGATGATCAAATCTCTGTTGTTGAGGTGGGTAGGATGATGCATAGAGGATATAGGCATGATATGAGGCCTGAGGAGACCCTAAAGGCCAAGATGGCGTAAATAGGAACCTTAGGAATATTAAAATAAAAATACATTCCTTCTAAGGTAGAAATGACCCCGAAGTCTAGTTGGAGTGGGAGAAAAAGTTAGAGTTAATATTTGATTGCCAAAACAATTAAAATGAGAAGAAGGTGAAGCTATTAGTCATTGGATTAACTTATTACACGATAATATGGTAGAATCAATAGGTGACAAATAGGAGAAGAAACCGTGAAAGACCTTTAAAAACTAGGGTGCATTAAAAGCTGTCACAAGGAAGATTTTTGTACATAGTCACTACTATGTGGACCTCTGTTAGAAATTACAAAGGCTTACTTAAGGTTCAAGGGTATGGGAGGATTACCATTTGGAGACAAATGTAATTATGATTAGGGCTAATGTTAAGGAGGATAGGGAGGCCATAATGGTTAGGTTTTTGAACGGCTTAAATAGGGACATAGCCAATGTAGATAAGTTATAAAATCTATGTAAAGTTGAAGGATATGGTGCACATGACTATGAAGCTAGAGAATTGAAAAGAAAAGGAATAACAAGGTGTTATACGATTTCCAATCCCTCTTGGAGACAAAATGGGATAATAATGATAGCAATGATGGGGTTGTTTCAAAGGGTAAGGCAGAACCACATAGGAAAAATGAAGAGATAGCTAGCAAAAATAAATTCAAGTCAGATTCCCAACCTTCTAGGAATAGGGATATGAACTGTTTTAAATGCTTACGTTAAGGGCACATTGCATCGCAATGCCTAAACAAAAGGGCAATGATTATGCATGACAATGAGAAGCATTGATTAAAAATGAGAGTAATAACGATGAAATGCTCGAGTTGGAAGTTGCTAGTAATGATGATAGGGTAGAATACCTTGTAGAAGGTGAATTACTTATTACGAGACGTTCTCTTAATGCTCAAATTAAGATAAATGATATAGAGGGGCAAAGAGAACTAAATACTATGTTAACAACAATGCATGCATTATAATAATAATATATCGGGGAAGTTGTACCAATGTAGCTAGTACCACCCTTGTTGAGAAGTTAGACTTCTCTTTACTAAAACATCCCAAACTATATAATTTACAATGGTTGAATGAATTTGGGGAGGTCAAGGTTAACAAACAAGTCCTAGTAAGCTTTACTAGTGGAAGGTATAGTGACGAGGTGTTGTGTAATTTTGTTCCAATGCATGTTGGCTATATTAGGGGAGACCATGACAATATGATTGGAAGGTGATTCATGATGGGTTTAAGAATAGTTCAAGAGAAAAAAGATAGAGAACATGTGGAGAAAAAATGAAAGACAAAAATGAGTTTTTATACAAATGAGAGTGAGATTAAGAGGGCTTTCATGACAAACCAACCATGATGTTGCTGATATATTAGGAATCCTACCTTAATTTAGACGAAAGCAACCAATCTGTCTCCATAGTTTGGTTGTTTCTTTATTGCAAGAATTTGAGGATGTATTCCCTAAGAAAATGCCTAGTAGGTTAACACCCCTTAGGGGTATTGAACATCAAATTGATTTTGTACTTGAAGCTGTTATTTCAAATCGACCTGTCTATAGAAGTAATTCGGATGAGACAAAGGAGCTTTAAAGGCAAGTTGAGGAGTTGAAGGGCAAAGGGTATGTGACGGAGAGCATAAGTCCATGTTCTATGCCAATGTTGTTTGTACCTAAAAATTATGGGACATGGAGAATGTGCATTGATTGTGTGGTAGTCGACAATATAACAATAAAGTATCTTATCCCACACTTAAAATAGTTGATATGTTTGATGAGTTTCACGGGTCATGTATTTTCAGTAAAGTAGATCTTAAAAATAGCTATCACCAAATTAAGATGAAAGAAAGAGATGAGTGGAAAACTGATTTTGAGATCAAGTATGGACTATATGAGTTTTAGTTATGCTATTTGGTCTTACTAATGTACCTAGTACTTTCATGAGATTAATGAACCATATCCACACATTCATAGGAAAATTTGTAGTAGTACATTTTGATAATATCCTAGAGTACAACAAGAGTTTAGATGATAATTTTAAGCATTTGAGATGTGTGCTTGATGTTTTGCGACATGAAAAAAATGTATGCTAGTCTTGAGAAATGTACTTTCTGAACATAAAGAGATTTTTTCTTGGTTATTTTGTTAGTACAAAAAGTATAGAGGTTGATGAAGAGAAAGCTAAAGCCATCAAGGAGTGGCTAACGCTTAAAAACATCACTAAGGTAAGAAACTTTCACGGTTTAGCTACCTTTTATAGACGTTTCATTAAAATTTTTAGAAAAATTGCTATACCACTCATTGAAATTGTTAGAAACAATGTTGGGTTTCATTGGGACATTAAACAAGAAAACTCATTTAATATTATTAAGAATAAGTTATGTTCTTCACCTATTTTAGCACTACCTAATTTCAATGAAACTTTTGAGATTGGATATGATGCTTTGGGGATAGAAATTGAAGTCGTTTCGATACAAGATAGGCAACCCATAGCATTTTTTAGTGAGAAGCTAAGTGCGACAGCTTTGAATTACCATACATATGACAAAGCGGTTTTTGTTTTATCCAAGCTTTAGAGACATAGCAACACTAGCTATAGCCAAAAGTGTTTGTAGTCCATACCGATTATGAATCATTGAAACATCTCAAAGGCCAAGGTAAGTTGAACAAGAGGCATGGAAAATATATGGAGTATATCAAGACTTTTCCCTATATCATTCGGTATAAACAAATTAAGGAGAAAATAGTTGCTGATGCATTATCTAGAAAGTATGTATTTCTTACTTCCTTAAGTGTCAAAATGCTTGAGTTTGAGTATGCTAAGGGTATGTATACTGATATGCAAATTTTGCTAATAAATTAGTTTAGGGAAAGTAAATTCTATGTAGGAATTGTTTGTGCATGAAGCACATAGTGAGAGATTGATGGGCAATTTGATCTTAAGCTGTTACATAAGAATTTTTATTGGTTTAGAATGAAAAGAGATATTATTCTCATTTATAATAGATACATT
Source organism: Fraxinus americana (assembly GCA_035079005.1). NCBI lineage: Eukaryota > Viridiplantae > Streptophyta > Magnoliopsida > Lamiales > Oleaceae > Fraxinus > Fraxinus americana. The sequence goes on along the minus strand of CM068715.1, from coordinate 14,763,425 downwards.
CTTGGCAAGAAGGCCAAATTTAAGGTTTTACCACGAGGTTGTATACACCCTTACTCGTTCCTAGTGAACCATGAATTGATGTGTCTATAGATTTTGTATCAGGGCCACATAGGACTAAATTGGATAGAGACTCTATATTTGTGGTAGTAAATAGGGTTAGTAAAATGGCACATTTCATTTCATGACATAAAATAGATGATACCACGAACATAGTTGATTTATTTTTCAAAGAAATAGTGTGACTCCATATTATACCTAAGAGTAATATGTCTCATAGGGATTTTACATTCCTTAGCTACTTTTTTGGAAGGTTTTGTAGGAAAAGTTAGGCACCAAGCTGTTATTTTCTACTACATGTCATCCACAAATGGATGGACATACAAAAGTAGTTAATAGGACATTAGCTTAACTTTTGTGCACTATAATCTATAAGAATTTAAAAAATTGGGAGGATTGCTTACCATTCATAGAGTTTGTATACAATATGTTCATGCATACTACTACTTCTTATTCTTCCATTTAATTCATTTACCTATTGATGAAAGATATATAATTGTATTGGAAGAAGAAGGCCAAATTGGTGAAGTCAATTCATGAGAAGGTTTGGTTTCAGATTGAAAAGAAGAATGAACATTATATTTCTCTAGACAATAAAGGAATGAGACATATGACCTTTGAACCAGGGTGTTAAGTTTGAGTTCACATGTGAAAATGATGTTTTCTAGCCCCAAGAAGGTCTAAATTGCATCCTAAAGAAAATATAGACCATTCCAAATTGTCACTTTTTTATATCGCAAGTGTACGATATCGTAACAAGTAGTATAGTGGACCATTGAGTCCGAATATCGTCCCACGAATACTATATTTTAGGATTTAATCTAATTTTTCTTAACTCCTATTTAACAAAAGTAAGTAAATATTTATGATGATTGTGATTATTTTTTCCTAACTACTTTTGAGTAATTGAAAATATAAAAAAATTGCAAAGAATGGATGATTGAAAATTCAAATATGTGATGAATATTAGGGTATAATACTTTCATCTATGGATCACATTTATTCGTAATTAAAGATTCATAACCTAATGTAGTGTTGGATCGAATTCTTCTATTGTATTAAATTTACCCCTCTCGAATTTTCATTGAGCCTATTTAACTAGTTAAATTTCATATTTCTATGGGAATCAATTTTAGTTAAATGAAACACTAGTTCTAATAATTCATATTATGACCGCAATAATTAGTATAGATAGATCCACATGTTATACTAATTTATCGAATTTTACTATATGGTCTAAATCTCAAACTCATCTTTCGATTCGTAAGAAACGTACATAATCATTAAATTATTGATAAGGTAATTTAATGTATTAAACTCATAAAAAAAATCAACGCATAAATATATAAATCACGGAAATCTTGAATTAAAAAAAATAAAGGATCACAAGTCGACTAAATTGGTTTCCCTAATATAAAAAATTTCATATTGTAAAAATAAAAATATGCAAAAGTGGAAAGATATCACCAAAAATTGACAAAACGTGAAAATTTCTGGTGTTTGCAATTTTATTTCCTTTCTTTTCTTTTTCTCTTTTCTTCTTTTCTGCCGTTTGACTTCTCCTTTCTTTTTTTCTTTTTTCTCCCCTCTCTCTCTCTCTCCTTTCTCTCTCCTCTTCTACGTTTTTTTCTTCCTGTTTATCCCTTTTTCGTTTTGTCTTTTTCCTTTTTGTCTCCTCCTCTTCTGTCTGTCGTAATGCGTGTATATATGTATATATATTCTCCAACTTAGCCACCCAATGTTTTTGTCAAAATAGAAGTCCAATTGATATCTTTTTTTTTTTTCTTCAAAGTCGGGCACTAGTCCAAAAGGGTCCAAGCCCACTTGAGTTCCATTTCCAGTGAAATTCGAAGTTGAGGCCCATTTAGTGTAATATCTCTCCAATGTTTCATCTTTATCAACTATTGCAAGTTTGTCCTTAAGTTCATCAATTGTGCAACCACTGTCCTCATCAAATTCTAACTTTTGAATTATAAATTTCATTCGATTTTGTCCTTCTTCCCTTCCAATTGCTAAGAAACGAGTCCAATATTTGAATTTTGCCAATTTTTAGCTATTTTACATTCTTTTATCCAATTTTTCATCAAATATAAAGTTTTACCTACAAAATACAATATAACATAAATTAGATAGAATTTAATCTAAAAGACAATAAAATATCATGATTTAGGACCTTGAATAAGTGTATAAACTACACTTATCACACCCCCAAATTTGAATCTTTGTTTGTCCTCAAACAAAATTAAAACATAACAAACACACAAACAAACAATGCTAATTACCTAATTGGTGGTCAATTAATAAGTAAAGCAACATGATTTAGCTAGCTGACCTGGTTTTTTTATCTCGAGATTGAAACAATAATAAAAAATATGTGCACAACTTCAAAATCACAATACAAAAATTAAAATCCACTTTTCCAATGTAAAATCGACGTGTGTGTGTGAAGAATTAAGCATAGCATTATGAATTCATAAGTTGTTTCAATTTCCGACCCTCGATGGTCAAATATGTTCTTTCATCACTCGTAAGATTCACACTCCCCCAAACTTATTTTTTTCACTATTTCCAGTGTGTGAACGAAGGTTCGATTTTTTTTTATTATCACCTCTTTAGTTTGACAAAATTTTACCAATTGCAGTTCAATATTTCAATAAACAAGGATTCTCTATTAAGAGCCTGTTTGTTTTTTATTCTCAAATTTTACGGTAAATCAATTATCATTTTCAACTACACATTCTTCAATAAAATAATATTTTCCATCACATCAATAATTTTTTTTTCTTTTTTAACCACACATTTCCCATCATATCACTATTCAAAAATCAATTATTCCCCCAAAAATCCCTACCAAACAAGCACTATTCCCTTCCAAACAAACACTAAATTTGATTACTTCAATCTCTAAAACTTAGTTAAGCTAATAATCTCTTATCAAAAGTCAAATTTTCTTAAACGAGTGTTTAGGACTTAATTAAGGCATTTTGTGCTTCTTTTGTTTCATGCACCCTCTTTTTCTGATTTTTTTTCATATGAGTAATTTTTTTTTTATCTGAAGCATTCACCCCTTAAACTTTCTAAATGACTCATATAACAAGTTTTCGATCGATGACTCCCAAGTCAGATGACCATAGAGCACCAGGTTTTAAGACTCTAGCAGACTTAATTGCTCGAGTCAGAAATGTTACGAAGAAGAATTTTCTAATAAATTTTTTTAAATAAATCACAAAAATTTTGAATATATATATATATATATATATATATATATATATATATATATATATATATATATATATATATATATATTCATTCTCCAACTTAGCCACCCAACGTTTTTGTCCAATTAGAAGTCCAATTAATATCTTTTCTTTCTTCAAAGTCAGCCACTAGTCCAAAAGGAGTCCAAGCCCACTTGAGTTCCATTCTCATTGAAATTCGAAGTTGTGGTCTATTTAGTTAAATATCTCTCCAAGGTTTCATCTTTCACAACTATTGCAAGTTAGTCATTGAGTTCATCAATTGTGCAACCACTGTCTTTCTCAAATTCCAACTTGTAGAATTTGATCCCTAAATTATAAATTTCATTTGATTTTGTTCTTCTTCCCTTCCAATCGCTATTTTGCATTATTTTTTTTAATTCTTCATCAAACATTAAGTTTTTTACCTACAAAATACAATATAACATAAATTAGGTAGAATTTAATCCAAAAGACAATAAAATACCATGATTTAGGACCTCAGACACTTGTCACAAATTCTTAACAAATTAATGTTGCTGATCTTTCTCTTTGATGCAGGTGACGATTTGAGGTCAAATCTTGTTGAAGAGGGTGAAATGACGAGTATCATGAAGGGCCGACTAACGATGATCCTTTGAAGTGTCTGTTGTATGCACAACGATCTAAAAGCTTGAATTTTCATAATCCTCAAGTAAATTAACTTGACCATGCAAATGTAACCCAAGATACCATCCGTACGTATGGTTGTTCAAGATACAAGTAGGATCAGTTACCTTGTTTTGTTTGGACTCTAATTATTAAGTATATCTATTTTCTCTTTTGAATAATTTAGAATTCCTTTAATTTCACCTATATAAGGCATCATTATTGTATAAACATCAACTTTTGATTTGCATGTATCAATTAAAGTGAGCATTTACTTTCTCTCTTGTTCTTCATTGTACTTTCAAGAACATATCAAAGATTTCGATCTTCGTGGCATTCAACTTAAAGTATTGGTTCTTGATTCAAGAAATCATTGGGTCAAGATTCTTCGATATGATCTTAGCTTTCTTGAGATGCATATATCAAATCTTACTGTAGGTTCCAAGGTTTATCCTTCAAGGGTTTAAATCACAACGCTATCAAAATAACCCATACAACAATATGTATCACCCAGGTTGACTAGTACATGGTAAAGACCATAAAAACTTTACGAAATCATTCGATGGCCATTAAAGATTTGAAAACTTAAAAGTATTTGAGGGAGAACATTTCATTTTTTGGAGCTTAACCAAAAATGGCCATTTCCGGCAATGGAGCCGGCAGTGTTCAAATGTCTACTATTAACAGCCAGTTTCAAAAATCGGCTGTTAACATCCGACTTGTTGGGCCGGCTGTTATATATATATATATATTAATTTTTTTATAATTTAACATAATAAATAAATATTTATAGAATTAAATATTTTATGTAATCGAAAAGAATTTATATAATTAATTTTAATTTGATAATTACTAATATCATTAAATAAATCATTTTAATTATTAAATATTTTATTTTAACATATTACCAACTTCTTATTTTTTCCGTTAAATTTTATTAATAATAGAATAAGTCGAATATGAAATAAATATTTATAAAACTAAATAATTAATTTTAATTTGATAATTACTAATATCATTAAATAAATCGTTTTAATAATTAAATATTTTATTTTAACAAATTAGCAACTTCTTATTTTTTCTGTTAAATTTTATTAATAATTGAATAAATCGAATATGAAATAAATATTTATAAAATTAAATATTTTACGAAGTTGAAAATAAATTATATAATTAATTAATTAATTATAACTTGATAATTACTAATATCATTAAATAAATCATTTAATTATTAAATATTTTATTTTAACATATTAGCAACTTCTTATTTTTTTCGTTAAATTTTATTAATAATTGAATAAATCAAATATGAAATCAATATTTATAGAATTAAATATTTTACGTAATCGAAAAAAATTTATATAATTAATTAATTAATTAATTTTAATTTTATAATTACTAATAGAATTAAATAAATCGTTTTAATTATTAAATATTTTATTTTAACATATTAGCAACTTCTTATTTTTTTCCGTTAAATTTTATTAGTAATTGTATAAATCGAATATGAAATAAATATTTATAGAATTAAATATTTTAGGTAATTGAAATTTTTTTTTATATAATTCAATAATTAATTTTAATTATTAAATATTATCTTTTAACATATCAGCAACTTCTTATTTTTTCCTTTAAATGTTATTAATAATTGAATAAATTGAATATGAAACAAATATTTATACAATTAAATATTTTACGTAATCGAAAAAATTTTATATAATTACATAATAAAATTTAATTTGATAATTAATAATATCATTAAATAAATCATTTAATTATTAAATATTTTATTTTAACATATTAGCAACTTCTTATTTTTTTCATTAAATTTTATTAATAATTGAATAAATCGAATATGAAATCAATATTTATAGAATTAAATATTTTACGTAATCGAAAAAAATTTATATAATTAATTAATTAATTAATTTTAATTTTATAATTACTAATAGAATTAAATAAATCGTCTCAATTATTAAATATTTTATTTTAACATATTAGCAACTTCTTATTTTTTTCCGTTAAATTTTATTAGTAATTGAATAAATCGAATATGAAATAAATATTTATAGAATTAAATATTTTAGGTAATTGAAATTTTTTTTTATATAATTCAATAATTAATTTTAATTATTAAATATTATCTTTTAACATATCAGCAACTTCTTATTTTTTCCTTTAAATGTTATTAATAATTGAATAAATTGAATATGAAACAAATATTTATACAATTAAATATTTTACGTAATCGAAAAAAATTTATATAATTACATAATAAAATTTAATTTGATAATTACTAATAGAATTAGCAAATTCTTGTTTCTTTTTATTTTTTAATTTAGTTATTTGTTTTGTGTAGTTGTTACAATTCGGTTCACTTAATTTTCTTAGATTATGCTGTATTTCATTATCTTATGTTCGAAGTGCAAATATTTAATGGTTTTTTTTTTTTTTTTGCAGCATTGAGTATCATTTAGAGTTGACATTGAGACAGATGCCGGGCAAGGCTACTTGGAACGGTAACCTTGGCAGTTACACAGCTGTGTTAGAGTTGTTGGATGAGCAGCATGCAGATATGCTTCGGCGTTCGTTTCTTTGGGCCCTGTACGAGTTGAGAGATGTACAGTTCTCGGGGCAGATCCTCGATGACCTACTGTGTCGGTTGCGTAGTCCAGTCGATGACGATGCCCTCCACTTCGACCTCGGGAGTAAGGTCGCCAGTTTCTCCATGTTCGATTTTGCTCTTATCACTGGACTAGATATTATAGGGATGATGCAGCTCGTGCTGATACTCAGAGAGGCAGACTACACGATGCTTACTTTGGGGGACGAGGTCAGTGCTGCTATCGGATATGATGGATGCGATCAAGAGGTGTGAGCATATGTTGGACAGACTGAAACTTGGCTTGGTCTACATCCTTGAAAGTGTGTTGTGATGTCACCATCGGAGGACTGGAATCGACCTATTCCATTTGCATATCGTCGACGATCTTGATGTCTTCAACACATATCCGTGGGGCTGGAAATGTTTTGATGACACGATGCACGTCTTCACCAGATCACACTCGAGGCTGAAGGGGACCATGCGTAAATACGATGCGTACAGATTGCCCCTTGCCGTGCAGGTAAATGTTTAACATAATGTATTATAAAAATATTGTTTACATATAAATATAATAATTGCATGTGTTGCAGATTTAGGCGTACGAGACGGTCTCCCTCCTAGGTACCCAGTTTGCGAGGCGAGAGGAGACACGCTGCCCTCGGATGCATCATTGGCGAGTATCCCGAGTAGAGGGATGTCCGACTAGTAAGAAGCTATTAGCTCTCCTCGACGACCCTCAGGTTAGGTAATATGATGACGTGATCATTAACTCGTTATATAAGTAGCTCCAAAATATCATACGTGATCATTAACTAGTCGAAATGTTGGTATTTCAGCTTTAAGTCATAACGGAGTTGATGTCGTCGATGCAGGAGGAGGGTCGGGATATGTGCGTGGATTGGCCGCTCCGCATGATGAAGTACACCAGGATGAGGTACGTGAATTGAGTATAATTTTTTTTATTACAGTTTTGTATCTGTTAGCCGATTTTCATTAAATATAACTATTTTTAATGTTCCAATTTGTGTATGAGCGCAGTCTAATAGATCGACGATCACCTCTGCCGAGGGTATATCCTTCGTCGAGGGCATCGTCGTTGCCTCCTCCGAGGGCATCACCGCCTCGACCGAGGGCATCATCGTCGCTTCCAAGGGAATCACCGCCTCGGCCGAGGGCCTCACCACCACTATCGTCGCCTCCGGGGGTCTCACCACCGCCATGGGCATCACCGCCTCCGATCAGGTCACATTTTCCACCGTCCACTAATTTGTATGACCGACTGACAGTCTTTATAGCGAGTCAGATGGACGAGATGCGCCGAGAGTTGGCAGAACAGATAGGAGAGATGGCACGTGAGTTTAGGGAACGGGTCGATGATTTATCTAATGACGTTGGAGTTCTCCGTCGCCAGGTGGGAGATCTTCAAGATGAGATTGCAGCCCTCCAAGGCGATATAAGAGGTATGGGACGGGTGACAGAGGGGGTAATTTCTGGGCGAATGATGGTACGTTGGCTTTATTTCTTTTGTCCTCGGAGGAGGGTAGGACGGAGGCATTTGCCCAGGAGAAGGTGGTCGCTGAGGGGGGTAGGACGGAGTGGGTGGCCCCGGATGTGGTAGTGGTGGTGGGGAGCCCGGAGGGGATGGCCCGGAGAGGGGTAGGACAGAGGGGGTAGCCTCGGAGGCGGTGATGGTGGGGAGCCCGGAGGGTGGTAGGACGGAGGGGGTGGCCCTGGAGGAGTCGTGGTGGTGGGGAGATCGGAGGGTGGTAGGACGAATGAGGTGGCCCCGAAGGAGGTCATGGTGGTAGAGAGCCCGGAGAGTGGCAGGACGGAGGGGGTGGCTCCGGAGGAGGTCGTGGTGGTGGAAGATGAGCATACACCTACGGGGAAAAGGCGTATCGTTGACGCCCCCGTAAGGGTTGGTAGGCAAGAGGGTCAGGTTGCCTTCGCAGTGCGTCGTTTCTCCCTTCACAGCTGAGGCAAAGATGAGGACGTTCATCAACAGGACGTACCCCAATCTGTTTCGAAAGATGGACGTAGCCAAATGGAAAGCGTTCGAGACAGAGTAGATGATAATTAAGCCGGGGTAAGTATTTTAAAATTTGTATCAATAAAGAATGCTACGCTAACTCATCTATATATTTTTTAACATTTGTCTTATTTTTTCCAGACACAGTCGCATCGTTAGGGAGAGGACCATCTCAGATGCCTATAAATGGTTTCGCGATATCACCACTTCGGGGACGTGGCTCGTCGACGATGTAAGTGAAATAGTAATATTGTTGTTTATTATGTATACATTATTTTTTTGTTTTATGAAATGAAATAACCCCCTATATTTTTTATTGGTGGTGCCTGATGCAGCACATCGATCTGGCCATGGAGTTATTGCGAGATCGAGCTCGACGATATCCGCGATCATTCGACATGCCCGGCCGACTCATACTGAGCACTGAGTTTTTTGGTGTTGTTACCATTGAGCATCAGTCGCTGTAACTCATGGGTAGTGAGTATGTGCTACCTGAATATATGGCCGAATGGGTCGTTGGGATGTTACCGATGCTCGGGGGAAAGGCATGGGAGGCTTGTACACACATATATATGTTTCAGCGATCGTGAATCATCATACCATTGCCATGGAGATTGTTTTTACTGACTCCACGATGTATGTGTACGACTCCGACCATTCATGTCTGATACAGAGCTAGCTCGAGCAGCAGTTGGAGCCGATTGCAGTGATCGTTCCGTTGATGGCTGCCCAGCGAGTGTTATTGTTAGTAACAGGCTAGCTATTGTGCGGGATCAGATGATGGCGAGACAGTCTCGATCGTAAGTATATTTATATTTTATTTTTAACTCGGAAACTTAGTTTTTATCTAACACATTTTTGAACTAACACGTTTATTATTCAATTGTAGGGGCGATTGCGACATTTTTGCAATAAAGTACATCGAATTTTTGAGTATAGGACATAAGGTTGATGGAATCAACCAGACATGGATACAAATTTGGAGGAATAAATTAGCGACCGATTTGTACGAATTCGAGTGTGATCCGTAAACGTTGTATATTTAATTTTTGCTTCATTTATTTAATACTTGTAAATATTGTACATTTAATTTTGTTCAAATATTTTTGCATGATTTATATAATTAAATATAATTTATCAAATTAGCAAATAAAGTTACGCTAAAATGATTATCGAAATATTGTTCATTAAATAGCAATATCATTACATACTATACTAATGTCATGCAGGGGAATCTGACTCGTACAAGTTTGGCGAGTATGGCCGACTGCTTTACATCTGCCGCAACGACGCGGTTGAGGAAACTCTCTAGTAGAGGGTATTCTAGAAGTTCGTAGACGCCCAGGGCCATACGGTTCAACTACTGGTGGGGACAAACTATTAAGCGGGAGAATACAGTCAGGAACTTCCCACTCAGATTCGTTTGGTAGGAGAAATATAGTCTCAACATACGCAACTCTCCAATAATCAGCCGTGTAATAAGGAGAACATAATGTTCTCGCTGCAAAGCCTCTGTTTAAAGCTACCGCGACTGGATGCTCGCATGGAAAAATGGGACACAATGTATGCCACATGACGTACACATTGTATTGAGAAACGGGATTCGTCTAGCGGTTCCACAATCAACCTCCTCGTAACCTCTGCCGCCTTGAACAGTTTATCCTCTTGAGCCGGGGCTAGGTAGCTCGAGCAGTTCTGCAATTCCATACACCGTTCGTGAAACCACTGCTACAGCTTGGTACAGATGTTCTTGATCATTGCAATAATTGGCAACTCTCGATCCTTCTTGAACAATGCATTCAGAGATTCCATATTATTCGACGTTATCAAGTTGTACCGACGTCCTGAAAAATGTGATCGCGCCCAATATTCTATCCCCATTTTTGTAAGATAATCCCATGCCGGGAACGATTTATTTCCTATCTCGACCATAAACTTATTACATTCCTCGATACTGTAAGCTTCGGCCGTCCTCCTGAACGATGAAACGATGCCTTGGCCCCGGTATCTAGTCTTCAGATTACCCTATATATGGTACACACAGTACCCATGATGTGCCTCGGGGAAAACTTCAGCGATAGCATTTATTAGAGACTGACCTGATCAGTTACGAAGGTAAGATCCTCGATTTCCCTGATCACTTTCCTGAGCTTCGTAAAGAACCAACGCATTGACAAATCTTCTCGCTGTCGACTACGTCGAATGCAAGTCGGTAAATCTGGATGCTGGGATCTTGACATGTAGCAATAATCAGCTTTTCCCCGTATCTCGATTTCAGAGTTGTACTGTCGACTAAAATTACGGGTCGCATCGCATTTTGAAATCCTCTAATGCATTGTCCAAGAGGCATGAAAAAATAGTTAAAGCAATTCTCGCCATCTGTCTCAATGGAAAAAGTGGAACCATGATTAGTTGTCACCAAATTATGGCAGTACCTGGCCAATTTAACACAACTCTCTTTGGGCGAGCCCATTAGATCCTCAAACGATCATTCTTTGGCCTTCCAAGCCTTCTGGTAGCTCATGAGCATTCCGTACTCTCGTCGGACGTCATTAATATGTCCGATGGTCTGTAGATCGTTCGTGGGTCCTGATACTTGTACATTATCTGTCGACCAATAAACCATGACTGAGCTTGTCTGTGATTGTTTTGACGAATTGCCAATTCGCAAGTATGTTCCCGTGTATACTTGCGAACTACAAATGACTCGTTCATATCCATCTTAGTCGCTCGCAACAACCAATGGCAACTGTCGTTGATGCAAGCAAGTGTCAACAAGGATTTACTTGATTTCTTTACCTTGAACTCAAAATTGAATTTCAATGCTAGCTTGTGCAAAGCTTCTTGCAAATCTTTCTTCGTTTCAAACAGTTGCTCAACGTGTAAATATTCATCATCGGGAACCACGCGTGAAGAATTAGATGAAGGTCTGCTCGTTTCGGCCCCTAAGCTCCCACCCAGCTCATATCTCTGACGAGATAAAGCAATTAAATTCTCATTTGTAAATTCATTTACATTATCGTTGTCTTGAACTACCGAGTGAATTATATGCGTCGCGTTGATGTTACGATGAGGAACAATTGTCTCGGGAATATTAGCGTCATCCTCGCGAGCTATCTCCATTGTATCCTAAAAATCATTTGCATTATCATCGGCTCCATCCGAATGTTTATTTCTACCTTCCGCGTCGTCCTTCATCACTAAAGTCACATAAATTGGTGTCACTTGCGTTTTGTTCAACTCAAACAGATAATTCACTTCAATATCAGATATAACCTTTAAATGTGGAATTGAATATGGTAAATTCTCTCTAAATTGATATCTTAGTACCATCTTGTATCGAGATGAATCAACATTCATCTTGTTCTGTATACCATGGTACAGTTCCTCGTACGATGTAATCTCTGTTATATGTGTTGTCATACTCCCTTTTATATTGTTCGTCCATTTCCATTTCCATCGATTATTTTCATCCAATTTAAAATCACCAAAATGACAAATCATGAGTATAATCATTATATCTGTCAGGCATAAAAACAAATAATTTATAAATGGAATATTCAAAAATTCGACTTACATGGAAACAAAAATTATTAAAAATAAAATAGCTGAAAATCGACGTTAACAGCCGACAATTCGACTGTTAACAGTCGAATTGTCGTCTGTTAACAGTCGATTTCTTAGGTTGTTAACAAAATTGGCTGTTAACAGCCGACAATTCACAACCAACAATTCGGCTGTTAACGTCGATTTTTCTGCCATTTGCAGCCGAAATTTGTAAATAGTCGTAATCAAAAAACTAATGCAGATGAATTTTTTTTCTTTCATGTTGAAAAAAATTATACATCTGTTAAAATAGTTAGATCTGGCGTCGATCTTAATTTATCGAGTAAAAACGTATGCACATTTAACGAAAACAAAGTTAAACATATGTAAATATACTTACCGAATCGAAGTTATTGACCAAAAATATTTTTTTTCTTCAACTATCAATATTTTTGATATTTTTAGAGTGAAAAAGATGAGAGAGTTTTTATCTGTATTTGAACAGATTTTGTAATTTTAAGTAGGGATCGTTTGATTTTTATTTATTAACTAAAAGGGTAGTATTGTCTTATTAACACAAACATGTTTTCTAATTGTTTTAGTAACTTAAGGACGTTTTTTTCTTTTTACAGCAAATGAATCATTTTAAAAAGGATTAATCTACTTGTACATTACCGTGTACATAAGCGTGTACATAATGTGAGTGTGGTAGAGCCCACGACACTGTAGCGTAGGCCCCACCTCCACTCACATTATGTAGACCCTTATGTACATGCTAATGTACAAGTAGCATTTCTCTTTTGAAAATATTGTGAAGTGTAAATGTCAAAATGGGTCATTTTACCCTGAGAATTGGAAGAAATCGCAACTCCAAAATCGCTGCCTGAAACTTCATTCTGCCGGAATCACAACTTTCGGCCATGCCCATGGCGTCAGACCTACACCAGTTGATGCCCCGTGCTCAGACGACCATAACCGAGGTCTCAATTCATCCCAATCATCCCTCCAGTTGCACGAATATTTTCCAGAAAGATGCCCAGTCCTTGTGAGCTTAAAATTATAAGAAAATGGCTGTACCAACCAAAATCCTCGTGAGCTTAAAATTTCATTTTTCTTCCTTCTCCTATCTACAAATAGCTGCCACTGCCATAGAACAGAGATTCTCAAAATTTAAACTCTAGGGTTTTAGAAATTGTTCCAGCAGAAAAGCTTCAATGAGCGACTCAATAGATGATTCTCCTGACTGGTTACGCTCTTTCCAGGTTCTTTTAATCGTATTTATATCATATTTATTCAGATGTTAGTTAATTAGGTGCAAGATATGCTATGGGAGTTTGTGATTCCATTTTCACTTTTATTTATCAATTAACGCAATGCCCTATGCAAGAGCTTAATTTTTAGCTAATTAGAGTCAACCGTAGCATTAATTGAGACATGTAAAGCCCGGTAGTAGATTAACAATTTATTGTATTTTCTTTGCAATTCAAAAGAATCAAAATTAATTGAATTTTCATTATGCTTGAAGCATTAATAGGAACGAAATGATTGGAGATTAAAGAAACTAATTTAATTGAATGTGCTTGGATCAATTGAGGAGGGTTATATAGATTAGGGGTTCTGAAATAACCATATGTTAAGGACCATTATTTGATAATGAAAATGATGTATTTTTTTTGCTTTATACAGTGTATTTCTTGTGCAGAAACATGTCCCAGTCCCAACTGGTTGGGTTAATGTAATATATCACCTTGTTGGATGAAAATGAGAAACAGAAACTCACTCTGTAGATGTGGCCCCTTTGTCACTGTGTGTTTGCTATGGGGATCTATGTGGGATGTGGGTGTTAGTGGTAGGGATGTGCAGCAGTGAGAAAAGTTGGCAGTAGCAATGGCTGTGGTAGTTTTGAGTTGTTGAATTTGAAGGTTATGACAGGTAGGTGTTGTGTTTGAGTTGGTTCTGGCAGTGTGAGCGTTGAAGACGGTGGCAATGGGATTGAAAATGAATTTGACTTTATACTGGGTATTGTGGGCATAGGAAAAATAGGGCTTACTCTGTATGGGCACATATTATAATATACAAGTATAACGAATGTTTCATATTCATATTAATAACTGCATGCATTGCACGGTGAATGTGAAAAAAGCCATTTTCTCAGCAATAAAGAGCCAAGAGAGTAGTGAATGATCTTGTTCAGTAATCATGCATGCTGATTTCAGTTGTAGCTTTCGGGAGAGTTTACAAAGATTGCTTGCAAAACTGGATTATACCAGTTAACGTATTTTTCATATTAGTTGGCTTGAGTGCAAAAAATGGATGTATTGCATTTTCTCATATTAGTTAGACTGGATTGATGAAACTTTTGCATGGGAGATGATTATTAGAATTTGATTTGTTGAATAGGCACAATCTGCTACTTGGTTTCATTAGCATTAATAATTATGGGATTCTCTAACATTATGAAATTGTGGGCAAGTGGCTATCTCGATTTGTTGATATGCTAGTAGATCCTCTATTGGCTTGAAGCTCTTTAATGTACTTGTTTGTGGTTGATTTAGCCTTTGAATTTGGGGGTATTTTTGACATTTTTTAAATCTCATCAGGTAGAAAGTGAAGAAGAATTACTTTGTTCAGGTAAGATTTACTAGCTATGCTTTTGCTACCCATTTTTTAAAATCGCCTTCATGAGGTGAGATTCAAATCATATTTGTCTCACCTGATGCTGTAATTTTTTATTTGAACAAGACAAGATTTATATGGATAACATAGAGGCTAGCGTTGCTGCGTTGAGGAAGCTTGCTGAGGAATGGAAGGATCTTTTAGGAAAACAGTCTTCTCTTGAAACACTCGGATAGTGGCTTGTATATTTTTCTAATACTTTTTGTCGTTACTAGCTAGCAGTGAGGTTTTAAAGATGTGATATAGAATAATGTCTTTAAACTTCATTTGTAATTTTTGCATTTTATATGTACTTGTGAAGTATAAGCTTGGAATTCATTGAACTTGCTCATTTTAACGGGAGTTTAATTTTGTTTTTGAACCGTAATTTCTACTCTCCAATTTCTCTAAAAGATTTGCAAACAGGGTTTTTAATCATAACTAGTACTAAATGATAGATTATAATTGGTATCCAGTACATTAACTTAATGGTGAACTTGTAATTTTGCTTTTGCTTTGCACCTTGAATTTAGTAATAGTAAATATCAGGCTATGATTGCTTGATCAGTTATTTAGTCTAGGATCACAGGATTATGATTTATTCACTTAATTAAAATAGAGACGCTGCAATCTTTTCCAGTTGTTGTACTTCTATTGGTCAAAAAAATTGTCAGTGATTCTTACATGGATCATATTCTTGTGCATTTCCTCATTTAATGACCAGACTTGAAGTAGTTATTAGCTTCTTAATTTTTATTTTTATTTTTTATTCTTTCTACCTCTAATTGGAATTCCACTCCATTGTATGTCGTTATTCAACATAAAAATCTATTGAAGCTATTGTTTGATATGCCTAATAAATTCCAAATTTCCACATTCTTCACATTCTTAACTGTAGGTACAATTTATTTTATTTGGTGAAGAGACTCAGGAAGAGAAGAAGGCTGCTGAAGAACATGCCGTAATCGTGAAAGCATCTGGAAATAAGAAAGAGAGTTGTTATTGAGTTTTTCTCTTGCCATTTTATTTCATTTTGAAGCTTCTTTTTATTTAAGTGGTGTTGTATCCCATTCTAATATTCAAGTGTATGGATTAAAAAACTTGTAATGAAATTATCAATTTTTATGCAATTACAAAATTTGTTCATAAGTTGCATTTTCAATTTTGTCAACCTATTTGCATAAATTGTTGTTTAAAAAAAAAAAACCCTACAGAAATGTTTGGCAAACGTTGCGAAAGACGTTGCCATAGGCTGTCTTTCGCAACATTTGCCAAACGTTGTCGTAGACTGTCTTTCGCAATGTTTTCCAAACGTAACGTTGCGAAGACTTTCGGCAACGTTCAAAAAACATTGTCATCTCTCTCTACTTTACGACAACACCTCGATTTGCAACACGTCCAAACGTTGCTGTAGGCCTACGACAACGTTTTTTGAACGTTGTCGTGTGCTTTTTTGTTGTAGTGGTGGATGATGAATAAAAGGCTTATAATTACACACCCTATCCAAGCAACCTTCAAAACGAATGAAACTACGCTGATGAAGATGATATACCTATTCAACAAAACTATAAAAAGAGAAAACCAAATTTGGTGGAATTCTTGGTAGAGATAAGAATGTAGAATTCAAAATTTGGAGAGCAAAGAGATAATGCAAGGTTAGAAATTATAAAAAGTGCAAGGCCAAATCATTTCGACTTAACCATCATGATTAATGCTTGGCCAAAGTCTAGCTTGGGACTATAAGCCAAGAATTTAATGGAAGTAACACATTTTCAACCTTAAGCTATTTATTATTCAATTTTTGCATTACATATAGGATATTGAAATAACATTAAACCTTTAGGATTATTTTCTCTAGGAATAAATTTCATTAAAAAAAAAATTTACGATTGGCTACAGCCCTTGAAGGCGCGTGTTTGCCGTGACTATGCAAATCGCGGTCAGTCCAAAAATATTATTTTATTGATATTTGGTTACTATTTTAACTTAGATTGTTGCTAGGTTAGTTTAAAATTTTAAAACAAATAGTTTCTATGTGAATGGTACTTGGACTTATGAGGTTAAAATTAATCGTTGACGTTAACTTAAATTTAAATTTAGATTTTAATTCCTACCAAGTGAGTCCTGTGATGCCCCTAGCAGACACCTAAACAACTAAACTTCTAACTAAGATCCTTATATAAAAAATTTCGTTGATATTGTGTTTTTGACCCAAGTAAATTTTACACATTCCTACTATTTGAAGTAAGGTGAGCTATATCAATTTTCTTGAATAAAATAGGATCAAAATTAATAATGAGAAATATAAACGTGTTAATTATTATTTTCATGAAATAAGTAATATAATCAAATGTTAGTGCGTGGTTAGTAGATTAGTGATTGTAAAAATTAAAGAATGTAATGAACGACTTGGCATGAGTAAAAACTAACTAATAGTGTTGTACCAAATTATGCATAATACTATCATCAACTTACTTCTTATAGGATTCTAGTATTGTGGGGTTATATACATAAGTAATATTATTCCAATTTATTGATTAAGCAATATAACAATTCGGCATAATACTAAAATGTCATAGTATAATACTATAACTTGGTAGTTTATTGAACAGTATTATACTATAAATGTAAATCATGGTACTATGAGGGAATCAATACAATATCATGCTAAATAAATGAACTCAGTAAGTAAAATGGTAGTTAGCATAAAATTAGGATTTTAGTATAGTTGTAGTTAATGAGATTATGAGTACAATAATTAACAAAAATAATAACCAATATTAGTAGCTTTACTAGCACGAGTAGTTCCAAAATACATCTACGCCACTGTAGTGCAAAAAACCAGCACATCAAGCTTAGCGTAGAAGATCAATAAGTGGTAGCTAAGAGATGTTCCTATGACATTCACAAAACGTACGAGACAATTCATGACATCTGTGAAACAAAAGAGAACTCACCACCATAGGTTATACACGCAAAAGCAAACTCCTACCGAACCCATCTTAGACAATAAACATCAGTACAGATATAGGACATATAGGACACATAAACCCGGGCGATTTGGATAATAGAACCACGTGTCTATTCATTTGATATTGAGATGCTCATGTCCGCAATCTGTCTTCACCCACTTCCGGTTTACAACTTCAAAGTAAGTTCGCTCCATGATTTGAAATGTTAAACTTAAAATAGTGAAAAATATTCTGTGCGTAAACTTCAGTGAACGTGAGTGCTGGCACACTTAATGATCCATTCTTAACTATCTCTTGAGGCTCTCTCTGATATAGTACATGTACATCGAATGCACAAATAATATTAATTATGGCCACACAAGG
The DNA here is from genome assembly GCA_035079005.1 of Fraxinus americana. NCBI lineage: Eukaryota > Viridiplantae > Streptophyta > Magnoliopsida > Lamiales > Oleaceae > Fraxinus > Fraxinus americana. Next base: position 14,745,314 of record CM068715.1, on the reverse strand, counting down.
ACTTAATGGCTAAGTAATATCCGAAATCTGTAGGGTAGGAGATAACCACGAACTCAGGCCATGCAAGGACCCTGGTCACACAGGGACCTTTAGCCAATCGTTGATCAACGAATTGTGAGCTTCTCATAGCCTAAACTGGCGTGTACACATCTATATTCAGGATCTTTATGTATTGTCATATATGTTTGGGTTTCTTATAATCATGCTATTAAAACTGCAATCTCATGCTTGTATTGCAACTAAAATCATAAATTCCTAAAATATGTTTAATTTGCAAATTCTTGCACATAAAACATATATTTGAATCTTTAATCTAATTTTATCATGATGCCAAACAAGTGCAAGCAATATCCTACCTCAACTAAATATAAGCTGAACATATTGAAAAATAAATACCTCATGAAATTGTAGTGAGATAAATTTCGATGTTCTCCTTGACGAGGATGGTGTTCCAGCTGCTCCGATCAGTGTTTGCTACCTGCAAAATGAGGTCGGGGCTTTCTCCCCCATTGTACCTCCAACGTGAGAATTAGTGTTCAGTTTAAGAGACTAAGAAGAGAATATATTGAAATTCAGACAATTCGGGTTTCAAGAAGAATACCTTTTCTCACCTTGGGGATATTTATAGGTACCCGATGATACGCCTCCATTATACGATTAATCATGCCACGTGTCCCACATAAGCCTTCCCACTTCCCCCATGTTCTAGCGTGGTGACCCCCACTCGTCAAGCAGTTGGTTATGCCCATGTTCGCTGTTGGGTGATTTCTGTCCAACGTATGGTTAAGTATAGTATTGATCACATGGTGGTAGGCGGCCCTGTGTGAACGTAGAGGGTCTCATGGGCGTCGATGACGTCATAGTGGTAGACGACCTATGTGAATGTAGAGGGCCTCATGGGGTCGACGGTCTCATAGTGGTAAATGGCCTATGATGTGGTGCTCTACAGGGGGTATATTAAGTAGCCAGTCATCATGGATAATTATTAACACTATCTTATATCACTAGCCCCTCTACCTCTTGTCGACATCTATCGATAAGGGGTAGCCTCTCCATGCTGGTTAATTAATAACATAATTTTTTTATTATTAAATGAGTGTCGACCTTTGATGTAAATGTGTCGATCAATCCAATTGATGTAGAGTAGCAAAACACTATACAAGTGACACTCCACAATTGAGTTTCAGTTTTCCCCCCAAAAAATTCAAATTATAAAATTCAAATTTCACCTCTATTTAAAGAGGTGATTGATTCATTTTTACTCTACTTTGCAAAACTCTCATTCATCTTGCTCTCAAAGTAATTTTTTCATCTCCTCTTCCAAGTTTTTTCTTTATTTCCTATCATTTTGGTTTTCTCCATCTTTCATGTATAAAACCTTCATATCTTCTTCATCCGACGAGAGCGATAATGAGAGAGTGTATAAATCTGTCGACCCACCATCGGATGGGTGGGCCGAGGCCAATACCGGCCTCACTGGTTGACGAAATTCGATCGGAGAGGCCAATGGACCAGGGGTCGACTGTTGGCCAGCATGCCGACCAGTAAGGCTGGTCGACATGCGTCAACCAACCAAGTTGGTGCTGGCGTCGATTGACTAGCTTGGCTAGTCGATGTTCAGCTAGTCCCTTGGCTAGCTGATTGTCGATTTGTCGACGAGTTTTGAACTCGTTGACCGGCCATGTCGATATTCCTGTTGTGATGTTCAAATTTCTGATGACTCCGATAATCCATTCCATTCGACTGAGTTTCATCCCTTCCAACCGAGTTCTCCCAAAAGACACATTGGTTCGACCAAGTCCTTAAATCAAAATTTAGAGATAGAGCGAAATGCCGCAGGCGAGGAAGTGATCCTTGAGATTCCAAAATGTTATAGTCTTTACAATTCCCCATCAAAATTAGAGAAGTCACTAAGAAAATATGAGCGTGTAGATCAATACGTTTTTAGAGCCCCTAGGTATGAAGAAAGGCTTCCCGGGTTCGACCCATGTGTGGTCACAGTATATAAAGATATTATAGATGGTGGTTTTTGATTTCCCATCCATCCTTTCTTCATCACATTATTTAATGAGTTTCACCTCACCCGTAGCCAAATCAATCCCAACGCGTGGAGAAAAGAACTATATTTCCTATACGTTTGCCTTAGCAAGAAAATTCCACTTTCAATGGACCTCTTTAGGTGCGTTTTCGAGATGCACGAACTAGTCCAATGCAATGTCTTTATCTACTTTACCACTAGGGCCTCATTACGCTTTCCCAAGTTTAGAAATTCCAACAGCGGGTGGAAATCCCGATTCTTCTTTGTTCGACCCAATGATGGTCAATTCCCTTTCAATACCTATTGGGGGTATTATTTAATTCGTCTTTTCAATAGTGAAGTCGAGATCACCCATCTTTTAAAGGTCCAAATTCAACAATTGACTAAAATTCCACCCTTTGAGCCAGACCTAGGGTTGGTTTTGACAATGAAGAATATGTTGTTAGTGGGGATCGGTCGTCCTACCGGTAGGTCTTTTTATTTTGCTTGTATCTTTATATATGTGAATATCTTTAACTTATCTTAATTTGCTGGGCTTGATTGACTCGATTCCTTGCTTGCAGATATGGATTTTGAATTATACGAGGTATTGAAGTCTCTGCCCGAGCCTAGGAGCGATGAGGGATTCATCCCTACTGATGTTAAGTTCCGATATGTTTCGCTTATAGTTTTACTTTTGTGCATCTCATGACTCATTTTGTAAACTTGTTATACTCTACCTTAGCATCCTTGACAGGATGCGATTGTGAGACGATGATGACCAACCTTCCATTCCATTGAAAATGAAGAAGGGCAATGACGGGAAAGCACTACGCCATCCCATCGAGGAGACAGGTCAACCTTTGGTTGAGCCTGTTGAAGAGCCTATTGAAGCTATCCAGCTACCCAAGGTTGGAGGGGGCAGCTCAAGTTGTGTTGTGATTGAGCGTGAGGATTCTTCTCTTCTAGACTTTGGATTATCCACCTCTCAGAGCTATTCAGAGATGAGGACAATCAGATCCTTAGTTACATGTGGACGTGCCTAGGCAATCGTAGGGTGAAATGCTAGCGACATTGAGAGAGTTCTAGGGGTCCACACTTAGAGGATAGATTTTCTATGTCTTTCTTTGTTTTTGTTGGTCTACTCTTTTGTACATGCCCCGTAGCTATTTGATCTCTTATTTCCTTTAGGTTGTGGCTCTTCAGGCCGAGCTTGTCGAATCAAGTCGTCACCTATCATCAGAGTTGAAGACCCTTGCGGAAGAAAAGAAAGTCCTTGCGGAAGAAAGGAAAAAAGAATCTCACCAGTCCAAGAGGAGAATCTCTTCTTTGAAGAAGTCTCTTGAAGCTTCAGAGGCCCGTGATCTATTTTAGCTCGGGCTCCCGAGGAAGCGGTCGAGAAATATAGAGCCTCCACGAAGTACGCTAGGGATCTAGAGGGGTCTGTGGAGCGGTACAAGCCGTCATCCAATTTTGCTAAGGTAATGCATTCTTATAGGGAAAAGGCGATGGCGGCGTCCATCAAGCTGACCAAGGAGTGGATATCTGCTGAGCATCCTACCATCGATCCTTCAGGCTTCAATAGGTTTGTCGCGCAGTGCAAAGGAAAGGAAGGTGGTGCCCCTCAATCCAAGACGTTTGAGCACACATCACTAGGCGAGAGTGAAGGGACTTAGCATTCGGGTTACACATGTTGTTTGTTTGTAGGCTTTTTAGCTCTTTCTACTATTATTCGATATTTATCATTTGGCTTTTTAGTGTTTTCTCCTGGTCCGGGATGTGGACAGATATTCTTACCACATTTTGAGTTTGAACGCTTGCTTATTGAACATCATTGTGTTTTTGCCTTTCTCTTTTTATTTCAGCTTGTAGTATTGGTGTCGATTGTCGACGTACAAAAGTTATTTGTCTATCTTTATTGCTCATCATTACGTATCAAACAATCTTGGGGTTGTTAAATGCAGGGTTTGGTGATTTCGAGCTTTAACTATTTTAGGTTTTGAAAACTCACCGCCAACTCTTAGAGCGATTTTGAGCTAGTCAATTTCTTAACTTCGTTGCCCACCGCTATGCGTCCAGCAACGTTGAATGCAGGGTCTGGTGATTTTGAGCTTTAACCATTCTGGTTTTAAAAATTCATCACCAACCCTTAGAACGATTTTGAGCTAGTCAATTTCTTGACTTTGTTGCTCATCACTATGTGTCGAGCGATGTTGAATGCAGGGTTTGGTGATTTTGAGCTTTAAATGTTCTGGGTTTTGAAAACTCACCACCCACCCTTAGAGTGATTTTGAACTAGTTAATTTCTTTACTTTGTTGCTCACCACTGTGTCGAGTGACGTCGAGGCAGTAAGGGAGATTTGTAGTCTTCGTTTCAATCGATGACATACCAAGATTTCATGGTGGTTTTTAACTTGCCAAGGTTTGGAAACTCAGTAGGCGCACCGGGACGTCCCAACTAGGCTGGCCCTTCCTTAGCGTCCTCATCATCTGCTGCCATCCGGGCTTCTTCATTAAATAATTTCAATAAAGTATGCATGTAACAAGCATTACATCATGAACATCATAGCGATTATATTTACAATAGACCATTACATCAAAAAAAGAAAAGTAAAAAACCCCTAACGATCTACTGATAATACTTCTTGAGATGCTCGGCGTTCCTTCAAGTCCTAAGGTCCCTTTCCAAGGCTTCAGATCACCTCATACCGTCCTTCCCAATTTGGCCAGAGCTTAGACGGAGGGTGACCCGCTGCTGTTGCTTCCCTTAGTACGAGATCTCCTGACTAAAAAAGTTTTAGTTTTACCCTACGATTGAAGTACCCAGTAGCCCTCCGCTTATAGGCTGTCATCCTTATAGCTGTTCTCTCTCTCACCCTATCTAGTAGATTGAGCTCCACGCTAGTGGTTGAGACATTAAACTGTTTAGCCTTCATTCTACCAGTCTCGTTCAGGACTTCTACCAGCACAATAGCTTCCATCTCGAAGGATAACTTGAAAGGTGTTCTCCGATGGTTTCTCATGGGGTCGTGTGATACGTCCATAGAAAATTAGGTAACTCATTTGCCCAAAGCCCTTTTTCCTTCTCAAATCTTGTTTTGAGATCCCACAAGATTGCTTGATTTGTTACCTCTGCCTACCTAATAGCCTGGGGTTATGCTACGAAAGTGAGCTTGTGATCTATATGATAACTTGAGCAAAAAGCCTGAAGCCATGGTTGTCAAACTGCCTGCCATTGTCTGTGATGAGGACTCTTAGTATGCCAAATTTGCATATTATGTTCTTCCAAATGAAGCTCTATACTTTTGCTGCCGTAATGGTATCCAATGGCTTTACTTCGACCCAGTTTGTAAAATAGTCACTTGCTACCAGCAAAAACTTTCTTTGCCCCTTGGCTATACGTAAAGGCCCCAAAATATCCATCCCCCACTGGAAGAAAGGGCTTACTCCAAAAACGGCCGACTGTTGCTCGGCGAAAACATGAATCAAATTTTCCATGACGCTATCATGCATCGCATTTCCTCACAAATTTCTTGGCATCCTCCTTAATTGTGGGCCAGTAGTACCCCAGTCACAGAGCTTTGAAGGCAAGGTTGGTTGCCCCTTGGTAATTGCCACAAATCCCTGAGTGTATCTCGAGTAAGACCTCATGAGTCTCAGATGATCGCAAGCAATCTAGGTGTAGCACAGTAAATCCTCATTTATATAACTGACCATTAATTATTGTGAATGAGGCTGCCCGAATTTTCAGCCTTCTAGCCTCAGATGCATCATTTGGCAATTTATTCTCCATCAGGTAGCCTACCAGTGGGTCTAACTAGCTTTCTTCATGTTCCATGCTTGCTATGTCACTATGAACAAAATGCTTGGCTGTCGCAGGACTTGTACATTTGTCTACTAGGCAGGTTCTTGGAATTTGCTGATGCTAGCTTGGACAGGGCGTTTGCCTATTCGTTGTCTGTAGGAGGGACCTTAGTTATCCAGAAACTTGTAAATCCCCTTTGCAGGTCCCTAACTTTCATCAAATAGGATGCTATCTTTTTATCTCTTGCCCTGAATTCACCTATCACCTGTCCTACAATCATCTGAGAGTCAATGCAAATTTTGACTAATGTTAACCCAAGTCTTGCGGTCAAACTCAGGCTCGCGATAACTGCCTCATATTCAACGTCATTATTCATTGTCGAGAATTCAAAGCGTAATTAATACTCCAATTGTTCAGATTATGGCCTTATCATAATGATGCCTGCTCCGGACCCCTCTCCGTGTGAGGATCCCATCTACAAAAATTTTCCTAACAGCTTCAGTTTGCACGGAACAGTCAGGCGGAGTTGTAAGAAAAATTTGTCAATGCTTGCACCTTGATGGCCGTTCTTGGCCTAAATTCAATGTCAAATTCGCACAAATCAATTGCCCACTCCAACATCCTACTCGACATCTCATGTCGATGCAAAATTTACTTGACAGGCGGTTAGTCATGACTTGTACGGTGTGAGACTGAAAGTACGACCTTAACTTTCTGACTGGTATAATTAACACAAATATCAACCGGTTCGCGAGGCTTTAGCGAGTTTCCGCACCCCTCAACACCTGGATAACGTAATAAACAGGCTTTTGCACCTTTGAAAATTCTTTCACCAGTACTATACTGACCGCATGTTTTAATACTTCTGAGTATAAACTCAACACATCCTTTATATATAGCCTAGTCAAGATCGGTGGCCTCTGTAATGACTGTTTTAAGGATTCAAGTGACTCCTCACACTCCTTGGTCCATTCAAAGTTGGTAGAGCCCCCATTCGCCTTGAAGATGTGGTAGTACTTATCTGCTGCTCGACTCATGAAGCAATTCAACGCTGCTACCCGACCCGTCAACCTTTAGAAATCCTTTCTATTTTCAGGACTCTTCATCTCTAGAATAGACTGAATCTTATCTGGATTTGCTTTGATGCCTCTCTGTGTTATGATAAATCCTAAAAACTTACCGCTTGCTGTTCCAAAAACACACTTCACCAAATTGAATTTTAGTTTATTTGGTCTGGCAATGTCGAACACTTTCTGTAAGTCATTAACATGGTCGTTGGCCTTCATACTCTTGACGACCATGTCATCTACATACACTTTAATGACACTCCCAAGCAGGTCACTGAAGACCTTATTCACCATTCTTTGATAAGTTTCTACGACATTTTTCAAGCCGAATGGCATGGCTGTGTAACAGTACGTCCCAGCATCGATTATGAAGGAGGTTTTCTCCTGGTCCAACTCTTCTATGGAAATCTGATGGTACCCATAAAATGCATGCAGAAAACTCAATCGTTCATTACTGATGTGGCATCCACCAAGTGATCTATTCGGGGTAGAGGTACGAGTCTTTCGGACACACCTTGTTTAGTCCGGTATAGTTTACACACATACGTAATTTTCCATTCGACTTTTTCACCAAGACAACATTTACCAACCATTAGGGATATTGTACCTCTCTAATGAACCCTGCATGTAGTAGCTTATCGACCTCGTCCTTCGTCGGCCTGTCGCTCTGGGATAAGATTTCTTTTCTTCTGTTTTATCGGCTTAGCGCCCGATAGAACACCAAGGCGATGTTGTGCAACATATGGATCAATCCCTTGAATATCACTTAGGCACCATGCAAAAATGTCCAAATTGCTAGACAGACACTTCACGAATTCTTCTCTTTCCATTGGCCCCAGGTCTGTTCTTATGCTAAATTCACGCCCTGCAACCACTAAAAATTTTTCCATAGTATCGAGGGGCTCAATTCGCCCCATTGGAGGCTCAAGATCCAGCATCATCACTAGTGGTGATTCTTTTATCTATATACTGTCAACATAACACTTCATCGAAGATTGTTGATTGCCCCTCACACACCCCATACCACAACTGGTTGGGAGTTTCATCATTTGGTGGTAAGTGGATGGAATTACCCCAACAGCATTCAGTAGGGGTCGATCGTAGATTACATTATACGCCATGGGGTCTTGACAACCAAGAAGTTTGTCAAGATCACGACTCTTGCAGGATAGGTACCCAATGTTACCGATAATTCCATGACTTCCTCCGATGTCACAGTAGCCCCTCCAAATCCCAGGAGGGTGGTGGACAATACTTTCAACTTCTCTAATGAAATTTTCAACCCCACCAATGCTTCTCAAGTGAGAACGTTCGCTGCACTACTACCATCAATTAACACCCTTTTTCACATCGTAGTCTGTTATATCGCCGACTATTACTAAGGCATCATCATGGGGGGTTACCACACCTACTAAATCTTCCACATAAAAAATGATGCTTTGATTAAACCTGGTCTTTTTTCTAAATGAAGTAGACCCCGACTGTGCGTACGTAGCTCTTTTTAGCCAAATTCGAGTCCCCTCTGATGCAATTCCTCCAATAATCACATTTATGACACCGACCATGGGCGGTGGTCGGTCATCAACCTTCTGCTTGCCTCGATCATATCTCGTGTACTTAGTCAAAAAACCACGCTTCTATAGGCATTCGATTTCCTCCTTCAAATGGATGCATTCTTCTGTATCGTGCCCATGATCTTTATGGAAATGATAATACTTGCTCTTAGCCCTCTTGCTAGCAAATACTGCCATCGGTCTCGGCCACTCAAGCTCTTTTATATCCCTGATCTCCATCAATATCTTAGCTCGAGAAGTATTTAGAGGGGTGAAGGCCTTAACCTCCTCTCGTTATGTCTGATGGATCAATCCGGAACATATCCCTTGCTTATCCACTCATTTTTTGATTTACCTTTATCAATAAGTATTCGTTCGTCACCTGACTTTCGCTTATGACTTTCTGTCTCCCATCCATCTTTCAATTTTTAGTGACCCTCTCGGCTTCCTCTGCACAACATACTCGTCACCCTTCTTCAGCAGGTTGTACATTGACTCCAGGGGATTTTTAGAGTGTGTCATCTTAAAAGGCCGATTCCGCGTCCCATTCATTAATGCTATTACCACTGCAGACATTTGAAGGTCCCTTATACCAAGTGTCACCAGACTAAACCTAGCTAAGTATTCCTGCAAAGATGCTTTTTTCTCTTGCACAACCTGCATCAACCCAATTGTCGTCTTTCGTTTCCTCTTGCTACTCATGAAGTATGCCACAAAACTCATGGAAACCTCGTCAAAGGTCTTTATGGATCTGGGTGCTATGGTGGCTATCCAGTCTCTAGCCTCTTTCCTGAGTGTCGGGGAAAAGATCGACACATCACTGCGTCTGGAGCTGCATAGAGCCTCATCAGATCAACGAAGGTCGGCAAGTGGTCAAGCGGATCTGTGACTCCATCATATGCTTCTATAATTGGCTTTTTGAAGCCCTTCGGTAAAGGAACAACCATAATTTCGGGTGCAAATGGATCTTCCTCCAAAACCATTTGTCTGCACTTATCCTTCCTCTTGGTTGAAGCATCGTATCACGGGGCTAGAGTTCTCACACCGGAACAACTAGACACCGTGCGACCTTAACGTACCAATTCCCGTCCCTACGAGAAGACGTTAAGTCAGCCTTTCGACGCTCCCAAAATAATTCAACCTTGCTAGGCTAAATTACTATAACTTTGAGTATGAGATTTGAAGTAACAAAGAAGACAAGCGTTCTGGGGAGAAAATCTCTCTTTGTATAAAAACTCCACACCAATGTAATCTACAATGTGATCTAAGAATTATATGAATAGCATGAATTCCATAAATTGCATGCATTCCAATAATTCTCTCAACTCACATATACTACTTGGAATTCTAATCTATCAATTACAATGGGACTACATCCCTATTTATAGGCAAATCCCATGCAAGGGCCTTGGATTTTAATGGCTAGGATCAATCCTCATCAATCCCCATCCAAGGGTCTTCAATGCTTGCAACTTGCCTTAAACCTCCTTAGACCAAAGAGAAGTCAAGTTGGACTTTGCTTCTTGCAAGTGGAATGTCTCTACAAAAATCTCATGCAAGACACGTCCTTTTCATAGTCATCAAATTGGCTTTTGCTTCCTTCCTTGGTCTTTGATCTTGCAAGTGGCTTGAGTAGCCAATTTGTACAAGACTCCCAAAATATCCCAACAATCTGCCCATGGTATTCTTCCCTAGAAAACCACCTGGTATGCTGGGAAAAACTGCCCATGTCATGGTCATGTCACTCCCCATGTCAGGCAGCCTGCATTCTGTGTTGCTGTGCTGCCTGCGTCATGCCATGACTGCAGTCTGTGTCTGGCCATGTCCTGGCTGCGTCCTGGGTGCTGCCTGCAATCTGCCTGCGATGTCCTGCCCGCGTTGCAGCTGTGTTGCAGTGCCTGCAACCACACCCGAATTTTCTAGGCACGACCTGGACACGAACCAGCCACCATGGACATCAGTCATTTTCCCACCGTTTTAGGTGACATCCCCGTGCCATGCTAGATCTTAGGACATCACCTTGCGATCCATCACAATCGTCTATTTTCTGGGTCATCATCTCCTCTATCTTCCTTTCCAAGTCCGTCATGGGTTGGGAAATTTGTGGAGCCATAAACCCTGTAGCCCCCGAGTCTCCTGCTGTTGGCTGAGTAACCGGTGGGATAACCGTTTGAGCCACCTGGGGTGGTTGCTCATGTACTATTTCTAACGTGTTTTATGGTGGGGCTGCAATTTTCTGCGTCTGAATCTGGAAAAGGGTCATCATGGCTACCAACTGTGTTTCCAAGACACTAAATTGGCTTTGCGTTACGTGCTGCGGTGGTGGTGGGTCGTGACCCATTGCAAAGGACTCCAACTCCGTCTCCGTCGTGTTCCCGATCATGGGTGTTTCACTCCATGTCCGTCTCCTTGACATAGCTTTTTTGTTCAGTGATTTCCCACAGACGGGGCCAATGAAATTGTAGTGAGATAAATTTCGATATTCTCCTTGACGAGGATGGTGTTCCGATTGTTTCGATTAGTGTTTGCTACCTGTAAAATGAGGTCGGGGCTTTCTCCCCCGTTGTACCTTCGGCGTGAGAATTAGTGTTCTGTTTAAGAAAGTAAGAAGAAAATATATTGGAATTCAGACAGTTCGAGTTTCAAGAAAAATACATTTTCTCACCTTGGGGATATTTATAGGCACCTGATGACACGCCCCCGTTCTACGATTAATCATGCCACGTGTCTCACATAAGCCTTCCCACTTCCCCTACGTTCTAGCGTGGTGACCCCCACTCGTCAAGTGGTTGGTTATGCCCATATTCGCTGTTGGGTGGTTTCCGTTCAACTCATTGCTATTTGTATGGTTTAGTATTGGCCGCATGGTGGTAAGCGGCCATGTGTGAACGTAGATGACCTCATAGGGGTTGACTGCCTCATAGTTGTAGACGGCCTATGTGAACGTATGGGACCTCATGGGGGTCGACGGTCTGATAGTTATAGACAGCCTATGATGTGGTGCTCTACAAGGGGGTGCATATTAAGTAGCCGGCCATCGTTGATAATTATTAACACCATCTTATATCGCCTCATAAGAACAATGTGGCTTCTACTTCAGATTTTCTTCCTTTGTTTTGCTTCAGTGCACGTACGATTTCTAGGTGTGGAATCTGTATATTTGTTGAATGATATAGAGGTTGGTCATGGTATGAAAGAATGGTGAAGATGTTGGCTCAATTTAGAGGCATAAGATATCTAAGATGGTGAAATGTAGTGACTCATCATTACCCCAGATTTTTTTTTTCCATTTGTGAACTTACATAAGAGATTTATTTCCACTCCCTAGTACGTTGTATAAGTTACAGATTAGATTATCAGTTGTGATAATTGAAGGCGTTCACTAAGCTTATAACATCCCAAACAAGGCACAAGAATTGTCCTCCACTACCTTCCTTCCTTCACACATCCCCCTTTCTTATAGTTTGTTTTCTTGTTTTCAGTTGATTTTCAAGGGTTTAAAAACAAAAAACTCAATCCTAGGTGTCTTTTGAGTGAAATGATGATAGCCTAAAAGTGAGACGTGCCCCCACAATCTTAAATTTCAGTCACCAAGTGTATATACCTATTGTTCTAAGCAGCTGTAGGTGCTTATTTTGAACACGAATTTGAACCTTCATTCTTGACCTATTTGTTACATTTCAATCTCTGTCCTAAATTACTCATCTATTACTTTACAATGCAACCTGAATCACTTCAAACGGATACTTGAAGCGCTCAAACGAAGCCCCAAAAATTGGCTGTCCAAACACGCTAAAATATGAATTTTTCAATTTTTATTTCAACTTTGGATCCTAGTTTTGGATTTCCTTATGATTTGGTCCCTTAGTTTTTTCCTTATCTATCTATAAATATTCATTTAGGTCCCTAACATTTAATATTAGTCCCTAAACTTAATTAATCATAATTTCCTCACATTAACGTTACTTCGAAATACTTCTAGACTTTCGAAAAAGTCCCTGACCTCTAAAGTTCACCATAAAGGATTTTGTACATTGTTTTCAGAGGCAGGTAATGTGTTGATTTTGTTAGGCAATCTACTATTACACAAACTGAATTGTAACCCTAAGGTGTCTTATGGAGTTTGATTATGAATCCATTGTAATATTCTCCCATTTCCATTCAGGAACCGGTAACAATTCCAAATTTTCAGCTGATTTATTACGTTCGGCCTTGACTTGTTGACAAAATAAATATGTTGACAAAATAAATACTTTTGTGATGAAGTCTGGGATTTTCTTTTTCATTCTTGGCCACTAATATAATGTTTTAATTTTTCTATACATTTTTGGTGATAAGCAACTTTTTTTTACTTATTTGGGCTATATTTACTAAGTTTTTATGTCGTAAAATTATTGAATTCTGCTTAACTTGGGTTAGATTCTTTTTGTTTCAGTGTTGGACCCGTTTCGAAGCAATTGGAAATTGGACAAATTGTTAAAGTAGAATGAAATACGAAGGAATTAGAGTCTTTTTGAAAGCAAACAAGGAATCTGGGATTGAAATTCTAATTAGAAAATCCAAGAAAGCCAGTGGCAGGGAGAGCTTTGAATTGCAGTCAAATTGGAACTAAAGACCATTGGAATTAGAATGGAAATTAAATTCACAACAATTGGAGTCCCTTTGGAAGTCACGAAAAAAGGAAACGACAATAAAAAGGCAGAATCACTCACAGAAATAAGGACGGACAGCAGCGAGAAAAAAATGTACGCACGGTCGAAATTGGAAAAAGCCGAGAGGATAGAAGGCAGCAGGAGCAACAGAGAAAAAAATTCTACATTGTACAATAATTCATCAATAATTGTGTAAGGTATTTAAGAATTAATCACAAACTTTCAATTTCTCGGTGATGTCATTTAAACTTTATTGTTTAATTATGACACTATGCTAGGCTAAATTATTTTTGTGCTACGTTTTCGATGAACTTTGTCTTATAAAACTTTAACTTTTGAATCTTGTTTTTGTTATTAAAGCACATTTTCAATTCTTGAACGATTTTCATGAATTTATTCTTCTTTGCAGTTACAATAGTTGTATGAATTTTGTGACTTGTTATACCATCGAAAGATTGAAAGTTAGTTAGGCATAGTGTTAATTGTCATAGAGTTTGAGAGGGGATATAATTATACCTCTAAGCTCTATGTGATCTTTAAATTTTCATAAATCCTTAATGTATTATTTTTTGTTTGCCTTCGTTGAAATATAGTTGGATCACATGTGAGAATATGTTCAATTCTACTTGAGAGAGAGACTATTAAACAATTTAGGAACATTGATATATCATAATTAAATCGTGTTGTCAAATTATAAGATTCGAGATTAAAGAGAATTGATATAAGAAGATTTGAGATCCTAATTAATTTTTTATCAAAGTTGCAATAATCACAATCTTGCATTGATTTTAGTTAATTTAAGTCATGCATTCATAAGTATATTAGTTAGTGACAATTTAGATATAGAATAATCACCAAATTTCATAGTTTCGATTAAACACTAAGGCCGTGTTTTCCGGGGAAGTAGGAAAATATTTTCCACTTTCTACTTTTTTGGCTGTTTGATAGGCGAAATTTTCCACGAAAAATATTTTCCGGATTTTCCTCACACGTGTGCATTTTCCCGGTTTTTTATGAAAATGTTTTCCCGCCTTTTTGGTGGGAAAATATTTTCCCGACTGGCTGGAATTTTTTTTTTTATTTATTTGTAATAGAAACAAATGTTATAACCAATGACAAAAATTTTTTTCACTTTAATGGACAATTTTCATGTAAAACAAAGTCAAACGAATACTAAACTTTGATTAAAAAAATGATTTTTTAGGAAACAATTTTTTTTCTTTTTTTTTTTTACTTTTTCGCAATGGAAACAAATTTTATAACCAATTGTGGAAAAAAAATCACTTTAAGGGACAATTTCCATGTAAAACAAAGCCAAACGAATAGAAAATTTAAAAAATTTCCGGGTGGAAAATTATACCAATCAAACACACTTGAAATCATTTTCCCTGCAAAACATTTTCTAGGCAAATCTTTTCCCTGTAAAACATTTTCTTTTCCCTGTAAAACAATGATGGAAAATGGGTGGAAAAAAAATGTTTTACAGGGAAAAGATTTGTCTAAAAAATGTTTTGCATGGAAAATGATTTCAAGTCTGTTTGATTGGTATAATTTCCCACCCGGAAAATTTTTAAATTTTCTATTCGTTTGACTTTGTTTTACATGAAAATTGTCCCTTAAAGTGATTTTTTTTTCCACAATTGGTTATTAAATTTGTTTCCATTGCCGAAAAGTAAAAAAAAAAAAAAGGGAAAAAGAAATTGCTTCCTAAAAAATCATTTTTTTTTATCAAAATTTAGTATTCGTTTGACTTTATTTTACATGAAAATTGTCCATTAAAGTGAATTTTTTTTTACCATTAGTTATGACATTTGTTTCCATTGTCCAAAAAAAAAAAAATTCCAGCAAGTCGGGAAAATATTTTTCCACCAAAAAGACGAGAAAACATTTTCATCAAAAATCCGGGAATTGCACATGTGTAGGGAAAATTCGAAAAATATTTTCCGTGAAAAATTTCGCCTATCAAACAGCCAAAAAAGTGGAAAGTGGAAAATATTTTCCTACTTCCCCGGGAAAATGTGGCCTATCAAACACGGCCTAAGTTAATTTGAATTTGAACTAATATGGGTACGATATTTGGACTCAAAATTTATTTTGCTACTTATTAACGAATAAGGCAATTGTGGTATTTTAAACGAAAAATATACTTTCGCAACAAGTTTTTGGTGCCTTTGTCAATGATTGTTACTTTAGTTGGGTTCGATTTTTTTTAGCATTAATTCGAATTTCTACATGTATTTTGTATTTTTATTTTTTTCCATTTTAGTTTTTGTTTTTTTAACAAAATGCTTGTATAAGACTTCATCGTAAGGTAACAACAATTGGCAGCTCAAAAAATTGATTGGAGAGATATGCTCGTGGGAAATTTCATTATAGGACAGCAACTACAAGACACAAAAGCGGAATGTGAACTTGATGAAACTGTACTGTGTAACTTGCTCGTTACATTATTTCTCTCATCAAAATTTAACATAGACGATTTGTCCGTGTAATTATTTCTTACATCAGTTATCAGTGGACATCAATTAAGAGAATCATGTTCATCGGACTTCCAACAAATACAACAAAAGGAGATGACTTTCCATGAAGATGTCATCGTTTCAGTGTTAAAAGTTTTAAATACGGATGTTGAACACGAGAAAGCTTCAATTAAAGAAGATGAGCATAAAAAGATCAAAAAAATTAATCATAACGAGCCAAAAGAATTTGTAACATTCAAAAAAGAGAAAATTAGCATGACTAAGGAGGTTGAGGTATACATTGTTGAGTTCGAAACGGGTGATGAGGGGAAGTCATACTACTTGGTGAAAGACAAGGGTAAAATTTGGAGGAATGTTACAATATTGAACAAATTTATAGTGAACAAGCTAAAAATGGCCTCTAAAGCCATATTCAAAGTGACATGAATCGATAGCCCAAGAATAACTAACAAAGAGGGGGGCAAATTGGTTTTTCAAACTTTTTTGAAGAATTAATCTAAATTCAACCAAATAAAAATTAAATAGATTATTCAAATAGTAAGCACAAATATGAAAACATTATGTAAAAAGGGATAGAGAGTGCAAACGATATAATTATAGAGGTTCGATCCAACACAATGATCTACGTCCTCTGTTACCAAGCTCTCTAGCTCGAGCAAGGCCAATCACACTATGTTGATTGACTTGTGTTGCAATCCAACCATTTACAAAGCTTCCGATGACTTACAAGTAATGAACACCGATCTTGTTACAACGTTGAGCTTTATAGGACCTCAATACGACCCATAATTCAAATAAATTTACAAGTGAAAATCTTTCTTCTTAATGAATGATAGATTCAAAGTTGAGTGCAAGAAGAGAAGTATGTTAACACTTTAATAGACAACAATGAATGAAGGTCAAGTGTTAGGTATGAAAAACTTTGATGTATATAATGATTTTCAAGAGTTAATTTGATTAAAGATTTTTCAACACCAAAATGATATGATAATAAATGATATGAGAGATCAATGCAAATTTTGGCTCAAAAGAAACTCAATTGAATGCTCTAAAGTTGTTTAATAAATGATAAGAGAGTTGGTATTTATAGAGATGAAAAATGCTAAAATTTTCTGTCAAACCGGATGATTGGTCCTGTCAACCCCCAATTTTCCGATGACCAATATGACAGTTTGTACATGAAAAATTAGAAATTAGAACGGTCAAATTTTGGACCGTCGAAGTTTTTACGGTCGACTACCGTGCCGGTCAGTTGATTGCCAGTACAATGGCGGTCCTCCTTTTTTACCTGATTGTTCTGCTTTGAGAATTTTGAAAAGTATGGTCTTTTGGTGAACATTTTTCCCTAACTTTTCAAGATAAAAAATTATTTTACAAGTCCAAAAGTTTATCTTTAAAAGTCATTTTTCACTTTATCAAAACATCGTATTTGAATCGCTTTTTAATGCACTAAGTAGTTTTTAATGTATGGAACGGTTTTGAGCTATTGTCATTCATGCCATATATCAAAGTGTTAGTACCTTTACATTCTTAGTTAAGAAACGAGTATTTGATCTTGCTTCGAAGTTTGACTCTTAATATCTTGAATGTGGCTTCGATCTTGACTTCTTTCAAGAGTCCGATTTGTGAGGATAGCTTTTGGTCTTTTGACGACCATTGATCAATTTTCTTTTGTATGCATTTGAAAGACTGTATCACTTGAATCAACTCATTAGTAAATAAGACCAACTTGTTTGTTATAGTCAAAACATTGAGGTTTCAAATTAACCATATGTCAACAATTTCTCCCTTTTAGATTATGACAAACAAGATGATTTGCAAGATAATTTTGAACAATTGGTAAGGAATATAAATCCTAAAATTTTCATGTGATCCATATATTCCCCATTTCTTTTACAAACCAATAATCGAAATGCTTTAAAATATATGTTTACGAAGGCAAAACATTTTCAATTATTACCTCAAGTATTCAAGCATTATATCATCATCAAGCATATCATCATATATTCAAGCATTACATCATCATTAAGCATATCATATTTTCCCCCTTTTGTCATAAGCAAAAAGAATATAGCATTTAAGATTATAACATAGGATATTGCATAGATAGGTTAGAGCATAAGTTAACAAATAGTAACAATACAAAGAGGATAGAGCAACATAAGGTCTAAAGTACATATGCATAAAATATATCTAAGAACTCGAAGGAGGCGGAGGTGGAAAGAGTGAATTGAACCTAGAATAAAAGGTGTTTTGTTGAGCCTGCATTGCCTCTTATAGAGTGGAGTAGTAAGTACAGAAAGCATTTTGCTGGGTTTGTATTGTCGCTTGTTGAGCTTGCCTGGCATCCTGTTGAACTTGCAAACGGTGGAGCATTCTACCAAGCCTGTCGATGGAGGATGTGAGGGAATTGATGCGACCGTTGACGAGATTGTAGTGATCATCGATAAAAGTAAAGCCTCCGGAAGGTGTGGGAGCACTCGATCCCGGGATGTCAAGAGGGGGACTAGGAATCTGTTGTACGTCATCCTCACGATCATTTCCAACCTCGTCTTCAACTCCTTTGAGAGGTAAATTCGAAGGTCCAGAGTCCGGATCAAATCCCTTAGTACGAGCCACTCATTGCCCATGTTCCTTGACAATTTTCATTCGCTTAAGAGTGTGAATATTGATAGTGTCGGTGGGTCAGAGAGAGTCAAATTCATCACCATTGAGAGGGATTTCAAAATGTTTAAAAATCTTAGTGAGGAGTATGCCACATGGTAAGGCCTTGATACGAGTAGCAGAGTGGACAATTTTCATGTGACCAATAGCAATTGTTGTAAAATCCAATTTTCGTTCGACTAGGAAGGAATCGAGAAGGAATAGGTCGAAGTGAGTAACTTCATCAAGATGACCCTTCCTAGGGAGGATAATGTGGACAATGATAAGATGTAAAACTTTGCAAGGTAATGTAAGTTTGTGATAACCGAGTTTTATCGGATGTTCAAAATCTTTTCCGGTAACTCTCCGACATGCAATGATAGGATTGTAATTATCACATCGTGGGTGAGTAATATGACAAAATACTTGGTTTGCACATTCTTCCAACCCAAGAAGTGAACGTATATGAGATTTATTTATCATAAACCGTTTTCCTTTTAAAAAAAAAAAAAGAAATGCTACCCGTACGAGGAGTGTATACCATGTTTTTGTAAAAATCTCTCATGAGTTTAGGATATACATATTCTTCCATAGATACAATAGAGACCCAACCCATACTTAAAAAGAATTCTCTTTTGGGGATGCTATTTTTCCGGTCGATTGGACATCGTCCACCTCCATATTTTTTTAAGCAAACTAAATATGATGTACATGATACAATAAAGACATGTAATTGCATGTACTCAATTTTGTATTTCAGATTTATCAATATTCTCTTAACCCCTTCTAATATGTGAGAAATGATCAAGAGCTAGAGGTTTTGTGAAGATATCGGTCAATTGATTTTCCCTGTTCACAAATTCTTACACAATATCATCCTTTTGAGCATGGTCTCTTAGGAAGCGATGTCTAATTTCAATATGTTTCGTCTTAGAGTGCAAAAAAGGATTTTTAGACAAGTTTATGGCACTAGTGCTATCACACATAATGGGTATATGATCAAAGAATAGTTGATAACCACTAAGACTTTGTTCCATCCATAGAACTTGTGCACAACAACTAGCGGTCGAGATATATTCGGCTTTGGCGGTAAACAATGCAACGGGGGTTTTGTTTCTTGCTAAACCATGATACAAGTGCAAAGCCTAGAAAATGACATGTTCCGCTAGTACTTTTACGATAGATTGTGTATCCGGCCCAATCGGCATCCAAATAGCTAAGTAGATCAATGTGAGTGCCCTTAGGATACCAAAGGCCTAAAGTTCAATGCCACTAAGATATCTAAAGATTCGTTTCACGGCCTTGAGATGTGATTCTTTAGGATTTAATTGAAATCTAACACATAGACACACACTAAACATGATATTAGGTCTACTTACGGTTAAATAAAGAAGGGATCCGATCATACTTCGATATTTTGTTATGTCAACGGACGTACCGTGATCGTCCTTATCCAATTTTATGGATGTGCTCATAGGGATGTTCATTGATTTCAAATTATCCATGTCGAATCTCTTGAGCATATCCAAAATGTACCTAATTTGATTGGTGAAGATTCCATCACAAGTTTGCTTAATTTGGAGACCGAGGAAGAATTTAAGTTCTCCCATCATGCTCATTTCAAATTTCATGCTCATGCACTTAGAGAATTCTTCACAAAGATGAATGTTAGTCGTACCAAATATAATATCATTAACATAGATTTGAACAATGATCATATCGTTCTTATGAGTTTTAACAAAAAGAGTGGTATCCACTTTTCCAATTGAAAAACTATTTGAAATTAGAAACTTGCTCAATTGTTCATACCAAGCCCTAGGAGCTTGTTTTAGACCATAGAGAGCTTTTCGAAGTTTGAAAACATAATCCGAATTTTTGTGATATTTAAAATCAGGAGGTTGTTCAACAAAAATTTCTTCCTGAATGAAACCATTTAGAAATGCACTTTTAACATCCATTTGATAAAGAGTGAAATTTTTATGGCAAACAAAAGCAAGAAACATGCGAATAGATTCTAATCTAGCAACCGATGCTAGGGATGGCAACGGGACGGGGCGCCCCCCGCCCTGTTACCCGTTTAAGGCGGGACGGGGTCGGGGCGAGGCCGGGTCCTTTCCCCGTTTAATTTTTTTTTTTTTAGTTTTTGATAATTTATTTTTATTGCCCATATTCATTAGATTTAGACAAATAACTTTAGTTGCTATTTTCTAGGTGTAGTACAAGGCTTCAAATGCTCAAGATTAAATCTTTTTAGTAGGTCCTTTATGTATTTAGTTTGAGTGAGGTGCATTCCCGATTCATCCCTACTTACTTCAATTCCCAAAAATTGATGTAGCTCTCCCATGTCTTTCAGTGCAAACTGGGTATTTAGTTTGTCGATAAACCTTTGCAGTAGGTTGTGATCATTTCCAGTGACTACTATATCATCCACGTATACTAAGCAAAAAATCACCTGCTTGTGATTCATGAAAAAGAAGAGAGAACTATCTGCCCTGGAATTGGTGAATTTCCAGTCTAAGAGCGTCCTTTTTAGCCTTTCATACCACGCCCTAGGTGCTTGCTTGAGTCCATAAAGGGCCTTTTCAAGCCTACAGACAAAAGTAGGGCTTTTCTTGTCAACAAATCCTTCCGGCTGATTCATGAAGACAACTTCATTCAGTTTTCCATTTAAAAATGCATTGTTGATATCCACTTGTCTAACACTCCATCCTTTTGAAACAACAATTGAAAGGATTATTCGTAATGTAGATGTGTTTATCACGGGGCTGAAAGTCTCTACACCTGAGGTTTGTAGGAAGCCTTTGGCAACAAGCCTGGCTTTGTGCTTCAAAACTCTTCCACCGATATCACGTTTAATCCTGAAAACCCATTTGCTTCCTATCACCTTTTGATTTTCCAGTGGTGGTACAAGTTTCCAGGTCTCATTTCTGATTAATGCCTTGTATTCTTCATTCATTGCTGCTTTCCAATTGGCATCTGACATAGCTTCGAGTGCATCATTTGGTTCAGTTCTGCTTGGGTCCATTCTGAACTACTGACATTGTGTTGAATATACCTTTGGTTTGAAAATACCAGATTTACTCCTTGTGGTCATAGGATGTGCAATAACCTGTCTGTTTAATTCTGTGGCTTCAAATTGATTTCCCTCATTTTGCTCATGAAATTGCTCAACTTCAACATTTGTAGTCACATCCTGTGAACTTTCACTTTGAGTATGTTCATTTCTGCTATCTGAATTTTCATTTGCGTCTGGTATCTGATTTTCAGGTAGTGCTGGTTGATTAGAACCTTGAATTACTGCAGGAAGAGTTTCACCAGAGTGGCTTGTATCAGTTGAGCATGTCTGATCAGAGTTAAGAGGGTTTAGATAAGGAAGATACTGAACAATGGTTTCAGGACTTTGAGTGTTGTTATGTTTGTTCAGGAAGCCTGACTTGAAGGGGAACTCATCTTCATTGAAAACGACATGCCTGGATAGGTAGACTTTTCCTGTTGGACTGAGGCACTTATAGCCTTTATGAGAGTTGCTGGAACCAAGGAAGACACATTTAATTGAGTGGAAACTGAATTTGTGAGATTGGTAAGTCCTAAGACATGGAAAGCAAGCACAACCAAAGATTCTAAGGGACTTATAATCAGGTTGCTCATTAGTTAGGACTTGACAGGGAGACCTTATTTTGAGAGTAGGAGTAGGTAGCTTGTTAATGAGGTAGACAGATGTGTGAAAAGCTTCCCACCAGTAGTGTAATGGCATATGTGCTTGAGCAAGAAGAGTTAGGCCAGTTTCAGTGACATGCCTATGTTTTCTTTCAGCTCTTCCATTCTGAGCTAAGGTATGAGGGCAAGATAGTCTCATTTCAATGCCAGATTGTTGAGCTAGGTTGGTAAATACCCTGAATTCACCTCCCCAGTCTGACTAGAGAGTCTTTATTTTCTTGTCAAACTTGTTTTCAACTAAATTTTTAAATTGAATGAAAGATGTTAAGGCTTCAGACTTGTTTTTCAAGGGGTATATCCAGGTGTGTCTACTATAATCGTCTATGAAGAGGATGTAATATCGAAAACCAGAGGTGGACTGAATGGGTGCAGGACCCCAGAGATCTGTGTGGATAAGATCAAGAGGTGCTGATGCATGTGAAGTAGATAGTTTAAATGGTAAGGAATGAGATTTTCCCAGTTGACAGGCATCGCAGAATTTACTAATCTCATTTTCAATTTCCTTTTCATTATAGATTTTGAGGACTTGTGACATCACAGGACCTGTAGGGTGTCCAAGCCTCATGTGCCACAATTTTGATTTTGACTCGTACTTAATGACTCTACTTGACTTAACAACAGAGACTGAAAAACTCGATTTATTTGGAAGAAATGATTGTTGATAGGATGATCTCTTAACTTGATTTGGGAGCTCGATTTGATACAAGCCGTCTTTAAGTTTCCCTTCCAGCAGCACTTCCTTGGTCTGTTGATCCTTGATAGCACAAAAGTTAGAGTGAAATTCCATAAAAACACCATTGTCAGAAGTCAATTGAGAGACACTTAGCAAGTTTTTCTTAATTGAAGGCACTAATAACACATTACTGAGAACTAGGGATTTATTATTCTGCGTGTTCAAGTGATTAGTGCCAATGTGAAAATTTTGAAGTTCATTTCCATTACCAACAACAAGTCTTTCCTTACCACCATATTCACGTGCATCTGCAAGATTCTCCCTCTCAGCAGTGACATGATTACTGGCACCCGAATCTGCAAACCATGCTGGATCTGAAAAGGTCTTGGATGAGGCTATGAGACAGCTGGTTCTGAAGGGTAGGTTTGATAGTTATTGTCAGGTTTGGTACCCATGTACCTATCATCATATCGGTTAAAACATTTGGCTGCTGAGTGATTGTTCATCCCACAGATCTGACATGGCCCTTTGTTTGCAATTTGCCTACCTCCTCTACCTCTATTTCTTCCTCCCCTGTAGTGATAGTGTCTTCCACCATAATCAGTTCTTCCTCATCTGTTAGTGTTTGTTCTGTGGCTGAAGTTTGCTGAGGCTTGGCTTAGGTTGACTGAGGCTAGGCTATTTTTCACAGCACTTAGATGTTCAATCTAGCTTTCATAAGTCATAATGACTGACTGTAGTTCATGCCAGGAGATTGATTCTCTGCTATTAATTTGAACAACGATAGGAGTATACTCTTCATCTAAGCCAGCTAACACTTGAGTGACAAGATCTCCATGAGTGATTGCCTTTCCAGCTATTTCAAGATTGTCTGCTAGCTGTTTGATTATATTGAGGTATTGATCAATAGTCATTGACCCTTTCCTTACCCTCTGAAGTTCACTAGTTAGGAAGATAATTATGGATTTATTCATAACTCCAAAGCTCTCTTGAACAGCTTTCCAGAGACTGTAGGCAATTGATGATCCCATTACTCTCATGGCTATCTCAGATGTCATTAATGAGTACAGCCAACCTATCAATAATTGGTCAGTTGATATCCATTTGCCATATTCAGCATTGGGTGTCATTTCCACTATGACCCCAGCTGATCCATCCGTTTAAGTTGCCAGGAATTCTGCTGGACAGCTCTTGGTTCCATCAATAAAACCTTCAAGATTATGGCCTCTAATGATTGGCATAATCATGTTCTTCCACAGGAGAAAGTTGTTCCTGTCTAGCTTCACCTGTGGCACTTAAGTGAGAGTGATTCCAACTGGTGTCATTTGATTTCCTCCCAGCAATGGAGGTATCAATGTACTGGAGCTAGGAAGAACGGATTAGA
This sequence comes from Fraxinus americana, assembly GCA_035079005.1. NCBI lineage: Eukaryota > Viridiplantae > Streptophyta > Magnoliopsida > Lamiales > Oleaceae > Fraxinus > Fraxinus americana. Next base: position 14,721,323 of record CM068715.1, on the reverse strand, counting down.
CATTATGGTGTCATTAGAGTTAGTCTTCGAAATCAGCTCAATCTTGAATTCTATTTCTCGATCTAGCGATCGTCTTAGCTATAGTTCTTCAAAAAATACATCAGAAAACTCCTGAACTATAGGAAGGGAGTCTACGAATGTTTCAAATTCAGCCTTAAGTTGGTAAGAGCTAATCCCATAACCTCTATTTCATTTTCCTAAGAAAATGGTAACTTTTAACGCTGAGATTATAATCCTAAAGGTTTTCTATGGTTTAGGAAATGATATTGATCCTAAGTTAGGTAGGTGAATTGTCTTTGACTTATAATCTATAGTAACCTAGTACTTAAATAACCAATCCATTGCTAGTATCATATCAAATTCCTTTATATCAAATAAAATAAGATTCGCTGGATAATGCCCTCTTTAAGTTGCCTAGGGACTTCAGAAATAAATTGGTTTACACAGTAATTTGAACTCAAGGGTAAAGCTATTTTCATTTCTTAACATAACAGTTGTGGCACTAGTTCGAGTAGATTTACTGTATGTCGTGAAATAAATGATTGTATGGTACTTGAATCAAATAAGGCAAATACAAACTTTGATTTAATATAAATCATACATGTAACTACTTGGTTGTCTTCTTTAGCATCTAGACGGACCATAGTTTATACTTGGACTATTTTCTAGTCCTCTCTTGGTTTACCAGGGTAATTCTTCCTTATATGATCTGTTATGAAAAAGATCGCCATATAATGACGATAATGAAATAAAGAAGAAAACAAGAACACAAGAATTTACGTAGAAACCCAATTCGGGAAAAAACCACGGGCAGAGGAAAACAATCCACTATAATCAATAGTTTTGTGTTTACAATATCAAGATTTCAATAATCTCGATTGAAATCTAAACTCTCAATCTCTCAATATGTTGTTGAAGATGTAAAGTATAATATATGGATGTTATATTATGGAGATACAATGTGGCTATATATAAAAAAAAAACCTCTTATTTGTGTTCAAGATGGAGAAGGAATCCAAAATATGCCTTTAGCCATCCGAGAATCCTCCTTCAAGCCAAACTCCTAATTATCGTTGAAATTTGATCTTCAACATATTAGAACTCTACAATCCCAGATACCTAGACTTCCTCCAATCAACCAAATATCAAATCACATGGAATTTGGATAACACCACAACAAATCTCCACCTTGAGCCAAATTCCGTCACAATGAATTAAAACATATCTTCAAAATACCATTTCTCATCTTCCAAACAAGCCCTAGTGGACTAAATCAATGACAAACACGAACTAAGTTCAAGCAATGCTCAAACTTAGAAATGGGAAGTGGTTTTGTCATCATCTCAGCAGGATTATCTTTAGTATCAACCTTGCTCACACAATATCACCACGACCAATTACATCACACACAAAATGATACCTCACATCAATGTGCTTAGTCCTCTCGTGAAACACCAAATCCTTAGTCAAGAAAATTACACTCTAACTATCACAGAATACTGTAGATATTTGCAAGTCTTCACTGATTTCATCAATCAATCCTCTTAGCCACATAGTCTCCTTACATGCCTCTGTAATGGCCATGTAATCTGCTTCTATTGTAGATAAAGCCACTGTATTTTGTAAAATAGCTTTCTAGCTGATAGTACAGCCTCCAAGAGTAAACAGTATCATGTAAGCGATCTCATATTATCAAGATCCCCTGCATAATCTGAATCCACATAACCAATGACTCCAAAGGGGGTCATGTCACATTTAGAGACAATGCAAATGGAAAAATCATCGGAATTGGAAGCATTGGTAATCATCTCTCCCCTTCCGTTGAAAATGTACTATTGGTAGATAACCTAAAACAAAATTTACTTAGGGCGTGTTCAGTAGAGATTAAAATTGGATTAAAATTGAAAAATTAGCCATTATTGTTGACTTTTATTAGACGAATGGAACTCAATAACGGTTATATTTTCAATTTTAATTGGATTTTAAGTTAGACCGAACACGCCCTTAGTATTAGTCAATTATGTGATAAAGACTATCATATTAAATTCGATTATTCTAAATGTCTCATTAAAGATGCTACATCTAAGGAGGTATTGTTTATAGGAAACCGAAACAAAGATTTTTATATCATAAATATCGATTTTGAAAATGATGAAAAATATTTATTGAGTTTGAAAGTGGATACATGGCTATGGCATAGAAGACTAGGTCATGTTGGCATGGATCTCCTTTCAAAAATCTCCAAAAATGGTTTTGTCAAAAGTCTACCAAATTTGAAATTTGAAAAAGACAAAATTTATGATACATGTCAATTTTGAAAACAAGTAAAAAGTTCATTTAAACCCAAATTGCACTCATCAACTACAAAACCATTCCAATTGCTTCACATCGATCTCTTTGTACCATCTAGAACGCTAGTTTAAGTGGAAAAAACTATGTTTTCATTATTGTTAATGATTTCTCTAGATTTACTTTAGGTTCTTTTCTCAAGTCTTAAAGATGAAGCTCTAAAAACTTTTAAACATTTTCACAAAAAGGTTCAAAATGAAAAAGGACTCCATTACAACCATTAGAAGTGATCATGGTGGAGAATTTGATAATCTCACCTTAAAATGGATATGAACATAATTTGTTGGCTCCTAGAACTCCTCAACAAAATGGTGGAGTAGAAAGGAAGAATCGCACATTGCAAAAAATGGCTAGAACCATGCTAAATGAAAATAGCATGCCAAAATATTTTTGGGCCAAATCCGTTAACACCGCTTGCTATATTGTTAATAGAGTTTTAATTAGTCGAAAGAAAACCAAAATTCCATATGAACTTTAGAAAAATAGGATTCCCGATGTTGGTTATTTCAAAATCTTTGGGTGCAAATGCTTTATTTTGAATACAAAAGAAAACTTGGGAAAATTTGATTCAAAATTCGACGTTGAAATTTTTCGAGGATATTCATCGACTAGTAAAGCTTATCGAGTTTTCAACAAAAAAACTCTAGTCGTTGAAGAATCCATGCACGTCACTTTCGATGAAACTAACTCTCAAATCATGAGAAAGGTATTGATTTTGATGTCGGATTAAAATCTTCATTCGAACAAATGAATATTCAAGATCCACACAAAAAAGATCTACAAGATAAGAATGAAGAAGGAGAAAATGTTCAACAAAGCGAAGAAGAGCCAATCAAAGTCCAAAATGACTTACCTCTACCAAAAGAATGGAGGTTTTTTCTTCTCATCTTAAAGAACTAATCATTGGTGATCCATCAAAGGGTATTACTACTAGAGCCTCTACTAAAAATCATTCAAGTAGTTGTGTATTCATTTCACAAATTGAACCAAAAAACTTTAAAGAGGCCGAGTTTCATGAATTTTGATTTTAGCTATACAAGAAGAACTAAATCAATTTGAACGAAATCACATTTGGGATGTAGTTGCTAGACCAAATGATCAAACAGTCATCGGTACTAAATGGGTGTTTAGAAATAACGTGATGAAAACAGATTAATTGTGCGTAACAAGGCTAAATTAGTGGCCCAAGGTTACAATCAAGAAGAAGGCATCGATTTTGAAGAAACATTTGCACTGGTGGCTAGATTAGAATCTATTCGCATGTTTTTTGCATTTGCTTGTCATAAAAGAATCACTCTTTATCAAATTGATGTCAAAGGTGATTTTCTTAACGGTTTTATTCTAGAAGAAATATTTGTTGAACAATCACCCCGATTTTAAAAATAACAAATATTCGGACTATGTTTTCAAATTTCGAAAAACTCTTTACTGTCTAAAACGAGCTCCTAGGGCTTGGTATGAACGATTGAGCAAATTTCTAATTTCAAATGGTTTTCAATTGGAAAAGCAGATATCACTCTCTTCATTAAAATGTAAAAGAATGATATGATGACTGTTCAAATTTATGTTGATGATATTATATTTGGTGCTACTCATATTTATCTATCTGAAGAATTCTCTAAGTACATGAGCATGGAATTTGAGATGAGTATGATGGGAGAACATAAATTCTTTCTCGGTCTCCAAATTAAGCAAATTTGTGATGGAATCTTCATCAATCAAAGTAAGTACATATTGGATATGTTCAAAAGGTTTGACACAAATGACTTGAAGCCAATGAACACCCCTATGAGCACATCCATAAAATTGGACAAAGACGATCAAGGTACCTGCGTTGATATAACAAAATATCGAGGTATGATTAGATCCCTTCTTTGCTTAACCGCCAGTAGACCCGATATTATGTTTAGTATGTGTTTATGTGCTTGATTTCAATCAAATCATAAAGAATCACATCTTAAGGCCGTGAAATCTTAGTGACACTATAACTTTAGGGCTTTGGTATCCCAAGTGCACTCACATTGATCTACTTAGTTATTCAGATGCCAATTGGGCCCAGTGCACAATTGATCATAAAAGTACTAGTGGAACATGTCATTTTTTTAGGCTTTGCACTTGCATCATGGTTCAGTAAGAAACAAAATTCCATCGCATTGTCTACCACCGAAGCGAATATATCTCGGCCGCTATTTGTTGTACACAAGTTTTATGGATGATATAAACTCTTAGTGATTCTCACATATTCTTTGATCGTATACACATAAAACTAGTGCTATAAACTTGTCTAAAAATCCTATTTTGCACTCTAGGACAAAGCACATTGAAATTAGACATCATTTTCTAAGAGACCATACTCAAAAGGATGATATTGTGTTAGAATTCGTAAACATGAAAAATCAGTTGGCTGATATCTTCACAAAATCTCTAGCTCCTGATCGTTTATCACATTAATGAAGAGGTCTAGGCATTATCGATGAATTTGAAGTACATGCTTAAGTTAAAAAAAAATTACATGAGCTTACATCTCATCATTGCATGTGCACCGTATTTACATAATTTAGTGTGTTTATTATTATTTTAAAAAATGGATTCAGACAAGGAACCGAACGTCCAGTTTGGCAGAAATTTTTTATGTCAATTCGGACGTCCGATTCAGCGATGGGCAGTTCCTTTAAACGCGAAATGCCCTCCATTTTTCTTCCATTTTTCTTCCATCTTCTCACTTTTCTCTCCCTAATTATCTTCTCCATCACTCAATCTTCATTCTCAAATCATCAATTACCCATGAAAATAAAAAATCCATTACTTCTACATCTTAATTGTTCAAAAAATTCTCAATTTCATCCACTACAATCCAAAATCAAAACCATCTCCATTTTCAATTTTCACCAATGCCGAGCTCAAAACGAACATGAAAAAGGCTCAAGAGAATGGTGAGGCAATCTCCCCCTCCTTCATCCGACGAAGAGTTTGACTTGGAACACCAGGTACCGGCCAACCTATTTGAAAAATCCCTCATTTTGATAGGTAAAAATGTTGATTTTACGTATTTTACTATTGAAGCACCTGGATAGAACTTTTTGAAAATATGGGTAGGATTTTTCTATTGCAACTTTAGAAGAACGTGAATATCCACGACTCATGAAAGAATTTTACAAAGACATGTCTATTTCCCGCTCCGGTGACATTTCATGTTTGATTAAAAATAAACGCATTATCGTAAACAAGGCATTCATAACATTTTAGAACTTGAGGTGTGTGCAACACAAATTTTTCTTCACAAGGCACATCCCACGTTAGACGGCTACGACCCTACAGAGGCTTGTCCCGAGTCACTGGGAAATTTTTTTGAAAATATCACAAAAGTTAGTGCAAATCAATTGACCATTCCATGCAATGTATTACAAAACATCATTGCCAATATTATCCTACCACGAAGGGGTCATCGGGACGAAGTGAGTTCGTTTGATCTCTTTCTTTTCGACTCTTTTCTTGTCGATAGGAAACTTGATTTTCCCACCATTGTATTAGGACTCATGAAGATTGTTCATTCATCACGACACGTTAAAACTTTACCATACGACATGCTTCTCACAAAAATTTTCAAACACTTTAACGTTTCATTGGATAATGAGACATTTGTCCAACTTTGACCCACCGACACTATAAACCTTAAAACCCTTAAACGCATGAAAATCCAAAGAACACGGTCAATGGGTGTCACATACCAAGAGGTTTGACCCCACTTCGGGTCATTCGACTCTACCATTCGAGTGGGATGATGAGGGTGACAACGATGACCTCCCCGAAGCTCCTATTTCTCTTCTCGAAATTCTGTGCTCCAGTATGTCTCGATCTACCGACAATGGCTTCACGTTTATCGAGGATCAATACAACATGTTGAATGATCGCATTGACTCTCTCACATCCTCGGTTGATGGCATCGGCGGGATGCTCCATCATATGAAGTTCAACAGGCTGCCATACTAGCTCAACATGAAGCCATTCGAGCACAATGGCGACAATGCAGGCTCAGCAGAATGCCTTCTACACCCATTTCTTTGCCCACTTTATTCCTTCACCTCCTCCGGAGCCGTAGTAGTTATTTTTTTTCATGATGAATTCTCATCTTGCTTGCTTGACAATGGATATTTCTATTCGCTTCATGATTAATGTTTTGGTTTACCTCATGATGAATATTCATTATAAATTCAATTTTATGAGAATTCATTCTTTTTACCTATGGTTGTTTTCATTCTCTACCTCGTAATCTTTTTGCTTATACCATAGGGATGAAAACATATGTATATGAATGCTTGATTTGCATAAGAAAGGGGGAACATTATCGTACGATTGATTTATAAAATATAGGGGAACAGTATAATAATGTACAAATCATATGCGATAAAGTATTACTCTTATTGCAAATTATCGTTTGTTTGTCATAATCAAAAATGGGAAAATTGTTGACCTATGGTTGATCTCATGTTTTGATTATAACAAACAAAATATTTTTATCTCTAACATTTGTGTTTGGGTCTTCATTTGTAATATTGCGAACTTGATCAAATTGAAGACAAAATAATTGCTACCAAAGGACATGAAGGTGACAATCAAGAAAGTTCAAGGTGGAAATTGAGCACTTGCGTCAAATTCAATATCGAGCAATAAATCATGCACTCGCGCCAAATTAATTGAAGATATTAGAACTATATATTTGAACTCACTTGTAAAGACAAAATACTTTAATCCCTAGCAATGACTCATTGAAAAGTTCAAGTGAAGAATTTGTTTATGCACGATAAAAATCAGTGTTCTAAAATGCGTAATGTGTTGCGATACGTCGATGTCGAGAATCAAGAATCACAAGTTTAAGTGTGTCAATGCGAAGAATAGAAGTCATAATGTGTTTCGTACTTTTAATATTATTTTAATATAATAAATAGATTTTTATATTAAAAATTTTTTTTTATATCATATCAAAAAAAAAACAAAAATTTTTTTTGTCGTCTTAATGCGCGCATAGGCTCGCCTAATGCGTGCATTGAGACGCCTAGGCGCGCAGAGGCGCGCCTAGGCGGTCAACAAAAATCGTTGACCGTATTTTTAGGCGCATTGCCCAATTTGACGCGTTTTATATGCGCATTGCGCCTAGGCGGCACATTTGCGCGCATTTTAGAACACTGATAAAAATTCACTTCGTTAAACGCTTGCAAAAAATTATTTTTCTAAAGTAAGAATTTCAACTTAATTTTCAATCCTATTAGTATCACTTACTTTGAAAAATCAAGTAATAATGTTATGCAAAAAACTTACCGGTTGCAAGCAAACCAAAAAAAATAAAAAATAAAAGGGCCAAAGTTTCTGGCCATCCTCCGGTTCGGCCACAACGGTCGATTTTTTGACCGTTCTGATTTTGACATGCAACGGCTATTTTTTCAATTGTCCGATACTGTTCTGAACGTCCAGATGATCGTTCAATTCGGTAGAAAATTTTATATTTTCAACTGCTATAAATACCAAATCACTTGCCATCTATTATAACAACTTAAGAGCATTCAAGTGAGATTCTTTGAGTAAAAATTGTATTGATTTCTCATCTCATTTATTATCATAAAATTATTTTTGCTTTAAAAAGCTTTTGATCAAATTAACTTTTGAAAATAATTCTATACATCAAAGTTTTTCAAATCTAACACTTGAGCTTCATTCATTGACATTTATTAAGTGTTAGTATATTTATCTCTTAGTACTTAATTGTGTTCATATAATTTATTAAGAGAAAAGTTTCAATTTGTAAAATCAATTTTCTTTAAACTTGTGGATCGTGTTGAGGTCTCGTAAAACTCAACATTGTATAAGGGTCGGTGTAACGCCCCAAATTCTCGGAACTCGAAGCGTTAAAAGAAAAAAATTTCTTCTTTGTTTGAACCCTTAAATGTTAACCAAAATAAGTTTTAAATGGTAAAAGTTTTGAAATCTGAAACATATAGAAAGATGTAATGGAAAACTTTTGTTTATATAGATTTGGACAATTCGGTGAAATTTTATTTTGGAGAACATTTGGAGGAAATTCAGCGAAATACCGGTTTCGCAGCAGCGGAAAGGAAAATATGTTTGACCTAGCAAACGTTGTCAAAAATTTGTGAAATTTTAACACAGACTATAACATTCATATATGTACAACATGTAAAAATTTGGGGTCTGGATGAAAATGTTTGAATCGCAAAAATACTGCACGACTACGCTGGACACAAAATCCGACACAGTCCCAACGTAGTTTACTAAAATGGGCATAACGTTTTCTCTAGATGCTATTTTAAGGTAATTCGAAAGACCACTATTAGAAGACTCATAGGCCTTTCAAACGCCACTAATTTCACTCTGAAACATGTAGTATAGCCTAAGTTATACCATTTTCAAATTTAATAGCAGAATCTGAAATTCAAAGCAGCAGTAGATAAATTTTCATGCATTGTCAATTCAACATTTGTAAATTATCGTTGACATGGAAAGGACATGAAACTGAACGAGATAAACATTAAAAACATTGTTAAGGGTGTCATCTAAATATTCAAAAAAAAAAGTTTACACAACCGAAAATTTTTACTAGAAAGTTGAAAGCATTTCAAATTTGCCGAGCACTCGCCACCATGCCAAACCACTGCCATGCCTCGATTTAACCTGTAAAATTTTAATAGGGGTGAGTATCATAAATAATACTCAGTAGGAAGACACTTAAGTAATTGGTAAAAATTAAATGTATTTTCAGGAATGCAAACTTTGATTATTTGTGTTACCGTCATTCTCTAGCAAACCGATGATCAGTCAGTCCGCTTTTTATCGAGGTTTGATAACTCATTCTTGAGTTTGATAACTCGTTTCATAATCTCTTTATCTCTTGTTCGAACCACCCAAAGGGTGCTTCCATCATCAGTAACACAATAACACATTAATGCAAATCGAAAACAAATCGTTTTATTCTACTTTACAAAAGTGTCGTAAAATACCCATACCTTGAATGCTTGGAGTTTGAGTACCCTTGAGTGTCTAAAAATGCAATGTGATCCTAAGATCCTTTGGATATATATATTATTATGTTTTGTCTTTACAAAGATCCTGAGCACTATGCCTGCCAAAGCCGCGCTATGCTGATTTTGAGGTAAAGAAAGTTTTATAATTATGCTTGTATCTATGTGATGAGTATGAGAAAGTTTATTTTTGATACAACGTTTTACATGTATGTATGAATTTCGGTATATGTTGGAGTTTGAATACTTTAATAGATAATCATTATTGTGCAAGTATTTTGAGAATGTGACCAAATTAAATGTTTATTTAAGTCCTCGAGAATGAACTAAAAGTTATTAGAGACCTGCTTATTGGACTTTGAATAATCGGTATGAATCAGATGGTACGGACTAAGAGAACTTATAGGAAGACGAGTTCAGTGATGCCTCATCGATATGAGATCGTGAGGCAGTATGAAGAGTACCAATGGAATCCAACACATGATATGGGAGAACACATTCAAGAGATGCTAATAAGGTGGAAAGAGGTTAGGCAACTAGGCCATATGGTAGGCTCTGCAAGACTATAAGGAGGTGGAATTTTTAAGACGGTACAGGGAGATATGGAAATCTCTGAGTATGAGAGCAAGTTCGAGGAATTATCCTGATATGCCCCACATCTTGTAAGTACTGAACTCATGAAGGCAAAACGTTACGAGAGAGGCCTACGTCCAGAGATCAGGCAGATTGTGAGTTCACATGATCTCACCACTTTTCAAGCCGTGGTAAAGAAAGCCCAGATGGTGACCTACTCGGGTGTGAAGTTGGTAAATCAAGGACAACGCAATGACTTTGGAAAAAGAAAATGGCAGGATAAGAAGAAGAATTTTTCTTTTAACGCTTCGAGTTTCGAGAATTTGGGGCGTTACAACTTGCTCAATTGGTACCAGGATTCAACTTAAGTCTCCCATATGAGTTGGAGGTCTTGGGTTTGAATCCTGGGGGATGCGTCCAAAAAGCCGTGAGGGGAAAGATCCACCCTAAAGTGGATAGTACGTCTATGTTAACAGGTCGGATAAGATCCATCTGGGTCGTTACAAAAAACTCGCGTTGGAGGTCTTGGGTTCGAATCCTGGGGAACGCGTCCAGAAAGCCGTGAGGGGTAAGATCCACCCCAAAGCGGATAGTACGTCTATGTTAACGGCTCGGGTAAGATTCACCCGGGTCGTTATAGTCTGTGCTCCTTGATTGTAAGTTACCGAAAGCTTTGTAAAAGGTTGGATTGCACCACAAGTCAATAAGCATAGTAAAATTGGCCTTGCTCGTGTCAAAGAGTTTGGTAACGGAGGATGTAGATCATTGCATTGGATAAAACCTCCATTATTATATCATTTGCATTCTCTATCCCTCTTTACTTATTACTTTCATATTCGTGCTTATTACTTGAATTAATTTATCTAGTTATTACGTGCTTAATTTAAGATTAAAATTTCGAAAAAGCATTAAAAACCAATTCACCCCCCTTTTGGTTAGCTATTCTTGGGCTTTCAATTTGACCATATTCGTCACCAATACTTAGGAGATAAACTACAATACAAGAAGGCTGTCTACAATGTTGAGTGAAAACTATCTTCAAAAATTAGAAAAATCTCAAAAACAGAAGAAGGGCAAAACAAAAAGTAAAGTAAAGTAAAACAAACCAAAGTGTGTTGAGGTAGTAGCAAAACAACTATAAGTGCTGCCTCTGTCCGGCTTAGTCTTGGTCATCGGTTAGAATCTAGAGAATGGTTGAGTTGATGATAAAATAAGACCAATATCTCTTGTTTAGTTCACCTTCGGGAAGAGAAATTGAAAAATCACGAGCGTAATATGAATGATGAGAGATTATATTGACATACTTGGAAATTGGTTTAGTTTGGGAAAAGAAACTTTGGAAATTTAAATACACGACTTCATTCGAGTAGTATCGGTGGAATTGAGAAAAACATACACATACTCAAAAGCTAAATATAAGATTTGTGGAATATATGCAATAACCGTTAATTCTTGTGTTTCATTACAATAGACTTCAGTTGCAACAATTTAAGGATTCAATCTGACTTAAAATAGGAAACAAATACCCAATCACATAAGGAAAGTTTAGTTCCAACAATTTGAGGTATCCTACTTGGACTTAAATTAAAGTTCCCAATCCTTTTGAAACTCTATTTTAGACCAAATTTAGGTCTATAAATATGAATATTTTATTTCATAGGGGAAGCTAGAAATACAATCTTGAGGCATAATTACACATCCAAATTATAGAATCTTAAATATTTGTATCTCAATTTGGGATTTGAAGGTTGATGAACACAATTGGCCTGGAAATACACAAGCGTGGAAGAGGAGATTGACAATCCATTGTTGGGAATTGGGTTGCAATGAACAACAATCACTAAATTTTTTTTCTTTATTCTTGTATTGAACCCGGTTATGCTTTTCATCTTGTCATTATTTATTTTTTCAATTATGATTGGTCAAATAATTTGTTGTTATGATGAACGATGTAGCTTAGATTTAATATCCATTTAATTCCAAATTTTTTATGTAACTTGATTATGTGTTAATTATTTATTGTGTCAATTACTTGATCATCAATTGATTGATTTAGGAATAGGGCGGAAACCAAGAGATAATATATGACTCTAGCTCATGCAATAAATGACATAGGTGTTATAAGAGATCAAAAGATACTTTTATAGGTTATGCAATTATGATTGAATTCCTAAAATTAAATGCTTTTACATGTGTATAAATTTACATAGAGATATAGTAATTTTTTACTCGAGAGAGACTACTACGTAAAATTGGTTAATTCGATTGTTAATACATATGAAATAAAGTCTGAATGAATTTGGATTGGTCGAATATTAGATAACACAAGTGAAATCGGAATTCCTAACCACTTAATCCCAATAGTTCTTCATAAATTAGATTAGTTAAGTTAGTTTAGGTTAGGTTAGGTTAGTATAAATATAAACAATTGATTTGTTAAGTTTTTACCACTTCAATTTAGATTGAAGCTGGAATTGGAATAAAAATTAATGGTAAATATTAGTCTCTGTGGGAACGATGTTCGGACCCAAATATTCACTTTATTACTAGTCACGATCCCCACACTTGCGGAATTACACAAACAACTATAACAAAGATATTAACACGGAAAAACAGAATTGCGTTATCCAAGTTTTATAAAGATTATGGCATTGAATGCATTGGCACAGTATATGGATGGTTTGATAAAAAGATTTTCGTTGATTGAAATTAAGGGGAGTAGTTGTACTATTTTTCCTTCGCCCAACTTTTTATCTTATTGAATTTTCCTAACATTTTAAATTAGGTCTTGGAGAAGTAAAAGGAACAATGGTTCCACTACAATTGGCATATCGAAGAATCAAATATCCAAGAGACAAAGTTGAGGATGTACTCATTAAAGTTGGAAAATTGATATTCTCAGTGGATTTTCTTGTTCTGGACATAGAAAAAGATCGAAATATTCCAATAATCTTCGGTTGACCCTTCCTAGCAATAGTCAAACCTTAATTAACATGGAGAAATGTGAGTTGACCTTGAGGGTTGATAAGTGTATTTTCTACACTTATTCGGGGCTTAAAACTATAGAATTTCATTGATCTTTTGGCAAAATTTTACATAATTTATGTTATATTGCATTGTGTAGGTAAAACTTTATGTTTGATAAAGAATTGGAGAAAAGAAGCAAAATATGGTGAAAAATGGTAAAAGCCAAAGTTCGAGGATCAAATTACAAATACTCAAGAAGATACTTTGAAGATTGTTAGGAGATAATTGGATTGAAATTAGAATTCAAAAAGGAATGGAACATGATTAAAGTATTATCAAAATCAATTTCCAATCGCTCAAGATATATTCTAGATTTTTAGCCGAACATTGAGACCCATTTTTGGCATAGTAAACGTCCGAATTGGAAAAACTCTATTTCAATCAAAGTTATAGCCCTTTAAGTTATCTTTTCAATGCATTAAATCGTATCAATTGGATATCATAAGAGAAAGTTATGACTAAAATACAGACTGTTGTGCAGAGACAAAAAATCCGCGCGCGAAGGCAACTTTCCTTATTCGATTAAAACTCTTTTGGAAACCAATTTGGACGTAATTTTCAACCAATTTTCGGCTCCTATAAAGAGAGAACAGCAGAATACATATGAAAAACCTCCCTAGATCTAAAAATCTCTATATTATACATATTTTGGAGGCGAAGAACGTGGCTAACAAGGTGGAATCAAGGCGAATTGAATAGGATATTGAAAATTTTTCATCCGGATTCAAGTTTCATATCAAGAACGTGGATTTTTCCAACTTCTTCCATCTTTCTTATTTTCGGGTGATATTTTTCCAATTATTCTTGTGTAATTTAATTTCTACAATATGCTAGGCTAAATTCCCTTGTATTGGATGAACGATGAAGCTAATTAATTTTTAGTTTTTAATTCGATATCATGTGTTTTTAATTTAATTCTTGCATTGTGATTTCATAAACATATATGAATTTATTGTTTTTAATGTTTGCGTACCATTATGACAATTAGTTGCTTATTCGTAGTGTTGGAAAACTCACGGTAGGTAGAACACTGTTTATGGAACACACGGACAATGAATATTAGGAATAATATTTATGGCGTGTGCGGTCATGTGTGATAATCCTAAACGTCAATGCTTGCTTGTCATATGAATTCGGACTAGGAATAGGATCGTCTCGTGGCAATCGTAGATTTATTATATCTTGGGAAAGAATAGTAAATGAAAGTTGAATTATCGATCGTCGCAATTGCATGAATCGAATTAATTATCACTGGTTGAGAACTGAAATTAAGAATTGATTAGTGGAGTCGGAAATCCAATACACTCACCCACATTTGATTTAAAACCATTTTTTATTACTTTCGTAGTTATAGAAAGTGGTCAACAAAAATCAACAATCTTTTGTTACATTTACGAATTTAAATATATTGAATACTCTAAAATTGAGCCTTATTCCCCGTGGGATGATAACTCACTCATCACAATTATTACTTGTACAACGAACTCGTACGTTTGCGAGATTTCTGCGTAACAAGTTTTTGGCGCCGTTGCCGGGGGAATAACGGATTTAATTTTAGTTTAGTAGTTTATATTAAATTCGATTTTTGTTTTATTCTTTTTATATTTTTTTATTATTGATATTGGCTACCCACCTTGATTTCTCGTACTTGATATTCTATCCAGGTGTCTTTCAGCAATGCATCTAGGATTCTAACATGGCATGGTGAAAAGATTTTTGTAATAAATAATCTCGACATGGACGACGAGGAAGAAAATATCTATTGTGAATTATGTTATGGGGTGCATTATACTGGCTACTGCGTGAATACATGCACTGAACCCTTTCAACTCAAGCTCCTGCGGTTTAAACAATATTTAAGATGTCGGAGACTCGCAATTGACACATCTAATGAAAGCTACATGCCTATGGGCGAGTGTATCCCTTCCGACACGTTTGTGGAATTTGGTCCTTCCATGTTGAACGAGGAGGCAATTGTAAAATACTACACTGATCTTGCCAAATTAGATGAAAACAAAATGTGTATGGGAGATGGAGTATTCTAGATTGAATTTAAAATGTGGAGATACAATCCACTCGAAAAATTTGAAAAAGATTTGACATTGCCCATAGAATTAAATTGTGAATCTTCCATTCAACTTGAGGAGATATCAATTATGGAAGACGAGAACAAAGATGATGAAAGATCAATTACAAAGGAACAAAGTGAAGATGAGTCAATTAATGAAAACAAAGTTAACCCACATTCTGTAGACTTCATTGATTGTCCTAACATTGAATTTGTAATTATACCCGAAGAGAAGGAAGAAGTCTATTTAGTTGAATTCATATCGGAGGAGATAGGCAAGTCATATCACATTGGAGAGGGCAGTGTTAAAATTTGTAGAAGCAATGAAGAGTGGAGTAAAGTCAGAAGAGACAAATAGAGCAAGTCATCAAAAGCGTTCTTCAGGATTCCATGATACCGAAACCACAAAGTCAAGCTAAGTACTTTAAATAAAGCGCTTGTTGGGAGGCAACCCAATTTTTCTTCCATTTTATTTATTATGCTTTCTATTAATAGGATAATTTAGATTTTTTTTATTATTATTTAATTTTAGGGACTCATCATTCATACCACGTTTTCCCTTAGGTCTTCATTATGTTAGTTGGTTTATTAGATGTTAGAGTTAAGTAACATTTGTTCCAGGTATTTGATCTTGAATATTTTATTTGACCGCATTGTGCAGGAACATGACGTCGCGGAACACTTAAACCAACTAGGACCAATGAGCTTAAGGGAGCAATATGAAAATTAGCAATTAGATTACAAGCCAAATCAGGGGAGTCTTTTCTTCATTTTCTTCCCCATCCCTTTATATGCGAATTTAGAATGTAAGACATTGAGGATAATGTCTAGTTTAAGTTTGGGTGTGGAAAAATGAGTTTTCATTTTTTTTTTATGTGTTTTTATTACTTTAGATAAAAAAAATTTTGAAAAATTTAAAAAAAAAAATTCTTTTTGTGTGCTTGTGTGAGTTAATTGGCCTGACTGGCAATGAGAATGTATTGAATTATAAATTGATTTATGAATGGTGAATAAGTTGCATGCTTAGATTAATTTTTACTTTTCTATGTTAAATTTGATATATATTGAGCACGTGAATTAAGTTAAGCATTGTGTAGGAATGAGTTGATTTTATAATGGATAGGTTGAAATAGTTGACCATAGATGTTAAAACCCATAACCACTAAATTTTACATCTTAGACCAAATTTAGAATAGTTTGGGGGAACTTCACTACTGTAAAAAGATATTGAGATAAATGGGGATTCCATGTGTGAAAAAGAAAAAAAAATTGTGTGGATTGTCTAAGGTCAATAGGATGCAATTGGGTAAAAATCTCAAGTTAGAGGTCGTTTTATTTGAATTAGTGTTTAATAAGGGACATTGCACTAATCAAGGTAAAAAAAATTTATTTTATTTGGAAATTTCTCTTCGTAGCCTTTATGACTTGAGCAATTAAGCCTGCAAGGGCCTTTAAAACCTGGTGCCCTATGGTCATCTGATTTGGGAGTCATCGGCCGAAAGCTTGTTATATGGGTCATTTAGAAAGCTCAAGGGAGAGAATGATTCAAATAAAAAAAAATTGATTGAAAAAAAATATAGAAAAAAGCTGGTACATGAAATAGAAGACGCACCAAATGCCCTGATTATGTCCCAAACATTTGTTTAAAGAAATTCGACTTTTTGATAAGAGATTATTAGCCTAATTAAATCCTAGAGATTGAAGCAATCAAATTATGAAGAATCCTTATTTATTGATATATTGACTTACAATTAGTGAGATTTACCTAAACTAGAGAGGTGAGGATAGTAGAAAATTCAACCTTAGGTCACACCCTTGGAAAGAGCGAAAATAATAAGTTTGGGGGTGTGTGAATCTTACGAGTGATGAAAGAACATATTTGACCATTGGGGTCTGAAATTGAAACAACTCATGAATTCATGATAATACGTTTAATTCTTCATACACACACATGTCGATTTTATATTGGAAAAGTAGATTTTAATTCTTGAATTGTGAATTTGAGCTATACATGGATTTGATTTTATGATTTCAATTTTGAGATAAAAAGCCAGGGTAACTAGTTATATCATTTTGCAATATTTGATTGTCTGACCACCAATTAGATAATTAACATTGCATGTTTGTGTGTTTGTTAGGTTTTAGTTTTGTTTGAGGACAAACAAAGATTCAAGTTTGGGGGTTTGATAAGTGTATTTTCTACACTTATTTGAGGCTTAAAACTATAGAATTTTATTAATCTTTTGGCAAAATTTTACATAATTTATGTTATATTGTATTGTGTAGGTAAAACTTTATGTTTAATGAAGAATTGGAGAAAAGAAGCAAAATATGGTGAAAAATAGTAAAATCCAAAGTTTGAGGATCAAATTACAAATACTCAAGAAGATACTTTGAAGATTGCTAGGAGACAATTGGATTGAAATTAGAATTCAAAAAGGAATGGAACATGATCAAAGTATTATCAAAATCAACTTCCAATCGCTCAAGATATATTCCAGATTTTTAGCCAAACATTGAGACCCATTTTTGGTATGGTAAACTTCCGAATTGGAAAAACTCTATTTCAATCAGAGTTGTAGTCCTTTAAGTTATCTTTCTAATATACTTTGAATTGTATCAATCGGATATCAGAAGAGAAAGTTATGACTAAAATACGGACTACTATGCAGAGACAAAAAATCCACGTGCTAATGCAACTTTCCTTATTCGATTAGAACTCTTTTGGAAACCAATTTGGACGTAATTTTCAACCGATTTTCGGCTCCTATAAAGAGAGAACAGCAGAATACATATGGAAAACCTCCCTAAATCTAAAAATCTCTATATTATATATATATTTTGGAGGCGAAGAACGTGGCTAACAAGGTGGAATCAAGACGAATTGCATAGAATATTGAAAATTCTTCATCCGGATTCAAGTTTCATATCAAGAACGTGGATTTTTCCAACTTCTTCCATCTTTCTTATTTCCGGGTGATATTTTTCCAATTATTCTTGTGTAATTTAATTTCTACAATATGCTAGGCTAAATTCCCTTGTATTGGATGAACGATGAAGCTAATTAATTTTTAGTTTTTAATTCGATATCATGTGTTTTAATTTAATTCTTGCATTGTGATTTCATAAACATATATGAATTTATTATTTTTAATGTTTGCGCACCATTATGACAATTAGTTGCTTATTCGTAGTGTTGGAAAACTCACGGTAGGTAGAATACTGTTTAGGGAACACACGGACAATGAATATTAGGAATAATATTTATGACGTGTGCGGTCATGTGTGATAATCTTAAACGTCAATGCTTGCTTGTCATATGAATTCGGACTAGGAATATGATCGTCTCGTGGCAATCGTAGATTTAGTATATTTTGGGAAAGAATAGTAAATGAAAGTGGAATTATCGATCGTCGCAATTGCATGAATCGAATTAATTATCACTGGTTGAGAATTGAAATTAAGAATTGATTAGTGGAGTCGAAAATCCAATACACTCACCCACATTTGAGATAACGACCCTGGCCTCGGCCCTCGTCCTCACCCCTTGTACCTGACTAGGGAAAGAGGTCCCACGAGATATCGAGTTTTTTTTACCATTCCTAGCTGAGTTTTACCAAACGAGGTTTTTAATAAGGGAGTTGTATAAATAGTCATTCAAATGGGTGGGTTGTTAATTAATTACTAATTATTAATAATATTATACCCTTACAGCTCTAATTATAAATATGATGCATTTGTTTTTAATCAAATATATGGAAAAAAAATTAATTCTCTCTATTCTCTTCTCTTCTTTTTTCTCTAGTTAATAACAATTAACTCATTTAACTTTGTTGGTAATTTTAATTATTTTTCTAAATTGGTATTTAGTTATCAACATGGGTTGGTGATGCAACTTTCTTTTTCTTATTCTCATCTCAACTATGCTCTGTAAAATTTCACAAGGTTTAACGACATAAAATCTTGTTGCCTATCACATTTTGGATATATACTTGAATTTACTTGTAGAAATTGGAATTGATTTTGTTATTTAATCTTATATGTGTACGTTGAGTGAATGTATCAATTTTCGAACCCTAAACTATAACTATAATCCCTATCAAACTAAGACAAAAATTAAAATGAATTGAGTAACCTTATATTCTTAAGATTAAAATTATAGAAACGTAGCCAGCTCAAAAGTAAAAGAGACACGCCTCATTTCTCTCCAAAAATTATATAAACTTTTCTTCAAAATTTGTTATGAAAAAATTTGTTAAATCCAACACAAAATTCATAAACACGTCAACCCAAAGTTCACTAGGAATAGGTGGCACATATAAACACTGAGGTAAAACCTTAAATTAGCATTTTTACAAGTGAAGCATCTACTACAAACCCGATCATCATCAACTTTCATGTTAGGCCAATAAAAATGTTCATCTAGCATTTCTAAGGTCTTCTTAACCCCAAAATGACCCATTAAACATCTATTATGTGCTTCACGTACTAATAATTCTCTCATTGAACATTTAGAAACACATAATTTATTTTCTCGAAACAAATATCCATCATGCCTAAAGAATCTATCCATAGCACCCTTATCACATGAATTGTATATATTAGAAAAAATCTAGATCATTAAGCATACATGCCTTAACATATTCAAACCCTAGCAATTTGTCACCTAAAGAAGTTAGAGGTACGTACCTCTTTGACAAAGCAGTCGCTACCATATTTTCTTTATCTTGTTTGTACAGAATAATATAAGAAAATGTCTCGATGAACTCCATCCACTTTGCATGTCTTTTGTTTAGCTTACCTTGACCCCTTAAATGTTTCAGGACTCATGGTCGGTGTGAATCACGAACTTCTTCGGCTATAGGTAATGCTGTCATATTTCCAAAACTCGAATGAGTACATATATCTTTTTGTCATATGTAGGATAGTTGAGAGTTGGTCCATTTAGATTTTCGCTGAAGTAGGCTATTGGTCTTTTATCCTGCATCAAAATAGCTCCAATGCTTATACCTGAGACATCACATTCAATTTCAAACATATTAATAAAGTTAGGTAGTGATAAAACTAGTGCAGTACACAACCTATCTTTAACAGTATTAAAAGAATGTTCTTATTCAACGCCCCAATGAAACACTTTTCTTTACAGTTTCTGTGAGCGGTGTGGCAGTATGCTAAAATCTTGAACAAAACGCCTATAAAAACAAGCTAAAACATGAAAATTTCTTACCTTGGTTATGCTTTTTGGCACTTATTGAATTTGAATTGGATACTTTTGAATTTGAAATTTTTTTTTACTCAAAAAATGAAATTGTACGCTGTTGGCAATTTTTCGAATTTTTGTTTTTTCTCAGAAATTCAACTAGATACCAGTAAAAAAACAAAAATTGATTTGGTTGCCAGATTAGCATACAAACAAATTTTGAATTTTTTTTGGTATTTTATGGATTGGAGACTCAAAAATGAAGAACGCGAAGAATACGAAAAATGAAAAACAAAAAACCCAAGGAAAAAGAAAAAAGAACAAAAAAAAAAAATATATATATATATATATATATATATATATAACCTTGATTTTTGGAGCATTACTCTAATACTAACTGATGCAAACCCATGTTGCAATAGTAGCTACGAAGCTTACACAAGATTGATTCAATATCAAGAAAGCCAAGAATCAATGTTTAAGTTTGATTCAAAAATATTGAACCAAAGGACCAACACAATCGCGGTTACAAAACACAAAAATCTCACTTGATTTGTTTGAACGCCACAATAAATAATGTTAATAAGTTCAGAATTAATTGAATGAAGAACAAAAAGAAAGCAATAATGCCTTACTAATATCTCTCAGAAATTGTGTGTTGTACAATGAAAATAATAATTCTATTTATAAGGAATCCATAAATCCTAGAAAATGGAATTAAACTCTAAAAATAACAAAAGATATCACAAAATAGAGTTTTAACTAAAATAAAATATTGTGCCAAATTTGAAAAATTCTCCACCGAAAATATACTATGCAGTCTCATAGATCATCTGAGCTCCTCTACTATGGGTTCGGTAAAGGGGCACGCGGTTGGCATGCCTTGAACAATTATGCAGTCGCATAGTTGTTTCTTCCAACTTCTCCATCCATTACTTGAATCAAGTTACTCCACTTCGTTTCATTTCTCAAGACCAACATGAAACATGTCCCTTTGCTTGTCTAATCAATGTTTCGTCCACCGTGGCTTGAGCAAGTAGTCTCATTGCTTCTTTGACCCGCTTCGCTCGCGACCTAGACATAGACCCTTCTTCAACGATCAATGGATCCTTACCCGAACTTGCCATCGTATCATGAATCACATCACCTATAAGAGGCGAGTTGACAGGTATGTGGATGTCAAAATGGATAGGCCGAAATGGTGGTTCTACAATGTATATCCTTCTCAATTTAGGAAACCTCAAGGCTCATGGGTAGAGTGAGATAGCAGGATGATGTCGTCGCTGTTGGTGGTAAAGTCCGATGGCATAAGTAGCGAAATGATAGAGTTAGTTGAAGGTGGTTGCATGAGTGTGGTTATAAAAAATGGGTGGGGTAGGGGAAAGAAAAATAAAGTTTTAAAGGTTTGAGATTGTGTGAGGCACATATAAAAAATTTGAGCATAATTTGCAAGAAAATAAAAAGTTTCGACTGCAACTACAATTATTCATTTTTAATTATGGCAATTTTTATTTTTTTAACGATTAAACTAACAGAAATGGACAGTATGAAGGTTTTCGACACCTAAAAGGTTATATTTCGCACTAAAGATTTCAAGTAGGGACATTTTCTGTTATTTTCAATAGGTAGAGGGGTTTTTCATTCAATATCTAATAGGTAGGGGTTTTTTGCTATAACTATTAAGCCTAAAATAAAAGTTACTATTAAAATAAGTAACTAATTGAGTTCAAGAAGTAAATAATTTTTTATTTTAACTTTCTAGTTGACAACTTATTTATTTACTTTTATGCTTAATTTAGTTTTTATTTTTAAATTCATTTAAGCCCCCATCTGACCTCCATTATTTGATGTTATAGTTTTTGTAATAGTATTTTTTTGGTAAATGTGTGGTTGAAAAAGAAGGATAATTTTTAGATTTATGTGTAATATTATTTTATTGGAGAATGTATTGTTAAAAAGAAGAAAGAGAAAAACATATTTTTAAATTTAATGGGGGGCTAATTAAGTTACACTTTTTTTCTTCTTTATAATAAAAAATGTAAAAATTTTGACCAAAAAAATTACTAAACCTATGTTTGGGCTCCGCTGACATAAAAAAATGACTTTATCACTTTTGTCAACTTAATTGAAAATTTGAAAGAGGTAATCTGGGCTAAAATATTACAGAAGTAATAAGAAGAGGGTGGATTTGTATTAAATGGAGAGATTTTGAAGCGTGTTCATACAATGGTTGAGTTCTGTCTCCATAGGAGACCCTTACAATTCCATTTATAGCATGAAATTGGCAAATTAATATGTTTTCATCAAATTAGCTACAATGTCGATCTGAATGTTCGTATCATTGACCTAATTTTGATTGGCTGTTGAGGTCGACTTCCATGTGCCATGACAGAACTGTTGTGGGGAGTAATCATTACAAAATTGTGAGTGGTCACAATTTAGAGTGCCCATGATGTTTGCCACGTGCCCTGAAGTGATTGTATTAGATAAATGTGTGATGTTAGCCTTCGAGTGAAGGAAAACAGAGTGTAATGATGATGTTCCCCCAAATGACGGTGGCCATTCATTCCTTCTGGAGATAAGTTGATTTGTGTTGAGTTGGGAGTTGTACTAAACTGAGCTGAACTAAATTGGGAATTCCATCCTAACATGACCTTATTTTGAAATTTAAACTCAATTTTAACCGGTTTTAATTACTTTGATGAACCATTTAGTCATATTTATATGCTCCAAGATCAGCCAATTGACCTAAAAAATAAGTTATCTACAATGCATTTCTTGAATTGTGTGCCACTGTCCATACATTTCTTGAATTGTGTGCTATTGTCCATGCCTTTGTGCCATGTGTTGTTATGAGAATGGTCATAGAAGAATCAACGAAGTCATGGATAAAATATTAAGATATAAGTGGCAATAAAACAATGATGATGTTTTCTAATTGACGGCAGATATGGCCGAACTAATCTAACTTGGACGAGATCATAAGTTGAACTGACTTGATGATCTTTTAGCTCATCCTCTTTGAAGTGACCACCGAACATTCACAAGCTCTCATTCTCAAATTAAAGTAACACCTGTTTGATAGCACTCAATTTTTTAGGGAAGTTGAAATTTGTTTTCCATTTTCCACATTTTAGGCTGTTTGGTAGGTTAAATTTTCTATGAAATTCATTTTCCACATTTACCTTGTTCACCAAATTCTTGGTTTTCAAGGAAAACCAATTCTCACAAATGAGGAAAACCAATTCTCACCACATTGGTGAGAATAGGTTTATCAGGCTACTCTTTTTCTATTTTTTTTTGTTTGCGATGAAAACAAATTTTATGGATAATTGTAAAAAAAAAAAATTTTCCCTTTAATGAATAATTTCCATGGAAAACAAAGTCAAATGAATACCAAAAGATCTAAAATGTCAACATTCTTGAGGTGGAAAATTATACAAATCAAATACAATTAATTACAATTTTCAGTAAAATAAATTCTAGGCAATTTAATTCTTTATAATTCATTTTCTTTTCATCCAAATTCTATCTTTGCAATCAAACGGATCCTAAGTTCAAGTTGGTTTTGTGAGTTTGGATGCCAACAGACTCTATTAATCCTAAATATATTTTTCTTTATCTTATTTTTAATCACACATTATTCAAAAAATACTATTTCAAAATTCTTTTTTTTTTTTTTTAACCCAAATGGGGCTCAAACAATGGCCAAGTAACTTGGCGAGGGATAAGCTGTTATATTTTAAGGGATTTAAGCTTCTATTTTTAGGCAATAATACTTCTATCAAATGTTTAAAGCTTAGCCAAACATACCCTTAGGTTGATATGAACATGGACGTTAAGTAGAGAGGGGGAACCACAGTAGACACCCGCGTGA
The DNA here is from genome assembly GCA_035079005.1 of Fraxinus americana. Classification (NCBI taxonomy): domain Eukaryota; kingdom Viridiplantae; phylum Streptophyta; class Magnoliopsida; order Lamiales; family Oleaceae; genus Fraxinus; species Fraxinus americana. Next base: position 14,697,198 of record CM068715.1, on the reverse strand, counting down.
TGAAATTTCCACACTCATTTCACAGCTAAAATCTTTGAATTCCCATGGAAATCACCCATTTACACCCGTCAAATTTTCCATAAATTACTATGCAGATCAATTTTACGACTATACATGCGTATATATAGTTAGGGTTTTCGAAAATCTAATTTTTGATGGCAACATCTTCCTCAGTACCAATTCAGTGGATCCCCGAAGATGACCTCTTGTTGAAAAACGCTGTTGAGGTACAATTTTTAGAACATATAGCCACATTCTTGTGGTTAATTATGATTTGGCGTCGAATTTGCATTAAATTCGTGAATATTGGGTTTTTCAGCATTTATTTTTTTTTTTATTATTATTATTTTTTATTTTCATGTCAATTGCAAGTTTTTGGAACTCTGCTGCTTGATTTTACTGCTGCAAGATCCTTAATGAATTAGTAAATTAATGTCATATACTAGTGATATTTAAACATTTTCACTGTGAGTCATGTAATTGAGTATTTTATGATTGGATGCATTGTTATATAAAATTATAGTATCTTTTAGTATTTTTTTGTCTCCTTCTCATATAAATGAGTACTCATTAATCATTTTTGGTTCAGTAAGTCTAGATTTAAAATGTTTAGATCATACCATATGCCGGGCATGAAGATAAGTTGAGAATACCAATGCTTGAGCTTTTTAAAAGTGCCCAACCAGCAAAAAGACAATGTTCATGAAATTATTTGAAGACGATTGTAGTGTTGGCCATTTTAGTTCTGCCCACTTGTTTGTTTCTATAAATGAAGTCCCAAATATGTACAACCTCCATACATTGTTTGCAAGGTTCATAGGATGCTTCTATACGAAGTGAGTTGGATTTACACATGGTGGACATAATTTCTATGTGGATTGAACATCACTACTAAAGAAGCATAGATAGTAGCTTCAGGTTGAAAGCAACAGGTCAGCATACCTATTGTATTGCATATAGTGCATTTAGAGTGGAAACTCTTGCCAAGTCTCATCACGCTTGGATAGCTTTCTGAGCAATAAAAGAGCTGCCACTTTCGTTGGATGGGCATGATTCATATATCTCTTGATAGACTTTTCCTTTATGTGATTTTTTCTCGTTTTAACATTTGTAAGCATGTGAAAAGCAGATCTGGCAGTGAATAGTTCAATCATGCACCTTGAATTTTATTCTGTAAGAAAATGATTATTGGACCTTGGCATGTTCGGAGCATTTTTAATTTCCCTTCGATCTGTGGAAAATTGGTGAAAGAAAAGGTTGCAGGAAGTGATTGTGAGTATTTTGTATTTGCAGCTGACATGAAAGTGTAGTTGCCACAGTTAGTTTTATTTCTCTGTCTCAAAGTAAAGAAATTATTGCAGAACTTCCATTACTTCTCCCTTTATGTGCTTCCATTGTGGAATGCCATGTTCTGTTTAATAGAATAATGTTCTCTATTGCAGGCTGGTGCGTCATTGGAAGCACTTGCTAAAGGTGCTGTTCAATTTTCTCGCAGATTTACCTTTAAAGAACTGCGAGACAGATGGCATTCTCTTCTCTATGATCCTGATATTTCAATCCAAGCTTCTGCCCGCATGTTTGAGATTGAGATCTCTGGCTTCAACTCTTCATCAAAGTTAACTAGATTGGAGAACAACTTCAAAGGCAATAAAGAGGTTCCATGGAAGAGGAAACGTGAAAGCATTCGCAGGCATTACTATGCCATGCGGAAAAAAATTCGCAGCGAATTGTTCGGTAACATTGATCTAGGTTTTTTCGAACCCGATCTTCATGACTGCAGTGGGCAGGGTGCTGCTTTTCAGAAGCATGGGGTACTTGATGGTAATAATCCTCAGGGTGGAAATTGTTCAGATAATATAGGGCTTCATGAAGAACATTTGGATATTCTATGCCAGGCCTTTCCAGATATTACTGTGTCTTCTAATGCAACTATTATATCTCACTCTGAATGTCCAAATCCAATTAAAGATAAATGCCCAACTGAAATCGTGAGAAGATATGGGTTTGATGAAAATGCCTCAACCTCAATAAGTAAGAAAAGTCTTCCAGTAGTGCCATCTGGAAGAGAATTTATTGGATGTTCAGAGACAAAACACTTGCCTCCCTTCAATTCAACAAATGAAGACCTTCATAATGATCGTGTTAAATTAGAAGGTAGACAAAAATTCAACCCCTCTAACACAGATGACATTGCCCCATTTTGCACAATGAGGCTTCCATCTCACCAGCCTAATTTGCACACCTGGAAAAAAATGCGAGATGTTTCCTCTTCTCTTATGCCAGTTAGTGTAAGCCAGAGAGATACAGCTCAGGTTGCTGTAGAGATGCTTTCTGATGATGGTGAGGGTAAAATAAGTTCGTCAACATACACAGTCGTACATTCAGGGTCTTTACTGAGTGTGAGATGCAGTAATTCTGATGTCATCAATTCATCAACTGTGTCAGAGAGCGAATTTGCAGACCCTGATTCACTATTGAACCTTTCAAATGAAGAAGAGATGCTCTTGGTGGACGTGGATGAGAAACATGCAACAGATAAATCTTGTATTGATAATAAGAATTCACTTCTCTTGAACTCTCCAAATGATGTTCAAGAAGATGATAACGTTGGCAAACTCGAAGTTGGGGCTGTAATGGTTTCACAGATTTGTTCTGCATCTACTCCTAGTGGAAATCCCGTGGTGTCAGAAGTTACACCTTCCACCATTCCTAGAGAGCAGACTCATTTAGATGTTAATGCACCATCAAATTCAACTTTAAATTTTGAATTCAATGAACTTGGTGATGGAAACATATGCTGCACTTTGAACACTGAAGACACTGAAATTCCAAGCAATGATGATATATTCTTACTCATCCACCCTTCCATTTCATTTGGTTCTTCTGCAACACAACCAATTTCGACAGCTTCTATGGACTTAACTTCTGCTTCTTATCAGAAGGATAATGAACGAGCAGTGAACTTGTTGAGAAAAGTAAATCATTCTGCAGAAGCTTTTGCATGGTCTCACAAGGTCGAACCACAGAATGTGTTAGAACCACGTCCTTACCACCCACTTGTTGGTCGTTCAGCTAAAAATGAGCTGCTTGATTTTAAACCTCTTGCCTTGCTTCCTGAATGTGCCACCAGATCTTTTGCTGATTCTGGTAAAGGCAAATCATTGCATGCATTTCAAACAGTATCCAGTGATAGACTGCTACTGAAAGATGTTGAAGGAGTTGGTACAAGGGTACTTATCTTCATTTTGTTCTATTAATTCTTTCCAAAATCAGATTACTCGAGGATGTGATCACATTACTATGTCTAAAAATTTTTGTTCATTAACAGGTTGGAGACAGGGCATCAACAGTCATGGAGATGCCACAATATACAGAAGCAGGTTCTGGCATAACTGTAGTTCCAGAAGATGTGGATGACCCCTTGATGTCTGATCTGGAAGACTCTCTGATTGATGATGATGTGCCTTATTTTTCTGATGTTGAAGCTATGGTATATGTTCTGATCCTAGTTGTTGTTGGGTTCTGATCTTGTCTAAAAATTTACAAACTAAAACTTCCCTCTCTTGATTGTTTTAATATTATCTTCCAGATACTTGATATGGATTTACATCCATTTGATCAAGACTCTAATATGACTTGGCAAGGTAATACCAATTTACTTTGTTGTTCATTTTGCAAATGGCTGCTCACATATAGGGATGATTGCCTATCACACTAGAATCTACAAAATTTTAGATATTAGAAATATTTGGGTTTATTTTTCCCCCTAATTTTTGACCGTACTTGTGCATTCTAAAGATAATGCTGGGTTCATATGTCTTCATTTTAATTCATTTAAAAAGTACTTCAAGCAACGTCCATGTGTTTTGATGCATTTCTCTTTTAAAATAAACTAAACAATTTTAGGAATAAAACTTTGAAATAAGTATATTACAGAGTATAAACAGCCTTGCATACCTTAGCATGAAGAATTTGTGATACATCAACATAGCCAGCAACTGAAGACTATGATGCTCGGACTCAGGTATCGAGTAGGGGAACGTATCTAAGTGTCAGATTTTTTATTTTCTAAAATGTAGGATACGGGAACATAGTTAAAAAAAGTTCAAATTTTTTCAGACTTTAATTTTTTTACTAATCCAAGATGTCATTTTGAATATACCAAAATCAATTATTCACAAAGAAGGAAATATGTATTGAATAAGGGGTTAAGACGAATAAAATAAAATTTTAGGGTTCAGTTTTCAATTATGAGAATTACTAAATGTTATATAAAATAGAATATGAGGGATTTGATTGCAATTTGGATTTAGTGGCGCACTAAGTAGCACTATATGGAACCCATTTCATTTTATACAAATAAAACCTTAAAATCACTGACACAGAGAAAGAAGAAAATGGAAAGAAAAAAGAAAGAAGAAAAAGAAGGGAAAACCTAGCACCACCACCTTTCTCCACCCTCTCAGCTGCGATTCTAGGTTTATAGATAGCAAAAAGGGGAAAGAAGAAAAGGGGAAAAAAAAAAAAAGTAAAAACGACGAACTGTCTGGTTGAAATTTGGAGGATCCGACACATATCTCATACTCATACCCATGTCGTATCGTGTTTGACACGGGTACTCCGACTATTTCGAAAAGTCTGAGCATCAAAGACTGAAGAAACATCTTAATGAATGGACATGAGCATCTCTTCAATAAGTTGTATATATTTTTTTTTTATCAATTATGCTGCTTACAATAATTTAGGCCATTTTATTTCTTACTGTTCAGTTCCAAGTTACCAGTATGATGGCACTAAAAGGACAATCATAAGGTTGGAACAATGTGCTCGTTCCTCTTTGCATAGGGTCATTACATCTCAAGGAGCCCTTGCTATCTTATATGGCCGCCATCTTACACACTATATCAGAAAGCCCAAGGTACGTTATCCATTTACTGACTTTCTAAATTTCTTTTTAAATTTCAATTGTAATACATGCTAGAATAATGAGCTTTTTTGCGTTGTCATTTCTTATAATTTTCGTACTTCCTACTGTTTATTCGAAAGGAACTTACTGCTGTATAGTTGGTGATTATAATTATCCTTGGATGTTCGGTGAAATCTTGCAAGCGTATTGGATCGTTGACAAATAATAATGTAGTGAGTAAAAGCATCGTCCTACAAGGAATAAATCTTAGATTGAACAGTATTAATTTTTATAAAATTCGAATATAAATTTAACAAAAGAGATTTACGCGTTTATGTCCAAACTTTTAAGTTGGTTTTGAATTTAATATGAGATTTATGTGTTGGAAATTCGAATCCACTTATTATTATTATCATCATATTTCCAATTCTCGACCTATGTAATCTAGTGTGATATGTATAGTTTTGACAATCCATAAATCAATTTTATTTAACTATCTCTCCCAAGGTAAGTTCAACCTATTTTAAGCGCGAATTTGTTATATTTTAATTCTGAATTCATATGTAAAGTAATGCATTAAATCTCACGATTATTTATATGATTGCAGATGTGATGTATATTATTCCTGAAATCTATTGTTTGTGTTGAAAGAAAAGTTCTAAACCTATCATGAACCTCTCGAAAATATAATAAGCAACTAATAATCTAAATTGTGCGTAAGCATTTAAATAATCCAACAAGACATATAAGATCAATCAATAATACAAATTAACTAAATTACTTAGTTTTTGAATTAAAAATAATCAACAAAAGGTTTCATCTTCATTTAAAACAAAAAAGATCTAGCCTAGCATGTTTCCGATGAATATCGGCTTGGGCACGAGGCTCTCCTACACAAAAGTGATGGGCATGTTTACGATGAATATCTTCATCCAACACAAAAAAGATGGATTTAGGCTCTCCTAAAGCTGACAATACATATGATATAACGGCTTGAGTATGAGGTTCGGATCGTTACAAACTCATTCCTTCTTAATGTAAAACTTAAATCCCGAGCATAATGAATATCAATTCTACATGGATAAGCATAAATTAATCAATTTTTGTAATATAACTTTGAAGTTAGGATGTCGAATCCAAATGGATTGAAAATCAAATTCTTACTAAGTCCTATAATGAGAATAGCCCTTACTGTATCTAGATGATCGAATTAAAGTATCAATTTTTTAACTAATTATATGGTGACAATTTTTACTAAATAATTGAAAACAAGTTTTAAGGATTAAGTAATATGAGAAGAGTTTAGGGTTTTGATTTCATCTATCAATTATGTTTCTTAATTTTTTAATTATATCCAATTGATTTTTTCAAGTTTATGAGTAAGAACCCTAATGTAATTCTATTCCCTCTTTCGAGTGCCAAGTAAAAATTATTCCTAGAATTCAATTCTATTATCTCTAATCTGAATTAAAAATCTAAATATTATCAAGTTTTATGGTTCTTATGTGGAATCGCTTCAAAGGGTTTATAATCTCTCTTGAAACCTATAAAATCTAGGTTATGTTATTATATGATTACGTTTAAGGTTCCCTCTCTCAAGTGTCGAAACTTAAACAATCAAATCATTCAATCAGTGAAACTAATTGAAAGCATTAAGAATAAACAACATAAATAAACTTTAATGGAAATCTTAAAGAAAGAACTAAAAATTATCAAGAGTCTCAGGTATAGATTACATAAAATCCTAGATAGAAGAATTAGTTAATTATGGATGAGAGAGAAACTATCAAATTCATAATAAAAACACGGAGAAGAACAAGATAAAATTGAGTTGGAGTTGAATCGATTCTTCGCGTTGTTGCCTTAAATCTCTTTCTTGATATCTTACTTTTGTCTTGTTGAATTTCTTCTTAAAAAGTGGCTTCTAGGGTGGTTTATGCCTTGTTGAAGTCCTTCAATCAGTTGGAGTGGAATTGAGTTTTTAAAAGATGAATAGTATTCAAACCCTAGTTGAAACGACGATCGACGCCCAAATTGGGCACTTGAGTGCCGCGATTCTGGGTTAGGCTAGCGCTTGGGTGCTTGGACCCACTTCTGGGAAAAAAATTAGCAACGTGGCACTTAGGCGCTCTCCTAGCTTCGATTGCTCTGCATAGCCTTTATTATTTTTATCATACATTTCTTTCTTGATATCTTACTTTTGCCTCGTTGAATTTCTTCTTAAAAAGTGGCATCTAGGGTGGTATTTATGCCTTGTTGAAGTCCTTCAATGAGTTGGAGTGGAATTGAGCTTTTAAAAGATGAATTAGTATTCAAACCCTAGCTGAAATGGCGATCGACGCCCAAATTGGGCACCTGAGTGCTGTGATTCTGGGTTAGGCTAGCGCTTGGGTGCATGAACCCACTTCTGGGAAAAATTTAGCAACGCGTCACTTAGGCGCTCCTAGCTTCGATTGCTCTGCACAACCTCTATTATTTTTATCATACATTTCTTCCGATTGAGGCAATTCAAATTGCGTTGGATATAACTCAAAGGGCTATAACTTTATTAGAAATGGCTTTTTTCCAATTTGAATATTTACTATGTCAAAAATGTGCCTTAATCTCCTGCTAAAAAATTGGAACATACTTGTGCGGTTGAAAATTGATTTTTGAAAATATTTTGATCATATTTCAATCCTTTTTGACCTCTAATTGCATTCGATTGATTCCTAACAATCTTCAATTATCGTTTTGTAGTCTGAATCAATTATTGAACGGTTGCAATTGGGTCATCAAACTTTGGATTTCACAATTTTTCGTCGTTATTCACTTCTTTTTTTCAATTTAGCCTCCAACATCGAGTTTCACCAAACCAACATCAATTTTTCCTTAATTTATGCCAACATCACTTTTTTCATCAAGTTTTGCACCATTTATACCAATTCACCCAACCTATAAAACAACACGAAAACACAACTCAAAACGTTCTAAAACTCTTAAGAATCATACGAACTATTAAGATTAAGTAGCATTAATATGATGAGTGAAACGCACTCATCATTGACCTTCAAACTTAATACTTTGCTGCTAGTCCTGGAGCAAACACAAAGAAAAAGAAAAGAACTAATGAAAGCACACAAATCAAACTAAACATTTCGACTCAAATAAAACAAGTTAAGAAAGCTTGCCTTTTTGGCTTAGAATTGAAAACATTATATCAAATTTATGAACTGCTTCAAAATCATAATGCTAAAGCCAAATTATCACATATCCATGCAAAACGGTTGTGTGAAGAATCAAGTGCAATGCTGTACATTCACAAATTGGTTCAATTCCCGATCTCATTAGTCAAATATATCATTTCTTCACTCGTGAGATTAACATACCCACTAACTTATTTTCTTTTATTCTCTTCCCAAGGTGTATTCTAATGTTGCTTTCAATTTACTAATCTTTATTCTCTCTAGTTTGGTTAGATTTTACTGATTGCAGCTCAACATATCAACAAATGAGGATTCCCTTTAATTCTTGACCACTTCAACCTCCAAGAATCAACTGAACTACTAGCCCCTTAGCAAATGTCCAATTCTCTAAAACAAGTGTGTGAGACTTAATCAAGACAATAGTGCGTCTTATGTTTCATGCACCTATTTTTTCGAGTTTGCTGTCTTCTATTTGATGCACTAGCTCACTCTTTTCAGTTTTCTTTTTGGGATTTTCAATAATTGTCCTCATTGGGATAAGTAGCTTCACAACAAGACAACTTTTTCCCTTTTATGCAAAGATTAGTGCAATGCCTCTTCATTAATACTCATTCTCGAAAACTGACCTTTAACTTGAGATTTTCACCTAATTTTCATCTCATTGGTTTTAGACAATTCATACAAAATTTCGCTCACACGGAATCTACATCTATCTCCATATTTCCCTACAACAGCTTAACTACCCCAAATTATCTTTAAATTAGGTTTTAAGATGTGAAATTTAGTGGTTGTTTGTAATTATTGTCCTTAGTCCACTACTTCAACCTATAATAAATATGAATCAACTTATGTACAATGCTAACTTAATTCACATGCATAATAGTGTCACATTCTACATGGAAAAGAAAAAAATTAATTCAAATGTCCAAAATATGGAAGAAAGAAGCGTTTCCACGACTCTACCACCCAATCAATTTTATTCTACCAAACATATAACTTATTCACAATTCATAAACTAGTACATATTGTCAAATATATGCATTATGGTCGACAATGTTATTCAACTCTGTCTCATGCAAGCATGTAATACAAATTTTCTTCGAAGACACATATTACACGAAGTAAAAAAAAAAATTGCACAAGCAATTAAACAATTTAAGCAATTAGATAATTAATGTTTCGCCCCTAAACTTAAACTAAACATTGTCCCCAATGTGAAATTAAATATAAAGGAGGACTTCCAAGAGTGAATATATCAATTGTTTTCATCGCTATTCGAGTCATGGTGAGGCGGAGCTAGATTGATTGAGGTGATGGATGTTGATTCTATTTTCGCCCCCAAAGTTAAACATTGACCTACAAAATTAGCAAAAATATGAAGGAACTAAATAAAGCACTAATATCTATATAATTAAAGAGAGGGAGATCTTGGGTTGCCTCCCAAAAAGCGTTTTTTAACGTCATTAGCTTGATGCTGTCGGATTGCCTTAGGTTGGATCTTCAAGAGGCACTTCAACATTTTGCTCGTCCTCTCCATAGTATTGCTTACGTCACTGGCCATTGTTTTGGAATATGAATTCATCCTTGCCCTTTAACTTCACAGCACCAAATGAAATACATTGTGAATCGTTAATGGTCCTGGCCATCGCAATTTAAGCTTATCTGAGAGCAACTTCTAGCAGGAGTTATGGAGAAGTACTTGTTGTCTCGCAATAAGCTTTCTTCTCCATATCTTTTGCATTAGACAATTAGCACTGAAGATCTCTTTGGATTCAACGGAGTTGAGAGGCTTCAAAAGATCTTCATTCTGGATCTTATTACCTTCGAATGGGAAAGCTTCACGAGCCAAGATGGAATCAACCTCTTTCGTATTCCCTATGTAACTTCGAGAAGCAGTTATTTCAATTCTTGAAGCACTAGTTGCAATATCAATCTCTGGATGGTCATCAGTCAGTTCTTTTTTACATTTTGGAGAGCTTCCCTTCCAAATCCAAACCCACTAACCCAATACTCTCTGTTCCAACCACCGGCCTCACGCCACCATACCTTGGTCCCTCCGGCCAGGAAAGACAAGTGCAGGCGGCGGCCCTAGGAGGAAACCCTAGCGCCGCCGCTCAGGTCCTGGAACAACAGTGGCTTCCGGCGACCCACTGGCTACACGCGCCTGGCCGGAAGGCCGTGCAGGCCATTCCGAGCTCGTCCATGGCGGCGCCGTCTCCGGGAAGTGCTCCGGCAGCGCGTGAGTCACACGCGCTGGCGACTGGGCTTCTACAGAACCAGCCTGACCTGCCCAAGCCATTCCACCCTTCCATTCAACTGACGGATGCACCAAGACAACGGCATGTGGATTTGTTTGGTACAAAGGAGTTCAATCTTCGATTTAGAGTGGAAGCTAAGGAGTTTTCTGTGTCTATTAATGAATCCAGCATTGTGAGATTGACCGAATGGGGACTGAGGGCATCGAATGCAATATATATGGGGAGGTTTGGTGCCTTGTAGATGTTGAAGATGATGGATAAATTGAGGGGGTAAACAAGCAGGAGGAGTATGTTGCCAAGTTTACTGAGTCATCGAAAGCTTTTATGGCACAGCGTTGTGGAAACAGTCGTGGTAGATATCTTACGATCGCACAATATGGGGAGAGGCATCGCAAAGGAGTGGTGATGATACCGGAAGGTGCGAATGGAGAGGGTTGGGAGTTGACTCTTCGAATGTTTCGAGCAGTTGTAGATTTTTTTGTCACTAAAGACAAAGTTAAGCGTCAAACGGTTAATGTCAAATATCAACAAAGGAGGACCTATGCTGAAGTTAAGACAAACCGACAGGTCGAGCAGAACACGAAAAAGTCAGTATTGTTACAAAAGGACAGCGAGGCTTTGGACAGTACATTGAGTAACGCTGTAATAAGGGCTCGCGTCCAGGGGTTGAAATGTGAGGTGGATGAATTACTGAGGCTACTAGGAGATGGTGCTGTAGAGGGCTACAAGATGATTTGTTGTCATAAGTGCGGGGTTGGGATGCCTGAGTATCCAGCTAGGGAGTTACAATCAAACTTGGTTCACTCTAAAGATAAGCAGGTGTTGATTGAGCCTATCAAAGAGAATCTTGTACAGTATGAAGGGGAGTGTAGTGGAGATGAAAAATACTCGGGGAATGAGATACATCAGGGGGTGGAACCGTCATCGAAGGGAGGGGAACAGAGAACGAAGAGTATGGACGTGATAACATCACTGAACGAGACTTTAGAGAAGAGTGATGCAGATGTGATTGAGGGAGACATGATCATAGCAGCAGAGGGGGTTGGGTTGATGGAGAAAGAGACTGGAACAGTGATGGCAGAGGAATTTAGTTTGGCCCCGACACAAGAGCAAGTGGTGACAGGCCCGAATACTATGATTGTGAACACTTACAATAGGAGACATCAGAAGTCTCTTAATGAAAATGAGTCAGGGAACGAAAAAGCGATAGTAGTGTGGGAGGATAGCGCCAAACTAGGAATAAAGGACAAGGGTGCAGTGCGGGTGGAAGAGGGAGAAGGATAGCTCTTTGAGCCTATTGGATGCTGCTATGCAGGGGAGATAGTGAAAGGTTCTATACTTGATGTTAGACCTCCGGCATCAAATTGGGTCCTCCACATTCAGGAATTCAGTAAGATGGTGGGTGTGTCATGCAGTGGTTATGAGAATGAACTTATGCACTTGTTTGAGGAGTTGGAGACTCGTAGGGGACATGAGATGTATTCACCAGGAGGAAGAGCAAGAAGAAGAGGGGATCGTGAGCTTAAGCGGCTCGAATGTTCGATAAATTACGATGTTAAAAGCGGGGTGTCGAAGAAAGGGGTGTTGGGGAGTGATGAAGGAGAGTTTAGATGGTTCCAAAAATCATTAGTTGGAATGTACGGGGGCTCAACGAAGTTGGGAAGAGGTTCGGGATCCGGAACATGTTAAGGGGATGGCGGGCCGATCTTGTCTGTTTACAGGAGACGAAGTTAGAGGTCATCTCGAGGGCTGTTGTGCGTTCTTTATGGGGGGGACAGCATGTTGGGTATCAGTTTCTTGGAGCTTCAGGGGCATCAGGAGGCGTGCTTGTCATGTGGGACACTAGAGTGTTTGATATGAATGAGGTTAGTGTAGGGTTATTTTCTCTATCACTTTCCTTCAGTAATGTTGGGGATAGATTTAATTGGATGTTTATTGGAGTTTATGGGCCTAATTCAAATGTGCATAGAAGGGGCCTCTGGGATGAACTGGCTGGTATGATGGCTTGGTGGAATTTACCAGTGTGCATTGGGGGTGACTTTAATGTGGTTAGATTTCCTTCTGAGAGGTCGAGTGGAGGGAGATTAACAGGGGCTATGGAGGATTTTTCGGATTTTATTAGGGAAAATATGTTGGTGGATCTGCCTATGATGGGGGGAGAGTTTACTTGGTCATCCAGTCGAAATCGACCTGTTCAATCTCGGATAGATCGATTCCTGATTAGTGGTGAGTGGGAGGCTAAGTTCCCTGATGTCACTCAGAGGAGATTGGGGAGAGTGTACTCAGACCATTTTCCTATTTCATTAGCTGAGATTAGTAGGGGTAGTGGAAGAAGACCTTTTAGATTTGAGAAGATGTGGTTGAAAGTTGAAGGTTTTGGGGAGCGAATTCGGACTTGGTGGGCCTCTTATGATTTTAGGGTGACAAATGCACTAAGTTCTTTCATCGGGTCGCTAATTCCAACCGGCGCAATAACTCTATTACACTGCTGGAGGTTGATAGAGTTACGTATGAGGATCCACAAGATATTGTGACTCAGCAGGTGAGATTCTATCAGAATCTTTACCGAGAGCAGTTTGTGTGGAGACCTGAGTTGGAGGGGCTGGACTTCTTCACTATCACCGACGAGGATGCTAGTTGGGTTGAGAGACCATATGAGGAAGATGAAGTTAGGGATGTGGTGTTTAATATAAATGATGACAAGGCCCCTGGACCGGACGGGTTCTCGTTCTCATTCTATAAAACTTGTTGGGAGGTGGTGCGATCAGATATTATGGATATAATAAAATATTTTTTCGAACGTGGAAGGTTTATGAGAAGTCTTAATGCCACATTCATTGTGCTTATTCCTAAGAACCGGGAGCGACTGATGTTAAGGATTACCGTCCTATTAGCTTAGTCAGTGGGGGTTACAAGATCATTGCTAAAGTTTTGGCCAATAGATTAAAGGAGGTTCTGGGAAAAGTGGTGTCTAAGTTCCAGATTGCTTTTGTGAAGGGGCGCCAGATCCTAGATTCAGTTCTTATTGCGAATGAATGCATTGACTCAAGAATACGTCGAGGACCCTGTGGATGTTGTGTAAACTTGATATTCAAAAGGCGTATGATCACGTCAACTGGGGATTTCTTATGTATATGCTCAGGCGATGCGGATTCAGGGATAGGTGGTGTAAGTGGATTCAGTTCTGTATCTTTACGGTTTCGTTCTCAGTCTTAGTTAATGGTAACCCTTAAGGTTATTTCCGGAGTAGTAGAGGTTTGAGGCAAGGTGATCCGTTGTCCCCCTTGTTGTTTGTTATTGTGATGGAGGCATTCAGTAGAATGATTGAGAAAGCTGCGACGGAGGGTTTGTTAAGAGGTTTTGCGGTTGGTCATTTACAGGTCTCCCACTTGTTATTTGCAGACGACATACTGATCTTCTGTGATGCAGACGATATGCAATTTAGGAACCTGCGTCGCTTGCTTCTGTGTTTCGAAGCGGTTTCCGGTTTGAAGGCAAATCTGGGCAAATCTGAGGTTATTCCAGTGGGAGAGGTAGCTAATGTGGAGGAACTAGCGACCATACTCGAATGTAGAATTGCCCAATTGCCTATGTCATATCTTGGGCTTCCATTAGGAGCGAAGTTTAAAAGTAAACAAATCTAGAATGGTATTCTTGAAAGGGTGGAGAGGAGGTTAGCGGGGTGGAAGCGTATTTATCAAAAGGAGGCCGTCTTACTCTCATCAAGTCCACGCTTTCTAGCCTTCCAACCTATTTTCTATCATTGTTTCCTATTCCCGTTGCAGTGGCAAATAGTTTGGAGAAGTTGCAGAGGGATTTTCTTTGGGCAGGGTTGGGGGAAGAGAAGAAGTTTCATCTGGTCAAATGGAGTGATGTTTGTTCCCCTGTTAGGGTGGGGGGTTTTGGACTGAGGAGCCTTGTTTTATATAACAAGGCCTTGTTGGGTAAGTGGCTGTGGCGATTTGGAATGGAGAGGGAAAGCTTTTGGAGATAAATTATTGGGGAGAAATATGGGGTATTGGAGGGGGGTGGCGCTCGGGTAAGGGTCGTGGTTCTTATGGGATGAGCTTGTGGAGGTATATCAGGAAATGATGGAACGATTTTCAGAATAGGTTGGCTTTTGCGGTGGGGAATGGTACGAATGTCAGATTTTGGGACGATTGTTGGTGCGGAGATCAGATATTAAAAGTGGGTTTTCCTTCTTTACATCTCATTGCCATGGAGTCCTCAGCTATGGTGAGTGACGTTATGACTATATCTAATGGGAACCTTTGCTGGAACATCGCTTTCGGGAGGGGCTTACACGATTGGGAGCTGGATGATTACGCATTGTTTTTAGCTTCTCTGTATGAGGTGCACATTCAGGTTGGAGAAGACGACTGTAGCAGGTGGAGGGCGGCACGGAATGGTTTGTTCTCTGTTCGTACTTATTTCAGATCCTTATTGGAACCTGTTGAGAGTTCATTCCCCTGGCAAAGGGTCTGGCAAAGTAAATTACCTCCAAGAGTGGCTTTCTTATTGTGGACGGTTGTGAGGGGACAGGTGTTAACGGCGGATAATCTTCGAAGAAAGGGCTATTGTATAACGGAGTGGTGCTATTTGTGTAAGAAGGATGGAGAAACGATCGATCATTTGTTCATTCATTGTGATGGTGTTCGTTGGTTGTGGAATGATATTTTGGCCTCGCAACACATGAGTTGGGTGCTCCCAAGGCGTATAAAGGACGTGGTGTGGGCATGGAAGAGAAAGTTTCGAGATAAGAATAGCAGGCTTGTTTGGGATCTCATTCCAGGATGCATCGCTTGGTGTGTGTGGAGAGAAAGAAATGGCAGATGCTTTGAAGACCAAATACGAACGACAGAGCAATTTGGAGAATTGTTTTACTTGATTTTTTATAGTTGGTTTAAGGCTGCAACCGTTAGTCCGATAGAAGGGTTGCCGAATTTCTTATCGTTTCTATCTTGTTTAACATGATAATGCACTCCTTGTGTATTATCTTTTATTTTCGATTTATAAAATTTACGTGATTACCTATCAAAAAAAAAAAAAAAAAGATCTAGGTTACCATGTTTATAATGATAATACAACAAAAGAATTGAAAAATCATCACTTGGAATGTATATGAATACGAGAAATATGTGGAATCAATTTCTTGTTTTTAATCTTCAATTCCGAGCATTGTTGCTTCAAGTTCTTGATGTTATTTGCCTTGGATTCTTTGCTAGGTTTGTTCTTCTCCTTCAATTGTGGTGAATTGGTTCCCCTTAATTGTATGATTTGCGAGTTATGAATGATATGAGAGACGTCATAGAGGTCCCTTCTATGTTCACGTTGTGTATTTGAGATTGGAATTAGGTCAAGAATCGCGTCAAAATTGGTTTCCAAAAGGAGTTTGCATCGCAGAAGGAAAGCTAGAGTTTCCCCGAATCATACACGATGCGATCGCATGGTAGGCGTTGTCTGGTCTCGAGTTAACCAAATTAAGGGGTTGCAATCGCAACCCTACAGCGTGCGATTGCACCCCCATATCTTCCAAAGTGTTCACTTTGGTCCTCTAGTTTCTTCTTCTGTTTTGATTGAATCCTTTGTTCGTGCAATTTCATCCTTTATCTTTTAATTGCACCCAATTGATTCCGTATGATTTTCAATTTGGATAATTACAATTAGGTTCTTGAACTTTGAAAATCTTTCTTTTTCGTCAGTTTTCATTCATTTTTTTCCAATTGCTTCCAATCATCGAGTTTTACCTCACAATAAATATGGGATTTAACCATAATTATCAAAGTACTCTGTACTCCCACACATCCATATTTAATGGCCTAGATAAGTGCAAAAAAATGCACAATTTAGATTACATCAACCCTAACCGTAATGCAGACAAGTTCATGATCCGCATTACTGTGTAGTTCCCATCATTCCTTGATATTACCGATGTAGAATGTGAAAGAAGAAGCGAAAGAGATAAAGAGGAGAGAAGTAGAAAGAGAGGGAAGAAAATTGGAGAAGTTTGGAAAGAAATTAGAGAAAATCAATATCGCTAAGTTTCACCAATGATTGTCTACAATTAAAAAAAAAAAAAAATTCCATTAAACTTGAAATGAGAATGAAAGTTATCAAAACATCAGAATTGTGTGATCCCATTTGCATCGTAACATGGTAGCGTCAGGAAAAGAACTAGTTGCTCCACTCAGTGCATATTTTGTGGTCGTTCAGTTGCGAAATTAACAGAGTAGGGCACAAGGAGGTGGATGGATTAGGTGGTTTATGACAATGAAGCTCAGAACAATGCGAAATAGGCATTCTGGTCAGGGAGGAACATAGGCAGAAGAAACTGAAGGCAGCAGACACTGAAGATCAATAAATGTGTGCTGATTTCCAGAGCACTTGAGTAAGATTCGGGTTGGATCAACTGTAGCAAGAATGGTGTGGTGGATTTTATTTTGATGGTGCATGGATGTTTGTTTCTGGTTACTGATGGTTTCAGGATGGTGTGCCATTAAGAGCACGTGTCAGTGAATCTATAGGGCGGGGCAGACCTATGACACCATCTCATTTTTTTGCTGATAAACATAAATTGGGACTTCTTTTAATGAATAGCACACATGATTTGAACAGTAGCTTTTTTTGACAGTAGGAACTGTACTGTGAACAGTGACCTTTTCTCGTCAAACAATACCTAGAATTATAGGTATTATAGTCCTATTTAGTATACCTTGGACTTCCTAACAAAAATGGAAAGTTTTAAAAATAAAAAATTTCTGACTTACAACTAACAAATATGTTAAGAAAATAAGTCAAAATATATTCTTGTTTTTACACTTCAAAAAAGTGCATATTGTTGCAAGTATTTGATAAAATCTTTATGAATTATACTTGATATTTATCATACATAAATTTTTCTTTGTTGGGTACTGTAATGAACTTAAGTTTGCAGGTAATACTTGGAAGATCAACAGAGGATATCAATGTTGATATTGATTTAAGCAAAGAAGGGCGTGCTAATAAAATATCTAGACGACAGGTGGGCTTGTTATCCTCTCTGATTTGAATGTGGAGACTGTTAGTAAGATTCAATATTAATGTGAAAATGGTTTACACTAACGGGTAGTTTTCTGTCTATAACATTATCGTATTTAGATTGTTTGTAAATGAGCGAAAGTAGTGTGTCTGATGTCCTTTCTGTGCAATGGTACGCCTACATCCATTAATTGGATTTTCTAAATAAACCTAATTGATAATAGGCATTTTATTAGTGGTCTTCTCTTGCAATTATTAAAAATAATTCAGTTACTTACTTAGCCTGATAATTTTTCAAGTAATCACATATAAACTTTCCTTAAAATTGAAACCAGACTTTGATTCCAAGATAGAAGATTGATGATGATGCTGATTGGAAAAGGTTGGTGATAAGAACAATGTGAGGTTTACATGTATTACCTGAGCAGAGATGATAATAATAGTAAAAAAAAAAGAACAAAAAATGTCAAATGGGTCCTACTATTATGACTACTCATTTTGGAGACAAAATAATTAGAAAAGCCAGTATATGGACATTCATTTTCAGCATATTGATATATTTTTAATTGATCGAACACTTAGCACATGCCAGTATCTTGCATCTATGTCCAGTCCATGTGTCCACGTAAGGAAGGTAGATCTGTGAACCAGCTCCCATGAGACTTGTTTGCAGACTTATTTTTCAATGTAAATATGAATGATCGAGCCAAAAAAGTGATTCGTCTGGAGTTACAAAACCTTCTAATGAGTTGGGAATGGCTTCAGCTCATTTGGCATTCCTTATTTTTAAGCTACCATGACAATTTTTTTTCTGTTGTATGTCATTAGGCACTCATCCAAATGGAAGCGGATGGTTCTTTCTTTCTGAGAAATCTTGGTAAGAGTCCAGTCTCTGTGAATGGCGTTGCAATAGCTACTGGACAGTTGCTGACCCTTAGTTCCAGTTGTTTGATTGAGGTAATATTTCTGTTACACCTCTTGAATTTCTTAGTAGATGGGTTTCATTCTTAGTTACAATGATGTCGTTCCATTATATTATCTCTTATGAGAAAAACAATGAGTCATTATATTTGTACAATGTACACAAACTTTTATGGATTAAACTGAGAGCAATTAATAACTTGAAATAAGAAAATCGAAAGCGACAATAACACACAATTTAATGTACTTCACTCTCAATGCGAGAGATGATGCACCTGATGCTACAGTAGACAAGTACGCAGATGCATTTCGAACCGGCCATCATCTGAAATTGTCTTTGTAAATAGGAAAATATGTGTGTATCAGGCATGTGCAAAAATATGTTTTTCAATTTTCTTTTGAATGCGCATTGTGCTTATATATTATGTTTATTTTCTTTGTTAAAGCAGCCTTTTTAGTTCATAGAATTGACTTCCACACATTTTTAGGCGTTACCCTCGTCTCACGACTTATGTTCATTATCAAGGACGACTTCACACACCCATAATGGTAGCTCGAGAAGTCGTCTACGCACACATAAATATACCTTTTACTACTGAGACTTTCAGTCTGAATTGGCCCTATCAAGTCTATATAATAATTTAAAACAGTGGGAGGTAGCAAGAAAGAGACCTCGTTTATGTCGAGTTCTAGTTTGTTTACATTTTTTACATGAAAACCGCACACCCCTTCAGGTTTTTCAGTGAGCTTAGGAAATCCTCTTATTGCAATGAGTTTGGTAAGTTTGACCAGGTCTCCATAGTTGAGGTGTCCTAACCGTTTGTGTCACAAGTCTTTAGGGTCCGTTTAATTGCAAATGTAGGAAATAGGTGGAAAGAAAATGAATTTTAGAGAAAGTAATTGCCTATGACTTGTTTTGCAGGGAATTGTTAATTAAGTGTGTGTTATATAATTTTCCACCCGGAAAATGTTAAAATTTTGAATATTTTTGTGTTCGTTTGGCTTTGTTTCACATGGAAATTATTCATTAAAGTGATAATTTTTTCCACAATTGGTTATAAAATTTGTTTCCATTGCCAAAAGTAAATAAAAAAAAACCAAAACAAAAAAAATTTCCTAGAAAATCATTTTTTCATCAAAATTTAGTGTTCGTTTGGCTTTGTTTTATATGGAAATTGTCCATTAAAGTGAATTTTTTTTACAATTGGTTATGAAATTTGTTTCCATTACTAAAAAAAAAAAAAGAAAGGAATCAGATTTCCCACTGAAATCCAATTCCTCCAGATCCAATAAATAGTGCACTTGTGAAGCTTTTTGGGAAAATGTTTTCCAAGACAAATTTATGGTATCAAACAAGGCAGAAGTTGGAAAATTTGTGTTTTCAAATAGAGCCTTAAAGTTAGCTTTTGGAATATGACATGAAATTTCAAATTTAGGTAGATATCATTTATCACTTAATCTAGTACTAAATAAGATACAACTACCATCATTTTTAGAATTTTGCATGAATTCTTTGTGAACATGACCATAAGATCATTATCACAAAGTGGACCTACACTAATCATGTTAGCTTTTAACTCAACAACAAATAAGACATCATTTCAAATGGAGAGTTCATCAATTACAATGGTATCAACACCTTCAATTTTACTTTTAGCCCCATCCTCAAAAGTAACCAGACCACCTACATGACTCTTATAGTTGGATAGAATGGAACGATTACATGTCATGTGTCTAGAGCAGGGGATGTCAAAATATCAAGAGTTAGGCACAATGGATTTATATGCTATATTGACAACATAGCAGCTAAGATTACTCTTTCTTACCCAAACTTGCCTTATTCTAGCATTAGGATTATGTTTTAAAGTACCGGCAAGCAAGTTAACTCTTTTTTGGTTGATGTTTCATGTGGGACAAGCAGTGAAGTAACTCATGTCCATACTTACGACAGAAACTACATCCGACAGTGTGTTGTGTTTTATCTTTCTGATTTAGAAGAGTCGTACTTTATTTGATCACTTGATGGAGTGATTTGAGTCAAGTTTTTGGAATCGGTTAGAACCTACTTTGAACACTGCTATGTCTTGTTGTCTGAGATTCTACCTGCTTGCTTCACTACAGCTTCAAAGGTCTGACATGCTAATCCATCCGATCCGATTTCTTTGACAAACTTCAACTTATTAGATTCCTTCTCCTTCCCTTTTCCTTCATATCTTAAGCTCTCTTTGATGCTTGATGTTCTTCCATAGTTAAGAGCTTCACTTAGACGGGGCTGATCCAATGGTTTGTTGTCTAACTCTTTCCTTGGTGATTCAGTTCAACAATGAGCTCCAGGACTTGATTTTCCTTTTCGTTTTAAGAGTTTGGAAAGAGTTCCATTTTCAGTGCCAACCAGAACTCTTTCTTTTTCAATGAACACAATCATTGAATGAAGAGTAATATTTTTTTCTCTAGCTCGGACTTGGTCCGGCTGTCTCTAACCAACGAGTTTGTACCGCAGGCAACAATTGTAGTTTCATTCATTGCTTTTTTTGGACCAGGACTTCTTCAATGTGTTAGCCCATTTAGCAGTTATGTGTCCAAATTCATGGCATTGAATATAAATTTGAGTTCTCTCCATCGATGAAGTTAGATTTTACCCTGAGTAAAAGAATTTCTTCTGTCGTGGTTAATGTTTTGAATTTCTTCCTTTTTATTGTTATTTAAGAATTTCTTGAACTATTTTGTGAGTATGGCCATGTGTTCATGACTTTCATTTTCTTCATCCTTAACTTCTTCCTTAACATTCTTGGTTTTAAAGGCAACCCCATATCCTTTTTCTTTCTTTCTTTCTTTCTTTCGTTCTTTTTTTTTTTTTAAATCTCCTATGGAGGTACAACTCATAGGATTGAGGAACCTGCAAACTCTTCAACCTTCATGCTTTCAATATTTTTACTCTCTTCTATGACCGTTAATTTGGAATTAAATCTATCAAATAGTGATCTAAGAATCTTCTTCACTATATTGCTCTCTGAATAATTCTTTCCCAAAGTGTATGCCAAGTTGTTGATGTCACTAAGCTTGGCGTAAAAATCTTGAATTTTTCATCTTATCTCATTGTCAATTGTTCAAACTCAAAGGTGATCATTTGAAGCTTGGATGACTTTTACAATGGAAGTTCCTTCATGAGCAACTTACAATACCAGGCTTCGTTGGCCACCATGCATGTAGAAATCAAGGGAAATTAATTAGAAACCACAAAAGAAAAAATAGCATTTAAGGCTTTTGAATCCCAACTAGCATTATTAAATTCTCTAGTCACTCGCTTCTCTACCTTTTTTCTCTCTTTTTCATTTTCAGTTACAATGGGTACTTCATATCCGTACACGATTAAATGCCAAGCCTTTTCATTGAGGGATTAAACATAAAACTGCTCCCTAATTTTCCAATAGGAGTAATTAGTCATGTCTAAAACAGGAGGTCTACAGGGTGCTCCATCCATATCTAGGTTTTCCTTGATCACACTTTCTAAAAGTGAATCCGCTCTGATACCGAGTGTAAATTCTAAAATATAGATAAATTTAAAATGAATTTTAATTTCACTATTATAATTCTGGACGACGGTCCATTAGAACTTCCTATAACTAGTTTCTAATGTTTGTGATTGCAACGTGTAGGATATTACTGTGTTTGAGAAGTTTTAACTAGATACAGAATTTAAATAGGATATATTAATACTTGAATACCAGATATAACGTGGTAAACCCTGAAGGGAAACATCCATGGCCCCTATGCCATGGGTAAAACAATCCACTAATTAATTTGAGATAAAATAGAGTATCTGGTTTTTGTAATTTCACAAAATTAACAAAAGAACAATAAAAAAGAATTAAGAACAATTTTCTTTGTTTCTTTTTCTTTATTACCTTACTTGTAGGTAAAATAATTATCAAATATAGGAATTAAATCTTACCTAATAATGTGAAATAAAAACAATGAGAGATTAACATAAAAGATTTTTCTAGATTTGTAGTAGGTTAGTATATGGATAATTTTAATTTAGGGTTGTGCTATGGGTACATAGCACAATACATAAGGGTGTTCATATGGACACGTGGAGGCCCTCTATTTGGGGGGAGGGGGTTGGGCCCGCAAGCTCCTCCCTAATAGGGGGCCTCCACGTGTCCATTATGGACACCATTATGTCCCTTACATAGCATTTCCCTTTAATTTAACACATCCTTATATTCTCCTTCTAAATAAATCTAAAAATATTAAAAAGATATCTTAGATTTGTAAAAGTCCAGTATAAGGAAAGATAACTTTAATTTTCAAATCTTTATATTTTCCTTCTAAACAAATTTGAAAATATCTAGAATGGTATAATATTTATTCT
Source organism: Fraxinus americana (assembly GCA_035079005.1). Lineage (NCBI taxonomy): Eukaryota > Viridiplantae > Streptophyta > Magnoliopsida > Lamiales > Oleaceae > Fraxinus > Fraxinus americana. The sequence goes on along the minus strand of CM068715.1, from coordinate 14,674,536 downwards.
GCACGAGCTGTATATGTATAATAAAAAATCCTGTTATATAAAGGGTAAACAATAAAATTCGCAGCTCAAATGTTTTGGACAGATTTGCTTACCATCTCAGTCAGGACTGACTATCGAAAAAAAAAAGAAACCTTTTTCTCACGATTTGGACAATTTATTTCCAAAGTATGACAATCAAAAATCACAAGTGCATTAAGAAAGCCAATAAATAAAATTTGTGAAGTATGACATATTTTTCCAACAATTACTAAAAAGGAAAAGTCAAAGCTGCAACATGTTCTCTAACTATATTCCTTTTCTTTTACTGATTTGGCATTACCATAAAGACGTGAAGAATTGGAAGCTATTGAAAAATTAATGGTTAAATTATAAAGGCTCTTGGCCACAAATATGGCTGATTAATTTTGCTATGATCGGGAATAGTTTAAGTGATCTGATTTCGCTTGATTTACGATAAATGTATTTTGTTAAATTTGTCATGAGAGAATGGATTTGAGTTTCTGGTAGGAATTCAAATTTCAATTGTGGTGTGTTTGATTGAAAGTATGGAATTTACATGGAAAGAAAATAAATTCGAAGGAGAACTTATTTTGCATGAAAATTGTCAATTGCATTTGATTGATTTAATTTTCAACCTAGAAAATATAATACTTGTCAATTTTTATTGGTGGGTAGATGTGAGAGAGAGGAGGTAAATGAGAGAGAATTACCTGGAAAATAAAAACTTGCTCCCTTTAAAGAAAATATTTTTCTTTTTTTCAGAGGAAAATATGGTCAAGACTTGACCAAAAGTAGGAAAATGTTTTCGAAGGAAAAAAAAAAAAATCAATCAAACAACACAAAAATAGGAATTTGGATGGAAAAATGACATGTTCCACAGAAAATATTGGCATTCAAACGCACTCTTATCATTTTCTTACGAGTACAGGGAATAACTCACAGAATTTGTACACAGCAGCATCACGTGCATCTGTATGTATGTGTGTTTTTCCCATCTTTGAATCTTTGTTGTCCATTTCAAATTTCTGTACTAATTTCCTGTTCCTGTAGACTGATTCTTTTCTTATTCCATTCGGTTTATTTTTTCACAGATTGCTCCATATTTCTCCAATATTCTCGCTCAATAATGCTCATAGCAGATAATCATGATTTCAATCCTAAGCCATGAGAATCATTTTAAATTTTTCTAGTAAGATGTTTTTGCAAGTTCCCCTTGTTTCCATTTTCCTGAATTGATTGAAGCTAAATGATACATGTTATGTAAGAATAGCTGTTTTGACTCCTTTTTTTTTTTTTTTTTTTTCTTTTTCCTTAAGTTGACAGCTGTGACATAAGCTTTGTGTCAATAAGTCCAAACATTTGAAGAGGTTATTTACATGTCTAAAAATCTTGCAAATGCTTCATGAGAGAAATGCAACTGCTACTTTCTAGTTTCTTGATCCTTTTACTTTGGTTTTGGTTGTAAAAACTTTTATTTCATTTGATCACTCAGTTAGCTGGTGTTTGGGGGTGAGGGTGGAAGGTGTTGTTAAGTTTATCAATTGATCTCATGTAATATCATTAGTATTTCTAGCCATGCAAATGTTGATTGTCGATATCTATCTCCTGAGGTTGGTTTCTTAACCCACTTCTCTCTCTCTCTCTAAAGAGCATATCTTTATGGGATTATAGTTTCTGTTTGACTTATGGGGCTGAATTAATTGAATGAAAACTGTAATTACTGTACCCAAATGCTTGTTTCTACGTCTTCTCTAGCCTAATAGGCCTCATGGTTTTGTTCCCAAAAAAGTCCCTCACCTCGCACCTAACTGGAGGCATCATATGTATCTCAAGATACTCCAGTTTTGATGTAGAAGCATCTCTTTCTATTTCTTTTCTTTTCTTAAAGGCATTTAGTGATACGATGTTACATCTTTGGTTGCTTTCCCTTCTAACCCCACAGTAGACTCTTAGCCCATGATTCTCACCTGAATGAATCTAAATACTCATGAAATTAGTTAGATCAAATACTTGATGTTAGCATGTAGAGAAAAAGGCGTAAGAATTTCGATTTCAACTGATAAGAGTTAATGCATATGTTAAGAATTAATTTGTAAATGGAGTCTGAATATTATTTGTGAGATCTACATCTATTTCACTTATTACATTAGCTTCTTCATCTAGTTTGTCTTAGAAATGTGCGATTACTTTGTAATTTGAGGGAAACCGAGGTTTCCCCTTACAACTGCTGCATTATCATGCTCTCACTGGCTTCTTGATTTCTACAATGCAAATAACTTTTTCCAAATCGTACATTTGCAGATAAGAGGAAGGAGCTTTGTGTTTGAAATCAACGAAATATATGTGAAGCAGCACTTGGAAAACGTCGTCCAGAAAAAAGTAAGGAAAGATGAGCAAATTTGATTGGTTGAAGAGTAACAGTAAGAATGCCCTGTTTATTTAAATAAATTATGTTTTACGACACAATTATAGATCCTGGAGGGAGAAATAATTTTCTCCTGTCCAATATAACGTGTACATATATTAAGTTTTATTTTGATGTTGGTAGAGTACATAATCTATTATCCTTCCAACAAAAATCTGTGGGGATTGTGTCGCAATGTCCCATCTGGGCTTTCTTGAAGAATATGTTTCAGTGTTTGGTATGCAACCAGCTTGGGGGAGAGGCTATTTCACCAATTGAGTCACGGATAACTAACGTAATTATCATTTTCCGTAAAGCGGTGACAAAATGCCTTCCTTGTGTTTCGCTTGTGTGAATATATGGCGCTTTTCTACGCCCTGAATTCGTGGTTTCCTATTGCAAGAAATGGTTGGAAAATGGAAAGGTTTAAATGGTAAAATTGTCGTCAGATTTAAATTTGATAAAATAACGAGTTGCTTTATTTTAAAAGACACCTGATCTAATAATAGTGCCCTTTCAATTTATACACCTTTTCTTGAGAGTTGTTTTTACACAGCGTTAAAAGCTAGACTCAGATTTAGAACGCTACACTATAAATCAAGTTTTATTTTATTGGTTAAATATTCATGCTCTTCTAAGTAACTATTGCAGTGTATTCTCATATCTCGACGTAACCATGACATTAAAAGCTACGTGTAGTTGCTGCCGTCATTAAAAGAAAAATGGGGAGCCGACTCGGTTCTAGCCTAGAGCTTGGGTCGAGTTTAGATTTTTTTGCCGAGCAAGAGTTCGGTTCGGCTCGGACCAAAAAAAGTTCGAATCATTTTTACTCGAATCGAGCTTGAGTTTTGAGTTTCAAGTTTCGGATCGACTCGTTGACATCCCTAAATGAGAGAAAATTTGACATCTTCGTTGGCATAGATTTCATTCACTTCAATTGGGACGACACGTAATAATATTTTTGAGATAATGCATGTTTGGCTGAGCCTAAAAGCTGCTATCTTCTTTTGACAGCATTGAAATAAGCTGCTATTAAGCTTAGACAAAAATGTTATGGGATCTTCATTTTTTATTATTATTATTTTTAAAACAATGAGTTGAAGTTTGGTACTTGAATGGGGAATGAGTGCAAGTTTGGCTGATCTTAAAAGTATACTTACAAATAAATAAGTGAAATTTAAAATAAATATTTCTTTTATTGATTCAAGTTGAAAAGTAAGTATACTGATTTTAACACATAAGAAGTTGAAAATGAGATTTTTACCTAAAAAGAAAAAAAATCAATATACACCTAAGCAGCGCCAGTCCTATGATTTTGGGGGGCGAGGCGAACTTCCAAAGTTGGACCCCCGAAAACAGCATAAATACACGTCTCCAATGTTCTCTTTCTGTATCTATCTCCAATTAAACACTTTTATCAATTGTAGTTTTCGTTTGAATCCTATTTTCCAATTCAATCCAACTAGTCATGCAACGTAAATGCTCCTCATTCATTTCATGACTTTTAATAGATCGATGCAAATTATGTCAATCTTTGAATCCATCATTACCCAGTTGGTCAACTTTGATGACATTTTTTGGTGTTTTAAACAACCTGCAACAAAAGCAGAAGATTCTATCCGTAGATACTGAATACTAGTGCCATCCTCTATTAATTGTTTGTCCATTTGGTAGTAATCGCTTGTATTGTGAAGAATCGAAATGTTTCTTTGCACAATCTTTGGGAAACATGATGTCATCAACTCTTTTTAGACCGATTTCAACTAAATAATCCTTCATTCTTTGATCAACATTTTTCCAATTCCTAAGATCATACAAATTTAAAGAAAAGTGGCCCCTTTTTTTTCTTTATCATCCACTTCATTCACACGGACATGTTTCATCATTTCTTATTCCTTATCATTCAATTCATTCACATAGACATATTTCATCATTTCTTCTTCCTTGTCATCTACTTCATCGACACAAAAAGGTTTCATCATTTCTTCTTCTCTGTCATCTACTTCATTAACACGGGCGGGTAGAATCACTACCTCATCCTCATTCAACGCATTCAAATTGTTGCTTTTAAAGTATTTGTCCATATCGCCTGCTTGACTTTGAGTTAACAAAAGTTCATTTCGTTTCCTTTTCCTCTTCGTAGCTCCAGACTCATATTTAGGAGGCATGGTGAATGAGTCTATATCTAATACTCAATGATTAGCCTAAAAGACAATTACAAAATATCTCAATCATCTCACAATTATAGTATTTAATACAGTGACTACGTGAGCCTGTGCTATTGATCCTACATGCTACAATGAACATTCATATAAGCTGACAAGGCTTCAAATATTTTAAATATCAAGTTAGGGCAAGCCGTTGTTTACTTGAGAAGTAAAAAATCGACGAAAATTATGGAATCACAATTCACACCTTTTAGAATTCCACTTTCGCATCTCACAAGCCTGAAATCAAAATCATAAGCCTATGCAATCAAATTCAAATTATTTTTATTTTTATTTTTTGCACCATGAAAATCAAATTGAGTAACATTGTTAAACACAATTAGTCAAAAGATTGATGTTCACGTTTTATGTCGATTCTCCAACAACAAATTATCAAAAACCCATATTTACTTTGAGTTATAGTTGAATGCACGAGGAAAAGTGGAAAACAAATACTATCCAATACCCAGTACGGTGCAAAATTTCAATAAAATAAAAACAAGACTTTCAATTTCATGCTTAAATCTAGAATGTCAACTCTCGAAAAGAAATACTGCCTATTTATCCCAAGTAAAAAGCAATTGTATGACCTTATAATTAAGAAGCATCCCTCGGTTTGTTTTACCCATTATAACAACAGAAAACAGAATATATCTATTATCTAACAGTGTCATGGGAAGAAATTAAATCTATCAATGAGAATAAAACAAAAATCGGGAAAAAGGGGAACAAAAAATATTATTTTCCTTTCGAATTTCCTCAAAGTTCAAACTAATGTCAAGAAACAGTGAACCATTAGTGATAATCCAGCATTATGTTTATGGTATCTGACTATCTGGTTTTGCAGAAATTTGCATATTTTAGATCTTTGAAGTTGCATATTGATCTCAAAATTAAATATAAAAAGCAGAACCAAAATAAGGCGAAGAGAAACAAAAACAATAGAAAATACCCGGAGGATGTGACTTGGGTTTTGGCGCTTCGCCTTTCTCGTTCTTCCTGCACGCACCGGCACGGCGGCACAGAGGAATTGAGGAAGACGGGTAGGAAATAGCCAAATAGGAATGAGATATTTAAAAAAAAAATCTGAGGCCCTTAAATTTTTGGGCTTGAGGCATGGGCCTCACTTGCCTCGGCCCAAAACCGGCTCTGCACCTAAGCCAAACATGCCTCTTTAATCAACTAACTATGTTGGGACTCAAAATTACTAGTCCGATTCCAGTGGTCCAATTTTCAGTAAAATGAATATTAAAACTTTGTATAAACTACACATGGGATCCCAAACCTTTGATAGTTATGACAATAAGGTCCAAAATATCAAAATTTTTAGTGCAGTGATAATTTTACATTTAGTTTGATTTAAAACAATATTTTCTCTAAAGAAGCAGAGATTAGTGAGAAAATATTTGTTTACATCATACTAAGGGTAAAATAGTCATTTTACAAAAAAAAAAGACCTTATTGGCATTTCAGTCACAAAAGGACACAAATATAGATGTTTGAAATGTTTGGGACCTCGGGTGCTAGAAATAAAAAAATCGGGATTCATCATCACAACGTACTAAGATGAAATTTATCATGAAATCTTAAAAATCGACTACAAGACCTTTTTATTTATATATAAAAATAAAAATTGGTATGCAATCCAGGTTTCATGTTGGAGAGGACACCTTATCTTGAGTAGCAAGGTGTTTATGGACATCATGATCAATCTATAACATAAACTCTTTCTGAAATAGATAGTGGCACCAATGTCAAACTGCTTAGACTTCAACATACACTACGCCAAAAAAAGGATACAGCAACGTTCAAAAAACGTTGCCAAAAACCTTTTGCAGCGTTTGGGCAAATGTTGTAAATCTCAGTGTTGCCGTAGAGTGACAGGATACGACAACGTTTAAAAAACGTTGCCAAAAAGGTTTTTGCAGCGTTTAAAAAACGTTGCAAAAAACACTTTTTGCAGCATTTAAAAAACGTTGCAAAAAACACTTTTTGCAGCGTTTTTTAAACGTTGCGGTAAATTTTTTTTTTTTTTTTTTGGTACCCTTTTGCAGCGTTTTTTAAACGTTGCGGTAATTTTTTTTTTTTTTTTTTACGATATATGGCAATTGACCCACAAAATTAAAAATAACACTTTGCTAACACATTTTGAAATTGCATAAAAATTAATAATTTGATTATAAATTTTTGAATTCATACACTTCAACGTTACAATGTGATACAACACCACCTAAATAAAAAGAAGTTTCAAAATGAAATAAAATGTTTAAATTATCTAAGCTCATTGGGACGAATGAAATACAATGGGAAAGTTCAGTATTCATAAGCTCATTGGGATGACAAAGGAAACTTCAATTCACCAAATAATACCAGCCCACTTGCAAAATGTCATTGACAAAGGAAGCATTGATCACCGGGCCGCTTACATTCAGAGTTCAACTGTCCTGTTGAAGCAAACGATTCCTCAGAAGCAGAAGCACATGAAGATTCAGAATCAACATCCACATCTTCATCAGTGCTACTTTCCTGAGAAGAGCATTCAGATTTCAATTTTCATCTGAACTTTAATTTGTGCAGGTGCAAATGTCGTTGGAAGTAGAAATTCAGATTAATCTTTGGAGGAAATTAAACATCAAACTAGAAGGTAGTATTTAAGACAAGAAAAGCTAGAAATGCATGATTTTACCTCATCCACGGTGTCATTTGATTCTGCCTTTGCTAGTTCCTCCTCCTCCAACAGGGTCGTTTCATCATCCTGAACATCAAAGTAATGCGTTGAAATAAGCTTTGAAATTTTCACCACTTGCTAAGGCAAGTCAACATATCAATATACTCCACCAAATTACATTCTATAACTTAAAAACAAAGACATTCCATCTCGCCCCTCAAAGCATTTGAGTAAACAAGATATCAGATTTTGGAAAACATTATAAAACCCATAGAACATTCTGCTCTCTGCAACTTCATATATAGCCAGTAGTATAGCAGCAAAAAGAACAGAAGTTTCACATATAATTTTCAAGGCACTGCAGTACCCACAAAAAAAGAAATACCCTCTGAATTTATTACCATATCAAAATCCTTTTCTTCTTCAGTGGCAAGAACAATGTATTCAGCGCCAGTCTCGGCCCATGGAATCTCTTCTGGGTTCCTTCAAATTCAATTCAAAGTGGAAAGGTATCAATAACTTGCCCAGGATCCACATGCACACGTGAGGCAAATTATTTAATTCTCACTTTATATTTAAAATAAGTAACTTATTAGCAACTTCAACCAAATTATTTAATTTAGAACTTACTCACTCACTTACAAATAAACTTTTTAACTCAGCAATCTGATGATATAAATCCAAGGCCAAATTAAGGATTTCTTTTTAGAGAAGTGAATATAAATATTTTTTACAAGAAAATAGATCAACAAGAACTATATATGAATACAAAAATGGTATCTTCGAAAAAAAATAAAAAAAAATAGAGAGAGTTCATTTGAAAGCAAATTGAAATCAATTGAATTTGATGCCAATGAAAATATGCATCTACTGCTTTCAATAGCTAAGCCATGTATTAAGAAGTCAATTTTAAAAAGAATAGAAAATAAATTTAAATGGCATAGCTTCATTACCAGTTGGGTCACGCTATCAAATTCATTGAAAGGATCGGGGGACTCATTGAAAGACCAAATTGCATCAAATTAAGGAATAGTTCATCTTGTACCAAACTAAGCAGTCTAGGGTGATTGTGAATGGCAGGGCCACCCAATTGTATAGCTGAATTGATCAAACCTAAGGCAACAAGTGGCACATCTTCATCAAATGAGACAGTATTAGCTCTGGGCCCAATTCCTAAATGTTCAACAACATTCAACAATGAACAGAGGAAGTGAAATATCTCAACCATGCAAGGGATGGTTGAGATATTAGTGTAAGATTTTAGTTCATTTATAAGGTTATCGTACCAGGCCACTAGAGTAATAACAGTTAACATTTAGTGAATTAACACAAAGAATTGAAGAAGCACATGCTAGCTGCAGGTTAAATTTTCAGGGATTCAGTAATTATTTATTAAACAAATCTGTAGTCTTTTTAATGAATTATGAACTTACATGGCTTGGGGGGTATATGCTTGCCACTTAGAAGATCTAGCAGCATGGTTCCGAAGCTGTAAACTACACTTTCTGGAGTCACTCTTCCTGCCAAACGTTGGAGACAAATTACCGAAAGCTAAACTTAAATAGCTGCATCTATAATATCATTTCATAATTGCATAACTTAATACAGTAGTTCAAGAAGAACACTAATTGACCAGATAGCACATATATGCAAATTACACATGCGATTTGTTGAGCACCTTCTTAACCTTGATAAACAACATCATGTGTATTGGGAGCTTCATAGGGCAATATTACGAGTTCATAGAGAAAACACAATTTTATACCAGTTCTCAAGTACTGTGGAGGAGTGAAAGCTAAGTTTGTACTATAACTTTTGCCATCTCGACTATTCTTCATCAGGCCCAAGCAAGAGAGCCGAGGATTCCCATCCTGTAGACCAATAAATGAATATAAGACCACAAAACATTCAGTTTTGGATGGAAAATGAAAACTTACATAGAGCACATTTCACCTTATCAAACAAGTCTCTGTAAGCATTAAGATCGTGGTACAATGCCCTTCCTCAGCTACTGCAGTACTCCAGAGCATGTGCTCGACATTCTCTGTCAAACAGATTGTTTACATTCTCTCTGCCAAACAAAGAAGATTAAAATGAGTAACCGAGAAATGAATGCAGGCAGTTGAACTGGAAATAAATTAGAATAACAAACTAAGACTTTGTTCCCAATTTCCATTAACAATTCTGAATTAACGTCATTACTTTTACTTCCATACTATAATCAGCATTCCCTACCCCATAAACAATAATGAGAGACCTCAAACAAAACTTGCAATTGGCATGACTATTTATGAAAATAGATTCTTGAACAAAGTCACAAGGGATAAGGAAACAGGAAAAATAAAACTCACTTTTGATCATGCTAAGCCACCAAAGAGGTTCCAAGAGATATGAATATCCCCCAACACCTGAAAAGGAATCAAGAAAAAAAGTACACATCATGAACAAAAACATGAACCCATATGAAGAAATATCAAAACTTTGAATTATAACGGATAAATATAGCTTAAAATTCACAAACCAGCTCTAACACCAGAAGCAGCGGCAGCTCTTCTGAGGCCCTTTTTTATATGATGAAGCTTGCACCTATGAACCCACTTGAAAGAAGATCCAACACCAAGCCTTTCAGATTGTCTTGGGAAAAACCCATGTCTCAGATTTTACTAAAATCTCTCTTTTTTTTCCGTTTTGAGATCCCTCCGACAGTCATTTACTTGATTATGACGGGCCAAAATGGTGTTCAGTCGCGGACGGACGGCGCTGTTAGAAAAAGTGTAGGGAAAGCCGGAAAGGAAGGAAGGGAACTAGGGAAGAAGTGTGGAATTGGATCCGGAACGGCTCGGCATGGCGTGAAGTCGGCTGATTCATTTTGGAGAGTTCAATTGAAGGAAGAGGCTAGGGTTGACGAGAATGACAAATGAAAAGGAAGCATTCCAACGTTTATTAAAAATTGGCCCAATCCAATTCGCATCATTTTTACTTTTGGCAACGTTTGCTTCCTTTTTACGTTTTGCAGCGTTTATTAAACGTTGCAAAAAGTCAACCTTTTGCAACGTTTAATAAACGTTGCAAAAGCTCCTTTTGCAACGTTTATTTAACGTTGCAAAATGTTGACTTTTTGCAACGTTTAATAAACGCTGCAAAAAGTAAAACTTTTTGCAACGTTTGATAAACGTTGCGAAAGACACCTTTTTGCAACGTTTATGTACAAAATGTTGCTAAAGCTCAATTTTTGCACTTTTTTGCAACATTCACTTATCAAAATGTTGTGATAGACCCATTTAGCAACACTTAACTATTGAATGTTGCCTTGTATATGTTGCGAAAGCTTGTTTTTGGCGTAGTGATAAAACTCCACATCATATGTATTATATAGAGATTTAGGGTTTGAGAACTTTTTAATTAAATAAGCCACGGGTCGACTGATCTTACTAAAAATCGCACCAATGCTAACATTTGAAGCATCACAGTGTAACTTAAAAGGTTGGGTCAAATCAGATAATACCAAAATAGGAGTGAAAGTTAGCTTTTGTTCAATCAACCGAAATAATTCATGTGCCTTAGGTCTCCAATGAAATCTCCTAATCTTAATACAAGCTACGATGATGCTACTGAAGTGTGGTATATATCTCCTGTAAAAGGAAGCAAGACCATGAAAATTGCGAACTTTTGTAACTTTCCTCCACCATGGTCACTGATTTACTACTTGCACTTTTGTTGTGTCAACCATTAGCCCATCATTTGAGACCACATATCCAAAGAATACTACACGATCTGTCAAAAAAACACATTTGGCTATTGTAGTATAAAAATTGTCTATATTAAGCGACAAGAACTTCTCGAAGATGTTGCCAATGATCATCAAGATTAGTACTATAAATAAGAATAATGTCAAAGTAAATGATGACAAATTTACTAATAAATGGATGTAGTGCCTGATTCATGACACGCAAAGGTGCTCAGAGCATTGGATAGTCCAAAGGAGTAACTAACCACTCATAGAGCTCCTCTCGTGTCTTAAAAGATGTCTTTCAATCGTATCCAAGTCAAATATGAATCTGGTAGTACCCACTCTTCAAATCCAACTTACTGAATATGCATGCACTTCTAAGATGTTCTAGCAAATTATCTAAACAAGGAACGAAAAAATGATAATGCAATGTGATCTTGTTTAGGCATGACAATCCATGCACCTATGCCATGTTTCATCTTTCTTTGGTGAAAGCAAAGCACAGATAGTACACATGCTAAGATTTTCCTAAACATGCCCTTTTGCCAAAAGCTCTTCAGCTTGTTCACGTAACTCCTTATGTTTTGTTGGGCTCATCCTGTAATTTACCATGTTAGGTAATGCAACATCTAACATCAAGTCAATTTGATGCTGGATATCCCACAATAGTGGTAGCTCATCTAGTAACTCTAGTGGAAACACATCATGGAATTTCTCAATCAATGGTCGAATCCTATCAGGAATTGTAGCCTCGATATCAACAAATCTACGCATCCATACAAATACAATACCAAAATCTGCCATCTCTAAGTCAAAATTTCCCTAGAATAGTAAATTGGTACTGTCCCCGACAACTATAGGTGTGCTAGAAGCTCTATCAACAATTAACACAATATTCTTTTTCCCAAACATGAAATTGTATGTGTTCCATTCATGTAATGATTGAAGATAAACTTCCAAGGTCGTTCTAACAATAGGTGACATGTATCCATGTTTGCCACATCACATAGAACCTCATCATTATACGTAGGTCCAACAGAGAAACTAATTAATATGTTGGGACACCACGACAGTAGTATATTTTTTCAACCAAGCTATAGCTTATATGGTTTGGGATTTTTCTGTCTAAAATCCCAATTTTTTTGACTACTTCTTCAGCCACCACATTCTAAGAGCTTCCAGATTTAATGATGAATTTGCAGTCTCTTCCCTTACTCGTAGAGTGGAAGATAATATTATGCAGCCAATCACCGTCATTCCCATGTGAGGTCAGTATTACGTATCACCAACATTAGCTATTTGGATAAATCCTTCAAACGTACGAAATCGTTGACAAGTAATAGGTGAGAAGATAAGTAAATCCTAATTGAAGTGTATTAGTTTTTTTTTTTTTATCAAATTCAAATTATGTAACACAAAAGAGATGATATTTCTTTATGCTAAATTATCCTACAAGCTATGTAAAATCTTGATTTGTTCATATTTGTGGAATGAATGTATTAGATTTACAAATCCACCTATTGGTTTTTATTTCTAATTCTCGGCTTATGACTCTCAACAAGTAATAATGACTTTCTTCTATTTTCCAAAGACATAATGCTCACAAAAAAATATTTTGCTGGTCTTCTGCTCATCAAGAAATCCCCTTCGACTCAGCTCTGCAATGATATTCTCACTTATATGCCCGAGCCGCATATGTCAAAGTTTTGCAATTTCATAATACGTCAAAAAAGAAGTAGAAACTACTGCATCCCCAATTACCGTGGAACCATGGAAAATGGACAACTGTGTAGAGCTTTTATGTCCTTTCATGACAACAAGAGCACCTAGCTCACCTTCAAAACTCCATCTTTCACTAGTGCATCTATAACACTTTGAGTCAAGTGCACTCAAAGATATGAGATTCCGCTTCAATTCTGGGAGATGCCTTACATCAATAAGTGTTCTGATAGCTCCATCGAACATTCTGATTGTAATTGTAAAAACTTCGATAATTTTGTAAGGCACGTTGTTTCCAAAATAACTGCACCTCTCGAAATTCTTTCATAAGTTGAAAACCAGTTCCTGTCAGGACGTATATGAAAAGTGCAAGCCGAGTGAAGTACCTATTCTTCACATGGTTTGGAATCTATGCCAGAGATTACAAGAAGCTCCTATTCACTTTGCCCATCTTCCACAACATTAGCCTCTGTTGTATTAACAGGTTGTTTTCTTTTCTCAGTAGCACCAATAGCTTTATTTCTATTATTTAAGGCCTAGCATTCATCTCTAATATGACCCTTCGTTTTACAATAGTGACATGTCTTCTTAGCATGTATAGATTTCGATCTGCCCCTCATATTTCTTCCAATATTTCTATCTTGATTTCTCCCATGCACAACCAAGCCTTTAGCATGATTTCCAGATCCTCCAACAAGATGTCTAATCTTTTCCTTAGATAGTAAAGTATCATAGACCTCTTTTAAGGTAAGAGTATCCTGACTATAGAGAATAGTATCTCTAAAAGTCACATATGATGGTGACAGAGAACACAACAATATCAACGTCAAGTCTTCCTCGTCATACTTAACTTCCAAAATCTACAAATCGACCACGATTTCTTTGAACATATGATGAGAATACAAGGGTTGTTTCAAGTATAGCTTGCTGGTCAAGCTCTTTGTCATGTAAAGTTACTCCAACTTCAACCACAATGTAACGGTACTCTCATTTAGAACATGCAGTGGTGATGGTGGTAGTGTGATAGTGGTGGTTGTGGCGGAGTGTTGGTGGTGGATCAATGTCCACGGGTGGTGATCACAGTTAATTTAAGCGTCTATGACCAAATATCTTGAATATATGACATGTCAAAGTGCATAGTATAGGTCACATATTCAAGATATTTGGTCACTGGTTATTAGATCGGGTCACAAGTCATAGATTTAAGAGATTTGTTCATTGGTTATTAGATCAAGTCAATGTCACATGTAACAAGGCACATGTTAAAGTTAATAGGTCACAGGTCACGGAATTACGATATTTGTTCACAAGCCATCGAATCAGGTCGTAGTCACACATCAAGTGCATAGGTCACATGTCACAGATTTAAGATATTTGGTCACAAACCATTGGCTCAGGTCATATGTCACAAATCCAAGATGTTTGTTCAGGGTCACATGGCAAAATGCATAGGTCACATGTCACAAATTCAAGAGATCTAGTTACATGCCATTGATTTCTCCGACCTAGTTATCCGAACTAGTAACAAATTCAATTAACCAAACACTACACCAAAAATCACCTTTTGCAACGGCCAAAAAACGTTGCCAAAAGTCATTTGCAGCGTTTCAGCGTGTGTTGCGGTGAGCGGTGTTGCCGTTGAGGGAAGAGATTTTGGCAACGTTTAATAAACGTTGCCAAAGCTCCCTTTCGCAACGTTTATTAAACGTTGCCTTATCTCTTCTTCCTTTAGTTTTGGCAACGATTTTCCAACGTTGCCGTTTGTCTTTTTAATCTGTTTTTTAATTAATGCGCTCTGTAACGTTCCTACGCTACTGGATTAATACCTAATATTCATATGAAGAGAGATCAAAATAAATATAAGAAATCATGATTACAATGGAAAAACAAATTGCATTGAAATTAAACCATACTAGCGTATACATTGTACAATATTCACTTATACATGTTTTTAAATATCAACCTAACATCAATAACATCTTTCCCATCGTTCAATTACTAGGAAGAACTTATTTCAACCACTGCAAAGAGCTTCAATTGCCAAGCTTTTCATCAAACTAGGACACGGATCTCCTAGCTTTGTTGTCGACGTGGGAACCGAACATCTATGCTTCCCGACACAAACCTGTAATAAATTTTCAAATATCCACATAAATTTTACTTACTTTTTAACCACCACATATTCTCCAAAATAAATAAATCACTTTAATTACACTTTCACACAAGGAATAAGTTATTACTACTGAAGTCAGTAATATAAGCAAAGACCCTTCTGATGCTAGTTTCACCACATTTAATTGTTGCCCATTCAAATAATTAGCCATCCAAGTAAATCAAAACTTCCTTACTCAAAATCCATCACAAAGAAGAAATTAAACCAACAGAAATAGAAAGGAAAGACAAGACAAGACACCTATATACAATATTTTATTCATAGAGGACGACATATATATATAATGGTCCAATCGCATCAATGAAAGGGAAGAAACCTAACCTAAGGACAGAAGGGAAACACAATATTCTTACCACTGTATGAATTCCTAATTTAAAATAAAAATAATATCCTAAAAACCATCAATGGCTCATTCCTATGGCCTGTCATAATCATTTCCTGATTTAATACTAATGTTCAAAAACCACACCAACATGCCTTCTTCAAGACCCAAGTTCTTGCACCAATCATGTTATCATTAAAAACCACACCAACTAATCATTGTCTTGGTAAGAAATTTAAAATTAATCATGTCTCTATTCAACAAAGTATCTATTCAAATTTTCTGTACATACCTTACTCAAAAAAGTCTAATGCTGCTCTTTGGCCAAGCAACAGTACTTCCAATTGCTTCACTAAGAGTTCGGAATTCTTCCGTAGGTCTGTATAAAGGCAAATTGCTCATATACACTTCCTCGACCCACACCTTCCAACAGTCTCGACCGAGTGGCAAGTGATGCACCTTTGCAGATGGATCTGTTGATGCAATCTTCCCTTCTGCTACGACTTCTTCCTCTTCAAATACGTACCAATGCTGTTAGTTGACATCTTGCATTTATCATAGGTACGGTACTTCCTTGGTGTGACTACAAATTCATAGTAGAAAGAACATATTTTTTTAATAATTAGAATGCTACAAAATGAATATATGCTGAATAAACATTTAAGAATGTGTGATACAAAAACCTGATGAGTAAAGACATTTGAATTCCTGTCGTCTGCACTCTGTAAATGATACAAAAATTACGCAAGTTATTCTACATGTAATTAGATATGAACTTATATTATTATAGTATATATAAATTATAGTTACTACGTACAACCTGCTGAGATAACTTGAGAAGTGCTTCCACTTTTTCTTCTAGTGCTCCCATCCTTTGTGCTTGAGTCTCTAATTGGGTTGCTTGAGACTGTATTTGGGTTTCAAGTACCCTAACCCTCCCACTACTTTGTATTTGTCCATCCACCTTTGATGGTACAACTCCAAATCCAAGTCCCCTAACTCTCCCATGACGTTCAGGGCCTAAAATGCGAGCGACGGCATCATCGCGGATGGAATCTTCGGCGGGTGTATCAGAAATTGATGCGGAGCAAACTTCAATCCTTCTCTGTACTTATGGTACTCAAATTTTAGACTAGCAAGTGATACACTAATAAATCAAAGTGGACAGGTTAAACTTTAACATAATACACCTACCAAAGTATCAGCAACTGCTTCATTTATTGGGTTTCCATCTTTTCTAAGATGTCCACAGGTCCATACTCTTGTTCTTAACCCTTTTAAATCTGGATTCTTTTTTCTCTGCAGTATAAATTTAGTTATTAGATATATTGGAATTGGAGAAGTCATGTGAGGCAAGATATGTTCCTGAAATGTACCATTTCATGAGCCAAGCGTGGATAACCCTTTCGACCCATTGTATGGAGAAGATGCTGATTAGTTCTCATGTTGCTAAACTTGGAACTCTTTTCCTATTACAAAAGCAAAAAACTTGGTCCTTTAGGTAGAAGACCTCTCAATGCAACTGATAACAATTGTTGCATTAAAATGTGGCAATCATGCGATTTCAGTCCAACTATCTTACATTCTTCCACTGATATGCAATTTCCAATATTAGATCCATAGCCATCAGGTAATCTCAAGTTAGCAAGCCGTCTGCAAAAAATTTGTTTTTCTGCTTTTGATAACGTGTGAGGAGCAGCTGGTAGGTAGAATTTGTTTCCTATACTATGAGGATGTAAATCATGCCTAATGTTCATTTCTTCCATGTCCTTACGAGAGTTAATGCCATCTTTAGATTTTCCTTTGACATTCAAAAGTGTACTGATGATGCTATCACAAATATTCTTCTCCACGTGCATCACATCCAAATTATGACGCACAAGTAAAGTCTGCAAATCAAACTTTTATGGAGTCATGAAAAATTACAGGCATTTGGAAGTATGAAATAAAAATGAACGAATTATTACAAAAATTACCTTCCATATATGGTAGATCGAAAAATATTGACTTTTTCTTCCATGTTACAGCAGATTGAGTTGTATTCTTCTCTCTCTTTCGTTTACCTCTTTTTCCCCAATCATTTGTAATTTTATCAACTTCAATAAAATCCTCATCACCATTTTTTATCTTCGGCCTAACACCATGTTCAACGTGTCCATTAAACCAGCCCTTTTTTCATGCGAAATGGATGATCAAAAGCAAGAAATCTTCTATGTCCCATGTATGCAAACTTCCTACCATGCTTTAACCATAGGGAACAGGTATTTTCACGACAGATAGGGCATGCAATTTTTCCTTTAACGGGCCACCCAGATATATTTCCATATGCAGGAAAGTCATGTATTGTCCACATCAAAATAGCTTTTAAGTTGAACGTAGACTTTGTAACTGCATCATACATATCAGCCCCATCACTCCATAACAACAATAAGTCGTCGACAAGTGGTGCCAAATAAACATCTATGTCATTACACATTTCGGACACGGGATCAATAAACTCAACATCAAACTTTCCTTTGACATGCAAATTGAGGGAGGCAAGTTATATATAGTTAAGATTACTGGCCAACAACTGTATTTCGAGCTAAGATCTTTGAAAGGATTAAATCCATCAGTAGCAAGACCTAATCTAATATTTCGAGGATCGGATGCAAAATGTGGCCACCTTGTGTTAATCATTTCCCAACTCAATGAATCAACCGGATGTCTAATCTTACCATCTGAACTTTTATTACTTGAGTGCCATCTAAGTTGTGTTGACATCTCATATATTCCAAATATCCTCTTAAGTCGTGGTATTATAGGAAAATAACGCAAGACTTTTGCTGGGATATTTTTCTGAATTTTTTTAGTCCGTTGGTTAATTTTCCATCTCGAGTGACCACATTTTGGACATAGGTCAGCATGCTCAAGCTCCTTTCTATATAGACAACAATCGTTGATGCAAGCATGTATCTTATCATATCCAAGATCAAATGTATTGACAAGTTTTTTCATCTCATAAAATGAGTTTGGAAGTGTATTATTCTCTGGCAGCATGCCTCGAACAAGATTTATAAGTTCATCGAAACCATTGTCTAATAAGCCATGTGAAGCTTTATGCTTAAAGATAGCAACCGAAGCTGACATCTTTGTAAATGTCTTGCAACCAGGATATAAAGGAGTTTCAGCATCATTAACTAAACTTTCAATCTCTTTGTCTCTTCCATAAGGATGATTTTCAAGATTTACATCATATTGTGCATAGAAATCTTTGAACATCCTACTCGACTCGGGCATTTCTACATCGACCAAATTTGATTCACTTGGTTGCTCTCCATGAAGTACCCAAACTGTATATGTAGGATCCATACCTTTAACAACCAAATGTTCATAGACTGTATCATAATGATGATGCTTTAGGTTCCTACAATTAACACAAGGACATGCTATCATTTCTGAATTGCGATTCTCACGAGCTCGGTCAACAAAATTCTGTGCTCCATCTCTATATTGTTCTGAAAATCTACAAATTAAACATCACGATCATTATATATATATATATATTTTTTTGGATAACTGGATTTATAAGATTAGTTTCAGATTATAACCTTGATAAGTGCAACCACTTTTTGTCCATTATGGGCAGTGGCGGATCCAGGATTTTAAGTGAGTTAGGGCAATTGTTGATCGTTGTCCTGCAATGCCTAAATAATGAGATTATTTATTATTATTGTAACTAATTGATTGATTTCAACATAACTCTTAATACTTGAATGTGTCAACAGAATTCTTAATACTCGAATGTGTCAATAGGACTTTTAAGACTTCATTGAAGTCTTCACAACTCTTACTTCACTGCTAAATTCCATAAATCTTAATAAACAACCCAATAAGGGATGATAACATATAAAAATAACAATTGGAAGCAGATAACGAAAACGATATAAAATAAGGCAAACATTTTTTAATTAAGGGAGAAAATGTCAAAAAAAAAAGTATGGACTTTTTTGCGATAATAGTGAAATGGATGTATCAAACTGAGAAGTATGAATGTAAATGATGTATAAGTTAGATACCTAACTTTTGCAATCACGTAACGAAGAAGGAAGGAAAATGCATGCCCTCAACGTATGCAAGAAAAAATTAAGGAAGCCTAATAAAGCTCTGCACAATAATTTGAGATCTTAGGTTTCCATTTTGTTGTGATTAACTTACTAGATTCTCATTTGAAAAAGGTGTTTTCCGTGTCTGCAGGATGCCACTCATTCAGTTTTCTGTAATATGTAATAAATTGAACTCTTGTCTATATAGAAACCTAGAAGCTTTTATATCTTAAAAATTGTTCCATTTTCTTTTCATTTAAAGTATGCAACATAATAGCTTCCTGCTGGGCCAACCTATTAAGGACAGTTCTTGATTCCCGAATGGATAATCATTTCCAAAATCTGTTCCATAGAACATAATTGAATGTAGCAGCACAATTAACTATCATATAACATCATAAGCCACTACCCTTTTTCTCAAAAATATAAAAATTAGCCACTTCCTTATGATGCAACTAGCAAAGGGTATTTTCAATGAGCACAATTAACTATCATATAACATCATAAGCCACTACCCTTTTTCTCAATTTATCCCCAATTTAACTATCATAATTCCTTATGAAGCAGCACAATTAACTATCATATAACATCATAAGCCACTACCCTTTTTCTCAAAAATATAAATTGGGGATGATCAATCAACCACTGGAACGTAGAATTAAAGGGTATTTTCAATGAAATCCTAAAACCTTGCAAATATGTAGTTTTCTACATTTATGCTATCACATTTGCTGAATTTATCATGGCATCACCAGATTTTGATCACACAAGATTGCAAGTGCAAAAAATTTAGTTGAGACAATCCTGAAAATCTCAAACCAGTTACATGGCAAGCCAAAATCTACTAGTCATTTCATCAATCACTTGAATTGAAATATTAACCGATCCCAACTCATGTAAAATTTCTCATCTGAGGCAAGAGACTAAGAAATTACATAGCAGGTAAGCTACTTTTCTTTTTCCAAAACAACAAAAATATGAAGAGCAAAAGACAGTGTTAGGACCAAATTATATTTGGAGCACTCTATTCCTGCACAAGATAATCAGACCAAGCCAAAATCCATCACAGTTAGCCAAACAACTAACCGAGATGTATCTTTGCATACTCTGTAAATCCCAAATTTGAAAAATCAAAGTTCTTTATTAATAACTCCACAACTTAGGATAAATAACAAATTGTCATCAAATTCCCAAAAATTAAACAATCAAATCTCAACAATTGGAGCGAGAAACAGAGAATAAAAAATTAAACAAACAATCAGTTCTTTTGCTGCTGCAAAAATTGGAGGGTTCGTTTCTTACATCCCACTCTCTCACCCAAAGAGAAAATAAAAAACAAGAAGATGAAGACCTGATTCACCTGATGATCTTGAAGAGTGATTCGCAGTCGCGGACGGACGGACGGCGTTGTTAGAAAAGTGCAGGGGATGTCGGACAGGAAGGAAGGGAAAAAAGGGGAGATATGAAAGAAGAGTGGAACGGCGTCGGCACAGCTTCAAGCGTCTGATTTCTTCTGGAGAGTATCGAAGGAAGAAGGTAAGGTTGAGGAGAATGAGATGAAATGCAAGGAACGTGTTGCAAGACGCGGGTTAGGGCAATTTTCGCGGGTTAAGGCACTTTTCGCGGGTTGGGCCTCTTCAATTTTCGCGGGTTAGGCCTCTTTACTTTTCGCAGCGTTTATTAAACGTTGCTAAAAGAATAGTTTGCAACGTTTAATAAACGTTGCTAAAGGCACTTTTTGCAACATTTCTTTATAAAATGTTGCTAAAAGTCAATTATACTAATCAATTGCAACATTCACTTATCAAAATGTTGCGATAGACCCCTTTAGCAACACTTAACTATTAAATGTTGCCTTTTATGTGTTGTAAAAGCTCATTTTTGGCGTAGTGAAATTTCGATTGTGAGAATTCAATTAAATCTAACTTTTACATTTCGAAACTTAATTTCTAAGATTTGATTTGGTGTATACTTAATAGCTGAGATATGATTGTTCCCCAAGTTTTATTTTCCTTATTTTTTAAATTTTGGATCAGATTATTAGATCGGATATACGATAACAGAGTAAATCAGATATTAATTTAGCAATCAAATATCAATTGGATTATCAGATCAAATTGAATCCATTAATAATTATTCTTATTGGATCGAATCATATCAAACATGGGCAATTCGATCCACGTCCAATCCATTTACAGGACTATGCATAATCCAAAAACATATAAATTGTAAATAAAATCAAGTGACGTAATAAATAAAGGTTGAAATAAGATACCTTTTTCTCTTTTGCTCCCCTTGCAAGTAAAGGTTGATTTTGTAAGGCCTCGAAGCTAAACAACTTGTTTTCATATATATTTCTTACCCTATGCCTTATCTTCTCAATGATTTTCCCCAACTTCTGAAGCTCTACTGGATAATCGAATATGTGAAAAGCCTTCTAGAAATAATTTTGGGCTTTGTGCTCAGCTGCCTGAGAAACAAATGCGTCGACAGTATCTTCTGCTTCATAAACCACATCTCTGATTTGGTTTACTAATTATTTAAAGATTTCATGATTCTATTGTTTTCCTGTTGTGTTCTTGAGGAAGGCTTTGAACACTTTCAGATCACTGTATAGATCTTCAACCTCAGTCTTCACATCAACAATAAGCTTAGCAACAAGTAGTTGCTTCATGTTTTCCGGTAGAAATTCTAGAGTAGCATCTGCTATCTTTTCTTCAATTACCCTATAGGATCCCCCTTTAAGCAAGAATTTTTTTATAGTATTCAACATATATAATTAACGAGACTTTACTAAGTATGTTTTTCTTTAGAATCTACTGGATTTTCCTTAATTTTTACAGTTATATGGTAGTGAATTTTGTGGGATTTAAAACATAAATGACAAATCAAAAGAAGATATAGAAACAACAAACTATGAAAACATAGATCAACAAACTCCAAAACACGTGTTAGTCCGATAGAGTTGAATACAATAAAAAATAGGATAACTAGAAATACCTCTTTGAAATCCAAAGAGAGATGTCTAAACAATCATGTTGCATGCATGGCCGGTCTTGTGATTTTCGGGGCCCGAGGCGAACTCCATAAATTAGGCCCCTCCAACAGTGCATTATGCAACATATTGTTAACTTAAAACTTAATAGTAAACAACAAACAAATATAAAGAACAAACAATTTATATTATAATGTAACAAAATCGACAAGAGTTCAAGCAATCCGTTAAATACTATTCGCCTTCCTGTTTTAGAGGCAAAAAAATTAATCAAATCTGAATAATTTAGCTGTTCAACCATATCTTTCTCTATTGATAACATAACCAATCCATTCAATCTTTCTTGTGACATAGTTGATCGGAGGTAAGTCTTGATCAACTTCAATTTGGAGAAACTTCTTTCTGCGGATGCAAGTGTAGCCGGTATGGTTAACAAAATTTTATAAGCAATGTAAATATTTGGGAAACAAACATTCAACATCTTCAATTATTATAGCACTTTAATTGCTCTCGTTGCTTCACTTGGTATATAGCCTACATGTACTTCTCTGTTTACATCATTTTTGACATTGTGTCATGTGGCAATACATGATTGGATAGTACTAAAAAAACACATTTTCCCACCCAACACTTTTTAAAATACAATAGTACATAATAGAATGTACACTTAGCATAATTCATGTCTGAATATTGAATATTAATGGTAGCAAGCAGTTGATGCCACTTAACATCTACCATCCACTCCTTTGTATAAATAAAGAAGGGTAAATTAGGTCGAATTCCTCAATCTTTCAGGTAGTATAGCTATGGTTCCCAACCTTTCAAAATAAGATTTTGGGTCTCAAAATATTTCAATATGTGAATTTGGGTCTTCACATAACCAAAGCAGTGAATGTAAATGTTAAAACCTTTGTTGGAACTTCAAATCTCAATACTAATAACCTGTTATCTTACAATGATATTGTTGCATGGGGAAAACTTTAACGACCCAAATTTTAATTTTTAAATCGCTACCAAATCTATCAATTTCAACAGTGTAAGTATATGAAATTAACGAGCACAATTTAAATAATAGAAGAAATCCATAACCAAATAAAATATATTCCAAATAAATATTAAAAGCCATGCATATCGCATTTATTAGATAAGTAATAAAATGTTAATTTCACAAATAAAGCATAACGTTGATTTACATTTTTAACTTAATAAAACATGTCTTAAATTTCTAAATATTTTTTATGAAATACTAAGAAATTACTGAAATTAAAAATGTCTTGTTACATCGAATTATTTTATTGGGTCTCATAAATCCTGTACCACAATATACCCCATCGTCTGTCAACCAACGACACATTCTAACCTGTGTCTAGGGAAAATTGTGAGTATTTGGGAATACTCAATAGGA
The DNA here is from genome assembly GCA_035079005.1 of Fraxinus americana. NCBI lineage: Eukaryota > Viridiplantae > Streptophyta > Magnoliopsida > Lamiales > Oleaceae > Fraxinus > Fraxinus americana. Next base: position 14,650,828 of record CM068715.1, on the reverse strand, counting down.
CATTGAAAAATGGTTCAATCCCGAATAAAATATTAAATAATGCATAAAAAATAACATACTGTCATATCATATCTTTAGAAACCGGTAAGAGTTCATAATATATCATATCTTTGATATCTGATGACCACTTCATATCATTTCATATCATAACTTTCATTAGCATAATATTTATCAATATGAAGAAATAAAATTAAACGGAGCAAACCACTTGCACCTTGTAATCCTACCTCGTTAGATCAAACAAATTCGAAAAGGAAAAGAAAAATCACGTTCCAGAACATTACTTTCTACTTGCTGCCACCGTAACACGTATCTATGTCTTCTCTTTTCTTTTCCTCTCCCTCTCTCCCTCTACCTCTCTCTCTCTCTCTCTCTCTCTCTCTCTCTCTCTCTTTAATGTAGGTCAAGATTCGAGGACGAATTTTCTTGAAGAGGGAGGGAATGATAGGATCCATGGAGGACAAAAAACTTACAAAAATTCGGCTCAATTTATAGAGGAAGATGAGATCGCAAGCAACCCTGGATCAATGAAGCCATGAATTTACTTGTTCAAGCTACGGAGGCAAGGGTTTGACGTTAACAAGCCATGCATTTACTTGTTAGGCATGAAGGCGGAAACAAGTCGGTTGCATTGGAATCGAGAAAATAAAAATGGAAGCTAGTCAGATAACTATAATGTCGTATAGTATAAATGGGATGTTGTCTCGCGTACTATTCCCCAAACAAAGAAGTGGAATTCAGACAACTATGCAGTCGCATAGTTCATTTTCTAGACGCATTTTTTCAGATTTTTTTCTAGAAGTCTATTTTTGGTAACTCTTGTTATAGTATCTGTTCAATATCTTTTTGGTATAATTCTATTTTAATTAGGTTTTTATGAGTTCCCTCTAAATAGGATTTGTTATTTTCATTAGAAAAACAACACATCATTATTGAGAGATTAAATCGAAGCAAGGTCGTTTTCTTTTTGTTCTTCACCGAACTCAATTTCGAACTTATTCATCTTTGCTACGTTCAATATTTCATAGGAAGGTCATTTTTGTTTTTGTAATTAAGGGGTCAAATTCTTCCATAACCTTGATTCAACAAATTATTGGGTTGAATTTCAAACAGAGATTTTAGCTTTCTTGGATTGTAATTCAATCTTTTGTGGGTTTCAAAGATAATGTTGTTATATGGGTTCACGTCCTCGGGGAGGACCGTTTAGATGTTGCAATGACTCGTGGTTGGTGTGAATTACCAACTCCTTCGAACACATGCAATGTTGCCATGTCTCCAAAACTCAAATGAGAGAAAAAAGATATTTGTGGATAATTCAAAGCCACCCCGCTTAGCTCTCACTAAAATATGCCATTGGTCGCCATCCTACATTGAAACGGCTACAATTCTAATTCCGAAGGCATCACAATCTGATGTGAACCCACGTAGCAATAGTAACTCCAAAACCCACAAGAGATTTCTAGACACCAAGAAGCTAAAATCTAAGTTTGACGCTTGACCCAATAATTTATTGAATCGATGAACCAAAATTATGGAAGAAATTGACCCCTTAATTTCAAAAATTATGAACCTTACGAATTTATTGAACGTAACAAAGATGAAATCCTCGATAAGTTCAAAATATTTATTGAACGAAGAACAAGAAGAAAGCAAATCTGGTTTTATTAATTCTCTCAATAATGTGTTGTTTTACAATGAAAATAGTGAGCACTATATGTAGGGAACTCTTAGAACCCTAATTAAAAGCGTAAAATATCAAGAAGATATCAAACAAATAGAGTTCTAAACAAAAATAGGAACATTAAACCGGCTTCAAAGTTTTGCACCACTAGCACGCACCTAGGAGAGTTCATGATGTTAGGAGGCAAGATAAGCATTATCCCAGAGCTGAACTTAACTAAATGTTAGTAGTTGGAGTTGATACGATTAGAAATAGAAAAGATAGGGGGCGCAGAAGAAATCATAGAGACTTTGATGGAGTAGATTACCCATTGGAGTAGAAGGACTTGTTACGAAGTGTAGCGAATTTGATTATTTGATGGAAAGTTTCAAATTTCACAATATGATTGATCTCAAACGATTAATCGTATGGAGAGAAATAAGGGAGAACATATAAAGGGGTGGCTGAAAATCATGAAAAAAGAATAGAGACATAAGAGAAAAAGGAAATAGAGAGTGAAAAAGAAAATAGACACATGGATGAAGATAAAGAAAAAAGAGCGGAGCCACAAGAGAGGAAAGAAATAAAGTGTTCAGAGAAAAGGGAAAAGTCAAAAGTGAGCTTCTATGAAAAAGAGAGTGAAATTGAGAGGGCTTTAGTGAGAACTAACGAACCCCAGCCTAATTTGAATATTTCTTTATTGAAGGGTTTCGAAGACCTAGTACATGACGACATGCCTGTTAGGTTACCATCCATTCACGACATTTAACAATGAATTGAGGAGACTGACCAACCCCACTCTAGTTTGGATATTTCTTTTTTTCGGGAGGTTCATTACTTGTTCCCTGAGGAAGCCAAGTAGTTTCAAACTCAATTGGGGAGTTTGAAGAGCAAAGGAAACAAGGGGGTAAACACGAGTTCGCTAACAGTAACGTATCATCATCCCATATCTAGGTCAGACGGCATCGTAGTATATGGCAAGAGTCTAGATGGATATGATATGCATTTGAAATGTGTTGTGGATGTCGTAAAACATCAAAAATATTTTGTCCATCTTGAGTTCCTTAACTATTTTGGGGTGAATTTAAGGACTATGTTAGGAACCAAAACTAATCTCTTCCACTTCGTATTCACACTTCGACATTGCGTATTGTTTTAATCCACAAACTTTATTTGATTTAATTTCTTTACTTTTTGTTGAAAGTCATAGTTTATGTGGGAAGAAGAGGTTGACCATTATGCATCATAGGCTAATGGAAGAAAGAAGCCGATGCGCGTACTATTTGATCCGAGTGATTAGGTTTGGGTGTACATACGAAAGAAACGGATTCGAGCTCAAAGGTGATCTAACTTTTAGTGGAGATGGATCATTCCAAATGATCGAAATGATTAATGACAAGGCCTACAAGATGGATTTTCGAGGTGAGTATAATTTATTTACTCCTTTAAATATTAATGAACTCTCTCTCTCTCTCTCTCTCTCTCTCTCTCTCTCTCTCCCTTTAATGTAGGTTAAGATTTGAGAATGAATTTTCTTGAAGAGGGAGGGAATGATAGGATACATGGAGGGCAATAAACTAACAAAAATTTGGCTCAATTTATAGAGGAAGATGAGATCGCGAGCAACCCTGGATCAATGAAGCCATGCATTTACTTGTTCAAGCTACGAAGGCAAGGGTTTGATGTTAACAAGCCATGCATTTACTTGTCAGGCATGAAGGCGGAAACAAGTCGGCTGCATTGGAACCGAGAAAATAAAATTGGAAGCCAGTCAGATAATTATAATGTCGTATAGTATAAATGGATTGCTGTCTCACTTACTATTCCCCAAACAAAGAAGTGGAATTCAGATAACTATGCAGTCGCATAGTTCATTTTCCGGACGCTTTTTTTCAGATTTTTTTCTAGAAGTCTATTTTTGGTAACTCTTGTTATGGTATCTGTTCAATATCTTTTTGGTATAATTCTATTTTAATTAGGTTTTTATGAGTTCCCTCTAAATAGGATTTGTTATTTTCATTAGAAAAACAACACATCATTATTGAGAGATTAAATCGAAGCAAGGTCGTTTTCTTTTTCTTCTTCACCGAACTCAATTTCGAACTTGTTCATCTTTGCTACGTTCAATAATTTCATAGGAAGGTCATTTTTGTTTTTGTAATTAAGGGGTCAAATTCTTCCATAACCTTTATTCAACAAATCGTTGGGTTGAATTTCGAACGGAGATTTTAGCATTCTTGGATTGTGATTCAATCTTTTGTGGGTTTCAAAGATAATGTTGTTATACGGGTTCACGTCCTCGGGGCCGTTTAGATGTTGCAATGACTCGTGGTCGGTCCTAATTACCAACTCCTTCGAACACATGTAATGTTGCCATGTCTCCGAAACTCGAATGAGAGAAAAAAGATATTTGTGGATAATTCAAAGCCACCCCGCTTAGCTCTCACTAAAATATGCCATTGGTCGCCATCCTACTTTGAAACGGCTACAATTCCAATTCCAGAGGCATCACAATCTGATGTGAACCCACGTAGCAATAGTAACTCCAAAACCCACAAGAGAGTGCTAGACCCCAAGAAGCTAAAATCTAAGTTTGACGCTTGACCCAATAATTTGTTAAATCGATGAACCAAAATTATGGAAGAACTTCACCCCTTAATTTCAAAAATTATGAACCTTACGAATTTATTGAACGTCACAAAGATGAAATACTCGATAAGCTCGAAATATTTATTCAACGAAGAACAAGAAGAAAGCAAATCTCGTTTGATTAATTCTCTCAATAATGTGTTGTTTTACAATGAAAATAGTGAGCCCTATATGTAGGGAACTCTTAGAACCCTAATTAAAATTTTAAAATATCAAGAAGATATCAAACAAATAGAGTTCTAAACGAAAAAAGTAAAATTAAACCGGCTTCAAAGTTTTGCACCACTAGCACGCACCTAGGAGAGTTCATGATGTTAGGAGGCAAGATAAGCATTATCCCAGAGCTGAACTTAACTAAATGTTAGTAGTTGGAGTTGATACGATTAGAAATAGAAAAGATAGGGGGCGCAGAAGAAATCATAGAGACTTTGATGGAGTAGATTACCCATTGGAGTAGAAGGACTTGTTACGAAGTGTAGCGAATTTGATTATTTGATGGAAAGTTTCAAATTTCACAATATGATTGATCTCAAACGATTAATCGTATGGAGAGAAATAAGGGAGAACATATAAAGGGGTGGCTGAAAATCATGAAAAAAGAATAGCGACATAAGAGAAAAAGGAAATAGAGAGTGAAAAAGAAAATAGACAAATGGATGAAGAAAAAGAAAAAAGAGCGGAGCCACAAGAAAGGAAAGAAATAAAGTTTTCAGAGAAAAGGGAAAAGTCAAAAGTGAGCTTCTATGAGAAAGAGAGTGAAATTGAGAGGGCTTTAGTGAGAACTAACGAACCCCTGCCTAATTTGAATATTTCTTTATTGAAGGGTTTCGAAGACCTATTTCATGACGACATGCCTGTTAGGTTATCATCCATTCACGACATTTAACAATGAATTGAGGAGACTAACCAACCCCACTCTAGTTTGGATATTTCTTTTTTTTCGGGAGGTTCATTACTTGTTCCCTGAGGAAGCCAAGGAGTTTCAAAATCAATTGGGGAGTTTGAAGAGCAAAGGAAACAAGGGGGTAAACACGAGTTCGCTAACAGTAACGTATCATCATCCCATATCTAGGTCAGACGGCATCGTAGTATATGGCAAGAGTCTAGATGGATATGATATGCATTTGAAATGTGTTGTGGATGTCGTAAAACATCAAAAATATTTTGTCCATCTTGAGTTCCTTAACTATTTTGGGGTGAATTTAAGGACTATGTTAGGAATCAAAACTAATCTCTTCCACTTCGTATTCACACTTCGACATTGCGTATTGTTTTAATCCACAAACTTTATTTGATTTAATTTCTTTACTTGTTGTTGAAAGTCATAGTTTATGTGGGAAGAAGAGGTTGACCATTATGCATCATAGGCTAACGGAAGAAAGAAGCCGGTGCGCGTACTATTCGATCCGGGTGATTAGGTTTGTGTGTACACACGAAAGAAACGGATTCGAGCTCGTAGCTGATCTAACTTTTAGTAGAGATGGATCATTCCAAATGATCGAAATGATTAATGACAAGGGCTACAAGATGGATTTTCGAGGTGAGTATAATTTATTTACTCCTTTAAATGTTAATGATCTCTCTCTCTCTCTCTCTCTCTCTCTCTCTCTCTCTCTCTCTCTCTCTCTCTCTCCCTTTAATGTAGGTCAACATTTGAGGATGAATTTTCCTGAAGAGGGAGGGAATGATAGGATACATGGAGGGCAACAAACTAACAAAAATTTGCCTCAATTTATAGAGGAAACTGAGATCGCGAGCAACCCTGGATCAATGAAGCCATGCATTTAGTTGTTCAAGCTACGGAGGCAAGGGTTTGATGTTATCAAGCCATGCATTTAATTGTTAGGCATGAAGGCGGAAACAAGTCGATTGCATTGGATTCGAGAAAATAAAGTTGGAAGGCAGTCACATAACTATAATGTCGTATAGTATAAATGGGATGCTGTCTCACTTACTATTCCCCAAACAAGGAAGTGGAATTCAGACTACAATGCAGTCGCATAGTTCTTTTTCTGGACGTTCTTTTTCTGATTTTTTCTAGAAGTCTATTTTTGGTAACTCTTGTTACGGTATCTGTTTAATATGTTTTTTGTATAATTCTATTTTAATTAGGTTTTTATGAGTTCCCTCTAAATAGGATTTGTTATTTTCATTAGAAAAACAACACATCATTATTGAGAGATTAAATCGAAGCAAGGTCGTTTTATTTTTGTTCTTCACCGAACTCAATCGAACTTATTCATCTTTGCTACGTTCAATAATTTCATATGAAGGCCATTTTTGCTTCTGTAATTAAGAGGTCAAATTCTTCCATAACCTTGATTCAACAAATTATTTTAGCTTTCTTGGATTGTGATTCAATCTTTTGTGGTTTTCAAAGATAATGTTGTTACGACGGTTCACATCCTCGGGGCCGTTTAGATGTTGCAATGACTCGTGGTCGGTCCTAATTACCAACTCCTTCGAACACACGTAATGTTGCCATGTCTCCGAAACTCGAATGAGAGAAAAAAGATATTTGTGGATAATTCAAAGCCACCCCGCTTAGCTCTCACTAAAATATGCCATTGGTCACCATCGTACATTGAAACGGCTACAATTCCAATTCCAGAGGCACCACAATCTGATGTGAACCCACGTAGTAATAGTAACTCCAAAACCCACGAGAGATTGCTAGACCCCAAGAAGCTAAAATCTAAGTTTGACGCTTGACCCAATAATTTATTGAATCGATGAACCAAAATTATGGAAGAACTTGACCCCTTAATTTCAAAAATTATGAACCTTACGAATTTATTGAACTTCACAAAGATGAAATCCTCGATAAGTTCGAAATATTTATTCAACGAAGAACAAGAAGAAAGCAAATCTCGTTTTTTTAATTCTGTCAATAATGTGCTATTTTACAATGAAAATAGTGAGCCCTATATATAGGGAACTCTTAGAACCCTAATTAAAAGCGTAAAATATCAAGAAGATATCAAACAAATAGAGTTCTAAACGAAAAAAGGAAAATTAAATCGGCTTCAAAGTTTTGCACCACCAGCGCGCACCTAGGAGAGTTAATGATGTTAGGAAGCAAGATAAGCATTATCCCAAAGCTGAAATTAACCAAATGTCAGTAGTTGGAGTTGATACGATTAAAAATAGAAAAGATAGGGGGCGCTGAAGAAATCATAGAGACTTTGATGGAGTAGATTACCCATTGGCAGATGAAGCATTTGTTACGAAGTGTAGCGAATTTGATTATTTGATGGAAAGTTTCAAATTTCACAATATGATTAATCTCAAACAATTAATCATATGGAGAGAAATAAGGGAGAACATATAAAGGGGTGGCAGAAAATCGTGAAAAAAGAATAGAGACATAAGAGAAAAAGGAAATAGAGAGTGAAAAAGAAAATAGACAGATGGATGAAGATAAAGAAAAAAGAGCGGAGCCACAAGAGAGGAAAGAAATAAAGTGTTCAGAGAAAAGGGAAAAGTCAAAAGTGAGCTTCTATGAAAAAGAGAGTGAAATTGAGAGGGCTTTAGTGAGAACTAATGAACCCCTGCCTAATTTGAATATTTCTTTATTGAAGGGTTTCGAGGACCTGGTTCATGACGACATGCCTGTTAGGTTACCATCCATTCACGACATTAAACAACAAATTGAGGAGACTGACCAACCCCACAAGTTTGGATATTTCTTTGTTTCGGGAGGTTCATTACTTGTTCCCTAAGGAAGCCAAGGAGTTTCAAACTCAATTGGGGAGTTTGAAGAGCAAAGGAAACAAGGGGGTAAACACGAGTTCGCTAACAGTAACGTATCATCAGGCCATATCTAGGTCAGACGGCATCGTAGTATATGGCAAGAGTCTAGATGGATATGATATGTATTTGAAATGTGTTGTGGATGTCTTAAAACATCAAAAATATTTTGTCCATCCTGAGTTCCTTAGCTATTTTGGGGTGAATTTAAGGACTATGTTAGGAACCAAAACTAATCTCTTCCACTTCGTATTCACACTTCGACATTGCGTATTGTTTTAAACCACAAACTTTATTTGATTTAATTTCTTTACTTGTTGTTGAAAGTCATAGTTTATGTGGAAGAAGAGGTTGACCATTATGCATCATAGGCTAAAGGAAGAAAGAAGCCGATGCGTGTACTATTTGATCCGGGTGATTAGGTTTGGGTGTAGATACGAAAGAAACGGATTCGAACTCCAAGTTGATCTAACTTTTAGTGGAGATGGATCATTCCAAATGATCGAAATGATTAGTGATAATGCCTACAAGATGGATTTTCAAGGTGAGTATAATTTATTTACTCCTTTAAATATTAATGAACTCTCTCTCTCTCTCTCTCTCTCCCACCGTTTAATGTAGGTCAAGATTTGAGGACGAATTTTCCTGAGGAGGGAGGGAATGATAGGATACATGGAGGGCAACAAAATTACAAAAAATCGGCTCAATTTATAGAGGAAAATGAGATCCCGAGCAACCCTGGATCAATGAAGCCATGCATTTAGTTGTTCAAGCTACGGAGGCAAGGGTTTGATGTTAACAAGCCATGCATTTACTTGTCAGGCATCAAGGCGGAAACAAGTCGGCTGCATTGGAATCGAGAAAATAAAATTGGAAGCCAGTCAGATAACTATAATGTCGTATAGTATAAATGGGATGCTGTCTCACGTACTATTCCCCAAACAAAGAAGTGGAATTCAGATAACTATGTAGTCGCATAGTTCATTTTCTGGACGCGTTTTTTCAGATTTTTTTCTAGAAGTCTATTTTTGGTAACTCTTGTTATGGTATCTGTTCAATATCTTTTTGGTATAATTCTATTTTAATTAGGTTTTTATGAGTTCCCTCTAAGTAGGATTTGTTATTTTCATTAGAAAAACAACGCATCATTATTGAGAGATTAAATCGAAGCGTGGTCGTTTTCTTTTTGTTCTTCACCGAGCTCAATTTCGAACTTGTTCATCTTTGCTACGTTCAATAATTTCATAGGAAGGTCATTTTTGTTTTTGTAATCAAGGGGTCAAATTCTTCCATAACCTTTATTCAACAAATTATTGGGTTGAATTTCGAACAGAGATTTTAGCATTCTTGGATTGTGATTCAATCTTTTGTGGGTTTCAAAGATAATGTTGTTATATGGGTTCACATCCTCGGGGCCGTTTAGATGTTGCAATGACTCGTGGTCGGTGCAAATTACCAACTCCTTCGAACACATGTAATGTTGCCATGTCTCCGAAACTCGAATGAGAGAAAAAAGATATTTGTGGATAATTCAAAGCCACGCCGCTTAGCTCTCACTAAAATATGCCATTGGTCGCCATCCTACATTGAAATGGCTACAATTCCAATTACAGAGGCATCACAATCTGATGTGAACCCATGTAGCAATAGTAACTCCAAAACCCACAAGAGATTGCTAGATCCCAAGAAGCTAAAATCTAAGTTTGACGCTTGACCCAATAATTTGTTGAATCGATGAACCAAAATTATGGAAGAACTTGACCCCTTAATTTCAAAAATTGCGAACCTTACGAATTTATTGAACGCCACAAAGATGAAATCCTCGATAAGCTCGAAATATTTATTCAACGAAGAACAAGAAGAAAGCAAATCTCGTTTTATTAATTCTCTCAACAATGTGTTGTTTTACAATGGAAATAGTGAGCCCTATATGTAGGGAACTCTTAGAACCCTAATTAAAAGCGTAAAATATCAAGAAGATATCAAACAAATAGAGTTCTAAACAAAAAAAAGGAAAATTGAACCGGCTTCAAAGTTTTGCACCACCAGCGCGCACCTAGGAGAGTTCATGATGTTAGGAGGCAAGATAAGCATTATCCCAGAGCTGAACTTAACCAAATGTCAGTAGTTGGAGTTGATACGATTAGAAATAGAAAAGATAGGGGGCGTTGAAGAAATCATAGAGACTTTGATGGAGTAGATTACCCATTGGCAGATGAAGCACTTGTTACGAAGTGTAGTGAATTTGATTATTTGATGGAAAGTTTCAAATTTCACAATATGATTAATCTCAAACAATTAATCATATGGAGAGAAATAAGGGATAACATATAAAGGGGTGGCTGAAAATCGTGAAAAAAGAATAGAGACATAAGAGAAAAGGAAATAGATAGTGAAAAAGAAAATAGACAGATGGATAAAGATAAAGAAAAAAGAGCGGAGCCACAAGAGAGGAAAGAAATAAAGTTTGCATAGAAAAGGGAAAAGTCAAAAGTGAGCTTCTATGAAAAAGAGAGTAAAATTGAGAGGGTTTTAGTGAGAACTAACAAACACCTGCCTAATTTGAATATTTCTTTATTGAAGGGTTTTGACGACCTGTTCATGACGACATGCCTGTTAGGTTACCATCCATTCACGACATTAAACAACGAATTAAGGAGACTGACCAACGCCACTCTAGTTTGGATATTTCTTTTTTTCGGGAGGTTCATTACGTGTTCCCTGAAGAAGCCAAGGAGTTTCAAAATCAATTGGGAAGTTTGAAGAGCAAAGGAAACAAGGGGGTAAACACGAGTTCGCTAACAGTAACGTATCATCAGGCCATATCTAGGTCAGACGGCATCGTAGTATATTACAATAGTCTAGATGGATATGATATGCATTTGAAATGTGTTGCGGATGTCTTAAAACATCAAAAATATTTTGTCCATCTTGAGTTCCTTAACTATTTTGGGGTGAATTTAAGGACTATGTTAGGAACCAAAACTAATCTCTTCCACTTCGTATTCACACTTTGACATTGCGTATTGTTTTAATCCACAAACTTTATTTGATTTAATTTCTTTACTTGTTGTTGAAAGTCATAGTTTATGTGGGAAGAAGAGGTTGACCATTATGCATCATAGGCTAACGGAAGAAAGAAGCCGGTGCGCGTACTATTCGATCCGGGTGATTAGGTTTGTGTGTACATACGAAAGAAACGGATTCGAGCTCGTAGCTGATCTAACTTTTAGTAGAGATGGATCATTCCAAATGATCGAAATGATTAATGACAAGGGCTACAAGATGGATTTTCGAGGTGAGTATAATTTATTTACTCCTTTAAATGTTAATGATCTCTCTCTCTCTCTCTCCCCCTTTAATGTAGGTCAAGATTTGAGGACGAATTTTCGTGAAGAGGGAGGGAATGATAGGATACATGGAGGGCAACAAACTAACAAAAATTTGGCTCAATTTATAGAGAAAGATCTGATCGCGAGCAACCTTGGATCAATGAAGCCATGCATTTAGTTGTTCAAGCTACGGAGGCAGGGGTTTGATGTTAACAAGCCATGCATTTACTTGTCAGGCATGAAGGCGGAAACAAGTCGGCTGCATTGGAATCGAGAAAATAAAATTGAAAGCAGTCAGATAACTATAATGTCGTATAGTATAAATGGGATACTGTCTCACGTACTATTCCCCAAACAAAGAAGTGGAATTCAGATAACTATGCAGTCGTATAGTTCATTTTCTGGACGCGTTTTTTCAGATTTTTTTCTAGAAGTCTAGTTTTGGTAACTCTGGTTATGGTATCTGTTTAATATGTTTTTTGTATAATTCTGTTTTAATTAGGTTTTTATGAGTTCCCTCTAAATAGGATTTGTTATTTTCATTAGAAAGACAACACATCGTTATTGAGAGATTAAATCGAAGCAAGGTCGTTATCTTTTTGTTCTTCACCGAACTCAATTTCGAACTTATTCATCTTTGCTACGTTCAATAATTTCATAGGAAGGTCTTTTTTGTTTTTGTAATCAAGGGGTCAAATTCTTCCATAACCTTGATTCAACAAATTATTGGGTTGAATTTCAAACAGAGATTTTAGCTTTCTTGGATTGTGATTCAATCTTTTGTGGGTTTCAAAGATAATGTTGTTATGTGGGTTCACATCCTCGAGGCCGTTTAGATGTTGCAATGACTCGTGGTCGGTCCTAATTACCAACTCCTTCGAACACATGTAATGTTGCCATGTCTCCGAAACTCGAATGAGAGAAAAAAGATATTTGTGGATAATTCAAAGCCACCCCGCTTAGCTCTCACTAAAATATGCCATTGGTCGCCTTCCCACATTGAAACGGTTACAATTCCAATTCCAGAGGCATCACAATCTGATGTGAACCCACGTAGCAATAGTAACTCCAAAACCCACGAGAGATTGCTAGGCCCCAAGAAGCTAAAATCTAAGTTTGACGCTTGACCCAATAATTTATTGAATCGATGAACTAAAATTATGGAAGAACTTGACCCCTTAATTTCAAAAATTATGAACCTTACGAATTTATTGAACGTCACAAAGATGAAATCCTTGATAAGTTCGAAATATTTATTCAACGAAGAACAGGAAGAAAGCAAATCTGGTTTCATTAATTCTCTCAATAATGTGTTGTTTTACAATGGACATAGTGAGCCCTACATATAGGGAACTCTTAGAACCCTAATTAATAGTGTAAAATATCAAGAAGATATCAAACAAATGGAGTTCTAAACGAAAAAAGGAAAACTAAACCGGCTTCAAAGTTTTGCACCACCAGCGCGCACCTAAGAGAGTTCATGATGTTAGGAGGCAAGTAAGCATTATCCCAGAGCTGAAATTAACCGAATGTCAATAGTTGAAGTTGATACGATTAGAAATAGAAAAGATAGGGGGCGAAAAAGAAATCATAGAGACTTTGATGGAGTAGATTACCCATTGGCAGATGAAGCACTTGTTACAAAGTGTAGCGAATTTGATTATTTGATGGAAAGTTTCAAATTTCACAATATGATTAATCTCAAACAAATAATCATATGGAGAGAAATAAGGGAGAACATATAAAGAGGTGGCTGAAAATCGTGAAAAAAAATAGAGACATCAGAGAAAAAGGAAATAGAGAGTGAAAAAGAAAATAGACAAATGGATGAAGATAAAGAAAAGAGAGTAGAGCCACAAGAGAGGAAAGAAATAAAGTCTTCAGAGAAAAGGGAAAAGTCAAAAGTGAGCTTAAAGAGAGTGAAATTGAGAGGGCTTTAGTGAGAACAGACAAACCCTGCCTAATTTGAATATTTCTTTATTGTGTATTTAACTCTACAATTTAGTTGTAAACAGAGACAATAGAACACACATACATGATTTCCAAGATATTCATTGAGTTCTCACTAATATATTCATTTCAACCATGAACTTTTCTAGTTTCTTTGAATACTCTAGAGAATTAGCCTCAATTCTCATAAGAAGTGGTCCCACTTCCACACTCAAATAAGTGCTTCTATCAATAGTACACCATGTCAAATACACCCACTAAATAATACATATAGTAAACATTAAGAGTATTCACTCATTCTTTAATCAATACAGTTGATACTACACATCATAGAGAGGGGTTTGTAATAAATCCATTGTGGGACCTCTAGGGACCACTCGAATAACCTTATTATCCCATTAAACTCCATACATGGAATCTCGAGTCGTAAGATTCGATTTCCATTATAGGTGATCTAGTTTTTAATAGGCTTTAGCTCAATTCCCCTTGATGTTTTTTGAATTTGCTCCCTTGAGTTAATAGGTTAGTAATATTATCACTTGATTTCACATATTCAATAACAATGACATAAGAAGCCGATGCACAGTGTTGTGCCTCCTATGAATATGTCTAGACTTTCCATTGTAGGATGAATTTTGTGATCTAGAAATAGTTGCTTGACGGTCACAATGGATAGAAATAACTGAAAGTAGTTTAGACCAAAAAGGAACATACATAAGGAAATTCTTTAACCATTCAGTTTCCTTACACAACTTAGCTAAAGTTATGAACTTAGAGTCCATAGTAGATCTCGCAATGTAGTGGATTTCCAGATACGGCACCATCTGCTAAAGTAAATACGTATCCAATCGTAGATTTATTTTCGTTAGTATTTGAATCAAATTATCATCAAAATATCTATCAAGTACAATAGGAAATCTGGTATATTCCCCAATCTAGAATGTATCTCAAATACCTTGAGACCCTAATAAGAGCATTACAATGTTCACTATTAGGATAACTAGTATACATGTAAAGTCTACCAACTACATATGCTATAATATCAAGACTTGTACAATTCATGAGATATATATGTTAGACTACCAATCGCTCTAGCATATTCTACTAACTTTGTTGTCTACCTCACGGACCACTCTGATAACTTTGTTGTCCCTTTGAACCTCATCAGTGCGATCTCTCATCTCAAGGTTGGGTTTCCATTATAGGTGATCTAGTTCATAATAGGCTTTAACCCCTCCCCATCGATGTTTTCTAAACTAGCTCTCTAGCTAATCCTATGGTTAATGGGTCAGCAATATGATCACTTGACTTCACATAGACTATGTCCTTAAGCAGCGACGCACAATATTGTGCCTCATACGAATATGTGCAGACTTTTCATTATAGAATGAATTTTGAGTTCTTGAAATAATTGCTTGACTAGCTGTAGCGCCCCGAGTTCTGTTAACCCGGATTGCCACGTCATCGTATTTTGCCCTAATTTTGTCAATCAATTTTTGCGGAAATGACCTAATTTTAAAATCACATTTGCAATTGAAAACTACGTCGGCAATTAAAATACATTGAATAATTGTTCAAAATCTAAATATCATGTTTTGGAATAGCGGAAACGAAAAACACATTAACAATGTTTCAATACATAAATTCGAAAATTTAATAATTTCGATAATCAAATTTTATATTGCCACCACTGCCGGATCAATCACGTTCGCCTCCGAAGTCTGCAAATATTGTTAAAAATAGCAGAATGAGTATTTCGAAGAAATACTCAGTAGACTCATCGCCGATAATTAATTTACAGAATAATTGAAAACACACTCATGCAATATACAATGTGATATCATCTTTGGTTCATTTTCTTGAAATCATAGGCTCTTTAAAAACATGGGTTGTGGGTAGTCTTTCTTTCTTGTGCGGATGAAGCACGTAAGTTATGCATAACATTCTTTCTTATCTCATAAGAGATTCTTTCTTTCTTTCTTTCTCATGCAATTAAGCATATAAGTTATGGCAAGCATAACAATATCATATATCGCATATGACACATTCTCATCATATGCATAAAGCATATAAATTACGTAATTCACATAAAGCATGCAATTATAATTTAAACTAATTAATGGTGGCGAGTCTACCTCAATTGTTTCGAGTTGCGTGAAAAAGTGAGCGGGAAAATAACTTCAAGCTCCTAATTGCTCGTACGTATCGTCTAGCCAAAAATAGGAAATAAGTTTGAATTAGTATTTCGAACTTTAAAGTTTTAAAGTGTTGAAATTAAGTTTAAGCGCTTAATTGAAAATTATTGAAATTGAAATAAATGACTTAAATGATAAAATAAAGTTTAGGGCTAAATTGGAAGTTTATTAAATCTGAAAATAAAAGTTTAAGGGCTAAAATAGTAGTTTTAAAAGTTAGGGACTAAGCTGTAATTATAAATAAGCTGGAATTAAAAGTTAAAAACTAAAATAATAATGTTTAATAGTTTAGGGACTAATCTGTAAATATAATAAAGCTGAAAATAAAACTAAAGGCTGAATTAAATAACTTATATAAGTTTAAGGACTAGACTGTAAATAAAATAATGCTGAATATAAAACTTAAATGACTGAAATAATAATTTATATAAACTAGCGGCTAACTTGAAAACCTTTAAATTGAAATTAACAAAGTTAAAAGTTAAAATCAAAGCATTTAAAACCTAGGGACTAAAATAATATAACTTAAAACTTGAGGGCTAAAATTTATCAATTGAAATTAATATATACCTAAACTAATCTAACTAAACTAAAACCAAAACAAAATCAAAATAAAAAAAATTTCAATTCATTCTCTTTTCTCTCTCTCTCATTCGAACCCGAGAGAGAGAGAGGCGATGGAGAGGACGCGACGGGGAAGGGGCTTCGCCCCTTCCTCTGATTCCCACCACCGCCGGCGACGGTGGTGGCAGCGCCACCGTCCAGTGGTGGCGCCGGCACGGGGTAGAGGTGGTATGGGTGATTTTGGTGCGTGGGTCGAGGGCTAGGGCTCGATTTGTGTTCGGTAATGAGGTAAGTTCTTGGGTTTTCATTTTCTTGATTCCGGTAGTTGGTTGGGGTTGATTTGAGGTTGGGTATTGGATGTGGTTTGGTGATGATTTTTGGGGTGGAGATGGCTGCTGGGATTCGGGGTTGTGCTCTCGGTTTGGGTTCGATCTTTGGTGGCGTTTGAGGTTTGGGAATGTTGGGGAATGGGTGGTTCTGCAGTTGATGGTTGGTGAAATGGGTGTAGGTCTGCTGGTGAATGTGGAAATGTTGGTCTCAGGAGTGTTGGTTTGAGGTGAGTTCCAGTTTGGTGATGGTGACTGTGGTTGGCAGTGTGCAGTTGTTGGTGTTAGCAGCTTGGGTTTCTGCTGGAGTTAGAGATGGTGACTGGATGGTGGTCATTGCTGTGTGGTTGGTCTCGGTTTGGTGAGGAAACTGAGCATGAGTTGGTGTTTTGAGGTTGGTGGTTGCGGTTTTGGACGATGGAGTGGGTATTGCAGCTTCGGTTTAGGCAATGGCATTTGGGGCGAGAGGTGGTGTTGATGGTTTTCTGCTGGAGCTTCAAAAATGGTGGTGCAGTGATGGTTGGTGAAATGGCTACATTTTTCATTTGGGTGAGTTCACGGTTGATGCTAGAAATGGATTTTCTAGCATCAATGGTGTCTCACATTGGACACATTGAAATGGAGAGAGAGTTGGAGAGAATAGACAATTCTTACCAAGATGAATTTTGGCTGCGTGATGTATGGAGTGGAGGGAAATGATGGTAAATAAGATAGTGAATTTAGGGCACAAATTTCTAGGTGGATAATTGGGCCAAGCAGTTGGGCTTTTGGAAATATTCTAATTTGGGCCTAAGGTGATTGGGTTAAAATGATTTCGTTGTTGGGCTTGTATTTAATAATAATTGGATCCAAATAAAATAAATCCGAATTGAAATAAAAATAATTACTCAATATTCGATTCGATTCGAAATAATTTAAATTCATTTATAACGGCTAGACGAACGTGCTATTTCTTAAAAATTAGGGTTAAAGTCGAGCGACACGTTTTTCGAGAATTAATTTTATATTATTCAAAAGTTCTCGATCGCTACAACCTTACCTCCTTAAAATAATTTCGTCCTCGAAATTTATACTTACTTGATCTAATATATCTGGATACTTAGCCAGAATCTCTTCCTCTTTCTCCCAGGTAGCTTCATCGCTATCCTGTCTACCCCATTGGACTTTGACTAAAGGAATCTCTTTGTTTCTTAAGACATGGACTTTTCTTTCTATAATGCACATAGGTGTTTCCTCATAGGACAGATTCCTCTG
Source organism: Fraxinus americana (assembly GCA_035079005.1). NCBI lineage: Eukaryota > Viridiplantae > Streptophyta > Magnoliopsida > Lamiales > Oleaceae > Fraxinus > Fraxinus americana. The sequence continues at coordinate 14,633,148 of CM068715.1, read as the reverse complement.
AATCGAAATAGTCTGAAAATTTACCACGTGACTTGGATCGTGGATATACTTTCTCAATAGGGAAACGTGAAAAACGTTGTGTACGGCCGATAGCTCGGGCGGCAACGCCAAACGATAAGCCACGTTACCCACTTTCTCTAATATCTCGAATGGTCCGATAAAACGGGGTCTTAACTTCCCTCTCTTGCCGAAGCGAATAGTTCCTTTCATAGGAGCTACTTTCAAAAATACTTTCTCTCCAATTTCAAATTCTAAGTCTTTTCTCCTTTGATCGGCATAGCTTTTCTGTCTATCTTGAGCGGCTTTGATCCGTAGTCTGATCTTATCAATAGCCTCAACTGTCCTTTCAACCAATTCTGGACCTAAAATCTCATTCTGGATATGTTCATCCTTCGGTACACAGAGACGTCCTCTGAATATAAGTGCCTTATCAGAGGCAATCTCGAAACCTATTCTCTTGCCAGTTCCAACTTCGGATCTGATCTTTTCCAAGAATTTATCTCCAGTTTGAGCTGTTATAATCCGACCTCTCAAGTCTGGTTTAACGCTCAGATTTGCTAATCTAGAAGATCCTTGGACTGATGGGGTTCGCACTTCGATTCTTAGATTCCTCAAATCTCGAATCAACTGATCTTGCGTCGTTCCTAAAGCTGATAACTGTCCGGCGTCCTTTCTGCTCAAAGCGTCGGCAACCTTATTTGCTTTACCTGGGTGGTAAAGAATGGTGCAGTCATAATCTTTTACCAGCTCTAGCCATCGACGTTGTCGCATGTTCAATTCCTTCTGAGTGAAGAAATACTTGAGACTCTTGTGATCGGTGTAAATCTCACATTTACTCCCGTACAGATAGTGTCTCCAAATCTTAAGAGCGTGCACAACAGCTGCGAGCTCTAAATCATGTGTCGGGTAATTCTTCTCATGTGGCTTCAGCTGTCTTGAAGCATATGCTATCACTTTGCCATTTTGCATCAAAACACAACCTAAACCATGTTTGGATGCATCGCTGTAAATAACGAAACCTTCGTATCCATTCTGTATCGTCAGCTGTGTCGAAACGAGTCTGTCCTTAAGTTTCTGAAAGCTTTGTTCACATTGTTCTGTCCACTGATATTTAACTCCCTTCCTGGTCAACTGAGTCATAGAACTTGCTATTTTAGAAAAACCTTCTATGAATCGCCGATAATATCCAGCTAATCCAAGAAAGCTTCTCACATCTCCAACATTTGCAGGTGTTGGCCAATTCGTTACAGTTTCAACCTTAGAAGGATCAACCTCGATTCCTTTAGCTGTAACAATATGACCCAAGAAACCTACTCTTTCAAGCCAAAATTCACATTTCTTGAACTTGGCGTACAACTTTTCTGCTCTCAGCGTTTCCAACACAATCCTCAAATGTTCTTCGTGTTGTGCGGAATTCCTGGAGTAGATCAGTATATCATCGATAAAAACAATAACGAATTTATCAAGATACTGATGGAAAACTCGGTTCATCAAGTCCATAAATATTGCAGGTGCGTTCGTAAGACCGAACGGCATCACTGTGAACTCATAATGTCCATATCGTGTCCTGAACGCTGTCTTTGGTACGTCAGCTGGCGAAACCTTTAGCTGATGGTACCCAGATCTCAAATCAATCTTCGAGAAGATTGCAAGATTTTCAAATCGATCAAATAAGTCTTTGATCCTGGGTAGGGGATACTTATTCCTTATCGTCAACTTGTTAAGTTCTCGATAGTCGATACACATCCTCATGCTTTCGTCCTTCTTCTTTACAAACAGCACAGGTGCTCCCCACGGAGACACACTTGGCCTGATGAAACCCTTCTCTAGCAATTCCTCTAATTGCACCTTCAGTTCTTGCAACTCTTTCGGTGCCATGCGGTATGGAGCTTTAGAAACAGGGGCAGCTCCTGGTACCAAATCGATGGAAAATTCCACTTGCCTATCCGGCGGAGTGCCGGGTAGATCGTCTGGAAAAACGTCACCATATTCACATACTACTGGCACTGAATCCAGAGTAATCTCATCTACGGGTTTGTCTTGAAGACTAACCAAATAGCCATGACAACTATCCTTGGCTAATAGCTTCTCCGCTTGTAAAGCCGAAATCAGGCGAGGAAGTGCCTTAATCCTCGTCCCATAAAATCTGAATACTTCTTTACCATCTTTACGAAAAATAACCTCTTTCTCGTGGCACATAATTGCAAGACGGTTGGTCTTGAGCCAATCCATACCTAGAATAATATCGAAATCTTTCATTCGGATAATATTCAGTCCGCTTCCGTAACTTGACCATCAAAATCGATTTGTACTGCCTTGATTATCTTATTAGTATCGAGGGTTTCTCCTGACGGCAAACTAACTTCAAGGGTACTACCAGTCTCTATGCCTATTAGGTTCAGTCTTTCTAAGCATGTATCTGATATAAATGAATGTGTGGCTCCCGAGTCTATCAGAACATATACAGGTATCCCAGAAATAGATAGTATACCTGATATCATATTATCATGCTCAATATGGGAAGGAAATACGGTATGGAAAGCAATTAAGACATGTACAAGGGTACTAGGATAACTAGTATACCTGCAATCACGTCGGAGTCCTGGGCTGCATCCATAGCGAATACCCTGGCTGTCCCCTTCCGATTCTGGCCTGGGTTCATCTTCTGATTGGAACCCTGGGCGGGCTGAGCACGACAGTCCGTTGCAAAATGACTTGACTGGCCACACTTATAGCAGACTCCCTTCCCAAACAGGCATTCTCCTTTGTGCATCCTCTGGCACTTAGGGCAGGGAGAAATGATATTGGGCATCTGTCTCCCTGTTGGCCCTGGATTGGGCCTCTTGACGAACGGCTGGTTTCTGTTCTGGTTCTGGTTGCGGCTCGGACCTTGCCACTTTCTCTTGCCCAGGTTTCTCTGCTCATACTGAGGTCTCTGGCTTACCGTCCTCCCACCGGCATAGGCTACTGCTTGAGCCTTTTTTACTACTTCCCGGTAGGTTGGCAGCTCATGAATCGACAATTTGTCGGACATCGGAGCGTAGACCTCTCTCAAATCTGCGGGCCTTTTTGAACTCCGTCTCCACCAGATGTGGAGCATAACGTGATAGCTCTTCAAACCTCCTTTCATACTCGACTATATCCATATCTCCTTGCACTAGTCGCAGAAATTCGGTCTCCTTGTGATCTCGAAGAGCTTGTGGGAAAAACTTGTCCCTGATCTCTTCCTTGAAATCATCCCAAGTTAGGGCTGCCTGTTGTTCCTCGCTTCTCGTGCGGGATGCAGATTCCCACCAAAAACCAGCTCTTCCAATCAACATGAACTCGGCACATCCCACTTTCTTGAATTCCGGGCAGGCTATGTGCTTAAAAATTTTTTCAATGGCCTGGAGCCATTCTTCCACTGCCAGTGGCCCATTTCCGCCGTCAAACGTAGGCGGACTGTACCTTCTGAATTGTTCGATCACTGGAACAATAGGGTTGGGGTTTACTGGCTGCGGAATCTGTCTCATTTCCTGCACTGCCTTGAGTAATTCCCTGATAACGTCGGCTTGGTTCGGTGGTGCCATAACCTTCATAAATTTAAAGGCAGTTTGTAATAGTTGACTAGGAGTACTAACAAAGCGAACAGTAAGGATATCTCGAAAAATTAAGTTTCAAATTTCATTTCATTCATAATTCAACTTCTTTTCAAGTAGGTACATCGGGTGGCGTGTAAGCCAACATTTGATTAAAACAAAATGTTAACCCTACTCTAACTCCTATCATCTATTCTCCTTCGGTCACGCATGATTCGGCGTCCGAGAATTCTCCTAACGCTGGATCAGCGTCTTCCTCTGGTTCTTCTTCTTCGGGGTCTTCTTCGGGATCTTCTTCTTCCTCTGGGTCTTCCTCGGGATCTTCTTCCTCTTCTGGGTCTTCCTCGGGATCTTCTTCCTCTTCTGGTTCCTCCTCGGGATTGCCCTCGGGTGCTAACTCATCTTCTTGCACCTGTTCAGGCTCGAGCATTGGCTCAGGTCCTGGCTCTCCTTCAGGTACAACCCCAAAGCGGTGCTCAAAATACATGGGCCAATATGCCACAAATCTCACGCAGAATGCGTCATATCCCATATCCACATTAGGTGACGTGAGAGCATCCATGTATATGCTACGAGCTACTTCCGCATAGTCGCCTCGGAAAGTCGAGAGTAGGTGGTGAATCGACTGGCGATTACAGGTCACGTAGCCATGCTGTATGGCCCGCTCCCGTACGACATTCAACTGCTCTATGTGTTGGGCAATTGTCCAATCAAGTCTAGGCCTGAAGCGGTCGTAATCTCTAGCAGTTTGTTCTACGTCACTGGGTGCATTTCTACGGATGGGTGCCATGTCCTAAACCATTTATGCAAAGTCCAATTAGGTGGGGTTATTCATCTTTTCTTAGTTAAAATTTACGAGGACGTAAAAATTTAGAAAATTATTTCCCATTATGCTCAAACTCGTCTTTCTTTTCTTTCTTTCTAATTCGGATACACTTCTTTCTCTTTCTTCTAAGTCTCGTAAATCGTAAAACAGTATCCAAAATAAGATAACAATAAACTTCATAAACTTCTTTACCTTCGGAGTCGACGGATTGAATGATGGCAGTGGCAACTTCCAGTAATAATAAAATAATCTCTTTAAAAATTCTCTTTAAAAATTCTTCTTTTTTTTTTTTTTTTTGAAAATTTGCCAGTCTACAGAAACGCAGACCAGCTCTGATACCAAGCTGTAGCGCCCCGAGTTCTGTTAACCCGGATTGCCACGTCATCGTATTTTGCCCTAATTTTGTCAATCAATTTTTGCGGAAATGACCTAATTTTAAAATCACATTTGCAATTGAAAACTACGTCGACAATTAAAATACATTGAATAATTGTTCAAAATCTAAATATCATGTTTTGGAATAGCGGAAACGAAAAACACATTAACAATGTTTCAATACATAAATTCGAAAATTTAATAATTTCGATAATCAAATTTTATATTGCCACCACTGCCGGATCAATCACGTTCGCCTCCGAAGTCTGCAAATATTGTTAAAAATAGCAGAATGAGTATTTCGAAGAAATACTCAGTAGACTCATCGCCGATAATTAATTTACAGAATAATTGAAAACACACTCATGCAATATACAATGTGATATCATCTTTGGTTCATTTTCTTGAAATCATAGACTCTTTAAAAACATGGGTTGTGGGTAGTCTTTCTTTCTTGTGCGGATGAAGCACGTAAGTTATGCATAACATTCTTTCTTATCTCATAAGAGATTCTTTCTTTCTTTCTTTCTCATGCAATTAAGCATATAAGTTATGGCAAGCATAACAATATCATATATCGCATATGACACATTCTCATCCTATGCATAAAGCATATAAATCACGTAATTCACATAAAGCATGCAATTATAATTTAAACTAATTAATGGTGGCGAGTCTACCTCAATTGTTTCAAGTTGCGTGAAAAAGTGAGCGGGAAAATAACTTCAAGCTCCTAATTGCTCGTACGTATCGTCTAGCCAAAAATAGGAAATAAGTTTGAATTAGTATTTCGAACTTTAAAGTTTTAAAGTGTTGAAATTAAGTTTAAGCGCTTAATTGAAAATTATTGAAATTGAAATAAATGACTTAAATGATAAAATAAAGTTTAGGGCTAAATTGGAAGTTTATTAAATCTGAAAATAAAAGTTTAAGGGCTAAAATAGTAGTTTTAAAAGTTAGGGACTAAGCTGTAATTATAAATAAGCTGGAATTAAAAGTTAAAAACTAAAATAATAATGTTTAATAGTTTAGGGACTAATCTGTAAATATAATAAAGCTGAAAATAAAACTAAAGGCTGAATTAAATAACTTATATAAGTTTAAGGACTAGACTGTAAATAAAATAATGCTGAATATAAAACTTAAATGACTGAAATAATAATTTATATAAACTAGGGGCTAACTTGAAAACCTTTAAACTGAAATTAACAAAGTTAAAAGTTAAAATCAAAGCATTTAAAACCTAGGGACTAAAATAATATAACTTAAAACTTGAGGGCTAAAATTTATCAATTGAAATTAATATATACCTAAACTAATCTAACTAAACTAAAACCAAAACAAAATCAAAATAAAAAAAATTTCAATTCATTCTCTTTTCTCTCTCTCTCATTCGAACTCGAGAGAGAGAGAGGCGATGGAGAGGACGCGACGGGGAAGGGGCTTCGCCCCTTCCTCTGATTCCCACCACCGCCGGCGACGGTGGTGGCGCCACCGTCCGGTGGTGGCGCCGGCACGGGGTAGAGGTGGTATGGGTGATTTTGGTGCGTGGGTCGAGGGCTAGGGCTCGATTTGTGTTCGGTAATGAGGTAAGTTCTTGGGTTTTCATTTTCTTGATTCCGGTAGTTGGTTGGGGTTGATTTGAGGTTGGGTATTGGATGTGGTTTGGTGATGATTTTTGGGGTGGAGATGGCTGCTGGGATTCGGGGTTGTGCTCTCGGTTTGGGTTCGATCTTTGGTGGCGTTTGAGGTTTGGGAATGTTGGGGAATGGGTGGTTCTGCAGTTGATGGTTGGTGAAATGGGTGTAGGTCTGCTGGTGAATGTGGAAATGTTGGTCTCAGGAGTGTTGGTTTGAGGTGAGTTCCAGTTTGGTGATGGTGACTGTGGTTGGCAGTGTGCAGTTGTTGGTGTTAGCAGCTTGGGTTTCTGCTGGAGTTAGAGATGGTGACTGGATGGTGGTCATTGCTGTGTGGTTGGTCTCGGTTTGGTGAGGAAACTGAGCATGAGTTGGTGTTTTGAGGTTGGTGGTTGCGGTTTTGGACAGTGGAGTGGGTGACTGCAGCTTCGGTTTAGGCAATGGCAGTTTGGGGCAGAGGTGGTGTTGATGGTTTTCTGCTGGAGCTTCAAAAATGGTGGTGCAGTGATGGTTGGTGAAATGGCTACATTGTTCATTTGGGTGAGTTCACGGTTGATGCTAGAAATGGATTTTCTAGCATCAATGGTGTCTCACATTGGACACATTGAAATGGAGAGAGAGTTGGAGAGAATAGACAATTCTTACCAAGATGAATTTTGGCTGCGTGATGTATGGAGTGGAGGGAAATGATGGTAAATAAGATAGTGAATTTAGGGCACAAATTTCTAGGTGGATAATTGGGCCAAGCAGTTGGGCTTTTGGAAATATTCTAATTTGGGCCTAAGGTGATTGGGTTAAAATGATTTCGTTGTTGGGCTTGTATTTAATAATAATTGGATCCAAATAAAATAAATCCGAATTGAAATAAAAATAATTACTCAATATTCGATTCGATTCGAAATAATTTAAATTCATTTATAACGGCTAGACGAACGTGCTATTTCTTAAAAATTAGGGTTAAAGTCGAGCGACACGTTTTTCGAGAATTAATTTTATATTATTCAAAAGTTCTCGGTCGCTACACTAACAATGGATAGAAATAACTTGAAGTGGTTTAGACCACAAAAGAACATCCACAAGGAAATTCCTTAACCATTCAACCTCCTCGCCTGCCTTATTTAGAGCTATGAACTTAGACTCCATTGTAGATCTTGCAATGTATGTTTGCTTAGTGGATTTCCAAGATACAACATGGCCTGCTAAAGTAAACACTCATCCACTCATAGATTATCAATCTTAGAAATGTTGCCCAAACTTATTATTTTTTTAATAGAAGCTATATTAACATGTCCAAGACTAGTACCCACAAATTATAAGTAACCAGCAAGTAAACCAAATAAGTAAATACTTTACTATTAATCACAAAAACATTAAGTTTAAACAAACTCTTATCTGCGTACTCTTTCCCAACAAAAGAACCACTTTAAGAAAGTACAACTTTATCACTCTCATATACGATCTTAAACCCCTTCTTTACTAATATAAACCAGATACTAGAATTTTCCTAATATCCGGTCATAAAGAACATCCTTCAAATTAAGGATATTTCCAGAAGTAAATCCAAGCATCAGAATTCCTTTCCCTTCGAACTTGGAGGAAAAAGAATTTCCCATGAACGGACATTCTCCATCACTAATACGAGTGAATGAAGAAAATGCACCTCTCGTGCAGCAAATTTGCTTGATAGCTCCCGAATCTACCCACCAATATGTCATGTTGCTTATTAGATTAATTTCGTCACCACAACAGAGAAGTTCCCATCATGTACTATATACGCCTAATTCTTCAACGCCTTTCCTTCCTTATTTCTACAATCTAATACAAAGTGACTTGGTTTACCACAAACAAATAATCACCAATAGTTTTATTTTTAAAATGGGGTTAGATCGATTCTTTTTCTTTACGGATTTCTTTCCCTTGTTTTTGTCCTTAAAATTCTAACCTTTCAAAAAATCTCCAACAAAATTCTTTTTACCAGTATTTCCTTCAATAAGATTAGCCTTGATACCCAAATCTGGTTTTTCCCTACGTTTTGTCATCCTATTGTCTTCCTCAATTCTAATTCCGATGATCAGATCCTTTAAAGACATTTATTTTTTCTTATGCTTCAAACTATTTTTATACTCTTTTCAAGTAGGTGATAGTTTTTCAATAATAGCAGAAACTTGAAAACCCTCACAGATTTTATATATTCAACAATAATTTCATGAATTATAATATGTAATTCTTCAACTTAACTAACTGCAGTTCTAATATCATCCATTTTGAAATCAAGAATTTTTTCCACAATAAATTTCTTAGTTCTATCATCTTCGGTAGCATACATCTTTTCTAATGATTTCCATAATTCCTTAGAAAAATATACATGACCAGTAAACATCATATAAATCTAACATCTAGGAATTCTCCGGGTGAAAAAACATTAGACATTCCATCTTCTGAAACCAACACTTTTGATGTTATTTGGCATACAATAATTTCTATATGACTATTATGAATCTGCACCCCTTGGGATCGATAAACCTTTTGGATCTTATTAACAAAAGAGATACGACTTTGCACTATAGTTAGCTCAGCACCAATCAAGAAGCCCCACAGCATTCCAAGAATTCTTGTTATACGTTCCTCAACCCTCTTTTATTCATCGATATTGAATCAATCGAATGCACTTCTAACACCTATTCCACTTTGGAAGCCCCCGGGTTGTATCACCAGATCTCCATTTTTCATATATAAATGTAATTAATGTATCTCCTTCGTACAGGATTTCCCCATAATGGCCATGAACAGTTGCTCGTGGAGTGGCCAAATAAGGCTTAGCTGATCGTATTACTACATAATCAACTTGAACAAGTATAACGTGACCCGATTTTAGGTTTGGTGCATTTGTGATGCTCTGAAGTTTATGTTTTAAAGTGTGTGTTTTCTTGCAATTCTTATTGTTATTTATGTTGCTATATTTCCTATATGTGCATAATGTTTATGTGTGTTGGGTCAATATACAAATTGTTCGATTTCTAAATTTTTTATTTTTGTTGATGTCCATTTTTTATTTATCTAGACTGGTGATAAATGTCATTTCTATTGTGGATAACTCTTTGCCGAGACTATGAATTTTCTGAACTCTTCATTGGCGAGATTTGCGAAATAAATGATGGCGAGAGTGGTGGGATGAATTGAAAGATGTCTAAGAAAATGTATTAGAGAATGCAACGAGATGAAGAGAAAGAAGTAAATATATATAAAAAGGTGTTATTAGTGGATGGAGTTGTATTGAAGATTTTAAGTGATGATTTCAGTGATAAGTGTATTGGTTAATTTTGATGTAAATTTTATTGATTTCTTTTGTTATATTAGGATTTCTCCCTTAATAACTGTTTAAATTTTGTCCCTTGTATTGTTGTAAGCCGAGATGATACATGATGCTCTATTTTTGTAGATCAACAGTTTATTTACAATTTATATAGTTTGTTTATGTTGTTTATTTGTTTTGGATATAATAAATTGTTGTGTTCATAAAATTTTGTTGCATTTACTACGTTCACGGGCATAGTTGAGTCTGTTAAACAATCCAAAGAGAAGAAGAAGAAAAAGAGGCTAGGGTTTTATTGATTCTGCATAATGTAATTGAATGAGTGAAACCTAGATACAAAGAGACTATATATATAGTCAAAAATAAAGAAAACTTAAAAGACTATTCTACTCTTAATAAATAATGTTAACAAAATAATAATATATTTCTTAACATCTCCCCTCAAACTCACGATGCAGCAGCTACAAGCATCGAGAGTTTGCCAACAAGAAAACGAAAACGAGAAATAGAATGTGCCTTGGTAAAGAAATCTGCAAGCTGTAAAGAAGAAGAAACAAATGGCAAAGTAATTGTGCCATGCTTGAGATGATGACGAGTAAGGTGACAATCGATCTCAATGTGCTTAGTTCGTTCATGAAAAACCGAGTTGTGAGCAATCTGAATGGAACTCTGATTATCACAATACATAGGAGTGGGATGTGAAAGAAAAACTCCCATATCTGCAAGTAACCAACGTAACCAAACAATCTCTTTGGTAGTGGATGCCATAGCACGATATTCTGCTTCGGTTGAAAATTGAGACACAATAGATTGCTTCTTGCTCTTCCAAGAAATAAGAGAATCACCCAAAAAGATACAGAAACCAAGAATGAGACTTACGATCTGTGGGATCACTGCCATGATCAGCATCAGAGTATGCACGCAGCTCCAAGGAAGATGTGGATGGAAGTAAAAGACTCTGAAAGACTGTACCCCGAAGATATCGCAAAATACGAAGAACAGCTGCCTAATGAACTATAGTAGGAGAAGCAACAAACTGACTAACAACATGAACAGCATATGCAATATCTGGACGAGTAATAGTGAGATATACCAAGCTCCCAACAATAGTACGGTATAAAGTATGATCTGATAAAGGCAAACCATCAGAAGAAGAATACTTTGCGTTAACCTCAATGGGAGTATCAATAGTCTTATTATTAGTAAGTCGAGCCCGTTCAAGAATATCTGCAACATATTTCGACTGAGAAAGAAGATAACCTCTAGGTGAGCAGGCTACCTCAATACCCAAGAAATATCGTAGAGAACCCAAATCCTTCATTTCAAACTGTCTAGCCAACTCTGTCTTCAAGACTGAAATACCATCAATATCATCACCAGTAATAATCATGTCATCAACATATAAAGATAGAATGATACGACCCGCATCGGTGCACTTAACAAAAAGAGCGTAATCATGACTACTAGAAGTAAATCCAAGAGAAGAGATCACAACAGAAAATTTCTCAAACCAAGCACGAGGTGCTTGTTTGAGACCATACAACGCTTTCTTGAGTTTGCAAACATACCCAGAATCATGTGGAACACCAGGAGGGGGAGCCATATAAACTTCTTCTTGAAGATCTCCATTTAAGAAAGCATTTTTAACATCAAGTTGAGAGATACGCCACTGACGAATCGAAGCTATTGCAATAAGAGTACGAATAGTAGTCATTTTTGCAACAGGAGCAAATGTCTCCTCATAATCCATACCATACTGTTGAGAGTACCCTTTTGCAACCAACCTAGCTTTGTATCGCTCAATTGATCCATCAGAATTAGTCTTGATCTTATACACCCAACGACAACCAACAACACTCTTACCCGGAGGTAGAGGAACCAAATCCCAAGTACCAGTCTTATGCAAAGCGTAAAGTTCCTCGGCCATAGCTTGTCGCCAAAGAGGATCAAGAATTGCCTCTTTATAGGAAGAGGGCTCAGAGAGACAATGAATAGAAGCTAAAAAGGAAGTAAAAGATGAAGAATAACAAGAATAAGCAAAATCTGGTAACTTTGTAGACTTACGAATGCGTATGGATTGACGTAGAGGTGGATCCACAGTCTCAGACGGAGCTTGAGGGACCATAGGAGAAGAGGGAGCTTCAGGCGTGCCGGAGAGTAAAGTGTCAGTACATGCAGAATGATCAGTATTTGAAGTGCTAGGAACTTGAGATGACAAACTATCAGAATCAGTAGAAAAAGGATCTATACGAATAAGATCAAATCTAGTCAAACTATGAGTAGTTGATGGAATAGAAAAGAAATGTATATGCTCGAGAAAGACAACATGACGAGACACATAAAGTTTCTGAGTTATTGGATCAAAACAACGATACCCCTTTTTACCTTCACCATAACCAAGAAAGATACAACTAACAGATCGAGATGATAACTTGTTGTGTTCTACATGAGGACGAAGAACAAAACAAGTACAACCAAAAACTCTAAAGAAATAATAATCAGGGGCATACCCATACAACTTTTCGAAAGGAGAAAAACCCGAAGTATGAGAAGATGGAATTGTATTAATCAAACTTACAGCAGTAAGAACAGCTTCACCCCAATACACACTAGGAACTGAAGTAGACAACAAGAGAGAGCGAGCAGTTTCAACAATGTGCCTATGTTTTCTTTCAGCAACACCATTTTGCTCAGGAGTATCTGTACACGAAGTTTGATGAATAGTTCCATTTAAGGCAAGCAGTTCACAAAATTTTTTAGAAGTATATTCCCCACCCAAATCACACCTAAAACATTTGATAACAGCAGAATGTTGAGTTTTGACAAGAGCACGAAATGTTGTGTATATCTCAAAGAATTCAGAACGATGTTTCATTAAGTAAACCCAACAATAACGAGTATGATCATCAATAAAAGAAACATAATACCGGGACCCTCCTTTTGTGGCAACAGGAGAAGGCCCCCATACATCAGAATGAATCAAATCAAATGGAGAGGAAGAAATAGAAATACTTCGATTAAAAGGTAAAGCTGAAAATTTTGCCAGTTTACATCCACTACAATCTGAAATATCATAAGGTTGCAAATTTCCTAATGCCCCTGTAGAAGCTAAATATCTCAAATGAGAAGACGAAACATGACCTAGACGAGAATGCCATAAATAAAAACTAGAAGAAGAAGGACTCAAACGAAAAGAAGATAAATCAACACTAGTAGCAGCAGCAGCAACTGGTACTTTTAACTCATCCAAAACATATAGTCCCCCCTTCTTACGGCCTGTCCCAATCAGCTTCTGAGACTGGAGATCCTGCACATAACAAGAAGAAGAAGAAAATGTGACTAAATTACCAGAATCACATAACTGACCAACAGAAGCAAGATTTAATTTGAGTTTCGGAATATGATAAACATTAGGGAGAGACAAGTGAGGTGTGACAATAGAACCAACACCTGCTAAAGGCATAGGAGTGCCATCAGCAGTCATGACAGGAATACAAGACGAATGAGACACGGAAGTAAAAGATGAAGAATCTGGAGACATATGATGTGAAGCACCAGAATCCAAGACCCAAACAGAATGTGACATACCTGAAGAACTATGAGGCAACTGAACTACGTAAGGCACATAGCTTGTGGTCGTAAGGAGAGAAACTTCGAAATTGCTCACGCAGTACCAGGATCTGTGAAAGGACCCGATGAAGCTACCGCTGCAGTATTGAACTGTGGTGGTCTATAACCCTGAGGTGGTCTACGATCGTTCGATTGTGATTGATTGCCAGGCTTCCAAGCTTGGAATTGCTGCACTGTACGATTCTGCTGTCTCAACTTAGGACACTGAACCTTCCAATGACCTTTCTCCTTACAGAAACTGCACTCATCACGGGCAGCCCTTGCATGAAACATATTATGATTATTAGACAGTGACTTAGAAGGCATTGCTAACACAGAAGGATTAGGAGTAGAAAGAATTCCCTTTTCAGAATAAGACTTAAGACGTATTTCTTCAGCCAATAACTCACTGACAACTGAATCAACAGAAGGAAGTGGAGAACGATGCAAAATTGAACCTCTAAGTCCTTCAAAATCACTGCGAAGTGCCGTTAGAAACTGTACCAACCGTTGCTGCTCTCTATGAACAATAAAGGCATTGCACGCCTTTAATTCTGCCGATTCTGTAAGAGCCAATTGATCCCAAAGATCTGTTATAGCAGAATAAAACTCCTGAACACGCATATTTTTCTCATTTGAAGAGCTCGTATGTCATTCTCTAATTGATCTTTGTTTTGCAAAATTTGACTGAGTGAATAACCTTTGCAGATGTTCCCAAACCTCCTTTGCTGTATCATACTTTGCCAACTCTCTACCTATGGAATGCTCAACAGAATTGTTAATCCAAGTAATAATTTTTGAATTGTTTGATTCCCAAGTATCTATTGAAGCAGCATAACCCTCATCAATATCCGTAGGTTGTACAGAAGTTCCACTAATATATCCCCACATCTTTTTACCCTTAAGAAAATTTCTCATCACATAACTCCAATACGAATAATTCTTTCCATCCAACCTCACACTCACAGATTGAAGCGAATCGTCCCTTTCAGTAGCCATAATAAAAGAAAAGAAGAAGGAAACCCAAATCGCAAAAGTAAGGGAAACGAAATACCAGATTGCAAAAACTGAATGAAAACCTTAACGAAATACCAATTGCAAAAACTGAATGAAAACCTTAACGAAATACCAATTGCAGAAACTGTATGAAAACCTTAACGAAATACCAATTGCAGAAACTAAATGAAAACCCTAACGAAATATCAATTGCAGAAACTGAATGAAAACCCTAATGAAATACCAGATTGCAGAAACGGAACGAAAAATCCTCCCAAAATCGTCTCTTCTCAAAAAAAGCTGTTCGGGGCTCTGCCCCGAACCCCGTATGAGTTGGATCCGCGAAAGCTGTGTTTGAGATTATGTCAAATCCCATGAAACTTAGCTCTGATACCATGTTAAACAATCCAAAGAGAAGAAGAAGAAAAAGAGGCTAGGGTTTTATTGATTCTGCATAATGTAATTGAATGAATGAAACCTAGATACAAAGAGACTATATATATAGTCAAAAATAAAGAAAACTTAAAAGACTATTCTACCCTTAATAAATAATGTTAACAAAATAATAATATATTTCTTAACAGAGTCCTTGGGAGACATTTCTTTCATTTTGGAATGACACTTTTGGACAAGTCAAATAGCTTGATTGAGTTGTAAGATGTGTTTTATTTTATATTTTTTTATTGTAAATTCATATTTTTTTTGTACTAGTAAGTTAATTTATATATAATTATTTTCCTGTGTTTTAATATGGTCTTTTTTCGTATAAAAATACGTTATTGTTATGTTGCAGAGATCAATAGTGACGTCTAGTATTGTTGTTGCTGGATTAGAATCTCATACTTGCAGTGATGTAAATGGTATGATTGGTTTGTGTTTGTCGGGGAGAGTGGATTGTGCTGAAGAAATAAATTATGTGGTTGGTGAGTTGCATTTGATGTATTTTCGTTGAAAATGTTTTTTAGTTTACTTACAATTTCTTATTTTCTTAAAAAATGGATTATTTGTTCCAAGGAAAGTAGTATGTATGAATGATCATTTGTGTCGTCCTAATTCTTTCCTATAAATATAAAGCTTTGATATTCAATAAAATACAAAAAAATCTATAGACTTTTTCATATATTCTTCTATTTTCTCTCTAATTTTTATAACCCGTTATACGATAATTTCTAGCCAACTAAATTATTTAAAGTGAACTATTTGAAAGTTTCTACATCTATCAAATCTGAAAAGTATTTCGATTTAATTGCTTCCTTTATACTACGGTTCATTCATTATTTTCTTTTTTTATCTTATTACATATAGAAGTGGACGTGATATGGTTCAGTCTGATTCCTAAAAGAACTGAACCGAACCAAGTACCAGTGGAAATCTTAGTAATGAAATCAATGGTTCTATCTAACTATGGAATTGAACCGAAACCGTACCAACCAGTTTCGGTTCGGTCCGATCTGATTCTTTACATTGAAAATATGTAAACAGAGTGTTCACTAATAAAAAAATCGAAAGATGTTGCCGGAAACAAACAAGATCACATGCATATGTCAAGTGGTTTAAGCCACATATTTATCAACATTAACAAAAACATAATTTTACATACCATTAATAAATTTCAACTATTAAACAAGCATGCCATTAATCAAGAATTCCAATTGAGTCTACTTTGAAGTTGCAAATTCTCACTAAAATTGCTTTCAAATTGCAAATTTTGCAAGTGAACAATGTAACTTAGAGTCTATTCAAAACAATAAGTTAACAATTAAATGTCTAAATCCCATATTGCAATAAGATTAACAATCTACCATAACAAAATAAATATTGTATTCTCCAAGTATTTGCATAAATCCTTTTAGGTCAGTGCACCCCTTGCGTTGATTCTACATCACAAAAGTTAAAGTTCAAACATTGAACAAAAAATTTACGTTAGAAATTACATTTAAAATATAAGTTTGACTATACTTACAATTAGATCATCTATTAAGTTCCACAACCATAGAATCATCCTTTTTGTGAGTATGTTTCCTAATAAACATACACAAAAATAAATATAATATGCTAGAAAAAAATACATTCTAATTATCGGTTTCCAATTGCACCAATTCTTCACGAAACTCTGTCTCTTCAATGCCCACTCCATATAATCGGTCTCCCAGAAGTGAAGAACATAGCCAGTTTTGTGTATAAATTAAAGCCTCTACTATTTTAGGTGTTAAAGAACTTCTAAATGAATCAAGAACACGCCCTCCAGTACTAAACTTCAACTCCGAAGCAACTATAGGAACTGGCAAGTACATCCCTTGCAATCTGGAACAAAATTGCATATCTTGGACAATTTAACTTCCACCAAGTCAAAATATCAAAACTTCAATAGGTTCCATTAGGAATCTCTCAATCTCTCTTCTCCTAGCAAATCATTATTGTTACTTTATAACTTTTTGTACCCAAAATCAAAATTATTGGACTCATCCCAATCATCGTCTACAGAAACCTACATTAAAATGTCATTAAAGTAAAAAATGCAACCACCTTCGTCGTCGGATGCACCATTCCATCCCTTATACTGATTATACAACTCGTATAATAAATTCTTGATTTCATCTTTTGTCATTTCAACCAAGCTACTATCAAACAAGTGACCAATACAATAATCGATAAACTCCAACTCGTACCGAGGATCAAGCACAATAGCTATCATTAATATTTTGTTCATTTTCTCGATACTGCCCCAATACTTATCAAATTTACTTTTCGTGTTTTTTGCCATATCACTTAATAAAGGATCTTCCTATCACTCAACGTTCTCAACAATTGTCGAATATTACAAACTTCTTTAAAGTATAAATTTGAGGTCACACTCAAAGATGCACTAAAAAAGTGACTTCATGAACGATTTTCAAAAACTTAACAAACTTCTTTCCTTTATTCCAATGATCTTGTAGTTACACCTTCTCTTTCCTTCCCATTCTCACGCTCATCAAAATATTTGCAATAAAAACCATCTTCAGACTATACGATCAGGTATGTTGCATTACACCTAGTAGGTACATCTAACATAGCTAATTTTTCGCATTCAATTTTCTCCCTTCGTACACAAATCTTGAATTTTGCTAATCTCAAAGACGATGATCGAAAATACTTCACAGCATTCCTAATACTTTCTCTTGCCATATGAAACTCTTTCAACCCATCATTTACAACTAAATTCATTATATGTGCACAACACCTTACGCAACACCCAATTTTTGTCAATAAAATGGGCAATGATAACCATGTAACTAATATTTTGTATTGATGTCCAGCAATGTCGTAAGGCACGCCCTTTACTTATTAGACATTTATGGTTTACCTTTCAGTAATTTCTTCCCCTTACTATAAAGTTTCAATATATCCCTAGTAACTGTTCTACAAGATGGAATATCAAACTTAAGGCAAGCATACCCCATGAAATTTCTAAACCTCACATCAACAAACCTAAAATGGCAATTCATTCACAATAATCATTTTCACCTGCCCTCCTACATGCTTCCTTGTTAAATACCATAGCAACATTATTGGCAATACCACCGTCACCATCATCATTTTCATTTAGTTGTCTAGTCAGCACCTTTTCTCTTTCATCCATTTTGGTACTCTAATTTGCTTGACAATTTCTGAAGTGTTTCCCCAAGCTAGAAGTACCAATCTTATTCTAATCACAAGCATAAGACTTTCCACAGTAATTACATTTTGCCTTTTTCCCCTTGCATCTTATTAGTAAAATGTGGTCATACGTCTTGAACCATCTCTGCAACGCCCCAAATTCTCAGAACTCGAAGCGTTAAAAAAAAAATTCTTCTTCTTAATTTGAACCCTTAAATGCTAACCAAAATAAGTTTTAAATGATAAACGTTTTGAAATCCGAAACATATAGGAAGATGTAATGAAAAACTTTTGTTCATATAGATTTGGACAATTCGGTGAAATTTTATTTTGGAGAACATTTGGAGGAAATTCAGCGAAATACCGGTTGCGCAGCAGCGGAAAGGAAAATATGTTTGACCTAGCAAACGTTGTCAAATATTTGTGAAATTTTAACAGAGACTATAACATTCATATATGTACAACATGTAAAAATTTAGGGTCTGGAGGAAAATGTTTGAAGCATGAAAATACTACACGACTACGCTGGACACAAAATCCGACACAGTCCCAACGCAGTTTACTAAAACGGGCATAACCTTTTCTCTAGATGCTATTTTAAGGTAATTCGAAAGACCACTATTAGAAGACTCATAGGCCTTTCAAACACCACTAATTTCACTCTAAAACATGCAGTATAGCCCAAGTTATACCATTTTCAAATTTAATGGCAGGATCTGAAATTCAAAGCAGCAGTAGATAAACTTCATGCATTGTCAATTCGACATTTGTAAATTATCGTTGACATGGAAAGCACATGAAACTGAACGAGATAAACATTAAAAACATTGTTAAGGGTGTCATCTAAACATTCATAAAAAAAAGTTTACACAACCGAAAATTTTTACTAGAAAGTTGAAAGCATTACAAATTTGCCGAGCACTCGCCACCATGCCAAACCACCGCCATGCCTCGATTTAACCTGTGAAATTTTAATAGGGGTGAGTATCATAAATAATACTCAGTAGAAAGATACTTAAGTAATTGGTAAAATTAAATGTATTTTCAGAAATGCAAACTTTGGTTATTTGTGTCACCGTCATTCTCTAGCAAACCGGTGATCAGTCAGTCCGCTTATTCTCTAGTTTTGATAACTCGTTTGTGTACAACTACATCCTCATGCTTCCTCATAATGTGAATATGTCCAAATTCTTGCATAAAAAGCCCCTAAACTTCTCCTTTGCCTCTAGTGGTAGATCATTCTCTATTTGTTATGATTTGGTGGGATCTTAAGGATAAGAGAAAAAGCTCACCGGCTCTTCCATTGGATTTTTTTGAATCGGACTCGATGCTCTCGATGTCTTTCCCTTTTTTAGGTTTGTCCTTCTTTAGGGACTTCGACATTTCGATATCAAGTAACACCATGTTAACATTATGGGGCTATACTTTCCTTAGAAAATTCAAGAAACATTCCCTAAGCTCCATTTGGGCACCTCTGACTTTTGCAATGCCATATTCTATGAGAAACAGTGAGCACACGTGATTTATGGAGGTAGATGGCCATAAATTTTTCGATACCAGTCTTTCCAATATCCCATGGTAAGCTGACCTGCTATCCACTACAAAGAATTCTATGTAGGGGCGAGCGAGCCATTTAGGAAGAGCCTTCCATCTCAACTGTGAGGGTAATATTTCCTTTTGGTATGATGCTATCACCTATGAATCTGTATAGTGGAGAGGTCATGGGGGTTAGCTCATGGTGTACCAGTATCTTGTCGTAGGTAGCTGAAAAAAGATGTTAACGGAGCTCTCATTATCCACTAATATACGCTCCAACCCATTGCATGCTATCACAACCCTTACCATTGCATCGTAATAGGGATAGGGTAGTCTTGTCGCTTCTTCTTGGGTAAAACTGATGGGATCAATTGCTCCTACCTAGTGGATATGGTTGTTGACTATGTAGTTACCCATTAGGAGATCTTTAGCCTCCCAATCATAATTTCTTTGTGCAATATTGAACTCACCCCAATGTAGAGACTTCGAAAAATTGTCTCTATCTCGTAGATCGGGGTGTTGTTCATATCCGCCTGGGGTCTCTTCTTTATCTTTGCCCATTTGTGCACCTCTCTCTATTCTCATCCCTCCTACGGTGAGGGGATCTTCTCTAGGAGGTCACCTCACTTAGTCTGTGAATAGGCTACTGAGCTTTCCTTAGAGGTGGCGAATTTTCTCGTGGGGGACGAATGCTTCTCCTAGGCAGATGGGGATTATTTCTCTCTATAGGTGAGGTCGTATCTCTATATTCACTGGAATCGTGACCATGCGATTGGTGGTATGTGCACAAGGGCCGTGTATTGACATAAGGCCTATTTCTGGGCCCATTGTCCCTTGTCCCTTGAAAAGCTCATTGTCTGGGACAGCTCCTTGGTTCCCATAACCACTATGTCAACCTTCTCCTAAATTGTAGTTGGTTTAACATTTAAGGTGGCCGTGGCATAGGCTTGGCCTGAAGTTGGGCATGTTCCTCTTTTCCTTTGAGGGGTTAGGAACCCACTAGCCACCCTATTGCGATGATAAATAATTTCATCATTGATGATGTAACGCCCCAAAAATTCAAGCATCTTGAGGTGTTACCAAACAAAATTTTCATGTACTTAAATGCGGAACTGTAAAATTATATTTTTCTAAATAAATAGAACATTCATAACTTTAAATAAGAATCATAATATCGTGTCTTTGAAACGATTTAAATATTCTTAACTAACAAATTTGCTAAAAATATTATTGGAACAAAACAAACTAAAATTTTTAAATAAAAGCAGTAAAACCTAATGTTATTCTCATCGGTCGAAATCCTTTGGCAGCCCGCATCACCGTCCCGCCACAGCTCCAATCGACCCGAACTAGTCTGTAAAAATTGTAAGAGTGAGTATTTTGAAAACACTCAGTAAGATACGTGCAGTTTCCATTATACAATTATATGCAATAAAATAACACTTCATACCACTCTTCTCTTATGGAGTATCTCGGTGACCAAGCGAAACACCCATCTAGGTCATCTTAAATTCCCGAAGGATCTCTTATCTCTTTCTAAGGAACCCCAAAGCCCATTGACAATTCATGCATAAAATTACTGAACATGAAAGCATAAGGAAACAAACAACTTTACACAAAAGTATCTTACCTCAATTGATCAAACGAGCTTTTGAAAATAAAAATATACTTAGAATTTACAGCTGTTCTCTATATGAAAACTGCTGTGTAAAATTCTGTGTGGTGAATTGTGAAATATGAGCTCACTATTTATAGGGAAAAAGTACAGTAGTTGACTCATAATATAACTCTAATATAAATCATATTTATTCTAATAGATAAGAGTTTGTTAAAATGGTTGGTTAGAACTAGAATTTCGATAGGTCAATATATATTAAAGATAAACATGGCTAAAATAACACAATATTATCTTCCAAAAAATATATGTGTGTACACGTGCAATTGAAAAGAATAAGGAATGGTTAATTCATGATTATCTACTTAAATATTATAATATATTGCTAATTATCCTAAAAGGACCATAATTAAATAATAAAATATTGCATATAAATCATACTTCTTCGAATTGAAATATTTTGGGCTTAACTCATCTGAACTTAAATTTTCTTGAGCCCAATAAACACTATTTAATGCGGGCTACAAAATGAGCACAATATTAATATACTTTTGATCACTCTATAGGAAGTTAAATATTTGGCCCATTTAAAACATAAGGATTTAAAAGATACTTTATTTTAGCCCTTCTACTTTCAAAAACCATAGAATAAAATTTATAAAACAAATATTTTTATTCTAAAATTTTCGGGGTGTTACAATCTCCCCTACTTAAAAAATTTCGTCCTCGAAATTACCTGCGTTCTGGCCGTCTGTGGCTTGTTCTTTAGTTAACGCAAAAACTCGTGCATTCCCCTTCTTTTCTTGTTCAACGTTCCTTTTCGTGGGGTCTTCCTTGCAATTTTTGGAAACATGACCAGCTTTGCCGCATCGATAGCACACGTGTTTCCCGAAGAGACACTCCCCCCAATGCATCCTGTTGCACTTTGGACATGGTGAAACGACTTGTCCAAAACTCGATCCGGTGTTAAATTTTTTATTCTGTCCTTCCCCTTTTTCTTCATTGGACCCACTCCACTTCCGCTTTCCTAAGGGCTCGGCCCCTTGCTGAAAAACTTGGTCAATCTCTAATCTGTTTGAGATTGCTTGGGCAGTTTGCAGTACCCGACTGTAATTGGTGAATTGATGAGACGCCATTATGCCACCAATCTCAGGACGCAATCCCAGTTCGAACCTCCTTGCTTTCTTTGCTTCCGTGTCCACTAGGTGTGGTGCATACCTAGAGAGTTGTTCGAATTTTCTCTCGTATTCCTCAAGCTTCATCTTCCCCTGTCTAAGTTGAAGAAATTCTGCCTCTTTTCGATCTCTAAGGGCTTGTGGAAAATATTTTCCCATTACTTCGTCCTTGAATTGTGTCCATGTCAGAGCACGTTGTTGTGCTTCTGTTCTAGTGCGCGATGCTGATTCCCACCAGTGGCCAGCAGCATCAACCAACATGAATTCTGCACATAATACCTTTTGCGCATCAGTGCAAGAAAGATGTTTGAAGATTCGCTCCATTCCTCTTATCCATTCCTCAGCTGCTAATGGGTCTGCCTTGCCATCGAAGGTTGGAGGTTTGTAGCGGCGGAATTGTTCCACAATTGAACTGATGTTGTTGGCATTTGCATTCTGGGGACTAGCCTGTGCTTGCTGCCTACCTAAATCTTGTACAGCCCTCAGCAAATCCTTGATGACTGTAGCTTGATTTTGTTGTTGTCTCGGCATTTTCTTAACACAATTAAAATTCTAATTTAGGCAAAGTCTGATAACACAAAAATTAATTATAATATTGATGGTGAAACATTTAAAAATTTCTAATATAATATAAAAATCCAATAGATAACTGAATAAACTTTTGCTAAAGGAATAAAACTATTGTTAATCTCTATGAGTCCTAACAATATTCTTTATGGGGTCTCGTCATCCGAAGTAATGCATGACTCGGGCTCAGAATCTGTAACCAAATCGATGATAGGGTCTTCCGGCTCCACTTCCTCTTCTGGGTCTTCTTCAGGGTCCTCCTCAGGGTCTTCTTCAGGGTCTTCCTCCGGGTCTTCTTCAGGCTCTTCCTCTGGGTCTTCTTCAGGCTCTTCCTCTGGGTCCTCTTCAGGTTCTGGCTCAGGCTCAGGTTCTAGTGCTAGCTCTTGTTGTCTGTGGTTCCACAAGATTATGATGTCCTCACAGTATCCCTTAAAATCAATCATGTCCCAATCTTCTTCCAAATATAGCCCATAATCCATATCTCTCACGAAGTAAGCCACGTTTCTCCATTGTGGACGCATGGTGGTTATAAGATGGTATATCGAGAGGATTGTCCCCTCATTATATCCGAACGATCTTGCCTGTTCCCACTTAAGAAGGAAGTCTTCAACATGTTCAACAAATGTTCGCTCCCATCTTACTTCGTAGTCCATGTATCTCTCGATAGCAATTTGAGCACGTTGTAAGTATGTTGGGCTATTTCCAGTCATCCTAGTTACTTTCCAAGTCCTAATCATGTGACACATATAACTTAAATTATGCTTCATCTTTCAGTGATCATATCATTTCATTCCTTTGCATCAATAATGCACATATCATTTGTGAAAATTTAAACAACTACTAAAATATACGAAGTAAACGTGATTATATATCTCATAATATATGGCAAAATGACCCATAAACATGCTAAAGGAATAACATTTCTTTCCATACCTTGGATCAATTGGAGAGTGATCGAGTAGTGAGCGCTACATGCCAAGGATTTTTTTCATCTCATTACATGTTTAAGATTTTAACTCTGACATTGTCCGTAAACTCCTAATATTTATGAAAATGGTGCATTTTTATAATATCTAAAAATATGATTTTCTCACAATAGAAATTTCTAAAAAGAATATCTTTTTTTTTTTTTTTAAAATACTGTATGTAAGGTTTGAAATATTGTATTTCATTTCATCAAATTGAATAACGCGCAATCAAAAGGCTTCCAGATGAGGAGGGGGGGTCACAATGGACCGCTTAAATCCCAAACTCTTCTTAGACAGTTTAGGTCTTTTTGACAAAGCCATTCAATTTCGCAATTATGCAAATTAATAAAACTCCAACAATAAATTGAACAAAAACAAAAAAAAAAAAAAATTTTTTTTTTTCACCGTACTGTTCACGTGCTTTTTTTTTTTTTTTTTTCCAAAACGCAAAAAAAAAAAAAAAAAAAAATGCATATGGATCTACAGGAAATTAAACATTTGCTCTGATACCAAACTGTAACGCCCCAAAAATTCAAGCATCTTGAGGTGTTACCAAACAAAATTTTCATGTACTTAAATGCGGAACTGTAAAATTATATTTTTCTAAATAAATAGAACATTCATAACTTTAAATAAGAATCATAATATCGTGTCTTTGAAACGATTTAAATATTCTTAACTAACAAATTTGCTAAAAATATTATTGGAACAAAACAAACTAAAATTTTTAAATAAAAGCAGTAAAACCTAATGTTATTCTCATCGGTCGAAATCCTTTGGCAGCCCGCATCACCGTCCCGCCACAGCTCCAATCGACCCGAACTAGTCTGTAAAAATTGTAAGAGTGAGTATTTTGAAAACACTCAGTAAGATACGTGCAGTTTCCATTATACAATTATATGCAATAAAATAACACTTCATACCACTCTTCTCTTATGGAGTATCTCGGTGACCAAGCGAAACACCCATCTAGGTCATCTTAAATTCCCGAAGGATCTCTTATCTCTTTCTAAGGAACCCGAAAGCCCATTGACAATTCATGCATAAAATTACTGAACATAAAAGCATAAGGAAACAAACAACTTTACACAAAAGTATCTTACCTCAATTGATCAAACGAGCTTTTGAAAATAAAAATATACTTAGAATTTACAGCTGTTCTCTATATGAAAACTGCTGTGTAAAATTCTGTGTGGTGAATTGTGAAATATGAGCTCACTATTTATAGGGAAAAAGTACAGTAGTTGAGTCATAATATAACTCTAATATAAATCATATTTATTCTAATAGATAAGAGTTTGTTAAAATGGTTGGTTAGAACTAGAATTTCGATAGGTCAATATATATTAAAGATAAACATGGCTAAAATAACACAATATTATCTTCCAAAAAATATATGTGTGTACACGTGCAATTGAAAAGAATAAGGAATGGTTAATTCATGATTATCTACTTAAATATTATAATATATTGCTAATTATCCTAAAAGGACCATAATTAAATAATAAAATATTGCATATAAATCATACTTCTTCGAATTGAAATATTTTGGGCTTAACTCATCTGAACTTAAATTTTCTTGAGCCCAATAAACACTATTTAATGCGGGCTACAAAATGAGCACAATATTAATATACTTTTGATCACTCTATAGGAAGTTAAATATTTGGCCCATTTAAAACATAAGGATTTAAAAGATACTTTATTTTAGCCCTTCTACTTTCAAAAACCATAGAATAAAATTTATAAAACAAATATTTTTATTCTAAAATTTTCGGGGTGTTACAGATGATCATTTTGTCCTTCATCTTGTGAACATCCCTCTGAATAGGGTGTTCATGTTGAGGCATCCTTTTATGGTAGAAAGGGCCTCTACATTTATGACTTTTTCACATTAGGTAATCTCATTGGTGAAATGAGCTAGGTAGTTCTTTAACATTTTACCGGCTACTTTCCTATGTCTTGGAGGCATTGAATGGGAGCCTCTCATTCTTTTTTGGATAGGTAACGGTTCAAGAATTTCCACTTAAGGTCTGGCTAACTCGTGATGCTCCCTAGATGGAGTTTCTGTACCACCTCTTGGCCCCTCCACAAAGGGTTAGGTGAAAAGCTCTATACTTAAGAGCCGAAGAAACATCCTTTCCTCATAAAAGGTTATCTTGGGAGGCACAAAGTGACTTGGACCATAAGCACTCCGTAGCTCCTAGGAAAAAGGGAGGTTTTCATCATCATCATCCAACTCATAAGACATGGCCCATCTTCTTCCTCCTCCTCAGCTTAATATCGAGGCGGTTGAGAGGTCGTTGCTTATTCTCTTGAGGACTCCACTAACCTTCCTATTTCTAGTCTTGAGAGCATTTGAGGCCTTAAATTTTGTATATGCTCTGAGCCAATCTTATCGAAGACGCTGGTGACTCTCTAAGATCTTCCCTCTCGTTCATAAACTGGAGGAAAATTGTCTTCTCCATTGAGCGGATCATTCGAAGTTCGACAGATGCATAGTTTGAAGATACATCGGCGGCACTTCTTCTACACCTATGAGATTGGATCCTTTCACTTTGCAACTCATTCTTCTTTGTTGGTGGAAAAGGCCTAACGAAGGCACATTTTGGGGCATTTGATAACCTATTTGCCCTGGCATTTGTATGAAGAGTTGTTGCATGATAGAGTTTTACTCCATTATATTCCTTTTGTTACCGGCCATTTCTGCTACCTCTCTTATGAGGAGAGATGTGACCCTACCACCTCTGCAAGGAAGGGGTCGACGGTGGGTGACAAGGGTTTGATGGCCTCTTCTTCAAAGACCTCTCATTTTTCTTGGATGTGAATCCTCTTTACTAGCACTCATTGTGGGTGTTCTCCTTCTTTATTCAAATAGGGGTCTTCTAGAGTAGATTTTTCTCTTCAAATCATCATTATTCAAGGAATACAAACACCCAAAATAACAATGAGCACTTCGAACCTTCTTCTTTTGAAACCTCCACTTATTCTTTATTCAAGAACAAAGCCCTTTGCAAGGGAGACTTAAAGCATTTTTCTGTAAGTTTTTCCATGGGGTTATGGGTGGTTAATAGTGTGTTTTCTTACAGATAGTGTTAAATTGTTGACCTCGATTCTCTCACGAATAATATGACCAATACATTACAATTAAACTCATGTTCATGTAGCCTTCTTCCTACATACTTGGACAAACTATTAGAACACGTTGCATTATCCGGTGATGGTGAGGCGACTGCGAGAATTTCAATGGTCAAGTCTCCTATTAGTGAATATAGTTGGATGTACGACGTGCTAAGGACATGAACTAAAAAAGGGGTTTGGATCCAAAGTATGCAGGGAGAATAATCATATAACAAAGTTATAGTTGAGTGTGTAAAGTTCCATTAATTTCAAATGACACTACATGCTAGCTAGCTTGTATAGTAGAAAAGGAGAAATATTGATCATTGGATGAAGAGACACATAACCTCTTCTTAATGGTCGAGGCACCTTGTCATAGACGTCATTTGTCAATCCTTAAGCTCAAGAACATTCATTATACATGATCGTTTGCAGCCCTATGGCATAAGCCTCACATGTAACGACTAGACTAGACAATTGTATTTTGTAGAGTGGCTATTGCAGTGAGTGGTCACATCAATCAACTATAAGAAATCTTGTATGGAAAATCCTAGTAGCGCCTTGCATCGTCCATGATGGTTCGGCCCCTACATGGGGTTCGGCGGAATTGTCACATAGGCAATGTGACATGGAATGTGGACCTAGGTTCGTTCATTATGTGGCTATCATGTGGTCATTTTTGGAGTCTTACCGTAACAGGCGTAACAGTCTTCTTCTTGTTTATTCTTTATGGAAAATATGAATAAATATTACTGCATTATTTACAATGTTCAATATCGATGTTTGTTCTACAATTTGAACTTTCCTAAATACTATTTTAGAGGTTGAGTTTTGAATTTTTAAATAGGTAACTTGAGAATATACTTAGAACTATGAACATTGAATTTTCTATAGTAGAATTTGTCTAATTGGCTAATCCATTTAGACGTTCAACTCTTTAAGACCTTATTTTAATTGATTGTGTTTGTTGTTAAATAATAATTCAGAACTAATGTGTTCGAATTAAAATTTAAAGTGTCGAGACTTAAAATTGGCTAAATTATTTGTTAGATGTTTTTTTTAATTTTGCTGAGATGTGAATCATTTTTGCATAAGAAGAAAAAATAAATGTTGTTAGCTATTTATCAAAACAAATCTGAAAAAAAAAATTAATGAAAAAGATAGTGTATTTACAATTTTTGAACCAATATAATAAAATCGCACTGTTATTTCTGTATATTTATGTTTGTCAATATGATAGCTCATAACTGAATACTTAAAATGTGACATTTTTATTATATATAGGTGTTAGAAAATATGGGTCATAGGTCGCCCATGTGGGGTTCAAAAGGGTTGGAAGGAGTGATTTCTATATATGTTCTAGCTTTTTAATGCATGCTTTTACATCTTTCATAAAGATATAGGAATGTCACATAAGAAGATAGATTTAATAATTATCGAGATGGACTATTAATTAACTTAGGAACATTGATCACAACAATGTGCACATATTGTCATGTTATTGAATT
Source organism: Fraxinus americana (assembly GCA_035079005.1). Lineage (NCBI taxonomy): Eukaryota > Viridiplantae > Streptophyta > Magnoliopsida > Lamiales > Oleaceae > Fraxinus > Fraxinus americana. Next base: position 14,604,686 of record CM068715.1, on the reverse strand, counting down.
GTTTTGAAATAGATTAATAAGGGGGATTTGAGGTCTTAGTAGTGATTTCATCTAAATTTACAAAGCCCTTCATAATTTGATCATCAGAATAGTTAGTTTAAATAGTTAATTTAAATAAATTCAATAAAAACTAGTTTTTCTATTCGATTAATGTTTATATTAATTGATCCTAAATTAAATACATAGTCCTCATGTGAACGATATTTTATTCATCATTATGCTACTTGTTCGTTCTATCGTACACTTGCGGGTATCATACGATCATCTTTTATTTAAGGAATTAGGCAGTACAATCCTAATAGGATGCCCTATCTGCTCTAGAGTCCAAAAGGATGTAAGAATCCTGCAACAAGCAGATATAGAAAGTCAGAATTGTTTAAAGACTTCGACAATAAGCCTAACATCATGGATGTGCATAGTCATGGTGGAATCGTCATGGACCCCAATGATACTTAAGGTAAAGGGGGACACCGCGGGGAATAATAACGTCGAAGAGTGAATCATCGGGGGTGAAGTAGTTGTGGTCGCCCTTGTACTTAAATTGCACTCATCAATGGCCCCCCATATATCCATTATCAAAGCTCGATGATGACATGTAGGAGCTCAAGGAGGATAAACCTCACGTGCCTGACACGCAGTCTGAGCACTAGAGTACTAATGGAGTATCGTTGTTGAAGAACGAGATGAGTGGTCATTAATAAGGTTGTCAGGGCATGGTTGGGTGACATGTGGCACATGTCAACGGTTAGGATTTTCCTTTCAACACTTATAAATACCCTTAATTTCTCACTTTTACTTATCGTAAATTCATCCTTGCAAGGTCAAGCTTGGGCTTTAGAGTTTGTATGCATCAAAATTTTAATGTAAGGCCCTGGGATCTATAGTTAATTTATTTTGGGTTAGTTAGATGTTAGGTGTACATAGGGAGTGGGGTTCTAAGAGCATCGAACCCCTAGTTTAGGCTTTCGAAAAGTTTGCCTAAGGAGAACAATAATTCCTAAATTCCTATAGGCATACCTTTAGCAAGTCGACCTCAGGGTAGAAGAGTAAATATGTCCAATCTATCTTACCTCGACCTACCATGTAGATATAATGAGCACTTTATAACATCAGTGGTCAAGGAGTTTGGGCTAACACCCAATTATGAATGTAGGGACTCAGACCCTATAGATAGGGTTATTAGGTCTTGACCGAGGGAATTCATGATCTTCATGGACTCTTTAAAGGGTGGTTTTAGGTGGCCTCTTCATCCATTATTTATAGAGTTCTTAGACACCTATCTTATGTGCCTAAGACAATTAGATCAAAGTTGTAGAGGACAAGTTTATTTTTTTGACTTGTAGGTATCTATCTGTCCATAATCCTCCGTTTAGACCTTTGTAAACTAATCTTCAAGATGAAGCACCTCTTAAACTTCACGTGCTTTGGGAACTTATCTACACGAGGTAAATCCTAAGATGCCGAGCTCTTTAATGAGATGGAATGAAAGGTTCTTCTACAATTCGCCAAAGAGCTTGTCCATTCATTTTGGCTTATTGGGACATCCCTAACACGTGCACATTCATCGAGGGTCCCACTTTTTAAGATTTTAGAGAACGAAAGAAAGATGCTAGAAGATCTTGACCCTCTTATTTACGATCTCGTTGACCTTCTCAAGGATGTTGTGTCAGACCTTGCGAATTTAAAGTACGACAGAGGTAGGATTTTTTATGTGCAAATCTTTTTTTTTTCTATTTACATGAGCTCAATTAGACTTGTTCATTTTTGTAGAAATTTCATTTGGTCTTTCTTCTCTAACCCAAGCTTTGCAAAGGAAGTCTACAACTCTGGCGCTTAGGCCGAAGAGGGACGAAAAGAGGTTGAGGGAGAGGACTCCTGAGATCGTCCCTAAAGGCCCAAGACAGACATCAGTCGCATAAGGTATTAGTCAAGCCTGCAAGATGATGTCACCACTAGGTGGCACACCTTGGGTCACAATGGGACACCCTAAAGTAGTGGATCTCGATGAGGACCTGATCCCCGCCATCAAGTTAGAGGATTATCAACGAATTCCCCTTGGCCCCAGCATTGTCGAGAAATAAAAGGTTGACATTGATTTAAATAAGAGTCTTCAGGCCCTTGAAATCATGTGCAATGCTCCAACCCGTATGGACCGAAACATCAGTAGAGTAATTGTACCTTAGCTGTAGACTTACAAATTATTTTTTTAAAAAAGAAACAGATTAATTAACTATACTTTTACCGGAGAGCATAAAAAACTAATTTAAGAATTGACTTAAGATTTTTTTTTTTTAAAACAATACAAGTTTCCATGCATATTACCCATTTTCTTACATGAACAATGACATTCATGTGTTTACCAAATAAGTAAAAGGTTTTGAAACAAATTTCCATGTATACATCTTTCAATAGTAAATAAAACTAAGTTCTTTTGTATTTCTATTTCGTATACCAAGTGTCAAAATAAATTCGTTTGCCTATTGACCTCAAAACTTTACGAAATTTTAAGGTATTGTAGGAAACCTCCTATAATATAACATATCTGAAAATTAGCTTCCATCGAAAATATATGAGGTACTAAAATATTTTCTAAAACCCCACAATGATTTATTTGAAGCATGTAAACATTTTTTTCATACTCAAATAATAGAAAAATTAATTTACCGGCTTCTCCATTATGGCACGCTGCACCTTCATCTACCATCATCCATGCCCCCAAATAAATAAAATTGACGACCATAGGAAGGGAATTAACCCATGAGTTGAAACTCAGCAGATATCATATGTGCATTTTGTTATCAAATTAGAAAATTTGATCTATAGATTCATACCATCACACATAGATGGATTTCTGACAAAATTCAATTTCTAGATCATTATCATAACACGTAGAGCGGTGAATCATCATTTCAACTGTATAAGTGCCTAAACATTGTACCTTAAGGCACCAATTCATTTATACTTTAATGAAAAATCATAACTTGAAATGAAATAACCAATATCACCTCTCCCTACCTTAGTTTGAAAGCTTTTGAATGTACGAAATTGGATGGTGATGTTGTTTCCTGATGGTTCCAAAGCGTAAGAAAACTATCGCTCTTTTTTTTTTTTCTTTTTCTATTCCCGTATCTATCTTTATGTAAGGTGTAATTTAATACATAATGGAAATGATTAATTGAGAAAAATGAAGGGTCAATTAAATGATTAGAAACCGTTGCTACAAATTTCAATTCAATGAGGTTTAAATGTGAGTTATTTTGTTTCATTTATTGCATGAATTTTAGTGCAACCGTTTCTTCCTTTTTCTTTTCTTTTATCTTTTTTTTTGGCGTTTTCTTAAGTTTAGGTGTTTTGTGTTTGTACAACAAATATATAGGCTTTATCAGGAAGAAATGATAGTAGCTCGTTGTTTTATAGGCTTTATCAGGAAGAATCGCTACAATTCCCCAATCCTAATGAAGTAGTTCCGTTGGAATCCAATGAACAACAATGATTACTTAGGATCAGCTTGCAAATTTGTGGCACCGTAGTAGAATCATTACCAATGGCACGCTGTGCGCCTAAGTGCGAAAAGACAGTGCAAGCTTTGTTATGCCGAAACCTAAATGTTAAGTCAGCAATATACACAATATGCATGTGGGTGTCTAACTATATATACCTACGACAGTGCATATAGAATAAATTGAAGAAGATGAAGCGGGGTTGAAATTTTCACCCTTGGTCCCTATTTTTATTTACTTAACAAAACAAGAAAATAACAACATAAATTTCCAAATAGAATCTTATAAATTTTCAGTCCTCAGTTTTTATTTTTTAGAGCAAACTTTTAATTTGGTCCTTTTGAAAAATAAAATGTGTGCAAATCTAGTCTTGGAATCATTTACTATACAAAATATTCAATCCGTCCTACATCCACAAATTAATTTTTTTTTTTTTAACATATATGGTTTTTATTAAACATGCATGGTTGTTTATTGAACAATCATGAGATGAAATTCATTTAAGACATATAAGACTAGCATTGGGCTTTCATTTCTTATGTAGGCCAAGTATAAGGCACGATGGGCTAGGTTCATGATGCTAGATCATCACATTAAAAGAATGAGCCTAATTTCATTTTATTTTTTAGGCTTCTACATCCCTTACACCTCAAAAAAAATTGTCCTCGAAATTTACCTTACAGTTGGGCAAAGAGTATCGAATATTTGTCTTTAACATCATCTTCTCTTTCCCAAGTAGCTTTTTCTACTCCATAATTATTATATTGTACCTTGACAATTTGAATCTCTTTGTTTTATAATTTATGCACCTTTTGATCCAGTATTACAATTAGGAATTCCTCATAAGATAAAATCTTTTTGTACTTCTAGAGATTGATAATTGACCATATGATTAGGATCAAAACATACTTTCTGATCATCAATATATGAAACACGTTGTGAAGCACTGATAATTTGGGCGGCAAGGCCAACCAATAAGCTACATTCTCGTCTCTATCAAGTATTTCAAAAGGTCCTATATAACAAGGTCATAGTTTGCCTTTCTTATCGAATCTAAGTACATCCTTTATTGGTGCCACCTTTAGAAAGACTTAATCTCCTATTTGAAATTCCAAGTCTTTCCTTCTAGTATTTGCATAGCACTTTTATCTACCTTGCATTGCGTTTATCCAAGCACGGATCTTATCAACAACTTCAACTGTTCTTTCAATGATTTCTAGTCCCAAAACTCTCTTTTCTTTGACTTTATCCCAAAGAATAGATGTTTTGCATCTTATACTGTAGAGAACCTCATACAGTGCCATTCCAATAGTTTCCTGAAAATTGTTATTACATGCAAATTCTACGGAAGGCAGATATGATTTCCAACTTCCTCCTAGATCTTAAACACAGGCTTTTAGCATATCTTCCAAGGTTTGAATGGTCCTTTAAGACTGATCATCTGATTTGGATGATACGCCGTACTGAAATTCAATTTCGTTCACATAGCTCATTGTAAGTTGGGAACACCTTGTACTCTTACAATCTCTCTAATGTATAATAGCTGTGCCAACTGATCCAGACTAAATGTCATTTTCACCTTAAGAAAATGAGCCGAATTGGTTAGACGATCCACTATTACCCATATAAAATGAATGTCATTTTGTTTACTTCAAAAATCCTACCACAAAGTCCATTGAGATATTCTCCCACTTCCATTCCGGTATGTCCAATGGATTTAACAACCTTGCCAGTTTTTTATGTTCTGCTTTAACTTGTTGACACACTATGCATTTGACCACAAATAGGCCTATACTTCATTTCATATTCCTCCACTAAAATGTATCTCAAAGATCTCGATTCATTTTCGTACCATCTACATGTGTGGTGTACGAGGAAAAATGAGCGTCTTTCAAAATGTCTTTCCTAAAAAAGTTCATCCATAAGCACACAAATTCTTCCTTTAAACATCAATGCTCGGTCCAAAGCTATTCCAAAATCCTTTCTCCTATCAGTACCATCATTCTTGATCACTGTAAGAATGGATCTTTACCCCATGCTTAGGATTTGATCTTCGAGAGTAGGTCGAACAACTAATATTGCTAAACGAGCGGTGACTTGCCCTGCCATGATACCATTTTGATTCACAAATTTTCAAAGTCTTTGATCAACTTCATCAGAATAGTAGGTAATGATGCCGATTGTCCCATCGACTTTCTACTTAGAGCATTGGCAACACATTCGCCTTATCAGGATTATAATGAATAGTGATATCCTTTACTTAGCTCGAACTAGTGTCTCTGTCACATATTCAATTCCTTCTATGTGAAATAATATTTGAGACTATTATGATTCGTGCAAATGTCACACTTCCCTCCATATAAGTAATGGCGCCGTATCTTTAATACATGAACTACTAGCGCAAGTTCTAGATCATGAGTTGGGTAATTCTGCTCATGTTGCTTCAACTGCCTTGATGCATATGAAATCACTTTTTCGTGCTGCACCAGTACACATTCAAAACCTTGTTGGATGCATTACTGTATATAACAAACCATTCTGAACTCTCGGGTATGGTTAATACTGGTGTTGTAATCAATCTTTGCTTTATCTCATGAAAACTTTTCCTTTTTAAATGCGTCATTGGTCCACTATCTTGGAAAATCCTTTGATAAATCTTCAATAGTCCCAGCCAATCCCAGAAAACTTCGAACTTCATTTGCGTTAGTCGGTGTATTCCAATTAGCTTCCGCTTCCACTTAAATTCCTTGGACAGTAACTACATGATCGAGGAATCCAACTCGCTCAAACCAAAATTCACACTTCTTAAATTTGACATATAATTTTTCTTTGCGTAATATTTCTAACGCTATACTAAGGTGTTCCTAATGCCGATCTTTATTCTTGGAGTATATCAAAATGTCATCAATAAAGATTAACAAATTGATCCATGTATTGATGAAATACATGATTCATTAAATCCATGAATACTCCTAGAGCATTTGTAAAGCCGAACAACATAACCATGAGCTCGTAATGTCGATAACGTGTTTTGAAAGCCTTTTTGGGTATACCACTTACCTTAACCTTCAATTGATGACATCCAAATCGTAAGTCGATCTTGATAAATAACTTAGCCCCTTTTAATTGATAAAAAAAATCCTCAATTCTGAGGAGAGGATACCTATTCTTTATGGTTGAACAGCTCCCGATAGTCGATACTCATAGTCATACAGATTTTTCTTCTTTATGAACAACACTGGTGCGCCTCATGGAGATATGCTTGGTCGAGTAAACCCAATGTCCAATAATTCTTGTAACTAAATCTTCAACTCCTGAAGTTCCTTTAGAGCCATTCTATATTGAGCTTTAGATACTAGTGTTGCTCTGGAACTAGATCTATTGTGAATTCCACTTGTCTAGATATCTGGTGGAGTACCAAGAAGATCTTCTGGAAATACATCTATAAATTATTGTACCACTAATTCGTCCTCTATCTTTATCGTAACCTATTTTTCTCTTGCGATGTTAACTATAAACCATTGATATATTTCTTTTCTCAACTTTTTTCTGGCTTGCAACACCTATACCAGTTGGAGATGGGGTTTGGTCTTTACTCCAGGAAAAGAAAATTGTTCTTCTCTTGGTTTTTGAAAAGACAGTTCCCTTTCTCTACAACAAATGGTTGCATAATTACAACCTGACCATTCCATGCCCAATTGGTATCTCATCAAACAAATTAGCTTCTAATGTTTTTCCCTCAATTTCAAGGTTCACCGATCTAGCTAATTGATCTAGAAGGGATGCTAGCTTCTAGTATACTCTTATTATAAATAATACTACATTTAGTAATGAAAGACATTGATAAAAAAGAATGAGTAGCTCTCGAATCAAACAGTACACAAGCAAGTGTATAAGATATTAGTAAAATACCTACTATTATGATTGAGTTCTCATTTGTATTCTTCTGAGTCATTGTGAAGACTCGTGCTTTCCCCTTTTTGTTCTGGTCATTATTATCGTCCTTCTGAGTAAATGTAGGGCAGTCTTTAGCGATATGTCCGCCTTACCACACTGAAAACAAGTATTCTTGTTATACAAGCATTCACCATGATGTGGTTTACCACACTTAGGACGTAGCGCTGCTGTAGCTACTATGGCCTTCCTGGTACTATATCCGATATTAGCTTTATTATTCTACCTTTTTGATACCATATACCGTGAACTTGTTCCAACATGTCACGGTATGATGGGAAACGATGTGACATAAGAATCACGATTAGGTTTGGGTGTAACCTTTGCTCAAACCTTTGAGTCTTCTTAATTTCCATGTCAACCAGTAGTGGAGCAAACCTTAAGAGATGGACGAACTTTCACTCGTAATCAGTTTGGGACATACTCATTCCGCTTGAGCTAAAAGAATTTGCTCTCCTCGAAATCACTTAGAGACTAAGGGCTGACTTCTTTGGATCAAACTATAAAAATTTGAGGTTTGGAAAATTTACTTTACTGGACAAGACGTTTTTTAAGATCTCGAAAATCTTCGAAACACATCATTTTAGATATTCTTCCAAAGAGCCTTTTCAAGAGGAAGACTAGGAAAATCTCCAAAATGTATCCTTTTAAAAAAATTAAACGAAGGATTTTGATCAAAAGACCTTACTTCCACTTCAGAACATGTGGAGAAGGCAAATAAGCTGATTTAAATTCAAAATACCAATTCCAGAGATCAAGCATCTAAGACACTTGAAGTGACTCTAGCTCCAAAAGTCAATAGTTTTAAGAATCGGGCATGAACCACTTATTTTTATAAAGATTCCTCTTTCGGAATAGTTAATTGTACCTTATTTGACGTATCAAACTTCAATTTTAGGCTACCATGTCTCTAATACCCCAAGAGGTTGAGCAGAGCAAGAAAGTCTCAAGCTATTCAAAGGTACAATGAAGCTTGTTCTGTACCTCTTGGCCTGACTTGAGCATTTAATTATGTCACCTCGAACATGGCAATGTGTATATATCAATTCATACCATTTCATCTATCCGTTTGGTAATTCTCCACAAATTTACCTTCAGCTTTTCCTTTGCTTTGTAGATTTTCAAAAGGTTTCTGAAGAATTGAAATCTTCTATGAGTCCAATCTCTTTACAAGATCAAACTAGCGAGAATGATTAAAGAATTGACGAACTTAAGAGAATTGATGGGACTCATAGTTTTCAAGACCCTCATTGCAAATACCTACATGCTATCAATAAAGTTATCCTAAATGATCCTAATGATAAAGATAAAAGTGAATCCTAAGACTCCGAAAGTTTACATACAAGAGGTTAATAAAGAAGATTGAATTACTCCGTCTTCATTGGCGTTAGTTGTTGTTCTCCATTCGAAGACATACAATCGTGGGACTAGACCAATTTGTTCTTCAATATCAATTCTCTACCTGAATGTCTTCAAAAGTTGTTCAAATGAGTTTTGAAGTATGGTTTTTCCAACCTTCGGACTTGGTGGGACGATAAAAATTAAACTCTTAGAAAGGTGATTACAAAATAATTTCATACAGATTCATCATTTTCAATGTCACACCTCCTTTATATAAACAATTATGATCAAATATGTATAGATATAGAAATTTGACATATCGACATATAACTATAACTATGCATTTTTTGTTTATATGGTTTGAAAACAATAATAAAAGGGAATAAACATTTCATAGCCAAAGCTCCGCAAATTTACATGATCTTTTTTATTAAATGATGTCTTCCTTTCCTCTTATTGTATCTTTAGTTGATGAATTCCAGATCATAAATCAATCTTCAAGAATATAGCTATACTTCGAAGTTGATCAAATAAGTAATCAATTCTCGACACATGATATTTATATTGATTGTCACATTGATCAACTTTTGTACCATCCTTTTTTGGAACAAACAACAGTGATGCACCCAACGGTAAAAAAAGATAGGTTTTTACCTTTATCTAAAAATTCTTGACACTGTAACTTTAACTTTTATTAAGTTGAGTCCATTTTATGTGGAACTTTAAATATTGGAGATGCTCTTGGCATTATGTTAATAACAAACTCTATTTCACGGGGCAGTGTCCAGTATAGATCATTAGGAGATGCCTCTTAAAATCTTGTACCATTGGCACATCACTAAGGATCGAAATGTTTTGTGCTTCAATAGTTATAACACTAACCAAATACCCTGCACATCTACTATCCAATTACCTTTGTTCTTTAGTGTGATATAATTGGACTCTTAGCTCTTTTTGATCCCAATAAATGTAAATGGTTCATCATCCAAAGGTTCAAAAGGTCACAACTATGACACCACAAGCTGAAATAGCCCCAATCTCTCCACGGTGAGTTAGAAGGCAACTCATCAAATTTCTAAAGAAGGTGTCAAAATGGTCAAGAAAAAGTTGCTTTGACTTCTGATTGCAATATATAGTAGTTTGATATTTTGATAATCAATCCACGCCTAAAAGGATATAAGCTCTTAAAATCAGATTAGTTTGTTGTACATTCTTGATGGAATAGTCACATTATAGCTGATCTCTTCAAATTAGGTATCCTGCCCAGCCTTCTTACATTCTTGGTGGATACAAATAAATGTGCATCACTACAATAAAATTGTATAAGTGCTAGAAAATTAAAGAAAGAAAATTTACATGTTACTACTAATGCACGTATCTCAACAAATATTCTAGTAATAATAAACAATTTAGCTAACAATTTCTTCTATCCCAAAGATTTAGATTGCTTGTGCATGCTAAAGATGCCCAACTTTTCTACAAACATAACATGTCCTGGTCTGAGTAAAATATGCTCCAATATACCGACCACCAAATTCAAGGCAAGATGATTGTGATTTTGATGCTTTTCTTTGGTCAATCTTTGAACGCTTACTCTGATCCCACTATTGATGTCCTTGCCTTGGTTGGAACTTAGGTTTTTAAGTTTCTGACTCTGTCCTATAATGCTTTCTACTTGTCATTTCTAACCTAGGATCACCCTCACTCTATCTAAACTATAATTGAGCCTTTTGAGTATGACTATTTATTTGTTCAACAATGAAGAATTTCCCAAGCTAAGAATTTGAAAACCTAATTTCTTGATTTTTTTTTCTTGATGTTTCTTCTTTGTATTTAATTTCCTTTCCATTTTTCAATGGTGTAACCCCCTTTTATGATCTAAACAAGGTCTATTAGTAGTGGCCAAGGTTTTTTGGGATTTGAACTTCGAAAAAGACTCGAAATGATTAAGAAAAATGAAAAACAAAGAGAAAACCAAGTGAACGATCCTGATAGGCCATCAACCGTGGTTTTCGTGGGCTAACAGGAAACTTCTATTAGACAGCCGTCAAGTATTAATTTGTTTTTTTCTTTTTCTTCATCCTTCATCCTCATAGTCGATCAATTTGGTTCATGGTTCCATTTTTCGTGCAACCTTGGCCCTTCAAGTTTTTCATCCACTTTTGGTTTTTATTCCTTCTAAACTTCAATTTTGATGCTGAAACTTCTAACATATTCCTAATTAGTCCCGAAAATTTCATAATCATTCAATATTAGTTAGTGTCATATTCTAAAAGTGTATAATATAATCTCAAAGTTTGCAAAAATTGAATTTTAATCTCGAAATTTTCGATTTTCTTCCAATAACTCTCAATTTACTTCTTAATCACTCTCGTGGACTTAGAGTAATTAATATTGATAGGAAATCCGCTCAATTAGCCATAATTTATCACGTTAAAAAGCTTAGATTAGTATCTGAAAACATATTTATTAAATTGTCAATCAATCTTTTTATGGATGTTGGGTCTACATCTTTAAATATCGTGGGTTCCTCTTTGAAATCTTTTGACAATTGTCTCAAACTATTCAACTCATTCTTGTGGTTGTACCAGCCCTTTGATGTACTCTCATATTTCTCTATTATATTAGATGCTGAATTTGTTGTGATTGACTCTCTAGATCCACCATTGATGCTACCTCTTGTTCTCTCCATAACTATGTACTCATTTACAAAAACCGTAATAAAGATTGACCAATATTATTCATGAAACATGGAATGAGGAATACATCAAAAATCGTAAAAATTGTGCAATGAGGAATACATAATCGCAAAAATCGTGCTTGTATCATTCTCTTTCTTAGTCCCTTTATATAGATAATTGTTATACACACATACACCACACATGCATGCAAGTATTTTTTTGTTATATGATTTTAAAACAATAAAAAATTGAATAAACATTTTCGCAATAAAAGCCATACAAATTTAGATGATCACCTGTAATATTCCAAACGTATTTACACTAAAGTTACAAAATTATTTACAATACGACTGTATCAGTCATATATACAGCTAGCCATGTTATCTACAGCCTTTTCACATGTTTTGTCACGACCCGTCCCAAGTCACCCTAATAGACCTGACACGTGTCGTGCGCCGATGATAGATACCAACTAAGTGCCGGACCTACCACCAAAGCGACTATAACTAGTTCTAACTGTGACCCACTTTTATAAAAATTTTGACAGAGTTTCCCTGTAATTTGGACCAAAACCATCTGAAAAATAATCAAACTTCTCCAATCAGAACATATATTTTTAAATAGGGTACACCAGTCCCTCAAAAATCAAACCATTCCAAAAACAAAGCAAGAAAGTCGACAATTACAACCATTTTACTTCAAAAGTCTCAAAATACTCAATATGCAATGAGCCCATGACATGGATACATAAAATTACAACTTTAACTTCCTGACAACTAATGCATGTACCCCAAAAAATATGTTCTATGTAAATCGACAAAATGAGTCATACAATTATAGACAAAATGTGGCTCTACACGATGGACAACTAGGCTCCAATGCTGCTCAACTCAACTATTATCTGATAAGAAAAGAAGTGGAAAAATATGTGAGCTTGCAACTCAGTGAGTGGATAATTATAAATAAGAATATTTCCTTTCAGTTATGCACATTTTCTGAAAATCCTTCATCTTTTGGAACTTTAAGAAAATATGAAATCAAATAATTCTTTAAAAAAAAAACTTAAAACATGACTGCATCATAAAATCCTTTTAATCTTCATTCTAAATAATTTTCTATAAAGCATAACGAATGTAAGCAATCTAGTATAAATGAAAATCTCTGAAATCTTTTGCTGATCAATGCTATAAGCTGAAAACTATTTACTGAAAACTGATTAATCTGAATTCTATAACTGAAAATCCAATAAGCTGTAGAAATACTGAAATATCACACCAAAAGGTACCCTGAATAACCTTACTCATGTATCCATAAGTACCGATATACATGGCAAAGCTATTCGATTCTGAAATTCTGAAATTCTGTAATTCTGGTCATACGCGCGCAGAGCTATAATCTGGTCATACACTATGGAAATACATTCACAATAGTGTAGAGCGGGTAAAATCACCATAATTGACCATACACTGTGGAAACACATTCACATCAGTGCAGGTCGGGTAAAATAACCATATGATGTCATACACTGTGGAAACACATTCACATCAGTGTAGACTGAGGTAAAATCACCTGGGTACTTTCTAGTGGTTTTAAAATAACTTTAAATATACTGAAATATAACATATGGATACAACATGCTAGAGAAATGATCAAATGAACTTAATTTAACTTTAAAAGAATTGAATATAAAATCCATTTGATTCTGAAAAATCATGCTTTCAAACCAGTTATATAAAATAATTAACTTTCTAATACGATATAAATTCAGTGACTATTCATTTCTGAAAAATAAGCTTTTCCACTCACTCAAAATAAGCTAGTCTAAGAAGATCGGTAGGCTTTTCCAATCTCTGTGTTACCACCTGAAAAACCATACAAGATAACTAATTCAACCACTATCAAGTCAAGAAACCTCTAAAATGTAATGTTATAATACTACAACTAAATTTCTCGATACTTGACTAGATGTCCCAAATTATTCCTTTAATCAAATGGGATCAATTTCATTTTCTAGTCCATTTACTAATACCCAATAAATCAACATAACCTTCATTCTAAGATTAACTACAAATATCTCCTTCAATCAAGTAACAACTAATAACTAATATCCAACCAATTAAACATACATATTTTTCCATAAAATCATGCTTTCTTGTAAGTATTACATCACCACTACAATTCCCACTAACAATACTTATTCAAGCATCCAATAGAAAATCTAGGGTTTGCCCAAAAATGGAGTTTCTTACCTTAAATGTAAATGGAAGCTAACCACCAAGGAAACTTGAACTAAAAATCATGATTTGTCCCCTAAAAATTGAAATTTTCGAACCCAATTAAAACCCTAGAAATTAACATAATATATCTCTACTTCTAAGAAAATAGCTAAAATAAAAATCGAAATCAAGTTTGATAACCACCTTACCTTCTTCTCCTTCCTTCCTCTTTTTCTTCCTCTTCTTCCCTTCCCTTTCCTTCTTCTTTTCCTTTTTTTTTTCTCCTTTTTCGGTCTCTGCTTCAGTTCTGCGTGTATAGGTAAGTTTGAAATGGAAAATGGGTTGTTAAATTACCAAAGTTATGGGCTTTTGCAAAGTTAGCCCCCAACTTCCAATGATAAAATAAGTAAGTCCTCATCTTTTAATTTAAATCACCTTAACCCTCAATTATCTTGAATATAAAATAAGTCCCAAGAAAAATAAATTATTCCAATTAAGTCCATATTGACCTTGACCTTGATAATTCAACCATTGACTTTTGACTAAAAATTTGAGATGTAACAAACTTACCTCCTTAAAAGAATTTCGTCCTCGAAATTCGATGGACATCTGGCTAATCCATGAATAGATGAGGGTATTGAGCACGCATCTGGTCCTCATTTTCCCAAGTAGCCTCTTCCGCCGTCTGATTCCTCCAAAGCACCTTGACAAGTGAAATTGTTTGATTTCGCTGGATTTGCACCTTTCTGTCTAGAATCCTCACTGGCTCCTCTATATAGGTCAAATTCTCCTTCAACTGAATTGGTTGAGACTCTAGCACATGAGAAGCATCTGCGATGTACTTGCGAAGCATAGAAACATGAAAAATATCATGGATCCTGGATAAATCGTCTGACAAATCTAATCGATATGCAACGAGGCCAATCCGCTCAGTAATCGGATAAGGTCCAATATATCGTGGACTCAACTTTCCTCATTTGCCAAATCTCAACACTCCTTTCCATGGTGACAATTTCAAGAATACTCTATCTCCAACTGCAAATTCAAGATCTTTCCTCCGCTATCGGATAGGCCAGGAAGGCTTGCGACCTCATAGTCCTTTGCGGAGATTAAATGCCCTGCAACTGGTAACATTATGCGACCGCATAGGACAACCAGTTAGCCATTAGATGACCGTTTTATGGCTATTGTCTTTTTGAATTTGGTGGCTTTTCATATGAATTTGACACCATTTCGTGGAAAACGTTTGAGGGCTATATATAGGCGATCAAGTTCAAGGGGAGATGATAAATGTATCATTCTTGAAAACATATTTATTACACACATCATTGAAAACAAAAATTCTTCATACATATTC
This sequence comes from Fraxinus americana, assembly GCA_035079005.1. NCBI lineage: Eukaryota > Viridiplantae > Streptophyta > Magnoliopsida > Lamiales > Oleaceae > Fraxinus > Fraxinus americana. Next base: position 14,589,637 of record CM068715.1, on the reverse strand, counting down.
AAAAATTTCCCTTTTGTGTTCTTCAAGTTTTGGAGGATTTTCACTAGTGCTTAAGTGTAAATCATTTACAAGGCTTGATTAATCATGCAAACCATTTGCCATAATCCCTTTAAGCATCATTTCAATTCGAGAGCGAGCAAATATAGTTTGAGGACAGCGATTACGCGTTTGGGCCTTCATTTTCATCTTCTCATTGATCTCCTTTTGTTTTCTCCAATTTTCTGGTTTTTGTTCTTTGCTTTCATCTTCATACCTCTTTGTGCACGTTGAATATCTTCCATCAACATCAATCTCAAACTATAATTTGTGCAATGGAGAATAAAAGTACTATTACGACGATCAAGTTGATGAATCAAGATCTTATTCGGTTGGATGGCTTTGATGGAACCAATTTCACAAGATGGCATGAAGTTTCGACTAACAACATTAAAGATATCCTACATTCTTGGTCCGAATTTGGCACCGTTATCGGAACCAACAAATGGAGAAACTGATGCCATGAGAGCCAAAAGACAAAAGCGCCAAAAAGATGAACTCACATGTCGTGGTCACATTCTCAGTGCGTTATCCGACCTGTTATATGATCTCTACACCAACACATCATCGGCAAAGGAAATTTAGAAAGCTTTGGAAAGTAAGTACAAAGCCGAAGAAGAAGGTACAAAGAAATTTTAAATTTCAAGGTACTTTGATATTTCTTGAGAATATTCCCCTTCTGCTCCAAATTCATGAATTACAAGTGCTTGTCAACAAGTTGAAGGCGGTCAAAATTGAGATTTCAAAAACTTTTCAAATGGGAGCAATTATTGCAAAACTTCCCGGAACTTGGAAAGGATATCAAAAGAAAATCATGCATAGTTTCGAAAACTATTCTTTGGAACAATTGTAGAAACATGTTCGAATTGAGAAAGAATCGAGCCAAGAGATAAGAATGACAACTCTTATGAAGGCACTTCAAAAGCCAATGTCGTGCAAAAGACCGAGCCTTCTAATAAATCCAATAAGAGAAAGCCTTTAAAGGACTTTAACAAGTCCAAGAAAAATACTAAAGGCGGTTGTTTTGTTTGTGGAAACCTAGACATTATGCAAAAGAATGTCGAACACCGGAAAAGAAACAACTTCCTTTACAGGGCTTGATTGATTCTGCAAACCATTTGCCATAATCCCTTTAAGCATCATTTCAATCCGAAAGGGGACAAATATATTTTGAGGACAACAATTACGTGTTCAGGCCTTCCTTTTCATCTTCTCATTGATCTTCTTTTGTTTTCTCCAATTTTTTGGTATGTTGTTCTTTACTTTCATCTTCATACCTTTTTGTGCACTTTATATATCTTCCATCAACAAATAAGGGTAAGTTTGTAGCGATGTTATTCCATTTTTTGTACTATCTTTTAATCTAGTCAAATCAATTTTTCAGAGGGGCAAAAGAGTTCTAAAGGGACCATTTTTGTCAAAATTATTAAATGGTGATATTTGTCAATGTCAACCCAAAAAGTGACATGGGGTGCAATTTTCTCTAAAATTAAATTGGAGATTCTCACAAGTTTAGATTGCTAATAGATATCGATGTACATAACATTTTATGAAGTTAACTACACAAAATCTCTAAATATTTTTAATGAATTACTATGAATATGAATACATACATAAGCAATGCAAAATTGAAGAAATTGGAAGGGAAATTTATGAAATACACTTTCTATATACGTCAATTAGAATTACTAATAGTATGAATACATACATAAGCTGTAGCGCCCCGAGTTCTGTTAACCCGGATTGCCACGTCATCGTCTTTTGCCCTAATTTTGTCAATCAATTTTGCGGAAATAACCTAATTTTTAAAATCACATTTGAAATTGAAAACTACTTCGGCAATTGAAATACATTGGATAATTGTTCAAAATTTAAATATCGTGTTTTTGGAATAGCGGAAACGAAAATACGTTAACAGTGTTTCAATACATAAATTCGGAAACTTAATAAATTCGATAATCAAATTTTATGCCACCACTGCTGGATCAATCTCGATCGCCTCCGAAGTCTGCAAATATTGTTAAAAATAGCAGAATGAGTATTTCGAAGAAATACTCAGTAGACTCATCGCCGATAATTAATTTACAGAATAATTGAAAACACACTCATGCAATATACAATGTGATATCATCTTGGGTTCATTTTCTTGAAATCATAGGCTCTTTAAAAACATGGGCTGTGGGTAGTCTTTCTTTCTTGTGCGGATGAAGCACATAAGTTATGCATAACATTCTTTCTTATCTCATAAGAGATTCTTTCTTTCTTTCTTTCTCTCTCATGCAATTAAGCATATAAGTTATGACAAGCATAACAATATCATATATCGCATATGACACATTCTCATCCTATGCATAAAGCATATAAATCACGTAATTCACATAAAGCATGCAATTATAATTTAAACTAATTAATGGTGGCGAGTCTACCTCAATTGTTTCGAGTTGCGTGAAAAAGTGAGCGGGAAAATAACTTCAAACTCCTAATTGCTCGTACGTATCGTCTAGCCAAAAATAGGAAATAAGTTTGAATTAGTATTTCGAACTTTAAAGTTTTAAAGTGTTGAAATTAAGTTTAAGGGCTTAATTGAAAATTATTGGAATTGAAATAAATGGCTTAAAATGATAAAATAAAGTTTAGGGCTAAATTGGAAGTTTATTAAATCGAATTTGACAAATCTAAGGGCTAAAAATATTATTTTCAAAGTATCGTGACTAAATGTGAAAAATAGAAACTCTAGGGACTTAATTGAAAACTATTAAAACTGAAAATAAAAGTTTAAGGGCTGAAATTGATCTTTTATAAGTTAAGGACTAAACTGTAAATCTGTTAAAATCGAATATAAAAGTTTAGGGGCTGAAATAATAACTTATATAAACTAGGGACTAAATTTAACATTTACTAAAACTGAAATAAAATTAAAGGACTGGAATTAAAAACATTTAAAACATATGGACTTAAATAAACGTTTTAAAACTTGGGGGTTAGGGTTATAACTTCTAAAATCAAAATTAAACTAAAATCTAAAATAAAAATCAAATCAATAAAAACCAAAAACAAAACAAAAACAAAATAAAACTTTCATTCCTCTCTCTCTCATTACAGAGAGAGAGGACGAGCGACGGGGAAGGGGGAAAGGGGCGAAGCCCCTTCCTCAAATCTCGCCACCACCGACCGGCGGTGGTGGCGCCCGTCATAGAGGTAGGTGGGGGGGGGTTTATTTGGAGCTTTGGGCTCGAAATGAGGTTCAAACCGAGGCATAAGGGCTCGGGTTCAACATTTCCGAGGTAAGGTCTTGGGTTTTGATTTCTTTTCTTGGTTTGGGTTTTGCTTGGGGTTTTGGTGGACTGTTTTGGGGTTGATTTGGTCTCGATTTGGTGGAATTTGGATGGTTTGATTTCGGGTTTGAGGCGGTTTTGGGTGTGCTCGACTTCGAGCTTTGCTCCCGGTTTGGTGGTTGTGTGGAGTTGGTTTCAGGTTGAGGTCTCGTTTTTGGGAGCTAGTTTGGTGGTTCGTTTTCTGCTGGAGTTCGAGAAATGGGTTTGAGCTGGGAGTTGGGTAGTGTTGGTCTCGGTTTCATAGGGTTGGAGTGATGGGCAGTTGGCTGAGGTCTCGTTTTTCAGTGGGGTTTTGGTGCAGCTGGATGGTGGAATTCTAATGGTGGTTCTGGGTTGATTGTCGTGTGGTGATGGTCTCGTGAGTTGGAGGTGGTGGTGTCGAGGTTGCAGCTTGGTGGTTGTTGGGTGAGCCGAAAATGGTAAGTCTGGTGTCTTCCTGTTCTTTGGTTTTATTGTAGTGGTTTGAGGTGAATTTTTGGGTGAGGCTGGCTGTAGCTTGGTGTTCGAAGCTTAGGTTGAAGCTGCAGCTCGTGTGTGCTGCAACTGGGTGGATGGCTGCAGCTTGGGTTTGCAGTCGGGTTGGTGTTTTGGCTATGGTTTTGGAGATGGTGATTGCAGTGATGGTTTGTGAAATGGCGGCATTGTGTAGTGTTGGTGATTGCATTGTATTGATGATTACACTGTTGATGCTAGAAATGGATTTTCTAGCATCAATGGTGTTTCACCTGGGAATGGAGAGAAAGTTGGAGAGAGAGACAATTTCTTACCAAATATGATTTTGGCTGCGTGAGTAGTGGAAAATGGAGAGAGATGATGGCAAATAAAATAGGAATTTTTAGGGCACAAATCCCTATGTGCCACTTGGGCCTATTGGGTTGTAAGAAATCCTAAATGGATTGGGCCTAAACATCAATGTTTGGGCCGACATAATTGGGCTTAAATGTAATGGACTAAAATAAATTGGGCTAAAAGAATTGAAATTCAAGGTGTTAGACTTATATAATTGGGCTTAAAATTGGGCTTATGTAATTGGACTTGAAATAAATAAAAATTGAATTTAAATAAAATAAATTGAAATTGATAATAAAAATATTATTCGAGATTGGATTTAATCGAATAGATTTGAATTCAATTTTATAACGGCTAGACGAACGTGCTATTTCTTAAAAATTAGGTTAAAGTCGAGCACACGTTTTTTTCGAGAATTAATTTTATATTATTCAAAAGTTCTCGGTCGCTACATAAGCAATTCAAAATTTAAAGGGAAAATTATGTAATACACCGTCATATACATAAATTAGAATTCAGAATTGTCACTACAAATTTTCTTTGTTGCATTTACTATAAATATGAATACATACATAACCAAATCAAAATTGAAGAAAACTGGAAGGGAAAATTATGAAATACACCATCTATATACGTAAATTAGAATTCAGAATTGGCACCATAATTTTTGTTTGTTGCATCATATTTTAATTACACTAAAGTTCATCAACTTTTATTGTTGCACTTATATCTCGACTTTTTTGTCTCATACTTATCATCAACATTCGATTAATTATTGTATCGTATCCCAATAACTAGGAGGATATAAAAAGATTTATTTTACCTTCACGTTTTTTAATAAGAAAAAAAAAATACAGAAGTTTTTTAAGATATACGTCCATCATTTCAGAGCACGCGCTAACATAATATTTAGACAAAAACCTTCATTAGGGGCAAGATGGATCAATTAATGAAATATTGAGGACAAGAATCCAATGAAAAAATTAAGAACATAGTTTTAGCAGTGCCCATGTACCCACGAGCTCGGCTCGTCAAAGTGACGAGTCGTGTGCTCGGCTCGTGCTCAAGGGCTGAGCCAACTAAGTCGCGAGCTCATGAGCCGAGCCCACGAGCTTGACCTTTTTTATTGTTTTACTTTTTTGTTCACATTTTTAGCCGAGCTAGTGAAATTTTGGCCCACAAGTCGCTCGTGAGCTTGACGATCTAAGCCTTGCTTGGCTCGTCGAACAAGCCCCCCACTCGGATCGGGCTTGTCCCTGAACAAGCTGGAGCCGTCCATAAGCCGAGCTTCGACGAGTCGAGCCGACAAGCTACTCAACCCTTCGCCACTTCTACATAATTTTAACTATGAGCAAATATTGATGACATTTATTATAAATTGATCATTGATAGTATATCCCAACTGAAATAGCATCTTCAAAGGAATAATGTTTACTACAAACTTGCAATCTTACATGATTGTGTGGACAAGTATGCCTTCAAGACTTCCAACCATCAACGAAGGCCAGTTGTACAACTTAGTCCCCAACAACAAGTCTTCATATGATAATTCTATAAAACAACGTTGAGATGTCAATATGTCAATTTTTGAAACTGAGGCCTAAGTTTTCATCAGGAAAGGAAGGAGATGTAATTAGCGTCTTTCTAAGATCATAATGTGTTGCATGTGGTACAAAAAAAAAATCATGGTGTGGTGTAACCACACTTTACCTACAAATTTTTCTAAATTTACATTTTACCTTCATTGAATAGTAAGAAAAGGTACATCTGGCTAAAAAAGTTACAATTATGCTAATATAAAGAGAACCAAAATATCCCCTATTTATAAATAACAAATGACACCCATATATTAAAATTGGTAAGATTTCACATTTTTTAACTATCTTATCTCTTTTAAATTCTTAATTGCTACTTTCTTTTTCATCTAAATTTTTTATGTTTCTCTTCCACGTATCTCTCTACAAATTAATTTTTTGTAGAGTCTCTTGATTACGTTGTTAACATTTTTCATTCGTAACTTGTAAGATAAAATTTATATTATATATGCTTATGTTCTTTTTTTTTTTTAATAGCTTACTCGCAAAAAAGAGAGTAACAAAAATAAATTATGCAAATATTTCTAAATATATTTTCTAGTGCAAAGTGTTATAAAGCTAATATCCTAACTTAAAATATATAAGAAATTAATTTTAAAATGCAAAATAGTATCTAATATAAAAAATTATTTCACTTGATTTTTTTAACTTTTATTTAATTAATGTTGACTCAAAAATCACTAACATCCAAAATGTACGAGAATTTTTAAATATTGTTGTTCCCAAAACTGACTTGTAAAACAACTTACGTTTAAATTTTTCCGTTTGTTCAAAAAAATGGGCAAGTTAAGTTATACGTGTTGCCGAGAATAAATTTTTTTTTTTTTTTTCGTTTTTCGTTTTTAGTTTCATGGCGACTTGATTCAATGAGCTTCTTTGCTATTGTTTTTGTTGGAGAAAAATTAGTTACACTAAGAAAGTGGTTGAAAGTGATAAGTAAGTGGTGAATGAAATCACATTGACCCCATCCGCAAAAATCACAAAAAGAAAGTTAACAGGTAGTAGGAATTATGCTCAATGGAAGAGAATTATCGGCAAGTTGGATTTGAGGGATCATTTAACCGATGATCCACCTCCACAATTTGATACTAATCTTAGGATTTGAAAAAAAAGATGATGGAAGATTATTTTAATCAGATTCAAAATACCATTGACTCAGTCGATGTAATCAACCATTGTGATATTGTAAAAGAATTGTTGGAGTATCTAGTGTGACCAAAAATAAAAAATACAAAAACTGATTTATATTCGTGTGGAATGTGAATCGAACCATTGACCTCCTGCATAAATTTTACACCTTTTATCACTTAGGCATTTTATCTAATTTAATCAACTTCTTTTGATTAATATATTTGATATATATTTAACAGTCCCTCACATGAAAGAAATAGAATAAATATAAATATTATTTTGAAATACGAAAGAAATCATGCAGGTTTAGGTATTTTTCGACTTGAACCTTGGCTTTGTATATTTGACCAAATGTGGGTGAACTATGTATTGAACTCTACAATTGTAGTTGCAAACTGAGACAATAAAACACACATACATGATTTCCAAGATAGTCACTAAGTTCATTCAGCCATGAACTTTTCTAGTTTCTTTGAATACTCTAGAGAATTAGCTTCAATTCTCATAGGAAGTGATCCCACTTCCACACTCAAATAAATACTTCTATCAATAGTGCACTATGTCAAATACCCCCACTGAATAATACATATAGTAAACATTAAGAGTATTCACTCTTTCTCTAATCAATACAGTTGGTACTACACATCATAGAGAGGGGTTTGTAATAAATCCATCGTAAGACCTCCAGGGACCACTCCAACAACCTTATTATCCCATTAAACTTCATACATGGAATCTCGATTCATAAGGTTGGATTTCCATTATAGGTGATCTAGTTTTTAATAGGCTTTAGCTCCATTCCCCTTGATGTTTTCTGAATTAGCTCTTTAGCTAATCCTTTGGTTAATAGGTTAGTAATATTATCACTTGATTTCACATATTAAATAACTATAACACCATCTTTAAGAAGCTAATGCACAATATTGTGCCTCCTATGAATATGTCTAGACTTTCTATTGTAGGATTAATTTTGAGATCTAGAAATAGTTGCTTGACGGTCACATGGACAGAAATAATTGAAAGTAGCTTAGACCAAAATGGAACATACATAAGGAAATTCTTTAACCATTCAGCTTCCTTACATACCTTATCTAAAGTTATGAACTCAGAGTCCATAGTATATCTCACAATGGAGGTTTGCACAGTGGACTTCCAAGATACGAGACCGTCTGCTAAAGTAAACACATATCCAATCGTAAATTTACTTTCATTAGTATTTGAATCAAATTATCACCACAATATCCCTCAAGTACAGTAGAAAATCTGGTATAATGTATTCTCCAATCTGGAATGTATCTTAAATACCTCGAGACCTTAATAAGAGCATTACAATGTTCATTATTAGGATTACTAGTATACATGTTAAGTCTACCAACTGCATATATTATATCTAGACTTGTATAATTCATGAGACATATAAGACTACCAATCACTCTAGTATATTCTAATGACTTTGTTGTCTACCTCACAGAGCACTCTAATAACTTTGTTGTCCCTTTGAATCTCGTTAGTGCGATCTCCCGTCTCAAGGTTTGGGTTTCCATTATAGCTGATCTAGTTCCTAATAACCCCTCTAGCTAATCCTATGATTAATGGGTCAGTAATATGATCACTTGACTTCACATAATCATTAGCTATGTTCTTAAGTAGTTGATGCACAATATTGTGCCTCGTACGAATATGTCTAGACTTTTCATTGTAGAATGAATTTTGAGTTCTTGAAATAGCTGCTTGACTAACAATGGATAGAAATAACTGGAAGTGGTTTAGACCACAAAAGAACATCCATAAAGAAATTCCTTAACCATTCTACCTATTCGCTGTGAACTCAGACTCCATCGTAGATCTTGCAATGTATGTTTGCTTAGTGGATTTCCAAGATACGATATGGCCTGCTAAAGTAAACACGCATCCACTCATAGATTATCGATCTTGGAAACGTTGCCCAAACTTATTAATTTTTCAATAGAAGCTATATTAACATGTCCAAGTCTAGTACCCACAAATTATAAGCAACCAGCAAGTAAACTAAATAAGTAAATGCTTTAATTAAATCACAGAAACATTAAGTTTAAACAAACTCTTATCGGCGTACTCTTTCCCAACAAAAGAACCACTTTTAGAAAGCACAACTTTATCACACTCAAATATGATCTTAAACCCCTTCTTTACTAATATAAAACCAGATACTATAATTTTCCTAATATCAGGTCATAAAAAACATCCTTCAAATTAAGGATATTTCGAGAAGTAAATCTATGCATCACAATTCCTTTTCCCTTCGAACTTGGAGGAAGAAGAATTTCTCATGAATGACACTCTCCATCACTAACATGAGCGAATGAAGAAAATGCACCTCTTGTGCGGCAAACTTTCTTGATAGCTCCTGCATCTACCCACCAATATGTCATGTTGCTTATTAGATTAAATTCGTCACCACTGCAGAGAAGTTCCCTTCCTCTACTATATGCGCCTAATTCTTCATAGCTTGAAATGAAATAACCACTTGCACCTCTACCTACCTTAGTTTGAAAGCTTTTGAATGTACAAAATTAGATGGTGATGTTTCCCGACGGCACCAAACCATAAGAAAACTATCACTCTTTTTTTCCTTACTTCTTCTCCAAATCTTTTTTTTTTTTTGTTCACATATCTATCTTTATGTGTGTAAGGTGTAATTTAATACATAATGGAAATGATTAATTGAGAAAAATGAAGGATCAATTAAATGATTAGAAACCGTTGGTACAAATTTCAATTCAATGAGGCTTAAATGTGAGTTATTTTGTCTCAATTTTTACTTATTTTAAAGAAAACTTTTAATTTGGTCCTTTTGAAAAATAACATGTGTGCAAATCTAGTCTTGGAATCATTTACTATACAAAATAAATTTTCATCGTTGGACCCAATCTTTTGGAAATATTTAATCCGCCCTACATCCACTAAATAATGTTTTTTAACATACATGGTTTTTAAACATGCATGGTTACTTATTTAGGCCAAGTATCTCTATGGGCTAGGCTCGTGGTGCTAGATCATCACATTAAAAATATGAGCCTAATTAAATTTTATTTTTTGGGTTCTACATCACTTACACCTTAAAAAAATTGTCCTCGAAATTTACCCTATGGTTGGGCAAAGAGTGTCAAATATTTGTCTTTAACTTTATCTTCTCTTTCCCAAGTATCTTTTTCTACTCCATGATTACTCTATTGCGCCATGACCAGTTGAATCTCTTTGTTTCATAACTTATGCACCTTTTAATCGAGTATTACAATTACGAATTCCTCATAAGATAAATCTTTTTGTACTTCTAGAGATTGATAATTGACCATACGATTAGGATCAATACATAAGTTCTGATCATTGATATATGAAACATGTTGTGAACCACCGATAGTTTGGACAGCAAGGCCAACCAATAAGCCACATTCTCGTCTGTATCAAGTATTTCAAAAGGTCCTATATAACGAGATCATAGTTTGTCTTTCTTGTCGAATCTAAGTACACCCTAAAGAAAGACTTTATCTCCTACTTGAAATTCCAAGTCTTTCCTTCTAGTATTTGCATAACTCTTTTGTCAATATTGCATTGCCTTTATCCTAACATGGATCTTATCAACAGCTTCAACTGTTCTTTCAATGATTTCTAGTCCCAAAACTCTCTTTTCTTCGACTTTGTCCCAATGAATAGATTTTTGCATCTTCTACCATGGAGAACCTCATACAGTGCCATTCCAATAGTTTCTTGAAATTTGTTATTATATCAAATTCAACCGATGGTAGATATGATTCCCAACTTCCTCCTAGATCCAGAACATGACTTTTAGCATATCTTCCAAGGTTTGAATGGTACTTTAAGACTGACCATCTGATTGAGGATGATACGCCATACTGAAATTCAATTTCGTTCCCATAACTTCTTGTAAGTTCTTCCAAAACTTAGACTTAAATCTTTATTAGACACAATAGTGACGGGAACACCATGTAATCTTACAATCTCTCTCAAGTATAACTGTGCCAAGTCATCTAGACTGAATGTCATTTTCACCTTAAGAAAATGAGCCGAATTGGTTAGACGATCGACTATTACCCATATAGCATTATGTCTTTTTTCTTTTTTCGAAAATCCTACCACAAAGTCCATTGAGATATTCTCTCACTTCCATTTCGGTATGGCCAATGGATTTAACAATCCTGTCAGTTTTTTTATGTTTTGCTTTAACTTGTTAACACACTATGTATTTTACAACAAGTAGGCCTATACTTCTTTTCTATTCCTCCACCAAAATGTATATCGAAGATCTCGATTCATTTTGGTACCACTAGAATTTGCGGTGTACAAGGTTAAATGAGCCTCTTTTGATTCGCAAATTTTCAAAGTCTTTGATCAACTTCATAGAAATAGTAGGTATTGATGCCAATTGTCCCATCGACTTTCTACTTAGAGGATCGGCAACACAATTCGCCTTATCCAGATGGTAATGAATAGTGCAATCATAATCCTTTACTAGCTCCCACTATTTTCTCTATCACATATTCAATTCCTTCCATGTGAAGAAATATTTGAGACTCTTATGATTTGTGTAAATGTCACACTTCCCTCCATACAATTAATGGCGTCATATCTTTAATACATGAACTACTGCCGCAAGTTCTAGATCAAGTGTCGGGTAATTCTGCTTGTGTTGCTTGCATAGGCAATCACTTTTAATGCTGCACCAGTACACATCCCAAACCTTGTTGGATGCATTACTATATATAACAAACCCCTTCTGAACTCTTGGGTATGGTTAACATTGGTGCTCTAAACAATCTTTGCTTTAGCTCTCAAAAACTTTGCTCACACTTATCTGTCAATTGAAACTTTACTCTTTTCCTTGTTAAATGTGTCATTGGTCCACTATCTTGGAAAATCCTTCGAAAAATCTTCAATAGTACCCAGCCAATCCCAGAAAACTTCGAACTTCATTTGTGTTAGTCGGTGTATTCCAATTAATTACCGCTTACACTTCAATTCCTTGGATAGTAACTACATGACCAAGGAATGCAACTCGCTCAAACTAAAATTCACACTTTTTAAATTTGACCATGAATACTGCTAGAGAATTTGTTAAGTCGAACAACATAACCGTGAGCTCGTAATGTCCATAAAGAGTTTTGAAAGCCATCTTGGGTATATCTCTCACCTTAACCTTCAATTGATGACATCCAAATTACAAGTTGATCTTGATATTTACCTTTGCCCCTTTTACTTTATAAAAAAATTCTCGATTCTTGGGAGAGGATACCTATTCTTGATGGTCAAATGGTTCAGCTCCCGATAGTCGATACACATCGTCATACTTCCATCTTTCTTCTTTACCAACAACACTGGTGCGCCCCATAGAGACATGCTTGGTCGAATAAACCCAATATCTTTTGCGATGTTAACTATAAACCATTGATATATTTATTTTCTCAATATTTTTCTGGCTTGCAACACCGATACCAGTTGGAGATGGGGTTTGGTCTTTACTCCAAGAAAAGAAAATTGTTTTCCTCCTGATTTTTGAAAAGACACTTCCCTTTTTCTACAACGAATGGTTGCATAATTACAACCTCACCAATCCATGCCCAATATCACATCAAACAAATTAGCTTATAATGTGCTGCAAGCCAGAAAAATATTGAGAAAAGAAATATATTAATGGTTTATAGTTAACATCGCAAGAGAGAAAACATGTTACGATAAATAGGTAAGACGAACTAGTAGTACAATAATCCATAGATGTATTTCCAAAAGATCTTCCTGGCACTCCACCAGATATCTAGACAAGTGGAATTCACAATAGATCTAGTTCCAGAGCAACACTAGTATCTAAAACTCGATATAGAATGGTTTTAAAGGACCGTGAACCCGTTCCAACATCTAACGGTATAATGTGAAACGATGTGACATAAGAATCATGATTAGGTCTGGTTTACAATCTTTGGTCGAACCTCCAAGTCTTCTTAATTTCCATGTCGACTAGTAGTGGAGCATACCTTGAGAGATGGTCAAACTTTCACTCGTAATCAGTTAGGGACATACTACCTGCTTGAACTGAAGGAATTCGCTCTCCTTGAAATCACTCAGAGACTGACGAAAATACTTGTCCATCACTTTCTCATTGAACTGTTCCCACATAAATGTTAGCTACTGCTCTTGGGTCCTAGTTCGGGAAATCGAATCCCATCACTGAGTTCCATCACCATTGAACATAAACTTTGCACACTAGACCTTTTGAGCATCAATGCAAGCTATGAGTCGAAAAATGCGTTCTAGCTTGCGAAGCCATTCTTCAGCTACCAGGGGGCTTATGCATTCAAAATAACTAAACTATCGAGGCATAAGCCGGGAGAGTAATAGGAGCTGGTTGTGTGGGCGGAGCTTGATTCTGATTCAGCCTGCCATGTTTTGAACCACTTGCTCCCTTAGGTTGTTCTGGTTTGTTCATGCCATTCCTTTGAAATAAGAAATAATATCTTTTGTTAAATTTACATACCAATACCAGAATACTTGAAATGAAAGGGCAAAGTGAAATCTTTCACAACTTGATCTGCCACCACCACGCATGACTCACCTACAATAATGTATGATATATGAACATCAAATACATGCAGTGTTACCTATACACTCTAAAACCATGCTCTGATACCAATTTACACGACCCCGTCTCGAGTCACCCTAGTGGACCCAGACGTGACGTGCGCCGATGATGAGTTCCAACTAAATGCTGGACCCACCACCAAGGCCACATAGACTGTTCTACGACTGTTTGACTATGTAGTGAATGCAATATTTTTGTAAAAATTTTGGCAGAGTTTCCCCTGAAAATAGAACAAAACCAACCTGAAAATTTACAAAAGACCCCATACAATAATCAATATCAACATTTTGGGAACCACCAAAACTATCAATACCACCACAACTAAAATCAATATGAAATTAAACTTGAGTGAACACTTCTATTACAAAACAACATGTCTACATGCATGCATTACAATGATGAAGCAACCCATCGACAAAGTGAACATTACACAAAATATTAGACCAAGTGTTTTATGACATAAGTTCCCAATTAAACATTTACATGCTAGATATGGTTAAAAATCATGCAACCTAATGATGGGTAGTCAGGCTCTGAACTTCAACAGGCTTTCCAGGTATCTCAAATTCAGCGGCCTCCTGATAGGAAAAACATGACAAAATATATGAGTTTGTAACTCAGTGAGTGGATAGTTCGCAAATACATATACTTTTTCCATTTATACATTTTTACTGAAAAATCTGATTTATTATTCTTAAAGTATTTAAGAAATTCTGATAATTTCTTTTAAAACTGAAACATGCTAAAATCATAAAATTCATACTATTTATTCTGAATAACCAACTGTAAAAATATGCCAAGTATAGACAATCTGGTATCAACATAATTATGTGTAAAACTGTCGTTTCTATAAGTTGAAATTGTATTTCTGTAATTGAAATAACTGAATTCTATATTCTGAAATGAACTATTATCTGATATTTGAAAATCTGTAAATCTAAAACTGAATGAATATAAATGATACACTAAATAATCACACCAAGAAATACCCAATGAATAGCCTTACTCATGTACAGAGTAATCTCGATGTACAAGGCAAAACCATTCAAATCTGATAATCTGATAAACTGGTCATACGTACGCAGAGCTGCCCCAAAGGCTAATCACTCCTAATACACGGCCCAAAGCCTATATGTGTACGAGTGGGTCCCAAAGACCTCGATAATCTGGTCATACACCGTGGAAACACATTCACATCGGTGCGTAGCGGGTAAAATCACATGGGTACTTTCCGATGGTTTTAAAATAACTGTAAATATGCTGAAATATATAACATGAATAACATGCTAGAGAAATAATTTCAATGAACTAGATTTAACTTTACAAAAGTAAAGTGACTACAAAAATCCATTTGATTTTGGAAATCATGCCGTCAAATCAAATATAGGTAATAATTAACTTTCGGATATAGTACATATTTAATAATTATTTATTTCTGAAAAATAAGGTTTTCCACTCACAAAAAAAAACGAGCTACAAGCTAGACCGGGCGATAAACGTTTCCAATTTGTTCATCACCACCTGAAATATGATATGAATAGCCAATTAGCCACTGACGAACCAAGACCTATAATATCGAAAGCAATAATGATAAAACTAAACTTCCTCAACACATGACTACATCTCCCACATAAATCATTAAATCCAATGAAACTGATAACACTTTCTAGTTCCATCACTAGCTTGCCATTTATCAAATTACTTCCATCACAACCATAAAAATAAATATTCATCTTCCCTTAAGTGAAAACTTGAAATCATAGTTCCATCATAACTTTGACACCTTGTTCCATTAATACATTTCTCCAAGTGAGCATTACACCCAAATAATAATTTCTCCAACAATGTATTCAAAATACCAAACTTAGAATTTCTAGGGTTTGCCAAAATTGATAGAACTTACCATGAATCAAAAGGGAAGCTAACCAAACACGAAACTTGAGCTAGAAATCAAACTTTTCTCCCTCCCATAAGCACTTTCGGACCATATAAACCCTAGAAATCAACATAATTAATTTCGGCCTCATGAAAATAAATGAATAAATCGAACCCAAAAATTGAAGAAATCAATTCTTACCTTTCTTTCCTCCTTTTTCCTTTTCTTTCTTCCCTTTTTCTTCCCCTTTTTCTCCTTCTTTTTCCTCCCTTTTTTCCTTATTTTATCTCCCTTCTCGGCAGCTTCAGTTCTGTGCGTGAGTGAGTGAGAGAAATGAGACAATTTGGGTTGAAATGTCAAAGATTGAGGAGATTTGCACATGGAGTCCTTATACTTCCCATAGTGAATAAGTAAGTCATCAACTTCCAAACTAATCTATTTAAATTCCTCACATAAATCCAATAATAAAATTAACCCCAAAAAAAATATTTAGTCCAAATAAATCCTTATTGATATTGACTTTGACAATTCAACCATTGACTTGGACTAATTAAAAAATGGGTTGTAACAATCTTACCTCCTTAAAAGAATTTCGTCCTCGAAATTCGATGAACACCTGGCTAATCAGTAAATAGATGAGGATATTGAGCACGCATCTGTTCCTCATCTTCCCATGTAGCCTCCTCTATCATCTGATTTTCCCATAATACTTTTACCAACAAAATTGCTTTACCTCGGTGAACCTGCTCCTTTCTGTCTAAAATCCCCACTGGCTTTACTTCATAAGTCAAATTTTCTTTCAACTGAACTGGTTGAGACTCTAGAACATGAGACGGATCAGTGATATACTTACGAAGCATAGAAACATGAAAAACATCATGGATCCTGGATAATTCATCTGGCAAATCTAATCGATATGCAACTGGACCAATCCGCTCCGTAATCTGATAAGGTCCAATAAATCGTGGACTCAACTTTCCTCGTTTGCCAAACCTCAACACTCCTTTCCAAGGTGACAATTTCAAAAATACTTCATCACCAACTGCAAATTCAAGATCTTTCCTGCGCCTATCCGCATAGCTTTTCTGTCTGTCTTGTGCTATCTTCAAATTTTCTCTAATCCTTTTTACATTTTCTGTAGTCATTTGAACCAATTCAGGACCTACTAACTTTCTTTCACCAACTTCATCCCAACATACTGGCGTTCTGCATTTTCTACCATACAAAGCTTCAAAAGGAGCCATTGCTATACTGGAGTGGTAACTGTTGTTGTAAGCAAACTCCATTAAAGACAAGTGGGTATCCCAGCTACCTTTGAACTCTAAAACACAGGCTCTTAACATATCTTCAAGAGTCTGTATGGTCCTCTCTGACTGGCCATCTGTCTGAGGATGAAAAGCTGTACTAAAATGTAGTTTAGTACCCATGGCTCCCTGCAAACTAGGCCAAAATTTAGAGGTAAATCGAGGATCTCTATCCGATACAATAGACACTGGCGCACCATATAAGCTAACAATCTCATCAACATACAATTTTGCCAACTTACTTAAGGAATAAGTGGCTTTTATTGGCAAAAATCTGGCAGTCTTGGTCAAACGATCCACAATCACCCAAACACCATCATGACCATTCTGAGTACGAGGAAGACCAAACAAGAAATCCATGGTAATGTGTTCCCACTTCCATTCTGGAATAGGCAAAGGTTGTAGAAATCCAGCTGTTTTCTGACGATCCGGTTTCACCTGTTGACACACCAGGCATTTAGATACAAATTCTGCTATATCTCTTTTCATGCCATTCCACCAATAATGCTCTTTCAATGTATGATACATCTTAGTACTGCCTGGGTGCATTGCATAAGCAGCACTGTGCGCCTCTTCTAAGATCTCTCTCTTCAATTCTGCAACATTTGGAACACACAACCTGTTTCCCATAACCAACATACCATCACTCCTAATTGCATAGTCTGTTCTTAATCCAGCGCTAACTTCGGCTTTCAATGTTCTCAGTGTCAGATCTTGAGATTGGGCTAATCCAATCCTGTCCACCAGAGTAGGTCTCACCTGAAAATGAGCTAATACCGCCCCTGAAGTAGTAGCTGACAATCGAGCATGTAACTTCCTGAACTCACACAACAAACCAGCATATACTGCATTGGATTGAGAGGAAGAACTAGTCTTTCTGCTAAGAGCATCTGCAACTACATTAGCTTTCCCTGGATGGTAGTCAATCTTGCAATCATAGTCTTTTATCAACTCCAACCATCTTCTTTGTCTCAGGTTCAATTCTTTTTGATCAAAGATATACTTCAAACTTTTATGATCGGTAAATATCTGACATTTCTCACCGTACAAATAATGCCTCCAAATTTTCAATGCTAACACTACTGCAGCTAACTCCAAATCATGTGTTGGATAGTTTAACTCATGCTTCTTCAATTGTCTTGAAGCATAAGCTATAACCTTTCCATTTTGCATCAAGACACAACCCAAACCTTGGCGTGAAGCATCGCTATACACTGTAAACTCTTCACCTGGTGAAGGAAGAGTAAGTACAGGAGCAGAAACCAATCTATTCTTCAATCCTTGAAAACTCTTCTCGCATTGCTCAGACCACACAAATTTAGAGTTCTTCCGAGTCAGGCTAGTCAAGGGAAGGGCAATTTTGGAAAATCCCTCTATAAATCGACGGTAATAACCTGCTAGCCCCAGGAAACTCCGTACTTCTGTAACATTAGTAGGGCGTTCCCATTTAGTCACAGCCTCAATTTTTACAGGATCTACATAGATGCCTTCTGCTGAGATAACATGACCCAGAAACATAACTTTATCCAACCAAAATTCACATTTGCTGAACTTAGCATACAACTGCTTATCTCGCAAAGTCTGCAAAATAATCCTCAAATGCTCAACATGTTCATCACGACTGCGAGAATAGACCAATATATCATCAATGAAGACAATAACAAATTTATCCAGATATGGATGAAGCACCCTATTCATCAAGTCCATAAATGCAGCTGGAGCATTAGTTAATCCAAACGGCATCACCAAAAATTCATAATGGCCATATCGAGACCTGAAAGCAGTCTTTGGTACATCCACATCTCTAATTCTAAGTTGATGATACCCCGAACGCAAATCAATCTTTGAAAATACCGAGGCTCCTCGAAGTTGATCAAACAGATCGTCAATGCGGGGTAGAGGGTACTTATTGCGAATAGTCACCTTATTCAACTGTCTATAGTCGATACACAATCTCATAGTACCATCCTTCTTCTTCACAAATAAAACAGGTGCTCCCCAAGGGGATACACTGGGTCTAATGAAACCCTTATCAACCAAGTCTTGTAATTGTACCTTTAATTCCATCAACTCTTTCGGTGCCATTCGATAAGGTGCCTGCGAAATAGGTGCTGTCCCGGGGATCAAATCAATAGAAAACTCGATCTCCCTGTCTGGGGGTAATCCCGGAAGGTCTTCTGGAAAGACATCGGGAAAATCTCGCACAACTGATATATCATCTATATTCAGTTTAGTGATCTGAGTATCAATCACATGAGCCAAATATGCATGGCAACCCTTTTTGAGCATTCTCCGGGCATCTAGGACAGATATCACACAAGATGGCAAAATTCTGCGCTCTCCAATGAGGACAATTTCTAACTCTCCTGGACTTCTAAATACCACTTCCTTGCGAAAACAATCAACTGAAGCATGATATTTAGATAGAAAGTCCATCCCCAAAATAACATCAAAATCGTGAATATCGAGTAGGATTAGATCTGCTTTCAACTCATGATCGTTCACTCTAATCCCACAATTTTTAAATACCCGATCAGCTAAAAGTGAGTCCCCTAAAGGAGTCGCTACTACCAATTCACTATCTAAAGACTCTGACATCTGATCAGCATAGCTAGCAAGTACATGAGAAATAAAGGAATGGGTAGCACCCGAATCAATTAAACAACGAGCATTTCTACCAAAAATAGATAACATACCCACTACCATATCTGGTGACTCTTCTGCTTCCTGCTGCGTCATAGCAAAAACTTTGCCCTGGGTCTTGGATCGACTCGCTTGAGCTCCTTGTCTAGAAGCACTGCCCCTAGCAACATTAGGTTGAGCGCCTCCTGTCGACCCTGCTGATGTAGCTCTCTGATCTCGGTTCTGTCTAGCTGTACCGATCCCTGGCTGAGGAAAAACCGTCTGAGTAACTCCAATCTGCTGAGATCGAGCTGGACAATCTTTCCTCATGTGTCCCATCTGACCACACTGGTAACAAACTCCAGCTCCTCTAAGGCACTCGCCTGGATGAAACTTCCCACAAGACTGGCACTGTGGAAAGCTACGATGATCAGAACCCTCATTCTGCCTCACACTCTGATTTCTCTGTGTAGAACCCTGAAAACGAGAATGACTCCCGGTACGTCGTTGTACCGAACCCTGACTATGGCCTGATCCCTGGCTAGACCCAGAACTACGAGACTTAGATTTAAAACCGCTAGAGTTAGCAACACTAGGCCAAAAACCTTTTCTGTTCTTTTTAAACCTTTCTCCAGAAGTTCCTGTTTGACTGTTACCACTTCGGAAGGTCATCTGTGCTCCCTGACTTTGTCCCTCTAGAATAGCTGTCTCAACCCTTAACGCTGCCTCTACCAACAAGCCGAAATTGCGATGCCCATGAGCAGTAACCATAGGCCGAATATCTGCTCTCAATCCTTGTTCGAACCGTCTACACCTATCTCTCTCCTCCGCAACCATTGCATTGGCATACTTTGACAGTTCTACAAACCTCACATGGTGATACGCAACCGACATGGATCCCCGAACCAATCTCGTAAATTCATTACGTTTTGCATCCCGATAAAATGGAGGATAGTACGTTTCATAGAAAGCTTCCCCGAAATTAGTCCAAGTGATGACACTAGGATGCGGATATCGACATCGAAACGAAATCCACCAATCGCACTCCCCCTTCAATAAGAATACAGCTAGGCGTAATTTTTTATCATCTGAACATTCCATCACATCAAATATACTTTCCAAAGTCTTCATCCAGAGTTCAGCATCGGCTGGATTAGATGTACCCATAAAAAATTTCCTCCCAAGTTTCATAGCCCTCTCAATAGAGTTATCTCTGTCAGCATTGGGTAGAAGGGAAGAAATAGCTGCAACTAGTCTATCGGTGACAGGGTCAGGTTGCACCTGAGACTGATGAACAGATTCTGCGGCCCCACTGGCCCCTCCAACATGTCCTCCCTCAGGAGCATCATGAGCTTGAGACACTGGATTTTGTCGCCTGCGAGTTCTGCCACCACCACGCATGACTCACCTACAATAATGTATGATATATGAACATCAAATACATGCAGTGTTACCTATACACTCTAAAACCATGCTCTGATACCAATTTACACGACCCCGTCTCGAGTCACCCTAGTGGACCCAGACGTGACGTGCGCCGATGATGAGTTCCAACTAAATGCTGGACCCACCACCAAGGCCACATAGACTGTTCTACGACTGTTTGACTATGTAGTGAATGCAATATTTTTGTAAAAATTTTGGCAGAGTTTCCCCTGAAAATAGAACAAAACCAACCTGAAAATTTACAAAAGACCCCATACAATAATCAATATCAACATTTTGGGAACCACCAAAACTATCAATACCACCACAACTAAAATCAATATGAAATTAAACTTGAGTGAACACTTCTATTACAAAACAACATGTCTACATGCATGCATTACAATGATGAAGCAACCCATCGACAAAGTGAACATTACACAAAATATTAGACCAAGTGTTTTATGACATAAGTTCCCAATTAAACATTTACATGCTAGATATGGTTAAAAATCATGCAACCTAATGATGGGTAGTCAGGCTCTGAACTTCAACGAGCTTTCCGGTATCTCAAATTCAGCGGCCTCCGATAGGAAAAACATGACAAAATATATGAGTTTGTAACTCGGTGAGTGGATAGTTCGCAAATACATATACTTTTTCCATTTATACATTTTTACCGAAAAATCGATTTATTATTCTTAAAGTATTTAAGAAATTCGATAATTTCTTTTAAAGCTGAAACATGCTAAAATCATAAAATTCATACTATTTATTCGAATAACCAACTGTAAAAATATGCCAAGTATAGACAATCTGGTATCAACATAATTATGTGTAAAACTGTCGTTTCTATAAGTTGAAATTGTATTTCTGTAATTGAAATAACTGAATTCTATATTCTGAAATGAACTATTATCTGATATTTGAAAATCTGTAAATCTAAAACTGAATGAATATAAATGATACACTAAATAATCACACCAAGAAATACCCAATGAATAGCCTTACTCATGTACAGAGTAATCTCGATGTACAAGGCAAAACCATTCAAATCTGATAATCTGATAAACTGGTCATACGTACGCAGAGCTGCCCAAAGGCTAATCACCCTAATACACGGCCCAAAGCCTATATGTGTACGAGAGTGGGTCCCAAAGACCTCTGATAATCTGGTCATACACCGTGGAAACACATTCACATCGGTGCGAGAGCGGGTAAAATCACATGGGTACTTTCCGATGGTTTTAAAATAACTGTAAATATGCTGAAATATATAACATGAATAACATGCTAGAGAAATAATTTCAATGAACTAGATTTAACTTTACAAAAGTAAAGTGACTACAAAAATCCATTTGATTTTGGAAATCATGCCGTCAAATCAAATATAGGTAATAATTAACTTTCGGATGTAGTACATATTTAATAATTATTTATTTCTGAAAAATAAGGTTTTCCACTCACAAAAAAAACGAGCTACAAGCTAGGTGGTCGATAAGCGTTTCCAATTTGTTCATCACCACCTGAAATATGATATGAATAGCCAATTAGCCACTGACGAACCAAGACCTATAATATCGAAAGCAATAATGATAAAACTAAACTTCCTCAACACATGACTACATCTCCCACATAAATCATTAAATCCAATGAAACTGATAACACTTTCTAGTTCCATCACTAGCTTGCCATTTATCAAATTACTTCCATCACAACCATAAAAATAAATATTCATCTTCCCTTAAGTGAAAACTTGAAATCATAGTTCCATCATAACTTTGACACCTTGTTCCATTAATACATTTCTCCAAGTGAGCATTACACCCAAATAATAATTTCTCCAACAATGTATTCAAAATACCAAACTTAGAATTTCTAGGATTTGCCAAAATTGATAGAACTTACCATGAATCAAAAGGGAAGCTAACCAAACACGAAACTTGAGCTAGAAATCAAACTTTTCTCCCTCCCATAAGCACTTTCGGACCATATAAACCCTAGAAATCAACATAATTAATTTCGGCCTCATGAAAATAAATGAATAAATCGAACCCAAAAATTGAAGAAATCAATTCTTACCTTTCTTTCCTCCTTTTTCCTTTTCTTTCTTCCCTTTTTCTTCCCCTTTTTCTCCTTCTTTTTCCTCCCTTTTTTCCTTATTTTATCTCCCTTCTCGGCAGCTTCAGTTCTGTGCGTGAGTGAGTGAGAGAAATGAGACAATTTGGGTTGAAATGTCAAAGATTGAGGAGATTTGCACATGGAGTCCTTATACTTCCCATAGTGAATAAGTAAGTCATCAACTTCCAAACTAATCTATTTAAATTCCTCACATAAATCCAATAATAAAATTAACCCCAAAAAAAATATTTAGTCCAAATAAATCCTTATTGATATTGACTTTGACAATTCAACCATTGACTTGGACTAATTAAAAATGGGTTGTAACAATCTTACCTCCTTAAAAGAATTTCGTCCTCGAAATTCGATGAACACCTGGCTAATCAGTAAATAGATGAGGATATTGAGCACGCATCTGTTCCTCATCTTCCCATGTAGCCTCCTCTATCATCTGATTTTCCCATAATACTTTTACCAACGAAATTGCTTTACCTCGGTGAACCTGCTCCTTTCTGTCTAAAATCTCCACTGGCTTTACTTCATAAGTCAAATTTTCTTTCAACTGAACTGGTTGAGACTCTAGAACATGAGACGGATCAGTGATATACTTACGAAGCATAGAAACATGAAAAACATCATGGATCCTGGATAATTCATCTGGCAAATCTAATCGATATGCAACTGGACCAATCCGCTCCGTAATCTGATAAGGTCCAATAAATCGTGGACTCAACTTTCCTCGTTTGCCAAACCTCAACACTCCTTTCCAAGGTGACAATTTCAAAAATACTTCATCACCAACTGCAAATTCAAGATCTTTCCTGCGCCTATCTGCATAGCTTTTCTGTCTGTCTTGTGCTATCTTCAAATTTTCTCTAATCCTTTTTACATTTTCTGAAGTCATTTGAACCAATTCAGGACCTACTAACTTTCTTTCACCAACTTCATCCCAACATACTGGCGTTCTGCATTTTCTACCATACAAAGCTTCAAAAGGAGCCATTGCTATACTGGAGTGGTAACTGTTGTTGTAAGCAAACTCCATTAAAGACAAGTGGGTATCCCAGCTACCTTTGAACTCTAAAACACAGGCTCTTAACATATCTTCAAGAGTCTGTATGGTCCTCTCTGACTGGCCATCTGTCTGAGGATGAAAAGCTGTACTAAAATGTAGTTTAGTACCCATGGCTCCCTGCAAACTAGGCCAAAATTTAGAGGTAAATCGAGGATCTCTATCCGATACAATAGACACTGGCGCACCATATAAGCTAACAATCTCATCAACATACAATTTTGCCAACTTACTCAAGGAATAAGTGGCTTTTATTGGCAAAAATCTGGCAGTCTTGGTCAAACGATCCACAATCACCCAAACACCATCATGACCATTCTGAGTACGAGGAAGACCAAACAAGAAATCCATGGTAATGTGTTCCCACTTCCATTCTGGAATAGGCAAAGGTTGAAGAAATCCAGCTGTTTTCTGACGATCCGGTTTCACCTGTTGACACACCAGGCATTTAGATACAAATTCTGCTATATCTCTTTTCATGCCATTCCACCAATAATGCTCTTTCAATGTATGATACATCTTAGTACTGCCTGGGTGCATTGCATAAGCAGCACTGTGCGCCTCTTCTAAGATCTCTCTCTTCAATTCTGCAACATTTGGAACACACAACCTGTTTCCCATAACCAACATACCATCACTCCTAATTGCATAGTCTGTTCTTAATCCAGCGCTAACTTCGGCTTTCAATGTTCTCAGTGTCAGATCTTGAGATTGGGCTAATCCAATCCTGTCCACCAGAGTGGGTCTCACCTGAAAATGAGCTAATACCGCCCCTGAAGTAGTAGCTGACAATCGAGCATGTAACTTCCTGAACTCACACAACAAACCAGCATATACTGCATTGGATTGAGAGGAAGAACTAGTCTTTCTGCTAAGAGCATCTGCAACTACATTAGCTTTCCCTGGATGGTAGTCAATCTTGCAATCATAGTCTTTTATCAACTCCAACCATCTTCTTTGTCTCAGGTTCAATTCTTTTTGATCAAAGATATACTTCAAACTTTTATGATCAGTAAATATCTGACATTTCTCACCGTACAAATAATGCCTCCAAATTTTCAATGCTAACACTACTGCAGCTAACTCCAAATCATGTGTTGGATAGTTTAACTCATGCTTCTTCAATTGTCTTGAAGCATAAGCTATAACCTTTCCATTTTGCATCAAGACACAACCCAAACCTTGGCGTGAAGCATCGCTATACACTGTAAACTCTTCACCTGGTGAAGGAAGAGTAAGTACAGAGCGAGAAACCAATCTATTCTTCAATCCTTGAAAACTCTTCTCGCATTGCTCAGACCACACAAATTTAGAGTTCTTCCGAGTCAGGCTAGTCAAGGGAAGGGCAATTTTGGAAAATCCCTCTATAAATCGACGGTAATAACCTGCTAGCCCCAGGAAACTCCGTACTTCTGTAACATTAGTAGGGCGTTCCCATTTAGTCACAGCCTCAATTTTTACAGGATCTACATAGATGCCTTCTGCTGAGATAACATGACCCAGAAACATAACTTTATCCAACCAAAATTCACATTTGCTGAACTTAGCATACAACTGCTTATCTCGCAAAGTCTGCAAAATAATCCTCAAATGCTCAACATGTTCATCACGACTGCGAGAATAGACCAATATATCATCAATGAAGACAATAACAAATTTATCCAGATATGGATGAAGCACCCTATTCATCAAGTCCATAAATGCATTTTGGAGCATTAGTTAATCCAAACGGCATCACC
Source organism: Fraxinus americana (assembly GCA_035079005.1). Classification (NCBI taxonomy): domain Eukaryota; kingdom Viridiplantae; phylum Streptophyta; class Magnoliopsida; order Lamiales; family Oleaceae; genus Fraxinus; species Fraxinus americana. The sequence goes on along the minus strand of CM068715.1, from coordinate 14,563,961 downwards.
AAAAATTCATAATGGCCATATCGAGACCTGAAAGCAGTCTTTGGTACATCCACATCTCTAATTCTAAGTTGATGATACCCCGAACGCAAATCAATCTTTGAAAATACCGAGGCTCCTCGAAGTTGATCAAACAGATCGTCAATGCGGGGTAGAGGGTACTTATTGCGAATAGTCACCTTATTCAACTGTCTATAGTCGATACACAATCTCATAGTACCATCCTTCTTCTTCACAAATAAAACAGGTGCTCCCCAAGGGGATACACTGGGTCTAATGAAACCCTTATCAACCAAGTCTTGTAATTGTACCTTTAATTCCATCAACTCTTTCGGTGCCATTCGATAAGGTGCCTGCGAAATAGGTGCTGTCCCGGGGATCAAATCAATAGAAAACTCGATCTCCCTGTCTGGGGGTAATCCCGGAAGGTCTTCTGGAAAGACATCGGGAAAATCTCGCACAACTGATATATCATCTATATTCAGTTTAGTGATCTGAGTATCAATCACATGAGCCAAATATGCATGGCAACCCTTTTTGAGCATTCTCCGGGCATCTAGGACAGATATCACACAAGATGGCAAAATTCTCGCGCTCTCCAATGAGGACAATTTCTAACTCTCCTGGACTTCTAAATACCACTTCCTTGCGAAAACAATCAACTGAAGCATGATATTTAGATAGAAAGTCCATCCCCAAAATAACATCAAAATCGTGAATATCGAGTAGGATTAGATCTGCTTTCAACTCATGATCGTTCACTCTAATCCCACAATTTTTAAATACCCGATCAGCTAAAAGTGAGTCCCCTAAAGGAGTCGCTACTACCAATTCACTATCTAAAGACTCTGACATCTGATCAGCATAGCTAGCAAGTACATGAGAAATAAAGGAATGGGTAGCACCCGAATCAATTAAACAACGAGCATTTCTACCAAAAATAGATAACATACCCACTACCATATCTGGTGACTCTTCTGCTTCCTGCTGCGTCATAGCAAAAACTTTGCCCTGGGTCTTGGATCGACTCGCTTGAGCTCCTTGTCTAGAAGCACTGCCCCTAGCAACATTAGGTTGAGCGCCTCCTGTCGACCCTGCTGATGTAGCTCTCTGATCTCGGTTCTGTCTAGCTGTACCGATCCCTGGCTGAGGAAAAACCGTCTGAGTAACTCCAATCTGCTGAGATCGAGCTGGACAATCTTTCCTCATGTGTCCCATCTGACCACACTGGTAACAAACTCCAGCTCCTCTAAGGCACTCGCCTGGATGAAACTTCCCACAAGACTGGCACTGTGGAAAGCTACGATGATCAGAACCCTCATTCTGCCTCACACTCTGATTTCTCTGTGTAGAACCCTGAAAACGAGAATGACTCCCGACTGGCTGTTGTACCGAACCCTGACTATGGCCTGATCCCTGGCTAGACCCAGAACTACGAGACTTAGATTTAAAACCGCTAGAGTTAGCAACACCAGGCCAAAAACCTTTTCTGTTCTTTTTAAACCTTTCTCCAGAAGTTCCTGTTTGACTGTTACCACTTCGGAAGGTCATCTGTGCTCCCTGACTTTGTCCCTCTAGAATAGCTGTCTCAACCCTTAACGCTGCCTCTACCAACAAGCCGAAATTGCGATGCCCATGAGCAGTAACCATAGGCCGAATATCTGCTCTCAATCCTTGTTCGAACCGTCTACACCTATCTCTCTCCTCCGCAACCATTGCATTGGCATACTTTGACAGTTCTACAAACCTTACATGGTATTCTGCAACCGACATGGATCCCTGAACCAATCTCAGAAATTCATTCTGTTTTGCATCCTGATAAAATGGAGGATAGTACGTTTCATAGAAAGCTTCCCTGAAATTAGTCCAAGTGATGACACTAGGATCTGGATATCGACATCGAAACGAAATCCACCAATCAGCAGCTCCCCCCTTCAATAAGAATACAGCTAGGCGTAATTTTTTATCATCTGAACATTCCATCACATCAAATATACTTTCCAAAGTCTTCATCCAGAGTTCAGCATCGGCTGGATTAGATGTACCCATAAAAAATTTCGCCCCAAGTTTCATAGCCCTCTCAATAGAGTTATCTCTGTCAGCATTGGGTAGAAGGGAAGAAATAGCTGCAACTAGTCTATCGGTGACAGGGTCAGGTTGCACCTGAGACTGATGAACAGATTCTGCGGCCCCACTGGCCCCTCCAACATGTCCTCCCTCAGGAGCATCATGAGCTTGAGACACTGGATTTTGTCGCCTGCGAGTTCTGCCACCACCACGCATGACTCACCTACAATAATGTATGATATATGAACATCAAATACATGCAGTGTTACCTATACACTCTAAAACCATGCTCTGATACCAATTTACACGACCCCGTCTCGAGTCACCCTAGTGGACCCAGACGTGACGTGCGCCGATGATGAGTTCCAACTAAATGCTGGACCCACCACCAAGGCCACATAGACTGTTCTACGACTGTTTGACTATGTAGTGAATGCAATATTTTTGTAAAAATTTTGGCAGAGTTTCCCCTGAAAATAGAACAAAACCAACCTGAAAATTTACAAAAGACCCCATACAATAATCAATATCAACATTTTGGGAACCACCAAAACTATCAATACCACCACAACTAAAATCAATATGAAATTAAACTTGAGTGAACACTTCTATTACAAAACAACATGTCTACATGCATGCATTACAATGATGAAGCAACCCATCGACAAAGTGAACATTACACAAAATATTAGACCAAGTGTTTTATGACATAAGTTCCCAATTAAACATTTACATGCTAGATATGGTTAAAAATCATGCAACCTAATGATGGGTAGTCAGGCTCTGAACTTCAACAGGCTTTCCAGGTATCTCAAATTCAGCGGCCTCCTGATAGGAAAAACATGACAAAATATATGAGTTTGTAACTCAGTGAGTGGATAGTTCGCAAATACATATACCTTTTCCAATTATACATTTTTACTGAAAAATCTGATTTATTATTCTTAAAGTATTTAAGAAATTCTGATAATTTCTTTTATAACTGAAACATGCTAAAATCATAAAATTCATACTATTTATTCTGAATAACCAACTGTAAAAATATGCCAAGTATAGACAATCTGGTATCAACATAATTATGTGTAAAACTGTCGTTTCTATAAGTTGAAATTGTATTTCTGTAATTGAAATAACTGAATTCTATATTCTGAAATGAACTATTATCTGATATTTGAAAATCTGTAAATCTAAAACTGAATGAATATAAATGATACACTAAATAATCACACCAAGAAATACCCAATGAATAGCCTTACTCATGTACAGAGTAATCTCGATGTACAAGGCAAAACCATTCAAATCTGATAATCTGATAAACTGGTCATACGTACGCAGAGCTGCCCCAAAGGCTAATCACCCTAATACACGGCCCAAAGCCTATATGTGTACGAGAGTGGGTCCCAAAGACCTCTGATAATCTGGTCATACACCGTGGAAACACATTCACATCAGTGCAGAGCGGGTAAAATCACATGGGTACTTTCCGATGGTTTTAAAATAACTGTAAATATGCTGAAATATATAACATGAATAACATGCTAGAGAAATAATTTCAATGAACTAGATTTAACTTTACAAAAGTAAAGTGACTACAAAAATCCATTTGATTTTGGAAATCATGCCGTCAAATCAAATATAGGTAATAATTAACTTTCGGATATAGTACATATTTAATAATTATTTATTTCTGAAAAATAAGGTTTTCCACTCACAAAAAAAACGAGCTACAAGCTAGACTGGCTGATAAGCGTTTCCAATTTGTTCATCACCACCTGAAATATGATATGAATAGCCAATTAGCCACTGACGAACCAAGACCTATAATATCGAAAGCAATAATGATAAAACTAAACTTCCTCAACACATGACTACATCTCCCACATAAATCATTAAATCCAATGAAACTGATAACACTTTCTAGTTCCATCACTAGCTTGCCATTTATCAAATTACTTCCATCACAACCATAAAAATAAATATTCATCTTCCCTTAAGTGAAAACTTGAAATCATAGTTCCATCATAACTTTGACACCTTGTTCCATTAATACATTTCTCCAAGTGAGCATTACACCCAAATAATAATTTCTCCAACAATGTATTCAAAATACCAAACTTAGAATTTCTAGGGTTTGCCAAAATTGATAGAACTTACCATGAATCAAAAGGGAAGCTAACCAAACACGAAACTTGAGCTAGAAATCAAACTTTTCTCCCTCCCATAAGCACTTTCGGACCATATAAACCCTAGAAATCAACATAATTAATTTCGGCCTCATGAAAATAAATGAATAAATCGAACCCAAAAATTGAAGAAATCAATTCTTACCTTTCTTTCCTCCTTTTTCCTTTTCTTTCTTCCCTTTTTCTTCCCCTTTTTCTCCTTCTTTTTCCTCCCTTTTTTCCTTATTTTATCTCCCTTCTCAGCCTTCAGATTAAATGCGTGAGTGAGTGAGAGAAATGAGACAATTTGGGTTGAAATGTCAAAGATTGAGGAGATTTGCACATGGAGTCCTTATACTTCCCATAGTGAATAAGTAAGTCATCAACTTCCAAACTAATCTATTTAAATTCCTCACATAAATCCAATAATAAAATTAACCCCAAAAAAAATATTTAGTCCAAATAAATCCTTATTGATATTGACTTTGACAATTCAACCATTGACTTGGACTAATTAAAAAATGGGTTGTAACACTTATCTTATTGAGTAGTGGTTGCTCGATGATTGCATTGTAGGCCATGGGTGTTTGGACTACTTGAAGGCCATGATCTTTGTCGCCTATTTTGGATCTGAGCAAAAAGGGCTGAGAAGATCGACAATGCCCTCAGGTATGATCACTACTATCCACGCATCCCCTAAGGGGGGTTTTCAATAGTTTGAGGTGATCTACTGGAATTTCCATCTTGGAAAAGGCGTCTGGGATAATATATTAGTTGTACTCCCATTGTTTAACAAGATTCTTTTAAAGTCGAAGTTGGCAATGATCATCATCACGACCATGATATTGTCATACAGGGTTGAAATTTCCTAGCCTGATTTCTGTTTTTTTAATTGGCCGAACACATTTCTTGTTAAAGAAAGATTTCTGGTCTTGGTCACATCATATCAACATCCAAATTTGAAGTGGAGAAATTGAATGGCAAGAATTATTTCAACCTATGGAGGGAGAAGATGATGGCACATTTTGGTAATCTTGGATTGGAAGAAGTCTTGAAAGAAAAATCTGGAATTGAGGCTTCAAACCAGGCTGACACGTTGAAGAAGGCAAGAAATATCATCATCCTTAGCCTCTCTGATACAGTTCTAAAGAAGGTAATCAAGGAAAAGATGGCCTCTGAAGTGTGGAAAAAACTGGAAGATCTCTACTTGATCAAAGCTTTGCCAAACCGGATCTACTTGACGCACAAGTTCTGCAGCTTCAAGATGATGAATCAAAGTCAATTGATGAGAATATTGATGAGTTTAAAAAGCTGGTTTCAGACCTGGAGAATCTGGAAATCAAGATTGATGAAGAAGATTTCCTTTTCAATTCTTTGCCCCCAGCCTATGATCATCTAAGGGACAACATCAAATATAGCGAGGAATCCTTGACCCTTAAAGAAGTTTCCGCAACAGCCTACTTAAAGGAATTGGATTTGAAGTTGAATGGAAATCTTGCCAAGAGGAATGGAGAAGTGCTAAATGTGCAAGAAAGAAAGGAAAAGAAAGTGTACTGGTTTTGTCATCAAGAATGGCACTTTAAGAAGAATTATCCACAAAGAAACAAGAGGTGGATGAAGTAAGGAAACAACAAGCAAGATGGAGAGAGTGTGCAAATACGTTTGGAGGCTATGAGGTTGGTGAAGTGCTTGCTGTAACAAGAGCCCTAGACCAATGTGTAGATTATGGACACAGGTTGTTCATTTCATATGACGCCAAGAAAGGAATTTTTCATGGAGTACAAACCAGTTGCTGAAAGTAAAGTGCTAATGGCAAATGATAATACATGTGAAGTACTTGGTGTTGGTTCTGTCAAGCTAAAATTGTGGGATGGTTCATCAAGGTCCTAGGTGGAGTGAGGCATGTACCATGCCTAGAAAGAAATCTGATCTCACTGGGAGCACTTGACAAATCTTGTTGTATGTACAAAGCTCAAGGTAGAGTGTTAAAGGTGACTGAAAATTCAGTGGTGGTCATGAAATGAGTGCCACAACAAGGCATCTATGTTTTTGTGGTTGTTTTGCTAAATTTGGTTGGAATCTTAAGGGGTAACTCGGGAATGAAAAGTAAGAGAAAGTGAGATTAGGAAGAGTGGTAAAACTCTTGCAAATTTGGGTAAAAATCTTTCTGATGATTTCTAGTTTGTAAATCATGTAAAGTCTTGGATGAATAAAGACTAAGAAAGATCATTCTACCTATTTTAACTCTATTATTTTCTTGCTGCTTATCAATCCTGTTCTGCTGGTTTTTCTTGAATCTGTTTTCTTCTCCATGCCAAGTCTACTAGTTCATATGTGCCTCCATTAATTTTGCATTAACTTTAGGATATAAAGAAGTCATTAAAGTCCCAACAAAGAAGATATCCGCCACTCAAACTCGAACCGAGATGCTCTAGAACTTTTTTCGAAGAGTAGCGTATCTACCAATTTCACCTTAATGTTGAGCTTTGGTCATATTAATTGCTGCTACGTCAGTGTTGGGATGAATACTATCGATTCAATAGTTGAGTCAATGTCGCTACTTGTCAAAATAGCTCCTTGAATGTCCTAAGAGAAATAGCTGTAGCTGGAGTGTCCTTGGGAGAAGGTGGAATCGAAGCGGATAAACTTGATGGCGAATATCTTGAATGCATATTCACCATGACTTTTGGTATCGCTTCCACAAATTACACCAATGATGCTATCAAAACTCACACACATATGAAGATACAAGCCAGAAGATAAAGCTTGAGAATGAATAGAACTTTCGAAATTTGAAACAAAGGCATCAAGGTATATCATCGTCACCCCTCCGATTCTTAAGTAGTAGAAAAATGGAAAATGCTATGAATTGGGTTAATGTAAAACATACTTGAATAATGAACATGAACCTTGTATTATAGAATTAGGTGATACAATCGTGATAGGAATAGATCACCCGAGTATCCTATCTACTCAAGAGTTCATGATGACATAAAAGTTCTGCAATGAGCAGATATTAGAAATTCACTTAAACTATTGGACTATCGTGGTAAGACAGCATTACAATTGTAGTTATTGTGAGTCCTTCTAGGCTAACGAAACTTAAAGATAGACCATTATAAAGTCAAAATCATTTAAAGATGTCTTTGGACACAAGCTCGACGTCATGGATGTGCTTACTAGTGGTGGATTCGTCTAGACCTTGATGATGCTCAAGTCTAGGGAGACACCTCCAGAGATAATAACATTGTCGAGTGAGTCATCGGGGGTTAATATCGACATGACCATGGTTGTATTTAAATAGTACTCATCAATATTTCATTATATCTTTGTAATAGTGTGTGCTTCATGGTAACCTTCACATTCCTAAATCCTAATCCGATAGGGCCAAACAATCAGTGTGTGGTTGTAAATTGTAATGTTTTTGTGCATGTATCTAATGGCTGTTGGGCGTGCATGGTATGTAAAAAAAATTCATATTTCTCATTTTTTTTTTTTTTTTTGGTGGATCAAGCTATAAATTTTGAGATTTGGAAATTTGAGTTTTGGAAAATTATTTTACTAGTCGAAAATCTTCGAAGCACATCATTTTAGATATTCTCCAAAAGAACTAACCTTTTCAAGAGGAAGACTAGGAAAATCTCCGAAACGTATCTTTAAAAAAAAAATTAAATTCAGAATTTCTTCAAAAGACCTTTCTTCCACTTCAAAACATGTGGAGAAGGTGGATAAGCTAATTTAAATTCAAATGTCTACAATTCCAGAGATCAAGCATCCAAGACACTTGAAGTGACTCTAACTCCAAAAGTAAATAGTTTTAAGAATCGGGCATGAACGACTAATTTTTTTAAAGATTCCTCTTTCGGAATAGTTATTTGTACCTTATTTGATGTATCAAATTTCAATTTTAGGCTACCACTTCTCTCATACCCCATCAAAAGTGGTTGAGCCTAAGATTTCATATTTGTACCTTATTTGACGTATCAAACTTCAATTTCGAATTGAACATGTCCTCTAGAATTATGTTGCATGATTTCTATCGCAAGTCTACAATATCATGAACAAGTTATAAAATGAACATAAGATTTCAGATTATCGTTATCTAAATATTGGTTCTACTATTCCTAACATCTATTCGAATAAAAATAGTTAAAAGTGATTTTAATAATTTTCCTAAAAATATAAATCTAAGAAAACAATTAAAAAATAAAGAATTTTCCGATCTAAGAATTTGAACTAATTTTCTGAATTAAGGAATAACCCCCTTTATGATCTAAACAATGTCTAAGCCAATGTTTTTTGGGAGTTGGACTTCGAAAAGGACAAGAAATGATTAAGAAAAATGAAAAACAGAGAGAAAACCGAGTGAATGATCCTGAGAGGCGATGATCCGTTGTTTTCCCGGGCAAACAGGGAACTTCTATTGGACAGCCGTCGACTATTAATTTGTTTTTTCTTTTTCTTCATCCTTCATCCCTCATAGTCAATCAATTTGGTTCATGGTTCCACTTTTCATGCGACCTTTTAAGTTTTGAATAATGCTAAGTGTACACAATTTTTTACGCTTCTCTCACATGGAGGGGGGCCCACACATAATAAAATAATCGTGGACACCCCTCCATGTGAGAGAGGTGTAAAAGATTGTGTAAAAGTGTGTGTGTACATGTAGCATTACCCTTAAGTTTTTCGTCCACTTTTGGTTTTTATTCCTTCTAAACTTCAATTTCGATGCCGAAACATCTAACATCATCCTAATTAGTCCCTAAAACTTCATAATCATTCAAAAATTAGTTAGTGTCAAAGTTCTAAAAGTGTATAATTTAATCTCAATCTTTGCAAAAGTTGAATTTTAATCTCGAAATTTGCGATTTTCGTCCAATAACTCTCAATTTCCTTCCAATCACTCTCTTGCTATCCTATTAATATTTATTACTCTAAGTTCAATTTTTCTACAATTAACATAATTACATTAACTTAGTAGGTAGAAATCTGCTCAATTAGCCATAATAAATCACATTAAAAGCTTAGATTAGTATGTGAAAACACATTTATCAAGTTCTCAACCAATATTTTTATGTATGTTGTTTCTAAGTCTTTAAATATTGTGGGTTCATCTTTTGAAATTTTTTTGTCAATTGTCTCAAACTATTCAACTCATTCTTGTGGTTGTACCAGCCCTTTGATGTTCTCTCATATTTCTCTATTATATTAGATGCTGAATTTGTTGTGATTGACTCTCTACAAGCTAAGCAAGTCTATTGATAATAACATTGTGATTTTTATCTGGGACATGCCTCTTTTTATGGGGTTCCAGATCCACCATTGATGTTACCTCTTGTTCTCAACATAACTACATACTCGTTTACAAAAATCGTAATAAAGATTGACCAATATTATTCATGAAACAAGCAATGAGGAATGCATCAAAATAAAACTGATTGACATAGTTGTGCTCCTTCATATTCTGAGCTCATATATATGGACAATCTACATAATTGCAAAAATTGTGTTACTGTATCATTCTCTTTCACAGCCCCTTTATATAGATAATTGTTATACACACACACACGTGTAGATATAGAAATTGACAACTTGACATATGCAAGTATTTTTTTTTTTTTTTCATATGATTTTAAAACAATAAAAAATTGAATAATCATTTCGCAGTAAAAGCCCTACATAATTAGATGATCACTCGTAATATTCTTATAATAATCATGACCAAACGCATTTACACTAAAGTTACAAAATTATTTACAATACGATTATGGGGGTGTTTGGGATTGATTATCAAATTCTACAGTAAATCAATTCTCATTTTCAACCACATATTTTTCAATAAAATAATATTTTCCATCACATCAATAATTTTTTCTTCTTTTTTCAACCACACATTTCTCATCATATCACTATTCAAAAATCAATTCTTCCCCCAAAAATTCCTCCCAAACAAGCTCTATATCAGTCATATATAGTACAAAATCCAAAAACATGGGCTAAAATATTGCACAGAACATTTCCAAAATAAGTCGCAGGTCGTCATCTGTGTACATTGACCCTCGGAATCTAGTATGAGTTGCAACAGCTAGCCATGTTATCTACCAGCCTTTTTGACATTTTTGGTAATGAAAATTTCATTATCTTCAAATCAAGAAGTTCATCCATGATTTTGAGACTTCAGAGCTTAAGAATGTGTAGTCCTTCTCTTCAAGTTCCTTAAAAAATAGAAGACCCTTCTTTTGAACTTGTCCTTTGTTTGACATGACCTCGGACTTTGGCTTCAAACTTGAAATGAACTTTTTCGGAAGATGATCTTTATGGGTCCTTGGCTTCTTGGGACTTACCTGGCTTACTGTCCTTCTTTACTTCTTTATTAGAATCTTTCTCGTTACGTCGATCACTTGATAAGTAACTTTCATGCTTTGATCTAGAGGTCTATATTATGAATGTGTGGCCAACTTTTCGAAAGAGGGAACCATATTCACTTGGAGTATAGGTAATCCCCAATGCATGCCTTGCTTATACATATGAATAGAGGATACTTCAATAATGCGTTCTTTACAGTTAAGAACGAGGTTTCTCCAACGTTCTATATACTCTACGATCAGCTTCTCTTTGCTATGTTTTACCTTTAAAATTTTTAGAATGCTAACTGTGTGCTAATACTACAAAAGTGTATCTAGAACACTCGCTTAAGTTGATCCCAACTAATAACTGATCTAGTCAATAAGTTTGTGTGCCATTCAAATATTGTGCCTCTGAGAGAGTATACAAATTGTTTCGCAATGTTGTCACTGTAGGTCAGTATTGGTACAAGTTTCAATGAGATTAGCTAGATTTATCTTTCAACTCCTTTCCATCAAAAGACTAGAACTTTAGGTGTTGTACATCCACTGCTTGTCAATTCGATGACTATAGTATTTGGCATAAACAAATGAAGACTGAGGTGAGCCACCATATTGGGCATGGATCATGTCAACAATCATGTGTTGGATTTATTGGACAAAAAGTGTCCCACACATAAATGAATGATGTTACACAATACATTTTGTACTACAGTTCGATCGTGCAAATTTTTTTCAATAGGAACTTTTAGACTTCTGAATCTTTAGTTTTGGAGGAGCTTGCATTTTCTAGATTGCCTTTCACCAACTTGCTATGCAACTTCAGTTAGTGCATGAATGCATCAATTTGTGCATTTTTTGTCTTCTAGCAACTTTGTCAACCTTTCAATAGCCAAAATCATTTGTTGGATTCGACCAACAAAGCATTGTGAATTTTTGTTATCATCACCAACTTGAAGGATTCTTTAGAGGAATTTTTGCTACCATCACCAACCTTTCAATAGTCAAAATAAGTGTTTGTGGTTAGCTAAGGCATGTAGTATGTAAATAAATATTATTTTTTTTATTATTATTCTGTTGTTTTTTGTGCAGACTTCTTTACATTAAACTCTCTAAATGACCTTTGTAGTGAACTTTTGACCGATGACTCCCAAATCAGATGACTATATGGCACAAGTTTTAGATACACTTGCACGTTTAATCATTCAAGTCATAAATGCTACAATGAGACAAAATTTTCCCCTTTTTTGCCATGACTAATGCTATACATCTCATTAAATATTCATTCTCAAAATCGACTTCTAATTTAAGATTTTCACCCAATTTTCACCTTATTAGTCATAGACAATCCACCCATTTATTATCTTCCCTTAATAAATCAATCACCCCCAAACTATGTTAAATTTGATCTAAGAATTGTATAATGTAGTAATTTTTTGGTTAGCATCTAGGTTGGACTATTTCAACTTATCAAGCATGTGAATCAACTCATTACTTAACTCTAAGCTATCACATGTGCAAATAGTATCAAATTTTATATGAATAAGCCTTAATTAATCTAAGCATATAATGTAATTACAATTTATAATTCAACACATAATTTCAAATATATTCATCATTATCGATAAGGCCGCCTAAAAGAAAATTAGAAAGAAGATATTTTTGAATATTCAAAATTTTTGCAATTTTTTTGTATTTTTTCTCATATATAATACAATAATAAGCACACAATCACACATAAATAATAAAGCTAACAACTCAATTTTTTCTCACCCCAAACATATAGTAAACAATGTCCTCAATATCTTAAAGCATAATCTAGCAACATATAGGGGTGGGAAAGGAAAAGAAAACGGTACTCCCCGGATTTTGTTTAATATTTTAGGTAGCTTGTTGGTTTAGTTCATTACATTCAACTTGTTAAGCTTTCTCCCGATTGATACTCTGCAACTTCGAAACTTGGAAGAAAATACTAATATAAGAGTCAAGAAACAGTTTAAAAGTTGTAATGTGGTGTGTATGAACCATTTTATTGTTGCCCCTAGAGCCTTGAAAAAATTGCCACAAGCTTTTTCTACAATTTTTTACTCAAAATTTTTTCTTCTTCTAAGCTTAAAATAGATATGATGACTCTTTTATTGAAGAAAAATATGCCTAAAACTAATGCAACCTATCAAACTACATGTAATGCAAATACATAAAGCATAATAAATAAAATGGTAAGAAATTGGGTTACATCTTAATAGGCGCATAATTGAAAAGTATTTAGCTAGACTTTGCAGCATCATTACACATGGTGGTTCTAATAGGGGATTTTCAACCTTGCACTCTTTGCAGTTTCCAGCCTTGCCACCTTTTTTACTCTTCAGATATATTGAACTATCCATTGTCATCTCTACAGAGAATTTCACCAACTTTAGGTTTTCTCTTTTGAGAACATCAGAATGTTCATCAATACAGTTCCATACCTCGAGGTACGATAGTTGCTTGGATGGATTGTGTAACTTAAAAACTTTTTGTTCAATCTCCACCTTCAAGGTCAACCCATCTTTCTCCACGTGAAACAAGGTTCAACTGGTGGCTAGGAAGGATCGACCTCAGATTATGGAAATATTTCGATCTCCTTCTATGTCAAGCACAATGAAGTTCGTTGGGAAATCAACCTTGGCTCTTGGATATTTAATGCTTCTATTGGCTAGTTGTAGTGACGCCATTATTTTCTTTACTTTTCCATGTCCTAATTTCCAGTAGACAGATAAACGTTTTACATTAACACTTGCACTTGAATCATATAAATTATTAAAAGAAAAATATATTTCTAGTGAAATAGGTAAACTGAAACTCCACGGATCCTTGAATTTGGTAGGTAATTATTTTGCAGCCTTACACTGCTCTCTTCTGTCAATGCCACTTCTTCAAATTTTGAAAACATTCTTCTCATTAATATCATGTCATTTAAGAATCTAACATAGCTTGGAATCTGCCTAACTGTATCGATGAACGGCTATGTTGGTGCAAAACTTCCTTAGCACGTCGAAAAACTTCTCAAATTGCTCTTCGAGCTTTCTTTTCTACGATCTTTGACGAGAGGAGACACATAAGTCTTGATAGGAATGATTACCTTAACATGGGGATTATCTAACTTTTTATCTGAAACTATTTTTACTGACTGTTTCATCCACTTGCTCCTCATATATGATACCTTTTCATTTACTACCATCTATTAACTGTAATTTTTAGAAGTTGAACCCTACATTGATTCGTAATTGCCTAAATTAGCTCGTTCTCCACAACACTTACTGCCATTACCTACTGTTGGGATTTGTCTCAGTGTCATTTAACAGGGTCCTTGGCTATCTTTCTGAAATTGCTTTGGCTATTTGCCCTAACTGATTTTTCAAATTCTATATAGACACAGTCCCTCGAACTTGAAATTTTTTCTCAGTTTATAACTTGAAAGCAGTACACTAGCAATGGAGTTGCAAAAAGAGCTTGTGTTTCATGAATTTAGTTGATACTTCAGTCATCTTGGCAAATGCTTCAGTAGATGATTCTGCAATTTTGTTAAACACTTCTTCCCATGAGGGCTTCTTTTCTGGCTACTAAAATCCTGGTGGCACATTTTGATATGGTGCAACTTGTCATGACTGGGTATCGCTCCAGGATAAATTTGGGTGATTTCTTCTACTTGTATTGTATGGAATGTGGATTGTTTTGTTGCCTCTGACAGTTTTGCATGTAATTTACTCCTCAATTGACTGTACAGACAAACACCCCACATTACAATCCACACTTTAATGATTATTCCACAATGGTTGCATCTCGGCCCAAACGCATGAACTGCATTCACTGTTTGATTGATTGCCCAACCATCTATCTTTTTAGCTAGTGTTGCTAGTTGAGTTGAAATAGTTGTTAGTGTGTCAAACACACATGCATACCCACAACTTTCTTTCCATATGATCTCTTAGTCGGCCATAGTGCACTATTATACACTATATCCTCCATTATCTAATAAACCTGATATGTAGTCCTTTTTATTAACCATGTTAGCCGGATTCAGCCGAATATAAAAGTACACGACTTGTAGCCACTTTTGCAACCCATATTGTAGACATTGTCGAAGCAAACCTTTGTATATTTCTCATGCCTCATAATAATATTTTGAATCAAGTTATGAGAATGTAATGACTTTATCTTTCAACTTGGAAATCCCTTTTTGGTTGGAAATATTTATTCAAGAACTTCTAGTTCAAACTGTCCCAAATAGTGATGATATGAGGTGAGAATTTGACCAACCATTCCCTAATTGAATCTCTCAAAGTGTAAGAAAAGAACCTCGGCCGAATTTCATCGCTGGAAATCCCTAAATATTCACTTATCACACACATATCGAAAAATCTCGAGATATGAGCATTTGAATTTGTCAGTTGATCTCCGAAAGAACTGCAATGGCTTTTGGAACATGTCTATTACATCCATCCTTGAGTAAAAATTTGCTTGCCCAAATGCTAATAGGCTATGCTGGATTTGCTTCCTACCACTAGTGGAACCATGTATAGGACCCTCATTTGTCTCTCATTCTCATTACTAGCAGCTACAATCGGATGTGCTGCATTTATATTCAATTCAAAGGCCACTTGATTTTGTGTATTTTTTGCCACTAGTTCTGCTTGATGTTTTGATGTGCTTCTATCTGTTCATTTCTTCTCAACCTAAATATTCGTTCAATTTCCAGATCAAATTGAACAAGATCACCGTACCTCTAACTTTGCATATAAGATCCTAAAAAAAAAGAAGTATAGCAAGAAATATTTTTATCATAAATTTTTTAAACTATGAGAGCAAAAAACTAATTAAATACAAAATATCCCTGACAACGTGCCAAAAAT
Organism: Fraxinus americana; assembly: GCA_035079005.1. NCBI lineage: Eukaryota > Viridiplantae > Streptophyta > Magnoliopsida > Lamiales > Oleaceae > Fraxinus > Fraxinus americana. Next base: position 14,548,499 of record CM068715.1, on the reverse strand, counting down.
GTGATCATTTGATTTCCCGTAAGTATATGGTATCGTGAATAAGTAATAAAGTGATGAATAAAGTATCGTTCCCACGAGGACTACGTGCTTCATTTATTGTCAGGAATGTCAACTTTAAAGAATAGCAAAACTTGTATGGAGAATTTTTTATACTAATTAAACTAATAATTTTAGTGACCAAATTATAAGCTTTTGTAAATTGGATGATAAGGTTATTAAGATCTCGAACCTCGCTTATTACTTCGTTTCAATACAATTACATCATATGACAATATGTGCACATTCTTTTGATCAATGTTCTTAAGTTAATTAAAAACATCTCTCGATGTCAATTAAATTTATCCTATCATGTGATATTCCTATATCTCTATGAAAGATGGAAACATGAAAGCATGCATTAAAAATGTTAGGATATCTATAGAAATAATGTAAAGTATAGTGGTATATCTCTATTCTCTATCGGACTTTATAATGATTGTTATAAAGTGCTTTCTATCCTATATTTCTCTCGAAATCAATAAAATTCAAAATCAATCCAATTGGTGGTCAAATAATTGAAAAGTCATTAAATCATATAATCATCAAAGAATCAAACACATGTTGGACGATAAATTATTGAATTTATATGAAAACTTCATAATAAGGGTTCATCCATATCTTAATAATTAAAATCCTAGCCTGACATTACTAAATCACAAGAAATCATAATTAATTGAAAGAACAAAACCCGGATTATGGATAAATTGGAAGGAAGAAGACGACTCTTGAAATCTTGAATTTCTTTAATAGTTTCTTGATGAATCTCCAATTTTTTATTCTCTTCTTTATCCAATGATCAAGGTTGAATCTTCAAAGAGTTGAAATCTTGCAATTGTAATATATGATTTGGCCTCTCTTTTCTTGTAATAATGAATAAAAATAATGTATGCGAGGTGTTTTTTTATGAATGAAGCTGTTTGGTTACAAGGCTCGAAAATTGGATGAAAACCGCATCAAAATTTCAATTGAAGAAGAATTCTAGTGAAAATAGGTGCCGTGGTGCCCAGGCGCTATGAACATAACGCCTAGGCACTTGCTTTTAGTTGAAATTTTCAATAAGTCCATAGCGCCTAGGAATCTGCTTTCAGTAGAAATTTTCAACAATTTAGTGCTTGGGCATTGAGGGATAGCGCCTAGGCGCTTGTAATTTTTGCATATGTTCAATTTGATCGCCAAATATTATTCTTGATTCTTTTAAGTCATTTCTCTTGAATTTTGGTTATTTAATTTCTAATTGCATCCAATTGAATCCACAATATCTTCAATCTTCATTTTGTTCAGAATCATTTATTGGAAAGTTGCAATTAGGTTATCGAACTCTGGATTTCACAATTTTTTTCTCCCTTTATCGCTATTTTTCTCTTATTTATATTCCAATTCGCTTTCAATCATCGAGTTGCATCTAATAAACAAAATATAAAATAAATTAGATCGTAATTAATCAAATGAAATTCGAAATATCTATATTTAAAGACCTGGATAAATGTTTCAAATACATTTACTTAGGGCTAAACAAAACTCCTAAATAGAACCGATCGAACCGAACCAAGTGGTTTTTTTTAAATTAAATACCTGAACGAGTATCCGAACCGAGAATCGACAAGTTCAGTTCGGTTCTCGGTTCTAGACCAAGAACCAAATATCCATAATTTTTTTTATCTTAAATAAGTCAAATTATTTTATTTTTTTTCTAAATAAATTTGCTAACTAATTAATTTAGCTCAAACCTAAAATATAATTTTCCTATTTCTAATTTCTAGCCCCAATTAATCAAATCGTCCTAAATTTTACTCAAATCTCTTATTTTACCGTAGTACCATTTCTGTCTGGAGAAATCAGATTTGAAGCATCTCTTTATTATTGTGAGCTCTCTATCTTCCTCTTTCTGTAATTTTAACTGTCAAATTTATGAGAACTCAACAAAGAAAGGTGCAAAAGATAGCACGGAATTGGATTATGTTATTTTGTAAAAGCTAAAATTGAACAGTCATTAGTTGAATTAATGTGGCGTTGTTGTAAATATCAAAAAAATTAATTAAATTTGGATATGACGATTCCATTTACTAAATACCCGAAAATTCGAGTTCGGTTCGGTACCATGTCCAGCGCTACATTTATCAAATACTTCATTTTTTTGGTGGCTATTAAGGTTAACAAATGTGAGAAAGAAATTCAAAATGAAAACCACCATTTTGAAAATCATGGAGCATAAAATAACTGCAATTTTGTGTTTATTGATTATCTATATATAAATATTTACTTTTCTTTTCTTTTCTTTTTAACATCGCATTTACCTGACAGTTTTTTCTTCTGAAAAGTACAAAATATTTATCAGAATAGTACTAGCAATCATTGCTAAATAATTTATACACATCCACCGGTACATCTTTTTTCATAATGTAGGTACAAATGAAACCAAATAACATTCAACATAGAATTGTTAAACAGTGAACAATTATAATTACGAATATTTCTATCCACATTGAAACTAACATATGCACTGGACAACAATCAAGCAATACTATAGAAGTATATGGGTTAAATGTTGTTAGCTTCTAGCCACTGTATGACTATGGAAACTACTTAGATTTTGAACTTCGGGAATTCTTCGTCGACATGAAAGGACAATATGATACTCTATTACTTGGCATAGATTTTCAATCAAAGGATCAAAGATTAACACCCTGGCATGAAATAGCACCAGAAACAATAGGACTTTATGCATGGTTAGCTGCTAAAGTCAATTACAAATCTCCAAGCATAATAGGTTGTAAGTTGAGCTCTGAACTTCAAATACAAAGACACGAAGTAATCCATTACATTTTAGTACTAAATACTTTTAGAAAATAACTAAATTCATTCCAAAAATTTAAAGGAATAAACAATACTAACTACTATGACGCTTGATTAATTGAAAATGCAAAACAAGTAGGAGGTAATACTATTATCCATAATACTTCTATTGTTCTCTTAGTACAATGAATATTACTATACATCAACCAAACTCTCAATGCTAAGTAAGCTTCTTGGAGATGGAGAAGAACTTATCTACATGGTTGACGATAGAATGAAGATAAAACAACAGCTTCAAACAATCAACAATTATCTATAGCACATACATATTAATGTTTATGGTGATATTCAAATTGCTTAGCTTAATTGAGCAACGAATGGTCTTCGTTTGACAGCTGTAATGTAACCTTATACTTGTATCCTTCGACATATTAGATCCCAAATAAAAATAAGGGGATTTTATATAGATGTCCCTCCATTATCAATTGTAGCAAAATTCACTTTTTCAAAAGGTGCTCAAAATGTCTTTTTTTTTTTTTTTTGGGGTGGGGGGCAATTTTTCCAAATTACCCTCATAGATACCTTTTTTATGGATTTAGCTCATTAGTGCATACATTTAATGCTAATTAGTGCCATGATTTGATGCTTGACTTGTATAAGAAAAATCTATGAATCTATCTAATGTGCAAATAGATAATAGAATTGTTAATCAAGAAAATTATTTCATATTCCATTTTGAGATGTTAGCATTTACAAATTGTTTAATATTTTTATCTTAAAACTTACTATTTTGAAATTGTGAAATACAACATGCTCATATTAATTTGCACATTATTATTCATTCATTTGGATTGATTTTGCAAATTATTTTTGTATAAAGATAGCAATATCATCTATAAAATCTTGTGGAGGATTCCCTATTTAATAAAGCATTGCATAATTTTTTTGTCAACATTTTATCCTTTGGTAGTTGAGCATTAATGAACACACTTAATACTTTATGAAAAATGTATTCCCATCATACCGATTAAATGCTAAATCGTCATTTACTAACTGTGAAGACCGACAGTTCAAATGTCGAACTCAATTGTGAAGATGACAATTCAAATGTCTAACTCGACATTTACTAACTATCGATATAGACATTTTAACTGTTTGTCTAGCCAATTTGTTACTATTCGTTAGAATTTATTTGTAGGTGCCCCTTGCATGCTATTAAAGTCAAATATATTACTTGTGCTGAATGCTTATCAACACACAGATAACGAATGAAGTGGCGAGGAACAAAAACACTTAAAAAATTTTGTGATTTTTTTTTTTTAAATTACAATGATGGCATTCATTGTATGTGTAATATTTTCCTATTCATGTTATTACTGCTGCACATTTCATTCGTAAAAAAAGCTTAGTTGAAAATTTCAAAAATAATACATAGAATGAAGTACTGACAGATTAAATATCGATCTGGACTTATTTTCTCTATCTTTCTTGACAATTGTGGTTTGTATGTATTAAACTAGACCAATACTAACAAAATGATTGATTTTCAACACACATTTTTAAAACATGATTGTACAATTTGACCAAACATAATGGGTTATATTCAACCAAGTGCACAAAGTTGCTGGTGGTAAATATATTGAAATTACTCTAATACCTCGTTTGCAACAATTACCAGCCCTGACTAGAGATCGTTTCAAATTACGTTACATTTTTATGCTAAACTCGACCATGAATACAATATGTGAACTGTCAGATAAATCAGAATTTAGCCTATTAATCAAGAGATCCGAGAATCCATTTCATTGGAATGCACTATTGTTAGAACATTGGTAGTACACATACATAAAATCTTAATATTTACATAATAAAGCTACTCAATTGGCTAAATAACTATAGTTACACAAACTTTAAAACGAAATATACATACTTAAAAACAAACATAATATGTTTTCCAAAATAAGTAACAAGAATAGAGACTTCAGTGTCAAAATATTCACATTACCAGAAATCTTAACAATTCAAAAAGGGATGACATTTTCCAATCAAAATCAGAAGCTGAAGTCAAAGAATCCATTTATAGAACTGGAGGGGACATCTTTGAAGTCTGTGAAGCAAGTGACGCCATGGTCCACTTAAATCATTAGAGAGAAATAAATTCATGGTTCTACTCGGAAAACAAAATCATGAACAATATGTTTGGCCTTCTCTGCACCGACTCTTTCATCTTTCATTGAGTGGGCAGCATCCAGGACACTGCAAGCGATTCGTACTTTCTTCATGGGTCTAATGGGTTCTACTCAGTTATTTGGTTTTTAACCTATGGTTTCTTGATTCATCAGACCAAACTCCAAATGCCCGACATCTTTACCTTGCTTTAAACTACCCAGCACAGAAAACACTATAAACATGAAAAGTAGCACAATCAACTCTCCTTTCACATCAACTCTCAAAAGCCACAAAACCTCATGAAGATTTAGGAGAGAAATGGTACCTTTTAAGCCTCAAACGTATCGAAACGGTTGAAGACAAAAAGGTCAAGACTCTGCTGGAGTACACCGATGAGGTATTGCCGTATATAGAAAACAGAGGAAGAAATACGAGAACAGAGCTTCAATTAAGCCCCAAACACAACAGCCAAATCAGACCTTACCGACATAAATTTCTTACCTCTAAAACTCTCATAAGCAACCTTCACTTGAAAAAGGAACAACCAAGAAAAAGGATAAGATACACCTATTCTATTTATAGATAAATATGTAAAGATATCAAGAACCAAACAAGTAAAACACTTCGTAGATTTGGAATCTACTATTATGATTTTTTTTCGTACGCTACAGTATAAAGATCAATCTATTTATCAAAATTTTGTAGAATTAACTATGATATTAAATTATACCTCTTCTAGCACTGTAACTATTACGAAGATCGATTGTGTTTATATACTATTGTTTCGCGGGTTTTCGCTCGCTAACAATTAAAAAGGGATCAGACGATTGTGTAAGGGACAAACCTCTTGAAACAAAATTCCAAAAAGGGGTGTTTATTGAATATGAAGATTACAGTTTGGACACGAATAAGATGCCTCCAAGGGGCGCAAGCACACAAGTACAAGGGAATTGAAGTAATTGAAAGTTAATTTAAGAAAAGTAAATTACATATTCTCTGTTTTGAGAGTGAATTTTTTCGGGGCTATCTTCATTGTCTTCCTCTTTCTTTTTTACAGCTTGGGCAATTTTGATCGTTAAGAAACTGCTTGTAACTACCTATTTCCTTCATCATGGTTGTCTAGCCAACAACTACCGTGTGCAACTCCTATCACCACGTCCTCTTCATAACTGCTTGCCATCAACTCTCTCAAATCGTGGGGCGTAATTATGATGTGCTCAAACCGTCTTAGATCGTGTTTTTGGATAACAACAAGCTTTAGTTATTGCTGGGACTCTGGGCGACTCAACATTTTTGGGCGACAATTGATCTTCCGCTCTGGGCGATTATAGGATGTTTCATTCGCTCAACATCTGGGCGTTCTGCAGGCTTGGGCGACGTTGTACCTTTGTTTTTGGGCTTTTATCATATTTAATGACATTTCTGGTTGGGCTTTTACCCTAATCTCTCTGGATGGGCTTCTTTTCTTGGGCCATTACCTCTCTTGGGCCATTTGAATTGAGCTAAATATTTTGTGTGTCAACAATTACTCCCCAATATGGCGGAATTAATTTTAATTTTCATCATATTCATCTTCATGTCTTCCAGCAACGTTTAAAATTCTCAATGTTTTTCAATCATCACTTTCTTCTAATTGTCTGGAATGGTGTGACGTTACAACCCTTCTAAACCCAAAAATCGTGCCACTTCGTTGCACCACTAAACCACGTCTTCATACTTCACGTCTTTTCCCCACTATTTTACTATTCATCGTCTTGCTTCTCTTCTACGTTTCTCAAGCAAACTTAGACGAAATCGTATTTTGCATTCAATGGCGACCTCTCAAACTCATTTGGACTCCCCTTTTGGTTTCGAAGACTTCCAGAATCTCCTCACCAGGCCATATGTGAATCTTTCTCGTCTTGCACCGGCTAACCCAGACCGGAATGAGTTTTATCTTGGCCTAATGTTTAATGATGCTGAGTCGATAAAGAAAGTGGCCGTGGGTCAAGTATTCCCTTGCATGGAAAACCTCCATTTTCTGAACTCGCTACCGTTGAAGCCCATTCAGGAGCGAGGTATTCGTACTTAGCCTAAAGCTGATTCTTCTTTTCGTTTTTGGCATGTACATCTGGTAAAACATGGGCCTACAAAAGCACTTTTTGATCGTGCGCGGATTTCTGATTTGTTGGAGATTACCCTCCTTCCCCCAATTTATGATTCAGTACTTTTCCCAGTCGCGCTGAGCTTTTGGTCTTCAGAGTATAACACTTTTGTTTTTTCTCTTGGCTCGATGTCTATTACCCTGAGGGATGTAGGGGCTTTAGTAAACCTCCCACCTTTGGGCGATACCATATATCCTGGTATCTTGGTTACTAGTGCTGCTCCAAAGTTTGACAAGAAAATTACTAAGTCGTATTCGAGCATGCAAAGCCTTTACACTGCCTCTATTTTTGAACCTAGTCATACTGAGCGTGTAGCTTTCCTCCACATTTGGCTATGTAAATATGTCCTCTGCGTCCCTAGTTTGAAGCCTTCTACGAGCTATTTGCTCATATCACATGAACAAGCACGTGGCCGACCCCTGAATTTATGTTCATTCCTTTTGGCCGCCCTTTACAGAGGCATGGCCTCCCTCCAATTCCAACTAAAGAATAGTGCCTCCCCTACAGGCAGTGGACCTCTTTGGTTGGCCCAATTATGGTTGAGGGCGTATTTCCCACAACTTGGTGCTGTACCTTCTCCTCCTAGGTCAGTCGCCTGCTATGGGTTGTTCGTTCATCAATTAGATCCTGTAAATATGTCTGCCAGAGAAATTTTCACATTCTTTTATACACTGAACTCCATTCCTTCATTCTTTCCTTTTCCTGCTCATCAAATCCCCATTTTTGTTCGTCCTCCTTCCACCATGGATGAAGCAACTGCATCTTTGTCTATATGGGTTGAATTTTTGGTTGGGAGAGAGTTGTTCCATGATATCGTAACAGGGATGAATGCTAAAGCTGGGGTTGAGATATATGCTCCTCATTTCTTTGCCCGTCAGCTTGGTTTCGACCAAACTTGGCTCGTTCCTCCTTGTTATTTCAAGAATATCACAGAGCATTTTCACCTTATTAGTAAGGCTGAGGCTGGAGCTATTGATGTTCGTAATAAACACTTGGCTGAGGGCTTTTCTTTTGTTCCCTTTAATTCTACTGCTGTTACGCATCCTCTTTTCGACCAATTGTGGCCATCTGTGAAGCGTAGGCTTTTTTCAGTCAATGCTAATCGTGCTTTTCATTCATTGGATCGTTCAGAGACTCTCCCTTCTTCCCCTGTTCTTACTTCTCCTTTGTCCATCAAGGGTCCTTCTAAGTCACCATCAGCTTCCCACAGACGTTCAAATCCTCTCTCTACTTCTCCAACTATCCAGGTTATTGCTGCCAAAGGTGCTTCCAGCCGGAAACGGCCATCTGCAGCTTCTCCAGTTTTGCAAGATGATGCTGTAGATGATGGGGGTGATGATCTTGATGTTCTCCTTATCCACAAAAGAAAGGTAATGACTTTGTTTAACCATGACCTATTAACCTTTGTGAACTGATGCTTCATTTGACTGTTCCATTTGATGGTTTTAGAGAGGCTCATCTTCTCGTTCAGAAGTGTTAGTCACAGATTCTCCTGTTCCAACTCCCACTGTTGTAACTGTCTCAACAGGATCATCTGATGAAGGGATTCCACCCAAAGAACAACCTCCAGTGCCAGAAACTTCATCACAATCTCTTGAGGCATCGCAGACTTCCCAGGACGTCCATCCCCCAATTATTGAGCCAGCAGGTTGGATGTCTTTTGGCACTTTCATTTTATTTGTTGATTTAGCAGTTTTTGACTTGTCTTCCTCTGTATGTATCAGATGTTCCCACAAACCTGCTCGTTGCAGTAAGTTCGTCCTATTCAGAGAAAGGGAAGTCTTCACGAATGGTGAGGCCAATTGATGATGATCCCGAACATTCGAAAGTCTCTGATGAGGTAGCTCATGTTCCTCCTTCACTCTTTTTTCTTTGCTTGATTTGTTGTATTGACATTTTAGCATTGGCATTTTCTTTCAGTGCACTAATACTGTTGTGCGCTCCATCCAAGACTTGTTTTTCTCTTGGGAACAAATGGAAACGTCATGCCCTTCTTCTGGTCATCCTTTTAACTCCTCATAGGCAAACATGGAAATTCTTAGACAATCAATGCTTGAGTATGTTGCTTTCATGATATGGATGTTTGCACGGCCAGTGCTGCCACACAGAAGGATAAATTTGACCTTTTGAGCAAGAAGTTGGCACAAGCACTTACGCTTCCGTCGCTTAATGTTTCTCCTAAATTCAAGGCAATATTGAGGGTCATTCATTCTGAAGTCCTTTCTCTATTTGCTAGATGTGTCGATTTGAAGGCCAAAAGTACTCAATATTTTCGTACCTCCTCTGAAAAAGAATCTTTGTTCCAGGAAATGAACAAGACCAAGACTGAATTGAATGAACTCTCTTCTGAAATTAAGGCTGAAGATTCTTTAATGATGACCTTGGCTGCAGAGATGAAGGAGTTTCAAGCAAGGATGGATGATTGCAAGGCCAGGATGGCTGTTAAAGAGCGTAATGCTTCCCACGGGGTAGAACGGACCAAATCATTAGTTGAGCGTTACCAGCAGCTAAAAGTGGATGAAGAGGTTGTGACCGACATAAATACTGCTTCTCAAAGGCAGGATGAGGATTGGGTGAAGCTTAAGGAACAAATGCGTTCTGTTTGGGGTGAATTGTAATTGAGACATTTTGATGCCCTTTTCTTTGTAAATTCATAAACTATTCATCATAGTCATTTTTCAACTGTAACAGCAGTACTTGCATTTAATGAACACTTATTTTGTATGCTCGAATATTAATTGACGTTCCCTTTTTAAATCGTCAACCCCCCAAGCACTTGATTATTTTTATACTAACATTCATGCATATCAATTTCCTCACCCTTCAGATTTTTGGGCCATTTAATGTACGTGACCTTTCATATCCTGACTCTTCATATTCGTTCCCTTATAAATACGTTCGTGCCTTCGACACTTACTATCCCCATTCGTAATTCCTCTTCAAGAATCATTTTGCTGCCATTATTCCAGCATCTCGATACTTCCTCCAATTTCTCTTCTCGTAGAAATGGATCAATGGATCCATCCTGTGTGTCGTCCAATTTAACGCGTCTGTTGGTATGGGAGATATAGGAAATGTTTCTTGGCCGGTGGTGAAATTCTTCTCATCTATCGATGGTGGGAAGGAACGTTTCTGGGCCTTTTGCTCGTCATTGCAGCAATGCTTTTGGGGATGTGGCTAGTCCCAGTCCACAATTTTCACCGTTGCTGCCAAAGGCGTACAAATTGTTTATCCTCAGTTGTAACTCATAGGTGATCTCAAATTCTCGCTCATAGGAGGCTTTGCACTTTTCATATTCTGTTGATGTAACCAATATTTACTTAATAAAAAGTTTTATTTAGACGTATTTCGTCATTTATTTCATTTGGTTATCATCGCTCATTAGAACTTTCATGTTTAAGTTTGTATTTGTTCATCTTCCCATAAGGAAGGAACATATTTCTTCAAGTATTTGTCATTGATGAACCTCACGTGATTAGTACCATCTAAATCTTCTAAATGGTAGGTTCCATTAGGCAAAACACTTTTCACTTTGTATGGTCCTTACCAATTTGGTGACCATTTACCGTACTTTGGATCTTTACTATCCAGAGTGAGTATTGTTTTCCAAACTAAATCGCCCAAACTGAAGGACTTGGCTATGACCTTTTTATTGTAAAACTTAGCCATTTTCTATTTCTGGACTTGCAATCTATCCAAAACATCCAACCTTAATTCATCCAATTCCAACAAATTTTGGATGAGTAACTCTGCGCGTTCGTTGTCGCCCAGGTCATTTTGTGAACATACTCTCATTGACTGCACGTTTATTTCCACAGGTAGCACTGCGTCTTACCCGTATGTTAGCTAAAAAGGGGTAACTTTAGTGCTTGTGCTTGGCGACGTTCTATAAGCCCACAAAGCTTGATTCAAACACTCGTGCCAATCTTTGAATTTTTCATTTATCATCTTTCTTACGATATTCTTCAGAATTTTGTTAGATGATTCAGCCTGACCGTTGAATTGAGCGTAATAAGGCGTGGAATTTACCAATTTGACCCCAAATTCGCTCAAAAATTCCTTCACTTGATCCCCATTCAAGGAAGTCCCATGATCTACCATCAGGGTTTGTAGGATTCCAAACCTATAGATAATATGATCGCGAATGAATTCTATAACACCTTTCTGAGATATCTCTTTTAGAGGTATTGCCTTTACCCACTTGGTGAAAAAATCTGTTGCCACTATAATGAACGTATGTTGTTTGGACGATGGTGGATAAATCTTCCCTATTAAGTCTATCGCCCAACCTCTAAATGGCCATGGCTTAATGATAGGTGTCATTTCTCTAGCTGGCGCTCTCTGAATTGGCCTATGCTTTTGACATGCCGACAACTTTTTGCATTTTGGACACACATTTCTCCCATTTTAGACCAAAAATATCCATTCCTAATAATTAGCCACCTCATCCTTTGACCAGCTTGGTGGGCTCCACAAATTCCTTCATGTATTTCAGCTATAATCACCTTAGCTTCTTGTATGCTTACACACCTTAACAACACCCCATCTAGGCATTTTTTAAGTAATTCACCTTCAATCAATGTGTAATTCAACGATCGTAGCTTTATCTTTCTATTATTCTTTTCACTTGGTTCTCTCAAGAACTCCTTTATCTCTATCCTCCAATCCATTGCGTTTCCTTCTTGTATGCAATGAATTCCAATCCTATTTGCCCTCCTTTGTATAATGGGCAAAATTGTTTCATATTTACAAGTGGGCTCTATATCTAAGACTTTTAAGTAGCCTGAAGCTATTTGGGCCAGTTCGTTTGCTATGTCATTGTACAGTCTATTGATATATTGGAGTTCTACTTGGTCAAACTCTTCTAGTAATTCTTGGGCGACTTCATACTGGCTTATGACGGATTCGCTCTGACATTTAAAATCGCCAGTGAGTTGGTAAATCACCAACTGGGAATCGCCTCTAATAATCACGTTTTTTACTTCCATTTCAATTAATAACTCTAGGCCGACAATCAATGCTTCATATTCGGACTAGTTATTGGTGCACATTCTGTCCAATGTGAAGGCGAATTTATAACAAATTCCTAGAGGATTTATCAAAGCTATTCCTACCCCTGCACCTTTGGAAGTTTTCGATCCATCAAAATATAGGATCCATGGTTTGAACTCGAATGAGTCTATTTCCAATTTAATTTCTTCAGGCTTATCAAGGCACGGATGATCGGCCAAGAAATTAGCCAATGCTTGATTTTTTACCGCTTTCTGTGGTACATATTGTATTTCAAACTCGGACAATGCCAAAGTCCAAAGGTCTATCCTTTGGTGTAAAACAGGGCGAGAGAACATGTACTAAATTAACTTTAGAAATCAGATAAACTGTTACAGGCTGTAAATAGGCCCTTAACTTAGTACATGTGAAATATAAAGCGAGACATAGTTTCTCGATAGCAGAATAATTACATTCGCATTTCGTCAAACGTCTACTTAAATAATATATTGCCCTTTCTTCACCAAATTTGTCTTCTTGCGTGACCATTCCAGCTATCGATTCCTGTTCAGCCGATATATACACCTTCATTGGCCGTCCTTGGATAGGTGACACCAACACTGGTGGATTCGACAAATATATCTTTAGGCTATCAAAGGCCTTTTGATGTTCTTCTTTCCAGACGAGTTCATCCTGATTTTTCAACTTTAGGAGAGGCGAAAAAGCTTTTGTTCGCCCTGCACAATTAGAGATAAATCGCCTTAAGAAATTAACTTGACCTAGAAATCTTTGCAATTCTTTTTTGTTGTTAGGCGGTTTGGCCTCTAAAATGGTCTTTGCTTTATTCTTATCGAGTTCGATTCCTCTTTGGTGTACTAGAAAGCCAAGGAAATTACCGACATTGACACCAAACGCACACTTTAAAGGATTCAATTTCAGCTTATATTGTCTCATTCGCTCAAATGAGCGTTTCAGTTGTTCGAAGTGATCTTCCTCTTTAACAGATTTTACTACAATATCATCTACATACACCTCAACAAACTTGTCTATCATATCATGAAAGATTAGATTCATTGCCCTTTGATAAGTCGCCCCCGCATTTTTTAGGCCAAAAGGCATAACTACCTATTCGTAACATCCTAAGGCCCATGGGCATCTAAAGGCAGTTTTGTGTATATCTTCTTCATCTATATATATTTGGTTATACCCTGAATACCCATCCATAAAGGAATACATGACATACCCGGCAGTGGAATCAACCAAGGAATCTACCGTGGGCATTGGATACTCATCTTTAGGTGTCGCTAAGTTCAGATTTCTAAAGTCTATGCACACCCTCATTTTACCATTCTTTTTTAACACTGACACGATATTAGATAACCATTCAACATATCTAGCTGTCCTGATGAAACCTGCTTTTAATAGTCGCTCAATTTCTTTCTTAATTTCAGGTAACACGATAGGAGCAAAACGTCTAGGAGGCTGTTTATGGGGCTTAAAGTTTGGTTTAGTTGGCAATCTATGTTCCACTAAATTTTTATCTAAACCAGGCATATGCTCATACTCCCAATCAAAACAGTCTTTATATTCTTTTAATAAAGCGATTAATGTTGTACTAACCTCTTGACTAAGTATCTGGCTGATAAATGTTGGGCGATCTTCTCCCACATCGCCAATGTTTACTTTGATCAAAGGGTCTTGTACTTGAGCGTTTCCAGGTTTGTGGATTCTCATCACTTCATCGTCCATGTCCCTTGCAGGTACTTCTTCTTCTAGGCAATCTACCTTGTTGACTTCCTGGTCAATACTTTGTTCCAATTTGAATACTGCCAATTTGTCTCCTAGCATTTTCAATGCTACCTCCTTTTTTATTTTCTCCTGACATTCTTTATTGAAAGCCACTAATCTGGCTTTAAAGGTCTGGATCTCGGCCACATGCTCTTTTGGTTGCCAAGTCATCAATATTCTCTGAGCGTTCTTTTCCCAATCACTGGCTCCTCTAGGGCCACTATGTTTGGCCTCATTTAACTGAACATTTCAGCGAGTGCTTCTACCGAAAATGGTTCTTCACTCTGTGCGATGACTTGAGTTTCTTCTCCATCTTAGATTATCCTGACAGGTCCGTAGTTTCCTTCGTACATGAACCTTTCTACCTAGTTAGTTTCTGCAACAAAAGGCCTATGATCTGCCTGTACCACTTCTGCTTTACCTTGGTCATTCCAGAAAACCAAGCACTGGTGGAGCGATGATGGTATACAGCGACTTCTATGATTCCAATCTCGCCCTAGCAGTATATTGTAACTAGTAGGACCATCAATGACAAAGAAGACAGTCGTCCTAGTAGTCGTACCCACAGTTATATCTAGTGGCATTACTCCCTTGGCCGAAGTGGCTCCCCCATTAAAGCTCGTGAGAATGACTTCCGTTGGGATCATGTCATCCTCTGTTTTCGCGAACTTCCTCATCATCCTCAATGGGATAGTAATTATGGTGGCCCCATTGTCACTAAGTACTTTCACCACGGGTATGTCATTAACCAAAGCCTTCACATAAAGTGGCCTTAAATGCTTGGTCAATTTCATAGTGGGCTTTTTAAAGACAACCTTTTCTGCTGCATCAATTTCCACCTCCTGTTTGTCCCCTGTGGACTTATCCCCTTGTGATAAATCAACTTGTAGTACCTCGGGTTGAATACTTTTCTGTGGGGCACTATATTCATTCTCCAATATTTCTCCAGCAGCTACCCAACCTGTTGGGGGAGGCAGTATCCTTGGAGGAGACCTGTATTTCTCAGAACGATGTACCCTTTTCTTCCTCTTGGGTGTCCCATATAGTACGTAGAAATCGAAAGAATGCCCAGATGGTTTTCCCAACAAATCTACTTCACGAACTCCTTCCCGATGAAATTGTTTCAGCAAGGTGTTTCTTCTTCTAGATCGATTTCTTCTTCTAGATCGATTTTCCTCAATATCAGTCATGCCATCGTCCTCTTCGCCTTGTACTTCTTGAGACGTCTGACCACCTCCACATTCCAACACACATTCTTCTTCTTCATCTCCTCCTTCTTCCTCCTTATTCTTGAATTCATTGGCCAACAGGTAATTATTAGCCATGATGGGAGGTAAAGTGTCGAACTGGATTGTAAGAGGGGGTTCTGTATCTTTTTCGTCTCTTTTGCTTCGATCAAACGTCGACCTCCCAGAGGAGCTTTCTGGCATTTCTTCCATTGACTCCCCAGTGCCAGTCCCTTCACTGTATTCGAGAGCATTTTGATTAACTATCTCCAGTACTCTTGGCGCTTTAGGACGTGGCAATTCTTGTTGCTGCCTCATCATTCGTCCATAATTCTGCTGAAATCGTCTTTGCTGAGTCCTAGTCATTTCATTAAACGGCACCACACGTCTCGCGTTATACTGATATGAATGCCATACATTAGACTGGCGAGGATATGGTCTGAATGATCTTTCATGCCTTGCTGGCCTGAACTGCCTTTTCAGAGGCGGTCCTTTATAGAACGATGTGCCTTGCCTCCTGTTTGGAACAAACTCAGGAGGATGATGATTCTGCCATACTTCCGGTTTCCCAATGCTTGCTTTCATTTCTCCTTTACACCTGGCACACGGGACCTCTTCATTCTTCATGAGTTCTTTTCCCCTAATATGTTCGAACACGTTGGCATGTTTCTCAGGGTCTTTTTCATCATCGATGACTAACTTGAACCTTAGCAACTTATTTTTGAGATTGGTCGTCACCATATTCACTTCAAGTCTGTGGGAAAGGATTTTCATCCACTGCCATCTTCTTTTTGTCTTCGAACGTGATTCGTCCTGACTCAATAGCGTCCTATAAAACATGACGGAAAACCAAGCAGTAATTGACTATATGTGACCATACATTATGCCATTTACAATATTTTTTACCCTTAATTTGCCCAGGACTTGGCAACTTATATTTATCGCTCAATTTTATCTGCTTATCCTTATACAATTTATCGAATATAAGGTCAGCTTTTGTCACGTCCAACAAGAACGTTCTGCTCTTTTTGTTTTCTCCTTTTATAGGCTCATCTCTGGCTACATCCTTAGGCTTAGCCATTATGGGACAAGTATATGCATCCCCTTTGGTCAATTCAGCCAAACATATTTCAGTTTGATCGTAAAATTCATCGTTTATAGCATGAACGCCAAAGTGTGGGTCTTTGTATTAAGTCCCTTTACTAGAATTTTTTACTTGCTCTTCTTCTCTTATCAAACGTTCGTACCTGATCACGTTCGCACTAAGTTGGAACAGGTCAGGGAATTCCCTATCCTGAAACTTCTTCTTTAAATCAAAATTTAAACAACTTTGAGCGATTTTGATAAATTCTTTTTCAGGCAAGGGTACAAAGCATTTACTCCTAGCTGTTTTGAGCCTTTGAAGAAAACCTTCTGCCCACTCATTTGGTATTTGACGTAAGTTCGCCAAATCAGCCAGTGTAACCTCAGATTCTGTTTTATAAAACTGAGCATGGAACAACTGTTCCATTTGTTGTCATGTCTGAACGGAATTTGCTGGCAAGTTGATAAACCACGAAAAGGCTACTCCTGTTAATGAACTAGGGAATAGTCTCATTTTATGATAATTGGTCACCTCACCACTCTGTAATGTAAATCGTCCTATATGTTCCAGAGTGGACACTTCCCCTAAACCAATGAACAATGAGAATTCTGGCACTTTATACCCTCTAGGCCATGGATATGCCTGATCTACCCAATCAGGATATGGTTTAGTGGTAGGTCGGCCTAATAACAGGACGTATCCCAACAGCCATTTGGTCTTGTACTATTTCGGCAATTTGATTCCTCAGTAAAGCAGTTGGCTCATATGGGACTCCTATGGGTTGATTCACTTGTTGGTTTGCTTGAGGCGACCTAAAATTTGGTCCTTGATTGGCAGGGAAAGTGTCATTGTTCAGACCATTATACCCATTATATTGAGTATTTACTCCCTCATTAACACGAGGTAAATTATGTCCACCATTCAGGACATTATCCCTTACGTTTGGATTACCCCCCACGTTGGTAGTCACATTATCGCCATTCAAATTTGGCGCTCCATTAACCCCTTGATTTGAGGTGGAAGGGCCGAAAAATGTTTCTAGACTTGGACCTGGTTCAAACCAAGGGAACTGTGTGGTGAAGCATGTCCCACAATTGCCCTGGTCTAGAAATGACTCCCTACAGTTGGTTGACATACTTGGCCTACTAATTTGCTCATGAGATCATTTAACGTATTTAATTGTTTGGCCATGTTATCATAGTGAACATTTCCACTTTGGGTAAATTTTTCCATATTATGGAAGTTTCGTAAATTTACCTGTTCAACGACATCTTATGTGAGTTCTCCAAGAAATGCACGCATGGTTCGAGGACTCAACTCTGTCATTGGCTCATAACGACTGTAACTGCTTAGAGTATGTCCTTCCGTCTAAGGAGAATGTTGTTGTTCCTCATATCGCTCGATCACAGACTGGACTACTCCGTGACTTACTGGTACTTTATCAGAATTTTTATGAGGCATAATGTTTTCCTTTTGTATCTTCAAACACCAAGTTGTCCCACTGAGCGTGCCAAATTGTTTCGCGGATTTTCGGTCGCTAACAATTAAAAAGGGATCAGACGATTGTGTAAGGGACAAATCTCTTGGAACAAAGTCCCAAAAAGGGGTGTTTATTGAATATGAAGATTACAGTTTGGACACGAACAAGATGCCTCCAAGGGGCGCAAGCACACAAGTACAAGGGAATTGAAGTAATTGAAAGTTAATCTACGAAAAGTAAATTACATGTTCTCTGTTTTGAGAGTGAATTTTGTCGGGGCTATCTTCATTGTCTTCCTCTTTCTTTTATACGGCTTGGGCAATTTTGATCGTTAAGAAACTGCTTGTAACTACCCATTTCCTTCATCATGGTTGTCTGGCCACCAACTACCGTGTGCAACTCCTATCACAACGTCCTCTTCATAACTGCTTGCCATCAACTCTCTCAAATCGTGGAGCGTAATTATGATGTGCTCAAACCGTCTTACATCGTGCCTTTGGATAACAACAAACTTTAGTTATTGTTGGGACTCTGGGTGACCAGCATTTTTGGGCGACAATTGATCTTCCGCTCTGGGCGATTATAGGATGTTTCATTCGCTCAACATCTGGGCGTTCTGCAGGCTTGGGCGACGTTGTACCTTTGTTTTTGGGCTTTCATCATATTTAATGACATTTTTGGTTGGGCTTTTACCTTGATCTCTCTAGATGAGCTTCTTTTCTTGGGCCATTACCTCTCTTAGGCCATTTGAATTGACCTAAATATTTTGTGTGTCAACAACTATAGAATGGAGGAGGAGATTGTTAAGGAAAAAAGAAGAGGGTATGGGTGTGAACCGTGGGTTTGCAAGGTTTAGAAAGTGGGGAGTGGGGTAAGTTTGGTGTGATGTTTTTCCATTTTTTGTACTATATTTTAATCTAGTCAAATCAATAGCCCCTTTTGAGCCACATTAAAATTTCAATTCTCACATTCTACTCATTTTCAACCACACATTCTTTAATAAAATAATATTTTTCATCACATCAATAATTTTTCATCATTTTTCAACCACACATTCTCCATCAATCTACTATTCCAAAATACATTCTTCCAAAATAATGTGGCTCAAACACATCCTTAATTAAGGACATCCAAAGTAGTTAAATTTTTAAGAGGGGCAAAAGAGTTCTAAAGTCACCATTTTTGTCAAAATTATCAAAAGGCGATATTTTGTAAATATCAACCCAAAAAGTGACATGGGGTGCAATTTTCTCTAAAATTAAATCGGAGATTATCACAAGTTTAGATTTCTAGTAGATATTGACGTACATACAAAACATTTTGTGAAGTTAACTACATAAAATCACTAAATATTTTTAATAAATTACTATGAATTGAAGAAATTGGAAGGGAAATTGATAATAACACACTTGTTACATTTTTCATTCATTAATACTTGCATTTCTATAATTAATTGATGCCTAAATGTTCTAAGTACACATACATTTTGATTTAGGTCACAAATAGATGAAAACAATGGGAATTAGAAGAAAAGTGCTAGAAATGACCAAAATGGAAGAAAGTGAAAGTTCGGGGACTAAAGAGCAAATACTATAAACTTATTTCTAACCTTATGATAAAGATTTGAGAGTGTTAGAGGTCAATTAGATGAAGAAATGAGTTAAAGGGATGAAATATAGCCAAAACATTATCACATATCAATTTTCAAGGTGAAAAGTTTTGCATCGGTTTTCAGCCTCACATTGAGACCAGTTTTTGACATGGAAAATGATCAAATTCGAAAATAGTATCTGAAGCAAAGTTTTAGCCCTTTGAGTTAACTTTCTAAAAACTCTTGAATCACCTCAATCAAACATCCAAAGAGAAAGTTATGATGAAAACACTGAAAACTATCCGGTGGAAAAACTCTAAACCTATGCGGTCGCATAGAATTCAGCGACTTTTAGTGGCCAATTCAAGCCTTCTATGCGACCGCAACACCTATAACTATGCGGTCACATAGAGTATTTCGGAGGAACGATTTTCAATTTCCTAATTTACATCAAACTCGTATGGAAACGACTTTTTCTCGACTTTCAACCCTAAATGCACCCCAAAACACCTCAGAACGCCTCAATTCTTAATTATTAATCATTCTTCTCCTCTTTGGCTCAAGAATCTCCATGAGGAACTAAAACCCTTGGTGAAGCTACGAAAGAACTCATTGGATTCGGTGGTTTTACATCCTTTATTCATGTAATCTGATCTTTATTTATTGAATACGTTTAGAATTTAAACTTTCATTCTGAAAATTTTAATTGAAATTGGTTCAATTCTTCTTAGAATTTTTCATGAATTCAGTCATACTTTTTTCATTGCTTAATCGAAATATTTGTTAAGTTTAAATTTCATGAACCTATGTTGAGATTGGTTTAACTTTTACTAAATTAATCATAGATTCAGTCAGGCTTTTTCTATCGTTGAATTGAACTAATTGTTGAATTTTAATCTCAATTATTTTATGATTCAATTACTACCTTATGCTTGAACTATATGGTCGATCTTTGAATCTGATTTCAATAAAATTATACGAATGCGTCATATGAAGTCTAGATTTTAGAACTACTTTTGAATTAATTGATTTGTAATGTCATATCTTCTGATTAGAGTGTCGGGATGAAAGCCTCTAATTGAGTTATAAAACTGAGTAATTGATGTGAATGATCTGATCCAATTGGGGGAATTCCAATGCTTCACTACTTCAAATCATTGATTTTAATTTTACTACTTCAACATTGAATGTACTACAAATTTAAGACAATAACTCATCCATTTTTGGAACCCTTAAGCATTTTCCATCTCCCTGTGGACATGACACCCCAAAGCTGCACTACAATTACTGAGTTATTCTTTGGACGTATTCAAATTTTGGCGCCGTTGCCGAGTAGACGGTATAAGAAATTGAAGGACCCTCCAGGAAAAGGGTGACTTCGTTCCATTTTTCAATTTTATTTTTAGTTAGTTTACTATCTTTCTTTGTTATTTATTTTTCTCACATCATTTCCTTTTAATTATGTTTTATGAGCAGATATTGAGACGAGCGAAGAAGATTTGTAGAAACACCTCTCATAGAGTTTGAACATCTTTTTGACCCCGTTTTTGATTCTGCAACTATTAACACGAACATTACATCACATAACACAATGTCTAATAGTGAACATGATGCACCGTATAGAACTTTGCATGATTACCTGCACTCCATGTGTACATCTATACCTTCATGTATTATGTTTCCACCCAATATGCCATGCGTTGATTTTAAACCTGGAATGATTCAACTTATTCCCAATTTCCATGGACTTTAAAATGAGAACCCGTATGTGCATATTAGGGAATTCGAGTAGGTAGTAGCAATCTTCCACAATTAACATGTACAATGGATGTAATTAGGTTTAAATTTTTCCCATTTTCTCTTAAGGAAATGGCAAAAAGCTGGTTGTATTCATTGAGACCACGTTCGATTGGAACTTGGGCTGTGATGACCCAAGCATTCTTTGGCAAATAAATTCTCCACCACAAAACTACTACATTGAAAAAGCAAATCTCTTCTTTTATCCAAAAGGAGAGTGAAACTTTATATCAAGCGTGGGAAAGGTATAAAAGACTCCAAACTCTTTGTCCCACCATGGTTATGAAAGTTGGCGTATTGTAAGCTATTTCTATGAAGAGTTAACACCTAGAGAGCGTCAGTTTGTTGAGATGATGTGTAATGGCGATTTCCTACAAAAAGATCCAGATGGGGCTATAGGATACTTAGATGACTTAGCTGAAAAAGCCCATACTTGGACTGGACCTAGTACCACTGAGAGAACTAATAGGTTACGAACCACTAGAAACCTGAATAGCACAAGTATTTATCACCTTAGGGAGGAAGACAACCTTAGACCTAAGGCAGAAACCCTCACTAGAGAACTAGAGACCCTACGGGCTAAAGAGTCAAAAACCACTCGGTCTGTTTCCCGTGATGAGACTTTGGAGCCTTGTTTTGTGTGTGGGGGAAGTGACCACCCTACGCAAGAGTACGCTACTTATGTTGATATGAGGAGACTTTATGAGGAACATTGTAATGCTTTAGGCATCCACCAAAAGCCCTATACCCCCACTCTGGAACCTATAACCCAAGGTGATGGAATCACCCCAATTTCAATGGGAAACCTGAAAACCAACAATCTACCAACAAAATCGAGCTTACAATGCACCTCCACATCAATTCACAACATCCAGAAATTCATTAGAAGACACCTTACATGCATTTATCAAGGCACGGGGTAAAACGAATCAAAAGTTTGAGACTGTGATTAGCCAGATAGTCGAGGAAAATGAGGAGATAAAGATTTATATGTCTAAATTAACCAATGCCTTGGCTGTGAGAGAATGTGGAAAATTTTCAACTCAAGTGATGCGAGAATTTTCCAACCGCAAGTGTACAGTGTCAAGTTTTAATATAGTGAGAGTAGAGTATCGTTTTCCACAGGCATTGAAATCAAATCTTAATTTTTCCTACAATTAAAATAACCTTAATTTTATCTAGAAAATAGAAATATCAGAGTGAGATAACTAACTGAACTAATTTAATTAATTAACAATGCAATTGAACAAGATTAACACTATTGGGCTTAAACTCTAGAGATTCAATTTCACCTAACCATATGTCATGCTTCAATCATCTAACTATTCCTTGATTTATTCTTATGGTCTATTAGTCAAGAACTCGAAATTATCTTAATCCCCTTTCTCGATGGTGAATTAAGAATTACTCTTAAAACACTAATTTTGAGTCTCCATCTAAAATTAAGATGATAAAGTACATTTAGATTTTGATAAAGTACATTTAGATTTTTGGTTCTCTTAATAACTACAAAGGATTTTATAGACCTCTCGAACTCTATAATCTCCTAGGTTGTGCTTATCAATGATCCCTATTTAGAATTCCCTCTCCCGATAGTAAATCCCAAAATTCAATATCATTCAAATGGTGATTAAGCATTCAAAAGCATTAAGGATAAAC
This sequence comes from Fraxinus americana, assembly GCA_035079005.1. Taxonomy (NCBI): domain Eukaryota; kingdom Viridiplantae; phylum Streptophyta; class Magnoliopsida; order Lamiales; family Oleaceae; genus Fraxinus; species Fraxinus americana. Next base: position 14,525,740 of record CM068715.1, on the reverse strand, counting down.
ACAAATAAACCAATTGAATAACTTCTAGAATAGATAATTAAATGATCAAAGCATAATCTCTAGTGTTGGCTACATTGTATCTCTAGAAAAATAAATTACTCCATGAAAATATAAAAGAAAATGCAATTCATGTTCTTAAACATTGATAGAATAGAAAAGATTGATAGAGAATAAAAAAAAACTCGTTGATTTGTGGATTCTTCAATCTCCAAGGGTCTTCTCTATGGTATGGCTACTGGTTTTGCTTCCCCAAAAGTTCCTTAATTGAACCCTAGAAGTCGTATTTATATTCCCCCTTTAAACTCTTTAGATTTAGGGCGTATTTAGCAACTGGTGTCGTTGCGGCTTAGGGACACCCGTTTTGAGTGCAGGGGCACCCGTAGTTTCGGGTGAAAATTAGTTATGAACCTTCTAGTGGCCTAGGGGCGCCCTACAATGGCGCAGGGGCGCCGCCCCCCTGTAAACTGCTGCACATTTATTCAGTATTTGTATCATAACTTTTGTATTCACATGTCTGATTGAGGCGATTCAAGATGTGTTGGAAAGGTAACTCAAAGGGCTACAACTTTACTTGTATCACCCTCAAATTAGATCATTTACTCTATCAAAAGTGAGTCTCAATATGAGACTAAAACTCCAAAGCATAACTTCTCGATTGGAAATTGATTTGTGATAATCTTTTGACTAAATTTGATCCTTTTGACATCTTCCTTTATCAAATTGACTCCGAGCACTCTCAAATATTCATCATGAGGTTCGGCATAACTTTTAGGTATTTACACTTTAGTCCTCGAACTTTGGATCTCTTACAATTTAGCAATTTCTCCAAATTTTTCAACTTTTACTTATTTTCTTCAATCTCACCATCCTACATCACAACATTAAAACACACATAAAGACACTATAAACCTATCTCAAGGGTAACAAAATAATACATTAAGTGGCATAAATATCATGAGTGTGGAGCACTTATCAAATACCCCCAAACTTAATATTTTGTTTGTCCTCGAGCAAACATCAAACGAAAGAAAACGAATAACAAACACACAAACAAAATTAAATTAAAAAATCAATTAAAACAAATTGCGTTAGATATCTTGCCTTCGTAACTCTGGATTGGCAACATGCATTATTTTCATGAATCATTTCAAAATTATAATGGAAAAGTTAACTTCCCACCTATTCAATGCAAAAACGGGGGTGTGTGTGTGAAGAGTTATATGCAACGCTGTACAATAATAAATTGATCCAATTCCCGACCTGAAAAGTCAGATTTTTCCTTACTTCGCTCGTAGGATTCATACACCCCCTAAACTTGTTTTCTTTTCATTCTTCATGGTGTATTCTAAAGTTGATTAGCAATACTAATATCTTACACCACTCAAGTTTGGTTAGATTTCACTAATTGCAGGTCAACATATCAATAAATATGAATTCTCCTTATTTTTTACTGCTTTTACCTCCAAGACTCAACCAGGTTGCTAACCCCTTATTACAAGCCTAATCCTCGGAAATAAGTGTTCGAGACTTTCTCATTATATGTGATGTCTTCATTTTCATGCACCATTTTTTTATTTGTGGGGACGCTCTCCATTAAGCTTTCTAAATGACTCTTATAGTGAGCTTTAGGCCGATAACTCCCAAATCAGATGACTTTAGGGCATCAGGTGTTAACCCTTACAGGCTTATTCACTCGAGTCATAAAAGCTACGAAGAGACGCCATACAATAAGATTATTATGATTGTCCTCACTAGGATCTTTTTAGGGTATCTTCCCTTGTATGTAGTGATTAGTGCAATGCCATTTATTCAATACTTATTCTCGAAAATTGACCTATAACTTAAGGTTTTTCACCCAATTTTCATCACATTGGTCTCAGATAGTCCACACAACATTTTGCACACACTGAATCCACATCTATCTCTATGTCTGCCTACAGCAGTTCAATGGACTAAACATCCTAGGTTTAGTTTAAGGATATGATGATGTTTAATGGCTGTTTGGGTATAGCATTCAAGTTCTCTATTACAACCTATAAACAATGGATAAATCTATTCATATACAACATCACAATCAACTCACATGCATAAATATTTTCCATCTCACATGAATAAGCAAGAATTTAACTCAAACACATAACTTATCCACAACTTATCAATCAAAACATGTTGCCAAATATATACATCAATGCCGGCAAGACTATCCAATTCATACAAGCATGCATAAAATTTTTTTTTTAACCAAGAATATCACACAACATAAAAAAAATCACACAAAATAAAATAAAATAACTAAAGCAAATAGACAATTAAAGCAAATAAAGCAAATATACAACTTATAAAACACCCCCCCCCCCCCCCCAAACTTAATCTAAACATTGTCCCCAATTAGAAATTAAAGTTAAGTGAGGAAGAATTCCCTGAATTATTTACATTGTCTATGACGTCTTGGTGCTTATGATGCTGAATTTGATGGATGCTTCTTCTATCTTCTCTCCCAATTTTGAGATTTACCCCATTTTATCCTTGTCAATGTTGGTTTCAGTATTTCGCGAAGTCATGGTCCTGAAAAATAAATCATATTTTAGATTTTAAAAACATGGAACAAGTGTTACTTAACTCAAACATCTAATAACCAACTTAATTATTTTGAGACATAAGGGAAGATAAGGGTAATGATTCCTAAATAAGTTGTAAAATAAAATAAACTATCCTATAACTAAAAATAAATAAATGAATAAGTATAAAGAAAGAAAGCTTGGGTTGCCTCCCAAGAAGCGCTTCTTTAACGTCATTAGCTTGACTCAACAGTAGTGTCTATGTTGGATTTTCAGGTGGCACTTCTCTCTTATTTCTAAACTTTACCCTTGGCCTTGTCTTCGTCTTCACTATGGTATGGCCAATAAAATTGAACGGTTTTAACTCCAGTATGGCCTTCAAAACCTCTTTTGGTTTGGCAATGTTTGGAGGTTTTGAAGGTTTTTTCACATAGCTCTCCTTCTTGTCAGGTGGATTTGTTTCATGCTCTAAAATATAATCCACCATTTCATTGGTTCCTTTTTCATCTGCACATGTATCAAACTTTGAATAGTTGAGAGCCACATGTTGTTCTAGAGGATCATAGAACATTTTTCTCTTGCCTTTCTCATCCCTCACTGCATTGATGGATTGGATCATATGGCATGCATTTACTTCTTCTAGGGTTTTCCTTTCTTGATGAATGTTGAAGTTCACTTGCTCTTCATTAACCTGCAGTGTCAACTTCCCTTCTTCTACATCAATCAATACTCTTCCAGTAGCCAGAAAAAGGTCGACCAAGAATTAGTGGTACTTTCTCATCCTCTTCCATATCCAAGACCACAAAGTCCACCAGAAATATGAACTTATCTACCATTACCAATACATCTTCTATAATCCCCCATGGATAGGTGATGGATCTGTCTGCCAATTGCAGTGATATGGTTGTCGGCTTTACCTCTCCAAGTCCCAACTTCTTGAACACTGATAGAGACATCAAGTTGATGCTAGCTCCAAGGTCACACAATACTTTATCAAACGTGATACCGCCAATATTGCAAGGAATGCTGAAACTTCCAGGATCCTTCAACTTTTGTGGCAACTTCCTTTGGATAATAGCACTATATTCTTCTGTTAACTTGACTGTCTCAAATTCTTCAAATCTCCTCCTCTTAGCCATGATGTCTTTCATGAATTTGACATAATTTGGCATTTGCTCCAAAGCATCTGCAAAAGGTATATTAATGTGAATTTTCTTGAAAATTTTTATGTATTTAGCAAATTGAGAATCAACCTTTTTCTTTTGAAATCTTTGAGGAAAAGGAAGAGAAGGTTTAAAAATTGGAGGATTATCCGGAAATAGATTGGATTTGGGCTTTTCAGCCTCATTTGATGCTTCCGGTTCAGTTGTGCTTTCTTTGTTTTCTTCATCCTCTTAGTCACTTGATGTTGTCATCCTTGGAGAAGTATCTGCTTTTGTGCTTTTGTATTGTGGATTTTCAAGCTCTTTACAGCTCCTAAGAGTAATAGCCTTACAATGCTCATTTGGGTTCACTTCTGTATCACTAGGGAATCTTCCTTTTTTATGAGCATTAGAAGAGGATGCTATTTGTCCAATTTGGGTGTCAATTGACTTGAGATGAGTCTCAATTCCTTGTAACCTTGCCTCATTCCTGTTGAACCTCTCCCTTAATTCCATCATAAATTGTCCCAGAATATCTTTCAATGGCATCTTTCTCTCTGAAGCCTTGTTTTCAAACCCCGCAGGGGGTTGTAAAATGTTTTTTGTATTACTATAAGAAAAATTCTCATGATTACAGAGCCCCGGGTGATATTGGTTTTGCATGAAATTGTTCTAATTGTTGAAGTTGCGGTTGTTTACATATTGTACTTGTTCCTCATTATCAACTATGGCTAGAAAAACCATATCTGCTGCAACTACTGATTCTGTTCCTCGAATGGCTTTTTGAGTGGTTAAGAAGTTCAATTGATAACAAAGGGCATCAACCTTTACTGAAATATTTGTGAAGGCATCAATTTCATGCATACCAGCTGGCTTCTTGGTCATGGCACACTCATTTCGCCATTGATAACTGTTATTGGTCATTTCCTCGAAAATTTCATATGCCTCATTAACTGATTTGCTCATTAAAGAACCTCCAGCTGTGCTGTCAATAATAACTCTTGTTTGATTATTCAATCCATTGTAAAACCTATCAAGAAGCATCCAATCATCAAACCCATATTGCGGGCACCTTCTTTGCATCTCCTTAAATCTTTCCTACGCCTCATATAAGGGTTCAAAATCCATCTGACGAAATGAGCCAATTTCACCCCTTAATTGAGATACTTTTGATGGAATGAAAAATTTTGCAAGGAATTTTGTAGTCAGTTCTTCCCAGGTGTTAATGCTTTCCAATGGTAAAGATAACAGTCAGCTTCTCGCCTTGTCTCTAAGGGAAAACGGAAACAATTTCAGTTTGATGCTATTATCATTCACTCCATTCACCATTATAGTATCAGTCCTTTGCAAGAACATAGAAAGATGAGTGTTCGAGTCTTCATTAGGCAATCCCCCAAACTGATTCAGGATCAAGAGAATCTAACTTTAAGGAAGTAAATGCCATAACCACTCGTTCAGGAAAGGTCTTAGAACCAACTCTCAAACCCAGGGAAAATGAGATTGAGTCCAGTGAGTCAAATGCAAATAACCCTAGTGAGGAAGCAATAAAGAATCTAATCAGAGTGCCCTTCCCTTAAGCTCTCAAGTCTACCTCAAAATTTGCTGGCCATCATAGTGATACTTAGAGCACCTACAGCAAGTAAAAATCAATCTGCCGCTTTTGCATGTGATTTCACAAGTTTCTACCTATGCTAGAGCCCTTAAGGACTTGTATACTATGAAAAGGAAACACCATGTCATGAAAATTGCTTTTTTGACTGAACACGTGGGTGCTGTGATTGAGCAAAGGACCCACCAAAGTATAAAGATCCTAGTTGTCCTACTGTTTCATGCGTCATCGAGAACCATGAGATTGGACAAGCCTTTCTTGATCTAGGGGCCAGTGTCAACATCATGCCTTATGCAATTTACTTGTCATTTCATTTAAGTGAGATGAAATGCCTTATTGAGGATGTCTTAGTACAAATCAATAAATTTTACTACCCTATCGATTTCTTGATTTTAGACTTAAAAGTGGATGTAAATGTATTATCTAAGATTCTTATCATTCTTGGTAAACCATTCCTTGCCACGGCTAATGCTCTTATAAATTGTAGGAACGGTCTAATGAAGCTATCATTTGGGAATATAACCATAGAAGTTAACATCTTTCATGTCACTAAGCCTGCTGAGGAAGATCATGCGTGTCACCAAAATACATGATTAATGCACTCACTTAGAAGGTATTTGATGATATGTTTCTTGGACCACCGCAAGAAACTCTAGAACTAGATGAATTGGATGTAGCCATCGATGAGCATGCCCCCACTCCATATTTTGAATTTTTCTCTAGTAACCCCACACATGTACTAGATGGAGGTGGATGAGCCTTACCAATGGTTATGTCCAATGAGTTCGATGCACCACAAGGAAACTTAGGATCGCCCGTCGGGATGCGGGCTAAAATTGGGAGGCAACCCAAGGTAATATCCAAAGGCGATGCTTGGGAGGCAACCCAAGGTAAGTTCTTTCCTTTCTTTTTTAAATTTTTGCATTTGCTATATGGTTATTTTCATTCCACATTTTTAATTGTAGTTTTATTTTCTTTCTTTACACCACCATCCATTTGAGTACTTTTTTTTTGGAGAAGGTAAGTATATTATATCCAAAGTGTAAAAATAAAGTACACGATCATTGGGGCATACCCCAGAAAAACAAGTCTAGGAATATACTTCCTCCTAGCACCAAAAACAATAACCTAGATTAGAGCTTATAACCTAGTCACGACAATAGAAAATATTCGCAGAAAAACCCCATGAGCATTAGAGCCATCTATTCTCACCAGATGAGACCAAGCCTCTACATAAATCCACTCGTGTACAAACAGAAAAAACAATATCTCGAACAACAACAGATTCATGTTTAGGAATTACACAATGGGCCCTAGCATTACGCTCACGCAAATAGCATAAATCGAAGCATCAAACATCAAACGAATAACAATGGACCGCAATGACCTCCCACGAAACTGCTCCATCCAAGAAGAGTATCTAACCAACTTCGTTGAACCTAAGGCAGGTTAGATTTTGCATGTAAAGCATGCCAAACACGCTCAGAAAATGGACAAGCAAAGAAAAGATGATCCAAGTCCTCATCCGAACATCCACACAGCACACAACGTATATACTATACCAAACCAAAGCGAAACAGCTTTGTCTGTGTATAAAGGCCACCCTGAATTTCTGGCCAAAGGATAAATGCATGACGGGGAATATACTTAGGAAACCATACAATGTAATACCAAGTCACACTAGGGCAACGAAGTCGAATAGACTCCCAAGCACTTCGAACAGAGAAGACTCCATGCACATCATCCACCCATCGTGAGACATCCTCTCTAGTACTGTCTGGTGAAAAGTATCAAGTGTATCTCGCATTAGATCTGACAACACTGGGGAACGAGCTAATGGCCACCTCCAACTATCACCCTCAACAATATTAGCCACCTTAGCTAATCTACTCAATCTAGATTCATGAATGATCCTCTCACCAAGAATCTTATGTAAAGGGCCAAGAGGATGTCAATTATCAAACCAAAGAGAAGCACATCTACCGTTACCCATTTGAGTACTTTCAGGCTTCTTATACCTCAAGTTTCTATTAATTCACTAACATGCTCAGGTGACATCTTTCTCTTATTTTCTTTGGTATTAATATTTATGCATTGAGGACAATGCAATATTTAGTTGGGGGAGAATTACTTTGAATGCTATTATGATTATCATGGATTTTTGTTGATTTGTCATCATGGGTTAAATTTTTTCTTAAGTCTCTGATTTATTGCATGATTGTGCTTTTGAATGACAAAATGTGCCACTAGAAGTTAATTTTGTTCATGAGAATCTAGATGTCATGACACTTGTTGAATTCCTTTTGTGCACACAAGCCTTGTGGTAAGATGGTAGTTTAACACTTGTAATTAGATGAGTCTTTTGCTGAAGTTTTCTTGTGAGAGAATTGGTGAGGATTGAGAGCCACTATATACTAAAAAATGGCAATAAGCGCTCATTGGTCTTGTGAATTGGAAACTCTTTTGAGAATATCACTATATGGTTTGCAGTAAGATGGTAGATTACTTGAGAAATGATGAAAGTCAATTTAGGACTGATATTTGAGCCTTCAACCTTTCTTTTCAATACTCTTAGTAGCCACTTTGAGTCATACACATATATAACATTTTCTTCATGCACTTATATTATCCATACTTCTCAACATTGGAGTACAACCTTTACGCATATTTTTTCACCTTTTTATTTCTAAGTGTGTAGTAGGTATTCGATATTTATTTGTGAAGAATTGCAGCAAGGAAAATGACAAGAGTTGATATGTGCTCAAGTAAGGCGGCCCAAAAAGAAAAAAAAAAGAAAAAAAACATATATATGTTTGATTTTGGGGCTTGAAATATTGAATAATGTGTTGATATCCTGATGATCATAACATTTTTAATTTTTTTGTGGCGTTAAGTTTGAAAAGAGCATGAACTGTGGTTAAATTAGAACTTGATAATTTAACTTGCAATATTGACTAATTTTTAATCATTTTATTTTGCATTAAATTGTTAGGGACTAGCAATAAGCAAGTTGGGGGTGTGATAATATCACATTTGTTACGTTTTTCATTCATTAATACTTGCATAATTAATTGATGTCTAAATGTTCTAAGTACACTTTTTGATTTAGGTTGCAAATAGATGAAAACGATGAGAATTAGAAGAAAGTACGAGAAAGGACCAAAATGGAATAAAGTGAAATTTCAGGGACTAAAAAGCAAATACTATAAATTTGTTTATAACCTTGTGATGAAGATTCAAGAGTGTTGAGGTCAATTGGATGAAGAAAGGAGACAGAGTGATGAAATATAGCCAAAACATTATCACATATCAACTTTCAAACTGAAAAGTTTTCCATCGATTTTCAGCCTCATATTGAGACCAGTTTTTGACATGGAAAATGGTCGAATTCGAAGATGGTATCTAAAGTAAAGTTTTAGCCTTTGAGTTAGCTTTCTAAAGAATCTTGAATCACCTCAATCGAATATTAGAAGAGAAAGTTATGATGAAAATACTGAAAACTATCCGGTTGAAAAACTCTAAACCTATGCGGTAGCATAGAATTTAGTGACTTTCATTGGCCAATTCAAGCCCTCTATGCAACCGTAACACCTATAACTATGCAGTCGCATAGAGTATTTCGGAGGCACGATTTCCATTTTCCTAATTTACGTCAAACTCTTATGGAAACAACTTCTTTTTCAACTTTTCAACCCTAAATACACTCCAAAACACCTCAGAACACCTCAATTCTTCATTATTCATCATTCTTCTCCTCTTTGGCTCAAGAATCTCCATGAGGAACTAAAACCCTTGGTGAAACTACGAAGAAACTCATTGGATTCGGTGATTTTACATCCCTTATTCATGTAATCTGGTCTTTATTTGTTGAATACTTTTAGAATTTAGACTTTCATTCTGATAAATTTTAATTGAAATTCGTTTAATTCTTATTAGATTTTTTATGAATTCAATCATGTTTTTTCTATTGTTTAATCAAAATATTTGTTAAATATAAATTTCATGAACCTATGTTGAGATTATTTAACTTTTACTAAATTAATCATAGATTCAGTCGGCTTTTTCTATCGACGAATTGAACTAATTGTTGAATTTTAATGTCAATTATTTTATTGGTGTGATTCAATTACTGCTTTATACTTGAAGTATACAGTAGTCGATATTTGAATCTGATTTCAATAAAATTGTGCGAATGCATCATATGAAGTCTAGATTTTAGAACTACTTTTGAATTAAATTGATTTGTGTAACGTCATATCTTCTGATTAGAGTGTTAGGATGAAAACCTCTAATTGAATTATAAAACTGAATAGTTGCTATGAATGATCTGATCCAATTGAGGGAATTCCGATGCTTCACTACTTCAAATCATTAATTTTAACTTTACTACTTCAACATTGAATTTACTACAAATTGAAGACAATAACCCATCCTTTTTTGGAACCCTTAAGCATTTTCCATCTCCCTGTGGATACGACACCCCAAAACTGCATTACAACTACCGCATTATTCTTTGGGCGTAATCATAAATTTATGAAATTCACTTTCTATGGGTGTGTTCTATAGAGATTAAAATTGAAAAACTAGTCGTTATTGTTGACTTCTATTAGACGAGTGGGACCCAATAACGGCTATATTTTTAATTTTAATTAGATTTTAAGCCTAGCCAAACATGCTCGATATACGTAAATTAGAATTCCTAAAAGTATGAATACATACATAAGGAATTCAAAATTGAAAGAGAAAATTATGAAATACACCGTCATATACATAAATTAGAATTCATAATTGTCACTAGTTGTTGTATTCACTATAAATATGAATACATACATAAGCAACACAAAATTGACACTACAATGTTTGTTTTTTGCATTTACTACAAATATGAATACATACATGACCAAAATAAAAATTGAAGAAAATTGGAAGGGAAAATTATGAAATACACCATCTATATACGTAATTTAGAATTCAGAATTGTCACCTAATTTTTGTTTGTTGCATCATATTTTAATTACTCTAAAGATCATCAACTTTTAGTATTGCACTTATATCTCGACTCTTTTTTTGTCTCATACTTATCATCGACATTAGATTAATTATTGTATCTTATCCCAATAACTAGGAGGATATAAAAATATTTATTTTATCCTCAAACTTTTTAATAAGAAAAAAAATACAGAAGTTATTTAAGATATTTGCCCATCATTTTAGAGCACACTGTCACGACCCACTCGTTGCATAACAAAAATGGCGGAATTATCTAGAACAACGGTGTCTTGAGGCGAATCCAGAATGTTCTAGAAAATGATGGTACATGAAACCAACCAAAAGGTAATGGAGAATTCTAGAGAATTGGCAAGTCTAATACTTGTGGATTATTTTAGATAATCCTAGATAATTCTTTGTAAATATTTTATTATAGATGTTTGTAGAGAATTCTAGAGATGGATTGTAGACCATTGGATCAAATTGATCCTAGCCATCCATTAGGAACAACTTTGCCTATAAATAGTTTGGTAGGTTCATTCATTTGCTCCAAGAGAGAGTGAAGTTGTAAAGTGTTAAGCATTGTAAGGTTTCTTTGTTCAATACAAAGCTTTCTTCATAAACACTTGTGTTCCTCTTTTGAATTCTTAAGTGTTCTACTCGGTGCCGTTCTAAGACCTCAACGCTAGAGTGGGAGGCTGACTTAGTGTAAAAACCGCAGGGGTGGAAGTTGGAGACACTAAGTGCCGCATGGTGCTTGGAGAAAACAACAAGTCCGTGACAGTTGTATCAGAGCTCGAGTTCGGCTCACTTACTACCGTTGCCATGGCGGATCGAGAGGTTGCAGGTTTCGGTACCACAGAGATGGAACATGAAGATAGGGGGCGAGAAACAGAATCGTCTACAACCGGTAAGAAGGCTAAGCATGGTCGGAGCAGAAGTCGCCCACCGGCTCCCCCTGTTTGGCCACTCGAAGAAGTTTTCGTTAATATGGGATAACGCATTGAGACGGTGGAGAATTCACTCTCGACCTTAGAGTCCCACACCTTGGAACAATTTGATGCCATCAAGGAGGACCAAGGTTCTCTAAGGAATGAGTTAACAAGGTTGAAGATCAAGGTGATAGATGCCATCACAGCGATGCAAAACCAAGTGGACAAGCTTTGCAATGATTTGCAAAGGGGCCTTGATGCTTGCAAAAAGGCCTCAAGTAGTGCAAGAACAAGCACAGTTGAGGCAACTCCAAGGGTCGACTACCCTAAGCCAAGGGAGTTTGATGGCAAACGGGACGCGAAGGAACTTGATGACTTCCTATGGCAGTTGGAGGTATACTTCGAGGGCATGAACATTCTTGACGAAGTGATTAAGGTACGTACCTCAACTATGTATCTTACGGACACCGCGGCTCTATGGTGGCGACGTAAACACGCTAACATAGAAAAGGGTTCTTGTAGGATAGGTAGTTGGGATGATTTTAAAAAGGAATTAAAGCGCCAATTCTATCCAGAGAATGTAGTTTATGAGGCCCGTAAAAAGCTTTGGGAGTTGAAACATAAGGGTACTATTCGGGAGTACATCAAAGAATTTACAACCCTTGTGCTTCAAATCCCAAGCATGTCGGATGAAGATCTATTGTTTCACTTTACTGACGGCTTACAAAATTTGGCTAAACAAGAGTTACAATGTCGGGATGTGAAGACGGTAGATGATGCGATTGTGGTGGCCGAATCTTTAACCGAGTTCCAAAGGAGCACGGATGCGTCGAAATATTCTAAAAGCTCCAAAGGTAACCCGGCTAAAGGTGGGGGAGAAAAGAAAGATAATACCAAGAAGCCATCATTCTACAAAGAGGGTAATACTCATAAACCGTCGACTTCTCGGGGTAATTATGAGGAAAGGAAGAATGCTCCATCGGGGCCTCGTGGTGGGTGCTTTGTGTGTAAGGGGCCGCATCCCATGCGTGAGTACCCTAAGCTTGGTACGTTAGTAGCTATAGCGGAGGAACAAGATTCAACCTCTAACCAAGATCAAAGGGCGGAACATTTCAGTTCATTGCAACTACTTAGTGCCCTCAATGCTAAGGTTACCCCGACTTCCCATAATGAAAAAGGATTGATGTATGTGGAAGCCCAAGTGAATGGTCGACCCGTTATAGCGATGGTTGATACAGGAGCCACCAACAACTTCATTACGGAAGATGAGGCTAGACGATTGGGCCTCAAAGTCACTAAAGTTGTTGGTTTCATGAAGGCGGCAAATTCTCCTACCACACCCCTTGGTGGCGCGATTCAAGGGGCAGAAGTTCAATTAGGGACTTGGCATGGCTAAGTTGATCTTTCGGTAGCAACGATGGATGATTTCAGCTTGGTTCTCGGGTTGGATTTCCTGAGGAAGGTCAATGCTATTTATGTACCTTCCTTCGGTTCAGTTTGCATCTTGGAGAAGGGGTCTTCATGCATGTGCCTACGGTGTCTAGGACGAAAGCCAATGGGCAGCTTTCAAGTTTCAGCCATGCAGCTAGCAAAGGGCCTAAAGAAGGGTGAGGTGACATACTTGACAGCCTTAAAAATGGATGACCAAGACGAAGCTGCGAAGGGACAGCTTGAAGATGACTTACCCAAAGTTATCAAGGAAGTCCTTGAGGAAAACAAGGACGTGATACCGCCAGAGTTGCCTAAGAAATTACCACCTAGAAGGGAGGTGGATCACAGGATCGAGCTCGAGCAAGGTGCCAAACCACCGGCCATGGCACCCTATCGAATGGCACCGCCTGAGCTGGAAAAACTTCGAAGGCAATTGACGGAGCTACTTGACATAGGGAAGATACGTCCGTCGAAAGCACCTTATGGCGCACCGGTTTTGTTCCAAAAGAAGCATGATGGTTCATTGAGGATGTGCGTGGATTATCGGGCGCTTAATAAGGTAACAATCAAAAACAAGTATCATATTCCTTTGATTGCTGACTTATTTGATAGGCTTGGTAGTGCAAAGTACTATACGAAGGTTGATCTACAAAAAGGCTACTACCAAGTCCGGATAGCAGAAGGGGACGAACCTAAGACGGCATGTATTACTCGATATGGTTCGTTCAAATGGTTGGTGATGCCTTTCGGCCTAACCAATGCCCCGGCCACATTTTGCACGTTAATGAACAAGATTTTCCAGCCATACTTGGACAAGTTCGTGGTGGTCTATCTTGATGACATTGTCATTTATAGCAACAACTTGGAGGATCACGCCAAACATCTACGGACTGTGTTCAAGGCGTTGCGGGAGAATGAGCTATACATAAAGAAGGAGAAATGTTCCTTCGCTAAGAAGGAAGTGTACTTCCTTGGTCACATCATTGGCCATGAGCTCCTAATGATGGATGAGACAAAGATCAAGGCAATCAAAGAGTGGGAGGCACCAACCAAGCTAACAGAACTTCGTTCTTTCCTTGGTCTAGTCAGTTATTATCGGCGGTTCATCCAAGGCTACTTGGCAAGGGTAGCCCCGTTGACGGACCTATTAAAGAAAAATAAGGCGTGGGATTGGTCCAAGAAATGTCAAATGGCCTTTGATGATTTGAAGATGGCCGTGATGGAGGAACCGGTCTTGGCATTGCTGGATTTCACCAAGACCTTTGAAGTTCAAACGGATGCCTCGGACTTTGCTATCGGGGGAGTCCTAATGCAAGAAGGGCATCATATTGCCTTCGAAAGCCGTAAGCTCAATGAACCGAGCGTCGTTACACGGTGCAAGAAAAAGAGATGACAGCTATTGTTCATTGCCTACGGGTGTGGCGTCATTACTTGTTGGGCTCTAAGTTTGTCATCAAGACTGACAACGTTGCTACCAGCTACTTCCAAACACAAAAGAAGTTGACTCTCAAGCAAGCACGTTGGCAAGATTTCTTAGCAGAGTTTGACTATGTGTTGGAGTACAAGCCCGGCAAGGCCAATGTTGTTGCCGATACTCTGAGCAGGAAAGCGGAGCTTGCAGCTATAAGTCAGACCAAAGGGACGTTACTTGATTTAATTAGGGAAGGTATGGACCATGATCTTTTGGCTAAAGAGTTGGTAAAAGCTGCCCAAGAAGGAAGGACGCGGAGATTCTGGGTAGAGGACGACCTACTCTATACCACAGGACAGCGTGTTTATGTTCCTAAGTGGAACAACTTGCGGCGGGACATTATCAAGGAATGCCATGATACCAAGTGGGCCGGACACCCTGGCCAAAAAAGCACCTTGGCATTGCTTGAAAGAGCTTACTATTGGCCGCAATGGAAGGATATGGTGGAGCTTTATGTGAAGACTTGTCTTGTATGTCAACAAGACAAGGTAGAAACCAAATCACCGGCGGGTTTGTTGGAGCCTTCACCCGTCCCGGAGCGTCCATGGAATTCCATCACTATGGACTTCATTAGCGCCTTGTCTAAATCCGAAGGGTTCGGGTCAATGATGTGGTGGTTGATCGATTTTCGAAGTATGGCACATTCATTCCGGCCACTAAGAATTGCACGGCAGAAGAAGCGGCAAGGTTATTCTTCAAGAATGTGGTAAAATATTGGGGGTTACCACGAAGCATAATAAGTGATTGTGACCCCCGTTTCACTGGACGGCTATGGATGGAATTGTTCAAACTCCTGGGCTCGGACTTACACTTCTCTACAAGCTTTCACCCACAGACAGATGGGCAAACTGAAAGGGTGAATGCTTTGTTGGAGTGCTATCTTCGGCACTTTGTAAGTGCCAATCAAAAAGATTGGGCCAAGCTTCTAGACGTTGCTCAATTTTCCTACAACTTACAAAGGAACGAGGCTGCAGGGCGGAGTCCATTCGAGTTGGCAACCGGGCAACAACCACTAACGTCCCACACTTTGTCCACTTCCATTGAAGGAGGGAAAAGTCCTGGAGCCTATAAAATGGCTAAATCTTGGGAGGAGCATGCCGACTTAGCTCGTTCCTGCTTGGACAAGGCACAGAAATGCATGAAAAAATGGGCAGACAAGAAAAGAAGACCTTTAGAGTTCAAGGTAGGTGACCAAGTCCTCGGGAAAATATTGTCTCAGCAATTCAAAGCATACCGAAGTGTTCACAAAGGCTTGGTGCGGAGGTATGAAGGGCCGTTCCCGATAGTTGCTAAGGTTGGCAAGGTCTCCTATTGCCTTGACCTACCTAACACTTTGAAGATTTATCCGGTCTTTCATGTAAGTATGTTGAAGCCATTCCATGAAGACATGAAAGACCCTAGCCGGAGTGAGTCACAACGGGCACCCCCGATTATGACTAAGTCCTTTGATAAGGAGGTTGATGAGGTTTTGGCAGACTGCATGGTTCGAAGACGTGGAGTACCTCCTTGCAAACAATACTTAATCAAATGGAAAGGATTACCCGAGTCCGAAGAAACTTGGGAGGCACAAGAAGACTTATGGCAGTTCGAAGACAAACTAAAGTACTATACGGCGATGAGGACGTCGCCCAATTAGGCGGGGGAATATGTCACGACCCACTCGTTGCATAACAAAAATGGCGGAATTATCTAGAACAACGATGTCTTGATTTAATCCAGAATGTTCTAGACAATGATGGTACATGAAACTAACTAGAAGGTAATGGAGAATTCTAGAGAATTGACAAGTCTAATACTTGTGGATTATTCTAGATAATCCTAGATAATTCTTTGTAAATATTTTATTATGGATGTTTGTAGAGAATTCTAGAGATGGATTGTAGACCGTTGGATCAAATTGATCCTAACCATCCATTAGGGACAACTTTGCCTATAAATAACTTAGTAGGTTCATTCATTTGCTCCAAGAGAGATAAAAGTTGTAAAGTGTTAAGCATTGTAAAGTTTATTTGTTCAATACAAAGCTTTCTTCATAAACACTTGTGTTCCTCCTTTGAATTCTAAAGTGTTCTACTCAGTGCCGTTCTAAGACCTCAACGCTAGAGTGGGAGGCTGACTTAGTGTAAAAACCGTAGGGGCGGAAGTTGGAGACACTAAGTGCCGCACGGTGCTTGGAGAAAACAACAAGTCCGTGACAACACGCTAACATAATATTTAGACAAAAACCATCATTAGGGGCAAGATGGAGTAATTAATGAAATATTGAGGATAAGAATCTAATGAAAAAATTAAGAACATAATTTTAGCAGTGGCAACAAACAGGAGCTGAGCTGGGT
Source organism: Fraxinus americana (assembly GCA_035079005.1). Lineage (NCBI taxonomy): Eukaryota > Viridiplantae > Streptophyta > Magnoliopsida > Lamiales > Oleaceae > Fraxinus > Fraxinus americana. Next base: position 14,509,272 of record CM068715.1, on the reverse strand, counting down.
CGGCCCAAGTACCCACGATCTCGACTCGTCACTGTGCTTGGTTCGTGCTCAGGGCCTAGCAGACTAAGTCGCGAGCTCATGAGTCGAGCCCACGGCTCAATTTTTTTTTTTTTTTTTTTTGACTTTTTTGTTCACATTTTTAGTCGAGCTAGTGAAACTTAGGCCCATGAGTGCTCGCCTTGCTCGGCTTGTCCCTAAATGAGCTCGAGCAGTCCATGGGCCAAGCTTCGACAAGTCGAGCCGATGAGCTACTCGACCCTTTGCCACTCCTACATAATTTTAACAATGAGCAAATGTTGATGACATTTATTATAAATTGGTCATTGATAGTATATCCCAACTTCAATAGCATCTTCAAAGGAATGATGTTTACTACAGACTTGCAATCTAACATGATTCTGGGGACAAGTATGCCTCAAGACTTCCAGCCATCAACAAAGCCTAGCTGTGCAACTTAGTCCCCAACAACAAATCTTTATCTGATAATTCTACAAAACAACATTGAGCTGCCGATGCATCCATTTTTGTAATCTCGGCATAAATTTTCATTAGGAAAGGACGGAGGTGTAATCAGCATCTTTCTAAGATCTTAATTTAGACACAATGTGTCGTACAGTGTGGTGCAAAAAAAAAAATTCACGATGTGATATAACCACACTTCACCTACAAACTTTTCTAAATTTACATTTTACTATTCTTCATTCAATAGTAAGAAAATGTACATTTGGCTAAGAAAATTACAATTATGCCAATATAAAGAGAAATACATACCAAAAAATCCCCTATTTACAAATAACAAATAACGCCCATATATTAAATTTGGTAAGATTTCACATTTTTTAACTATCTAATATCTTTTAAAATCTTAATCGCTATTTTCTTTTTCATCTAAAATTTTTATGTCTCTCTTCCACGTATCTTTCTACAAATTAATTTTGTGTAGTCTCTTGATTACATTATTAACATTTTTCATTCGTAAGTTTTAAGATAAAATTTATATTATATATGTTTATGTTCTTTATTTATTAAGCTTAGTCACAAAAAAGAGAGTAACATAAAAATAAATTATGCAAACATTTCTTAATATATTTTTGGGAAAATTGCAGCGTCGGTCCCAAACCTTTTATTTTGTTGCAGAATACACCCTAACCTTTTATTTTTACGGCCTTAGTCCCAAACCTTTATTCTTAGTTGCAGAGGAGGTCCAAATCACGGATTCCGTCCAAACTTCTGTTAGTCAACTGGAAAATTTCAATTTTGACTCTAAATAAGGGATAAAATTGTCAATTTATATATTTTTTAATAAAATAACTAAAAAAAACTTCACCCCACCCAACCCCAACTCCACCCCAAAATAAAAAACCAAAACCTGCAAATGGCAGCCGGTTTCATTAACCAAGTAAGCAAACCAAACTTTTCCAATTCAAAATATGTCAACCAAATCAATTCCAGTATTCTTCCATCCTCAATGGCTTCCTTCAAACCCTTTGGCAAACTCTCAAGACTCCTACTGGCCTCAGCTTTGTTTTTGCTTCGCTTCACCTTGTATTGTGTTTAATTGCAAGTTTCATAATTGATTTTTTTTTTTTTTTGAAGAAAAATTGATTTTGTTGTTTGATAGGGATTATTAATTTATGCATAATTTTGAGTTATGATTTATGGCTTCTTGATGATTCCGAGGCGCTGCAATTTTCCCTATTTTGCTCTTTGTTTTGATTTTAGTTTTATATTTAGGATATTTATTTGTTTGCGGTTTGCTCTGTTTACTTTTAGTTCTCTATTGACTGTTGGAGAAATTGTTCTTCTTGTTACTGTCATCGCCTCCTCTACCGTTGTCGCTTTCACCACCGCCACTTGCAAGGTTGTAGTCAATATTACTGCTATTGGTGGAGGCTGCATTGGTGGAGAAGGCTAAGAATACAGGGCGCTTTTGGTGTGTGAGTTAAAGAAAGTGAGGTTTTTGTTGGGGTGGGGGACAGGGATATATGCGGCGATGAGAAACGAGAGGAGTGGTGCAGAAAGAGAGAGTGTGGCGTCGTTGGTGAGAGATTGAGGGTGGTGGAGATGGCCATTTTGGCGAGGGGTCGCGATGGCGACGGTGGCAGCCGGTGGCGTCTCTCTCTAACAAATTGCTAGCTGCATTTTCATTTTGTGGTAATTGGGGCAAATGGTCCATTTCATAATATAGTTTGGGATTTTAGCCTTTGACCACAATTAATGATTTAAAATAAATATTTTAATTCAAAATTAATAGATTACCTAAATTACCCATATTACATCACAGTGAATTCTTCAACTTTCATACACAATTTAAAACCAACAGTAAAATGACATACTGCCGTTTTTAAACGACTGAATGCCGTTTTAACTAATTTTATGTTTGTATCAATTTATGTTTCCTCGTATCCACATAAAAATTAATGAAAACAAGTTTTAACAATATTTTGAGCGAAATTGAAAATTCGTGACCCAAAACGACATGTTGTCGTTACAAACGGTTCGATGACGTTTTAACTAATCTAGCATTCGTTTCACTTTATATTGTCTCGTACCCACATAAAAATAAGCGTAAACAAGTTTTCACGATATTTAGAGTGACATCGAGACCTCGTAACCCAAAATGTCAAGCTGCCGTTTTAAATGTTTTGCTGTCATTTCAACTAATTTCATATATGTTTCACTTTATTTGCACTCGTTTGCACAAACAAAAGCAAGTTTCATTACATTTGGACATCAATGTCTATACAAATTTCACGCGATAATGACCAACACCGTTATTCTGTGAGTAAACTACATTATACTTACTACGAATAAAGGCAAGTAACCTAAATTCCATATATATCCAATTATAGGATAAAATACTCAACAAATTAGCTCGTTTTAACTTGTATAAGTCTTTTAGATGGTTCAAGATTTTATTGATTTTTTTGGGAGTGAAATCAAGGTCCTGTGATTAGGGACGGAGTTAGATCATGAAAATAAGGGGGCCTAGAGGTAGAGTTGAAGGGGTTGGGGTTTACGGGGGTTCGGGGGCAGCGCCCCCGAAATTTTTTTTTTGATACGTTATTAACAAAAAATCAAGAAACGTATAAAAGAAAGTACTAATATTTAATTTAGCAAAATCATACCTTATTACAAGCGTTCCCTTCGAGCCTGTATCCAAAACATAGCACGTTTAGTCGTTCAATGTGTACGAGTCTGGTATCCAAAACATAGCACGATTGCATGCGTTATGTTGTGTATACCATATTTGTTACATTTTTCTTGGTGGTTAAGTGTAGTATAATTTCCAATCGGATGTATGATGTGACTCGCTATAGTTTGAACTTTGAGTGGACTGTGACGTTTAAATCTAGTCATGTGAAAACGAGCGAGAATGAAGTGAAACGAACATGAAATTAGCAAAAATGATATGCATACGTTTAAAATGACTACATGCCATTTTGGGTCACAGGCTCTCGATTTTTCTTCGCCAGTAAACACTGAATTAGAAAAAGGACATATGTTTAAAACGTTTATGCGCCATTTTAGGTGATGTGTTGATGTTAATGGGAGACGCTATGTTCTGTATATCCTAAACGGCATTCATACTTGTAAAATTATAACACGTTCAACGATTACGTATGTAAAATGGCACCCCCTACGTGTAAAATGACAAAATGCCATTCTGGATAAAGAGGTAGAATTCACTCCAAAACTCGTAAAATAGTGTTTCAAACATCATACAAAACTTAAACATGTTGAACAATTATACATTTTTCCATTTGTAAACTGTATATCCTAAAATCTAAATCCTATACCCTAAATCCTAAACCCTAAACGACAATCATACATTTAAAATGACCATATGCCCTTTTAGGTCATGAGGTATCGATTTTATTCTGAAACTAGTAAAATGGTGTTTGAACGTCAGTGGAACTGGACGCTAAATTAATAGAAACGTCAGCTATGCGTTTAAAACGACAACGTGCCGTTTTGGGTTACAATGTCTCGACTTGGGGGGGCTGAATGAACAAAAGTGACGTGAATTGAACACTGAATTAGAAAAATGGCAGTCATACGATTAAAACGTCCATGCGCCATTTTAGGTATCCAAAACAGCAATCATCTGAATAAGTGGAACTGAACACTAAATTCGTAGAAACGTCAGCTATGCGTTTAAAACGACAACATGCCGTTTTGGGTCACAAGGTCACAACATGTTGCATTAACTAATTTATAGAGTATCTTATGTGGATACGAGGAAATATAAAGTGAAACGAATACAAAATTTGTTAAAACGGTACTTAGTCGTTTAAAAGGGCATGTTGAATAATTACATGTTTTCTCTTTTGCCCTATACCCTAAAATCTAACCTCAATACCCTAAATGGCAACCCTCCGTTTAAAATGATTGGATGCCGTTTGGGGTCACGGAGTATCGATTTCACTTCGAAACTAGTAAAATTGTGTTTGAAACTTCATACATGACTCGTACACATTGAACGGCTACACTTATTGTGTATTGGATACCACACCTGCTACTTACGTTTTTCTTTATTGTTAAAAGTAGTGTAGTTTACTATTGGATTATGGAGTGATTTACTATAATTTGAACAAATGTGTCAATCGTAACGTCGAAATATAGTTAAAACTTTCATCCATAAACTTTTACGTGGGTACGAGAGAATATAAAGTGAAACAAATACAAAATTAGTTAAAATGTTATCAAATCATTTATAACGATAGCATGTCATTTCGGTTACGAACTCTAAATTTCACTCCAGATATAGTTAAAACATGTTTTTTAATAATTTTCATATGGATACAAGGGAACATAAAGTGAAATGAATACAAAATTTATTAAAATGACACTTAATCGTTTAAAAATGCTTATTGAACAATTATATGTTTTCTCGTTTTGTAAACCCCAAACCCTAAAACCTAAACCCTAAACGGCAACCCTCCGTTTAAAATGACCAAATGCCATTTTGGGTCGAGGTATCGATTTCACTCCGAAACTAGTAAAACGGTATTTGAAATATCATACATGTCTTGTACACATTGAACAACTACACGTGCTATGTTTTGACTATTACACTTGCTACGAACACGAAATTAGCAAAAATGATATACATACATTTAAAATAACTACATGTCGTTTTGGGTCACGGGTTCTCGATTTTTTCTTCGAAACCAGTAAAAAACAATATTTCAAACATCATAGATAAGTTGTACAAATTGAACGATTGCATGTGTTATGTTTTGTATACCATACTTGTTACATTTTTCTTGGTGGTCAAGTGTAGTATAATTTACATTCGGACGTATGATGTGACTCACTATAGTTTGAACTTTGTGTGGATTTGTGACGTCTAAACTAGTTAAAACTTTTGTTCTTACACTTTCATGTGAAAACGAGCGAGGATGAAGTGAAATGAACACAAAATTAGCAAAAATGATATAAATACGTTTAAAATGACTACATGCCATTTTGGGTCACGAGCTCTTGATTTTTCTTCGAAACTAGTAAAAATAATGTTTGGAACATCATAAATAAGTTGTACATATTGAACGATTGCACATGCTATGTTTTATATACATTTTCCTTGGTTGTCAAGTGTAGTGTAATCTCCAATCGGACGTATGATGCGACTCACTATAGTTGAACTTTTTGTGGACTGTGACGTCTAAATCTAGTTAAAACTTTCATTCTTACACTTTCATGTAAAAACGAGCAATAATGGAGCAAAACGAACATGAAATTAGCAAACTTGCCACTTACGTTTTTCTCTATTGTCAAGTGAAGTGTAGTTTAGTATAGTTTCCAACCAAATTATAGAGTGACTCGCTATAGTTTGAACTTTGTGTGGACTATGATGTTGAAATCTAGTTAAAACTTTCATTCTTACACTTTCATGTGGATACGAGCGAGAACAAAGCGAAACGAACACAAAATTAGTAAAAATGATATGCATACGTTTAAAATGATTGCATGTCATTTTGGGTCACATGTTCTCGATTTTTTCTTATAACTAGTAAAAAACAATATTTCAAACATCATAGATAAATTGTACAAATTGAACGATTGCATTTGTTACGTTTTGTATACCATACTTGTTATATTTTTCTTGGTGGTCAAGTGTAGTATAATTTCCAATCGGACGCATGATGTGACTCGCTATAATTTGAACTTTGAGTGGACTGTGACGTTTAAATCTAGTTAAAACTTTCGTTCTTACACTTTCATGTGAAAACGAGCGAGAATGAAGTGAAACGAACACAAAATTAGCGAAAATGATATACATACGTTTAAAATGACTACATGCCATTTTGGGTCACGTGCTCTCGATTTTTCTTGGAAACTAATAAAAACAATGTTTGGAACATCATAGATAAGTTGTACATATTGAACGATTGCACATGCTATGTTTTGTATACATTTTCATTGGTTGTCAAGTGTAGTGTAATCTCCAATCGGACGTAAGATGTGACTCACTATAATTTGAATTTTTTGTGGACTTTGACGTCTAAATCTAGTTAAAACTTTCATTCTTACACTTTCATGTGAAAACGAGCAATAATGGAACAAAATGAACACGAAATTAGCAAAAATTATATATATACGTTTAAAATGATTACATACCGTTTTGAGTCACAAATTCTCGATGTTTCTTTGAAATCAGTAAAAACAATGTTTAGAATATCATAGATAGTTATATATATTGAACGGTTGTACATGCTATGTTTTATATACCATACTTGTTTTATTTACTTTATTTTGTAGTCAAGTTTAATACAGCTTACTCATAGACCAATCGTGTTGGTTATTATCGAGTGAACTTTATGCTGATAAACAGGTCCAAACATAATGAAAACTTCAATTCCTTCATTTTCATGTGCATACAAGTGAAAATAAAGTAAAGCAGATACGAAATTAGTTGACATGACACATAATCATTTAAAATGGCAACATGTCATTTTAGATTATAGGGTCTCAATTTCATTATAAATGTAGTGAAAAATTATCTACGTTAGTTAAAATGTCACCAAACCGTTTATAAATACATCATGCCGTTTTGGATCAGGGACTCTCAATTTCGCTCAAAATATTGTTAAAACTTGTTTTCATTAATTTTTATGTGGATACGAAGAAACATAAATTGATACAAACATATAATTAGTTAAAACGGCATTCAGTCGTTTAAAACGGCAGTATGCCATTTTACTGTTGGTTTTAAATTGTGTATGAAAAGTAGAACAAAAGTGAGGATTCATGTGTGAGGGATTTGGTAAATTTTTGTTTCAAATTGGATATTTTAGACATTTCAATTGAAGGGTATTTAAGACTTTTAATGTATGATTAAATAGACCAAAGGCTATTGGAACAAAAACTATTGAGATGGACTATTTTACCAATAAGTATTGTTGACTAGGCTTTTTAAGCAAAAACCCCTTTGATTTTTTATTTTGGGTGGGGTGGGGTGGCGTGGGGTGGTGGTGAAGTTTTTTCTAATTATTTTATTAAGAATATAAATTGACCATTTTACCCCTTATTTAGAGTCAAAATTGAAATTTTCCAGTTGACTAACAGAAGTTTGGATGGAATCCGTGTTTTGGACATCTGCTGCAGCTAAGTATAAAGGTTAGGGACTACGGCCGTAAAAATAAAAGGTTAGGGTGTACTCTGTAGCAAAATGAAAGGTTTAGGACTGGCGCTGCAATTTTCCCTATATTTTTAGTTGCTGAATGTTATAAAGCTAATATCCTAACTCAAAATATATAAGAAATTAATTTTAATATGCAAAATAGTATGTAATATAAAAAAATTATTTCACTTGATTTTTGTAATTTGTATATAGTTAATGTTGACTAAAAAATCACTAACATCCAAAATGTACGAGAATTTTTAAATATGTTGTTCCCAAAACTGACTTGTAAAAGAATATATGTTTAAAGTGTTGTTGAAGCTGTCCGACGAAGGCTTCCAACACTCAAGTCAGCAAAGTAATATGAATAGCGTACATATAAGAGAGTAACATGTGTATAAAATGACTTGAATATTATGCGTTGTCTGTGCCGGATAAATTTTTACCACATACATTGTTGCTCTTTTATATACTTTCTATGTATGATTTACAAAAAGAACCAAGCCTGAATATAATACAATTTTTGAGAATTCAATCAATCGCGTGGTATATTCCGCGAGTTATTCCTCTTTAATTCAATAGTTGCCATATGGTATTATGAATCTATCATAGTTGGGGAAATTTTAATTAAACAAATTTATATACTCAATGATGAACATAACTTTTAGTTAGAATATGATATGGATGACAACAGGTTGGACAGGATGGGATTGGTCGGTGCGATCATTACTGTCTCTATTCCGTGGGATTTTTGGGGACAAGGAGGGAGGGTGGGGATAAAAATTTTGCATTTATCCTCCTATTTATTTAATCAATTATTTTTAAATTTGATTTCAATTGAAAAGGATAAAAATAAAATAAAATAAAAAGATTTGGGACAGGTTTGGAAAATTTTTCATACCAGAATATGACAAGAATTTCCATTTTCCATTTACAATATTGAAAAAATCAGATGATTTCAATATATTATTAACTTATTAAAGTTAACTTCTTATTTACTTTAATTGGAACTAAGGAGAATGAATATAATAAAATTTGTTCAAAAAACATTTTATGAACATTATGGCTTCTAATAGTTACACTGTGAAGAATTATTAAACTATTTAAAATGTTGTGATATGTTATTTACAATAAATGGCGTTTGTTTGGTTAGCTTTTTATGATATCATACTTGTAAATCTTTCAATTTATTTTAACAAATGGTGTTTTTCTTTTTTTCTACTTAGTAAAACATAGTGTTTAAATTTTAAATTTCCAAATCATGGTAGTGTAAATATACGCTATGGTCTATTTTCCAAATCAAAAATTGAAAAATAATGTTTAGAAAAGGAAAACTGCTTGTTGATTAAAAAGATGTCAATAACTAAGTATAAATGTTATGCTTTAGGTCAATTGATTTTGAGATGTAAACACTGTTGACATGATTTTTTTTATTAATGAAAGATTTATTATTTAAATTGATAGAGTTCGTAAATTCAAGTTTTAATAACTTGTTAATTACAAGGAGTTGTGATCGTAAAAGACAAGTTACATATAATTGAATCTTAAATTATCTATGGTCAGAAGTAATAACGAGATACATATATCTTTATTACAAATATAACATCACGTGTAATATTGCTCACTTACGAAATGAGCAGTTGATCTCGCATGTTAAAATGTAGTATATTTAAATGAACGCATTAAACAAAACAAAACATAACATTGGAGACCTGCTATAGAGATTCTACATGGATAGTTATTTGAGTGTCATAGTTAATCTCTAACATTCGATAGTGGATTTAGTTCTTAGACTTGTGATCATCATAATACCTTATATGATTATTGTCATACTTTAGTGATATTGGATGTTGCTCTGTCAGGAGTCGCTAATACAACATCGTTCGGGTATGAGAAGTATCATATAAATGTTTTGAATGGAAAATAAAAGATTCATCACTCTTAGATAGTAAGAGATTATGACAATTCGCTTAAGTTGATATCGAAATTCTTAGTCAAAGTAAGTTCATAAGCCGAAAAGAGTTTCAACGATTATTGACTTAAGAGGGGGACGAAACATTTGATCGATTAATCAAGATTGACACATCTTCATATCTCGTAACTAATCGAATTATATTGACGAAAAGATTATAGTTACCTGATAAATCAACAAGTTTAGTTTTGTCACACCATAACATAGTGGTATTACATGAAGCATAGTGATGATTACCAGTGGTTTCATTGCATACTTTATTAAGAGAGGTAAGAGAGACAGAAGATAGTATTCAAGAAATAATCCAAGTTTGTTAATGCTTTGCTAAGTCTTGAACCTTCCCTTCATGTTGACAAATTGCTTTCTCACAAGTAAAGTGTCTTTTCCCTTTAAGTAAAAGGACGATATGGATATCATGGGTTTTCTGCTCTCTTCAACTAAGTCTTTACATATGCAGATTTTGGGAAGGAAAGTGGGGTCTGTGTATTGTGTCTTCTTGGGGGACAAGCTAGTCTCATGGAGCTCAAAGAAGCAAAGCACCACTATCTCTAGGTCCACAACTGAAGCACAATATAGGCAAATTCTATAACAAAATTTCGTAACTGCAAAATTTTCTAAAGGCATTAAGAGGTCATCAAATCGAACCTCCCTTAATATGGTGCGATGTCAGCTAATCACGTGTTAGCAGTCAAAAGCAAAACACATTAAACTAGATTTGCACTTTACAAATTGATATGCATTTGTTAAAGGTTTAAAGTATAATTCAATTATGTAATAATGGGTATTGTTTAACACTACCTTTATCTCAACTAAATTGCATTTAAAACAAAGAACGATGCAATTTCTGTTCCTAAAAGAATTGAAGATGTTCATGATTTATCACTTGATCATTCACAATAATAATCAGTTACGTCTCATATTTTCTGCATAGAAGACGGCAATGCTATCCCAAAACATCATTTTGCACCAAAAAATGGTGCGGACTCTCTTCAACTTAGCATCATACTTTGCACTATTTTGCACCAAAATGGTCAAAGTCATTTTTACTATTATTATTGTTGTTGTTGTTGTGGTGCATTTGTAATAAATTTTAGTCATTTAATTAATAATAATAATTAAGGAATGGATTCAACATTAATAAATTCAGTATTTTCGTTAACTAAACATAATCATTTATTTAGTAATTTGTCTCGTAATAAAATAAATAAATAAATCATTTTTGAGATAAATAAATCATTAAGAATAAAAAATGAAGAAAATGACGAAACATCGTTCAGTCGGTGCAACTTTTAGTTTATTGGGTTGGATATGATTTTCAATTTGGTGCAAAACTTACCTGAAATTTTAGTGCAGGGTTGAAGAAGCCTATGAGGTAATTAAAAAAGAAAAAAAAGATCTGTAATGCATTTCAAATCATTAGGAGTGTTCTCATATCCCTAGTGGGCAATAGAACACTTTACATACATCAGCAGTGCATTTAATTTTAAAAAAGCTTTTGCTTGGACCCCCCCCCCCCCGCCCCCCCCACCCCCACCACATCCCAACGTCACTTTTATGTTGTTGTTGGGCTTCCCCGACGATACGATACCCCACCCATCCCATCCCATCCCATCCCATCCCATCCCATCCCAATTATTTCAATAAATTTAAGAGGAAATTACAGGAAACTGTCTTTAAAGATAAAAATTCAAAAGTAAGGTACAAAGTTTTTTTAATCATAAATCAGGTATTTAATCAAAAATATTAATATTAATAATTATAAAAACAATTCTTTATCATCTCTCTCTCTGTAAACCTGTGGCAACTGTCTCTCCCTCAAAACTTGTGTCGACTTTTTCTCATATCTCACATCTCTCTCTCTCTCTTAAAATCTGTTGCAACTCTCTCACCTCTCTCATCTCCCTCTCTCTCAAAACCGATGAGATCTATGGTAGCTATCTGGGTCGGATTACAGCAGCATTTTGTGATGATGATATGCTGTACCTTGGCGATCTGAACCCATAGATCTGAACGTCGGAGGTGCGTGTACGTGGTTGGCGGCGCTTGCGCGTGATTTTGTGACCGTGGACAGTGGTGGTATGTGTATGGTTTGCGGTGGTTGTATTTTTGTTGGGCTTTGGAGTGTTGGTGGGTTTCGTGTTGGGGTGTTTTTTACTGTAGCGGTCATTGTTGATTTTTAGCTGCAACGGCGATGACGTCATCACTGCTCTCTGACCAACGATGGAGGTGGATCTATTGTTGGCTGGTGGTTGTGGTTGGCTGTTAGCTAGAGGTGGTGGTTGTGGTTAGCTTTTGGTGGTGGTGGATCTATCGATGTTGGGGTTCAGTCGTGTGTTTTGTGGCTGGATAGTCTGTGTTGGTCGATTTGTGACCTGTGACCAAGTATCGTCAATCTGTGACCAAAATTTTGTCAATCTGTGACCAATTACTCAAATGTGACCTAAAAATTTAATAATCTGTGATCTCGAAATAATATGTAACCAACTAATTTAAAAATCTGTGACCTCGAAATAATTTGTGACGTACAAATTTTTTGATATGTGACCTCGAAATAATTTGGGATCAAAAAATTTGACGATATGTGACCAGTAAATAAATCTGTAACTTAAAATTATGAATATGTGACCATTAATCACAAAATGTGACTTTATTATCTTTATTTAATAAATATTTTTAATTAATTAAATGAATACCTGATTTTTGAATTTTTAAACTATTTTCCTTATTTTTGAGTTGAGGTAAAGAAAACACCTTAAATATGATTTTTTCCCTAAATTTAACTTCTCAACCACTCCAACTCTTACAATTAATATTTATCGATCTATGTAATATTTATAATATTCTTTTACCAACTTGGGTAACATTTATATGTGAAATTGTACATGTATTAAGGATTTTGCAATGTCATTGATTCGTTATCAATTTTTGCACAATTTAACAAATATGTTTACAAGTGTTAATGACAAACATAAAAAGCAAATATTATGGATTAAAAAAAATTATTATTAGAAAATAGAAATGATACTACGGAAAAAAAAAATCATGTTTTGACATTGTAATTGCTACTGGCATTACTCTTGTATGTGTCTCGTCTTCTCTAAAATTGTTTGGCTCGTGATCGAAATAGGGATGATAAGGTTCATCTAACAAATTCAATTTGAGAAAATGAAAATAATGTTAGACGAGTTGCATAATATATTAGTAACAAACAAGAAAATTTAAATAATTACAGGGCATGTTCGTTTGTTGTGGCCATGAACACCACATGAACGGCATTATCTACTATATCTAGAAATAGCTTTTTCCTCCAACGATTTAAGTCACTTTTTGCACTCTTTTACATTAACGATATTTGGATCACCTGCAACTTGACTTTCTTCAAGACTTTCACTTCATGACATCATTGCCTCCATTATCGATCTCTTTCAGGTTGATACACAACTTATTAAATTCGCCCAACAAATAGGTGTTGTGAGCATCTGTTAAAGAAACATTACCGACTTGCAAAGAAGCCTTATATGACTACACCCGTATTATCCCATCAGTAACTGCTCGTAACCATCATCAACAGATGAACCATCCATAGGTTCATCAACCTACCCAACCTTGGCATTCTTCGTCCATCTTCGTAGAATGTATTTTTTCGGTAAAAGAAAAACTTATTTTTTCTTGAAATAGCTAAGCACATGTCAACATGTATAACCTTTAAATTCAAACATCCCACAATTGCATGAGATGAAATTTGAGTTTGTGAAATAGGTAAGTACACGTTGACATTCGAAAGTCTTCCCCGACCCAAATCGCTCCACCCCAACACTTTAGCATCAACATAATCCAACCACTTCGACCAAATGAAAAAATTACTCTGCTCAACTTCCTTCTGAAAAGACATGAAAATCTTTTTTGTGTAAATTTGGACCATTTGGCGTTCTATCATGCCAACTAATGTCAGTCTTGGTTGTTTAGTGAGATTGATGTGGTTATCAACTAACTTTTCACGTCGTTGATGATCTAGCGCCCTGTTGAAATGAGTAATGAAACCCATCAATGAATTCTATTGATGTATTTCCTCATGAATGAGTGGCCACTCTAGGATCTTTGGTTTCTAAACATGCTTGCACTCAAAACATGTTTCACATATCAACCTAACAAAAACGTATCTCGTACATGCTACTAAGCCATTCATTGCAGTCTAGTTTTATAGTTTTCATTACCCCATTCCAACGATTCTCAAACTCAGATATCTATAGTTGTATAGAATTGATCTTCACCGAAAACTTGTTAATTATGTGCCATAAACAGTAACAATGCAATAACATGTGCAGTGTCATTGATATGGCTTTCGAAATTGTAGCATCTTGATTAGTAATGATAACCCCAACGATGAATGATTTGGCATTGCTTCAAGGGACTTCGAGAATAACCAAACAAATGATTCAACTGTTTCGTCACTCAATAACCTATAAGCGAAAGTAATTTTCTGTCTATTGTGGTACACTCCAACAAAAGGGGCAAAAATCATCAAGTTCTTATTGGTGTTATAGATTGTGTCGAACACAATGACATCGTTGAAGTATGCGTAAGATCTTCTTGACTCCGAATCAACCTAAAAAAATCAAACCAACTTCCCATCCAAATTAGTCTCATAGTCAAAATACAAGTTCGGGCTTTTTCTTTCTCAAACGTAAAATGCTCAATCAAATAATCTACATCGTGACTACTTTGTTCCACTCATATATACATTTCATAGTTCTTGATATCTTCTCCAAACATCCAACCGACGAAGGATCGCCCGATTTTACCTCCATAAGTTGCATCTGTTGACATGTTTGCATATTGGCTTCTGAAAAATATTGTGAGACTTCTTTGTTGCCAACACTGTTATGTACGATCTCAACAAATGTACTCTACTAGGAGTAGTGAGATCATGGTTATGCTCCTCTACAAACTTGTTCACAACCTAAAATAAGTCGTAAAAAGTCGAAAAGTAGCCCGTCTATCTCTTTTTTAGTAGTAAGGGGCAAAATTTTAATTTTCTTTTCAAATATTATTCTGTGCTTTACAATTCAAAAATACAAAACAATTCATTAATTTTCAACTTAACTTTAATTTTTGGTAATTAAATAACAATTGAAAAAATAATTTATGATTATGAATGAACAAATGTTGTTCATTACTCTAATATTACAAATTAGAAAATATAATAATAAATTTATTTTACTAATATAAAAATTAAATACGATCATAAAACAATCACTGACAATATATCAATTAATGGCCTATACGTCTATAATATGAAATATTACATTAAAAAAAAAAACTTAAAATCACCTCATGGCCTAGAAATCCTCCCACCAGTTGCAATTTCAACAATTTTCTTAGTTATATTTATTTTATTTTTAACGTTTAGAAGACAACTCGTTACATATTACAAGATTAAAACAAGAATCAAAGCACATAAAAGAAAAAAAAAATTGAACATTTATAGGTAATCAAATAACAAAGAAGTACCTATGTTTGAGACTTGAGAAGCAGAGGAAATTTGATGCCAAATTATTTGAGACAAGATATTTTGGTGAGTGAATGCAATTATTATCGGTGAATATGTTGATAAATATTCATTGTGAGATTTAGGGTGGTTGAAAAGTTATTTTTATTGAAGTGTTTAGGGTGGGGGGAATGGGACCACGACAAAATGGGAAAAAGTGAAAAAATTGTAAGGCGCTGTTTGATGACTTAAATTTTCCATGGAAATGGAAAAACGGCCATTTGACTTGTTTGATTGACATTTTTTTCTAGGCAAAATTTTTTCCACTTTATCTCTCCACGCGTCTGATTTGTGGGAAATGCTTTTCCAAATGCTGTTGCCTTTTTTTTTTTTTTTTTGCAATGGAAACAAATTTCATAATCAGCTGTAAACAAAAATTCTCTTTAATGGACAATTTCCTTGTAAAACAAAGACAGACGAACACTAAACTTTGATAAAAAAATGATTTTTTTAGGAAATTTTTTTAAATTTTTAAATTTTTTTTATTACTTTTTGACAATGAAAACACTAAACTTTTTTAATGGACATATTTCATATAAAACAAAGCGAAACGAATACAAAAAGATCCAAAATTTAAAAAATTTTCGAGTGAAAAATTATACCAATCAAACACACTTAACCCCTGTTTGTTTACCATTATTCCAAAAAATTGTTTGTTACAGTAAGATTCTCCATCACACATTCACCCAATAACATATTCTACACACAAACCAATAAAGTTACTTTAAATTTCAACCACACGTTCTCTAAAAAACACTATTCATTAATATATTTTTCTCAAAATAATGGGAGACAAACGTACCCTTAATTAACAATTCCCTATAAAACAATTTCTAGACAATTAATTTCCCTGAAATTCATTTTCTTTTCACCCATTTTTCGCCATTACAATCAAACGGACCAAGTGAAGTAGGGGTAGGGGGAAGAAAGCAAAGCAAAAACATTTTTTAAATCAAATGCATTGCTGACATTTTTTAAATCAAATGCATTGCTGACTTAGTACCCCGCGTCAGTAGTCGGAAGAGCATTCTCTTGCAGTCCTGCCCACTGTACAAATCATCCCCACAACAAGGAATTGCTGTTGAAGCTCGAAATTCCTTCCAAGTCACTATCTGATGTGAATACATTGTCTTCCAGTTAAAATCCTATGCACTCATCCCAATAATCTAAAATAATGGAATATAAATACTAACTCTCTTTTCACCTGGTTTTTGGTTCATGGTTCATAATCATTACATGGGAGAGATGGTCAAGCAGTTCAAGGCATAGCATTATCAATTGTGAAAACCAACTATTTAAAAGTAATTTAGCAGAAAAATAAGAACAATATTTAACGGAACCCCCTAGATCCTCTTGATTGATAGAGCTCCAACTTTCCTTTGGCCTCTGGCAACAATTTTTCGACATTTTCATCTTGGATCAATGAGGCTTGCTTTGATGCCCATTCGAGTACAGTTAGTACCTCGGCTTGAGCAAGTTCTTCACTGTCTGGCACATTCAGAGCAATGTAACATAGCAGGATCAATGCACAACCTTGAACACTTTGTTCCCCAAAGTATACTAGCTGAACTAGGTGCTTTACCCCTCCAGCACTTATGATCGACTTAGAGTGATCAAGGTGCAGATAGTTATCGGTGCAAGCAAACTTTGTGAGCCCAATGCAAGCTTCTCTAAAAACGTCGGGCTCTTGTTCATCGAGCAACTTTACTAATGGGCTTATAATCCTTGTTTCTGTTGCCCTGAAAGTCCTAGCCAAATTCCCAATAGCCTTAATACATGGAACAAGCAGTTCCGAATAACCTATTTCAATGATTCTCAGTATCTGATCTACAACAGCTTTGCAGGCAGGTGAATTAGGCTTGAATGCCGATCTTCTTAAATCAGCATCTTCTTCTGCTACTGCTGTGATTTCCATCAATGCCATAGCAGAATTGTACTGAACATCTTTTGATCCTTTCTCCAGAAGGACAGCAAAGCACAATAAGGCTCTTGATTCAGTGATGCTTTTGCAAATGGGCGAATTTCCTTTTGCGAGGTGCCAAAGGGCTCTTGCAGCCATTGCCTTCATATAGGCCTTGGTTGCAGGGTCCTCCATTTCTCGAGCTTTATTACTCGCCCCAGATAGCGAAAGACTTTGCTGATGGTGGTGATGGTTGCTAATAGAATTTAGCGTTGCGCCGCCATTGGTGCCATTGCTTTTCGCGACATTATCCTGGTTTAGTCCGTTGGTTTGTCCCTTCAATGCCATGCTATTGGTAACAACAGTGTGCATCCGATTAAGCGGCTGCTTATTGCCTAATGGATGTGGTATCTGACTCCTACAATCGTCTAAATCATTCCCCTTATTCGCACTGATATTCACATTGGCGTTGGCGTTATTATTACTTGCCAAAACAACAGCTTGGTGCATTGAAGTTGCTTTGCTAACAACAGCGTACTTGCTATGCTCCTGCACGGTCTCGAAAGCCAGATGCCCAACGAGCAATCGTATTATGTTATGCTGAACGAACAGATCTTGGCATTTGGGGTAATGAGCAACAAGTTCAGACACTGCCCAAGCCACCACTGCTTGTACCTTCATTGAACCTTCTTTAAGGATTTTTGCAAACACTGAGCCCGCGCCGGCGTGAATCAGATGTTCAATGCTTTCGGGATCTCGTCCCAGAAGCCCAATTGCACTCGCAGCATTCTCCTGACCCTCCAATTTCCCTTCCTTCACCAACTTCAACAGAGGACCCACCCCGCCTTCCTCAATAATTAACTTTCCGTACCGATCGTTGTCCCGAGCCAGGGATACCAGTGAGGCTGCCGCATCGGATCGATCTTCCAGCGACCCAGTATACAAAATCGCGATCTGCTCCCAAATAAGACACAAAATGGGCTCGTTGGCGGCGATTGGAGGTAGCCCAAGGTAGCCATCATCGCGGTCCCCGGCCGAAGCCGAAACACGTAGAAGCCACGACACGTCCCCGATAGAATTTTCCAGTTGTGACGACATTTTGCGAAACGCTGCCGCGGGAATGATGGTGAAAACTCGCTTGACAAGGCCGTTGCCTCTGCACTTGAGGACAAGGGCCAACGCCTTGTCCAAGACCTGTTCAGTATCATCAAGAATGCGGCGCGTGGGGCGCTCGTAGAGATCGTTGCTAGCGCGTGCAGCCTGGCGTAGCAGCCCGGCGAGCTTGTCAGTCTTGGTCTTGAGTTCGGCGCATTCTTGCTTGAATGAAGCAGCCTCATCTACCGCCTTAATCACCTGGTCAGCTAACTGGATCGGTTTCGCCAAGATCTGCTTCACCAAGTCCGCCATTAATAACAGCAGATTCCCACAACTAAAAAAACCCTAAAATTTCAAGAACCAAGGCTCAAGTTGACTAAATTTGAAGCGGGTTTTGCAGAAGATCATGGAATTTGGTGAATTATGGTGGTTTTGAGGATTTTGTATTTGTTGTACAGAATAAATTTTTTCTTGTTTACACTGAAGAAGTTAAAGGTGATCATTCTTGAGCCAATGGGGATTGGGTATGGAAGAGTGGGTGACCCAGTCGGAGAAGTTGAACTTGGTCAAACGCATTATATCAAAATTCTTTACAAATATATAGCAATTAATTTCTCATATGCCTTTTTTAACTCAAGTTGGTTTTCAGTTTTCTATTTTAAGTATATGTTTTAAAATTACTAAAATCGTGTTTGATTTGTAATTTTGAAAAATTATTTTGTAAAATAAAAAATTAGAAAACACGTTTACGTTGAAATTTTGAAAAATTATTTTATGACAATTTATTTCATAATTTTTTTATTCAGTAAGAATAAAGTAATT
Source organism: Fraxinus americana (assembly GCA_035079005.1). Lineage (NCBI taxonomy): Eukaryota > Viridiplantae > Streptophyta > Magnoliopsida > Lamiales > Oleaceae > Fraxinus > Fraxinus americana. The sequence continues at coordinate 14,490,308 of CM068715.1, read as the reverse complement.
TTATGTTATTATATTATCAAATAATATATACATTTTAAAAGTGATGAATCATACAATATTTTTCTCAATACAAAAGTAAAATAAAAACAAATAATAAATTGAATGCAAAATATAGGAAATAAAAATAAAAGTAATTACATGGATTGAGAATATTTTTATCTGTTTTTATTTAAATATATTTTTAAACACGATTAAAATTGAAAAACTAGCCGTTATTGTTGACTTTTATTAGACAAGTGAGGCCCAATAACTGCTATATTTTCAATTTTAATTGGATTTTAATCGGTATCATACAGGCTCTTAATGTTTTTAGAATTTTCACTGAAAGTACTCAAAATATCAAAAAAGAGTTTTGATTTTAATATTATAAATTTATCCTTCTTTTTTAAAATATATTTTCAGAAATAACAGACCAAATATGTTTTTAGTGTTTTGCAAACCTAAAAACTAAAAACAGTTTGAAAGTAGCAAATCAAATGAATCATTAATATTTAAATTTGTATAAACTTAATTACATTTCCTGAAAAAGCTTGGGTTTGTCTTGTTAAATCTTGATTGTGATAATCCATAGGGATGGACCAATCGATTTCAAGATTTTAAAGAATTATAATAAAATGGGCTAGTTCTTAACATTAATTGAAATTTAAAGAGGATCGAACACAATGAGATCTGAATCCAATTTAGTCATCTCTTTTTCGAAGCTTTGTTTTGGTAGTGTTATTATTCTATTTCAAGTTAGTTTCTAAATATACATCTTTCAAGTTAGTAAAATCAACGCGACGAATTGTAGAAAATTCGTGTCACATTTTCACCGTTAATCACTAGTTTAACCACATAAGAATCCTATATTGAAAAGAATCATTTTAACGCATGAGATACGATTCTATATAGCATGTCAATCTATTGACTTAGCAATAAAATTAGGGAAAATTGTAGCCACGGTATCAATCCTTTCGGATTTTTAAAGACTTTGCTCAAACCTTTATTTTGTGCCACCCACGATACCAAATTTTTAAAAAACTCGCACCTACAGTCCAAATTGACGGTTTCCATCTAGTTGATCAAAAATTAAAAATCTGACAAAATTTTAAAAGGGCAAAACGGTAACTTCCCTATTTATCCCCATAAAATAATTGAAGTAATGATTAAAAGAAAATAATATTGTTCATCTCCTTCTTCAACCAACCCTATCTCGCCACCTAGCCAGTGCAACCACCAACACGTCGTCGCATCTCCCACGACGACACCATCTCCTTCTTCACCTCTCGAACCCATTTCACCACTAAATCACCGATCAAGTGCACCCTTTCTTAGGCACACCCTTCATCAATCAATCCACAACAACAATAAACAAATCAATCCAATTTCATTCTCGAAAGAAAAAATCAATAACCAAATAAGCAAATGACCATTTTCAATGAATCAAAGGGATGGCTTTTGATTTGACTGTGAAGTCTTTTGAGTCACCAATTTTGATTCGAGCTCACTGGATTTGGGTGGGTTTATTTTGGTTTGATTGTGTTGGTGGCGTTTTGGGGGAAATTGGTGAGAGTGGGAAGAGAGGTAAGTGTTTGAACTATTTCAATCTATTTCGTAATGCCTTGAATGGTTCCCTTCCAAAAGTTATCACTCTGTTTCCGAAACTCAAGGTCCTTGATGTCAATTTCAATCATTTGGAGGGTCATCTTCTAACTTCCCTTTTAACATCATCGACACTCCAAGAGCTTCATCCACAGAATAATAAACTTGCTGGAAATATTAATTTCTCACCTCGAATGGATGGATCAAAATTTTGTGTCCTTGATCTGTCTCATAATCAACTCGGTGGCTATTTTCCCGATGGGTTTGGTGGAGATTGGTGGCGGAGGTGGGTGTGGTGGTGCCGCGATTTTGGTTTTGGGTTGGGTGGGGTGAGATGGGGTACGGTGAGATGGAGTGGGGTGATAGAGTTTTTTTTATTTTATTATTTTATTTTAGTTTTTTTATATGAAAAAATGAAAATTTACTATTTTGCCCTTTAAAAATTAATCAACAATTGGTCAGATTTTTAATTTTTTGTCAACTAATGGTCAGTTGGAAAGAAACCATCCATTTGGACTGTATCTGCGAGTGTTTTAAAGGTTTGGTATCGTGGGTGACACAAAACAAATGTTTGGACAAAATCTGCAAAAATCTAAAAAGTTTGGTACCGTGACTGCAATTTCCCCATAAAATTATGCCATGTCACATTTACCATCAATTACATTGGATTCACCCATAAACTTTTTGAATGGAAGTGATGTCAGTCCCATTTTTATGACTATTACTTAAAAAAAAGAAAAAAAAAAGATATTTAAACAGTGATTTTTTGAAAAGTATGTGGTTAAAAAGTAAGAATTTTTTTTTAAAAAATTTACATGCAAAATATTGTATAGTTTAAATATGTGTTTGAAAATGAGTATTATAATTAAAGAATTTAATTTTAAAGTGAGACAAATATGGACTGAAGTGACATAATTTCAAATAAACATATAATACCTGTAACTGAGATGAAACAAAATAAAGATGAGTGATCAAAATGAAATTTCACAATTGTATTTCCTACCCAATGAAAAATAAAGATTAAACCCTTTTGGTCCCTATTATTTTTTGAAATTCATTTTTCACCCTCTCTTATTTTGAATAAAACATTCTTTAGTACCCTTTTTTTTTTTTTTTGGCCATATTTTTAAGCACACATTCTCAATCAAAATATAATTTTAAAATGCATTTTTTATTTAAAAAAATAGGTTCAAACAGACTCTAAATTGTATTCAAAATAATATTTAGCCCCATTGAGCCCCATTTTTAGATATCTTTTATGAAAAAAAAAAAGTGATTTTTTTGGGGGGAATATATGTAATTAAAGAGGAAGGAAAATTTTAAGTTTATATATTAAATAGAGAGATTTTATTGTTGAAAATAAAATTTAAATTATATAACTCAAATGAAGAATTAGTATATTTGAGATAAATGAAATGCGTGACATCTTAACCACCATACAGACATTGGGCCACGTTGATAGAATTGGACATAAAAGTTGGGTAACAACCTCGTTGATTCGCTTTTGTTTCAGTGTCCCATGCCAGATCATAATAATACAGTGCCAACTACAACATTTCAATCATTTCTCTCCTTTTCTATGAAAAATATGTATACATTTTATTTTAGCTCACTTCATTCTCTTATTTCTTTTTCAGTGAAAAGAATTGGGCAAACTTGCATTGCATTTAGTTAATTTATAATTGTTAGAAAAATGGACTAACCAATGAACGCAAATTTATACCTTTTTTCTTTGTGTAAATAAAATAGTATTATTCAATCAGTTCTAACATAATTAATAATAAAATAAATAAACATGGTTAAGCAATTTGCCCATACCTACTGGCAAAACTTCGATTGATTCTTCTGCTATAATCAATAATAATGAAATTAATGTTGGAAATGGGTCAAATTTGACCAATAGGACCCGGTATCCGTTTTGTGCGGGTCAATGGTCAAACACATTCTACTCCGCGAGTAGATATTCGTGATATATTTAATTTCACAAAATCATTTCCGGATGATTGAGAAATTAATGCTAAAAGTTGGTAATTTGAAAGTAAAAAACCTGAAATTTAAAATCAAGTGTGGGAACTTTATCCCACATAGGAAGTTGAAAGAATTTTAAACCAATTTATATACCTCAAGTTTGGATATGGGTTTGGGCCCAAAGGGGTATCACTAGTATTTGAAAGGGGAAGTCTTAGACAATGTCTAGACTCGTCCAAAACCCACGCACCGTCGTCGTCCGTCCGACCGGCTCGGCACGAGCTCAAGTCGGGTCGCGGGTCGTTGTTGGTTCCTATATTTTTTTTGGACAAAATAAATTAAAATTATTTATTTAATTTATTTTTATTTATTTTCGAATTTCGAAATTAATTAATTGAAAAGGTGAGTCTTTTCAAACATATTCGAAACTGTTTGGACTAAAACGGATACAAACTGATAGTTGTGTCTATTCAGGAATAACTTTCAAGGAGTTACAACTCTTGACCCGCAACTTTTGAAAATCTATAAATTGGAACCCTGATTTCCGAATTTTATTCATTAAAATTATTATTCTCTTCTCTTACATTCTGCATAAACAAATATTTTTCATTAAGTTCGGAGAGTACGAAACTTTTTTTGGTTCGCTGTTCTTGCTGTTAGAGTGCTTTTACACCGCAAGTGAAAGATTGTTGTATCTTGGGAGGCGATTGGCGTCGACTGTAAGCACCGTAGCAGACCAAAATCGTCTTAAGGAAATAGAGTCGAACTCTAGCCTCAATCTACTATTTTTTATAATTTCGTTGAAGGATTGTTCGGTTTGCCATTTCCTTCTCTTAGTTTCTGATTTGTTATATATTTCGCATGCTAAATAATATTTCTAACAATCTTAAGACGATTTTGCTTGTTTTATTATTTGCATGCGTTTATATAATTCGTATTGAATGTGACTTTAGAGTGTATTCATTTATTAGTTTACATGCATAAACTGGTTATTTAAAAGTCATCTATTTTAAATCCGAGTTTGCAAAATTTATATTAATTACATAATATTATATATATTGTGTTCTCGGGTAACTTATCGTTTGACCCAACTTTATACATGTCATAATCTATTAATCGATTCTTTATAATCATTGCCAATAGTTTGATTATAATTGTTTATCTTCTGTTTTCGTAACAAAAATGGATGTAACAAGTGAAAGTAATGTAATATCCCCTATTGGAACCAACAGTACTACGATTCTACCTATGACTGTTCCTATTCAAACCACTCCGGTTTCACATGGAGAAAAATCGAAAAAATTCAGTGGAATGGATTTCAAAAGATGGCAACAAAAGATGTTATTTTACCTAACCACGCTGAATTTGGCAAAGTTCCTAACTGAGGATGCTCCGACGGTTCAAGAAGGACCAAACAACAGGGAATCCCTTATTGCTTTGGATGCATGGAAGCATTCAGACTTCTTATGCAAAAATTATATTCTTAATGGGATGGACAATACACTATATGGCGTTTATAGTGCTATGAAATTTGCAAAAGAATTTTGGGAGTCTTTGGAGAAAAAATACAAATCGGAGGATGCTGGTACAAAGAAATTTATCGTCGAAAAATTCCTCGACTACAAAATGGTGGATTCCAAGACTATTATTAGCCAAGTTCAAGAACTGGAGGTTCTCCTTCATGATATACATGCTGAAAACATGACTCTCGGTGAATCATTCCAAGTGACTACCATAATTGAGAAACTCCCTCCTCTGTGAAGAGATTTCAAAAATTATCTCAAGCATAAACAAAAGGAAATGAATCTAGAAGAACTAATTGTTCGGCTAAGGATTGAAGAAGATAATAGGAAATCAGAAAAGAAATATGGAGGACAATTTGTGTAAGAAAAGGCAAACATGGTAGAATCTATTTCAAAGAAGAACAAGAAAAGGAAGTTTTCTGGTGATGCTCCTAAGAAGGACAATAAGAAAAATGTTAAGAAGTTCAAAGACAACTGCTACAACTGTAGAAAAACTAGACATCGTGCTAGTGAATGTCGCAATCCAAAGAAGCAGAATGCTCGAGCACACATGACTGAAAGAGATACTTTATCCAATAATATACAAGAACTGAACTTGTCTGCTGTTGTATCTAAATGCAACAATGTTGGAAATCCCAGGGAATGATGGGTAGATACTGGAGCTACCCGTCACGTTTGTGCTAATAAAGGGATGTTCTCAAATTATAATGTCATCAATGGAGAACATTTGTTTATGGGAAACTCATCAAGTTCAAAAGTTGAAGGACAAAGAAAGGTGGTGCTGAAAATGACTTCGGGCAAGGAATTCGTCATCAACAATGTGCTGCATATGCTCGACATTCGCAAAAATCTTGTATTCGGGAAAAGGTTACTTGAGCGATGGGATGTTCAAAATGAACGTCCTCACTATTGTACCCAAAACTATGAAGAATAATAATACATCTTCTTCTGCTTACATCGTTGAGTCTTCTTGTTTATGGCACAATCGATTATGACATACAAACTTTAAATCTGTTGGTAAATTAATGAATTTAAATTTACTGCCTTCTTTACGATTTGATCATAATCATAAATGCGAGATTTGTGTTGAAGCTAAATTAGCCAAAGCTCCTTTTCATTCTGTTGAAATGACCACTACACCTTTAGAATTAATTTACAGTGATATCTGTGACTTAAAGTTTGTGCAAACTAGAGGTGGTAAAAAGTACTTCATTACTTTTATTGACGATTGCACAAATTATTGTTATATCTATCTTCTAAGAAGTAAAGATGAGGCCTTAGATGTATTCAAACATTATAAGAATGAAATTGAAAATCAACTTAGCAAGCGAATAAAATTTATTCGAAGTGATAGAGGTGGAGAATATGGAGCACCGTTTGAAGAATTTTGTTCTACTTATAGAATTATTCATCAAACAACGACATCTTATTCACCTCAGTCAAATGGCGTTGCTGAACGTAAAAATCGAACTCTTAAAGAGATGATGAACGCTATGTTAATAAGTTCTGATTTACCTCAGAATTTGTGGGGGGAAGCTATCCTTACAGCAAATGTCATTCTTAATAAAATACCTTAAAAGAAAAAGGATGAAACTCCTTATGAGATATGGAAAGGTCATAAGCCTACATATAAATACTTAAAAGTGTGGGGGTGTTTGGCTAAAGTAGAAGTACCAAAGCTTAAGCAAATTAAAATTGGGCCTAAAACTATTGATTGCATATTTATAGGATATGCTAATAACAGTAGAGCATATCGGTTCCTTGTTCATAAATCAGATATATTCGAAACTGTTCGGACTAAAACGGACACAAACTGATAGTTGTGTCTATTCAGGAATAACTTTTAAGGAGTTGCAACTCTTGGCCTGCAACTTTTGGAAATCTATAAATTGGACTCCTAATTTCCGAATTTCATTCATTAAAATCATTATTCTCTTCTCTTGCATTTTGCATAAACAAATATTTTTCATTAAATTCAGAGAGTACGAAACTTTTTTTGATTCGCTGTTCTTGCTGTTAGAGTGCTTCTACACCGCAAGTGAAAGATTGTTGTATATTGGGAGGCGATTGACGTCGACTGTAAGCACCATAGCTAGCCAAAATCGTCTTAAGGAAATATAGTCGAATTCTAGCCTCAATCTACTGTTTTTTACAATTTCGTTGAGGGATTATTCGGTTTGCCATTTCCTTCTCTTAGTTTCTAATTTGTTACATATTTTGCATGCTAAATAATATTTCTAACAACTAAAACTTCTCCAGATAATACTAAAGGATCACAATATCATAAAGAATTTAATAATTGTCTTTTCACAAAAATTCATTATCTACCAGATGGATTTTCACGAACAAATATTAACGAGAAAATTTAAAGATCTCATCAAATAAAGTCCAATCGACAATGTTTGGAATTGGGAAGCGAACTCCAATTATTTTTGCCAATTTTCTCTATTTTTGCTTTGTTCTGTGGCGTCTATGTATCTCTAATTTGAATTTGCTGTTTTTTGGGACACAATTTCATGGGATAATTAGCCCAACTTATTGCACAAATTGTTTCTATCGTTTCAAACTTGACGTTTGCACCCTAATTTCAATATTTTCTTGCAAATGTGATTATTTCTGTCTCATTCCATCTATTCCTTCAGTCATATATGGATATTGGTGCAAAATATTCTAATAGCTTGCCTTATCTTTTAATTTTAGTATTTGAACTCTTAGATCGATCTTTCTTCTAGCAAAAGGTCATTACCATCTACTTTCTCCATTAAATCATTATAAAATGATAATTGATCAAATAAATAAATTGAAAAAGTAATTAAAAAAAAAAAAAATGATTGCAATCAAAGTCCTAAAATATTCATATAGTGCAAATGAATCTCACTTAAAATAATTTAAAATATATTAACAAAAAAATATTTCATTTACCCAATTAATCACACCTATCCCTATCCATATCCCTACCCCTACCCCTACCCTTACCCCTACCCCTACCCCTACTCCCATCCCCATCCCCATCCCCATCCCTACCTCCCACCACTACCATCAAAATAATTAAAAATATAAAATATAAAAAAAGTAATAAAAGAATTAAAAATAGAAAAACAAAAAAAATTAAAATTAAAATTAAAATTAAAATGTTCTTCTTTCCAATTCAAATTCGCACCCTACCATCGTCCCCCCCTCCAATTTGTTAATTTGTGATCGATAAATAACTTATGACAAATTAATTTGATAATCGAGAAATAATGCATGACCTATTAATTTGATAATTTGTGTCGATAAATAAATTGTGGCCCATAAAATTTATGATATGTGATTGAGAAATAATGAGTGACCAATTAATTTGATATTTGTAACCCATAAATTAGTTATAAAATTTGCAATATATGACTGTCATTCTATGATTATGACTACTACATAACCATGATCATAAACTGTATAATATTGTAATCATAATATATTTAATTACCCATTTAACTAGTAAAATATTTTTATTTATTTAATAAAATTGAAATTATGACCAAATTTTTGAAACTCTAAAACAAGTTTCCTAATTTTGAAATTGTATTTTGTAGATACCTTAGATATGTATTGTTCCCTTTTTTAAATTTTTGTTTGAAATATTAATATTCTAGATATCATGATATATAGATTAATTTATGACACCGCTTCTGAAACTATGAATAGGATGTATATCACCGGACATCGAATTTTTCTTGATTAAGGTAATTTAGATTAATTTGTTTTTTTTGGATTCATAATCAATAATAATTAATTTATCTGTTAATTTTATTAATGAGAATAATTGATAATTATTTTAATTTATAATCTATTGAATGAGATATGATGTTTTTTATTTAAATAATAATCTATCGTCTCCTTTGGGTCAATCCACGAGTAAAGAAACAAATAGTCGTTGCATTACTTTCCTTTAGTCATTATAATTATTTTCAGGTATCTTATCTAGACACTTGTTATCATATATGATTTAGCTTGATCAGTGAACACACATATCCTATAAAGGGTTCTATTGTATCATAGTTTAATGGATTTACATGTGCATTCATGCATCACACATGTAACAGGGAGCCATCCATGTCAGGAAGAATTAAAGAAAACTATATTGAAAGATTCAATATAAATAAGGTAAAGTTAGTTAGTTCCCCACTTATTGGTTATTTTAAACCTAGTCCACTTTATGATTCTTGATGACCTTCGCAAGGGAAGCTGTCTTTTGGCAGTTCAGGTTGCAAAAATGCATTGTGAATGAGAAATTTTCTACAAGAACTGGGTTTGCAACAAGTAAAATATATGTGGTTTAGTGTGAAAGTCAGAGCGCTATTCACCTTTCTACAAGAATTGGGTTTGCAAAAAGAATTGAATCATTCTAGATCTAAGAACACTGACATTAGATATCACTGGACTAAGGATGTACTAAAGCAAAGTAGATGAACTTTGAGATTTTTCATACTAGTGAGAATGGTTCAAACGTTGACATAATCATTCCCGGAAGAGAAGCTTGAAGCTTTTAGGCAGAGAACGGACTTAGTAGAGCCCATAACATGAGGCAGAGGTAGAGTTTGTTGGGTTTCACCCCATTAGTGGGCTGGAACAAAAAGGTTTAAAACATAATATCACAGAATCCTCAACACATAAACGGTCATAAAGCAGAAGTGCTCGTTTTAAAGACATTCCTACGTTACAGAACATTCACATGAAATCTAGAATGCTTGTAAAAGGTCATAGTTTGACAATGATTGGACATTTCAACCTGACGGAGAGTTTGGGTGCAACCATCTATTCAGGAACTCAGAATATTTCAACATGGCATAGAGTTTGGGTGCAACCATCTATTCGTACGTTACAGAACATTCACATGAAATCTAGCTAGAATGCTTTTAAAAGGTCATAATTTGGCTATGATTGGACATTTCAACATGGCGGAGAGTTTGGGCAACCATCGATTCGGGGACTCATAATATGGTGATGAATTCTTTATCTGATATATTTCATGATTTAATGTGAACTATCACCTACATAAAAGATAAAAGGTTCCATTAATTGAGCTGAGAACTGAGTTTCAATATGTGGAAAGTTGTCTTAAAGGTAAAGGTGGCGATGTTCATTCAGTGATTGGTAGCTCATCAAGTTCCAAGTCGAAAATCAGACTCGAAGGAAGAGGAAAAAAGTTAAACAAAAAGCATGGGAGCAACAAAAAGTCCAAAGCAAATGGAAAGCGGAGAGACAAGTGTTCCAACTACAGTCGAAAAGGATACCGAAAGAAAAACAGCCATTACGTACTAGCTAAGAATTAGGATGCGCGCAGATTAGGTTTTCATTGCTGAATATTGTTTATTGTTGATTCTACAAATTCTTGGGTTGTAGAATCTAAAGCCTTATATCTTTATGTCAACGCGGGAGCTTCAGGATACCATAGAAACCTCAGTAAAGGTAGCATTGAAATCATTGTTGGCAAAAAACGTAGGAGTATTTTATTCAATAGTGCTAGGAATTTAATTTTTAAAAACTATTATCATGTTTCACGGATAAAGTGAAAATTTGATTTATGTTTTCGATTTAATAAGACGGTGTTATTCTATAAAATTAGCTTCTGATACGCTTTGCATTTTAATGAATAAATTTCCTATTTGTGATAGACATTTGATGAATAGTCTTCATATTTTGAATGTTCCACAAAATGAAATACATGTCACTTTTACAAACTATAAACGAAAGTTGTACCATACTAGTGATACATACCTATAACATCTTAGATTTGAATACATTAACCTTAATAGGAAATAAAGAATGGCAAGAGATGGTCCCCTTAATACGCTTAAGGTTGAACAATTGTCGGTTTGCAATTCTTGTTTGAAGAGTAACATGTCCCAAGAGATCATGTAACGCTCCGAACTTAAGCTTCGAGTATCACATAGTAAACATAATAACTTTTGACTTTGCTACATGTAAAAACTATTAAATAAAATGTAATACATACTGGAAACTTATTTTCAATTTATAGTAAAATATCTTTGTAAAATTTAATGGCTAGCAGAAGTGCATGCTGACCTAAAAATATTCCTTACATATACGAACTCAGTGCTGTCACAGCTAATTCGAACAGCCAGTTAAATCTTTTTATAAAATTCATCCCAACTTCGTTTTTTATGAAACCTCCAGCATTTGAAAGATATTTTCAAATAGTTTCCTATGTTAAAATATGGAAAATTTTCAAAATACTATGATATAAACGTTTTACTAAAAATAGTGAGATATTGCACAGAAACTTCAGATTGACCTTTCGACGCTTAAAAATTTATAACTCAGACCACAGATATCCAAATTGAGTGATTCTTGTGCTCATATTAAGACAACTCAAAGAGGAACTCAGAAGTATTTTTAGAGTTTCCAATAGGTGTTTATAGAGCTAGTAATAGCATTTTGAATTGACCCTAAAAACCTGTTTAGTTTCTGTTTCTTAGCATAACATGAAAGATATGATTACAAAATTTACTTCCAGTACCATATTACATCATGTCTTATACATGTTTATATATAATACCACAAGAAAAACATATGAAAAACAGTCTTCGAGCAAAACATACGAACATGAAATTTCGATACAAAATAACTTTGTCCTTAACCCATTATCGAGTATACCGACTGACTTCCATCAACTCAACGATTATGAATCTGAAAATTTAGTATAAAATACTATCAGTATAAAGTATACTCAGTAAGATACCATACTCGGATTTAACATGTTAATACTACACAAAAGAAAGTATTCAAACACATACTTGCACATCCCGGCTTCCCGGTGCCTTTCTGACTTGTCCTAAGGCATAAATATATATCTAACTTTGTGGACTTGTCCACAACTTTCATATTATGGTTTTCATGCATAGCTTAAGTATAAATATTACTATGAAATCCTACCACTTCAGCATAGAAAGTATCATTAGGATGTCTTCAAAAAGCCTCCAACAAACCAGTGAAATCACCATCATTCTTCTCCCTTCTTCCTTCATAACTCGTGCACTAGCTTCACATAAACACAGCTCTGATCTAGTACAAATCAATATGATCTCAGGTAAGACATCACATGAATTATCACTGATGATGTAACCACCCCTTTCAACTGCATCTTCTGATGTTCCTTCCACACATGCCGTGACTTTTTGCCTTGATAGAGCGATAAGGCTGGGCTCGTTCCAATGTGCAACATCCACTCTGTAGGCTTCTACAGTCTTATTGACATCAGCACGTCAGAAAACCATTAGGCGAGGCACATCTCGAAGACCAGTGAGTTGCTCGATCAGTTTGTGAGTTAGCCCATCTTTTCCTAAATCGATCGAGTCATAAGTCATATTGTAGAGGACACCGGCATCGCTTATAGTGGATAGCTGGATGGAGTTCTTCACGTAGTCTAAGAAAATGAAAAAAAGTTGCTGCAAAGGGTATTAAACGACCACCGTGCAATACGATGCCATTTGATATCACTGAAGGGATGAGGAATGATGAAGTTACGATTTGGGAATGAGTTGATACAAAGAGTAATTTATGGATGGATTTGAGAATTTGATATAATTAATTGAGATTTGATTGATGATTGAATAATACCCGTTAATTAATTGTAGGATAACAAGGAGTTAAGTGGTTTTTAAATTTTTAAATTATACTACTATTACAGTATAAATGGAAAATATATAATTGATTATTAAATTTTGAATATTTATTTTTGAATATGTAACTGGTGTAATTTATTCTAACACATAGTCTACACCCATAACCCATCCCCAAAAGTAAAATCCTAACTGCAAAGGGGTTACATATCCTGGCCAACTTTCGACAAGCCACATAGATGTCCTGTCTGGACGCATTCCAAGAACTTCGTAAAAGCATGTCGAAGATCTCAGCCATGGTATCCCCAGTCCATCCAATCAAACCTATTCATAGGGATTCAGCTACCTTTATTGGCATTTCTTCATTTCCCTGAGCAATAGATCTTATTCCACAGGAAATCATTATAGAATCCCCACCCTTGTTCACTTCGTTCACAAGTCCCCTACGATGATAGGGCGGCCAGCTCGACATTCGGATATTCAAAAGCAATTCTCCAAGTGACAAATGCTCGTTGCTGGGGCGATAGGATATTTGCAGAACAATGAAGCATAGTACAAATCAGTCGAGTATTTGAAATTATTGTGGAGTACTATATAAATAGAAGAGACGCATTTATCCATTACTTTTGGTCTGACTCATCCAATTGTTTATCCCATTTGAATTGAATAAACCATAGTAACCTACATTAACAGCCACGTATATGTCAAGTATGACAACCACAATAGTAATCAATTACTCAAAAATTATCCTTTTATTTTCGAAAAAATGATAATAGATCATGTTTTCAACTTATTAAAGTCGTGCAAATGGAAAAGTTGAATTCTTAAATATTTCATGTTTCTTATAGCTCTCCATGATATATCTGCATGTTTTAAAGAAACAAGAGAAATGTTTATTAAGACAAGTTCTGTCGTTTTTTAAGCTTACTAATGATAGTGGAAAAAAGAAGTTGATAAAGAAGGATAATCCCAATTTTAAACAAAACATGGTCCGTTAATATTGGATGGAAATGTGGTTTTATTTTGCCAAATCTCTATCCATCTATCAAGTCGATGAGCTGATAAATATAGTTGAATACTCAACTTGTGCTCATGGTAAATTTCATCCTCGAGAGAGTCACCACTTGTTTCTTTAAGGGTGCGTTTAATTGCAATGGTGAAAAATAGATGAAAAGAAAATATTTTATACGAAAAAGATTAGACTAGAAAATGTTTTGCAGAAAAAATAATTTCAAGTGTGTTTGATTGATATAATTTTCCACTCGAAAAATTTTTAAATTTTCTATTCGTTTGATTTTGTTTTACATGAAAATTGTCCATTAAAGTGATATTTTTTTTCCACAATAGGTTATAAAATTTGTTTCCACTGCCAAAAAGTGAAAAAAAAAAAGGGGAAAAAAATTTGTTTTCTAAAAAATCATTTTTTCATCAAAGTTCATTGTTCGTTTGACTTTATTTTACATGAAAATTGTCCATTACAGTGAAATTTTTTTTACCATTGATTATGACATTTGTTCCATTGCCAAGAAAAAAAAAATTACAACCAGCCGGGAAAACATTTTCATCAAAAACCGAGAAAACGCACACGTGCGAGGAAAATCCGGAAAATATTTTCCATAAAAATTTTCGCCTATCAAACAACCAAAAAAGTGGAAAGTGGAAAATATTTTCCTACTTCCCCGAAAAACACGGCCTAAATTTTATCATCAAAATCCATCTTCTAGTAAGAAATACATAAAGGGAAGTTTGGCACAAAGGATCCCTAAAATTTGCATTCAATTGATCCTTTTTTAATTAAAAAAGACGTGCATTTCAAAAAGGTTGGGAAATTTGTAATAACAAATTTAAGTTTATCCTGCCATACCAACCTCAAATCATCAATAAATATAAGTGAATGAATTTGTTAGTATACGATGAAACCTGCTCTGGCTTTTCACTTTATGATGTCCATCCGTGTAGAAGTAATAATTATTAAGACTAAAAAAAAGGAAAATAAAGCATATTTCATCCTCTACCTCCAACATTGTTTTAAAAAGCATAAAAATACAACTTCTAAAACTTGTTAGACTCCACAGATTTAATTAATAAAGATACTGAAATCAACAAGTTGTGGATTGCAAAAGTTCTCGTAAACATAATTACCATCACTTAACCACCCCCCTCAACAGTTTTAACTTTGGAATTAGTTACTCTTAGAAACCTCTCATTTTCTAAAACTCATTTTCAATCACATATCCAAGAAATAATTTTGCACGTGAGCCTATAATTTTTCTATACTTTTTAATCATAACCAACCAACCTAGGGCTCAAGTCTTTCCGGATAGTTACTATAGACACAAATAGTGGAAACGATTGAATATACCATGATCTCCCTGAGTCCCGACAAAGTTCTTTGCTTTCAATATAATATGGATCCAGTGAGAGACTCGATTGCATAGATTTTCTTTTGAAAACCACATTAGCATGTCAACACACCTGCAGATTTTTTTCAACAGTTACATGTGGGAGAAGCTTATTGCTGAAAACAGAATAGACAAAAAATTTACACCAATTATATACTCAGAGAAAGAGAGCCAGAATATTCAAAACTTAAAAGAACTTTATACCTTCACGGCAGGTTTACTCAGAGATGGCTCCAATATCAAAATTCAATAATAGATCTAAATACTCATGAACCATTGCCATATGCTAGTCATCTTTTACGTGTCAATTTTGAAGCAGTCCATTTGAAATAACCACAGTTCGCTTCAGGATTAGATGCAGGTCCCTGAGACAGGTGAAAATACTAGTCAAAACAAAAACAAAAATATTTGATTGCAAGATCCTAGCTTCACCAGCATTAGCACTCTCCGCATATAATCTCTGTACCAATCAAGCACCTTAACGCCATGTAACAGGGCCATTTAAAATGTTATCAATACAAAGCAAAATACAAATACATTTTTTGTAGTTCTTTAATAGAGTGTTTGTAAAAGCAACCTTAAAAATAGTAGCTTTCAGAAAATTTTGATACCAACAGGCTGGAGGTATCTGAATCTCACCAGGGTAATGCTACGCATTAATATTACTGCAAGGCCAAAAATTGAGGTGTACTGAATGCAATGTCCAAACAACATTCTTCTCTTCATTTAACAAACACAAACCCGAAATATTTTAAGAGAATGAAGGCAAGTATAGGTACAGATACCTCAGCACGTGCACAGACATAAAATTGGCGACCTAGATTCGGACCAGCTTTCTTCACCACTCGAGAAACGCAGGGTTCCTTATGACCCTTGCAAAGAGGAATACTATTCTGCATCAGTTGTTGAATCCTTTGCCACTCTACTATGGCCACGTTCTTTTCATTTTCTAGAAGTTGAGAGCCATCAATCCCATTTTCCTCTTGCATTGGCACACTTTGTTGTAAATCCCACTCGTTTTGAGCATCACATTCACCACTTTCACCAATAATTTCATTGGATTCACAACAAGGATTAGAGATATTTGCTTGATTAAGCTTATTGTCTGCAAACAAACTGCTTGAGTTGTCACTGTTACTTGTCTGGAAGAACGATTTGAGTGAAAGCTGGGACCAATGACTGTGTCTTGCTTTCTGCTTCTTCTCCTCTACTGAGGCCAACAATTTAGCACCATTAATATCAGTGCAAGGTGAGTTACAGGATGATTCTTTGTCAGAACATTCAGGAGCCTCTGCTGGGGTAGAAAATACACCTTCGTGTGTCAAGTTTAATGAAGATGAGCTGCAGGAATGTGGTGATCGTTTCCCAAGTAGATTGCAACTTTGGAGAACAGTATTTTCTTTTGAAAAAGAACTTGATCCTCCACATCTAAATTCTTCAACAGATTTCCTTTTAACTAACATTGACACTGTCAAATCACAGCATATGGATGAAAAATATTATAGTTAGAACAGCTTCATGTAAAAACTAGGGGAAAAATATTAGGAAGGCCTCAAATAAAATCATATTCAAGAGATACAACAAAATTTACTCCTGTACAAAGATCGAGTAAAGAAAGTTAATACTAAAAGATAGAGCCGATAAACATTGCCTCACTACTCCATAGCAATGATGAGAAAGCAAACAGTTCACTGGCAAAAAGTATCATGCTGCCACAATCCAGCAGATGATACTTATGGTCAAAGTTAAGCACGTGACAGATGAGACACAAAACTAATTGGCTCTCATTAGTCCATGCACTTATTGCATATTTTTAAGCGATTAAGAAGATAAGGAATGTGGTAACGTCATACATAGAACACCAATTTGGGAGTTAGAGTAGAGAGATGAGTTTGGCCATTGATTAATTGATGCAAATTCTTACTATTTGAAGTGATTTGATCACTTCTTTAAAGAAAAAATTGTAGCTTTGCTTGGTTATGTATTGATCAGGACCTATAATGAAATATGAAAAATCACCCTATTAACTACAATATTTTAAAAAATTGCCAATCATTTTCCTTTCCAAGAAGTGAACTTCTAGAAGATTATCATGTTAATAAAATGGTTAAAGCTACTGTTTGGAACCATTGGGATATGATAGAAAACGAAGCTATGAGAAGAACCCAGAAGACAAGAATTATAGTTGTAACAATGTCTGTAGATTGTGCAAATTAAATTAAATATAATTAACAAAGTAATCAAAGTAAAAAAATACTATGAGAAATTAACATTAGTTGAATAATTACAAAATAAAACAAGAACGTTGAAATGTATTTAAAATTTATTAACTAGAACAAATTTACAAGTTTGGACTAGGAACTGGTAAAGGAATTTAAATACTACTTGCAACACAAGCTGATACAAGACTTAATATTACAGAAGAAATTGAATATTGAAAACTCTCAACACTCAACCTGTTACAAGTAAATGCAAGAGAACTTAAGAATGCCAGTGAAGATAGAACTGAACTCCAACTCTAAAGCTTGAATCTAACTCTCAAATGTGCTGGGTCTGTGCAAAATTTCTAATGATCTATATTTCATTTCCTAATCTGTTTCAGAATCTTGCTTAGCTGCTTCCAATTTTCCATTTAGCGATGTGTGGGACGTATTCTTTTCTATTTATTCTTTTAAGGCCATCAATTGATGCAGGCTACAATAGGCTCCAGGAAAAGCAAAATAAAAGAAAGGGACAATTTAGGGAACTGAATCAAATCAGTGAATTGAGCATTGAAGACATTCACTTGTTAGTTTGATACTCTGAATCAAGTGTTTCCGGGTGCTTTCTATATCTACATCTGTACTTTCTAGAATTATTCAGGATATGGTTTAAGTTGAGCCTTAGGTGGGTTGGTTCATGTTATGATTTGATGGTCTTAATGTCCAGAATAGGTTTATTTGTTCATTAAATTAGATTGCTTATAAAGAGCCTATCTCGTAACACTAATTTTTTGGAGTCTATAAACATACATCTACTTTTCTTTACACATTTTAATTGAAGATGTGATATAATTTAGTCTTGACAGATCTATTGAAGCTTTCTTGTATATGTTCTTTTGCCTCGGCATCAAACCCTACACTAGAGAAACTAGCCTCAAGTTTTAGAAGTGTATGAAGGGGGTAATTTTGTAGTTTTTGGTATGAGAAGATGTTCTGTTTTCTTTTCACATTGAGGCTGAACATAAACCTGTGCTTGAGATACAGGTGTTACAGTGGATAAGGAATATATGGATTAAAGCGCTGTGAGTGATTTATTTAAACTCCATGCTTTCTTTCCTTTCAATGAAAATTCAATCAAGTAGAGCAAATTAAGTTCAATTATTTTATTTTAAGCAAATAAGTAGTAAGTTTATCAGAATTCCCCTCATCGGATTTGAACCGATAACTTATGACTTATCATGGTGTTACTCTGCCTCTGAATTGAAGGGCTTATTTGATTCAATTCTCAAAGGCACCTAGACTCTACTAGGTTAAGTTATACCTAAAACTCTAATCATTTTATTTCTATCTTTCCATGCATAACCAAAGAATGGAAAAGACATGAGATAAGAAATCCAATGTTGAATTCAAGTGTAGGCTACAAAAGCTACGTATGGGAATCCACAAAGAAACGATCCATTTAATCAAGATAATGAGGACAATGAACTTGTTAAGAACAGGAAATGTCATTTTTGTGTGACAAAAGCTAAACCATTAGTTGTACCCCATGTTGAAATAACAATAAATAAATGAAGGACCAGTATTCATATCACAAAACTCATCTAAAATCAAGAAAATAATGTCCATATCTTTGAGAGAATAGGACCTCATTTCAACTTATTCCTCATCCAACTGTGGCTTCTTAAGTTGAAATATTTATTTTCTGTGCTTTTCATGCAACAACACAAGCTTTGGCTACACAGTAGTCTGCTCCTGTTTCAAAATTCTATCAGCCCCAACAAACTCTTATCTTTACTACTTCATCTTGTGCCTATGTAATCTCCAGCAGTTCAAATCTACTTTTGGTTATCGAATATGAACCATTTTGAGGACTCACAAGGTAGCTTCAGTTATAGAGGGCACTGGGTCCAAATTAGAAGACAATTTGAAGATTTTCGGTCTTCATGAATGATACGTCTTCATGGCTAACCATTCCCTTCTTTAAGAGAACATTTGCCACCATAGCCAGCCATTAACTGATTCTAGAAAATTTTACAAGGATGTCTAGATATTTTTTCTTTGAAATAATAGTGTTTCGGCCCCCACTATCAGACCCTGTACCTGAGTGCTACTCATTAATATCGAATTTAGGGCCAAATTATTCAAACCCAAATATTTAGTAACCTAAATGAAAGACTGGCCAAAGTTCAGGGACCAATAAGTAAATTCTGAAAATTCAGAGCCTAGTAGTAACTTAGGTTCTAAGTAAGCTGCAGAAATAAATCGTTCGGAATATCAGATGGAAGCAAGAAAATGAACTAAGAAATGTCCTAGAAGCCTTACACATCATGCCTACAACTGGTGGGCATCTCACAAACCCAAGATAGAACTCTAATTGCTGCAAAGCTCATTTTCATTTTCTTCCCAATTTCCCCCAACCTGAAATGGAAGTTTACAGCCATATTTATAGACTTTCCATGACTATCACTACACTTATTGGAAATAACAATCTTTAAGTACTCAACTAACAACTTCTAAACTGCATAAAATATATCCTTATACCAATTATTTGACCTCCTTTAACTGCAGATCAACCTATTCATGGCCTTTCTAGAAAACAACAAGACTCCATGCTTTTGGTGGGGAAACAATATTACATAACATAAAAAGAGAATCAAAATGCCGACTTTTTTGTTTTCACTTTATCTCATTTTATGTCCTTGATTAACCTTCAATGGTTGCTACCATTATTCAGTTTTGCCAAAAAAATTATGCTACGCTGCACTCCACAGTTCAGAGGTATTTTTATCATTTATAGAAAGTTGAGCCTCAGATTTGGTAAATTAATGTTTGTAAAATTACATGTGTAAGATATTCTCAAATCTAATAAATGCCAAGTTAAACCAACAAAATTATCCCCTCCACTCCAAATTAACGGGCCTCATTTCATTTTTGGGCATCACAAATTATTGATAGGCCACCTAAAATGAAATAGAATATCTCATTCTGTATACTTGATACGTTCGAAGTCAAATCCATGAAATTGATTGTGTGATGTAACACGTCAAAAGACAATTGACGACAAATGCAATCGAACTACTAGAGTTGTAGGTGACAGAGAGGAGAAGAGAAAGGGGAAGACAAGAAGAGAGAGAATTTTATACATTTATTCATTGCCTAAGTGTGTGTAATGCAAAAGTCCTACTCCTATTTATAGTTGAAATCTTAACTAAACAAGGAAATATAGTAAAATTCATAAAAATACTTCCTAATTGCTTTTCCTATTATAAACATCAAGTCTACAGTAATTTTGCAATGTAATACCATTAAGGTTCTCCATTAATATTATTGGACAAATACACCAATAAACAATTTTTTAATGGCTATTAAAATACTCATGCCAAGTCAACCAATAAATGATGTACAGGAAGGCCAGTATAAAATGTACATTCAAAATATGTTTGGGATCTCACACACACACACACAGAGACAGATACATATACATATATTATCCAAACAATAAGGGATCGCACCTAGAGTCTGCTGACATCCGTAGACCTGGGGACAGTATCTAGTAGATAATGGGGGGGTATTATGGGGTTGAATATTGGAGATCTCAACCAAGCTCATATAAACAGGAACGTGATCTGAGCCTTCCAATTTGACATTTCTCCCTCCTTTCCACCTGTACATAGAAGACGTGACAGCAAGAACAAATATATCACAGCAAGCTAAGAAATTAATGTGCATTTGTATAGTAGCAAAAAACATGATATTCATATGTTGTGATTGTGACAGCATCTCCCTATGGAACTCATATAGAAAGTTATAGGAACTTCTTTATATTCAGAAAAATAATTAATTACATCTTACAATCCTAGCCTCTAAATATACTAGAGCAAAATAGATGGAAAAAGGAAACAAATATTCTATCTAAGGAAGGAAAAAGATACTTCCTAAATCAGCTCTAATTACAATATTCCCATATTAAAGAACGTGATTTCCTACACTCCCCCTCAAGTTGGATCATAGATATTGATCATATCCAACTTGTTGATGCACTCGTCGAATGTTTGCTTCTGTAGACCTTTGGTGAATACATCTGCAGTCTGTTTTCTAGTAGGAACGTAGATCATACAGATAGTTCCACTTTCAACTTTTTCTTTAATGAAGTGTCTGTCCACTTCTACATGTTTGGTTCTGTCATGTTGAACCGGGTTGAGTGAGATGCTGATCGCCGCTTTGTTGTCACAATAGAGTTTAATTGGGGCTTTTGTTGAAATCTGTAGCTCATCCAAAAGTTTTTTTAGCCATAAACCTTCACATATTCCCTGAGCAACTGCTCTAAACTCTGCTTCTGCACTACTTCTGGCTACTACATTTTGTTTCTTACTTCTCCAGGTAACTAAGTTTCCCCATACAAAAGTACAATAGCCAGTGGTTGATCTCCTATCTTCTGTTGCTCCTGCCCAGTCAGCATCAGTGAATATTTCTATTTCCTTTTCCTCATATTTTTTGAACAACAGTCCTTTCCCAGGTGAGCCTTTGAGATATCTTAGAATTCTGTATACTGCTTCTAGATGGGTTTCCCTTGGAGCATGCATGTGCTGGCTTACTACACTTACTGCGAATGCAATGTCAGGTCTAGTATGAGATAGGTAGATCAACTTTCCCACTAGTTTTTGATATCTATCTTTTTCAACAAATTCTCCAGTATTCTCTGTTTTTCTTCCGGTGTCCATTGGAGTATCGCATGGTTTACACCCAAGCATACCAGTTTCAGTAAGGAGGTCTAGAACATATTTTCGTTGGGACACACTGATTCCCTTCTTTGATCTAGCTACTTCCATTCCTAGAAAATATCGCATTTGTCCCAGGTCTTTCACTTCAAACTCTGCAGCTAAACCTTTTTTTAGCCTCTCTATCTCAACTGTATTATCTCCAGTAAGAATTATGTCGTCAACATAGACAATCAGAATAGTCTTTGTCCCATCTTCAAATATTCTGAAAAACATAGTATGGTCCGATTGCCCCTGTTGGTATCCTTGCCTTTTCAACACGTTTGCAAATATGTCAAACCATGCCTTTGGTGACTGTTTGAGACCATACAGAGACTTTTTTAGTTTGCATACTTTATTTTCTCCATTCCCTTTAGAAAAACCAGGTGGTAGCATCATATAGACTTCTTCTTCCAGCTTCCTATTCAGAAATGCATTCTTAATATCAAGTTGTTGGAGTGGCCAGTCCATATTTGCTGCTAGTGATAGGAGAACCCGAACTGTATTCAGTTTTGCAACTGGTGCGAATGTTTCTGAGTAGTCTATGCCATAAGTTTGAGTATATCCCTTTACAAACTGCATTTAGCCTCAGACTGCTCTATTGTTCCATCTGCTCTGTATTTCACATTAAACACCCATTTACACCCGACAGGTCTCTTCCCTTTTGGTAGTTCCATGACATCCCAGGTTTTATTTGCTTCTAGTGCTTTCATTTCATCCATTACTGCGTTTCTCCACTTGGGAATTTCCAAGGCCTCCTGAATGTTTCTTGGAATTTCTGTGCTATCAAGGTTAGAAACAAATGTTCGAAATTGTGAAGATAGAGTATTATAAGCAACAAATTTTGAGATAGGATGAACAGTGCATGATCGAGTTTGTTTCCTGAGGGCAATAGGTAGATCATCAGTGCCAAGTAATTTGGGAGAAGGCTCATGAGGATTTGGAGCTATCACCAGTTCTGACTCTCTTGGTGCTTTGAGTGTAAGTTTCCCTAGGGGTGGGCGCGGGTCGGTTCGGTTCGGTTCGGTTTTTTTTTTTTCAGTTCCAGAAATTTTCGGGTATTTAGTAAATGGAACCGTCGGTTCCAAATATAATTTTGGAACCATTCGGTTTCGGTTCGGTTCGGTTCTATTCGGTTCCGTTCGGTTCCGTACTATAATTAAATTTTTTAACATTTAAAATAATACTACATAAATATACCTTAAAGTGGATACCAATATTAATAACAAAAAGTAGATACAAATACCAAGTTCAATCTTAACTTTTACAAATTAACGTAATCTAATTTAATAACATATAAATAATAAGTTGTCAAATACAAATACCAAAAAGTAAATATTACTAATAAAACTTCGATATTCATATCAATAATTCATTTGCTTCAAACCTTCAAATCTACATAAAAGTGAAATATAAATTAGAAGTTACAAATATAAAATATTTTAAAATATTGATAATACTTACCAACTATTTAATGTAATTATTAGTTGGTTGACTTTCCATACTAACTATTAAGAAACTATATAAGAAAAAATTGAAAAAAACACAACTAACAAACATAAATAAACTCTAAATTGTTCAACTAATAAGATTTAATAAGAAAAAAATTATTAATTTGTTTAGAAAAAATAAAAGAAATTAATTTATCCAATATAAAAAAAAAAGTTCGGTTCTTATTCGGTTCTTCGGTTCTTGGTCGAGAACCGAGAACCGAACCAAACCATTCGGTTCTCGATTCGGATACCCGTTCGGGTATTTCATTTTAAAAAACCCGCTCGGTTCGGTTCGGTTCCGATTCGGTTCGGTTCCGGTTCGGTTCGGACATTTTGCCCAGCCTTAAGTTTCCCTTTATCCTTTGATTTTGACTTTCTTGAGTAAACAATCATCTCTTTGTCATGTTGTTCTTTCTGTTCTCCCCCTGAGTTTAATGTGTCTGATGTAAATGGCATGTTAGATTCAGTGTTTGGGATAGAATTGGGAGGACCAAGGTCAAAAGGTATTTGCAGGAACCGATCTTCATTTTCATTTTCACTGGGGATCTCCCCCTGAAGAGAGGTTTTGTGGAAGTAGGGGTCGTTTTCGAAGAAAGTGACATCCAGGCTGATAAATAGTTTCTTTGTGATTGGGTCATAGCATTTATACCCCTTTTGGGTAGGGGAGTAACCAATGAACACACACTTAAGTGCTCGGGGTTCAAGTTTGGTACGAAGATGAGAATGGATGTGGACAAAGGCGGTACATCCAAATAGTTTTAGAGGTAGGTCGGAGGTGAGGCGATTGTTAGGGAAAAATTTCTGGAATTTGTGGAGAGGAGTGTCGAAATTGAGAGTGCGACTGGTCATTCTGTTTATGAGGTAGGCAGATGTTAGAATAGCATCCCCCCAAAAAGTGTTGCGCATATGTGTAGTGAACATTAGAGCTCGAGCTACCTCAAGTGTCTATTTTTCCGTTCTGCTACCCCATTTTGTTGGGGAGTATCAACATAAGAACTCTGGTGAATTATTCCATTTTCTTGGAGATAGGTTCTTAGAGTACTGTTGAAATACTCTGTGCCATTGTCAGTACGCAAAATTTGAATTTTAGTGTGAAATTGAGTTTGGACCATGGAGTGAAAATTTATGAACACAGAACGAACGTCAATTTTTTCCTTTAGCAGATAAACCCAACAGATTCGAGTATGGTCGTCGATAAATGTGACGAACCACTTGGTGTGGGTACGGTTAGGGATTCGAGAAGGTCCCCATAGATCACTGTGTATTAAGGTGAATGGCCTAGATGGTTTGTACACGGACTTGTGGAATGACGAACGATGATGTTTTGCAAGTTCACAAATGTCACACTTCATATCAAAAAGGTTTTATTCGAAAAGAGTGAAGGAAATACATGTCTTAGATATTGAAAATTGGGATGACCCATTCGATAATGCCATAAAAGAATTTCATTATTCTTAGGAACAGAAACAGAATCACAACTAGCAAATCGACATTGTTGACTCACATCAGTCTTGTCAAAGTAGTAGAGTCCCTCACACTCTTTAGCACTGCCAATCGTCTTCCCCGATGATAGGTCCTGAAAGACACAGTAAGAAGGAAAAAAATGAGCTGAGCAATTTGAACTCTTTGATAATTGACTGACAGACAATAAATTACATGATAGATTTGGGACATGTAGCACATTTTCAAGTGTAAGGAAATTAGAGATTCGAATACTCCCCTTTCCAGCGACTGGAGAAAGAGAGCCATCTGCAATTTTAACTTTAAGGTTGCCAGCACAAGGTGAGTATGACACAAAAAAATGGTGGGAGTCCGTCATATGATCGGACGCACCAGAATCGATAATCCACGATGGTTGAGAGAGTAAGGTGGTGTTAAGACCGTGTAGGATAGTACCTCTGTGAGCCAAAGAACTTGAAGAGCTGGGTGGTTGAAAATTCGAGAACATTTGTTGAAGTTGTTCCAGCTGTGCAAAACTAAATGCATTGCCGGAAGTAGAATTTGGTGTTTCAGATGAATGGACTGCAGCTTGGTAGATGGAATTTCTAGTGTTTTATCGTGATTTCCAATCGGGTGGTTTTCCATGTAAATCCCAACACGTGTCCTCTTTGTGGCCCGATTTTCGACAGTGGTCGCACCATGGTCGACCCATTTGTTGTTTTGGGCTGGGTCCAAAGTTTTTTGCACCTCTAAGCATCTGGGCCCCCAAATCAGGGCCAAAGGATTTAGGCCCATCATATAAATTTCTCCTAAACTTGGCAGTACCCCCTTTAGGCCCATTTTCATTGGCTCCAGCAGACCCAAAAGAATTAGATAAAAGGGCCGAACCCTCCTGGTCAGGCCCAGCTCCTTCCTTCTTCAACATAATCACCCGGCGATTCTCTTCGCGTCGGACATCAGCAAAGGCGTCGCGGGTGGAGGGCGGAGGGCAGTGGCCAGCGGCTGAGGATCCGCCCCCTGACGTCGTCGAGTTCCCTGTCTAGCCCAGCCAAGCCAAAAATTCGTACACTCGCTCAATCTCCACCCTCTTCTTATACCGAACGCCATCACTAGGGCAGTCCCACTATTCATCATACTTAGGTCCAATTCTTGCCATAAAGATGACATCTCCATATAATACTCAGTCACACTCCGTTCTCCTTGCTTTGCCTTCCAAAGTTTCGTTTTAATTTAAAAAATTTGTGAAGAGTCCTCCGTGTCGGAGTACATCTCTCGAGCACTGTCCCAAATGTCTTTCGCGGTAGCCATGAAGAGGTGGATTTTACTGATTGACGGCACCATGGAGTTGACGAGCCATGACATAACCATAGAGTTCTCAGATTTCCATTTTTGGAGAAGACTTGGGTCTGTGGGCTGCTTCACGTCGCCTGTCAGGTACCCAATTCTTCCTTTCCCTTCGACCACTAGTTTAATGGATTGGGCCTATTCCCTATAATTTCTCCCGTTGAGCTTCTCGACGGTGAGTTGAAAAGAGGAATTGTCAACTCCAATTGAAGTCATGGTGTGACTGGATTCGGTCTCACTGGTTCCAGACTCAACTGATGCGGAGTTTTGATGTTCGGCAGTTGTTCCTGCCATTGATAGCCGGGTATGAGGTTACCCGTGCTCTGATACCATATAGAAAGTTATAGGAACTTCTTTATATTCAGAAAAATAATTAATTACATCTTACAATCCTAGCCTCTAAATATACTAGAGCACAATAGATGGAAAAAGGAAACAAATATTCTATCTAAGGAAGGAAAAAGATACTTCCTAAATCAACTCTAATTACAATATTCCCATATTAAAGAACGTGATTTCCTACACCTCACTTTTCTTCTTCTTTATAATCCACTGATGCACCAGCTTAGCTTTAAAGGCTCTAAACTGTGTCAAGAATCAGAACAATCACATTCAACAAAGTATTATGCCATCTTGCATGCTCCCACGTGCACATGTTTTACAACTAAATGTTTGGGGGAGTTGGGTGGCCGGGGGGGGGGGGGGGGGTGCGCAGAAGAAAGATTAGAACATTAAACAGAACAGAAACATGTGTGTCTATGTCTCTTCATCTAAGCAATTGCAGAGGAAATAATAGAAAACACACTACAACCAGGAACTAAGGTAGACAGGTATCATTTCACATGAAATGTCAATATAGAATCATATAATCACTGGTTCATAATCCCGAAGTTTACCTGGGTGTATTACCAGGTTTCCAGCGTTTGAACTGCAGTAAAATGTCGCACTCTTTAACGTGGCACGACACAAAGCTATGGCCTCCTTGATTTTCATCTCTGTGAAAGCATAACCCAGCAATGAGAATATGGTCAATACGTGTGCCGTAGTTGAACTCCTCTGCACCAGAATTCGTTGGCCAGCAAGTGTAGGCTTCTCTTCTACATGCCAATTTAATATCAGAAAGTGTTAATCACGTACAACAATAATACTTGGAATGATCACAATATAAATAGCCAATTATCAAAACAATAGAAAGGAACATGGATATGCGAAGAAATCACATTGACTAAAACACATGCTACGTGAATTAAATTTTCGAGCAACTTTAAAATAATCCTTCCACATAAACACAAAATCCAAATCGGGATGTTCACCTCTCTGGATGTTTTTCTCTGAAAACATCAAAAAATTGTCCCCCATTTCCCATTAGCAAAGATCGAAACCATTTTCTAAACCTGCAATGCAGGTAGTTAAGTGGTAAGTACATATGACCTTATGGTCGTACCAAATCCAAGAGAAGGCATCAATTGATGTGCAGTATGTGATTTTGTCAAGAAGAAAATATTTTCAGCCAATAACTCACTCATTTTTCTCAAACTCTGGTCCAGCGTCACATCGATCTATAGCGCCAGGAGCAATGTTGAGATCCCCAACTACAAATACCCTGCGTCCCCGTCGCAGAAGGCAATCCCATCTTCTCTAAAGCAAAATTACTAAAATGAATATGGAAGTGTAAATATCCAACATAAAAATAAATAAATCAGTGATTCAAGCCATTTTAAGTTTTAACCCTAAAAGTAGGACAACGCAATTTATTATCCAAACAATCAAAATTTTGGGGAACCTTTTTACTGTCAAACATCCAATTTTTTGCTTTTCTGGACATAAAACTGATTTTTTTTCTTTTTTTTTTTTTTTCCTTTTTGCCGAGTATGACATGACAGTATTGTGGTGAGTGGTGACCAGCGAATAAATTAATTCCTTGCAGAGCTTCAATTATTTAATATTCCAAACTATACATATCTCCTGTCTTGACAACATTCAATGTTAATTCCACTACACAATTTGAACCCCACTTTGTTTAGTTTAAAGACTACACAAAAGCCATGAAATGTGAAGATTTTACCTAACAACCATAGATAAACATTGTCAAACACCAACATTCACCATTTTTTGTGTCATTATGGACAACTGATTTACCTGTAGTATTTTGAAAAAATTGAACTTAAATTGAATCCTTTCTGTATCATCACATTCAGCTCTAGGCCCATATACATTGAAAAGAACTGCAAACCAGATAATAATTCATTACTGAACAGCAAATACAACATATTGCTCAGCATGACTATTGAAACCACGAATGTAAAATAATAAATACTGATACCAACATATTGTTCAGTAAGACTATTGAAAACCACGAATGTAAAATAATAAGCACTGATAGTTATTAACTTATGCTCACCAAAATGACCGTGGTCAGTGATTATACAACGCCCTTCTCTGTCAACTTTCAAAAGCTCATCTACCGAAAAATCTTCGAGGCCTTCAACCACTGAGTCATCCCTTCTTGATACATCCCCTGAGAAATGCTCAAGAAGGCCAGTGAAGCCTTCCTCTGCAGCAAGTGGCAAAGCCACTTCTTCACTCGAAAATGCAGACTTGACTCGGCAAAATGTCGCAACACCTGATTAAACACACAAAACTAGCAATAGATTCACATTCCAATAAGGGAAGATTCAATTCCTAAGCAGTACCTCCATACTCAAAAAGAGAGTATGAGTTGACCATAAAGTAAAACATCTTATTTATCAAATTTTAACATCAAAAACTTGGCATGGATGTATAACTTGATAAGAAAAAATACTCACTTTCCATTAATAATGCTGTTTTTAGCTGATTATGTTTCGAAAAATCCTAACCAAATTTGATAGCAAATGTAAGGTACTGGCAATTTGATAAATTTTTTAAGGGGAAGTTTTTGGACTAGTCTACTTTTTTGTTCAAAATGAAAATTGTCTCCCGTGGCTCACCAATTTTTTTTCTTAAATATATCAACTCAGTCAGGCAAAATGAAAGTAGTGCAAATAGCCTCTAAAGCAAAATGACGAAATTCTTGTCAAGATTAGAGTTTCCAAATGGATCACAAAAAATTGTCAACTTGCCTAGTTTAATGTGAATACCTAGACGGGTAGGAAGAATTGATAAAAAATTTCAAAAAGATAGATTTCATTTTCTAAAATCAACCCCATCTAATTTCCACATCTTCTACAGTTAACAATTATCTAAATAGTACAAAGCTAGTAACAATAAATAAATAACTAAATAGAAAAAGAAACAGTGTTTACCGGAATATCCAGTGCGGCCTTTATCAGAAGTGCGAGTGCAAGAGAAAAAAGACTCGTATCCCTCTGCCCTCGCCAAATCTGCTCTCATTTCTTGTCTCGACAGCTTTGTCTCCTGTGTAAATAACAATAAAAATTATGTATAAATAAAATTATTCATTATTGGGGTAAAGAGCAAATGGGCAAACCTGAAAGCAGATGATATCGGCATCGAGCGAATCGAGTAGCTTGAGAAGAGAACCGAATTGTGAGACGCGAGGCCTTAGTCCGTTCACGTTGTAGGTCACTATCTTCATTCTTCATACAAACATATGTTTAGGGTTTGGGGATGGGGAAAGCGCTTGCTGCTCCGATCACAAGAGAAGTAAGTGATATGGAAGCGGGGGTACTTTTCAAAATGCCCAAGTCAAAGCACCCTTTTTCCATTTTGCCCAAAAATTTTAACCATTCACCACAATAGCCTTTTAAGGCTGAAAAGACGAAATTACCCTTAAAATGTTATATAAATTACAAAAAATGGTATAGTTTCAAAAAGACAATAATACCCTTTTTAAGTTATAAAGAATTTCAAACACTTCCTACGTAAAATTTCGAAACCAATTCACTTTCTCCATCTGTTTACTCCAACACAGAGAAAAACTTATCAAACACTCAACAAGGAAATATTTCACAGCCATCAGTGAATTCGGTAAGCATATTTTTACGTATTTTTGATTTCGTTTTGGTTAAGTACATTATTTTAATCTTTAAATCTTATGTATATGAAAATTTTATGATCTATAATCGACATTTTTAAACAAAAACGAGAAAAAAATTCATCTGATTGAGATTTTCAGATCTGTGATGGAAGAAGAAAACCAATTTAACACGACCCCGACGTCCGGAGTCTGACCCGGACGCCTCAGGCCTGGACTCCGGAAGTCCGGCCCTGGACTCCCGAAGTCCGGCCCGACGCCCGAAGTCCGGTGTCTGGCCCATATTGGCCGGAAGTCCGGCCTGGACACCCGACTTCCGGAGTCCGGCCCGACTTCCAGCCATCCGAGCGTCCGGGCGGTGCACCTCGCCGGTTTTTTTTTCCACGAACATAACAAATATTTTTTTTTTAATGCAAAGCAGATATGGTTGCAATCCCTGGTTCTTTACTTTGGTGAATTTGAAGATAATGGAAATGGTGGATGGGTCTCGAAATGGACAGTGATATACATGGCTCAATTTCAATTGTATTGACATCGAATACATCGTATGCGTAAATGTACAAGTGAGATACAGACGTGCTTGACATCAATCCCTCTCGCACGACATGGAATTGAGATTTCTATTCAACAACGAGCATACATCCATTCCAATTCCACCTACAAAGGTTACTTCTAGAAATGGCATCAAAGCTTTAATTGCATTGAACAAAGATCGCAGACTACTCCTCTTTGCGTAACTTTAGTAAAAAGAATGTCCCCGATGGTGAACACGAAGATCTCGATAGAGGGGATCATAATGTGAATGATTTTGGAACACGGTGGAGATAGCTCGTGAGGATGATGTGGTTATTCCCACTACGCTTGTTCATCATCATGATTTCACCGTTACGCACGTAATTCCCTCGATAATTGATGACAACGAGAATGCAAATGAATTTACGAATGAGGATTTGATTGCTTTATCCTGGTCGAAGACATGGGTCGGGTTCGTGTACCTCTAATTGTTCTCGTACGATTCCTCGATGATGAAGATTTATATGTCGAGCAACCTGTTCGAAACAAAGAAAGATTTGCAAGAAGTCGCGTGCACCGGATTGCTTTGAAACACAATTTCGAGTTTAAAGTTAAAAAATCGGACAAGTCGACGTACACAATCATCTCGCATTGATTTGACGATAGCTGCCATCAAGGCTATGAAGCGACGAAAATGGACACGAATGAGTTCTTTGTAATCCGTAAGTATGCACGAGAACATACTTGCGAAGTGGGTATTCGTCGAAATGATCACGACATGTGCCCGAGCATGGTTCATTGGTCGACAAATAATGGACAAGTTTCGGGACCCACGAACGATCTACAGACCTTCGGACATCATCAACGACGTCCGTCGAGATTAAGGGGTGGTCATGAGCTATCCAAAAGTCTGGAAGGCCAAAGAATGCGCATTGGAGGACTTAATGGGTTCGGCAGAAGAAAGTTACGCTAAATTGGCTAGATATTGCCACAACATGGAGAAAACTAATCCTAGATAGGCATTTTATATTGATACGGAGGACGGGAATTGCTTCAAGTATTTTTTCATGGCCCTTGGACAGTGCATTCGAGGATTTCGAAACGCGATGCGACCCGTAATTCTAGTTGACGGTACAACCCTTAAGGCTAGATACGAAGGTAAGTTGATTATTGCTACGTGTCAAGATTCCAACATCCAAATTTACCCTCTTGCGTTCGGTATAGTCGATGGAGAGAATGATTTAGCGATGCGTTGGTTTTTCACGAAGTTGAGGAAAGTAATTGGGGACGTCGAGAATCTTGCATTCGTAACTGACCGGGGGCAGTCAATAATAAATGGTATCGTCGAAGTCTTTCCTGAGGCACATCACGGTTATTGTATGTACCATATATAGGGCAACCTAAAGACAGAGTTTCGGGGCAATGGCATCGTTGCATTGTTCAGGAAAGCTGTAGAGGCGTACAGTGTTGAAGAGTTTGAAAAGTTCATGGTCGAAAGAGAAAGTAAATCACATGCTGCATGGGTTTATCTAACAGAGATGGGAAACGAACATTGGGCACGATCACATTTTCCAGGACGTCGACACAACATGATGACGTCGAACAATGTTGAGTCGCTCAATGCGTTATTCAAGAAGGATCGAGAGTTACCAATTCTCGCAATGATTGAGCAAATTCGTAACAAGTTGCAGCGGTGGTTTCATGACCGCGTGAGGAATCACAAAATTGCACAAGTGTGTCGACTCGCTCGTCAGAAGATAAAATCTTCAAAACTCTAGAGGTTGCGAGGAAGGTATGCGTGGAACCACCGGATCGATTTCGCTTCTCCGTGAGATGTGGACGTAATATCGGATACGTCGTGGACTTGAATGATAACACATGCACGTGTAGAAAGTTCCAGTTGGAAAGGTTTCCGTGTACGCATGCAGTGGCAGTGGCTATGCATAGAGGGATTCCGACACACGCCTTATGCAGTGTTTATTACACGACTGATTTTTGGAAAGCGGCGTATGCCGAAACGATATTTCCCCTGCCAAATGAAGCCGAGTGGGAAGTTCCCGACCATATTCTCCCACTTAATAATTTGTTGCCACCCGAAATCGGACCACGTGCTCCGAGACGTAGACGTACGTCTAGAATACCATCCACCGGAGAATTTCCCCGACCTCGTAAGTGCGCGATGCGCGCAGCAATGGCATACCCGTCAATTTTGTACAAGTCAGATTCCTCTACATAACAATTCAACCGATGTGTAATATTATGTAATAGTATAATATGTATAACTGAATAATATGTTTTTATTTAGTGTCGTTAAATATGAAATATTCAAATATTTATTTAAATTATTTATTTGAATTCATTGATTAATTCAAATATTTATTTAAATTATTTATGTTAATTGATTAATTCAAATATTTATTTAAATTATTTATTTAAATTCATTGATTAATGAAATTATTTGTTTACATAATTTATGTTAATTGATTAATGAAATTATTTATTTACATAATTTATGTTAATTGATTAATTCAAATATTTATTTACATAATTTGTTAATTGATTAATTCAAATATTTATTTAAATTATTTATTTACATTCATTATTACTTAATGGAATATGAAATAAACATTTAAATAAAATAATGTATATTAATTACATAATTACACAATGTACTAAGGATCACAATTATATTCATACAAATCACAAGCTAGCTTCAACCTCCACATGTCCATAAACGATTGGGAAATTGTATCAACCTTGCGACCAATACTCAAAAATTCTATATACTTTATCGCGAACATCCCACAGTCGCCCCTGCGAGTAAATAAAAATATATTAATTCGATAACATATAGCTAAAAACTAAATTTAAAAATTGAAAACTTGTAAATTCTTACGATATTTCTTGTCTCGCCGTCGTCGTGTCCCGCATAATGGCTAATCTGTCATTTACTTGAATATCCGCATGTCTAGCCATCATGGGAATGATCACTCTCATCGGCTCCAATATCTGCTCCAGCTTGTCCTTGGGTCAAACAAATATGGTCGGAGTCGTACACATGTATAGTCGAATCCGCGAAAGAGATCTCAATCGCAAAGCGGTGTGAGTTCGCGACTGTGGAATGTACATATGTGTACAATCCGTCCACGGCCGCTCGTATGCTCGGCTCCAAACCCAATGACCCACTCCAACATATACTCGGGCACCACATATCCGCCGCCTTGGAGTAGGAGTGTGTCGTGCTCAATATCAAGGGCACGTGCGAAATCGGAGCTAAGGATGACTCGGCCAGAATGCCAAAAGATCTCGGGTGTCTCCGAGCTCTATCGCGCAACAGTTCCATAGCCAAGTCCATGTGCTAACACCAATAAAAAATAAATGGTCGTTAAATTAAATAAAATAAAAAATAATTAAATAAAATACCAAATAACAAAGCGAATATCCTTACATCATCGGCGAGCCACGCACCCCTCGTCAGAACATCGTCGAACCACTTCTTCGCGTTCGAGATGGTCATCGTCCCTATCTTATAGTTGTCCCTACAAAAATCAAAATCGTGAATTGTTACAAAAAGCATAGATGATCTTTTACATAATTTATGAAAATGATAAAATACTTACTCATGTCAAGGGATGTGAACCACAATGAGAACGCCTTCGCCGAACCGGTCGACCTCGCGGAAGAGATTGGGAAAGGTCCCATCCAAGAACGTGCGTCTCTTCGCCTCAGCTGTGAAGGGGGAAACGATGTACTGTGACGGCAATCTCGATCTCTTACCAACCACCATTGGTGTCACGTCAACAAAGACGCTTGGTACCCTTCCTCAGCTCCGTAGTCCCCTCCGACACAAATACTACGTCATCCGCCTCCACCGCGCCGGCATTCCCTCCCGTGCCCCCACCTCCGTCGCACCCTCCACCTCCACCTCCACCTCCGCCGGTACCCCCTCGACGTGCGTCTCCGCCGGTACCCACCTCCACCTCCGCCTCCGCCGTGCTCCCTCCACCCCCTCATGTGCCCTCCTCCCCTCCGCACCCCCTCCACCGCGCCGGTGCCCCCTCCGCACCCCCTCCACCCGCGCCGCACCCCCTTCGGACTCCATCGGTACTCCCTCCACCTCCGCTCGCGCCGGCACCCCCTCCACCTCCACCGGTACCCCCACCTCCGCCTCTCGTCGGTACTCCCTCCTCCGCACTCCCATCAAAAAATGATTCGTAATCTCCCCGGCCATGACGGATCATCGTACCCCATCCGTCTCGCTCCACCGTCACCCTTTCCATCTCGATGACCGTCGCTCCTCGTATGGCTGCTACGTCGCCCCGTAACATATTGACCTCAGTACGAAGGTTTCCTATCTCGCGCTGTAGATCTACCACGTCGCGACGTAGAACGAATACATCATTATATACATCGTCGATATGTCCCTTCAGCTCTTGTCGCAGTTCGTCCATCTCTTCTGACAGTCTGGCAGAGCTCTCGTCGACCTGCCGTCCCAACTCTCGGCGCATCGCGCCCATCTCGAACGACAACTGAATACTGATCGTCGCCCTGCCGTCCCAACTCTCGACGCATCGCGCCCATCTGACCCTGTATAAACTCAGTAAGACGGCCATACAGATCAGTGGACAAGGGAGAAGGAGACCTGATCAGCGACGGTGATGCCCTCGACGGCGGTGGTGAGGCCCTCGGCGGTGGAGGTGACCTCGGCGGCGGAGGTGATCTCGGCGGCGGAGGTGACCTCAGCGGCGGTGGAGGTGATCTCGGCGGCGGTGGAGGTGACCTCGGCGGCGGAGGTGATCTCGGCGGCGGAAGTGACCTCGGCGGCGGAGGTGATACTGGACGGCACTCCTGAGAAAATAAAGTCCGAATTATTAATTTAATTCAAAAATCAAAACGTTAATCAACATATTATATTCAATGAACATACCCTATCCCGATCAACGATGGACTCGGGCGTCGGATCATCTGACGCGGCCTGGACAGACAAGGAACGTATGTAACTCTGACCCTCCTCCTCTATCGACGGGGTCAACTCAGAGAGGACTTCAACCTATCATATTGACATTTTACCGAGCTCATGACCATGTATCGATATGTTGAAAGGACATACAATATAAATCGCAAAATGTATACTACGTACCTCAGGATCGTCGAGAATAGCTGATATTTGTTTTGCAAGTGGCTTGTCCTGTGCTCGCCATTGATAAATCCGAGGGCAGCATGTCTCCACTCTCGTCGCATACCGGCTAGCCAATATGGGGACAGTCTCGTACACCCATATCTCTGCAACGATTACAATTATTACATATAGAATTGAATACTAAAAATAGATAATTCATTATGTTGAACATTTACCCGCAAAGCCAACGGCGAGCCATATGCATCGTACTTGCGCTCGGCTCTATCCCCCTTAGGCATCGAATATCCCCTCCCGAAGTGTCGTAAGGTATCCTCAAAACATCTCTCGCCCCCAAGGATAGTGTTGAAGGTATCAATGTCATCCACAACTTCCAAATGAAAAGGTCAATCGACGTCTTCTTGTGATGACACGAGCACACTCTCGAGGATAAGCACCATACCCGACTTCAACTTATCGGACATGTCCTCGCATGCCCCGAATGCGTCCGCCAATCGCCCGGAGTGACCGCCGTCTGCCCGTGAAAATATTCATTCAACAACCTCTTGTTTCTCGGAATACGGGCCCGGCTTCTTCGCCAAGACACATCAATCCGGTGATGAGGGCAAACTCGAATATAGAAAATCTAACTACCTTGCCCCCAAAATCA
The DNA here is from genome assembly GCA_035079005.1 of Fraxinus americana. Classification (NCBI taxonomy): domain Eukaryota; kingdom Viridiplantae; phylum Streptophyta; class Magnoliopsida; order Lamiales; family Oleaceae; genus Fraxinus; species Fraxinus americana. The sequence continues at coordinate 14,453,702 of CM068715.1, read as the reverse complement.
AAATGGAGGGCATCTCCGTCAACCGGTTTAAGCAACACATAGCAACGCATCGAGCGGTGACCGTAAAACCGTACGCCGAGCAATGAATACAATGGCAATAAGCAGGATTGCCTTAATATGTCTGTGTGCTCCTCGTCCAAAGCAAATTTAATACCATCAGAAAGATGGCAAAGTTACATCGAACTGTAACTTTGCATGGGATCTGTCTTACCGCATCATTTAAGTGGTAATCCATCCTGCAACATTTCAAATGTTAGAATCCTGTGCAAGATATAATAAATAAAACATAATATACGAAAATTAAACTAATTGAATGACATTAATTACTATCCGCAAGAATCAATAGTGGAATAATGGAAGAATGACATTAATTACTATCCGCAAGAATCAATAGTTAAATAAGAAATTTAATTACAAATAATGCAATAATGGAACAAATTATTTCATTTAATTGTTAACTTAATATTTCAAATTAATATAAGAATTTATAATGAAATTTCTTATTTTAATTGTTTATATAATATTTAATTATAATTATTAGAATATTAAAGAAACAATTCAAATAAACAATTTATTTTGTTTGTTTAGTTTTTCTATTATTTATAACTAAACAATTAAATGAAATAATTTATTTAGAATTATTGATTATGATTTAAAATAAATTATTTCATTTAATTGTTCACTTAATATTTCAAATTAATAGAAGAATTTATAATTAAATTTCTTATTTTATAACTACACAATTAAATGAAATAATTTATTTAAAATAATATATTTAATGTTTTTTGAACAATTTCAATAAGTAATTAAAATAAATAATTTTATAATAAATATTTTACTTGTTCACTTAATATTTCGTTGTAAAAGAAGAATTTTTAAATAAATTCATTAATTTAATTGTTTATATAATATTTAATTATTATTAATTAAAATATTATAATTTCAAAATATTATAATTAAATATTTATTTTAAGTGAACAAGTAAAATATTTATTATAAAATATTAAAATAATTTTTTAATAAATATTTAATTTTTTATTAATTAATAATAATTAAATAAAAAATTAAATAAACAATCGAAATATAAAATTGAAATAAACAATTCAAAGAAACAATTTATTTTGTTTATTTAATATTTTATAATTTATTAATTCGTTTCATATTTTAATTTAAATAAAAGGCAACAAAAAAAAAATATTTCAATAAGTAATTCAAATAAATAATTTTATAATAAATAGTTTACTTGTTCACTTAATATTTCGTTGTAAAAGAAGAATTTTTAAATAAATTCATTATTTTAATTGTTTATATAATATTTAATTATTATTAATTAAAATATTATAATTTTAAAATATTATAATTAAATATTTATTTTAAGTGAACAAGTAAAATATTTATTATAAAATATTAAAATAATTTTTTAATAAATATTTAATTTTTTTTAATTAATAAAAAATTAAATAAAAAATTAAATAAACAATCGAAATATAAAATTGAAATAAACAATTCAAAGAAACAATTTATTTTGTTTATTTAATATTTCATAATTTATTAAATAATATTTTATAATTTATTAATTCGTTTCATATTTTAATTTAAATAAAAGGCAACAAAAAAAAAATATTTCAATAAGTAATTAAAATAAATAATTTTATAATAAATAGTTTACTTGTTCACTTAATATTTCGTTGTAAAAGAAGAATTTTTAAATAAATTCATTATTTTAATTGTTTATATAATATTTAATTATTATTAATTAAAATATTATAATTTTAAAATATTATAATTAAATATTTATTTTAAGTGAACAAGTAAAATATTTATTATAAAATATTAAAATAATTTTTTAATAAATATTTAATTTTTTTAATTAATAATAATTAAATAAACAATTAAATAAACAATCGAAATATAAAATTGAAATAAACAATTCAAAGAAACAATTTATATTGTTTATTTAATATTTTATAATTTATTAAATAATATTTTATAATTTATTAATTCGTTTCATATTTTCATTTAAATAAAAGGAAAAAAAAAAATTCTGGGCTTGCTTCTGGGCCCAGACGTCTGGGCTGTCTGGGCCCAGAATCCCAGAAGTCTGGGCTTCCGGGCCAGAAGCCCAGAAGATTCTGGGACTCTGGGCGTCTGGGCCCAGAATCCCAGAAGTCTGGGCCCAGACCCCCAGACTTCTGGGGGTCTGGGCCCAGAAGCCCAGAGGCCTAGAATCCCAGAAGTCTGGGCCCGCACCCCGGACTTTCGGTCCTGGGCCCGTGGCCCGCAGGCCCGAGAATCTTTGGGCTTCGGGCCCGCACCCCGTGCCGAGGGTCCGGGCCCTGCACTTCTAGGGGTCTGGGCTTCTGGGCGTGCCAAGACCCCCAGAAGCCCAGACTTCTGGGCGTGCCCAGAAGGGGGGCGTCTGTCCCCTTCTTCTCCGACGGAGATCGCCGGAAAACGTCATTTCCGGCGATCTCCAACCCCCAAAATGGCTCCCAAACATTATTTCTTCGATATTAATTGATTCTACAACAATTTTTTCGAAAATAATCAACAAAAATTCTCAAACATGCATAATATTGAATGATTTCAACCATGCTTTTTGTAAAATAACATAGAATGGTTTTCAAAAGCTCACCTTCTTCAAGAGAAATGGCGATTCCGGTCTGGGCACCACACGGTCGGTTTTTCTCTCCCAACTCTCTTCCAAGTCACGTGAGGGTAAAAATGGCAAAATGCTTCAATGTTAAGCTTTTTTTAGTTTTTCCTTTTTTTTTTTTTTTATCAGTCAACGGCTATTTTGGAAAAGTGACCGGGTCAACCGGGCATTTCCCACTATTTCCTCTATGGAAGTGCAAACAGACCCGAAATTTCAATCGAAATGAACAGAACAAAGGGAAAAGTATGGAGCTTGAAATATCAATTGAAATTTTTGATGCCTTCTCAATTCCGTATTTTTTAGGGAAAGTTTAAATGTCAACTTTCACGTGCCCATTTGCAAAAATGTCCTAAAATTTTCAATGTCCATTTTCCAATGATTTAGACCAAAATACCCTTATTTACATTATTAAATTCCTCACTAAAGAAAAAAAATTATAAAATTAAAAATTGTGTTATCCAATAAAATTTTGACACATAACCTACACTACTTATTACAAAAAGTACAAATGTCAATCCAAATTAAATGCATGGGTCGGTTCAGTTTAAAAGCAAAATTGGGTTGGGTCCGTTAAAATCTCACTCTATCTCTACAGTCTCTCTCCGTCTTACGACTTCAGTTCCCCTTTTGAAACCCTAACTAATTTCACAAATTTCCTTCATTTCAACCGCAATATTACGGAGGCATCATCAAGAACTTCGCAGAAAATTGTACCAGGGTTTTCTCAACTTCATATGGACATTGTATGATATTAGAGGCGGAATTTGAGGCTATTTGTGATGTGATACTATTGGCTAGATAGCTTGGTTTGTCAGATATTTGGGTTGAGATAGATTCGACTGTTGTCATTCACTGCATCACTAGAGGTGGTGAACCGTGGCCTATCCAGGGGATACTCAAACAGATTGCAGATATCGTTTCATTTGACAGAGATATGGTCTCCCACATCTTCAGAGAGGGGAACCAAGTTGCAGATGCACTTGCTACCGAAAGTTGGCATCATCGTAGATAACAGGAATATGGACCAGCCGATCTACCACGACATATCAGGGCGCTTGTTCAGATTGACAGGTATGGTTTGCCTAGCACTGGAGTTTAGGTTTTTGTATTTTGCTTTTACTTTTACTTTTGCTTTAACTTGTTCTTTTTGTAAGGGAAATAGTACTTCATTATTTATTAATTTCATTGATATCATTTGTAACCACGGTATTCTTTCGTCACAAGTGAGGACATATTAATAAAATTTCGAAGGTCCAGCTCTCCTTCCACCAAAAAAAAAAAAAGCCCAATATTACGTTGTAAAATCACTGAGATTTTGTTCTTCTTCATTATCGCTACCATAGGTCGTATTTCGCTGGAGAAGTGGACTGATTTTCCCCGCAATTACGGAGGATGCAGGGTATTAAAGGTGAAAACTTTTGGTAATATAATTCTTCGGCGACTGTGATCAAGAAGCCGTGCAATCGTAGGTTAGGAATTTGAACCATCCATTCTGTTGTGGGGCAATAAAGTACACTATTTGCTTTATTTCACTAATAGCAATTATATTGGAATATGTACTGATTATTACTTTGCTTAATATGCAATTCTGTTTTTATCATTGTGGTTATTTATGTATATACATATATTTATGTGTGAGTGTATTTATCATATGTTTTTGAGTTCCATTACAGATTGTTCAAAATGTGATTTTCATTATATTTATGTTTGTTGGTAGTTTTCCTTTTTTGTAAATGGAGACTAGAATTGAGGAAAATGGGTTGTTTGATGTATTACATGTGGATTTTGCATTTTTTTTAATCTGTATTTGAACGATTAATTAATGGGTGTCAATTTCTTGTTGCAATTTTTGAAAAACTATTTCTAGATATTAATTAGCAATGACATTGCAAGCAAATAGTATTTGTAAATTTAAGAAGTATTACTTTTGTTTTTGTTCTATATTCATGAAACTTCTCATGGGACAAGTTTTGTTCTTTGGTAGAGGAAATTCTCCTTATTGAAATTATGATTAGTTAGAGACTAGAGTATAGAAGTACGAAATTATGATTATAATTTGTTTAGTTTCCTGCTAAAATTCTTTGTAAAGCATAACAAGCACCCGAGATAGTGCAACGTAACCATTGCTTTATATCAAACAAAAATGATTTTTCCCATTGAGATAGCCTGATGATTTCATTCTTGGCTCATCATATGTCTTCTCATTTGTACAAAGTATTTAGTGTTTATTTATTTACTCTCAAAAGATAGTAGCCTCACTTGTGTTGAATTAAGATCAAATTTTATAGTTCCTATGCATTTTAACCATGAACAGATTTTTTTAATAATCTATCATCATCACCGAAGAAAAGAAAGTATAAATTCGTATGTGGAAATTACAATAAATGTCCATTTTCAAATGACCATTTGCAAAAATGTTCAAAATTTGTTACATGTCCATTTTGCTAAAATTTAGACCAAAATGCCCTCAATAGAGATTTCTAATTCCACCATGAAAACAACATTATTCATATAATAATTAAATATTGTATTTGCAAATAGAAATTTGACACACAATCTATATTACCTATTTGAAGAATTACAAATATTTGAAGAATTACAAATATCAATTCCTGCATTAAATGCTACATTTTCCCTAGAATTTGGTCAATAACCACCGAGTTTTCATGTTTTTTAGTTGGGTATTAACTGAATCAATTATAGTTATGGGTATAACCATGCAAATCAATCCAAATCAGATTCTCACATAATTTTTAGTTTTGTTCTTTTGAAATGGGTTGGTTCAATTTAGGTGGTAGGCCCATCGAACCCGTAACTAACCATGTAGCGATTTATTATTATTCAATCTAGAATTATGATCATAACCAAACAGCTCCCAAGTCATTTTGAAGTTAGCTTGGTCCGTGAAGTCTAATAATTTCTTAGAGATTTGATTACTTGTCCTTCATTTTTTAAACATGCAACCTAATTATCATGTCTATATTTGTTGTATTTCCAGTCTAACTAAGTTACATTCAAACTGACTCCAGAGATTATTCATCAGGTATAGTTTTGTTCTTTAAAGCTCGTGAACTAGAAAAGTACTTTCATTTGGATTATAGATAAAATATGCGTTTAGCTATTTTTAGTGCTGAGTTTATATGGGATAGCACTTTTAATTGATACGCTGATTGTTACGTCGGAAGTGGCCCAAATGACATAAAACTTGGCGGAAAACATGATTTCCCAATTATCTTTTCCCATTTTCTTACTGAAATGACATATGCGTTGTGTAACTTTGTGTGCTAGATTCAATGGGAGAATAATGCTTTAACATTAAAACTATTTTCATTCAGTGATAGAGTACTTTTTTATATTCTGCACAAAACTTCAAGCTACTGTAGGATATTGCTGTGTTATTGTGTCTTCCCATAAGTGAAGCATAAATATTAAAGCCAAATGTACTGAAGCTCCACTAGAATAATTTGTACTAGAAAATAATTTGTTTCTTTATGTGCAACTTTTGTTGCTGGTCATTAGTTAAACATCTGAATATATGTCTCTGACATATCCCATATTGAGATAATTTCATGTTTATATACATCTCACAAACTGATACAAATCTAAAGTGTTCAGAATTTTAAATTTTGAACTTCATAATATTCTGCATAAGTTTAATAATATACTTCTTCAAGTTAACTTATGCTATTTTGAAATTTTTTGTCTACATAGTCGTAATTGTTTTTTCTTTCTACTTTACATTGTTTTCAGTTATTTGTCTTCTCTCACTATTCCCTTATACGTTCTTATATTTTTCGTCTTGTTCGTTTCACTTATTTATAGATGTCTCCCTCACACCGCTATAAAATACCGGAGGAAGAATGCGTTCCTAGCCAAATTTCACAAGTAAGCCTGATTACGCCTAAAGAATAACGCGGTAGTTGTAGCATAATTTTGGGATGTCGTATCTACAGGGAGATGGAAGAATATTTAAAGGATCAAAAAGGCTGAATTGTTTTCTCAAACATGTAATAAAATTCAATGTTGAAACGTGAAATTAAAATCAATAATTAGAAGCGATGAAACGTCGGAATTCCCTCAATTGGATTGGATCAATCATATCAATTATTCATTTTTATAACACAATTAGAGGCTTTCATCCCCACACTCTAATCGGAAGATATATCGTGAAAATCAATTTAATTTACAAATGTAATCATAGAATTTAGACTTAAGATATATTCGCACAATTTTATTGAAACAAGATCAAAGATCGATCATATACATCAAGCATAAGGCAGTAATCAATCCGCCAATAAAGTGAAATTGAGATTAAAATTCAACAATTAGTTTAATCTAACGACAGAAGAAGCATGACTGGATCTATGAAAGATATAATAATTGTTAAACCAATCTCAACAATAAATAATTGAAATTGAAACTCAATAAATAGTTTGATTGAACAATGGAAAAAGTATGACTGAATCCATGAAAAATCTTGTAAATATTAAAAGCTTGTTTGGTAGCAATTAAAATTCAATTAAAATTGAAAATATAGCCGTTATTGGGTTCCACTCGTCTAATAAAAGTCAACAATAACGGCTAATTTTTCAATTTTAATACGATTTTAATTTCTACCGAACAAGCCCTAAACCGATCTCAATATAAATTCAAGAGAATGAAAATCTAAATTCTAGCATTATTTGACAATGAAAAGATCAAATTAAATGAATAAAAAACATGAAATCACCAATTCCAATCGAGTTCCTTCGTAGCTTCACCAAAGGTTTTAGTTCTCCATGAGTTTCTTGAGCCAAAGAGGAGAAGAATGGTGTATGAGGGCTTTCCCCATATGTATTCCGCTATTAAGTATTTGTAAGAGTCGGAAATTAGATGAAAATCACGTCCAAATTGGTTTGCAAAAGAGTTCTAATCGAACAAGGAAAGTTCCTTTCGCGCGCAGATTTTTTGTCTCTGCACAGTAGTCAATAATTTGGACTTTAACTATACCAAAAATGGGTCTCAATTTTCGGCTAAAAATCTGGAATATATCTTGTGCGAATTCGAAATTGATTTTGATAATATTCCATTCCTTTTTTTACTTCTAATTGCTTCCAATCGACCTTAAGCACTCTCGAACCTTCATCGTGAGTCCCGACATAATTTTTGAGTATTTGCACTTTAGTCCTTGAACTTTCACTTTCTTCTATTCTAATTATTTTTCACTTATTTCTCATTATTTCCGGCACATTCATCACCTGTCCTGTAAAACATGAATTGTATCGAATTAAGCTATATTCCAACATATTAATCAACAATTGCTCATATTTTGACAGTAAAATAAGTATGTAAAACGTACTTATCAAAGCTACACGAAGTACATAACCATTGTTCTCAACAAGTTTGACGAACAACAAAAGAATATGTTTGAGGAAAGCTGTATAGGCCATGTTGCGAAGCTGCCCGATCTCAAACTATCTGGCCAATTAATTCATGAAATGGTAAATAGATCTGTTATTTGTCCAAAACGTTTCGAGGTTTGGTTCAAGGTGAACCAACGGCTTGCAAGATTCGGTTTGCAGGAGTTCGCATTAATTACTGGCTTAAAGTGCAGTGACTACGGGACAAACTATTTACCAATGGAGACCGAATTACTTGTAGCGACCTAGAGAATGTTTTCTTGAAATGTGCCAACCGTAACGATCGTTACAAGCTTGGGTTGGCATTAATTATTGAAGGGGTATTCAGTTGTAGAGACCGGAATGTGGGGATACATCCCGATACTCTTTCCATTGTGGACGACTAGGATTTCTTCAATGCCTATCCACGGAGGACAGTATGTTTTAAGCCTCTTATCAAATCACTAATCCATGGATGGGGGTGAAAGGCGGACTTGGCAAAGGTCAACGACTGCGATATGATGTCTTACACGTTGTACGGATTCCCTCTTGCTGTGCAGGTATACATGTGTACGCATTTTATTTCAGTAAGATTGGTGACGCATTTTTATCTCTCTCTCCGTATATGGTAACGACTGTTATAAATGTGTTGCAGTTGTGGGTGTACGAGGCAATCCCGGTGTTGGGAGCTCGATTCTCGAGTAAGATTAGTGACGATATTTCGAGGATGTTGCGATAGTCTGGCACAAGACATCCTCAATCAAGAACATATTCAGATTTCTTCGACAAGACACATGTGAGCAATTCACCTAAATAACTGAACTAGTACTTTGGGCATATATTATCATTCATTTTGATGAGTTTTCCTCCCTTCACAGTTACCCTTGTGGGCGACGTTGCACGCTAATGCGAAGAAGAATTGCAGCCATACTTTGCTACTTTAGTTCCATTCAAAGATGCTGTAGACCTCGTTCTAGACAGTTTCGTTCTTCAATCAACTGAAATACAAGATTGTCCACCAGATGGTGACGTGCTACCAATTAATGAGAATAATCGAGGCAAGAAATCCAAGAGAGCTAACCCAAGTGGTCCATGACCGTGCGATTTTAGTGATGATGAAGGTGGAGAAGTAGGCCAAATCGATCCAATCCACGACTTGCCATCATTTTCGAGCATGGGAAATTGGCCAGCTATGAGGCATGTTTCTTTGGATAAGATCAAAGCTCTGTTCGCTAAACAGAGGGATATGCTTGAGCTAAAGTTGGACGAATTGAGAGAGGAAATGAATGTGAGGTTCAATGGTATCAAGAAGGAAATTGGAGATCAAATGTGTTGTATGAAGGACCATGTTACAGATCAGATAAATATGATGAAACGTAGGTTCGAGGATGTCGTGACAGAAATTTGGGGACACAAAGTGATTGATGAGTACGATAGATTTGATTGTGGGAATGTTGGCGATGAAGCTATGCCTGTACGCGATGATTATGATGATTTATCGGTGCCGAACATTGTGTATGACGAACAACATGTCAAGGCAAGCGATATGGATGCTTGTAATGTCGATGGCTCGTTCGGGAAGTCCTCAGATTTGGTTGCCCCAACCATGGATCCACTTCACGTCAATGTTCCACCGCCATCCCGACCTCGATCCATCAGGGTGAATGTGCCTAGTGCTAACACACGGACTCCATCTATACGATCTAGTCATCGAAAGAGTAAGAGGAATGAGTAGGTACTGTACAATGTTGGCGTAGCATGGTATTGTTTTTTGGAAAAAAACATTGACATTTATCGTTTTGTTTACCATCATTAGGCAAATATTTTGGTTGATGGTATAGTTATCAGTGTTGATGCATAATTGAAATGGAGAAAATTGGCATTTTGTCGTTCAGTTGCCTGCATGCTGTTCAGGTCTAACATTATTTGTACATTTACGAACTGTCGTTCCTGACAGTTGAAATGTCAAGTGTCGAGATTGGTAGGTATTTAATGTTTAGAACGACAAATCAAATGTCGAGAAAATTGTATGAAATGTAGAGAAATTTCCTATTTCGAATACAAATGATGATAACAATTTTTAAGTGTCGAGAAATGCATAAAATGTCGAGAAAAGAGAATTGGAAAACATGTTCCATTTAACCATACAATAATTAACTGGGTTTTATTATGAAGTTACTAGCATTAACAACTTTCTTGAATCCATTATGTCTTCAACCACCAAAGAAACTCCTCATACCATAAGTACACAATCTACACCTAATGATGTGAATGAAGTGTCAATTAAATGCAAATAGAAATTGGTGGGAGTTGGTGTGATTCATTTTTGATGAATTCAACAACACGTACTATCCACTACTAAACATTGGCCTTTGCTTGAATATGAAATGACAAGCATTAACTAGTTCTTCCTTACATTGATTATGTGTTCATCCACCTAAGAAACCCCCCACATTACAAGTACATAGTGTACACCCACTGATATGAAAGAATGTCAATCAAATGTAAATGGAAATAGGTGGAAGTTGGTGTGATTAATATTTCATGCATTGAACAAGACGTACTCCTCCACTATAAAACATTGGTCTTGGCTTGAATATGAAATTATTAGCATTAACAAGTTTTTACATTGATTATGTCTTCATCCACCTAATCTGTTAAGTTCACCCCGTCCGCGTCGTCCGCGGACAACCCGATCGTCATCGACTCGAAAGATGATGAAGATGTCAATATTTTTGTTCCATATGTTCCTCAATCGGGGAATCGTTGTCGTAGGGTAAGCCTTCATCCCATTCCATTCCGGATCTAAACGAAGAAATTGAGCCGGTCGAAGTTGGAGTGGGTGATCGTATCGTCGATCGTGAGATCGTCCAAGTAGAAGTCCCACCGGAAGCACATCACGTATTGTTTGATGATAATGTCGGAGCGGTTCCTGTAAGAAATGAAGATGTGATCATAATAAGCTCAGAGAGGATGACAGTGAGATGTCCTCTTTGTCCGTTATAGAGGATATGTAGAAGATGCAATCGTCGCATGTGAATTGTTGAAGTATATCTAGTGACATAAAAATCCATATGGGTAATGGGTAGTTTTTTGTGGTGATCTCCAATTTGTATATGTATTGACCTACAACATGCAGACAGTTATGGCATGTTTTTGTTGTGATTACCATTTTGTATGTCTAGTGACTTATGAAAACGAGTCATTCATGACTTCTTTCATACCCGTTACCAAATTCAATATACAATCATGATTAAAATTCTAGTCATGAAGTAATTAAAGAAAATCGAACCGATTAATACACTAAGAAAATAAAAACTGAAAAAAAAAGATAGAAAGCATATACTGCAACAAAAACAAATTTCAAAACACTAATAATCCATGTTAGCAAGTCATTTCAATGTCAAAAACACGTTATTCAAGTGTACGTGTTACTCAATAGTGTCGGGTTCCTACATGTTTGCATGTTGTGTCCAGACCTCCTATATCAGCCACATTTTCTTGTGCTGGTCGACCTTTCAGTTCTTGACCATTTACGTTGTGTAGGAGGGCGACCTGGTGCTCGATGTATATTTTGGGGCAACACTTCGATGGAACGAATGGCATGGGGAACAACCCAATCTGACTCCATTCCGATGGAGTAAAACACTTCTGTGTATGCAACTCACCAAAACTCCGTGGTGTAGTACGGGGAGCACAGGTCATACAGTGATTTACCGATTGCGCAAGCAGCTCGAGAAGCATGTGCACACGGAATTTGTCACATCTGAAACTCTCGGCATGAGCATGTGTTACCTATAAGGTCGACAGTATACGTTTCTGCACCTACACCAACATCGAAAACGAATTCATCCAAATTTCGTACTTGTAAGGTCGCACCGGCGTCAAACGATATTCTCAATTCCTTCTCCATTTTTTGTGTCAAGGCCCTATGACAATTGGTAGATGCATTTCTCCTTTTGAAGAACCATTGTTGCATTAAAGACGTAATGTTTTCGACCAACGAGGTTATAGGAAAACTTTGTTGTTACCTGAGGACTGCGTTTAGTGACTTCACACTGTTATTAGTCATGACGTTATACAGATTACCAATGAAATTTGCCCGTGACCAAGTGGAGAAACCAACACATTCCAGAAAGAAGCCACAACTGGTTGAATAGTTCTAATCTGTATCATGAATTGCTCGAATGTCGAAAGACTATATGCTAGCACTGCACGCTTGAAAAAAATGACATTGCTACTACTATACCTAGTAATAAGATTTTTCTCGATATACCATATGCAAGCACCATGGTGAGAAAGCGAGAATAGCCTCGTAATGGCCCGCGTAATGCTCTTATACCTGTCTAATACAAATACTAGCTGATTTGAGTTATCAATGATAACTTTCAACTTCGTGAAAAATCAATACCATGATGCATTTGTTTCCCCATCGACAACCCCCCAAGCAATAGGATACATTTGCATGTTGGCATCTTATGCTGCAGCTACTAGTAGTGTTCCCTTGTACTTGCCCTTCAAATGACTCACATCAACACAAATTCCCAGCTTCATGTACTCTCAAAAACCACTTATACTCAGCCCGATTACTAAGAAGAAGTACAAGAACCTGTTGTTGATATTGAGATCAGTGTATGCGACGGTTCCTAGGTTTCTAGCAGTTAGCATGTGACAGTATGACGGTAATTTCTGAAAACTTTTTTCAGGTGAATCACGAAGAATTTGAAGGCCCTTCTCTTTATCCCTCCACGCTTTATTGTAGTTAATTCGTACACCAAACTCATGTTCCATATCACCGATAATACCGGCATGAACGTTTGGTTGGTTTGCACCATTCAATCGTTGCATTATGTGATGCCCAATTAGTGCACTCGTTGCATGAATTCGTGAATTTCGCCGAACGTCTAAAGGATATGTGTGCTCAGGTATGTACTTTCGAATCTTAAATATATGTCTGAAGTTTTTATCTTAGAAGCTCGTACAAGCCAATGGCACGTGCTATCGATGCAACACACATTAAAAGATCTAGAATTCGACTTTTTAACCTTGAAATGAAACTTCTCTGTCAAAGCCTTGTATGTAGCTGTTTCTTGTTAAAGAAGATATGATTCTCCTCAATGTCGGCTTTATCCATCGACTGAATTTCATTTCCAATATACGAATTCCCTTCGCCCAAACTTACATCCGTATTATGAATCATTTGTGACTCTTGTAGTTCGCTCACACCCACTTCGTTACGTCCACACAATGCATCTTCTATTGGTGAGAAACAGTCAACTCCAACATGCACTTCGTGCTCTCCAGCATCATATTTCTCCGCAATTATACACAAGGCTACTTGTGCATGAACAGAAATGTACCATTGCAAATCCTCATTGTCGTCCACATTAACAAGGGGTATATTCATGTTCGGAACTTTAAATTTCAATTGAATTCGAAACTTCATTCTGTCAATATTCAATTTCTCGAATAATGTGTGTAATAGCTCTTCATATCTAATGTCACGTCGAATAACAATTGATGTTGTTCGGTCCCCTAACCACTTCCACGTGTCGTCCATGTTGAGGAATGTACCACCATACGAGACAATGAATCTCATAACATCTTTCATATCTGTATGCCATGAACGAAAATAATATCGGCTAATAACGAATACTGAAACGAAGATGCTAGCCGCATGCAATACGTGAAACATTGTACACAAAATGTTCCATAAGTTTGTTTAGTTCTTAATGTTAGACATTTGAAAATTTGAGAATTACATTTTTAAACTATCATTCTCGACGTTTATAAAATGTCCAGAATGACATGACGGGATTCACTTCAACAAATGCATTATCATCTTCTTCAACTTCAACCACCATTTTTGAAAAGAATTAATTCCACCATTAATGACATTCTCAATTCAGAAGTACCTAAAATTATTCTCTACCTAAATTATTGAAGAATGTTGTTACAACAAATATCTACTACGTGTTTGGATAATCCAATTCAATGAAAGCAAATATATAACAACTACTAAACCCTAAACTTATCAATAAAAATAAGATTTCAAAGAAAAATACCTTCACCAAGAAAAAATGAAGGGCGAATCAACTTCAAATTTGGACGAGATGAAATTTGTTGACCTGGAATCAAATTAAGCCTTCAAAATTGGAATCATATACTTCTTTGTTTCTTCAATTTTCCTACAATAATTGGTTAAAATCTAATTTAAAATGTAAGCAAATGAACTCACTTTGGTAATAGCTACAAGTATGGTGGCTTCTCATGGAAGCAACTTTCTCTTTTCGAAATATGTGTCAAATTGAAAAAAAATTAAGATTGGAGAATCATTTCATTAAGGGTAAAATAGACAATTTGGTATCAAATTTGGCCATTTTTGCAAGAATTATAAGAAAATGACATTTTTCAATTGACACTCATAAAATTGGACATTTTTGAAAATATTCTTGTAAATTAAGAAAAAAATTGCAGGCACTAGGAAAAAAAATTTGTTAAGAAATTTGAATTTCACTCCATGGGAGGCGGGCCCCATGTGAATTAAATATTACCAAAAAAATCGAAACTCACTTGTTTGTGTGTATTTTCCTCGACTTCTATGGGTACTTTTCCTATACCCATGGCATTGCTCTTAAATTAAGCCCCGTCTTGATTTAATTGTTTTAGCCACTGTTTGTTATAGATTAAAATCAGATTTTTAGTAGATTTTGATAAAAGTTAATGGAATATGTGGTTGAAAAGTTGTGGGTTCCATGAAATGTGTGATTAAAATTAATTGTTGACTTTAACTTGAAATTAAAATCAAATATATTACCGTACCAAACGGGGGCTTAGTAATCACCCAACTTATATGATCACAATTTTCTCACTAAATTTCAAAGTGTTTCACAATGTTCACTGAACTTTACCCATTTGCACTTCATCTATCACCATCAAAACTTTGTTATTTTATTTTCTGACGTGGCTAATGAAAATCTCACAGGCAAGTTACGACAATTAAAAAATTACAACTCAATCAAACTTTTATTTCATTACTCATTCAACTTACACTTGGTCACAATTTATTCATCAAACTTCAAGTGCTTCCCAATGATCACTTATATTTGAGATGTGGCAGTCCATCCATCATTCGACGCACTTAGTTCCCTTCAATGCTAATGTATCACACGGAAATGTCATTGTTCTTCGGATAAATTGATGAACAAAGAACATCAAACACTAACACAACTTAGAAGGTATTCCAGTCGTACACCAACCATTGGACACTAAAGTTTCAAATCTTTTTTAGTTGTGTAAATGGCCCTATTTATAGGCATTTTAGGGGCTTTTCGATCATTTTATGAGTTGACATTCCTAATCATTATTTTGAAAGTCATCGAATTTTCAAGATTTTGTTGAGTTTTGTGCTTTTGTGATTACTTGTCAAGCAACTTATTATGTGCTTGCATGGATTATCACATTGAAATCTATGTTGATTGTGTCATATTTTGTACTAAAGCTTTCGTCCATATTTGAGGCTTAGTCTGAGACCTTTGAACCTTTGGTGGTCGAGGCCTTAAATTGTGTTTTTAGCCAAGTGCTATTGTTTTAAGTATTTTGTTGCTAAAAGGTGCTTTGATGATTGAAGCATCTTTGGCTTTGACTAAGCCCTGGCAATCTAGACATTTGTGAATAAGCAGAGACTTATGAGCATGCAATGTGGCTTTTTTGATGGGGATCGAGGTGCTAACCAAGTTAATCCTCCCAAATATTCTCAAGATCCTTTACAAGGAATTGGTGGTCCAATGACTAGGGCAAGGACAAAGAGGATGAAAGAAGCTTTGCAAGGCTTGATTATGGAAGTGCAATACAAAGAGGTTGTGCTCGAGGATTCTAAAACAAAACTCGAAGATTCCAAAGTTTCACCAAAGATGGTCACTTATCTTTTTGTGCAAGGGATAAATTTGGAAGGACAAGAAGAGTACAATGGTTAGTTAGGAATCTTAATTGTAATCTTTAATGAATTATGGGTTTTTTATATTTTGATGAATTAGGCCCAATCCACAACTTTTGAGGCCCAACTCGTTTTTCCTTCTTCTTTGAAGCTAGGTTTCCACTTTAAAAGGAGCCACCAAGATATTTGTAAGAGGGGGAACGTTTTTGGAAGTAAATAGAAAAGCTCTTGCTTTGCCTTTTCTTGTGTTCTTGATGGAATGCTAGAAATTTGACTTATCAAAGGAGCGATCAACCTTTGTGGGGTCTCAAGGTTGGGGTTTTAAGGCCTTTGTTTCCTTAAGGTTCTAATATGATCTTCTACCTCACATTCATAGCAAAAATCAGATCTGGTTTGTTCCATTTTCCATTGATATTGTGGGTTTTTTTCAAGAGGGGGAATCCATCATTTGGTATCAGAGCATTGTGGTTGCTGAAAATCAGGTTGTTTATTTCCATCTCATTGTTGTGTTCTTGCTGGTGAAACCAAAAAAAAAAAAAAAAAAAAAAAAACGTGGCTGGTTGTTGAGTGCTATAACTTTCCCATTCTTGTTCTTAGTTCAAGTTTCATATTCCCTATTGATTTACGTTCAGATTGGGGTTTATTTTCTTGAGTTTCTTGTTCTTGCTGAATTGGTTCCCTCTTAGTTTGGTCTGGTTTTTGCTCTATTTATGACATTTAAAAAAAAAAATCTGACTTTGTTGAGATGATCACCATCTAACCGATTGTTTCTCAAATTTGTTAAATTCCTTGATTCTATTAAGAACATAAAGAGGGCTGGCTTGGCTTTGAGTGGTAAAAGGCAAGAGAGATAATCAACAAAGAAAAAGCTAAAATTGTGTGAAACACGAGAGATAACAATCTGATTTGAGTGTAAACACGTGAGGGAGTGTGTGAGGAACAACACCTTTTATTTTGTTTAATTTTGCAGGTCTAAATCATGAGTAAGGAAGGAGAAGAACCACAAGAGGTCGACTTGAAATTCTTCATCAAGGCTGTTACCGACCAATTTAAATTATTGAATGCGAGATTGGATGATTTGGAGTCCTCTTCCGGCTCTAGAACACATAGAAGACCTAAGTTAGATGAAGAAGACGAAGCTGATTCCGAAGTGGAGAGAACAAGTTGTAAACGGGACAAGAAGGTTGGTTCCAAAGGAGATAACAATATAGGTAGTATAAAGATGACAATTCCGACTTTTCAAGGAAAGAATGATCCGGAGCTATACTTGGAGTGGGAAAGAAAAGTTGAGCACGTATTTGATTGTCATGATTACTCCGAGGAGAAAAAAGTAAAGCTAGCAGCCGTGGAGTTTTCAGATTATGCAAGTATATGGTGGGATCAATTGGTGATCAATAGACGTAGGAATGGTGAGAGGCCTATTTGGACATGGGAAGAAATGAAGTTGGTAATGCGCAAGAGATTTATACCTAGCCATTACTATAGAGATTTGTATAGAAAGTTGTAAGGGCTGGTTCAAGGTTCCATAAGTGTAGAGGATTATTATAAGGAGATGGGAATTGCCTTGATTAGAGCAAACATAGAGGAAGACAGAGAAGCAACAATGGCTAGATTCATTACCGGATTGAACAAGGAGATTGCTGATGTGGTTGAGTTACAACATTACGTAGAGATGGAGGAGCTACTACACAAAGCTGTTCAAGTGGAGAAACAAATCAAGTCCAAGAAGTTCAGATCTGGTTCGACTTCTAGTTCTCCATGGAAATCAAATTGGAAAGACAACAAGGCTGGTCTTAGAACAAAAGAAGAAGCAAAGTTCAAGAATTCAGTTGTTGCTCCTAAAGGAAAACCAAAAACTAAAACTCTTACTAGGTCACGTG
The DNA here is from genome assembly GCA_035079005.1 of Fraxinus americana. Classification (NCBI taxonomy): domain Eukaryota; kingdom Viridiplantae; phylum Streptophyta; class Magnoliopsida; order Lamiales; family Oleaceae; genus Fraxinus; species Fraxinus americana. The sequence goes on along the minus strand of CM068715.1, from coordinate 14,435,852 downwards.
ATATTAAGTGTTTCAGGTGCCAAGGATTCGGACATATTGCTTCTGAATGCCCAACTAAAAAGGTTATGGTTGTACGGGCAAATGGAGAAGTTGAAAGTACTAGCTCAAGTGACAATGAGATGCCACCATTGGAGGATTGTTCTGATGTTGAAGTAGAAGAACCTGTGCAGGGTGATTTGCTTGTTACAAGGAGAGCCTTGAGCATACGGCCTAAGGATGGGGATGAGGAGCAACGTGAGCATATATTTCACACAAGATGCCACGTGAAGGATAAGGTATGTACGTTGATTATTGATAGTGGGAGTTGTACTAATGTTTCTAGCACCTTGTTGGTAGAAAAGTTGAATTTGAAGTGGCAAATGCATCCTAAACCGTACAAGCTACAATGGCTAAATGACTGTGGAGAAGTGAAGGTAAACAAGCAAGTTCAGGTACCTTTTTCGATTGGCAAGTATGAGGATGAGGTTCTTTGTGATGTGGCACCGATGTATGCTGGTCATATATTACTTGGGCGACCGTGGCAATTTGATAGGAGGGTTTTGCATGATGGGTACAAAAACCGATATTCTTTTGTCATGAACAATCGAAAAGTTGTATTAGCCCCTCTCAAGCCATTACATGCTTATGAGGATCAAATTAGGATAACACAAGAGTGCAAAATGAAAGAGAAACAAAAGTGTGAGCATGAGGAAAATAAAAAGAGAGCAAGGAGAGAAAAGTGAGAAAAAAGGGGAGAGAAGTGAGCAACATGGGGAGAAGAATAAAAGAATGAGTGTCATTGCTAAAAAATATGAGGATGAGAGTGTAATGATGGCAAGGCAACAAGTACTTGTACTTATGTACAAGGATGTTTATTTTTCTACTAACGACCTTAACTCATCTTTGCCTAATGTTGTTGTGTCGTTATTCCAGGACTTTGAGGACCTATTTCCTGAGGATATTCCTCATGGGTTACCTCCTTTAAGAGGAATTGAGCATCAAATAGACTTCATACCTGGTTCGGCCATACCAAATCGACCTGCTTATAGAACTAATCCCGAGGAAACAAAGGAGATACAAAGGCAAGTGGATGAACTATTGCAAAAAGGATTTGTAAGGGAGAGTCTCAGCCAATGTTCGGTTCCTATCCTCTTAGTTCCAAAGAAAGATGGAACATGGCGCATGTGCATGGATTGCCGAGCTATCAACAAGATAATGGTAAAGTATAGACATCCTATCCCCAGGTTAGATGATATGCTTGATGAATTGCATGGCTCTCAAGTGTTTTCTAAAATTGATTTAAAGAATGGCTATTATCAAATTCGCATGAAAGAAGGAGATGAATGGAAAACTACATTTAAGACTAAATATGGATTGTATGAGTGGTTAGTAATGCCTTTTGGTTTATGAATGCACCTAGTACATTCATGAGGCTAATGAACCATGTCTTGCGTGCTTTCATGGGGAAATTTGTGGTAGTTTACTTTGATGATATTTTAGTTTATAGTAAAAATTTGGATGAACATGTGAAACACTTGCATTGTGTGTTTAGTTTGTTGAGAGAGCATCAATTGTATGCTAATCTTAAGAAATGCACGTTTTGCATGGAATCTGTCATGTTTCTTGGATTTGTTGTTGGTTCACAGGGTATTAGTGTTGATGAAGAGAAGGTAAGAGCAATAAGGGACTGGCCCGCACCTAAGAATGCAAACGAGGTGAGAAGTTTTCATGGTTTGGCAAGCTTTTATCGAAGGTTTGTTAAAGATTTTAGTTCTATTGCTGCACCTTTGAATGAACTTGTTAAAAAGAATGTTGCTTTCAAGTGGGGTGATGTGCATGACCGGGCTTTCAAAACTTTGAAAGATAAGCTAACTAATGCACCTTTGCAGTGTTTGCCTAACTTTCATAAAGCTTTTGAGATAGAATGTGATGTATCTGGGATTGAAATAGGAGCTGTTTTGATGCAGGATTCCAAGCCAATTGCTTATTTTAGTGAAAAGCTAAGTGGGGTAGCCTTGAATTATCCTACTTACGACAAGGATCTTTATGCATTAGTGAGAACTCTTCAAACATGGCAGCATTATTTGTGGCCGAGGGAATTCATCATTCATTCCGATCATGAGATCTTGAAGTTCTTGAAGACCCAAGGTAAGCTTAATAAAAGACATGCTAAGTGGTTGGAGTTCATAGAAACGTTTCCTTATGTGATCAAGTACAAGCATGGGAAGGAAAACATTGTGGCTGATGCATTGTCTAGGAGGTACGTATTACTTCATTGCAAACTAAATTACTTGGTTTTGAACTGCTTAAGGATTTGTATGCCAATGACTCTGATTTCAGCCAGGTATGGAGTGCATGTGATAAGTGTGCGTTTGGTGATTTTTATAGGCATGAAGGATTTCTATTCAAGAAAGATAAATTGTGTGTGCCTATTTGTTCTATTCGTGAGTTGCTTGTTAGGGAAAGTCATGGGGGAGGTTTGATGGGGCACTTTGGTGTTCTAAAGACTTTAGATATATTACGTGAGCACTTTCATTGGCCTAATATGAAGTATGATGTGCAATCTGTTTGTGATAAGTGCATTACATGTAGGCAAGCAAAATCTAAAGTTAGACCGCATGGCTTGTACACCCCTTTGCCTGTGCCTACTCAACCTTGGATTGATATATCTATGGATTTTGTTTTAGGATTACCAAGGACTCAAGGCGGTAAGGACATCATATTTGTTGTTGTTGATAGGTTTAGTAAAATGGCTCATTTTATTGCATGTTCCAAAACCAACGACGCAACACATATTGCTGATTTGTTCTTTAGAAAAGTGGTTCGATTGCATGGGTTGCCTAAGACAATTGTTAGTGATAGAGATGTTAAGTTCCTAAGTCATTTTTGGCGCACTCTATGGAATAAATTAGGAACTAAACTGTTATTTTCTACTATTGCACATCCTCAAACGGATGGTCAAACTGAAGTAGTTAATAGGACACTCACTACATTGTTACGTGCTATCATTCAAAAGAACCTAAAACAGTGGGAAAAATGTTTGCCACATATTGAGTTTGCATATAATCGGACTATTCATTCTACTTCTTCATTTTCTCCTTTTGAAATTGTTTATGGCCTTAATCCTTTGACACCTGTGGAGATTTTACCTTTGCCTACTAATGAACATGCTAATCTTGATGGTAAGAAAAGGGCAGATTTTGTGAAGGAGTTACATGCTAGAGTTCGGGCCAACATTGAAAGGAAGAATGAACAATATGCTAAGCAAGCCAATAAAGGGCATTTGAAGGTTGTCTTCCAATCTGGCGATTGGGTTTGGGTGCACATGCGTAAGGAGAGGTTTCCCCCACGCAACGGAAATCAAAATTGACGCCTAGAGGAGATGGACCTTTTCAAGTCGTGGAGTGGATCAATGATAACGCCTACAAGCTAGATTTGCCAAGTGATTATGGTAATGTTAGTGCAACCTTTAATGTTGCTGATTTATCTTTGTTTGATGTAGGTGATTCGAGGACGAATCCTTTTGAAGAGGAGGGGAATGATGGGGATCGAGGTGCTGACCAAGTTAATCCTCCCAAATATTCTCAAGATCCTTTACAAGGAATTGGTGGTCCAATGACTAGGGCAAGGACAAAGAGGATGAAAGAAGCTTTGCAAGGCTTGATTATGGAAGTGCAATACAAAGAGGTTGTGCTCGAGGATTCTAAAACAAAACTCGAAGATTCCAAAGTTTCACCAAAGATGGTCTCTTATCTTTTTGTGCAAGGGATAAATTTGGACGGACAAGAAGAGTACAATGGCTAGTTAGGAATCTTAATTGTAATCTTTAATGAATTATAGGCTTTTTATATTTTGATGAATTAGGCCCAATCCACAACTTTTGAGGCCCAACTCGTTTTTCCTTCTTCTTTGAAGCTAGGTTTCCACTTTAAAAGGAGCCACCAAGATATTTGTAAGAGGGGGAACGTTTTTGGAAGTAAATAGAAAAGCTCTTGCTTTGCCTTTTCTTGTGTTCTTGATGGAATGCTAGAAATTTGACTTATCAAAGGAGTGATCAACCTTTGTGGCGTCTCAAGGTTGGGGTTTTAAGGCCTTTGTTTCCTTAAGGTTCTAATCTGATCTTCTACCTCACATTCATAGCAAAAATCAGATCTGGTTTGTTCCATTTTCCATTGATATTGTGGGTTTTTTTCAAGAGGGGGAATCCATCATCTTTTGTGTCTAACGTGGAGTCTTGATGTACCATCATTATTTCAATACATAGCATTAGTCCTTAAAGTTTGAGTTTCACAATGTGAAATGAAGGATTTGGATATTTTGTTGCAACTAGTGCCCAAACCTTAAATTAATAGATTTTGGTCATTGCATGAATTTTCTATTTTTTTCAAAGTATATTATACTATGTGGGGTCAAAGCGAAATAGCTTTTTTCAATCTTTGATATTATTGAAGTAAAAACCAGAGAAAACCAGAGAAGAAGAAGATGAAAAATGGAGGGAAAATCTTATTCAATCTGAAACGTGTTACATGTGATGTATAAATAATTGGAATCAATTGACAGTTGTAGTTAACTAATCTACAATGGTTATGACAGCTAATTAACAGAATTAGTTAACTAACAATCGATTAACTAACTAAACTAATGGAAACTAACGGAATATTCTAATACCCCCCTTAAGATGGACTATGAATATTAGTAATAGCCATCTTAGACATTAAAGAAAATAGTAGAGACCCCCGGTAAAGCTCTTGTGAAAATATCTGCGAGCTGATGTTGAGTCTGAACCGGTAGGAGATTGGCAAAACCTTCAGTCACCTTGTCACGGATGAAATGACAATCTATTTCGATATGTTTTGTTCTTTCATGGAAAATGGGGTTGCTGGCGATGTGAAGTGCAGCCTGGTAATCGCAAAAGATCAAAGCTGGAGCTGATGAGGAAACCTGGAATTCTTGAAGCAGCTGTCGAATCCAAACAAGTTCACTAGTAGTGGATGCTAAACCACTGTATTCTGCCTCTTCAAATGACTTTGATATGGTTTGCTACTTCTTTGCCTTCCAAGAAAACATAGAATCACTAAGGAACACACAAAATCTAGTGACAGATTTTCTGGAATCCAAGCACGAGCCCCAATCAGCATCAGCAAAGGCTCGTGGCTGCAAAGAAGAAGAAGCAGAAAAAAAATAGTCCTTGTCCTGGGGTTTCCTTGAGATATTGTAATAAGTGGTGAGCTGCATCAAGGTGAAGCTGGCGAGGCTGAGATCTGGTCTAGAAATGGTTAAGTATAATAAGCGGCCAATTAATCTTCGATACATGGTGGGATCATTAATTAATTCCCTTTCAAATGAACTCAGGCGAACTTATCCATAGGTAGAACAATCAGTTTACATTCAAGAAAACCTGTATCTTCCAAAAGTTGTAAATTGTAATTTCTTTGAGAAAAGAAAATTCCATTATGAGTTTGTGCTATTTCCAATCCAAGGAAATACTTTAATTTTCCAAGGTCTTTAAGTTTAAATTGACTGTGTAAGAATATTTTCAAAGTCTCAATTATGCAATGATTCAGACCTATGATGATGATATCATCGACATACACCAATAATGCAATAAAAGTATCACTACTTCCTTTATTAAACAAGGAGTAATCTGATTTTGATTGATGAAAACCATGAAGTATAAGAGCATGACTGAACTTAGAGAACCATTGTCTGCTGGCTTGTTTAAGACCATAGATCGATTTTTGAAGTTTGCATACCATTCTTTCTCCTTGTTTAAGATATGTCTGTGTCCTATGATACCAAGGGCATGTCCATGTAAATCTCCTCAAACAAGTCTCCACTAAGGAACACATTGTTGACATCTGGCAAGGTAAGATGCCATTTTTGAATAGCAGCCAAAGCCAGAAGTAATTTTACAGTTACCAGTTTAGCAACCGGAGAAAATGTTTCAATAAAATAGAGGTCTTCTTGTAGAGTATAACCCTTAGCTACTAAACGAGCCTTATACCTTTCTATGCTTCCATCAGACCTATGTTTCACTTTATAGATCCACTTGCAACAGATAGAATGTTTCCCTTTTGGCATCTTTATTACAGACCACGTGTGATTATGTTCCATGGCTGTTAGTTCAGCTGCCATGGCCTCTTTCCAATGATCAAATTGGACAGCTTGATGATAAGTTTGTGGTTCTGGATCAGATGATATGCTAACGACAAAGGCTCTATGTGAGGAAGACAGTTTAGAATATGAAATGTATTTCCTTAGAGGGTATGCAAATTTGTTGACTGAGGGAAGTGTATCTGACATAAGGTTGCAATGAAATTCATTAAGATAGGAAGGTGGTTTGATGGTTCTAGTTGACTTTCTAGGAATGAAAGAAAGAGCATTGTTATTAGGATTTGGTTCACTTAAAGGAATGACAACTGATTTATCATTGTTTGAAGGAATATGTTTTCTTAGGGGAGAAACGGATGACTCATTGGTATCTAGATGAAGTTCAGATGATGGTGAGGTAGGAAACTGATATGTATGCATATCAGGATTGACTCGAGGTAGAACAAAATCAGGAAATGGATCAATTAGCTAAGCTCTAGGGGTTATGGAATGAAATGGGAAATGATTTTCATGAAACATGACATCTCTGGAAACAAAAAAAAAGACTTAGAAGCAATGTCATATAATTTGTATCCTTTGATGCCAGGAGGGTACCCAACAAATACACAAGCCTTGGCTCTTGGTTGAAATTTGTCTCTATGGGATACTAATGTAGATGCAAAACATAGACTGCCAAAAACTCTAAGGATGGAATAATTCACAGGATTGTGATACAGCTTGGAATAAGGAGTTGCATTTTTCAAAATAGGTGAGGGAGTCCTATTGATCAAGAAAGTAGCAGTTAACACACATTCTCCCCAAAATTGAATTGGTACCCTTGACTGAAAAAATAAGGCTCTTGCCACGTTTAGAAGATATTGATATTTTCTTTCAACTACTGAATTTTGGTTAGACCGTTCTACACAAGAAAACTGATGAATTACTCATTTGACATTAAAGAAATCAGTAAACTGAAGTTCTGGGGCACTATCTGATCTAAACCTTTTAATGGTTTTGTGAAATTGAGTTTCCACTAAAGCAAAAAATTTTGGGATAATTGAGCTCACATCAAACTTATGTTTCATTAGATATACCCAGGTAAACCGTGTACAATCGTCTACAAGTGTCAGAAAGTATCTTTGGCCAGCATATGTTGGAATGTGATACGGCCCCCAAGTATCACAATGAATCAAGTCAAAAGTATCAGCACTCATATGATTATTTGACACAAAGGATAGTATTCTTTGTTTAGCTAAAGGGCAAACATTACATGGAATTCTATCAACAGAATTCTGTTTATTACAATCCAACTGCAAATGGTCTTTCAACAAATTTAATTTTTGAAATGATAAATGCCCTAGTCTATGGTGCCAAATCTGATCTGTGACATTGTTTACCACTGAACATGAGAGAAGATCAGCTACTTCAATCAAGTGATTTGAATCAGAATTGGCATTAATGACATATAGGCCTGCAATCCTTCTACCCTTGCCAATCATCTTCAGTGTGTGCAAGTCCTGAATAACACAGGAATCCGTGAAAAACTTCATAGATATGGATGTTTTCCTGGTTCAGGCACTAATGGATATAGTAGGTTGAACTTGATTTGAGGAATAAACAATACATCATCTATTACCAGTTCTGGTGAGATCCTTACACTTCCAATGGATTACACATGTAACTTTTCATTGTTAGGTAATGTGACATATGCACTTTCAACATGCTTCAACTCAAGAAAGACTGATCTATTTGCACATATATGGCTTGTAGCCCCTGAGTCCACTACCCAGTGCTTAAAAGAATTGAGTAATGGAGTACTGAAAGTTGATAAACAAGTACCTAAAACATTTCCAAGCTTGTCATCTACTCCTGTGTCCATCTTTGTATCTTTGAGATGAGTGTTTAACAAATCCATCAGATGTTGATATTGATCTGAGTTGATGGTCTGCACAAAACCTCCAACACTTCCCTGTGCTTGATTCACATTGACATCTGTCATTTTGTGTTCAGCCAACCCTTGATTAACCACAACACATCTGGCTTGGTTATTTGATCTAGTTTGATTCATCATTTCAAGTATTTGTCTAGGCTTGTATTCTGGGAGATAGCCGTACAATTTGTAACATTTATCAACTACATGACCTGTAATTCCATAGTAAGTACAAACAGGTCTATCTTTCTTCTGAAATCTATTGTAATATTGCCTTATACCACCTCTTCTAGCATCACTTTGCACTTGGAAAGCTACTGAATTATCTGTTCTAGGCATTATATTAACTTTGCTCTGATTTTCCTCTTGGGGGATAAGTGCAAAGACTTTATTAATAGGGAGAATGGGATCCATAAGCAGTAATTGATCCCATTAAAAAGGACATTACATATTCCATTTGGTAATGCTCAGCAATCTTTTTATTTCCTTCACAAACACATTTTCCGCAGGAGCACACAGGTCTATAGTTGCCGAGTTCTTCCTAAAGTGTCTTCAATTTTGTGAAGTAAGAACTTACAAACAATTATCCTTGCACGAGATTCATCAATTCTCTCCTCAACTGGAATATACGAGGACCATTCCTCTGCTCATAACGTTCTCTTAAATCTGTCCAGATCTCAAATGCAGATTCAGAATATATAACACTTGCAGAAATTTCCTTGGAGATGGAATTCAGGATCCAAGAGATAACAATGTTGTTATTTCGTGTCCATGAATTGAGTAACTCTTCATCATTTTTAGGTCACTTAATAGATCCATTGATGAATCCAATTTTATTCTTCACTAAGAGTGCGATCCTCATTGATCGACTCTAAGAGGAGTAATTGTCTCCAGTTAACTGATGTGAGATGAGCACGAGGCTAGGATTATCGAAATGGAGGAAAAAAGAGACTACATCCATCATCGATTGTCAACTAATTTGAGGAATTGTTTAAGGAATTTAAAGGTACTGAAGAATCCAAAGGTACTGAAGCCATTGGAAATCAGTAAACAATCAAGAAATTCAATTAAAAAAAAACAAATGCTTTGATACCATATTGAAGTAAAAACTAGAGAAGAAGAAGATGGAAAATCTTATTCAATCTAAAATGTGTTACATCTGATGTATAAATAATTGGAATTAATTTACAGCTGTAGCTACAGCTAACTAATCTACAATGGTTAGGCTAATTAATAGAATTAGTTAACTAACAATCAATTAACTAACTAAACTAACGGAATATTCTTATATATATATATATATATATTCTAAGAATTTGTCATGACGCTCTTTCAATCTATTGTCATTAATGTGGGGATGACCTTTAAATCCTAAAGAATTCTAACACTAGATACTCTTTAATCTAGGACCATCAAAGAGATAATGTTCTTTTTATCCGAGGAAATTCGTCCTTGCAATTTAAATGAGGTAAGTCCACTTTGGGTTCTTAGCTTCGCTCCCCTCCTACTTATGTGATAATAGAAAATACTCTTTCAATCCCTCAGTTGTCTCGATTGGAGAATAGATTTTGCTTATGTAGGGTAGAGGAAGGTAAATGCACTTTGGATTCTTAGCCTAGCTCTCATGTCGATACTTCAATAAGTCAATGGAGCAAAATAAAAATAAAACCTTGATTCCTTAATTTGTCTTTAATTATAAAAGAGAACACGCTCTTTGATGAATTAATAGAAACAGGCCAACAGAGCATCCCCCAACTCCTTCATTGGGTCTTTATATATAACAAAAAACTAATAGTCCTTAATGAATTAATGAAAAAGGCCTAAATGGACATCAATTTCCTTATCGAGTCTTCAAATAGAATAGATAACCAATAATCCTTAATGAATTAATAAAAATATGCCTAAAGAGGATCTCAACTCCCTCATTAGGTCTTCAAATAGAATAAAGAACCTCCTTGGAGGGTGATACTTTTTGAATCATAGGCTAAGATATATGGTTTTCCATTGACTTCAGCGTTTCTGATGATCTTATGACAGGGCTTGAAAGTCCAGCAATGCCTTGAATCATCAAGGATAATTGTGGTCCTATCCTTTCCATCAACCAGTCACAAACCGATCCACCTAAGACTTACATCTTATCAACCATCATAACACATTCATCTAAGCTACTGTCTCCAAACTAGAGATTTGTCTCAACTAAGGTTACCATCAGCGAATGCTAGCTTTCAACCAATAATTAGAATAACCATATAGCAAGAGCTGAACTTTTAAATGAGAGCTCCTAAGAGCTATCTTGGTGAGTGAGAGCTTAAGGTTGACTTTTGGATTTGAATTTCGGAATTATCACAACCTAGGCCTTGAGAATTTATAAAAGCCTTGAATAAACACGTTTATCAACCCTCATGTGATCTTCACTTATAGGATAATTCCAAGCTAGAGTTCGTAATATAGCTTGGCTCTCTCTGAAGCTACTCCTAATATTTACGAATTACGAACGAGGACCTGGAAGACTTACGGACCATTGATTTATAATCATCGATAATAATTAGGAGTCAAAGCATTGAGTTTTTACGGATGCCTCAAATTATACTTACAATCCCTTGCTTAAACATTTGAGAATTATTTGACGAAGCTCAGAAGACATTCAAACTATCGAGGCCTCGATATATTTTCTCGAAGCACTTATCCCTAAATATTCGGAATGTGATGGTTATCTTGATCTGATTATATTTTTAAGATTGACATGACGGCCTTGTCAGAAAGTTTGATGGCATTGGAAAATGCATTACCATTTATAGTTTCCATCATCAAATCATCAAACAATTAATCTAAAAATTCGTTTTCACACAAAATAATGATAGCCACTAAATTAGACTTGAAAAGTGCCAAAATGGATGTGATAGGTACATGGAGCATATTGACCACCCACATGGAAATGGATGTGATGACTTTAATGTTGTATGCCTCAAACTACATACCCATTTGGATGAGTTATTATAGCCTTTGATCTATTAGTTGCCATCTTGGGCGTAATGACTATAAATAGCCCATGCTGTTATAACTTTCATTGGTGATGAGGCACGAGAGATTCTTCCCCCATTTCTGGTATGTTCTTTATTTCTTTTGAAGACGTTTTTCTAGAAAGATCTTGTCCATCAAGTAAAAGCCAATACCTAGAATAGTGACAATAGGGATGTGGTGGTTGTAGACGATGCATGTAGCATAGTTAAGTTCAAAAGAAAAAATAACGACTTCTGAGGCTCAACACACATCGTTGAAGTACATTTCCACCATATTCTATAAGTAATTCTCACTATCAACATACATCTGAGATCCTAAATTCACTTCAGATCTCTTCTCGATGTGTGAGAAATTCTTTGTAAAAGGTTGTCAAGGATGGTATTATGTTCCGTTGTCCTACCTTTTCTCTCTTCTGAGAAATTCTTGGTGAAGTCTTGTGCTATTTGTGAGAGGTTGAGAGGATGTTAAAGGAAGATATTTCTAGCACGACCATGGTTCCCGACCATCATTGTACACTGGGCATGTTGAAGAGTCCTGAAATACTAACAAATTTATTAGTTCTTAGTTATCTCGTTTTATATCAACCCTTAAAAGTAGCTGAGACAGTCATATTCTTTGTAATCATGTCAGCTATTGAAGAGTATTATTTCTGATTACACCTTGAACTTTTTCTTTTTTTTTTTGCATTTATCGCACTACAGTATAATAAATCATAAATTTAAAAAATATACAAGATAATCATAATAACATACTGAATAAAACAACAGATATATAGTTTTAAATGATAAACTAACTAGCCAAAGGGTACAACCTACGATCGACCGTTTTCAATAAATCATCCAGCCGAAGAAAGCATTTGAAGAGGCAGCTAACTTGGAAAAATTATTGATAATATTTATGTAGAAGCTTGGCGTTCCAAGGGTGAGGCTATTTGAAACCATCTAGATCCTCAATTTTATATGTTCTGGGTCAGATCTCGAAAGCAATTCGGTACGACCCCTCTTAATTTAGCTCAAGGGTACTTAACCAATTTCATTTGTTTTTGGAAAGATTCTTCTAGCACAAGGTCATCAATTCGGAAGAATTTTCTTCAAGGCAGTGTATTGTAATATCTGGCCATCTTTCTTTGATACATCAAAGAGAGGATATTTCGATTTCACCAACACTGTGGGTTAAGGAAATGGTGTTTACCTATTGCAATTCAACTACTAGTATAGTAAGCCCACAACAAAATGTTGAGCTCATCAATCCAAGCTTCTTTTTAAGGCATCAAGTTTTTTTCTTCAAAGCATATTCGTTGATCTTGTTGACAACCATTAATTCATTCAGCATTGACCTTCCATTACCAGGAATTCTAGAAATGCATGTGCAGTTTTAGGCACGATAAGGTTATTTTACCCCCTGGAATGATGCCATTTTCAGTGAACTCGTGCAATGGGTCCAAAATAGGGGTCAACGGGTGGTCCACCTCTATTTGGTCGAAGTGCAGCCCAAAGATAATGTTGGTTGAACACTCATTATCTACCTCTTCATATTGTTCCTTGCCATTTTAGCCTTGAACACCATGGTGTCAAAGTGGGGATAGTGGACACCCTCCTCAACTTCGTCCATGAAACATGTGCCTTCAGACATTTTCCTCTTCTTGGGTTTCTCTCTTTGTATTATGTTGCCAGTCATCGGTGGCTTTATGGGCACTATTACTACAGATCTTTGCAGAGGGGACAAATTTGAGGTTGGCCATTAATTCAAAGGCTATGCAGGGCATCCTCATTGAGAGTTGGACTATACTTCTCCCTATCCAACTACCTCATATTTTGTTGGAGTGAGCTTTATGTATGTGCTGTAAAAGGGTTGTTAAATTATAGAAGAGATAAGAACAAAATTTAATCCACATGAGAGTGATTAAACACTATAAATATGGGTTGGAAATGATGTAAACTACAAACGAAAACCAAATAAAATAAAATAAAACCAAGAAGGGAAGAAGATAAAGAAAAGAATAATCCGATGCAAGTGAATTTCACTATTTCCTTAAAACAAAATTACCCTGCAACGGTGGTTACGATTCACGACATTTGTCTCCCAAGATACAACAGATTCAACATGTGGTAGAAGCACTTCAAACCACAAATTACAACAAACTTTTGACTGAGTTTTTCTCTACAAGAAAATGGCTTTTGAATGGTTTTGGAAATGATTTTGCAAGAGATTTATAAAATGCTCAATGCAAGTATGATATTGGATGCATAATGAACGTCCAAATGGTCCTTTATATAGAAGAGGAAAAGTTGTGAATGAAATGCCGTGCCCCAAATTCAGCAACTTTTGCCAAAGGTCGCAACATTTACTGTCGTTGGCATCTCGCCTGAGCATCAGTGATACCTTTTCATTAAAGCTTCTCTTACTAGCCTATCGCTGGCCTCTCGCTCCAGCAACAGGTGAGTAATAGAGATAGTCATATTCCAACTTTGGACCACAATTTCTCATTCATTCGGAATTGATTTTGAGATATCAAATATATCACGATGATATACTCGACGAGTAGAACAAGTTAGTCTATTTAAATTCATAATTGACTATCGGATCAAATCTAAATATTTGGTCGAAGTAGACATAAAAGTCATTTTCACATACATAATTTCATTCTCTAAACCAAATTTCAACAATCCCCCACATGAATGGAAATTCGAATATGCTTATACTATGTAGAAATATGATGCATTGTAAAGAGAGAGCAGAAAAATACTGCATCAGGTAAGGTAGCTTCCAACCTTAAACCTTCCTTAGTAAAATCCTATCGGATTTACTTGGCTAATTGGTGAACGTGATATCTCGAACCATTCAGCCGTTGGTATAAACCAAGAGAATAATACTCACACACATGTATTTCCTAAATCGTTCATGGTTCTGATGACTTGGTTCATTTTGACCCTGAACCATTCTTGGGGTTCATAAATGTTTAGAAAATTTTAGTCTTTGAATAATTTTTCATTGAGGCGGCCCCACCTCACACTTACATAGGTGACCTCCTATTAAGAGTATTATGTTATTCTCCACTTGACTTAATCAAGATATATGAATCATTTACAGTATCTTAACCTCAACATTCTGCAAAAAACACTTTAATATCATAGGAATGAGTTATGAAATAATTTCCTAAGTGCTTCATTGAATTCTCAAAACTTAATTGTCCATTTGAACAAAGACATTGGGATCTCCAATCAATAAGGTAGGGGTAAATTACAAAGATCCTTACGTAGTAGACTTTAATCTCATTCCTTTCGATAGACAATGTACTTAATCTCTAGGCAAACCTTTCGTAAGTGGATTCGTAATGTTCTCCTTTGATTCTACATAATCTATAGAGATGATGCCATTAGATATTAGTTGCTTAATGGTATTATGTCTGCGATGGATATGTCTAGACTTACCATTATACATGCTGTTTTGAGCCATTTCAATAGATGATTGATATCACAATGTATATTTATTATAGGTACTGGCTTGGGCTAACCTGGAATATCTTCTAAAAAGTTACGAAGTCATTATGCTTCTTCTCGAGCTTTATCCAAAGCAATGAACTCAAATTCCATCGTTGATCAATACACGTTTGCTTTATCAATTTCCATGATATAGCAGCTCTACCAATGGTAAATACATAACCACTAGTAGACGTGGAATCCTTCATGTCGGATATCCAATTCGCAACACAATATTCTTCCAATACCGCAGGATAATTTGAGAAGTGTAATCCATAGGTTAAATTATGCTTCAAGTACCTAAGAACCCCTATTAAAGCCTTCCAATGATCATTGCTTGGATTACTTGTGAATCTACTAAGTTTATCACAGTAAAGGCTATATCCAGTCGAGTGCAGTTCGTAACATACATTAAACTGTCAATAACCTGTGAATATTTTAGTTGTGACACACATTCACCTGTATTTTTTACATTTCGGTCCATGCGAGTTGAGGTGTATACCATGATGTAACGCACCATCCCCCATGGACCAAAACGTAAATAGAACGATTGTACCTTAGCCTTAGACTTCAAAATTATTTTTAAAAAATAATTTAATTAAGTATACTTTTCGTAAAATGATACTTTGTATTATTATGGAAGTTCGAACCATTATAACCCATTGAAACAAGATTAGCGAGGAGCATATAATTCTTTGTTCTTCGGGTACTAAAAGGATATGCTTTACCATCATTCAAAGTTTCAATCATGGGGTTTAGATATCAAATTACCATGCTAATAGTATAACAAATGTCAAGTCTTTTACACAGCATAGCATACGTATGATTACCTAATGTATAAGGTATCCTACCCATGTACTCAATCTCTTTAAGAGTATTAGGGGACCGATCCTTAGAGAGTTGGATTCCATTTGGGCAAATTACCTTTCTTGGAATCTTAAATGGCAAATCTGAAAAGCATTTTGTCAATATATCAAATTTGAGATAAAGCTATCAACTTGTTCCTTCGATTTCTTAATATCTGAATACCTAGAACAAGCTAGCTTCACCTAAATCCTTCATATGAAACTATTGGGCACACTTTCGTAGATGATAATGCTCTCACATCATTTTCAATGAGTAGAATATTATCTACATAAAGCACCAAAAAAAATATAACGTTGTCCCATATCTCTTATGGACACAAGATTCATCGAAGTTCTTATCAAAACTATATATCTTAATCACCTCGATGAATCTTTCGTTCCAAGATCTTGATAACTGCTACAATCCATAAGTGGATCATTGCATCCATATCATCTATAGTCTCCTTATTTGAAGTCAAATCATCAACTTATATTATGGGGATCGACAATTGGACTCTCCAATCAATAAGTGCCTAGAAGATGAGTGACCATCGTAGTATTTTCATCAATGCTGACATTAGCATCAGGTGATGCCATTACATCTTCATTACCTTCAACGGTCTTTGATCTATAAGATCAAATGACAGCTCATCTTTTCCACTCAGATTATGTTGTCCAAGTATATTTGACACCATGTGATGTTTGTCCCAGGTTGTGTTCCAAGAATTGATGGGGCAGAATTGCTCCCACTCATTTATTACAATATGACCTTACTCTTGGAATTATGTTCATTATTATAATTATCTTCTCGAAAGGTTTTATTTGTGCTAACAAAGACTTTCCTATCTATAAAAATAATATTCATGGGTGTCTTTAGGGTATCCTACAAATAGACATATTTCTGACATAGACTCTAGCTTTTCTTTCTTCCCTTTCGGCACATGAGCTGGACCCTAAAATTTTGGATATGACACAAGTTGGACTTGAATCCATACCACAATTTCAGGAAAGTCTTGAGAACAGACTTAGAAGGAACTAAGTTAAGAATATATGCAATCATCCCTAGTGTATATCCTAAAATGAGATAGGTAAAGTTGTGAAACTCATGATTGATCTAACCATAACAAATAATCTCATGTTTCTTCTATATGAAACACCATTCTGTTTAGATTTACCGGGCGTACTCAATTAAGAAACAATACCATTTTTTGTCAAGTAGTTCCTGAATTATCCCAAGAGATATTCACCACCTTGATCATATCGAAGTGTTACTCTTACGCAAATATTTCTCGACCACGGTCTGATACTCCTTTGATTTCTCAAAAGTATTTGACTTTCAAAGTAAATGTATTTGAATATAAAGTAATCATCTGTAAAGAAATACTCATAGTCCCATCACGTAGGTGTATTCATAAGTCCATACATATCAGAATGAACTAATTTTAATACTTCTTCGACTCTATGTCCTTCTGCCAAAAAAAAGGATCTCTTAGTTATTTTACCTTAAAACAAGAATCACAAACAGGTAATGGTTCAATCTGATCTTAACCAAGTTGAGAGGACCATCTCTAGTCAATTTTTGTATTCTGTCAAGGTTGATTTGTCCAAGGTGACATAGATATGCATCACTAGTATGGTACAACTTTTGTTTATGGTTTGCAGAAGTAACTTTTACTTCATATGTGGAATAATTTAAAATATTAAGACCATTTATCAGTTGTCTAGCAAAAACATGAATTTTATTCATTAAAATGCAAAGCGCATCACATGCAAATTTTATAAGATAACCTTGTCCTATTAAATCAAAAACAAAAATCAAATTCCTGTTTCATTCGTAGGACCAAAAAACAGCCTTTAAGAATCAAACACCTGCTACTATTGAAATAAAAATAAAATACTGAAACTTTTGCTTCTATGCCAACGATGATTTTAATTTGGCCTTCACTGAGTTTTTTGCTTTCCTGAAGCACCCACATAATTAGTAGTTCCAATGCCACAATTCAGAAATTTATAGTGTCAAGCACTAAATAATACTCAATAATGAAAAACCTCGCTTGCATTATGCTTTCTAGCTAGTGCGTCTAGGTAGTCTTTCTCTAGTGTCCTTTTTTACCATAGTTGGAACACTTGTCTCTCAGCTTTCCATATACTTTGGGCCTTTTGTTGCTCTCATACTTTTTGTTAGCTTTCTTCATCTGCTTTTCAAATCTGACTTTCAGCTTGGAACAAAGTAGCCACCAAAAGATGCATGAGCATTGCCATTGTACCCATAACATTACTTTCCACATTACAACTCCATCATCAACTTAGTTAATGATCGTTTCGTCTTGTGTAAGTGATAGTCCAAAGCGAACTATGAATAACATATTAAATAAAGAATCCAATACCATGTCAAACTAAGTCTACTTGATCGATGGTTGCACCTAGATTCTAAACCATGTTTGAAGTGTGCAATCATAGCCAAACTAAACTTTACAGGCATTCTGGATTTCATGCTGATATTTTATAAGGTACTAATGGCTTCAAAAGAGCCTTTCTATTTTGATCACCAAGCATGCCCTACAGGGTCTATAGTATGTCATTGGACTTTCAAGCTTTCATTGTAACACGTTTGACATTGAAGCCAAAATGTATCAACGAGCCATCTTGTCTGCAATCACTCATTTAGTATACGTATCCCTTTTGGACTTGTCACATGGTCTCAGTAGGCCCATCAAGACATCCCTCAAGTACAAATTAAGTTTTTCCACAATAAGCACAAACATCAAATTACGTTGATTTTGTTTTAAAATAACGAAAAATGTACTGAGAGAAATTTTACGAAAAATAACCATTAATTTCATATTAAAATAAAATTGAGCACCGAATAACAATTTCGTATATGATACATGAATGCACATGTAGATCCACCTACCACAACAACACAACGACTACTTGATTCTTGTGATCCAACATGCCTCTCTAGAGAAAAGGTCACTTGTGTCCATTAGTCAAGCTAAAGCCCTCCCACTAGACAAAGTATATCTGACTGTAAATGTTTACATAAGTCTAGCATCGTTTTATTTAATCACCAAAATCATAAACAAGTGCCTCTATAGAAGGTTCAAAAATGATCTCAATTTAAGTGTATAACCTATGTCTCGATCTTTAAATACTTATAAATTTTTTTTTCATTTATAGGATGATCACAAAATATATTCTATACAAATTTATGATAAAGAAATTCAATCAAGTAACTAAAACTACGTGACTCTCCTATAGGAAGTCCATTGCATTATCAGTACGAGGTAAATGTGTTACTTTACTTATGGATTGACCAAATGAAACCACGAGTTTTTATTTAAAGAAACACCCTCTCCTACTTAATGTTTTTAAAATAATGAATTATAATATAAAATAATTACCAATTGTTCACATTAATAAAATTAATATACAATTTTATCAAGAAAAAAATGGTGTTCAATGATATGCATCCTATTCATAGTATCACAAGCGATATCATAAATAAATCTATATGACATGATATCTAGAACAATAATAATTTAAAGCATTCTTACAGAGATGAAATTGACAATTATTTGTGGCAAAAAATCGACTCAAAAATTAAATTGAGAATTAACGGAACCAAGTCCAATATTTAATCTAAATCTTCAACTGGAAAAACTCTTTTAAGTATAGTAAGCCAGATATCAATAGAACTCCACCACCATACCTGTTAAAAATTAATTAATTCCGAATCGTACTTATTTAGATCTAACCCAATTCGTACAAAGAAGACCCAGATCAAAGTCTACCAATCTTCTGCGCTTAGTAGTAGTAGCAACAAGCTGTTACCTTTGATAGCAACAAACTGATGCGCTCAATCTTTAATTAATTTACAAGATTCAACAATAAGAATTAAAATTACATGAATCATGTCTCATGGGCTCACAATTTTAAATCTAATTGAAAAGAAAATTTAATTAAGATGATGGAGTCCTAATATATCTATTTTGTTACAATCAAGAACTAACTAAAAATAATTGGATCACAGTTTAAAATAATTCAATCATTGCATAATAAAATATTCCTAAATATAGCTCGACTAAAACGGGCATAAAGATTTAGAATAACAAGCACGTAAACGATCTACATTAGTTTGATATCAATTGTCGGAATGCGAAAGTAGAATTTCCCGAAAATAAAAAAAATTATTTAATTCAAGAAATAAGACCGTCTAAATATTCACGTGTATATTATATCAAGAATAAAAAAATTCAAAATTTTACCTAAATTGATGGTTAATTCTTGAATTGATCCTAAACCACAAAATTTCAGTTTTTTGGATCACGAACTTCCAGTTTTTTATTCCTAGAGTTTGATATTTCAAACCTCCAAATCTTCTATGATATTCTCCAAAGTTAATACTAGACAGATGGGTGGACACTTTCTTTTAATCAAATAAAGAAATTAATTTTGGATTGGACAATTGAACAAAGTAAGAAAAATAATTTTATCTCTCTTATTCTCTCCCCAAATTTGAACATTTGAATAATTATTGTATTATGTTTTGTTGTGTGCAGTAGGAAGTCTAGGTTCTATTTAGTCTCCATTATAGAGATAAAAGAGTTACAATCCATATACAATAAGAGTTACAATTTCAAATAGAAATATCAATTAAAATCCAATTTGGAGTTTTAATTAAAATCCAACTCCAATTAGTTTATATTTAATTATGCCCTTGTTTGAACTCCATTCTTGAATTAATACATTTTTCTCTTTCTATTTTTCAATCACATTTTCAATAAAATAATATTACATGTAAATTTAAATTTCTTCTTCTTGTTTAACTACACATTCTAAAGAAAATCACTATTCCAAAACATATTTTTCCCCAAATTTTAAGATGGAACCCAAAAGGGGCTATATGTGTAGTCCTAAAACTTCAATTACAATTACAATCAAGTTTACAACTTTCATAATAACTACAATTTAAGTTCAAAACTTTATTGTAACTATAATTAAACCCGAAACTCTTATAATAATTTTTATTAAGTTCCAATGCTTTATAGAGTTACCACAAGAGCTTGATCGGGCATATATTATTCAAACTCTAATAATTAGATCATGTCTAGTCGATCCTAAACCACCCAATTTAATTATTAGTCATTGTTTTTTTCACTAAAGGCAAAAGACTGTACTTTTAGAATATATAAGATCACAAAAGCCAATAAATCTATAATACTTTCTTCTGACATTCCATATATGTATTTTATTTTCGTCCGAAATTCGATAATTAAGAACGAGTATAAATGACCAATCCGTCCTTATAATTATTCTTACTAACTTAAATATCATTTTCTTCAATGGTCCTGCAAACTAATCACAGAGTTTAGCCTCGCTAAGCACTGACCTTAAATTTTAATTGTTCAATTAAAAATACTTATTTAGTCACTCTACCTATTTTTTAGGGTGACGGTTCTTGACACTAATTCATATTCTCTACTTTACTCATCCTCAAACTCTCAACTCAATGAGATATTTTGACAATTAAACTAATCTCACCATATATGAATCCAAAAACCATTAAAATCATAAAATGTCATTGCAATAATTATACTAAAGTCGCTGCAATAATTCATTTGGGATGATTTGAGTAGCCATTGATCATTTGGTACACAGTAGAGGGCCCAAGGCCTAAAAAGTACACGAAGAAAAGAAAATATGTAAATTCAAGCCTAGAGACTTACGTGAAAGATAAGAACCTCATGTATAACATTACGTTCTGAATATTCATTTATATAGCAATCATGCTATGAGTACATTATTGTTTACATTATTTCACATGGACATTGAGGAATTTGAACCTTGGTCCGTATGGCACTCCCATAATTTGCATTGAAGTCGTGTTTTGGGTATTGTAACTTTATTAAAAATGCACCTTTTAATCGCATTGAGACGCGTGGTTGCATATGGGCCACTGGATCTGTTTCTGGAGACTTTTATTTTTGTGCCTTTTCATTTGGCATTCAGTCTAGGGTTTTCATTCTTCTTTCTCTCATTTTTGCGCCGTTTTGAAGTGGTTCTCTAGTTTTGGTTCCCTCTTCTATTTCTTCTCTCAAATTCCTGATTTGAGATAGTCGATCTATTATATTTACCCTCTGTGTAGTGATATTCTGAGTGAAAATCTGTAAGAGAATTTGTGTTCTTTCGAGTTGCTGTTTCGGAGGTTTTGAAGAGATTCTTTGTGAATCTTGTGGATAAATTGTTGTATTTAGAAAGATAAATGTCTATTCTGTACTCTATGAATTGATTGAACAACATTTGTTACCATTTTGGGCTGTATAGTGAAACCAAGAACAAATCCAAGCTATTGGATGCTCAACGAGGAATGTAGGTATTTGACGCTGTCGTCGAACCTCCGAGTCTTAGGCTGAAAGAAATCACTTGTGTTTTCTTTATTTTCTACACATTATTTTCTGAGAGATCATATTATCTTTGTTTCCCAACATTAATATCCTGTGTTCTTGGCCTTACAGTGGTATCAGAGTCATTACTAAGGAGCAAGATACGTGGATCTTGGAGAATCGGTTGATCTGTAAAAGATCTAAACCTTTTGGAATTGCTGTCAAGCAAAATTGCAAGAAAATGAGTTTTTCAAACTCGTTGAGTGAGATCTTTCTAAACTTTTGTAAAGTTAACTGTTCAAAAATTTAGGGCTTCTTGATTTTTTCCTTGATTTACTGTACACATTATCCCCCTTGGGATTATTTTTTGTCCAAAGGCTCCTACGAGACCTTAGGAATATAAGATATGTCAAGTGCGGGTGTGTACTTGGAGGATCTTCCAGGAGAAATCTGTGAAACATAGTTCTGTGTTATTGTATTTTCTTTTCAATCTTGATCTGTATATTTTCTACAAGTGCTTAAAATTTAAAAATTCTTGTTTTACTGAGTGTATTACTGTGCCTTTTTTAGTGTCATCAATCTGTACTCTTGCCGTTCTTTGCAAATTTGTGAAAGTGTATTCAATCTGTAAAAATCATACTTGACTATTATAATATGGCTTATACTAAGTTTGAAATTAGTCAATTTGATGGAAAATTGATTTCAATATGTGAAGTCAAAAAATGAAGGTTATTTTAATGCAAATGAGATGTGTTAGGGCTTTTTAGATGATGGCTGACCTACTGATTTACTGCCTGCAAAGAAAATTGAACTTGAAAAAGTTGCTTTGAGTACTATTTTATTATACTAATCTCCAAATGTGATAAGTATTAGTGAAACAAAAATTGTTTTTGAATTGTGGACCAAACTACATGCAAAATATGTGACAAGAAATATAATCCAAATAAGTGTTTCTTATTAAAACAATTATTTTCTTTCAAAATGGATCCCTCAGTTAATTTGGATGAAAATTTAAACAGATTTACCAAACTTACCCAAGACTTGGCCAACTGTGATGAAAAACTTTCAAAAGATTAGATGGCTGTAGTCTTGTTAAACTCCAATAGTGATGGATATAAAGAACTTACTACTAATGTGATAATAAATTCTTTAAAAAATAAGGCTCTAGAGATGAAAGTTGATTCTAGTAATAGTCAAAATGGAGGCAATTTGTTAGTAAAGGGGAAATGTTTTGGTAAATCAAATTATCATTCTAAGCCTTTTACTGAGAATAAAAACAGATTGAGTGATAAGTATAAGTCCAAAAATATGGCTATAGGTAAGAAGTGTTGTTATTGTGAGAAGTTGGGTCATTTTGCTAAATATTGTTTTAAGAAGAAAAAGTATTCAATAGAAAAGAAGTTTAATGATGGGAGTAATGCTTTAGTATATAATAAAGCTAAGTTTGATATTGGACTGGTCCTTGTTAATATGGAAAAACAACTAAGTGATGAATGAATTCTTGACCCATGTTGTTCTTTCCATATGTGCCCAAATAAAAACTATTTTCTTGAATTTGAAAAGACAGCTGAAGGGCAAGTTATAATGGGAAATAACTTTACTTGTAAGTCAGAGGGGTAGGTACCATAAAATTGTTACTAGAAAATGGTAATGTTCTATTCCTTAAAGGAACTAGGTATGTTCCTGACTTGAAGAGGAAGCCGGTGTCCTTAGGTATGTTAGATGATATGGAGTTTAACATAAATTGGGTCAAGGACAAATTAAAATTCTTAGGAACAATGATTTAATCATTAGCACTCCGAAGAGACATGGTCTCTATTTTTTGAAAGCTAAACCCCTACTTGGCTTAACTGCTTCTGTTGTTTCTGAAACTTTACACTTACAAAATTATGGTATGATAGAGTTGGCCACATTGGCAAAAAGGGTCTAAATTCTTTACAATCAAAAGGAGTTTTTGGAAAATTAAATCTTGGTGATTTTGGTTCTTGTGAGCAGTGTGTAATAGGAAAACAAAACAAACTACCTTTTTTTCAACTGGAATTCATAAATCCAAACCAATATTGGAATATTTACATGCTGATTTGTGGAGTCCTGTTGTTGTGTGCATTTTATCTAATTTCAAATATTTTTTTACTGATCATTGATAATTTTTCAAGGAAAATTTAGGTCTTCTTATTAAAAAATAAAGATGAAACATTTTCTGTTTTTAAAGACTAGAAAATTTAAATTGAAAATCAAACTCATCACAAAATAAAGATTTTGCGGCCTGACAATGATTTGGAATTTTGTATTCAATAATTTTGTAAAGAACGTGGTATTTTGAGGTATAAAACTGTCACCTATACTCCTCAACAAAATGGAATGGCTGAAAGAATGAATATAACTCCACTGACCAAAGTTAGATGCATGCTTTTGAGTTCTGGTTTGCCTAAATTGTTTTGGGATAAAGTTGTTAAAACTGCTGCATATCTTATTAATAGAAGTCCTACTAAAGTTTTAAATTCTGAAGTACTTGAATCTATTTGGTCTGATGGTTATATTAATTATTCTCATTTAAAGTTGTTTGGTTGTGCTGCATATACTTATCAAAACATTGAAAAATTAGAACCTAGTCACATAAATGTGTTTTTTTGGGTTATAATGAAAATGTTAAAAGCTACAGATTATGGGTTAAATGTGACAAGAGTATAGAGTCATTGTAAGAAAAGAAGTTGTTTTCAATGAATCTTTGATGTCATGTTTAGAAGGAAAAGAAAATATTTTGACTGATAAAAATGTTCAAATTGAGGTGGAGCCTCCTCAAATTGAGCAAGAGAGACTCTTGTACCTATAAAGCTGGTTTTGAACCGAAATTGAAAATGATCAAGAAATTGATCAATCTGACCAATCTGATCATACTACACTCCATTCTGATAAGTATCAACTTCAAGAGATAAGGAGATGAGGCAGATAAGACCCTCTACTAGATTTGACAGTGGCGATTTTGGTTTCTTTTTCACTCATCAAGAACAATTTAAAAATGAGTCAAACTCCTATGATGATGACATTAATTGTAAAGAAAGTAAAAATTGGAAAGTATCCATGGAAGATGAAATGTCTTCACTTAAAAAAAAACTTGGGAACTTGTTAAAAGGCATAAAGGGCAGAAACTGATTGACTATAAGTGGATCTATAAAGTAAAACAAGGGAAATTAGATGGTAAAAACATTAGATATAAAGTTAGACTTGTTACAAAAGGTTTTACTCAAAAAGAAAGGGTTGATTACACTGAAATTTTTTCTCCTGTTGTGAAATATACTACTGTTAGATGTTTGTTTGCTCTTGTTGCTCAATTTAAATGGAAACTCGATCAATTGGATGTTGCTTTTTTGTATGGTGATTTAGATGAAATGATTTACATGAAGCAGTTTGTTGGTTTTGAAATTGGAGACCTTGAAAAAACTGTTTGTCTATTAAAAAGATCCTTATATAATTTAAAACAAGCTCCTAAGCAATGATATAAGAGATTTGATACATTTGTTCTAAAACTTGGATTTAAAAGAAGTCAGTATGATATCCGTCTATACTGTAAAGTTGATGGAGGTAAAAATTCTTTGTATCTTGTTCTCTATGTGGATGATATGCTGGTTGCCAGTTGTGATAAGTCTGAAATTGATGATATTATATTGAAATTGAAGTCTAAATTTGAAATGAAAGATCTTGATTCTGTTAAAAAGATATTAGGCATGCAGATTTGGAGAAATAAAGAGAAAGACTTGTTATTTTTTAATCAACGTGATTATGTAATTAAAGTTTTGAAAAAAATTTAACATGCAAGACTATAAACCTGTAATATTACCTCTTACTAATCATTTTAAGATATCTTCTCAATATTTTCCAAAGAGTGAAGAAGAATATGCTAGAATGTCTTAAGCTCCTTATGCTAATGCTATTGGTTCTGTTATATATTTGATGATTTGTACCAGACCTCATCTTGCATTTAGTATTAGCATATTAAGCAGATTTATGAATAACCCTGGGGAAGAACATTGGAATGCTTTAAAATGGTTATTAAGATATCTTAAAGGCATACCTAACTTAGGTTTAATGTTTTAAATCAAGTAAAAATTGTATAACTTTAAAATGATATATTGATTCTGATTTTTCTGGGAATAGAGATAATAGGAGATCAACTTCATCCTATTTTTATACCTTATGTGGTACAACTGTTAGTTGGAAATCACAACTTCAAAAATTTTTTGCTCTCTCTTCTACAGAAGCAGAATATATTACTGCTACCGATGTTGCAAAAGAGGGGATATGATTAAATGGTTTATTGTCTGAACTTGGTTTTGCTGATAATCATGCTATGCTGCTATCTGATAATCAAAGTGTTATCCATTTGAGCAAAAATCTTATGTTTCATGATAGAAGCATATTGATGTTAAATATCATTTTATAAGAGACATCATTATTAAAGGAATTCTTAGAATTGGAAAAGTTACAACTCAACTTAATCCATTAGATATGGATATAAAAGTGATTCCTTTGAATAAATTTGTAAATTGTTCGAAACTTTTATCCGTTGATGCTTTGTAATGCATGTACATATATTTAGTGCAAATGAAAAGTGATTGAGATTATGCCCAGGCCTACACTATATTCTCAAATTCCGGTAGCGAGGTGAAGAATGTGGGATTCAAATCCTGGTCTGAATAGTGCTCCTATAACTTGTATTGAAGTCGTATTTTGGATGTTGCAACTTTATTAAAAATGCACCTTTTAATCGGATTGAGACACTTGGTTGCATCTGGGCCGTTGGATCTATTTTTGGAGACTTCTAATTTTTGTGTCTTTTCATTTGGCATTCAGTCTAGGGTTTTCATTCTTCTCCTGTTTTTGTGACGTTTTGAAGGGTTTCTCTGCTTTTGGTTCTCTCTTCTATTTCTTCTCTCAAATTCCTGATTTGAGATAGTCGATCTATAATATTTAGTATCTGTGTAGTGATATTTTGAGTGAAAATCTGTAAGAGAGTTTGTGTTCTTTCAAGTTGCTGTTTTGGAGGTTTTGAAGAGATTCTTTGTGAATCTTGTGGATTGATTGCTGTATTTAGAAAGATAAGTTTCTGTTCCGTGTAACATTTATTGCCATTTAGGCTATATAGTGGAACGGGCACAAATCCAATCTATGGATGCTTAACGAGGGATGTAGGAGTTAGAAGCCATTGCGAACCTCCAAGGCTTAGTCCGAAAGAAATCACTTCTATTTTCTTTATTTTTTCTGCATATTATTTTCCGAGAGAGCATATTATCTTTGTTTCTCAACGTTAATATAGTGTGTTCCTGGTCTTACAGACACCATCATCTCTTTTGATTTCTCCAACACATTTTCACATCTCGTCTTATCATTATAACTGCACAAGAGATTAGTGTTAGCATTCAGATGACACGACCATGGTTAAATAGTGTACAAGGTTATCTAATCTAGCATACCATAGTTCAATACAGCTTCAATCAGTTGTTTTGTACCTGTGGCTCATCTAAACA
This sequence comes from Fraxinus americana, assembly GCA_035079005.1. Taxonomy (NCBI): domain Eukaryota; kingdom Viridiplantae; phylum Streptophyta; class Magnoliopsida; order Lamiales; family Oleaceae; genus Fraxinus; species Fraxinus americana. The sequence goes on along the minus strand of CM068715.1, from coordinate 14,408,597 downwards.
TTAGACCCTTGTTTGAGCACCATTTGAAAAAAAAAATGTAATAGTGATTTTTTGGAGAATGAATGGTTAAAAAGTAGGAAAATTTTCTAGTTTTATATACAAATTATTTTATTGAAAAAATGTACTACTTAAAATGAGTTTGAGAAGAAATGAGTTTTTGATTAATAGATCTGAAACAGGGGTTAAAGGTAAACAATAATAGACAAACAATATAACAAATAAGCAATCTGAAAGTCGAGTATTGTCTTGTTCAGCAGCACTCACCACTGAGTAGACAGAATGCAAGCACTAGTAAGCAAAAAAATGTTTCAAGTAATGAAAAGACAATGAACGGGAAATTTTCTGAAATCGTTTTTTCATTGCCGTCTTGCCCATGACAGTCCGGATGCATGTACAATAATACAACCTTGTCCAGCAACCAATGTTGCCTAGGTGGCTCACAAGCAGGATCAAATTGCCTCGCATCATGCTCTCTCACTTTTTTTTTTTTTTTTTTAATTGTTTTCCACACCTAGACGCGCCTATCGCGCACTTTTTTTCGCTTTTACATCTTTCAAAGTAAAAAACACTTTTTTCCTTTAATTATTAAATATTTTTTAGATTTCTTTAAAAAATTTAAAATAATATTAAAATGAAAAATCCTTCTCTTCGCCCAGGCCAAAGCTCGACTTCCATGCTTTACATTTTTTAGAATATAGTCAGTAACGAATCTCTCTCTCTAGAGAACCAAAGCAACACATGCATGGTATCTGTCAATTTGGAAAGGATATAAATATCATAGTACAGACGAGCAGATGAGATTCGATTCACATTGAGAAAGGAACTCGACATGAATTCATTATTATCACAGCACAGCACCACTATTCAAAACTACATTTTCCAGTTAACCTCGATTTACAGATGAGCTAGTCACGTTTCGTGCACTCATGCTTGCAGTTCTTAAAAGCCTCCGGAATTCTGATAAGCTTATCTTCCCGTCTTTGTCAATGTCTGCTTCTTCTAGAAGAGGGTCTATAGAACCCCGTAGGCAGGTATGCTGCACAACCATAACACAGTATAAGCAGAAGCCACTTTTACGTACTGACCTTCGAAATAGTTTTCCTTTGCACATTACACGGTCAAATGAACTAAACAGTGGAAATCAATCTTGATCAACAATCTCAAGATTTTGTTACTTGATCTAGTAAACTATCTAAGTTTTTATTTTTCATTGCTGGTTTTCCGTAAATAAGAATATAGACTAATGATTCGCTAAAAGAGGAATTTGACACCCTACATACCACTTTAAGCTCCTCTGTGGTTATAAAGCCATCTCTATCAACATCGAATTTTTCAAAAGCAGCCTGTGACCTTTGCTGCCACTTTTCCGAGTTATGTTCCTCCAACTGATGAACATGCAGAGTAGCAGCAACGAACTCTGAGAAATCTACAAGCCCATCGGTATTGCTATCAATCTGATCAGCCAAATAAAGTACAGAGTTCAGTCAATTACTTGTTAAAATTCTGAAAACAACAACAATGAAGATGATGATGCATTGCTCAAATGAGACAAAACATACCGCCTGAAGAATTTCAAGAACACGCGAGTCTTTCATTTTCCAAGGAAGATCTTTTGCAAGTGCCTGCGCTTAAACAGTGTCATAGCAAGAAAATGCCAAATAAGTACATAGACGTCTGCCCATTTTAATTTGACAAAAAAGTAGCATAACTCTTGTTCAGGCCTACCAGCATCTCTTACAAACTAGGAAAATAAATGACCAACATGCTATTTAGATACATAACCATACAACAAAAACCAACCTGTCTCATTTCCTCAAGACTAATGGAGCCATTTTTATCCACATCAATTGCATCAAACTGATCTCGGAGATCAGACAGCTCCTCCTCATCAAGTGTGCTAGCCAATGCCTGAAATAGAAAGCTGATCTTAATTTACTTGTATTCATACTATTACATCATTAAAGCCATAACAAATTTCAGCCAAGCAACGGAAATTATATCTGAGTTACCCGTAGGGCAAACTGTTTCAATAGACTGTATTTCACAAACTGCCTCATGTTGTTTAGAACAGATATATCTAATGGAATCTCGGAAGCTTCACCTCCTTCTCGAACCCATGGATGTGCTGGAAAAGTTAAAAAGATCAGTAAATTAAACCAGACACAGGCAAAAAGATTAGTACACAAATATTAGAAAGCCATCAAACATCACTTAAAGGAAGAAAGGGGTATTCAAAATATCTTTCATGCCAATCGCTGGTGAGAACTCGACTGATTGTTGTTTAACACACTTCAAAAAATTGAATGTTAGCAGAAATGAGAAATTTAAAATGGAAAAATAGTCATATTAGAATTAAAAAGATAAGAAATGAGATTATCTGCCAAAGAATGAAGTGATACTGATTAAAGATAAATTTAAGGACAACCTATGTGGTTGTGGCACGTCTAGCATAGACCTAAAGAGCCCAATAAAAAAAAATGATCCGATCCAGTAGAGCAGGTTAGAAGAGGGATTAGATGAGAATAACCAAGGCCTGATGTGGTTGAGAAGGTGATTTATGTCTTCTAGTAAATGTAATCTAGCAGAGTATTGATGGGTTGAATAGGTAAGGAGTCGTATAGCTGATCCATTGGAATAAGGATCAGTTTATTGTTGTTCATTAGCAAGCTTTCCATGCAATCGATTGTAAAATGTTGCTATCCTAGTTTTCACCAAATGTATGTGATCCCACTATCCCAAAACCAAACATCAGATGGATAGCATTCCTAGCATCAAAATGTATTCTATCATCTTGGAAATGCACATGTAAGGAAGCTTATGAGGTCATACTAATTAATTGATATCCAAAACTACATCTAGTTTGCATTAGTTTTTAAGACTAGCACATTGGACAGAATTAAAGTTCGTTCGTGAGGTCATCCCAAAACATCAATCTGTTCAGGTCAGAATTTGATTCATTATCTCGACCCAGGGCATAAAGCTAATCCTATCAATCTTGTCATCATCCTTTTTAAACCCTCGGTAAATGAAGGAAGAAGGATATCCATTTGTTTTCACAACGTAAAAACCTAAAGACCATGTTTGGCCTCTACAAATAAACGTGGAGGAAAGACCACTTTATACACACATGTAGAAATTGGTCTGAATAAAATCACCCTTGCCCTCTTAAATTCACACAATTATTGTAGGAATCATTCTGAAACCACTTGATACAAATAGACCCATTTTTCGTAAATTATAAGCATATATAGCCTTTAAGAAGAACAAATACATACACAACGCCTGCGCTGCAGTAAGTCTGGCACGAGGATCTTTCACCAATAACTTCTTCACGAAATCTTTAGCTGCATGGCTTACGCTTGGCCATGGTTTTCGCCGAAAGTCAGGCTTGTTTCTTAGAACCTTTAAATATCATATATACTGTTATAATCAAAGAATAACCAAATATGTGAAATTCAAATATGCTCAAGTCCACAAAAATATGCCCAAGTCGAGAAATGCAAATGACCTACAAATAATGAGGTGGGACATGTCAAAATACTTGAAACCTTGTGAGAGAGAGAAAAAAAAAAAACTTCTTTTTATGATGAAGATAAAACTCAATGCCAAGACTTATTATTGACTTGTTCTTTTTTATCCAAGGTTGAGGATCCAAAAGCAAGCCCATTAATGAAATTTGAGGACAAAATCAATGAAATCTGAGAGTTGCAAAGAAAATTTAATGCACACATCATGAGATGGAATTCAATTGTCCAGAGAAAGTTCAAGGATTATCCATCATTTCAAACTCGTGCACCAAGAATTAAATGCAGTACTTACCTCTTTAAATATGCCATCCTCAGTTTTGTCCCAGAAGGGACGCCGGCCACAGAGCAAAATGTAAGTAATTACACCAATACTCCACACATCAGATTCAGGACCTGACTTACGCTTCAATACCTCTGGAGCAACATAGTATGCACTCCCAACAATATCTTGGAATTTCTTTCCTGCATAAAGAATAAATATTGAGAGTTCATAATGAATGGGAAACAAATGAAAATCCCTGATAAAATAATAAAAATAACAATTGGCAGGTGCATGAAGATCTTGAAATGCTTGGACGGTAGTATACAGCTTAGTCTAGTCATTCAGACGACTAGTGGTGTGCATAAAAATGAAGATGTATATACGTCCACGTGCATTTACCTTAAAAATATGTAATTGGATTGGACTTAAAAATTTTGAAGTTATGTTAATCCAACAAATAACAAAACTAAACACCCGATTACCTGGTCTAATGAAGTCTGAAAGACCAAAATCTGTAGCCTTCAATGATGAATCATCTTTTGGTGACTTGAATAGAAAATTCTACACAGGAAAAATGTATGTCAAAGCACCAAATTCCCTTTCAAACATACTGATAACCTCTGATTCTCTAAGCATACCTCTGGTTTCATGTCACGGTGTACTAAACCGTGCAAATGACACTCAGCTGCAACTTTTAGCATTTGCCTTACAATGATTGCCGCATCTTTCTCTGTGTACCGGCTGTCCTTTCTGATTAAAGGAAATCATAGGTAAGTCCTGGAATAATACTTCTCAATTCGAAAGAATATGCATAGCATACATGATACAACATGCCATGCAGCCTACAAATCCTATTAAATGGAAAAATGGGGTATGCTTACTTTGACAAAATGCGGTCCAGCAATTCACCTCCCTCACATAACCTAAATAGAAAAATGTTGAGAACAATCCATTCATACCATGTTCAACTCATACAACTCATTGCAGGAGGGGAATTCAAAAAACAAAAAAAAAAAAAAGGATTTGGAGCAACAAAATGGACGTTCGAAGAACTTACTCCATTACTATGTAAACGTAAGAATCATCCTCAAATGAATTATGGAACTGAACAACATTCTCATGACCAGCTAAAGCTTTCAATATCTTGACTTCTCGTTTGACATCTTCTACAGCAATGGGAAGGACCATCTGCCAGATATGCATGATTACTACAACCATAAGTCGGAAATTTCTACTTCGAAGGCACTTTAAGTCATCAAGTAGTTTTCAAGAAAATATGCAGCTTTAAAAAAAAAAGGCAACAACACATCCATCTTGGAACTGCATTGCTTGACATATCCTACAATTGAGCTTTTTTTCTGAAAACCTAGTTAACTGAGGGCTATGCATATTGTTTTGATAATTACCGCATTTCTTTTACAATTGGAAAATTTTATTTATTAGCTAGAATATCGGGGAACTAAAACCCTCTCCCTTTATATTAACCTTTCAAATGCAAGCCTACCATATTCACAAATACAGTTTCCTACCCCCACACAAATATTAAACCACAGAATAGCAGAATTCTGGCACAGCTCAAGGAATTCAAGGCTTGTTTTATGATTTTCAAAAAGATTGCTATAAAGATCCAAAAACCAAAGCAAAACCTCACATTTGAGAGAGATCAAGTTCTACTGAAGGAGCAGCCACTTGTCTTAATTATAAGAAACAATATCAAGAAAATTTGGACATGCAAGTTTACTTAAATAAACCAATAGAATCGCCTAATAAACCTACCTTGAATAATGTATAAAGTAGAAATATCATTATATGGAGCTTCTTTTTGTTGCCTAAGATGCAAAAAGATCAAAACTTTACCATGCCCATAATATATATCTATCATGGAATAAGTCTTAAACATTTAAGCACAGCATAAACCATACAACCCAGAAAATTGACCAATCAAGAAAAATCAAATCCCATACCAATTGCCACTAATAAAACAAATTTCGCAGAAATATAAATGATGCCGATAGATTAAAAGAGCAACAAAATGCAGCCTATTGAACTCAATTTTCCTATGAATCTATAAAAACAAAATGATTATGATAACAATGGTAGAAAAAGGATGACCTTATTCTTCTCAATTTTCTTCACGGCAACACGATCTCCATTTGACTTATCAATTGCAACATATGTATAACCAAATTGGCCATGACCCAATAATTTCCCAATAGTATACCGATTATCGAAATCTTTATCATACCCAAAATCTGTTCTTTTCCCACAAGGGATGATTCCACCTGGCCTTTTTGAACTATTCTGAACAATATGTGGAATATTCCTCTTTTGTTGATTCCTATGACCTTTTGTTTTATGACGATTATAACGAGAAACCCCTTGTTTTCTTGACGTAACGCTAGTGGTGGTTGTGGAGGCTGGATTACTGGCGGAGGCGGTGCAGTCAGTTCCGGGGCGGCGGTGCAGGTGGTTGTTCGCGGTAGTTGAAGAAGTGTTGCTATTTGAACCACTAACTTTGGTGGCGGAAAAACAGATACCCATTTCCAGATAACAAATGGATCCGAACCCTTGTCAAAAATTCAGATTTTTTTTTTTTTTTCAAGATCACTATGAATGGTCACGTGAAACCACGACCATGGATTAATAGAAAATAAAGGGATGTTATTATTATAAGAGAGGAGAGTGTGAAATCATTACACAGTAAAATATTAGATGAAGAAGGTGGAAGATGGAAGGAAGGAGGGAAGAACGAGCGCAGGTGGCGGCGATGGTCAAAGAGACTTTTGCAAAGAGAGAGGAGAGAGAAGAAAGGCCTAGGGGGTTGCAAAAAGTCCCCCCAGTTTTCGCAATTACTTCATTTATTTTTTGTTGGCTTTTCCCATTTGCACTGAAGAAGAAGCATCAGAAATTGGTCAAAATAGACTAAAACAGTGGATTCCACGGTGTATTTAAAGAATTCTGTTACACAAACATAATACTTGATATAAGGGATGACACAACACACACATGGGAGGTCAGCATTATTTAATTCAGGTCGGGACCCACATGCAATGTGAGTGGTCGGTCAATCACTATGTCAAGCATTATGTTCATTTAGTTTAATTCGTATATAAATGTTACAAAAAATGGCGGCCCCACCTGCTGTGTGTGGTCTGTTGCGTTACTGTACACCCAAAAGAATTCTTTTTTTGTTAGATAATAATGCATTGTTGTCGGGCGAGGACCGGGGGGGGGGGGGGGGGTGTGTGGAGTTTGGAATTGGAGATTTGCAAGTGACGTTTGAGTTCTCCCATTTCCTAATCGTTGTAATAACTTTTTTTTAAGACTTTTTCCCATTAAATTCTTATCTCCAACTGTTGGGGCAAACAAGTATATCGGTTGTGGGAAGAAAATAAATCAACCATATAACCCAAGTGAGCTACTCCACTTATTGCCAATTGGTTTTGGGATGGAACCTCACTTGGACGTGGTGGTGTGGGCTTGAGCATTGGGTAATTGCTCTCAATAATTCCCTAACAGTAGTATCAGACCCCAGGTTGTGTGGCTAGATAAAATCGAGGTGGTGGAAAATTCTCATGAGATGATAGATCCATGGTAACGTAGTGGGTCATGCTACGATGGATTATCTCGATAAGTGGTGATTTACCTCGTGAGCCTTATTTGAGGGAGGGATTGTTGGGGCAAACAAGTCCCACATCGGTTGTGGGAAGAAAATAAATCCACCATATAACCCAAGTGGATTACTCAATCCATTGCCAATTGGTTTTGGGATAGAACCTCACATTGGCCTGGTGGTGTGGGCTTGAGCCTTGAGTAATTTCTCTCGATAATTCCCTAACACCAACCATACTCTGATATGAATGAAAATATTTTTTTCGCACTTTTTACTCATTTATGTTTTAAAAATATGATGAAAAATAAGTTACTTCACGTCATTTCAATGAATTTTTGGATATATAATTGCTATCAAATATAAAATGTATTAACTGATAAAATGTTTGAGCATAAAAATATCATAAAAATCGTTAGAGATGTAAGTGTTATAATGAACAAAGATTAAGAATTTTAAGTGCAATTAAAATATGGTGCAAAAAATAAAAATTGTGGTGTGAATATAATTACATTTTCTAAAATCTCTTTTATTACTATGAACTTACTATTTTATCCCTTTTTCTCTCATGTTAAATATGAAATTATATTTATTTTTTCATTTATCTTTTCATAAATTATTATATTTATCTTAGAAACGAATAAAATTGATAAATTCTTTATTGTCTTTATGTATTATAATGAAAAAAATTAAATTTAATATGGTATAGGATGATAAAATGGCCTATCCCAACGTCATCTTGCATTTGCTCCATCTTAAACCCATTCTAATTATTATTTCTTATTTTAGTTTATTTTATTATATTTTAAAAATTTCAATCACGCTAAAAATATATAGTAAAAGTTAAATAAATAAGTAAAAGATGAAATATGAATGACATGGGGCAGGACGATTAACCCCGTATCCAATTAAGAATTTTTAGAAGGCAGGACAAGCAGGAGATTAAAATATTTTCATTTGCCTTTTTAATTATATATTTGTTTCAAAATTAATTTCATAAATACAAATTTAAATGAAAAACATAAAAATAAATTAAAATAAAAAGATTCCCCACTCAAATATTTTAAACACATCCTGTCATATCCCACTCAAAAACTTAACCTTAACCCATATTTGTCTCTTATTCTTTCAAAACTCTTTTTCTATCTATTCATTTTCAACTACACATTCGCACAATAAAATATTCTATATGTAAATTTAAAATTTTTCCTTACTTTTTAACCCACATTCTCCAAAAATTTACTATTTAAAACAAAGTTTTTTCAAAAAAAAAAAAAGCCACATACTAGGACTTAATCTACCCCACTCGATTTGCCATACATATTGTTACGCTTCTTACGGAGAGGCTCCAGATTAGTACCTATGTGGCTACCAGCTATGCAAATAAGTGGGGTATACATCCCACGTGTATGTTACGGAACTGCAAAGGTGGTATGGTCCTTATCTACGTTAGCGAAACTAAGGCTTCGAGGTGATACACCCTGGAAAACAATGGAAGGGAACAATACTACTGGAATACTATCACATCATCTCGTCCGCATTAAATAAGGGATTTTTTGTACAAAGATCCTGCCAAAATAAGATCCACCTGATTGATTGATATGATGTCTACACAGCAAACACCAATAAGTCAAATTACAAGAAAGGAGAGTCATTGAGGCTACAAGAAGCAGGACCTTTTCAACCGCCTTGGTATGAAGTTAAAGAAGAGGATTCCGAAGGGCCATGCTAGTCATATGAGCTCGATGACGACAATGATAGCCTTCCCTTCTCATTAGAGCTTCGAATGGCACAAATGTCGAGTTACTTCATTCCTTCAAAGATCCCTTTATATGAAGGTAAAGGAGACCCAACTATGTATCTCAATAATTACAAAATTCACATGAGTCTGAGAGGCACTTCACCACCTCTTAAATGTAAAGCCTTCTACCTAGTCTTCAGTGAAGTGATCAAGGTAAGTACAGAAAGATCCCAGCGGAAGCATCAGGAGCTTGCCAGAACTTAAAAGGGTTTTCCTAAATTAGTATTTATCCAATAAGGATGGAGAAGCTCCAACTTGGTGCCTACAGGATATGAGGCAAGCCGATGGAGAAACACTAAAGAGTTACGTGACCCGTTTTACCGACGGATGACCTGGTGTGAAAATGTCACTAATAGCGAAAGGCTCTCAACCCTAAACGAAGGTCTTGACATGAACAGCCTATTTTGGATGGATGTTCAAAACAAAAATCCCTCTACCTATGATGAACCGATGGAAATTATGATAATCGAAATTATCAATGAAGAGATGATTAACCATCGAAATCGAGCAGCTCATGGGCTACCACTTGCTTAAAGACAATTAGGAAGACGCCTTATATCTCACTGGCAAATCATCAATGGACTCAGGCTGGATACACAATTTTCCCCACTTAGGGTCAAACCTTAGCACCAGCCATCCTAAATGCCATACGGCCCATACCTACCTTAGCGTACAAAGAGGGTGGACCAGGTGGCTAGGCATACATGAAAACTACGTCCAGGGGACCATCAAGCCCAAAAAGTAAAGGAAGTGGTAAAGGTTCAGGAACATGTCCTACCCCGAGATAAAACCTTACTACACATATCATAAATACCATGGCCATGACACCGGCAAATGTAGAGAAGCACTAAAGGCCGAGGAGCATAATAATCCTCGCGATCTCAGACGAGATAATCGACCCCTATAAGGAAATCTATCCCCATCTAGGCAGGGACGGTGGTCTAGGCAAGGTGAAGTAACTCGACCACCTAGAGAAAGTTCCTCCTATCACGAAAGGGTGTAATAGGCCTCTTAACAATTAAACAATCATGAAAATAAATGCAGAAAAATATTCAATACGCAAAATAAGAATTAAATAATAAGAAAAATTATTTAGATATTACAATATGTGGTTCCGAGGCTTCAATCTCCTTTGACCAAGTGTAAAAATTTATTTACAATTCATGATTCTAAGAGCAAAATAATGAAGAATGAAGTTTGGAAGCATTCTATATGTTCTAGGGTTTTAAAATATATATTTATGGTTGTTTCTATAAGTGGTTGACTTAAATTAGGAAACTAGAATTTTCGTGTCAGGAATGAACCATACGGCCGCATGTTTTAGAGTTATGTGGCCGCATGGAACAAATGAACTCAGCCCTCAAACTCTCGGAAGTGGTATGTGCGGCCGCATGGAATTAAAGGCTTGCAGCCGCATGGTTTTACTAAACTTTCTCCGAACAGTTTTCAGTATTTTAGTCATATCTTCTTCTCCCGATATCTGATTAAGGGGATTCAAGATGCGTTGGAAAGATAACTCAAAGGGATACAGCTTCACTTCAGATATCATCTTTCAATTTGATCGTTTGCCATATAAAAAATGGGTCTTAATATGAAACTGAAAATCGGTGTATAGCTTTTCGATTGGAAATTGATGTGTGATCATACTTTAACGATATTTCATCCATTTGACATCTTCTTTCAACCAATTGACTCTCAAATCTTTATCGTTTGGTTTGACACAACTTTTGTGTATTTGCACGTTAGTTTTTGGACTTTCATTTCCTTTCACTTTGGTCCATTTTCACATATTTCTTCCAAATTACGTCATATCCATAGAATTGACACCCAAATCAAAATATGAACGTAATGAATATATTTTAGCACGAAATAAACATACGAGCGCATAAAATAAGGAGGGAAAAATATGCATTTTACATTCCTATCATAAAGACGTAGGTACTCTCCATCTAATGTAGATAACGCGCTTATTTGAGAAATAGACACGATTATTGGGGGTCTATATGTTGGAGGCAAGTCCCGACACTTCCAAAGGAACTATGTTAGAGAGGCTAAAGATCCTATTATGGCTAGTTATATTGTCAACAACCCCCAATGATTCGGGAATGCCCCACCAATAATCTTCACATAGGAAGACTCGATATGTATACATTATCCCCATCGTGATGCCTTGCTAATAAGGGTTGTTATAGCTCGAAATGGTTTGAAATGAATGTTGGTTGACAATGGAAGTTCGATCAATATATTGTTTGGGTCCACATTTGATAAAACATTGGTAGACCACGAATCGAGTCCCATAACTTCCCCGCTCTATGGGTTCACAGTTTATCCATCTCTGGGCCATTCGTTAAATGGAAAGTTGAACCATTGGCCAGAATCACTGAGGCAAACACTTTAAGTTCCTACGGGAGAGTATCATATGCAAATTTCGCATCCTCCATTCGATTATGTCGAACAATGGTCAACCGTTCGACAATAAAAAGGTCAAGAATCTATGTGAGGAGTTAAGCATTTGAAATCACTTCTCTACTCCTACCCACAGACCAATGGTCATGTCGAGGTTGTCAACAAATCCATCAAGTATACCCTGAAAAGGAAACTTGATGCGTCCAAAGATGCCTGGGTTGACGAGCTTTCTCAAGTTTTATGGGCAATACGCACATACAACCCGAACCGCCACTGAAGAAACTCCATTTTCCATGACCTAAAGGGCTAAAGCTACGAGCTCTATAGAAATAGGGATGCCATCACCTCATCATATATACTTCAACGAGGTATGTAAAAATGAGCTGAGGAGGTACGAGCTTGATTTCCTTGAAGAAAAAGGGGATGAGTCGTAATTAAAGCTTGCTATCAAAGTAAATGACTCGCTTTTACAATGCCAAGGTAAAGAAGAGGTTCTTTTGCATAGGTGATCTTGTCCTAAAAGGGGTTTTTTCTTATTCTACAAAGAGCCAGGCACAAGCACATGAGGCCCTAATTGGGAGGGTCACTATTAATTAATGAAATTTCGTCACTACGCATTTACTTCTTTTTCAAGAATCCATGTCTACTTTGAACGACAAGGCGCTAAACACCTCTACCAGGGAGGCCACCTCTGATTCCTTCAAAGAAGATGCTCTCCATGGGGAAACGATGGGTGAAGCCTCGTTTCCTCCTTCAATTCATAAGTAGCAAGTTACTAGCTGACAAAATATAATTTTGGGAATAATACCTTGTCAATATCTAACGTGGTAGATATTTTCTCGATCTCATAGAGAGAATCTTACTAAAAGAATAATTTTGATTCCATGCGTGACAAATACTTGATCACGAATGATGTTTGTCTATAATCAACATTAGCTTGATAATGAGGAAGACCATCGTTACACCTTGCTTCACAAGACCCCAAATATCCTACGTGGCAAGCAAGCGTGGGGCCCCGTACCCGTTCTAAATATCACGAGGCTGTTTTGACCAAACTCTGAGTGGCCGAACCAATGTGTTTACCAACTCCACTAGAATATATTGACCCCAGGGGGAAGAGCTGGACTACGAGTGGAGGTGACGCCACGAAAGGAGTTCAGCACAAGATTTTCGAGGCAATCTTTGGTATGTGATTGATGTGACAATTCATTGTCGTCGCCGTTGCCAGCCCATCAAGTCAAGTCCAAAGTTGTTGCTAGGCATTATGGATTATAAAGTGGTATTGGCATTTAATGCTTATGATTAATTGATATCCACTATAAGAGGCATCAGTTGCACGGATAAGGCCAGTGTCTCTTTATCCAACAACTTCCGTTCACCATTTTTTACTGTAAAAGCTTACACTTAGTATCATTTAAAAGGTAACGCAAGTTAAGACTCTCAAGCTATAACTTTGCTATATCAATGTTTTATTCATTACTTCCCAAAGCTAACCCCCTTTTTATATTGGAGGTTCACATGTAGAGCTCTTCCACACTCGTATATTTACTTTCCCAACTGACTTGATTGTCGGAGCTCGCGTGGCCAACTCCACCACCACCTAAAGAAGTCACGTGTGACTAAAGATTTGTCCAAATGTGCAGGAACTAGGCTTGCGTGGATGTAAAAGATCTTAGGATATGTTGGCCAAGTTGATGCAGCTCAACAATCCTCCCAAAGATTTCATCGTATGTGACTTTCCTCTAGTACAAACTGAGGCCATCACTCAGCTGTTTAATGGAAATGGGCAACATAGTCATTTACAGCTGCCTTCCCTGCCCCATTCAACTGCAATCTCAAACTGACAGCCTCAACAGTTTGCTCATCAACTCGAGCATTCAAATCCCATTTTTCCTTATTTGTAGCCTCCAAAGTTGATGAAGCAATCCGCTCCAGGTATCAACTTCGGCTTTACAGAGATAGACTTCCTTCTTCAATTTATTAGTTTCCTTGGAAAGTATCTCAACCCTCGACTCTACCTTAGCTTGCTTAACCTTGAAGACTTCAATGACCTTACCAGCAGTAGATGCCTCAGATTTTACCTTATTCAGCTCCGCCTTGGCATTAAAAGCCATATGGAGATATTTTTTATTAAGCCTCGCAGCCACCTCATATCCATCTGGACATTATAGAAGAAGCCTTATGAGCGAGCCTATAGGGTCAGCTAGCTTCTAGATATCAACCAAGTTATAGGTCTCGACATAAGAAGAGTATTTATCAATCCAGTAATTATGGTGAACTCTCGAAGCTGCCTAGTCCTCGACTGGAAGCATCTCTAAAACAGCAAGGACGATCTTGTCAGACCTATCTCCTAAGAAAATTTGGGCCTTCCCTTCAAAAGGACCACTCTTGCTAGCCTCACTACTCCTCCTTCTTTTAACAAGGCTTATCTCCGCATTCTTTATTTTTACAGAGAATATGGGGTCAGCTTTGATATTTTTTTTAGCTACTCATCAATAGTTGTTTGACGTTTGGTGAGAGGAGAATGTTCAATTTTCTTCGTCAAAGTTAGCTTCCTCTTTTGGGTCCTCTTCGCAGAATGCTCGATTTTTTCTTTTCCTTTATCCACTTCTTTTCTGGGAAAAGTGGTGGGTTCAACTTGGACAAACATGACAATTCATCCCTCTAGGGTTTGTAAGTGGCTCAATGGTTTCTTTTTCTTCGCCTTCCCCAGGCGCCTCGTGAAGAACATGTCAAGTTTCACATGTTCTTTGTTGTCGTGTTACTCTATACATGAGAAACAACGAGCTTTTAATACTTTGCCAAAAATCGAAGTAAAATTATAAGAACAGATAGCAAGGCGTTAACTATTTACCCTTGGTCGCCATTAGCAAGTGTGTTACGAATAGGGCTCACTTGCCAAGCACATTTTTAAAGTACATATTCTCTGAGGGTAGCTCGTAAATGGCTTTAAGAATAGTCCACTCGGATGACTCAAGCTTGAAGTGGTAAACTGCAGCTGCACAAAACACAATTTAGTGATGCAACCCAACAAAAGCAGTAATAAATTTATGATCCTAAATAAGACTCGCTTTACTCATGATACTGGGTTAACACTGTTATTTCTGGGATCGTATCCCCCTCCACTATTTTTCAGCGACTCCTCACCCAGAACCAAGATGACTTCTAGTTCTTTATTGAGGTCGAAGTACCCCAGATGAAGGGTAATTGCGGACCTCGTGGATATACAATACCACCCCTTGCAATCCACCCCTACTAGAGATTTGGGGGCTAAAATAAAGTTTGAAAGACATATGGTGACATATCCTCGTTAAGAGTGAACTCCTTCCAAAGAATAAATGCCTCTGTCATTTGATTCAATGCATTTGGCACTAGCTAGGTAAGGGCTAAGTCATATTACCAAAGTGTATATCTAAAAAATGAGTGTAGAGGCAGTTTCATCCCACTACTCATAATCGCCTCGCTTACGGCAACATACCCCTATCTGGGAAAACAAGCTCGCTCATCAGGTGTGGGAACAAATATTCCAATGGTTTCTGGGATCCTATACCACTCTTTAAAGGTCGTCGCTCATTCTTATCCACACACGTTGGCCATAAGGAAGCCCCCCAACCTTATACTGTAATCTATGAGGCCATCTTGCATCATCCATGAATTCCCTCCTTTGCCCGCATTATCCTTTTAGTTGGGATTAATGGAGGCAAACCAATCTCAACGCAAATAAGTGCCATATCCGTTCCCTCAACAAACCTCCATTTAGTAGTTTTCCTTGAAGATAAAGCAATTGGATGGTTATCTTACGTGACTAACGCGAAAGGAGACAAGATTCTGTTGCTTACACGAGTCACAAACACACATTGAAGGTCTGAAAACAAGAAGTTGCCAAAAATGTATCAAAGATGGTCAGAGTTCTCAGGGAATTTTTTCAAGCTTGTGGGAATTTTCGCAAAGTAAAAAATGGCTAAGTCTCCCTTTTTATAAGCAAGTGCAAGGTCACGAAAGGAGTACAAGATCTCCCAGGCAATCTTTGGTATGTCAGTAATGTGACAATTTACTGTTACCCCTGCCATTGCCAGCCCATCATGTCAAGTCCAAAAACGCAAGCTAGGCATTATGGATGATAAAGTGATATTGACATTTAATACTTATGATTGATTGACATCCACAATAAGAGGCATCAATCGCACGGATAAGGTCACGTCTCTTCATCCAACAACTCTCATTCACCATTTTTTACTATAAAAGCTCATACTCAGTGCCATTTGAAGGGCAATACAAGTTTAAACTCTCAAACTATAACTTTGCCGTATCACTGTTTTATTCGTTACTCTCCAAAATTGATTCCCTTTTTATATTAGAAGCTGAAGTCTAAAGCTCTTCTGCGCTCATATATTTACTTTCCTAACTGACTTGACTGTTGTAAGAACTGAGCTTGCAGGACATGAAAGACCTTGGGATCTATTGACCATGTTGGAAGGTACATTTTTTGGGGTCAACAATAGCAGTGAAAAGCGAGCAATGACTAAGCCATGGTAGAGGATGGATCATCTCAATCACATGCCACCTATTTGAGATCATAAATATACTTTCGAGTCAAGTCTTCACTCGTGATTAGATCCATGTTAGGTTGCTCTTAATGGGGCATGTGACTAGTATAATAAGTATAAAAAATATGTGAATTTGTCATATTATTACAAATATTAAAGAATGACTTTTTTTTTAATAGTCAAGCTAAACTCAATTGGATTTTGATTTTTTAATTAATTATTTCATGATTTGCTTCCCCCTAAGTGACATTTTCGTAGAAATAGTTGATTCCTCTTCATTGATCTGAAATTTATCTAATGATTCATGAATATTGATGACAAATCAAAAAATTCTATACAATGATTAAAAACTCTCATCTACTTGCCAGCATATTATTACAAATATTAAAGAATGACTTTTTTTTTAATAGTCAAGCTAAACTCAATTGGATTTTGATTTTTTAATTAATTATTTCTTGATTTGCTTCCCCCTAAGTGACATTTTCGTAGAAATAGTTGATACCTCTTCATTGATCTGAAATTTATCTAATGATTCATGAATATTGATGACAAATCAAAAAATTCTATACAATGATTAAAAACTCTCATCTACTTGCCAGCACTTACACGTCCAACATGCTCCATTGTGCCCTAAATCTAAGTAAATGATCGGTACAAATCAAATAACAAGTGTGGAAGTGTACTTATTTTGTATTTCAAATATTACTAAAAGTGAAATCAATTTTATAATATGCTTGATAACTAGTTTTGCAAAAAATTACCACAATAAGAAAGTATTAATTTTAGAACAATTTGATAAATTAAAGAAATTATTGTCATAAATAATTTTTTAAAATAATACTACTTGTACATAAACAGTTACATAATAATTTATAGATGATGTGTTAAAAGAGAGTGGAGAAGTTTTTTTTTTAATTTGGTTGAAGAAATTCTGATCCAATCATGTCTCATTGCATCATGTGTATGCAAACCATTATATAAACTTATTATATACATATATAATGCAACCGATTTTTTTTACATCAAATCAGATTGTAAAGTTTGTCTTTTGTTATGGCAGTACTAATAATGATGTAAAAAGGAAAAAAGAAATAAAGAAAAAAATGGAGATATTGAATCGTGGATAAAACTAATTTATCAGAAGAATTTGACAGAAAATTTGACATAAAATTATGTTAGAGTAGATGATTGGATTAAAAAACTGATTGTATTTTAAACTGTCCAATACTAAAATTTCACGTGGTATTATGTCAAACTTTATATTAAACTTAACGTTCATGTAGCATGATTGTTGAATCGTTTCAGCTATGTTGTAAAATGTTAAATTAATACTCCAAGCTTAATGAGATCAATTCAAACTTATAAAATATATAAATTGATCACGTTTGATTACACTCAAAGGTAAATCAAACAAATCTTTAAGTAAATTTGTATCTTTCAATATATTTGGATAGTTTAATTTTTCTATACTTACAAGGTACACCAAGCAAAAATAATTTTCAGATAAATAAATTATTTTCTTTAAAGTTCACTTATTTAATCAAAATAAATGTATTTCTATCCTTTTTTCGAGTTAATATCAGAGACCTTCTTGAGGTATCTGACTATTACATGCACATTTCATAAGGTTTGTTTACTATAATAGATTTCCCCTAACAGTCCAAAGCAATTTTTTTATTTTTCATATTACCCTTCTAATTTAATCCTCTTCTTCTTCCGGTCTTTTTTTTTTTTTTTTTTTCGTTTCTTAAAAGAAATATTGTTATAGATTAATGAATTTGGTCCGATCGCAGACTAAGGAAAGTTTTCTTTTTGTTATTATTTTATTTTCTTAATTTAATTGATTTTTGTATTCATAAATTTATGTTAAGTGTAATTTAATTTTGATTAATTTTTTAAAATTAAATAGCAATCTTAGGACATGTTTAGTTTGTGTTTCAGATTTGAGTTCATTTTCAATTTTTTGTTTTTAGAGTCTGTTTTGATATTGATAAAAATAAGTTTGATTTATCATTTTGAAAAACTATTTCTCAAAGCAGAAAATTATAAAAATACATTCGAATTTAAATTTTGAAAAAATTGTTTGATGATATTTTATTCCATTAAATTTGATTTATCTTAATAGATTATTTAATAATATATACATTTTAAAGTTGATAAAATTTTCAATTTATTTTCCCATTGAATTTAAATAAAAATAAAAATAAAAATAAAATAAAAATAATATATATATATATATATATATATATATATATATATATATATATATATATATACAGAAATGATCTAATGAGCACCGGTGCTCATCTTATCCTAAACACCGATGAGTTGACACATTAATTCATTGGTGGATAAAGATTTTGTGAGTTCCAATCCACCAATGAATTAATGTGCCAACTCATTGGTGCTTAGGATAAGATGAGCACCGGTGCTCATTAGATCATTTCTGTATATATATATATATATATATATATATTTTTTAAAGTATTTATGTAAATAATCATTAAAAGCCTGAAGTAAGTTTTTACAGTTTTTATTTTTCTAGAAATTTTTTTCAGAATTTTATTTTATACTCTTTTTGTTTCCCAATTTTTTTTACTTTTTTATTTTTAGAATATATCAATTTTTATTTTTTAGAATTTTTAAAGTTTCAAAAATTGAATTTTTTAGAATTTTATATTTTATTTTTTTAAAATTTTAATTTTAAACACTTGTTTTCCTTGTATTAAGTGTTTCAGAATTTTTAGTAAAACAACAAAAATGTATTTTGATTTTTATATTATAAATTTAACCTTGTTCAAATATATTAAAAAATAATTTTCCAATTCTATAAAAAAAAAAATTTATTTTGTGGAGATGAAAGATTTAAAAAGTATGGCTATAGTGTAATATTTGATGCCTTTATGAAGTTAACTCAATTCTTTTAAGGATATCCAAATTTGCACTTAGTCGGTTCCAGTTTATTGGGAGGAATGCAAAAAAGCCGGTGAAAGATAAATTAATGACACGCCCACTCTACCAATTATTTTTAATGCAATAATATAATTATGAACACGGTTGGTAGTAGTACTAATATATTAATTGACAGGCAAAATGAATTGGCGCGTCTTTTTTTATTTTAATATTTTTGCGACATTTGTATAACAATCATGTGGAAGATTCATGCCTATGTTTGGTGAAAATTAAAATTTAGGCTTTAATTTAAATCAAAGTCAATAATTAATTTTAATCATATGTTTTGTGGCATCCTCAACTTTCAATCAATTTTTTATCAAAATATACTAAAAATCTAATTTTAATTTTTCCCCAAACAGAGGCTATGTCTGCCAAATTTTTCTTTTCATTAACTTGGGAGATGCAAAGTGACGAAATTGTGAAATTTGAAATTAAATGAAGTCCATTGATCTAATTAAGATCTCTCCGAAAGAAGTAAAATATAAAGTAAATATATTTTTTTGTTGGTCAAATTTAAAAATAAAAAAATATGTAATTTAATTTCCAAGTAATTCTTTTTTTTTTTTTGTCAAATTAATTTTGCCTTTCTCGTCAAACAAAGAGTAGTTTTTTATTCCATCGAGATAGGAAAATGACATATGTCAGTTAGTACAATTATTGATATATTCAAAATTTCAAGAAAGACCAAGTCAAAAACAAAGTATTTCTATAAAATCCCTAGTTTTCAAACTTTAAAAAAAAAAAAATCATTTTCTGAGAAAGGAGAGTGAATAAAATGAACTTGAAATCACTACTCATAAATCTATTTTTAACGAACAACTTTCATTAAAATGATTCGTTGCAAAAATCAGACAAAATAAAAAGAAGTATATATTAGTCAACCAAGTTTTGATCATTTGGGGAAGTTGTAGCAAAAGAAGCAAGTAAATGTGCTCTTTTATTAGTATCTCTTGGTGCACGAATCACAATCTACTTCTTTTGACCAAAGCTACACTAGTGCAGTTGGTGCAAACATGTTCAGGCGCTGCATCAGTTGGTAACCTTCAACCCAGATTCTTTCAGCTGGTGAAATTTATCGAGCAAGCAATCGGGAAATTTTGAACATTTTTCATCACTTGAATGGTCAAAGACAAAAACACGCAAATATTGTTTACTTGTAAAAACTCTAGTAATTTATTATTGACGAAATACCCAATTATTTCTTTTGTTCCTTTGGGGACCACTCAAAAATCAGGGATTGATTGATTTATTTAACTGGACATACTATTGACTCAGCTCAGCCTTTGGACGGAGTCTTGGGCAACTTTAAAAAGTCTTTGCGGGGACCAAGTCGTCTCATTTAGTCCTCATCATATTAATAACGTTAAAATATTTGACCGACATAAAATTATTTAGATTTTTCCTTTTTGAATAATTATGAATTTCTTGGTAAAAATTTATGGGCGGCCAACTTCTGATTTCTTGGGTTCGATAGAAGAGTTTCCATTGTTTTGGATCCAGTTGAATGATTTGAGGATACAGTCGCGACAAGCACCACATTCACAAAAAAGAGGAGCATGACGAGACCAACGAATTAATCTTAATTAGGACAGTCAAATTAGTAATATTCAAGGAAGATGAATTTGATATGTTACATTTCGACTTCATTCTTTACTTAAAAATTGAATTTGTGATTAAATTTGATGAGTTGATTAAAGTATACATTGTTGAGTTCGAAAAAGAGGGATAACGGCAAATCATATTGCTTAGAGAATGTCAATGTTAAAGTTTGGAAGATATCTCCAATATGGTACAAAGTCAAATTTATAAGCAAACTAAGCACGACTTTCAAAGCTATATTCAAAGTGCTTGAAATATTTGCTCAAAAAAGTCGAATTTGAGACTATAAATCAAGAACTTAATTAAAATTGAAAAAAAAATAAAAAATGTTTTTCAAGTTTTAACTTCAAAATTTTAAAATTCTTCCATTCCTTCACATATTGACATCCAAAATTACACAATCAAAACGTATTTCATTAAACTGAGGTAGAAGTAGTTGATGTATTGTAATTATTCTTTGATTGGGATCTTGAATATTATTGTTAATGATGCTTACAATCTAATTTGTAGAAAAAAATGACACATAGAACAAGAGATTCATTTTGGAGGAGAAATGAAAAGAAACAAATAAAAACATTTAAGGTCAATTCCATCATCCAAACTTATTCGACGAGTCTAAACTTTTTCTCTTTATTTAATTTTACATTTTGGGCTTTACCTACAATGATGATAATGTAGTATTAACTTTGGGAGTGGAGAATCTAGATTTTCTTGTAATTTAATCAGCATGATTGGATTTTGTGTGATTATTCTAGGTTTAATTTTGGGTTAGAAAAAAATTCAAGAAAAGGGGAAAAATAAAAAATCACAACTTTATTATGCATGATTGTGTGAACATAACTTGAATAATGCGATTCATATCCAATGTGATAATATATAAATCAATTTTGAATCGATTCATGATAACTCTCGAATTTCTAAACAATTACAAGAATTCCATTATTTTATACTTTGGCTTTTGAATAAATTGAGCATGAATTTATTTTTTATTGTACTTATAGATAACTTTGAAACTAGTTGGGTACATTAATTATTTTAGAATTTTTAAATATATTGTAGTATGAATTTAATACACTGATTACCCAAATAGTATTGAAACTTGTTGGAAGAAAACTGGTCGCTCATGTGAGTTGACCCGACCCGATTTGTATATGATGATTTTTTGGAGGGATGAGTTAAATTTTGAATTTAAAATTTAACCTCCCATCAACCTCAACCATACATATAACTTCCATTAGACAATAAAAGATATATATGTGAAAAAAATTTTGGGTTCTTTTAAAAGGGCAAAAGTAGATGAGAGTGGAGAAGCGATTTATGAAAATATAACATTTCAAATTGAGTTTTTGGATTGTGGCTATTAAATTCTTTCAATTGTGATCGAGTTTCGACCAATGAGTGAGTAGAAGACGGTGTGAAAAACAAGTAATCAGAAGGCAAGTGATTCAATCTCGTTTTGAGATTTTCAAGTAAGTTTTACAATTTACAATTCGGTTGAAAGCATGCAAGCATGCTTTACATTGGTATCAGAGCCTAAGAATTTTGTTTTCTTGCTTAAATACATGGTGAAAATGGTTTAGAATAATTGAAATGCATAAATTTCGTTTTCTTCCCAAAGCTTCAATGTCATTAATGTTAACTTTTGATATAGTCCATATAAATTCATGAAATTTATATCATATATTCATGATATTATGTAGAACATATCTGAAAAATTTCACCTCGTTTGGATTTATATTTGAGAGAAAAATTGAACCCTAGTTGAGAAAATCAAAACTTCATCGTATGATAACTTCTCGCATGTTAAGTTTCGTGTTGTCTATTTGGCATGGATGGATAGATCTTCTGGAAACCTTTCCAACGGTATAAAGAACATTAATATTGGCTTAGAATCGAAGAAGTTATGGCATTTCAAATTTTTGACAGAAATCTGAAAAAAATTACCCATTGTGAAGATGAATAATGACGATGAACAGTTAAAAAATGTTGCATGGAGGTGTTTGTATTCCAAATGCAATTTGATAAATTGCATGTTGATCCCCGAACTATTTTTTGAATGTTGATTATTCGAAATGCAATTCAAAAAATTTCACGTTGGTCCTAAAACTATTTTTTGAATGTTGATTATTCCAAATGCATTTTGAAAAATTGCATGTTGGTCCCCAAAACTATTTTGGGATGTTGTTTATTCCAATACTAATTTGAAAAGTTGCAAATTGGCCCCTCAAATATTCTTTTTTTTTTATGCAATAAAAACAATTTTCAGATAATCAAATATATATTTTTATTTATTATTGAAATAAATTTATAAAAGACATTAAAAATATTTTTGACTTGATTAAATTCTGAAAATATTTTTATAAAATCAAGAATATTTATTAAGTGGTATTTGACTAGTGAGGGTTATTTTATAAAGAACTCTCATTTTTTTTGTATTAAAAAAGGGAAAAATACTCCGAAAGTTTTTGAAATACCACATTTTATATACGTACATGAGTGGTGTAGATCTTTATTAGGTTATGTGATCCATCATGACTAGTTTTTCAATTTGTGTGCTTGATCAGATAAGACTAGACTGGATTAACGCGCACTTTTAGCATTCTTAGAGGAGAAGCTAGTAAAGCACGGGGTGTAGAACGTGTTGAAAAATTATGTGCTTATCAAAATTATGAAATGGATTCACGACATAACCTACTATAACACAAAATATCTCGAAGAAATGCGTCGAAAAGTGATGCATTTGGGACAGCATCTATGTGATGTGGAGAGTATGTATCATCTAATGAGGACACTTCCTATACATTGACACGATATTGCTATTGAAATTTTGGATAATTCACCACATCTATGATACAGCTATCCAATCAGGATTTTGATTAGGAAACGGAATTTGAAAAATGAAAATTTTGTAATTAATTTTAGATATGTATAGTTAGTTCAAATTGTTGAACTATATGTATGTCAAGTTTTATTTTATTTTTTCATACTTATTAGTTGTTTAAAACGGTTTAATATGATATATATATATATATATATATACAGAAATGATCTAATGAGCACCGGTGCTCATTTTATCATAAGCACCAATGAATTGGTACATTAATTCATTGGTGGATAAAGATTTTGTGAGTTCCAATCCACCCATGAATTAATGTGCCAACTCATTGGTGCTTAGGATAAGATGAGCACCGGTGCTCATTAGATCATTTCTGTATATATGTATATATATATATATATATATATATATATATATATATATATATATATATATATATATATATATGTGTGTGTGTGTGTGTGTGTGTGTGTGTGTGTGTGTGTGTGTGTGTTTTATATTTATCACATATAATCAAAATTTTTTGTTTGTTTTGTACATGATTAATTGTTTAATGTAGTGGGAGTTCTAAAGTTAGAAGAGTTTAAGTAACTCTAACCTAGAACTTATGATTTTGCACTATGAAATTAATTTTTTTGATAATGCAACATTAGGCTAATGGAAGATGATTGTGAACTTAGCAAGCTTTTGACTCCATGTCTAGTGTGAAATTATCATAAAACTGAATTTGTACGAGCGCAAATGATATGTGTGCATAAATGGACATTTATATGATTATCTCTAAAATTTTGGTAGACCATGGCATCTAAGAATATCATAACCAACCTTAATAAGGACGACAAATTGAATGACGAGAACTATAATACTTGGCACCATAAAATTTGGTATGTACTGGAGGAACATGATTACCTTGAGTGTATTAATCACGTGATAGAAGACTCAGGGATAGGTCAAACTGCTTAATAGAGAAGGGATCATGAAACTTACCAAACATGGAAAAAAAAAGATTCCACTGCTCATGCAATTTTAGTAAGTTTCGTAGTGGACAATCTCATTCATGAATGTGAGCAGTTCCCAACTGCTCATGACATTTGGACATATTTGAGAAAGAAATATGGTGGTACTAGAGTGACTGACTCAGACAACTGAGTAAAGTATGATACTTACAAGAAACTTCCTAATCACAACATCACACAGCATGTGAGGATCATGTCTACTATGATTAGGGAGTTGAAGTTGGCTGGTCACATATTCTTTGATAAGCAGCAAGTTCAGGCTTTGATCCGCTCATTTCTTGATAATTAGGAACATCTAAAAGTCAATCTGACTCACAATGATAGCATCAAAACATTTGCTGATGCCGTTCGTCATGTGGAATTAGAGGATGAGCACCTTGGTGAGGCTAAATCTATGGGACATGCTTTTGTGGTTGAATCTAGTTCTAAAAAAGCTTCAGGTTTTAAGCGTAAGAAGAACTGGTTCAAAGGTGAGAAATGGAAGGGAAAAGAAACTAGCAGAGACCTAAAAAGAGCAAACTCAAGCGCAACAAGAATGGTAAATGGTTTGGAAAGAAGAAAGATAAGAGCAAGCTGAAATGCTACAACTGTCAAGTGCTGGGTCACTTTGCTCGAGAATGCCCTAAGCCAAAGAAGTTGGCTCATACAAATTCTTCTTATACTGTTGTTTATGTTTCAAGCATTGTTATGCTAATTGAATCTTATCTTATGTGAATTGTAGACTCAAAAGCGACAGAACATGTAATTAGGGATCAATAAGTGTTTGTGGAGTTCCGTCGATTTTTAGCTGGTACAAAGTGGATATATGTCGGCAATGATGATGGAGTGGAGGTGAAATGGATCGGTATATGCAAGTTATATTTGCGTGGTGGTCGTACTATTCTCCTTCATGATGTTCTGTGTGCACCAGGGATATGAAGAAACTTAATTTCTGTTGTTGTTCTTTTAAGATTAGGTTTTAGTTTGAACTTTTGTGGTTAATTTGTTCGTATAAACAATGATAATGTATTTTATGGATCTGGACATGTAGAATGTGGTTTTGTAGTGTTGGATTGTGATCCAAACACTTATAATTATTATGTTGATCGTTATTTTTCTATGAACATATCTTCTTCTTCATCTTTTAAAGATTTGAATATTGATACATTTGTATGACATGCTAGATTAGGACATATTGGGTAAGAGAGAATGAATAAGTTAGCTAAAGAAGGCTTGCTAAGTTCAATCTCTAAGGTTTCGTTGCCTACTTGTGAATATTGCCTAATTGGAAAAACAACACGAAAACCATTCGAAAAAGCCTTAAGAGCCGAATTTCCATTGGTGTTAGTCAATTCAGATATATGTGGCCCTATGAATGGGAGGGCAAGACATGGAGCTTCTTATTTCATTATTTTTATAGATGATTTCATGTTGTATAGTTATGTCTATTTGATTTCTCATAAGCCTGAGGCATTAGAATTCTTTAGATGATATTTAAATGTGGTAGAAAATCAAATAGATAGAAAGGGTGAAAGCCTTAAGAACGGATTAAGGGCGTGAATATTTGTCTAAAGAGTTTAAAGAACTATGTAACGATAAGGGAATCATTATACATTTATCTATTCCCAATACACCTCAACAAAATGGTGTTGCTAAGAGGAGAAAAAAAAAACGTTGCTAGAAATGGTGAGGTCCGTGATGGCGTAAGGTAACTTACCTATTTCCATTTGAGGAGATGCTTTGTTAACTGCGACCTGTATTCTGAATAGAGTTCCCTCTACATATGATATAATCCGGGATTGGCAATTACTTGGTCGAGTTTTGGAGTACAAATTGAAGAAATTGACAAGCCAAGAATTTCGTGAAGGGCTCAGGAGTCCAAATGAGTTGAATTCAAGGTTTGGAAGATATTTGGAAAGAAAACGAGTGGCGTGGATTAAAATGGGCATAAATTTCAGACCGGGTGTCGGATTTTCGCCCATGAGTACATTCCGAAATCATCACGAAATTCTGCACAAGTCTACATGGGCGTATTATACTTTTAGGTTTTCGATCACATAGAAACATGGCATAAAGTTGGACGCGGATTTGACAATTTTTGGCAATTTCTTAATTTAATTAGAATCCCATATTTTGAGCATCTTTTACCATATTAGAGTTATATTTTCGTGCATTTAGGGTTTTTTTGAGGTTTCATATAAATGGGATCTTTATTTCATTGTAAAATTAAGACTTTTGATAATGAATTTACAAGATTTTTCTCACCCTTGGTTCTTGAATGAACTACCGAACTTATCAAATATATTTTTATATTATCAAAGGATTAAACACCCTTTATGGCGTTCGCAAAATCATGGTTCTTGTTTCCGCACATCAATGGGTTTAAGGTTTAATATACCTTAGGTTCTTGATTCGTAAGACTCGAGTCAGAGTTCTATCGTCTACAACCTGAATTTGGACTTTCCCGACGTTTCAGACTAATTCGGCGACTTCCACGCTGATCCTGTTTCTGGGTTTGCGTCATTTGGTATCAGAACTTGGGCTCTAAATTCAGGTTCTATCTTTTCTTTCTTTTGAGTATTTTGTTTTTGTTTTTCGTGTCCCTTGTAATTTTTGAGTCTTTGATCAGAAAATTTCAAAAAAAAAAAAGAGTCAAAAGTTTTTTTTCTTGACTAATCTAGCATCCAAATCAACTCCCGTTTCTTTTATCAGTTTCGTAGTTGACTTTCGAGTTCCCAAAAAAATTTTTTTATACTGTTCACAGGAAGGGGGGGTACTGTTCACATTGTTCTGTTTAAAAAAAAACTTGTTTTTGACGTATTTGGAAGTTGTCACTATCCTATTATCTATCCCAAATCCAAAATTTGTTTGTGTTCATTTCAATCCAAAAATTCAAGAAACACTTTCTTGAATTAAAAGAATTCCCATTCGAAATTTCATCCAATGCAATTCTTTTCTTGAGTTTCTTGATTACACCTACGTAAAAGGATGGGTGGTGATTGGGGGCACATTTTTCAAATTCGGTGTTTTGTGAATAGTATAATTTACAGTATGGCTATTGATAAGGAGTACATGTCAAATTTGGCTAGTATCACGATGGTGGAAAAATTGGAATTACCTTTACAACAACACCTTAGGCCTTATAGGATTTCTTGATTGAAAGAGTGTAGAAAGGTATATGTGACCAAGCAGGTTCTAGTAAATGTCATCATTGGGAGATATAGTGATAAAGTTTGGTGTGATGTAGTGCCATTAAAATCTTTTCATATCTTGTTTGGGAGACCTTGGAGGCATGAGAGGAATGCTATTTATGATCAGGGGAGGAACATGTATAGGTTTCTTCAGGACAAGAAAAAATCACTCTGGCTAGTTTGACACTAGAATAGTCCTTTACAAACCATTGGAAAGTGACAGGTGTGTAGAGCGGAAAACGCAAGAGAATGAGATGATCACACCGCAAGAGAACACCAAAGTTGAATTACAGGAGAAGTTCGGAAATAGGAAAGTTGAGATGGAGGATGGTGAATTGAAAAATGCAGTTGATTTTGGAGAGAGTAAACCAATTAATGAGCCAGAGCACGAGCAGACTGATACTAAAATTGTAGAGATGATTCAACAAGAGAGTGGGCAAAAAATGGCAAAAAGTGTTGAGCAAGTGGTTGAAAATATTGTGGGAAATGAAGAGCAAAGTTCCACTGTTAAGCATGATATGGTGGGCATTATGAGTACGAGAACCCATATCTCATTGATGGGGAAGTTGACAAATTCAACTATGTTTTGCTTAATTTTTTCTTTCAGGTTGATCATTGTATGTGGGAGTTCATATAACATCCATGGGTGATTGCGTTTGTGCTGCAATACATCCATACCTACAAAATGGATGGGTAACATGTATTGATTCTATGCCACGGAAGGAAAAATTTTCCATTTGATTCAGGTGGTGCAGTGATGAGTTGGGTAGCAGGCTGGTTATCCCATAAGCGATCACAAGACACAGATTCGAGGACGAATCCTTTCAAAGAGAGAAGGGATGATATGATCCGGGGATAGATAATTACTTGGTCGAGTTTTGGAGTCCAAATTGAAGAAGTTGACAAGTCAAGGTTCAAGTTTCGTGAAAGGCTCGAGAGCCGAAACGAGTTGGATTTAAGGTTTTGAAGATATTTGGAAAGAAAATGAGTGGCGTGGATTAAAATGGGCATAACTTTCAGATCGGGTGTCAGATTTTTTCCCATAAGTACATTCCGGAATCGTCACAAAATTATGCACAAGTGACCGCATGGTACTTTTGGATTCTCAGTCGCACAAAAACATGGCGTAAAGTTGGACGCGGATTTGGCAATTTTTGGTATCCTAGTTTAATTAGAATTCCATATTTTTAGCATCTTTTACAATATTAGAATTATATTTTCGTGCAATTAGGGTTTTTTTAGGTTTCATATAAATATGATCTTTATTCCATTGTAAGATTAAGACTTTTGATAATGAATTAACAAGATTTATCTCTCCTTTGGTTCTTGAATGAACTACCGAACTTATCAAATATATATTTATATTTGTAGCGTTCAATCCTTAGAACTTATCAAAGGATTAGGCACCCTTTGTAGCGTTCGCAAAATCATGATCCTTGTTTCCTCACATCAACAGGTCTAGGGTTAATGACGCGAACTCGGCTATGGGATTAGCGTGGAAATCATGGAATTAATTGAAAACGTCGAGAAAGACCAAATTCAGGTTGTAGACGATAGAATTTCGACCCGCAAATTATTGAACCAGACAACCAAACAAAAACAAAGTTTAAATGACCTCTTAATTACAAAACTAATGAACCTCAATTTGTGAACGCTACAAAGGGTGCCTAATCCTTTGATAAGATCTAAGGGTCGAACGTCACAAATATAACAATATTTGATAAGTTCGGTACATATTCAATCAAGAACAAAAAGAGAGAAATCTCATTTAATTCATAATGTCAAAAAGGTCTTAGTTTTACAATGAAATAAATCTCCTATTTATACTAATATTAGAAACCCTAATAAAACGTAATTAGGTCATAAAATGTTGTCAAAGTTGGAAATAAAATAGAATCCTAGACTAACAAGGAAATTTCGCGAAAATAGGAAAATTTCACCAACTTGTTCTCTGAAAGTTTTTGTGCGATCGTAAGTCGAAAAGTACTATGAGCCTGCCTAGCCTTGTGTAGAATTTTGTGCCATTTCTAGAATGAACTCATGGGCGAAAATCCGACAACCGAGCTGAAAGTTATACCCGTTTTCTTTCCAAATATCTTTCAAACCTTGAATCAAACTCGTTTCGGCTTCCGAGCCCTTCACGAAACTTGAACCTTGGCTTGTCAACTTCTTCAATTTGGACTCCAAAACTCGACCAAGTAATTGCCTATCCCGGATCATATAGGCAATTACTTGGTTGAGTTTTGGAGTCCAAATTGAATAAGTTGATTAATTCAATTAATTCCTATCCTGGATCATATTGGCGTTTTTAATTAATTTTGCGATTTCCACGCTGATCCCATATCCGAGTTCGTGTCATTTGGTATCAGATGGTTCGTTATTGGGAGCCTGATACCAAATGATGCGAACATGGGAACGAGATTAGCGTGGAAATCGCGAAATTAGTCTAAAACGCCGGGAAAGCCCAAATTCAAATTGTAGACGATAGAATCCTAACCCGAGCCTCATGAACCAAGAACCTAAGGTATATTAAACCCTAGACCCATTGATGTATGGAAACAAGAACCATGATTTTGCAAACGCCACAAAGGGTGCTTAATCATTTGATAAGTTCTAAGGATTGAACGCCACAAATATAAAAATATATTTGATAAGTTCGGTAGTTCATTCAAGAACCAAGGGAGAGAAAAATCTTGTTAATTCATTATCAAGAGTCTTAATCTTACAATGAAATAAAGATCATATTTATATGAAACCTAAAAAACCCTAAATGCACGAAAATATAATTTTAAAATTGTTAAAGATGCTAAAAATATGGAATTCTAATTAAACTAGGAAGCTGGCAAAAATTGCCAAATCCACGACCAACTTTATGCCATGTTTATGTGCAACAAAAAACCTAAAAGTACCATGCTCTCATGTAGACTTGTGTAGATTTTCGTGACGATTTCGGAATGTACTCATGGGCGAAAATCCGACATCCGATATGAAAGTTATGCCCATTTTAATCCACACCACTCGTTTTCTTTCCAAATATCTTCCAAACCTTGAATCCAATTCGTTTCTGCTCCCGAGCCCTTCACGAAACTTGAACCTTAGTTTGTCAACTTCTTCAATTGGGACTCCAAAACTCAACCAAGTAATTGCCTATCCCGGATCATATCAAAATCGGTACCTACTACACCATATCAACTTTGGACCGATAGATCCCCTGATTTGAGTTCTCTTAGATCCCGGGGATCAGTTGCCTATATCCATGATTCCTCAAGTAAGTTTGAAAAATTAGGTCCGCGATGCAAGAAGTGTATCTTTATAAGATACTTAGACCAGTCCGAAGGATATGTGTTTATAGGTGAGACTATAATTGAGATAGAATCACGCGATGTGATGTTTCTTGAGAGTGATTTCCTAGTAAGAGAGAAATTAAAAAGAGAGTAGATAATAGAGTTGTACTTATAGATCAACTGTGGTGCAAGAGAAAGCATTACCACCTGTTGATCGAAGTGAGAGCAATTTATCTCCAACTCCAAGTGACAAGGTCACATATGAGCTTTCACTTTGTAATAGTACTAGAAAAGTATGCCAAAATGTCATTTCGAGATTGAAGGGAAAGTTTTCCTAGTAACTCCAGAAGATGATGAAGAGCCAAAATCATTACAAGAAGCTCTTACATTCCGTGAAAAGGAAAAATGGAAGAACGCAATGGAAGAAGAGATGGAGTCTAAGAAATTGAATCAAGTCTGGGACTTGGTTGATCTTCCATCTAGTCGAAAAGCCATTGGAAACAAATGGGTTCTCAAAATAAAGCGAAGAGATAATGGGACTATAGAGAGGTATAAAGTTCGCTTGGTGGTAAAAGGTTATACTCAACAGGAGGGTATATATTATGAAGAGATCTCTTCACTAGTAGTGAGATTTACTTTAATTTGTATGCTCTTAGATATCGTGTCATGTTTAGATATAGAATTACATCAAATGGATCTGAAGACTGCCTTTCTCAATGGATAATTAGATGAAGAAATTTACATGCAACAACCAATATGTTTTATTAAAATTGACTAAGAGAATAAAGTTTATAAATTAAATAGATCAATCTTTGACCTAAAGCAGTCTTCTAGACTACTGCACTTGAGATTTGACAAAGCAGTTATCTTATATAATTTTGTCATGATAGAAGAAATCTGCTTTATATATTTGAAAAAGTCCAATGAGAAATTTGTAATTCTATCTCTCTACGTAGATGATATTGATAAGTGCATTTTATACACTTATCTGGGCTCCAAATTATGACATTTTGTGGTTCTTTTAATGAGATTATAACCTAATTTATGATATCATGTGTTATTAAGTGAAACTCGATGGATGATGAAAAATTGGAGAAAAGAATGCAAAATTGGCGAAAAAGAAGCAAGATCCAAAGTTTGGGGACTGAAGTGCAAATACTCAAAAGTTGTGTAGAACCTCACGATAAAGATTCGAGAGTACTAGAAGTCAATTGGATAAAGGAAGACGTCAAAAAGATAAAATATCGTCAAAATATGATCACACATCAATTTAGGATTGAAAGAGTTATGCATCAGTTTTTAGACTCATATTGTGATCCATATTTGACATAGTAAACAATCTAATTTGAAGACGATTTCTGAAAAACAATTTTAATCATTTGAGTTAGCTTTCCAATGCATCTTGAATTACCTCAATCGAATATCGAGAGAGAAAGTTATGACAAAAATACTGAAAAAGACGCAGAATTTGGAACAAAGACACAGCGCCCGGGCCCTACAACCTAGGGTCGGGGATCTATTTTACCCAGAAAAATCAGATTTGTAACGCCCAAGCACTGTCTAATTTTTGATGCGGTGCCTAGATGCTGAATCCTAGCGCTTAGGCGCTATGCCGCACAAGTTAGGATTTTACTTTTTGGACCGCGAGAAGTCCATAAAAAGACTCCAAATTGACCAAGAACGTGTAAAGAACTATAAATAGACCAAAGAAGACACAAATTAGTGGTTCCCACACATTGAAAAGAGGGTTCCACACTTTGTAAAATTGAGAGAAAAACACAAGATCGAAGATGAATTCGAGAGAAGAAATACATCAAGAGTTCGAGTTCAAATTAAGGATTGGAAGCGGAAGAAGATCTTGGTGCAAGAGCTGATTCTTTTCCATTTTTTTATCAATTAAATCCGGTAATGTATTCGAATATGTTTATTTATTTCATTTTTTATCATGTTTAGCTAAATTCTTCATTAGGGCAAACAATGTAATCTATTGACACCCTTAGTTCTTTAACTCAAGAATTCTGTGTTTTATTCTTCCATGTGTTGATTTTATTATGATTGCAATGCATTGAATTACTTGATCAATAATTTGATGATCCATTGAGTTTCTTATGAATCGAGAGGTGAGTTTGAGACCTAAAACGTGTAATAAAATTCGGTAACGAAGTATAATGTGTAGAGATACCTATACCTGGTACTGCGGTCGTTATATGAATTCCTAGTGCCATAATTCGTTTAACTAAGAGTAATTTGCATAGAGATATGAAATTAAATTAGTTAAATAGGCTCAATGAGAACTCGAGAGTGGTAAATTGAATAACGTAGGAGAATTCGACCGAACACTACATTAGGCTAGAATCTTGAATTGGGAACTAAGGTGATCATTATATGAGTTGTTTTGCCATAATATATCTTATATACATGAATCTTTGGTCCATTTGCGTTTGTTATTTTATCATAATTTTCATTTGTTTTAGGCATTTAGTTTATTTTAGAAAATCAATATTCACAACTATTGTTATTTTTTATTTGTCTTTTATCAAATAGGAGTTGGCAAACGTAGGTTAAGACTAAAGTATAGCTCTTGTGGGAACAATAATTCGGACTCAAAGGTCCACCATATTACTTGTTACGATATCTTGCACTTGCGATGTAAAAAACGCAACAAGTTTTTGGCGCCTTTGCCGGAGACTATTTACTTTTAGTCTTAATTTAATTGTTATTTGATTTGATTTGTTTTTTTTCTTTAATTTCCTTTTTTATATCATTTAACTCACCCCCTACGGTTTTAATCTATCTTATGTTGGTATTCTCTTTTTGTACTTTTCAGATATTTAAGCATGATTCTGACATTTGCAAAGTAATAAAAAAGTTGCAATGACAAATCTCTACATGAATTGTGAAGATATGCTTGGAAGTTATCCAATTTGAGAAAATTGTTACACGATGCATTGTACTGGGAAATGGTTGTTCTCTTACAGTAGTTTACACACGCCGAAACTTCTGAGATTTCGAAAATATTTGACGTGTAGAAAACAAGCGATTGAAAAATTTGATGAAGAATACATGCTCGTGGGAGATTTTGTACCTGACGAGTAGGATGAAGACATCAAGCTTGTGGGAGTTGGTCCTCCCTTATTGAACGAGAAGGTAATTGCAAAGTACTTTAAAGAACTTACCAAATTGGATGAAAACGATATGCTTATGGGAAACTTCATGTAGCGGGACGGATTTCAACAATGGAGGTACAATCCACTTCAAGGGACTTCTCATTGCCCGTGGATTTAGATTGCGGACCTAATACTCCACCGAATGTGAGTTCAACAATTAAAGAAGAGTAAGAAACGAGTGAAAATTTAATCACAACGAAGCTAAACGAGGATTTGGCAATCAATAAGGAGGAAATCAACTCACATTTTCCCACTTTATTGATTGTCCAAAAATTGATTTTGTGATTGGTTCTGACGAGGAGATTGAAATCTACATAGTTGAAATTGAGTCCGATGGACTAGATAAGTCCTATTATCTTGAAAAGGGCAAGAAAGATGTGTGGAGATCAAATGAAAAGTGGATCAAAGTCAAAAGAAAAAAAATGGACAAGACATCAAAAGCCTTCTTTACGCCCGTGATCAGCCGTCGTAGAGTCGAATTAAAGACTATAAAAAAAGGCTTTTTGGGAGGCAACCTAAGCTTTCTTTTTATTTATTTTGTATTTTGAGTTTTAGGATAGTTTAGTTTAGTTTATTTTAAATTTATTTGGGACTCATCCACCCGACCTGTTTCCCCTTAGGTCTTTGATAAGTTAGTTGGGTTATTAGATGTTAGCGCTAAGTAAAATATGTTCCAGTTATTTGATCTTAATGCCTTATTTATTTTTCAGGAACATGACGTCGCGGAACATTTAAACCAACATTGACGAAAGAGCCAACTGAGTAATACGAAAGCTAGCCATGTAATTATAAGCTATATTAGGCGAGTCTTTTCTTCACATTCTTCCCCACCTCTTTATATACCGATTTAGGATTAAAAACATTGAAAACAATGTCTAGTTTATGTTTGGGGGTGGAAAACATGAATTTTCAACTTTATTTTTTTTTTGTGTTTTGTGTACTTTAATATTAAAAAAAAAATTGAAAAATTTTAAAAATATTTTCTTTTTGTGTGTTTGTGTGAGTTAGTTGGCTTGATTGGCAATGATGAATATATTGAATTATAAATTGATATATGAATGGTGAATATGTTGCATGCTTATATTAATTTTTGTTTTTCCATGTGAAATTTGATATATATTGAGCACATAATTAAGTTAAGCATTATATAGAAATAAGATGATTTCATAATTGGATATGTTGAAATAGTGGACCACAGATACTAAACCCAAAACCACTATATTCTACATTTTTGGATAAAATTTAGAATAGTTTGGGGGGATTTCACAGTTGTAGGGAGATATTGAGATAAATAGGGATTTCATGTGTAAATTAAAAATCTTGTGTGGATTGTCTAAGGTCAATAGGATGCAATTTGGTGAAAATCTTAAATTAAAGGTTGGTTTACTTGGATAAGTGTTTAACGAGGGATATTATACTAATTAAGGCATAAAAAATATTTTATTTGAAAATTTTTCTTCGTAACATTTATGACTCAAGCAATTAAGTTTGCAAAGGTCTTTAAAACCTGGTGCCCTATGGTCATCTGACTTGGGAGTCATCGGCCGAAAGCTTGTTACATGGGTCATTTAGAAAATTTAAGGATAGAATGTCTCAAATAAAGAAAAAACGGTTGAAATAAAAAAAAAAAAGATTGAGAAAAAAAGAATCGGAAAAAGTAGGTGCATGAAACAGAAGACGCACCAAATACCTTGGTTATGTCTCAAACACTTATTTAGAAAAACTTGACTTTTGATAAGTGATTATTAGCCTAATTAAATCCTAAAGATTGAAGCAATTAAATTTAATAGAGAATCATTGTTTATTGACATATTGACTTGCAATTAGTGAGATTTACTTAAACTAGAGATGTGAGAATAATATAAAATTCAACCTTGGTTCACACACTTGAAAAGAGTGGAAAGAATAAGTTTGGGTGTGTGTGAATCTAACGAGCGACGAAAGAACATATTTAACTATTAAGGGTCGGGAATTGAAACAACTTATAAATTCATAATGCTATTCTTAATTCTTCACACACACACGTCAATTTTTCATTGGAAAAGTAAATTTTAATTTATGCAGTGTGATTTTGAAGCTGTGTATAAAATTGATATTATGATTTCAATTTTGAGATAAAAAGTCAGGTTAGCTAATTTTGCATTACTTGATTGATTGGCCACCAATTGAGTAATTAGCATTGCATATTCGTTGTTTATTAAGTTAGGTTACAATTTTGTTTGAGGACAAACAAATGCTTAAGTTTGGAGGTGTTTGATAAGTGCATTTTATACACTTATTCGGGCTCCAAATTATGACATTTTGAGGTTCTTTTAATGAGATTATAACCTAATTTATGATATAATGTGTTATTAGATGAAACTCGATGGATGATGAAGAATTGGAGAAAAAAATGCAAAATTTGCGAAAAAGAGGCAAGATCCAAAGTTTGGGGACGGAAGTGCAAATACTCAAAAGTTGTGTAGAACCTCACGATGAAGATTGAAGAGTACTAGGAGTAATTGGATAAAGGAAGACGTCAAGAGTACTAGAGAAAGTTATGACAAAAATACTGAAAAAGGCGTATAATTCGAAAAAACGACACAGCGTCCGGGCGCTACAACCTAGCACCCGAGCGCTATTTTACCCAGAAAAATCAGATTTGCAACGCCCAGGCGCTGCCTTGATTATTGACGCGGCGCTGAATCCTAGTGCGTAGGCGCTATGCCGCACAAGTTAGGATTTTACTTTTTGGGCCGCAAGAAGTCCATAAAAAGACTTCAAATTGACCAAGAACGTGTAAAGAACTATAAACAGACCAAAGAAGACACAAATTAGGGGTTCCCACACATTGAAAAGAGGGTTCCACACTTTGTAAAATTGAGAGAAAAAGACAAGATCGAAGAGGAATTCGCGAGAAGAAATACATCAAGGATTCAAGTTCAAATTAAGGATTGGAAGCGAAAGAAGATCTTGGTGCAAGAGTTGATTCTTTTCCATTTTTTATCAATTAAATCGGATGATGTAATCAAATATGTTTATTTATTTCATCTTTTTCATCATGTTTAGCTAAATTCCTCATTATGGCTAACAATGTAATCTATTGACACCTTTAGTTTTTTAATTCAAGAATTCTGTATTTTATTCTTCTATGTGTTGACTTTATTATGATTGCAATGCATTGAATTACTTGATCAATAATTTATGATCCATTAAGTTTCTTATGAACCGATAGGTGAGTTTGAGACTTAGAACGTGTAATAAACTTCGGTAACGAAGTATAACGTGTAGAGATACCTGTACCTAGTAATGCGATCGTTATATGAATTCTTAGTGCCATAAGTTGTTTAACTAAGGGTAATTTGCATAGAGATATATAATTGAAATAGTTAAATAGGCTCAATGAGAACTCGAGATGGGTAAATTGAATACCGTAGAAGAATTCGACCGAACACTACATTAGGCTAGAATCTTGAATTGGGAACTAAGGTGATCATTAGATGAAGTTGTTTTGCCCTATTATATCTTACATACATGAATCTTTGATCCATTAGTGTTTGTTATTTCATCATAATTTTCATTTGTTTTAGGCATTTAGTTCATTTTAGAAAATCAATATTCACAACTATCACAATTCTTTATTTGTTTGTCTTTTATCAAATAGAAGTTAGCAAAAGTAGGTTAAGACTAAAATATAGTTCTCGTGGGAACTATAATCCGGACTTAAAGGTCCACTATATTACTTGTTATGATATCGTGCACTTGCGATGTAAAAAAGGCAATAGATATCTTATTAGTTGGGAATGATAAGGAGTATATTAAAACCATTAAGAAATGGTTGTCTTTAAATCTTGAAACGAAGGACATGGATGAAGCAGATTACATATTAGGTGTTAAAATTCACACAGATCGTTCGAAGAGGTTTCTTGCTTTGTCACAAGAGCCATCTATAAAGAAAATTCTTGAACGTTTTAAAATGGAGAATTGCAATCCTATTGACACTCCTGCATTGAAAGGTGAAAGTTTAAGCCTTTGTATGTGTCCTAAAACTCTTGAGGAAAAATAAGAAATGTCTAGAGTTCCATACTCTAGTGCGGTTGGGAGTTCGATTTACGCTATGATGTGTACTCGCCCCGACATTTGTTATGCTGTAGGTCTGGTCAGCAGGTATCAATCTAATCCCGGAATAGAGCATTGGAAAGCTGTTAAGAGGATATTGAGATACCTGATGAGTACTGCTAATTACTCTTTATGTTATAAAGGGAATGATTTGTGCTTAAAATGATACACTGATGCTGATTGGGGTGGAGACTTAGATGAGCAGCAAATCAACTTCGGGATATGCATTCTTGCTCAATAATGATGCCATCTCTTGGAGTAACAAGAAGACTTCTATTGGAATCCACATACAGTAGAAAATGAAATATATCTTTAGTTTATATATAACTATAGACATACATTTCCTTGTCTACAATGGAAGCAGAATTCGTAGCATGTGCTTTAGTAGTAGAGGAAGCTGATTGGTTAAGGAGATTCTTACAGCATCTAAAAGTCCTTAGTGGTGATGTAGGGCCTATATTGATTTATGGTGATAGTCGGCAGCTATTGCATATGCAAAGGATCCCAAGTATCATAACAGAACCAAACACATTGATACAAAATATAATTTTGTAAGAGACATCATAGAAACAATGAAATGAGTATGCAGTATATTTCTACGCACCAAATGGTAGCTAATCCATTTACAAAACATATCCCTAGAGATGTTTTATGACTCATGTTATATATTGCGTAGAATTTGAATTATGTACTTTATAAACTTTTCATATAAGTCCATTAATGAACAATATTTGAGTTCATATGTTAAGAGTAATCTTCTGTCGTGATTTTTAGATTACTATTTAATATACACATATAAAGTATGTCAAACAGGTTGAGATTAGTCCACTCACATGAACAATAGCCTCAGACACTTTGAGGTGTGTTGAAATGAGATACATTGATCATATTGTGTACATGATTAGTTGCTTTGATCTCATAACAAGATGAGATTACAAGAAGTAATCGGTATAATTTTTTTTTTTATCCATAAAACCCATTCTATAGTCAAATCGAGTTCTCGATTGGAATTGTATAGATGAACCTTATAAAGAGAACTCATGTTAGATATCGATGAATATTTGAGCTATGATCTGTACGGTGTATTTTATTTATAAGATTAGACATACTCCCTAAGAAAGGGAGAAAACATCGTAACACGTGTTTCATAGCACGTGTGCTTTAACGACCAATGAGAAATGAAAGAATTGATTCATGCTTCTTCATTGTGTGAGTCGCCGATGCATTTATGACCTTATGACTTTTAACTGTTTATCGAAATTTTATTTCGATGTTATTACTTTAGTATGTTGCCAATAACTATGGTTGATTCGGTTTGATATAACATGTCTAGGAAAGCAGTTGATTTGAAATTAAGGGATTCAAGTCGGAAAGAAAGACTATTTGTCTAACACCTTAGCTTGTATTCACCGATCGGACAATTATGTTAAATATTTGAGTTCCGAGACACATTTATGAATACAATATATATGAGAAAGTTGAGTATATTCTTTTGTTTATTGAGGGATTAGAAATATTTGAACTGGTGTTACAAAATATGTGGGGATGTAGAGAGAAAATATATTTCCTCTTGTAGAGCTGCTATATATTCCTAACATGTGTATAGTGTTGTGTGCTCTTAACTTAACTCGTTGGTCACACGATCCATTTACCTGTATGAACTTGGGGAGATGTTGAGATAAATATAATTGAGATTATATTAGAATTAGGTCAAACACACCATGTGCGAGTGAGAGATGTTGGAAGAAAACGGGTCACCCATGTTGATTGACCTGACCCGATTTGTATAGGATATTTTTTGGAGGGAGGAGTTAAATTTTGAGTTTAAAATTTAACCTCCCACCGCCCTCAACCATATAATAAAAGATATATGTGTGAAAAAAAATTCGTGTTCCTTCAAAAGGGTAAAAAGTAGATGAGAGTAGATGCTTGATTTATTGAAATATAACATCTCAAATTGGGTTTTTGGATTGTGGCTATCAAATTCCTTCCACTGTGATCGAGTTTTTGACCAAGGAGTGAGTAGAAGATGGTGTGGAAAGCAAGCAATCAAAACGCAAGTGGTTCAACCTCGTTTTTAGATTTTCAAGTAAGTTTTACAATTTAAAATTCAGTTAAAAGTATGCAAGTATG
Source organism: Fraxinus americana (assembly GCA_035079005.1). Taxonomy (NCBI): domain Eukaryota; kingdom Viridiplantae; phylum Streptophyta; class Magnoliopsida; order Lamiales; family Oleaceae; genus Fraxinus; species Fraxinus americana. Next base: position 14,368,186 of record CM068715.1, on the reverse strand, counting down.
TTTTACAAATCCCGTTTAGAATAAATTTATGGATGATTAAATCCATCCAAAATAAGAGCATAACGACTCTACTACTCAACTTATCGTTGGTCTAGAAAATGAAATACATTGCACTAGCCATGGGATGTAGGAAAAAGATATTTACATTGTAGTTTGAAGCTAGTTTTGAGTAATTTGACCATATTCATCACCAATGTTTAGCAAATAATCTATTAGAGAAGAAGACCGCCTATAATGTGACTAAAAACTACATTTAAAAACTATAAAGATCTTAAAAAAAGAAGAGACAAAATGAAAATAAAAAATTTGAAACACACCAAAGTGTGTGCATGCTAAAAAAGCAATTATAAGTACTGTTTTTGTTCGGCTTGTCTGGTACATCGATTAGGGATTTGGGGAGTAGTTGAGTTGATGATGAAATTAAGCCTGATATCACTTCTTTAGTTTACTTTTTGGGAGAAATGAAAAATCAAGAGAGCAACAAGTGATAATAGACTATATATTGACATACATGGGATTTGATATTATTTGGGGAAAAAACCTTGAAAATTAAAGTACATGATTCAAGTATTTGTGGAATTGAGAATATTTTGACTTCGTCTTTCTTTCTTTCTTTCATTCTTTATTATTTTTTTTTTTGAATAATTATGAATTTCTTGGTAAAAATTTATAGGAAGCTACCTTCTTACCATCATGAAAAAGACGGAGACAATTTCTGGGCATACATGTATTCATTTATGAGGTTCAATAGAAGAGTTTCCATTGTTTTGTATGTGGTTGGATATGTAACGTCCCCCTTTTGCATGTGGTATTCTGTGAATTTTGAGGATGGTGGTGGTCGATGGGTGAGGATGCTGCCACATTGTTGGAAAGAGGAATGGCTCGAAATCAGTTTTTTCACAAAAAAATGATGCAATACAGTCGGATTTGTAGTGTCCTTTGTTTGCTTGTGGTATTATGCCCTTTTTGGTGAGGAACAAATGACAAATGGTGATATGTGGCTTGATTTTGAGCATTATGGTGGTTGGTGGGTGAGGATATAGTCTCGACGAGCACCACAATCACCAAAAAAGGAGTAGAGCATGACGAGACCAAGGAATTAATCATAATCTGGCCAATCGAAATAGGAGCAATCAAAGAAGATGGAATTAGCATGTTACCTTTCGACTTCATTTTTTGCTCAAAAATTGAGTTTGTGACTAAATTTGATGAGGTGACTGAATTATACATCATTGTTCGAACAAAGGTATGATGGAAGTCATACTACTTAGAGAAGGTCAATGTTAAAGTTTGGAGAATATTGTCAATACTGTGCAAAGTCAAATTAAGCAAGACCTTCAAAGTCATATTCAAAGCGCTTGAAGTACTTGAGTAAAAGTTGAACTTGAGACCTTTTAATTTTAGTTATTACAAGGTATACAAATAATAAGATTGCATTTAGTATTTAGACAGATTTAAGTATTGTCTAGCTAATTTTTTTATTTTATATTTAAGGTCGTCATCTTAGCACCAAATTAAAAAAAAAGAAAGTTGATTGCGATCAACCAAATCAACTGTGACTTGACCGAAGACGTTGTTTGCCACGGTTAAACGTAAAAAAAATAAATTGAAAAACATTTTAAAATAAAAAAATTGAAAAAAAAATATTTTTAGTATTAACTAATCTTAAAAATTCTCCCCATACTTCACATATTTTATATCCAAATTCTCACAATTACATCATTAATTTGAGGTAGAAGTTATAAGTAGTTAATGTGTGTGAATTATTCTTTGTTTGGAATCTTGAATATTATTGTTTATTAATTGTTTTTAATATTGCTTATAATCTAAAATTGTGAAAAAATTGGCACCAAAAACAAGAGGCCCCTTTTGAAAGAGGAGAAATAAAAGGAAAGAAGGAAATACAGAGTCAACAACATTCAAGGCCAATTCCACTGTCTGGAGAATCTAGATTTACTTGTCATTTAATTTGCATGATTGGATTTTGTGTGATTATTCTAGGTTTAATTTTGATATAGAAAAAAAAAAAATTGACAATAAGGAAAAAAAATTACAGCTTTATTATGCATGATTGTTAGTTTAACTTAAATAATTTGATTCATATCCAATGATAATATTGTATCTATCTATGATCAATTTTGAATCGGTTCATGACAACTTTCGAATTTTTAATTATTACATGAATTCAGTTATTTTATACCTGACTTCTGAATAAATTGAGCATGAGTACATTTTTTATAGTACTTCTGGGTTACTCTGAAATTAGTAGTGTAAATTAACTACCTCACAATCTTTCAAGATATTGTAGTATACATTTAATACACTAATTACCCCAAATTGTACTTCAACCCATTTAGAACAAGTTTACGGACGATTAAATCCAACCAAAATCAAGAACATAATCACTTTACTACTACTCGATTCTTATCGTTGTCCTAAAAAAATGAATTATACCGTACCAGCCATGGCATGTCTGAAAGAGATACCTACATAGTAGTGTGAAGCTAGTTTTGAGTAATTTTTCCCTATTCATCACCAATGTTTGGAAAATAATCTTTGGGGAAGAAAACTGCCTATAATATAGAGTAAAAACTATATTTGAAAACTAGAAATATTGTACAAATAGAAAATTGAAAAAAATAAAAAGAAAAAAAATTGAAACACACCAAAGTGTGTGGAAGCAGTAACAGAACAACTATAAGAATTGTCTTTTTTTGGCTAGTTTTGGACATCGATTAGGAATTTGGAGAGTGATTGAGTTGACGATGAAAATAAACCCAATATCATTTATGTAGTTCACTTTTCAAGAAAAAAAAAAGAAGAAAAATCAATATAGCAATACGAGTGATAAGAGATTATATTGATATACATGAGATTTGATATTGTTTGGAAAAAAACTTTGGAAGTTGAAGTACAAAACTTGGTTTAAGTAGCATCTACGGAATTGAGAATATTAAGTTCGCGCGCACACTTATAATTTGAATATAAGATGCGTGGAATTTATGAAATACTGTTAATTTTTTGTTTAATTAACTTATTTAAATTTTGTAAAATATATATCCAGTTTGCAGAACATTGAATTACATAAATTTAGTTGGGTATATTGCTTTAAATAAGTTTCTATTGTATTTTATTCACGGATGAATAAATATTTCAGTTTGTGGGTGTTTGATAAATGTAAATATTACACTTATCTACTATTAAAAGTGACATTTTGGTATATAACAAAAAAAAAAAAAAAAGTGACATTTTGGTAAATTTATGAATGCGATACTTAACTTTATATGTTTATTGATTGTCTTAGGAGAAAATATGGTGTTGGACAAGAATGGATGAAAATGAACGATAATTGAGCAAAAAGGATTGAAGTTCGACATATTCTGAAAGTTGGAGGACCAAGGAATCATGTTTGAAAGTTAAAGGACCTCAATTGCAATATCTAAGGACTCAATCTGAACAAAAAGAGAAAACATGGACCAAATTGTACAAGTGAAAGTATAATTTCTAACAATTTGTGATATATTAATCTATAATATATTAAATATCACATCAAGTAAAAATAATTTGTTGGACGATTCTATCCTTACTATAATTCAATTATCCCAATAATATCTTACTTTTCATTTGTCATTATTTATTAATGAATAATGCTAAGTGAACACAATCTTTTACATCTCTCTCATATGGAGGGGGGCCCACACATAATAAAATAATCGTGGACCCCCCTCCATGTAAGAGATGTGTAAAAGATTGTGTAAAAGTGTGTGTGTACATGTAGTATTACCCTTTATTAATTTCCAATTAAAAATCCTCTCACATTCCCTAAACATTCATATACCCAATAATTAAGAGTAAATAAATTACTAAAGGTCATGTATAGTTTATATATTTTCGGGGCTATTCAATTAATTTAAGAGTAAATAAATTACTAAAGTTCATGTACACTTATTTATTTTCAAAATCTTTTGTTTAACTTATGATCCAAATTATTCTCCAAGTTCACGTGCACATCCTTTTGTCTAAATTAATTTTCAAGATCACAAGTATATAAATTTTTTTTCTACATTTATTAATTCAAATTAATTAAATTTCATGTTCATGAATGTATTTAATTGTTCTCATGAGTATTTAATTTAAATGAATTAATCTCTCAACTATTTAAATCTTTTTCATGAATAATTTAGACATTTTACTCACCAACTTTTTTGGAATTTATTTGACAGGCTTTTTCGTTTGAAGTTTTTTTTTTTTTGTGAATAGTTAAATTATATTTTTCTTAGGTGTGCAATAATTTGGTTGTATGAACCATGGATATAGCAAATTCTAAAGGAAAGCACTTAAGATTCATTCTCCTACACAGAGTACTAAATAAGAAGTAAAAAAGATTATTGTGTGATATTCTACTTGATATTCTAGACTTGTACGATGGGAAATTGATAGAGATATTAATACAACTATCACCGTCATTTGTCTGGAAGCTTTTATTATTATTATTGTTGTTGTTGTTGTTGTTGTTATATTGTAAAACTAGGTGCAATCTATGAAATTCAAAATTCCACAATAGTCGCATGATATGCCTGAGATTTTTCACATTATGATATTACTCGATATATTTTAAATGTCACTCGAACAACCACTAATATCTACGGTAGAAGAAGCTTCTTTCGAATTTGCAGAGGTACATAATATTTTCTTGTGACTAGATTACAATTGCATTGTATTTTTGGACGATTATATTCTTATTATAATTCAATTATTCCAATACTACCTTACTTTTTTATTTTTTCCTTTGTGTTTTTCAATATGTTTTAAATTATTTAACCATTTGAACAATATTATCATGAATTATTTTGTCAACTATTTAGTTATTATAAATGTACATTTGACGGATTCATTCCACTTGATTGTAAATAAATTATATTCATTAATATTTTTTTTTGAAACAATAGATGATCTTTTGAGAATTTTGTGCAAATTGATTTATTCAATATATGTCAAAATGCAGAGAAGGTCATTAGTGTATATTTGACGGATTCATTCCACGTGCTTGGACAATAAATTAAACCCATTAAATATTTTTAGAACAAAAGATGATATTTTGAGAGTTATGTTCCAATTGATTTATTCTATAAATATTAAGATGCCAAGAAGGTAAATGGGTGACATAATGCGTATTTTTAATAAAATAATTTCAATCGATATATTCAATGCATAAACTGGAGATGAAGAAAGTGTGATATCATGGATGTTAACTTTAGATCAAAATAGTAAATAGATGGACTATTTTAAGTGATTTCCTCAACTATTTTCATTTGAATAATCAAGTATATTGCTTTATTTTCTAACACATCAACATATAGGTTTTACCGAATCGAGATTGCTCCCGTATCATGGAATCAAATGTTATAAGAGATTTATTAGCGTATGAAAATGAATGGTCCACTAAAGTGACAATAGTTTGAAAGAGTTTTGTCGAATCTTATTCCAATAATGCTCGAAAATTTGATATTTTGAGACTCATCCAAATTGACAAGAGTACTACATCTACTACAATAACTATTGATTTTGTAATTACATTATAAATGAGGAGTAACATATTATTTGACCTCTCTACAGGGATATAAAATTCCTGCCATGTTTATTCAATGATGCAATTATAAAATTTGATGTTGTGATTAAAAAGGGAAAATCTTATATTATACGAAATGGAAACTTAAAAATTTGTCAATGGAAAGTATCGAAATGTGAATGATGAAATCGAATTGTCTTTCAATGAAGTACCAAAATAAGTTAGCGGAGATATCGTGGTTGGTAATTATACTTTCAGTCAAATGCATAGTTCACAATCGTGTTCGGAGAGTCTTACTAAGTATTAGTTCTAAAATTCTTAAAACTCTACCCATATTTTATAATCAGCTCCTATTTTATCAATAGTTATTTATTGAAATCTAAAAAATCTCCACGTCACGTTAGTAAAAGCAGCTGTGTAGAAATTCATGATAGTTCGCATGCCAATAAATTTTTTGTTCAAATTTCTCTCTTTGTTCAAATACCATAGGGTTTGTAATCAAAGTAAAACTTGCATTCTTCATAAGAGGCCAAGTGAAAGAACAACGAAGAAACGAAAAATGATTCTCTTGGACAGTAGGTAAACATCATTCATAAAATTAAAAAAAAAATAAAATTTTATCAAAAGAAAGCAATGACAAAATTTAGAATATTATTTACTCAACAAATTTGTTTTTAATATAGTAGCAATAAAATGAAATTATACAATGAAGCTCCAGTAGCAAAGATTGCAACAATTGGAGTGTTGACAGGACTTTCCAAGATAGCATGAACAATTTTGAATCATTTAGGAGTAAAGTAGTGGTATTTGGGGAAGATTTTCTCCAAGTCCTTCTAGTTATCCCGCGAGCAACAAGACAATCAATAAGGCCCAAGGGCAAACAATACCCCATGTCGGAATATATCTTTCACAACATGTATTTTTGCACGAACAGTTAACTTTGCACTTTCAAAAGAAATTTATATGATAACTACAAACGTTTTAGTCAAGTTAGATAACCCTAATCAAAGAAAAATATTGTATACGGATAGATTCTCATTGAATAAAAAGTTTACATAAACAATTTGTATTAACTATTTTTTATATTCACACATTTTTCAAATATTAATTTTATAGTATTTACATTTCAAAATAACGTGCAACATACGTTCAACTATGACTAGTTTGACTAAAAGTATGGCTCCCTATCATCTTGGTACTCTATTTTAGACCTAAATTGAAGTTTATAAATAGGAATCTTTCATTCAAATAGAAGAGAAGGCTGTAAATAAAATCCTAAGGAAAAATTATACATCAAAGTACATTAAATTTTCAAAATTTTTGTCATAATTTGGGGTTTGAAGGTTGAAAAACACAATTGGCTAGGAGATTTATAAGCTTTGACAAGGAGATTGATGATCCATGATTGGGTGCTAAAGAACAAATATTACTATTCTTTTCTTTATTCTTTGTATTGAATTCGGTGATTTTTAATCTTTTTTATTATTTAATTTCGAAAATATGATTGGTTAAATAATTGGTTGTTAGGATGAATGATGTAACTTAAGTTAATGTTTTTTAATTTATTATTTCATTCAACTCTGATTATGTATTAATTTCTTATTATTTGTTTAATTGACATTCAATTACTTGATTATCAATTGTTAGATTTAAGGACAATATTGAACTTGAAGGGGAATTAATTGTTTAGTTCGTACTATAACTCACATAGTTTTTCTAAGTGATTGAGATGTACATTTATAACTTATGCAATACAAGATATTCGAAGATGGAGAAATTGACTTTTCCCTAGTAATAGCCTCCATGAAATTGAGGTCGTACTTTCAAGCCCAAACCATTGAGGTATTATATACCAATTTCCCATTGAGGCAAGCTATACAGAAACACGACCCTTCCAGTTTTAACCTAGATCTTCCATCAAGGGTCAGGCCTTGGCAGACTTAGTTTTCGAGTTTACGAGGGACCTACGATGCCCATTGATGTCGAGGACCCATAATCTTTGGAATAGAGGCAATGTAAGTTGTTCATTGACGACTCATTCGAATAATCTAGATTAGGAGCCTTTATAATCCTGACAAGGCCAAAAGGACATCACCTAAATTGCAGACTAAAGTTCAAATTTCGAGCTTCGAAGAACATGTCTGAGTATGAAAAACTGATAACCTGGCTTAAATTGTCAAAGGAGATACACGTGAAAGAAATCTAGGTCCGTAGCGACACCTAGCTTATTGTGAACTAGGTGAAGTTTCACCGTTGAGAACTAGGGCAAGGCTGCTTATTTGAAAAATGTCATGAACTTATTGCTAAACTTTGACAAGTTTGAAGTCCTAATAGTCTCTTGTGTGGAAAATGCTGCGTCGAAGCTATGTTCAAATTAGCTAGTTGTAAAGATTCCAAGCGGTTGATGATGATTTCCATTAAATACCAGGACAAGCCTTCCGGCGAGGCCATGAGTGAGGTGATGATGATCATCCACAACCCAAGCAGATAAAAGATTTCATGGATTCCATGGTAGATCATAAGCTAAACTCAGAGCACATCAGTTCGTGGAAAGGGATAAATCTTACTTATAAGAGATTTTTCGTCCCTTGCTAACAGTGTTGGAATCAGGCAAATTGTCTGCCCTGTAAGATATAAGGTGGATTGTCAATGGCACAAAAAATCTTGAGGCAAGGGTACAATAGGCCGACCTTTAAAAAGGAATTTTTGGAGTACATTGACTGTGTGCTAAATGCTAGAGGTTTTTTTAAATAACCTTTCTTCACCTCCAATAACTGACCATTGTGTAAGTGTTATGCCCTAGGTCCAATCAACTTTGGACATAAACACTTTGAATATATATAATCAATGCATATGTATGGCAATATCTATTATTTAATTGAATTAATATTCTAATAAGTTAAATAATAGAATCCGTAGATTCAAGTCTTGGTGATTTGTTAATCACAAGGAGTTGTGATTGTGAGATACAAATTACATATGACTGAATCTTAAATCGTCCGTGGTCGAGGTAATAACGAGATACGGATATCGTTATTACGGATAGACTATCGCGTGTGGCATTCTTACTTGTAAAGTAAGTAGCTGATCTCACAAGCTAAAGTGTGGTGACACTTGAATGAACACGTGGATGTTTTGTTATAGAACAAAACATTGGAGACCCGCTGAGAGATTCCACATGGATAACTATCTAAGTGTTAGTGGTTAATCTCTAATGTTCGGTAGTGGGATTGGTCCTTTGACTTGAGGTCATCATAGTACCTTATATGAGGGCAGTCATACTTTGGTGATGTTGGATGTTGCTCTGTCAAGGGTCGCTAATACAAAGATCGTTCGGGTATGTCAAGAATCATATGAAGGTTGTGAATGATCAATAGAGGATTCGTCACTCTTAGATAGTAAGAGATTATGATCTACATTTTATCCAGTTAAGTTGATAATGAAATCCTTGGCCAAGGTGAACTCATAAGTCGGAAAAGAGTTTTCGACGTACATTGACTTAACAGTAGGATAAAAGATATGATCGATAATTGAGATTGACACATATCCATATCTCATAATTGATCGGATCATATTGACGAAAGGATTATAGTTTCACGGTAAACGAACAAGTTTGGTTTTGTCATGCTACGTGATATTTCCCGTCACATGTATTGCCCTGATACATTGCTAGATGTCAATCTGGGACAACGAAAATGAATTAGTGATAAATTAAAAGGGGCGTTTTAATTTATTGATTTTGATTAGATCAAAATAATAATTCACGTCGTTCGGCATCGTGATCGGGAACCTAATGGGTCACACACAAAAGAGAATCAGAAGAATGAGATTTACCAATTAATTAATTGACAAGTGTTGGATAATTAATTAATTGGGTTGTTTATTAATAGGCCCGAATTAATTAATTGGATTAATTAATTCATGGACCAGATTTAATTAATTTGATTAATTAAATCTTGGACCGGGTTAAGTTTAATAGATGGGCCGAGCCCATCTGGACTTATATTAATAAGCTGTTAGGGTTTGAAAAACTGTAGAGAAATTCATTATTCTTGCTAGCACGAGAAAAGAAAACCCTAGCCGTCATTCTTATTCTCTGTGTGGATCACCATTGGAGGCTGGACAATTGGACAGCTTGGATTGCAGATCGTGATCATTGAAGTTCAAGGAAAAGCAAAAGAGTTTGTGGAATTCATCAAAGGTATCATTCTCATCACAGTTTCTATCTAAACACATTGCAGATCCTCGTTTGGGAATTGAAAATTGTTTAATTTCCGCTGTGCATGATAAGTAAATTCCCAACACATTGTAAGCACTACATGGCCTTTTTTCAAATATAGTGTAAATATTGTAGGTCCATTGTCAAGGGGATGAGCCGACGCTCAATTACTTCACCTAACGAGTTGAATATAAGCCTACGACTCGAACTATTAAAGCCAAAATGACCAAATTCATATGGAGAAATATAATATGCAGGTTCGAGGTCCCACACTCACTAGTTTCAGATATTGGGAGGTTTTTTGATAGCTAGATGCTTGAAAGATTTGTGACGACCATGTTGAAATTATTTAATACAATCATCCTAAGAACAAGAATCACATATATCAATTGATAGTTCGAAATTCATACCTGCGGAAAACATTTTGTGTGTGTGTGTGTGTGTGCGTGTGAATATTACCAGCTGGATCTTCCTCTCTTTACTCCTCAAAATAATCGGACGTCAATGGGACAAGCCAAAAACATATGGAGACTATCCTATATAGGAAATCATAAAGTCGACCCATTACCGACTCTAACCCTAATTAGGGTGTACTTAATTTCGGTCCACATACTTAAAAATTACCACATTATAAATAATAAAACCTGTAAGGTGTACAACGACCCACGTGATCACTAACAAATTGAGCCTAACCACAGTATCATTGTAAACCATACATCTAGCTCGTAAAATTCGCAATCAAATAGAAACCCACATAATAGGATTATTCTAACATTCTCCCACTTGGGCAAACATTTGATTGCTATAGAGCAAAACTTTTAACCACCGGGTCAGACTACATAGGTGGCCACACAAGTATAGCTCAATGATAACACCGTACACAACATGATCCGATCCAACATGAATGTTAAAATCGAACATGGAAGTCGTTACACCAATCAAACGATGTAAAACCACTCCACAACTACAAATACCAACATTCTTATTGACATGGATCCCCATCCTCCAACCAATGTGGTAGTATGCAGTATGAACTTAGCATCAAATGTGATAAAAAACTGTGCTAATTCATATCGATCCTCAAAATGCTTCTAATCAAAATAAAGACACATGTCTCTAAAAGAGACTCATCTTATATCTTTAATTGTCATATCTCGAGATCAAAATAATATCATAATAAAAGACACAAGTCAAATGCATGCTCAAAATAATTTATGGATATGGGAAGATATATTTTACTATCGAAAGGGGCTTACCCGAAAACATATGGGTTGCCTTACATAAATAACTCACACTAACCAAAAATATCAAAAGTTTCCACAATACCCATATAAGCAACATGTGTTGTAAAAACTTTAGGAGCGAGTCCCTTAGTCAAAAGATTTGCAATCATCGCCTCTGTATTGATATGCTCTATTTTCGTCTGCCATTCCTTCACTCTGTCTCTGACCACCAAATATTTGATGTCAATGTGTTTCGATCCACTGTAACTTTTATTATTTATTGAAAAGAACACTGCTGTACTATTATCATAATAAATAGTGATTCGTCTCCAGATGGAGTCAAGAACTTTCATCCTAGAAACAACATTCCTTAACCAAATAGCTTGAATTGTAGCTCCATAACCGTCACAAATTCAGTCTGCATTGTAGAAGATGCCATTAGAGTCTGCTTAATATTTTTCCATGAGATAGCATCACCAGCCAACATGAACATATAACTCGTGGTTGATGTCAAATCATCTTGACATCGAACAAAATCAGAATCTGAGTAACCGGTAAACGCTGAAAAGTGAGTATGTAACTTTCGTTTAAATATCTCATAACATTCTTAGCCGCTCTCCAAATACTCTTGCCCTGGATTTGACTAAGACCTACTGAGCCAAATCACCACTTACAAGTAAAATGTCATCAACAATACGGGACAAGATAAGTAAAATTTCTCCCACTAGTTTTAAGATAAATACATTGATTGACTGCATTTTTAACAAAACCAAGTTTTCTTTTCTCTTCACAACAAAACCTTCAAGCTGTCTCATGTAAATCCTTTCCAAAAAACCTCCATTCAGAAAAGTCTTCTTAACATCCATCTGATGAAATTCCAAATTATAATGTGCCACAAGTGCCATGATAATTCGAAAAGAATATTTGGATGAAATAGGTGAAGAAACTTCATTATAATCAATGACCTGTCGTTGAGTGAACCCTTTTGCAACCAATCTCGCCTTCTTTTGTTCAACATTTTCTTTTGAGTCCAATTTGCTTTTGAATATCCACTTATTATCTATGGCTTTAGCGTCTGGAAGAAGTTCAACAAGTTCCTAAACTTTACTCTATTCCTTAGAATTATTCTAACATTCATAGCATTTATCCATTTATGTGACTCAGGACTTGTCAATACTTGATTAAAAGTAACAGGGTCAACAATATGCCCAATATTAAAATCACTCCTAGTGGAACCTTTCCTAGTGGATTTAGTCAACTTTCCTCTTGTACAATCCACACAAGTGTCAAAATCGAAAAAGTCGAGAGAGGAAGGTATCTCAACTTTAACCAATCTCTCTACCATATCATTTGAAATGTGACCCAAAAGCTTATGCGACAACATGGAGGATGATTCACGAATTAGAGACATTTTCTTTGACACATTCGCAACACAAGAGATTTCACCAAAAGAAGCTAAAGACAATTTATATAAACTATCACATAAGAGGTCATTTCCAATTAAACGAGAATCATAAAACGATTCAACCATTTTATTACCAAAATTAAAGGAAAAAACCAGAAGCATCAAGTTGCGATATAAAAATTAAATTCCATATCTTTTGCGGTACAAAACAATATTCTCTAAAATAAGAGAGAAAACAGACTCCAAAAATAATTTCACTACTCATATGAACTCAATCTTAACTTGAGCTCCATTTGCAATGCACAGACTTATTTCATTCTCACTTGGCCTCCGTTTGCTCGTGAACCCCTGCGGAACTCTTCTTCTTCTCCAACAAAGTCTTAAACTTGAAACAATCTTTCTGCCAATGACCCTTCTTCTTGCAGAACTTGTATTGGTAATTTTTCTTTATCGCTCATTTGGGACTACCAAAAGTCTGACCTCCAAAATTTTTGTTCTGCTGATTGCGGTGTGACTTGTCGCCCTTGTGGAACTTATACTTATGGTTATGAAAAATCCCTTGTTCTATGGCAGCTAAAAAGCTAATTGCACAGTTTCGACATTTTCACGCCTCAACCTATACTCCTCTTGGGCACATACAACAATAAGGTCATTCAAATCCTATTTATCTGTTTGAGCATCATAAGCAACCTTCAGCTGATGAAACTAGCACGGAAGGCTATTTAGAACATGATAGACCAGAAAAGGCTCAGCAATGGAAATTTTAAGAGCCTTTAATTTGGAAGATATATTAATAATTTTCATAACGTCCTCCCTAACTCCACTTATACCATCATATCTCATCTTTATCAGTTTATCCATCAGATCTCCAGTTTCAGCTTTATCAGACAGAACAAATCTCAATCCTATGGCATCTACAAAACTTTTAGTATTTTCATTATCTGGAATGACACCCATAATGGAATCGGATATGGAGCGCTTAATAATTTTCAAACAAAGTTTATTAGTCATTTCCCACTTTTCATACTTAGCTATATATTCAGGATCGCTTTTATCTATGGGTTTCGAAAGCTGCTTCTCCATTACAAATCCTACTCCAAGAGACCAAATGCTATTTCTATGTCTTGTTTCCATTTTACATAATTATTCCCAATCATGGTTTCAATGGCAGGCAATTGACTCGAAAGAGTTGAGACATTTAAAACTGTTGAAACATAAAATAATATGTTTAAGGACTATGCTACTTGTACATAATTTATTGTACATAAGGGTGTCCACCCTCTCACATGGGGTGGACCCCGCATGATTAAAAAAAAGAATTTTATTCATGTGGGGTCCACCCCATGTGAGAGGGTGGATACCCTTATGTACAAGAAATTATGTACAAGTAGCTTTATCTTATGTTTAATATCATCCAAATATAGTGCATGCCGACAATAGATGATAATATATTCATCTAATTAACATGAGCTAAATAATTACATAATCCGTAATTAAAGTCAAAATCAAATGAACATTGTTATGGTAAGAACCTAGATGCATCATTATAAAGTCACCTTTGGGCTAACGATATAACAGGCTGTAAGGTACTCTTAAAGCACATAATCAAGTTAGTTAACGAAACAAATTGATTTTCGAAACACCAACACCTTTGGGCAGAAGGAGATTTCTAGACCAAATAAAATCATTAACTATTTTATGCCAGTTTTCAAAAATATTACATATAATAACACCCTTGAGCAAAATACTATATGCAATAGTTCAAAATTGTGATGCTAACGTCAACTTTTTTTTGGAAGAAAATCAAATAAATAAAAATGAGTGTGTCACTTTGACAACTACCACCCTCTTTTATTTCAAAATATTTCTCATAATAGGAGCACTTAAATAGACTCAAAGTCCACGAAAAATTTAATTATAATAATCACGCAACATAATCATAATCATTTAATTATTTCAAAAAATATAAAGTCATCAATTTTAAATACAATGTTAATTCTAGGTCAAAATTGAAATATAGTGGATCAAATTTAAAAATCTCATTTTTAAAACTTCAAGTTTAATATTTCAAATTGCAAAATTGATCCCAAAATTAAAATTATGAAAAGAACCTCAAAATTTAGAAATTACAGAATGTCTTTATCCTTAAATTACAAAATGACCATTTTTCTTTAATTGTAGGTAAAATCTCAAAAATGCAGAATATGTACGTAAAGTCCCTAGAAATACACATAATTACAGTGAAGCCCTTTTTTGATTATAAAACAACCCATTCTTTCAATTGCAGGAGAAGCCCCCAAAATTAACAAATTGCACAAGAGGCCCCCATCCCCAAAACTATTGAACCGACCAAAACTAAAACCCTAGACCTCAATCCATTTTTTTTTGTTAAACGCCGCCTGCTTCCCAGGCACCTACACAGCCCATAGCCGACGGGGAAGATCCGGTGGCCACGAGTAGCAGTAGCGTTGCGTCACACGACTGCTGGATCGCCCAGCACTGCACATCAAATAGATATTGATCCATCCTCGCTGAATTTTATGATGGTACACCGAGCTTTATCGAGCTTGATTTGTGCCTGGCCATTGGTGAATGGAGGTCCATGCCAAATAACAAAGCCCTCTGGATCTCCCACTAAAATGTCCATAGATGGTGAGGGTTCTACAATCTCTATTAATGGGCAGTGGAAGCTACTCTAAAATTTAAGGGTTTTGGAGTAGCCACATAGATATTCACGCATACACATACAAGAAGAGAAGAATAGCAATTGTGGTATTTAATATTGAATGTTGGAAATTGAAAAGCAAAGCAATTTTTTTTTTTTTTTATTGTTTATGAGATGACTTCAGACAACAGCTGAGTTTAGCTTTTAGTTTTGTTTAAAGGATTCCAATCTTAGCAAGTAGCTCTGATACCAATTGTTGAAATTATTTAATACAATCATGCTAAAAACAAGAATCACATATATTAATTGATAGTTCAAAATTCATACATACGGAAAACATTTTTTGTGTGTGTGTGAATATTATCAGCTGGATGAAGTTTCCTCGCTCCCCAAAATAATCGACCGTCAATGGGGCAAGCCAAAAACATATGGAGAGGATAGGGGATTTAGCCACTATATAGGAAATCATAAAGTCGGCATATTACCGACTCTAACCCTAATTAGGGTTTACTTAATTCCGACCCACATACTTAAAAATTACCACATTATAAATACTAAAGCCCGTAAGGTGTACAGCGGACCACATGATCACTAACATATTGGGCTTAATCACAGTATCATTGCAAAACATACATCTAACTAGTAAAATTCGAAATCAAATGGAAACCCACAAAATAGGATTATTCTAATAGACTAGGGATTTAGAAACAATTCTTAAGCTCTTATCACCTATAACAAAATGGATAAGATAATGTTCCCAAGAAAAGCTCACTACATATCAAAGGAAAATGGCGATGTATTAAAACATCCATAAAACTATCAAACTTCTTATACTGCTGACTTGGAGCCTGTTTAAGACCATACAAACTCTTTTGAAGTATGCACACTATTTTCTCTTCTTTCGTACTTAAAACCTTGTGGCTGTATTATGTAAATTTCTTCTTCCAAATCACCATGAAGAGACCTGTCTTTTTATCTAATTGCTTTAGGTTCTAGTCTTCCTTTACCACTAATCCAATTGTAGGTAATTTCACCACAAGAGAGAGAATCTCAATGTAGTCAATGCCTTCTTTTTGTTGAATTTCCTTTACCACTAGTCTTACTTTATATCGCTTGCTTGCCTCATGCTTTTCTTTTAACCGATAAATCCATATTTTGCAAAAGCATTATTTCCTTTTGGGAACTTTAAGTATTATAATATTTGATTGGACAATAATGAGTGCATCTCTTCTCTCATGGCTAACTCCAATTTAATTGATTCATTAACACATACAACTTCATTATAACTTTCTGGTTTATAATGCAACACTGAAGAATAGAGGTCTAGTAATTCTGCTAGATCTTTTCGCAATAAAATCAGTGTGAATGTATGAAACACAACCAAACACTTTCAAAAGTGAATTGTTTACCTCTTTACCTCTCCAAACCTCTTTACCTCTTTACCTCTCTATAGAGGTCTAGTAATTCTGCTAGATCTTTTCGCAATAAAATCAGTGTGAATGTATGAAACACAACCAAACACTTTCAAATGTGAATTGTTTACCTCTTTACCTCTCCAAACCTCATCTAGTGTTCTACAATCCAATGGTGTTAAGGACTTGCGTTGATTTCATAAGCTGCACTGCTAACAGTTTCAGCCTAGCACATCTTTTATAACCCATCAAATAATATCATACTTCTGGCCCATTCATTTAAAGTCCTATTCATCTTCTCAACTACACTAGTTAGTTTGTTGATATTTTGTTGGAATTGTCTTCTTCATTTTGATTTCGTTATCAATACAGTACGTTTTGAAATTATTATCTACACACCATATACCATTATTTGACTACAAACACCTTATCTTCAGATTTGTCTTATTTTCGACCATTGCTTTTCATCTCTTTAAGAAATCAAAGATATTAGATTTATTCTTCATAAAACAAACCCACACCTTTCTGCTTGAGTCATCAATAAATGTTACATAATAATTGAAACCTTCAAGGGAAGTAATGGTTGAAAGTCCCCACACATCCATATGAATCAACTCCAGTTTTGTAGCTTTTGATTCCCTTCTGATTTTAGAGAAACTAAACCTTTTCTGTTTGTCGAAAATACAGTCTTCACACAAATGTATTCAACATATTTCAATACTGGTAGCTTCTATTTAGACTGAAGCACTTTTATTCCTTCCTCACTCATGTGTCCCAGTTACAGTGCCATAAATCAGAGCTAACAACTGAATCAACAACTATAACCTTGTCTCTTAAATTGGAAGTGATTTAAAGAGTTCTTATTTATCTTCTCGAGCAACAACCATGACTCCCTTAGTAACTTTCTAAGTACCCGCACCAAAAGTTAAATATGACCTTCATCATCAAGTTGCTTAACCGAGATTAGATTATGCATCAGTTTAGGTATGTACTCCACTTTGTGAATTTTCCTTAGAGATTCGTTTGACATTCTGAAACTAATATCACAAATATTAACAATATCTATAGGTTCTCCATCTGCAAGATATACCTTTTAATAATTCCAGAAAAAGTAGTTTTCTGTAATCTCAAGATGTGCAGTGGTGTGAAAAATGCTCCTGAATCCGTCGTCTAAGAACTAATAGGATTATAAACCGATAATAGTAAATTATCTTGTATCTCTCCAGTCACTACATTAGCCTTATCATTATTTTTCCCTTCTTCTTCGGTGCTATGTAATTCTTCTTCACGTGGCCAGTCTTTCCACAGTTCTAGCATTTCATAATCAATCTATACTCGGACTTGCTTCTACCATTACTCTACTTCCCACCTTTGTCATTATTGGAATTTTTCTCGAAACTCCTACCCCTATTTTTGACATTTGGGACATAATTCGATATTGAAATTTCTCAAAACTCTCTTTTATGGACCTCCTCAACAAGAATAGGATTAGAGACAAACCTCAACATCAAATTTAATCTCAATCGAGACCAATTGATTGATAATTATATTGAATTTAATAAGGCATTCTACTATTGGAACAATTTTAACTATCTTCAAATTAAATAATTTATTCATCATATGTACCTTATTAAACATAGATGGCTTCTCATGCATATTGGACATGTCGCTACGTTGTGACCAATGGTCTTTGGTAGTGTTAATTGGTAACACCCAATATTTGACAGTCAAGGAGAAGATTCAGTATCCTTCATTCCTTTCAGCTTTTCATTTAGAAGAGAATGATAAAAAATTTTACTGTACTAATAATCCTCGATTTGAATCCTTCAAAACGCAAAATCCATGCCATTAAACTTGCAGATCTTCATTGGCGTTTCTTTTCCGCTAGTCATTGCTTTTAATCAATACCAAAAGCTCTGATACCAATTGTTGAGAATTAGAAGCCCTAAATCTATTCTACCAAGAGCAATAAATTATCAGAAAAAAGACACGCAATATTTATAGAGGTTTGCATCAATGTTCTAAGACTATGTCATTTTTCGCCGCTGCTACAATTCACTATTATGAAAAAATATTTACAAGAAAAAATAAAAAACCTATCATCTCTAACCTCTCTTTTATGATGGTGAATAAAGTCTAATGAATATTCCCTTTTTATAAGACAAATTAGGAGAAAATCTAAATTTACAAGGATTTAAATTCCTAAGACAAATTTTACAGGAGCACAAATTTCTACGTAAATAGACTTTAATTGGATCTAGATGTCAAGTATATCCGGACAGTGTAAGGTGCTCTTTGATTATAGTAGAAATATACTCTAACGGCGCTCAATGATCAATGGGAGCAAACTTTCTATTTCTTTGAACTCAATAGAGAGACATGCACAGTTTGCAATCTTCATATCCACAGTTCCACTATTTTGGATACCAATATCTATTCCATGAGCAAAGTCTTTATGGAGTTGTATTTTTGAAAGAAGAAAAAACAATAAATTAATGGGGAGAAACTTTCATATTTTTAATGTCTAGGTAAGTAACAATAGCATGGGCTATTTATAGGTACAGAACCTGGCATGTCAACTGTCGAATCGAAAATTATAAAGTCTTGATCGTCTAAATGGGTGCCCATTAGCATGAATGATTTCTTAATTCTGGTATAATATTTTATGTCACATTTCATTATGTTTGATGTATGCATTTGTATGAATTTGAGATGATCACTGTGTATAATGTGTTGCATGCATAATGGTTAGGATTACTATTATAAGATTAGCATCGGTGTAATCTTACATCAGTAGGTTTATTATCATTAAGCGTGTTGACGGATAATATAGAGTAAGGATGCCTGATGGTGTATTGATGATATATATGGGAGGTGTGGAGAAATGACATTTGGATCACGAAATGTGAGCATATTAAATGTCTTGGAGTCTTCTATCTGTTAGAGTTTTGATTGGTTGGAGTGAGAGTGACACTCCTATCACCTCTATTAGGTAAAGACCCATTATCTACTTATATTGAGAGATGTGAGGTAGTGATATATGAAAATCCCATGGACTTAAAATCTTTAGAGGTTTACAAGTTAGGCATGAGCGATCAATCTAGTGAGTATGGTGGCGATGAGAGGAGATATGTGTTCTCTAGATACGGCTACATGGAATATGATAGGATAATTGTGGTGAGATATTTTCTTGTGGTCATTTATCCATTGTTTATGTATTGATCATTTACTTGATTAATTTTGTGTTAATTTAATGTTCTATATATGTTGATGTCTTCATCTCATATTTTATAAGTATGTGTTTACTATGTACTCATGATTGATCATTAAGTAAATTTGAGTGTATTGAGATTCTTGACCAAGGAGGTATGATACATGTTTCAGATCTAAGACACAGGTAAGGTCTATGATTTTCAATTTTATTTGGTTACCTTGATTAGTAAGTAAAAACTTTGTGTTGTTTGCTTGAGGGTTCATTGGGTATCAAGGTGGAGATTTGTTAGGTTTTGATAAAAATGCATTTTGTGAAATACGATTTCTAGCGTCTTTTGATTAAATGAAGACTGATATCTGGCCTTATATGTAGGCGTGATTATGTACGTTGGGCACATATAAATATGACTTAACCCCATTTTCACATATTAGTTTCTATGCTGTTTCATTCTTTAGTCTTCTTCTAGGGTACCATCTCTCATTTAGGCTTTTTATGTGTAAATTTTAGTTGATTTATGGTGTAATGAGCTTATATTGATAGATTGAGTGAGTGGTTTAATGTGGTAAACTCATAAACAGTGAGATGAGAAAAACTTGAAGAACTCTATGGATTTCTTCAAACATTTTGTACTGCATTGATTTTTGGCTTGATTTTAGTGGCCTGGAACATAATCTACTTTGTAGATGCTCAATGAATGAGTAGCGTTTAGAGCACGTGAACATCGTTGGTGGGTGAAAAAATCCGTGTTCAATTTTTTTTAATTTCTACCAAGTCCACATTTGATATTTTATGTTCAACAATTGATTGAGGACCAATAATCACAAAATATGTAAGTTCCAAACCCTTTTATATAGGTGCTGGGGTGTATCTTAGTGGTGTCAAATGGGCTAAGCAGCTCGATCGTCCGGCTCATAAGCGACTCGGGCTTGTCAGCATCAGCCGGCGGCATAACTCGGCTCACCCATTGGCGAGCAGCTTGTAGGCAAGCCCATGAGCTTGCCATGAATAGTGATTGAAACGGTCACTTTTTCTTCATTTCGATCACTATTAAAATTTCAGTGACCGTTTGCAACGGTCTCTGAACTATGAAGTGGCCATTTTGGCCACTTTATTTTTTTTCCTTCTTTTTTTACTCTATAAATATTCAATCGATTTCCAAATTTTTTCACTCAACATTCTAGCAACTCTCACCCTCTTCCACATTCTACAATCTACTACATTTTCATTTTTACCTTCAATATCAATTATCACACTACAAATTTACAATTACAATCTTACACATCGACTTTCTTTCAATTCTTGATTTCTTTCCATACTCTTTATTTACGTACTTAGTTACCTAATATATACATTACATCACAATTTACAAATGGATGCACAATTTGTTGAGGGCTTGTTCGATATTGAAGGCGAATCACTTATGATGCCACAAAGTCAATTTCGGAATGAATTTTTCATTCTAATGAAGTACCCATTCCAGAAAATATTCCAAATTTGAATGCTCATGGAAGTAGTAACCAATTGATTTGGATGACGTTGATGGTCTTGAAGTGGAATATGAATTAGATATTCTCGATGTAAGAGGGAAGCGAAAGGGAAAAAAGGCAAAATGTTGGGATCACTTTAGATTGATTCCAATGGACCGTGTGGTCGATGGAGTCCCAGAGTCTAAAGCAGTATGTAAATACTATCAACAACCATTGGTATGACAAAAGGCATTGGTACCACCCATCTCAACAGTCACACAAAGCATGCATTACCAAACATAGGCTTCTTGCTGCCGATCAAATGCAACTGCAATTTGATAGTTTAGGCGCTGCTTCTACTTCTTCACCACTTTTCACGTGGATATATTCGAAGGAGAAAGCTCGAACGAGGATAGTGAAATTGATTGCCTTTGTTAAGTTACCTCTAACAATAATGGACAACCAACATTTTGCCACCTACGTGAAAAAATATCTTCAACTGAGGTACGTTGGGGTAAGTCGAAACACACTTTGTTCAGATACAACAGAATATTTCCTTCATACAAAGAAACAATTGTTTATCGATTTGCAAAAATATGGGGGTTTTATATCTTTAACTTCGGATATATGGGAAGAGATTAATAAGAGAACATTATATAGCTACAACTGCAGACTACATGGACCCACTTTGGTATATATATATATATATATATATATATATATATATATATATATATATATATATATATATATATATATATATCTGCTATTATGAACATTATTAGAGAATATTATTACGAGAGTAAAATTCGTTCCTATTTGACAACGCTAGTGCTAATAAGGCAGTTATCGATAAATTGTGTTGGGTATTGAAACCCAATTTCAGTGGCTATTTGTTTCATATTCGTTGTGTGTGCCACATTTTTAATTTAATTGTGCAGGGTGGTTTGAAACATATTAAGAATGAAATTCAAAGAATTAGAGATGCACCAATATATATTACGATTTCACATAGTAGAAAACAATAATTTGTTGAATTTTGTGCCGAATTTCGGATGACGAATATGAAAACATTTGTTAGTGACGTATGATATAGTTGGAACCCTACTTACTTATTATGAAAATCACGCAAATGTTTTGAACATTTAATAATTGAATTTTATAATAATAGACATATTAGAAACGATGATGAAACTATTTGGAATGAATCCGATCGGCTTTTAGCTTTTAGAATTAAAAACATTTTGACAAGTTTTTATGACTTTACAAATATTTTATCTGGAGTTTACTATCCCACTAACTGTATGGGCTTGAAAGTCTTTATGTAATTGCAAGGACTTTTCATAAATACAAAAATGACCCCAATTTTAGTGCAATTATATATTTCATGAAATAAAAGTTTAAAAAATATTGGGAAGACTTGCATATGTTATTTCCTTTAGCGTGCATTATGTACCCTCGATACAATTTACCAAGTACTAAATATGTAATTGATAAGATTTCAAGAGCTTTAACTTTTAATACACCTATTGCTTATGGAAATTTAAAACAAAATTTATGTGAAATGTATGAATTATATCCAGAATTAATGGGTGCAAATATTAGGCGGGTACCCTCTGTACCTACTCCTACCACACTGATATTGAAAAAGACGACACTGAAATACTAACTTCATTTGAAAACATTAACACATATAAATATAATGCAAATGCAATATGTTCCTCTAGTCATAGTTTGTCGACCGTATGTAATCAAATATCGGACGCAAGTCCAAATGCATTGTGTGCTGAATTAATTGATTACTTTAATAATAATATGTCTAATAACAAAATAATTAAAAAAAGTTTAGAAAAAATAATTGAATTCTGGCGTAAGTACAAACGACGATGGCCAATGGCTTTTGCGATTGCAAAAAACCTATTAGCACCTGTGGTTAGCACTGTAGTTTCGAAGTCTGTTTTTAGTACAGGTAAGAGGGTTTTGTTCGAGTCCAGGAGCCGATTCAAAGAAGTTATTTTGGAAGCATTAATGTGCGTGAAGAATTGAGAAAACGCTCATTTTCAACAAGATAAATATGCCGAAATTGCATGTCGTCGAATAAGTGATATTTTTATCAACCATATTAATCAAAATTTGTTATTTTATAATACTATTTTTAATTTTTTAAATTTTTTCACATAACAAGTTGTTCGTGTTCAATTTTTAATTTCACATATTTGAAATTTAAGTAGCTGGTCCTAAACCCGGCAGAGGGGTTTTAATTTTAAAAAAAAATTGACGAGTTCATAAGTCGAAGCTAGCTCGGCCCATGAGCTCATGGGTCGAGCTTATGTTCAGCTTGTTATAGACGAGCCACGAGCTTAGATAGTGACAAGCAAGAGCCGAGCTCGTGGACTGCTCGGCCCATTGCCATCCCTACTGTATCTTAGGTCGGCTTCTAAAAATTTTATTTTTTTCTGTTCTGTAGGTTCCATTTCCTTTGACCTTGTACAAGCAACAAAGCTCAGGCTTATCCCTATATGCCAATTTTCAAAGTTCGAGTGATCTTGCAACACGTTGATTGGAGAATCCCCACTCTTTAAGGCTGGTCTCTCTGCCTTTGACCCACGCCATGCCCAATGATAGAACCAGCTATCTATTTTATCATCGATACTATAGTCTTTTGTTCATTATGACCTTGTTTCCTGATTTGAACATGTTTGGAACCATCCATCGCTTATGTTAAGGAAATGATGCAAAGGAAGAAGAGCACTGGACAGAAGAGAAGAGGGTTCGAGGTAGAGCATGCACGTAATCTGAGGTCAAATTCTTATATGCCAATTCCTCCGCCACCTTGTCCCATGGCTCAAACCCTAATTGGGTAGAAGTTCTCCATTCCTCGAGCAACATTCAACTTACCTCCGAAGGAGCATTTAGATAAGGAATTGGTTGAGTACAAGGGAAAATGCCCTAATT
The DNA here is from genome assembly GCA_035079005.1 of Fraxinus americana. Lineage (NCBI taxonomy): Eukaryota > Viridiplantae > Streptophyta > Magnoliopsida > Lamiales > Oleaceae > Fraxinus > Fraxinus americana. Next base: position 14,344,058 of record CM068715.1, on the reverse strand, counting down.
TCTTTTACAGTTCTATTGGATTGATTGTCTTTTGAAGCACTGATAATGAATTTCCTTCGGAGCTAAATACAGATGTCCACCTTCTTTATGCACAGCTTCATCCCTATTCCCTACCAGCATGGGTACTCGGGGAGCATGAGTGTCTTGGAAAAAAATATGGCATCGACGATTAACTTCAACTAGGTCATCCTCCAGATCGTGAGTGCTAGTCAATTTATCGAGGTTGAAGTTGAGGTTTATCCAAGATCAAGATGGATATGAGGAGGCTTGCGATAATGTGGTCAAAAGAGGACTTGAAGAAAATGATTGACAATGAGTTTGCCACTTCCCTAGATTCTGTCTTATGGGCCAGAAAAAACTAACAGGTCACCAAGGAGAAGTCTCTGCTGATGCCTTAGCATATTGAAGGAGGCTGAGGCCAAAGCGTAACCTCATACAGATGGGGTGATCGAAAAGTGGATTAACTCATCACCCTAAGTCTGAATAATGTAGTTTCATTCATTGATAATGCTTATATGATATAGACATTGATTTTCTTCATCTAGCTATCTGAGCTCGCACTGAGAAGGCATGGGCTGAGGTGAAGGACTTGGTGGGATCTCCTTCAGCTACTTTGGAGGAAATGGCAAACTAAAATATCATTCCTGGCACTCTATGTTGGATAATTTCAACATATAGGCCACACGTTGTATATTGAAATGTGTGGTGCTATTATTTAAAGGATATTAGTCAATTAAAGTGATCCGGTAAAGATGTATTGTGACTAATGGGTATTAGATTTCATGAAATTTTAGTGTAGAGACCGAAGTGTTGTTTTAAATTGATGAGGGGCCAATTTGAAGCAATCGAAAGATAATGACTATTGAGTTGCTACTATTATTTTATATGGTTATGATCCCCATTTGTTGGTGTTCTTCAAATTTCTCTACATCCCCATCAATAGAGAGCAAAAGTTGAAGTGAAGATCACCAATCATTTGGAATATCCTAACTTATCCAAGCAAAGAATCAGATTATCATAAATCAATATATGCTTTTTATGTTTTGTTATTTTTCGGGATTTCAACATGGAGATGAATCTATGGTTATGTTATTGAGAATTAATGATTTGATTATTGTTTTGATCAATAATCCTATTATGTTTTTCTATCAAGTGGTATTAGAGCTACTCCATAGTTGAAATTCGTGAGAAATTGAAGTTTTAAATTCTGAATTTTTATGGATTATTTGATTTTCATGCTAAGTTATGATATTATAGCATATATGTTATGGATCCAGATGTTTAGTATGTTATTTCATGTAATTAGCATGATTTTATGATATAATTAAATGTTTTTTTTTTCTAAATTCGAATATGGGATAAAGAATGTTTGGATCTGATTTTAAAAAAAAAATTAATTTTTTTTTTGTGTAGCAATCGCCACAAATGGCAATGGTCGCCATCACGTTACAGCGTTTTTGTCGCTATTACAAAGAACACCCGACTGTAAGGTGGGCGGGGTCGTCCGTGACCTATTTCGGGGGGAGACCAAGGGATTTTTTTCCCATTAAATTTTTCAGTTTTTGGTTCCCATTAAAGATTTTCAGTTTTTGAAATTTTTGGGGGCGAGGGCTTGGGTTGCAAATTTGAAATTTTTGGGCCCTTGCTTGCAATTATAAATTAGGGTTAGGGTTGAGTTATTTATTATTCAGCCCCTAAAGTTTAAAATTAATCCTAATTGGACCTTAAGGTAATGAGTTTTAATAATTCGATCCCTAAAGTTCTGAAATTAATTAATTTGGGCCAACTAAGTTCTGAATTTAATAATTTAGCCCCTAAATATTCATAATTGGTTTAGTTTGGCCCCTAAAGTTTCGCATAATTTATTTTTGACTCCCAAAATTTTCAATTATTAACAATTAACCCCTTAAAGTTTGGAATTAATTAATTTTGACCCCAAAAATTTTGAATTATTAACCCTTAGGCCCTTAAAGTTTCAAGAAAAATAAAATTAAATATTCTGCTTTACAAATTTGGATATTAAGGACTCATTTGAGTATACATAATATTCAAAAGTGAATTGATTGAAGTAATATGTTGCCAAAGTAACCTTTCTTGTGGAAATCAATTAAGTTATGATATTAGAAGGACTTCATGTGTATGCTAGTTCATGCGAATATTAATCGGCCCAATGGAAGTTTAATATTTGTCTGAATTGCATACACACTTGTGGTGGTAAACGTGTGACAATTATAAGATTTCCATGTGAATAATAAATTAATCCAAAAATGGGTTTATTATTTGACAGGAGTTATTGTCAATGTTTGCTCACTACACCAAGAGTACCACTTACAGTTAATATTACTATCCAAAGACTTGATATTATTGATGTGCTAGATATCTTGAGATGGGACTTTCCATTATTTAAATTTATTGATTATTGAATTCTAATATTAATATGAGCATAATTCATCATCTTCTCTCTACAGCTAATTCATCTGCTACTACCATATCTGCAAATGTTAATTCTATTCCCATACTCAATGGGACTAACTTCAAGGATTGGAAAGAGAACGTTTTAATTGTTCTTGGCTACATGGATCTAGATCTTACGCTTCGGATTGAGCAATCCACTCCTCGTACGGACGAAAGTTCATCTGATGAAAAGAGGAACTATGAGAAGTGAGATCGCTCAAATCGCATGAGTCTAATGATCATTAAGCGCGGCATTCTGGAAGCCTTTAGAGGTACAGTGCTGAAGAAGTAACTAATACCAAGGATTTCCTTGCCGAAATTGAGAAACGATTTGCAAAAAACAATAAGGCTGAAACAAGCACGCTTCTGCAACGCTTGATTTCAATAAGGTATAAAGGCAAATGAAATATAAGGGAGTACATCATGAAAATGTCTCACATTGCTTCTAAACATGAGGCACTAAAGCTCGTACATTTGGTATTGATCTCACTTCCAGCACAATTCAGTTAATTTAAGGTTAGTTATAACTGTTAGCAGGAGAAATGATCTCTAAATGAGCTCATTTCATATTGTATGCAAAGGGAAGAAAGGTTGAAGCAAGACATAAATGAAAATGTTCATTTGGCAAACACTTTTAAGGCAAGCACTTCTAAAGATAAGAGCAAGAACAGAATGAAGGAATATGAAGCTGCTCCTAAGGGTCCATACTAAAGAAAATGCAAGATGACAAAGAGACTTGTTTCTTTTGCAACAAAATTGGATATTTGAAGAAGAACTGTACCAAATACCACGCCTGGCGTGCAAATAAAGGTACAAATCTTACTTTGGTATGTTCTGAGGTTAATTTAGTTTCAGTACCTAGAAATACTTGGTGGTTAGATTCTGGTGCTACTATTCACATAGGTATTTCTATGCAGTGTTGTCTGAGCTACCAAAAGCCAAATGATGGTGAAAGACACATGTATCTGGGTGATAGCAAGTCAGTGGAAGTTGATGTAGCACTTTTCGGTTATTGTTGAAAACTGGTCATTATTTTGATTTGAAAGACACTTTTGTTGTGCCATCTTTTAGACGGAATTTGGTTTCTATTTCTTTAGGACAATTCTACTTGTATATCAAAGTTTGTACATCAAGGGATACATCTATCTCACATGGGAGGTGGGACCCATTGAAATAATATTTTTTATTAGAGTGGATCCCACCCCCCATGTGAGAGAGGTGTAAACCCCGATGTAAATCTTGATGTACCACTAGTATGATCCATTTCTTTATTGGACAAATTTGGTTATTATTGTTCATTTGGAAACAATCAGTTTAATTTTTCTTTAAATTCCAATATTATTGGTACTTGTTCATTATCTGCATATGATAACCTATATTTGCTTGATACTGTTGCATCATATAATGAAAACCTGCATGTTGAATCACGTGGTACTAAACGCAAATTAAATAATGAAAATTCAGCAAAATTATGGCATAAGCACTTAGGTCATATTTCTAAAGCTAGAGTTGAACTATTTGTGTCAGATAGCATTTTGGATTCCCTTGACTTCACAGATTTTGATGTATGTATTGAATGTATCAAGGGAAAATAGACAAAAACTAAGATATTAGGTGCTAACAGAAATTCAGATGTCTTAGAATTGATACACACAGATATTTGTGGAACATTCCCTATGGCTTCTTAGAATGATCAACAATATTTTATATCATTCATAGACGATTACTCACGTTATGGGTACCTATATCTTATTCATGAAGTCATTGGACATGTTCAAAGTGTTTAAAACTGAGATTGAGAATCAACTCAACAAAAGGATAAAAAACGTTAGGTCTGACCGTGGTGGTGAGTACTACGGCAAAAATGACAGGACTATTTGCTAAATATCTGGAGGAATGTGGAATCGTCCCACAATACACCATGCCGGATCGCCAGTATGAATAGTGTAGCTGAGAAATGAAACAGAACTCTTAAAGATATGGTAAGGAGTATGATTAGTCATTCCACCTTACAAAAATCACTCTGGGGAGAAGTATTAAATACTGCAGCTTATATTCTGAACAGAGTACCAACTAAGGCTGCTGCCAAAACACCTTATGAGATTTGGATAGGTAGAAAGTCTAGTCTAAAGTATTTTCACATTTGGGGATGTGCAACTGAGGTTGGGCCTTATAGGCCACATGAAAAGAAATTGGACTCTAAAACAGTGAGCAACTACTTTATTGGTTATTTTGAGTGATCAATGGGCTATAAATTCTACGATCCCACACTTAAGTCAATTTTTGAAATGGGAATTACAACATTTTTTGAGGATGTTGAGTATGGGGGGAGAAATAAGGTTAGAGACATTGACTTTGAGGAAGAAGTTGAGGAAGGATCGGTTTCGATTCATACTATTATTTTTGGCAATGTACAGGTTCCGATACCTGTTATTGATCAAGAAGTATATCCAAAACCTCAACAAGACAATGTTGAACCTCCCATCCAAAATAAGGTAATTATTCCTGATGTACAAACTCAACAACCTCAAGAACTAATACCTTTAAGGAGATCCACGAGAGGAAGGAAAAATGCTATTTCGGATGATTTTATAGTATTTCTCCAAGACCATGAGGAAAATAATGGATTGATAGGAGATGATCCAATCAACTTCCGTCAGGCCATGCAGGGTTCTAACTCTCAAAAGTAGATTGATGTCATGAATGAGGAGTATAAGTCTATGCAAGACAATAAAGTTTGGGATCTTGTCCCGTTACTAGAAAGTGCGAAGCCTATTGGTTGCAAATGAAGTTTTAATATGGGGCTACATGTTGTATATTGAAATGTGTGGTATTATTATTTAAAGGATATTAGTCAATTAAAGTGATCCGGTAAAAGATGTATTGTGACTAATGGGTATTAGATTTCATGGAATTATAGTAGAGACCGGAGTGTTGTTTTAAATTAATGAGTGGCAAATTTGAAGCAACTGAAAGATAGTGACTATTGAGTTGCTACTATTATTTTATATGGTTATGGTCCCTATTTGTTGGTGTTCTTCAAGTTTCTCTACATCCCCATCAATAGAGAGCAAAAGTTGAAGTGAAGATCACCAATCATTTGGAAGATCCTAACCTATCCAGGCAAAGAATCAGATTATCATGGATCAAGGTATGTTTTTTATGTTTTGTTATTTTTCGGGATTTCAACATGGAGATGAATATATGGTTATATTATTGAGAATTAAGGATTTGATTATTGTTTTGATCAATAATCCTATTATGTTTTTCTATCACTCTACTATGGAGGTGGTCAACGTGGATGCTAGCTCGAACTGATTCATTTGTCTACTTTGCAATGGAACTTCTTTTTGTATGCGTTATCTTCTTAGAACGATGTATTTAGGCGAAAAAAATTTCTCTTCTATATTCTATTTAAATTTTGTTATTTAATGTTTTATTATTGTGCTCTCATTTTTTTTAATTTCCATTTTCTTGAAACTTTATCTAAGTTGTATTGTGGCAGCTTAGATCTTCTGAAAGCACACGTGACTTCAATAGTTTGTTTTAGAACTTTTCCAAGTGTGTAAAACACGCACATATAGCACGGGTCTTAGACACTGACCTTAGCTTCAGATTTCTTTTATTTTGAAACCTGTCTAAGTGTGCAACACATGAATTTATAGCTCGGATCTGTCTATTGCAGACCTTAGTTTCAAACTTACTTTCTCTTGAAATCTTGCTAAGTGTGCAATACATTTACTCACAACTCATATCTGCATGATGGTAGACTTTAGTTTAACATCTTTGAAATACTATGGAGATGCATTCGTTCAAAGAGTTTGAGTCATGCAAAGAGAGCTCAAATAGAAAAGTACATTTCTATGCATCTATTTGATTTCTAAGTTTTTCTATTAATATTATTTTTCCAATTGTTCGGCGTTCTAGGGTTGTAGGAGCAATTTTCCCTTCATATCTTCTAGCTAATAGGCCCCTCATACTACATTGCTTATTTTGTATGGATCTTTCCAATTTGGTCCGAAGTACGAGAGTTCACCTCTCATGGGGACAAGAACACTTTTCTTAGAGCGAGGTCTCCTAGTTCGAACTCCAATTTTTGTACTCTACTGTTGTAGTGTTTCACACTTCTTCTCTTGTAAACTATAGTTCTAAGATCAGCGTCCCATCTCTTTTTTTGAGTAGATCTAGATGTACGAAGTACTTTATCGAGGGCATCATGAAAATGAAGTCCGGAACATATGTACCCCATCTTTATAGGTTAACTTGCTTCGACTCCGAAGGCCAAGGAGAATGGCATTTTTTCGGTAATTGTCCGGCACATCATGCGGTACAACCAAAGTACATTAGGGAGGAGCTCCTGTCCAGGTTCTTTTTAGCTCGCCGAGAAGTGATGATTTATTTGTTGGAAAAATATATAAACTTTATTTATTAACCTTCTTTGATACACTGATGATTTATAATTTTCGTACTTTGGAAAGTGAAAGCCGTGAGAAAAGGTTACAAGTCCTACTAGTAGTTAGTACTGACTCACCATTTGGTAAGTATTTAGACCAGAACTTTTAGGCTGCATTTTTATTATTTTCAAATTAGTAGACAAGACATATTGCTCATATTAGAAAATTATGATAAATGTTTATATTCAATCCCTTGATGTAAAGGCTTAACACTGTATCATGTGTAGATATAAAATACCCATTGTGACTGAAAATGAGAAAGAGAGAGAGAGAAGAAGGCTGAAGAATGGTTTACTACAGATTTTAATAATAGTAGTTGGAATTCAAAAGCCTTAAATACTATTTTTCCATTTTAGGATTCTAACCAATTTCGTTTAATCTATATATTCAATGTGGCTAATTCATAAATGAACCTCCATTGTGAAATCATCTAAATTTTAAATGCTCACATTAGAGTCGAACAACTGACAATGAGAGAAGATGAACAATTCAAAGATTACGCCAAACTCAATAACATCAGTAATTCAACATATACTTTGGGAAAGAAGTACCCAAAGAGCAAGATAGAGAAGGAGATCCTTAGATATCTACCTGATCAATTTCATATCAAAGTAACTGCCATAGAAGAAAAGCAAAGATATTGAAACCATGACGTTAGAAGAACCGGTGGATTCATTGATGACATATGAGCTGCATCTCTATCGAAGAGAAGGAAAAGGGATTTGGAGTTGCCTTCAAAGCCAAAAATGTTGAAGAGATTGATGATGAGGAAAGTGAAACTGATGAACAAATGGCCATGCTCACCAAACAATTTAAAAATATATTGGCATCCATTTTGATTGATAGTTATGAGCATTTGCATGTGCATACATGACATATGTCAATAGCCAGGAATCTAGCATGCGTGACATGTTTAGGAAAACGAATTTACATTAAAAATTATTTTATTGACCACTACTAGGGCACTGAGGCATGTTAGGTATTCCTATGTGATACTTATTGTTGGCATCACAAGTGAGACTTTTCGAGTGATCACAAAGGAAGATAGGGGATGTAGCTTCGATGATCATGAGAGGATAGATCACTTGACCATGCCTTTATGATATTATAATTATTGGGATCGTGGTGAGATACTTTTGGGGTGATCATAGGGACAGTTGGGAGATGTACCTTTAGTGGCCACAAGAGAATAGTCCACATGATTGTGTCAATATCATATTAGCCATTTGATTATTGATTATTGATGTTGATATTGCGTAGAGCTCAAATTGGTGTATAGAAGGAGGGTCAATGACCCAATGAGAGAAACAGATTTCAAATAATATTATTTCGAACGGACTTTGACGAATATTTGAATATGATGCATTTTTTGCATAATGTTCTTAAGGAAAATGACATGGTGTCATAATCATATTACTCATACTCATGGCATTCATGATATTTACTTATTGGACATTAGCTTATGTAGTTCTTAGATTATAGGTGAGTATAGAACTTCATAGAAGATATGGCTAGCTATGAAGCTCTTACGGAATTTCGAAATTCAATGTACATGGATGATGACCTATAGGGTTATTTTGTGAGATGTTGTTTTGGTTTTACAATCTATTGTATTATATTTTTGGAAATCCTATTTTGTATATATATGACTTTTGAAATGGTATAGTAGATACTTTTGTAACATCAAAGTAAATATGTTGGAATATGGTTTATATGGTCTTTTGTCTCGATATCCTATATGAACATCATAGGTGTTCAGGTGAGAATATACATGGATGCTTACTCCATTTTATCCTCTCATGATAAAAAAAAAATGTGAAATTGTATGTCTTGGTCGAGTTGTCAATTTTTATTTTTATATAGGTGGGTGAATATATATATATATATATATATATATATATATATATATATATATATATATATATATATATATATATATATATATATATATATATATAGGGTATGAAAGAGGGTGGTATGAGAGCAATGTTGTAATTCTATAGACAGTCGATGTACATGATCTCAGAGTACGAAAGAGCATAGCTATGCCAGTAAGCTTTATTTTGTTACATTACCCTTTCATGCTTCATGAATGATATTGATCAATTTTTATTATGATTATTTTGTAAACAAGTATTGTAGTCATGATAATAACTAGATATAACAGTATTAGCAGAGCTAGAACCCCTACACAAGAGGTACATGTCCCTGATAACAATCGGGACGTTGTTATTGATAGACTTACGGAACTGGTCGAATGTCAATCACAACAAATTCAGAAATTAATATAACAGAGAGAAATAGTAGAACAACAAATGACTGGATTTATACAACCACAACAAAGAGCTGAACAATCTGTGATGTGAACTCATGTAGCAATAGTAGCTCTGAAACCCACACGAGCTTGAATCACAACCCCGAAGAAAGGTAAAATCTCGATTTAAAACTTGACCTAATAATTTATTGAATTAAGAAACAAAAATCATAAAGGAACTTGACTCGTTAAACACAAAATTATGAACTTTGTATGAAGTTGTAGGACAACAACAAAAATTAAGTTCCTTCATATCTCTAGTGCAAATACGACATCATAAAGGAGAATAGTACGGCCACTACGCAAATGCAACTTGCATGTACCGATCCCTTTCACCTACACTCTATCTTCGTTACCGATGTATATCTACTTTATACCGGTTGGAAATTGACGGAACTCTACAACCGCTTCTCGATCCCTAGTTACATGGTATGTCGCTCCTAAGTATACAAACCACATAGAATAAGATTCAGTTAGCATAACAGTGCTTGAAATATAAATAGCACTAAAAGAAGTATCTACAAGGGCTACCATCTTTGCTCAAGGCATTCTTGAGCAAAGTGACCCGGCATCGACGGTTGAAGCGTTTCAACTTGCTCTTGTTTTTATTCTTTTCAAACCAGTTACCCTTCTTGTCGCGCTTGGGTTTACCTTTTTAGGTCCCTGTCCATTCTCTCTTCCTTTTCTTCTCTCGCCTTTCATCCAGTTTTCTTACACTTAAAACCCGAAGCTTTTGCCGAACTAGACTCAACTACAAAAGCGTGTCCTAGAGATTTAGCAGTGCTATGGCGTTCATCCTTTAGTTCCACATGGCTGGCAATATCAACAAATGTTTTGATACCATCATTGTGAGTTAGATTGACTTTTAGATGTTCCCAATTATCAAGAAGAGAGTGGATCAAATCCTGAACTTGCTGCTCATCAGAGAGTATGTAACTAGCTAACTTCAACTCCCTAACCATAGTAGACACGATCCCTACATGCTGTGTAATGTTGTGATTAGGAAGTTTCTTATAAGTGTCAAACTTAATAGTTAGCTGTGTGAGTCTAGTCACACCGGTACAGCCATATTTCTCTCTCCAATATGCCCAGTTGTCTAAGCAGTTGGGAGTTGCTCACATTCGTGAATAAGATCTACAATGGAATTTACCAAAATTGCACGGCGATGGATTCTTTCTTTTTCAATCTCTGGTAAATTTCCTAATCCCTTCTCCATTGAGTAGTTTGACGCACCGACGGGTCTTCTATCACCTGATTAATTTCCTTAAGGCAATCTGTTCATCCAGTACACACCAAATTTTATGGTACCAAGTGTTATAGTTATCGACATTTAATTTCTCACCCTTATTGAGATCAACTACGATATTGTTAGATGCCATGGTATGTCAAAATTTTAGAAACATTCATATAAATTCCATTTGTGCACATATATCATTTTGCACATATGCAAATTAAGTTTTATGATAATTAATACTAGTTCCCAATCATCGTCCATTATCCTAATGTTACATTATCAAAAAAATAATTTCATAAATCAAAATTATAAGTTATAAGTCGGAATTACTTAAACCCTTTCAACCTTAGAACTCCCACTCAATTAAATAATCATGCATGGATAAAGTAAGCAAGACATTTTGACTATCTGTAATAATCTCACACACACACACATATATTCATGTGATCATATTAAACTTCTTTATACAACTATTAAACATAAACAATATTACATAAGAATTGTTCGACAATTTTGAACTAACCATAAGTAGATAAACTGATTATAAAATTCTGATTTACTTTATTCCATTTTCTCATCAAAATCCTGATTAGATAACTATATGATCGAGGCAGTGAATTATCCAGAACTTCAATAGCTCCATCATGCCAATATTTAGGGAGAGTCCTCATTAGATGATACATACTCTCCACCTCACATATAGATTGTCCCAAACGCATCACTTATCGACGCATTGCTTCGAGATATTTTATGTTGTGTATCAGGTTATGTCATGGATCAATTTCATAGTTTTGATAAACACATAATTTTTCAACAAGTTCCACATCCCATGCTTTATTGGCATCTCCTCTAAAGATACTATAAGACCGACCAATATATGATCAAGCACAAAAATTAGAAACTAGACATAGTGGATCACATAACCTAATAAAGATACACACAACTCATGAACGTACATATAACGTGGTATTTTAAATATTTTCAAAGCATTTTTCATTTCTAAAAAAATGAATTTTAATTGCTTTTATAAAAACAAGAATATTTCAGAGACCTAGCTGCAATTTTTCAAAATGAAATTGGAATAGTAACAATATTACAATTACCATTTATTCTTTGCATTTTCCTTTTTAAAATAATAAAAAAACTTATGCGCCTCAGACACAGTCGTGTGCACGTGTCGCCATTTTGTTCTTGATTTTTTTTTCCGTGTCATCTTTTCAACATTCTTAGTCATTAGTAGTGTAGCCATCTTTTACAACATCAATTTTTAAAGCTATGTTTGGGACACAAAAAGAACCAATCAAGAAAATGGAAGGAAAAAAAGTACTGTTCTTCGTTTTCATAACATGCAATTTTTGCAAATTTTTGACGAAATTTTGGGAAGCCATAACTTCTTCATTTTAATGCCAAAATAAATGATGTTTATACCATTGGAAAGTTCTCAAGAAAATCTATCCAACAATGCCAAATGAGTAGTGTGACACTTAACATACAAGAAGTTATCATGCGATGAAGTTCCAATTTTCTAAGTAGGGCTCAATTTTGTCCCAAAATACAAATCCAAATTACATGAATTTTACAGACATGTTCTACATGATGTCATGAACATATGTTATAAATTTCAAGGATTTATATGGAGTATATCAAAAGTTGTCGTTAACGATGCTTAAGTTTGAAGGAAAAGTCAAAAATCATGTTTTTTGATCATTCTAAACCATTTACAGCACGTATTTAAGCAAGAAAACAAAATACTTAGGTTTTGATACCAATGTAAAATGTACTTACATTCTTTCTACAAAGTTTCAAGTTACAGAACTTCAAATCCCAAAATGAGGTCGAATTACTTGCATGTAGTTGTTTACTTTCCACATCATCTTGTACCTGCTTCTTGGTCAAAAATTCGAGAAGGAATTTGATAGTCACAACCTAAGCACAAATTAAGATATGTAAAACCCACCAAAATCAAGCCACACCCCTTTATGTATTTTTGTATATGTGTTCTACCCGAATTTTGTATGATTTCATATGGTTTTTGGTATAGTGGAGGTTACATGGAGGTTGAGGGTGATGGGAGGTTAAATTTCAAATCTAATAGAAGGTAATGCAAAAGTGAGAGTGAAACTATAAGCTAAAAGTAGGTGTCCCCTATTATAAGATAATATGATACCATCCCCCACCTTTTGTGCTAGATTATGGACCATCCTAATGAATGGATCACCAGAAATTGGTTTGAACCCTTAAACCATAGAAGGATGCCATTAAGGCTGCATCATATGAAAATTTTCCACTACCACTATTGAACCTGTTGAGGTAACTTTTGAGATTCTCTTTGCCCCTATTTGATGTTGAGTAGGCATTCTTCGAATGTAGTTCGAGCTCTGGAACCCATAAATTGGACAAAGAATGTAGTAGCTAGGTTGGTCCAACTTCAGATAGACCCTTAATGCAAATTCCTAAAGCATCTCTAAGCTTTGTCCCAAAGGTAAGAGAAAATGCTCGGCTTATTATTGAAATACTTGGTTCATCGAGTTTTATCCATGATGTGTTAGGTTGATTGTACGAAAATTTCGCAAGTTCATGATAACATGAACAAGTAATAAAGTGATAAGTAAAGCATCATTTCCACAGTGACTCTATCATTAATTTAGGATCAACTTTAATCGAATAGCCAGATGTGTTTGAAGAATTAATATTAGTTAACTAATTATTCTAATGATCAAACTATTAAAGCTTTTGAAAACTTAGATAAGATAATTACTAAGACTTCGAATCCCACTTCTTAATATGTTTTAATACAATTCAAACAATATGTATGCTTTTTTGTTGATCAATGCTCCTAAATTATTTAATAATCTTTCTCGAGTAGAATTAAATTTTTCATCTCATGTGACCGTCGTATATCTTCATGAAAGATGTTAACGTGAAAGCAAGTATTAAAAACACTAGAACATCTATTGAAATCATGAAAAGTATAGATGTATATCTCTATCACCTATTAGACCTTACAATGTTGTTTTAAGTGCAATCTAACCTATTGTATCTATCGATAACAATAAAACTCATAAATCAATCTATTTAGTGATCAAGTAAATGTAAGCATTAAACACAATAACAATCATCCAAGAATAAATACATATTTGGTGTTGAAATATTGAATTTTTATTAAAGACTTCATAACAAGAGTTTATCTATATCTTAATAAATGAAAATCTAGCCTAACATTACAAATTACAAGAAATCATGTTTAATTCGTAGAACATCACCCAGATATTGATAAATTGAGAAGAAGAGATGAATCTCAAATCTTGAATTTCTTCAATGATTTTTTGATTGATCTCCAATTACGCCTTCTCTTCTTTGCCCAAGAATCAAAATTAGATCTTCAATTGATTGAAGTCTTAGATTTTCCTTTTTTCATTCTCTCAAAACATATGAGATGTCTATTGAATGTTTTTTGATGTTACTATTTTATAAAAGGTGAAATTAAGTCAAGAAATACGTCCAAATTAGGTTCCAAAAGAGTTTAAATCAAATAAAGAAAATTGCCTTCATGTCGCACATGGTTATGTCATCGTGTAGCCGTTAATAATTTTATCATATCTTTCTCTTCCAACATCCAATTAGAGCGATTCAAAGGGTATTGAAAATCTAACCCAAAGGGATACAATTATTCTAAAAATATCATTTTTCCCATTCAAATATTTACTATGTGAAAAATGGGCCTCAATATGCTACTGAAAATCTAGATTGGTGAAAATATTTTGACTATATTTTAATGCTTCACTCCTTTGAGTTTTAATTGCATCCAATTAATCATAATGATGTTTAATGTTAGGAATACGAAAATGTTAGGTTCTTTTGGTGAAGAAAGAATTTTGTTTTGAAAGTTTGGATAGCTCCACAACCGACCTAGCACCGATTGTTGACGATAGCATTGCACATTTTTTTAATCACCTTGTAAGAATTTATTGGGAAAATGATTATTTTATTAAGATTATATGAGATTGGAGTATAGTGTAGATATGAACTAATTGAGAGCTTAGTGTTTTCACCTTCTTGACTCGTGTCTCTTTGGGAGAAAATCTATTTTTACGAGAAAGGTTCCATCTTCACCCAGTCAACTCGTGATATAATATTCTCATCGAGATAAGTGCCTTTGAGGTTGTTACAAGAGTAAACATATAATACCCTAATGTATAGAATGTTATCTATAGGGACTTGTCTTGTAAATACTATTAGATTTGTGTATATATGTAAACCTAAGGGATTTATGTATGAATAAGAAAAACAATAGAACTCCCTATTTCGTGAACAATTACATGGTATCAGAGCGTCATTGGCCCCTGCAAATCTCGACAATCTTAGGCCTCAGTCTCAGCAGTCCCCGATACTAGGGCTCCGTGCAACAGTCGCCGGCGCCGCGTGCGAGCTGCTGTGTTTCACCAGTCAACCGAGCTGCACTCGCCAGTGTCGGACTTGAGCTGCAGTCACGCCGTCCTCTCCTCTTCGCGAGCTGCAGTAGCCGGTGTTCCTCCATTTCCGTTGCCTCCTTCGTCGCGAGCTACAGTAGCCGTTTCTAACGGGCTTTCACCTGGGCTGTTTGTTGGTCTTCTGCATTGAGCTTTTGGGGCCCGTAGTTTACCTGTTGATTGGGTTTCTTGTATTGGCCAGCTTCTTCAGTTCCTTAGAATTACTGGTCAGTGGTGTAGGACCGACTTTGCAGACAGGTTCGGGTTCTTCAAGTATTTTGTTATTTGTTGTGATTGTTTCCTCTGTTATTCATTTGATATTTGATAAATGGAGGATAAGACGTCTATGGTTGTGCCTGAAGTGATTCCTATGATGTCAAGAATCACAGAACATAAACTTAGTAGATCTAATTATTTGGATTGGAGTAAGACTATAAGATTGTATTTGCGGAGTATTGCTATGGATAATCACTTAACTGATGAACCACCTAGTGATAGTTCGTAAGCCTCATGGCTAAGGGATGATGCTAGTCTGTTTTTGCAAATACATAATTCCATTGATAGTGAGGTGGTTGGTTTGATAAATCATTGTGAATTTGTGAAAGAATTAATGGAGTATTTGGAGTTTGTGTACTCTGGTAAGGGAAATATCAAACACACTTATGAGGTATGTCAAGCCTTTTATCCTGCAGAAAAAGGCGGCAGACTCTTACCGACTACTTTATGAATTTTAAAAAGACTCATGAGGAGCTTAATATGCTACTTCCATTCAGTACTGATTTCAAAGTTCAGCAAGCTCAGAGAGAAAAAATGGTGGTTATGAGCTTCTTGGCTGGTCTTTCTTCTGAGTTTGAGACGGCTAAATCTCAAATTCTATCTAGCCCTGATATATCCTCTTTAGAAGAAGCTTTTAGTATGGTACTCCGCACAAAATATTCAGCTTCTACTCACCATAATAGTGCTCTTGTCAGTCGCACCCCTAAATCTGGGAGACAGTCATTTAGAAATGACAATAAGGGGGAAAACTTAAGTAACTATGATCGAAAGTTTAATGTTCGAGGACAGGGTTCGGGAGGTGTGGTATGTCACTATTGTCAAAAGCCAGGACATGTGAAGAGAGACTGTAGAAAGTTGCAGCGCAAGAATCAGTTGAACCAGTCAGCCCATGTTGCATCTACTAATGATGCTTCTGAGAATATTCTAATATCTGCAGATGAGTATGCCAAGTTCTCACAATATCAAGATTCTCTAAAGTCTTCATCTACTCCTATCATTGCAATCGCTGATTTAGGTAAAATGAGCACCTGCCTTGTTTCTTCATCTTCGAAATGGGTTATTGATTCTGGTGCCACAGATCACATGACAGGTAATTCTAGTCTATTCTCTTCTTTCCAGTCACATGCTTCTAGTTCTACAGTTACTCTAACAGATGGGTCTACATCTCATGTTCTGGGGTCCGGCACAATTATTCCAAGACCCTCAATTCCTTTACACTCTGTTTTAAGTTTACCTAACTTGTCTTTTAATCTAGTCTCTATCAGTAAGCTTACTCGTTCTCTTAATTGTTGTGTCTCATTCTATCCTAATTTTTGTCTGTTTCAGGATCTTATGACGAAGAAGATTATTGGTAAAGGACATGAATCTGGAGGCCTCTACATTCTTGATACACAAACACCAAAGTCTTGCTTGTTCTGGAGTTGTGACCCCTTTTGAAGCACATTGTCAGCTCGGTCATCCTTCGTTGCCTGTGTTAAAGAAACTTTATCCTCAGTATTCTAGTTTATCTTCACTAGATTGTGAGTCCTGTCAGTTTGCCAAACATCACCGTTTGAGCTCTAGTCCTAGAGTCAATAAAAGAGCTAGTGCCCCTTTTGAGTTAGTTCACTCCGATGTTTGGGGTCCGTGTCCTGTTGTGTCTAAAGCTGGGTTTAAATATTTTGTTACCTTTGTTGACGATTATTCTCGAATGACATGGTTATTTTTAATGAAAAATCGTTCAGAACTTTTCTCTCATTTTACAGCTTTTTGTGCTAAAATCAGAACACAATTTAATGTTCCTGTAAAAACTTTGAGAAGTGACAAAGCTAAGGAATATTTATCAGAATACTTCCACAATTATATGGTTCAACATGGCATTATCCATCAAACTTCTTGTGTTGATACACCATCTCAAAATGGAGTTGCTGAAAGGAAAAATGTCTAATCTTCTTGAAACTGCTAGAGCCTTGTTGTTTCAAATGCAGGTACCTAAACATTTTTGGGCTGATGCTGTTTCTACTGCCTGTTTTCTGATTAACCATATGCCTTCCTCCGTTTTATCTGGTGAGACTCCCTTTCATACCATTTTGCCTCACAAGTCCTTATTTCCTATTGAACCAAGGACATTTGGTTGTACTTGTTTTGTTCAGGATGTTCGACCTCATGTTACAAAACTTGATCCCAAATCTCTAAAGTGTATCTTTCTTGGTTATTCACGTGTGCAAAAAGGGTATCGATGTTATTATCCCAATCTTAATAGGTACCTTGTGTCTGCTGATGTTACATTCCTAAAACAAACACCATTTACTTCATTATCGGGTTCTATCAGTCTGTGGGAGGATGATGATGATTTATTAATCTATACGTGTACATCTCCTAGTTCTACTCTTCCCTCATCTGCTCGGGTTACACATGCTATAACACAGGTTTACTCTCGCCGCCACCAATCTACTGCTCCTGATCCGGTTCCTGTTCCTCCACCCTCTGCTTCATGTCCTGTACCAGTTCCTTCGTCATCAGATCCAGTTCCCAGTTCGAGTGATGAAGCTATTGCACTTCGCAAAGGTAAACGTCAATGTACTTATCCAGTATATTCTTTCATGTCATATAACCATTTATCGCCATCCTCTTGTTCTTTTGTTGCATCTCTTGATTCTGTCACTATTCCTAAAACTGTTCACGATGCTCTATCTCATCCTAGATGGCATAATGCTATGATTGAGGAGATGAATGCTTTAGATGACAATGGTACTTGGACCCTGGTACACTTACTTGCAGGTAAAAAGGCTATTGGATGTAAATGGGTGTTTGCAGTTAAAGTCAATCCGGATGGGACTGTTGCTAGATTAAAAGCTCGGCTTGTTGCTAAGGGGTATGCTCAGACATATGGGGTTGATTACTCTGATACATTCTCTCCTGTTGCTAAACTTACGTCGGTCAGGTTATTTATTTCTATGGCAGCCACACATAATTGGCCTTTGCATCAGTTAAACATTAAGAATGCATTCCTTCATGGTGATCTTCAGGAGGAAGTTTATCTGGAGCAACCACCTGGCTTTGTTGCTCAGGGGGAGTATGGGAAAGTTTGTCATCTTCATAAATCCTTGTATGGCTTGAAACAAAGTCCTCGGGCCTGGTTTGGAAAGTTTAGTCAGGCTATTGAAAAGTTTGGCATGAAGAAAAGTAAGTCCGACCATTCAGTTTTCTATAAGCAGTTTGTAGCCGGTATCATCCTATTAGTTGTCTATGTTAATGACATTGTCATTACTGGGAGTGATTCTGGTGGTATTTCATCTCTCAAATCTTTTCTTCACAGTCAGTTTCACACAAAGGATTTAGGAACACTAAAGTACTTCTTGGGTGTTGAGGTGACGAGAAGTAAGAAAGGGATCCTCTTATCTCAAAGAAAGTATGTGCTTGACTTGTTGACTGATACAGGAAACTTGGGGGCTAAACCATATAGCACTCCAATGGTTCCAAATTCGCAGCTTACAAAAGATGGTGAATTGTTTGAAGATCCTGAAAGATATAGAAAATTGGTTGGGAAGTTGAACTATCTTACTGTCACTCGTCCAGATATTACCTATTCAGTTAGTGTGGTAAGTCAGTACATGTCTTCTCCAACTGTTGATCATTGGAGAGCTATAGAACAAATTTTATACTACTTAAAAGGAGCACCTGGGAGAGGAATTCTGTATGGCAATCATGGTCATACTAGGATTGAATGTTTTTCAGATGCTGACTGGGCAGGATCCAAGGAAGATCGAAGATCTACATCTGGCTGTTGTGTATTTGTTGGCAGAAATTTGGTTTCATGGAAAAGCAAGAAGCAGAGTGTGGTTTCACGTTCAAGCGCAGAATCAGAATACATGGCTATGGTTAAGTCCGTGTGTGAGATAATGTGGATACATCAGCTCCTCACTGAAGCGGGCCTCAAGACTTTAATACCGGCTAAGTTGTGGTGTGATAGCCAAGCTGCACTTCATATTGCATCGAATCTAGTCTTTCATGAACGAACGAAACACATCGAGATTGATTGTCATTTCATTCGAGAGAAGATTCAGCAAGGACTGATTTCTACAGGGTATGTAAAGACAGGAGAACAATTGGGAGATATATTCACAAAGGCTCTAAACAGGGTTCGGGTTGATTATCTCAGTAACAAGCTGGGCATGATAAATATCTATGCTCCAGCTTGAAGGGGAGTGTTACAAGAGTAAACATATAATATCCTAATGTATAGAATGTTATCTATAGGGACTTGTCTTGTAAATACTATTAGACTTGTGTATATATGTAAACCTAAGGGATTTATGTATGAATAAGAAAAACAATAGAATTCCCTCTCCTGTTTCATGAACAATTACAGAGGTGATAAGGTTGTTGCAATTGGAGTGAATGGGCAATGCTAGCAAACTAAGACCTAGAGACTAGCCTTTGATCATAGGCGGTCTTCTCTAAGATTGTGATTGATCCTTTCGGGTGGTGTTGTGCAGGCACTAAGACAAAGGTAGCCAATCATTAGTTCTCCTATAGTTAAACTCCAAGGTGGATAGTATTTTGATTTGAACTCCTTTTTATTAACTTATACAAAGATCATTTTAACTTTAGATTCTTTTAATGAGATTGGTACGTTGACTTCTTCCATATTATCTGCTGAAGTGGACAGCCCAGTGAACAATTTGAGCCAAATGTAACCTGAAGTGTACATGTATCGAAGGGGGCAATGAGAAGCCTCTCTGGTGTAGTTCCTTTGGGAATTTCTAGATTCTTCACCCATAAGAACCTCCAAAGATCGTATCTATCTCCCAAATCGGTGTATTGTCTACATCTGTCGAGGGTTCTCTTCTTTGTCTTTGCCCTTTTCGGGCCATTCCCTTTCATCATCTCTCCAATGGTGAGAGGAATCATTTCTAGGAGGTGGCATCATCTCTTCTCTCCTAGGTTGTTCAACATACCTTGGAGGGGATGGATTTCCTTGTAGGGGCGATTTTTTCTTGTAAGCGTACGAAGATTGCTTCCCTTTGTGGATACTACCATGTCTTTACAGTCATTTGTGTTATGACTACGTGATTGATGATAAGAGCAGTATTGTCTTGTATCCCTGTTGAGCATATTAGGCATGTTGCCTCTGGCCTCTTGGATGACTTGTTGTAGGGGGACGACCCATTGATTCCCATAGTCATTTGGCCCAGTCTCATCATAGGGAGGGCTGGTACAACATTCAATATGGCTATAGCATATGCTTGGCCAAAAGTGGGAGCAATCTGACTTCCCATTTAGGTCCATTGTTAGTTTACCAGATGGGACCTCTACCTCTCAGCTTATGAAGAGGTAGGAGTCCACCTGCAACTATGTTACAGTAGTCAATCATTTCTTCATTAACAATTTCATCCCTTATAATCAATACATTCAATCATTTCTTCATTGACAATTTCTTCCCTCATTATCTCTAACAGTTGGTTATGGTGGTAGGATTTTTATTGCGAACATCCCTACAAAATAGTGTGTTCATGTTAAGGCCTTTTATATCGGAGATCATTTCACATTAAATGATCTCGTCGATGAAGTGGCCTACATAGATTTTAGATCTTAAACATCTCACTAGTTACCTATCTCGTATCTTGGAGACGAAACTGGGGCCTCTTCTTCCCTTTCAAACATAAAGTTCAAGAATTGTCTCTTAAGATATGGCCAACTACTAATGCCTCCTAGGGTGGAGCTTGATGTACCACATCTTTGTTGCACCACAAAGGGTCAAATGGAAAGCTTTACACTTCAGTGATGGAGAAGCTCATCTCAAGTTCATGTTGGTCTTATAGGTGTTGCAACATGTGCTCCTCCAGGCCACCTCTCCATTCTTACATTTGTATCTTGAGGGCATAGAGTGACTTAAAAACTAGGCATTCTGAAGCTCTTAGGAGAATGGGAGGCTTTCATCGTCATCGTCAAGTTCAAAGGATTTGCATGGCCCATCCCCATCTTTCTCATTGGCTTCATAGCAAGACGGTTGAAAGTTCACATTGTGTTCTTTTGCTATCTTGGTTGATCTCGCCTCCTACCTATTTTTAGGATGTGATTCTTTCTGGGGCATTTTCCTATGCACTTGTTCATGGGGATTGAATATCTCTGGTGCTGAACCTATCGAAGATGTTGGTCGACCTTTCAGGTCTCTGCTCTCTTTTGTAAATCGAAGGAAAATTATATTTTCCATTGAATGGGTCATTTGCAGGTTGGCCAGACAGGTAACTTTGGAACACATCAACTTCTACCTCTCTTTCAATAGGATTAGTGTCTTTATGCCTATGGAATTTAGCTCTATCAACATGTTTGGGGCATCTACATACTGACCCTTTGAAAACTCGTAAGTTCACGAGACTGCGATCACGTAATATAATGATGAATAGAGTGTTGAATAAACGAGAACTATGTGTTTGATTGAGTTAAAATTAATTGTGACTTTAATTGAATAGCAAACAAGTTGTTTTGGTTTGTCTATACTAAACCCTAAATTATCAATTAATCTAGTGAAAGCAAGTAAATGTGTTTTTTTTTTCAAATATGTGAGATACATTGCTAAGATGTCCAATCCCCCTTATTATTCCATTTTTTAGTGTAACAATTAAAGTGACAATTTGAAATCATTCATATTAGTCATGTTCCTAATTTAATTGAAGAATATCTCGATAGAGATTAAATCTATTCCCCTCATGTGACCATTTCATCCCTATCATTTATCGAACTTTACAATATTTTTTTATATTGTGCTTGAACCCTATCGTCTATCTCGATAGCAATAAAATCTACTACCTATTCAATTGGTGATCAAGCAATTGAAAAGAACGATAATAAACATCCACAAATAAACCAAAATTAAAGTCAAAATAATTATTTAAAAACTAAAAATATCATAACAAGGGTTCATCTCATCCTAACAATTTATAAAACTAGCCGGCATATTGGAATTACAATAAATCATGTTAAATGTATAGAACGTTACCCGGAATTGTGAATTAACGAATGAAGGAAAATTATTCTTGATGTTCTTGAATTTCTTCAAAGTAATTGGTATTTGTAGGAGTCTAAAATTGGTTGAAAATCACGTCTAAATTGATTTCCAAAAGAGTCACAATAGAATAAGGAAAGTTGCCTTCACGCGCAAATGTTTTTCTCTCTACACAGCAGTCAGTATTTTATTCATAACTTTCTCTTTCAATATCCAATTAAAACGATTCATAGTTAGTTGGAAAGATAAGGCTACTACAACTTTGATAGAAATATAAGTTTTCCAATTCGAATGTTTACTATGCCAAATATGGGTCTTAATATTTGACTAAAAATCTGAAATATAACTTGTGCAATTAGAAATTGATTTTGATCATATTTCATTCCTTTTTTACTTCTAATTGTAATCGTCTCCTAGCAATCTTCAAAGTATCGTCTTGTGGTCCCATCAACTATTAGATATTTGTAATTTGGTCCTCAAGCTTTGGACTTCGTCAATTTTCATCAATTTTTGCTTCTTTCTTTCAATTCCTCATTCAACTATTGAATTTTAACTATATAACATAAAATAAAATAATTTAGGATATATTTTGTCAAAAAATAAAAATAAATCAAACATCGCTATTTTATTCCCTGAATAAGTGTATAAAATACATTAATTAAATAACCCCTAACTTAAACATTTGTTTGTTCTCAAACAAAATTATAACCTAAATAATAACAAATACACAAACATGCAAAAATATTTGATTTGACAATATAGCTTTTTACCTCAAGATTTGAAGTCACCATATTAAATCTACAAACCACTTCAAAGTCACAATACAAAACCAATATTTACTCTTCCAGTGCAAAATTGACGTATGTATGTGAAGAACTAAGTAGACAATCATGAATTTACAAGTTGCTTCAATTTCCAACCCTCTATGGTTAAATATATCCTTTCACTTCTCGTTAATTCACACACCACAAATTTATTCTTTTTACTCTTTTCCTAGTGCGCAATCTAATGTTGAATTTTTTTCATTACTATTCTCACCATTTCTAATTCATGTGGACTCTACTAATTGCAAGTCAACACATTAATAAACAAAGATTCTTCAATTCTTTGATTGCTTTGACCTCTAAGGCTAGTTAGGCTAATTATCCCTCATCAAAAGTTAAATCTTCTCAAATAAGTTTTTGTGGTTTAATTAGGGCATTTGGTGCATCTTCTATTTTATGCACCTGCTTTTTTCAAATTTTTACTTTTTTCACTATCTCTCCCTTAACCTTTCTATATGACTCATATAATGAGCTTTTGACCGATGACTCCCAAATCAGATGTTAGGACCCATGTTGTAAATATCCTAGTAGGTTTAATAACTTTTAGTCATAAAGGCTACGGAAAGATGTCTTTTACATATTTGTTTTACCATAGTTAGTACAATGTCTCTCATTAAACACCTATCTAATCAAACCAGCCTCTAAATTAAGACTTTTGCCTAATTTTATCCTATTAATCTAAGACAATCCACACATAAGTTTTCACACATGGATTCTCGATTTACATCTGTGTTTTCCTACAACCGTAAAATCACCCCTAAACTATGCTAAATTTGGTCTTAAGGATAAAGAATTTAGTATAGTTTGGGTATAGCATCTAGTTCGACTAAATCAACTCATTTCATCACAATGTCAAACTCAATTTTATTGCGCATATAATACAAGTTTTGCAAGGTAAAACATCAATCAATCTACCATGTAACATATCCACACTTCATAAATAAACAACAAATTGATGATAAGGTATAGCAAATCGATGTTTTACCCAATATTTTGCCAACACTGACTCTAGAAGCCTGTTACTAAAGTGATTAACCCCATCACTAATAATGGTTCTAGGGGTGCCAAACCTTGAGAATAATTTTTTTTTTCAAAAAATTAACAACCACTCTAGCATCATTAGTTGGTGTTGCTACTGCTTCTACCCATTTCAATACATAGTCCACTGCTACCAACACGTACTGATTGTTGTAAGAGGATGAGAATGGTCCCATAAAATCTATCACCCAAACATCGAAGAGTTCTACTTCTATAATTGAATTCAAAGGCATCTCATGCCTTTTGGAAATAGTCTCTATATGTTGGCATTGATCACAGTGTTTCACATATTCATGAGTATCCTTAAACAACAAGAGCCAATCGAACCCTGAATGTAAAACTTTCGTTGTTTTCTTAGAAGACCCAAAATGCCTTACATAAGATGAAGAGTGACAATGCTCCAGAATCTAAGAGATCTCCTTATTTGGCACACATCTTCAAATGATCTATTCAGCGCTCTTCCTGTATAATATGGGATCATCCCAATAATAGTATTTCAACTCCAAAAAGAACTTTTTCCTTTGGTGATGCATTACATGCTAAGTAATTCACTATGTATGTATAACATAGCCCATAGTCAACTGCAAAGATACGCTCATATGGGAAAGAATCCTTTATATCGCCCTCATCCCTGTGTTCTACCAGTTCAAATCTTGAAAGGTGGTCTACTACCACATTTTCACTTTCTTTTTTATCTCAAATCTCCAAGTCAAAATCTTGAAGGAAAAGTATCCACCGGATCAACCTAGGCTTCACATCCTTCTTAGACATTAGATATTTCTAGGCTACATAATCTATGTAGACAATTACCTTCTATCCTATGAGATATGATCTGAACTTATCGAAGGTAAACACAATGGCTAGCAGCTCCTTTTTCATTGTTGCATAATTCAACTATGCCTCTATCAAAGTCTTGTGCGTAGTAGATGACATGGAGAACTATATCCTTTCTTTGACCAAGTAGTGCCCATACTGCATGTCACTAGCATCGCACATCAACTCAAATGGCAGTCCTCAGTCTGGTGTAGCTATAGCTGGTGCTGAAATTAACTTTTCTTTTAGAGTGTTGAAGGATGTCAAACACTTGCCAGACAAGCTAAATGGTATATCCTTTTCAAGCAAGCTGTAAAGAGGCTTGGTAATTTTGGAGAAATCCTTAATAAATCTCTTGTAGAACCCTGTGTAGCCGAGGAAAATACATAATACCTTAATTAAAGTTGGAAGAGGTAACTTTTCTATTACTTGAATCTTTATTTTATCCTCATCGATACCATCTATTGAAATCATGTGCCCAAAAACTATTCATTCATGTACCATGAAGTAACACTTCTCCCAATTTAGCACCAAATTCGTTTCCTCACATTACTGTAGCAAGACCATCCCTAAATTTGAGAGGCAACTCTCAAATAATGAACCAAATATCGAAAAGTCGTCCATGAAGATTTTAATGATTTTCTCCACCATATCTGAAAGGATTGCCATCATGCATCACTGAAATATGGCAAGGGCATTACATAACCCAAATGACTTACTTCTATATGCAAAGGTACCATAGAGGCACGTAATGTAGTCTTCTCCTGGTCCTCGGAGCCACTGTAATCTAATTATATCGTGAGTATCCATCCAAGAAGCAGTAATATGAATGTCCTCCTAAGTCTTTCCAACATCTGATCGATGAAGGGCAAGATAAAGTGATCATTTTGAGTCCTATTCAGCTTTCTATAGTCTATCCACACTACATCCGGTGATTGGCCTCATCGGTATTAGCTTATTATTCTCATTTTTTACCACTGTAATCCCTCATTTCTTTGGCACAACATGAATTAGACTAACCCATTTGCTATTAGAGATTTGATATATCATGCCTGCTTCAAGGAGCTTCAATACCTCTACCGCACGATGTCCCTCTTTGTGGAATTCAATCTACGCTGATTTTCCACTGTTGGGTTATACTTTTCTTCCATCAAAATTTTGTACATGCATATTGATGGACGAATCCCTCTGATGTATGTTATAGACCACCCAATAACTATTTTATTTTATTGGGGAACTCTTATTAGTCCCTGCTCTTCCAACTCGGTTATCTCATTTGCAATATCACAGGGAGAGTGGATGACTCTCCTAAGTAAGCATATCTCAGATGTGATGGAAATTTCTTGAGATAAAGATTTGTTACTTTCTAAATAGAAGGTAGTAGTTTTGTAAGCCCTGCACCAAGTTCCTCAAACTGTCATCTTCTTATGGGTGGAGTAGACTTCAAAATGTAAGCTATTTGACTTATCTCTTCAATTGTTGATTTTTTATCTTATCTGTACAAAAAGATTCTCCAAGTGGTCTTGAGGGAACTCAAGAATGAAAGTCTCCTTCACAGCCAAATCTACCATATCAATGCGCAGACAACTATCTGAT
Organism: Fraxinus americana; assembly: GCA_035079005.1. Taxonomy (NCBI): domain Eukaryota; kingdom Viridiplantae; phylum Streptophyta; class Magnoliopsida; order Lamiales; family Oleaceae; genus Fraxinus; species Fraxinus americana. The sequence goes on along the minus strand of CM068715.1, from coordinate 14,317,598 downwards.
TCCGTGGGATACTTAATAGCATTGAAGACGTTGAATGTCACCTACTCATCATTTAATCGCAGCATTAATTGTCTCTTCTGAACATCTATTAAGGCCCAAAATGTTGCAAGGAATGATCTCTCCAATATCAATATCACATCCTTGTCCTACTCAACCATGTCCAAAATGACGATATCTGTAAGGTATATTCACCAGTATGTCTTCAATAATTTCCCTTGGGAATTTTATGGACCTGTATGCCAGCTACAAAGAGATTGATGTTACCTTTGCCTTTCCCAAGTTTAGTTTCCTGAAAATATAGTAAGGCAGAAGGTTAATACTAGCACCTAAATTATAAAGAACCTTATCAAATTTCATGTTACCAATAGTATAAGGGAAAGTAAAACTTCTTAGGTCTTTTAGGGTGGCAACTTATTTTTTAGGATGGCACTACATTTTTCGTTCAACATAACCGTCCCCAAATTCTCCTGTTTTTTTTTTTTTTTTGTTTGTGAGTATGTCATTCATGAATTTTGTGTAACTGGGCATTTGTGCAAGTATATCGACAAATGGTATATTGATTGCAACTTTTTGAATACCTCAAGGAACTTCGAGAACTACTTGTCTAGCTTATCCTTCTGTAGTCTATGTGGAAATGGGAGTGGTTGAACAATTTCTTTGGCAAGAACAGTTACATTAACCTTTGGATCCTATGATGCTTTCTTTTGTTTTTTGTTCTTTGTTCTGCTCAAATTCCTCCAAATGCTCATCGATCGTGCTAGGTACCTTCTCTTGTGTAGCAATTAGCCTCTTCACATTTATCTTAGGTAGCTGTACCCCATTGCAAGTAGTTATTGCCTCAATTTACTCTTCCACCACAACCTTCAATGTTATTACCTGTTGTTTGTGATTTGTCCCAATGTCACTGGACAATGCTCCTAGTACTCTCTGAAAGTGCCTTAGTTATTTGTCCTATCTTATTTTCTAAGATCTTGATGGCAGCTCCCTGAACTTGCAAGACTTTATTTGTTCTTTGTATGTGTTGGATAGACATCTTCGCTAATTTAGTAACAAGATCTTCCAATGAAGACTTATTTTCAGTCTGCTGAAAACTTATTGGTTTAGTCTACTGTAGCACAATTTGAGCTTCCCGATTGTTGATCCATTGGAAACTTGGGTGATTCCTTCAGCATGTGTACTAAGTGTTAGGATTTTGATTGTGTTGTCTTTAAAAATTTTGAGCATAATTTACATCTTTTACTGACTGAGCAAAATGACTACCCACAGTGCAGTCAACATTCTCATGATTCTTTCCACAATGCTTGCGTTTCACTCCTGCTATTTGAGTTGCACTCATATGTTCCACCTTTTGTGTCAATAATGCCAAACTGAGCTGACATGTCAAAGAATCATCTTCATATACTCCAACAACCTTCTTTCCACTCACCCTTTCAGTAGGCCAAAGTGTACTAGTGAATGCCAAGTCCTCCATGATTTAGCAGATATCCACGGTTCTTTTTGTAATAGAAAAATCGCATGCAGAGTCTACGTTAGCCCTACTTATTGGATTCAGACCAATGTAAAAGTATTGCACCTAGAGCCACTCTTGTAATCCATGTTGTGGGCACTGACGGCGTAGACTCTTGTATCGCTCCCAAGTCTCTAGATAATATTTGGAGTCCAAATACTGGAATTGGAATGTGGTAATCTCGTCCCTCAGCCTTGTAATCTTTTTCGATGGAAAATATTTACCAAGAAACTTCTGACTCAATTGGTTCCATGTAGTGATGCTCCGAGGTGGACAAGTGTCTGACCAATCTCTAGCTGAGTCTCTTAATGTGTATGGGAAAAGTCTCAGTCTGATTGCTTCACTTGAAACCTTCAGATACTTGATTGTTCTATTGTCCAAGAATCTTGATATGTGAGCATTGGAGTTCTCAGTAGCTATCCCAAAGAACTGCAGAGCATTCTGGAACATGTTTATGACACCGTCCTCATGTGGAAGTTCGCCTGTTCAAATGCTGGATAAACAATACTGGATTGGCTTTCCATAAGATGTAGAACCATATATTCACCCATGACCTTGCATTTTCATCCACTGCAGCTATGTTTGGAGTTATTGTCCCTAAATTTGCCTTGATAGGAAAAGGATTTAAGTTACCATTTGTTTCACTTTCTGTTTTTGTGGTGCTTTCAAATGTTTTCTTCTTCGAAACATGAATGCACATTCGATCTCCAAATCAAATTAAGCAAGATCATCTGGTCTCGAACATTGCATACAAAGTCCTGAAAAAGTAAGCAAGAAGCAGCATAAAACTTTTCTAATGAAATAAACTAACTAATAAAAAAATAAAATTCGTATTAAATCTAAAATTAATTAAAAACTTATCAAAAACTATAGTCCTCGACAACGGCGTCAAAAACTTGATCGTTTGAAAACCCACAAGTGCATGAGATCGTGATCAAGTAATATAATGATGAATAGAGTATCGAATCCACGAGAACTATGTGTTTAATTGAGTTAAAATTAATTACAACCTTAATCGAGTAGCAAAAAAGTTGTTCTGGTTTTTCTATACTAATCCCTAAATTATCAATTAAATTAGTGAAAGCAAGTGTGTTTTTTCAAATATGTGAGATACATTGTTAAGATATATAATTCCTCTTGTTATTCCATTTTTAGCATAACAATTAAAGTGACAATGTGATAAGTGATAAATGTATTAATAAGTACAAGAACACCTATTGAAACTATATAAATCATAGAGGTATATTTCTATCATCTACCGTTCCTTACAATATTTATCATATTATACTTAAAACTCTATTGTCTCTCTCGATAAAAATAAAATCCACTAACAATTCAATTGATAATCAAACAATTGAAAAGAACCATAAAAACGATAATAAACATCCACAAATCAAGTCAAATTAAAGTCAAAATAATTAATCAAAAATTAAAAATATCATAATAAAGATTCATCTCATCCTAGTGATGTATAAAACTAGCTTAGCATATTAGAATTACAATAAATCATGTTAAATGTATAAAATATCACTCGAAATTGTGAATTAATGAATGGAGGAAGATGAATCTTGATGTTCTAGAATTTCTTCAAAGTAATCTTGTTAAACCTTCAATAATTTTTTCGCTTCTCAGCCCATATATCCCAAATTTAATCTCCAATTAATGCGTTCTTGAACTTCACCTTTAAAATCTTCTCACGATAATTTTGCCCCTCTTTTATGGTGAACATTGATTGAATATTGTAGTATAAGATGTATATGAGAGGTATCTAATATGTATTTTGCTGTTAAGTATTTGTAGGAGTCGAAAATTGGTTGAAAATCGGGTCTAAATTGGTTTCCAAAAGAGTTTCAATTGAATAAATAAAGTTGCCTTCGAACGCATGTTTTTGTCTCTGCACAGTAATCAGTATTTTGGTCATAAATTTCTCTTTCGATATACGATTGAGGTAAGGAAAGATAACTCAAATGGATACAACTTTTCTCGAAATATAATTTTTCTAATTCTGATATTTACTATATCAAAAATGGGTCTCAATATTCAGCTAAAAATGTGGAATATAACTTGTGCGATTGGAAATTGATTTTGATAGAATTTTGATCTTATTCCACTCCTTTTTTTTTTTACTTATAATTGCATCCAATTGTCTCTTAGCATTCTTCAAAGTATCGTGGTGCCATCAACTTTGAATATTTGCAATTCAGTCCTCAAACTTTGGACTTCATCATTTTTCACCGATTTTCGCTTCTTTTTTCAATTCCTTATTCAACTATTGAATTTTACCTATATAACATAAAATGAAATAACTTAGGATATATTTTGTCAAAAGAATTATCAAATATCATTATTTTAGGCATCGAATAAGTGTATACTTATCACATACCCTCTTGCACCTACATCTGTTAGAAGAGTTGTTTTAGTGTAGAGTTCTATTCCGTAATATTTCTCTACATGGATTTCTTTCATCTTCACTAGCACTAATGATGTATGGAGGCCTCTTTTATTCAGAGACGAGGTCATTTGAGTGGATTTTTCTCTTCAAAGTCTATCATTTTTCAAGGAAAACTTAAAACGCCAAAATGATTATTAACACTTAGAACATTTTTCCTTCGAAACTTCCATTTGTCCTTTAATCAAGGACAAAACATTTTTCAAGGGAGAAGTTGACACTTTTTCGGTAAGCCTTTTCTCATGGATTTTGATAGTGTGATTTTTCACAAACGATGCCAATGTTTTTATCTCGATTTTTGTATGAGTGATGTGATCAAAGATCCTAGCTCCACTCGTGTCCACGCGTATGGCTCATGCACACTTGGACAAACTGTTAGAAGTCCATGACGTTATCTAGAGGTGGAGGAGGCAGCCGCAAGCACTTCGACAATCAAGTCGTCAACTTGTATAGATACATTTAAGTGTGGGATGGATTGAAGATATGAACCGCATTAGTGTATGGACACTAGGGTAATAGAGAACATGTGAAATCAACATTATTATCAAGTGTGTAAAATTGTATTACTTTCAAATGACACTAAATGTAAGCTTTTATAGTAAAATAGCTAGGTACCGTTGGATGGAGAGACACGTAGCTTCATCTAACAGCTAAGTAGGGCTAGACATGGTCCAATTCAGTTCGATTCTATAGACAATTGAACTAAACTAAATTTTCGAGTATTTAGTAAGTAGAACTGTCAGGTCTAAATTTAATTATGAAACCGAACCGCTTTCATTTCGTTCGGTTCGGTTCGATTCGATTCGGTTTCATACCATAATTAAACTTTTTAACATTTACAACAATACTACATTAATCCAACTAATGACATTTTCAATGGTTTCAAAGAGAATCAAATTGAACCAAGAATTACTCGATATTGTGTAAATGGTATCTCGTCCAAGTTTAATTATGAAGTGAACCAGAACTGAACCATCGATACCATAATTAAAATTTTCAATGTTTTCATAATTTCAACAACTATTCAATTCTCCTAAATTTGAAACGGAACAACATTGATTAAAAAAAAAAAATGATAAGTTTCATATTACAAAATAACAAATATAGTCCAAATTATCAAAAAACAAAACAAAACAATCTGTCTAAATTCATTCACCAATGTATTCGAAGTTTGAAATACAAATTAAATAGTTAGACAAAAATAGAGAATAGACAGATTTTTTTTATAGAAAAAATAGAAATATTTTGGTAGATTCAATATCAAAAAATAAAAGAAATTGAAAAATTCATTTCTTCGTATTTGCATCTAAAACTAGGAACCGAACCGACTTAATCTAAGAAAGATTGTTTCAATTCAAATCCAATTCAAGAGTTTTGTTCCCCCTTAGCCCCCGTTTGACACCCATTTTTTATCTCATTCTCATTCTCATTTTTCTACAGTACTCATTTCTAACTACACATTCTCCAAATAAAATAATATTACACATAAACCCAAAATTCTTCTTACTTTTTAACCACATATTCTTTACATCAATCACTATTCAAAAACTCATTTTTCAAAAGAATGGGTGCCAAACGCCCACTTACTCTCTCCACCAACATGCAAATCTGTCTTGATTTATGCCCACGGTGGGCATGGATTATACAACATTAAATAGTTAGACAAAATAGAGAATAGACAGATCTTTTTTTATATAGAAAAAATAGAAATATTTTGGTAGATTCAATATCAAAAAATAAAAGAAATTGAAAAATTCGTTTCTTCTTATTTGCATCTAAAACCAGGAACCGAACCGACTTAATCTAAGAAAGATTGTATCAATTCGAATCTAATTCAAGAGTTTTGTTCACCCTTACTCTCTCCACTAGTGCAAATCAACCGTCTTGATTTATGCCCACGGTGGGCATGGATTATAATGCCCATCGTGGGCGTGGCAACATTCAGTATTACCACGTGTATCTAGTGTTACCACGCCTACGATGGACTAATACCCATGCTCACCGTAAACATTAGATCATTTATGTGCAAATCAATAGGGTTGGACGAAACTCTCGAACCGAATCGAACTGAACCTGAATCGAATCGGATCGAACTCGATTCTTCTTAAGTTATTTACCCGAATGGGTATCAAAATCGAGAACGGTGGGTTTGGTTCGACTCTTGGTTCTAGACGAATAATCGAATAAGAACCGAATTTTCTTAATTTTTATTTTATTTTTTTATATTAAATAAGCCAAAATATTCTAATTTTTTTTCTAAATAAAATTTTCAACTAATTAATTGAGCTCAAAATATCATTTTTCTATTTTCAGCCTCAACCCAACTTTGTAATTCAAAATTCAAATAATCAAATTTGAGTGACCTACATTTTTCTCAATCATTCTACCTAACTACGTTATTTTGTAAAAGTTGAAATTGAACACGTCATTAGTTGGATTAATATATCGTTGTAAATGTTTAAAAAATTAATTATAGTATAGAACCGTACTAAACAAACCCAATTGAACTCGACAACTCCACTTACTAAATACTCAAAATTTTGGTTTGATTTGCCTTTTTTACAACCAAACCGAACCAAGACATGTTCAACCCTACAAATCAACATGTAAAATTTCAAGATGCAAGCACGCAAGGAACGTCGCGACTTAACAAATAAAATGATCGCTTATAATCTAAATCTATAATTCAGGCAAGTACCACAACTCGTACAAAATTTAGGTCCACTTCCACCACCACCACCACATCCTAAATGTATCAACAGACCTGCAATAAGGAATGATGTATTGGTACTACCAATAGCAAATTTTGCATAGAGCAATGTTTGGTGTACAATGATTTTGACAACATCACGTGACATATTATCATTGGACAGTTTAAAAAACAATTCATCTTTTCAACCAACATTTTTTTTCCACAAATAACATTGTCAACAATGTTGTACAAAAACATTGTACAAATAGATTAATTCCTTTGCCTATGGCCCCATTTTTTCAAAGAACTTAATTTTTTCAAAACTCATTTTCAACCACACATTCTCCTATAAAATAATATTACACGTAAATCAAAAAATTTTCCTTAATTTTTAATCACACGATCTCCAAAAAATCATTATTCCAAAACTTTTCCCCCAAATTTCCTTTAAAATGGAGCTAAAACAAGTACTTCATATTTTGAAATGATGCTCAAAACTCAAATAAGATCTTCAAGCTTGATGAAACATAGCTGATGCATCTTCACATGTCAGCAATTGATTTGACACTCAGCACGTGCATATTCCACTTTCCACATACATCACCACACCGAGGGCTTTCCTTGGTTCGTTTCATTCAAAATTCAAAATAATTAATATTTAAGCAGATGTCCACAGATTCCAGCTTATGTCATGCCACAGGGAAGGAAACAGGCCATGGGTCCTCGCAATTAGGGTGATGCCAGTCGACTTATTGAGACATTTCCCCCCAATGAAAAACAGTAAAAATATCCTCTTACACAGTCAAGCTTGCATCCGAAACAATTGAACTTTTTTCATAGTGATCTTAGGCTCCGTTTGGTCCACATTATTATTTTTTTCATTCTCATTATTCTACTCATTTTCAATCACACATTCTTCAATAAAATAATATTTTTCATTACATTAATAATTTTTCCTTCTTTTTCAACCACATATTCCCCGTCACATCAACAGTAAATATGCATTCTTACCTTCAAAATGTGAACCTAATGGGGCTTAATATAATAAAATAGCAAGATAGCTCATAGAAGTAACAAGTTCGTAATTAATGGCACATTCTAAAATATGTCCACCGACGAATTCATCTTATACTCATACTCCCCTCAATCTGAGAGTTACTTGTAATGAAAGGAACTAAACATTGGAACCACTGAGTGCCATAACCTTACACTGTTCATTCATGGCCAAAAGTTGAGCCTCTTTCTTGTCAAGAAGAACATTCAGCCTCACATTCTCTTCCATAAGTTTCTGGACCTCAGCTTCCTTTTGCATTTTTTCACTTTCTAATTGTGACGTCTTGGCAACAAGACTGGGTCAAATAAGAAAAAACTACCCACATTAAATTTTGCCAGAGAAGAAAGCCGACTAACTCATACAATTGACAGTAATTTCAACAAGGAGTAACAACAATATGAACATATAATCATAACATGCTGACAACTGCAACCACTGGGTTTATTATAAACGAAGAGAAATGTGAATACCCATTAAGATATTATTATTTTCAACCTTTAAATCGTGTTATTCAATAGACGGACACTGTTTAAATGCTTAATCATGTCAAGATCTTTGTTATCCAACAAGAAAGTATTCCCAAAAAATGTATAATCACTTCAGATATAATAGATAGGCATGTTGCATTGTGACGCCAGTAGCGGGTTATACTAACTGCCCATTTGAGCACACATGAAGTATATATGCATCGAACTATACTGATAGAATCCCAGTCAAGTATAACTATTCTAGAAGGATCAAGACGAAGGGAGAAAGAGAGGATAGCAACAAAACCTGTCAGTAGGTAGCCTGAGGTGGACAAAAATAGTTACAATAGGCTTACAAATAGATTAAGTATGTGTAGTGAGGGGTATGAAAAATAGCGAGTGAAGTCATTGTGGAGAGTTACAGCCCTCTCGAACGGCTGAATTTTATTTTCCTTTTTGTAACTCCATCTTCAATCATTACAAATCATAATTTCAGTTCCCATATTGTGTTACTGGTAGAATTTATCAAACTTCTGAGGTAGGTTCTATCAAAGTGGTATTAGAGCATCCAAATTCAACAAGACAACCATGACTAGCTGATCGAGTTGGAGAGTTAGAACAAAAGGTAGAAAGAAATCACATTGAACTTCAAACAGGGCTCGAAGTATTGCGTTCGGAATTTAAATTGATGCATTCATGGATGATGGACAAGTTCGATCTACTGATGCGCGCCTCGGAAAATCAAGAAAATGATCGTAAAGAGAAGGGTCCAGCGATGGAGGATTCACCCATGACACAAGCTGATTCCAGGCTGACACAGAGGACAGGCGGTAGTCAATACAGTGGAGGAGGGTCAGGCGGAGATTGGAGGATAGAGCCTCGGATACAGAGACTGGAGAGGCCCGTGTTTAAGGGGTCCAATCCAGATGGGTGGGTTTTCGCGTGGAACGTTATTTCAGCATTAACAAAATGACAGAGAAGGGAAAGGTGGAGGCAGCTGCTGTATGCTTCGACGGTGAGGAGGTTTTGACCTTCACAAGAAGGGTCTCTTTATGCCCAATTTTTATCCCTCTGGCAGAACTCCACCGTCAGATAATATCGCCAGGGATTTGAGAGCTTGGCTTCCCCATTAACTGAGGTATCAGAGGAGATTTTGGAGTGCAATTTCCTTAATGGACTAAAGACAAAAATCAAGGCTGAGGTCCATTTACTTAGGCCATTGGGCCCAGAGCAGATTATGGAGGTGGCCCAAATAGTAGGAGATAGGAATCTGGTAAGCAAAATAGACGAATGGAATTCCAGCCCAATTAAACCTAAAAGTATTCCATACCATGACCCATACCCTCCCCAATTCCCCAGCCCAGTTAACAAATAAACAATACCCCTAAATCTTCTCCCAACTCGTCCAAACCACTTTATCAAATATCCTACCCCCTACAAACGACTAACAAATGTAAAGGTACAGGCAAACATCTGGTTTTATCCACTACAAAAAAATCTGAGGTTAAAGAAATCTTTATGCGCTTTAAAACCATTGTGGAAAATCGTTTCAACAAAAAAATTCTCACATTGTACTCAGATAATGGGGGTGAATACATGGCCCTTAAAGACTTTCTAGCAACAACTGGCATTTCTCATCTCACAACTCCTCCACACACCTGAACATAATGGCTATTCCGAACGACGACATCGTCACATAGTTGAGACTGGCCTCACATTACTTTCACATGCTTCTCTTCCATTAATTTTTTGGTCCCATGCTTTTGCCACAGTCGTCTATTTAATCAATAGAATGCCCACCAACACCCTTGGCCTTTCCTCACCGTATGAATCAATTTTTGGTACTGCTCCTAACTATTCCAAACTCAAGATTTTCGGATGTTCATGTTATCCATGGCTTAGACCATATTCCTCCCATAAACTTGATGCTCGCTCCAAACCTTGCATTTTTCTCGGGTATTCGTTGTCTCAAAGTGCTTACTTGTGTCTTGAACCATCTTCCACAAAAAATTCATTTCTCGTCATGTCCAGTTTGTCGAATCTGTGTTTCCTTACACATCAGTACATGATCAATTACCACGTCCTGACTCCACTACCTTTGATACCTGGGTTCCTCCAATAATTACTGTTAAGAGTTCCTAGTCCTCCCCAGTCTGTACACACTACCTCATCTGCTGGAAGCCCACAAGAAATTCCAACGTGTGCTGATCCTTCATCACCTCCTACCACAGACACTTTACGGCCACCCCCTCTACATGTGACTACAACATTGGAACCTCTTCAACATTCAATACCACCAACCCAAGTCAACAGCCAGCAACCAACCCAACAACCAAACAACCTACCACACACACACCCAGTTCCCCCAACCACTAACCCCCATCGCATGACTACCCGATCTAAAAACAACATACATAAACCACTAAGAAAGCTCAACCTTCATACACAATTTAACCCTATCTCCGCCACTGAACCCACAATTGTAACCCAAGCTCTCAAAGATCCCAACTGGCGTCGGGCCATGTTCGAAGAGTATGATGCTTTAGTCCGAAATGGGACATGGGAGCTTGTTGCACCTATCTCTGCCTCTAATATTGTTGGTTGGAAATGGATTTTTCGTATTAAACGACATTCTGATGGTTCTATTGACAGGTATAAAGCTCGTCTTGTAGCAAAAGGTTTCCATCAACGACCTGGTGTCGATTACCCTGAAACATTTATTCAGGTTATTAAACCTGCTACTGTGCGGCTGGTTTTTAGCATTGCTGTTAGTCGTGGTTGGCCTCTTCGCCAGTTAGATGTCAACAATGCCTTTTTACAAAGACATCTATCGGAAGATGTTTATATGGCCCAACCTCCGGGCTTCATTGACTCCAATCGTCCAACATATGTTTGCAAGCTTAGTAAAGCTATATATAGCCTTAAACAAGCACCGAGGGCTTGGTACCATGAGCTGCGCCAATTTCTTCTTGTTGCTGGTTTTAGAAATTCTCATGCTGATACTTCCTTGTTTGTCCTCAACAATGGTACTAATATTCTCTACCTCCTAGTCTATGTTGATGATATCATTCTTACAGGTGATTGCCCTGCCCTTGTTAATCAGTTTATTGATCGTCTTGCTCAACGATTTTCTCTCAAAGATCTCGGGACTCTCTCCTATTTTCTTGGTGTTGACGTAGTTCCCCACCGTCATGGAATTTTCCTTTCACAACGTCGTTATATTATGGATCTCCTTGCTCGGACTAATATGTCAAGTGCTAAACCTGTTTCCACACCATTACCTACTAGTCCTCCGATCAGTTGACACTCCGGCACACCTCTTCCAGATCCTACTGAATACCGCACTACTGTTGGCAGTATGCAATACTTGTCTCTGACCCGTCCAAACATCTCTTATGCGGTTAAATTATCTCAATATATGCATCAACCATCAACTGAGCACTGGGCTCTTGTCAAGCGTATCTTGCGCTATTTATGTGGTACCTTAGATGAAGGTGCTATTTTTTATCGTGATTCTCCACTCTCTCTTCACGCCTTCTCCGATGCAGATTGGGGTGGAAATCCAGATGACTTTTCCTCAACTAGTGCCTACATTGTTTATCTTGGTCGTAATCTTATCTCTTGGAGTTCAACGAAACAAAAAATTGTTGCTCATTCTTCTACGGAAGTTGAATATCGTTCTGTTGCATCTACTACTGCTGAACTTAAGTGGCTTTGTTATCTCTTGACTGATCTGGGTATTGATTTGCCTCATGCTCCTGTAATCTATTGTGATAATATTGGAGCCACTCAGTTGTGTTCTAATCATGTGTTCCACTCAAAAAGAAACATGTTGCAATAGACTTTCATTTTATTCGGGATCAAGTTCGGACAGGTTCTCTTCGTGTAGCTCATGTTTCCTCTGATGATCAACTTGCCGATGCTCTTACAAAACCGTTGCCTTGTTCCAAATTTCAATCTCTCAAAGTCAAGATTGGCCTCTCATCCCGTGGCCTATCTTGAGGGGGCATATTAAATGACAGCTGTTCTCCTTGACTTCTGTTGTTATCGTTTAGTTTGTTTGTTTGTTATTTTTGAATATTCAAATGTAAATATCTTTGAGCTATCTCTGAGCTATAGCCTTATATTTCGGATCCTTTGTTACAACTTGTATTATATAATTCTTTCAATAGTAATGAAAACTGAGAGCTTCTGCCCATCGTTGTTTATTTTAGTGTCACCATTTAACTCTAAGAAGGTGGACACATGCCTCATGTTGCATAACATTTCAACAAAATTTTGATCAGTTTCTGCACTAGAGACTACATGTACAACGAAATTGAAACATTCACGAGAGACTACTTGTACAACGAAATTGAAACATTAAGTACTAACTCATTTTTAAAAATTGTGGACCAATTTGCTATTGGAACAATATGCTGGATACCAATACTACAATTCTAAGTAAACGAAGCGTCCTTTTTTTCCTTTTTGTTCATCTTTCATCATATTTCTCTACTAAAGCAAAAGTCATAGTTTTCAAAAGCGCTCGACGCTTTATATAACACCCCGAATCCCATTACCATTAGTTCTTTTGAATTTATGCCTTGCAATAAAAATTTGAAAGATCAGGGACCAAAATGAAAAGATTTTAGTTTTTGGAGGACTAAACTGTGAAATTCAATAATTTAGTTATGAACAGCCGGTGAGCAGGTTGGCCTGCTAAAGTGACTTCTAGAAGAAGTCAATTTAGAAGATGGTCAAATGTCATTTAGAAATGAAAGAAAAGAAAATTTGGATGATTGGTAAAATGTATTGTCAATGACGAAATATATGATGAAAATTAATATATTTCGTTTCATGGACAAGTAAATATTTTGATGTAGCACAATCCTATTTCAAATAGGATAAAATATCTCTTTTTCTTCTCCTTTCTTATTTAGAATTGGGTTTCTTTTTCTTTCTTGACTAGAATAGGATTTCTTCTTTCTTTTAGATTAAGATTTTAGTTTTCTTTCCTCCTTTTAGGATTTTAGTTTAGTTTCCTTACATCAGTAAAATTAAAGAATTATTTTGCCTATATAAATAAAGACTTTGTACAATTATTTCAATAAACAATTCAATACTATAAATATTCTCTACAAATTTCAAGTTTTTCGACTTTATTATTGTTTCAAGAATTCCAATTTTGCTTCAGCACGAAAATTGGTATCAGAGCAAGATTTGCCCTTAATATGGTGGTAGACAATTGCGCATTCTCATGCTGATGATCGGAAAATTGCAAAATTACTGATTTTGGTCTGGACTCTTGAAAGGATGGATATGCTTGAAGATGCAACTGAAAATAATTTGCAAACTTTAATTGTTATGAATGTTAGTTGTTTCAACAAGCCCATAACGTTGCAACAAGTGGCTAAAGAATTTCCTCGAGTCCCAACTAAGTTTAAGTAATCATAAGATATCAAGTATTCTACGAAGGTCTATTGGAGATTTATAAGGAATTCGATTTTAAGCACGGCAAAATTTTTAAAACACGATGGACTATCAACAACAAAGAATGCAACGTAATAATAAATCACAAGAGTAGTGAGAACTTGGTATACAAAGCATTGGTGGAAGTTTTCAATTTGAAAACTAAAAGTAAAAAGTCTTGCCATCAAGTTCCACAAGTTAATAGGGAACAAAAAACTCAAAATATAGAGGTACACGTAAAATTTCACTTTCTATTGAAAAGTACAGCAAAGATGAGATTGTGTATAACATGGTAGAGATGGACGATTCTTATGTACTTTTGAAATAACCATGGTACTATGATATAGATGCCTACATAAGTCAACATAATAGGTATGTGATTAGATGGTATGATAAGATCGTTTTGGTACACGTGATAAGCAACTTGCGAACTAAGCAGCATGGATACTTATAAACTCATTACATACCCCTATTCAATACGTATCCAAGTTTGAATATGCTTCGATATTTGTAGAGTACATGTTTTTTAATTATTTTATATTCTAAGAATTTTTGATATGTATCGAATACGTATTTTATATTTATTAATTATTTCTAATACGTCTTGAATACGTTTGGATATATGAACAAAAATTTATTGGTTTTAAACTCTTTGAAAACTCATTATTAACAAAGTTATTTTACTTTGCCCTTGTTTGATCCTAATTATTTTCAAAATACATTTTTCTCTCCACTATATATTTAATAAATTGGTCTTCATTTATAGCAATCTTCGTCTTTTATCAAGAAAATCAAATTTATGTTCAAAACGAGAATTTAAAATGTGAGACATTGTAGGAGATTCATTGATACTCTTGAAAGTGTTGTGCTGCTTGAGACTGCTAATCTATCATTAGATTAGCCAAAGCTAGAGAATGTTATTTTTAATGATAATGAAGAAGTTGATGGTGATTGTGAATGAAATAAAATTGGAACAATTAAGTATTAAGATAAAATGCTTTATTATTTTATTTTACTTTTATTATCATGCTTATGTTTTATATCTATATACACACACATATTCACGTCTACTAATTCTTTTCAAAAAGTTTTATCGACGTACATGTATCGTATTCAAATTACGAATCCGAATACGTGCTTCTTAGCTCGCAAATACTAGTGTTAAAAAAGAGCAAAAGATTTACAGAATAGATGATGTTAAAAAAGATGTCCGCTCAAAATAATAAGGATGTTGCTGACCATGATACTTCGCCGGCGGTAGAAAAGCATGTGCAAGTTGAAAACCCAAGACCTATTGACCACATAATCACAGAATTTTAGTTAATTTTGTGGTTGCTAATTGATTAGCCAATTTAGTTAATACTTAGCTTGTTTTATTAATTTAGTGCTCTGAGAATTCTTGTTTAATGGCATGTTTTCTAATAGTTGAAGTTTTGTACAGTTTGTAAAGCTTAGTGTTTAATCTGTATGTGATAAGCATGTTTATAGGAAATTCAAGGGACAAGTGATGGGTAAGTGGTGTCCTTATTATTGTTATTTTTGTTTTAATAGAATTGCATTTTAAAATACTTAAATGTGTAATTCCACTAGTTTCCCAGGAGTATAGTTGGAGCATTGGAGGAACGATGAATCATTATAAAGTGCATATCTATGACGCTTAGACTCGGGTACGGGTACGTATCTAAGTGTCGGATATTTTATTTTCTAAAATATACAATACGGGGACATGGCTAAAAAAGTCTAAATTTCAGACACGGGTCGTGGATACATTTTTTAAACTTCAATTTTTTTTTACTAACCAAAGATGTCATTTTAAATAGACCAAAATCAATTGTTCACAAATAAATAAGTATTGAATAAATGGTTAAGACGAATAAAATCGGATTTTGAGGTTTAGTTTTTAATTATTGGAAGTTAATTACTAAATGTTATATAAAATAGAAAATGAGGGACTTGATTGCAATTTGAACTTAGTGGAATACTAAGTAGCACTATATGGAACTCATTTTATAAAAAGAAAACCCTAAACAATATATACAGAGAGTGAAAGAAGGGAAAAAATGAAACGGGCAAGAAAAAAAAGAAGGGAAAACCTAGCGCCACCGCCTTCCTTCACCCTCTCGGCGGCGGCACTAAATTTACAAAGAGTGGAAACGGGAAAAAAGAAAAAGAAAGAAACAGAAACAACGAAATGTCTGGTTGAAATTTGGAGGATCCGACGCATATCTTATACTCATACCCCTGTCGTGTCGACACGGGTACTTCATCTATTTCGAAGAATCTGAGCATCAGAGGTGCATATTTATTCAATATTTTAAAGTTGCACTCCTAAGTTATAGACCTTTCTTGATTATAGTAGCTACTTACAATTTTGCTCTCGCTATTAATTTGATAATTCGTTGTTTGCTGCTTTATTAGTTTTTTAATTTTCTTTTCCAAGTTATTGCAAATATTACAAGCATATTGTTATATTTAGTACTGTTGAATTATCTTAACAGTTTTTGTTATAACTTATGCCTAGCACAGAAGTAATACATCTGCCCGATTGAACCATTTTAATCATTGGAGAAACTACTTGCACTGCCAACTAAAGAAAAATAAGTTACAAACAAAAAAATGTATAACTAGAAATGAAACAACTACTCAGTAAAAGAAATAGAAAAAAATAAAGCAAACTAATTGGACATCACCAACAATAAAATAGAGGACATTGATAGTGAAAAATACAATTGGCATTCCACAATCATAAAAGAAAAGATTAAGTACACTGACCGTTCAAATAGCCTCTCAATAGTCTGAAATTGCTTTTCTGATGAAAGAAGTGTTTCCCTTACACTAATGAGACTACCGACATAGGATTTCAGAGAATCAAAGTCCTGCTTAACACGATAAAGCTCCTGCTCATTTTCAGCAGCTCTTTGCCTTTGTCTAGAAGTTTCTTCAACCAAATCTTCAACCCTCTGCCGCATTTCATTTAAAATACAATTTGTATCCAGTGCAAATTGTTCCATCTCCTCTAGTTTCAAAGACATGCTTTCAATTTGGAGGACCTTTCTTTTAATTTCTTCCTGCCCTACAGTTACTTTCTCCTTCTCAATAGCAGTTTCAGATTCTGCCACTATAACCCTCTTGAAAAGGCTTTCCATTACATCTGTAACCATTTGAACATTTTTAAGTAATTCAGTGGTATAAGCTCCATCTTGTTCATCATAAGAACCATGAAGACTACCAAGTGCAATCCATGTTTCCTTGTCTGGACTGTCAAGGGAAGACAGATCTACATTTCTTGACCAGCCGGACAATGGTACACCATTTTTATCAACAAGGCCAATGCTGCCCAATTGTTTCATACCACACGAAGTATGAGCCAAATGAGGAATAGCCATGACTCTGGCTTTCGATTTCAAGTATGTCAATAAGGTTGCAGCAGTTTTAACTCTACGCCAGAGGACTTCTAATTCTTTCTTTGCATCTTCTTCTGACCCTTGTATACAACCCTCTACCTCCGTAAGTTTCTCTTGCAAGGCAACCACTTGGGATTGGCTTCTCTCCATCTCCTGCTTCCAACCAATGTGTGTTTGACTTAAATGAGACTTCAAAGCTGACAGATTAGCATCTTCCTCTGCTGCCATTACCTTCCAAATGATACATTTAAATTTAGGAGCTTCATTGATCAATAAATCAGATATCTATCACATGACTAGGTAACGGTAATGCAAGCATTTAAATAACATATTTCCTTCAAAATCTTTATCTATTACTTCATATTCACAGATCATGACGAATTGGTGGGTTCTCAACTTACAAAATGAAAAAGATTCAAGTAAAAATTTATTCATTAGTCCCATAATAACAAAACTGCACAAATATTTCGATAAAATTATTGCCTGCCAGTTCGTAGCTTTGTAATCTTGTGGGTCATCAACCAATCAAGAACAGCTTTTGAAAGAATTTGATAATTCAGTGGTAAAATGCATACAACTGAATTAAGCAGCATCACAATCACGATTAATATTGAAATGAAGTTACTATCTTTACAGTGAAAGAACAGGAAAAGCTTGTAAGGAATGAAATTCCCAAATAAAATTTGTCCCAAAATAAATAGCAAATATTGTTTAAAATTGATAAGAATAATTTTAGCTCAAAAAGAAAAAGACGATCCCTAATAAACATTTTAACATCGCATCAACATTTACATTTCCTTTGATACCTAATTACGGTATTTTACCTAGGTATTTACCTACCAGAAGGAAAATCAATGCACCAACATATTTAAATTGAAGTTTATCCGCAAAAGTAGTATCTTAAATACATTTGATAAGAGTCCGCGATAACTCATTTCAGAACTACCAAATTCATATGCCAAAAGCAAGCAAGTAATGATTTTTATACTTGAATATTAAAATATAATTAACATGAAAATGAATCAGAAAGAAAAAATCGATTATTAGTCCCAAAAATACCAGATGAGAAGAAGATACCTTTCGATTTTCTGCAAATTTGGGAGCTATTTAGAATGAGGAAAATGATTATAGTGGTACACTCGTTGTCCAAAGACAGGTTTTAATTAATTAAAATGTTTAATAGCACAAAACGTTGTTACGTTAGACACTTTTAGTGTTATGTTTCATTTTTTCGTATTTTCATCCTTATTTCAACGTTTTATTGAGGAAAACATCATTTTCAGAACAAAACGTCCTACGTTTGATATTTCTTATGGAAAATGTCCCTAAGTTTCATTTTTTTTGCATTTTCATCCATATTTCAATGTTTCAATGCGAAAAACATCATTTTTACCATTTTTTTAACGTGAAATGACCAATATACCCTTCTATTTAAATAAAACAAAAAAAGAGAGAAGAAAAATAAAGAACAAATTAAAATCTTACTCTTAAACATTTTTTAAAAATGCAAATGAGTCCAAATAAATATAATTTTGCTCTTTAATTTTAAGGCGATTTTTGCCTCTCTAGCCGCTGTTTATGGAGCCAAATTCCGAAAGCTCCGGCCACCTAAACCAACAGAAAATGGTACCGGTGGAAAGCCCTTAACCTCCTCTTCAATTCCATTCCAATATCTCCTTGTAACTCCAAGTATTCCGGCCGGTACAAAGCGTCAAAGTTTGCTACCTTGAAATCTGAAAAACGCCGATTTCTCTCCTACAAGCATTTCAGATCCAAATTCTAGTCAATTGAAGCCAAATTGGGGGAGACTCAAGGGTGGGCTAGGTGCGCCAGGTGAAGGTAAACATAGCCCATGTGGTCTGCAACCTCCGTTTGTCCAGACAGCTCCGAAAACTGACTTCTACTCGGGCGATGTCGTATGTGTCGCAACAGGGAGAAGTTCTAGGTTAAATTCAGCATCTAAACTTGGTGTTTGGTTACGATTGATTACATGAGTGGAGTCGTCCAAAGGTGGGGGTTGGTCAGTGATGAGCTCCAACCGATATGGTGGCCGGAAGGCGCGAAATCAGCGTTTTTCAGATTTTCAGTCAGCAAATTTTGAAACTTTGTGCCAACCTGAATACTTGGAGTTACAGGGAGATATTGGTGTGGAATTGAAGTTGAGATTAAGGGCTTTCCACAGGTACCATTTTTCGGTAGTTTTAGGTGGTCGGAGCTTGCCGGAATTTGCCTCCACAAACGGTGGCTAGAGGGGCAAAAATCACCCCAAAATTAGAGAGCAAAAATATGTTTCTTCTATTTTTTATTTTTTTTTGTTTGTATATTGGTCATTTTACATTAAAAAATGGAGAAAATGATATTTTCCACAATGAAACGTTGAAATAAGGACGAAAATGCAAAAAAATAAAACATGTGGACGTTTTTCACAAGAAATGTCAAACGTATGAACGTTTTGTTCTGAAAATGATGTTTTCCGTAATGAAACGTTGAAATAAGGACGAAAATGCGAAAAAATGAAACATAAGGACGTTTTCCACAAGAAGTGTCAAATGTAGGGACGTTTTGTGCTATTGAGCCTAATTAAAAGTAAAAGTAAAGAATTGGGGCAAAGGCAAGCAAGGGTGTCGATTTTCTTTCTTCTTGTTTAGCTTTGTCATTCCACACTAGCTAATAAAACAAATTATACTAGGCCAATTCACTAATATAGAGCCCGTTTGACAATCATTATTATAAAAAAAAAGTTTTGAATGATGATTTTTAAGAAAATGTGCGATTAAAAGGTAGGAAAAAATTTTGGTATTCATATTACGTGAATGTGCAGTAGAAAACAATCATGTAGTAAACCATAAATAAAATTAAATGGTGTCAAACGGGCACGTAATATGCCTCTGATCAATGCGCAAGGTCAACAACCATGTTATTCAACAGCTTATTTACGATCTTGTTTGGGAGTTTTAGGTATCGGTTATGAGATTTTTAGTAGCGATTTTTGGGTAGTTTTTAATAGCAAAATTTAAAATAAGTCACCAAATTGGGGAGATACTAGGGCATTTGCTGTTAATTTAAATGAATTATAACTTAATTATGTGTTAATTATGTTTGTTACATAAAACTCGATGCAAATTAATGTAATTGGACCAAAGGAGCTAAAAAGGGCAAAAACGAAGGAAATTCAAAATTCAAGGACTAAATTGCAAACTTTCAATAGTTGATTCAGTGCTTGGACTCAATGGGATTTAATTGAAAGTTGAAGGATTAAAAATATTTCAGCAAAGGACTCAAGATGAACAAATGATCAAAAGCGAATATAGTGCATCAGCGCTGCGAAGACACAAAAAGCTATGGACAACAAGTATAATGCTCCAGCGCTATACATAGCACCTCAACGCTACGCAGAACTGGGATTTCCCGGCACTTTCCTATTTTGACACAAATTCTTCTTAAAATATAATTTTGACGGGATTTTCAACATATTTTCGAGCTCTATAAATACAGAACATAATCATACTTTAGAGAGATCTCTCTCTAGCCTTTCAATATACATCCATATCATAAAATTTATCAAGGACAAGAGGTCAATTAACATATTTGGGGAGCGAAGATCAAAACATAGCAAAAATTGAAGAACAATTACATCA
Source organism: Fraxinus americana (assembly GCA_035079005.1). Classification (NCBI taxonomy): domain Eukaryota; kingdom Viridiplantae; phylum Streptophyta; class Magnoliopsida; order Lamiales; family Oleaceae; genus Fraxinus; species Fraxinus americana. The sequence continues at coordinate 14,296,936 of CM068715.1, read as the reverse complement.
ATAAATTGAAGATTTCAACATTGGAATTGAAGATCAATATCTTTTGTATTATTTCATGATCTGAGTGATGATTTTTTCATTAATCTTCTTGTAATTTATATAAAATCATGCTAGGCTAGATCTATTTTTATATAGGATGAGATGAACCCTATTGTTTATCTATTTTAATTCAACACTAGTAATTTATTTAATTTTTGCGGTCCTAAATTAGTTTTCATTCTCATTGCATTATATAATTGCGTAGCTAAAAATTAGATAATTAGTTACTTCTTGTAGTGTTGAAAATTTATAATAAATTTAGAATGCGTCAAAATTAACACACTGGCAATAGATGTAAGGAATAACAATATCGGTATGCAATCTTCTAGATAATCGAGTAATTTAGCACGTTCTAGTTATTCGAATTGGAAATCCCTTTTGAGCAAATGAACATTCAAGATCAAAACAAGATCTTAAAGAAGTTGAAGACAAAGATTTAGAAGAACAAATTCCTCAACAAGGAGAATAAGAAACTTTCAAGAATCAAGATGATCCATGTTCCCTCACATCCAAAGGATCTCATCATCGGTGACCCTCCAAAGGTGTAAGTACTAGAAATTCTACCAAAATCTTTCTAAATAATTGTGCTTTCATTTCTCAAATTGAACAAAAGAAATTTAAAGAAGTCGAATTTGATGAGTTTTGGATTCTTGCAATGCAAGAAGAATTAAATCAATTTGAAATGAATCATGTTTGGGATTTGGTAGATAGACCAAATAATCAAATCATTATTGGTACAAAATGGGTTTTTCAAAGTAAACAAGATAAAAATGGTATTGTTGTGTGCAACATGGCTAGATTAGTGGCCCAAGATTATAATTAAGAAGAAGGTATAGACTTCGAAGAAACCTTCGCACCGGTTGCTAGATTAGAATCTATTCGCATGCTTCTTACTTTTGCGTGCCATAAATGTTTTACTCTTTATGAAATGGATGTAAAAAGTGCATTCTTAAACGGCTTTATTCAAGAAGAAGTTTATGTTGAATAACCTCCCGGTTTCAAAAATCACAAGTATCCGGAAAATGTGTTTAAATTTAGAGAAACTCCATATGGTTTGAAACAAGCTCCTAGAGCGTGGTATGAAAGATTGAACAAATGTCTTATCTCAAATAGTTTTCAAACGGGAAATGCGGATACTACACTTTTTATCAAAATAAAAAAGAAAGACATAATTGTTGTACAAATTTACGTTGATGACATTATTTTTGGTACCACTAATATTTCCATTTGTGAAGAATTCTCAAAATGTATGAGCAAAGAATTCGAAATGAATATGATGGAAGAACTAAAGTTCTTCCTCGGACTTCAAATCAAACAAACTAATGAAGGCATCTTCATTAGTCAAACAAAGTAAACATAGATATGCTCAAAAAATTTGATTTTGAAGACTTAAAGCCGATGAATACTCCAATGAGTTCACCAATCAAATTGGATAAAGATGAGCACGGTACTTCAGTCGATGTAAGAAAATATCGAGGTATGATCGGATCTCTTCTTTATTTAACCGCTAGTAGACCCGATATCATGTTTAGTGTTTGCTTATGTGCTATATTTCAATCCAATCCTAAAGAATCACATTTAAGTACCTTAAAACGAATTTTTAGATATTTATGTGGCACTATAACTTTAGGATTATGGTATCCTAATGGCACGCACATTGACCTTATTAGCTATTCAGATACCGATTGGACGGGTTGCACAATTGATCGAAAAAGCACAAGTGGAACTTGTCACTTTCTAGACATTGCCCTTGTATCATGGTTTAGTAAGAAACAAAATTTCGTTGCACTATCAACCATCGAATGTATCTCAACCGCTAGTTGCTGTGCTCAAGCACTTTGGATGAAACAAACTCTTAGTGATTATCATTTAACTTTTGAAAACACTCATATTATGTGTGATAACACTAGTGCTATAAATTTGTCTAAAATCCCATCTCGCACTCTCGCACCAAACATATTGAAATTCGACATCATTTTCTTAGAAATTATGTGCAAAAAGGTGATATTTATTTAGAATTTGTTAGTACAGATAAATAATTGGCCGACATTCTTACCAAACCTCTTGCTCTCGATAGATTCTTTTATATTCGTAGAGGCTTAGGTATACTATTGATGAATCTGAAATTTATAGCTAAATTTGTTTAAAATGTATGATTAAAACAGAATTACATGTGAAATTCTTGATTTTTTTCGGTCAACCGAATCCAATAAGCCGAAATGTATGCATCATCCCCAAAAATTTTCTGCAGAACTTCGATCGACCAAATGATCGATCGAAACTGAAGTTCGGTCGACCATATGATCGACCGAAACATAAATTTCGGTTGACCCATTAATGATCAACCGAAAATAAATGCAGCTGGCTTTAAATTTTCTGCAGACTTTCAATCGACCGAAAGTCTATCCGGTCGACTGAAAACCTCGGGAATCAGCTTCTTTAAAAATCAAATTTCATCCCCAAATCATCATTTTAAAACCTCAACTCGTGATTTCCTCTCTTCAAATCACTCACATTTCCCTCATTTCATCAAAATCACTCAAACATTTCAACAAAACTACCACATTCATCAAACTTTCCAATCAAATCTCAAACTCTTAAACCATTTTTATCAAGAAATTTCCAACATGTTTTTAGCTTCAACACTCAAAAATCTTGATTTTCCTTAAAAAACTCATTGAAAATCTTGTTAAAACATTAACTCTCTTCAAAGATTTGTTACCCATACATTTCGTATAATTTTTTCACTCAATTCCTCACCAAAATTTGGAAAAACCAAAAATCTCTCACACTCTTGGTCGAAAAATCCAAATCAACCATGCCTCCGAAGAAGAATCAAAGAAGGGAGAAGCAAGCTCGTCGAATGTTGAAGTAGACACGCCCATGCTCGACCGTTTCACCGATTACCCCACCCTAATCGGTAAGTCTATCGATGTCTTCGAATTTTACCTTCAAGCTCCCTCATTTAGGATAGAAGAGTATTTTGAGGGTATTGGGTGGAAGAATGTTATTTAGATCTCCGAAAATGCATACCCTAGATTGATTCGTGAATTCTATCGGAATCTCTCCTTTTATTCAAACCATGTCACGTGCACTATCAAAGAAAAACGTATTACTCAATAGGGCTACCATTCGGGAAATACTTGGGTTAGAAGAATGTGATAACTATGCCTACGTCGAAAACTATCCCGTTAGGTTCGAGAGCTATAATGAACTTGAAGCATGTTGTCGTGTCACCGATTGACCATTGACCTCCAAAATGACCTTAAATCTAAACCATCTTACCATCCCATGCAAAGTCCTTCATTGTGCAATTGCACATATTATCTTCCCTAGGAATGGTCACTTTGAAGAAGTTCATCATCTTGATTTATTTATTCTTGATTCACTTCTTGTTGGTCGTCAATTGGACTTCTCATACATTTTCTTGAAACACATTTGGCACATTCACTCATCTCTTCGTATCTTAGGTTTATTATATTATTTGTTAAGAGAGTTCTTTCAACTGTAAAACTATCATTTATATTTTATTGGTTTCGAGATTCTTGTGAAAACTCGATTATTGTTAAGGATATGTACTCCTTGTCGTAAGTCACATAAGAATAAGTGCTCCTTATTGTAAGTCAGTTAAGGATCGGTGCTCCTTGTTGTAAGTCATCTAAGGATAAGTGCTCCTTATTGTAAGTCACTTAAGAATCGGTACTCCTTGTTAGTAAGTTATCATTATATTGCATTTGACCTTACTCGTTACAGATAACTTGGTAACGGGGACGTAGAACACATTGTGTATCGAACCCCATTAAATTGGTTTGTTATCTTTACATTATTGCACTTTACTTTACATTGTCATTTATATTGTGTTATATCCATACTTAGATTAAGTTATCGAACTTGTATATTTAATTCTAGTATTATACTTTGTATTTATATCTTGTATATTGTATTATTTTGAGACTAAGTGTCGAAACAATTTAAAAAATCAATTCACCCCCCTCTTGGTTAGTTATTCTTGGGTTATCAGAATAAGGTTGAAAATGCTAAAAAATGAAAGAGATGGACGTTTTCGACAATAACCATGAAAGGTGAAGACGTTATGTGTTAATTACCCTTTTTATTTATCAAATGCACTATGATTTTGAATCGAAATTGTTGGCATATAAAAAATGAAGCCCAATTAAATGGTCCAAGAATTGGAGTCCAGTTAGAGAGTTCAAGATATAGGCCCAAATGAGACCATTGTAGAATATAGTGGAGGTCCATAAACAAAGTACTATCATCATCCAAGCCTGCAGGATGTCCAAGATCTGAACGAATGAAGCGCCTTACTATAGCCCAGAGCGATGATCTCATTCTCACCCAAGTCTTTGAGTCACTCAAGATTTGAGCAAATACAGTGTCTTGTGGTTACTTAAAATGACAGTTATTGAAGCGGTTATTGAGCAACCTTATCACACCCCACGATCCAATAATCTCGGTTACAATGGTTAGATGACAAAAGTAATAACAATATCAATTCCTTGACAAGTCAGCCATCACGAATAAAGTGGGTATTTATAGAGCACCAAGCAGTTTCCAGGCTTTTCTATAGAGAAAACCGTCAAAGAAATATAAAAAGGAAAAGAAGACATAGAAGGAAGAGCTCGAATCAATCACTCTCAACAGAGAATATGTGATTTCAATTCATTTATTTTCTAAGTGCAAACTTTCAATTTACTTCGTGTGCTTGTGCCCCTTAGAGGCGTTTTACTTATTCTCAATTTTAATCTTCATAAATAAAGCACCCATTTTTGGGACTTTGTCTCAAGAGGTTTGTTCCTTATACAATCGTCTGAACCTATCTTTTAATTGTTAGCGATAACCAGGGCGAAACAATTTGGCGCCCCCAGTGGCATAATTGGTGTTTGAGGATATTAAAAATGAAGCATTATGCCTAATATGAATTCTGATAAAGAACCAGCAAGCCAATGAGTAGTCGTCTGTAATCGAGCAATAGGAGGAGCAGCAAAGCTGGAGCACGAACACAGGGATAGAGTTAAAGCAGTCAAAGTCGTTACGACCCAATGACAAAGTTGAGTCCTCAAACCATGCGCGCATTGCTTGGGGAACTCACACAGGATGTCTTTGAACAGGTAAATCTACGAAATGCTCATAATATGGAAAGATTTACCCAAAATGGAAAAGCACATTATAACAACATGGCCAAACAACTAAACACGTTAACTGAAATCGTGAATAAGTTAGTGGGCCAAATATGTCCCCAGTTGTACCAATAGGAAATCACTTTCAAACTAGAACGGTTGTGGGACATAATTCCCCAGGTTTGAACCCAAGATAAGGAATAGAACTACCTTCTGGACCATCTACTTTAAACTTGAGGGGTAGTGGAATGTCAAACTTGAATGGTGGTAATGGGATGTCAAACCTAGGGGGGTAACCCAAATTTAAGAGATAATATTCAAAGTAATGGACAGAACACCTCGCGTGTCAATGATGGCGGAAACACTCAAGCTAACGGTAATAATGGTCTGAATAATGGCGTTTTTGTCGCCAACTAAGGACCAAATATTAGGCATCAAGTAATTCAACCAATGAACCAACCTGTAGGAGTTTCATATGATCCCAATGTTATGTTGAGGAATTAAAAATATGGAAATAGTGCAGGATCAAATGGCTTTTGGGATACGTCCTGTTATTAGGCCGACTTATACAAAGCTGTATCCTGATTGGGTAGATCGGGCATATCCGTGGCCTAGAGGGTACAAAGAGCCAAAATTTTCATTATTCACCGGTGTAGGAGAAGTGTTTACTTTGGAACATATAGGGCTATTCACACTGCAAAGTGGTAAAGTAACTGACTATCACAAAATGAGATTGTTCCCTCGTTCTTTAACAGGAGTAGCTTTCTCCTAATTCATTAATTTGCCAACAAACTCTGTTCAAATATGGCAACAACTAGAACAATTGCTCCACGCTCAGTTTTATAAGACTAAATCTGAAGTCACTTTGATCGATTTGACGAATTTACGTCAAATACCAAACGAATGGCAGAAAGTTTCCTTCAGAGGTTTAAAACAGCCAGGAGCAAATGTTTTGTGCCTTTGCCCGAGAAAGAATTCGTCAAAATCGCTCAAAGTTGTTTGAGCTTTGATTTGAAAAAGAAATTCCACGACGGGAAATTTCCTGATTTTTTCCAACTTAGTGCGAATGTGATTAGATATGAACTATTGATAAGACAAGAAGAACAAATGAAAAACTCTAACAAGGGAACTTATTATAGAGACCCAAATTTCGACGTTCATACTATTAATGATGAATATTACGATCAAACTGAAGTATGTTTGGCTGAATTAATTAAGGGAGATGCATATGCTTGTCCTATGATGGCCAAACCCAGAGCGTCAGGGAAGAATAAGCCTATAAAATATGAAAACAAAAAAGCTAGAATGTTTTCATTTGATGTGACCAAAGTTGACCTTATATTTGATAAACTGTATAAGGATAAGCAGATAAAATTGAGTGATAAGCATAAATTGCCAGACCCTGGGCAAAATAAGGGTAAAAAATATTGTAAATGGCATAATACTTGGTCACATATGATTAATCATTGTTTGGTCTTTCATCATGTGTTACAGGATGCCATCGAGTCAGGGCGGATCACGTTTGAAGATAAAAAGAAAATGACAGTGGATGAAAATCCTTTCCCACAGCCACTTAGGGTGAACATGGTGATGACAAGTTTAAAAAACAAGTTGCCAAAATTCAAATTAGTTGTAGACGATGAAGAAGAAGATTCTGAGCCACATCCCAGCATCTCGAGCGTATCAAAGGGAAAAAGCATAGAAAAGATGAGGGCGTCTTATGTATTAGATGCAAAAAAGAAGTAAAGGCAAATGTGGAAAGACCAGGAGTATGGCAACATCACCATTGCCCTGATTTTGTCCCAAATATCCAACCTGTTGGAGGGCGATGTACATCATTCTATAGGACACCGCCTTTTGAGAGGCAGTTCAGGCCAATAAATAATGAGAGGACATTTAGGCTGCAACCTGCCAACCAAATGTATGATATTCATCCCAGTGTAATGCAGGAAGAGTGATACCTTTCAATGAGATGACCAGAACTCAACAAAGGCGTTTTCAACGAAATTATGGACGAATGATGAGGCAACAACAAAGATTGTCACGTCCTAATGCACCTAAACTGTTCGAAGTGTCCAACCAAAATGTTATCGAATATAGTAAAGAGATTGGTATTGTGAATCAATTGAGGAGTTACCAGCAAGTTCTTCCGGAGATCAACGTTTGAGCCAGGGAAAAAAGAAGAAGAAGATCCAAAGCAACCCCTCACTATTCAGTTTGGTACATTACCTCCTCATGGCTAATAATTATTTATTAGCCAATGAATTCAAAAACAAAGAGAATGAAGAGGAAGAAAGAGAGGATAATGAGGATGAAACATGTGTGTTGGAATGTGCAGAGACCAAACATCTCGATGGGTATATAATGAAAAGGAGGATGATGGTATGACGGATATTGAAGAAGAAATTGATTTGGAAGCAGAGAGAAGAAAGAGGGGAGTGTCGCACAATACTCTATTGAAACAACTACATCGGGAAGGTGTTCGCGAGGTAGATTTGTTGGGAAAACCATCTAGGCATTCCTGATTACTTTGTGTTGTACGGGACACCCAAAAGAAAGAAGAAAGTGCCTCATTCTGAGAAGTATGGGTCACCTCCAAGAATATTGCATCCCCCTACATGATGGGTAACCGAAGAAGAATCACTAGAAGAAAGTAGAAAGGAAATCCAAAAAGTAGAAAATCGGTGCGAAATATTGCATGTTGATTTATCACAAGGAAACAATTCGACGAAAGAAAAACAAGAAGTGGAAATAGATGCAACTGAAAATGTCATCTTCAAGAGACCAACCATGAAATTGACTAAATATTTGAAGTCATTATACATGAAGGCATTAGTCAATGGTATACATGTGGCGAAAGTGCTCATTGATGATGGAACAACCATAAATACCATCCCCTTTAGGATGATGAGGAAGTTTGCAAAGACAAAAAGTGATATGATCCCAACAGAAGTTATTCTCACAAGTTTCAATGGATGAGCAACTTCGACTAAAGGAGTGATGCCACTGGACATAACCGTGGTGACAACTACTAGGACCACAGTCTTCTTTGTAATAGATGGTCCTACTAGTTACAATGTGCTACTAGGAAGGGACTGGATTCATGTGAGTCATTGCATACCTTCATCGCTCCACTAGTGCCTTGTTTTCTGGAATGACAAGGGTAAAGCGAAAGTGGTACAGGCCAACCATAGACCCTTTGTCGCGGAAGCAAACTCAGTAGAAAGGTTTATGTACGAAGAAAACTTTGGACCTGTCAGGGTGGTTCAAGATGGAAAAGAGACTCAAATTATTGCACAAAGTGAAGAGCCATTTTCAGTGGATACACTTACTGAAATGTTCAGTTAAATGATGCCAAACTTAGTGGCCCTGGAAGAGCTAGTAATTGGCAAAAAGGTAATCAAGGAATTTTAAATGAGTTATCAACAACAAGGGTAAATGGCCGATGTTCAGGCCTTCAAAACTAAGTTAATGGCTTTCAATAAAGAGTGTAAAGACAAGACGAGAGAAGAAATAGCATTGAAGATGTTGGGAGACAAATTGGCAGTGTTCGAGTTGGAGCAGAATATCGGTCGAGAAGTCAACAAGGTGGATTGCTTAGAAGATGAAGTGCTTAAGAGGAACTTGGACGATGAAATAATGAGGATCACAAAGCCTGGGCATGCGCAAGTACGAGACCCCTTGGTTAGGGTGAATATTGGCAACGAAGGAGAAGATCGCCCAACATTTGTCAGCCAGATGCTTAGTCAAGAGGTTAGCAATAAATTAATAATTTTATTAAATTAACAATTGTTTTGTTTGGGAATATGAACATATGTCTGATTTAGAAAAAAATTTGGTAGAACATAGATTACCAACTAAGCCAAATTTTAAACCTCATAAGCAACCTCCTATGCGTTTTGTCCATAATGTACTTCCTGAAATAAAGAAAGAAATTGAGCGATTGTTAAAAACGGATTTTATTAGGACATCAGATATATTAAGTGGTTGTCTAATATCGTGCCAGTTTTAAAAAAGAATGGTAAGTTAAGAGTGTGTATAGATTTTAGAAATTTAAACTTAGCAACACCCAAAGATGAATATTCAATACCTAGCTGAAGAAGATATACACAAAACTGCCTTTAGATGCCCTGGGGCTTTAGGATGCTTTGAATGGGTAGTTATGCTTTTCGGCCTGAAAAATGTAGGGGCAACTTATCAAAGGGTAATGAACTTGATTTTTCATGATATACTAGGCAAGTTTGTCGAAGTATATGTAGATGATATAGTGGTCAAATCTATTAAAGAGGAAGACCATTTTGAACAACTAAAACGCTCATTCGAGCGAATGAGGCAATACAAACTAAAGTTGAATCCTTTGAAATGTGCATTTGGTGTTAATGCGGGAAATTTTCTTGGTTTTCTAGTCCACAAAAGAGAGATTGAACTCGATAAGAATAAAGCTAAGGCCATCTTTTAGGCCAAACCACCTAACAACAAAAAAGAATTGCAAAGGTTTTTAGGCCAAGTAAACTTTTTAAGGCGCTTTATCTCTAATTGTGCAGGGCGAACAAAAGCTTTTTCGCCTATTTTAAAGCTGAAAAATCATGGCGAATTCGTGTGGAAAGAAGAGCATCAAAAGACTTTTGAAAGTCTGAAAACATATTTATCAAGTTCACCAGTATTGGTGTCACCAATCCAAGGACGGCCAATGAAAGTGTACGTATTAGTTGAACAAGAATCGATAGCTGGAATGGTCGCTCAAGAAGATCAATTTGGTGAAGAAATGGTGATTTACTATTTTAGTATACAGTTAACAAAATGTAAATGTAATTACTCTACTATTGAAAAATTATGCATTGCTTTATATTTTACATGTACAAAACTAAGGACTTATTTATGACATGTAACTGTCTATTTAGTTTCTAAAGTAAATCTAGTTAAGTATATATTTTCTCGCTCTATTTCACACCAAAGGACATGCCTTTGGACTCTAGCACTGTCGGAATTTGAAATACAATACATACCCCAAAAGGCAGTCAAAAATCAAACATTGGCTAACTTTTTGGCCGATCATCATGCCTTGACATGCCTAAGGAGATTGAATTGGAGATCGATTCATTCGAACTAAAACCTTGGGTTTGTACTTTGATGGATCAAAAACCTTTAGAGGTGCAGGGGTAGGTATCGTTTTAATAAATCCCCTAGGGATTTATTATAAATTTGCTTTCACCTTGGATATGATGTGTACAAATAATCAAGCTAAATACGAAGCATTGATTGTGGGTTTAGAGCTGTTAGTAAATATGAGAATAAAGAATGTGATTATTATGGGCGATTCCCAATTGGTAATTCACCAATTAATTGATGATTTTAAATGCCAAAGTGATTCCGTTATAAGTCAATATGAAATCGTCCAAAAATTGTTGGAAGAATTTGACCAAGTAGAGCTTCAATATATTAATAGGATATATAATGATATAGCAAATGAATTAGCCCAAATGGCTTCGGGTTATTCAAAAGCTTTAAATTGGGAATCTATTTGTGAGTATGGAGTAATATTGCCCATAATACAAAGGAGAGCGAAAAGGATTGGAGTTCATTCTATACAAGATGAAGATGTAATAGATTGGAGGGTAGAGATTAAAAGGTTCTTAAAAGAACCTAATAAGGAAAGTAGTAGGAAAATGAAGTTGTTTTCGTTGAATTATGTATTGATAAAATGAAGAGCTATTCAAAAAACGCTCAGATGCTATACTACTAAAATGTATGACTTTGCAAGAGGCCAAAACGATCATGACTGAAGTGCATGAGATGGTTGATTGTTAGGAGTGGATACTTTTGGCCCAAAATGGGAGAGTTACGCGTTCAGTATGCAAAGAGTTGTTTAGCATGCCAAAAGCATGGTCCGATTGAAAGAGCGCCAGGAAGAGAAATGACACCCATAATTAAACCTTGGCCGTTTACAGGTTAGACGATAGACTTGATGGGAAGATTTTTCCCCATCGTCCAAGTAATATACATTTATAATAGTTGCAACAGATTATTTCACTAAATGGATAAAAACGATACCTTTAAGAGAGATCTCTCAGAAAAGTGTCATAGATTGTATTCTGACCACATTATTTATAGATTTGAGATTCCACAAACTTTGATGGTGGATCACGGAACTTCCCTGAGTAGAGATCAAGTGAAGGAATTCTTGAGTGAGTTTGGAGCTAAGTTAGTAAACTCCACACTTTATTACGCTCAATCTAATAGGGAGGCAGAATCTTCTAATAAGATTCTAAAAAATATCATAAAGAAAATGATAAATGAAAATGCCAAAAATTGACAAGAATGTTTAAATAAAGCCTTATGGGCTTACATGACGTCGCCTCATTCAAGTACCAAAGTTACTTCGTTTCAACATACTTATGAACATGAGTGCTGTTTTGCCTATGGAAATTAATGTGCAATCGATCAGAGTGTGTTTGCAACATAATTTAAGTGTTGGCGAGTATGCCGAGTCATTAGCCTAAAACCTATTTGAGTTAGACGAATTAAAGTTGGATGTCCTAGATAGATTGCAAGTTCAAAAACAAAGAATGGCTAAATTTTATAGCCAAATCTTTTAGTCTGGGTGAATTGGTTTGGAAAACAATACTCCCTTTGAATAGCAAAGATCCAAAGTATGGCAAATGGTCCAACTGGGAAAGGCCATATAAAATAAAAAGCATATTGCCTAATGGAGCCTATCATTTGGAAGATTTAGATGGCACATTGCTGAGTGATCATGACTAAATAAAAAAAGAACGAAGTACGTTCAAATAAACTCTTTTATTATCAAATATTCGTTACAAACCATGAGATACAAAATACAAGATGCTCTATAAGCCGCAATTGGGAGCAGGTTGTCATCATTCTTCTATCAATCAACAAGAAAAGAGCGAATTGGCCTTAATCGCCTCCCTAAATGCATTGCTGTAATGGCAGGCAAGAAGGTTGATAAGCACTCTCAGTAGGCAAGTGGCCTGAGAAGCACTCGCAACAACCAATTGCCTCTCATCTAGAACTCATTCTAGAGAACATAAATGGATGCGTTGAGAATACCTTCATTGGCAAAAGAACATTTTCCTGTATCTCACATACCAAAGGTAATATCAAGACAGACGGCGAAATGGATAATAGATCAATTCCTATTGAAGGAAAGAATAGTTGATTAATTATCTGAAATGCCAAACGATGGAAATTAAGCTGACTTTGTCAAGAATGAAGATGAAAATGACAAGTGCGTAACACATACGCATTTATAGAGGTATGAAGGTGAAGAGGCGGAATATGAATGGCCACTTACATGCATAGTAACCGAAATTAAATGGCCCTAAATCTTGGAAAAAAAGATTGGAATACCAAAAGTTTTGCTTCGTGTAAAGATTTCATGAGGGAAAATGTACACGAGTGTAGCCAAGGTAATTAAATGCTTGGGGGTTGACAATTGAAAAAGACGTCAATTATTATGCAAGTAAATAAAATAGTCGTTCCATTAATGACATTGGTTGTCGTTACATTTGAATTAACATTTGCTGCCAGCACAAAATTACATGGAAAATAAAGGCATCAATGTCTTAATTATAGTTTACCCCAAGTTGAACGCATTTGTTCCCTAAGTTTCTCCCATTCATCGCTCTGCTTAGAAGAAACAGCAAACAACTCAGTTGCAACATCCTCGTCAACTTCCAGCTTTGTATAACGCTCAACTAAAGACTTGGTTAGCTCAATTCTTTAGGAAGCACTACGCTTCTTAGCAGCTAATCTAGCCCTACAGTCCTCCATCTTTGTTTGGAGTTCCTTCATCTCTGCAGCTAAGCATATCATCAAGGAATCCTCGACCATAACTTCAGAGGAGATTTCGTTTAATTCGAACTTGGCTTTATTAATCTCTTGTAGCAAAGACTCCTTTTCAGACACAGCATGGAGATACTGAGTATTCTTGGCCTTTAACTCGACGTTCCTGTTTAACAAAGAGCTGATTTCGGAATAGATAATCTTCAACGTCACCCTAAAGTTAAATGAAATGTCAAGCGAAGGAAGCTTAAGTATTTGAGTCATTTTTGCACTCAAAAGCTCAAATTTATCTATTTGTTTAGCAGTACTGGCTTTGCCGATATTCATGTCCATGAAAGAAATGTATTCGAGCACTAATTGCTTGAGAACCTTCATGTTCTCTTCCGAGATTGCAACAGAAGAAGCAGAAGGATGATTGGTTGGAGAAGGGCGAGATGTCCTTACTTGTTCCTAAGAAGTGAACAGGCCCTAGATGGAGCGCACGATGGATCAGCATCCTGTAAAGAAAAATGCAAGCATTTAGCATTTTCACTGCAGTAAATGAAGTGAAGATAAAAAAAAATGAAACAAAGGCTACCTCATCAACAACTTTGGAAAGTTCAAGCATGTCACTGGTTAACTCAGCCACCTGTGGAGACTTCCCCTCATCTGGACCAGTAGGCCCTGCCACAACGGACAGATCCTTGGGAACCTTTGCAGAATTCAAGAATCAATGAATCGAAGGCCAATAGTACAAACAAGGGTAAAGACATTAAGATATGTATTACCTTCCGGTTCAACACTTGGGGGGTCAACGCCCTGGGAAGGTGGTAGCTCTCCAACTAGTTGTGGTGAAGACTCTAGGGCTATGGATTTCTCTTTAGGCGGAGCCTCTGTATCAGATGACTTGGATGAAGCAGCTTCAGTAGGAGGCGATGGAGCAGGGGCTGCTAAGACTAGAGCCTTCGAAGGGGAAGTTGAACTCTTTTGGGAAAATTCAGGTAAAGCATTAACCTATGAAGGATTTTCTTTCATGAATAAACAAACTCAATTACATTTCTCCTAAGGATGGGAGAAGCATCATCATCATCATCACCCTGAAAAATTGGTGAAGCTGAGGCTGGTCATTTGCAGTTGGAAGCACCTTTAGATGTACTAGCTTGAGCAGATGGGGAACTAGATGGAAGAATAAGACATTTAGCACAAACATGTGGCAAGTAAGAAGGGGAAATCGGATTCCTAATGGAGATGGGAGTGGCCAGAATAGGAGAAATAGAGGAAGTCTCTTGCCGATCCAGCAAGTGGAAGGCATGATTAGCATCAGTTGTGAACATCCCGCATTTCACCGATGGCCAGAGTTGATTGAAAGGAGCCAAAGAAAAATCTGTGGTCAAAAGAATAATACGGGCATCAATGGCTTGTGCCTCGATTTTATTTATAGTATGAAAACGCTCTGCTAAGTTTCTAGAATAACAAAGAAGAACAGGCCACATTTGGCCAAAACCAAGCGGCGAACAAAAAATTGGGGAGCATATATCTCAACCATTGCCTTAGCATTTGTCCTAGTTACGATGTCATGGATCCCAATCAAGAATTGAGCCCAAACGGGTAAGAAAGTGCTCACTTCAGCCAGAGTAGAAGGAGGTCGCACATAAATTGGGACTTGGTGAGGAGAAAAAGGAAAAAAGGAGGGCGTTGAATTCAAATTGTAAAAAAAATGTGAAAACGTCCCTAATGGACATATTTACAGGGTTCAATTGATGGATGAATAGCCCATAACAACTAACCGATCTAGGAGGAGACAATGGAGCACCAAGTTGGGGGTGCTCTCAACCACAATTGAGCGAGCCAAGGGGCCCACTACGAGTGGCAGACACATCATTCCTTAATTGAAATTGGAGGGAAGCCACGCCTCTATAAAAGGCTGCTAAAAAAAACGAACATAGATTCAAAGACCTGCCACGCGCCAACTCATGCGCTATGGGCAGATAACTTATAGAAGGTTTCGGGTTGGGCACGCAAATGACATATTTACAAAGCCAAACCTGAAGAAAGGCTACACACTCAACGTGAGAACGATCAGAGCTAGAGGCAGTATAAAGGTCTTGCATGCTCGAATATGACTCAATAAGTTTTTTGTCAAATTTTGGGGTAGCGTCGACAATCAAAATACCAGAAAAAATGGTGTCGCCCAAGGGCAAAAGATTTACTAAGGCTCCAACATCCCTTAGGGTAATAGACATTAGGCCAGGGAAAAAACAAAAGTATTGTATTCAAAAGACCAAAAACTCAGAGCAATAGGAAAAAATACTAAGTCATAAATAGGGGGATGGAGAGTAATTTCTAATAAGTCCAAAATCCTAGCACGATCAAAAATCTCTTTGGTAGGACCATGATTCACCATGCGTGCATGCCATCTATGGAAACTAGCATCAGTTTTAGGCGAGGTGCGAATACCTTCTCGCGGATTGGCTTCAACAGTAGAGCGTTCAGAAAATGAGGGTTTTTAGTACAATGGAATAGCTGACTCACCGCCGCTTGCCCAATAGATTCTGCATCATTAAACGACGGACCTAAGTAAAATTCATTGCGGTCAGGGCGGGCTTGTGAAAGAAAGCTTGGATTTACATATGGTCTGCTGGTAAGGAGGTTTTGGAAATTCTCGAAACTAAGGGAGTTATCGGAGTTATCAGAAGGAGTTTGTGAAGTCGCCATTTGCAACGAAATGCGGTCGTTGTGGAGAGTTCTTGAAAAGCGTAGCAAAGAAGTAAGATGATGAACACTGATCTTTACAGAGAAGCACGATGTAAAGACATGAATATAATAGTGCGACGAAATGGCGTGTCTTTTGGGTTATAGGGGTGTGTAACGTCACACTTTTCAGGTTGTAGAACGGCTACCGTCAAACTGAAATAATGATTGAAATTCTTTGCCCTTTAAGGAATTTCAAGTATTGTCGGAAAATACAAAGGAAAAATATGGCGAAAATTAGCAATCGATTTTAATTCTGCCATATTGGGAGACAATTGTTGACATACAAAAAATGAAGCCCAATTAAATGGTCTAAGAATTGGAGCCCAGTTAGGGAGTTCAAGATATAGGCCAAAATGAGACCATTGTAGAATATAATGGAGGCCCATAAACAAAGTACTATCATCGCCCAACCCTGAGGACGCCCAGGATCTGAGTGAACGTGTAGCGACCGAGAACTTTTAAATAATATTTCTTGAAAAACATGTCGCTCGACTTAAACCCTAATTTTAAAGAGATAGCGCGTTCGTCTAACCGTTGTAAACGAATTTAAATTATTTCGAATCGAATCCAATATCGAATAATTATTTTAGTGTCAACTCCGATTTATTTTATTTGGATCAAATTTTAATAATTTTAAGCCCAATATTTATGGTCCAATATTTATAGTTCAATTACCTAAGTCCAAAGATTTAAATTATATGTGGAAATTACATAGAGGCCTACTTTTCAAGATCCAAGTTCAAAAATAACATTTTAAGTTTTAATGTTCAAAAATCAGATTTTTTATAGATAGATACATATTTTTATATTTAATTAAATATTAATAATAATATTATAAAATTAAATTAACATTTGTACCCACCCTACTACCTACCCCCACAAAATTTATATAAAACCTAAATCTATCAAACCCTAACCTAATCCAATTCATTTCTCTCCTCTCTTCCCCATCCCCGTTGCCGCCGCCACCTCTACCTCTCTCCACCGTCGCCGGCGCCGCCTCCTCCTCCTCCTCCTCCTCCTCCTCCGTTCTCCTCTCTCTCTCTCCCTCCCTCTCCCCCTCCTCTCCTCCCTTCTTCTCCCCCTTCCTCCCTAGGCCGCGACGCTGCTGCCTGTGAACAGCAGCAGCGTCGGCAGCTGCTGCTACACCCACAGCAGCGTCGCGCGACGCCGTTCACAGCAGCGTTGCGCGACGCTGCTGTGGTCACGATGGGCTCTGCAAAATTCTCCCCATCTGCTATGGTCGCGATGGGCACAGAAATTCGAGGCTGCCAATCCCTTTGGCTCACCAAAAAATTCGAGGTTGTGGTTGGAGGTGGTCAATCTGTGGTATGTTTTTTGATTTGTGCGATTAGTGTAGCGGTGGTGCGTTTTTTGTTGTTGGAGGCGATGGACAGTGACGGTGGGTAGGCCGTGGTGGTTCGGTTTTGTTGGTGATGGAGGTGGTTGTTAGTGGTGGCTGTCACGGTTTTGCATTACTGTTAGTGGTGGAGGTGGTGGTTTCCCGTGGTGTTTGGTGGTGGTTTCCCGTGGTGTTTGGTGGTGTTGCGGTGGTGGTGGGGTGAGGTGGCAGTGGCTTTGGCGGCGGTGGTGGTGTAGGTGGATTTGGTGGTGCGGGCGGCAGTTGTTTGAATCTGTGTTGTGTTTCGTGACGCGTTGTGCTGCTTGTGCAGTGGGTTTTGTGTTTGGTGGGTTTTGTTCCGTGACCTGAGCCATGTGCCGTGACGTGAGCCATGTACTGTGACCGATGCTGTGACTATCAATAAAAACCTGAGCAATGCCCAAAAACTATTCTGTGACCTGTGCTGTGGCCATTTGAAATAAACTTGTGACTATCAACCAGAATCTGAGTCATTTGAAAATAAAATGGGACTATGAACAAAATCGTGAGCCATGTGCAATATATTTTGTGACTTGTGCTGTGACCATTTGAAAATAATATGTGACTATTAATAAAAATGTGAGACGTGAGCCTTATTGTGTTATCAATTATTATGAACAAAAAATCATGTGTTGTGACATGTGACATTGGCTGTGACCTGGACTGTGGCTTGTGACCTGGACTGTGACTTGTGACCTGGGCTGTGACTTAGGCTGTGACCGTACAAAAAATTCATGTCATCGGAATAGTCGTCGAAATCTGAGCAGTCGCCGGAACAGTCACCAGAATCGGAGTGGTCGTGGGAGAAGTCGTCGGAATCGGAGACATCGTCGGAGTGGTCACCGGAGCAGTCGCCGGCGTGGTGGGGTGGTGGGGGTGGGGGTGGGGGTGGGTTAATTTTATATATATATTATATATTTATTAATATCTTTTTATATATTTAAATAAATAAATAAATATTTATAAATATGTGTATATATAGGTCAAAAAATTTGATTTTTGAAATGTAAAAGTTGTTTTGTTATTTTTGAAATAGGGTAAAGATAAAGTAGGGAAAGTGAATTTTTCCCAAATTATATTCATTTAATCCAAATCACTCATGCCCAATTAGGAATTAGCCCTTACAGCCCAGTCCTTTTGGCCCAATTAGTTTTCCCTAGGGATTTGTGCCCTAATTCCCACTACCTCACTTGTTTTCCCTTTCCTCACACACACAACAACCATTTTTGGTAAGTTTCTCACATCCCTCAAATGTTGGAGATTCACGTGTGATGCTAGAAAATCTAGCATCAACACCACCATCTCCTTAGCTCAACACCACCTCCATGATCACCAAAAATCGAGCTCAACCAAGCTCACACCACCAACACGCCACTACCAAGACACTGTCCACAGTGCAGCCAACCAAACCCAGAACCACCATTTCGAAGCTCCAGCAAAAACCCAAGCTGCAACCATCTCCAAAACCGAAACCACCATTTCAACCCCAAAATCGACACCCAAAGGCACTACCCGCCACCAGCTCCAAAACACCAACTCAAGAACCCAACAAAACCCTCCAAGAATAACAGTCACAAATCGACAGCTCCAAAAATGATGAGTTTAACTCATTTAAGTTGCAGGCTAAACACGTTACTTACAACATTCGAAATTTATGCTGATTACTTAATCAAAAGGAAAAAAGAAAACGACACAATTGCCGTACTGTTTAGAAAACAGCACAAGTGTCGTTTTGCCTCTGAACAAGTGTATTAAGCGCCACGATCCTTCCGAGCCACGATAATCGAAAAGCTGAACAAGTGTATTATGATGTGTAAATGAATTTCAATGGGAACGACACTAGTGTCGTTACTATCATAAAAACGACACTTATGTCGTTCTGCCTGGGAAGATAACATTTATTTGTACAAATATAAAGATAATGAGAAAGACACTTGATGAAATATTGAGTCATGAAAATAAAAGCAAATTTAACGGTACAGTGTAGAAAAAGACACTTGTGCCGTTACTGATATCAAAACGACACAAGTGTCGTTATGCTGTGTGAATGAATTTCAATGAGAACGGCACTAGTGTGTTTTTACCATTTCATACCTTATATCCTATATCAATTACACCGTTAGTTGTCACACAATCAACATTTTCGTCCTTCTTAGGTTGGGGGTCCAAACTTTGATATTCTTGCCTTGAAAATAGCAAATTTTGGAAAAATCAACAGAAAGACACCAGTGTCGTTTAACGACACATGTGTCGTTCTTCCACTAAAATCGATTTTGAAGAGCTGTGACCCGTTCGAACCATGATAATCTTTTATTTGGACCCATTTAAGTTGCACCCTTCCCGGGGGTTCTGGGGTGGAGCCCCCGAAATTCTTTTTTTAACTAAAAGGATTGAAAATGACGATTTTGAGTACCAAAATAGGCAAACAAGATTGACTGACCAAGAAGACAATCAGTTTGTTGACCTTTTTAAGTTAGGGGGTCCAATGCTTGACGTCATTCCGTTAGAAAAGTAGCAAAATATTGAAGAAATCAACATAACGAAAAAAGTGTCGTTACTGCTTTGAGAACGTCCATCAGATCGACAGAACTGTCGTTTTGTATCGAAAATTGATTTTGAAGAGCCGCGATCCGTTCGAGCCATGATAATGATGAGTTGAACTCATTTAAATTGCAGGTTGAACACACCGCTTACAACATTCGAAATTTATACTTATTACTTAATCAAGAGGAAAAAAGAAAACGATACAACCGACGTTACTGTTTTAAACACGGCACAAGTGTCGTTCTGGCTCTAAAATCGATTTTGAAGAGCTGTGACTCGTCCAAATCACGATAATGATGAGTTGAACTCATTTAAGTTGCAGGCTGAACACGCCGCTTACAACATTTGAAATTTATGCTCATTACTTAATCACGAGGAAAAAAGAAAACGACACAACTGTCGTTACTGTTTTGAAAACGGCACAAGTGTCGTTCTGGTTCTAAAATCGATTTTGAAGAGCCGCAACCTGACCAAACTACTATAATGATGAGTTTCATTCATTTAAGTTGCAGGCTAAACACGCTGCTTACAACATTCGAAATTTATGCTCATTACTTAATCAAAAGGAAAAAAGAAAAAGACACAACTGCCGTTACTGTTTTGAAAACGGCACAAGTGTCGTTCTGGCTCTAAAATCGATTTTGAAGAGCCAGACCCATCCAAACCATGATAATGGATAAACTAAACCCATTTAAGTTGCAGGTTGGACGCACCACTTACAAAAGTCGTGATATATGCTCATTACTTGTACTTTGAAACGAATCTAGACTAAAACTTGTGTTTTCACCGATTGATGCCTTATATTCTATATCATTTCCATCGTTAGTTGTCATACAATCAACATTTCATCTTTCTTAGGTTGGGGGGTTCAATACTTGATGTTCTTGCCTTGAAAAACAGCAAAATATTGAAAAAATCTACAGAACGACACAAGTGTCGTTCTGCCACTAAATTTGATTTTGAAGAGTCATGACCCGTTCGAACCACGATAATCAATAAACTGAACCCATTTAAATTGTAGGTTCAATATGCCGCTTACAAAATTCTTGAGATACGCTCGTTAATTATGTTTTTCTAACGAATGTAGATAGTGACTTGTGATTTAACCAACTCGATATCTATAATCGATGTCAATTCCCCCGTTGTTTGTCACACAATCAACATTTCTGATTTTCCCAAGGTAGGGAGTCCAATGCTTGGGTCGTTGCGATGGAAATGAGGCAAAATATTGGAGGAATCAATAGAACGACACAAGTGCCGTTACTGGTCACGTGTCGTTCTATTTATAAATAGGAGTATGAGCAGCCATGAATCGTCCGAACCTCGGTATTAGATAAATTGAACCCATTTAAGTTGCAAGATGGAGGTGTCGTTTACAAAATTTGAGAGATATGCTCGTTACTTATATTTTTTAACGAATGTAGCTAGTACCTTGTGCTTTCACCAACTCAATATCTATAATCGATGTCAATTCCACCGTTATCTGTCATACAATCAACATTCCTAGTTTTCTTAAGGAATGGGGTCCAATGCTAGAGGTCATTGCGATGAAAATGAGACAAAATATTGAGGAAATCAACAGAACGACACAAGTGCCGTTAAACGTTTCAAGTGTCGTTTTGCCTATAGATACGATTTTGAAGAGCCCACGATCCGTCCGAGCCACGATAATCAATAATCTTAACTTATTTAAGGTGCGGATTGGACATGCCACTTACAACATTCGGGAGTTATGCTCATTACGTATAATTTCAAACGAATTTAGACCAAGACTTGTGATTTTACCGTTTGATACCTTATATTTTATATCAATTACACTGTTAGTTGTCACACAATCAACATTTTCGACATTCTTAGGTTAGGAGGTCTAATCCTTGAGGTCGTTCTCTTGAAAAGTAGCAAAAAACTGAAAAATCAACAGAACAACACCAGTGTCGTTTAACGACACAAGTGTCGTTCTACCTCTAAACACGATTTTGAAGGGTCGCGACCCGTCCGAACCACGATAATCGATAAATCGAACCCATTTAAGTTGTAGACTAAACACACCGCTTACAAAATTCTTGAGATATGCTCATTACTTGTACTTTCAAACGAATCTAGACTAAAACTTGTTTTTTCACCGATTGATAAGGATATTCTATATCAATTCCACCGTTAGTTGTCACGCAATCAACATTTTCATCCTTCTTAGGTTCGGGGTCCAATCCTTAATGTCCTTGCCTTGAAAAGTAACAAAATATTAGAAAAATCTACAGAACGACACAAGTATCGTTATGCCACTAAAATCAATTTTGAAGAGTCGCGACCCTTCCGAATCACGATAATCAATAAACTGAACTCATTTAAGTTGTAAGATGGAGATATCGTTTACAAAATTTGAGAGATACGATTGTCACTTATATTTTCTATTGAATGTAGATAGTGACTTGTGATTTTACCAACTCAATATCTATAATCGATGTCAATTTCGCCGTTGTTTGTCACACAATCAGCATTTCTGATTTTCCTAAGGTAGGGAGTCCAATGCTCGAGGTCGTTGCGATGGAATGAGGCAAAATATTGGAGGAATCAACAGAACGACACAAGTGCCGTTACTGGTCACGTGTGTCGTTCTGTTGATAAACACGAGTATGAAAGGCCAAAAACTGTCCGAGCCTCGGTATTCGATAAATTGAACTCATTTAAGTTGCAAGATAGACGTGCATTTTACAAAATTCGAGAGATACGCTCATTACTTAATCAACATGAAAGTGAGAACATCACAAGTGTCGTTACTGTTACGAAAACGACACAAGTGTCGTTATTGTTATGAAAACAACACAAGTGCCATTACGTATACAATACAAATAATTGATACCGTGTATATTTTGAAATTAATTGATATAAATAAATAATATTTAATTTTTGAACATCATTTCTATATTTTTTAGGTAAAATACTCAAATCGACACATATGAATAGAACAATTTGTGCTTTCACTATTTTTATAATATAAAATCTATATCATTTCAATCGTTATTTGTGACATAGTCAATCGTTCTGTATTATATATGTTAGAAAATCTATTATTAGAGATCATTTCATTGAAAAAATAAACTACAGAAGATAAGACAGTAGTGTTATTTTACGTAGCAGATAACGGCTGGACTGTCGTTCTATATTCTAGTTAACAATTGGAGTGCTGTGATCATTCAATAGATCCTGGCAACACAAAAAACAAGCTAAATACGTAAACAACACCAAATAAACTCATGAGACTTCTAAAAATACATTTCTCTTTTCTTCAAATATAGTAGAGATTTCAATGTACATACTATGAAAATCAAAAATCTTGTTCAAATGCTCAAAATATTGGAGAAGAAAGGTGAAGAATAGAATAAATAATAAGATTTTAGGTAGCAACCACATGGAGACGTCGATGTGTTTTGGAGACGGATTGAAGATTTTTTATTTTTTTTTTTGATCGGAAGATTGTAAAGGAAAGGAAAGGTTGATTGAGAAATTTAATTGGATTTAAAGGGGTGTTTGGGTATTTTCCATGGTGAGGGCATTTTGGATATTTGATATTGTTTATTTATTGTTTTTTATAATTGAAGGCTATTTGGCCAAAAAACATTGAGATGGGTTTTTTTTAACCAAAATCGTTGTTTGACTGTGCTTTTTAACAAAGACTCCCATTTCTTTTCTGTTTAACCCATTTAAGACCCATGTTTAATTAAGCACTCCACTTGAGCACTGGTTATGCGCACATCAAGTGTGAATTCCCTGGAAATCTTGCTCGACCTCCAATCAAGCGCTCATCGATCGAGCGTTTTCCAACATTTTCATTTTTTAATGAAAGATTGGAAACAATGATTGAATACATCTCATCACGTGATGCTTAGAACAAGTATATGATTATGCTCACAAATATAATCAATGAACCAAAGTTATCCCTCCACACAACTCATTCTAAACTTATTGGAGTACGAAGTAAAATAAACTCACATCTGTAGTGTAACACGAACAATTCATGATTAAAACTCAAAACATTAATTTTGTGACAAGGGACTTGCAAAATATCACCAATGAAAATGAAGTGTACAATAAAAATGAAAGGTAAACCCAGTGCTACTATAACTTATTTTTAAATGGTATAGCTCAAGTAGATTTTTTGTACAACGTTATCTCTCCTACATATAAGCAATTGTTGAAACGTGAAATTCATTAGCAAGATTAATGTATTTATTGCCACTCCTTTTTGTATTATTTATTTTTTTCTCACTCGGGAAAAATACAAAAGCTCAGGCCATCTAATTAAAGGTCGATTAATATTTAAGGTCACTTCACCACCCCAGTTATCGTCATCCTGAATCTTGCACGTGTGGTCGAACTCAATCACAAAATATTATTATGTATAGTGAAAATTGTACATAAAGTATATTGTACCAAATATCCTAGACTAAGGCTCTGTTTGGGAGGAATTCTCATTTTCTACAGTAAATCAATTCTCATTTTCAACTACACATTTTTCAATAAAATAATATTTTTCATTACATCAATAATTTTTTCTTCTTTTTTAACAACACATTTCCCATTATATCACTATTTAAAATCAATTCTTCCTCCAAAAATACCTACCAAACACGCACTAAGTCAATGATAATTGTACTCTTCATTCACTTTTCAAATACTCAGTTGATGAATGACACGTTCTATGACATCACTATAAAGATTTATATAATCAAACAATTCTTTCTGTACATGTTTTATGAAGATATTTTACATATGCTTTAAACAAGTTAAAGTGCATGCAGAAACAATGTAAAGAATATGTCCTAATATATGCATGCACCTATAGTACTACTCAAGGAGTAGCACAGACACCATAGCATTCCTAAGAAACTCAAACATAAGATTATCCAAAGATTTATCAAATGAGCCACAAAATTTCTCTGTAGAGATGTGATCAAGATATACAATACGAATCTCCACATGTTCTCGGATAAAATGGTGTTTAATGTCCGTGTTTGGTCCGATAGAGATGTGCTTAAGAGATATGACACAAGTCTTTCAATTTGGTTTGTGTTTTAATTTTCAATTTTGAGTTTTGAGGTCATATTCAGCTTTTTATTTTGAGGATTTGTTTTAAAATTTCTAAAAATGCGTTTGGTTTGTTATTTTGAAAAATTATACCTCAAAATCGAAAGTTAGAAAACACGTTTGTTTGAAAATTTATTTTGTTATGTTTTATTCCATAAAATTTGATTATTTACTAAAAATAGAATACATTTATGTTAATATGTTGTCAAGTTATATATATTTAGTGAGTTCTATAATTTTTTTTTCTACAAAAGTAAAATAAAAATAAATAATAAATTGAGTTCAAAATATAAGAAATAAAAATAAAAAATTAATGATATGGACTGATAATATTTTTATCCGTGTTCACTTAAATATTTTTTTATAATTTTTATCTCTAAAATTTTTATAATTTTATTTTTTTCAGAATTTTTTTTTAATTTTTATTTTTTTTAGAATTTCAAGATTTTTAGAATCTAGGATTTTATTTTTTGAAAATTTCAAGATGAGCAGTAGCTAGGATTTTTTTAAATTTAATTCTTTTATTTTAATTTTTTTCGTATGGAAAATATAAAGTTGCATATTTTCCCTTTAAAAATTGGCCAACAATTGGTCGGACATTTAATTATTGGTCAACTAACGGTCAAACTAACGGTTTCTATTAATTTGGACTTTGCGTACGAATTGTTTAAATGTTTGGTACTGTGGGTGGTACAAATGAAAGTTTGGACAAAGTCTGTAAAAAAGTGAAAGATTTGGTACCAGACTACAATTTTCCATTTATATGACCCACGAAATGTTGACAGTAATCCTAGTGCGAGATAGCATTGGTATCCAAAAAAATATTCCGAATTTGCGCCGAACTGATTTCTTCCTAATTTGCGTCGAATTGAGTAATTTTTTCCTTTTCCTGTTCCTGTTCCTGTTCCTGTTCCTGTTACCATATTTCGCCAAATTGAGGAAGTAATTTAAAATCAGCTTCGATTTGGGAGTCTTTGTCCACTGATATATTGTCCTCCCCAATCCCCTTTCACAAATCCACACCTGAATCTCTATATTTCTTGGTCTTCGATTAATCTCTTTTTCTTGTTGTGTTCCGATTTGCCACCGATTTTCTCCGCGTCGATTCGGTGCTCTTACTGACATGGGCGACAGCCAGAATTCTAGGGAGAAAGATCCGTTCCTACAGGATTACAGCGCCGAAGAACTGCGAATTGCTTCGGAGTTCTTGTCCAATTGGCTGCCGTTTCTCTCCTGTGGACTCTGCAAGAGCTGTACTGAAACTCTTTCTGATCGCATCCGATCCCTCAACCCAGGTACAAAAACCACCCCTTTATACATGCGGTATATATCCAAGTGTAATTATGTCCTGTATATCCATTGCTGTTCTTATGGACTATAATAATATGGAGAATTTTCAGTTAGCTTTGTTTCTTATTCCCCTTTTAAAAATCTTGGCCCCTTGGTGAAAATCTCTTTTTGCATTCGTGTCTTGAGTTTTATTGGAGTATTTGATCCCATGGAATGTTTCTTTCCCTTATTATTATTATTACTACTACTACTACTACTACAGTCTGAACGGAGGCTGTGCTATATGTTTAATTAAATTTTGTTTACCGTGGTTATTGAAAAAGTCGGATCTTTTCAAAACTATGAATTTACAGTAACTGAATTTGGAAAGTAGAATGGTTTTTCATCTAGTATAATATGCTGCCTTTAAGGATTTAGTTTTTCTGTTTTTCTGAAATTCTTGTGTGTTATTCGTTTGGGTTTTTTTTGGCTTTTGTAGAAATCGATGGTGAAGTAGGACCTGGTAAAAAGAAGGGGAAATTTTCTGTTTCGGCTATCATGGATCTGAGTAGAAGTAAAGAAGATTGTGATTGTTCAGTTGGGAGTTTGAAAGATAGTATGGATCATAATGATAACACAGATACATATTCATTGGGCAGCTGGAAAGATGAGGCAGATGGGTCGTCAGAGCCAGCTGCTGACGCATTGTCAACCAGTGAAACATCTACCTTGTTAACGCCTTTTGCAAGCTTGAAGGTGAAAATGTCTTGGGCCGATATGGCTCAAGAGGATGAGCTTGACATGGGGGAAGAGATTGGCAGTAGTACGTCTGTTGGTGTGCAAGAGGGAACAACATTGGACGATGCTAAGCCAAAGTCGGGGTTGTCAAGGGAGCAAAGAGAACACATTCGATTCTGTAATGTGAGGAGAAAGAAGAATTTTATATCTTTCGAAAGAGTTAATGGGAAATTCGTGAACATTCTAGAAGGCCTGGAGTTACATAAATGTGTCTTCAGTGCTGCAGAACAAAACAGGATTGTTAAGTATGTTGAGAAGCTTCAAGAGATGGGGAGCAATGGGAAGCTGAAAGGTGAGTTACTGTACTGATAAACTGCATGTTTTTTTTTTATCTGCATTAACTTTCGATATATCTTGCCCTCTAGTTATCACCATATGACTAATGATTTCTGCATATCTCTGATAAGCTGATTTTGTCATTTATGGAAATTTGTCTACGTGGGGGATTTGGGGAGCAACGCCATGTAGATCTTGAACAGAAAATTTGACAAGTGTCAATATTGGAGTTTGAGTTTTTGATTTCTGGTTATATGATTAATGAGTATGATTATTTGCCTTCTGGATACTGTCAAACTGTTTGATATCATTCTCTGCTTTATTAATTTCTGGTCAATCTCACATGCAATCAACCTTTGGGTTTTAGGGAAGTTCACAGGCATGCACGGTTAGGAAGTTGTTTGATTGTTTTGATCAGAAGTTAATGAGTTGTTAAACTAAATTACTTAATAGAGCAGGATCAATATTTAACATATTTTTATAGGAAAGGAGCTTAAATTGCATTCTAGTGGTTTTAGTATACATTAGAATCACTGTGCCTAGTTTGCAAATAGGCAACTTTCCTTCTACTTGTTCTTAAAACTCGTGTAATCCTCACTTTAATTAATTTGGTTCTATGGTGTCAATGTTTTTTGCATTTATATTCCTTGTAGTTATGCTGCTCTTTACTACATTAAGAATATGATGGTTATGTATGGCAATTTGCATATGATTTTGGATGGCCCTGATTTTGATATTTAATTTCATTGCTTTATTTTAAGGTTGTGACATGGTTAAGAATACGCATATGTTTACCTGTCTAAGTTTTAATTTCAGAGCGCACCTACTCTGCGCCGCAGAAGTGGATGAGAGGGAAGGGCCGCATCACTCTTCAGTTTGGTTGCTGCTACAATTATGCAATAGTAAGTTTCTCTTTGCATCGTAGTTTGGACATAGAACTTTCCCTTATTCACTGTTTACCACATCACTATTAGTAGAAATGTGAAGATATCAATAGCCTCAAGTTCAATTTTTTTTAATGGCAGGATAAAAAGGGCAATCCACCAGGCATTCTCAAAAATGAAATGGTTGATCCTTTACCCCATCTTTTTAAAGTTATGATCAAAAGGCTCGTTACATGGCATGTTCTCCCTCCATCGTGCGTTCCCGATAGCTGTATCGTCAACATTTATGAAGAGGGAGACTGTATACCACCTCACATTGATAATCACGATTTCGTTCGACCTTTTTGTACCGTCTCTTTCCTTAGCGAGTGTGAAATACTTTTTGGATCAAACTTGAAAATAGTGGGTCCTGGTGACTTCGCTGGTTCTTTTGCAATTCCTCTACCAGTTGGGTGAGTATTTAGTACTTAAAGATTCTTATCAGATAAACATGAAAATTCAAGTTTTTTGTTTCTACCCGGGAAATCATCCTCTTATAAATATTAACTTGTTGCCAAATCTTTTGCCAGATCTGTTCTTGTCTTAAAGGGAAATGGAGCTGATGTGGCTAAGCACTGTGTGCCAGCTGTTCCTACGAGAAGGTACTAATTGAAATAAGTTATGTTCTTCAAACTTCCCTCATTTGTGTTTCTGCCTAATATGCTGATTCTTGAATATTTTACGGCCAGGATATCAATTACCTTTAGGAAAATGGACGAATCTAAACTGCCGATTGGATATGTCCCTGAATCTGATCTGCAAGGGCTTCAGCCATTGCCTTACGAAGATGACTCATCAAAGAGTTACAATCCTTCTAAAGAGAGGCATTTTTCAAAAACCCAAGCATCTGGAAGAGATGAGAAAACAGAGAGAGGAATGAGATCGGCAGGAAGGTACTCGAATGCCCATTATTCAGGTCGAAGCAGACAAGGTCCTGTAAACAGGCCAATGGGATGGGTTAATTCGGAAAAGTGAATTTGGTATGATAATAATGAGCTCAGGAAAATTGGACTGAACATATTCTTCTATGATTTAAGGCCTTTGAGTCTTTCAGGATTAGGATATTTGGTCAGTACAGTATACTTGTGTGCCACTTTGGGGATATTCATCACGTTGTGAGAGTTATAATTCTACTCGAAAATAATGAGTAGCTGGGTTTTATGCTTTTTGCTTCTTTCTTGACTACCTGCGTGTATATTGTATTTGAGTTTCGGTTTGTGATTGAGTTTAACTTAAATTTTGTTTCTCTGAAATATTGCTCTATTTCTTGGTTATCCACTTTATTCCAGGATTCAGCTACATTTATTTGCTTCAATTTCATCATCCAGTGGAGAAACCAGAGATTTATGAGAGAGTATTTTGTTTCTCTCTCATCAATTTGATTCATTGTCTTGGTTAAGCTCTCGTTCATTGTTACACCTCTCTCTCTTTATTTATTTTTATATTAGATCGAGACTTGTCATATTGAATGTGTATAGTGCAAGGACTTTGAAACCTACGTCGTCTTTAGGTGGTGGTTGTGACCTTCCCCACTATATTCAAATTGAATGTAATTTTTAAAATAAAAATAAAATGACTTCTTATACATAGAAGTGTCAAGACAGACAGGCCGACCAGACCCGCGAAAACAGGCCCTGATCGACCTGGGACCGCTGGTCGACCCGAGCGAGCGGTTCACGGGTCAAGGGGGTGTGACCCGTGGGTTTCGCGGGTTGCACCTTCACGGACTGCGATTAACCTGCTGGCCCGTGAAAAAAAAAATTCGAAAAAAAGGAGGGAGAGAGTCGTTCAACTAGCTTGTTGCTGCAGCAAGCTAGCTACAGGCAGCAGGCTGGCAAGTGCATGCATGCAGGCGTATTTTTTTTTTTAAATCATGCAGGTTGGTACCAGCCTGCATGTTTCAGATGCAGGCTACGCCTACATTGCGTAGCCTACATGTTAAATTTTTTTAATATTCTTTTATAACGGTAATAATTTATAACGGTAATAATATTTATTTCATCTATAAATTTCAGTTAAGAAATGATATTTACCTCACTTGTAGCATTCCAAAAAATTATACTTGTTAAGTTGTTATTACAATTGCAAATATCATCATCATTCATTTCTATTATATTTCTTTCTTCTCAATTCTCACTATTAAACTATTTAATACTACTATATTATGGATTTTTCCAATTTTTCTTTTGAAAAAATCCTATTTTCAATTATAGTTGCTCCCCAATAAATTTAGAAGATGATAATGTTGTAGAAGTTAGATCATCTCAAAATTCAAGGAAAAAAAAATCAGAGGTGGCAAATTTTTACAGTAAATGAAAAGGATGGAAAAATAGTATGCAACATCTGCAAAAAAGATTATGTCTGGAGATATGGTTAAGGCACCGGCACATTACGGAGACACAAAAAGAATTGTTAAAACACCTGCTGAATTAGAAAGATACTATTAATGTGATCATTATAGTTTTAATATCTGAAGATGAAGTGAATAATTTAGATATTTTACGATGGTGGAAATTAAATGAGCGAACATACCCTATATTATCTAAAATAGCACGAGCTATATTAACAGTTCCAGTCTCAACAGTGGCATCCAAGTCTGCTTTTAGTGTAGGTAACAGGGTATTGGACGAAAGAAGATCTAGACTTAAAGAAGATATTTTGGAAGCTCTCATATGGGTGAAAGATTGAATATTCGCGGATCGAAAGATGTAAGATAAAATTATAGATGATGTTGCTGAGAACTTCAAAAATCTTGCATTCTTGAAGATTGATTAGGAAACAAATATTAAAATATATAATTTTTGAACAACTAAATTATAGTTAAGACTTAGTAGGTGCCAACCTAGTTGGGATGTACTTATAGTCTTAAACTATAAATTATAATAAAAGTAGGTGTCAACCTAGTTGTGATATATTTATTCTATAAATATTTGATAATAGTAATTAGAAATGCATGTAGTTGTTATTTGTTTAAATTTAATTTAATTTTGCAAAGTTATAAATAATTCATGTAACAATGTAACATTTCTTGGTATAAATAAGAATTTATCATTTTGTTCAATTCTTAGTTTACATTTAAAAAAAAAATTATATATTTTTATAATTTTATTTATACAATAATGCGGGCCAAATCGGAACAAACCGCGACCCATGACCTGCATGGGTTCGACCCAGATGGGTCAGTGGGCGAGCTTGTGTTGTATTTTAAAATTTGTGGGCCGACCTGGAACCGGCCCGGAACCCATAAGGGGCGGGCTTTTTTTCACGCGGGCCGTTACCGGGCTCATATGTTGGCGGGCCGACCCGACCGGGACCACTCGGATTGACACCTCTACTTATACATGATTCAAAATTTATGCATATTTGGACGTGTCATCTAAAACTTGAACTTTCATTAATTAAAAATTTCAAGGTGCAAGATGGACTGAGATTTTTTTTAGAGTTTTATGACTAACACATGTTCATACTTAATTGATCGTGTGCGTTTAATATCATGAATTTTAATAATTGCATTTAATAGGTAGTTAAGTCATACAAGATTATATGGGTAGACTAATCAAGAATAACCACATAACTGTTGAATGAAATGGAAAATTGTGAGAAATCAGTATGTATACAATCAAAGATTTACTTCAATTCTTGTTATATGGAGAGTAATATTCCGCTTATGATCTTTTCTTTTGTTATTGAAATATAATCGCTTAATACAATCTATAATGGGAATAATGCCAATAAAGAAGAAGACGAAATTAGGACTGAGGGAGGTTTTTGATTATATTTTTAACGATGAAAAATAAAATTAGGGTAAATTCTGAAGGCATGTTTTGAGTTTGAGCATTTTAGTCATTTCAAGTTAACGTACTTAGGACTTATAGTCATTAGTACAAGCCTCAATATCTGTAAACCTAATGCAAGTTTTTTCTATTTGGATTTGGTCCCCTTCCATGATGCAATGAGAATGGATAAAAGTCTAGTGATATTGACATGAGAGTAGGATGGCTATAATTCTAGGAACTAACTTTAAGTGTTAAGGAATCAACTACCGGATTGAGATGTTGAAGTTATATGACAAAATATGAAGTATATAATCACAAGCAAAACAATAAAAGAAGACAAGAAAATATGGTACAGGAATTATGAGATTTTATTGCACCACAAATAATGAAAATTGAGAACTATTACAATGATCCTAAGCCTCTGTTTGGTATCCATTCTTTTTTTCATTCTCATTCTTCTACTAATTGTCAACCACACATTCATCAATAAAATAATATTTTCCATCACATCAATAACTTTTCCTTCATTTTCAACCACAAAAAAGGTGTGATTTGACACAAAGAATGCATTTTTTTCTAGAATAATGGTTACCAAACGGTGCCTAAATTCTAATAATCTATTTTCTCACTTTTCAAAATTGTTTAGAAGAACCTAATATTTATGGAGAACATGTAAGGGACGTCCAAACCCTCCTAATAGAGTTATCGAAGAATTATGATGCCAAAAAATCGAGTTTAAAACGAAAAATGAGAGAAAACGTGGAAAACTCGGAACATACAGGCGCCACACCCTGGGTGCCCAAGGCTCTAGCCTTGCTATTGTAAAATAGGCACCAGGTCTTGGCCAAAAAAGTTTCAATAGTGTTTTTCTCCATTCCAAACACTTCTTCAAATCCAATACCAATTTTCAACTCCCAATCAATTTCCAAAATAGAACTTCAACTTGACTAGGATTCCAATAGCATTCCAAACTAAATTCTTTTAACATGTAATCCAATTAGAATTCTTTAATTACTTCAACAAGGAATTCGGGTCACACCCAAATTCTAACAATCTCCACCTTGACTTCGATAAATTCCATTGCAACGAACAAAGCTCCAAAATTTTCTCCACCTGGAGAAGAAAATCTGTCTGCAAGGAATGAACTGACTTTTCAATAATAACCAAAATTGATTTCTCTAACCAAACACAAAATACTCTACCTCTTCCAATGAATTCAAGCACTGCTTTGCATAATTAT
Organism: Fraxinus americana; assembly: GCA_035079005.1. Lineage (NCBI taxonomy): Eukaryota > Viridiplantae > Streptophyta > Magnoliopsida > Lamiales > Oleaceae > Fraxinus > Fraxinus americana. The sequence goes on along the minus strand of CM068715.1, from coordinate 14,263,928 downwards.
CTCAAATTCCCAAAAAATCATAATGATTTTAAAATTCACCAAACTGGGTTGTAACACACTCCAGCTAGATTGTACATCTTTTAATACGTTGAAAGCATACTCAACAAAATCAGCATTCACATACCTTTTACCACTGTGTCCGTCCCTAGCAATATAATATAATGGCACTGCAAGTGATGGTGGCAAAGCGGCATTATTCATATCTCCTAAACTCCACTGAGCAGTATTCTTCAAATCCGACCCTTTACGAGCTCCTATAGGTATTGTTTCAATTGAATGTCCACCACAGTATTGAACCTGTGCTGATTGACTCTTCTGGATTCTGCATGACCCTGCAAGATGTATAATTGAGACATTTTCTGTCCTTCCAATACAACCTGGGCACCCTTACAAACCTTCAAAACTCCACCTCCACCAAAAAATTCATAACCCTTTGAATTGAAGATAGACAACGAGATGAGATTCTTTTTCAAATTCGAAACATGTCAAACCTGACCAAGTGTTCTAATTTTCACATCCAATAGCTTCAATCTGACCGTACCAATTCCAGAAACCCGACAAGGTGTGTTATCTTCCATAACCACGACACTTTTGGAAACAATTTCATATTAGTAAACAAGTCCTTATTAGGATACATATAAAACACACTCGCTGAATCCAGAATCCAATTCTCCTTTGGTTTAGACTTGATGTCAGAAATAGCCAAAAGATCTCTCTCACATACAATGTTCTCTACGATGTTTGCTTCACATGAAGTCTTTGATTGCTTCCCATATCGATTTGCAGTCAACCTTTCTTTATTCTGCAATTTGTAGCAATCCTTCTTCATGTGCACTTTCTTCTTGCACAATTTGTAGCAATCCTTCTTCATGTGCACTTTCTTCTTGCAGTAGTTATAAATCTGATTACTGAACTTAGAGTTCTATCTGCCCCTTCCAAAACCACCATGAGCAACCAGCCTTCTCCATCTCTGGCTCCAGAAACCAGATGCTTCATCTTCTCTTTTGAATACAAAGCATCATACACATCCTCTATGGTGAGAGTATTGCGACTATACAAGATCGTATATCTAAATGAAGAAAACGAAATAGGCAACGACACAATATGATCAATGTCAAATCTTCTTCATCATACTTACTTCCAAAAGTTTTCAAATCAGCGATGATCTCCTTAAATACAGTCAGGTGAGCTTCCAATGAACATATTTCTGCCATTCGATAAGAGTATAAATGCTGCTTGATATGCAACTTGCTTGTCAGGTTTTAAGTCATGCACAATTGCTTCAACTTCAATCATGAAGTAGCTGATGAACCCTCCAAAACGTCCTGAAGAATGGTATTCGATAGATGAAGATGAATGTGAGAAACTGCCTTCTTATCCTTCCAAAATTTCTCCTCCGTGGTCTAAGTTGCAGGCATCTTGTCAATTCTCAACAACGCATCATCCAAATATAGCTGTACGACTACTGCATGCACCTTAACCTGCTACAGACATAAAATAAATTAACAAAAAATGGGTTGGGTCAATTTATATAACTAGCCCAATTAAGTTTACTAAACTAAAGCCTACTTAGGCTCATAAAATTTTAAAGGTCTGTCCCACTCCTTCAAAATCGACAATTATTTAATTATAATCAATTATAATTGAATTACATGAGTGGTTACCAAAATTGATAACGAATTTTCCCTATAAATAGGACCAAAGGTCCATAAAGAAAGGAGAGAAGAAGTGAAGAAGAAAAATCACGAAGTGTTGAAAAAATCTCAAAACAGAAGGAAGAGAAGAAATCCTCTCAACTCCAAGTCCGATGAACACGAAGAAAATCAAAATCTTCTTCGAATTAAATCAAGATCAAGCCCAAGTTTTGAAGTACAAATCCAAGCTCCGAAATCCAAGCGTTGAACTAGTCAAGTTCTCGGCAAATCTAATTCTCAACAAATCTCGAAGCCTAGGATTCAAGTCACGTGGCTCCTCGTTTTCAAACATTCATATCATTAATTAGAGGGTTTTGCAATTTTGCAATTACAAGAAGATTCATACTCATTTTTATTTCTCAAAATACAATTTATAATGATTTCTGCATTTTAATACGCCAAATCCGTTGTACAAATTTCTTAGCACTCCCAGTGAGACCTTCTTGTTCTCTCATCTTTTGATCTCAGAATCCTCAATTTTCGACCACTACATCAACAATGGCAAACGAACAGGCGAAGCAAACTATGACTCATCTTGAAGAGACACTTGCTGAACTGTTCCGTGCAACCAGAACCCAAACAAGAAGTGGGAAGACCCAACTAGTCCCACCACTAAAGAAGTTCTCCAACAAAGGTAGAATGAAAATTGCTTTCACAAAGCCAAACTCTCGTTCAACAGAAAAGACCAAGAGTTCGACGAAAAATTCTCGTCCAACTCCGTCTCCAATGGTATATCTTTGTCTGGATCCCCTCATACCACTTTTTTACAAATGTGGGGGGACGATACTTAGTGTGAAGAATCACTTGAGCCGGTGATGGTCATAGAAGTGACGTCAAGCTCGGATGATCGAATCTAACAAATGGCTTTAACCATTGAAAAAATAACAAAGTCACTAGAAAAGAAAGATGCACAAGTTGTTGCACTCATGCACAGGCTAGAGCTGCAAAATCTGTCGACTAAAGATCAAGAAAATCTAGAATCTTCCAAAGCAAAAGATCTGGAAGTCCAAGAACGCCAACAGAAACAAGATATGCATGATCGAACAGTTGTTCAAAACGTTCTGCGTGATACCACTCAGCTTTCAGTTGGCTCTCTATTCGACCACCAACTTCAACATAATATTGCAGACACCATTCATGCCCAGTATGGTGGTTCGTTACAATCTTCAATGGGGTATGCCAAGCCCTATAGTCGTCAAATTGACGAAATAAAGATGCCACTCGATTACCAACGTCCGAAATTCCAGTGTTTTGATGGGAAGGACAACCCGAAGCAACATGTTGCTCATTTTTTCAAGACGTGTAACAATGTAGGCACTTACACCGACACCATGGTGAAACAGTTCGTACGCTCCTTTAAAGGTGCCGCATTCGAATGGTATACCGACTTACAGGCTGGGTCAATTGATAGTTGGGATCAACTTGAACGAGAATTCCTAACATGTTTCTACAGCACCAAGCGAACCGTCAGCCTTCCAGAACTTGCTCGAACGAAGCAGAGCAAGGATGAGCCCGTTGTAGAGTACATCGAACTTTGGAAGAAACTTGTGCTAAATTGCAAAGAACGAATAAGCGAAGTGTCTTCCATTGACATGTGTGTACAAGACATGCATTGGGGATTACTTTACAATCTTCAAGCGAATATGCCTCACTCCTTTGAAGAGTTGGCGGCACGTGCTCATGACCTAGAGCTCCAAATTGCAAGGCATGAGAGTTACTTATCAAGTGATTCACGTGACAAGAAAGATCCCAAAAAAGAAATAAAAAAGGACTTCAAGATGGGTAAGTCCAAAGCGGTAATGACAATTTCCACTATCTCTAAAAATATAGCCTTCCAAGGGTCGAGATCAAACCCAAAACCAAAATCAGAGTTCAGACCTACCAATGGACTAGTCTAAAGTAGAGGTCATGTGACGTTGAAAGAACTTGAAGAGAAGGAATACCCATTCTCAGATTTTGAAGTTTTTGGAATTCTGGATTAACTCCTCGAACAAAAGATAATCGAACTTCTAGCGCCAAAGAGACCTGAGGAAGTTGGTAAGATCGATCACCCTAAATATTGTAAATTTCATAGAATCATCAGTCACCCGATGGAAAAATATATTGAATTGAAAGATCTTATTGTTCGCCTGTTCAATGGTTTCGTTTGTATCGTTTGATCCAATCCCCATTGCGAAGAAAGAACATACATTTTCCCATACATACGATGCCAGTAAACCCCGGTTGAGGAGTTTGGACCGCAACTTCCAAAATGAGCCATCCTAGTGAAGTTTGAAGTAGTCGGAGAAATTACCATAAATTACGTCTATCCAGGGATGGAGGGACCACATGCACCAAATCGTCTAACCTTTTACGAAATTATGACGGATGATTTGGATGTTTGGGATTCTGATTCGGAGTTTGAAGATGAAATCGTTGATGGTTGGTCTACCTTCATAAGTAAGAAGGAGAAATACCGAGTGTCAAATGAAACAGGTAAAATACGGTCTTCTACACCTTTTGCAACATCGAAATTGGGGACATTGGGTATGAAAGTTCAACCCAATAAAAAAGTAACACTAGAAGAAAGCCGGGGAGGATGGACCCTTGTAAAAAGATGTCATCGAAAGACTCCACAATTCCCAGGTCTAGTGTTTGTGACGAGAAACTAAGATCAAGAAACAATCAAATGAGAAGGTCTAAAGCCAAGTCAGGAATGTCTACTAAATCAACGAGAGTAGAAACTGCTTCAAGCCTTCCTCCTAGACTACCATCCCTCGGTGATTATTTTCTCTAGGGATTCTTTGACAATGAATATTTTACCTCAAATGTTGTCAATGCGGAGGAGAAAAACAAAGGTCAACGAGCTATTGGCATGATTCGTTTGAAGTTGTAAATAGAGGAGTTAATTTCCTCAACTCTCTTCCATGTCATTGATGCTAAAACATCATATGAATTACTCATGAGACGTGTTTGGCTACATGAAACTGGAGTCATACCTTCGACTTGTACCAATGCTTCAAATATAGTTGAGATGGAGAAGTCAAATGTGTGATAGCTGAGTCTAAACCATTCCTCAAAAAAGAATCTCATTTTGCTGATGTCAAATTTTATGTGGAGGATGAAGAGTGTAATTCAGTAGGGTTGACCATGGTCGGATTCAAAATTAAAGGAGATGCAGATAATGATAATACATCAAGTGTTGCTCAACCTCATCAACTTATCAAAGGTAAATCAAGACTTACATTTGAAGGGTTTTCTAAAGGTAAAAAACCTCAAATAGAATCGACCAATGTTGAGGTATTGAGAAAAGAGTTAACTCTTCCAATACCTAGTATTCCAACATTTTTTCTGCCCCATCAATTTATGACAGTTCCAGGGTCGCAAATCAACATTGGAAGCTTCGACATCTATTCCAGACATATCAAAGCTCGGTATTTCTAGCTCTTCCAAACAAGACAAGCCAGGTGCTAAAAGAGTCGATGAACCAAAGTAGACTTTCAAGGGGTGTTATAATCCTCAAGTTAAAAAGTTGTTTGAGAATGCCGAATTTGAGAAAGGAGAGCTTTACAAATTAGGTGATCTTGATTTTGTCCTTTCGGGTGGGCGTATCCCTTCTAATTTTGGCAGAACCCTCATACCACAACCTAAGTATGGTTTGGGATATGATCCAAATCCACCAAAAAAGATTAAAGTCAAGAAGGTTCCTCGAACCCAATCATGATTCAAATATATGAAGTTACAAGAGAGAAATCTGAACAGTCGAGACCTTCAGTGTTCGATTGGATTGAAAAGGAAAATGTCAGAGTTTCGGTGTTTAAAAGGTTAAAAGGGGAACCCTCCCCAATGGATGGCGTACAAGGTAAAACTTCCGTCTTCCAACGGTTAAGTGGGGATCCTTCTTCTTCTACCAAAATTGATAATAACGCGCAAGCTCCCCAGAAGTCATCTCGAAAACAATCTGCATTTTTTTGACTTGAAATTAAAACTTCTGATCCAAGTCCAAAGCCTCAATGATCAAGGAGAAGACGAAAACATAAAAAAGTGTACCCTTCTCTAAAGAATAATGAGGATGAAGAAGAAGTCTTCGTTAATCACATAGCTTTTGAAGAAGCTCCCAACTTAAAACCTGAGTTTGAAAACTATGCCACAACAGACGATCTTGAATCGACCCCACCTACTTTTGAAGAAGGGGGACAAGCATTTGTGGATGACTTGAAGTAATTAACTTGGGGACTGAAGAAGACCCAAGACCAAAAGAATCAGAGTACATCCATTTGCTTCAAGAATACAAAGATGTATTTGCGTGGTCTTACAAAGAAATGTCAGGATTGGATCCGAAGGTTGGAGTGCATCACCTTGCGATAAGATATGGAGTTTGACTGACTAAGCAATCTCAGGGACGATAGGCCAGAATTGATTCCTCAAATTGAAATGGAAGTTAACAAACTTATTGAAACTGGATTCATACGTGGAGTTGAGTACCCAACTTGGATTGCGAATATTGTTCCTGTAAAAAAGAAGAATGGACAATTACAAGTTTGTGTTGACTTTTGTGATCTAAATCAAGCATGTCTGAAAGATGATTTTCCACTCTCAATAATAGAGTTAATGGTGGGTGTAACTATTGGGTATGAAATCTTATCTTTCATGGACGAATTTTCTGGATACAACCAAATACGCAAGAATCCGAAAGATGAGGAACTTACAGCATTCCGTACCCCCAATGGAATATTTGTTATAAAGTTATGTCGTTTGGATTAAAAAATACGGGGACAACTTATCAATGGGCGATGTAGAAGCTCTTCGATGACATGCTGCATAAGAACGTAGAATGCTATGTAGATGATCTTGCCGTAAAAACAAAGAAAGGTGACAATCACCTACAAAATTTACGGGATGTTTTGGAAAGATTTCGACGACATCAATTAAAGATGAATCCCCAGAAGTGTGCATTTGGTGTCATATCTGAGAAATTTCTTAACTTCATTGTTCGACATAGGGGTATTGAAATATATCAATCAAAAATTAACGCCATAATCAGCATGCCAGAACCAAGAATTGTGCATGAGTTGAAAAGTCTTCAAGGAAAACTTGTATACATTCGAAGATTTATTTCTAACCTTGCCGGACGTTGCCATCCATTCAACAAACGAAGGAAATGAGAATGCGCTCTACTACTTGAGCCTGACACTGGTAGGCACTGAAATGAGGTATTCACCTATTGAAAAAATATAACTTGCGTTAATCTTCGCGGCTAAAAAATTAAGACATTATATACTATCACATACGATTAGTCTTGTTTCAAATATTGATCCATTAAAGTACATAATGTCCAATCGATTCTTCCTGGAAGGATTGGAAAATGGGCGCTGCAGTTGTCCGAATTTGACATCAAATTCATTCCACAAAAAGCCATCAAAGGACAAGATTTGACAGATTTTCTTGCCGACAATTTACGGGATGTTTTCGAAAGATTTCGACGACATCAATTAAAGATGAATCAGCGGAAGTGTGCATTTGGTGTCATATCTGAGAAATTTCTTAACTTCATTGTTCGACGTAGGGGTATTGAAATATATCAATAAAAAATTAACGCCATAATCAGCATGCCAGAACCAAGAATTGTGCATGAGTTGAAAAGTCTTCAAGGAAAACTTGTATACATTCGAAGATTTATTTCTAACCTTGCCGGACGTTGCCATCCATTCAACAAGCGAAGGAAATGAGAATGCGCTCTACTACTTGAGCCGGACACTGGTAGGCACTGAAATGAGGTATTCACCTATTGACAAAATATAACTTGCGTTAATCTTCGCGGCTAAAAAATTAAGACATTATATATTATCACATACGATTAGTCTTGTTTCAAATATTGATCCATTAAAGTACATAATGTCCAATCGATTCTTTCTGGAAGGATTGGAAAATGGGCGCTGCAGTTGTCCGAATTTGACATCAAATTCATTCCACAAAAAGCTATCAAAGGACAAGATTTGACAGATTTTCTTGCCGACCATTTACGGGATGTTTTCGAAAGATTTCGACAACATCAATTAAAGATGAATCCGCGGAAGTGTGCATTTGGTGTCATATCTGAGAAATTTCTTAACTTCATTGTTCGACGTAGGGGTATTGAAATATATCAATCAAAAATTAACGCCATAATCAGCATGCCAGAACCAAGAATTGTGCATGAGTTGAAAAGTCTTCAAGGAAAACTTGTATACATTCGAAGATTTATTTCTAACCTTGCCGGACGTTGCCATCCATTCAACAAACGAAGGAAATGAGAATGCGCTCTACTACTTGAGCTGGACACTGGTAGGCACTGAAATGAGGTATTCACCTATTGAAAAAATATAACTTGCGTTAATCTTCGCAGCTAAAAAATTAAGACATTGTATTCTATCACATACGATTAGTCTTGTTTCAAATATTGATCCATTAAAGTACATAATGTCCAATCGATTCTTTCTGGAAGGATTGGAAAATGGGCACTGCAGTTGTTCAAATTTGACATCAAATTCATTCCATGAAAAGCCATCAAAGGACAAGATTTGACAGATTTTCTTGCTGACCATCTAGTCCCAGCCGAATGGGAACTACAGGAAGGCCTCCGAATGAAGAAGTTCTATTTACTGAAATCATACCATCATGGAAGCTGTACTTTGATGGGGCAGCCCGAAGTTATGGTGTTGGAGCAGGAGTCATTTTTGTCACTCTTCATGATCTTGTTATGCCGTACTCTTTTGTCTTAATGGAGAAACGTTGAAACAACGTGGCAGAATATCAAGCCCTTACCATTGGCTTGGAGACAACGTTAGATATGGACATCCATCGGCTGGAAGTTTTTGGAGATTCTAAATTGATAATCAACGAACTTCTAGCCGAGTACGAAGTCCATAATTCAGACTTGAAGCCATATCATCAATATGCATCGACGCTTATGAAACGATTTGATTCGTTAAAAATCAAATTCATACCTAGAAGTGAAAACATGGAAGCTGATGCCTTAGCTAATTTGGCCGCTGTTTTAGCTAGGATGGACGAAGATTTCTCTCACTCCATTTCAATTGCTCAAAGATAGGTGCTTCCATCATTACTACCCAGTTATATGGAAGAAAACAATAGCGTCGAAGTTATTAAAGATGATGAAAAACAAGATTGAAGATAACCGATAATAGATTTCCTTCAACATCAAAAGTTACCAGACAATCCACGACGAAAAATCGAACTTAAGAGGTGTGCATCCAGCTTTGTCTTTTATAAGGGAACGCTTTATCAAGGATCATTTGACGGAGTTTTCCTTCGATGCTTAAGTAATGATGAAGCAACATCTGTCATGGAAGAAGCTTAGTCTAGAATCTGTAATGGTCATCAGTCCGGACCCAAGCTCCATTTTCAAATAAAGAGGATGGGGTACTACTGGCAGACTATGTTACAAGACTCCATGGATTATGCAAAAAAAAAAATGTGAAGCTTTCTAAGTTCACGCAAATTTCATCCATCAACCTCCGGAACCATTACATCCGACAGGGGCTTCATGACAATTCGATGCATGGGGTCTTGATGTGATTGGACCCATAACTCTAAAGTCTTCAGCTGGACATTCATATATTCTCGTTGGGACCGACTACATCTCTAAGTAGGCTGAAGCCATACCATCGAAAAAAGTAAAGAAAGAAAATGTTGCTGATTTTATCCGTATCCAGATCATTTATCGATATGAGATCCTATGATACATCATCATTAACAATGGAAAGCCCTTTCGCAATAGCCATATAAACAATTTACGTGCAAAATTTGGATTTAAACAATACAACTCATCCATGTACAATACAACAGCTAATGGTTTAGCATAGGCATTCAACAAAACTCTTGCAGTGTACTAAAAAAGGTTGTCTCCAAATCTAAAAGAGATTGGTATGAAAGAATTGGTGAAGTCTTGTGGACTTATCGAAATACTTATCGGACTCCAACATAAGTCACTCTTTATGCCTTAGTGTATGTAGTGGAAGCTGTACTTCCATTAGAGTGCACTTTGAATTGCCATCCAGGAAGATTTGACGACAGAGGAAAATGCTCGTCCTCGATTGGAGGAGCTAGAAGCTTTGGATGAGAAAAGATTAGAGGCACAAATGCACCTAGAATGTTATCCAACTCAAATGGCAAAGTCCTTCAATAAGAAAATTATTTCAAGTTGGAGATTTGGTACTTTCCATTCGCAGACCAATCATAATCACAAGAAAAACATGGGGTAAGTTCCAACCTCAATGGGATAGTTCATTTGTTGTAACTCATGCATTCACAAACGAAGCATACAAGATCGTCGACAAAGATTGCTTACAAATCGGACCTTTCAATGGAAAATTTCTAAAGCGTTTTTACGATTGAAGTGCTTTATTTTGTAAAATTTTCATTGTAATATCCTGGCCCGTAAGAGGATATACGGTGAACGACACCCCAAATAAACAAAAAAAATTGTGTTCTTGTAACGAATTACGTTTGACTCGATCCCGTTTGGGTACGTAGGTAGTTTGAATAAATTATAAATTTAAGGTCAGTCACAATTAATAAATTCATTCAATTTGTTTACCTTTTTCTGCAGTAAAAAAATACACAAGAAAAAGAAAAGTTTATCGTAAAAAGAAAAAGAACGATGGAAAATTAAAATTCATACAATTCGGTTTTGAAGAAAATCATAAAGTCTCGACTTTATCACTCTCCATTGATCACTTGCAGGAAATTATCTTCAAGGGTCTTCCTTCTCTAGTGAATAGATGTTGCGCTAGAGACATCTCTAGTCTTTAATTCTTCTAATGTGGCTTTTGCAGTTCCAAGCAGCTCTTCTGTTCCTGATGGGTTTGAAGTTCATCACGATGTCTGTCCCAACTCGAAAGTTAGCTGACTAATTTTATCTTAAAATGAAGAACATATGGAATCCTCCACTTCCAGCTGAATATTCAAAAACTTCAATTGCTTAGTCTTTTCTTCAGTGGTTGGACACTCTGAGTGTTGCTTTCTTTCAGATAAATAAATGTCAACTTCTTTAAGAGACAAATCCATGAGTTTCAACAAAGGTGTTGGATTTGTGCGGAATGAGTTGGTAATCACGTTTTGAAGAATTACATTATTTTCATCCCACCAAGATCGGATGTTGGAAAACTCATGCTTCAGAACGTCCCTAAAACACTTCTGAAGATAATTAGTCATGGCTTCTTGCAGAGCAGCCTTCAAGTAAGAAGACTCTTGAGTTATCCCAAGTAGAGGACTAGCCATGGAAGAATAAATTGGAACTGCTCGATGATTATTCGTTTCTAAAGGTGGAATGTTAACTAAAGCCAATGAAGGTGGAGCAGGTGGGACTTCTTGATTGATCACTGAAATGTTTTCTCTCGTAATCTCTGAATTCACTTCATCTTCATCTTGGAAATCATCTACGTTGAACGCTGAAATACCTTCATTAACAGTACTCAGGTATTTGAAAGGTAGGCCGTGAAAATCATGAGTACCATCTATTCCTTGAAGCGCGCCGATTCTCCCATCATTCTCGCTAGTTTGATCTTGCAAAGAGTTTGGATTCATAGAAAAATTCAATCCTTCAAGAATGCTTGGAAAACCTACAAAAAAATGGAGATATAAAAAGAAGAGATGAGAAGAAAGGATTAAAAAAAAACTACCCGAGTTCCGTGTTCTAGGCGACATATTTAAAAATTCGTCATCTGATGGTGTATTGAGAAACTCCGACGTCACCTTTTGAAGGATTTGGGACAGCTTGAAGCGGCATTGGTTTTATCGATTGTTTAATCTTATATATTCAGGAAAGAAGAGCCTGAAATTGAAGTTCATTGCATAAGATCAAATACAGGTAGAGTATTAAAAAAATAAAAAAATACCTGATCTCCAGAACTTTCATCTTCCTGAGTTAGAGTCTTTCCAGGTGCGTGGGATGCTCGATCTCCAGGACTACTGTGGTTTGGAATCAAAACTACTTCAGGCATCTTATTACTAGGCTCAGAGGTGGATGCAAACTTTGTAGAAGGGATTTTAATTTTAATCTTCTTAATGCCTCTTCCATTTTGGATGTCCAATTCCCTCTTTCAAGAAATCTCTTCACGAATGATATATGGAGGACTTAACCCCTTGGTTATGATCCTATTCAGAACCGAATTAAGACCAAAGTCACGACTCTCACTAGAAGATAAAACCTATGCCTGAACCTTGGTTAGGATCGGCAACACTTGATTATTACACCAAATTTAGCATTCTGCATCAACGTTTTGATGTGTATCCTTCACGTACTCTGGAATATGAAATGTAGATCCACTTATCGTTTGAGTCAAAGACAACCAGACGCGATACATATCGCTTGCACTGAGAGCAATATCTAACTTTCTTGGTAAACCGAGAAGTTTTTGTCTAAAGCCAAGTTGTCTCGCAAACCTGCGAGGATTATATACCTCAAGAATGAAAGGGGAGTTTCCTTGACGATAAGAAACAAATCTAGATCGAATACTCAAGTATCTACAGACCTTGGTTGGTTATCCACTCCTACATCGAGATGGGACAATGAGGGAAATGGATTCCAGCAAAAGTCGTTGGCATCCATCGTTCCACTGATAAGGTCCGACAATCAACAACATCTTTCTCCCAAGACTGGAAAACATTTAAGGTGCCAGTACATCTTCCGATTATAGGACGAGTATAACTCTTGTCTACATAAACATAAATACTTCAGAAAAAATAAGTTACAGCCCAAACATAAAGAAAATGTCCAGGAAATGAATGTGAAATTGAGCTAAGGTTCGGGTTTGACTGATGGTTCGATGTCCGTGTAAGTCTTCTATAAATACTCACTAATATGGGAGGAACTAGCTGTAAGTGTACCTACCTACCATTTTAAAAGACACTTTAAAAGTCCCAACTCTCATACACTAGTCCTCAAATGGAAGAACGAAATGACAAAGCCACAGGGAGAGATAAACTACTATTTCTAATTCCTCTTTTTCTTCTATAGTCAGTAAGTCACTCCAATGACTCTGGTCCCTACGGGAAAATATCTCTTGGCTTGTCTACGACCACGGGTCTCCGTATTTCCTTTAGAGCTCTTTGATGACGCCTTTTGAAAAGATTAGGATTTATAGCAGTCTTATAATTTTTGTGTTGTCGAGGATTCTGAGCACAACCATTCTTGCGAAACCAAAAATTAATCCATTCTTCGTGACTGACGCAATCAGATTCATTCTCATTCGTAATCAGTGCGAAAACATTAAAGAGGTACATACATGACTTGGAATGTTGATCTGTCAGCTCTGAAAGGCTTGGGGCTATTCCTCATAGTAATGACCATCGATCGAAAGTCCACTTATATAGCGGATGTCCTAAAGAAAAATGTCAATTTCACCACAGGTGATCACAAAAGTGTTGGTCTCTGGACACCAAATCTCACAAAGAACTCTGTAGATAGAATTGGGCGACGATAATCCTTCGTAGCAGAATTAATTGCAGAAGCTCCTCTCGAGCAGAAGTTTTCGGACCCATGAAGACTACTCCCAAAACTTTGGAAGAAAAGAAATCTTTCCACGACTAACAAGCGCGCTTCCCCATCGTATTTCTTTGTTATCAATCCTCTCACAAATTACAGCATTTGGGATGCACTCCATGCTTTGGGAATGATGAGGCCGAAGGCACAAAAAAGGAAGACTTCATGTAATGACCCGCCTCTCACCGGAGCCGTTATCTTACGTACTGTCCGCTCTGGGATGGGTTTCTGCCCACTTGTACCCTCACGGATTTCTGACGCGTCCCCCAAGATTCGAACCCAAGACCTCCATCATATGAGAGACTTAAGTTGAATCCTGGTACCAATTGGACAAGCCGCTCTGGGGTGGGCTTCTGCCCACTTCTACTCTCACGGATTTCTGACGCGTCCCCCAGGATTCGAACCCAAGACCTCCATCATATGGGAGACTTAAGTTGAATCCTGATACCTATTAGACAAACCGCTCTGGGGTGGGCTTCTGCCCACTTATACCCTCACGGATTTCTGACGTGTCCCCCAGGATTCGAGCCCAAGACCTCCATCATATGGGAGACTTAAGTTGAATCCTGGTACCAATTGGACAACCAGGATTCAACTTAAGGCTCCCATATGATGGAGGTCTTGGGTTAGAATCTTAGGGGACGCGTCAGAAATCCGTGAGGGTATAAGTGGGTAGAAGCCCATCCCAGAGCGGATAGTACGTAAGATAACGGCTTCGGTGAGAGACCGGGTCATTGTTCAATTGGTACCAGGATTCAACTTAAGTCTCCCATATGATGGAGGTCTTGGGTTCGAATCCTGGGGTCGTGTCAGAAATCCATGAGGGGATAAGTGGGCAGGAGCGCACCCCAGAGCGGTGTCGTACGTAAGATAATGGCTCCGGTGAGAGGCCGGGTCGTTACACTTCTAGATTGGCTGGACATGGTAGCTTCTAAATTCTCGTGACATTTATTAATAATGGGCATGTGCTACTTCGACAAAGGCTTCAAGAGCTCAGGAGAACGATATGTAGTTGGCTTATGGATTAGCAGTTTAAGTTCACCTCGTATGCTAAGCTGGGCATGGTACTTCACATCAGTATCTTTGAAATGAAGATAACTTTTGCCTTGACTTTTAAACTCGACGATTTCGTGTATAATAGAATACACTCTATCATTAGAACTTGTCTCAGCCATTCCTAAAAGGAGGGGGAAGAATGTTAGCAAAAAAAAAAAATTTAACGGGCAGTAAACCATTTAAATTCGTTTATTGTCTAAATCATGAGCCTCCCAAATATGGAAATGATCTCGAACACAAAGTGCATTGGACAGTCGAAGGAGTCGGTCCTTGGTCTCAAACACAAAGTGCCGTCGAAGGAGGCAGTTCTTGGTCCCAAACACAAAGTGCCTTGGACGGTCGAAGGAACCGGTCCATGGTCTTCAATAGAAAGTGCCTTGGATGATGAAAATGTGGCAGTCATTGGTCCTCAATGCGAATGAAAAAGGTTTGTGATTTTGAGTTTACAGATATTTTCTGAACCATAAAAAATAATCGCAACACAATTTTACTCTACACCAAGAAAATCTCAAACCTCAAAATCTTTGACTTGTTTCCAAAGTTGAATACTGAAAATAAAAAAGTGAAGAATGTTAGTTCCAATCTTGTAACAACAATACTAAAAAAAAAGTTACTATTCACGTAAACAATATACGTACTGTACTGTTCAAGTCTTAAAAAATAGTGAGGAACAAGCAGAAATCAAGCCAATTCTTGTTGATTTCTGGCAGAAACCAAAACCAAGAATGGTTTCTACACAGAAATCAAGAAAATTTAAAAAAAATGTTCAAGTGAACAGTTCAGGTTTAAAAAAAAAAAAATTGGCAGAAACCTAGAAAACTAATTAAAAAAAACGTTTCTACAGAAACCAAAACCAAACAATTGTTTATTATTTAAACCAAACAATTTTTTTGGTTCAAAAACCAATTATGGTTTTTGTTTTCGCTGACGGCAGAAACCAAGTTTATTTTTTTTTTCGTTTCCGCCTCGGAAACCAATTAAGCAAAATAAAAAAAGGTTGAAAAGAAGAGAGAAAATAAACCTAACCTTGTTTTAACTTTGTTTGCGAATTTAACTAACTGGTTTCTAAATAACATGATTCGTATATAAATAGGCGAGTATCGGACCTTACTTAGGCCCAACTTACCATAAAAAAAAAAAATCTATTTAAAATAAAATAGATAAATAATCAAATAACAGTTACATTAAATAAAAAAAATCGAAAATCAAGATTTATTAATTAATTTATTTCATAATAAATAAATAAATATTGAGGGGGCATTTGTAGGCATTAAAAAAATAACTAAATAAATAAAATAAAATAACAAATAATTGGTTGAGTCAATTTAAATAACTAACCCAATTAAGTTTACTACTAAAGCCTACTAAGGCCCATAAAATTTTAAAGGTTCGTGTCACTCTTTCGAACTCCACAATTATTTAATTACAATTAATTATAATTGAATTAATTGGGTGATTACCAAAATTGGTCACGAAGGTCCATAAAGAAAGGGGAGAAGAAGTGAAGAAGAAAAACCATGAAGTGCTGAAGAAATCCCAAAACTGAAGAAAGAGAATAAATTCTCTCAACTCCAAGTCCGGCGAACACGAAAAAGATCAAAATCTTCTTCAAATCAAACAAACCCAAGAAGATCAAAATCTTCTTCGAATTAAATCAAAATCAAGTCCAAGTTTCGAAGTGCAAATCCAAGAGTTGAACAAGTCAAGTTCTCGACAAATCAAATTCTCAACAAATTCGAAACCAAGGATTCAAGGCACATGGCTCCTCGTCTTCAAACATTCAGATTATTCATCAGAGGGTTTTGCAACTACAAGAAGATTCATATCCATTTGTATTGCTCAAAATACAATTTATAACAATTTTTGTATTTTAATACGCGAAATCCGTTGTACACCTGCCCTACCGAAAATCTAGTGTTTGGATCCTAAAGTGGAATGTCATACTTCATGGAATCCATCACAAACAAAAATCTCGAACAAATCAAACACTGCGCTTTTGCAGAACTGCTAAACCTAAGCTTTGATACCACTTGTTGTGGAACCAACTACCAAATTGAGATGTTGAAGTTATATGGCAAAATATGAAGTATATGATCTCAAGCGAAAGAATAAAAGAAAACAAGAAAATATGACAGATGAATTATGAGATTTTATTGTACCACAAGTAATGAAGATGTAGAAATATTACAATGATCCTAAAAGCTAGTAATCTATTTTCTCACTTCTCAAAATTGTATAGAATAGCCTAATATTTATATGGAACATGTATGGGACGTCCAAACCCTCCTAGTAGAGTTGTTGATGAAGTAGGATGCCAAAAAATAAAGTCCAAAACGAAAAGGAAGAGAAAAACACGGAAAACCCGAAACATACGGGTGGCGCCTGAGTGCCCAAAGGTTGGAGTCTAGGCGCCAACCTTGCTGTTGGTATCAGTTCTCGGCCAGAAAATTTTCAATAGTGTTTTTCTTCATTCCGAACTCTTCTTCAAGTCCATACCAATTTTCGACACTCAGTGGGCTTTCAAAATGAAATTTCAACTTGACATAAGACTCCAATAGCATTCCAAACTGAATTATTCTTGACATGCATTTCAATTAGAATTTTTCAATTACTGAAACAAGGAGTTCAGATTATACCCAAATTCTAACATTAAGAAAATATGAAGCGTATGAAAACAAGATATGCTTTGAAATGAAATGACAATTTAGAATTCACCCGAGAATGGTGTTACACAATGCGATCACATGATTCAACTCGTCTGTAAATATTCTATTTCCTTCTTTGACTAAATATCTTTATATGGAAAGCAATTCTACCACAATTTTAACCTACATGAGAGGCACAATTTCGAGGGAACTGAGCATTCACGAGAGAACAAGAATTCCAACATACAAATTGTAGATAATATATTGGATTTTGCATGAAGAAGAAGATGCAAAAGAAGATTGTCAAGAAGAATAGAAAAGATTCAAGGAATCAAGACTTCTTTTTTCTCTACATCTAAATCTGGGTGATGTCTCATCATTCAAACATAAATTCTGTAACTTTATGATGCTTGGCTAAACATTTAGTCACTAGGACGTAGATTTACCCTTTGTCATGAAGTTTTAATATAATTTCAAAACTTTGAAATTTAATACTTGTGTCTTGCATGATTTTATAGGTTTTAATGTTTTTCAATTAATTAGTTCAAATTGAAAATGTGTAATGTTTATTTTATTCAAGAAAAGGAATAAGGAATACTGCACATTGTAGCATTCATTGTGGGTTTGACAGAGGATAAAGATATACCGCTATGTCTTACTTGATGTAATTTGATGTTTTAATGTTTCTATCCATTGTTTCATGTTCGCATCTTACATAAAAATATTGAAAAAATCATGAGTATGGATTTGTTTAGTTATACTCGGGATAGATTATTGAACAAAATATGAACATTAATTGGCAAACTTAATCGATTGTTGTCATGGTCTTTAGTTGTGTTACAACGGATTAATAAAGGGGAATCTGAAGTCTTAATGCCTGCTTTAATTGACTTTATAAATGCTTCTCAGAACTCACTAGATTAGTTTTAGATAATTAGTTATAAAACCAACAAATTACAATTTGATTTTTAATTAGAGTTAATATTATTTAGAACTAGATAAAGTATTTGGTCCTCGAGGGAATGATATCTCATTCATACTTTATTCCTTGGCTATTATACCTTGTACTTACGAGATTTTAACAATCATGTTTTGGTACAATTTGTCAGGGATTATAGTATTTAACTCCTGTTTAATGGTCATTATTGTGAATATGATGTTTTGAATAGTGTTTTTTTGGAGAATGTGTGGTTAAAAAGTGGAAAAAAAATTTGGACTTACGTACAATTATTATTTTTAATTGTAAATGTCTGGTTTAAAATGAGTGAGAATTAAATTATTTTGTTTTATAGGAAGTCAAATAGGGCTTAGTTTAATTATATCTCTAATTTGATTTTTTACTACTTTCTTTTAGTTTAAATTTATATTGTTAAAATTATAGTGATTCCTTCTCTCTTTTCAGATCTCTTGCACGTAAAGTTTGAAATATGGCGATTTTGCTCCATTTTTCTTAAAATTGAACTAACATTTAGATTAAAAAGAAAAGAACATTGTGAAGCACAAAAAAAAAAAAAAAGCAAGAAAAAACAATTGGAGAATACACATCAAAACTAATTGCTACTTTGGTCAATGCAAATGAGAAACCCATGGGAGAGTACATGGTTACGCCGATGGTAGAGACTCGACCGAGCATAGCTTATCCAACATTCGGGCAAGCGAACTTCCTGTACGACAAATTCATGTATTAAAATATAGAAATTATTGCAAATTTCATTTATGAGAAATACAGTAGAGGTTGATCTTTTTGTGCTTGCAGAGCTACAAGATCCCCTGATTAATTATCTGAGAGTTGGAAGAAGAGGGGTCAAGTGGCGGGGATCGTGGATTTCAAGATTTGTTTTTAGATTTGATTTGTAGAGAACTTGCTTGTTCGATACTTGAACTTCGAGGCTTGAATTTGAACTTGAGACTTGGACTTGAACTGGTTTGATTTGATGAAAATTTTGATCTTCTAGACTTATCTTAGACTTGCTTGAATATCAAGAAGATTTTAGTGTTTCCCGAACTTAGACTTGAGATAGTTTTTTCTCTTTCTCCGGCTTTGAATATTTTTTTTCTTTTGAACCTTTCCCTTGTGTTTTTTCATGGAACTTTGGTTCCATTTAAAGAGAGTTGTAGCTTTGTAACCACCTACTTTTGATTTTATTTTATTTTATTTTAGGGAACCATACAAAATTAAGGTGAATAGAAAATATAATTTCAAAATTAACAAATATGAGTTTAAAGTTTTGAAAATCAAGTCATATTAATTAATTAAAATAGATCACTAAAAATATTTTCTTAATTAAATATATTAAGATCACATTCCTATACAATTTATGGTCATAATTACGTACTAGTTGTAGTAAAAAAAATATCAAATTCACAATCACAAATTTCATATGTCATGGCTTATCTGTCAATCACAAATTATTAAATTAGGATCACGCATTATTTCTCGATCACAAAACACGAATTTTACAGATCAAAATTCATTTATCGATTTCAAATTATCAAATTAATAGGTTACGTATTATTTCTCAATCACAAATACAAATTTAACAGGTCACAACTTATTTTACGATCACAAATTATCAAATTAATTTATCACAACTTAACAAATTATGCGTCACAATTACAAATTTAGTCTCGGTATTATATTTTTAAGGTCACGTGTTATATATTGATCACAATCTCCCAAATAGGTCATGAATAGTTAGGGATAGCAAAATGACTTGTCAGCTCGTGTCTTGGAACCACTGAGCTGAGGCCCGGGCCGAGCCCCATTTGGGATAAAGGCTCGAGCCCGAATAAGCCCCTGTGGCTCGAACTTTTAAAAAAAGAAGACACTGCCTGCAATGCAGGCAGCTTTGACAACTGTCTCCAGGCAGTTAGAAGAAGAGAAACAAAATAAATTTTAAAAAAAATAGAAGACATTGCCTGCAACGTGTACAGGCAGTTAGAAGACAAGAAAAACAAAATTGAGCCGATTCGGCTCGAGCCTAGCAAAAGCTCAAGTCGAGCCATAATTTTTTTGCCGAGATTTTGCTCAGCTCGGTTTGGACAAAAAAAAGCTCAACCCTTTTTTGCTCGAGTCGAGCCCAAACTTCGACTTTCGGCTCGTGGCTTAGCTCGTTGACACGGTTTTAAATACTCTATATCCCACCTCACCTAACCCCACTCCACCAACCGGACGCCATGCCACTTCCGTCGTCACCGCAACTGCCACTTGTTCCACCATCTCACCACTACCATCATTGTCAGATCCAGCAGCAGCACCACCACCACCACCAAAAATCTCCCCAAAACTCCAGCTAAGCAGATCCCCAAAACCACTATCAAAACCCCAAAACATTGAAACCACCGTCGCACCACCACCACCAACAACAACAGCAGCAAAACAAACACAAAACTCTGGCTAAAGTAGTCATCGATGTTTGCCAACCGAGAAAAAGTCACTGTAAAACACCAAGAAATGATAGCAAAGGCCGCGGCTAGATCAATTATCGACAATTTGATTGTAATCATGCTATCATACTCACGGGCAGCATTGATATTAAAGAGTTGGGAGAACAAACGCATAGTTATCGTCGTTACAAGATGAAGGACCCCAAAAATGCCAAAATCCATCCTGAAATCGGATCAGATTGGTGGTCCTGTGCTGCGCAGGGTGGTCTTACGTACGACTGTGCTGCGTGTGGTGATCTTGCACACAGCTACCTTGGTTGGTATGGGGCGGTGGTCAACGGTGTTGGTTTTCCGCCTGAAGACATTGGGGAGAGAGAGATAGAGAGCATAGTTTTTAATGAGAGGGGGTGAAGGGGTGAGATCCTAGACTTCAAGATTTGTTGGAGATTTAACTTGTAGAGAACTTGACTTGTTTGACACTTGGACTTTGAGGCTTGATTTAAAGTTGAGGCTTGGGCTTGAATTTGATTTGATTCGATAAAGACTCCGATCTCCTGGACTTGCTTGAATTTGAAGAAAATTTTAATCTTCTTGGTGTTTCTCAGATTTAGACTTGATATTGTTTCTTCTCTTCCTCCGATTTTGAAATTTCTTCTGCACTTGTATTACTTTTTAATGTCTAAACTTCCATTTGAGGACAGATGTGATCCAAATTTTCAAAATGCATTGTAATTTTTGAGAGACCAAATGACAATCCTAACAAACATGTCTCTGGGTTTTTGGATATCACTAAGTCTATTTAATATTTGGACGTTTCGGATTATGCTATCTGATTTCCTTTTTCGACTATTTTCTATTTGGGAAACAATTGAGTCACAATTTTATACCTAAGTTTGAGGCCTATAAATACATCTTCATCCAACAATTAAATGAGGCTTTTGAGGATTCAGTAGACATATTATATTCAAGCCAAATGTGGTGCTTAGGATACAAATTCATATTTCTAGCGAGGGGAGATCCAAAGAGGAATGTTTTGATCAATAATTTCATATTTTTGCAAGATTAGAAGAAGCTTTTGTACAAAACACCTTTCTACATAAGTTCATTCAACTATTGAATGGGTTGAAAAAGAAGAATCAAGGAGATAGATTAAGAAGTCATTGAAAAGATTCAAGATTTTCAAGATTTCTTTCCAAACTTTAATTCTATTTGATGTTTGATCGATTTGATTTATCTTTTTGTAATTAACATGATACTTGGCTAATTGAATAGATGAAGGATAACGTTGAACCTACGTTTTGCAATTTTGATCTTAAATTCCGGATTTTGACATCAAATACGTGTTTGATTTTGAATTATTGTTAGGTGTTTAATGCTTTTCAATTAATTGGTTACTAGTTCAATTTTCTTGTGATTTCTATTGACGCTTGAGAGAATGAATAAGAATTTGACATGTAGTAACAATTATTGAAAGATCTTATGGGTGATAGAGATATACATCTATGCTTTGCATGATCTTTTGAATGTTATTGTAATTTAATACATTGTTTCATGTTCACATCATTTATTGAGATATATGAGGGTATATATGCGAGTAAGTTTATTTCTAGTCAAAAGAGATTATTAAACGAATTAGGAACACTGATCTTCATATCCAAATAGGTATTGTCAATGGAATTGATATTAAGAATGTAAGGGGATTCAAAGTCCTTGTATTTTGTATAGCTTTCCAATTAATTAGCTAGATTACATTAACTTGAGGTTTAATTTGTCAATATAAATCATAAATCTCAATAAATCTTGCTACACAATTAAATTTAGGTTTAATTAAAACTTGATTAAATATTAATTCTCGTGGGAACGATATCTTACTTACTCTTTATTACTTGGCTACGATACCATGCAATTGTAAGATTTTAGTGATCGTTCGTCGCTCCATTGCTGAGGTGGAGCATTTGATGGACTTTTGACAATAGACAATGAAATTTCTAAGTATAATTTAGGATGAACTCTAATTTGAATCATGTCTATAAGAGATTTATTAGGACTTTCGAAAATGCTTTGCCAATTATTGAATTATGTCTTAGAAACTGATGTATCGTCTAAGACCAAAATTTGACAACCGCAAACTAACCAATACAACTGAATGTAAACACATAATGAACGGTGAATTCTTCTACAGAAGAACGCATTAATTCCATATAGTTTCAACAATGTCGTCAAATGTGTGAAATTGTTTCTCAACCATCGCTGAAATGGACCATTTGATGGACAGTTAAATTTCTTCCCACAGTTTATGGACGAACCCTAATTTAAATCATATTTATAAAAGGTCGAACAAGGATTTTGACAATGATGTGCTCAATTCAAGTAGATGAATTGCCTATGTTTACCCTATCAACAGGGATAACATTCAACCACCATAAGCTGACCAATACAGTCGAATGTAAACACATGATGAATAGTGATTCTTCTACGAATGCCCATATCAATATCTTATAGTTTCAACATGTTGTATGTGTGTATCACTACAATCGAAATGAATTATTTAATTCTGCAGCATCCTGAATTTAGAGTAGTATTTTCATTTAGCCTGTGCTTGCTAGGGATTAATTTTTTGTAAATACTCAAACCTAGTTAATTTAACAATTTGTCTCAATTATTCGTTTCAAACGGATTTTGCCAGTCACTCATAACTTCTTAGAAGCAGTTTTAAATACAGTTGTGACTAACACTAGTTAACAGATCAGTGTTCTACGAGATTTAATCAAATGCGAATGTAACCGGATATGAACACTAGATATAACATGGTAAACCCCTAAGAAAAACATACATGGGCTCCCAGTAAATCAATCCACTAAATCAAACGATAAAAAATACAATAGTCTCGATTTTGTAATTTCGCAAAATTAACAAAAAACAATAGAAAGAAAGCTATGAATAACTCCCTGATTTTCTTCTTCTTTTGACTTCTTGTAGAAGTGGAATCACACCTTCAATTCTTGATCTTATCACGACTTCATTATTGTATTCAGCCACAAGCACCATTTAGATTAAGATTTACCAATCTTAACTCACGCCAAACAGTTTGATCTTTGAATGAGATTATATCATTCATGCTCTGGTGTGTTCTCTTCAATCACAGTTGAAGAACACAGTTTTGCTCTGAGATTCTTCAATGAAGTATTATGCCGACAAAACTTACTAGAGACGGTCATAACTTACTGTTGCAGGTTCACCAGGCGAAAGCAATTTTTTATTTTTTTTCAAAAGCATTGGTTCGTCTCTTAATGATTTTATTTAGTTACATAAAGACTCCTCCAAGCCGAAAGTCTCTTACCCAAATTATGAAAGTTTTACACGTCAAGAATATTATATAGAATTTGTTTGATATGGTAAATAATTCACTTAAGGAAAGTTTTGATTTGTTAAATCTATCTTTCCTTATTTTAATTATTTGACAAATCAAACCACGCCTAAGATGGTAAATATATATTTTTGTATAGGCTACTGTATGGAAGGTAAAGATTGTATCTCGTTTAGCGCATTGAAACCCTAAAATCTGCAGCTAAGAAATCTTTTGAACCTGTACCCATCCGGTCAGTCATGACTAACTGGCTAACATGTTTGGACTAAACCTGATGATGATGTTTTTGGTACATATTTTAACATTTAAAAATCATTCTAATTAAATAAGCCAATAAGTAATGAGTAAAAATATATAATATATTTTACTTACAATCTCTCCCTTTGGCTTAGCTTAATTTCAAAAACTTTTTTTGGATTTTAATGTCACTTTTATTAGTTCTTACGTTATAACACACAGCTAGGGGTGGGCAAAACCCGACTGAACCAGCCCAAACCGAACCAAGCCGACCAAGTTGGGTTGTTTTTTTGTTGTTTTTACACGGGTTGGGTGGGTTGGCTGTGTAGGCGAGTTTGGTTGGGTCAGGTTATGGGTTAACTCAAGAAAACCGAATAAACCTGCCTAGCCCAACCCACCGCTTTAAAAAAAAAAAGAAAGAAAAAAAATAAAATGCCTAGAAAAGTAAAAGAAACCTAAAAAGTATGAGTAGATAGTGTAACTGTAATTGCCTTGATTGTATTTTAGAGGAGGAGCTTACTGTTCTTCCCACAAGAAATGTAGTATAAGTTTTTCATGTTATGTTAAATGCACTTTGTTCTTTATAGGCTCGGCTAATAAGGATTGAATAAGATGATAGATAATTTTATTTATTTATTTATTTACTTACTATTTAATTTTGTCTATTCGAATTTAGTATAATAGAAAATTGGATGACTTTAATTTTTGTTAACAAGTCGTCCCCAAACCGACCAACCCAACCCGACCCAACCCGACCGATGCTTGATTGTGTTGGGTTGGGTTTCAACCTTTACACAGGTTGGGTTGAGTTAAATTTTGATCAAACTGATTATATTGGGTTGTGTTTGGGTTGAGGCAAAAATCGACCCAACCCAACCCAACTCATGCCCACCCCTACACAGCTCCCCCTAAATCAAGCATCCTAAAACTCATGTTTTTGTTATCATAGTTTCTCCATCACTTAGGGGTGTCCAAAAGTCGCAAATCAAATCAGACCGAATCGAGCGTTCTTCATAAATTAAATACCCGAACGGGTACTCGAATCGAGAACCGATGAGTTTGGGTCGGATCTCGGGTCTAGACTAAGAACACAAGAACCGAAACTAAATAATTTTTTTTATTTTTTATATTGAATTAATTAAATTATTTTATTTTTTAAACAAATTAGCAAATTAATTAAATAAATCAGATTATTTCATAATTTTGATTTTTAAGTCCAAATCATTTTTAAAGCCCATTAACCCATTTTAATTTGAAGCAAATGAATATACTTTATGTAGTGTTGCTGTAATATTAATATCTACTTTTTGGTATTTGTATGTATTGAATTAATCTTATTAGACGGTTAGTTATTTATATGTTTTTGAATTGGGTTACGTTAATTTGTAAAAGTTACGAATGAAATGTCATTAGTTATATTTATGTAGTGTTGCTGTAAATATTAAAAAAATTAATTATGGTATGGAACCGAACCGAACCGACCCCACCCGAACGGAACCGAATCCAAATGGTTCCATAATTATATTTGGACCCGACGGTTCGATTTATTAAGTACCCGAAAGTTTTGGGTCGGTTCGGTTATCTACAGAACCGAACAGACCCACAGACAGTCCTACCATCACTCATTAAAATCTTCTACTCCTTTTCTTACAATTAAAAGCATACCATAAAAAATTTAAGGCCCTGTTTGGGAGGGATTAAATTTTTCTACAGTAAATCAATTCTCATTTTCAACCACATATTCTTCAATAAAATAATATTTTCCATCACATCAATAATTTTTTCTTCTTTTCTAACCACACATTTCCCATCATATCACTATTCAAAATCAATTCTTTCCCCAAAAATCCCTCACAAACAAGCTCTAAGGAAAAAATAGTTATATCAGAGAGTTAGAGTCAGAATGATAGAATCAAAATGATAGAACCATCCAATTAGTGAACTTCTTAGCACGTAGAGGGTTGATCTGCATTAGCTGTCTAGAGTTGGGGTCTCAGTATCTTTCTTGACTTCCTCTGCTAGGTTAGACTTGACTCTCCCTTTAGCAGGAGCTGTAACAATTGTAGTACTAGTAGTGAGAGTTGCTGTCTAATTGATAGGAGGTCAAAACCTTGTGCCTTCAGTTTTACGAAAGTGGAATGGCTGATTCTTAATCTCCCCTTATGTACACCCACCATCTATAATCTGCAAAAATAGCTTGAAACTACAAAAATTCTAGATCAAATGCAATGAGCTATTTTCTCACTTTTTAACATCAAATAAAACTAAACCGACTCCTCATATTCAACCTGACTTATGTTTTTAAACATTTTCTCTCATTTTTCCTTTTTGTGGTGGATACTAGAGTTTATTGCCAAGTTTGAAGCATTGATTAGAAAATCTATGAAAAGCCCACACGTTCAATCACACAAAAATATGAAAAATTACTAAAAATTGAATCAATCATAATATATTTTGACAAATTTCACAATCAGACCAAATTCATAATCAGCTTAAAATTCTTAAGATAAATATGAAATTTCCATTCAGATAACTGTCATAATTAATTCAATTAATTCCTCATATTGAAACGTAAGTGTGTGATTGGACCATCTAGTCTACTAATTATAAACCATGTCCTAACCAAAATTGACATTTGCAGTAACTACATATAGAAATGTATTTCAAACTAGCCATCATTTGAAATTGTCCATGTAGATTTAAAAATGTGTTCCAGGCTTGAGCATGTATATATTTTTTTCAATATTCTTTTGAATGCTCAAAGTGTTATCTGTTTTCAATTTTTTTTTTTTTTAAACTGCATTTTTAATTCACTGAGTTGATTTTCACACAACCATGAAAGTAATCACTTTCTCATGGCTTATGTTCATTATCAAGGACGGCTGCACACACCCAATGTGGTAGTCCTCTCCTCCAATGAACTTGTTTAATATGACATTATATTGCAGTGTAGACAGACATTGATATTGACCATATGTCTACACTCAAACACTTGCCTCCTTAATATGACAACCTAATCAGTAAATAGTCACAATTGAAGTAGTGTCAATGTCCTGATGGTGTACTTATCTGACAATAATTTACCATAAGTTAAAGTCAGCACACCACACTGATTGAAAATTCTAATTTTATCCCAATAATTACGAACCAATTAGAATTTCACATCTTGTGACATTTGCAAGAAAATCCCCAATTTTTCTTTTTATCTTTTTCATTTTTTTTAGTTTTCATATAAATACAAAACACATGTAAACAAAATGAACACACAAAATCAAACAAAAAATTATGTACATCAAACTGGCTTTTAATGTATCATGCATATGCCGACGACTTTTTGCAAAGTTTCGAATCTGAAATATCTAAAGCATTGGTAAATAAATTAGCCAATTGTCCTTTAATGTGAATGTGTTCTAGGACAATAATTTTTCTTTCAACTAAGTCTCTAATGAAATGAGGTCGAATATCTTCAACCCATAATTTAACAAGGAGTTTTTTACTATCCAACATCACCATAACCTTCTCTTGTGAAGACATATTCTTCACCACACCATTTTGTTAAGGGTTTTAAGAGCAGAAAACTCATGAGAAATACTATACTCTTCACAATATCTAGAAAAGTTAGCATTTTAAATTCTTTACAATGATCACTCCTAATTCTTAAAATTTTAATCTCCCCAATGTGTTTTTCAGTGGTCAATTTTTTATATAAGAATGTGAATCTTTCAAAAATATTAGATTTCTCTTAAAACCCAAATGTGCCTAGAGAAATCATTAACTATAACAAAGATATACATTTTAACATCGAGATTTTCATTTTGAATTGACCCTATTAAATCCGTTTGGAGTAATTCAAAAGAGTGAGAGGTAGCAAGAAATTGACCTTGTATATGAGATATTCTAGCCTACTATCTTTTTAGCATGAACCACACACACCTTTAGGTCTTTCCGTAAGTTTAAGGATTCCTGTTATAGTATCGATTTTAGTGAGTTTGACAAGATCTGTTTAGTTTAGATGTCCCAATTGTTTTTGCTACACATTGGTATGGTCAGCATTAGAGGTATGATATGCAGTATCAAATTTAAACAAATAGCATTTATTACTAGACCTGTTACCACGTAGGACACAGCTACATCATTTTTCATTACCTTACACATGCTTTTTATAAACATAACATTGAGTTCATCATCACACAAATTAACCTACACCAATTAAATGAGCTTTCAAGTCAACAGCAAAAGGCACGTTTCGAAAATCAGATTATCCATTTATTATAATTGTACCTGCACCTTCAATTCTACTTTGAATACCATCCCGAAAAGTAATCATTCCTCGTGCATGACTTTTGAAATTAGTTAACATAGAACGATTACCATCATGTGTCGGAAAAGCCACTATCAAGTACCATGAGTTAGATACAATAGATTTATAAGCAACATTAACAATATAACACCTAAGATCACTTTTACGTATCTAAACTTGCCTTATTCTAGCCTTAGAATTTTGTTTTTAGGTGTCAACTAGCAAGTTAACTCTCTTAATGAGACTCAATTTTCTACGTGCTAAACAGTGGTACAAATTGTGTCCATACTGATCACAAATATTACATCTGATCATGTATCGTGACTTACATGTCCGATATTTTACCTATTTACCTGATCTTGCGATCTGAAACAGATTTTTCATTGCAGTCGGAACCTGTGTGGAGTGTTTGTATAACTGTCCTGCTGGTGGTAGGTCTGTCTGGCAATTTGACAACAGATTCAAACGACTGACTTTGCAATGTTTCAGATCCCACTACTGCTTTAACGAACATCAGTTGAGTTGTTTCTTTCCCCTTTCATTTTCCTTCATACCCTAAGCCTACTTTGTCAGTTGATGTTCTTCCATAATTAAATACTTCGTTTAGACAAACAAATCCAATTGTTGTTGTCCGACTCTTAGCATGATTCAATTCAGCATAAAGTCCCAACAATTGTTTTTCCATTCTCATTTACGGATCAAATAGGGCTTCTCTTTTTGTTGCTACCACAGCTCTTTCTTCGTCAATTTATTCCACCATTACTAGAAGGGTAACATTTTTTTTTTGTTCACCTTTCAGATTTCTTTTTAGTATTTTGCATTCTGAACATGCATTGTCGATTTTAGTGGTGTTTATATTTAGTAGGATCTGACTTGTAGACCACACTTGTGATGTATTAATATCAGCTGAAGGTTGACAGTTAGAGATGTTATCTAGTTGTCGTCAATTCTATCATTCTCGTCTATGTTTGACTCCTTGTCTTCATCTTCGCTCCAGGTTATGTTCATAGTTTTCGTCTTCATCTTTGCTCCAGGTTATGTTCATAGTTTTCTTACCTCAAGACTTCTTTAAGGTATTTGTACACTCAGCAGCTATGTGTTTGAATCCTTTGCACTCATTGCATTGATTACGCCCAAAGAATAACACCGTAGTTGTAGCACAGCTTTGGGGTGTCATTCCACAGGGAGATGGAAGAAATGCTCAAAGGATAAAAAATGATGGATGTTCTCTCATTTGTGAGTAGAATTTATTATTCGAATAAAATTAAGACTTCAATTTTTGAAATAATGAAATTTAAATCAATGTTTGGGGTAGCGAAACATCGAAATTCCCTCAATTGGATTGGATCAATCTCATCAATTATTCATTCTTATAACTCAAATAGAGGCCTTTATCCCAACTCTCTAATCGGAAGATATAACGTTACAAATAAGTTTAATTCAATTGTAATCCTAGAATCAAAACTTCCTATAATACATTCGCACTCTTTTTGTTGGAATAAGATCAAGAATCAACAATATACATCGAGCACAATGCAGTAATCAATCCACCAATAAAGTAAAATTAAGATTAAAATTCAACAAATAGTTCGATCATTCGATAGAAGAAGCATGACTGGATTTATGAAGAATTTAATAAACGTTAAACCAATCTCAACATAAATTAATTGAAATTGAAACTCAACAAATAATTTAATTCTTTGATGAAAAAAGCATAATTGAATCCATGAAAAATCTAGTAAAGGTTAAGCCAATTCCAAGAAAATCTAAATCCTAGAATTGTTTGACAAGGAAAAATCAAATTACATGGATTAAAGATGCGAAGTCACCAAATTCGATTGAGTTCCTTCCTAGTTTTACCAAGATTTTTAGTTTTTCATGGAAATTCTTGAGCTAAAGATGAAAGAAAGTAGTATGGAGGAGTTCTCTATGTTTTTCCCCGTGTTTAGGGTTTCAAAACACGTATTTATAGTTGTTTCCATAAGTGGTTAACTTAAATTCGAAAACCAGAATTCTCGTTTCAGAAATACTCTATGCGACCACATATAATAAGTGGATACGACCGTATAGAACATTTTGACTTGGCCCTGGAGTTCGCTAAAGTAGAATATGCGACCATATTGAATTTAAGCTATGCAGTTGCATAGGTTTAGATAACTTTCACAAGACAGCCTTCAGTATTTTGGTCATATTTTTCTCTCTCAATATCCGATTGAGGCAATTAAGATGCATCAGAAAGAAGACTCAAAGGGAGATAGGTTTCCTAATTCAAATGTTTCCTATGCAAAAAGTGGGTCTCAAACTAAGACTGAAAATCTGAAGCAGAACTTTTTCGACTGGGAGTTGATATGTGATAATACTTCGACTATATTTCATCCATTTGGATTCTTTTCTCATCCAATTGATGCCTAACACTCTCAAATATTCATATCTTCATTTTACCTCTGAGTCATCTTCTGGGTATTTTTAATTTGGTCCTTGAACTTTTGTTTTCTTCCACATTGGCCCATTTTCACTTATTTCTTCCAAATTTCGCCATATCCATCAAATTACCACCTAAATCAAACTATAAGGATATTGACTACATTTTGGTATCAAATAATCACACGAGAACAATAACTAAAAGGGGAAAAATATGATATTTTACACTCTTATCACACCCCCACCAACTTGTTTATTGTTAGTCCCTAGCAATTTTATGCAAAACAAGATGATCAATGATTGGTATATATTACAATTCTAATTGTTAAATTCTAATTCAACCACAGTTCATGTCCCTTTCAAACTCAACATCATAAGAAATTAATAGTGTCATGATTATCAGGATATCAAAAACACTGGCAAAATGTACGTGTGTATGTTAAGTCATAGCCATCTTACTGCCAACCCTAACATATGTAAAATCAAGTATATCTCGAGCTAAAGGTTCAGCTCCATTACTCACGGCTATTGAAGTGTTTAGTGCAGGGTTTCTCTCTATAGAGCTGAGAAAGATGAACACTTAAAATGTGGAGGCTTAAGTATTTATGAACAAGCAACAAGCAAACATTAATCTCATGATAGGCATATTGCCAAAAGAGAATTCATCTATTCATGCCCCAATCTTACTTGGGATCAAAACAGTCAATGCAAAAGGTTGTAATGAAGTTCAGATTGGGCTATATAAAAAGAAGGATATCAGGATTCAAAATTTCCAAGCACTTAGCTAAGTATCTTATCATGCATTTCAATACATCACTCCTTTCAATCAACACATTCCTAAATATTTCAAGCCCCAATATATATATGTGTGTGTGTGTGTGTGTTATTTATTTATTTATTGGTTCAATTCACTTTACTTGAACACATATCAGCTCTTGTTGTTTTCCTTATTTCTATTCTTCACAATAAACATCCAATACCTACTACACACTTGGAAGTAAAAAGATGGAAAAATACATGTATATGTTATACTCCAATATGGAGAGGTATGGATAACATAGGCGCACGAAGAAAAATGCTATATATGTGTATTGTCTCAAAGTGGCTACTAGGGGTTGTAATTATTGAAAAGTAAGGTTGAAGGCTCAATTGTCAATCCTAAATTGACTTTCATCATTTCCCAAGTAATCTACCATCTCACCACAAATCGTATGATGTTATTCTCAAGAAAAGTTTCCAATTCACAGAATCAATGAACACTTATTGCCATTTTTAGTATGTTGTGGCTCTCAATCCTTACCAATTTTCTCACAATAAAACTTCAGTCAGAGACTCCTCTAGTTACATGTGTTAACTACCATCTTACCACAAGGCTTGTGTGTACAAAAAAAATTCAGCAAGTGTCTCGACATCTAGATTCTCATAGACAAAATTAACTCCTAGAGGCATATTTTGTCATTCAAAAGTATAAACATACAGCACATCAGATACTCAAACAAAATTTTTTTCTCTCTGTTTAAAAAAATCACAACAAAATTCCATGATAATTATGCAAATCATATACAATTCACAACAAAATCCAAATTGACCCTCCCCCAACCAAATTTTGCATTGTCCTCAATGCATAAACATGTCAGCCAAATAAAAAGAAGGAAATATATTACCTAAGTACTGTAGTGAATAAACATAAGCTTGAATGATAAGAAACCTGAAAGTTCTCAATGGAAGGATAATGCAAAGAAAATGACAAAAATTAACTAGAATATGAACGTAAAAATTAAAAAAGGAAAAGTGGACGAACTCCCATTGGGTTGCCTCCCAAGAAGCGCCTTTATTTATTGTCGTTTGCTAGACCCATTGTTTTCCTTCGTTAGCCCGCATCCAGCGAGAGTGGTTTCAATCTTCTTTGCAGTGCACTAACTTCATTGGACATAATCATCGGTGATGTTCCATAATACTGAAATTCTGCAAAAATAGAACAAATGTAAGAATACTCTTCATCATTATAACTTGTTGGAATTTGAGAATTCAAAAGAGAAGAGTTCAAGGGGTCATAGTTAGTAATCGCTGGTCCAAGAAACACATCCTTAAATACTTCATGAGTGAGTGCATCAATCATGTAAGTTTGATGACACTCGTCATCTTCCTCTAGATTCTTAGTGATGTGAAAGAAGTTGACTTCTAAAGTCATATTCCCAAATGATAGCTTCATTAGATCGTTCCTACAGTTGATAAGAGCATTAGCTGTGACAAGAAAAGATCTACCAAGAATAATAGGAATCTTAGAATCAACATTTACATCAACTTTCAAGTCCAGAACCAAGAAATCGACGGGTAGTAGAATTATCAATTTTAACCAAGAGATCTTCAACTACTCCCCTAGGTCTTATAGTGGACCGATCAGTTAGTTGTAAAACCACAGAAATTGGTTTTATCTCACCTAAACTTAACGACAGGTAAACAACATAAGGCATGAGTTAACACTAGTCCCTAAATCAAGAGGGCTTGTCCAAACTCATGGTTCCCAATGATGCAAGACACAGTAGGACAACCAAGGTCCTTATTTCGGTAGGATCCTTTGTTCAATCACAGTACTCGCTTGCTCGATCAAGAAAGCTGTTTTCTTAACATGGTGTTTCCTTTTCACAGTGCACAAGTCTTTAAGGATTTTAGCATATGTAGAAACCTGTGAAATGACATGCAAGAGAGGGAGATTAATTTTTACTTGCTTAAGGTGTTATAAGATTTCACTATATTGTCCAGCGGATTTCGGGGTAGGCTTAAGAGCTTGTGGGAAATGCACTCTCGATGGATTATTTACTATCTCTTCACTCAGCCTACTCTCTTCATATTTACTTGACTTATCTTCATTTTTCCTAGATTTGATGATTGGTTCTATGACTTTTACTGATCGAGCGGTTATGGCATTCACTTTCCTAAGGTTGTTTTCTTCTGATCCTGAGGTTTGTGCCATATGTTGGCCCTTAGGATTTGGTTGAGCTTGAGATGAAAATTTTCCACGTTCTACTACAGTTAAAGTATTTGTTAATTTTGGACATAGAAGAAGCATGGCTAGATCTATGAATAATTTAATAAATGTTAAACTAATCTCAACATAAATTAATTGAAATTGAAACTCAACAAATAGTTTAATTTTTTGATGGAAAAAGTATGATTGAATCCATGAAAAATCTAGTAAAATGTTAAGCCAATTCCAAAATATTCATGAAAAGAAAATCTAGATCCTAGAATTGTTTGACGATGAAAAATTTAATTACATGGATAAAAGATGCAAAATCACCAATTTCGATTGAGTTCCTTCCTAGTTTCACCAAGATTTTTAGTTCTTTATGGAGATTCTTAAGTCAAAGATGAGAGAAAGTAGTATGGAGGAGATCTCTATGTTTTCCCCCGTGTTTAGGGTTTCAAAACACATATTTATAGTTGTTTCCATAAGTGGTTGACTTAAATTCGAAAACCAGAATTTTTGTCTCAGAAATACTCTGTGCGACCGCATAGAATAAGTGGATACGACCGCATAGAGCAATTTAACTTGGCCCTGGAGTTTGCTGAAGTAGAGTATGTGACTGCATTGAATTTAAGCTATACGACCTCATAACTTTAGATAACTTTCATAGGACAACTTTCAGTATTTTGGTCATATCTTTCTCTCCCGATATCATATTGAGGCGATTCAAATGAATTGGAATTCTGACTCAAATGGATACAAATCTTCCAGAAATATTATTTTTCCAATTCGAACATTTTCGATGCCAAAAGTGGGTCTTAAACTAAGACTGAAAATCTAAAGCAGAACTTTTTCGACTGGGAGTTGATATTTGATAATGCTTTGACTATATTTCATCTATTTGGCTTCTTTCCTCATCCAAATTGATACTTAACACTCTCAAATCTTCATATCTTCCTTTTACCTTCCGATTCATCTTTTGGGTATTTGCAATTTGGTCCTTGAACTTTTGTTTTCTTCCACTTTGGCCCTTTTTCACTTATTTCTTCCCAATTTCACCATATCCATCAAATTGCCAACTAAATCAAAATATAAAGATAATGAGTGCATTTTGGCATTAAATAATCACATGAGAACAACAAATAAGAGGGGAAAAGCATAATATTTTACACTCTTATCAGACATTGAACACGATTTTAACTCTTTTTCATAGATGAGGTATGATTTTTCCTAGACCGATTGAAAACTTCTTAGCAGTAGCAGTAGCAGTAGCAAGGGAAGGTCTAAAATTGAAAATTGCCTAGAGCAATTTTACCTACAATTAATCAGAGCATTAGCAGTAGCAGGGAAATGTCTACGAAGAATAGGAATTTTAGAATCAACATTCACATCAGCTTTTACATCCAAAACCAAGAAATCAACGGGGCAGTAAAATTTATCAATTTGATCCAAGACATCCTCAACTACTTCTCTACGTCTAATAGTGACCTATCAGCTAATTGCAGAGCTATAGATATAAGCTTCATCTTACCCAAACCTAACGACAAGTAAATAGCATAAGGTATGAGATTGACACTAGTCCCTAAATCAAGAAGGGCTTTTCCAAACTCATGATTCCCGATGACACAAGACACAGTTGGACAACTAGGGTTCTTATACTTAGGCGGGATCCTTTGCTCAATCACAACGTTCATTTGCTCGATCAAGAAAGTAATTTTCTCGACATTGTGCTTCCTTTTGACATTGCATAAGTTTGTAAGGACTTTAGCATAAGTATGAACATGTGAAATTACACGCAATAGAGGCAAATTGATTTTTACTTGTTTTAGATGTTCTAAGATCTCACTATGTTGACTAGCAGATTTTGAGGTAGACTTAAGAGCTTGTCGAAAAAGTATGCTCACTGGATTTTTCACTACCTCCTCATTAGGGTTACTCTCTTTAGGCTCATTTGACTCTTTTTTAGTTTTCCTAGCTTTGGGGATTAGGGTGAAAAAGAGATTCAAACTCTATATCAGGTCTTTCAGCAGATCTTCTACACTCTCCTCGATACCTACTCATGGAACAAGTAAACAAAATGTGTGAGAATAAGAAAAATATAGTAACGAAAAATAAACTATCTAAAAACAAAAGTAAAAGAACGATATCTCCCTTTTCAGTCGATCATTGAGTATTTTGTACCGTCTCCCCGAAAACGGCGCCAAAATTTGATTACGCTCAAAGAATAATGCGGTAGTTGTAGTGCAGTTTTGGGGTGTTGTATCCACAGGGAGATGGAAAATGCTTAAGGGTTCCAAAAAGGGATTTGCTATCATCTTCAATGTGTAGTGAAATTCAATGTTGAAAGATGAAATTAAAATCAATAATTTGAGGCAGTGAAGTATCGGAATTCCCTCTATTGGATTGGATCATTCACATCAATTATTCCATTTTTATAAGACAATTAGCGGCTTTCATCCCGGCACTCTAATTGGAAGATATATCATGAAAACCAATTTAATTTACAAATGTAATCCTAGAATATAGACTTATGATATATTCGCACAATTTTATTGGAACAAGATTAAAGATCACCGTATACATCAAGCATAAGCCAGTAATCAATCCGCCTATAAAGTGAAATTGCGATTAAAATTTAACAATTAGTTCAGTCTAGTGATAGAAGAAGCATGACTGGATCTATAGAAGATTTAGTAAAAGTTAAACTAATCTCAACAATAAGTAAGTGAAATTGAAACTCAATAAATAGTTTGATTAAATAATGGAAAAGCATGACTGAATCCATGAAAAATCTAGTAATTATTAAACCGATTTCAATACAAATTCATGAAAAGAAAAGTCTAAATCCTAAGATTATTCAACAAGAAAATACCAATTACATGAAATAATATATGTGAAATCACTGTATTTCTTGATATAAAAGAGATGAAAGGATGATGAATAATTAGGAATGAGGCGTTCTGGGACGTTCTGGGGTATTTTAGGGCTGAGAAATCGTGCCACAATAAGTTATCATAAGTGTTTGAGTCATAGAAGGAAACTTGAAAATTCGGGCACAGAAATGACGTAGGCGACCTCAAGGTATAAACCCATGTGGTTGCATGGAACAAAGAATTGCTACCCTTGAATTCTCGATAAATGACCATGCGGCCGCATGGATTTATAACCATGCGACCGCATGGTATGTTTACCCTCCAGATAGCTTTCAGTATTTTGAACATATATTCCTCTACTGATGTTTGATTGAGGTAATTCAAGATGCGTTGGAAGATAACTCCAAGAGATACAACTTTATTTTAGATACCATCTTCCAATTCGATCATTTTTCATGTCAAAAACTGGTCTCAATATGAGGCTGAAAACTGGTGCAAAACTTTCAACTTGAAAATTGATATGTGATAATGTCTTGGCTATATATTTCATCCCTTTGACTCTTTTCTTCATCCAATTGACCTCTAACACTCTTAAATATTCATTACAAGGTCAGAAACAATTTTAGAGTATTTGTACTTTAATCCCTGAACTTTCTCTTTCTTCTATTTTGGTCATTTCTCACTTATTTCTCCTTATTTCCGCTACATTAATCACTTGTCCTGTAAAACATAAATTACATAGAATTAAGCTATATTTCAAATTTTCAACATATTAATCAACAATTTCCATGTTTTAAGAGTAAGATAAGTGTGTGAAAATGCACTTATTAGAATGCGATTGGAGTCCTATATCAAGTTGAAGTTCTATTTTGAAAATCCATTGGGTGTTGTAATTTGTTTTGGACTCATTTTTTTGGTATCCTGCTTCATCAACAACTCTATTAGGAGAATTTGGACATCTCCTACATGTTCTCTATAAATATTAGGCTCTTCTACATAATTTTATAATGTGAGAAAAGAGATTACTAGAACTTTAGGATCAATTGTATATTTCTTCATTATTACCATATTTTCTTGCCTTATTTTATTCTTTTGATTGTGATCAAATACTTCATTATTGTGATATATAACTTCAACATCTCAATCCGGTGATTGGTTTCATATCAAGTGATATCGAGCAATATGTGATCCTTGATCTCCCAACAAGTGGTATCAGATATTCTGGCATAATTAACAAAATAAATGGTATTAGAGCCCAGGTTCAGTAGTTTCGCAAGAGTTTTGATGTGTTCGAGGTTTTGTTCGTGATGGCTTTCATGAAGTATGGCATTCCTCTTTTAGATCGGACCAATATATTTTCACTATGGCAGGTTAAGATGTGTGTAGTACTCTCACATCTGGATTTGGATAATGCGTTGCTGGGAATTGATAAGATGCCCACAACTTTGACTGCGGAGGAGAAATTACGGAAAGATAAGAAGACAGTTTCTCACATTTATATTCATCTATCGAATACCATTCTTTATGATTTGGAGGGTTCAGCGGCTATTTTATGGTTGAAGTTGGAGCGATTGTACATGATTAAAAGTTTGACAAGCAAGTTGCATCTCAAGCAGCGTTTATACTCTCGTCGAATGACAGAAGGAGGATCATTAGAAGATCACCTATTGTATTTAAAGAGATCGTTGCTGATTTGAAAACTTTGGAAGTAAAGTATGATGAAGAAAATTTGGCTTTGACCATATTGTGTTTATTGCCCGCTTCGTTTTTTCATTTAGAGACACAATCTTGTATAGTTGTGATACTCTCACCATAGAGGAGGTGTATGATGCTTTATTTTCGAAAGAGAAGATGATTCATCTAGTCTTAGAGGTCAGAGGTGGAAAAAGCATTGTTTCTCATGGTGGTTCTGGAAGGGGTAGATCGAAGTCTAAGTTTAGTAATCAGATTTGTAACTTCTATAAGAAGAAGGGGTAATTGAAGTTGCTACAAATTGCAGAATAAAGAAAGGTTGGCTGTAAGTCGATATAGAAAGCAATTAGAGACTTCAGGTGAAGCAGACTTCACAGAGAACATTGTAAGTAAAGGAGAGATATCTTGAGTATTTCTAACATCGAGTCTAAACTAGATGAGTATTAGATTCTGGATTCTGGATTCAACGTGTGTGTTTCATATGTGTCCTAATAAGAATTTGGTTACTACATATGAAATTGTTTCTAAATGTGTTGTGGTTATGGGAGACAACACACATTGTCGGGTTGCTGGAATTGGTTCGATCAGATTGAGGTTATTGGATAGGACAATTAGAACACTTGGCCAAGTGCAACGTGTTCCAAATTTGAAGAAGATTCAAAGGGTTATGAGCTCTTTGGTGGAGGTGGAGTTTTGAAGGTTTGTAAGGGTGCCCAAGTTGTATTGGAGGGACAGAAAAGATCTTAGTTATACATCTTGCAGGGTTTTGTAGAATCTAGAAGAGTCAATCAACACAGGTTCAATACCGTGATGGAAATTCAGTTTAGTACATTACCTTCAGGAGCTCGTAAAATGTCGAATTTAAAGAATACTGTTCATTGGAGTTCAGGAGATATGGATAATGCCGATTTTCCACAATCACCTGCGGTGCCATTGTACTCAATTGTTAGGGACGAATCCAGAGATAAAAGGTATGTGAATGCTGATTTTGTTGAGCATGCTTTCAGCGTAGTAAAATGTGTACAATCTGGCAAGGGGTCTTCTGTAAAAGTATTTTAGTTTGATTCTACTTCGGGGTGTGTTACAGCCCAGCTTGGTGAATTTTAAATCATTATGATTTTTTGAGAATCTGAGATAATTCTGTAGAGTAATACTTGAATTCATTGGAAAATGTGGAGTATTTTGTGTTTGGTTGGAGAAATCAGTTTTGGTTATTGTTGAAGAATCAGTTCATTCTTTGTAGAAGGATTTTCTTCTCCAAGTGGAGAATATTTTGGAGCTTTGGTTGTTGTAGTGAAATTCATGTCAAGGTGGAGATTGTTAGAATTTAGGTATGACTCGAATTCCTTGTTGAAGTAATTGAAGAATTCTAATTGAAATGCACGTTAAGAAGAATTCTATTTGGAATGTTATTGGAGTCCTATGTCAAGTTGAAGTTCTATTTTGGAAGCCAATTGGGAGTAGAAATTTGTTTTGGACTCGATCTTTTGGTATCCTATTTCATCAACAATTCTAGTAGGAGAGTTTGGACATCTCTATATATTCTCTATAAATATTAGGTTTTTCTGTACAATTTCATAATGTGAGAAAAGTGATTACTAGCTTTTAAAATCATTGTAATATTTCTCAATCTTCATTATTTGTGGTGCAATAAAATCTCCTAATTCTTCTATCATATTTTCTTATCTTCTTTTATTATTTTGCTTGTGATCAAATACTTCATTATTGTGCCATATAATTTCAACATCTTAATCTGGTGGTTGATTTCATATCAAGTGGTATCAGAGCTTTTTGGCATAATTAACATAACAGAAACATTAAAATCCGCAGCTAAGAAATTTGTTGAACCTGTACCCATCCGGTTAGTCGTAACTGGCTAGGTAACCTATTTGGACTGCACCTAATGATCATGTTTTGAACACATGTTTTGACATTTAAAAATCTTTCTAATTTGAGTGAACCAGTACACAAGTAATGAGTAAAAGTATAAAATATAGTTTACTTATAATTTTTAATCTAAGTCAATGTCAAGAATTAATTTTAACTACATATTTCATTCACTTTTATCAAAACTACTAAAAATCTAATTTATTCCCTGCCAAACAAGGGCTTAATTTTCTCTTAGAATCATAGATGAGGAAAACATCTAAATGTTTTTTAACATAATAAACATTAATGACTTCATTTATGATAAGTATTTATAGAAGCTTTTGTACGTTGACCTTATCTCAAGTAGTCATTCAAATCATATTTAAGTGGGTTAATATGAAGTCCGTCTTACCACAAGTAGTCATTCAAATCATATTGCTTTCATCATCTGAAAAATGGGAAGAGAAAATTGATGAACTATCACCCACTATCAAATGCATTCCATTCTTACAATATGTATATGCATTAATTTAAAGAGAAATGCTATACTTACAGTCTTTTTACACATACATTTTGACAGCCCTCTCACATGGGGGGTGGGGCCCACAATCGCAGGCTCCACACCCATGTGAGAGGGCTGTCAAACTTAATGTCTAAAAATGTTGTACATCTGACCTTTTTCTAATTTAACATAAACAGTTTTTTTCTCAATATGAATTCTCTTTTCTTTTATTGTGTTGAAAACTTTAATGTTAATGTTATAAGCTCACTTAATGTACTATCTAACCAATCGGAATGCAATTGGACATTATTATTTGGAACCCATTAAATATACACTTGCTACCTCAAAGCAATTGGCATTAAACATTAAACATACAATTTTAATAATTAATTACGTGCACTAGTCCCTCATCCCATTTTCAACTCATACCTTTTATGGCATAGATATATACTCACTACAAGAAATAAGAGTTTTGTTGGCCCAAAATTTGGTTGCTAAAAGTTCAATATTAGTCTGTATTGTCAATCAGACTAGAAAATATTGGTAGATGGTTGCCAAAAACCAGCCAGCAAAGATGTTCACTAACTAGAATAAATTTTAGTCAAGGAAGATAGAGATTTTGACTTACCAATGACAAGTTGGTTGGGGGTGATAGAGATTGTTGCTGACTATTTTTCGAGTTAGTAAAAGCCTAAAGTCAGGGAAAATATAGGCTAACCAGAGGTTTTGGTCGAGGAAAGTGACAAGACTTTTACTACCAACAAGAAGTTGGTCGAAAATTGTAGAATTTGTTGCGACCATTTTTGGGTCGGTAAAAGTCTAAATCACGCCCAAAAAAATATAGACTGACCATAATCATTTGTCAGAGAAAGTATACCTTTGCCGACCAAGAAATCTAAGTCGAGTAAACATTGTTTGACCATATTATGTTAGTTGGGGAAATTTTCTATTTGCTGACCAAGAAATTGTAAGCCAGTGAATTTGAACCTGATCATTCCACATTTCCCGACTATAGTCTCAATTGATAACTATAATTTTATTTAATTTTTTTTTAACATGTGCAATAATCAAAATTCCAAAACAGATTGAAAACCTAACTAAAACACAATGCACCAACAAAAATCAAATAAGGTGTGTTCCATTAAGTAATAATAAAGTTTGAGACGTAAGTATTTGTTCATTAAATATATCTCCTCGCGGAATGAATCAAGCCTTTAATATCCTTACAATGTATGTTCTGTAAGTGTTATGCCCTATACCCAATCAATTTAAGTTGTAAACACTTTTAATATGTTTAATGCATTTAATTCTGGCAGGATCTATTATTTATTTATATTACTTTTCTATTGAAATTATATTAAATAATAGAGTCGGTATATTTAAGTCTTTGCAATTTGTTAATCACAAGAAATTGTGATTGTGAGATACAAATTACAATAGGACTTAATCTTAAATTATCTATGATCGAAGTGATAACGAGATACGAATATCGTTATTACAAATAGACCATCATGTGTGACATTTCTTACTTATGAAATAAGTACCTGGATCTCACAAGTTAAAGTGTAGTGACACTTAAATGATATCGTGGATGTTTTGTAATATAACAAAACATTGGAGACCCGCTGAAGAGATTCCACATGAATAACTATGTGAGTATCAGTGGTTAATATCTAACGTCCGGTAGTGAAATTGGTCATTTGATTTGAGATCATCTTAGTGCCTTATATGAGGACGGTCATGCTTTAGTGATATTGGATGTTTCTCTGCAAATGGTCATTAATACGATATCGTTCGGGTATTTCAGGAATCATATGAATGTTGTCAATGATCAATAGAGGATTCGTCACTCTTAGATAGTAAGAGATTATGATTTACATTCTATCCAATTAAGTTGATAATGAAATCCCTGGTCAAGGTGAAATCATAAGCCAAAAAGGAGTTTTCGACTTACATTAATTTAACAGTGGGATAAAAGATATGATCGATAATTGAGATTGATACATATCCATATCTTGTAATCGATCGGATCATAGTGATGAAAGGATTATAGCCCATGTTTGAACTACATTATATTTCTCATTCTCATTCTTCTACTCATTTTTAACCACACATTCTTCAATAAAATAATATTTTACATCACATCAATAACTTTTCCTTATTTTTCAATCACATATTCCCCATCACATCAAACAAAAAAAATGCATTATTTAACTCAAAATGT
Source organism: Fraxinus americana (assembly GCA_035079005.1). NCBI lineage: Eukaryota > Viridiplantae > Streptophyta > Magnoliopsida > Lamiales > Oleaceae > Fraxinus > Fraxinus americana. The sequence goes on along the minus strand of CM068715.1, from coordinate 14,221,169 downwards.
GCACCAAACAGGGAGATAGTTTCACGGTAAATGAACAAGTTTGGTTTTGTCACACCACATGACAGTTCCCGTCAAATGTATTGCCCGACACATTGTTAGATGTCAATCTGGGAGGACGAATGTGAATTAGTGATAAATTAAAAGGGGTGTTTTAATTTATCGATTTTGATTAGATCAAAATAATAATTCACATCGTTACACATCGTGATTGGGAACCTAATGGGTCACACGCAAAAGAGAACTAGAAGAATAAGATTCACCAATTAATAATTGAGTTACTTATTAATAAACCCGAATTAATTAATTCATAGGCCAAATTTAATTAACTTGATTAATGAAATATTGGACCGGGTTAAGTTTCAGAAACGGGCACAGCCCTCTTGGACTTATATAGGTTGCTAGGGTTCGAAAATTGGTGTGTTAATTCATTATTCTTGCTAGCACGAGAAAAGAAAACCCTAGTCGTCATTTTTATTCTCTGTGTGAATCACCATTGGAGGTGGATAATGGACAGTTTGAATTGTAGATCGTGATTATTTGAGTTCAAGAAGAGCAATGGAGTTTGTGGAATCACAGTTTCTATCTAAACACAATGTGGATCCTTGGTGGGAATTGAAATTTGATTTATTTTTCACTGTGCATGTTAAGTAAATTCTCAACATGTTCTTCCACAGCTGAATTCTGCCTGGTCGTCCAGTTCCATTATCCTATTATAAGAATTAAGAATAAGATTTAATTGAATTGAAACTATTTCCGAATAGAAATAGATATTTTTGCTTCTTACTCACCTTTATTGCCCGACATTGAATAAAGGATCTAGAACCAGAAAATGGGTGAACTTCTATTGCAATCTATTTTCTCTGCCACCTTGGATATTTTCTGTAATGCATAGTCTCATAAAACTAAAAATTGTCAACAAACTAAATAAGTTAACAAATTAACAAATGCACTTGAAACAGCTAAATTTCCCAATAGTCACACAAATAATCCCAATTAGCCTAGTTACGAACTTCTTTAGGCTTATTTGCTTTCCTATGAGCCATTGGTTGGTCTAGTTACTCTTTGTAGTGTGTACGCAGCTCATATCGAAATTCCTTAAAGGAAGTGGCCATCAATTTCTAGATGAACTCTTCTAGAGTTGCATATTTATCATAATGTATGTGAAAAAGAACCTATATATAGCAACATATAGTGAGTGAAAGAGAGCCAACTGAGCATTGAGGCAGGTTCAGGTGAGTTCTATGCAATACGAATAGCAATGCACCTAATTTAAGCAAAGGCAGAGAAGCATTAATGGTTCCCTTTTAATGTCATGCACCAACTTACTAAATATTATTCTGCAGCAGTCAAGGGCTAAATACAAAGTAACAAGATATTCCACACAGTTAATGTTAATTGTTGAGAATAGTGAAGCCATGATATGAAAAGTGAAATTGTGTAGTTATTAAATTGTCCTTTTGGATATGCAAGTGCAACTATGTACACGTGAGATCTCATAACACTAACAGTTTTAATGTCCGTAGTTATTCTTTTTGAGAACCACAGCAAAGAGTATAACAAATGAAGCTACGAGTTCATAAAGAATGATCAAGAAAATACCCTGACAACATCAAAGGGGCGTGTTTTTAAACCACAAAGAGCTTTGACAATGTTTCTGATGAATTAAGTGTGACACTTTTGTTGATGTTAAGTCACATTTTGTCTTCTATATGGTCACAAGTTTTTTTTAATGGTCTAGCTAGCACTTCTTGTTGTAATTTGTTAAACTAGTTTTGTCCTACTACAAGTTGATGTAATTGACAAGTATGGTATAGTGGTAGTAGGTAGAATAGTGAATAGAATACATTTTATTTTGCATCATGCATAGCTATATGAAAAGAAGCCGTTTATTGCCAGTTTGGTTGAATTAATTGAACCAAGTTTCCCTCTTCTTTGTCTTCCATACTCTAACAGTGGTATCAAAGCTTCTAGGATCTTTGAAGGATCAAAAATGGGCTGAAAAAACTAAAGGAGAAGGGTGAGGTGAAATTTTTTTTGTCCAAACTGGTAAGAGCATTGCAAATACGGTAAGCTCAGTGTGAATCCGGTAAGTTCAAACCTGGTAAGTTCTGCCAAATCCAACAAGCTGTGTAAAAATTGGTAAGCTGCGTGCAAATCCGGTACCTTCAAAAATCAGCAAACATAGAGAGAAAACCGGTAAGAAACCTTTATATAAAAGATGAGAAAGTGATATGGCTTCAGTGGATTTTCAGCACCTTTACCTTCAGCATTCAGAGGAGAGAACTACGACTTCTGGTCTGCAAAAATGAAGGCATACTTGAAGGCCTATGACTTGTGGGAAATCAGTGAGACTGGAGTTGAACCACCACCTTTAAGAGCCAATCCTACCATAGCCCAGTTGAAGCAACATAGTGAGGTGATAGCCAAGAAGTTTAAGGCTCTTTCTTGCATTCAGTCAACAGGAGGCATGGGATAGGTTGAAGGATGCCATATTCACAATGATAATCACTTGTGAAACTCCAAAGGAGGCATGGGATAGGTTGAAGGATGAATTCTGGGGCAATGAGAGGACAAGGCAGATGCAGGTTCTGAACTTCAGAAGAGAGTTTGAGACTCTAAAAATAAAGAATTCTAAAACGGTGAAGGAGTTTGCTGATAGGCTGATGAAGGTGGTTAACCAAATCAGATTACTTGGAGACGATCTTCCAGACAAAAGGGTAGTGGAGAAGGTATTGATTAGCTTACCAGAAAAGTTCGAATCTAAGATATCTTCACTTGAAGATTCAAGAGATTTGTCTACCATTTCCTTGGCTGAATTGGTAAATGCTCTCCAAGATACTGAATAGAGAAGATTGTTTAGGCAAGAAGAGCAAGTTGAGGGTACTTTGTTTACAAAAGGGAAACAGAGGACTCAAACAAATTTTGGTGGAAAGAAGACACAAAATGAAAAGAAGGAAATGGAAGCAAAAGGCTCACAAAAGAATACTAAGTACCCTCCTTGTCCACATTGCAAGATAAAAGGTCATTCTCCTAAGTATAGCTAGTTCAGGCTTGGTGTACAATGCAGGTCATGTAAGCAATTTGGGCATATTGAAATGGTATGTAAAAATCGAAAGGAGAAGAAGGAAACTCAGGAAGCAAAGGTTGCTGAAGATCAAGCTGAAGAACATCTTTTGTTGAGATGAATGATAACTACAGATCAAGGGTAAAGGTTGGAAATGGGGAGTATATGGCTGTTAAAGGTATTGGCAAAGTCTCGGTTCAGACTCCATCAGGTAAGAAATTCATTTATGATGTCTTGTATATTCTAAATATTGATCAGAATTTGAGAAGTGTTGGCCAACTAATTGAGAAGAACTATACCTTATTAATTAAGGATAATAGTTGCACAATTCTAGATCAAAACAACGTGGAACTAATGATAGTTGATATGAAAAACAGAAGTTTTCCTTTGGAATGGAAAAGCATGAATTTACAAGCTTATATCAGCATGGTGGTTGAGTCTGAATTGTGGCATAAACGGTTTGGACATGTTAACTATACTTCACTTAAGCTTTGAGTGAACAAGAATTAGTGGAAAATTTTCCAAAGATAAGAGATGCTATGTGTGTTTGTGAAATTTGCCAAACAGTGAAACATGTCAGACTTCATTTCCCCATAAATCAAGCTAAAAGAGACCAAACTAAACTTCAACTTATACATTCAGATGTCTGTGGTCTTATGAAAACCTCAACCCTGAATGGTAGTAGGTATTTCATTTTATTCATTGATGATTTCACTAGAATGTGTTGGGTTTATTTTCTCAAAGCAAAATAAGAAGTACCTGCAGTCTTCCAGAAATTTAAGAACTATGTTTAGAATGAAAGTTGTTGTAAAATTAGGGCCATTAGGACTGATAATGGCACAGAATACACCAGCAATCAGTTCAACAATTTTTGTGAGGAAGTTGGAATTAGACATCAATTGACAATCCCTTACTCACCTCAGCAAAATGGAGTTTGTAGACGGAAGAATAGGACAGCTATGGAAATCGTTAGGTATTTAATGCTGGAAAGGAGTGTACCAAAGGTTTTTTGGGCTAAGGCAGTGAACACTTCAATATACCTACTCAATAGGCTGCCTACTAAAGCCTTGGACAAACTAACTTCTTATGAAGTTTGGTATGGAGTTAAGCCAAATGTTTCACATCTGAAAGTGTTTGGAAGTGTGTGTTATTCACATACTTGATGTCAAAAGAAATAAGTTAAGTCAGAAAGCAGAGGCAGGAGTTCTGGTTGGATATTGTGACAATGCTAAGGGCTATAGAGTTTGTAATCCACAAACCAGCAAGGTTGTTTCCTGCAGGGATGTTAGGTTTGATGAGAAATCTTCATGAATTGGTAGTCAAATGTTGTGGATAGAACTGAGGCTCCAAGGTTGAATTCTCAAAATGAAGATGCTGGTAATGATGAAGAGAAAATTAAAAATGAAGCTGAACCTGAAGGTGAAACAAATTCAGAAAATGAAGTATTGAGAACCAGATCACTTCAGGACATATATGCCACCTGTAACTCTGCTATTCTGGAACCAGTAAGCTATGATGATGCTGTACAATCTAAAGAATGGATATAGGCTATGAAGGATGAGCTGACAGCAATTGAAAAGAACATACTTGGCTGCTTGTTGACAAACCAAGAAACAAGAATATCATAGGAGTCAAGTGGATATTCAGAACCAAGTTATATGCAGATGGTTCAATCAATAAACTCAAAGCTGGACTTGTAGTTAAAGGCTACTCTCAGCAATTCGGGATTGACTTTACTGATACCTTTGTACCAGTGGCCAGACTTGAGACAATAAGAGTGTTGTTTGCATTGGCTGCACATTCAAATTGGAAGATATATCAGCTAGAAATAAAGTCTACTTTTTTGAATGGAGAGTTAAATGAGGAAATTTTTATTGAACAGCCTGAGGGTTTTTTAAAAAAGGGCGAAGAAAAAAAGGTATACTTGTTAAAGAAAGCCTGTATGGCTTGAAGCAGGTACCTAGAAGCTGGTATAGCAAAATTGACAGCCATCTATGTAGTCTTGGATTCAATAAAAGTGTAAATGACCAACCATTGTACATTAAATCAGTGGAGGAGGATCCGCTCATCATTTCACTTTATGTTGATGATCTCTTAATCACAGGAAGCAATGAAATCTTGATTAATGAGATAAAGAATGAATTAAAGAATGACTTTGAGATGACTGATCTAGGAAAGATGAAATATTTTCTTGGAATAGAGGTTGATCAGTCTAATGAAGGCATTTTTGTTTGCCAGCAGAGATATGCCAAAAAAGTGTTGAAGAAGTTCTATATGGAAAATTGCAAGCCAATTAACATTCATTTGGGTCCAGAACTTAAAGCTGATAAAGGATGATGGTGCAAGCAAAATCTATGGAAAACTCTATAGAAGCTTGGTTGGATGTCCGCTATATCTTTTAGTCACAAGACCAGACATAATGTTTGCTGTAAATCTACTGTCTAGATTCAGACAAGAGCCTAGCCAAATTTATTTACAAGCTGCCAAGAAAGTGCTGAGATACATCAAAGGGACTGAGAACCATGGAATTAGTTTCACGAAATTAGAAGAGCTGGTGTTGACAGGATTCACTGATAGTGATTGGGCTAGTTCAATGGATGATATAAAGAGTACCTCAGGTTATACCTTTTATGCTGGATCAAGTCTTTTCTGTTGGAACTCAGTTAAACAAAAAACGGTGGCTCAGTCCACAGTTGAAGCAGAATATATAGCTGCAACTGAAGCAACTAATCAAGCTATATGGCTGAGCAAAATTTTGAATGACCTGAAGCATCAACGATCTGAGGCCACCACCATTTTGTGTGATAATCAATTAGTTGTGGCCATTATGAAAAATCCAGTGTTTCATGGCAAAACCAAGCATATCAACATCAAATATCATTTTATTAGAGAAGCTCAAGTGAAGAAAGAGGTGAGATTGATGCATTGCAGCTCTAAAGAACAGGTTGCTAATATATTCACCAAAGCTCTCCCAAAAGAAAGGTTTGAAACACTAAAGAATTTTCTTGGTGTTTCCAACAAAAGTGTCAAAGAGGAGTGATGAATTAAGTATGACACTTTTGTTGATATAAGTCACATTTTGTCTTCTATATGGTCACACGTTCTTTTGTTAATGGTCTAGCACTTGTTGTTGTAATTTGTTAAACTAGTTTGGTCCTACTACAAGTTGATGTAATTGACAAGTATGGTGTCGTGGTAGTGATGCAGAATAGGAACAGATTATTAGGAAAGAAGAACAAGTAGAGAAGAAGAAGAAGAAGAAGAAGAAGAAGAAGAAGAAGAAGAAGAAGAAGAAGAAGAAGAAGAAGGGGAAGAAAATGTGACATCCGCCATTCGTATTTTTATTCAATCATCAACTGAAGTCAATTACAATGAAAACCCAATAAATAGCAAAAAAATAACCTAATTTTAAGGGCTTGGGCTAACCCCCTAAAGTAAGCCCAACAATATGAAAAACACAAATAATAAAGGAAAATTATAAAAAATCAGGTGTTTAAACATTAGAGTGGGAAAATCAATTGAGAAGATTTTTTAATCAAAATTCAGGTATTGATTTAAAAATTAAATATTATTCCCACCTAGGGAAGGCAAAAAAGCTCAGCGGCTCGGATGGCTCGGGCTCGGCTCGGAAAAAGCCCGGGCTCGGTCGCACTGAGCCGAGGCTCGGGCCGAGCCCCATGTGGGGGCTTCGAGCCGAGCCCGGGCCGGCCCGTGTTAAAAAAAAAAAATTAAATAAATCTGCCTGCAATTTGCAGGCAAAATAGCACTAGCGAGCGATTCTGAATCTACTGAGAAATCGAGCGATTCAAATCTGCCTGATTTCAGGCAGATTCAAAATTTTAAAAAATTTGCGTGTTTTCAAAAAATCTGTCTGAAGAATCAAATCACAAATAGTCTGTGTACGGTGTACCAAATACCAATGACAATTAGGCGTTAGCGTGCACGCAAGATTTTTTCTTGCGTGCACGCAAATTTTTTTTTTTAAATTTTAAAAATTGAATATTTTTTTTTGTCTATAAATACGAAAAAAATTTTATATTTCATATCACTCTTCAATCGCTTAACTCACTATTATTTTCAATTTACTCATTTTGCTATATTCTTTACTACGATATTCTGTATTCTCCATTTCTCCTCTCCTATTTTTTTACACATCATATTCTTAATTCTTTACTACGATTTCCCTCTATTATAAATTTATAATACGTACACATGGATTTTACCAGTGATGAGATTAATCAGTTTAGAGGTAGTTCGAGTACTCCATTGGGGTACAATGCATCTCAAAATATTCCAATTGATTTGGAAGATATCGAAGAGTAGGAAGTAGTCGAGGTTAAGAAATCGAAAAAAGAGTGCAGATTGTTGGCAACATATGACTCGAAAAAAAGTTGGGGTTCAAAATGGAGTCGATATTTGGAAAGCATGTTGCAATTATTGCGGTAAAGAACTCAGTTGGAAGCCTAGTTCGAGCACATCGCATTTAAATAGACACATATTAAGAAGTTGCAAAGCGAAACCAGTCGGTCTTGACCCGAAACAAACCGAACTAACATTTAATGGTTCCGGTTCTACTCTTTCCACTTTTGTATATTCACAGGAAAGATTTCGTGAAGGAATGGTTACATACGTGGCTGCAGCAGAGATGCCGCTAACGATGATCGAGTCAATACACTCTACTCGTCTTGTGCAGAATTATCTCAAACCCAGGTATCATTCTTATTGTAGAAATACTCTTCGTTCTGATACTATAAAATTATATAACAAAAGAAAACAAACTAATATTGAAAGTTTAAAACCTTTTAATTGTGTTATATCATTTACCTCTGATTTATGGACCGGTGTTAATAAAAAAGGTTATATTGCTGCTACAGCTCATTACATTGATCACCTATGGATTATGCATAAAAGAATTATTGCATTTAGATGTGTAGAATATCCTCATAATGCGACTAACATATACATGGTTTTAAAAGATATTATACAAGAATATGGTATGCAAGAAATGATTCGAAGTTTTACTTTTGATAATGCTAGTGTAAACAAAGTTGTTGTCGATAAATTTATTGATGATTTGAACCCTATATTTGGAGGTTTATTTTTCCATTAACGTTGTGTATGCCACATTATTAATTTGATTGTAAAAATTGGATTAGAACATATAAAAACACCGTTAGATAAAATTAGGCAAGCAATTAATTTTATTACTATATCACCTGCAAGAAAGCAAGCATTTAACAGTTTATGTGCTGAGTATGGCTTAGAAGAGAAATCATTTGTCACTTATGTATCACGTAGATGGAACTCTACATATCTTATGTTACACTCGTGTGAAAATTATGATAAAGTTATTACAATATATTATAATGGTAGGCATACATATGGACCCGAACATAATTTGGAAGATTGGGAATGGAATCTTGCATTTATCGTTAAAACATTTTTAAAACATTTTTTCAATGCCACAAAGGAATGTAGCGGTGTTTATTACTCTATATCTTCACTTGTTTTACAACATTTTTTCTATTTTGCACAAACATTTCAAAGACATAGGAATTTCCCAATTTTTGTTGATGTAGTTTATTCTATGGAGTTAAAGTTTCATAAATATCGGGAAGAGATACCCTCATTATTTTTATTAGCTTCTGTAATGGACCCTCGACTTAATTTAACTGGCACAAAAGCTATTATAAATGGGATTTTACGTTTCATGGATATACAATTTTCACATACGAATATAGAATCAATGTTATGCGAAATGTATAACTATTATGCTGAAAAAAAAAGGTCAGTGTAGTTCTTCCCAAAATACTTTTTCAAAGAACACTTCAACAAATGTAGATAATATATGGAGTTATTTAGAGACCAATACTAGTATTCCCTCATTTAGTTCTAGTTCGTCAATATCTAGAGCAATAGATGTCAGTGGTACAAATCTTGAAATTCCTTCGGAGTTAGCTAGGTATATGTGCGTGGACATTCGTAGTATGTTACAACCACAAGAATTACAGGATTTTAGTCTTTTATCATGGTGGAGATGTAACGAAAGGCAGTATCCAATTGTATCAAAAATTGCTCGCGATCTACTAACACCGCCGGTGTCTACAGTAGCATTGGAGGCTGCATTTAGTTTAGGTGGTCGAGTTTTAAGTGACGAACGATCAAGACTAAAAGAAGATATATTGGAGACTTTAATATGTTTGAAGGACTGGGAATATGCGGAATTACGTCTTCAAGAACAAGTTGATAGTATAATGGCCGATGAGTTACAGCAGATTAAAGCATAAGATATTGTAAGTTTTTAAATTGTTTAGTTTCAATTCAATACGTAATTTTTAATTTTTTTTTTGTTTCAAAAAAAATTGTACACGAAATATTTTATTCGTGTACAATTTTAACTCCGCCTACGATAATTGTAGCCGGTCCCAAGCCCGGATAAAGGAGGAGGGTTTTATTCTTCAATGATAAATAGAATAGTTATTGCCTTGAATTATTGGAATTACGACCCTCAAGGAAATTTCACCATGACATTATAAGAAATAATAGTTACATACTTTAAGTAAAAATGAAGCTTTCATAATCTCTTTAATTTATAACACGTATTACGCATAAAATGTACATTTTTTTTTTAATGTAGATTTTACAAAAAAAAAAAAAAAAAAACCGAGCAGGCTCGGCCCGCTTCGGCTCGGGCCTAAAGCTCGGGCCGAGCCTCATTTTTTTTGGCCGGGCCCGGCTCGGGCCAAAAAAAGCTCGGGCTCGGCTCGGCTCAGCTCGTTGCCACCCCTATTCCCACCCTACCCAATTCCAAACCCTAAATCATTTTTCATCTACCTCTCATTCTCTCCTCGTCTCTCTCTACCCTCTCCATTTTCTTTATATCGCCGCCACCCTTGAGGAGCTCTGGTCGCCGAAGAGTCGAGCAGTGGCTTCATCGCTGATGTGTTGTGCCCTCGAGGAGCCCCCTCCCCCTCCCACTCCAACTCTCTCCCTCGTCTCTCTGCGTCCGATACTGCCGGTAGCAGCGTCGCGCACGTTGCTTTGAACGGTGTAGCGTCGTACGATGCTGGCGTTCGCGGGGTATGTACCGTTCAGTGGGTGTCGTTCGTGGAGTGTACCTTTCATGACTGCCAGCTACCGTTCACTGGGTATGTGCAGCCAGTGGGTGTGTGGTGTGTGTGCTGTGAACGGCAGCCGACTGAGTGGATGTGGTGTTTGACTGTAGATGTGGCGTGTGGTGGGTTCAGATTTGGTTGGTAGTGGTGTTGATAGTCTGTGGTTGAATGCTGCGGTGGTGGTGGGTGTGTGTGGGTGCTGTGGGTGCTGTGGGTACGGTGCGGTGGTATTGGCGGCGTAGGTGTCTGGTTTTGACCAGCCGTGGAGTGTGTGGTGGGTTGGTAGGTTTAGATCTAGTTTGATGGTGGTGCTGATAGTGGTGATGTTGTGTTCGTGGTGTTGTATTGTTATTGTTGGTGGTGGTGGTGGTGGTGGTGGTGGTGATGGTTGTGGCAGTGGCGACGGGATGAAGAGTTTTTGTGATTTTGGTTTTGTGACTAAAAATATAATTTGTGATCTTAAAATTCGGTAATCTGTGACTAAAAATATAATTCGTGACCAACCATTTTTTATCTGTGACCTAAAAATTATATAATATGTGACCGTAAAAAATCTGTGACCAATTAATTTGGAAATCTGTGACTGTGTGACCTATAAATTTTGATCTGTGACAAACTAATTTTGAAATCTGTGACCAACGAATTAATTGTGACCTATAAAATTTTTTAGCTGTGACCGTAAATTTTAAATCTGTGACCAGAATGGTCACCGGAATAGTCGCCGAAATAATTGCCGGAATCGGAGCAGTTGCTGGAAAGGTCGCCGGAAAAGAGTGGTCGTCGGAATGGTCGTCGGAGCGGTATGGGTGGTTTATGTGGGATGAGTTAATTATATTATATTAGAATTAAATATTTAATAATAAATTGATTTAATAATTTATTATTTCATAAATAAAAATTTTAAAAAACCTTATTTATGAATTTTTTCCAATAATAAAGTCCAATAACAATAAAATAAATCTCGATACAATAGTGAATAGAATATCATTTTATTTTGCATCATGTATGGGTATATGAAAGGAACCTGTGTACTGCTAGTTTGGTTGAATTAATTGAACCAAGTTTCCCTCCTCTTTGTCTTCCATACTCAGTTTCCATGCATAGGATCAGAGACTCAAGTAACAATTTGCCCTGCCCTTTGGACTGTCCTAATTAAATAAGGAAGTTTCATCCTCATATTCTCTGTTCCCATCCTTGTGATGATCATAATCCTTCTCGGTTTATTTTCAAGATTGAAAATCTCGATGAGTTTGACCAGTTCATTTGGATCGCTCCCAGTAAACATATAAAAACCTGATAATTAGGTAAGGAATTTATGGCTCTAAATATTGAATAAGATAAATAAAAATCAGTACAAAATTTCATCTAGAAAAAAAGATATATTGAACATAATGCATGTACAAAACTCCCTCCTAAATTTACCTGTAAAGCAGAATAAAAATGATATTGAACACACTTTGAGTTTAATTCTTTTTGCCCCATGTTCAAACTAGGAAAATGCTCCCCTATCAGTTCTTGTATGTGGATACTGCAAACAGAAAGATGTAGTACAGATACAACTAAAAATATTTGCAAGTAAAGTAATCGTGACCTTAATACCATAAAATACATTACGAAAATCTGTCTAAAGTAAATAACCCAATTGGAAATCGGACATACCAACAGACGCCTCCACATAGTAGGGCACAAGTAAAGTAAGACACCACTCCAAGCTAATTTTAAAAAAAAATTCTGCATGAGGATAAAACGAAAAAAGAACAAAGGAATCAGACGCAAAATAGAAGGGACGTCAATCATTATTGCCATCAGAAATAAATTCTATCTCCGTATTAGATTTTTCGAAGTCATTCTCATTATCCATGTCGTCTACTTCAAATTGGAGTTTGTTTTCCACGTCTATTTGTTCAAGGGGAACATCAATCGAACATATAGCCTACTGTCCAAATCATCTTCTTCAACCAAAAGTTGTACATCTGTTGACGAGCTGTCTTGTTGGACAACATTAGAAGTGTCAATTTCATAATCACCATTATACTCATCAGTAGCCTTAACGGTATCCCTTATATGACAATGTGATGCCTTTTGTACAACTTTCCAACTGGTTCCATTTTTCAAGTCATCTAAATAGAACACTTTAATAGCTTGTGTTGAAAAAATGAAGGTATCATCCTTGTACCAAGTTCGAGCAACATTGATTGATATAAAATTTGGTTATTCTATAATCGTTTTTTCCTCTTATCACAATCAAACCAATCACACTTGAAGAAAAATATGCTTCTGTTATTGAAATAATGTAGCTGGATGACATCACTTAACGCACCATAATAATAATCATCATCACCACCGGGCATAAAAATACCATTATTTTGAGTAACTCAATGAGCATCATGACTTATTGTGTGAAATTGAATGTCGTTGACGATACAACCACTTTTAAATGTTATTAGTGGATTCAGTCCACATGCAAGGGGGCATATAGCTCATCAGTGACACTCGGATAACCTAATATACACATCTCCTACAAATCTATACATTTGAAATGATTTAAATAAATGAAAGTTTCATTGAATCAAAATAGTCGAATAATTCAATTTTCTAAACAACCTATTACCTCATGTTTAATCCACTTTGGGAACTCGCATTCTTGTCCATCGCTTTGATCGACTTCATGAGGAATTCTTGACAAATGTTAAATGTTATCATTGAAAAATATTTCCACTCGGGAATATTATAGATGCAATTGATGGCAATAAGGGTAAGAAAGAAGAAAATTGTCGCAACAAATCTCACGTATGGTTGGAGTTCATGGCAATTGTTAAGCACATACCAATTTGCTTTCCATAGTAATTCATCAAGTAATGTGCCAATACGCCCACCCCCAATTGGTCGTACGTATTGGGAGAACACGGAGAACTTATTTACTTGAACTAAATTTCAACCATCATAATTACGTTCTTGTCTTGTAAATCTAGTCTCCAACCCACGAAAGTACACGGATGAAAATGTAAGATCCTCATTAATAATGTATCCCTCTGCAACTGAAACTTTTGGAAGAGACTTATTCCTCACATGCATCTTCAAAGTCCGCAAATATCATTCAATTGGATACATCCATCACGAAACAGCTGGTCCAACTAGTCGAGCCTCACGAGGCAAATGAACTATCAAGTACACCATTATGTCAAAGAATGCCAGTGGAAAAATTCTTTCCAATTTACACAAAATCAGTACCTCTTCCTCAAGCTTCTCCAGGTCTTTCAAATGTAAAGCTTTAGCAGTTATTTGCTGAAAGAAGTTACAAAGTGTTACACCTCATCATCAAGGCTCTAAGTCAATGTGCCACTTGGCATTCCACGTAGAAGGAAAGTCAACAATGACCCGGATGTTCGAGATGCAAGAAAACTAAGCAGTTGTCGAGGCGCTGTTCCAATTAATAGAGCACCACACTTCGGCTGAGGCACTGCCTAAAGAGACGAAGAAAGGAGCTGAAGCCCCTCATTTAGAAGACCAGCTCCGAAGCTCTCAGTATCTGAAGCTCATAGGTCGATGTTGTCTCTTGTAAAATATTTGAGTATCTTTTAAAAATGATTGATGTAATAGTTGTAATAGAAGATGTCAGAGTGTCAGCCTATTGTGTAGGGCGGTTGACCATTTATCAATGTATTAATTGTATGAATAGACACTGATGTGAAGCTTCAACTAAAGAGATGAGGCCACGTGGTTCTGATTGTACACCACGTCGGCCAATGCAGTATAAATAGATCATCTTTGTAACTTAAAAGGGGTTGAAAAAAATTAGAGTTAGAATGATTACTTTCTTATGTCTTGAACTCCCAAGTGTGGAATCAAGAAGATAAATTGACAAAAACTCTTACACATATTTGTATTTCTATTTTTCATCATACACTTGGTAGAAGAATTACATAAGTAGATGATTTTATAATTTACATTACGCTCTTGTTTCTATCCTACCACATATTCTAGTGATCTATTTGATTATTAGTTTTGATCCTTGTTTGGTGATCATTGATAGCGTGATCATCTTTTGTTTTACTCGTTGGAGCTCGAACATCTTTGTCTCTAGCCCTAAAGCATTTCCTACTTCCAAATTTGCCTCATTTCTCACCATTTCTCCAGTAAAAATGCGCCGGAATTGGTTTGAAGTGACGAGAGTGGGCCCGACATCTGTTGACTCATTTTCTGGGGTTAACAGATTGGCGCTGTTTGAAGGAATACGTATAGTTAACCACAAAAATCTCGTGGGAAAAAGCTAATAGGAGATACCTTGGAAGGAATTTCTTAACCCCTGAAAATGGGGTGTTCTTGAATAAAGAACCATTGGAAATGCCAAGAGATGATTGTATGAATCTACTGCTCGTTTGATCCTTGAAAAAAGGAATATTTGGTCGAAAGAAATATCTATCTATATGATTACAAATAGTGAAGAAAATGCAACCCAGAGGACGATGGAACACCCTAAAGAAGGGAAACCCTCACAGGCTATCCAAGCTGCTCGCCCAAGGCCTCGCCACAACATAGACTGGGTGGGTTAAGAGGTGGGGTAGGATAGCAGCTAGACTCACTAGGTAAGTCGCCACAATTGCTGATAATATGAGAAATATAACACAGCAGAACATGGTTATGCATAAGCTGCTAATGAGCATGAATGGTCAAGGAAGTACTAACAAGAGGTTCAAAGCCAGAATGGCAGGATACTACCACAACAGGATGGAAGCCCACCAAGAGATGGAGGTTGGGGTTGACACCTCAACTGACTATGCTTCAGAACGACCTTATGAGGATCCATTTAATTTCCCTCCAAATTATGAGCTAGAAGACCTACCTTAGAGCTGGGCAAGTGTCTTTCATAGGCTGAGCCCAATGTTGCCTAGAAATGGCAGGCTTTTTCCCCTCCTACACCTAGAAATAGGCAACATGAACATCTTCAATCCGGAAGATGAGAAGAATCGGCTCGCCATGAGGAACCTCAAATCCCTCTCCCTAGAAATAGGCGTGAGAGGAGGGAGTTGGCAAAAAGTGAAGCCGAACCTTTCCATTCCCTCCCACAAGCTCAATATATGGAAGATGAGGGCTTTGATGAATACCAGAGGTCGTATGACCTTGACGACGACGATGAACATTCACCATTTTCTCAAGCCATTTGGAAAGCTCCTATGCTAAAACACTTCACACTCCATAAGATTCCAAAATATAATGGGAGAGGCGACCCCGCGAAACACCTCAACAGTTTCAAAACCAACATGAATCTGAAAGGAGCGACCCTATCCATGAAGTGTAGGGCTTTCCATTTTACTCTGAGTGGAGCAGCTGAAATTTGGTACACCTGGTTGCCAATAGAAAGCATCCGAGGCTGACCCCGACTTCAAAAGAACATTCCTTAAACGTTTCGCTACCATTAAGGAAGGCGAAAGACCAATTCAACGCTTGCAAGATATGAGGTAACAGCATGGCGAGTCTTTAAAAAGTTTCTTGTCCCGCTTCACTGAATAGATGACCTATTGTGTGTAAATAACAGATAGGAAGCTCTAACTGCCCTAAGGGGAGGCTTGGACATGAATTCTCTCTTCTGGAGGGATGTGCAAAACAAGGATCCCACGACGTATGATGCCCTACTAGAAATGATAAGGCGCTAAATTCTCAATAAAGAATTGAGAGATCATAGGAACAGGGCCAGCCAAGGAATCCCTTCTCCACAAATTTCAAGAGGAAAAGGGCCTACCTCCCATTTCAATTATGGACAAGCACGGGCCGCCGCAACGCTCGATACAGTACCCACTTTAGCTTATGAGGAAGTGAACCCTAGTGCAGCAATGCATCAAGGCCAACCTTATCAGAGGTACCCTCAAAGAGAGAGGGGTAAAGGACGAGGCGCTGAACCTAGAAATAGGGACGAAGCGCCCGTTTATTGTATATATCATCATTCCTGTAATCGCCGTACAAAAGACTGTTGGGAAATTGTGAAGCATCCCCAGAACACAAGTCAGGGAAGAGACAAGCACCCCCGAAGAGAAGCTCCTCCTAGGCAGACTCGACGGCCGGGGAATGTTGAGCTAAGGCGCCCTAATCGGGATGATCCCCCAAGGAGAAAGGACAACGATGCTGAAAGGCCTAGAGACATACAAAGGCAAAGGCGAAGCCCCTTACAATTGATGGCTAGGAGCCCATCCATTAAATTGATATAATCTTTGGAGGGCCATACGTTGGAGAAGAGTCTAGGAATTCACAAAGAAATTATGACAAGGAGGCAAAAGATCTTCCTATTATAAGTTTCATAGATAACTGAGCCCTTGTCGAAATAATAATTCCACCAATCACATTTACTCAAGAAGATGTAACGAATGTGCATTATCCACACTGTGACGCCCTAGTAATAAGGGTTGTCATGGCCCGTAATGGCCTGAAAAGGATTTTAGTGGATAATGGAAGCCGGTCAACATCATTTTTTGAACCACTTTTGACAAAATGAAAGTTGACCACGAACTAACCCCAGTGAGTTCCCACATATACGGTTTCACAGGAGATAGCATCATCATAAGGGGAAGATCTCTCTAGCAATAGAGATGGGGGTAGCACCTATGACTGCTCGCCACTTCATGGAATTTTTTGTGGTTGATATCCGCTCCACTTACCATGGAGTATTAGTGGGTCATCCTAAAAGAACTTTGGGTTGTCACTTCCATCCATCATTTGTGCATGAAGTTTCTAATGGAGAATGGAATTGCAGCAGTTCGGGGTGATCAAAGAGGCATAAGGGAATATTACTCAAACTCCCTACGAAAAGCCGAGTCGAGAGCATAAATATGGTCACTACAGATATTGATATGGATGACATCCTAGAACAAGAGAAAAACCCTGAACAAGGGAAAGACGTCAAAATGGAGGATGCCCATAAAGAAGGGGCCACATTTAGAACTATACCTCTGAAGAAGAGGCTACATATGAAAGACCTACCATCCCTGAAAAAGGGAGAGCTACTGAGAAAGCGGTTAGTTTGGAGGAGTGGGATCCTCGCATCATTGATTGCGAGCCTCAAACAGCACCCATGGAGAAATTGGAAAGCTTCCCAGCAGACCTACGGGACTCTTCCAAGCAATTGCAGGTTGGAAAAAATCTGTCCATAAAAGCTAAGGAGGAGCTAAAATGTTTCTTACTAAAAAAGTTTGATGTCTTTGCTTGGAAGCACAAAGACATGGCCGGTATAGACCTTAAGATCAATTGCCATCATTTGAATATTGACCCAAAGGTCACGACACACAGGCAAAAAAGAAGGGCTCTCAATCCAGAGAGATATGAAGCTCTTGAGGATGAAGTTAAGAAGCTGATCGAATACAAATTCATCTGGGAGTCAGTGTATCCTAAATGGATCTCAAACCCATTATTGGTAAAGAAGCACAACAGAAAGTGGAGGATTTTATAGATTTCTCAAACTTAAACCAAGCTTGCCCTAAGGACGGCTTTCCACTCCCTACGATAGATCAGCTTGTGGATTCAACTGTCGGACACAATCTTTTAAGCATCATGGACACTTATTTTGAATACAATTAAGTCCCCATGCTCCCAAAAGATGAGGAACGTACTTCCTTCATTACAGACAATGGTCTTTATTGTTACAAGGTCATGCCTTTTGGGTTGAAAAATATCGGGGACACCTACAAAAGGCTTGTCAACAAGCTGTTTGCTGATCTAATTGGAAAAACCATGGAAGTCTATGTAAACGATATGTTGGTGAAAAGCCTAAGGCAGGAGATCATGTTGAAAACCTCAATCAAACATTTTAGATCTTGAAAAGATTCTGAATGAAGCTTAATCCTTTGAAATGCACTTTTAGAGTCGCTTCTTGAAAAGTTTTGGGCTACATAGTCAACCAAAGAGGCATTGAAGCAAACCCTAAAAAGGTTAAAGCCTTAACTAACATGAGGTCGTCTCAGAAACCAAAGGAGGTACAAAGTCTCACGGGACGCGTAACTACCCTAAATCGATTTGTCTCCAAGGCAACGGACATGTGCCTACCTTTCTTTAAAATTCTTAATAGTGGAAGTGAGTTCCAATGGACAGAGGAATATGAGGAAGCCCTCCTGGAGCTAAAGAAGCACTTAGGACAGGCTTCTCTCCTCTCTAAGCCATGGCCAACGAACTACTACAATTGTATTTGGCAATAACTACTGATGCCATTAGTTCAGTTCTGATAAGAGAGGAAAATGATCACCAGCTAACCGTCTACTATGTGAGCAAAACACTTTTGGCAGCAGAAGCTCGCTATCCAAACATGGAGAAACTAGCCATCTCGTTGGTGATAGCTTCTTGAAAATTGAGACCGTATTTCCAAGCTCACATTATTTAGGTATTGCCTAACTTTCCCCTCAAGCAAGTGCTATGGAAGCCCGATGCTTCTAAAGTGGGTTGTAGAACTTAGTGAATTTGACATCATATTCAAACCAAGAGCTGCCATCAAAGGGCAGGCTCTGGCAGACTTTGTATTTGAATTCACTCATATTCATGAAATAGTAGAGGAGATAGAACCTATCAAACCTCCAACATGGAGCCTTTTTGTAGATGTATCATCTAAAGAGGCAGGGTCAGGGGTAGGCGTGGTCCTTGTCAGTCCAGAAAGACATAAGCTCATTTGTGCTATACGGTTCGGTTTCAAGGCCACCAATAATGTAGCAGAATATAAAGCCCTTCTCCCTGGCCTTACGCTAGCCAGAGAATGCAAGCGAGGAGGCTCACAATCAGCAGCGATTCACATTTTGTGATAAGTCAGGTACATTGTTATTTCCTAGATAGAGATAAATCTATGGTTGTGTACTTGAAATTGGTTATGGAACTCATCCCCACTTTTGAGAAATTCGAGCTCGTATAAATCCCATGCCCTGAAAATGTTCACGCCAATGCCTTATCAAAATTGGCAAGCAGTAAAGATTCAAAACTAATCATGGTAGTGCCCATAGAGCATCTTCCCAAACCCTCCACCGCCACTATCGAAATGACAATGTAGGTCGAAGATACTCCTCTATGAATGAAACCAATTATATCATTCCTCAAGGACCAAGTATTACCCTTTGAAAAAGAGGCCCAGAAGCTCAGAATACGAGCTGCACACTTTGTCTTCCAAGATGACGTGCTATACAAATATGGAATCTCATTACCCTTACTCCGATGTATTGGGTGAGAACAAGCTAATTATATGCTCAAGGAAATTCATGAAGGGGTATGTGGGAATCGCACTGAAGGATGGTCTTTAGCATAGAAAGTACTGAGGCAAGGATATTATTAAACCACCTTGAAAAAGGATGCACAACAATTTGTTCGAAAATGTGATAAATGCCAACGCTTCTCAACTATTCATAGGAAACCCTCTCAAGAACTAAGTGTTGTCTCAAGCCCCTGGCCATTTGCTAAATGGGGGATTGATCTCATAGGACCTCTTCCCAAAGGGATAGGAAATTCGAGCTTTGCAATTGTCGGCATTGATTATTTCACCAAATGGGTAGAGGCCAAACCGCTTGCCAAGACTACTGAGGCCAATAATTCCAAATTTTGTAGAAAAATATCCTTTGTAGATTTGGAATCCCTCATTCAATTTTCTCAGACAATAGTCGACAATTTGACGAAAAGAAAGTTAGGAATTTATGCGAGGAGCAAAGAATTAAGAAACACGTTTCCTTCCCACATCATCCCCAAGCAAATGGACAGGTTGAGGTTGTCAACAAAAAAATCAAGCACGGATTGAAAAGGAAGTTAGACTCCTCTAAAGGGGCATGGGTTGATGAATTACCTCAAGTCCTTTAGGCCATCAGGGTTACAAGCAAAACTGCTACAGGAGAGACTCCATTTTCTATGGCCTATGGAGCCAAGGCTATAAGCCCGGTAGAAGTGGGACTACCATCTCCTCATCAAATTTATTTCAATGAAATATCTAATGACGAGATGTGAAGAATTGAACTTGACCTTCTTGAAGAAAGAAGGGATGACTCTCAAGCAAAATTGGCCATCTATCAATGGAAAATGAAAAGATATTACAATGCAAAAGCATAAAAAGATAGTTTCATTTGAATGAAATGGTGCTTCATAGGGTATTTCTGTCTTCTAAAGAGCATGGGTCTTCTAAGGCCCATTTGGGAAGGCCCCTATCACATGAGGAAGAGGTTTGGCCAGGAACCTTCAAAATTGAAAGCATTAATTAAAAGGCACAGTTTGGAGTCTTTTTCTAGCCTTCCCGTGGCCTAAAATAGCAAAACCCTTCTTTGGCGATACAGAGCCTAGGCACAACAATAGTTTGTCCAGGCAGCACCTGGATGCTGCCTTACTAAAAATTTCTGCTGGTTGGGTATAATGCAGAGCCTGGGCGTTGCTTCTCTGCATTTTTTTCTTTGTCTTTTCCAGCACTTGGGCACCATTTTTCTGTCACACTTCAACACCCCATTTTTCACTTCTTTACTACACATTTAAAACAACACTAGAAAATGCATTAAAAATGTTCTATAATCATAAAATTAAGCCAACAATTAAGTTGAATTGATATAAAACTCATGCGCAAAACACACTTATCAAATACCCTCAAACTTAACAGTTTGCTAGTCCTTGAGGAAGCACAAATACAAAATAAATAAATAAATAAATAAACAACGAACGCAAACACAAACACAAACTTAATCAGATAGCTTGCAATTCAAATCAGTACTGAGAACATTGTATCACATCTATGAATGACTTCAAAATTACAATACAAGAGCTAAACTTTCACTTATTTGATGCAAAGGGGTGTGTGCAAAATCAAGTGTAACGAACATTTACAAGTTGGTTCAATTTCCAACCCTCATGGACAATTATTTCCTTACTTCGCTCGTGAGATTCACATACCCCCAAACTTGTTTTCTTTTATACTCTCACCATGGTGTGATTCCTAAGTTTAGTTTCACTTATCACTTTCTTACACACCTCTAATTTGGTTTCATTTAACATGTGATGATTCTCCCAATAATGAGTATTCAACAAACTAGTTTATACTAGGTGATTCAAACTCACTAGTTATCTAGGCCACCAACAATGAATTCTTTCTTGCATTCTTGCATACTTTTTTTTTTTGTTTCAGCCCATTATTGACCTCACCAATTTTTCTCTTCTTGACCCATGTAGTGAGCTTTTAGTCAGTAACTCCCCAACTTTTGAATACCAAAGGGAACCAGGTCTCAAGATACTTTACAGACTTAATCACTTGAGACAAAAAGGTGTCGGTGTGAGACATAAGTAAATCCGTGCATTTGCTTATTTTCTATAAAAGAATAGAAAAATATATAAGGGTTAGATCCATAGCATTTGGTCATCACCAAGCGTATAATAGAAATTCGAAAACACCCCGCACAAATCTCATTACATGCACGGAATCATCACAATCCTAAATCATTTCTTTCATCGGTTAGTACATTCCAAATATATATATGGTCAAGGAATGTTGTGAATCATGGTTTAATGGGTTAAGCATTTAGGTAATCTCTATAGTCTAAGCATATGAACCTTCCTATTCATGTACAATGTTATACCTCATTTTAGCGCATAATTATTGTCACATTTATCGTAAATAAAAGAAAATTTAAAATCAAGCACATGATTTATCCCCATTCACAAACTAATACATGCTCTCAACTATATTCATCATAGCAACAAGATTATCTGACTCACACAACTAGATAATAATTTTTTTTTTAGAATATACCAACACACAAAATACACCAATCACACAAAACACAAACTAAATATGTATAATCACACTAATGACATAGGCAAAATAAATATCCCCAAACTTAAGATGAACATTGTCCCCAATGTTAAATGGCAAGAACGGAAGGGATACTTACCTGAGAGAATACACTAATTGTCTTCGTCATCGTCGGTGTCCTCTCAAAGTGTGGTCAGATTTACAATGTGATCAGGTACGAAAGGCGGTTGAGGGAAAGTTCGGTCAAAATAAATTGAAGCCAAGACCGTGTTGAATTCATTTTGGTAATGGAACTGCTCATACATCGTGTTTTGCATCAAATTCAGTTGTAGTTGCATCACATTAAACTGTGCTACAAGGTCCATATTGGGGTCGCCCAGCGGAGGTAGTCT
Organism: Fraxinus americana; assembly: GCA_035079005.1. Taxonomy (NCBI): domain Eukaryota; kingdom Viridiplantae; phylum Streptophyta; class Magnoliopsida; order Lamiales; family Oleaceae; genus Fraxinus; species Fraxinus americana. The sequence continues at coordinate 14,198,861 of CM068715.1, read as the reverse complement.
ACATGATTGAGATGGTCTCTTGCAGACTCGAGGGTGATGCACTGGGGGACCCCAATTGGCTCATGAATTTCCATGTACGTTCTCTTGTAATCACCGACTTGTGTTTCTGAAATTTTTTTTATACAATACTGTGTGTGATACTGTTACCTCAAATTTTCCACTCATATGGGTGCTAATCTCCATTCACTCTTGATTGTACCCCCAAACTTGCGGCTTGTCCTACAATACAACGAGACTGCTATGAATAAGACAATCATTATAAACAACAAATGAAATAACCAAAAATTAAGAACTAATAATGAAAAGAGATAGAGCTTGGGTTGCCTCTCAAGAAGCGCTTCTAAAGTCATTAGCTGGACTTGGTGCTGCGATTATTCTTGTACAGCTAGTTCAACACTCTCTTTAGCGATGGGAAATCCTTGACATAATTTTTGATGCGTTGTCTATTAACCTTAAAATTGCCCTTAGTTGGGTGGTGTAATTTAATTGTACCGTAAGGAAACACTTGGGATGCCGTGAAAGGCCCAGACTATCTTAATTTCAATTTTCCTGGAAACATCTTAAGTCTAGAGTTGTACAATAGTACTTGATCCCCTGTGCTGAAAATAAGTTGTCGAATATTTTTGTCATGCCACTGCTTCATCCTTTCTTTGTAGATGGATGCAGTTTCATAAGCTTCTCTTCTGAACTCTTCCAATTTGTCTGCAGTATTCTTGTTTCTTCAGCCTTTTCAAGGTCCATACTCAACTGCTTCAACGCCCAGTATGCCTTGTGCTCGAATTCAATCGGTAGGTAGCAAGCTTTACCGAATACTGTTCGGTAAGGCGATATTCCAAATGGCATCTTGTAAGCGGTACGAAAGGCCCACAAAGCATCATCCAATTTTTTGAACCAATCTTTTCGAGATGCATTCACTGTGAGTTTCAGAACCCTTTTCAACTGTCTATCGGATGTTTCAACCTGTCCACCTATCTGAGGGTGATATGGTATGGCTATTCGATGTTATACCCCATATTTAGCAAGAACCACCTAGAATAACCGATTACGGAAGTGAGTTCCACCATCAGTGATGATGGCTCTTGGAGATCCATAGCGATTGAAGATATTTTTCCTTATGAAATCCACCACTTGCATCATTAGTGGGTAACGCCTTTGCTTCTATCCATTTGGAGACGTAATACACTGTCACTAGGCTATATCGATTGCTAAAGGATGATGGAAAAGGTCCTATAAAATCAATATCCCAAACATCGAATAACTCTATCTCCAAAATATTGTTTAGTGGCATCTCGTGACAAGCAGAAATGTTACATGTTCGTTGATACTTATCACAAGATTTGCAGACACTGTGTTAGTCATTAAATAACATTGGCTAATAGAAACCGGTTTGAAGCATCTTCCATGCAGTTTTAGTCAGGCCAAAGTGCCCTCCATATGCCGAAGCATGAACTCTAGAAAGTATTGGTTTCATCTCATCCTCTAGCACACATCTTCTGATAGTCCAATCTATCCTTCTTTTGTATAAATGTGGATCATTCCAGTAATAGATTTTCGCCACATTGAGAAGTTTCTTCTTCTGTTGATAAGTGAAGTCTGAATCCACATGCCTAATTGCTAAGTAATTAACAATGTCTGCATACCAAGGAGATTTTTTCAACTGTAGAAGTTGCTCATCAGGAAAAATTTCATTGATATCCAAATGATCTATTACCTGGTTTTCTATCCCTTTATTATCACGAATTTCAATGTCGAATTCTTGCAGTAACAGAACCCATTGAATCAACCTGGGTTTAGCATCCTTCTTCTTGAATAAATACTTCAAGGCTGCATGGTTTGTATGGACTATCACCTTTGAGCCAATTAGATATGAACAGAATTTGTCAAAGGCGAATACCACAGCTAGCAGTTTCTTCTCAGTTGTTGCATAGTTGATTTAAACATCTATCAATGTTTTGCAAGAATAGTAGATAACATACAGGATCTTTCCCTTTTGTTGACCTAGCACTGCTCCCACAGCAAAATCAATGGCATCACACATGAGCTCAAATTTCCCAATCCAGTGCCATTACTATAGGTGCATATGTTAACTTTTCCTTCAAAGTGTTAAAAGCATTTAAACACGCATCAGAAAAGTTCAATGGTACATCCTTTTCCAGTAGGTTACATAGAGGTTTCGTAATCTTTGAGAAGTCCTGGATGAATCGCCTGTAAAACCCAGCATGCCCTAAAAAGCTTCTAACCCCTTTGACTGAAGTAGGTGGCTACAATTTGTCAATCACCTAAATCTTTGCTTTATCTACCTCAATGCTCTGTGATGAAATCTGATGACCCAGCACTATCCCCTCTTTTACCATAAAGTGACACTTTTCCCAGTTGAGCACCAGATTCTTTTCTTCACACCTTTGTAAAACAAGTGATAAACGTTCCAAGCAATCATCAAATGAGTCTCCAAATACTGAAAAATCATCCATGAAATATTTTTATGTACTTCTCAACCATGTTAAAGAATATTACCATCATACATCGCTGAAAAGTTGCAAGTATGTTGCAGAGACCAAAGGACATTCTTCTAAAGGCAAAAGTACCATGGGGACGTGTGAGGGTTGTTTTTTCTTAGTCTTTTGGAGCAATTGCTATCTGATTATACCCAAAGTTGACCATCCAGAAAACAGTAATGAGAATGACCTACTAATCGTTCCAAATCTGATCGATAAAGGGCAATGAGAAGTGATCTTTTCTGGTGGCATTATACAATTTCCTATAATCTATACACACTCTCCATCCCGTTACTAACCGTGTTGGTATCAGTTCATTGTTCTCATTCTTTTTTACTGTAGTTTTATCCTTTTTAGGCACCATATGTACTGGACTCACCCGAGAACTGTTTGAAATAGGGCAGAGAATTCTTGCATCGAGCAATTTTAGAACCTCTTTTCTTTATACTTCCTTTAGATTTGGATTTAATCTGCGCTGCACCTCCACAAATGCCTTAGACTCGCCCTCCATCAAGATTTTATGTATACAAAGAGCAGGACTGAATCCTCGAAGATCAGGTATAGTCTATCCAATTGCAGTCTAGTGCTTTCGAAGTACCCCCAATAACTTATTTTCCTCTTTTTCTGTCATGGCTTTAGCAATGATCACTGGCAAAGTTGTAGAGTTCCCTAAATATGCATAACAGAGATGGGATGGTACGGGTTTTAACTCCAGAGTCGGTGCTTTCTCCACTGAAGGTACTGGTGGTGTAGGGTTGGAACAAAGAGTATAGCCAATGTCTCTGTCCAATTGGTTGTTCAGCCAAACTTACTATACATTCTGTTTCGTCTGACTTTGCTCCCTTTAATTGTGCACTGTCTGCTTCACGTAAAATTTTAAGATGTGTTCCACAAAATGTATCGGCCACAAGTTCATCAAGAATATCCACATGGTAGTAAGTATCTGAAGTCAACTGGATTTCATTGCTTTGAGCGTATTAAAAATGACTTGTTCATTGTCCATTCGAAGAATCATTTTTCCATCGTAGACATCAATTAGAGCTCGCCCAGTAGCTAAGAACAGTCCTCCCAAGATTAGAGGAATGTTTGAGTCATCTTCTATGTCCAAGATAATGAAATATGCCGGGAAGATGAACTTATCAACTTTGACAAGCACATCTTCAATGATCCCCTTTGGCCTTTTGATAGAACGATCAGGAAGTTGCAATGAGATTGTTGTAGGCTTAGCTTCCTCTAGTCCAGGAGACCTGTACACAAAGAGTAGTATCAAATTAACACTAGCACCTAAGCCACATAAAGAATGCTCGAAATAATTAGAACCAATGGGGCACTGTTGTAAAACTCCCAGGATCCTTTAATTTAGGAGGTAGTTTTTTTAGGAGAATTTCACTGCATTCCTCATTCAACCAAACAGTCTCATGCTCTTCCAGCTTTCTCTTATTGGCCAGGATCTCTTTCAGAAAATTTGTATAACTGGGCATCTATACAATTGCATCTGCAAACATCGTTTATATGTAGTTTCTTGAAAATTTCAGCAAACTTTGCAAATTGCTTGTCTAACTTCCTCTTTTGCAACCGTTGAGGAAAGGGAATCAGTAGCACATAGGCTTTGACGGGACTTGGTGCTTTGACTGTAGATGGTTCTTCTTTCTCTTCATTTTTTCATTTGTTGTAGATTTCTCGTCTTCAGGCGCCCCTTCAACTTCTACCTCTTTTTCTTGTCTATCTGGCCTCTTCACATGTATCTCAGGTAGTTGTACTCCACTCCTAGTTGTAATAACTTGCACTTACTCCTTTGGATTTATCATTGTATTATCCAGCAATGTCCCTTGTAGGTGTTCTGCAAGTAACAAGAGCTATCTGACCGATTTGTGTTTCCAACTTTTTGATCGATGACTGTTGATTCTAAAAATTTGTATCAATTTGCTAGAATACCTTATCTATCTTTTGAATATACTGGTTGAACATCTCCCTCAAACTTGGTTTTTTCTCTTGCTGGACATTATTTAAAACATTCCCTGGCTGATTATCAGACCATCTAAAGTTCGAGTGATGTCTCCATCCAGGGTTATATGTTTGTGAATATGGGTTAAAATTGCCGGAGCCATTCTCAATGAAGTTGACCCGTTCTTCAGGAAAGCCCATAGACATACAGTTTTCTGTTGAATGATTAGCTCCACAGTTTTCATATGATGGACCACTCATCACTGCCTGGCTCCACTCATTTGTAATTTTACTAACAGCTCTACCTACTTTGTCAAAGCCACTATCTATACGTTCGTAGATGCGGTGCTATCCAATTTGTACACTCCAGATGCTCTCAGTGATACCACTCTTTCTGATGAAAACATTGAGTGTGTAGTGGCAATTAGCTCAAATAGATCCAAGGTGTATTGTGTTGATTTTCCGATGATCGATCCACCCACAAGGAATCCACCTGAGGTTTTGACAATGGTGAGAGTCCGGTGTAGAAGTACTGCACTTGATTAACAATTGGGATTCCATGATTTGGACACTTTCGTACTAAATGAATCTATTCCATGCCTCGTGATAGCTCTCTCCATCCTGCTATTGGAAGTGATAATAGTACATTTGTTACGTTTTTCACTCGTTAATATTTGCATTTCTATGATTATTTTACGCCTAAATGCACTAAGTACTTTTATATCTTGGTTTAGGTTGCCAATGGGTAAAAACAGTGGAAAATTGAAGAAAAGAGCAAAAAATGACCAAAAGGAAAGAAAGTGAAAGTTCAGAGACTAAAGTAAAAATACTTAAAAATTGTGTCGGGGCTCACGATAAAGGTTTGAGAATGCTAAGGGTCGATTGGAAGTAATTAGAAGTCAAAAAGGAATGGCACATGATCAAAATATTATCAAAATCAATTTCCAATTCGCACATGATATGTTCTAGATTTTTAGCCAAAAATTGAGACACGGTTTTGGCATAGTAAAAGTCCGAATTGGAAAAAAGCTATTTCTAAAAAAGTTCTCTTTTTCAGTTATCTTTCCAAATCATTCTGAATTTTCTAAATCAGATATCAGAAGATAAAGTAATAACCAAATTACTGACTGATGTGCACAGAGAAAAAATTCCCGCGCGAAGGCAACTTTCCTGATTCGATTAGAACTCTTTTGGTAACCAATTTGGACGTGATTTTCATCCAATTTTCGACTCCCACAAATACTTAACAGCAGAATACATATGGAAAAGGCCCCCATACACCATTCTTCTCCTCTTTGGCTCAAGAAACTCATGAAGATCTAAAACCCTTGGTCTTCTACGAATGAACTTGGTTGGAATTGATGATTTCGTGTATTTTATTCACTTAATTTGATCTTTTCATTGTCAAAAAGTGCTAGAATTTAGATTTTCATTCTCTTGAATTTATATTGAATTCGGTTTAATATTACAAGATTTTTCATGGATTCAGTTATGATTTTTCCATTGGTCAATGAAACTATTTATTGAGTTTCAATTATTTTTTGTCAAGATTGATTTAATAATTATTATATCCTTCATATATCCAGTCACGCTTCTTCTATCGTTAGATTAAACTAGTTGTTGAATTTTAATCTCAATTTCACTTTATTGACAGTTTGATTACTGCCTTATTCTTGATCTGTATGTTCGATCTTTGATCTTGTTCCAATATAATTGTGTGAATATGTCTTAATTCTAAATTCTAGAATTACATTTGTAAATTAAATTGGTTTTCACAATATATCTTCCGATTAGAGTGTCGGGATGAAAGCCTCTAATTGTGTTATAAAAATGAATAATTGATATGATTGATCCAATCCAATTGAGTGAATTCTAACGCTTCGCTGCTTCGAATTATTGATTTTAATTTCACCTTTCAACATTGAATTTTATTACACATTTAAGAGAACAATTCAGCCTTTTTTTATCCTTTAAATATTCTTCCATCTAACTATGGATACGATACCCAAAAGCTGCACTACAACTACCGCGTTATTCTTTGGGCGTAATTAGGAAGGTTTGAATTTCCAACCTAAGTTTAGCTACTTTTGCTATTGGAAAGAATCTCCATGTAGTAATGCTTGCATGAGGTTCTGCATCTAACCACTCCAACGCGGCATCTCTAAGTGTGTATGGGAATAACCGCAATTTAATAGCATCTTCATTGACAAGGGAGCATGGAAATTTGATAATCGGAGAAATCTGGAAATGTGTGTATGCGAATTTTCATGAGGCAACCCATAGAATTAGAGTGTATTGCTCATCAAATTGATCCACTCTGTCCTTATCTGAAAATTATTTACCCCGAAATCTAGATACACAATACTGGAGCGCGCAAGTGCAGCTATGGGTGTCAAGAACATTGAGACAAGCAAATCTCCGTCATTTATTTCCCATCGCTCTTGCTGCTGATCCAGTGGTGCAGCTACTCTTGCGGTAACATGTCTAATTGGCTTAATAGGGATTGAAATATTTTGATCATTTACCATTTGATGTTGCCGTTGTTGTTTGTGTTCTTTGCGTCTTCGTCTAAAGGTATGTTCTATCTCCGAGTCAAATGATTCAAGTTCGTCGCCTTGGGCATGGAGCATGCAAGGAATACTTTTTTCCTGTAGTAAAAAGACAATAAACAAATCAAATAACAGTTAAAAATAAAATAAACTAAGACTAAAAACTTGTTGCGTTTTTTATATCGCAAGTGTACGATATCGTAACAAGTAGTAAAATAGACCTTTGAATCTGGATATCGTTCCCACGATGACTATTTTTCAGACTTAATCTATTTTTTCCGACTCCTATTTGATAAAAAGACATATAAAGAATGCTAATAGTTGTGAATAATTTTTTTGTGAACTAACTACCTTAAACTAATGGAAAGTATAAGAAGATGGTAATGATTGATAAAATATTTGAATACGTAATATATATTAGGGTAAAACATGGTCATCTAATGATCACCTTAATTCTTAATTCAAGATTCTAACCTAATATAGTATTCGGTCAAATTGTCCTATTGTATTCAATTTACCCATCTCAAGTTCTCATTGAGCCCATTTAACTAATTCAATTCCATATCACTATACAAATTACCCTTAGTTAAATGAAATATATAGTTCTAAGAATTCCTATTACGATCGTAATAATTAGTATAGGTATATCTACACGTTATACTACTTTTCCGAATTTTATTATAAGGTCTAAACCTCAAACTTACCTCTTGATTCGTAAGAAACTCAAGTAATCATCAAATTATTGGCCAGATAATTCAAAGCATTAAGCTCATAACAACATCAATACATAAAAGAATAAACCACAGAAATCTTCGAATAAAAGAATCAATGATCACAAAAGACTACATTGTTTGCCGTAATCTAGAGTTTAGTTATGCATAATGTAAAAGGAAAAATAAATAAATGTCTTTGAGTACATCACAGGATTAATTGGATAAAGAAATAGCGAAAAATCAACTCTTGCACTAAGGTCTTCTTCCGCTTCCAATCTTTGCTTTAAACTCGAATCTCGTGATGAAATTCTTCTTTAGATTTTGCTCTTCGATCTCTCGTTGTATCTCTCTTTTTTCAATGTTTGGAACCTCTAAATTGTGCCTCTTTAGGTCTATTTATACTTCCCTACTCGTGCTTCACAAGTTTGGATTCTTTTTCTGGCCTTCTCATAGCCCAAAACAGCAAAATCCTACTTTGGCGGCGCAACGCTAGGCTGTAGCACCTAGGAGCGGGGATGGTTCGTCCAGGCAGTGCCTGGACGCTATGTTGCTGAAATTTTTTTTTAGTTGGGTATAAGCGCTGTGTTTAAAGCGCCTGGGCACTGCTTCTCTGCATTTTTTCAGGTCCAGCACTTGGGCACTACTTGTATGAACCTTAGGCGCCATTTTTCTGTCCATTTTTCCCTTTTACTTGTACACCAACACCACATTTTTAACCTCTTCACTACACCTTTAAAACAACACTAGCAAATGCATTAAAAGTCTCTATAATCATAAAATTAAGCCAACAATTAAGTTAAATTGGTATAAAACTCGTGTGTAAAACACATTTATCAATCAGTAACAGTGTAAATATCTTGTATCTACAGTTTATGATTTAATAAAAGCAGCCTTTATCAAATATGTTCATATATTAAAAATACCTCCCAAGAGGCAAAAGTCTTGGGAGAAGCCTCTGCATATGAGAATCATCACTATGCAGAAAAGTATGAGCACCTCGACGAAGAACTGGACCCAAAAAGGACCCCATCTACACTCACAAAGTGTAACACACATTTAGCAACAAAACTTGCTAAAAAAGACTCAGCATGGACGCATCACTCAACCCCATGCTTAGGAAAGTAAAGAAAAGCAAACTGCCTATACTTGTGCAAAAATGAAAAACAAAAGATAGCCATTAAAGTTTGATGTACTTAAGTTCTAAAATTTGTTAAGGTACACGAAACACTTTTGCTAAGTTATAAGTTTGATTTCATCCATTGAAGTTCGATGTGCTTGAGTTCTGAAATTTGTTAACGTACATGACCTCCTAACACATAAGTTATAAGCTTGATTTCATCCTTTGAAGTTCGATGTGCTAGAGGTTTGAAATTTGTTAAGGTACACGACCTCCTAACACTTATGCTAAGTATAAAACGATTTCATCCATTGAAGTTCGATGTGCTTAAGTTCTGAAATTTGTTGAGGTACACGACCTCCTAACACTTATGCTAAGTTATAAGTTTGATTTCAACCATTGAAATGTGATGTACTTAAGTTCTGAAATTTGTTAAGATACACGACCTCCTAACACTTATGCTAAGTATAAGTTTGATTTCATCCACTGAAGTTCGATGTACTTAAGTTCTAAAATTTGTTAAGGTACACGACCTCCTAACACTTTTGCTAAGTTATAAGTTTGATTTCATCCATTGAAGTTTGATGTGCTTAAGTTTTGAAATTTGTTGAGTTACAGGACCTCCTAACACTTATGCTAAGTTATAAGTTTGATTTCGTCCATTGAAGTTCGATGTGCTTGAGTTCTGAAATTTGTTAACGTACACGACCTCCTAACACTTATGATAAGTTATAAGTTTGATTTCATCCTTTGAAGTTCGATGTGCTTGAGTTTTGAAATTTGTTAAGGTACACGACCTCCTAACATTTATGCTAAGTATACATTTGATTTCATCCATTGAAGTTCGATGTGCATAAGTTCTGAAATTTGTTGAGGTACACGACCTCCTAACACTTATGCTAAGTTATAAGTTTGATTCCGGCAATGAAATGCGATGTACTTAAGTTTTGAAATTTGTTAAGATACACGACCTCCTAACACTTATGCTAAGTTATAAGTTTAATTTTATCCATTGAAGTTTGATGTACATAAGTTCTGAAATTTGTTGAGTTACACGACCTCCTAACACTTATGCTAAGTTATAAGTTTGATTCCAGCAATGAAATGCGATGTACTTAAGTTCTGAAATTTGTTAAGGTACACAACCTCCTAATACTTGTGCTAAGTTACAAGTTTGATTTCAGCCATTGAAGTTCGATATGCTTAAGTTTTGAAATTTGTTGAGATACAAGATCTCCTAACACCTATGCTAAGTAATAAGTTTGATTTCATCCATTGAAGTTCGATGTGCTTAAGTTCTGAAATTCATTGCAGTACACGACCTCCTAACTCTTATGCTAAGTTATAAGTTTGATTTCAGCCATTGAAATGCGATGTACTATAGTTCTGAAATTTGTTATGATACATGACCTCCTAACACTTATGCTAAGTTTAATTTCATCCATTGAAGTTTGATGTGCTTGAGTTCTGAAATTTGTTGATTTACACGATCTCCTAACACTTATGCTAAATTATAAGTTTGATTCCAGCAATGAAATGCGATGTACTTAAGTTCTGAAATTTGTTAAGGTACACGACCTCCTAATACTTGTGCTAATTTACAAGTTTGATTTCAGCTATTGAAGTTCGATATGCTTAAGTTCTGAAATTTGTTGAGATATAAGACCTCCTAACACTTATGCTAAGTAATAAGTTTGATTTCATCCATTGAAGTTCGATGTGCTTAAGTTCTGAAATTTTTTGTGGTACACGACCTCCTAACACTTATGCTAAGTTATAAGTTTGATTTCAGCCATTTAAATGCGATGTACACAACCTCCTAACACTTAGACAAAATTGCAAGTTTAGTTTTAATTGATGAAGTTCATGGTGCATGAATTTGTTACTATAAGTCTTAAGTGGTTGAAGAACTTCAGTTTGATTCTATTATAGATAAGTTCAATATTATCATGAGTCTGATATAGTTTTTAGTCTGTTACTCGTTGCTTTAAGTTTAAACATCATCAATAAAGTATTAGAGGTTCGAACCACAGTGACAAATACGTCAATACATAATTAGCAGAAGCAGTAAGTAAAAGTGAAAAACATAAGAGAATGAAGAAAATAACTTCATTTAATGAAAGTATTTATATTTGGTGGGCCGAAGCCACTTACATAAAATATATATATATATATATATATATATACACAAAAAGGAGAAGACCTAAACTCTAAGCAGGTGGGTGAGGAGGAACCACAAATGGGACTATGGCATTGGGAGTCACTTCTTCAATTATCTGTTCAGCCGCATCATCTTCAATTTCAATTACTTTGCTTCCCTATGCTGGAGTTTAGGGTTCGGGCTCCTCCTCATCTTCAAAAAACTTAGCTATTAACTTAGTGGTGTCGATGCCTTGGATGTTCACCTCCAGCCACTCCACCATGTAAATATAAGCATACATCCACCAGTACTACTCGAAACTCTTTTATACCTCTGTCAAGCGGAAGTTAGCAAAGAAATGCTTCTCCGCATCACTACCACAGTCTAAGCTTTCTGACTGGCAGTCTCCACCTCTTCAGTTAAAGCTGCCACTTTAGAATTCAAGTCTCCCACCTGCCCTTTCAAGCAGCAATTTTCTTTGTTAGCCTTCTCCAAGGCTTCCGCTGCCAAATGCTGATTGGCATCAGATGTCTCCACTCGCTTCGTAAGTGAGGTCACTTCACTTTGAGATAGGTGGACCTCCTTTTGCAACTTTTCAATCTCCTTTAAGGTAGAAACGAGCTTCACAGACTCCTCTGTGAATCTTCTTCAAAGCCTCCGCCTCAACTTTGGCCATGTTTGCAGCCTCCTCAACCTGAGAGGCTTTATTTACAAACTCTTTATTTTTTTGTTGAAGGTTTTTAAAGAGAGCTTCAGCCTCTATGGCCCATACCAAAGGCCCTCCCCAACTGGCTCACCATCGTGGAGAAGACGTCCACTACATCGCTGGTCTCCACAAAGTCTTACCATATCTCCGTCTAGTACTTGTGAAAAGTCGCAGTGGCAGTTTGAAGCTCTGGAGGAAGTAACGAAAGACTCTCAGGAGCTGGCTCCTCACTCCTAGTCCTGACGACGATCCTTTTTCTTGAGGAAACCTCGAAAGCTGTTAAGTCACTAGTAGACTTGATAGATGACCTCTTCTGCCCCCCAGAGGCTGCAACTATTGAAGCTACCATCAGTTTTTCTACAAAGGCAAACAATAGGGTCAGACATGAACAAATGGACAATGCTAAGTAAACTGGAAGCTAAATATAAAAGGGACGATCTAATACCTCTTTTAGCCATCAGACATAAATCTTCAAAAACCCTCCTCGAAATTATTAGACTCTCGAAGTCTCGCGATGAGGATGATCACTGGTAGATATCGGAGAGAGTTTCCATGTCACTTTCTTACAGTTTGAAGTACTCAACTGACCCTATAAAGCAACAAAGAGACATTAAGAATCAGATCCAGTTAGCCAATGAAAGCAAAAGGAAAAAACTAACACTTGCTAGCTTCGAAGTAGGTGGTTGGGACTTTCACGTAAGGGATGGTATCACCCTCCCACTCTCGCCACTTCTCCTTGATCTTGAACCACGTCTCCTTCCATCCCTTGATGGAGGAGGGTAGACCGAGGATGGAGGAGGAATGTGACCCCCATGGGCACAAAGAATACCTACCCCTCAAATCCCCTTTACCCAAGACCTGAGATTGAAAAATTGTTTGAAAATATATAGGGGTATGTCCTCACCCATGGAAGTCTCCTTCCATAGGAAGTATGCCCCACTAATTAGGCCTAGGCATTAGGAATGAGCTGGGTGGGGGCCAACCCGTACAACCTAAGGACAGCCTAGAAAATAGGTGTAAAGCCAGGCGAAGCCCAGCCTCAACAGAAACTCGTTGATGGTAATGCAACCCTGCCTTGGATAGCAGGCTTGCTCATTAGGAGAGAAAAAAAAGGAGCTCTATGCCGTAAGGGATCCTATATTTTTCCCTAAGATTAGCCGAGTAGGTCGAATCTACAAAAGATGGGATTTTGGTTGCCCCCCACTCTATATTAGTATCTCTCCTACCCCCCGGAAGGTAGTGCACTTTGCCCTACCTGAACTGTCCTAACTAGGTTGGCGGTGTTAATAATTTATACTCCCATCTCACCAGCTAGTTCAGTCAAATCTACATCGGCCTCAGCAGAAGCAGAAGATGCCATGGATTACAAATTTTTAAGTTAAGAATTCAAAAATACTTACGAGTTTTGTTAAATGGTGGTAATGACGAAACACCGGAAAAATTGTAAAGATACTGAGAAAAGCAAAAAGGAAGATAAAGAACTTGGGCACAAAGAAAAGAAATTGGAAGAATCTTAAAGAATAAAAAACTTAGAGAGAATTTAAAGTTCGAAGAATGTTAATGCTGAGATTCGTAAAAATCAAAATGATTTTTCTCACAAGTTACTGGATGATAATTTGGCCTATCTAACCATTCATTTGAGGATTAAATCTGAGTCTCTCAACACGTCTGTAGCTTCATCTTCTACGGTCCAGATCAGAGCGTCTGCTCGATGCGCTATCGTGCACAGAAGTTCGTGAAGCACATGGGAGACAGACATCATTGCGTATTAAAACGGCAATGATTACGTGCATAGGAAGTTGAACCGCTTCACAAGTTACTGGATGATAATTTGGCCTATCTAACCATTCATTTGAGGATTAAATCTGAGTCTCTCAACACGTCTGTCGCTTCATCTTCTACGGTCCAGATCAGAGCGTCTGCTCAATGCGCTATCGTGCACAGAAGTTCGTGAAGCACATGGGAGACAGACATCATTGCGTATTAAAACGGCAATGATTACGTGCATAGGAAGTTGAACCGCTTCAACTATCTTTTCTTGGAAACGTACCACTACGGCAAATCATTTGGGTGCAATAACTAAGGATGCCTCGTGTTCCTCAAACGTGCTAAAGTCAAGCTCCTCATAATTATCAATGCTGAGGCCAGGAGGGTCAGACACAACCCTCTTCGTCCAGTTCAGACGAAGCTTCAACCTTGCAAGTGTACTTTAGGTAAAAGCAGTTCGGCCTTGCAAGGGCACTTCAGAATTCCTCTGCTCTGCTAACTATTCTTTAACACTGTTCCAGAAAGTGAGATGTCCCCAAGTATACGAATTCAAAATAGCACTATTAGGAGGTATGCACAAGTCATGCACATTGGAGATTGCGGCATGATGTAAATCACCCACTGATGATATTTTATCTACTTCTAAAGTCCATACATTATATAAATAAACATGCCTAAATTTGAGGGACTATTGTTATGCCTCATCACCAAGGGTTAGAATTTAATGTGCCACTTGGCATTATACATGGATAGAAAGTCAACAGAAAAGTCAACAAAGACCCGAATGTTCGAGATGTAAGAAAACTACGCAGATACCAAGGCACTACCTCAATTAGTGGAGGACCACAGTTGAGCTGAGGCACTACCTAAGGAGACATAGAAATGAGCTGAAGCTTCTCATTCAGAAGACCAGCTCTGAAGCTCTCAGTTTATCCGAAACTCATAGGTCGATGTTGTCTCTTGAAAATATTTGAGTGTCTTTTAGAAGTGATTGATGCAACAACTGCAATAGAAGATGTCAGGTTATTAGCTTACTATGTAGGGAGGCTAACCCCTTATCAATGTATTAATTATATGAAGAGACACTGATATGAAGCCTCAACTAAGGAGATGATGCCACGTAGTTTTGATCCAACGGACACCACGTCGATCAAGGCAATATAAATAGATAATCTTTGTAACTTAGAAGGGGCTGGGAAAACAAAAAAGCTATGCGTACCTGGTCAAACTTACCTGCATTTTACACGCTGACGTGGAAAAGCATTTTGAATTCAAAAAAAAAAAAAAGAGAAAACAACAAAACAAAAACCAATTGAGAATTCAGGGGACAAAAAGAGGGAAACCCACGGAATGGAGCAAATAACCGGGAAACAAAAACCATAGACATTGAAGCACTGCTCTCACCCCAAAACCTCTACAAAAGGTATTTCTCATCCCTTCCTTTCAGTTTTCTTCATCATTTCCAGTCGGCAACGTGCTCGGTGTCGACGGGTTTTAATCAGTTCGTACTTGGGCATTTTGGTTGTGTAACAAATTCCAAATCAATTTCAGTCTGGAGTTTAATGTTCTGAACGTGAAGATTCGGTCAGTTCGCTTGGGCATTTTGGTTGGGTAACAAATTCACTATTGTAAAACGAATCCTTGAGAGTAAATGGCGCTCTGCTGGCTGCAGTTGTAGAGGCTATTGCAGGGAAAGAGACAGAAGCAGAGTCTGATATATCAGATAAAGGTTCATCCTTTTGGCTATAAGCATTTGTGTTTACATCTTTCTTTGGTTCACTTAACTCTCGTTGATCTTCATTTTCTTTGCAAATTGAATGTGAACACCTCAGATGATTTTGGTCGTCCAATACATCTTTATCCACTCTCTGCCCATTACTTTTAGAGCCCAAAGCATTATTATCTTTAACAGGAACAATCTTGATATCTCCGGTGCCCATATTTCTATGCATTTTGAAGGCTGCTTCATCAATCAAGTCACCTACACTCATATTCATAACGACGCCAATATCTGCATCTATAACTTGCTTATTTCCATCTGACCCTTTGGCATGAACTTTTTGTGATTTCCAATTTTTTTCTCCACTTCTTTTTCCTTTAGCTTCAGGAGATAAGCTAGGAGAATCTTCTACATCTGTTAAAGAACAAGAATCATTTGTCGATGCACACGATCTTTGTGGAAAGGATGCTGGAGACCTAGCTTTTGGAAAATCAGGCTCTACATTTGCCAAAGAAGATACAAACGGCTGCAAACGGCTATTTTGTAGGCATGACTTCGAAAGGTATTTCTCATCCCTTCCTTTCAGTTTTCTTCGAAAGGTGTCGACGGGTTTCAATTGGCTTTTCTATCATTGCAGCGAATGGAAGTTTGGAAGAGGTGGAGGAACATATTTTCTCACAATCTGAGAACAATTTGGAAAGTGTGATCTTAGTTGATGATGGGATTGAAGGAGTAGATTGCTCAATTGTGCCTGTGGTGGGTATGAAGTTTAATAATGAAAATGAAATTTTACAGTTTTACAAAACATATGCGTACGACGTAGGGTTTCCGGTTAGAAGAAGAAACTCAGCAAAGGATGATCATGGAGTTGTAAGATATATTGCGCTCACATGTAGCCGTGAAGGATGCAGAAACTATAATCGTAGCGGTTCTTTGAAGGCACATGCAACCATGCAAACAGGTTGCAAAGCCAGACTTACTGCTTCTGCAGATGCATCTGGAATATGGAGAATTAACACGGTCAATCTCAATCACAATCATAAAACAAGTCCTTCGAAGTCAAGATTGTACCGTTGTAACCGAGAATTGAAAGCTCATGTTAAAAGACGGCTTGAAGTGAACGATCTGGCGGGGATTCCATTGCATAAAAGTTACAACTCCGCAGTCGTAGAATCAGGTGGGTATGAGAATATGACTTGTGTGGAAAAGGATTGCCGAAACTATGTTGAAAAGGTGAGACGGTTAAGACTTGGGGAAGGCGATGCCGTGGCTATACAAGCTTACTTTTCTAAGATGCAAGCAAGGTGCCCGGGTTTTTACTTCAGTATGGATTTAGATGAAGATTCGCGGTTGAGGAATATTTTTTGGGCCGATAATAGGAGTAGACAAGCATATAAGGAGTTTGGCGACGTCATCACATTTGATACCACGTATTTAACTAATAAGTATGACATGCCATTTGCACCTTTTGTTGGAGTTAATCATCACGGCCAGTCAATATTACTCGGTTGTGGTTTGGTTGCGAATGAAACAACCGAATCATTTGTGTGGCTTTTCAGGACTTGGCTTCAGTGCATGTATGGACAGGCTCCTCATGGAATTATAACGGACCAGGACAGGGCTATGCAAAATGCGATTGAGATAGTGTTTCCGAATACTAGGCACAGATGGTGTTTGTGGCACATTTTGAAAAAGTTGCCAGAAAAGTTTGGATATCATGTCGACAAGAGTGCGATATTTTCTAAGATACATGTATTGGTGTATGATTCTCAAACTATTGCAGAATTTGAAGAAGGATGGGGAGCGATGATCATTAGATTTCACTTGGGAGATAATGGTTGGTTGTCAACAATGTACGCGAACAGAAATCGTTGGGTACCTTGTTACTTAAAAAATAGTTTTTGGGCGGGAATGTCCACAACTCAACGTAGTGAGAGTATGAATGCATTTTTCGATGGGTATGTTCATTCGAAAACGTCGCTTAAGCAGTTTGTCGAACAATATGAGCGGGCATTGAGGAGTAAGGTTGAGAAGGAGTTTCAGGCAGATTTCAAATGTTTCTCGCAGATGGTACCTTGTGTGACGAAGTTTGAGATGGAAAAGCAGTTTCAACAAGTGTACACCATCTCGAAATTTCGAGAGGTTCAGGATGAGTTCATTGGAAAGGTTTATTGTGACCTTATATCAGTCACAGAGTATTTTTCGGGTACGATTTACGAGGTTTTGGAGGACGTAATACGTGATGAGTATGCCGACAAGAAAAAATTTTCCGTCACGTTTCAAAAAGAAAAATGTGATATTGCTTGCACTTGCCACTTATTTGAGTTTCGCGGAATAATTTGCAGGCATGCGATCGCTGTGCTGATCCGTAATAATATCAAGTTACTACCGGACACTTACATATTACGTAGATGGAGGAGAGATGTGAGTAGAGCTCACACGAGGGTCGCAGTAAACTATGATGGGTTAAGCAGCACTCCGGGACAGTTGAGATATGACAACATGTGTCAGACATTTGCTTCGCTTGCGGACATGACTGCAGATGACGACGAGCAAGCACGAGACATATTGGAGTGGATAGAATGCAAGAAACAAACAATAAGAAAGAAAAGCTCCATCTGTGGAAGTAATGATATGGCCCATTTATATTTGGAGAATGAAGCATCCCAGCATTCTGGCAGGGGCATCATACAAGATCCAGCATGCTCAAAGAGAAAAGGCGCGCCTAAGAAACTTCGTAAGAAAGGCCCTTTGGAATCGAGTTCTAGTACCGGCAAGGTATGTTTTAAAATGAAAATTCGTAGCATATTACGCGTACATTAGTAATGATTTTTAACTTCAACCATATTATGCAGGCAAAGAGAAGGAGACGGAGCGAACCACCATGTCAAACGGGTGGCGGGGCACCGACTGCTCAGTCACCCCTTCAATCACAGTTAGGGGTGGGCGTGGGTTGGGTTGGGTCGGTTTTTCACTCAACCCAAACCCAACCCAACACTATCGGTTTGATTGAAATTCAACCCAATCCAACCCACGTAAAGATTGAAACCCAACCCAACCCAACCCAAGTAAATGTCGGTCGGGTTGGGTCGGGTTGGTCGGGTTGAAACAACCTGTCAATAAATATTAAAGTCCTAAAATACTGATTTTTTAACTGAATATCAAGCAACATTAATAGTCTTCCAATATCAATACATTTCAAATATAAAATAGTAAAGTCATCCAAATATCCATCAAAATAATTATCCAATAACAATTTACATAATTCATTACAAATTTACAATACTTAGGCAAAACATTACTGGAACTTGGCACAAACAAAAATAGGTGACTTCAGCCCCTGCAAAACAATTGGGAGTCTGGGACTTGGCTTTGTGCAAAAATCTGACTTCAGCCCCAATTCTGTGACTTCAATTGATTCTGGCTGCAAAAATCTGGCACCCCTTTGACTCCTACATTTCTGGAAGATTAAGCAATTGAAATTGTAACACTTGAAACAATTATTAACTAATAAATGAGAGAACACTTCCAGAAGTGCAGAAGCCATATGAAAGCCATGTATGTGTATATATGCCAACATAATTATGAAAGACAAAAATATGATGCTAACATCCATTTTCTTTGAATTCTAAAGGAGGATATTACCTGAGAATGCTAAGTGGTTGTTCAAATCTTTGATCCCAAGGCAAGTTGTTGTGTCAAAAACCTCAAAACAGATAGTTTGAGGGATGATGAGGTTCCAGGCACCTCTTTCAAAACATATTGTTTGTCTATTGAAGGCTTTGAAGCTGCCAATCTTCAGAAATTCTAAAAACACATAGCATAACACAGTGATTCCATTTAAAAGAATTAGAAGAAGAGAGGATTTTTACAAGGCTAGATACATAAAGATTTTTACTTACAAACACAGCAGGAATAACATACTTGGGAGTTGGGTGAAATTATTATTATTTTTTTCTGAACTTGAGCGGGAACAAAAAAAAGAAGATAGAAAAACGGAAGGCAGGATCATCGACAGAGCATGAACTTGGCGCCTCCTCATCTAAAAGGTTGTTTTGCTTTTGAAGTTCTATAAATTTTTTAAAGATTGGGTATTCATTTATTCTTGAATTACCTTGTACCAAGTATAGACTTCTAATAGCTAAAACTTCTGCCTTCATGTCCCAAAAAAACTTGTAAATGCAGTAAATCTGAAGAGAATTATATAGCAAACATCAATTGCATTCAGGATGATCCAAGGGATGAGACACGTGAAACAAATGCCTTATCTAACAACCATCCAGATGGACCAAAACATACATTTGAGCCAGAGACAGAAACATCGATGAGTGACATAGAACCTAACAACTAGACTCACCAGAATGTAATCCCAATCTTCTGTAGAAGCAAATTGATCTTGGATCTAGAATTCTGGAACAGTGCAGGAAAAAACTGAAGAGAGGATTTTAACAAGACTATATACATAAAGATTTTTACTTTCAATGACCTATTACAGCAAAAACTGTGCAAGTCAGTTATACATAAATAAGAGAACTGATGAAAACATAAAAAGCATGAAATTACTGACTGATTAATATGCCTACCTCAAAAGTAATTCTGCAATATTAGAGCTTTGTTGTCTGAAGTATTAAGTGACCTATTCGCATAAAAATAGTAAAAGTCAGTTCTACAAAAATAAGATAACAAATGGACACATAGAAATCATGAAATTATTGACAGATTATAGATTAATATGCCTACCTCAAAAGAGAACTTGTAAAATGAATGAATCACTTAGCGTTGGGCTCTTGATCATCTTCATTTGATTTTGAATTCAGTGATTCTAAAAGTTCATCCATTTGGTTGTAATGCTCAACATCTTCCATGCAAAAACCATCCAAGTTCGGAGAAGCCTTTAACCAATTTTGAGTGCATACTAAAACCTCGACCATTCTAGGACTTAAGGAACTACGGAAAGGATCGAGTATCCTTCCTCCCGTGCTAAATGCACTTTCTGAAGCAACAGTTGAAACTTGAATTGCCAACACGTCTTTGGCCAAATTGGACAAGACGCCATACTTATTTCCATTCAACTTCCACCAATCTAGAACTTCGAAATCCTTGTTCTCTATGATTTCACGAGCATCCAATAAATATCGTTCGACATCATTTTTTATCTCAACTGAATCCTTCATTGCTTGTTTTTCCATAAATCTAGAAAGACGAGCATCACTCAGAGAAGAAGAACATCCTTTAGAAGTATTGACAGAACGTGAAGACTCCTCGGTTGATACTTGACTACTTTCATGAATTCCTTCCTGACCCACATACCACTCGTAAATTTCCATCAAATTGTCTTTCAAAAACTTCATCATGTTACAAACAACTTCCCCATCCGTATACAGATCATTCAAACAATATTCAACATAATCCATTTTGTATCTTGGATCTAAGATGGTAGCAAAAAGCAACAATTGATTCACATTTTCCATTCTACCCCAATACTTATCATACTTCTTCTTCATGTTAGATGCCATTTCACTCAATAAAAAATTTTCACTTAATCGCCATTCATCCAATTCGATGACAAGATTACAAATTTCATGAAGATAAGCACAAGCACTAACATGCAACGAAGCACTAAAAGTCAATGTCACGTTGAAGAAATTTTTAAGAAATTTAACAAATACGATTCCCCTTTCCCAATCTAAACTTGACGGAGGTCCACCCCTCCTTCTACCACTATCATCTTCTCAAAAGTAATGCAAATACTGAGCATCCTCTTCTTCTAACCTATCAAAAGCTCTTTCAAATTTCAATGCAGTTTCCAACATCAAATAGGTAGAATTCCACCTAGTTGGAACATCCAAAAACACAATAGACTTGCAATCAATCTTCTCTTTCTTTGCACATTCCTTCAATTTTTCATACCTAGCCGGAGAAGATTTTACATATTTGATTGCATTGCGAATATTCACAATGGAGTCGTGTGCTTCCCTCAACCCTTCACCAACAATCAAATTGATTATGTGTGCACAACATCTCAAGTGCAAATATTTCCCATTTAGAACACATCCATCACTACCCCAAGCAACTAGCTTTCGCCTAAGATAAGAAATGGCTGTGTCATTGGAGCTTGCATTATCCACCGTGATTGCAAAAATTTTCTCAATCCCCCAATCTTGCAAACAAGTCTCAATCATTTTTCCAATTGTTTCTCCCTTATGATTTGAAACAACACAAAAACTCAATATACGCTTATTAAGCATCCAATCAGAATCAATATAGTGTGCTGTAAGAGACATGTAATTAATATTCTGAATCGAAGTCCAAGTATCAGTTGTAAGGGAAACCCTTTGATGGTGACAAGAAAAGGCATCTCTCAATTTCAATTTTTCATCCAAATACAACTGATAAATGTCTCTAACGAGAGTCCTACGAGATGGAGCCTGAAATTGAGGACATGCTACACTACAAAAGAACCTAAAACCACGAGCTTCAACAAACTTAAAAGGTAATTCATCCAAAACTATCATTTTAGCACATGCAACTCTACACTCTTCCTTGCTTCGACCCACAGCAATAAGATTGCTCCCTCCACCCTCATTATTATTCTCAAATGATAAGCTTTTTTGTTTCTTATCCACCAATCTACCTGGATACTTCTTACAATGATTAGTCAAATGATTACCCAATGTACTAGTACCACACTTCTTAGTGCCACAAGCATAATCTACTCCACAATAATTACACTTACATCTAACATTTGGATCATTCTTTGGGCCCAATAGAGTGAAGTGATCCCAAACATAAGAAGCTAATTTACTAGATTTTCGTTTACCCCTAGTTGACGGTGCACGTGGAGGAAGACCAGATCGCAAATCTGTATCATTTGATTGAGCTTGTGTGCCACGTTCTTCACATACATCCAAATCTACTAACATATCCCACAAAAAAATGAATACACCAAATACATCTATTAAATTACAATTATAAATGCACTACAAAGAAGAAAGAATATTGCACCTGGGTCCATTACTTAAGGCAGGAAAATGCAAGTAATTTCCCAATCTAAATTTGACCAGGCTGTTGGATCGAGCAACATTTTCTGATTTCACAATTTCCCATTAGATTTTCAGTTAGTACATAAATAGAGGACAACAATACAAGCTAGTCTAATATGAAGATGCATAAAACCATGCAGGAATGCCTAGTTTTGTGTTTATTATTTCGTTAAACTGAGGAGATTGTAGATTTAATAATAATAATAATACCAAAATGTGGTGGAAGTACTAAACTTTTAGCTTTTTATTCTTGAATCCATTACAAACCAAATTATCTATAGGTCAAGCATGGGGATCATATTAGCTATGTATTGCACCGTACACATGAGCAAGAACAATGTAGATTACAATGCTCTAAATTGATAAGTATTAGCATCCTAGCCCCCACCCCCCTTTACTTCTTATGGATGTTTCTTGAAGGCTTGGTTATAATATTTGGTTGTTTCACAAATATATCAAAGAATAACTATCAGATTCATGAATATAAGCTCTACAACTCATTAGAAATTCAATAATTATGATTTAACAAAAACATTGGAAATCACCTAGTAGTACACACGTTCTTCATTTAAAGATTAACATTTCCACTACAACTATTAACATAGCAGAAATTCTACAACTTTTAACAAATAAATAAATAAATAAAATTCTATACATCTCTAAAAATTAAAATAGCAGGTATCTCTATGCCACATTGATTATAATCAAAACATCTTGGAATAGTCAATTACAAATAGATGTATGTATATACATATACAGAAAGAAATGACCTTAAATTTAGAGTTGTTCAAATGATATAACAAAGGAAGTAACTAAAGTAAACTGTAAAAAAAAAAGTCGAAAATAAGTATAAAAAAAAACCTGCTTTCAGCTTCAGTCCACTGTCCAGTGTCCACCCTTGAACTCCAAAAACTTGGAAGGAAGTAACTAAACAGAAAATAAACAAACCGAAAAATCAATCTTCAACAGTTTAACTGAATACGACAAATAGATTTGTGCGTGATGCGACGAATCTTGAACTAAATCGGGAAAGTTATAGAATATATTTACCTTTCAGTCACATAAAATTGGAAGAATTAGTGGTTTTCGCCTTTATGGATGAACCTGCCTTTCTGGGCGAATATTCAACAGTCGGAACCACCGAACCACTAACTAGAAGGAGGAAGAGAGGAGGGAGAGGACTGAGGAGGAATGGGAGTTACCGGAGAGAGGGGACGACGGTAGAGGAGGGCTCTGTGCGATGCGAGTGTGCGGCGGTCAAGGACGGACGGGAGAGGAGAGGAATGAGGAGGGAGTAAAGTTTAGTCAGTGCACAGAGTTAGTTAGGGCTTTTTGTTCAGGACTTTTTCGGTTTTTCCCTTTTTAATCGGTTTTTTTTTAATTTTGTTCGGTTTGGGTTGGGTTGGGTTGGGTTGGGTTGGGTTATCTTCATTAACCCACTACCCGAACCAACCCGACCCGAAAAATTAACCCACCACCCGAAACCCGCCTAAAACCATCAAAAAACCGACCCAACCCGGTCGGGTTGGGTTGGGTCGGTCGGTTTTCGTGGGTTGGATTGGGTTTTGCCCACCCCTAATCACAGTACATTATGCCTTCGCATATCTCATATTCACAACTCTTACAGGTTCGTACTTTTTTTATTACATTATATTTTTTATTCAATTTTCCAATGAAGTTGCTTATATGTTTGCTTGGTATAGGGTGATGAGAACATGCTTGTGCTCACACAACACTTAGGGGCTCCCCATTTCACGACTCCGTCGTCAACACCGGTTATGCTCAATGGTCCAAACGAACAAGACCAACGTGGCAATTAAATTGGTGCAGAATTCTTTACTTAATACATATTTTGTTAGTGTAACTTAGACAATTAAATTGGTGCTGAATTCTTATTTTTCTCTGCTCATCTTTTACCATGTCTGTAACGATGTTACTGCTTGCTTTGTCATAAACTTTTTAAATTACAGAAATTGTTTGGAAAAAAATGAGTCTGGTTCTTTATTTTCTTAGTGAGTTGTTTCAAAGCTCCAGTTAGACTTGGTAATCTTATCATACAAGTATCATTCTTAGCTTATCTTTCCGGGAATATTTTGCTGGGAGAACAAACATTTTATTGCCTTCAATCATGCCATCTTTCAGAGTCAAACATTTTATTGCCTTCAATCATGCCATCTTTTAGAGTTTATAGTTTTTCTTCTTTGCAAATGGAAACATAAACTTCTAATGTTATGTGAATCGCGTCTTACCAACAAAATAATGAACTAATTTATCAGAATGAAAGAAACTGTGGAATGACTTCTGAGTAATATTGGAAAAATGAAATAATCCAAGGTAATTAGGATGCTGATATTGAAGATTCTTGAGTAAAGAAGGCTTTGTTGAAGTTCAATTTGAACCCCTCTTTTCAACTGTTAAAAAATATAATGTACAACCCCTTCTCCTCCTAGTCCTGTGGCTGCTCTTAGGGTCAAATTATTTTACTGTGGCAAATGTTACATATACCTGTGTACCCATGTCCGCTATGGAATGCTTTGGTTATCTGCTCTATGCCCTATTTTTATGTAATTGAAAATTGATTTATTTCTCTGCCCTGAACTAGACTTTAAATCTGCTGCAAGGTTAATCTCAATTATTGGGATAAGTAAACACTAATTTGTAGCATTTGATTAAATTTGACAAATAATGTAGCTAATTGGGATATTATTGAAGGCATAGGATAATCTGCGTTCTTTCATTCTTATGTCTAAGCAGATGCTTTGTGCATTTTGAATATGGTAGTTCCCTTCTAGGCTAATCTCTCTTTTGCAGGATGTGAGTGTTGGGGCTTTGCAGAACGAAAATCCTTGTGATGATATTCCCAGTGCACCTCCTTTCTGTGCTTCAGTTGGGGAAATCAAACAAGATAGAGAGCACACTCCTGCCTATGGAACCCATCATGCAGAGTCAATGTTTTTGTTGCCTATGTCTGGCTTGTTGTGTATGACTAGTTTATGTTCATGATGGTGTGTAAGATCGAAATATGATTTCTTAACTGTGTTTAAGGTGACTTCATTGTAATGCCCTATTTTTATTTGAAATGCAGAATTTTAAGGTTATGGCATTCATTGGAAATATTCTGTTTTCTCCAATAGTTATCACCAAACAATGAGAATTTCCAAAATTCAATTCATACACAAAATCTGAATTGTGACACCATCAGGCATCTACACCATCTACACCACATTTTACACAAGACATCAAGCCGGTCCCTTCCCTTTCCTATCCACTTCCACCTTTCCATTACCTTTGCGTATTGTGACATTAATCGAAATCTCAATGTCTCTTTCTTCAACTACCCGACACCAAGATTGGAATGCACGATTTATCTGCTGCAGTTCTTCATCGATTAATGTAGAATTGTCTGAGTTAGCAGTGACGGTATTGGATGATTCCCCGCTTGACTCTGCTTTATCCACCCATTCCCAGTACCTACACTTAGCAGTGCAGCAATTGAACAATTTGCCCTTGTTCTCAGTCTCCCTTTCGACCTCGAAGCACTTCACGAAGCCATGTTTACACCAAGGGCAACGTCGTTTATTCGGGCAATCCGCAAAGAAATGTCCCTTGGACCTACAGCTATGGCACACTCCGGCATTCCTTCCAGTCATTCTACCACACAACAAAACAACATACAACAAATTAATCAACTTAACGTTGCTTGCACAATGAGCACATGAAGAATTCAAACACTGCTAATCCGTAAAATACAGTGGTAACTTGAAAACACTGCATTATACATGGATAGAAAGTCAACAGAAAAGTCGACAAAGACCCGAATGTTCGAGATGTAAGAAAATTACGCAGATACCAAGGCACTACCTCAATTAGTGGAGGACCACAGTTGAGCTGAGGCACTACCTAAGGAGACATAGAAATGAGCTGAAGCTTCTCATTCAGAAGACCAGCTCTGAAGCTCTCAGTTTATCCGAAACTCATAGGTCGATGTTGTCTCTTGAAAATATTTGAGTGTCTTTTAGAAGTGATTGATGCAACAACTGCAATAGAAGATGTCAGGTTATTAGCTTACTATGTAGGGAGGCTAACCCCTTATCAATGTATTAATTATATGAAGAGACACTGATATGAAGCCTCAACTAAGGAGATGATGCCACGTAGTTTTGATCCAACGGACACCACGTCGATCAAGGCAATATAAATAGATAATCTTTGTAACTTAGAAGGGGCTGGGAAAAATTAGAGTTGGAATGATTACTTTCTCATGTCTTGAACTCCGAAGTATGGAATCAAGAAGAAATGTTGATAGAAACTCTTGCACACATTTGTATTTCTATTTTTCATCATACACTTGGTAGAATAATTACATAAGTAGATGATTCTATAATTTACAATACGTTCTTGTTTTCTATCCTTCCACATATTCTAGTGATCTCTTTGGTTATTAAGTTTGATCCTTGTTCGGTGATCATTGATAGCGTGATCATCTTTTGTTTCACCCGTCGGAGCTCGAACATCTTTGTCTCTTGCCGCGAACCACTTCCCACGTCCAAATTTGCCTCATTTCTCACCGTTTCTCAGGTAGAAACGCACCAAAATTGGTTTGACGTGGCGAGAGTGGGCCCGACATCTGTTGACTCATTTTCTAAGGTCAACACAAAGTTCAACTAATGCATTAGCTTCCTTCTTTAAGAACTTCCTTATCCCAAAAGGTACTTTTCATTGTAAAAGCATATGACAATCATGTCTTTTTAAGCCACGTTGTGGTCATCATTGACATTAACACATCGTGAAATATTTGCAACATACTCATCAAGAAGCTTGGCTGACTTTAAAAATCCACAAAAATCCTTGCATTCCTCTATAGTTAAAGTGTATTTCGCATGTGAGGCTTTGGTTGGTAAAGTTCATACGAACTTTCCATGTGTCCTTCGACTTTTCCTCCATTTTCATCAAATAACCAACCAAAGCCTCACAAAAAAAAAAAAAAAAAAAAAAAAAAAAAAAAAATTCAATATGCATGACAACTAAGTTATGTCTCAATTTCATTTTACACCAATACTCCAACTCAAACAAAATGGAACATTTCACCCAATTCAAGTCTTCGACACTTCTTCTACATTTTCTGCATACTAAGGGATTCTTACCAAATATAACATCACCGAACATATTCAATTGACAAATGATGTCTTCTCCTTTAAATTCATGCAAAGACTAATGCAACTCATTTTTTCCATCTTAGTTTTTGCATCTACGCTATGGATGATTAATAGGTAAAAATTGCCTATGTCTAGTATAACCTATCTTGCTTCGCAATCTCAATGATAATGAATATTCATTGCATATTGGACATGCTATATACCCTTTTGTGCTCCAACCTGATAGCATAGTAAGAGCTGGAAAATCATTAATGGTCCACATTATTGCTATTCGTAAAGTAAACATTTCTTTCGTTGACACATCATATGCTTGAACACTTCACAACTACTTTAAATCATCGATCAAAGGTTGTAGATACACATCAATTTCTTTTCCAGGTACTTTTGGACCCGAAATTAATAAATCATCATGTATGGTGTTTTCATCATCTTCCAAGGAGGTACATTCCATGGAATAAGTATAACTAGCCACATATTATGCGTTAGACATATTGCCAAATGGATTAAACCCATCACTTGCAAGCCTCAAATGGACATTTCTCATTTCTTGGGCAAAATCAAGGTAGATGGCATCAAATGCTTGACAAGCCTCTCCATCTGCAGGGGTGTCTCAATATACCTTCTTCTACAACCAATTCAGTTTTATGCCATTTCATCTCCACAAACTATATATAATCTCGAGTCTAGGATACATAGGAAAGTATCGAAGAACTTTTTAGGGAATTTTTTTCCGCTTATCTTTGCTACTTCGATATCTAGACTCATGGCACTTCGAACATGTTTCAAGGTCTTCATTTTCCTTCCAAAACGGGATGCAATCATGCTTACATGCATGAATTGATTCATATACCATCCTCAACTCCTTGAGCATCTTCTTCAAATCATAGTGCGAATTCGGTATGTTATTTGATACTGAAATAGCATATCAAAATAATTGTTACTCAATCCATTAAGCACTTTGATGTGCATGAGTATTTAGCACCGTTCAAATATAACCGTTCAAATGCTTGGTTGAACATGTTTTCAAAATTAACTTCATTTTCATTTCTTTGAAAACCTTGACTGCCAATTTGTTCTACTTCTGGTTCAACCGATGAATTGGCTGCACCAATATTTGCACCGCCTAAATCATTCAATATTTCAATCATATCATCCTCATCCTCGAAGTCATTTCCAACAACTTCAGCATTGCTATTCTCCAATCCTGAAGTGTAGACCATAGATGATGAGTCACCATGAAAACTCCACCTTTGATAAGATATATCAAATCCATATCTAAACAGGTGATGCTTAACTGCGTTGATGTCCAGAAATGTAGTATTACGGTAATCTTGGCAAGGACATAGAATAGTGGATGTACCATCATGAATATTATCATGTGCGAAAGCTAGAAAATTCCTCAACCCATCCTGATATCTCTTATCCAATCTATTACGCAACATAATCCAACTACGATCCATGTTCAAAAACCTATCATGTAGATTGGCGCTCAAATTGTTACAAGCATTAGAAATCACGATAGTATTATGTCATTATCTAACCAATTAAACGTGAAAATGAACTCCAAGCAACCATTCATTTTTGCCCCCAACCAACTATTGCATAAATCTTCACTAAATTGAAGCTATATTAAAATAAATAGTAAATAAATGACGAGGAAACTTTTGATTTTCTGTTGGAAGAAAAAGGTTCTATTACATTTGTTGGGATAAAATTGACTCCAAGATTTTCGAGCTCAATATTTCATACGAATACCGAATCGACACCACGAAATTCCACCACCCAAAACCAACCTACAATCCCTGTTGCTTGGTATATGCCCACAAAGGGCAAGGTATGAAGTGATATTTTGCAGCCTCAATAGTAGCCACAAAGGCAAAGGAGCATGAAAAATCGAGAGAGAACAGAAAAGCACAAAATGCGGAAGCACCCAGCAAGAAGGTAGCCATTTTCCACTCAAGAATGGGGCAGCAAAATAAATCACTTTCACACAAACCACGAGCCAAAAAAAAAAAAAAATGGAGTCGCATATATACAAGGGACTCTTTGTTAAAAGACCCGTCAAACAAAGTAGTTGAAAAAATGACCCATTCTCAATGTTTATAGGTCAAATGGACTCAATTAAAAAATAAAATAAATAAATATGGAAAATTGTCTAAAATATCCCCCATCAAGTAAAAGACCCATACACCCTTTTCATCCAATCAAATTCACCATTTCATCTTGTGTCAAAACCAACGTACTCTCCGTCTCCAATGTCTGCCGCCTCCTAAAATCTTGTTGTTGATTATATTCCTCACCTATCTTCTCCAACATTTTGAGCATTTGCACAAGAATTTTAGCTTCTGTATAATCTACATTGAAATCTCCATTATATTCGAAGAAAAGAAAAGGGTATTTTTATAAATCTCATGTACATTGGTCCTTTTATTGTTGAATATAATATGAAATGATATTTTAGCTGATTTTTTTTTTCACTGTTGGTGTATTTTCACAACCATTGGACGATGTGTAGTATAGAACAACACTCCAGCCGTTTTACATAGTGTAGAACGACACTACAGTCGTTATCATCCATGTAAAATGAAAATACAAACAATATCTGTTCTGGTCCGTCCGTTCTTGATAATACAATGTGGTTACTTTGATAATTTAAATATGATAGCTATTTTCATATTACTTTGATATATATTTGAGTAAACTATTTAACTTTTTTATTTTATTTGCAGCTGTGGATTCTGTATAAATGATATGGGTACAAGTGTGCTATTTTGTTAAGTTTAAAAAGACTGAAAAAGGCAAATGAACATGGAGTTATGTAGGGAATGGTGAAGAAAACGTGGATATTCTTTATGTTCCAATTAACATTTCGTATATAGAATTGTACAACAAAGTGCAAGAACTTGTTAACGTGGATTCAAAGTTATATGAAATTGAGATGATGTCTCTTAACCCTGGTATGTCTAAGTTTTCAGTTCTACCACAAAGGATTAATTGTAACATGAAAGTGAAGTGGTTTCTTTCTATTTGTAAAAAGCATCCTCTTTGCATGACTATTTCGACCAAAGTAGCAGATGAGTGTGATAGTTCAAGGGAGTTTGAAAGAGATGGTGGAGTAGAAACCAATGGTGAAAAAGAAAAGAGAGATGTGAGCAATCGAAATGAAGTTGAGCAATACGATGGCGATTATGGGAATGATATAGAAGGAAACTATGTGAATTGGGATAATTTGACTACAATTCAAGGTAGTTCCTAAAAACAAGATTTCCAAGATGAATTTCCTTTAGAAATGAAAACAATGCTGATTTTTCCATGCAAGAGGACATTATTGGTACTTCAACAAAAGTTGTCTATTCAATTCCATATAGATCATCAGTTAGGATTCCAGAAAATGAGGATGTTCATGAAGATGAATTATTTCCAACTAAAAGTGCTTTGATACTGTGAAGTACCAATTTGAATTCAAATTAAAGAAATCAAATAAGAGTGTGTATACAGTTGTTTGTGTTGGGGAAAGTTGCAACTGGCATTAACAGGCAACGAGGATAGCTTAATTTGAGATTTTTCAAATACGAAAATATTCTGGCCATCACACTTGCTCCATGAGTGTTCGTCGTAGGGATAATAGACATGATACCTATTCGGTAATTGGAAAACATATAGCTCCAAAGTATTAGGACGCCAAATAG
Source organism: Fraxinus americana (assembly GCA_035079005.1). NCBI lineage: Eukaryota > Viridiplantae > Streptophyta > Magnoliopsida > Lamiales > Oleaceae > Fraxinus > Fraxinus americana. Next base: position 14,167,822 of record CM068715.1, on the reverse strand, counting down.
TGTACAGACCAAAAAAAAATCATCAATGACGTTCGACGAGAATTTGGCATAACTATAAACTATGACAAGGCATACATGGCCAAAGAATTTGCTTACAAAGAGGTTCCAGATAGCCCTGATGATAGCTATGCGAAGTTACCATTGTATTGCCACGTTTTGGAGATAAAAAATCCTGGAATGTTGACTTTTATTGAAACTGATAATGATGGACGTTTCATGTATTTTTTTCATGGCATTAGGACCAAGCATACGTGGATTCCTCTCATCACTCCGACGGGTAATTTGTGTGGATGGAACATTTTTGAAATCTAAGTATCAAGGTACGTTACTTGTTGCCACATGCCAAGATGCAAATCGTTAAATTTATCCACTTGCGTGGGGTATAGTAGATTCAAAAAACAATAACTCATGGACTTGGCTCTTTCAGAAATTGCGGTAAATAACCAGCAACATAGACAAGCTAGTCTTTATATCTGATCTTGCACTAAGCATATCAAATGGTTTTAACAACGCGTATTTTAACGCACATCATGGGTATTGTATATGGCATCTGCAAAATAACTTGAAGAGCAAATTTCCTCGCATTCATATTATGCCATTGTTTAGAGCTACTGCAGAGGCATATAGTTTAGCAAAATTTGAGATCAATATGCAAGCATTATGCAGTCTACATGAGAAAATTTGAGGGTACTTGGAGGATGATGTTGGTGTGGAATAGGTCAAGAGCACATTTCAATGGAATCAGATACAATAGTATGACCATAAAAAATGCGGAATCATTGAATGCATTGTTGAAAAGTGCTCGAGAATTTCCTATACTTGCTTTGATCGAGCACATCAGAGAGAAGATGCAAAGACGGTTTCATGATAGACGTGTTGATGCCGAAAAATGTACAAGCTACCTCACCCCGCCTTTGGAGGAGAAGATGTATATAGGTATAACGAGTCAAAAGGCTTCGAGGTGAAAGCTCTCAGCCCAGATGAGATGCAAGTGATTGATGAAATGGAAAATTTCATTGTTCATTTAGAGAGTGGGACATGCACATGCAAGGAATTTAATCTGGACCAATTTCCATGTGCATGTTCATTTTATAGCACTTCTTACTGGAAACAAACTTATTCTGAATATTTATATCCACTGCCAAATGAGGCAAACTGGGAAATTCTCGATAATGTTCGATCAAGAAAGGTGATACGACCGTTGACATGAAGAGGAAGTGGACATCCACCAAAAAAAGGACAATCGGCCGGAGAGATGTGCAAGTCTTGTAAGTGTAGTAGGTGTTTGAAAAATGGGCATAACCGTATCACTTGTACAAATCGTGTACCACTCAGCGACATACATGAACAATGAAAACAAGACGGCACATATGAGGCTTTTGTAGTGTTATGATGTACCGCTTTTGTAATATTGAAAAGGATGGTGGTGTTATATTACGATGTAACTTTTGTCATTTTGAAAAACAAACTACTTATAATGTTTGGGACGAGTGATTGTGTCATTGTCTTAAACTCAATGAAGCCAAAACGGCAGTTATGATGCACATATGTTTTTTTTTTTTTACACTAAAACGTCACTTGTGTTGTAACGACACTTGTGCCGTTTTTAGAACAGTAACGGCAGTTGTGTCATTTTCTTTGCATATCGATCAAGTATTGAGCATATCTCACCTATGTTGTAAAAGGCGTGTCCATCCTACAACTTAAATGAGTTCATCTAACCGAATATCGTGTCTCGGACGGGTCGTGGTACTCTATACAGTTGTTTCCAGATAGAACGACACAAGTGTCGTTTTCTGGACATTAATGGCACTGGTGATATTCTCGTTGACATTTTTTCACACAGCATAACGACACTTGTGCCGTTCTAGTAGACGTTATATTATCAGTAACGGTACAAGTGTCATTTTCTACATTGTTTAGACAATTTACTTTTTCTTTTCATAACTCAATATTTCATCAAAAGTCTTTCTCATTATCGTTATTCTTGTAAATATAACGATAGTCATACCATTCTAATAAATAATCTCTTCCCATTCAGAACGATACTTGTGCAGTTTTCATGAACAATAACGGCAGTTGTGTCGTTTTGTTTTTCATTTTGATTAAGTATTGAGCATATCTCCCCAATGTTCTAAGGGGCATGTCCATCCTACAACTTAAATGAGTACATCTATTGAGTTCATCGCTCTGTAATGGTGTTTCCAGGAAGAACGACACTTGTGCCGTTACACGACAGTTGTGTCATTCTGTTGATTTCATCAATATTTTTCAACTTTTCCAGCCGAACGACCTCGAGAATTGGACTCCCTAACTTGGGAAGGCTGGACGTGTTGATTAGGTGATAACTAATATTGAAATTCATTGTTGTTCTAATATCAATAACGTCACAAGAGTGATTTTGCACATTGCTTTCATCAATTTGCTTTTCTTTTCATAACTCAAGATTTCATCAAGTGTCTTCCCAGAGAGAACGACACAAGTGACATTCTCATGGACTTATTTGCATAACATAACGACACTTGTGCCGTTCTAGTAGACGTTCAACCTGGGAGTAACGGCATAAGAACATTTAAATTGAACGAATCAAAACTGTACGGATCAAAGTTACATCGCATTAAAATTGTACGGATACGAACATTTAAATTAAAGGCAACAAAACAGTACAATTGCAAAATCATTCTCCAGGATGTTAAACTGTACAACTGCAAAATACATTTTACTAAGTCTATAGATCAAAGTGCCGTGCAAAAATTTCTGCAGCTAATTTCTTCCTCCAAATAGTCATATTTTGGACGAACCAAATCAATACTGAATTGAGCTTGCAAAAATTCTATCTATTTCACTGTGAACAGCCCACAATCAGATCTACAAAGTAATAATACACACACAAAAGTTAGATGAAAATGATATACACGAACGAATTCATATGTCGGTGCTAAATGTTAAATTACACTAAGCTTATCCATTTGTTTGTCCAGGAACAACAACCCTCTGATAATGGAACATCTCGTTGTTAAAATTTTCGTCACGCACTACGTGTGCCTTTATTAACCACGGAACGACCACTTGAATAGGCTTCATACATTAGGCCAGCTGAGCAGCACGAATGTGTTTTGGCAAACTACCATAAATATAAATTGTTTGTTCCATCAAATCGATCTTCATTGCAAACCAGTGAGACCCTGAGGGTACACAGTAAGGAGCATACAAAAATCTACAATTACTCCAATGTTTACCAAGCACTGGTAGCTCTTGGTCGAATACGTAGTTAACATTTTTCTTCTTCGGTGTACCCATTCTTAGGTAGTCTTTCTTGACAAGTTACCAAAAATAACAATCCAATATGGCACAATTTTGCTGAAATGTGGATATATGATGGTCCTTTCTCTAATGTGGTATAAGGCCGAGTCAACGTACTGTACGACATAGCATGATTAATTGAATGCATTATTTATGTAGTAATAATAAAGATGTACAGATTTACTTACATCATCGATAAGTCACCCATCGTCTATCAATAGGTCATTGAAGAATTTTCGTCACACTTCACAGATTGCCAAAGTTACTACATCATTGTGAAAACCATCATATCAAAATAAGCTAACATGTATCGAAACTTATGTGCTTCATTGTGCTAACCGCTTGAATGTAATAAATTATCTCTGCGATGCATTTGACAACCACTTGTTGAGGTCTTCAACTTTTGCAGAATCTACTTCCCGAAAAGGATCATATGCTTGAACGTTCAAAAAATTTCTCTTCTTTAAGGGATTAATATAAGGAGAAAGCAGCACGGCTGCCTTTCTCTTAACTCGATACCCTCTTCCTGCATGCGATTCAGAGTTTCGATCGTCGATCACAATGATTACATTACTAGGTGGGCATACATGTAAAAATATCGAAGGCTCTCCACCATCGCCTACAACAATTGATTAAACACACAATTCAATCCATTTTAACATACAATATTGAAATGTAAATTATATATACCTTTGTTAAATATGTTTGAATCCTCTTTTGTCCCAACCGTCTTCTCACTTACCTTATCTTGTCGAGCTTTCTCGGTCCGAAATTTATCTCCAATCCAGAATAAAGGCCATTGTTGGTACACAACTATGGCAAATGAAGGATCTGGCACAAATCCTACAAATGGGATCCAACAAAAAAATTATTTTGAGCTTATTGTAAAGAGAAATAGAGAGAATATACCATCATCATCTGTAGGAAAAGCCTCGTATTGCTTTTTCGGTGTGACTTCTTCTTCGGAGCAATCTTCAATAATCACCTCCTCATCTTCCACTCTTGCCTCTTCGTTTTGTTTACTGTGTATAAGCACAGTAATCAAATCCACTCCTTTCCAACTAGACTCCACCTCTTCCAACCAGTTGGATAAACAAATCAATTTTCTTTTCAACTCTCGGTATTTTGTCCAGCATCATTCTCAAACGCGACATTATCCAAGTTAGGATCAGTATCATCAACAAAAGGTCCGGATTCTTGCCAAAATGGCTCCAACAATTCATCACCTGTCGAATTTAGGGTACGATGTACCTCAATCTAAAAATACAATAATGTATAATTATTCAGTCAATTGTTTAGTTATAATTTCAATATGCCATGTAGATTTTACTTAACAAAACTCACATCAGTCAATTCCAAAAATGTGCAAAGTATTCCCCCCCCCCCCCCCCTAAGTTGCTTGCACAGTTCCCAGCCTATCATTCTTGGAATTCAAGAATCATCTATCACACGATCGAATTTCTTTCCAATACTACAATCAAAAATTTAATTTTCAGAAACATAATTAAAAAACTGTAATGTAAAAAATAGTTTTTGAAAATATTACCATGATTGTAAGGGGAAATCCATGCAGAGAATACGGACATCGCTGAGAACTTGTATAGTTCTTCAACGTTTCTCCCAAGTTACGCTTGAACACCCTAGTAGTGTATTCATATGACATTTTCCCCCATGAATAATTATTAAATCTATCAAGATCATCCACCAAATAAAACCACCACGGGTTAATATACGTATTCTCTTATGCTGCCAAAATTGCATATACCAATATAACGAGGAGGCCCAACTTATATTTATCGCTCTTATGCTTGCAACGTTTGAAAACATCTAACAATAAACCTCTCTTTATTCTGCCGTTGCTACGCTTGAAACGTTCTTTCATGAGTCTACATTATGCCCGAGCGTCGGATCCTCGTCCTCCATTCCCCAGCTTTAAACCCAGTCACCAATGTGAACTTTTGCAATCCAAATCTTGCAAGAAGATTGTCTCCAATTTTAATCCACACTTCATTTTCTTTTGAGGTAAGTATTGACCTCAGAATTAACTGGTGGACCAATTGTGAAGTAAGTTTTATCTCCCTCAAGTTTAACAAATTCCAAAGCATGAGTGTGTGAATAAGTCTTGATGTAAGTCATCCAAGCTGTAGAGTACTTCATCAACCAAATTCATTCTACACCTGTTACTTATCTTCACGTTCACTATATCTTCAGCATCCATTTTTTCCTGCAACCAAAAATGCAAAAAAATAATTGAGTTAGGAATCTTATTTCTTAAAGCAATATATCTATTTTAAGAGTTTATTTGTTCACATATATACATAGAACAAGCTTCCTCAATGTATCCTACACCTTCCATGTCAAAAGTTTATTTGTTCAAATCATTCGATACCTATGTTACTTCTACTATAGCAACATGTTGAACTAAAGAGTTTTAAATGTGTGAGCTATTTTGCGTCTTATCATGAACAGAGAAGCAAAACACCCTTTACAAAAAAATGCAAATTGCAACTAAAAGCTGAAAATAATATAATAGATATTGCCAAGACATGATGCACTAAAATGCATGATTTCTTCAACCTAAGTTTTATTAACTAACATTACATGTAAAATTCGTTTTAGGCTTCCAACATGGTTACGTCGTTGCTAACCATGTAATTGCTACTGCATTGCATAGTGCTTCTTTCACTGCCAAACCCTTCTTAGGTGTAACATTGCTTGAGATACTTCTACATTACCTAAATTGTTTGCTTAATGTAAGTGCTCATCTTTTTGTGAGAATTCATATGCTTAGTTAGAAGCCAACGGATTTCTTCATGAAAAGCTCAACACAGAGGTCGTTCAATCTCAACTTGAGATCGTCTATTTAACATATATACAAACCAAGACCGAATTAAGACTTAGCACATTATTGATTAAGCCAGTGCAAAAATTAATTAATCAATGAACAAGAATCCACACACATTAATTGAACACTTTTTTGAGAATAAATTATTGTACAGATGAATGAAAAAATGCTTATTAAATGTATTAATATAAAGCTTCCGCATACGACCATTGACTGAGATACTTTTATCAATTTAAAGATAAAAGAGGACTATTTTGTTTACTTTTTTGCTTGCTGGAAAATGGTTCCTAAGAAGAAAATTAAGAACCATAAGTTCCCCATCTAACCTCTATTTTGTTTCTTAAATTTAATTAATTGAGTAAACTGTATGGAACAAACTTCAAATTAACTGAAAACTCTCAATATGGTTTAAGTAAACTGTAAACCCACATGAGTTGTATTAGAAGAGATCCATTATCCGAAAATAACTTCCACAAGATTTGCACAACATGAACAAACTCTGCTTCAATTGCTATTAGACTTGAGTAAATCTAATCAGTAGCATTTTTTAGAGTAAACAAATGCACAATATAACATTATGAGAAACAAACATCTGGAGTTAAAAGGAAATGTTAACCTTGCACCCAAAAAACAAAAACTCATAGTACATATAACATTAGCAAATTTGTAGAACTTTTGCACCATGAAATTCTATTTTGTCACATAATTCCCGAGATTTATAAAATTTATCACAATGCACTTCCAGTGAGAAAAAGAAACCATATGTAGGGAAACATTTCAAATGCAGACATTGATTAGAAGATGCTGATTGCAAAATTGTTACCACAAAACCAATTGAAGTTAACATACTCGTCACGCCACTTGCAGCACAAAATAGCAGTTTGTCAGTTGTACAATACAAGTTATAGCAACTTAATCAAATCCCTCGCCTTAGTTTGAAACTTGTCAACTAACAAACGCTAAGTTACATAAGGTGCAAGTAGGAGTGGAAGAGCGGAGAACTTGAAACTAATATAGTGAAAGCATACTTAATATTTGTATGCAACAACCCACAGAAATCGTACCAACCCACAAAAATCTTCGCACTACAAATGACTGCGAAAAAAAGGTAAAATAATAGTGTTCGAATTTACCTCCTTCCAACGACTCCTTGCTCGAACTTCTGAAATCAAATGGCTGCTGTTTATTCACGCTTGGGTTGGGCTCTTCGAGTGGTCAACAATGACGAGTAGAAGCTCCATTATCTCGATTTGGGGATTGTTTAGAGGCAGTTTAAAGGTGATGGAGGTGGAGGTGGAAGAAGGAAGCCGGGAAATTTCGAAAAATGGAGAAGGGTTTTACAGTGGTGAAATTAGGGGGAAAATGGTGAATTTTGAGTTAATATGTGAAGGGTAATTTTGTCATTTTACCATTTTATTACATTCTTCTTCTTCTTCTTCTTCTTCTTCTTCTTCTTCTTCTTCTTCTTTTAAACATGGGTCAAAGGCCTTTTGTCCAAATTTATACTTGAACCCGGTTGTCTGGCAAAATTCCCCTATATACAAATATAGTGGGCTTTTAGGTTAAGTGATAGTTAGGCCCAATGAACAAATAGGTTACTATAAATGGGCTATCAGCCAAAAGCCGTCCAAGAGATAATAGTTAGGCCATGAGTAGCTCTTATTAAATTAGGCTACTTCCAATGGCTCAATTAGGTTATAGGTTTGGGTCCGTACAATCGTGGTGTCGATGTTTTATTTCAATTATTGGTCGATACCAACTCAATAATTAATTGTTAACATCATGGCCCGGAAGGTCGTTCGACGACAAATTGGCTAACAATGTTGCCGAGAATTTCTATTTGAATCCATTGTATCTATTTATTGGATTAACAAAATTATAGATAGATAGATTCAAGCACATGATATTGTTAAATACTATGTGCCATAGACTTCAAAAAAATTCATCCACTACTTTATAGGCATACACGTAAAATGAAATTTACGGACTATGCTCTTTGAACTCAATATAAACCAACTGACAAAATGAACTACTTTACTAGAACTCAATGAAAACCATACATATAATTAACACCACATATTCATATAAAGTTCAACTTATTTATAGTTTAACTACAAAGTTTTATTAAAGCGTCCAAATTAGTTTAGAGTACCTTAATAAGAGATGAGAAGTACCACGAATTAATCCTCGACCTTTTTTGTCCAGAAGCAAAAACCAGCAACCTCTTTTTATTGCAAAAAAAAAAAATCAATAGACAAAAAATCTGAAGAAAAAAGAAAACAAAAATTTATAGCAGATGAAAAGGAAACATGATTATACTAAATTGGATAAAATCTGAAGTCAACTCATATGAGAATTGACAAAGCAGTTGAACAAAAATAAATTTATAGCAGTCCACTTTTTCTAAAAAAAAAGTTCTTGGAAAGTTACAGGGATCGTTCTATTTTCTTTTTATACATCTCATAGCAAGATTCACGTAATACATCTTTTCACTCATGCAAATTTCTCAATATTTGTTAACATGACTGCATAACATGTTTAGCAATAATTGCATGTCAATGCTAATTGCATTTGAAACGACTCCTAAAAAAACGATTAAAAAACATTAAGCTGAAATGGCCGACTTTAGAGTCGAATAGAATGCAAGATAATCAACCAACTCATTCAGGACTGGGGTCTTTCCACGGCAAATCCTTTTTTTTAATATCATCTTTGAACGCTAACCTCGGGACCCTCAGATTTGTCTTGTCCATGCTATGGAGAACCTCATCAGAGCTTCATACCCTCTATGTAAGAGCTACCTTAGCACTCGAAATGCATTAGATTAGGAATAATGAACTAAAGCCCCTCCAAACTGCAGCTTTCTATTCGCCATTGGGAACTACCTTAATCAGAGGTTGTTACACCCCTTACATGTTTGGGTGGCGGAGGTCTTAAGATGGGACTTTTAACCAAACACAGCCTTTTGATCGACTGGTTGGCAGTAGGCACTCTTTCTCCTTTGACTTAAAGTTGGCCACTGATCGTTGGCCTTTAGTCTTTCTGTTTTGAGGTGGTGCAGTACCTATTTGACCGCTCCTTTGCCTCAAGTGTGGTTAATTCTGCATTTGCATGCAATATCTTTGTTGTTAAACTTAAACGAAGGTTATACTTACTTCACAAGTAAGAAATGCCACACTTGATGGTCTATCCGTAATAACGATATATGTATCTCGTTATTACTTACGATCACTAATGATTTAAGATTCGATCATATATAATTTGTATCTCACAATCACAACTCTTTGTAATTAACAAATTATCAAGATTTGAATCTACGGATTCTATTATTTAATTTCTTAGAATATAAATTTAATTAAATAATAGCTCTGCCATGCATTAATTATCTATTAAAAGTGTTTATGTCCAAAATTGATTGGACATATGGCACAATACTTACAATAACATTTCAAGTTGAAACTCATCAAGACTCGTCATATTTTTCTATAGAGCAAAAAAATAAGAGGCAATAAAGGGGTTGAAGGACGGATTTAGACCTCCTATAATAGAAGAGATCAAATCATCCTTCTGTACGGGCTTCTCAGCTGCAAGAAGATGGTCTGCACATATCTTCTCAGTATTCAAGTTGGTGCAACTCTTTTTTGTGTAAACTTTGTAGTTGTCGTTTAAGGGTGCCGACTCCGGAATGCGCTTGGGACACATATTTGACTATTTGTTAGCTGAGGTTGTCCAAGCTTACTTAGCTGAGTTTGACACGTACACATCTGTAAGTGTGGAATTAAGAAGTCCAACAAAAAATTGATCCTTTTTATGCCCAGCAAGAAGGCATGATTGATTTCAATTGATGGCTTGTCATGATCATCACTCCAAACACGATTCAAATCCATTCACAGTCCAAGAGATCATGGCTTCTCAATGCAGGAGGACACTATCAAGTCCAATTCAAATAGTTTCCACCATCCATTTTTACTGAAATGAGTTGAGAAAAATTCAGTGCTTTGAAAACAATTGGAGTGGTAGTGTTCGAAGAGGCCTTTTGTTTTAGGATCAAGTGTGAGCAAAAGGCTCTGATACGAAGAAAGGTATGTGAAAGGCTTGGTTCAATCAATAACAAGACCAAAAATATGTGATAGAAAAATAGAAAAGGATTATCGATCAAAACATTAATCAAATCCTAATTTATCAAATCATTTCTCAAATATAACCATCCATGTTGAAATCAATGAGAATGAAAATAGCGGAAGCATAAACATACATATATCCATAGTAATTTGATTATTTGTCTGAATGGATTAGGATCTTCCAATTGATTGGTGGTCTTCACTTCAGTTTTGCTCTCTATTGATGGGGATGTAGACAATCTCAAGAGCACACCAACAATTGGGGACCATGACCCCATATAACAAAAAGATAATGAATGGTCATTATCTTTAATTTGTGTCAAATTGGTCCATTCATCAATCCAAAGCAAACATCTTGTCTCTACACTTTAATTCCATGAAAACTAATATACATTAGTCAAAATTCATCTTTAGTGGATCACTTTAATTAACTAATTTTCTTTAAATAATAGCACCATACACTTTAATATATTACGTGTGGTCCCAAATATGTTAGAATTTTCCAACAATGTCCCACTAGGCCATACATGTAATCTTTCAAATGTGCACAACCTTATAAGCTCAAAATTTTGCTATCATTATTATATGTATTTCAAACAATCTCGTCTATCGGTCATATTGATATAGGATCAAAGCGATTTTCGTCACATTTAACGTGATTAAATCCATCAATGGTCACATACACCCATAGAACTAAATGACATAGACCAAACATGAGAGTGTAGCATGGAAATTATATGTTATGTGATCCAAACATGTCTATTTCCAACTGGTGCAACCTTATTTCTTAAGTGGGATCAACCATAAACTTTAATCAGAGTGGAACTGAACTGAATACTTTATTTCTGAAATTAACCGAATACCATGGACAAAATAGCCTAAAACAGACAACATCCAAATACAAACTCTCACTAAACTGGCATATCATCAAAAGATGCAACACCCATGTGAGCATTATGCTCATAAAAGACCCTGGGTGGTAACCATTTAGTAAATGGATCCATGATTATGGAGTTTGTCTTAATATGTTTTATAGAAATCTAACCACTCTGATTTCTTTCCTTACAATTAGGAACTTAATGTCTTTAGAATTTGACATCTTCATGTTCCCGTTGGAATATAAAACTGCTATTGTCAAAATGGTCTTTCAAATCCATCAAAAATATACAACATTATGACAATATTTTGCATTCATATTCCATGATCAGAATCAGAATATCCAACGATCTCCAATTGGTCTGATTTTCCTAAATGTGATCATGTAATCCTTAGTTCTCTATAGGTATTGAATAACCTCATGGATACTTTCCAAATTTTCATCCCAGAGTTAATTAAATATCTGCCTAGCATTCCAATAGTGAATGCTATATCTGGATGTGTATAAACCTGAGCATACATTAAATTCTCAATTGCTGAAGCATAGAGAATTTCACGTATTCCTTTTTTAAAAAATTTATCCATAGGGCATTAATTGAGACCAAACTTGTCTCCCTTAGCAATAGGAGTGTCACCTAAATTTCATATTTGCATTTCAAATCTTTTAAGAACCTTATTGATACAAGTCTTTTGTGGTAATCCAAAAATAGAACAAGAACGATTCTTATGTATCTATATCCTTAATACAAAATAGGTATCACCAAGATTTTTCATTTCAAAATTCCATGACAGAAATTTCTTGGTTTCGCCTGTCACACCCCATTCCTACAGTATACTAACTTAGTGTGGAAATACCGTCAATGACTTGACCTAAACATCCAAATTCACCCACATCTTTTTTTTTTAAACGAAGGCATCTCTGAAAGTATATCCAAAACTAAAGATTATAAAATCATAACCTAACATATTTATCCTGCGATTATAAAAGTATTTACATACTACTTCAAAAGTCATACAAGATCCCAAAATATAATACAACTAGAGTCCACAAAATAACCCTACAGGTCGTCATCCATGTACATAAAATTTCGGAATCCCGTAAGAGATCCACAGCCAGCCATATCTCCTAAGAAGTTCCATGCTCACCTACAATGCAAGAACATAAGCCAATGCTTAGTAAGCGAGAATCATGCAGGTCATGAGTATGAATGATAATAGTATATGATACCATGCCATTTACTTTCAGCAATATGCTCAAGACGTATCATGTTCAGATAGTCATCAAAGTTGACTCGAAATAATCTCATTTGAAATCCTTCATTGGGCCCTTGACACACCTACTATGCACCAGATAGAGCTCGATACGATATCAATATCAATAATCAATAATCAAGTGGCCAATCTGACATCTAAACCGGTGAGTGGACCATCCTCTTATGATCACTAGAGGCCCATCTCCTAACTGCCCCTATGATCATCCAAGAAGTATCCCACCCAACAGCGCAAATAATCAGAGTATCACAAAGGTACAATCGAGTGGTGCGCCCTCCTATAATTACCAAAGGCCTATCTCCTATCCACCTTTGTAATCAACCAGGAAGTATTACCGTGGTGCCAAAACATATCACATAAGCACGTCTCACATGCCTCTGTTCCCTAGTAGTGGTCAATAAAACATTTTATAAGAAAACCTCAATTTTACAATCAGGTTGTGCATGCTAGATTTTCAACAATGGGTGTATGTCGTGCATGCACATGAAAATGTTCGTGAGTAATATACTCAATGATCATAACCGTTAAATGATACACAATAAGCTCCTTATCAAAGTTATGTAAATATTCCAACACTACCATACTATATTCTTGTATCGTAGTTGCAAATGGATTTTCACTTACCTTTTTGTTCTTGTGTGTGTGAGCTTCTACAAGGTGTAAATCAATTCTCTTTCCCACTTGAAGTCAGCAAATCACCTGTATTACCATTTAATATTAAACACAATCCTAAATTTGATAATCGTAATGCAAACACAATCCCGTGCTACGTCCATTCATGCCAAAATACTTTAGATGACATTAACAATTCAAGTTATCGATTGCATTGTAAACTAGTCCCAAAAATACACTATTTCTCGGGTCCAATTATGAACGTCAACTTCATTCAATCATTGTTTAACCACCTAGAAATCCTTAAAATGTATTTTTCATACCTAAGATACAACTAATGGACATGTAAAGGTTGAATCTAAGCTAAATACACAAATGGCCAGAATCTGTTTTCAGCTTTCCATTGCTGTCCAAGTATTTTTCCAATCCTTTTTCACCCCCTTAACATTATCCAAAACTTCCCAAATTTTTACCACATTTATATAACATGTAGGTAAAGGTAATCATGCCATAGATTAGTCACAAATGAAGGATTTACAGCTTTGAAATCATTCATTTTTCAAATACCAAATCAAACATCTTTCTCCTCATGACTGTTTTGAGTTTCAATTGAACAAGACTTTCAAAAATTGGATTCCAACGTATTAAAGATCATTTCTATACTTATAAATCATGTATAAAAACATTTATGTCAACAAATATAAGTTATACCTAAGGGAATACTTAAAATAAAAGGTTAAACCCTTCAAATCTATCAATCCCCCATTCTGCCCAAGTTATGTTCTCTCAGATTCTCCTAATTAATTGCCGCCCCTATCTTTGCCATCATAAAACGTGAAAACACCCCCAACACGATCTCAATCAAGTACAGAGATTCAAGAGTTATAAAACTCTTAAAAACAATAAAGATATACCTCAAAACAGTGAACAACTTCAGCTGTCCAGAAATTCCAGCTTTCTGTTTTCTAATTCTCTTTGGCTCTCTTGCTTTCTTTTTCACTTGGGTTCACTTGGGGATAACTTGATGGGATAAAATACCTTAAGTTGGGGTATTTATAGAGTCCTAAAGGGTTGGGGTCGTGAATCTTGCTTAGAGACTAAGAAACTACCTCATGCGGCCAGGTTGACATGTGTTAAGCAAAAGGTGGCTTCCTGCAGCAACATTTGACGTTTCCCTCATCATATTTGGATCCATATGTGTCTTATAAGGTATATATCTATCCTATATGAAGTATCAAGGGGCTGGAAGACGTGGTGGAAGCTTTAATGTTGAAGAATTGGCTGGTAAAATGACAAGTCTCCCAATCATGAGGTGTCCAAGCATGAGGTGTTTTCTTGCAGCCATACTTAACTCTTCCTTTCCCTTATTTGGATCCTTATGTGATTAATAAGACATATGTCTATCCAATATAAGGTGACAAGGCTTTAGAAGACATGCTAGCAGCCTTAAGGTTAAAGGAATTTGAGGTTAACTTGACAACTCACCACATGCTAAGTAGGATGTGTCTTCTTCCAGTTACATTCTGACCTTGTATCCTTGGATGGTTTGTATGAGATTTAAAGATAATATATAACATATTTGAAGTCTTAAAGAAGTTGTAAACGTTGCTAATGCTTAAGGGTGAAGGAATCTACCATTACAAAGACAAATCAACAAGTAGGAGGTGGATAAGCATGAGGTGTCCCTTGTAGTAGAAATCTGATTTCACCTCTATCCTTGTACCTAGGTACAAATCAAGTGTCCTTAGCTTATTTTAATGTCTTTACAATCCATCCTACCTGCCCTGAGATCCCAAAATATTTTATAACTTTAATTCCTTAACTGTTCATTTAATCACTTACCCGATTGACACCCGATTATCGGTCGATTTTAACAATTTGCACCTCAACATTTATAACATCGTATAAAACCCATATTATGGTGTAGTGATCATGTTCCTTCATGGTTCATGTCCTAAATAGGTCAATTACCCATCTAGGGTTTATGATGATCTCAATCAAGGGAACGGAAAGCTTAAAACTTTATCGATACTAATTCCAGATTTTGTAAAATTCCCATTACTTAGCAAACCAATCTCCAATACCTAACTTAACCTAATTTTTCTACCATAACTCAATGTAAAACTCACCGCTTAGGTCGAGTAGCCGAAGACTAACACCATATAAAAGTCTTAGCACCTCGACTATCAACTACATCAGTTTACAGAAAGCAATCAGGAAATTTAATGCAATTGACATTATCAAGCATGAAATGCATGAATCATATTGGCCAAATGTAATGTGAAATTCAAGGTATTACATCGTGCAATAAGTTTATATCATTACAAACAAGCTGTATGTGTATGCCATCGACATACAATACTAAAAATATGCTTACTCCCACTGAACTTGTGATATCCACAATCATCAACTGAATTTATCTCAAAACCAAATGAGATAATTATTTGATGAAATTTGTGATACCTTCGACGAGAAACCAACTTAAGGCCATAGATAGATTTCTTTAATTTGTAAACCATCTAATGTAACTTAAGATAAAAATTTGTCACAAATGTCATAATTGTCCAGTAAGAGTCTTTCGTTGAAATTGGAGAAAAAGTCTCTTTGTAGTCAATGCCTTCCTTTTGGGTAAATCATTTTAGCTATAAGACGAGCCTTATAGCTTTCGACATTACCATTCTAATCCCTTTTGATTTTAAATATCCATTTGCAACCAATGGGTTTCGCACCTTCTGGTAATGAGATAAGATCTCAAACTTTATTGTCTTGCATAGACTTATATTTCTTATTCATGGCATCAATCCACTTTTGAGAGTTATTCATTTGCATGGCTTGATGAAAGTTGATTGATCAGTTTTTCTTTCGTCAATCTATGTCATTTTTATTTTCTTGGAGAGAGACTATAAAACATCCAAAATTGTCTTTCTCCCTTTAATAGTGGATTTTTTTAATGACATTTGTTCTTGGGTTGTTGAGTTTGTTTTTCTGGAACAATCTCTTGATTGTGTATAGGGAATTTTGTAATATAGTTTTGATCCAAAATTGATTCTTGAACAAGATCTGGAACAAGAATTTGTCCTGAAACCTGATCATTGTCAATTACAATAGAAGAAATATATACATATTCTTCATTCAAGACAAAATCATTAACTTTATAACTTTATCTCCCCCCGCAAACTCTACATCCTCAAGGAGTCGAACATTTCCCGTTTGAAAATTGACTTAATAGTGGGATCATTAAAAAATTTGTAACCCTTAAAAATTGCTTTACTTGGAACTGTTTTTGAGAATTTAAGATGCAATCTTTAATACTTCTACCTAGAAAGATCCTGATGTACTGTAGAATGATTTCACATTCCTCTAGGAATTTACCAAAAGGCCCTGGACGTTGTTCTCCTGGTCCGTCATATCTGTCATAGTATTCAATACTATGGTAAGATTTGACTTGTTGAATTCTTTTACTGAGTTGATTTTCAATCTCAATATTGTATGCCTTGAACATATCCAGTGTTTGGGATTCCTCATAGATGAGATATAGATAACCATAGTGAGAAAAATTCGTTTATGAACGTAATAAATGACTGTTGACCATTCCAAGAAGCCTAAGGGAATTGTCCACAGATATCCGTATGAATTAGTTCCAAGACGTCTGAAGTCCTATGGCACCTAATCTCCTTATATTTGTTTGTTTTCCCTCATTACAATTAACATAAACATTTAAGTGTGAAAAAATTAAGGGAATCAAAATTCCTTATTACACAAGACTTTCCATTCTCTTCTGAGAGAAGTGACCTAATCGCTTGTCATATAGCAAAGTAGAATTCTCATTGGTTAATTTATATTTAATACCACGCGGATTCACATACAAGATTTCTTTATAAGAGGCAACCGTATTAAACAGATAAAGGTTATCGTTACAGGATAAAGAACTGGTGCCCACAATATTTGAGATAAGAAAAAGATCAAACTGACTATGTCAAATTGAACAAGAGTAACCAAATTTGCCAAATGTAGAAATAGAAACCAAATTCCGTCCAAAAAGGACGGTACCACAAATGTCTCTTTCAAATCCAAATAATAACAGGTCTTTAAGATAATCCAAAGCCCCTATAGCCTCAACCTTAACTGATTGGTCATCGCCCCCACATAGATGAATCTTTCAGTATCAATTGGTTCTGGCGACTCAGACAACCCCGCATAGACACACTTATGTAAGTGGTGGTACCGAAATTTATCCACCAAGTGTGCCTAGGTATTGATATTAAATTTACCTCAAAACAAACCAAAGTGAGAAGTGTACCATGATATACACGCCAAGTGTGGTATTTAGTACAGTCTCTCTTTATATATCCCAAATTTTCACAAATTTTACAACTAAATTTATCATTTTCAGGCTTTTGCTGTTAATTTAAAATCGAACCAGATGCAGCTTTGTTATTCTTTATTACTTGTCCTTAGAAGTATTCGCCAAGTGATTAATGTCAGTTTTATCTTGCTTTGGTCCTTCTTGCACACAACATGGAAATGAGCTCATTAAGAGTCAAATTTTCCCTTTTAACAGTTGTAACTTACCTTAATTAACCGAATTGTGCAGGAAGCAATATTAATACCAAATGTACGAGTAAGTCATCAGAGAACTAATACTTAATTAATATGTTCACATAGGAATCCGTATTAAACCATTAATAAATTCAAATAATGATAAACCACATCTCAAGATACATAGCGCAACATTAATATTTGTATTTGGACAGTAATATTAATTGCAAATGGTATTCTTGGTGTAGTGATCAAATATTGACAATAACTCCTGTCAAATAATAAACTCATCTTTGGATTGATTTATTATTCACATGGAAACCTTATAATTGTCACACGTTTACCACCACAAGTGTGCATGCAATTCAGCCAAATATTAACTTTCCTTTGGGCCGGCTAATATCCACATGAACTAGCATACACACGAACTCCTTTTAATATTTTAAGTTAATTAATTTCCACAAGAAAGGTTGCTTTGACAACATATTGCTTCAATTAAGTCACTTTCGAATATTATATTCCCAAATGACCTTGTACCAAAATTTGAAAAGTAAAACACCAAAATTTACATATTTTATTTATCTTGAAATTTTAAGGGCCCAAAGGTTAATAGTTCCGAACTTTAGGGACCAAAAATTAATTATTCGAAACTTTATGGGTCAATAACTAATTGTTGGAAACTTTAGGAGTCAAAAAATTAATTATCCAAAACTTTAAGGAGCCAAAAATTAATTATTCAAAACTTTAGGGGTCAAAATTAATTAGTTTTAAACTTTATGATGTAAAATTTAAAACCTTTTGGGGTCAATTAGAACAAAATTAGAAACTTTGAGGGCTTTAATTGCAAATTGGAGAACTTAAATGGCCCAAATTAATTAATTTTAAAACTCCATGGACTGAATTTATATAATCTCATAACTTAAGACCCAACTTAAATAAACTTTAAATTTTAGGGGCTGAAATATTTAAACCCTTAACCTTAAGACCTAATTAGGATTAACTTAAAACTTTAGGAACTGATTTATAAAATTTAACCCTAATTTTAAATTGCTAGCATGGGCCTCAAATTATCTAATTTGCAGCCCAAGCCCCCATCTCCTCAAAAAAATAAAAATTTAATAACAAATTTGTAAAACGTTAATCCAAAAAATCTGAATTTATATGAAGAAAAACTTTAATTATATCATAATCCATCCAATAACATGCTAATTTCATTTAGAGCATGTTTGTGCCATTATTGGGTAGAGAAATTGAACAAGGAATAGTATTTTTTGGAGAATGTGTAGTTGAAATTTAAAATAATTTTATTGGTTTGTGTGTGGAATATTTTATTGAGTGATTATATGGTTGAGATTGTTTACTGTAGAAAACAATGTTTGTAAAAATGGTAAGACAAATAGGGCCTTAATAACATACCAAACTCTAAATACATAACATAATATGCTAGAATTTCATAATATAGCATTAAGATTAAATAACCTATAAAAAATTCAAAATTTAAGACTTCAATTTCTCATGAATTTCAAATATGGAGTGACTCTGATACCACTTAATAGAAAAACAGAAAGAATTATCGATCAAAACATTAATCAAATCTTAATTTATCAAACAATTTTTCAAATATAACCATCCATGTTGAAATCAATGAGAATGAAAATAGCGGAAGCATAAACATATCTATATCCATAGTAATCTGATTCTTTATCTGGATGAGTTAGGATCTTCCAATTGATTGGTGATCTTCACTTCAATTTTGCTCTCTACTGATGGGGATGTAGACAATCTCAAGAACACATCAACAATTAGGGACCATGACCCATAAAACAAAAAGATAATGAATGGTCATTATCTTTAATTTGTTTCAAATTGGCCTTTTCATCAATCTAAAACAAACATCCGATCTCTACACTTTAATTCCATGAAAATTAATACCCATTAGTCAAAATTCATTTTTAGTTGATCACTTTTGTTGGCACCGACCTCGTAGGTCGTCCAAGGAATTTCACATTCCAATAAGGGCGAAATAACGCGAGTTCGGAATTATGAGGTCAGCTCGGTTCTAAGTAACTTACTCGACAAGCTGTTGTAGTCATTCAAGGCAAAATAGTGATTAATGATTATAGATCACTGACAAGATCTTTAAGTTACCAGTCAGGAAGGAACACGTGTAAAGGTCCTATGTCAGCGTCCACCTAGTCCTCCAATCAGATGTCTTAGCTTGCCTAGCTAAGGCTTTGCATTTATTATTGAGGTTCACCTGTCCCATCACCTCACGGTCAATAGGGCAGGGTTGAGTTCGGGCCCCAATCCTGTTGCGCCAGCACATAACCCAGCTCAGTTCGGTTTTCTATGCTGACAAGACAGGAGTACTTGGCGTCAGAATATTCCTTCTATAAAAGGGTCCAGAATGTGAGTTGAAAGAGAAGAAAAAGGGAGAGATCTCAGAGGAAATACCCAAAAACACTTATTGTAACACCCAAAAAGATCCCCCATAATTAGAAAGAGCAAGAAGATTTGCTAGATAATAACAGGAACCTATGTCATTTATTTCCTTTGAGTGATCTTTTGTATCTTAAGTTGGTTCTAACTTTGCACACTCAATTTTGGACGTCAACAGTTTGGCGCTAGAAGGAGGGCCCCCAACTTGAAAAACGGCCCCATCTCCACACACGATCTACCAGACAGCATTATGGACGGATCTCCAGCATCTGAAAATCAGTCCCACACCCGTCCCGAACGAAGTAGCAACCCCAGGAGTTCCGAAAGACGAGGTCGGAATGAGACGGCTGATCCACAAATGGCAACAATGAGGGAAGCCATTGAAAGACTAACAGACATTGTTAGCAAGTTGGAACAAAACCAAGCCAGGTGTCCCCACAAGAAAACAAACTGGAACCTTCCCACCAGGAAAGAACCAGACGACCTCATACCAGGAGGGCCTTACATTTCTCAGGCGAAGGCTCCTCTAGGAGTCAAACTGAAGAAGTCCTAAATTCCCCAGCGGCGACAAAACCAAATGCTAAAAGAGCGGACAGCGTGTTTGACAGATTGGGTTCTCAGCATTCCTTGACGCCCACCGAAAAGCGAGCTGAGCACCGAAGGAACCATGCTAGTGAGCAGCCGGAGAATGAAGTAAGTGCTCTCAAGAAACACATTGCGGATCTGGAGGCCAAAAGCAAGGGAAACACCGATGAATATTTTACTAAGCGGCATTCACCATTCACTGAGGACATTCTGGCGCAGCCACTGCCTGAAAAGATGAAAATGCCCCAAATACCTGGGTATGATGGAGAGGGTGACCCCCTCAGTCATCTTGACAAGTATTCCTCCTGAATGGAACTACAAGGAGCGGATGATGTCATTATGTACCGTGCTTTCCCTTTAACGCTGGGAGACAAAGCCCAACGATGGTTCAGAAAGTTACATCAGGGGTCTATAAAATGCTGGGACGACCTTGCCACTGCCTTTCTCGCCCAATTCATGGGGTCGAAGGCAAGGACCACACCAAAGGAAAGATTGGTAAGCATAAAACAGGGAAAGACGGAATCCCTCAAAAGTTACTTGGATAGGTTCAACAAGCAGTCTATGGAGGTGGAGAAAATCTCTGACAATGCCGCACTCATGGCAGTTTTATCCGGCCTGAGACCCAAAACGAGGTTTTAGTGGTCTGTCCATGAGGACGGCCCACGAACGTATCATGAACTCTTGGGCCGAGCTGAGAAATACATAAGTGCTGAGGAAGCCACCTCAGACCATGAGGATGTCAAGCAAACTCCCCCGTCCCCCCAGCGAACGAAAGAAAGGCACGTGGAGAAAGACCCCGGTCAGGAGAAGAGAAAAGATAAAAGAGATCAAGGTCGCTCTAGACCATATCCCGATAAGTTCCGCAACTATCACCCTCTGACCGCCACATTGGAGGAAGTCTTCCTTCAGACCGAAGCAAAGGAATCTTTTCGCCGACCCCCACCGGGAGGAAAGAAACAACCGGAAAAGGCCAAGAAAAGTACTGTCGTTACCACAGGACGACAGGACATAACACTGACAACTGCCGAAACCTTAAGGAAGAAGTGGAAACACTTATTCGTCGAGGTCATTTACAGGAGTTTGTTGCAAAGCCGCAGGGAACGGCTCCCGCTGGACCTCGACAGCCAGACCAGCAGGGGGAAACCAACATGCACGGTCGGAGCCCCAAGGTCGAGATCCACAATCCCGTGCAGAAATTCGGATGTTGATCAGTGGAAACCAATGTTTGGAAGGCTCAAGGAGAACCAGGCGCAAATTGGCACGCGACGCCCATGTGTACCAAAACTTCAGTATGAGATGCCCCACATCGGTAGCTGATGCCTCTCAGGACCCTGGATGGTTAGGATTTTCGGAGATGGATGCACAAGGATTACAAGACCAGAGTGATGCATTGGTCGTCACAATGAATGTGACTGGGGTTCAAATACATCGGACCCTAGTAGATAACGGGAGCTCGGTAAATGTGCTTTACTACCAAACTTTGAGGCAGATGGCCATACAAGATAGGTACTTACAGCCATATCCTCGGAAGTTACAAGGATTTTCTGGAGATACAGTCGAAGCTCGGGGGCAGATTGTACTCAGTGTAGAATTCGGCGAGCTCCCATGCCAAAGCAGAATTTTGGCCGACTTCATAGTGGTGGACATCCCGTCAAACTATAATTGCCATATTGGGGAGGCCTTTACTGCACGAGCTGCAAGCCGCTACCTCAATATATCATTACTGCCTTAAATTCCCAACTCCAAGTGGTCCAGGCATAATACGTGGGAATCAGGAGGAGGCAAGAGCCTGCAACGTAGATCTCCCAAGGCCCTTAGTTGGAGTGCTAAAAGGCCAGCACTGGGAACGTGATAGAGTGCCAAGTCCTGAGGCCGACGTAACACGCTTAGTAGACTCCTGCACAGATTTGTTGGACCCACGACTGAAAGTACGGGGAGGGGAACCCGTGGAAGAACTGGATGCTATCAAGGTCAGTACAGACATCCCACCAAAGGAGCTAAAAGTAGGCCATGATCTCCAACCCCCAGTCCGGGATCAACTAATCAGTTTCCTCCGAGGAAACCTCGACGTATTCGATTGGGAGCATGCCGACATGAAGGGCATTAATCCGGAAATCATGTGCCACAAGCTAAACGTTGATCCCTCAGTACGGCCTAAACAGCAACGAAGGAGGCCTCTGAATCCAGAGCGGTATGAAGCTCTTAATAAGGAGGTCCAAAAACTGCTGAAGAATAACTTCATCCACGAGGCTAAATACCCGAGGTGGATCGCTAACCCTGTGCTGGTCAAGAAGAACAATGGCGACTGGAGGGTGTGTATAGACTTCACCGACCTGAACAAATCCTGCCCCAAGGATGGGTTCCCTTTACGAAGAATTGATCAAATGGTAGATGTCACTGCTGGGCACGACCTGCTCAGTTTCATGGACGCGTACTCGGGCTATAACCAGATTCCCATGTACGAACCCGACCAAGAGCACACAGCGTTCATCACTGACAGAGGCTTGTACTGCTACAAAGTCATGCCATTTGGCCTCAAGAACGCTGGTGCAACTTACCAACGCCTGGTTAACTCCATGTTCACCAAACAAATTAGCAAAACTATGGAAGTATACGTGGATGACATGTTGGTCAAAAGTGCTAAGGCGCAGGAACATCAACAGCACCTCGCTGAAATGTTCGGGATCCTGAGGAGATATGGAATGAAGCTAAACCCTCACAAATGTGCCTTTGGAGTCAGCTCAAGGAAATTCTTGGGATACCTAGTGAACCGCAGAGGGATCGAAGCCAACCCAGAAAAGATAAGGGCCATCATTGAAATGCGTCCACCAGCCAGGCCTAAGGAAGTCCAAAGTTTGACAGGACGAATAGCTGCCCTCAGCAGGTTCATGTCAAAAGCAACAGATAAGTGCAAACCTTTCTTTGACGTATTAAAAGGAGGAAAAAAGTTTGAATGGACGTCAGAATGTCAGGTCGCCTTCAACCAATTGAAATTACACCTAGCTCAATCGCATGTACTATCTAAGCCAAGAGAAGGAGAAACACTCATGCTCTATATGGCGGTATCAGAACATGCCGTTAGCGCGGTTCTAACAAGGGAGGAAGACGAAGTGCAGCATCCAGTTTACTATATTTCCAAAGCCTTACACGATGCCGAGGTCCGTTATTCCCCGTTGGAGAAGCTGGCTTACGCAGTGATAACTGCAACTCGGAAATTGAGGCCCTATTTTCTGGAGCATCCCATTGAGATCTTGACCAATGAGCCTTTACGGCAAGTACTGTAGAAGCCTGACACTTCAGGAAGGTTGGTAAAATGGTCTGTTGAGCTCGGCCAGTTCGACATAAAGTACAAACCGCGCACCTCGATAAAAGCCCAAGCGCTTGCCGACTTCATCCTTGAGTTCAATTCGGACTCAGTGGGGGAATCACCTCCCCACACACCTTGGAAACTTTTCGTTGACGGGTCGTCCACAGACGAAAGAGCAGGGGCAGGGGTTGTCCTGATAAGCCCAAATGAACAACTGTTCTGCGAAGCACTGCCCTTTGATTTCAATGCTTCTAAGAATGAGGCTGAATACGAGGCCCTGATAGCTAGCCTCCGAATGGCAAATGAGATGAAAGCTAATTGCTTGGTTGCGTATAGTGACTCCCAGCTAGTGGTGAACCAAGTCAACGAATCTTATCAGACTAAAGAAGAAAGGATGAGCAAGTATCTCCAGCTCGTGAAAAAGGAGCTCCAGAAGTTTAAAAGCGTCCATATTCAACAGATCCCAAGAACTCAAAATGGTCATACCGATGCCTTAGCTCGGTTGGCAACAAGCGAAGGAATTGAAAGGTTTGATAGCATTCCAGTAGGGAGAATTCATCGCCCCGCGATTAAAGAGACCGAGCACATCCGCATGATGACAGACCCCAAACACACATGGATGGACGAACTCATCTCATACCTCCAAACATGTGCGTGTCCAGAAGATCCCACCTCGGCTAGGAAGTTAAGGATCACGTCGGCACGGTACACATTGATTGACGGCATCTTATATAAACGAGGATATGCCTTGCCTTTACTAAGGTGCCTGAATGAGGAAGAAGCCCTTCGCGCTATAGAGGAAGTACACGGAGGTATGTGTGGGAACCATGCGGGAGCACAGTCATTGGTACACAAAATCATGTGCCAAGGGTACTTTTGGCCTACCATGAAGAAGGATACGATGAAGTTCACCATGAAATGCGATAAGTGCCAACGGTTCGCACCGAACATCAAACTTCCCCTTGGAGAGCTGAACTATGTAATGGCACCATGGCCCTTCGCGAAATGGGGGGTCGATCTCATCGATCCCATGCCTACAGGAAAAGGAGGCACGAAGTTTGCAATTGTGGCGGTCGACTACTTTACCAAGTGGGCTGAAGCTGAACCCTTGGCAAAAATTACCGAGCACAAGACCACTGAGTTCATATGGAAATCAATCATATGCAGGTTTGGAATACCTCACTCCATAGTGACCGATAATGGAAAACAGTTCGACAACAGTCGCTTTACAAACCTCTGCGAAGAGTTGGGGATACAGAAGAATTTCTCCACCCCGAATGACCCCCAAGCTAACGGCCAAGTGGAGGCTATCAATAAGATTATCGAGCACACGTTGAAAACAAAGCTTGATACCCTTAAGGGAGGATGGGCAGAGGAGCTCCCCAGCGTGCTATGGTCCTATCGCACTACCGCCAGAAATAGCACAGGAGAAACCCCCTTTTCCTTAGCATTTGGAGTAGAAGCTGTGATCCCCATTGAGGTTGAAATCCCTTCTATTAGATTCCTGACATATCAAGAAGACAAAAACGAGCAAATGATGCGAGAAGAGTTGGAACTGATAGAAGAAAAAAGGAATGTTGCCGAGATCAGAAATGCGGTATACAAACAACGCAATGCGAGGTATTATAACCAGAAAGTAAGAAAACGAGAATTCGAAGTTGGCAACCTCGTCCTGAGGAAGGTCTCCTTGGCAACGAAGTAATTAAACGCCGGATCTTTAGGGCCAAACTGGGAAGGTCCTTACAAAATAAGCAAGGTATTACTTAAAGGAGCCTACGAGTTGGAAGATATGGAAGGAAAACCTTTGCTACACCCCTGGAATGCAGAACACCTCAAAAAATATTATCAGTAGGCAGTTGTAACATGTTGCGACTATAAATAAAAAGTATGTTTTTGGAAGAATGCGGCTAATTTCCATAAAGTCCTACTCATGAAGTAGACCGAGCTAAATGTTGTAAGTGCTGCAACACTTAGCGTAATTCCTACAAGGAATTTCCAGAAAGCCCTACTCATGAAGTAGGCCGAGCTAAATGTTGTAAGTGCTGCAACACTTAGCATAATTCCTACAAAGAATTTCCAGAAAGCCCTACTCATGAAGTAGGCCGAGCTAAATGTTGTAAGTACTGCAACACTTAGCATAATTCCTACAAGGAATTTCCAGAAAGCCCTACTCATGAAGTAGGCCGAGCTAAATGTTGTAAGTGCTGCAACACTTAGCGTAATTCCTACAAGGAATTTCCATAAAGCCCTACTCATGAAGTAGGCCGAGCTAAATGTTGTAAGTGCTGCAACACTTAGCGTAATTCCTACAACACTTCGCATGATTTCTACTAGGAATTTGTACGAACAAATTGCAAAAGTTACGTTTATAACCGTAAGTTCGTTCAAAACTAAAAGCATAAATATAGAGAGAACACACCAAAATTAAAAAAATGTTCTATTCATGAAATTAAGCAAGTACAAGGGATCAATGAAGGTCCAAAAGAACACATAAAATCAAGAGCTAGGGGGTTGGGATGGAAGCTCCTCAGCCAAAGTCTGTTAAGGTTGAGCTTGTTGAGCTTCAGCATCATCCAGGAGTTGCTCCATCTCCTTTTCCTGCTCCTTCTGAGCATCCACCAAGAAGGCAGTATCCCACTCCGGCCTTTGCTGATTGATGAATTTGACGATCTCACCCACGGCCAGGACATACGCCTCTTGAGCAATGGCATCAAAGGCCTGAGAAGCCCTCCATTCCTCGACCGCCTTGGAAACTCTCAGCTCAGCTTCCTTCTTAAGGGCCATCGCCTGAGCTACTGCTTCATCAGCTCGTTTTTTTCTCGAGCTCAGCTCGGGAGTTCGCCTTCTCTCCCCATATTTGCAATGCCTTGTTTTCATCCAGTAGTTTGTGCTCTGTAGAGAGACTGGCGTTAAGCTCCACCCCCATCTTGTTCAAACGGTCTTCATAGCCACGCCTTTCCTCAGCAAAGGCTGCCATCTCCGTTTCGACCTCGGTGAAAAGCTTTTCAGCCTTCGCCTTAAACTCTTGCACGGAATCGAGTTCAGCTTTGACCTAAGAAACATGAAGATAATATGAAAGGCACATAAAGAAATCACTAACTCAAAGTATGACGTGCTGGAAGTGAAACTTTACCTTATCCACCACCGAAGACATATGGAGGACACCCTGTGGCAGTACAGCTGTGCTGCAAGGACGTTCTCCCCTATGGGCATGTCGTTAACATGGCTCTGCTCCTTATCACCCCAGCTCCACTATAGTAGCACGGCGGACTCCCTGAGGGGGAAGGGAAATGTAGCAACTGACTCCCTCGCTGGAGAAGGAGCTCGGAGGAAGTCCAGTAGTATTTCAGGACGGCGTCCCACCAACTCTTCCAGGCCTGACCTCTGGAGGACACTTTCCCTGGGACTTGGAAGATGAGGCTGCAGTGACCGCCGGAGTTGCCGTAGGAATAGGAGAGTCCGGAGGAACGGTAGAAACTAGAAGATCGGCAGAACGGTGCCTTTGCAGAGGTTGCTCGTCCTCTTGCTCCTCCTCAGCCGCCTCAGGTCGGCTGTCATTTTTGGGAACGACCTCCTCCATTTTTCTCTTTGCAGCCTCAGCTGCTTTAGCCGCTTTGGCAGCTCGGAAACTCAACATGTCGGGTTGATGGCCTGAAAAATGCAAGGAATGAAATTAGTGATAACGAAAAGCAAATGAAATTCACGAAATGAAAGGACTGCCTTACGAGTGGGAGCTGAGCTCCGAGATCTGCTAGTTTCTGAGGTTGGAAAAGGTAAAGCTCGGAGTAACCCGGCTTGGAACAAATCGTCATTCGTAATTACAAACTTGCAGGACCTGTCCTTGTGTGAAAGGGCTCGGATGGAGTCAGCCCGTGCCTGAATTGCTGAGCTCAAGTGGCAAGGTCGGTAATCTGCGAAACCATGAAAAAGTGATTTAGCCACGTCAAAGAACGGTTATGTAAAAATGATTATAGGAATCCTCACTTACAAAGGGAATGGTAAAGGGTAGGAACTACGTCCCCCCTCTCCACCTCGTATGGATGGAATTGCCAATCCCCTAACACAAAGAAGAATTCCTCCTTCCACCCCTTAACCGAAGAAGGTGTGTCCAAGACTAGCGAACCCCCCGTCCTGGGCCTAGCACTAGTATACCACCAACCCGTTTTCTTCCCGTCTTCCTTAAAAGTAAAAAGGGAGTTGAACTGGGAAACGTCCATCTCTGGATGACCTAACTGTCTCCATAAAATTAGGGTTGCTATTAGGGTCCTCCACCCATTTGGGCACAACTGAGTAGGGGCTATTCCCCAGGATGCAAAGAACGACCTGATGATGCTAGGAAAGGGTAATCTCAGGCCGGCCTGAAGAATGGCACCATTAAGGGCGACACATCCTACTGGAGGACAGTCGCTCGGTCGGATGAGGAAGGCATAACTAATTCTATGGAGGGTGGAATGCCATACCTATTCCTGATTGTAGCTAACGAACCCTCCGTTACTACCGACCTAAGATCACTCGCCCCCCAAGTTCGGTCCCCGCTTCTACTCTCCCCTCGCGCCCTCTCCGCCCTCATTTTTCGCCTGTGTTCCATGCTTCTAGGCGAATTTGATATCGGATTCGGAGGAGGTGATGGCAGTCAGAACTAGCGGAGGACGGGTTATATGATGGAGTGGATGAAGAAGAAGCAGATTCTTCCTGTTGGTTCCCCCAGGACTGTACACGAGATTCGTCCGAACTCATATAAGCAAGTGGAGGGAAAAGTAATGCGTAAAAAGAAAAAGGTATTCCAAGTAATGAAAGAAATACCTGGATAATGGTTCCACTGATTTCTTATAAGGAGAAAGCCAAGAATCCGTGGAGAGAGTTTGAGAAATTTGAAGTGTCAATGTAAAAGAAATAAAGGGGAGGAAGCCAGGAATATTATAAGGCGGAATTTGAACCGCTGGGAAATTCAAAATAATTATACGGCCGTCAATCAATATTAATGACAGGGAAAGGCGCCCCACCAATCGCGAAGAGACAGGTATACCTGACAGCTGAGGGGGCAATTATTATACAAGTTGGAACTTGTGCCGCATTATTTCAGAGAGAGGTCAACTCCTTACTCAAATAAGAGCTGACCTGGGGGGTAACTGTTGGCACCGACCTCGTAGGTCGTCCAAGGAATTTCACATTCCAGTAAGGGCGAAATAACGCGAGTTCGGAATTATGAGGTCAGCTCGGTTCTAAGTAACTTACTCGACAAGCTGTTGTAGTCATTAAAGGCAAAACAGTGATTAATGATTATAGATCACTGACAAGATCTTTAAGTTACCAGTCAGGAAGGAACAATTGTAAAGATCCTATGTCAGCGTCCACCTAGTCCTCCAATCAGATGTCTTAGCTTGCCTAGCTAAGGCTTTGCATTTATTATTGAGGTTCACCTGTCCCATCACCTCACGGTCAATAGGGCAGGGTTGAGTTCGGGTCCCAATCCTGTTGCGCCAGCACATAACCCAGCTCAGTTCGGTTTTCTATGCTGACAAGACAGGAGTACTTGGCGTCAGAATATTCCTTCTATAAAAGGGTCCAGAATGCGAGTTGAAAGAGAAGAAAAAGGGAGAGATCTCAGAGGAAATACCCAAAAACACTTATTGTAACACCCAAAAAGATCCCCCATAATTAGAAAGAGCAAGAAGATTTGCTAGATAATAACAGGAACCTATGTCATTTATTTCCTTTGAGTGATCTTTTGTATCTTAAGTTGGCTCTAACTTTGCACACTCAACTTT
The DNA here is from genome assembly GCA_035079005.1 of Fraxinus americana. NCBI lineage: Eukaryota > Viridiplantae > Streptophyta > Magnoliopsida > Lamiales > Oleaceae > Fraxinus > Fraxinus americana. The sequence continues at coordinate 14,138,155 of CM068715.1, read as the reverse complement.
GGACGTCAACAACTTTAATTAACTAATTTTCTTTAAATAATAGCACCACATATTTTAATATATTACATGTGACCCTAAATACGTTATAATTTTCCAACAATATGAATATATATATTTATATACAGTTTTGTACATTGTCGATGAATAAGGAAAAGGAAAAGGCAATAGGTAATTAAACAAGATTACAAAAAGGAGGAAAATCAGACAATTAAAGTGCATGATTGGCGCCAAAACTCATGCCAAGATGTGTGGTCAATCTGCAGAGTTTCCTATTACGTTAACAAAGATAATCCCGATTTTATTTTCTCTAATCCTATATGGTTTACCAAAACTGTAGTGTTAAGGTAATCACTGAAGACTGTATGTATCCCATCCATAAACAAGGGAATTGTTCTATCACTAGGCGAGGCCAAGAAGGTACTCGCTCATGTCCTAGTTTTTGGCTAACTAGGAAAAGCTTATAACTTTCAATTTTTTGTCTATATTGAATTTTTTTGATAGGATTGAACAAAACTCTCGAAACGGACGAAATCCAAATCGAGCTGAGCAGTTTGATTCGATTTTTCTTAAATTAAATACCCGAATAAGTATCAAAATCAAGAACCGACGAATTTGATCTGATTTTCGATTATAGACCAGAATAAAATCTCCCTAATTTTTTCATTAAATAAATCAAATTATTCTAATTTAAAAAAAAAAATTGTCAACTAATTAATTGAGCCCAAAAATATATTTTTCATGTTTTATTTGCCAATTAATTAATTGAGCTTAACCTATCATTTTTCTTGTTTTCAGCCAAAATCTAACTTTGTAATTCAAATTTTAAAGAATAAAAATGACCTAGCTTTGTCTCAAATCTCAATCCTTTTGCCATTTCTGAAGTTGAGCAGCTGCATCTTTCTTTATATTACCATTTTTTTTATATGGATTTATTGAATTTGTATATATTGATAAACGAATTTTATTAAACAACTTTTTATTTGTATATTATTTTGTGATAATTAAGATTAACATATCATTAATTGAATTAATGTAATATTATAAATGTTAAAAAAATTTAATCACCATACAAAATTGAACCGAATCAAATTAAATTTGAACTCAATAATTTCACTTGCTAAATACCGATATTTTTTTGTTCAATATAATTCTTTGTAAAATGAAATCAATTTTCTTCAGTTGAACTACCTGATTCAATTCAATTTTCATTTTCAACCTTCCTAACGCAGTAAGGAAGAGCCCGGTTAATTCCCCACGTGTGTGAACGTATTGTTGAATTATATAAAAGTATTTGCATGTTTGACAATGTATAATGTTGAAATAAATTATGTATAAAAGTGATTCATAACACAAAAAACAGTAATCAAATCCCACACCACAGATACGACACTGAACTTGTCCATCCACAAAGCCTTGGGATTTACGAACTACAATAATGGAAAGCACTGACCACAACACAAATAGCAAGTACTTTCAAGGGTCAAATTTCATTCTCATACTGGGAATATTTGAATCCGACGACAATCATATTTATTAAATTAAAAATCATTTATTCATTAGAAACTTCGTTTGTAATGCAACAAAAACCAGCAGCTACTATTCACACACAATATTCACATAAAAAAACACGCCCATTTTTTTCAAGCAACGCCCTTCTTTGCCCTCTTAGGCTTAATACTCTTGGGCTGCTTCGGCTTTGCTGGACTCGCCTTTTTCACAGCTTTAACCTTCTTCACACCTGTTTTCTTGGCCTTCACCGCAGCAGATTGTTTCGGCTTCCTTGCAGCCTCCTTCTTACTGGGTTTATCCTCAATTAACTTGTACGAAGCCTTGATTTTTATCAGTTTTCCCTTTTCTGCAGAGTTCTTCAATTGGAGCCCCAAAATCTTCCTAAAATTCGAAGGAAGCACTGCCTTGTGCTTATCTTCCATGTACTTTGCAATTGCATATGGACTTGATCCACTCTTCTCATTCAGTGCCACCAAAGCCTCCTTAATCATCTGCCAAATTCATATCCCATTTTTCACAACTTCAATTAATTAATGAGTGAAAAAATTGAATAAAAGAGACAAAAAATTTGAAAATCCCTGAAACGATATAAAAATTTAAGAGTTATACCTCAAAGTAAGGAGGATGCGAGGCATTTTTTGTAGCTTTAGGCTTTTTCTCCTTTGGTTTCTTCTCTTTGACAGGTTTCACCGCTGGCTGCGAATGTTCCTTGGCGAGATTCTCAACTTCTCCGGTAGCCGACATCACGAAAATTTACAAAGAAAACTCTCTGGAGAATTCTAACGATTCGCTTTGAGCGAAAGTGCTGGCATACAATTTACTATTTATAGCACCAACCAATCCTCGTGCAGTGGCATTTTGCATTCTGATTGGTCATCTTGAACTGACCCGGATCAGGAGCTAGCGGGGATGAGAGATCCCAGATGTACAAGTGGCTCTATGTGAGCCGTCGATGGATTCCGAGGTGACATCCTTATCTATATAGAATATAGGGGGCGCCCTAGTTTTATGGGTGTGTTTTTTCTTGGTTAAATACAGCACTGAATTTTAATGAATTTATTAATTTTGAATTTGGGATCTTTATAGGATTGAAATTTAGAAATAGATGGTTGTAATGTGAGTTGAAGGAGGTAAAATGGTGATAATTTCAATATGTTTTGAGGGCGTTAAAGATAAACATTGTATATTCATGTCTTTGTTCTAGTAATTTTTCTTACAAGTTTGTAACAAGTTCATTTTCATAAAAATAAAATATGACTCTAAAAAGTAATTTATGAACGCAATTTTTAATTTATTAAAAATAATATTTGATTTTAATTTTTGTCAAGTGAAAAAAAAAATTCACCAACGATTTAAATTTCCATTTAAAAACAGTTAAATTTATAAATAGATAGAAATGAGTGATCTTATGGATCCATTATAACGTGCAATTAAAAATAAAATTTGACTATTTATAAATTTTGCAACAAGTCAAAGATACTCAAATTGAGGAATGAAAAGTTTAAACATTAATTAGTAAAATTATTGTTTTTCCGACATCCTAAAATTGGGAATCCAAATATTGATTTAGAAAATGTCAATTCCAAAACCTTGTATCTTTGAAATTTAGGCCAGATTTGGTGAGAATTAAAATCATATTTTTAGAAAATTTTGAAAAAAAATTGATGAATATGTGATTGAAAAGTTGTAGATCTCATGAAATATATGGTTAAAATTAATTGTTGACTTTGAATTATATTAAAATTTGAATTTGAATTTCCGCCAAACAGGGACATAATTATTGCCTTAGTGAAGTTAACACCAGAAAAAGGAAATTGCACCCATGTCATACTCCTTGACTACTATAACTAATTATCCAAAGAAATAATAGTTTTACAAAAATATACTAATTTATATATCCAACTTTTTGCATAGATGATAAATGCTTAGCCGTAAAAATTCATTATAGGGAATTTGATAGTGAGCATGATGTACCTTTTAGAACTTAAATCGGGAATGATTCAACTTTTTCTCACTTTTCATGGACTCGAAAATGAGATTCCATACGTGCATATTAGGGAATTTGAGGAAGTGGTTGCAACCTTTCACTATCAACATGGTACAACAGATGCATTTAAGCTTAAATTTGTCTCATTCTCACTTAAAGATAGAGCAAAAAGATGGATGTATTCGTTGAGACCACGTTCCATTGGAAAATGGGGTGAAATGACTCGAGCTTTCTTCAACAATTATTTTTCCCATCATAAAACTAGTGCTTTGAAAAAATAAATTTCTTCATTCACTCAAAAAGACAGTGAACCCTTATACCAAGTATGGGAACGATCCAAAAAGTTACAAGCTCTTTGCCCCCATCATGGTTATGAGAGATGGCGAATAGTGAGTTATTTTTATTAGGGACTAACATTTAGGGAGCGTCAATTTATTGAGATGATGTGTAACGGTTAATTTTTTACAAAAACATCATGACGAGGCTATAAAGTACTTAGATGACCTAGCTGAAAAAGCTCACACCTGGACTGGCCATAGCGCCATTGATAACACTAATAGGTCACGACCCATAGAAAATCCTTATAGTGCAGGCATTTATCATCTTAGAGGTGAAGATAGTCTTAGGGCTAAAGTGGAAGCTTTAACTAGAGAGAATTGAAAACCTACGCACTAAGAACTCAAAGCCTACACCTACCGTTGCCCGTGTTGAATCTTCTGGATCATGTTGTGTGTGTGGTGGAATTGATCATCCAGCGCATGAATATTTTGCTCTCGCTGAGATGAGGGGGATTTATGAAGAACATTGCAATGCCTTAGGCACATATAACAAACCTTATGTTCCATTTTCTAATACCTATAATCAGGGATGGCGAAATAATCCCAACATTCGTCATTTTACTGCAATATTTGCATATTTGTGTAAAAAAAATTGTCTATTTCTAGTTTTTATCTCTTAGCATTAGATTATTATCATAGTTTTGTATACTTGTGTGGGTTTAATAACTATACCGGCTATGATGTGATTATTGGAATAGGGATCAGCTATGAATGATGAAAATAGTGTAGTATTAGATTAATCTAAATCTGTTTATATAAAACTTGACATTCTCTATACACGTTACTCATGTTTAGTATATTGAGTTAGTTATGCGGTTCATTATATAGATGATAGTTGAACGTAGTAACTAAACCCAAGTAACCTCTAGTGTATTACTCCATAATCCAACTATAGGTTAGTTTGGAGATGATTGAAAAGTTACAGGGAAACATTGAGATGAGTAAGGATTCTGTGCATGAAACTCTTGTGTGGATTGTCTAAAATCTAATGAGATGAAAACGAGGTGAAAGTTTTAAGTTAGAGATTAGTTTTAGAAACTGGATGTCTAAAAGAAAATGGGGCATTACACTAATCTTTGAGTACATAAAAAGCATATTTTCAAGTCTATATAACTCGGGTGATTAAGCCTATGAGGGTGATTTAAAACCTTGTACCATATGGTCATCTGATTTGAGAGTCATCAACCTAAAGCTTGCTACATGGGTTTTATAGAAAGCAAATGAAAAGATACTAAAAAAATGAAAAAAACATGAAAATGAAAAGAAAAAAAAATAGACTCAAATACATTGATTATATCCCAGACATCTAGTTGACAAAACTACACCTTTGATAAGGAGCAAGTAACTTAGTCTAATCTTAAGGGTAGTTAAAACAATCAAAAATATAGGAGAATCTTGACTTATTGAAGTGTGAACTTGTAAGAGTGAGATTTATCTAAATCAAGAGAGGGTAAGAATAAAATTGAATAAGTTCCACTTAGGATGCATCCCGAGAAAATTGAGTGAAAATCATAAGTTTGGGGGTGTATCTCTCGAGCGAGGTAATGATATATTTGACTACTATGGGTCAGGTGTTGAACCAATCACAATCTTAATATGTTGTCATGAGTTTTCACACACACACACACACGTCGGGTTATGCATATAATAGGTGGAGGTTTATTTAATTTTTGCACTGTTGTAATTGTTCATTTGTTTGATTACCGAATTCCAATCCTGAGACACGACATATTGTTAGACCATGTTATACATAAAATTGAGTTATATTATTTTGTTTGAGGATAAACAATAATCCAAGTTTGGGGAACTTTGATAAATGCATTTTTACACACTTATCGTATTGTCAAAATAAGGAAAATTGTTGATTAATATGTTGGAATATAGCTTAATTCTATGTAATTTACGTTTTGCATAACAAAGTGATGAATGTAGCGGAAATGAGGAGAAACAAGTGAAAAATGACCAAAATGGAGAAAGTGAAAGTTAGGGACTAAAGTGCAAATACTCTAAACTTGTTTCTAACCTTGTGATGAAGATTTGAGAGTGTTAGAGGTCAAATGGATAGGGAAAGGAGCCAAAGGGATCGAATACAGTCAAAACATTATCACATATCAACTTTCAAGCTGAAAAGTTTTGCATCAGTTTTCAGCCCCATATTGAGACTCTTTTTTGACATGGTTGATAATCGAATTGGAAGTTGACATCCGAAACAAAATTGTATTCCTTTGAGTTATCTTTCCAACGCAACTTGAATCACCTCAATCGGATATAAGGAGAGAAAGTTATGGCTAAAATACTAAAAACTATACGGCGAAAAAAAAAAAAAGGTAAAACCATGCGATCGCATAGAACCCTTCAATGAATCAAGAGGCTAAAATACTTTGTTCTATGCGTCCACATGAGTTTGAACTGTGCGGTCGCATAGGTAATTTTTGTGCGCAAAATTTCAAGTTTCCTTCTACGACTCAAACACTTATGGTAACTTATTGGGCATGATTTCTCAACCCCAAAAGACCCCAGAACATTCATTCATCTTTTTTTCCTCAAGAAACTCATGAAAAACTAAAAATCAAGGTGAAGCAAGGAAGGAACTCGTTGGATACCGAGATTTCGCATTAATTTATTCATGTAATAGCTCTTTTCATTGTTGAACAATTCTAGTATTTAAACTTTTCTTTTCATTAATTCACATTAAAATCGGTTTAACATTTACAAACATTTTCATGGATTCAATCATATTTTTTCCAATGTTAAATTAAACTATTTGTTGGGTTTCAATTTCAATTACTTATTGTTGAGATTGGTTTAACTTTTATCAAGTCCTTTATAGATCTAGTCGTGCTCTTTCTATTGAATGATTGAAATAATTGTTGATTTTTAATCTCAATATTACTCTATTGGTGGATTGATTACTGCCTTATACTTGATGTATATGATCAATCTTTGATCTTATTCCAATGAAATTGTGCAAATATATCATAAGTCTAGATTTTAGGATTACATTTGTGAATTAAATAGGTTTTCACGGTAAATCCTCCGATTAGAGAGTTGGGATCAAAATTCTCTAATGAGTTATAAAATGAATAATTGATGTGATCGATCCAATCCAATTGAGGAAATTTCGACACGTCACTATCTCAAGTTATTGATTCTAGTTTCACATTTCAAATATTGAATTTTACTACACATTGAAGATGATAATTCATCACTTTTTGGAATTCTTGATAATTTTCCCATCTCCCTGTGGATACGACACCCCAAAGTTGCACTACAATTACCGCATTATTCTTTAGGCGTAATCAAATCCCAAACTAATGGGGAATGTTGTTTCCCGAGGAGATATCCCGACAAGATCTACGTGGTGGGGATGTTCCCTTATGTGCCTGAGGAGACACGTGACCAAGGCACTTCACCCGAGGAAGTTAGCACGAAAATCGATAGGATGGGCAACATTATTCCTTGGTTGTACATGCTCAGGTCATGCCTACGTTGGGATCATCAGTAGGCCCCGTGCATTCATGCCAGAGGCTCGTGCTCAAGATTATGGGGTGAGATACACATTCCAACATCAAGAACGAACAATACTGGAGAGAGGTTGGACAGAGACATGACCAGCTTTGAAAATAGGTATGATCAGCCTTCGATTAAGCATGATTTCTTTGAAATAGGCATCATCAGCCTTTAAGGGTATGAGCGAATAACCTTTACTTTTAATTGAATGACATGTTTAATCCTCGTTCTAATGACTTGCGTTTTTATTTTTACAGCATTCGAGATGGCATTCGACCTTTCTGATCTATGCCGAGTAGTCAAGCAAAAGCCAAAAGTTATCTCTGCTAAATAGGCCAGGAAGAAAGGTAAGAAAAGACCTCGGGAAATGAATCTCGAGCTAATGAGGAGAGGCCCTGGCGAAGCCCCCTCCATACAAACCGAGGCGCCACCTACTTAGAACACTCAAGCGGCACTCCTTAAGGTATGCCAGTGGTTGTCGACCTCAACAACGACATCCCTGTTTGCCCATCTTCGTCAACAACAGAAGATGAGAAAGGTATGCTCGTGCCTGAATTCCTTGAGAAGTACCGAAGTGAAGAGCTCAACATAAATGAGGGTGTGAAAGCGGTCAAAGCTCTCACATCGAAAGAATTCAGTCATCGGGACCAGCATATATCTACTCTTGAGGCTAGGGCTTCTCGTTGATCAAGGGAGAATTCTGAGCTTAAGACTAGCCTGCGACAAGCTCGAGATGAAGTGGGAGTAGCCAGGGATAAAGCTGAGAAAGCCAAGCTCGAGCATAAATTAAAAGAATTTGAGATAAAGCTTAAAGAGGCTAGAGTCAGGGCAGTAGGGACTTCAAAAAGTCTGAAGGGTTTGGGGCACTGAAGGGTGACTATGCTTTAAGATTGTACAACTATGTGTTTAAGCAAACTCGAGCTTACCTTCGTTCTAAGCTACCTGAGGTCAATCCTGATAAGTTGTTGCCTATATCCGAGGTTGTTGAAGGGCTCGAGTTTTCTTCCTTTGAGGGTACAATGGCCAAGGACGTCGACCGCGGTGGGATGGGGAGGAGGTCGACAGACCCCCGAACAACGAGGATTTAGATTAGGTCTTGTCTTTATTCCCCTAAACTTACATTTGAATGTTTTTTGTAAATGTACAAGTACATTGATCGACTAGGAACATGTTTCTTTTTGTTAATTGCATGAACAACTATTTTCGTTTGTATATGTATAGAGCTCAAGTAATATGTTAAAAAAGTTGGACAATAACAAGGTAACTATCCCGAGGGGCTTGAAACTTTAAAAATCACTCGGCAAGTTCGAGCCATTTAAAAATGGGCAATAACAAATAATCTCGAAGTACTAAAAACTATGAAGATCGAACAATTTAAAATTGGACAATAACCACGCAACAAGCTCAACCGGTTTGGAACTGTAAGATCGATTAGTTTTTAGGAAGATTTTGAAGTACCCAATTAGAAACTATGAGGACCCTGAAGCTACAAAGCTTAAGCAACCTTTAGGATATAATAATCAAGTTAGTAACTGGAGGGCCCTGAATTTAAAAAGCTCAAGCAACTTTTAGGATATAATAATCAAGTTAGAAACTCGAGGAGCTTGAAGCTGCAAAACTCGATTAGAAAGCATCTTAAGAAGATTTTCAGATCACCAAGTTACAAGCACGAGGAGATTGAAAATGTAATGCTCAATTAGGAAGCTCGAGTAGCAAGATTTTGAGATTATCAAGTTACAAACTCGATGTACATACCTGAGCAACATAGTATAACCAGTAATCTAGAGCATTAATCAAAAGGAGATGGCCACTCAAGTGCTTAGGCTATGTGGTCGGGTCAAATAATAAATTTGAGGTGCTTGCACGGGGACAAGACCTTGAGGTGCTTGCACAAGGCTTTAAGGTGCTGCTCAAAATGAAAAAAAAAAAAAAGAACTTTATTGGGATAGAATCCCTACTCTAACTAATCAAAACAAACTCATCCTAATTAAAAATTGAACGTGGGCATGCAAGCCCAACCAACTGAAAGGTAAAAAGACGTGTGATGTGCAAGCCCAACATACCAAAGAAAAGAGTAAAAAAGAAAAACTAATAGGTAAAGGTAAAACAAACTACTTGTAATAAATCTTCAAATTATCAGCATTCCACGGCCTGGGGAGTGGTCTTCCTGAAGTGTATCTTAAGTTGTACGCTTCTTTGCGGACCTATCGTATGACTTGCTCGGGGCATGTCCAACTGCTTTCCCTTCTTAATACGAGATCTCCAACTCTGAACCTTCTGGAAGAACCTGGCTATTGAAAGGTCTAGCTGTTATGTTTTGGTAAGACGTAACCCTTATGTTGTTCCCTTACTTCTTCAAAAAGGTCAAGGTGCTCTGTTGTGTACTCCTCGGAGTCAAGCCCAAGCCTCCTAAGGCTCAATAGTCTAATTTCAATTGGAAGTGTAGCCTCTACACCAAATGCAAACATGAAAGGGCTCTCATCGTCGTAGTTTTGTAAGACATTCTATATGTCCAAAGTATAGAAGGTAGCTTATCTGACCAAGCTCTTCTAGCCTCCCCAGCCTCGTTCGAAGGTCTTGCAAGATAATTCAGTGGTCAATCCCCAAGTTGGTACAAAATTTTCTAACCATGGGTTATCAAATTATCTCTCGTTGTCAGTTAAGAGGATCTTGGGTATCCTAAACCTGCAAACAATGGACTTCTAAATGAATGACCTTAGCTTGGGCTCTGAAATTGTTGCCAAGGGCTCGGCCTCTGCCCACTTAGTAAAGTACTCCACAGCTACGGTGACGAACTTTAATTGTCCTCTAGCTAGTGGAAAGGGGTCGAGGATGTCCACTCCCCATTGCTCGAATGGGGTTGTACAGTGAATGAGGGTAATGTCCTCAGCCGGAGAATGGATGATGTTGCTGAGCCTCTGATATGTCACATCTATTAACATAGTCTGCAACATCTTTCTTTATAGTAGGCCAATATTACCCGTATCTAATAAGTTTAAAGGCTAGAGCTCGAGCTCCTTGGTTTTTCCCAAATACACCTTCATGGACTTCCACCAAGGATTGGGCCGCTTTTGAAGGTTTGAGGCACTAAAGGAATGGTAGAGTGAAACTTCAACGAAATAAGACTCCACTAATCATGCAATACTTGGGTGTACGGGATCGGATGCTCCTTGTTGTTTGTGGATCCTTTGGTAAATTCTCATTATTTATATAATCAATTATTTAGGTCCATCCAAGAGGACTCATGATCAATGTTCATAAAGGAGGGTGTTTGATTTATGCTCGGTTTCTTCACAAATTTGACATGGACTGTTCTATCAAGACCATCAATTCTCATGAAGACGAGTCTAGACAAGATGTCAACCTTGCAGTTGTTGGTTTGGGCTATCTTTATGATTTCACAACTTTTGAATTGCCTTTAAAGATTGTGAACTCTTAGGCAATATAAGCTTATCTTTTCTTTCAGATGTCCCCTCAATCTAGCCAACTATAAGTTACGAATCGCTGAAAATTTTTGATGTGTTCAAGCTCAAGATTAATGGCAAGCTCTAGTACAATAACAATTGCTTCGTAGTCTGCCTCATTGTATCATCAAATTCAAATCGGAGTGTACATTATATTTCTATGTCTGGGTTGATAAATATGACTCATGCACCAGAGCCCGAGGAGTTTGATGCTCCATCTATAATTATCTCCCATGTGTCCATGGCAGCAATGGTCGGGTTGTCTTCTGGTTCCCAAGGCATTGGGGTGAGTTCTACTATGAAGTCAGCCAAGGCACGTTCCTTGATAGAGGGTCAAAACTTGAACACGATGTCAAATTCACCAAGTTCAATTACCCACTTCAATAGTCTACCGGACACGTCGGGCTTCTAGAGTATGTGCTTGAGTGGTTGATTTGTGAGCAATATAATTGGATGAGATTGAAATTATTATCGCAGTTTTCTTGATGCTACCACCAAGACAAGAGCAAGCTATTCGACTAATGTATACCTGATCTCCATATCAAGTAACACCTTGCCCACATAATAAATTAGTTGCTGAGCTTTGTTCACTTCTTTCACCAATATGCCACTTACTGTATTTTAAGAAACTGCCAAATATAAAAACAGAGTATCTCCAGGCTCTGGTTTTCTAAGAATTGGTGGGATTGCCAATGTTTGTTTGAGCTCTTGAAATGCTTTCTCATAATCCTCAGTCCACTCAAATTTTTGTTTATACCTAAGAGCTTTGAAAAATGGGAAGCATCTATCCGTTGCGCGAGATATGGACCTGTTTAAGGAGGCGACCCGACCCATTAGTTTTTGAACCTCTCTCTTGCTCTTAGAAGAATCCATCGACGTCAAGGCAAGTATTTTATCTGGATTGGCCTCAATTCCTCTGTGGATGATCATGAAGTCCAAGAACTTGCCTGAGGCTATCCCAAAAGCGCACTTTGCTGGATTTAATTTCATGTTATATTCCCGGAGAGTAGAGAATGTTTTCTCAAGATCAACAATATGTTGGTCTGCCTATTTTCTCGTGACTACCATGTCATCGACGTAGGTCTAAATATTTTTCCAATGAATTTAGCAAAGATTTTGTTGATAAGCATCTGAGAGGTTGCTCTTGCATTCTTCAAACAAAACGGCATGACCTTATAACAATATATGGCCGAGTCAGCCATGAAGGATCTTCCTCGGCCATGAGGATCTGGTGATATCCAAAAAATGCATCGAGTAAGCTATACAATTTATGGTCCGACGTGCTATCCTTGAGGTTGCTGATCCGAGGTACATGTTAGCTATCCTTTGGGCATGCCTTATTAAGATCTATAAAGTTAATACATACTCTCCATTTGTCGTTAGCCTACTTGACGAGGACAATGTTGGCGAGCCAGTCGGGGTACTGAACTTTCCGAGTAAACTGAGCATTGATCAACTTATCAATCTCCTCCTGTATGACTTTGCGGTGTTCTGGTGCAAACTGTTTCATTTTTTGCATGATTGGCTTAACTCTTGGGTTAATATTAAGTTTGTGGACCGCTACACATGGGTTTATCCCGGGCATGTCCTCAATATTCCGAGACATGTAGCTTATAAGCTCAGTCATGATGGTGGCATCAAGATCTGGACCAACCGTCACGTTTTTATGGTGCTTGAGCTTTACCAATTCTTCCACAGGAGCAAGTCTTCCTCTATGGTCGGGCTCAGGTTTGTATGATGAGATTTGAATGATGTTGGTACTTATTCCCTGAACACTAGTAATAGAGCATTGTCTAGCAGCTGATTGGTCTCCATTATACTCTTTTATGCGGAGACACTTGAATCTGTCTGGCAAAGGGTACGACAATATCTCCAGAGTGAACGAAGGTGTAAGAGTGAAACCTATTGACCCATGGGTGTTCTGAAGCATACCAGCTATTATTCCGTTCTGTATGATCCTGGTGAGTTCAGTGGAGTCCATAGTAACTGACCTTGAGCCTGGGGTCGTTCTAGGTGTACCTGTAGTTACAGGATCTCAGTGCCCAAAACGGCATGAGGAGCTCAAGCTCGAGTATCCACCATAAAATCGCCCTATCATACTGGTTCTTGATGCAGATTTCTTTGACTCAGCAACTAAGTTAGTGTAGCAACTTGCTGGCCTCCTCAAAAGCTCCAGTAGTAACAACTGCTAGTTGGGACATTGGTATTTCTAATGATTCTTCTTGAGGGGCTAGAGGTTCTTCAGTATGAGGATGATTTGGAACATATGAGCTTCCTAGAAGAAGGCCTAAACATGTATTAACCATGACTTTTGGTAGCCCTTCCCACAGACAGAGCCAATGATGCTATAAAATATCGTACATCCTGATTTTCGAGCTTGATGGCTGAGAATGAACACGAACAAGATCTTTCGATACGTAAAACAAAGGCGTTGAGATGTGTCTTCGCCGCCCCTCAAATGCCTAAGTCAGAGAGAGAATTTATAAAAAAATATATACTAAAAATTATGTAAAAGCGTACCCAGATAATAAATTTGGATGCTGTATTTATAAAGGTAAGTAGTACATTCCTGATATGATTAAGTTATTCAAATCCCTAGAAGTTCTATCATGCTTAGAAGTTGCAGCTTGATTGGTATTGTACCATCAATATGTTTGGATAAAAATAAAACTCCGATGGTAGAATCCTTTCAGGATGAGGTAACATATTTATAACTCAAACTCTTTAGAATTGGATAAAACTTATCATGCAGGAAAGTCCTAATAGATCGGGGGTTGCTAGGTATGAGGTAAGACATGACCTCGAGGAGATCCCAAACTAACGAGGAATGTTGCTTCTCGAGGAGATATCTCGACGATATCTATGTGGTATGGATGTTCCCTCATGTACCCGAGGGGAGAAGTGATCAAGGTACTTCACCCAAGGAGGTTATCACGAAAATCGGTGGGATGGGCTACATCACTCCTCAAATGTACATGCTCGGGTCATGCCTACTTTGGGATCATTTGTATGAATTATGAAACGATTTCACTATTTGATACGAGTTTGACAAAGTTATTCAATTTTTTATATTTTTGTTTGTTTGTTTGTGTGCATAGTACATAGTCTTGCTCAGGAGGAACACGAGTTTATGTTTGAGAGTACTTGATAAGTGTATTTTATGCACTTTCTATTCTTATTTAATTATAAGTAAATTGATTAATCATCTACTTAATTTGTGTAAATTATGTTAATTATAGAGAAATCCCAACTTGGATATAATAGTTTAGAAAATGCCTATCTGGATCTTAATTGGAGTTGGTTTAGAGCAATTGAAGATTAATCAGATTGCAAGTAAATTGAAAATATTAATGGAGCATTCGATAAAATTCATAAGTTTTGGGAGTTAATGATTTTGGGATGAAAATGACTTGATTGCAAGTATTAGAAGACCAAGAACTAAAGTTGTATGAGAAAATGAATCCAATCGGTTTCAGACTCTTTGTGAAAAGAAGTTTGAACGAGGATTTTAACTAAATCTTGATCTATAAAACAATGCTTTAATCCAACAATTTAGAGGCGCTGGTAAAATTTCATTTATATGCATATATTCAAGTTGAGGCTCGGGGATCAATTATACAAGCTGAAAAAGCCTCTTGGAACAAAACAAATCATATCTATCACAAGAAAATAGAGCCCCAAAGGAGGAAAATATCAAGAAAATCATTAAAAAGCAAGGGCTTCAAAGATTTTACAAGAAGAAAGCAAATTCTTGGTGTAAAATATTCATCCTTTCCCCTTTTTCCTTAAAATCCAGTGTTGTGCTTTAGTTCTCTCTTATATTTTTCTTATTCCATGATGTATAATGTTCGTGTGAAACCCGCTAGCGTACGAGATCGTTGACAAGTAATAGAATTAATGAGTTAAGAGTTATCGTCCTACAGAGAATAAATTCAATTCAAATTTACAAACTTTTTATAGGATTCGAATTGTATAAAGAAAACTAGAGAGTTTGATTTCGTTTTATGTTAAATTAATTTAAGAAAACGGTAAAAAAATGTTTGTATCAAATTGTGGATGATTGTATTGGATTTCAAATCTGCCCATTGCTATTTAATTCAATTCTTGATTTGTAATATAGTTCCATTCACGAGTTCTTGACAATCGATAAAATTATGATACATAATTTTCTTTTCCAAGACAAATTAAATCTATCACCACGGCCCGATCTATTCCTAGCCCAAATTTGAATGATTAGAATGCATTAAAATTTAAATTATCTATATAAACTTATTGTGAGTCTCCCAACACTACAACAAGCAACTAATTATCTAATTGGTGGACAATCAATTAAATAATGCAATGGATATGCAAAATTAATCGAGAAACGCAAGAAATAAACTAAATTACTAGTTTTGAATTAAAACAAATAAACAATATGATTCATCTTCATCCAATACAAAAGCGGATCTAGCCTAACATACTAATATATAAATTACAAGAAGAATAATAGAAAAATATCACGCGGATCATGAAATATTCAAAGATGTTGATCTTCAAGCCCAATGTTAAATTCTTCAAAATCTTGATGTAATTGACATTCAATTCCTTGCTAGGGCTTGATCTCCTCTCTCAAAATATAGTAATTGACCCCTTTTTTTCCTGATGAATTTGATGATAATATTTTTTATAAAAAGGCAAGAGAGGGTTTTTCAATGTGTAGCCCTCGTTCACTATTTACAAGAGCCAGAAAATATGTTAAAATCATATCCAATTTGGTGAAAAAATATATGGGGTCGAATTTCTTGCTAGAATATCAAGGATAGAATTTTTTTATCGACAAGGATACATTCTACGAGTACTAGATTTTCTGACATATATTGCCTCAAAATAACTATGGAATCGAAATATCAGTTACATACTATAGTATCTTTCAGGTATAAAGTCCTGGATATTAGTAGAAGCCGATTCATTTTGGTTCAGCCTACGTCCTGTATAATCATTCGAGAAAATAGTGAAGCACACGCCATGTCAAATCTAAACAAGGGTACAAAATTTCATCACTAGCAAGAATAAAACATTAAAATCCTGCATTTTACATAAACATGAAACTAGAACATGGAGGATTAATATTATGCGCCGAAATAAATATTATTCAACTGGGCTCCATGTCAGCTACAAAAGGCCCCATTGAATGCCAACATGTCACCAAGCATTCATACCTTAGTCTCCGAAGTGCATCAAATCAAACACATACCCAACTGTCGAGGCTCTCCCTATCAAGGAGACGCAGACCCGTAGGTACTTAAAAAAAATCATTCATATGCCATGCCCAAACAATGACATTAAAGGACAAATTGGAAGTCTCGGACATAAACACCATTTAAATGACTAACTTTGACACCATTAACATAAACATTAGTGATATAAACAAAATATTCACTTAACGAATTACATGATAAATGTCACTGAATCACAAACCCCAACAAGTTTATTGAAACTTGGACTTAATCGTGACTTTCAACATAATGATGAGATAATCTCAACTCACAAAAATGACAAAAAGCCCCTAAAACTTGTGTATAATTATGGCCATTTGCACAACTAAAAAAAAGAGTTGAAAAGGAATTAAGTTGAGAAAGTCTAGAAGCTTAAAATAATTAAGATCCATTCTTCCCCTCTCTAAAAAGCCACATCGGATAAAGCAAACTAGTCAATGCTGTTGGAAATCTTGACATTCTCAAATTGAAGTGCATTTTTCGTAAAAAAAAATAACATTGAAAAATCCATCCCCTTTCTTCTATACAAAAATTTACCCAAAAGCAAACTCAAAACCCCCAAGAAAGGGGAGAGCAAAACCCTACCAAAATTCCTACTGGAAACTTTATATTGAGTTTAAAAATAATTTCTATTTTTAAATTCAACCAATGTAATATTTGCAATCTTGAGTAACTATTATCATAAGAAAATAATTTAGTGACCATCATCATAAAGATAATTATATTCACAAAACATTTGTTATTTTGCGGCACCACATTCTAGTTGCACCCCAAGATCCTCAATTTTTATCATTATAGCATTTATGTCCCTAATTATTTTTTTATTACATTTTTATTCTCAACATTTCATTAATTAACACATGTCGTTTTTAATAAGGATTTCGTACGAAAATTTGGTCGAAGACTTAAATAACTAATTCTGCACATTATATTTTAAAGCTAGTAAATACAAAAATATAATAAACTATCTTTCTCTCATTTAAAAGCACAAAAACAGAAGACAGAAACTATCATCAAGAGCGAGATGCATTAATTTGTGAAAGTTAGAACATGAAAATTTGACGAAAAACGTTAGGGACATAATTTATACAATAACCAATGATTGATGACCTTAAATCAGAGTTCTAAAAAGTGTAATACATGATGATGAATGGATGTCAAGCTTCGGTCAATGCATGCTTAGGCAAGACTTATGCGGAAAAAGGCATAAAAATGCATTTTTAAAATTATTTTAAATTTTTAATAGATTTAAAAATCATTTACCATATGTAGTTTTCAAAAGCTTAACAAAATAATTATATTTTTGAACAATAGACAAAATATATTATAATAGTGCTAATTAAAATATTTGGAGAGTTTTTAGTTTTTGTTAATTAGTAAAAGATAGAAAAATGATTAATTAATTTAATAAAATGTAAATAACTATTTATACAATAGTAGAATACATTACAGTAAAATCAAATGTATAATGCATTTCGGCCAAACCAAATGTATAATACATTACAACCAAACCAAATGATATAATGCCCTCTATAAATTAGTACACCAATAAGTGGATAGCAACTTTTTGGTGCTTTCAATCTATTGGCCCAAAAGTTGAAAAATTAATAATTGTTGAAATTACACTAAGACAGGGTTTTAAAAATCGTAGGTCAAAAACTAGATATAAGATTTAGGGTTATTGGCGCAAAACATCCCTACCTTTGCCTGTTTCTGTGGAAAACATCCCTACCTTTCATTTTTTGGTGCGGAACGTCCCTACCTTTCACTTTTTTTGCGCAAAACGTCCTTTTCTCCAATTTTTGACAGAAAATGACCAATATACCCTCCAATTTAAATAAAACAAAAAGGAAAAGGAAAGAAAAATAAGGAATAAATTACAATCTTACTCCTAGACTTTTTTAAAAATGCAAACGAGTCCAAAAAACTAATTTCACCCAACAGGCCAACACAAACCCATGTTCTCAACCTCCATTCTCTTCTCCAGAATGGCAGAACCCATCGCCTCCCTCCAATCTCCTCTACACCGCCGGCCATCATCGTCGGCGACTTCGCCCGCCACAACTAAAGGCCGAGAGTTCAATTAAAGGTGTGTGTGGGAAGGCAAACATCATTGTTCTTTCTCTAATCATAAAAAATTAATCACGCACCGACGCACCGTCTCTACACAACCCTACTGCAATTCTTGGTAATGGTATACAATAATGGAGTTCAATTATCTAGCAATTGGTGAACAATCTTCTCCTTACAGTTACTTCTGAGAACAAGCTTTCCAAGGTTTTATTCAATTTCATATATGTATATAATATTCGCGTAAAAATGAACAGTTTAGTTCTCGAAATTGGAATTAATATTTTGATTTTCACGTTTTATATTTCATACTATTTTCTTCTTTAAACTATTTGCAATTATGGTTGTTCTAGCAGGATATTTGGGACCGCCTGGCAACAATTTTCGGAAGCGAAGAGAATTGCATTTGGGAAATCTGCTTATTTTGGTTACAATTAGTGGTGGACGCCGGTAGAGATAGCGACGAGAGGTTTAAAAGGGCGGATGAGGGAGTGGATGGAGCGTCTGAGATTGAGACCCAGAAGCATTTAGTGGGTGGGTTTTTACAGGGGTTCAGTGGGAGCAGAATCCAATGAGACTGCACGGGAAAATGCAGATTAGATCGATCGATCGATCGAGGGGATTAAGGATTTCTAAAATTAAGGATCGAGGGGTACAGCAACAGCAAATGGTTTGCGTGGTCGGAATTTGCTTGCGGGAAACATGTTGTAAAGCTTTGAGATTTGGGATTTTGATCATAACTCTAAAGCGTAGTTTCTTTGTGGGATTTTGATCATGAAGAGAAAGGGCAATTTTTTTGGCCGAAGTTGGAATATTCTGGCACTTGCGATGGCGTCTCCGGTGGTGGTTTTGACTGTGGAAGGTAATGAAGAGGGGGACAACGGATGTTTTTTTTTTGAACGGATGTTGATGGGTTATTTTTAATATTTTCATAAGTTTTGGACTCGTTTGCATCTTTTAAAAAGTCTAGGAGTAAGATTGTAATTTATTCTTTATTTTTCTTTTCTTTTTCTTTTTATTTTATTTAAATTAGAGGGTATATCGGTCATTTTCTGTCAAAAATTGGAGAAAAGGACGTTTTGCGCAAAAAAAGTGAAAGGTAGGGACGTTCCGCACCAAAAAATGAAAGGTAGGGATGTTTTCCACAGAAACAGGCAAAGGTAAGGACGTTTTGCGCCAATAACCCTAAGATTTATTTATTTATAAATCAGGTGATAGTTGATCTATTAATATTAATAATAGTATTATAAAATCTATTCACCCCACGCCCACCCCACCCCACCCCCACACACTCTCTCTCTTGTCACTCTCTCCACCTAACCCATACCTCACTAATCTAGCGGTGCTCATCTCTCTATCCTCTCTCTCACAGGATGGTGCTGGAGACTACTGGTGCTAATGTTGCTCTGGGGACCCGAAATGGGCCACGTTGGTGTTCCTACTCGGCCGCTTGTTTAGGCCTAGCCGAGGCTTTGTAGACTTGTGATGAGTGTTGGTAGTCTGACTCCTCGAATGATGCAACCTCAAATTTCACGGCCCCCAATTTTTTACCCTTAGCAACCACCGTAGGTTCAGAAACCAGTAATGAGGGCTTCAGTAGTGCCTTATCCTAGAGGTTTCCCGCCTAGACTTGGGATTCTTGGTATGTCGCCACCACCTCAGTTTAGGCTGAGAGGTCCTCCGTAATTTACACTACCGTAGTTTGGATAGAGCCGCGTCGCTAAGCAGTGGTGATATTGCTTTAGTGGTTTACTTGATTGTTTTATTATTTTGGTTCGTTAATGATTTTGCTTGGTTGTTTGGGTTGTTGCTTAGTTGTTTGGGTTGTTGGTGTTTGCAATTTACAAATGGTGATTTTTTGTGGTAATGGTGGTGGGGTTGTGTAAGATTAACTAACTAAGAGGGATGTGAATTGGTTATTAAAACTTTTTTGTTAATAACACAAGTTTTAATATAATTAGTGAGCAAATAAACGAAGACAACTAAACACAAGTAAGCAAATAAGTGAATCAATGTAATTTGCACAAAGTAACAACATTAATTAAAAGCGATAGAGAGTGCAAACGATATAATTATGGAGGTTCGATCCAATAATGATCTACGTCCACCGTTACCAAGCTCTCTAGCATGAGCAAGGCCTTTATCACTATGTTGATTGACTTATGGTGCAATCCAACCCTTTACAACTCTTCCGGTGACTACAACCAAGGAGCATCGATCCTTTTACAATGTTGAGTTTTTCGGGACCTCAACACAACCCACAATTTAAATTGAGTTTACAAGTGAGATCTTCTCTTCTTAGTAAATGATGAATATAAGGTTAAGTATAAAAAGAGAAGTAGGCAAACACTTTGATAAATAGTAATGAATGAAACTCAAGTGTTTGGTGTGTAAATCTTTGATAAAATGATTTTCAAGAGTTAATTTTGATCAAAGATTTTTTCAGGAGAAAAATGATTTGATAATAAATGATATAAGAGATCAATGTAAGCTCAAGGAGTATCAAATTGAATGCTCAAAAGTTATTTTACATTTCGGTAGGTGAGTTGGTATTTATAGTAGTTGAAAAACGCCAAACTTTCTGTCCAACTGGACAACCAATCGGACGTTTGGTTCAGAATCGGACTACCCAACTAGCCGTTTGAACAACTGTCAGAATGGTCAAAAAATTGACCATTACTGGCGAACCGGACGTCCGATTTGCCATCCGGACGTCCAGATGACAAAAATTGCTTAGGCTCATTTTTTCTTTTTGTTTTGTTTGCAATCAATGATGTTTTTACCTGATTTTTCAAAGTAAGTTTGTTTTGATATTTTCAAGAAATAGGTTGGAAAAACTTAGGTTTGTTTTGATATTTTCAAGAAATAGGTTGGAAAAACTTCCCTTTGAAAAATAATTTTATGCAAACGTTTTTCGTCTCGTAAATTTTGTCGTGTATGAGAAAACCGTTACTTGAGCTTGCAAAGTGTCATTGCCAAAAATTAAAGTGTTTTACCTTTACACCTGAGCCAAGAGAAATCTAGTTACAAAGTCTTCAATCAATTTTGGCGCGAGTGCTCGATTTGTTGCTTGATTTGAAATGACGTAAAACTAATCTTCATGAGTGCTCGATCAATCTTCATTTGAGCTTCCTTGATTGACAACTTCTCATTCAATGATTTTGACTCAATTTCCAACATGTAATCAATTTAAAGATTAAGTTAGAGATAAGCATAATTTTTTTTTTATATAATAAAAACCAGTGTTCTAAAATGCGTAATGCGTTGCGAAGCGTCGAGGCCGAGAATCAAGAATCACAAGTTTAGCCGTGTAAATGCGAAGAATAAGCGTCATAATGCGTTTCGTATTTTTAAGGCATTAAATATATTTTTATATAAAAAAATAGATTTTTTAATATATAAAAAAACAGATTAAAAAAAAAAAAAAAGGGATTAGACGGACTAATGCGCGCCTAGTCGCACCTAGGCGCGTTTTTTAGTTCGAAAACACATTTTTATCATTGTTCGAATTCGACGCGTTTTGGTCGCGCGTCGCACTTAGGCGCGCATTTTCCCCTTTTTTAGAACAATGATAAAAACATACGGTTTGACCATAGGTGAACAGTGTCTATGTTACTGGCGATGGGGCTGTGATGGTGATGGTGGAATTATTGGGCTGTGTTGGTAGTGGTGTCTCAAGTGGCCGTGGTGGTGGTTGCAATAGTGTTGGTGGTATTGGTATGTGACCAACTGTTTGGCATAAATAACCAATTATTTGGTTAATCCGTGACCAACTATTTGGTTATGTGTAACCTAGAGATGGCAAAGGGGCCGAGCGGCTCGTCGGCTCGACTCGTACTATTCATGCCCACGAGCCGCTCGGGCTCGTCAAAAAATGAGCCCGAGCACGAGCCGAGCGGGCTGGCTCACTGGCGAGAAGCGAGCCGGCTCGGCTCACACTATTCATGAGCTACTCGGCGAGCTGCTCGCCGAGCAGCTCGTGGGCGAGCCCACGAGCCACTCGGCTCGTGGGCTCGTGTTATATATAAAAAAAATAATAAAAACTAAAATAAGTGACCGTTTGGTCCTATTTTTTTTAAATTTTTTTTTATATTATTTTTCTTCTCCTATAAATATATACCTACTACAACAATTTTTTCTTATCAAACTTTTACAATTTCATTCTCTAATCTCTACTCTACTTTCTACTCTCTACTACAATTTACAAATCATTATCAGCCATTTCATTCATTTATTCTATAATCCTCTTCTACATTTTTTTACATTATTATCTTGATTTTACAATTCAATTTCTATTATCACAAATGGATCCACGAGCATTTGTTGAAAATTTGTTCGGTATGGAAGACGAAACACATGCCCAAAATCAATTTGGGAATGAATTCGCCGATCTAAATGAATTACCAATTCCAGAAAACATTAAAGATTTCGACGTTCGTGAAGGTAGTCATCCAAATCCAATTGATTTGGATGACATTGATGTTGATTCTAGTGTTCCGATTGATTTGGAATAAGATGAACCTACATTAAATATTCCCGATGCAAGAGGGAAGAGAAAGGGGAAGAAGCAGGCAAAATGTTGAGACCATTTCAAATTGGTTCAAACTGGTCGTGTGGTTGATGGAATTTCAGAAACCAAAGCAGTATGTAAATATTGCCAACAACGACTGACATGGCAAAGAGGCATTTGAACCACTCACCTCAACCGTCACTACAAAACATGTGCGGCCAAACATAGGCTTCTTCCAGCTGGTCAAACGCAACTACAGTTTGGCACTCCAAGCGCCGGTGCTACAACTACGCCACTTTCTACGTGAATGTATTCGGAGGAGGAAGCTCGAACGGGAATGGTGAAGTTCGTTGCCGCGGCGGAGTTGTCACTAGCAATAGCTGACAACCAACATTTCGTCAATTACGTCAAACAATATCTTCAACCGAGGTACGTTGGGGTAAGTCGAAATACTCTTCGGTCTGATACAATTGAATATTTTATGAATTCAAAGAAATTATTAATTTCAGATTTAGAAAAATATGGGGGTGTGATATCATTAACTTCAAATATGTGGGAAGGGATTAATAAGAGGGGTTATATAGCTGCAACTGCACACTATATAGACCCACTTTGAGTCATGCATAAAAAATTATTGTTTTTAAAATTGTTGAGTACCCACACAACGCTCAAACAATATTTAACGCTATTATGTTCATAATTAAAGAATATAAATGTGAGAGTAAAATTCGTTCTTTTACGTTCGACAACGCTACTGTAAATAAGGTTGTTATCGATAAATTGCATAGAGTACTTCAACCTGATTTTGGTGGTTATTTATTTCATATTCGATGTGTGTGCCACATTTTTAATTTAATAGTACAAGACGGGTTAAAACATGTGAAGGATGAAATTAACCGAATTAGGAATGCACTTATATATATCACGATTACACCTAGTAGGAAACAAGCATTTGAGGAATTTTGTGAGGAAGGTGGGAATACACATACTAAAACATTTATTACTGACGTAGGCCATAGATGGAACTCAACTTACTTATTATTAAAATCATGTGAAGGTTATGAAGCGTTTATTACCGAATTTTATAACAATAGGCATGTTAGAGACGAAGACGATACCATCTTGAATGAATCCGATTGGAATGTAGTTTTTAAAATTAAAAATTTCTTGACAAGTTTTTATGAGTCTACAAATATATTGTCTGGTGTTTATTATCCCACTAGTTGTATGGTTCTTGAATGTCTTTATATAACTGCTAGGGCTTTTAAGAGATTTCAAAAATGATCCCGATTTTGAAGCGGTTATATATTCGATGGAAGTAAAATTTAGAAAATATTGGGAAGAATTACCTATGTTATTTCCTTTAGCATGCGTCATGGACCCCCTATATAATTTATCGGGTACTAAATTTGTAATTGATCAAATTTCAAATACTTTAACTTTTAATATGCCTATTACTTATAAGAATTTGGAACAAACGTTAACTGAAATGTATGAATTATATGCTTCACGAATGGGTACACATATTACTCGTGTACCTCCAACCGTTCATCCCACTAATATAACGGATGACGATGCTGAAGTTTTAAATTTGTTCGAAAACATGAACTCATATAGATATGATTCAACTGCATATGCATGTGGTTCCTCTAGTAATAGCAGTAGTTTGACTTCCACTGCATGTACTCAAACTTCGAGTACTAATCCGTCTAATCCAAATGCGTTGCCATCAGAATTAATTGATTACTTTAGTCATACTTTGCCTAGTAACAAATCAGTTAGGAAAAGTTCAGAAGAGGTCATTGAATTTTGGCGAAATAACAAACGCCGATGGCCAATAGTTTCTGCAATGGCAAAAGATCTATTAACACCTCCGGTTAGCACTGTACCTTCGGAGTCTGCTTTTAGTACATGGAAGAGGGTTCTCTCCGAGATCAGGAATCGACTAAAAGAAGATATTTTGGAAACGTTAATGTGCGTGAAGGATTGGGAAGACGCTAATTATCGAATTCAACATAAATATGCCGAAATTGCATGTAATCAAGTAAGTGATATTTAATTTCACCGCATTTATCACAAAATTTTATTTTCATTATTTCATACCTTTATAATTTTTTTTAAAAAAATTGTACACGTAACAAGTTGTTCGTATATAATTTTTAACTCCGCCTACTCGAAATTGAAGTAGCCGGTCCGAAGCTCGGATAAAGGAGGAGGGTTTATTTTTTTAAAAAATTGTTTATAAAATGTGTATATTTTATGTTTAATAAAATATAAAAAGGTAAATAAAAAACAAAACTCAACAAATAAAATTTTGTTCTTATTATTTTTAAAAAAATGTAGGAGGGAATTATAGAATGTTAGAAAAAAAAAAAAACGAGCCCAAGAGTCGAGCGGCTCGTGGGCTCGTCTAGGACGAGCCACGAGCAGGCTCGACGAGCTGCTCGCCAAGCGGCTCGCCTTGGGCGAGCTCGAGCACGAGCCGAGCTCGCCCAAAATCCAACGAGCCGAGCTTAAGCTCCAACGAGCCACGAGCTCGGCTCGTGCTCGCATGAGTCGAGCTCGTGTGGGTATGGGCCGAGCCGGCTCGGCTCGGCCCGGCCCATTGATATCCCTAGTGTAACCTTAAAGTTCGAGAATTTGTGATTGAAAAATAATGTGGCCAACTTATTTGAAAATGTGCAATCGATAAAACGACTTATAAATTTTTGATTTGTGACCGATAAAATAAGTCGTGACCTATCAAATTTTTTTACTGTGGCCAATTAATTTGATAATGTATGACATTGTGACCTATAAGTACGAACATGTGACAATTAATTGTATAGTTGTGATTTTAATATATTTAATTAATGAATTAATACTTGATTTTTGGATTTTGAAACTTAAAACTTGAAAATTGAATTGCCCCATACTTAATGGCTGACTTATGAATTTTTCCCTTTATAATTATTAATTATTTTTTGGGCATTTCAATTCAATTGACCTAAAAGTTGAAAATTTTATGTAGTTCAAAAAAATTAATAATAATAATAATAATAATAATAATAATAATAATAATAATAATAATAATAATAATGCGTGCTAGGCACTCCTATGCAAGCAAATGATAATGCGTGCTAGGTGCGTTTAAAATCTATAATATATTAAATATCGCATGAAGTGAGAATTATTTTTCGGACGACTTTAACCCTACTACAAATAATAATATATTAAATATAGTATGAAGTGAGAATCATTTTTTGGACGATTTTAGCCCTACTACAATTTAATTATTTCAATAGTACCTTACTTTTCGTTTTTCAATATATATTTAATTGAATATTAATTATTAAACATGCACGCAGATAAATAATTGAATTGTACAAGAACAATCAAATTGATTCATGAACATAGAATTTAATTAATTTGAATCAATGAATATAAAAAAAGAATAATATATATACATTTAAATAAATTGGGTGTAAGTGAATCAATATGAAATTTAATTAATTTGAATTAATAAATATAGAAAAATAATAATTTATACACATTAACAACGGGGTTGTACATGAACTAACATAGAATTTAATTAATTTATCGCATGAAGTGAGAATTATTTTTTGGACGATTTTAGCAATACTACAATTTAATTATTTAAATAGTACCTTACTTTTCATTTTTCAATATATATAATTGGATATTAATTATTAAACATGCACGCAAATAAAAAATTGAATTGTACGAGAACAATCAAATTGATTCATAAACATGAAATTTAATTAATCTGAATCAATAAATATAGAAAAAGAATAATGTATATACATTTAAATAAAGGGAGGTCTAAGTGAACGAACATGAAATTTAATTAATTTGAATTAATAGATATAGAAAAATAATAATTTATATACATTTAAACAACGGGGATGTACATGAACCAACATGGAATTTAATTAATTTATCGCATGAAGTGAGAATAATTTTCTGGCGATTTTAGCCCTACTACAATTTAATTATTTTAATAGTACCTTACTTTTCGTTTTTTCAATATAAATTTAATTGAATATTAATTATTAAACATGCACGCAAATAAATAATTGAATTGTACGAGAACAATCAAATTGATTCATGAATATGAAATTTAATTAATTTGAATCAATGAGTATAAAAAAAACAATAATGTATATATATTTAAACAAAGGGGATGTAAGTGAACCAACATAAAATATAATTAACTTGAATTAATAGATATATAAAAATAATAATTTATATATATTTAAACAAATGGGGTGTACATGAACCAACATGAAATTTAATTAATTTGAATCAATGAATATAGAAAAAGAATAATTTATATATATCTAGACAAATAGCGTTATATCATAAATTAAATGAATAATATTGAAATTAAATAAGTGTACATGAACTTGAATAATTTATCTACTCATTTAATAACTAAATAGTTCCCAAATTATATGATCTTTAATAATTTATATACTCTAGAATAATTTATGATAAAATGAATAATCGTGAAAATAAATACATGTTCATGAACTTGAATAATTAATTTGCTCATAGAATAATTGAATAGCTCTCAAAACACGTGTTCATGAAATTGAGGACTTAGTGTTATATTTTATATATTCAATAAATATTAATTAATATACATGCACATACATAAATAATTGAATTGCAGTTTTATAGAGTAATTGAATAGCCCCCAAAATATATAAAGTGTACATGTATGAACTTGAAGAATTAATTGATTAATTATAGTAGGATATATATATACTAGGTGCAAGCAACGTGCAATACACGTTTGCATAGTTTATATTTAATAGTTTTGTTTAAAAATTAATTTGTTATTAATAAAGATATATTTTTTTTGGTTAATTAAATAATTAATAATGTAATGTTTATGTTTATATAATTGATAAATAATTAGATGTGTGATTTTGATATTGCGATGTAAGTTGGTGAGATCGAAGAAAATAAGTAAAAGTTGACAAATATAGAGAAAGAGCTAAATTGTAAGGGATCTAAAGTTCGGGGACTAAAATGTAAATACTTAAAAGTTGTGATGGACCTCACGATGAAAATTTGAGAGTGATTGGAGTCAATTGGATAAAGGAAGACGTCGATGGAATCAAATTTAGTCAAAAGATGATCACAAATCAATTTCCAACCGAAAAGCTATGCTCCAATGTTTTAGTCTCATATTGAGATCTATTTGTGGCATAGAAAGTGATCGAATTGGAGAATGATGTTTGAATCAAAGTTGTAGCCAGATGAGTTAGCTTTCCAACGCATTTTGAATCGCCTCAATCGGATATCGGAATACAAAGTTATGATAAAAAAATTGAAAAAATGTGCAACTGCCTGTTTAAAACAAGAAATTCCGTTATATAGTCCGTTAAAACAACAAATTCTGTTAGTTTTTCCGTTAAAAACAAGAAATTCCGTTACATAACCACTTTTAATATATAGAAGAAAACAACAAATTCTGTTAGTTTTTCCGTTAAAAACAAGAAATTCCGTTACATAACCACTTTTAATATATAGAAGATATATATATACAGAAATGATCTAATGAGCACCGGTGCTCAGCTTATCCTAAGCACCAATGAGTTGGCACATTAATTCATTGGTGGATAAAGATTTTGTGAGTTCCGATCCACCAATGAATTAATGTGCCAACTCATTGGTGTTTAGGATAAGATGAGCAATGCTCATTAGATCATTTTATATATATATATATATATATATATATATATATATATATATATATATATATATATATATATATATAATGTTAATTATTATAATACATGTAAATAAAATAATTGAATTGTATAAAAAATTCATTTCACATCAACAATTTTTTAATTATTTTTTATATTCACTGAGATTTTCAAATATAATTTTTACAGCGTTTATAAAACATTTCAAAGTAACGTGCAATACACGTTTAACTGTAACTAGTACAATAAAATTTGACGTAACAAATAAAAATATGGTGATAATATAATTATTCTTGTTTTAATTATTCAAAACAGAGTCTATTAGCAATTAACCCCACTAATTTGCTATAAAATTGAAATTAATATACATTTATATTTATAGCAAGGCAAATTTTATTTGATTGGATTGGAAGATTACAAATTTTTGAGTTGACGAAAGAAATGGAGCGGTCAACTCGGAGACAAACCAATAGGCGCAGACGTTAGTTCAGACCAGACACGACCCGAATCCACACCTGTTTTGATCCGTCATAAACGCCGTCGTTTCCGTATCTTAAATTACCGAACGACATCGTTCAATAGAATCAAAAGATTCCCATTTTCTGCATAAACAGATAGAGGCGCATATGTTCATCTGCAACTCGGCGGTTAAATACACGCTCTCTTTCTCTCTTTACAACGAAGGAGAAGAAGAAGGGGAGAGAGGGAGACCGCCGTTGAATTCCCCCCCCCCCCGGGCCGCCTCTCTCTGGTAAGCTCCGATTCTCTCATTTTCATAATTTTATCTGATTTCTCGATCTCACTTTTTTTTTTACCCTGGCATTTCGACATACGGTTTTTTGCGAAAAGAATTAATTTCGAGCTCTTGATCTTTAGCATATGTCTTATATTTTGTGGTAATTTCTGATCTTTATTGTTTAAGCTTGCCATTTTACTGTATAGGCTATGTACATTTTGTCGCCTTGTAGTAGATCGTGGACAAATCTGCACTTTAGGAACATCTAAACGTCAGAGTGGAAGTAGCAAAATTTCAAGTGTTGTACAATGACGTTGGTTGGTTCTATGAGCTTCTGTGTATTCGGACGGTTTTGAATTTTTATTGTTAAAATTGCATATGGTTAGAATTTAATAGTGGATGTGTACGAGATACTTTAACAATTAAATGCATATTTTAGGATTCTGATTGTAGTGTAGGTTCCTGACTTAGTTGTACGATCTCAAAGATTTTTCATGGTTTTGAACTTGGGGGCTGGGACTAGAGATTGAAAATTGACCGAGTGTTGTGAAGAGCATGGTACCGTTCATTGTCAAGTTGTGTTTTATTGTTGATAGACTTCATCTTTCCTGTGAATTTGAGCTGAGTCTGAATGTGGTCCTGCTTGATGAGCAATATGAGTATACCAGCTTAGTTTCAATTATATTCAACAAACGTTAGGAACTGTGAGATTTGTGGTCATTTCTCTTCTTTGGAATCAGTCCTGGAGATTTATCTGAGTGGTATAGTCGATAGGGGGTTTTTCAGGATCAAGAAAGGTTTGCATCTATGCCTTTGATTAATATACATCGTTTGGAGTAATACTCAAAAGGATAAATTGGACAACTTGAAAAGTGAACTTCATGTCATACACCCTATTATAGAGCATGGCAAGAAAAAGAACCTAAAAGGAGACCCTCATGGGCCACGGTATTGCGGAAATATGCGTTTTCTTTTGGTTTTGTGACATAAATCTTAAATATTTACTAATTCCTATTCCAAAGCCGCCAAATGCCACCTGTATTGAACAAAATTTTTGGTGATAGGACATAATTTATGGGAAGCAGTTTTATGTTGACTGGAAAGAAGCTCAATACCACGAGCCACACATTTGAATACATTCATATGACCTTCATTTTCATGTGTCCTTAGGTGTCCCACTTGAACAAGTGAGACAGCATAACATGGGGCTGGACCAATAAAAAAAATAGGGATTGTTATACATATAGTGACTTTGTTGACCAATGTAATCTTGCAAACAGGTATAATCTTTTGCATGTCAAATGCACACATTATATTGCAAAATGTGAACTATCAGCTCTGTAATGAGGTTCCATTCAATTGTCTTGCATTGTAAGTAGATAACAGGAAGTTAGAGTGGAAGGGACTAGCATACTATGAGAAGCATAATATTCTAATGAGAGGAAAAAATAATATTTTTGAAAGTAAATTAGGTGAATAGTTTAGACCTTAATGTTGAATTAAACCAATAAAAGCAATGAATCGCTTATTAATTGTTTCTAGATGGTTAATTTAATTAATTCCTATGGTCAAACAATCACAAACATTCATATCAAAATGACAAATAAATAAATAATTCCAAATATGATCACGGAGGAAAATTCCTAACTGGATAAAAAACTTCGGGACAAACTTGCTAGTAAAATCTACTAGAAAATTAACTTACAATTAGTAAACATTGCTAAACTTTAGCCCAATCTGGTCACCTAACTTGTAAATCACAAAGGAACTCATTTGGTTGTGCACGTGTGCACTTATCAGAACTTTGAACTACTTTTCTCTCCGTGTGGATCAACAAGAACGAACCTCGTTCTCGAGCACTGGAACTCCAAGTGTCTTTTCCCAAAACTCCAGAATTTTGAAAGTTAATTGGCGAAGGTAGGGTTTTGTTTTGGTGTTTGATCAAATGATCTTTTTACGTTTTGATTTGTAGGCTGATGCAAGATATAATTGAACGTGTTTGGTTGTCAAAGAACAAAGTCTTGACTTATTTATGGGATCAAATATATGAACAAAGATTTTGGGGTTGAATCAATAGAATCAATGAAATGTGTTTATGATCTTCAACAATGAGATTTCTAAGGTAATATGATGATTCAACACACCTTGGGATGTTCATGGGGCTGAATACCTACAATAGGTAGTGTTTGAGATGAAAATGATCTCAAAATCAGCTTGGAAATCGAATTTTACTGTTTCTCGAATAATCACGCTACTTGAGCGCTAGTTGAGCAGCGATCATTATTTTTGTCACAACTTTCTTTCCTGATGTCCGATTGAGACGATTCAATGTGCGTTGGAAAGTTAATTAAAATGGCCACAATTCTTCTAGAAATAGTATTTTTCAAATTCGAATGTTTTCTATGTGAAAAATGTGTCACAACTTGTAACTGAGAATTTTGAGCAACACTTTGACACTCTTTTGACTTCTAATTGCATTCCATTGATTATATTTGATTTTCTTGGACATCTTTGACTCCCCAAGGACTATATTACCAACCTTTAACTATTTTGACTTTAATTACAATTCCATTACTTTTAATTTTTTCTAAGGAATAGCCAAATACAAATAGAGACTTAACAATTTTCTTTGTTATAGAATAGCAAAACACAGAGAAAAGAAACTAACCTCTGGTAATAGTCTAGGCCTGCTGAAGGATCGTAGGTCGTCAAGGTCTCAGAGTTAAACTACATTAATCTTCTAAGATCAGAACTAGGGTCTTTATGAGTTCTCATGCTCTTAGGCAATCGGGATGGTGCTGATGTGCTGTCTTGTTTTACCTGTACCATCCATCATCTACTTCCGTCAATGTTAAATGGCTTTCTTTTTGCTGCTGCTTTGATTCCTTTCTAATGATTAAATAATCTTTTCTTGTCTAATTTCTGAATAGGATATGAAAATGGGGTATTTTGCATGACTAGATAATATACATGTGATATGGTCTCCTTGCAGGATAGATTTTTGTTTTTTGTTTTTCAAGTACATGTTTGATAAAACTGTGTTCTTTGGTTTTATCCAACTGATACTGTACTGGTATATGCATAGTTTTATTCAAAGAACTACGTTAATATATCTATTCTATTTGATTTATGACATGTTTTCACCTGTGCAGGAACAGAGCCATACAGAATGGATTTCTAGCTTCTCTTTTATTACTAATGATGGTATGATGTTGATTCTTTTAGTACTAATCTTAAATTCAATCTATCTAAATTGCCTACTTATATACTTTTGATATTTCCTTTTGCCTTAAGAGGCTAATATATTTTTTGTCACAATCCAATCGTTACATCAGAATGCCTTTTGTGGTGGGGGTAGAAGGGGTTGTGACATCAACAGATTATATTAAAATCAATTAGTGTTGGTGGTGTCCATTCTTGTTTGAAAATACGAAAGGTGAACCAACTGGGGAGAGATTTATATGAACATGCTTTATTCTGCATTGTTTGTTTAACCTGAGGTTTGTTTTCCGTCACGTACTATCTAGACTAGACAACAGTTTGCTGGATCTAATGATGTGCTTTAATTAATGGAAGGACCACAATCACTTGACAATAAAGACCTTTATGGCCATCACGGCTGAGAGGGATGCTGCCATCCGAGAAAGGAACATGGCATTGGAGGAGAGAAAGAGGGCCTTTGCAGAGCGAGACATGGCAATGCTGCAGCGGGATGCAGCAATTGCCGAGCGTAATGCTGCCATACAAGATCGAGATGAGGCAATTGCTGCCCTGCAATTCCGGGAAAGCTCAATGAATGATAATACTGTCCCCAATTCGCTTGGAAACGAAATTACAAGTGGATCAAAACACATTCACTACCAGCAGCAGATGCACATGGATGAAGCGGCATATATTTCTAGAGGAAGTACAAGAAGTAATGATTTTAATGTTACAGAACCTGCTTCTGAAACTGCCAAGCGTAGGAAAGTCAGGCAACCAAAAGATGGCAAACTAGGAAAATCAGAAAAGCCTCCAAGGGTGGGTAAAAGAGAGGCTGAAAGTTTGAGTAAGCAAGTGAACTCTGATGCATCTAACAGTTGGAGTAATGGGCATGATTTTGATTGTGATGAGGACGATCTTGACAAACAGGTTTCGTGGAAGGACAACTTGGGTTTGAACCAAATTAACTTTGACGAGTCTGCCATGCCAGTGCCAGTTTGCACTTGCACTGGTTCACCCCAGCCATGCTATAGGTGGGGGAATGGTGGATGGCAATCTGCCTGCTGCACGACAACAATTTCAATGTATCCATTACCGCAGGTGGCAAATAAACGCTACACCAGAGTTGGTGGTAGAAAGATGAGTGGAAGTGCTTTCGGCAAGTTGCTTAATCGACTTGCTGCAGATGGCTATGATTTTTCCACTCCACTAGATCTTAAAGATCACTGGGCTAAGCATGGGACGAATCGTTACAGCACCCTAAAATAAGCTGCTGCTTATAAGAATCTTGGACCGGAGGGTGATAATGTTTAGTTATCTGAGTTTGGAGGGGAAGTATACTGCATAATTGAACAAATTCTGGAGTCATATTATTCTCTATCGTAGTTTCACTTGAGATGGGTACCCATTCTCATTTTTTTCTTCATAAGCTGCATTTGATGTACACTGCTCTCATTAGATTCTAATTTGTGTATACATGGTGTTGAGGAATGTTATAAAACTATAAATTTGGATCTGCTGGAACACTTTCGCAATCACTAATTACAGGAATTGCCTATATGAAATGGCCTCAGAGGGCAGTGAAGAAATAAAATATTCTTGCCAGCGAATTAACTAGGGTATTTTCCGCAACTCGGCACCATTTGATCACTAAGGTCGACTTTTGTACCTCCTTGACAGGTTATCAGTACACTGGAGAAGAAAAATTGGATTTGGGTCTCGAAATTGGCTGCCGACCATGCCAATTTGATGCAAAAAGGAGAGAACTGCTGCTTGAGCGACTTCATTTCCAATGTAAGGTTTTGTCAATTTTCGGATAGTTGTTTGGGTGTAAAGAATAATAACACTTGTACAACTTAATGGACCCTAATCACCTACTTTTTACTCCTATAAACAGACTTACTCAACCTGAAAATGCCATTGAATGTAAAAAGAGACCACAATTAGGCTTAATTGTCATCAAGTATTTTATGCTCAGGACCTCGCATTAACAACGAAGGATTTCTAAACTAAATGGAAATGGTCATATACCATGAAATTACAGAGATTTTACGTGTGAACCAGCGTTTATTCGTATATCTCTAAAGAGAGTTTCATAACCATCCAACCGTCATTCCATCTCCATTGTCTATAGAGCCTACCTTGAATAACCTTCATTTTGCTCGATGATTGCAGATTTAACGATAAAAAGCTACTTTTTGAAAAAATAAAAATAGACCAGGTAAATTTTGATTTTCTGCTCGTGAATCCTCTTGAAAGTGAGGAGTGACTTTGACAATGTGGATGCAAGTAATGCATGGCTATTGTCAACTCGTGCCATAAGATTTTGACATATGTCCCCTAATAAACACGACTTTCAATTTTAGTTAAGGGTGAGTTAACCCAAAAACACAAATTGTTTTTCTTAGATAAACTCATAATCCAGTCGACAATTGCAAGAATTCTATGAAACCATATCATATAAATTCGTTGGTATCTTCTTTTTATAAAACAATTGAGTTTGATTTTTGAACAATTCACGCTACTTCAACTTCAATTCAACTTCAATTGTAACACAAGATTCCCCTCCAAAGGATTGGAAGGACTTCGGTGTCTCCGCTAGCTATGGGTGAACACAGATCAATATGGAAGGTATTTAAACTATTTTCAAATCAAATAAATTTAAACAGTTTGAAAAAATTTCTAATCAAATCAAACCATTTCATTTCCAAACCAAACCATTTTTTCGCAGTTTGATTTGTTTTCAAATCATGATTTTAACGAGCTAAAACATCTTTAAAAAATGTAAAAAATAATTATATTGGTCTCTTCAGTGTAACACTTAAACTAAAACCTTCTAAACATAAATGTTGCAATACTAATATATTTATCTCAATACAAGCTTAAATCAATAAATTGGACTAAGTTTAATCGTGAAATTTAATGTTGCAATTTCATCCTTTATATAAGAAAAATATTATCATATGTAAATTATTATTTTTTCTAAAGACTAAATGGAAGCCGACTAAAAAGTAAATTTGATCATGCATATTGATCTAATAAAAAAAATCTTTTGGGTAATACAAGTAACTTTTTTCTTTAAAATTGGAAGAACGCTCTGGTTTGATTTCAAATGATTTTTAATTATCGAAACCTAAACTACGTGAATCTAAACTTACAATTTTTGAACTATGATTTCGGTTCGATTGGGGAATTGATGATTTTATTTGTTCACCCCAACCCCCAGTAAAAATTGAGGCCTCACAACCAAGCTCCCCAAATACGTTGAAAATTGGTCCTAGAGTTCACTAACGAGAATTTTTAGAGTAGTCTCGTTCAATCATATCATTCCTTTTATCATAGAACCGAGCTTGGTGTACGGGGTGGGGGTTGACCGAACTCCCACCTGCGCCTCACAATAGGAGGAGGGGGGGGGGGGGGGAGGATTTTTTGGGCAATTTTTATTACAAGCGGGACCCACCCATGTGAGTTATATGTATAATTCCTTTATCATATCATTCCTTTTAGAGCAGTCTCCTTCAATCATATCATTTGTGACCCACTATAAAAGCTCTGAGGAAATCAAAAATAGGAAAAAGCGTAGAGCGATCACCCTCAAAAGCATGATGAGCAAGAGAGAAGTTAATATTGACATATAGTTGATCTTATATTTTGATTATAACAAATAAAGTAGTTTTATATCTAACATTTGTATTTGAATCTTCATAGTTACATGTTGATTAAATTGGAGACAAAATAATTTTTATCAAAAGACTTGCAGTTGACGATCAAGAAAATTCAAGATGGATTCGAGCATTTAAAATCGGAGACAAAATGAGCACTCGTGCCAAATCAATTGAAGATATTTAGAACTAGACATTTGAGCTCATTTGTAAATGTAAAATACTTTAATCCTTAATAATGACTCATTAGAAGTAGGGGTGGGTAAAAACCGAACCAACCCGACTAACCCGACCAACCCAAACCAACCCGATCAGGTTGGGTCGGTTTTTTTCCATTTTTTTTCCTGGGTTGGGTTCTGGCAAAGCTTAGTGGGTCGGGTTGGGTCGGGTTGTGGGTTAATCCATCCAACCCGACCAAACCCGACCCAACCCAACCCGTCAATAAAAAAAAAAAAAAAAGGGCCATTTTTTTCAAACATATTTCAACTTTTCGGTTTCTATTGGCTATTCCGCCTTCAATTCCTTTCCCAAGGTAAATTACCAAGTTTGCATTTTTTTTTCCCGACTTATTACTAAGATTTAGCCCTCATTTTGCAGACTTCTTTGTACAAACTTATTTAATAGATCATTGAGCATGACCAAGAAACATATTTAACCTCTCATTTCTTCATCTTCACTACTTTATTTAGTGGCTACTCGTTTATTTCCATATATTCATTTATTTCTCTTAGATTCTCGTTTTAGTTCTGATTTTCTTGTTGAAAATTTGAATTGAGACATGAGCTAAAACATTGTAATTTAAAACTAGTTAATGGAAATCATTGATACAAACCGACCAACCCAACCCAACCCGACCGACATAAAATTGGGTTGGGTTGGGTTGGGTTTCAACATTTACATGGGTTGGGTTGGGTTGGATTTCGAACAAACCGACAATATTGGGTTGGTTTTGGGTTGGGGCAAAAACCGACCCAACCCAACCCACGCCCACCCCTAATTAGAAGCTCAAGTAATGATCTACTTCGTAAAAAAATTGCACAAGATTTATTTTTCAAAGGTAAGAATTTCAATTTAATTTTCAAAGATACTATCATCAAAAATGTTATTTATAAGCCTATATTGTTTCAAATAATCAAATGAGAAGAGCAGAAGATTTTGGTCCATCTGAAAGTCAGGATGGTGAACTAGACGTCCAGTTCATCCGCAACGGTTGATTTTTCGACCTTTCTGACTTCTGATAAGAAATGGCTCAATCAGTCGTCTGGAACAGTATCGGATGTTCGGATGATCGCCCGGTTCGACAGAGTTTTTGACCTTTTTCAATTGCTATAAATACCAACTCACTTGCCATTCATTACAAAATTGAAGATAATTCAAGTGAGATATTTTTGAGCAAAATTATATTGATTTCTCATCTCATTTATCATCATCAAATCATTTTAGCTTTGAAAAACGTTTGATCAAATTAACTTTTGAAAATCATTCTATACATTAAAGGTTTTCATATCTAGCATTTGAACTTCATTTATTGTTATCTATTAAAGTGTTAGCTTATTTCTCTCTTGGTACTTAATTGTGATCATATCATTTATTAAGAGAGAAGTTTCTTTTGTAAAACAAACTTTCTTTAAAACTTGTGGGTCGTGTTGATGTCCCGTAAATCTCAATATTGTATAAGGATCGGTGCTCCTTGTTTGTAAGTTATCGGAATCGTTGTAGAGGGTAGATTGCACCATAATTCAATAAACATAATGAAAAAGCCTTGCTCGTCTCGGAGAGCTTGGTAATAGATGACGTAGATCATTGCTTTGGATTAAACCTCCACAATTATATCATTTGCATCATCTATCCCTTTTACTTATCATTTTTATATTTGTGCTTATTATTTGAATTAATCTATTTAGTCTTTTCTTGTTTGAATTCAGATTAATTTTTTTGAAAATGTTTTATAAACCAATTCATCCCCTCTTGATTAGCCAATCTTGGGTCTACAATCGGTATCAGAGCAAGTTGCTCATTTTAAAATTAAGATTCTATAATGGTGAGCAATTGCTAACTACAATTTTCAGAATCTTGAGGGACATTCTACTAATTGTCCTCCCTTCTTTGATGACACGCATTATAATTATTGGAAAGTTAGGATGATGATATACATTCAATCAATAGATTATAATATTTGAGAAGTTATTGAATATGGCCCTTATGTGCCTTCCAAGACTATTAAAATTGATGGCCAACCCGATAAAACCATTCCAAAATCTAGAGATGAATATGATGAAAATAATAAAAGAAAATTGTCCCTGAATGCTAAAGCCAAAAATCTACTTTATTACACCTTAGATAAAAATGAGTTTTAACATTTGATTCCACATATGACATTTGGTATGCATTAGAAGTTACTCATGTTGGTACTAGTAAAGTGAAGGAAACTAAAATTAATTTCTTGGTTAAAGAAATTGAAAACTTCATGAAACAAGATGAACTTATTGTTGACATGATTACTCGTTTCACCGATATTTTAAATGTCCTCAAAGAGTTTGATCGAAAATTTACTAAATG
This sequence comes from Fraxinus americana, assembly GCA_035079005.1. Classification (NCBI taxonomy): domain Eukaryota; kingdom Viridiplantae; phylum Streptophyta; class Magnoliopsida; order Lamiales; family Oleaceae; genus Fraxinus; species Fraxinus americana. The sequence continues at coordinate 14,099,631 of CM068715.1, read as the reverse complement.
TGAATTTGTAAGTAAAATGCTCATGTCACTATCGGAAGAATGGAGCCCATTAAGGTAGTTGATAGACAATACCAAAGATATCAACTCATATCATTTGGAAGAACTTTGTGGCACATTAATGACATATGAGCTCAACAACGCCGAAACTAAGGAAAAACGAGGAAAAGCCAAGAGGAATCAAAAGAGCCTCCCAAGTGCCAAATCGCTCTTAAATCGACAATTGAGAAAGGAATTACAAGTGAAAATATGATTGATGAAGAGCTTGATGATTAGGGATGGCAACGGGGTGGGGTGGGGGCCCTCCTCGCCCCCTGTCCCGCTAAGAAATTCTCCACCCCGTTACCCATTTAAGGCGGGGCGGGATATGTCATTTTCCCATTTATTCCCCGTTTAAATTTTTTTTAGTTTTTAATAATTTATTTTTTATTGCCCCATATTCATTAGATTTAGACAAATAATTTTAGTTGCTATTTTCTATTAGAACTAGGGGTGGTAAAAAAGCTCGGCGGCTCGGGCTCCGCTCGGGCTCGGTCCGAGCCCCATGTGGGGGCTCCGAGCCGAGTCCGGGTCGGCCCGTGTCACAGGCCAAAATGGCCCGTGTTATTTAAAAAAAAAAAAAAAAATTTTTTCAAAAATTTAAATTAAAGCTGCCTGTGTGAGGTAGCTACAACTGTAGCTGCCTCACACAGGCAGCTATGAAATGTAGCTGCCTCACAGGCAGCTTGGAGTTTTGCCTGCGTGCAGGCACTTTAAGTGCCTGCACGCAGATGAAGTGCACGCAACCTCTTGCGTGCACGCAGATGAAATTTTTTTTAAATGAAATGTCTTGTCAAAAATTTAAATTTATAAATTAAATATAGTTAAAACGGATATATTTTTTGTCTATAAATACGAGAAAATTTTTACAAATTCATATCAAACTATCTCATATTTTCTTTACGCAATATTCAAATTCCAATTGAGCTCTCAACTTTCTTTACTCAATATTCAAATTCAGTATTATACTCTCAAATTTCTTTTACTCTTTTTTTCAATATTTTTTACTATAATACTTACAAATGGATTTCACTAATGATGAGATTAATCAGTTTAGAGGTAGTTCGAGTACTCCATTGGGGTACAATGTATCTCAAAATGTTCCAATTGATTTGGAAGATATTATCGAAGAGGAGGAAGTAGTCGAGGTTAAAAAGTCGAAAAAAGAGTCTGCAGATTGTTGGCAACATATGACTCGGAAAAAAGTTGGGGTTCAAAATGGAGTCGATATTTGGAAAGCATGTTGCAATTATTGCGGTAAAGAACTCAGTTGGAAGCCTAGTTCAAGTACATCGCATTTAATTAGACACATATTAAGAAGTTGCAAAGTGAAACCAGTCGGTCTTGACCCGAAACAGACCGAACTAACATTTACTGGTTCCGGTTCTACTCTTTCCACTTTTGTATATTCACAGGAAAGATTTCGTAAAGGAATGGTTACATACGTGGCTGCAGCAGAGATGCCGCTAACGATGATCGAGTCAATACACTTTACTCGTCTTGTGCAGAATTATCTCCAACCCAGGTATCATTCTTATTGTAGAAATATTCTTCGTTCTGATGCTATAAAATTATATAACAAAAGAAAACAAACTAATATTGAAAGTTTAAAAACTTTTAATTGTGTTATATCATTTACCTCTGATTTATGGACCGATGTTAATAAAAATGGTTATATTGCTGCTACAGCTCATTACATTGATCACCTATGGATTATGCATAAAAGAATTATTGCATTTAGATGTGTAGAATATCCTCATAATGCGACTAACATATACATGGTTTTAAAAGATATTATACAAGAATATGGTATGCAAGAAATGATTCGAAGTTTTACTTTTGATAATGCTAGTGTAAACAAAGTTGTTGTCGATAAATTTATTGATGATTTGAACCCTATATTTGGAGGTTTATTTTTTCATCAACGTTGTGTATGCCACATTATTAATTTGATTGTAAAATCTAGATTAGAACATATAAAAATACCGTTAGATAAAATTAGGCAATCAATTAATTTTATTACTATATTACCTGCAAGAAAACAAGCATTTAACAGTTTATGTGCTGAGTATGGCTTAGAAGAGAAATCATTTGTCACTGATGTATCACATAGATGGAACTCTACATATCTTATGTTACACTCGTGTGAAAATTATGATAAAGTTATTACAATGTATTATAATGGTAGGCATACATATGGACCCGAACATAATTTGGAAGATTGGGAATGGAATCTTGCATTTATCGTTAAAACATTTTTAAAACCTTTTTTCAATGCCACAAATGAATGTAGCGGTGTTTATTACCCTACATCTTCACTTGTTTTACAACATTTTTTCTATTTTGCACAAACATTTCAAAAACATAGGAATTTCCCAATTTTTGTTGATGTGGTTTATTTTATGGAGTTAAAGTTTCGTAAATATTGGGAAGAGATACCCTCATTATTTTTATTAGCTTCTGTAATGGACCCTCGACTTAATTTAACTGGCACAAAAGCTATTATAAATGGGATTTCACGTTTCATGAATATACAATTTTCACATACGAATATAGAATCAATGTTATGCGAAATGTATAACTATTACGCTGAAAAAGAAGGTCAGTGTAGTTCTTCCCAAAATTCTTTTTCAAAAAACACTTCAACAAATGTAGATAATATATGGAGTTATTTAGAGACCAATACTAGTGTTCCCTCATTTAGTTCTAGTTCGTCAATATCTATAGCAATAGATGTCAGTGGTACAAATCTTGAAATTCTTTCGGAGTTAGCTAGGTATATGTGCGTGGACGTTCGTAGTATGCTACAACCATAAGAATTACAGGATTTTAGTCTTTTATCATGGTGGAGATGTAACGAAAGGCAGTATCCAATTGTATCAAAAATTGCTTGCGATCTACTAACACCGCCGGTGTCTACAGTAGCATCGGAGGCTGCATTTAGTTTAGGTGATCGAGTTTTATGTGACGAACGATCAAGACTAAAAGAAGATATATTGGAGACTTTAATATGTTTGAAGGCCTGAGAATGTGCGGAATTACGTCTTCAAGAACAAGTTGATAGTATAATGGCCGATGAGTTACAGCAGATTAAAGCATAAGATATTGTAAGTTTTTAAATTATTTAGTTTCAAAAAAATACGTAATTTTTAATTTTTTTTGTTTCAAAAAAAATTGTACACGAAATATTTTATTCGTGTACAATTTTAACTCCGCCTACGATAATTGTAGCCGGTCCCAAGCCCGGATAAAGGAGGAGGGTTTTTTTCTTCAATGAGAAATGCCACTGTTAAATGTTAATGCAAATCCACTTTCTAACTTTCATAATCTCTTTAATTTATAACACGTATTACGCATAAAATGTACAATTTTTTTTTTGTTTTAATGTAGATTTTACACAACCCAAAAAAAAAAAAAAAAACCCGAGCCGGCTCGACCCGCTAAGGCTCGGGCCTAAAGCTCGGGCCAAGCCTCATTTTTTTTGGCCGGGCCCCGGATCGGCTCGGCTCGGGCCAAAAAAAGCTCGGTCCAAAAAAGTTCGGGCTCGGCCCGAACTTTTTTTTCCCGGCTCGGGCTCAACTCGGCTTGGCTCGGCTCGTTGCCATCGCTAATTAGAACAAATGAAAATTTTCATTTAAAATATTGAATTCTAAAATTTTTTTTTAACGGGACATGGACCTCGTTACCCGTTTAAGCGGGTTTTCCCCGTCCCGCGGGTATCGGGTTTGTCTGATTTTTTTGCCATTCCTATCGATGACCTAGACCTTCTCATCAAAAAATGAAGAGGATTTCTAAATAATTGAAGATTCCAAAAGAAAGATGAAAAGGGTAAAGAAAAGAGCAAGAAAATCAGTTGCTATGATTGTGACAAACCCAGTCACAAGAGAACCGAGTGCCCAAATAAGAAGAAAAATATCAAGAAAAAGGCACTTCGAGTAATATGGGATGAAAGCGACGATGATGATCGTGATGAAAATGATACTCAAGAAGAAATCTTCAACATGTGCTTCATAGCAATCGAAGATGAGGTAAACTCTATTTAAAAATGTTCATATGATGGTCATCTACTTTTTATGATGAAATTCTTGAGAAATTTGAAAAACTTGCTATAAATCATTATATTTTTTAAAAAGAAGCACTATTTGTTGAAAGGAGAAATGAAGAAAATTTTAGAAACTCAAAAGGAAAATATTGATCATGACTTATTGATTAAAGAAAATTCTTCATTGAAAGAAAAAGATGAAGACTTAACTAAAATTATCTATAAATTCACTCAAGGTAAGAAATTTTTTGATTTAACGCTTGGAGATCAAAAGTGTGTTTTTGATAAAGGAGGAATTTGACATAAACCATTTTTAAAACAAAAATCTTTCAAAAATCTATTTGCCAATTTTTCAAGCACTCCTTCAAAAAATCACATGTAGTTTTTGCAATAGAACATATTGCATATAATTGTCTAACCAAAAAGAGGTTAAACTTCGAAAGAAAAAATAAGTGTATTCGGGAATTCACTAAAACTAACTACTAAGGACCCAAACTTGTATGTGCACCAAAGATAAAAAATTGAATTATTTTTGTATGAACCAAAGAAGAAGAGCAAATGGTTTTTGAATAGCGGATGCTCAAAGCACATGATCGTGGATAGAATGTTACTATCAAACTTCAAAATAAAAGATGTAGGTCATGTCACATTCAGAGATAATGCAAAAAGAAAAATTATTGGAATTGGAAACATTGGTAATCATTTTTCTCCTTCTATTGAAAACGTGTTATTGGTAGATAACCTCAAACATAATTTGCTTAGCATTAGTCAATTATGTGATGAAGGCTATCATATTAAATTCGATTATTCTAAATGCCTTATTAAGGAAGCTACATCAAAATAGATAATGTTTATAGGGAGCCGTAGCAAGGATGTGTATATTATAAATATTGAATTTGAAAATGATGAAAAATGTTTATCAAGTTTTAATGAGGACACTTGGTTATGGCATAGGAGATTGACTATGTTAGAATGGATCTTCTTTTAAAAATTTCTAAAAATTATTTTGTCAAATGTCTACCAAATTTAAAGTTTGATAAATGTAAAATTTGTGATGCTTGTCAATTTGGTAAACGAGTAAAAAGCTCGTTTAAACATGATTATATTCTTTGACCACAAAACCACTTCAACCACTCCACATAGGTCCTTTTGGGCATTCTAGAACCGCTAGTTTGGATGGAAAACATTATGCCTTTATCATTGTCGATGACATCACTAGATTCACTTGGGTACTTTTCCTAAACCTCAAAGATGAAGCCTTGAATTCATTCAAACATTTTTGCAAAAAGGTTCAAAATGAAAAATGATACTCTATTACAACTATTAGAAGTGATGATGGTGGAGAATTTGATAATCTTGCTTTTGACAAATTTTGGATATGAACATAACTTCTTGGTTCCTAGAACTTCTCAACAAAATGGTGCAGTAGAAATGAAAAATTACACATTTCAAGAAATGGCTAGGACCATACTAAATGAAAATAGCATACCAAAATATTTTTAAGCCGGAGCCGTCAACACCTCTTACTATATTGTAAATAGAGTTTTAGTTAGTCGAAAGAAAACTAAAACCCCATATGAGTTTTGGAAAAATAGGATTCCAAATATCGGATATTTTAAATTTTTTGGATGTAAATGCTTTATTTTAAACACAAAAGAAAATTTAGAAAAATTTGATTCAAAATTCGATATTGAGATCTTTCTAGGTTACTCATCGACTAACAAAGCTTATAGAGTCTTCAACAAAAGAACTCTAATCGTTGAAAAATCTATTTTTGATGAAACTATTCCTTTTTGATCGTGATAAAGGTATTACTATTGATGTAGGATTGGAGACTCCCTTCGAACAAATGAACATTCAAGACCAAAGCAAGGATGATCCAAAAGAAAAACACATGGAAGAAGCGAATGTTCAAGCAAATGATAACCTACCGAAATGACAAATGATCACACTCTACCAAAAGAATGGAGGTTTGTTTCCTCTCACCCAAAAGAACTTATTGTTAGTGATCCATCCAAAGGTATTACTACTATAGCTTTGACTAGGAATCACCCAAATAGTTGTGATTTCATTTCACTAATTGAACCGAAAAACGTCAAAGAGGCTGAGTTTGATGAATTTTGGATTCTAGCTATGTAAGAAGAAGTAAATCAATTCGAACAAAACCATGTTTGAAATTTAGTCGCTAGACCAAATGATCAAACTGTCATCGACGCTAAATGAATCTTTAGAAATAAACGTGATGAAAATGGTATAATTGTGCGTAACACGGCTAGATTAGTGACCAAGATTACAATCAAGAAGAAGACATCGATTTTGAAAAAATATTTGCACCGGTGGCTAGATTAGAATCTATTTTTATGCTTCTTGCATTTGCTTATCATAAAATATTCACTCTTTATCAAATGAATGTCAAAAGTGCTTTTTTTTAACGACTTTATTCTCGAAGAAGTGTTTGTTGAACAAACACTCGGTTTTAAAGATCACAAACATCCGGATTATGTTTTCAAATTTTGTAAAGCTCTTTATGGTCTAAAACAAGCTCCTAGGGTATGGTACGAACGATTGATCAAATTTCTAATTTCAAATGACTTTTCAATTGGAAAAGCGGATACTACTCGTTTTGTCAAAAACTTAAAAGAATGATATGATCATTGTTTAAATTTATGTTGATGATATCATATTTGGTGCAACTAACAGATACCCTTGTGAAGAGTTATCTAAATGTATGAGCATGAAATTTGAAATGAGTATGATAGGAAGATTAACTTCTTCCTCGATCTCCAAATTAAGCAAATTTGTGATAAATTTTCATCTAAGTATAAATTGGACATGCTCAAGGGGATGGCTGACTTGAAGCCAATAAACACTCCTATGATCACATCCATAAAATTGGATAAGGATGACCTAGGTACTTCCATTGATATAACAAAATATCGAGGTATGATCGGATCTCTTCTTTACTTAACTGCATGTAGACCCCATATTATGTTTAGTGTGTGCCTATGTGCTAAATTTCAATCGAATCCTAAAGAATCACATCTTAAGGCCGTAAAAATAATCTTTAGATATCTTAGTGGCACTAGAACTTTAGGGCATTGGTATCCTAATGACACTCACATTGTTCTACTTAGTTATTCGGATGCTGATTGGACCGGTTACACCATTGATCGTAAAACCACTAGCGGAATGTGCCATTTTCTAACCTTTGCACTTGTATCATGGTTTAGCAAGAAACAAACTTCCATTGCATTGTCTATCGTCGAAGCCGAATATATCTCGGCTGCTACTTGTTGTGCACAATTATTATGGATGAAACAAATTCTTAGTGATTATCACTTATTTTTTGATCATATACCTATCATGTGAGATAACACTAGTGTCATAAACTTTTCAAAGAAATCCAATTTTGCACTCTAGGATGAAGTACATTAAAATTAGACATCACTTCCTAAGAGACCATGCTTAAAAGGGTGATATCGTGTTAGAGTTTGTGAACATAGAAAATCAATTGGCATCTTCACTAAACATCTAGCTCTTGATCGATCTCACATATTGGAAGAGGTTTGTGCATTATTAATGAATTCGAAGTGTATGATTAAGTTAAATTCTTACTATATGTTTTATATTCATTATTTCATGTGCACCATATTTACGTGATCTAATGTGTTTTATTTTTTTAAAAAAGGGGCTTTTGGACGAGCAAATCAAACATCCGGAATGAACCAGACCGTCTGGACAGTGCCAATCCAGACGTTTGAATAGGAGAATCGAACGTTTAGTTCTACGAAAATCAGATTTCTTAAATCGCGATTCAAGCTCATTTCTTACCATTTTTCTCCACCCCCCCCCCCCCCTTTTTCTCATCTCTCTCCTTAAATCATCTCGAAATTCCTAACATCTTCCCCTAAATTTATCAATTTCGTTTCAAATTCTAAAATCCCAAATTTCTCCAAAACTCAAATATTTTCATAAAAAAAAAAAAATCTAACCCTAGACTCTCTACACTTTCATTTTCAATTTTCAACTATGTCGGGCTCAAAACGAATGAAAAAGATGTTCAAGAGCACGATGAAGCGATCTCCTCCACCATCATTTGACAAAGAGTTCGATTTGGATTCCTCCTATGTTCTTTGTTTGATGTTTCTTGAATGTTTTTGGATATTATGCGTTTTCATTTGGATATCTCATGCTATCATTTATGCCTATAGTTGTTTTCAATACATGAATTCGCTACTTCATATTCTTTTTGTTTATGCCAAGAGGAGGAAAACATATATAGGAATTAATGTATGCTTGGCATGTATAAGAAATGGGGAACAATATCATATGAATGCTTGATCTATAGAAGATAAATAATTTTTTTATATTGAGCATTTTTCTTATTGCAAACCATCTTTTGTTTGTCATAATAAAAAATGGGGAAATTGTTCAACTATGGTTGATCTTATATTTTGATTATAACAACCAAAGTAGTTTTGTCTTTAACATTTGTATTCGAGACTTCATTGTTACACGTTGATCAAATTGGAGACAAAACAATGCCATCAAAAGACAGGCAGTTGACGATCAAGAAAATTTAAGATGGATTCGAGCATTTACAATCGGAAACAAATTGAGCACTCGCATCAATTGAAAATCGAGCACTCGCATCAAATCAATCGAAGATATTAGAATTATATGTTTGAGCTCATTTGTAAAGGTTTTTTTTTTTCTTTTTTTTTTTAATCCTTAGCAATGACCCATTAGAAGTTCAAGTAACGATCTACTTCGTAAAAAGTTTGCACAAAATTTATTTTTCAAAGGTAAGAATTTCAATTTAATTTTCAAATATACTAGCATCACTTAACTTGAAAAATCAAGTAAAAAGTCATATATAAGCCTACATTGTTTCAAACAATCAAACGAGAGGAGTCGAAGATTTCGGTCCATCCAGATGTCCAAATGGTGAACCGGAAGTCTGGTTCATCTGCAACGATCAATTTTTCGACCGTTCTAACTTTTGACGTGCAACGGCTCAATTAGTTGTCCTGAACAGAACCGAACATCCAGATGATCGTTCGGTTCTGCAGAGTTTTTGACTTTTTCAACTGTTATAAATACCAACTGACTTGCCATTCATTACAATATTGAAGAGCATTGACCAAAATTATATTGATTTCTCATCTCGTTTATTATCATCAAATCATTTTAGCTTTAAAAAACTTCTGATCAAATTAATTTTTGAAAATCATTCTACACATCAAAGTTTTTCGTACCTAACACTTGAACTTCATTCATTGCTATCTATTAAACTGTTAGCTTATTTCTCTCTTGGTACTTAATTGTGATCATATATACTATTAAAAGAGAAGTATCATTTGCGAAACCAACTTTCTTTAAAATTTGTGGGTCATGTTGAGGTCCCGTAAACCTCAACGTTTATAAGGATCAGTGTTCTTTGTTTGTAAGATACTAGAAGCGTTTTAAAGCGTTGGATTGCATCATTAGTCAATCAATATAGTGAAAAGGTCATGCTCGTGCCGAAGAGCTCGATAATGGAGGACGTAGATCATTGGTTTGGATCGAACCTCCACAATTATATCATTTGCATCACTCTCCCTTTTACTTATCGCATTTATATTGGTGATATTATTTGAATTAATCTATTTAGTCTTTACTTGAATTTAGATTAATTCTTCGAAAATTTTTTAAAAACCAATTCGCTCCCTCTTGGTTAGCCATTCTTGGGCCTATAGTCAGCCCCCTTGAAAGAGAGGTAGAGGTCAATATCTCTGACAGCTACAATCGAGCCTTCTCTATTGTGGACCTACTTAACAAGGAAAAAGAAGCATTCCTGCCTACTTATCAGCGAGGGTGGAGACTTTCAAAGTTCATCAATGTCTTGGATAGGTTGGCGAGGGATGAACCTAGAAATAGGCCTTAAAATGATGCTTCACCTAGGAATAGGAGAGAGACGACAACTGTCGAGGCGATGACGGAGAACGAGTTGCCAATATTTAACCTTCCCCTAACTTGGCAAAGGCAAGATAAAATTGAGCCGTCACAATTTGTCGAGAGGGATGATGATGATGATGACAATATTCCTTTCTCCAAGGAGATTAGGACATCATTCGTCCCCTTCAATTTTGTGATCAAGATCCATCTATAAGGGGGTAGAGGCAATCCAAAAGACCATCTCAACACCTACAAGACGAAGATGGGTCTAAGAGTCCTATTGCATGTGTTGAAGCATAGAGCTTTCCACCTAACCTTATTGAAAAGAGTGAGAATTTGGTATAACAAGCTCTGCCCTGAGAGCATCAGAAGCTAGCTAGAGTTGAAGAGACAATTTCTTAATGCCTTTATGTCCTCTAGGTCATGAGTAGCACCAGTGCACTTCCTCTATAATATGAGGCTATGAAAACTACTTAACCCACTATAAAAATGAGATGATCAACGATGAAGACATCTTAGATGCAAAAGCTATTTTCATTCTTGGGAAGGCTAAACATGAAGACCCTATTATAGAATGATATTCAAAATAAAAATTTAACTACCTACGAATAGTTGGTAGATCTGATCAATGAAGGGATTACAATGGAGGATATGATCAACCACCACAATGTAGGTAGATGTCCTCTTTCGCAAGGCGTCAATATCGAGGCACTATCCCAATATGGTAATCTAGTAGTAGCACCAGTAGAAGTAACGCCATGCCTCCCTACCTTGGGCTAGAGGTACATCACCATGACGTTTGGCAATCTTCCACCTCCAATTTTTAATGAGAAAACCAAGTCACCCAACCCCAGTTTCCACCTCGAAACCAAGTTCCCCAACCAATTATTACAGACTTCAGTGGACCTATGGCCACCATACAAATGATTGTCTAAATGGCAAGTGCCATTAGTAACCTAGTCAATCAGAGAGAGCCTTCAGGGATGTGAGGTGCCCTGGGCATGGCCAAAGAAGTCACTCATCATGGGACGTTGATCACCGACCTACCCAAGAGATAAATATTATTTTTGGGGACCCTTAAGTTGTCCACCAACCTAAAAAGTCCAAAAAATCTATACTAGAGAGGCTGGGGATCTACCCTCGACTATTACACTGTTGACGATCAACCCTTCGAGAATAGGAAGGTAGTCCATCACTTTCACGGAGAAAGACACAAGGGAAATCCACTATCCTTATGCCATAGTTGTGAGAGTTTTCATAGGCTACAATGTGATGAAAAGAATGTTGGTCGAGAATGGAATTTCTGACAATATCATATTTGTGTTGTTTTATAGGTTAGGTAAATTGGTATGAATGGTGTAAAACTTTGAGAAAATAGTGATGTTGGTATGAATCAAGGAGAAGTTGATGTTGATTAGGTGAAACTCGATGATTGGAAGCTAAATTGAAATAAAGAAGTGAATAACGATGAAAAAATGCGAAACCCAAAGTTTGAGAACTCAATTATAATTTTTCAATAGTTAATTTGGACCACCAAACGATAATTGAAATTGAGTCAATCAAATGCAATTACAAGTCAAAAAAGAGTGAAATATGATCAAAATATTTTTACAAATCAATTTTTAACCGTACAAATATGTTCAAGATTTTTAATCGAAGATTAGGACCATGTTTGAATTTGAAAAGAGTTATCTGTAGTAAAGTTGTAACCCTTTGAGTTATCTTTTCAATACAATTTTAATCGCATCAATTAGATGTCGGGGGAGAAAGTTATAATAAAAATATTGAAAGATGTACAATGCTAAATTTTTCCCTAAAACGGGCGCCCAGTTGCACTGTAATCTGGAGAAGGACTAGAATGCAAGCGCCCAAGTGCCACCAGATGGTGCCTAAGCGCCGATCGACGTTACAAAGGCATCTTTGATGAGTTTTGATCCATTTAAAAAGCCCAATTCAACTAAAACTCACTCAAAACTCCTGGAAATAAATACAATCCTTGAGGTCACTTATCAAGGGAAATTCATCGAGGCAAAGCAAGAAATCAATCAAGACATCCAGAAGACCGAATCAACTCCAAAAATAGTCTCTCTCTCTTTCCTTCTCTATATGTTTTTTTTTTAATTATGATTTTGATAGTTTCTCTTTCATCCATCATGAACTAATTCCTCTATCTAGGGTTTGACATGATCTATACTTGAGACTATGTTTTGATAATTTTCAGTTATTTATTTGATGTTCCATTAAAGTTTATTTGTATTGTTTATTCTTAATGCTTTCAATTAACTGGCCATTAATTAATTGAATTGATTATTTAAGTTTGGACACTCAAGAGAGGGAACCTTAGATGTGATTATAGGATAACATAACCTATGTTTTATAGGTTTCGAGAGAAAGTATAAATTTTTTGAAGTAATTCCACATCAGAAACGTAAGACTTGATAATTTTTAGATTTTAATTCGGAATAGAAATATTGGAATTAAATTCTAGGAATAGTTTTTTACTCAGCACTCGAGAGAGGAAGTAGAATTACATTAGGTTTCTTGCTTATAAACTCGAAAAAATTGATTGGAAATAACAAGATAATTGAGAAACATTGTTGATAGTTAGATAAAATTATAACCCTAGGTTTCTTTAGGGATAGCAACGGGGCGGGTGTGGGACAGGTCGGCCATTCCCACATCCGTCCCATCGGGTATTTTTGTTATCTTGCCCCATGCCCGTTTAAAGCGGGACGGGGTGGGGTAGGTCCCTTGCCCCATTTATTTTTTCTTTTTATTTATTTTATTTTTTACTTTTATTTTTTTATGTCTTTACTTAGTAAATATTATTACTTTTTTGCCAATTTGTTAGAAACAACTTATGTTCTCGTTAAAAATATAATAAATATATTATTTTTGTTTGATAAAAAACTTAAATTTAAAATTAACTTTAATGGGACGGGTAGCGGGGCGGGACTATGATTCCCGTACCCGCTTCGGGGCAATCACCCTCGCCTCATTTACCAGATTAGGCAGGGATTCGGGGCAGGGTCCCACGGATTTCGGGTTGAACATTAATTCTTCAAACTTGCATAAAATCGTTGGATCCGTCATCGCATTCATCATTAGATTTAGTTACAACCATTGATTAAAAAATTCAATTGTCAAGATAAAATAAAGGCTACACAATTATAGTGCTTAATATTAATTAGATTATCAATCCCTTTGGATTCAACATCCTAACTTTATAGCATATTACAAAACTTGAAACTATACACTTGCGGTATGATTGTGGTATAGAAAATGCGTAGCAAGACCACCGATTGACCTTCACTTTGGATATATTGTTCAGATTCATGGGAGATAGCGTCATCTCCAAGGGGAAAAATCACATTATCGTAGACATGGAAGAAGAGCCCAATGTGGTTCGCCACTTCATGGAATTCCTGATAGTAGACAATGGATCGACTTACCACGGAGTATTGTGATGCATGTCCCAAAAACACTTATGGACTGAGACCTTAATGCACTATTTATGCTTAAAATTCCCAGCAGAGCAAAGCGTCACCATACGAGGCAATCAACATGTTGTTGGAAGATGCCAAAATTTTCAAAGCTACAGAAGGGAGATGGACGTGGAAATGGCGGTCTGTTCACCTAAAAGTCAAGTGTATTGTACCGTGACAAGTAACAAAGAGGATTTAAGTACAAGTATCGTTTCCTCAAATACTAATTATTTACTATCAATTTTATCTAACCTTAGCTTCATTTTGAACTAATTTGAATATCAATTAATAGTTTAAAGAATGATTTTAAAACTAAAATACATACTAACTTGTACTAACACAATCAATACTCAAAGACTTTACCAAAATTTTATGGGATTAAGTTATTAGGAATTTCGATTTCATCTACATTAATTAATGTTCTATTAAATATACTACAACCCTATTTTGCGTGTTAATAATCTAATTATCCAATTTAACTAGTGATATCTCTCGAGTAAAATTAACTTTGTTTTATATGTACAAGTTTACTATATATTTGTGTGGATTCTGATACAAATAAATGCCTTTAATCACAAATTCAATTAAGATTGCATAACCTGTAAGAATATCTATCAAAACTTATGTGACTTATTGCATGAGGTAGACATATATATTACTACCTCATGATATCAAAATCTTCAACCTCTTCCTCGAATCTTGTAAATCTCCCGGCAAAACTATGTTCTTCTGCATTCCAAGTCTCCAAATCTTGTAAAAATATTGAGTTTCTATGGATGAATTTATGTATTTCCTTTAAGATTATGTCTTCTTCAAAATAATAGGAGAACTATCTTTATAGTCCACCAATTAGGTCAAAGTTCGAGCCCAAAACTGATTCCAATTAGAAATTGACTCAAAGTAGAAAAGCTGATCAGCTGGTCTTGATGTATGGGCTTCACGGCTGCCATCGGATGGACAAGGTATTGTGCATGCTAGTTTCTAAATATGCCTCCACACGTTGCAACTTGCAAGGCTAGACTTTTATTCTTCGTGCAATATGGTTCCTAATTCTACTTTCTATTTAGCTCAAGTCCTCGTGTAATTATTAGAGGTCCTTTAACTTTCTAACTTGATAGTTTAGCCCCGAAATTCATAACTTGTTCTCTTTCAATCCTTAATCCTCATTGCTCAATTCTCGTTCATTTTCATCTTCCAGTATCAAATTATCTCCACAAAAAAAAAACCTTAATTACACAAACTTAAGTATTGATACTTTTAAAATACTCTCAAATGCCACCTTGGTGGTTTGAATTAGTGAAAAATCACACTTAATACCAACCTTCCCTCAAAAGAGGTGGAGATGGTCGATGCTCTTGAAGAAGGGGTAGCGAGAAGTGATGAGTTGGTCCTTCGCATAAGACTCGTAGGCAGTTCATATTGACACTTTTAAAATACTCTTAAATGCCACCTTGGTTGATTGAATTAGTGAAAATCACACTTAATACCAACCTTCCCTCGAAAGAGGTGGAGATGGTTGATGCCCTTGAAAAAGGGGTAGCGAGATGTGACGAGTTGGTCCCTCGCATAAGATTCACAGGCAGTCCCTATGGAGGCACTTGAATACCCCACGAGAATACTCCAAATTGGAAAAACAAATATGTGAGTAGATATGAAGCCTACCCTCAAAGAGTTTTTGTGTCAAAATTTGGAGTCCTTGCATGGAAACACAAAGACATGATTGATATTGATCTATAAGCCCGTGGCTTAAAGATTGAACTCAAATTCCACCCTCATAGGCAAAATAATAGGCCCCTCAATTAGAATCGTATGACGCACTAATGAATAGGTTAAGCAAGCTGGTGGCCAATAGATTCAACACAGATGCTCAATACCTTAGGTGGATTGCCAACCCAGTTTTGGAGGAAGCATAATGACAAGTGGAAAGTGTATACATGCTTCTCTAATTTTAATCAAGTATGTCCTAAGGATAGCTTCCTATCTTTAAGAAACGACTAGCTCGTTGATGCCATTGTCAGATACAACTTGTTGAGCTTCATAGACCCCATTTTGACTACAATCAAATTCTAGCCCATTTGGACTACAATCAAGTATTTCATGTCTAAAGCCACTGACAAGTGCTTTCCTTCTTCAACGAATGAATTGGCAAGTGTGAAGAGGATTTTTAGCCCTTGATGGATCACCTCGACTAACCCTTATCATCTCAATATCTAAGGCTACAGAAGCCTTAGTGCTTGACTTATCCATTTAAGAAAAGGCCATTAGCTTCATGAGGCAACCAACAATTTCCATTCTACTATGTGAGCCCTTTACATGTAGAGACCTGATAACCCGTTATTGAGACCTTCTCCTTGTTAATGGTCACCTCTTACTGAAAGTTGAGGCCATACTTTCAGGCTTATAGCATCCATATGATAATAAATTTTCCACTCAAACAAAAATCGAACGCCTTTGGGAGACTAATGAAACCATTGTCTCTGAAATAATGGTAAATGGAAACCATTGAACTCCGTACTCGACACCTCTTTGTTGACAGATCATTAAGAGAGATGGGCTCTGGGAAGGAGTTGTTTTGATAAGTCTGGAGAGCCATAACTCATTTGTGCGGTGAGGTTTAATTCAAAGCCTTCAACAACATCCTTGAATATGAGGTTGTCCTGGCCAAGCTCAGGCTATGCTATGAAATGCCAGTAAAAAGTTTCTTGTTAGCAGCGACTCCCAGCTCGTGGAGAGCCAAGTAAACGATAACGCCACCATGAGAGAAAAGAACATGGAAACCTATCATGAGCAAGTGATGGAGTTCTTGCCTCCGTTTGAAGAAATTGAGCTCATCTAAATCCCTTGATTTGAAAATGAAAATGTAGATGTACAATCAAAATTGGCCAGCAACAAAGATTTAGAGCTATTAAAGATAGTGCTAATAAGTATTTGTAAAAACCTTTACCATTAATGGAGGAGCTGAAATGATGAGGGTAGAAGGAATTTCAGCTTAGATGAAGTCAATTATTATTTTTCTTAAAGATCAAAGCTCTCCAAGAGGACAAGGATGAGGCTTGCAAACTTAGACTTAGAGAATCACACTTTATACCACAAGATGATGTGCTCTACAAATTGAGCTTCTCTTTGCCTCTCATTCAATGCACAAGAGTAGAAGATCCATGACAGAATGAGTGGCAACCCCATGGAGATCATATGTTAGCACAGAAAGTGTTGAGGCAAGGGTATCATTGACCGATGATGCTTAGAACCATGTGCACAAATGCGATAAATGCCAACACTTTACCACCATTCTGTAGCAACCTTCCTAAAAACTCACTGTGGTGGCAAGCTCTTGGCCTTTCTCCAATTTGGGATTTACCTCATTGGCCCCCTTCCTAAGGGAAGAGGCAATGCATGCTACGCTATAATCATATCACTCAATAGGTAGAGGTCGAGCCTCTTGCCAAGATCACTAAAGTCGATACTTTCAAGTTCATTTAAAAGAATATTGTCTGCATGTTCAACATTTTCCTTCGCTAGTCTCTAGCAATAGATGACAATTTGACAACAAAAGGTCAGAAAGTTACGTGAAGAGCTTAAGATCTAGAAACACTTCTCCGTCCCACATCATCTTTAAGCTAACGGTCAAGTCATAATCGTCAATAAAATTATGAAGTTTACCCTCAAAAGAAAGCTCTATGTTACTAAAGATGCTTGGATTGACGAGATGTCACATATTCTTTGAGCTATCTAGACTTCCAGCAGAATTGCTATTGGAGAGACCGTATTCTCCATTTCATATGGTGCCGAGATTATAAGCTCGCTAAGGTAAAACATCATTTTTCCTTTTTGCATCCACTTCAATTAAATAGTCAATGATGAGGTGAGAAAGATAGAGCTAGACTTCATCGAAGAGAGAAGAGATAAGTCTTAAATTAAACATTCTTCATGTTAAAAGAAGAAGACCCGTTATTACAATGCTAAATTTAAGAAGAGTTCTTTTGCATAGCGATCTAGTTTTAAGAAACGTATTTCGATCTTCACAAGAACCTGGTGTGGAAACATTGGGCCCCAACTAGGAATGCTCACATTGCTTCACCAAAGAAATGTAACAAGGACTTACAAAATAGAAGACATTGGAGGTATAAAGTAATCACTTTCCCAGAATATAAAGAATCTACTTAGATATTATCAATAAAGTTTAAGTTGGATAAGTTACCCGGACATTATAAATGATCATTTCTGGAAAATGTGAATGTTTCTTCTTAAATGTTCTAGTCAAATAGCTGGTTGCTTCATACACAGGGACCACTTGTACATCATCTCTTTAGAGCATTCTATTTGATGAAATGTCTTGTCATGCGAAATTACATCTGTACAATCTACGACAGGGTAGCCAAGTTAATATCTCAAGTGGGACTTGCCTCCTTTAACTTACACGAGTCAACTTTACTTGATTCGAAAGCGTCGATAGTGCACTCAAGCTAATGCCTCAAGAGGGACTTACCTCAATTGACTTGTGAGAGGAAACTATTTGATTGAACATGCTAATGAGGGAGCCAAGCTAATATTCCAAGAGGGACTTGCCTCCATTAACTCATTGAGAATATTACAAAGCCTTGATAGGGGAGCAAAGATAAGATCATTTTCAAGAGACTCTTTAGAGAGTTTGTTGACCTCAAAATATGCTGCCAACAGAAGCCGAACCCACTTGCGCATGCGCAAGCTAGATCCAACACGTAAAGGCGGATTAACGATCAAGATCACTCCAAAATTGGACATGGGAGAAGCTCAGCGACACAAGACGTTTCCTTTCGGGTTTCGACCAGATATCCGGGATACGACTGTATAATAATAACCAATCGCTGTGAATTCAGATTAAAGATTGTGAATCAATATAAGAGAATAAAACCAGTTGCTCCGAGTATCTAAAGTTGCATTAGTCTTCAATTATTACATGGTTGGGATATTTATAGTATTACAAACGGAATGGTGACCCCTAGATGAAATTACACGTGGCTTCATCTCCTCGGCGGGAACATCAAATCCTAGCCATCATGTTGACTTTTCTAGATCTACAAAGCATTTAATGCTCTTACATCCTGTTGACAAGACAAGACATAAATACACTTTTTACAGAACTCAAATCAATCATTTAAATAAGATTTCTACAATATATTCAAGATCTCTGCACGTGGGCCGTCACTAGTTGGGGTGGAGCCTCGGACCTGTTGAGCCTCGAATCTGGGCCAATTCGACATGTCCACCTCGGATTAATAACAGGCCTCGTAAATTATCATGTGGGCCTCGTCTTCTATGGCTGGTGGTTCGGTAGGAATGGGTCCACAACTTCACTGGGTCGGCCACGTTGATCAGAAATTTTAAAGCTTTCTTGTGATGCCTAAGGAGGGTACTTCGTTGACTACTAAAAGTCCACACATAACATAAAATAATCATACATGGAATTTGGGGACTATTGTTATGACTTGCTACTAGTATTTGCCAAGTGGTCGACCCAGTGAAGTTGTGGACCCATTCCTGCCGAATTTCTAGCCATAGAAGACGAGGCCCACATGGTTATTTCCAAAGCCCATTATTAATTCGAGGTGGACATGCCGAAGGGGCCCAGATTCGAGGCTCAACTGGTCCAGGCTCCACCCCAACTAGTGATGGCCCACGTGCAGAGTTCCTGGATTTATTATAGAAATCTTATTTGAATGATTGATGTGACTTCTGTAAATAGTGTATTTATGTCCTATCTTGTCAATATGATGTAAGAGTATTAAATGCTTTGTAGATCTAGGAAAGTCAACATGATGGCTAGGATTTGATGTTCCACCAGAGGAGATGAAGCTATGTGTAATTTCATCTAAAGATCACCATTCCGTTTGTAACACTATAAATACCCCAACCATGTAATAATTGAAGACTAATGCAACTTTAGATACTCGGAGCAACTGGTTATATTGATTCCCAACCTTTAATCTGAGTTTATAGCGATTGGTTATTATTATACAATCGTATCCTAGATATGTGGCGGGAACCTGAACGGAAACGTCTCGCGTCGTTGAGCTTCTCCCACATCCAATTTTGGAGTGATCTTAACCGTTAATCAGCCTTTACGTGTTGGATCTAGCTTACGCATGTACGAGTGTGTTCGGCATCTGTTGGCAGCATATTTTGGGGTCAACAGAGTTCTTGATCATGATAGAAAATATCTTTTAATTTTAAGAGTACAATGTCTTATACATTCAAACAAACTCGTTATACTTTTCCCAACTTTCATTTGGTTTTTCCCTTTTTTTCAATTAATATATATTTTAGATATTAATTTATAGTAAAGTATTGAAACTTGCAATTGATTAAATGCAACCTTGATAAAATACAAATATAGAGTGAGTTTGACTCTTCAAATATACAGAGTCAAACACATTCTCCAATTTAAAAAGTTAAAATAAAAAGTCTTTTTGAGCTTAATTTTCATGTTCAACTCTTTAAATTTAAGGCCAATTTACCTTTAAATAACCTCTTGAAAATGCTCTAATATCTTAAGGACTTGTTTCATTCAACCTGCACAAAGTTATAACTCATTGAAGATTTTTATCCCGAGTAGGACTTGCCTCCATTAACTCATTGAAGATTTTTATGCAACCTGAGCAGGACAGCCAAGCTAATATCCCAGGTGAGACTTGCATCCTTTAAACTTCACGAAATGAACAAGGCGTCCGAACAGTCACCTCCACTAGAGAACCAAGAAACCTCAGCAGAGGCTTGCCTTCACAACCATTAAGGTTCTTTTGTTATTTAACAAGTATAAAGTTTGGTTGAGGCAAGGTCTGTAGCAAAAGTCCATTGCTTTGATTGCGTATCGAATTGGCCTAGCCATTCTAATAAGTGGGTTTGTTATAACTTCAGAATCTACCTAAGGACTCTCGTTGAAAATATCTGAGTACCATTAAATTGGGAAAATTCATTTTATCCGAAGCCAAGTAAGTTACTTTAATTCGATAGAAGCCAAAGTTATATATTCTAACTTCTTTAGAGAACAATCAACTTTAGTTAAGTTTACGTTATTCGAAGCCAACCAAATAAGCTGATTTGTTCATGATTCATTCTAGGCAAATCATTCAAAATGTTAAGTTGATTCGATATTTTTTCTTCCAGATAAAGTACTTGGATTATTAAGTTGGTTCGGTCTTTATTCATTTGAGGTGAAGTACTTGGATTATTAAGTTGATTCAATCTTTATTCATCCGAGGTGAAGAACCTGGATTACCAAACTAATGTGTTCATGGTTTGTCCGAGGCATAGTAATCATATTAAATTGAATAAATTGCAAGTAAAAGGGCATAGGCATAATTTTTAAAAGTACTTCATTAATTTTTTTTAAAATTTTAATCCAAAAGGTAACAAAAAGTGAGAAAACTCTACAAGACCCTATTCGGAAGGATTAGCCTCGACATCAGTTGACTCAAATGGAGTTTCTCCGATTCCTGCCCCACCAAACTCTTCCTCTAGAAATTGATATCCCAATCAGGATGCACGACTTTGATTCGATGTAGGTTGGAACCCTAACTGGAGAAGTAGCTGGCGAACTTATTGTAGTATTCTATTTCCTCGAAGTGGTCCGTTTGGTTCTTAATGGCCTCTTTTCCAACAGATTGGATCAATGTATGAACCTTTGTATTCAATAAGGCCACCTCATCAAGGGGATACTTATTTTATTGGCCTCCTCCAAGGCCTTGACGTCTAGCCTTTGATGGTTGTTCGAAGCCTCAACCAGCTATGTCAGGGAGGCCACCACATAGTTAGGCTCGTGAACCTTCTGCCTCAGCAACCACACAGTTAGACTCGTTAGCATCGTGCAGGGTGGTCTTCCTATGATTGAGTCCAATTTTCATTGGAGGCATTAGCAGCTATGGCTACTTCAGGAGGAAACAACTCTGCCAGGTATGGCCTCAAAATTGGAAAAGAAAAAAATCAATCTCCTTGTCAAATCGGCCACGATGGGCAGGTATATATCTTTTACCTAACATAGGGACGAGGCCTCACTTTGAATTTAGCTTAAAATTTTGTAACCTCATTGGAGGCCTTAGTAATAGGGATGGCAATGGGGACGGGCTCGACACCCTTGGAAGAATTAGCACCTTTGGCGTCTTCTTCTTAGGAGCAGACCTCTTCAGCTGAGGCATCTCCTCAATGATATTCTCCTAGGGGATTGGCCCTCTCTATCTCTTTTTGTTAAGAACCAGCCCGATATCAAGAACGTTTTGACATCACTTGTTGAGAAACTGGCCAAATAATTAAAGGCAAAAAATATGGACAATATGAAATTTAATGGATTACACAACAATCAAGTAAATCGTGGAAGAGAAGAATTTATTATACCAAGAAACAAACAATTGTCTTACAAGATTTTGATAATCTCAATCAAATCTAAATAATTCTCTCTTATTTCTAATGTATACAATAATGATCTAATTGTTTTAATCTCTCTTGAGTCTTGCATTTTCCTCTCTTATTAAGTGCCTATACCTTGTGGAGTATTTATAGATGCCAAATCTCGAAGTTGTGGATGTGGTAGAGTCCAAAATGGAGAAAAAGTCCCAAAATTCGAATAAAAACAGGAAAATCGCGAAAAATCTGCTATCGGGGTGCCTCAGCGCTGCAGCGCCGGTTCACTTCCCTGGCGCCGGACATGCTGAAATTATTATTATATTTTCTTTCTTTTCCACTCCAAAGTATTTTACTTCATCTCCAAGTCCTTAATTCAATCAAACTCCCAAAACACCATGAAATTTGATTCCTAATCAAATCGGACTTCTAAACCAAGATTAAACAAGCTTCCTTCATGTAACAAATGTCCAAATCAAATAGAATTTTTGTGACAAAACCTAACAAAACTCCACATTGACACAAATTCCATAACAATGAATTAAATCTTCACTCTTCAAGTCATTTTCCAACTTTTCCACCATGTCCCAACTGGACACCCCATGCTCCAGCTGGGCATGCCATGCCCCTTCCGGGCATACTCAACAGCTGTGTAACATCCAAGCCTTGCATACTAGCAGAACTACTTTGCACGCCATCCTTGCTTGAATCATCCCGTTCACTTCCAGGTCCAGTTGAGTCAATAAACCTGCTTGAACCACCACAAGTAACCCCAACTCCACCTGAGTTGTCAAACCTGCTCAAATCACCATGATCAACAAGATCACAACCAACTTCACCTGAGGTACTAGAAGGTTTCCCAATATTATTGTCCAAATCACCACGAACAACCCGATCACAACCAACTTTACCCGAGTTATCGCTTACTAAACCATAAGCTTCAGTTGCTTCCTCCATGATCGCCGAACCTTCCAACACATATAACTGAGACTTTCTCCGCCCCTTAACACAACTCATGCCCTATTGCTAACTTTCAGAACTACACCTCCACCGGTATACCTGTACCATTTTGAATCAAGAGTACTCAAAGAGATCAGATTTTTGTTTATACTGGAACATGTTGAAATTGGCCAAGTGTTCTAATCGTCCCATTCAGCATCTTGATTTTGGTTTTAAAAATCCCAGCTATTTTACAAGGCTCATTGCTTCCTGTCATTACGGAACCCCTTGTAACTGTTTCATGTGAAGAAAACCAATCCCGGTTTGAACACATATGAAAAGTGTAAGATGAATCAAGAATCCAATCCTCGTCAGGTTTGGAATCACCTTCAGTAATCGCCAACAAATCTCCATCACCGTTCTCTTCTGTAACATTACCAGAATTTTCTGATTGTTCATCATGATCTGTAGTAGCAAAGCTCTTCCGCCACTCATAGCAATCTCTCTTCATGTGCCCCTTGTTGTTGCAATACCAACAGACTAAACCGCTATCGCTATCCTTGACTCTGCCCCTTTCATGACTACCCGTCTTTCTCTCACGAACAACAAGACCCTCTCCATAAAAGCATTAGAACCGATGACCAGATACTTCATCTTTTCCTTAGAATAAAGCACATCATATACCTCGTCAATTGTAAGAGTATCTCAACTATAGAGAACGGTATCTCTAAAAGTCATAAATGAAGCTGGCAACGAGCATAATAGTATTAGCCCTAAATTTCCTTCATCATATTTAACATCCATCATTTCCAAGTCAATGACAATTTCCTTAAACACCGATAGATGACCTTCCAAAGATCCACCTTCCGTCAAGCGATGAGAATACAAGCGCCGCTTCAAGTGTAACTTACTTATCAAACTCTTTGTCATACAAAGCTGCTCGAACTTTAACCACAATGCAGCGGCACTTCTCCTTTACCACGTCTTGAAGAATTTCATTAGAAAGATGAAGATGTATCTGAGAAACGACTTTCTGATCCTTCTGTTTTTTATCTTCCACAGTCATTGTTGCAGGCATCATATCAATCCCCAACAAAGTATCGTCAAGATCCAATTGAGGAAGAACTGCTCGCATCTTGATTTGCCACAGTGAAAATCTACTGTTACAATCCAAAAGCGGAATATCAAATTTCAAAGTTGTTATCCCTGTACAATCGACCTTGTTCCAACCTCGCTTTAATAATCAATTTGGACCTCCCAAGAAACCCCCCAAAACCTTGGCTTTGATACCACTTGTTCAAAACCAACTCGATATCAAAAATGTTTTGATATCACTTGTTGAAAAACTGACCAAATAATTAAAGATGAAAAATATGGACAATATAAAATTTAATGGATCACATAACAATCAAGTAAATTGTGGAAGATGAAAATTTATTATACCAAGAAACAAACAATTGTCTTACAAGATTTTGATCATCCCAATCTAATCTAAACAATTCTCTCTTGTTTCTAATGTATACAACAATGATCTAATTGTTATAATATCTCTTGAGTCTTGCATTTTCCTCTCTTATTAAGTGCCTATACCTCGTAGAGTATTTATAGAAATCAAATCTCGAAGTTGTGGATAAGGTAGAGTCCAAGATGGAGAAGAAGTCCCAAAATTCGAATAATAATGGGAAAATCACGGCAAATCTGTTATCGGGGCATCGAGCCGAGGCGCTGGCATGCTAAAATTATTATTTTTTCTTTCTTTTCCACTCCAAAGTATTTTACTTCATTTCCAAATTCTTAATTCAATCAAACTCGCAGCGTTGGGCATGCTGAAATTATTTTTTTTCCCTTCATTTTCCGCTCCAAAGTATTTTACTTCTTCTCGAAGTCCTTAATTCAATCAAACTTCCAAAACACCATGAAATTTGATTCCTAATCAAACTAGACTTCTAAATCAAGATTAAACAATATTCCTTTATGCAATAAACTACTAAATCACATAGAATTTTTGTCACAAAACCTAACACTTTTCTCTAATCATAGTAAAAAACAGCAAATGTACTTAGTTCTCGTGTGGCGGTGGAGCCACCTTACCTTATAGAGGCCATGGATGGCCTCGGGAAAACTTTCATATTAGAGGATTTTGTAGTAAAATAAGTATTAGTATTTTTTCCAAGGAGAATGTGATGGAAAGAAACAACAATTTACACACCGTAGTTGGCCATTAGAGTGTGTCAGATATTTTTTCATAACAATATGACTCGTTACTAGGGACTGCCACGTGACTATCGTAATTAAGCTGTGGGACCCGAAATACCCAACCACCTTGCCTCTTTCTATGTAGGCTGATGCCCCTTATCTGAGGCCCTATTTCAGCCGAAGCCCAATTACTTCTGAGGCACCCCTGGATCCGAGGCTCCCCAGCTCGTGACGGCCCACGTGAAAGGATTTGCTCATGATTAAGATCTTTATTCAAATGATTAATGTGACCTTTGTGAAAAGTATATTTATGTATTGTCTTGTCAATGTAAGAGCATTAGATGTTTTGTCAAGCTAGGAAGTCAAAATGATAGCCAGGATTTGATGCTTCGGTCGTAGGGATGAGGCTACGTGTAATTTCATCCAAAGGTCATCATTTCATTTGTAATACTATAAATACCCCCATCATGTAACAATTGAAGGCTAATGAAACTTTAAATACTCAAAGCAACCTATCTTATTCTCTGACCAGTTTATTACAACTACAAATCTTGCTCTTATCGATTGGTCATTATACAATCTTGTTCCGTGAATCCTGTCGGAGTCCGAACTGAAACATCTCGTGTTGTTGAGTCCCTCCCACATCCAATCTTTGGAGCGATCTCGACTGTAGATCTACCTTAACGTACCGAAAATGGCTTACGCACGCACGAGTGGGCTTGACATCAGTTGAGTTCGTTTTCTGAGTTCAATAAAATATATTTACAATAAATTGCATTTAATAATTGAAATAATCCCATAAAAACAAAGCTATAAAGATCCAGATTTGATTCAAAATCTTACCGGAGGAAGGGGATGTAGGCGAAACTGTAAGGGAGGGTGGCAACAAAAAGATTCTTCGACAGGTCAAGATAAGCCAAGTTCTAGCTGTTAAGAAATATATGGTTATTTTATTTTATTGTTTATTAAAGGTAGAATATTCTTTTCAGTTTCCTTTGTTTAGACTATATATAATCTCTTTGTATCTAGGTTAAATAATCTTTTTGTATTCAATTGCATTTTGCAGAATTAATGAAACCATAGTCTCCTCTTCTTTTTCTTTATTTCTTTGGATTGTTTGACATGGTATCAAAGCTAAGTTTTATAAGTTGAGGCTTAATCTCAAACATAGACGATTTCGAGAGGGTTCTCATTCAGTGTCTGGAATCTGGTATTTTGTTTTCCTTTCTTTTGCGATCTGATTTTCCTTATTTTTTTTTTCATTATGGCTACTGAAAGAGACGATTCGCTTCAATTTGTGATTGTGAGGTTAGATGGAAATAATTATTCGTATTGGAGTTACGTGATGATAAATTTTCTTAAGGGTAAAAAGACGTGGGGATATGTTAGTGGAACTTTTGTGAAATCTAGGGATACTGATGATAGTTGCTGCTTTGATAGATACCAGTGAAGCAAACAATGCACAAATTATTACTTGGATTAACAATTCTGTTGAGCATTCCATATGTAAACAGTTGACGAAGTATGAGACGTCAAATGAGGTTTGGGATCATCTGCAAAAGGTTATTCACTCAGTCAAATTTTACAAAGCAGTATCAATTGGAGATTGACATATGAGCTCTTCAGCAGAAGAATATGAGTATTCAAGAGTTTTATTATGTTATGACATATCTTTGGTATCAATTGGCTCTTACAGAATCAGCAGAATTAAAGGTATGTGGTGCCTATATTGCTTGTAGAGAACAGCAACGGTTGGTACAGTTTTTAACGGCACTTCGTAGTGATTTTGAAGGACTTAGAGGTTCGATTTTGCATCGTTCTCCACTTTCTTCAGTTGACTCAGTTGTCAATGAATTGTTGGCTGAATAAATACGTCTTAAGTCTTATGGTGAAAAGGGAATTATTTTTACATCTAATCCTTCTGTGTTAGTGGTGCCTTCTAAGTCACTCTCTCATAATCAGAATAAGTTTTTCGCAAGGGCTGCCCTCGACGAGTGCAATTTCTGTAAGCAGAAAGGTCATTGGAAGGTTTAGTGTCCTAAGTTGAGACAACAGAATCAATCACAAACCAATCTCAAGCTTGGAAGCTTGGCAACCAGTCACAATCGAATACTCATAGACCACCTCAGGGTTATAAACTACCACAATCTAATACTGCAGCAGTAGTTTCATTAGGTTCTTTCACTGATCCTAGTACTCTGGCTGAGCAATTTCAGAAGTTTCTCTCCTTACCACCACAAGCTATGTCTGTTTCTTCTTCCAAAGGCCAGTTGCCTCATAGTTCTTTAGGTATGTGACATTCTGTATGGGTCTTGGATTCTGGTGCTTCACATCACATGCCTCCAGATTCTTCATCTTTTGCTTCTCTGTTTCCTTCGTCTTCTATTCATGTCATGACTACTGATGTCACTCCTATGCCTTTAGCAGGTGTTGATTCTGTTGTCACACCTCACTTGTCTTTCCCTAATGTTTATTTTATTTCGAAACTCACATTAAATCTTGCTTTTGTTGGTCAGTTATGTGATTCTGGTAATTTAGTTACATTTTCCTCTTCTTCTTGTTATGTGCAGGACCTGCAGTCTCAGAAGCTGATTGGGAAAGGTTGTAGGAAGGGGGGACTATATATTTTGGATGAGTTAAAAGTGCTAGTTGCTGTTGCTGCTACTGCTACTAGTGTTGATTTGTCTTCTTTTCGTTTGAGTTCTTCTTCTTCTAGTTTTTATTTATGGCATTCTCGCCTAGGTAATGTTTAGTCTTCTCATTTGAGATTTTTGACTTCTACAGGGGCTTTAGAAAATTTGCAACCATGTAATATTTTTTATTGTAGTGGATGTAAGATGACAAAATTTTTAGCTTTACCTTTTAATCGAAGTATTTTTGTTTCTTCCTCTCCATTTGATTTGATTTAATCTGATGTATATGGGCCTTCTCCTGTTGCCACAAAAGGAGAGTCTCGATATTATATTTCTTTTATTGATGATCATACTCGTTATTGTTGGGTTTATTTAATGAAATATCATTCTGAATTATTTGAGATATACACAACCTTTCGTACTCTTGTCAAAACTCAACATTATGTTATCAAATGTTTTAGGTGTGATTTGGGTGGAGAATACACTTCTAATAAATTTTGCGAGTTACTTGCCTTAGATGAAACTATTCATCAAATTTCGTATACAGATACTCCTGAACAAAATGGTGTTGCTGAAAGAAAACATAAGCACATTGTTGAAACTGCTCAGTCTCTCTTGTTTTCTGCTTCTATTCCTAATGTGTTTTAGGGTGAAGCTGTTCTTACTGCTGTAGATTTGATTAATACAATTTCATCTTCTCATATTTCAGGTTTTTCTCCTTTCGAAAGGTCTTATGTGTATGCCCCTAATTATTCTTTCTTTAGAATTTTTGGTTGTACTTGTTTCGTTCTTCGTCCTCGTGTAGAACGCATCAAGTTGTCATCTCAATCTACTATTTGTGTTTTTCTTGGTTATGGTGAAGGTAAAAAGGGGTATCGTTGTTTTAATCCAATAACTTAGAAACTTTATGTTTCTAGTCATGTTATCTTTCTTGAGCATATATCTTTATTTTCTATTTCATAAACTACTCATAGTTTGACTAGATCTGATCTTATTTGTATAGATCCTTTTTTCTGACGATTCTAATTCGCACTGATCATTCTGCATGTACTGACACTTTACTCTCCGACACACCTGAAGCTCCCTCTTTTCCTATCTCCCTCAAGCTCTGTCTGAGACTGTGAATCCACCTCTACGTCAATCCATATGCATTCTTAAGTCTACAAAGTTACCAGATTTTACTTATTATTGTTATTCTTCATCTTTTACTTCCTTTTTAGCTTCTATTCATTGTCATTCTGAGCCTCTTCCTATAAAAAGGCAATTCTTGATCCTCTTTGGCAGCAAGCTATGGATGAGGAATTTTCTACTTTGCATAAGACTGGTACTTGGGACTTGGTTCCACTACCTTCTGGTAAGAGTGTTGTTGGTTGTCGTTGGGAGTATAAGATCAAGACTGATTCTGATGGATCAATTGAGCGATACAAAGTTAGGTTGGTTGCAAAAGGGTATTCTTAAAGTATGGTATAGATTATGAGGAGACATTTGCTCATATTGCAAAAATGACTACTATTCCTACTCTTATTACAGTAGTTTCGGTTCGTCAATGGCGTATCTCTCAACTTGATGTTAAAAGTGTCTTCTTAAATGGAGATCTTCAAGAAGAAGTTTATATGGTGCCCCCTCCTGGTGTTTCACATGATTATGGGTACGTTTGCAAGCTCAAGAAAGTGTTATATGGTGTCAAACAAGCACCTTGTGCTTGGTTTGAGAAATTTTCTGTTGTGATATCTTCCCTTGAATTTGCTTCTAGTAGTCATGATTATATGCTCTTTTTGTTAAGTGCACGACGCAGGTCGTATTATTCTATCTTTATATTGGTGATGATATTGACGGTATTTCAGTTTTGAAGACAGAGTTAGTTAGATAGTTTGAAATGAAGGATTCTCTACGATATTTCTTAGGTATTGAGGTAGCCTGCTCACCCAGAAGTTATCTTCTTTCTCAGTCGAAATACGTTGCAAATATTCTTGAGCAGGTTAGACTTACTGATAATAAGACTGTTGATACTCCCATTGTGGTTAACGCAAAGTATTCTTCTTCTGATGGTTTACCTTTATCAGATCCTACTTTATACCATATTATTGTTGGGAGCTTGGTATATCTCACTATTACTCGTCGAGGTATTGCATACGATGTTCATGTTGTTAGTTAGTTTGTTGCTTCTGCTACTATAGTTCATTGGACAGCAGTTCTTCTTATTTTGCGGTATCTTCGGGGTACAGTCTTTCAGAGTCTTTTACTTACATCCACATCTTCCTTGGAACTATGTGCATACTCTGATACTGATCATAGCAGTGATCTCACAGATCGCAAGTCTGTTACTGGTTTCTACATCTTTTTGGGCGATTCTCTTATTTTTTGGAAGAGCAAGAAACAATCTATTGTTTCTCAATCTTCAACCGAAGCAGAATATCGTGCTATGATATCTACTACTAAAGAGATTGTTTGGTTACGTTGGTTACTCGCAGATATTGAAGTTTTTCCTTCTCATCTCTCCTATGTATTGTGATAACCAGAGTTCTATTCAAATTGCTCACAACTCGATTTTTCATCTAAACACATTGAGATCGATTGTTACCTTACTGTCATCATCTCAAACATGGCACAATTACTTTTCCATTTCTTTTTCTTCTTTGCAACTTACAAATTTCTTTACCAAGTCGCATTTTATTTCCCATTTGGCAAACTCTCAATGCTTGTAGCTGCCGCATTGTGAGTTTGAAGAGATATGTTAAGAAATATAGAGTTATTTTGTTTTATAACTGTTTATTAATGGTAGAATAGTCTTTTCAATTTCATTCGTTTAGCCTATATATAGTCTCTTTGTATGTAGGTTAAATTATTTTTTTGTATTCAATTGCATTATACATAATTAATGAAATCCTAACCTCCTCCTCCTCCTCCTCCTCTTTTTTTTTTTTTTTTTCTTTTGAATTGGTTGACACTAGCAAGACCAAATAGAGATAGGAGTTGAATAAGACATCACTTGATTTGGTCGGCGTGGGGTTACAAAGAAGAAGACGTTTTTGATTTGAGGGGTTGGGTGACGTGAGAGTTAGGGTAGGTGTATTTATAAATTTATTTTTATTTCTTTGCTTTTTTATTTCTTTTTTTAACTTATTTAATATGAGGAAATACAAAGTACCATTTTCCCCTTTACAATTTCATCAAAATTAATCAAATTTTGGTTTTTTTTTTTTTATATCAACTAACGATCTTACATCCATTTGAATTCCAATTGCATATTTATGAAAGATTAGAGACATTCGCTGATACAATAAAGGTTAGGATAACGTCTGCAAAAATTAAAAATATTAGAAACTGGTGCTTCAATTTTCCCTTAATTTTATATATAGAACATGTTTGAGCTCCATTTTAATGCGAGAATGTATTTTAAAATAATAAATTGAAGGAGAATATATAATTAAAAAATAAGAAATTTTTTTGAATTTACATTTAACATTATTTTATTGAAAAATATATTTTTGAAAAGGAGAAAATGTATTATAAAAACAATAGGGATCAAGCAAGCATAATCAACCTTTTCAAGAGTTGTACATTGCAGTAATAATTTTAAATTAATATTTTCTATTAATGACTGATTGTACAAACGATTTTGCAAGTATAGGTCGACAAAAGATGCATGCACCAATCACTTGATTTGAATTTCAGCAAGCATCTATCAACTTGTCTATACAAAAATTCTATACATGTAAAACTCATCTTTTTATCTATTTTGTTTCAAATTTTTGTAATTTTTTTTTTTCAGAGGCGAAAAATGTGTGCGCGTGCGTGCGTGCGAATAAATATATATATTTATTTATTTTTAATTTTTTTTCCCCCATCCCCCCTCCCCTCCCCTCCCCTGAAGTGTGGACTTGTAATATATTTCTTTTCATAAAGAAAGATGGCATTGAACTTTATTTTATGCAGAAAAAATCAAATTTTATTAATTTAAAAGTAGACAATTATAAATTATTTTCTTTCCTGCATCCGCAGTTCATAAAACAATGCATATTGCAAATTATATCCTAATTGAGAAGTCCCTACAAAGAATACTCTCTCAGCTTTTTCTGTCTTAACAGCACAGAGCAAAAGAACACCATAAGAAACTATCCTACTCATTGACTGTGGAACCCAAGAGCTATGTTTGCCAAAAAGTTTATAGTCATAAACTAGAAACACATTTGAAAAAGAAATGAGACCCTATGCAAAAGAGCTGAAAGAGAGACAAACATGTGAATTTCTACATGGCATACTTCGAATACAAGGGAAAGTAACATTTTTAGATACTGCTGGGTAGGGACTGTCACTAAGCAACTAAATCTTCAATAAATATGTTCTTGCACTAAATGTTACAATACAGGAAAATAAATGACAAGTAAAACAATAATGTACATTGAAGCAGACAAACAAGATGGCGATTCAACATTTCTTCGTATGATCAATTTTACATCAAAGTTCACTTGGTAAAACCCCGAAGCACCCATTATTAGTACACAAAAAGGGCAATCCAGGAAACTACATAATGATTAATAAATAAATAAAACTCTGAACATCAAAACAATAAACACAGATAATATATTGACCATGGCAAGCATAAAAAAATTATTGAAAACAGAAAGTCAAAAAATCTGGTAACTGATAGAGGTATCCTTGAAAGATCAAGTTCAGACAGCAGGCAGGGCAATTGTGCAGGCACATTTGACTGTGAGAGAGGAAGAGACAAAGGAAGGAGGAGACAGAGAGATTTTGTTTACTTGGATTTGTGTTGGCATTTAAAAAAACTGCAAGAAAAAAAATCTTTTGCAGCATTCGAAGAGAAACAGAAGGTTCTCGAATCAAAAGAGAGTACTTCTATCAGTTATCGGTGTCATTTACTTGGATACACTCGGTTTAACAACAAGCGAAGCCTATAAAATACAATTGTGTGTCATCTTCATTCAACAGACACACACTTAAACTAAAGACTGAGGTCAAATAACCACAAAACAACTTCGAAACAATATCCATGTCATTGACTGGGATATAAGAGGGGTTTTCCAAATTTATAACCCTATGCAGTGATCCCATACTTCATCTTCCTCCTCCAATGATCATAATCTTAGTAATCGTTGCATGAAGCACAGCTAAATGTTTATTAGAATTAGCCCATAGGCAATATCCAAGTTCAATCATCAACCAGAAATCTTCAGTAACAATGTAGTAAACAGTATCTACAACATCCAACACCCATAGGTAGCACAAGACAGTCAGCTTCCTTTTCCCATAACCCAGCAATTCGGGATTTTCAAGATCAATATAATATGTTCTAAGCCCTTACACTAATTTAAACTGCAAGAAACAACAGAAACAAGCAGGACATATAAAAAATGGCATGATTACTTGAGAGCATTATAACCCTACAAGAGCCATATACCCTTGAGAACAATCTCCATCACTGTAAATGTCCATACATTAGAACAATACACATACACACCAACCAATCCATCACATTTTCATGGATATGAGCAGAGCAGGAAGTATTCATTTTAAAAAACTACGATCCAGAAGCTTTGCATTGAACTAAGCTGACAAGCAAACCTTATGCAGTCGATTAAAATCAAAGATATTTGACATCAAGGATAGATATCTTCCAAGAACACCCCCGGGGTTTCAATTTTCTATTAATCTATGAATAAGGAGATGTATCCGTAATGAAGAATCTATTCCCACATTGTTGATATGCTTCACAATGCAATTTTAATTAAGGAAAATCTATTTCCTCTATCCAAAATAGTCCACATCCAGATGACCAAAAAGGCTTCTATGCTATAAACCAAAAGCCTACTAAATAACTCCTGTAAACTTCATATCAACAAATATGTGAAGCATTTTCTGTACGGAGTACACTGTTTACAGACATATTAAAGAAAAATCAGCACTGTTGAAAGCCCTATCCCTAGGCAAAATCAATTCCTTGATTGATGAAGTACTATATACTAGAATAATAAATTGATTCAGATAGAAAGAAATAATTGCATTAAAACCAGTAGCAGAATTTGCCTACTTAATTACAAAAGCATCATATGCAGAAGACTGGGTCTACTTGCTGGGTGACTAATGTTTGTTTAAAGCTATAGCATATAGGATGAGAATATCAGTAGCAACATGCAACCGCGCCTTGAAAATTTGAGCTTATAGGAGTACCTTTTCCTAAAACACTGTATTCCCACTTCTCATCTTAATATGAAATGCCAACTAATATCATCCATCAACATCCCCCCAACTAAATTGAAACCAGAATTGCAATAGACTGCAGAGCAGCTATATGCAGGAATTTGTTCCAGTACATAATACACAGTAAATCCAGCTGATTAATAAAGCTTAAAAAAGTTAATATCTGAAGTAAGCAGTCTTATTTAACATACATATAATTGTTTTACTCCAGTTTATTTCTCAAACTTGGGTTTTACCATAGAAATGATTGCCCCTAATTCAATCAGAATAAAATTCAAAGCCTATATCACTCAACATAATCCATTTGAACCAAAAGCCATCTCACTGAAGTTCGTAAATTTGTTCATCAAGATTGCGGCTTTAAGCCAAATCACAGATTAGTATTTTGATCCAAGACTAAGACCTTGAAAACCAATAGAAAAATTCAAACCCCAAATTTTCTCGTCAGGCTTCAAGGTGAAATGATCAATAGATGTGCTCAATCCACAGGAAATATAATATACAGAGGGGCAACTCTGCCTAATCTCACAAGTAATAATAAGTGTCCTCAAAATATTATGCAGAGGAAAAGAAACTCCATATATCAAAATTAAACTACATCTTATAGTTGTAATATGATTGTCTACACATCTTACACACAGAGTACCAGTGTTTATATTAAGGTGCTTTCAAAAGCCACGACCTAAAAACTCACACTGATGACATCTAAAATCTGATGATGACAACGGAAAAGTAGGAGCTACGAGAGGAAGGAACTTCAGAAAAGACTAAATGGGAATAGTAGTAGAGAAAAATAAATAGATAAAGAGGATGGGAAATAAACCCCCTTGCCACAGGGAACAAAATCTAGTCCCACAGCCATGCTAAGAACTAAGACTTGACCTTCTCCACTTCACCTGCAAATATTCAATTAAAAACCCTTGTTATGAAAACAGTGTGTTCTTACAGCTGGAAGTAAATAATATGGAGAGAGGCATTAGCATTATTACTTTATATCACTGAGCCTAATAGTAGTAGCCACGTCCGTAAGGGCGATCATCACCATAAGATGATGAATATGGACCTCCACCATACTGTAACATAATGTGACAAATAAATATCAACAGTCCCACAGGTAACCTCAGGTCAAGAACAGATAAAACCACGATACTCACGTCCGAACCATAATAATGTTGAGAGTAGAGACTACCATCAGCTCCCAGATCTTCTGTTATCAACATAACCATTAGTTAAGAGTAGGGGGAAATTGATGAAGACCAAGAGGTCCAAGAGCAGTAACAAGACCAAACAAAAGCACTAACTGTTTGCAGATAAAATACATACCTCGATATCGGCTTCCATGAAGTGATGCAGCAGAACCGGAATGATCCAATCGAGGGCGATGTCTACTAGGCTCTGCAAAATCAGGATGATCCTGGTCCTAAAAGCAAAAGAAAAATTGTAAATAAAACCGAATTACAGCATTGCACGCAGCAAACTCCTTCCCAAAGGTAGTGTATCCAAGAAAATGGAACATGAAATTTTTGCAACTTACTGTCATGTAATACGATCTCTTTGTCCCGTGGGAAGCATCATCATACAGATACGGGTCATCAAAGTGCCTTCCTGTGAATGACCTGTTATATCCCTCTTCAAATGAATATGGATGCCTCCTAAATGAATCATATTCACCATGGCCTCTATCAGTTGCACGATGCCTTATTCTGTCTAGGTAAGATCTCGCAGGCACTGGGCGCTGATGATGAGCACCTCTGAAACCCCATCTCCCCCCTGTTTATGGAACATACCACACATTGAAAACACAAAACAGAAAGTTACAGCAGAAGGTTAAAAAACTGCCAACAGTTTCATGTATCTTTGCAATCTTCTATTTGTCATTCAAGAAAGTAAAAAAAAAAAGCAATGGATGATTTTCTTTTGATTTTTTCATCTTCCTGTATTTTTTATTTTATTTTTTTTCAGAGGGGGAAATCTAGAGTATGAACCATGCACCACCTCGTCCAAAATTCTGTCTTCCATGAAAAGGAGGATATGGGCTGTCAAAATCCTGGTTATTGGGAAAGCCCATTCTCCCACCATGTCCAGGACCACGTGGATTGAAACCCCTACCATACTGGAAGTTTGCGTGGTTAAAAGGACGTCCACCTTGTCCAAAACCCCTTCCTGTGAGCAAAGCAATGTACCACACTTAAAGCCTATCACATGAAATCAATAAGAACCTCAGTTACCCAATACAGATGCATCTGTACCAAAATATCTAGGCAAAGTGCTGCTGCCACCATGGCCAATTCGAAAACCTCCACACATTCCACCTTTCACAGCCTGCATCTTGGGTAAAGGATTTGACAGTCTAGCCCGCACTTTAACCTAGAAAGGAGAGTGAAAGCAATAATAACAAAAAGCAGTTAATGTGCCCAAAAAAGCTCATAGAAAAAGTACACGAGGAAAACATAGAACTCAATGTGTATTTCAGAGCAATAATAATCACAAAATTCAAAGGCTCCTCTCCTGATTTCTGCAGTCCATTTAAACGATGAATTAATAATCTATCTGCAAATCTATCTGACTACAGTCTGCCAAATACTTGTGTGGTAATATTAGATCATCACATAATGAAAACCAGCATCTGTTTCCTATCCGTATGCTCAAATAATTGACAGGAACAATAATTGAAGTTCTAAGTATACCTTTGAGTCACCATCACTCAATCCATTGGTGTTTATGCCTTCAACACATGAAACAGCAGCTTCATGTGTGGTGAAATCAACAAAACCGAAATCCTTCCGCTTTGCCGTTGACATATTTCTTGCCAACATAACTCGTGCGATCGCCCCAAAACCTGTGAACTTCTCCCTTACACGATCTTCGTCCCAGTAAGGAGGGAGTCCATCAACAAATATTGACTTAACCTGGGCCATGACCTCAGGATCCGGCTCACGTAAAGGCTCAGCAAAAGCCACTTTGGCAGTTCTTTCAGGGTGGCCAAATATTACGTCGGGTTTTTGGAGTCTTTTGTAAGCCAGCATAGCCTCAGCATGACAATAGAACTCAATGAATGCAAAACCACGGCTCAACCCTTCATGTCGGGGATCTGCTACCAAAGTAATATTTTCGACACCTTCTATCCCATAGTCCTTCAGCTTTTGTTTTATCTGTATTAGTAAATACAAATAATATGAACAAAAGATAACATTGTAAATCTATGATTCTATACAAATAAACTAGTATTGATCTTACAGCTTCCTTTGTCCATGTGTTGCAAATATTCCCCAAGAACAACGTGTCATTGTCCTCACTTGGTGCAGTCCCACATCGTTTCCCATGTATCTAAAAAATCTGAGAATCAGAATTACACTGGACTATCTGCAATATATATAGCTATACACCCAAGCAAAACAAGCATCAAGTCCACATGCATTCATGCATGCATACATAAAAAACATGAATTTAGAAAACAAGAAAAGGATTCATACAACAGGGTTTTTCATTTCTGACAAAGCACAGCTTGCTTGCTCCTTTGTCGCAAACTGAACAAATGCATACCCCTTATTCTTGTTTGTTGATGGATCCTTGTGGATGCGAACTTCAACAACCTCCCCTGCATGTTCGAATACCTTTCTAATTTCCTCTTCTGAAGCATCCCGATCCAACCCACCAACAAATACTTCCCTTTCTTTCCTTATCTTGCGTTCTCTTGCAGCTGCATTCGATTCTACACGCTCTTCATCCAATGCCTCAGCTTCTGGCTCATTTTCAGGCACATCATCATCAGCAAAATCTTCTCCACCAAACTCCTCGTGAACCTCTTGATCACTAAGAGCCTCGATTTTTTCACCACCCGCTTCATCTATGGAGGTATCATCCCGTTTCAACTCCTCATTGGTGCCTTCCTCTGTTTCAATGATCATGCTTTCAGGTTCTTCTTTATCCTCGGTGCTTTTGGTTTGCTCCTCCTTTTCTTCCTTCAACTGCTTTTTCTCTTTTCCTTTACTAGGATCTCGAGCCTGCATAGAGTTAACATCTGTGTTCATGGGTTCTACATCCTTTGACAAATCTTCTATATTTTCAATAAAAAGCTTTTCTGTGTCACCAATTTCCCCATCGTCCTTTCTCAAGAACTGTTCAAGATCACCAATGTTTGGATTCTCCATGGATAGCTGAACATTTTCAACCAAAGGCTTTTCACTAGTTGCAGGTTCATTATTTTTCGAATCCTTTACTGTTTCTTTCAAGGGTTCTTCATTCTTTACCATCTCAACTTCACTTACTGTTTCCTTCGAGGGTCCTTCATTCTTTGCCTTCTCAACTTCACTTACAGTTTCCTGCGAGGCTCCTTCATTCTGTATCTCCTCAACTTCACTTACAGTTTCCTTCAAGTATTTATCATTCTTCTCAGCTTCAACTGATTTCTGTGTCTTTCCAGAAGCAGCTCTAGTAGAAACTGGAGTTTTTTTAATCACTTTCCTTACAACCTTTCTCACAATTCTACTGCTAGAAGCAGGTTTTGTTTCTGGTGTTGCATGAATAGCTTCATGGGATGTTTTAGCTTGATCAAATACTACAACAATTAGAAAACGAATGTCACTGCTAGGCCGTAGAACATATTGGAAAAGCTCAAAAAACCAAAACAAAAAATGGTGTTTACCCCACTGCATATCTAAATTAATTCATACCAAAGAACTGCTCTAAACGTAGGATCAAGATGAGGCTAGAAAGTAGCATTAAGATTGAACTACTTTTATTGTTGATATTTTGATAGAACCTGTTTAATGTCTCAAATACAATGTGCTTCAATAGAAATGAAAAAGAATAACTACAAGATGCACATCGCATTCTCACCAAAATAGCAAAGAAAGCAAAAAAATGAGCATTAATGAAAAATAAATAAAAATTAAACAAATTAATCCCGCTGATCAATATTCAATCAACCACTAATCACATATGTTTTTTTCATTTCCCTAAAAACATCGACAACTTAGTGAGGAGAAACGAGAAGATCTAGAATATTATTGTTACTATTATCATCATATCATCATCAGATATACTGAATATAGCAACAACAAATACGGCACAAAAAGAACTGGTCCATAAAGCATTGAAAACTAAGAACTGTATAAATCTCAATAAACCTGATTGTTCAGGTTCCGATTTGGAGGTAGCATCACTAGGCTTGACTTGCTTTGCTCTCGCGGCGGTGGCACGCTTTGTCACCACTGTCTTAGGCGTTGCCGTCTCCGTAGCCGGAGATTCAGCCGGCGGGTCAACGGAGGACGTAGGCGTTTGTGTCTTGGCGTTGGCAGCGGACCTCTTTCCGGCCAGCGGTGCCTTTTTCGCCGGCGCGGCTGATTTTGGCGAGTCGGAATTTCGCGTTCGCATAATGGATCGGTTAAACTCAGTGGATGAGTGTGTGGAATATGATAAAGAGCCCTAAAACTTGAGCCCAGCAAATAGAGTTTATTGTGTCAACAATTATTTGATAACAGTATTTGGTGTTTCACTTTTTGCCACGTGTTTATTTTATATTTATAACATTAGCTCTAAAGTTAAACTAATTTCCTCAATATTTTTTATATTACATTGTCAATCTTTCATTAATTAGTTCATTTTTAATAACGATGTCCATTCAATTAGGTCATTTAAGTCATCATTTGGTCCCAATTATTTGAAATTTTAATGGTTGGAATAATGTGTGGTTAAAAAAAAAGTTTTGAGATTACGTATAATATTATTTTATTTGAGAACGTACGGATGATAAGAAAACAGAAAAAAAAATGAATTATAATTTTAATGAGGACCAAATAGGGACTAAATGAGTCCATGCAAGCCAACTTCAAAGTAAAAAACATGAGGCTAAATACAAAAAGCAAGAAAACAAACACAAAAATTGTCGAACTAAAACCACCAAGAAATTTAGATACAGTTAGATCAAAATTTTCAAAACCCACCGTTATGAATAAATAAATGAGCTATTGCAATAATGAACAATCTTGCAAGCTTGATGCTATAAAAAATCGTACATGAATTTTGTAAGGTCAGGATGCTAATTGAATTTGGACTTGAGATGATCATGAACAACTCTACTTAGCACCCGAAACGAAGGCTAAAATGTTGTACTGGTAACCAATTCAATGCAACTCAACGAATGTAGAGAGAAATTATGCGCCGTTTGAGTCCCTTTTTTCTCATTCCATTACATTAATTTTTTCTCTCTCTTCATCTCAACCACACATTCTCAAATAAAATAATATTACACACAAATCTAAAACTTTTCCACCACACATTTTCCCATCAATCACTATTCTACAAATTTTCAACCCCAAAAAATGGGGGCCAAACAGGGGCTATGCAAAAGCTGTTAGCAGAGAGTTGAGCAATAACAATGGGTTGTTAATTATGAGGCTTAGCCCATGTTTGACCCCCATTATTTGGTATTTTTGATAGTTGAAAATTTTTGGAATAATAATTGATGGGATAATGTGTGGTGGAATTTTAGATTTATGTGTAATATTATTTTATTTAATGAATGTGTGGTTGTAATGAAAAGAGAGAAAAATTTAATGTAATGTAATTTAATTTAATGAGGGCCAAACATGGGCTAAGTTGCCTGCATTTATATTATTTAGGCATTAAATACCTAGTAGAACTAGGATTATGTGGGCTATTGGTTGGCTCAAGTATCTAGGAAATTGTGAATCAATACCCAATTGAAGAAGGGTTGACCGAGATTACAAGGTTGGTCAAACGTGCAACGGCCATGAAGAAGAAATGAAATAAGAGACGTAGGACTCTTTTGTGACAAGCCTATAAGACCACGTCAATTGTACTGGAGGAAGAGAAAAGGCTGGAGCTGATGTGGATGTTTGCGATCCACTTCTTCACAATCGTCATCAAGTAGTATTATCAGGAGGTGAGCTTTCAGAAAGCTTTAATAGCCAGCATCCTCCAGGTAAGGATTTGGTTATAATGATCTCGTCCTAATGTCCTTTTAAACATGGTAATTTAACTTGTTTGTTTTTATTTTTGTAGACCTTAAATACTATAGAGGGTGTCAATAAGTAGGAGCAAGACCTCGAGCAAACGTAAGGATTTGTGAAGCTCATTCGGCACACAATGCCATCTTGCTTCTGACCTTCAATTTCTTACTTGAGAATATGAAATCATCAATATTGTGGCCATAAATTTTGTGGAGTTCATATTAGAGGCTTCGACCACAATTTTTGGGGTTATACTTTATATAGAGAGAGATCACTTGAGCATATTTTTGTCCTTAATTTCCACTAAGATTATCGTCCCGAAAGCATTGAGAGGCGTGAACTCTTTATACCTTGGGTTTTTGTTGGAATTGCCTTGGTATGCATATCGTAATGCCCCGAATTCTATTGATCCGATGCATTAGGATTTCTTAGCGTACAAATAAGTAATTAAATTTCACATGATGGGAATATTCAATAAAATTGACAACTTTATTAAAAATAAAGTTAATTTATTAAATCATTTGAAATTTTTTGAGATAATACCGATCAACAAAAATTACTAAAACTAGTTCTAACAAATTCTCAACAAATAAACAAGTTCTAACAAAACGTAATTCTCAACAAATAAATAAATTCGTTTGAAAATTAAAGTGTATCTAAGAATCTCTATTGTTTCTAATGGTAAAGTACTTTATGATTGGGATTTTTTGGTCCAGTGGCATATTCATCCATCCGCTGCTATCGAACAAATTCTCCACAATATCCATGATTATGTGTTCCCATTTTCTATTTTGGTATAACCAGTGGTCTAAACAACCTTGAAAGCCTCTGATGTTCTCCTTTCACTTATTGACAGGCCATACACTTACTTGCAAAGAGTCTCTCATTCCTCTTTTTTTTATTTCTCCACCAAAATGTAACTCGAAGGTCTCAATATATTTTCTTACTGCATAGATGCATAATCCCTGATCTTTAAGAACAAAATCTACATTTATACATAAGGGTCGTATGATTAGCTATTAAAGATTATTTTGCTTATCTGCCCCAACTTCAACCATAATTTTACACAAAAATGGTCATTCTTTTGGGTTTCTCTAATCCGTTCTCTAAGAGTGGGTTGAACTATTAGAGTTTCGACAATAGGTAACTTCTTCCGAAGGCACAACAACATCTAGCCTCAAATGTTCAAATTCCTTAACTAACTATTCTTAAGTGGTTCGAGCAAACAAATTCCCAACGATTTTTCTACTAAGAGCATAAGAGTTACATTGGCTTTACCAGGGTGGTAAAGAGTGGTGAAGTCATAGTTTTTGACCAATTCTGTCCATCTCTTCTGCCTTATATTTAACTCCTTTTGGATGAATAAGTATTTGATACTTTATGATTGGTATAAATCTTACATTACCAACATAGAGCGAGTGATGCCATATTTTAGGTCGTGAAATATGATTGAGAATTTTAAGCCACATGTTGGATAATTTTGTTCATATGCTTTTAACTCTCTAGAGATGCAGGAAACAACCTTTCTATGTTGTATCAACACACATCTTAAACCTTGTTTAGAAGCATTACTGTATATCCAAACCTTCTAGCATTGTCAACACCAGCGCCGAAACCAATCTTTATTTCAATTCTTGAAAACTACTTTCACATTTCTCCGACCATTGGAAATTTATCTTGTTTCTAGTCAATTGTGATAGTGGATCAGCTATCTTAGAAATCCTTCAATAAACCTCATTAACAGCCAGTCAGATCTAATAAGCTGTAAACTTTACCTACATTGGTTTGTCTAGTCCAGTTTGTTGCAGCTTCGACTTTAGTCGGATTTACTTCAGTACCTTGTGCAATAACAACATGACGAACGAAGTCAATGCGTTCTAGCCAAAATATACATTTTTTAAATTTGGTGTACAAGTGATAGGAATGTAAAATGAATATTTTTCCCTCCTTATTTTATGCGCTCGTATGTTTATTTTG
This sequence comes from Fraxinus americana, assembly GCA_035079005.1. Classification (NCBI taxonomy): domain Eukaryota; kingdom Viridiplantae; phylum Streptophyta; class Magnoliopsida; order Lamiales; family Oleaceae; genus Fraxinus; species Fraxinus americana. The sequence continues at coordinate 14,056,817 of CM068715.1, read as the reverse complement.
TGGCAAAATGTATTCATCACGTTAATATTTTGATTTAGGTGGTAATTCTATGGATATGACCTAATTTGAAAATGAAACTTTGGGGATCAAAATGTAATTATTCAGAAGATGACCCGAATGGTGAATCAAGCATGGAATTGAACTAAGTAACACATTGTGATATCATTGAATCTTAGAAAAAGAAGGAGAAGGAAGCAAGGCCAAAGGGTAAATGAAATAAAGTTTGGGGACCAAAGTGAACTAAATGAAAAATAATTTCTACCAAGCAGTCGCATGGTAGAAAGTTCATGCAGTCGTCCAACCACCAACATGAGATAAACAGTGTAAAATTTTTATAACCATGCAGTCGCATGGGTTTATACCATACAGTTGCATGGTTTATTCTGGGTGCCAATTTTCTAGTTTTCTTATTCGAACCATCTCTTATAGTAGGGTATTTGGATGACCTATTTAACCCTAATCTCGTCCAAAACTAAGAGAAAACGCTCAAAACTCCATTCTTCATTATTTCTCTCTTAGATTCATGAATTATAACTAAACTTTTACACTTGATCGAAAGAAATGGAAGCCTCGGAAGTCGGAACCACATATTGTGAGATCTAAATAGTTTTTCTTATTGTTTAATTCTTATTTTACGTATTGAATATTCTTCTATACTTATTTTCATGATTGTTATGTTTAATTGCTAGGAGCCTAACAGTTTGTTATTCGTTACAATATGCCACTAAGTTAAATATCAAATACGTAATTGTTTGATTCCTTTAATTTGTGAAGCACTAGGATTTGATGATTTTCTGCGATAGATGTTATTGAATTTTAAGAAAAATGTTTAAATAGATTGAATGCAATCGCTGGTGTTTGTGTTATCTAGTTTATCGATTTCTCTATTATGTAAAGCTATTATTAAATTGAATCTCGAGCGCTGGTCTGGGGTTATTTCATAATCAGGGTTAATTAGAACGCTGAATTCTAATTAGCTAAAATTAAGGAGAAATATGAATCAATTTCAACGATGAATATTCGAAATATGAATTGAATTATCATTGTATTTATGATTAATTGTGGATTTCCGACGATGGATGCAGACTTAGACCAAGGTTAGTATTTTGATTGTTTTCGTTAATTTAATTTTCATTATTATTGATTGCGTTATTTACAATTGTTTGCATACAAAAACCCCCAATTATATAATCTTCATGGGATCGACCCTTACTTCCACTACTACATTAATTTTAGAGGTTAAAGTATTACTTTTGGGTGCCTACGACAGGACACACCAACAATTTCTCTTTTCGAAGGGTGCACAATACAACTCTTAACTACGCTTCATATTGGTGCTTATTTTTTGAGTATACCAATATGTTGTCTACGAAGATTATAATGAATCAATTTAGATACATATGAAAAACTCAATTCATTAAGACCAAAAACATAGTAGGTGCATTGGTTAACCTAATTGGCATTACCGTGAAATTACAATGCCCATATGGCAATCTAAATGCCATTTTAGGGATATCACAATCCTTCATCTTGAGTTGGTAATTTACCTAATCTCAAGTTGATCTTTGAGAATATCTTTGCACCATTCAATTGATCAAAAAGATCCTCTATCCTTAGAAATGGGTATTTATTTTTTATAGTCAAATGATTAATATCCCTATAATTAATATATATCCCCGTTGGTGCTACCAGTGGTCAAGTCAATTGTGAACTTTACTTCTCTATCGACGATATACTAGGTAGATGAAGAGGAAAAACATCTACAAACTCCTTAACCACCAGTGCATCTTCCACTCTCCGTTCGAATTGAGGTTTACTAGTAATATTCAATGAGAATTCTTGACATGTATTTTTTTTCTCAACATCTTTTTTACTTTCAATGCAGACACTGAATGGGTTAGATTCCCAATTCTTGTACCAAAGAATCGAAATTTTTCATTTTCAAGTTTTTGAACAAAACCTCACTTCTATTGTACAAAATAGTTGCGTAATTTCTACCCAACCAGTCCATACCCAAAATTACTTCAAAGTCTTTCATTGTTAATAGGTAAATCAACCTTTAGTACATTTCCATTGATTCCTAACTTAACGCCTTTAACCATATGATTAGTATTAATAACTTCTCCCAAAGGAATACTAACATCTGAGATGTAATTTGTTTACATGCATTTATTCTCAATCTTATCGATAAAAAATGTAGAAATAAATGAATACGTGGATCAATTATCTATACGGACAGGTATATTAGATATCAGTTACATACCTTCTATTATGTTTGTGTCATGATTTTTCTCTTCTCCCATCAAACCAAACACTCTGGCCTTTTCCCTCTTAGGCTGATCACTGTCCCTTTTCTACTCTGGACATTCTCTAAGGAAATGACCAGTCTTACCACAATTACAGCATATCCCTTTATTCTAAAGACAATCACCCAAGTGTCGCTTGTTGTACTTGGGGCATAAAGGACAAGTTCTTTTTGAGCCTAGCCAAACCTTTTCTTTCTTATTCTGGTCATTGCCCTTTTTATCTTGGTCCTAACACTTCCTATTTACTGAAGACTCAGCAATAGGTTGGGTTTTCTTTTCCAACCCTAAACTATTAGGGTCCGTTTGATTGCAAGGGTGAAAAATGGGTGGAAAGAAAATGAATTACAGGGAAAGTAATTGTCTAGAAATTGTTTTTCAGGGAATTGTTAATTAAGTGTGTTTGATTGGTATAGTTTTCCACCCGAATTTTTTTTGAAATTTTGGATTTTTTTTGTTCGCATTTGACTTTATCTTACATAAAAATTGTCCATTAAAGTGAAATTTTTTTACAATTAATTATGAAATTTGTTACCATTACCAAAAACGAAAAAAAAAAAAAAATTTGCTCGCAAACTATTTTTTCATCAAAGTTTAGTGTTCGTTTGACTTCGTTTTACATGAAAATTGTTCATTAAAGTGAATTTTTTTTTTATAATTGGTTATGAAATTTGTTCCCATTTAAAAAAAAAATAAAAAAATTTTTTTTTTTTGGCAGAACCTGGAAAATGTTTTCCCACCAAATTGGTGGTAAATTTTCCCCAATTTTGAGGAAAAGGGACGCGTGGGTCGATGGGATGGGGGGGGGGGGGGAATTTTTTTCAAGTCAAATTATTGCAATCAAACAAGTGAATAGTAGGAAAATGGAAAAACTTGTTCATTTTCCAAGGAAAATTAGAGGAATCAAACACTGCCTTAGAGATTTCCTGAGCTTGACGTACAACTTATATGTACGTAGTATATTGCTAGGCTACCATGATTGCTTTAATCTATAATCTTACTCATATTTCGAACCTCTTAGCCTTCGTTAGCTCAGTGTTAACCATATGAGGTGCATATTTAGATAGTAGTTCAAAATTTATTTCACTCTCTAAGTGGCATATTCCCTAGCATGAATAGAAGAAATTCTACCCTCTTTTAGTCCTTCCATGAATTGATTCCAGGTGAGATTACATTGTTGTTCTACAGTCCTAGTACGTATATTAGACTCCCACCAATGGCCAGAATCATTAGTCAGCATGAACTTCATGCAAGAGAACTTTTGAGCATCGTTGTAGTTCATGTACTCAAAAATCCCTTGAAGTCTTCTCAGCCACTCCTCAACTACGAAATGATCATCTTTAATATCGGAGGATGAAGGTTTAAGACGATGAAGGTGCTCAACAATCGAGCTTATGGTGTTTGCGATTATTGTTTTATTACGAGATGGTATTTGAGCCTAATACGTACCTAAGTCTTTCAGTGCCCTCAACAAATCTTTGAGCATAGCTTCTTGATTTTGTTGTCGTCGTGCCATTTACTTTAAATAAAAAATAATTTTATTTTAGGAACTGTTCAACCATACTACCTAACAAAATACTTAACGTAGGGAAACTAATATAATTTCATTCTAAGGATAATAATTTTCTATTATTATTACGAACTGATATTCCTAAAATACTATCAACATTTTCTTTCTGAAAGAAAAATAACTTAAAATGTAAATTATCTCTTAAATTTCAATCTTAATCATTGATTTCCTAGATCCTATGCTTCTTGGTTGGCGGGACTTGATTTCTAAAGTATCACTTGCCTTCGGCCCAGACTCTATGTCTATCACGATCTGAAAGTTGGGCAGTAGCTCAAGCTCTAACTCTAGCTCGGGCTTGAGATCTGACTCATAATATGACTCAAGTTATACTCGAGCTTTGACTCCGAATCATACTTTTGCTCAATCTGAGGCTCTAGCTCGGGATTAGAATTACAATATGGCTTACTTTCATATTTCAATTTTGACTTGGATCAACCTTGACTCAAAGTTAGTAATCTATCTATCTATGGAGGTTTCATATTGGAGCTGAATTGGAAAGAGGAAATACTCAATTCATATATCATCACTCAATTGAATTACAAGGTATATACAGCAGCCGATATAAATAAGGAATGAAATGTACCAATATTACAACAAACGCTCAGCTGTTATAACATACCTAACAAACTAATATCCAGCTGGCATAACAGAAAATGAGCTGGTAATTATAATAACAATAGACATAATACTCCCCATCAAGATGTGTTGTAAATGTCCTTAACACACATCTTGGATAAGGAAGAAGAAATGACAAAAGTAGACAATGGTTTAGTGAAGACATCAGCAAGTTGATTGTGTGTCCGAACTGGGAGAAGTTTAATGATGCGAGCTGAAAGTTTATCCCGAATGAAATGACAGTCGATTTCAATGTGTTTGTTTTCTCTTGAAATATAGGATTAGTTGCAATGTGAATTGCAGCCAGATTATCATAATAGACAATGGCACGAGAAGTGACAGGAATTTGAAAGTCTAGTAAGAGTTGTTTAATCCAAATGATCTCACTAACAGTAGCTGCAATTGCTCTGTACTCAGCTTCAGCAGATGAACGGGACATAGTGACCTGCCTTTTAGATTTCCAAGAGACCAAAGAATCACCAACAAAAACACAAAAGCCAATGGTAGACCATCGTGTATCAATGCAAGACCCCCAATCGGCATCAGAGAAAGCCGAATTATGATGTTGGAAATAGAACCAAGAGTTAGATGTGAGGAGAAAATGAGACCTTGACTAGGCCGCCCTTTCAAATAATGAAGGAGGTGATACATTGCTTTGAGGTGAGACATCCAAGGTTGGGACATATATTGACTTAACTTGTGAACGGAAAATGTAATGTTAGGTTGTGAAAGAGTCAAGTAAACTAGTCTCCCAATGAGCTTTCTATAGTGTGACGCATTTGTCAGATCACAATGATGTATGTCAGATCACCATGATGTATGCTGAGAGTTGCTCTAGGATCCATAGGGATGTTCACAGGCTTACAATCCAAATAGCCAGCGTTTTTCGATAAGTTGTAGAGCATATTGTACGAGCAATCTCAATCCTCAAAAAATACTTCAAGGATCCGAGATCTTTGAGTTTAAACTGTGAATGTAAGAAAGCTTTTAATGAATCAATGACAGCAATATTAGGTCCTGTAATTACAATGTCATCCATATAAACTAACAGGGCTACAAATGTTTCCTTTGAGCCTTTGGTGAAAAGTGAGTAATCCGTTTTAGACTGAGTAAAATCATGTTGAATGAGAGCATGAGAAAATTTGGAGTTCCACTGCCTGAAGGCCATAAATAGACTTGTGTAATCGACAAACCATTTTCTCCCTTTGTGTAACTAGTTTATGGAATTCATAGCCAAGTGGGAGGTCCATATAAACCTCTTCAAACAAGTCCCCATTCAAGAAGGCATTGTTAACATCCAATTGTACCAAATGCCACTTATGACATGCTGCAAGGGCAAGCAAGACTTTAACTGCCACTATTTTGGCCACTGGTGAAAAAGTGTTAAAATAGTCTAGTCCCTTTTGTTGGGAATAACCTTTCGTAACAAGCCGTACTTTTTGTCTCTCAAGGTAACCATTAGAATTATATTTGCTCTTAAAAATCCATCGACAACCAACTGAATGCATGCTAGGTGGTAAAGGAACAACAGACCAGGTTTGGTTAAGTTCCATAGCTTCAAGCTCAAGTTTCATAGCATCTCTCCAATGAGAAAATTTAACAGCTTGATGAAAAAATTGTGGTTCAAATTGGGAAGATATATGTAAGATGAAATTTTGATGAGAAAGAGATAGATGATCATAAGAAACAAAATGTTTAATGTGATTAAGAGAGTAATGAGTGGACTGATCACAGCGAGTAAGTAAATGACAATGAAAGCCTCTATGGTAAGTATGAGGTCTGGGAATTCTGTTGGACCTTCGAAGGTTGGTGTTTTGAGGGGCTGTAGGAAGAGGGTCATCTGGAGGAAGAGCAGTGCCTAAGATTCTAGTAGGTGGAGGTAAATCGAAAGGAATGGATAAAGAAGCAGATGGTAAAACCAAGTCAAGAAAAGGATCCATCATATGATCAGCTTCCAGGATTGTATGGAAAGGGAAGATATCTTCATGAAAAACAACATCTCTTGAAATGAAGATGTGTTTTGATGCAATATCGAGGAGTTAAGGCCTTGTATAGGAGGGATTAAAATCGGATTAAAATTGAAAATATTATTGTTGACTTTTATTAGACCAGTGTGACTCAATAACGGTCATATTTTCAATTTTAATTGGCTTTTAATCCCTCCCGAACCGGGCCTAAAAACCTTTAACACCAGATAGATAACCCAAAAAGACACATAATCTGGCTCAAGGTTGAAATTTGTTTCTATGAGTAGTAAGTGAGGACGCAAAAACCAAACAACCAAAGACTCTGAGGAATGAAATCAGCTGAACGACCATGTAAAATCTTATATGGTGTTTTATGTTGTAAGAGAGGAGATGGTGTCCTGTTGATTAAGTAGGCAGCTGATAACACACACTCGGACCAGAACTTAAGAGGAACTCTTGATTGGAAAAATAGAGCACACACAACATCTAAAAGGTGTTGGTGTTTGCGTTCAACCATCGAATCCTGTTGTAGTCTTTCAACGTAGCTAAACTGATGAATCACACCCTTTGTAGCAAAATAATCATTGAAAGACTGTTCAGGAGCATTGTCTGATCGAAAAATTTTAATGATAGCATTGTATTGTGTGACAACCAGATTAAAAAATCGAGGTACAAAAGTCTTGGCATCAGACTTATGCTTCAACATATATAGCCATGTGAATCTAGAGGAATCATCAACTAGAGTTAAGAAGTACCTATATCTGAAATGTGATGGAATGTGATAAGGGCCCCATATGTCACAATGTACTAGATCAAAAGGTCTGCTAGAGAGGTGATTGTTGGATTCAAAAGATAATTGTCTTTGCTTAGCAAGAGGACATATATAATAAGGCAAATTTTTATTTAACTTGGTCACATAGTAAATGATCCTTCAATGCATCTAGTCTTTTGAACGATAGATGCCCAAGGCGATTATGCCATACATGAGCAGAAACACTACCAATAAAAACATCAGAAATGAAATTGAGATCCCTGGTATCCAGTACATATAGATCATGAACCTTATCACCTCTGCCAATCATTCGCTTGGTTGAAGTCTCTTGAATTGTGAACTGATCATGAAAGAAACTCACAGTGAGTTGTGATCCAACAGTTAAGGCACTGAGTGAGAGTAAATTAAACTTGAAATGTGGTACAAATAGGACATCATGGAGTATCAAGTTGGGGCCTAAACGAATGTCACCACACAAATTGACAGGTATCCGAGAGTGATCAAGCAAAGTAATGCTTGAATTATGAATAATTCTCAAATCAACGAAAGCATCAGCAACGGAGCACACATGTTTATATGCTCTAGAATCCAAAATCCAAATGTTTTTGGAAGTAAAAGTTGGATTAATTGAATGAGAATGGCATATACCTGCAGCATATGAGGATACATTTTTGTCCTGATCAGCAAAATTGAAGTTTGAACTAGAAGACATGTGAGTGGATAACAACGTCATCAAATGCTGATATTGACTACAGTTCAAATTTTGCATAAATTTCCCAATGCCAGACTGCTGACAATGCTGATCCATTGATTTCTCTTCAATCTGTGGAGTCAAATAAGAAGAGAAGTGATTAACAGGAGTAGATTTAGGAAAACTTTGAAAATTGTCTCTTGGCCTTGATTTATAACCCGGTGGATAACCATGAACTTTATAACATTTATCTATGGAATGTCCATGATATTGGCAATGTGTACAATATGTTCTTTCCTTCCTCTTGGTGCCATTCCTATAATGAACAACCATATGTCCAGAATACATTGCTCATTTGCCATTATCAGACTTGAATGCAAAAGCAGTTTCTCCATTCGAATCAGCACCAATTGACAGTGAGCCCAGCTTTCTTTGATTCCCCTCTTGTGAAATTAATGCAAAAACTTTATTCACAGGTGGTAGGGGATCCATAAGAAGTATTTGACCTCGATCTTGGGAAAAAGATTCATTCAATCCCATGAGAAAGGACATAATATATTCCATCTGGTAATGTTTATTCAATTACTTAACACCATCACACGTAAAATTGGGTCACGTAAAATTGTTTATTTCAACTAAAATTGGGTCGAAAATTACTCAATTCTTCCCATATTGATTTGAGTTTGGTGAAGTAGACACTCAAAGTGTTTTTGGCCTTGAACTAAATTCATCAATTCCCTCCTCAATTGGAAAATTCGAGTCCATTACTTTGTTGAAACCTCTCCTTGAGATCATTCCAAATCTCATGAGTTGTAGAAGTATAGATTACACTAGCTGAGATGTCTTTTGAAATAGAATTTAGTATCCAAGAAATCACCATGTTATTATTTTGAATCCATGAATTCACCAGATCTAGATCTGTAGCTTCTGGTTTCTGCAAAGACCCATCAATAAAAACGAGTTTATTCTTGACTAACAAAGCAATAGCCATTGTTCAGCTCCAAGAGGCGTAGTTTTCTCCCGTGAGCTGCTGAGACATTAGCATCAAGCCAGGATTATCAGAATGATGAAGAAAATACGGACCGAAAGGTTCATCAATGGGTTGATGAACTGTCTAGGTCCTGAAAAATTCTCTGAACTTGCTGACTCCATAATTGATGGAGTTACAGACATCAGATAGAATTCACCGAGTGGAAAGAAGAAGGAATGATATATATATATATATATATATATATATATATATATATATATATATATATATATATATATATATATATATATATATATATAAAAGAAGAATGCAACTTAGAACTGCTCTGATACCATATTGGAGCTGAATTGGAAAGAGGAAATACTAATTCATATATCATCACCAATTGAATTACAAAGTATATACAGCAGCCGGTATAATTAAGGAATGAAAGGTACCAATATTACAACAAACACTCAGCTGTTATAACATACCTAACAAACAAATATCCAGCTTGCATAACAGAAAATGAGCTGGTAATTTTAATAACAATACATTAGACGTAATATTTCACAATATAGCTCGAACTTGATCATTTCATGGTGTTCAAGAGAATTATCTTCAAGTATCTCATCCCTGCCTACTACTCACGTGTCTCACTATGGAGGTGGCAGTATATGTATAAGGTTGTTAACTACCGAATGGCTGTAATATCATGTCGCACACCCTTTGCCACATCCCATTTAGTGTAAACTTCCTCTACTTATTGGACAAGAGAATGAATCGGATTTTCTCGTAATCTTGAACAGCTGTTGCCCTATGATTTAAGAAAGTCTTGCAAACCATTGTTTCCCTTGAAACTTGTATGATTCTAGACATGCGTGTCATATATTTATGTCAAATTCAACATGTTATGCATTTAAATGTTTTTATCATATGATATTAGAATTACTAATCCCACAATCCTATACGTAGACTTATATGTCTAATTAACATATTTTTTAAGCCATAAAACAGATGTTTAAGGAAAAATTCAAAGGATTATACAATTAATTAGCATGAATGAAACTTATAGAAAATATATTATTAAAAAATCTTTATTGTTCCATACTTTGAAATATTGGACAGTGTCAGATCAATGAGTCATGGGTGCCAATTTTCCTATAAAGATGATAGCTCTTCATGAGTTGCAACACACTTAGCCAATTCTCCCAAGATGAGGCCTGATCACTTGTCCAATTATCGCTAAAATTTCCATATGAGTTTCAATACTCAGACAATTTTCCTATGAAATTTCAGGGAAAATGAGATAGCTCTTCAACAGTCATAAAGTTGCGCGACCTAGAACACCTAGCCAATATATCTCACACAAAGTATAGTAGTATTCCATACTAAACATCATGATACTTAGATAAATAGTTCAAGTTGAATCTACTTTTGACAATAAAAGCTGGAACAACACAAGAGGTAATGGACAAAAAAAGTTTCATTTCACTAATAAGACATTTGAACTACATTGAAGAAAATGGAAATTACAAAAAGAAATAAAAATAGTGAAATTGAATAGCATATCAAGCGGTTGGAGGGATATCATCTTGAGGTGTAGGGAGATTATGCTTAGGGAAGCCACCCTAATGGGCTGGAAGGCCATCCAGTAGAAGTAGGATCATCATCATGCACTTGGGAAGGTCCAACCTCATTCATATCCGTGATCAATGTCTCTTAATGTTCCAATACCTCGTGATGGAAGCTGATGTCAAAATCAAAGACCTTCTCCATGAAGATGATGAATTCTGTCAAAGCAGCAACATAAACCTCTTGGTTCAGAGCATTAGCCAATGGGGAGGCCTTCTATTTTTCCATACCTTGACCGCCCTAGCTACCATTTCATATCCTTTTTGGCTCCATCCTTTTGACCTCCTTAGCTACTTTAGCCTTCTCATACTCTAGCTCATCCTTAATGAGCTATTCCTTCGTTCCGAGCTCTCCAATTTTACCCTTCGATCGAGTTTTTGTGTCGAATCGAGCTCTAGGCAAACAATCGAAGGGATGATTGGGTTCGACCTACCTGGAGGAAGAGTGCAGGATAAAGATTAGAAGAAGAGAGCACCTGAAAGAGCTGGCCTTTGAACGACAAACATAAGGGACCTCGGAATCAACTAGCACTGTCTTTTTAACCCCTTAAGAGATTATAGGATTGACGTGTTTCCTTGAAACCCATCATCTCAAAACTGGGACCTCCTAAGACTAGATAAGTTAGAATATTAAGAAAGAACATACGAAGAAGAACTTATAATGAGAAGACCTTACCTGAAATCGGAGATCGAGAATCAATAAAAAAGAGCCCAGCATGAAAGAGGCTTGTATTACTGATAAAAAATGAACATGATCTCTGATCTTGCCTAAGAACTTGGATGGATTCGACCCTTATAAGGAGCTTTGGTATAATCCTAGCTTGGTAGTACGTTGCAAAGAAACAGAAAATAAATTAGATCTACATTCAACAGCGATTAACAATAGGATGGAAAAAGAACTTAATCAACTTGTAATAATGGGTGTGAACCAGTGGCGTGAGCTCAGTCGGGACGGACGTTGACTAGTCATCATCGAGCAGTCAACGTCGACCATCAGCGATCGTAAGAGCGAGGTCATTTATCAACGTCGACCATCAGCGGTCGTAAGAGCGAGGTCATTTATCAACATCGACCAGTCAATTTTTTTTCACTTTTAATCATACATTCTCTAGAAATTCTCAATTCAAAACTTTATTTTTGGCAAATAATGGCCATCGAATATGATTTAAATGTTTCTATTTTAGTATACATCTACCCGTCTTGTATAAAATGTCTCGCGTGTCTAAAAAAACCGTTTACTAATTTGCTCGATCCGACGATATAAAATCAATTGAGATACTCTAATGGACAGGAATGTTGACTTTTAATAGCATCTTTTTACCCTTTCGTTCCTTGTGGTCCACTTCCATATCAATATCATTCATCTCCAACTTACCGAGCAACCAATATATAATTATTTAAGAGATAGACTAAAATAAGAATCTCCTCTCTACTGTGTATTGACGACTTTTTCTTTATTATACAAAGTAACCTTCAACAAATCAAACAGAAATTTGTAAAATTAAGTATGTAGTAGGCCAATCCAATCAATAAAGAGAGGGATTTCCTTGGTGGGACATCTGGACCGTTTTCAAGTCGTATGCTTATCAAGGATAAGATTTCATATATATTGAACTAATTAACTAAAGCAACAAAAACAAAAAATAAAAAAGAAACGAGAGAGACTGAGGAGAGCAGAGCACTCACAGTCACTAGCGAAGGCTTCCTGCTGGTGCTGGGACTGAAACTCGAAGCTGCTGCCTGCTGGAACTAGAGCCTGGAGCGGTGGAGCCTGCTGGAACTGGAGCCTGGTACAGCTGCTTCTCCGAATCGTATTCGCCGGTCGTCTCTCACTCTCTTCCTCCTCAACTCCTCGAAGGTTTGGGTTTCAATTTAGGGATTTGGATTTGGATTTGGTTTTGTTTTTAGCTGTAGTAATGGGTTGCAAATATACATTGGGCCTTATTGTTTGAAAAAAAGGCCCAAGAGAAGTAAGTTTACAAAGAAAAAAAACTCCCATCGCCGGCTGCTGCCTTCCCGGCGGACTTCAAGGTCTACGCGGAGCCAGCACGGGCGGTCGTGAGGCTGGCCAGGTGCTGAGTCTACCCCTGGTGTGAACCACCTCATCTTTTTCCATCTCGAACAGGTGTAATTTCCAATACCTCTAAGAAAGGAAAACTCCTAATTCAACCTGTTGACCCCTAAAATGTTCCAATGAGGTGGCCAATAGATCCCAATGCCTCTCATGTCCACACAAGATGGATTCCTGCACACTTGGACAACGTTAGCCACACATAGCCTCATCCGGAATGGGTGGAGTTGGCCACTCGCACTCCGACGGTCAAGTCAATTTAAGAAATAGTTGTGGGTGTGGGAGAGCGTAAAACGTGAGCCTCCAATAAAAAAAGGGGTCGAATTTGGGAAATGAATCGGATAAATGTATGACAAGAATATATCTTTTAAGAGTCTAAATTTGCATTACCTTTCAAATGGACTAAGGGTGCGTTTGATTGCAAGAATGAAATTTGATTGGAAACAAAATGAATTATATGGAATTGAATTGCCTAGAACTTGTTTTACTGAGAATTGTCAATTAATTGGGTTTGATTGCTATAATTTATCACCTAAAAAATATTGAAATTTTGAATCTTTTGGCATTCGTTTGGCTTCATCTTTCATGAAAATTGTCCATTAAAAAGATATAATTTGTTACAATTTGGGGATATAATTTGTTTTCATTGCAAAAAAATAAAAAAATAAAAAAGCGGCCTAGAAAACCAATTCCCACCAAAGTGGTGGGAATTGATTTACCTCAAAAAGCAAGAAAATGTGACAAACCAAGAAAAGACGGAAAACCAATTACTTGGAAATTATTTCCTATCAAACACTCTAAAAAGTGGAAAATTGCAAAAAGTTTTCCATCTTCCATGGAAAACTTGCTCTATCAAACAGGGTCTAAGTGTGAGCTTTTAAATTTGGGTAGGGGGAATGGAGACCATTAGATGAGGATGCACGTGGCTCTATCTACGGGATCGACCTTTCCAATCATAAGCATCAATCAATCATAGCCTTAAATACTTGTACCGCTTTGGGTAATCATACGACCTAACTTGCAGCATGGACTTGACTAAATAGGTCTGTAGTGGTGGCAGCGATGGCAGTGAGTTGTCTTGTCATCTATGCGGGACAAAATCTATTCAAGATTCGTTATAACCTCACCCAAGACTGACTCTTGCCGCGGGGTTTGTGTGCAATGGGGTCATCAACCTCTTCTACATGGCGTCATTTAAACTTCTTAAAGAGGGTCATCCGATTGGGACTGGGTCATCCCCAACAGTGTACTAAATATGGGGTCCCCTAATGGGGGCCATGTGTGGGTCCTAGTTTCGCAATGCTTAACAACAGTCCCCATAGTTCAGGTATGATTATTCATTTCTAAGTGGAAGTGGCAGTGAAGGACCTCTCCAATACGGCTGAAATCCCTGATCAAACTGAACAATATACAGTGATACCCTCAGAGCCAAGTGTCGAACCCCTATAATGAAACTAAAGCTTGTGATGAGGTTGTAGAACTCGAGGAGAGGCCTTATGAGCAATACGTCGAGCCCCTTTGACGAAACTAATGCCTTTGATGAGGTTGTGGTTTAAGGTAAGGCCTTAGAGCAAGACGTCCAGCCCCTTTGATGAACCTAAAGCTTGTGGCTTAAGGCGAGGCCTTATGAGCAAGACGTCGAGTCCCTTTTGCTGAAACAGAAGTACCCTGGACTGCTTGCTCTAATGATTTGAAAGACACGTTGATTCCCAATAAAAAACAACCGTGGCAGGTTTCTAATGTTCGTATTACGAGTGCATTTAATGTGGAACGATGATGGTGTTTTATAACTAGCGAGGTTTACGTGACTCTATGGATGAGAAATCCACGACCTCATTTGAGCCCTTGATTCGAATTTTGAGTTAGCGTCGTTTGGTTTTGATGTGTCGATAAAAAGGCAGATGTGCGGTCCAGATTGTAATGAGAGAAAATCCAATGATTGAGGTTCACTCATCCTGTACATAAAAGGTCAAAACCCTATTTTCTTCCCTTTTTCTTCACTTCGCGAAATCAAAATTTCCAAGTGTTGAAAATTCCTAAGATCTTTCAGCACCTCCTCTATCCTTTTTTTGGCAAACAATTTCGTTTTCTCCGTCTTCCTGCATCCCAAACTTGTGTAAGTATCCAACATTTTACCAATATTTCATCATATTCACATAAAATGGCTTCTTCTTTGAAGAAAGGTGCATCTAGGGGTCTTCTGGAGTGTATATGGCATTCATTTGTGCCGAGACGAGCGTACCTCCCATAATTACCAATTAAAGGATTAAGAAGGCCATGGAGGGCCCTCATAGTGCATGGATGATGCAAGAAGGCCCCAAAGACTATAGTATTAGGTGGGGGGCCTCCTTGCGGGCGACTGATATAATAGAAAATGAACTAGAAACTTTTAGGGAGATGTATAGGATCTCGATAACATTGAGATGTTAGTTTCGACCCCTGAGGAGAGGGCATGTTTTCGTAGAGAGGGGTGTGTAGCCGTAAGCGTTGCGATTCTGAGTAGGGGAATGGAATTGCATCTGCACCCCTTTTTTAGGTATATCCTTAGGCATTATAACTTAGCCCCCACCCAATTAGTGTCAAATGTATAGAGCCAATTAATAGGGGTCGTCCTTCTTTGGAAGGAGGTCACTCTTGGCGAGGATATGCTTCTTAATATTTTCCAAACCCTTTTCCAACCCCGAACCTCAAGTGGGGGGAGTGACTGCAAGGGATGGTATTGTATGAACCCCTGGGGCTCACACTCTTCTTTCATCTGGGGACTCCAACCAAGTCGTCTTGATTCTGGGTTAGGGGTCACGAGCAGACGATGGAGGGAGATGCAATTCCAGAGATAACTGTGCCGACCCAGTATCACGAGTATAGTGAGTTTAGCTTTAGCTGAAGTGATTTTCACTTTTTCATTCTTATTCTTTTATTTTTGGTTTATGATTCGTGCTTTGTGTAGCTTCAGTTGATCGGTTCGAAGTTGAGCCATCTGAGTGGAAAATCAGCAAGGCGATATACGAGTTGCCCTCAGAGAAGAGGTACTTCAAGAACGTACTTGGGAAACAGTTAATGGTTCGCTTCCTTGTTTGATAATTACTTTCCTTCGTAGCTATCCTAACTGTCATTCTCTTCGTTTGTAAGGCAACACGACAAGAAGGAATTTGTTAAACTAGACATGTTCCAGATGAGGCGCTTGGGGGAGGCAAAGAAAAAGAAGCCCCTAAGCTCCGGTACTTCTTCTTACAAGAACCGATGGGATGAACTGGTATGCCTCTCTAAGATGAACCCACCGTCTCCTCCAGAGAAGAATGGGGAAAAGGAGAAGGGAAAAGAAGCAGAAACTTCCTTGGAGAGATCCCCAAGAGGAAGTTGGTGTTGTCCAAGAATACTAATCCTGACCTTTCCCCAAGCGCTAGACAACGATTGGAGAGTCACTTCGATGCTCTTTTTTTAGGATTGGGGAGTTCAGCTTCATCTAATACTTCTTTAGGATTTTGAAAATTGCCTCCAGGTGCTCGATGTAATGTGTTGTTCTGAGGCTCTTCAGAAGCATGTCATCAACGTATAACATGACTGAGGTCGGCGAGACTAGCCATTAATAATTTATCCCAGCATTTTTCAAGCTAAATGGCATTGCTTCGTAGTAGTAGAGGCCCCTGTTAGTGATGACTGAGGTATTCTCCTCGTCTACTAGGTGCATGGGAATCTGGTATAACATGAATCAATGTTGTAAAGACCCCGCCTCTCACCAGAGCCGTTATCTTACGTACTGTCCACTCTGGGGTGGGCTTCTGCCCACTTATCCCCTCACAGCTTTCTGGCGCGTCCCCCAGGATTCGAACCCAAGACCTCAATCATATATGAGACTTATATTGAATCCTGATACCAATTGAGCAAGACTTAAGTTGAATCCTGGTACCAATTGGACAAGTTGCCCAATTGGTACCAGCATTCAACTTAAGTCTCTCATATGATGGAGGTCTTGGGTTCGAATCCTGGGGACGCACCAGAAAGTCGTGAGGGGATAAGTGGGCAGAAGAAGCCCACTCCAGAGAGGACAGTACGTAAGATAATGGCTCCGGTGAGAGGCCGGGTCGTTAAAAAAAAAAAAAGAGTTTTTTTGTAACGACCCGGCCTCTCACCGGAGCCATTATCTTACGTACTGTCCGCTCTGGGGTGGGCTTCTGCCCACTTATCCCCTCACGGTTTTCTGACGCGTCCCCCAAGACTCGAACCTAAGACCTCCATCATATGGGAGATTTAAGTTGAATCCTGGTACCAATTGGAAGCCCACCCTAGAGCGAACAGTATGTAAGATATCGGCTCCGGTGAGAGGTCGGGTCGTTACAATTTGCCCAATTGATACCAGGATTCAATTTAAGTCTCTCATATGATGGAGGTCTTGGGTTCGAATCCTGGGGGACGCGTTAGAAAGCTGTGAGGGGATAAGTGGGTAGAAGCCTACCCCATAGCGGAAAGTACGTAAGATAACGATTTCGGCGCGTGGCCGGGTCGTTACAAATGTAGTCATATATGCCTACATCCCATGAAATCATGTCTGATATTGCATGGGGACATGGTATTCCAGTTAGTTGCCATTTTTTGCGTGCACATTCATGTTTTGTCAATTCAACACTCTCCCTCTGTGCTGATTCCCTTTTTACATTCATTTTTATCATTTTCCGATGTTTGATTTTCTCCAACATTAGATGATGGACTTCTCTCTAGCAACAACAATGGAAGAATTGAACGCCTCGCATAAGTTACTCAAAAGTATATCATATTTGCAATGCTCTTCAAAATGTGATTTGCTCCACTAGGAAGGTGGTTTTTCATTGAACCAATTGTAACCTTCTTCATTAACATCTTTCAACTTATTCATTTTATTACTCCACTCTGGCACATTGTTGCTTGCTACAGCTCAGAACAAGTTCTTAAGGGCCAGGCATTTATGTACCAAAGTGAAATTACTATATAGATGTCTAGCACAACACCAGTGCTCAGTACCTTCACAAAATTTACTTATACAATCCACCAAACTCTTTTGTTTATCAGAAATGAATGTACAAACTCTAGGGTTATACATCCCTATGTCATTAACCAATAACTGTATGAACCATTGCCAATTTGTTTTGTTCTCACCATCTACAACTGCCTATGCTATAGGGAACATACAATTCTCACCATCAATGCCAATAGATGCTATCAACTACCCACCTTGTGCAGACTTTATGAAGCAATTATCCAACCCAACTACTGGCCTACATTCAACCTTAAAACCTTCCTTACAAGCCGCTAAATACATATACAATCTCTTAAATGTAAGACTTGAACCTTCGATCTACACTGTTATACCAGGATTTGTTCTTTTTAACTCATCACCATAATCCCATAAAATTTTGTACTACTCAACTACAATCCCATGCACCACTTCTGCACATTTATATCTTGTCATGTAGAACTGATGCTTTGAAATCTCATACATGCAATCTTCTTTCACAGTTTTCACAAAATTGCTCATTGCTATTTTGGGACCAGACCTAAACTTTCTTATGTATTTTTTTGCCAGATTACCTGCATTAACCCTTTTATTTTACCACATCATGGTACATGTTGCTCATCTCTAAATGTGTTAATTCTAAGACTCTTGTTTCGCTGTTGGTATGTACATAGTACATAAGGGCAGTTATCTTGACATCTAACTTTCAATGGTGTCATATTTTTCACATATCTGAGTTGCCTGAAATTTTTAATTGAGTACTAAACTATTGCAGACCTTAGAATCTTGAGATTGTCAAATTTCATCCCTGTAAGAAATGAATAAAGCATGTTGTCAATTACATTTTAAAATAAATAACTATGTATTACAAACGCATTACCTAACTTGAACTTTGGATCATCCATGTCAGTTCCAAGGTTAAACCAACACTCATTTATCCTTCTGGCATATGATCCCTTAACCTCATTGTCATTGAGTAAATTCCTAAACTCATCCGAGTTTTCATAATCTATTCCAACTTCTTCTTAAGGAACTGCATGACTTTCCTGCTTACCCCTTACACTATCAATATGAAGATCAAACCTCCATTCAACCTGAAATCTTTGTTTTCATCATTATCATCCATGTTTATATTTTTTCCTGCTAATACTCCGAGTAATTGAATTCCTCCAAAAAAAACCATCTTTATATTCATCATCTTGCTCAGGATCTATGGAATCTACTTGCACATCAGATACATGGTCTTCTTGCTCAACTTAAGGATCTGTTTTAGTGTCAATATATGGTTCAGTTTGACCCTCAATAGTATTTATATCCATAATAAAGTTAGCTTAGATTGCTCTGGTTCAATATGTTGTTCCTCGAATTCACCAACATGCACCTCAATATGTAGTTCACCTTACTGTACATTATTTCAACCAGACTGCACCTCTGATTTCCACATTAGTTTGTTTTGCCTACATCTCTGATTGACCATGTTGCACATCAGGTTTAGCAACCTGCACCTCTGATTGAGCATGCTGCAATCAGTTTCAGTAGCCTGCACCTCTAACTCAGTAAACAACACATCACTTTCATGAGCTTGCACCTCAGGTAAGTTTGCTTCAAAACTACCATCAAAATCCACACCAACTACTGGTTCAAATCAATCTCTATTTTCTCAACCTCTACCTCCGTTTGATCAACATCAGTTTTACCAGGTTCAGCTACTTTATTTGCTTCCTTGTCATCTATTTCATCAACTATGTACAAGTTATCACCTTCTAATGAATCATCATAAATCTCAATAGCATAGCATGGTTGCTTCTCATCGTGTTCATTATGCACTCTAAACTTTTGAACATCGACCAACTCTTCACTAGTCTCACAATCAACTACAGAAATATTTTCATCCTATGGCAACTCCAAAACCTCAATTACAGGCAAACAATACAAGTCAGGCATCCTATTTTCACCAAACCACTTCACTACAGTCTTGAAATTTGAATTCTTAACCAATAAGAATGATGCTTCACTCATTCTCTTCTTCTCTATCTTGTACACATATCTGATTATACCAGAATATCCCAACATCTTTATGGCATTGTCTAGAAGAAATCAGTTGAAAAAATCAGGGTCGATATAGTCTACATAACTTATTTTACCATGCTTGTACACAATTTCTCATCTTTCCAAATAAAATTCCACCATGATGTAAGCGTATGCTAAAATACTTTGTATTTTCCCCTGAAAAAATGAAAAAAAAAAAAAAATCAAGCTCTAACCTTTTTTTTAGTTCGAGCAATGTAATGTACAAAACAAACTACTACATAGTATATTAACTCCCAAGTTATCAAATGATCACTCAATATTTTCACATTTTCTAATACATGAACACAATCTATATGCATGTCATTTAATCACAGTGTTTCATACCATAAATCGGAAAAGGAAGTGCACTTACCATATACAGGTTCAGAAAGAAAGCCTCGAATATAAGCTGCAAAATCTGATGGGAGATCATCTTCTTTTCATACCCGTCATCTTCATCTTCGTGGATTTTCACAAGTTCCATAATGGATGATGAAATGAAGAGTAACTGACATTTTTTTTTTTGAAGGGAATGTGTGTAATGCCTAGATTGCCCTTTTCTATTTGGTTAAAATTGTTAATTTTTTTTCATTTATGGGGTCAAATAATGATTGGACCGTCAATTTGGACTGAACCTGTGATTTTTTTAAAGATTTGGTATCTCGGGTGACACAAATAAAAAGTTTGAAAAAAGTTTGCAACGTGAAATGTTTGGTACACTGGCTTTAATAATAATAATAATAATAATAATAATAATAATAATAATAATAATAATAATAATAATAATAATAATAATAATAATAATAATAAAGCTCGAATTAAGCGATCAACTGCCAAGTTGACCGCTTAATGCGCGCTCAATCCCAAGGTGTTGCATTTTTTCCACGCCTAAGGCCTAGGCGTCTAGGTGCACTTTTTAGAATGCTGGTTATAATATAAAATTTTTTTTTCCCTAATGATTTTCATGAAGATTTTTCTTCTAAAATTTTTTTGTGAATCTTTTTTTTTCCTTTTCTTTTTGGAGGGATAAAATTTCTCTTGAAATTTTTTCTTTTTCCTTCGTCTAGAAGATTCAACTTGAGGTTTGCTATAAGCAGTTGATCACAAAAATCTCCTAACTCACTTTTTTACGTTGTTTTTCTATTTGAGCTTTTAGCTTAATGTCATTGCAAAGGTATAAACCTTCACTAATACCAACTTGTATGATTGGACCATACATCATTTGTTTTAATTTTTGCGTAACCCTATCAATTCAGTATTGCAGCCATTAACATTCATGACTCTTGAAAGAAATACATCTTTATACCATCCAAAATGAGAACATGTTTAAACTATTATATCTAAAATTGTATTATAATGAAGAAATCTGAATCCTTGAAGCGTCGGAGCCAAGAATTTTGACAGTGAAGGTGGTGACTCTTTCTGAAAGATTCATCATGTCTTCCTGATTGAACTCATAAATTTCCTTCATCTACTCTTCACTCAAACCCTCTTGATAATGTAAATGGGATTTTTTCCCCTTAGAATAGGAAGTTATTTAAGATAATAGCTGATTAACACATTGAATGGCTTAACACACTGAGGCAAAATAAATGTGAAACTATTATAAGGAATGTTCACCCCAATTTTTTTAATTGTCTATTTTGTTCTTGGTGAGTATTTATTTATGAAGAATAATCATTTTTTAGCTTTGTTTCTCTAGTTCTTTTACGTGTATTATATTTTATGATGACAACAGTGCATCTTTCATTTTACAGTATATAACGTCATGTGGAAATTGCCCTTGAGTTAGGCATTAAATGCTTAAATTGAGACAGGTGGAAGACACTTAGGTTGTGCATGCTTTATTAAACTTGGAAATGTTTGAGTATTGCATAAATTTGGGCCAAAATGAGCTTAGATCTATAGTAATGGATGTTTTGATTTATGTTATTGTGTATGTCTACTTAAGTCATGGAAATGTAAGTGTTGTGAAACAAACAAGATACCAAAATCGCTTTGATACCACTTGTTATATTAATTATGCCTAAAATATCTGACACCAATTGCTGGGAATTCAAGGATAACGTATCGCTCGATATCACTTGATATGAAACTAACCATCGGTTTGAGATGTTGAAGTTATATGGCACAATAATGAAGTATTTGATCACAAGCAAAAGAGTAAAAAAAGGTAAGAAAATATGGCAGATGAATTATGAGATTTTATTGCACCACAAATAATGAAGATGGAGAAATATTACAATAATTCTAAAAATTAGTAATCACTTTTCTCACATTATGAAATTGTATAGAAAATCCTAATATTTATAGGGAATATGTAGGAGATGTCCAAACCCTCCTAATAGAGTTGTTGATGAAACAGGATACCAAAAATCGAGTCCAAAATAAATACCAACTCCTAATGGGCTTTCAAAATAAAACTTCAATTTGACATATAACTCTAATAGTATTCCAAATTGAATTCTTCTTGACGCGCTTCAATTAGAATTCTTCAATTACTTCAACAAGAAATTCGGGTCACACCCAAATTCTAACAGTAAGTGAAGACATATCCCAATACGAATGATAATTCCATATACGGATTACCAACTCCCTCAATGTTGTTTAGAATTATTCAAAGCACTAGCCTGCCGCTTGCTTGGCAAATAATTCTAAACTACATTGACAGAGCTGGTTTATGATGTCTCTTAGGGACCAACGATGTTGGCAAAAGAGGAAGACACTGGGACGTGATATGATAAGATTATCTCCCTACCGATTACATTAATTGGATAAGTCTCCCAACATGGTCCTCAAGTAGCAAAATTTGGGATTTCAAGTCTAAATTGGTGACAAACTCTAGTATTATTGCGTATTGGCACATTCCTGTAGTACAGCTCCAAGATAACTCGAGGACAGTGTTGGATCTGAATGCCACTTGTAGCATTATTTGAAAGTTGCGATCCAAACTGTTAGATCATAGTCTCACATTAGCTTATGTCGGTTAGCATGGAAAGACGAAGGTCATAATAAGTAGAGCTCAGTACCACATAGTTGAGTTCTAATAGAGGATTCTTAGTATCAGTTGTGGTAATTCTAGGTTGGAATATGGTTTTTATTCTAGATTTGCCCAATTTTCTTTGATTCTGACATAGTATTTCTTGGAGTTATTTTTTTTTTCTCTCTTGTAAATGAAAGTTACTTGAATCAGGTGTGCCTTGAATTGATGAAAGGACTATTAATATATAATATCATCTTTATTTTTAAACTGTTCTAAATTTTCTTGTTTTAGATTGAAGAAGATTATGGTCATTCTTTGAGGCAACATCCGTGGTGGGTTTTGATACCCAATAAATCCTAGGTTACGATATAAAACATCAGAATATAATTTCATAGGTCTCAACCAATGGTGAATAAATTACCAACAACCAAGTCCAAATGCTTGACCCGAAAACAACATGGACCATTAGAAGTAGCTCAAAAAATTAATGTTACTCATGACTCATATATTTACCTACTGGATGGCCTTTAATCTTGGCCCATTTAATCCCTTTGTTGAGCCAACTAAAGTCTAACCTATTCCTATATATATGTTGTTTAACCTAGCCATTTTCTTGTGTGCGGTTTGTGTGAACATTGAGAAAAAATGTGGCTACCATATTGTTGTGAAATCAGGTGCCATTGTGAAGAAAAATCGGTGACTTCCTCATTCGTTTTGGTCTCCTCTTTGTGCCTTTATTCATTGTTTTTCTAGTGCCTTTGTGGTTTACAAATCAACACTATTATGTTCTCCTTTGTGGGTGAGATAGAGAAGTAACCGAGGTAAATATATTTTGGCAGAAAAGGTAGTGTGAAATTAAGCCCGGAAATCACCATTTCAAAAATTTTGGAGTGAGCTTTCGTGACAATTAGTATCAGAGTTACAAATGGTAGATTTGGCTAAAAAAATTGACCAAAAATCGACCAAAAAATTGGCAAAATCGAAGCAGAAACTAGATCGAAAAATCTATCCAAAAACTGTTGAAAAACTGGATCTTCTTTCCTATTTTCTGGCCAATCTAGTGACCAGTTGGTGAAACGGAGACCATCGGTCGTGACATATAGGTGGAGTAGATCCTGGTGATCAAGCACGTGTTATCGGTGGGGTGCATACCGGCCATCCGCAAAAGCTTTAGGAGGTGCGTGAGGGCGCGTTGGAGAGAATCTCGAGGAGATCCCTTCAGACAGTTTGTCCCAACATCATTTCTAATATTTTGATGTTATTAGTTTTCTGTTTCAGGTTATATAATAAAATCTGAATGACTTTACCCTTTGCACGTTTCGGATTCGATTTTGTTTGATTAATTGTTGTAGTTGCTAGAGCTTTAAGACAAATAGTGGTGGCCCTAAAGTTTAGTAAATTCGTATCTCTCGATATTTACGGACCTTCAAACATGGTTTGCTCTGGTATATTGGCTTATCCCATTTAATTTCTGCACTAATAAGTTATCATATGGGGTCACATCAGATTTTCCTGTGAGGTAACCATTACTTGTGCTAGAAATTTAGGAATTATTGCTTTATTTAAAGTGTTGGATTTAATTGCAAGTTTATAATTGCTCTATGTTAATTGCAAGTTTATAATTGCTCTATGTTAATTGCATGTATTGTGTGAGAATGTATTACGTGAAAAATTGAATTTTTTGTTGAAATACGAAGTGTGTTGCATTGATTATTCTATTAAAACACCTGGACTTGACTCGTTTGACCATTGACTTGATACTGAGATCGTGAATCTCACGAAACCCTGAGAATCTAGAACGGTGTATATAAATGCCTTAAGATTACCATGTGTGATCTATTTGTGCACGTTGGTTCTATTTTTCAAAATTTCTTCACATTTTGAAGTAGGAATTTCAATGGAAAAGATGATTTATCAATCTCGCAATAAAAGATGAAGAAGATTTTGGTTCACAAAAAAGTTTCAAAAGCCATAGATGGAAAATTTTCTACAAATTACACAGAAGCACAAAAAGAAAAATATGATGAATTTGCTTACACTTCAATCATTTTACACCTATCTGATGTTTTGAGAAAAGTTGGAAAAATTGATTTTACAAAAGAACTTTGAAAAAAATTGGAAGACCTGTATTTGCTTAATTGTACTCCTAATAAATTGAACTTGCTTGAAAGATCCTTCAGTTTCAAAATGGATCCATCAAATGATTTTGGTGACAATTTGGATGTCTTTAACAAGTTTGTTCAAGATAATGTCAATTGTGATGAAAATGTCTCTGAAATATATAAGGCCATTATTTTGCTAAATTCTATGTCTGACTCATATAGGGAGGTTAACAATGTGATTAAGTATGGTAAGGACACTCTAACACTTAAGATTGTCATTGATTCTCTTAAAAGTAGAGAGATTAGGAGATTAAGACTAAAAAAGATGATAATAGGAGTAGTGGGATGCATATGATGATGAGTATAATAAAGTTTAAGTAAATGAATTTCGATAGGGTACAAGATAGTAATAACTCGAGTGATGAGGGTGGTAAGAAGAAGGGTAAAGGTTGGGATAAATCCTGTAGCAAGCGATGCTGCAGTATGGCAAGTTCGGGCATTTTGTGAGGGACTATCCCAAGAAGAAGGGTAAGATGAGAGGTGAAGCTAATATGGCTATACGATTGAATGATGGCCTTAGTGAGAATTGAGAGTACACCAGTTACTCGATGTATATCTGTGTATAATCCTTTTTGCATGTGTGTGATTATTTAATTCTGTTTCATTGTTATGTGTTTCATTTCAATATGTTTGATATGTACGTTTGCATGAATTTGACAGCAGTTTGATTACTTGGTATAATGTGTTTGCATGCATAGTGGGTTGTGATGCATTAACAATAAGTGTGTTGTATGTCTTTTGGTAATGTAGTGTATAGATGCCTAAGGGTACATTAGTGGTTTGTATCGGGAATGTGGAGTGTGACATTGGATCACGAGTAGATAGGTGATTAAATGTTGGAATCCTTCATTTGTGAAGATCTTGACTAGGTGAGTGTGAGAGAGACACTTCTATCAATTTTGTTAGGTAAAGACCTATTATCTACATAGTTTAGGAGAAGTGATGTAGTGATAGTAGATTCTCCTGTGAACTTAGGATCTATTTTGATTTACTAGTTAGACTTGAATTGAGTGATCAAGTCTAGTAAGCATGGTGGACGATGAGAGTAAATATATGTTCTCGAGGTGCAAACAACATAGATGAGGAGATCTTTTCGCTGGTCATTTATGCATTTGTTGCATATGTGTTGACCATTTGATTGATTAACATAGTGTTAGTCTGTTGTTCTGTATGAACTTTTTTAAAAGATTTTTATATTATCCTATGTTATATCTTCATCGCATATTTATTTGCTCTTGATTGATTAATGTGATTATTTGTTCCTTCTTGGGTGCATCAACCTTAGCCTTGGTGAATATATGAAACAGGTATAGTATGTGTTTTGGGTCCGAAATACGAGGTAAAGTTTGTGATCCCAATTTTATTGGTTACCTTAATTATGCAAGTATTAACTTTGTGTTTTGTTTGCTTGCAGACTGATTGGATATCAAGGTGAAGATTTGTTGGATTTTGATACCCAATAAATTGGCTACAATGTAAAATGTCGGAATATAATTTCGAGGCCTCGGCCAATGGTGAATGGATTAGCAACAACCAAGTCCAGAGGCTCGACCCAAAAATAACATGGACCATTGGAAATAGCTTTAAAAATTAATGTTATTCACGACCCATATATTTACTTATTGGATGACTTTTAATCTTAGCCCATTTAATCCCTTTATTGGTCCAACTAAAGCCTAACCCATTCTTATATGTATGTTGCTTAACCTAGCCATTTTCTTGTGCGTGATGTGTGAACATTGAGAAAAACGGTGGCTGCCATATTGCTGTTAAAGTCGGCTCCCATTGTGAAGGAAAATCGGTGACTTCCTCATTTGTTTTGTTCTCCTCTTTCTGCCTTCATTCGTTGTGTTTCTCGTGCCTTTGTGGCTTACTAATCAACACCATTATCTTGTCTTTTGTGGACGAGATTGAGAAGCAATCGAGGTGAATATATTGGTTGTGGGTCGAAGCCGTTTGAATTGGTTGTTTCGTAGAAAAGGTTATGTGAAACTAAGCCTGGAAATCACCATTTGGAAGATCTTGGAGCGAGCAAGCTTCCGCAACATTCCATCTACTTACACTCTACTGATCAACTCTGCAACAAGAGGGATATATAGGTTTAATCTTGTTCTTTTAATGAATCTTCATTTGTCAAACATTTACGCTTCTCCCTTCGATATGAGCACTTAAGATTTGCATTTTCATTAAATTTGTGATATTACCTTGGTTTTTGAATCAGTACTATATAGACTACACCTCTCTATACTACATTAGAATTGTATCTCATTCAGTACCAGATACCAGAAAAGAAAAAAATCTTTACAGATGAAATATTGAAGGTGCACTTTTAGATATTACTTATGGCCTCTGATATTAGCATGACTTCGAAAAATCAAGTCTTTTATGCAACGTATTTTGATATTGGCATTTGAATTCTATTTTTTTTACCTATTTGCCTATATCTTTTATTCAAAGTCACAAACATTTAATAAAACAACGATTGATTTTATTTTTTTTAAGAGATGTGCTACAGGTACACAAGGGTGTACATAAGAGTGTCCATAATGGACACCCGGCTCCCTCCCAGTGGAGGGAGTGCCGGACCCATCAACACTCCATCCAATGGGAGAGTGTCGGGTGTCCATTATGGACACCCTTATGTACACCTTTGTGTACTTCTAGCATTTTTCTTTTTTTAATAAAGAAATGATTGATTTTATTTTTGTTTATTTTTTGGAGTGTTTTGACTTATTGAAAGCAACATTTTTGGTGATAATTGAGCAACAATAAAGAGATGGAAGGAGTGCATTCTTTAATTGCTCATCTTTTTCTAGAACATGTTTGAGCCCCATTTTTTTGGGGAAATGTATTTTGAAATTGTGATTTTTTTAAATGCGTGGTTAAAAAATAGAAAAAAGTTGGGTTTACGTGTAAATTCTTTGATGGGAAATTGTGTAGATAAAAATGAATTTTTTAAAAAAATGAGCATTGAGAAAAATGGAGCTCAATCTTGCTTAAATTATGCTTTTGAGTAACCTTGGGAACTTACATTGGCAAATGTTCTGTAATTCATGTTAACTACTATAGTTGCAGCTCAAGTTGTGTAAACTGTAACTGTGTATACGTAGATTGTGTATGGTTATACGAGTACAAAGTGTTTGGTGAGAATTTTCCACTCACTGATAGTGGAATTTATAGCTCTGAATTATTTGTCAACTTAATTCCCCGAAGGTCAGAAAAATTGGTTTGACCTTTATAAATTAATTATAAATGATAAACAAAATCATTTAGGTTGTAAAATTAATGGAAAAGAATGATTGGCTAAGATTTTAATGTAGCGTATGAGGGTAGAGATTATAGGTAAAGGAAGAAAGGGCTGAATACCTGAAGAACTTCTGGTTTTAATATCTGGGTGGGTATTTCCCACTTTTTATACAATCTATATTTTTGTGATGGCATGAACATTAGATATTTAGCTGTCTGGCCTTCAATATTATGCTGAATCTTTTGATTTCAGTATTGTATAAAAGCTAAACCTTAGTTCCAGTTAATTTATCGGTTAAGTGTAACTTTAGTATATAAATTTATAAACAGTTTTGTTTCTATATAAATAGAAATGAGTGATGGATAAATAGGTAGTACTTGTGTACCCTTTTCGAAAATGCGTGTAAAAATTGGTTTGTCATATTATTGGGCTTGTCTCATTAGTGGCCCTTGGATGAGTTGAATGACTAGGATTTAATCTTGTGAGATATTTTATCATAGACCATGACTTTTTTGAATTGGGATGCTTCTTTTATACGCCTTAGTCTCTCTATATTTTCTTAGACAAGACTTTTTTCTCTCTTCCCAAGCAAGACCCTCTTTCTCTTCTCTGTTGGTTCCCTTTTTTTCAGGCTTCCTTTCTTCTTGGTCCTAAATTGATCCTTAGCCTATCTAATTGAAGAAACCCTTGTATACTTAGGCCTGAAATAGTGGCTAAGTGATGTTGGTGTTTTTCGGTGGTTTTTGGTCAGTATAAGGCCAGATTCTTGACGGTTTTGGTGGACCTCTTGGTCAATGATCCAAGCCAAGTGTGAAGAGGCTCTGGCCAGTTCTCTAGCTCTCTCTGGACGGTGATTTGCATAGCATGGAAGGCTGTTCCTGAGCCTAAACATTTCGGCCAGTAAAAGGGAAGTTCCTCTCGGTTTTGTTCTAAGTCTTGCTCTCGGTTTTTACTCTATCATTTTATAATTTCAGATTCTGTTAAGTTTCCATTTTCAGTTTATATGGTTTGATTGTATTATGCTGATTTCTGTAATCTGTAAATGCATTGGTATATGTTTGATTACACATATTGAATTCTGTTGATACTTTATGCTATGCTTAAAGAGGTTTGGATTGCATATTGTATACTGGTGATTCTGGGATTGGTATTGAACTCCATCATTGGTTTATTGAGCTGTTGAACTTGTTTATACTGTGTATTGATGTCCGCATTAGGCTGCTTATTTCCAACATCTAGTATCAGAGCTAGATTTTTCGATCTAGGGTTTTGACTGCATCCTTCATAAAATTTAGGGTTCATTGTTTTTCGTGGCATCTTGTGTTTTAATTCGATACTGATTATTGTGACTTTGTGTTGTGCATGTTGTTGACTGATTGGTGACTGGTGATTCTGGAAACTGATTGGCTTATTTGACCTCGAGGGTTGGTGGTATATTGTTACTATTTTTCAACAGTAGTTTGGTAAGATTATTCCAAACTCTCCGATAGGTTAAGTTTGGTACTTTTACCATTTTATGCACGATTGCTTGGTTACTAAATTCTTGTGATTAATTTGTAACCTGAAATGCATGTTTATCTGAATTATATACCTGTGCATTGTCTAAGTTTGAATCGCACCGGCACACACGTCACACTGAAGTTTAAGTGATCAAATTGATTCGGTGTTGTGTTTCATTTCTGGACATTGGTTTTAACTCTGCATTCATATAGTATGTTGATCATCTGGAAATTCAAAATCTTTTCTGTTGTGTCCATGAGTACAGGCCGCCCTTTTACAGAATTTGGAATGGGTTCGAGGGTCGAATTATCGTAATTCGATGGAAAGGGGGACTACTCAATTTGGAAATAGAAAATGAGGGCCATTTTGGTCCAATAGAGAGTTGCTAAAGCTCTCGATGATCCTTTGACTTTTTCTGACGAGTTAAAAGCTAAACTTGATGAAATAGAAGAAATGAATGAAATTGCATATAGTTCCATAATCTTGCATTTATCTGATAACACTGTTAGACAAGTTGATCGTGCTAAAGATGTTAGGACATTATGGACTGCCTTAGATGCCTTATTCTTGACTAAGACTTTGTTTAGTTTTAAGATGGACCCGGGGAAGGATGTAGAAGGGAATTTGAGTGATTATAGCATAATCGTTAAGAGTTTGGCTCATAATGATAAGAAGTTCGATGATGAGGATTTAGCTGTCATATTATTACATTCATCGACCGAATCTTACAAAGAAATTAGAAATGCCATAAAATATGGTAGAGATACTCTTACGCAGGCTATAGTGGTAGATGTGTTGAAATCGAGAGAACTAGAACTGAAAAGAGATAGCAGAACTAATTTGAAAGAAGAAAGTCTATTTGTTAGGGGGAGAACCGAAAAGAAAAAATTTAACTTCCATAACAAAAAGGGAAGGGGAAAGTCTAAAATGAGATCAAAATCTAAAGACAAAAGTGGTAAGAAATGTTATAACTGTGAAAAGTTAGGACATTTTAAGAAAGACTGTTTTGACTGGAAGAAGAAATAGAGAGACTTGAATAGCACTGATCAAAACAATGCTGCCATTGTTTCTGAATTTGATAGTCTTCATGTTCTAAATGTGTCTGAGGGGGAATTTGACAACAATTGGATCCTAGACATGGGGTGCACCTTTCACATGTGCCCTGAAAGGTCTTGGTTCCATAACTATCGAGAGGTTGAGTCTAGGAAGATTTACATGGGAGACAACAACTCTCAGAATGTGGTTGGAGTTGGTGACATAGCCATCAGGATGTATGATGAGGTTGTCAAGCAACTCATGGAGGTTAGATATGTCCCTAATTTAAAGAGGAACCTCATTTCCTTAGGTACTCTTGAAGATGAGGGATATACTTTTAAATCCGGAAACAACGTTCTGAAAATCTTTAAGGGATCTCTGATGATTATGAAAGGACCCAAGAGGAATGGGCTGTACTATCTAGAGGGCAAAACTGAAACAACACTTGATTCGAGTCTTCTTACAGTCAGTAAAGACAAAACGGAACTTTGGCATAACAGAATGGGTCACATTGGGTTTAAGGGGCTAAAATCTTTAAGTAATCAAAAAATGCTGTGAAACTTGTGTTTTGGGTAAGTCACATAAGGTGAGCTTTGAAGCTAGCTCACATATGACCAGCAGTCCATTGGAAGATTCATGCTGATCTATGGGATCCTGAGAAGTATTCCACATTTGGTGGAAGTAAGTACTTCTTATCCTTGGTGGATGATTACTCAAGAAAAGTTTGGATTTATCATTTGAAGGCTAAGTCGAAAACTTTTGGGAAATTCAGAATTTGGTTGAAGTCTGTTGAGAATCAGTTAGAAAAGAAACTTAAAACATTAAGAACTGATAATGGACTTGAATTCTGTAATTTCGAATTTGACAACTTTTGTAAGCAGAAAGGGATAACAAGACACAAAACCATTAAATACACACCTGAACAGAATGGGGTCACCGAGAGAATGAATAGGACTATAATGAACAAGGTTTGGTGTTTGTTGATTAGCTCTGGCCTTGCCAAGGGGTTTTGGGCTAAAGCTGCAAGTACTACAACTTATCTGATTAATAGGTCACCGTCCAGCAGTATAGGGTTGAAGACCCCACAGGAGTTGTGGACGGGGGAACCTCCCAATCTGGAACACTTGAGAGTATTAGGTTGTGCAGCATATGCACATCAATCTGAAGGGAAACATGAGCCGAGGGCGGTCAAGTGTGTGATGTTAGGGTATCCTGAGGGTGTGAAGGGCTATAGGTTGTGGATTTTAGGAATTCAAGGCATTAATATTATTAATAGCAGGAATGTGGTCTTTAATGAATATGAAATGCCATGTCTAAAACAGAAAACTGATTAAGCAAACAAATCTGAAGCTGAGAGGAGTGGTCAGACTAAGGTGAAGCTTACTAAGCTAGATTCACCTACACCTGGGAATGACGGTAATGTCCCTACACATCAAGAACACAATCGAAATCGAACTCGAAGAGGTGACTGAACTTCAAGATAACACTGAACCAGTTGAAGTTGAACATTTTAATGATCAGCCACCTAATCAAGATTACCAGCTTACTAGGGATAGAGCTAGAAGGTAGATCAGACCTAATCCAAGATATGAATCCCTAAGTTTGATTGATTTTGCCTTAGTTTTAGGTGAAGCCCTTGAACAGATAGAACCGCTAGTTACGAAAAAGCTATTAATGGAAATTATTCTGAAAACTGGATAAAAGCCATGCAGGAAGAAATGAAATCTTTGAGTGATAACAAAACCTGAAAACTTGTTAAGAAACCAAAAGATCATAAATTAGTTCCATGTAAGTGGATCTACAAGTTAAAAGAAAGTTTGAGCCCTAATGATTTTGTGAGGTATAAGGCGAGATTAGTGGCTAAGGGTTATACTCAAAGAGAGGGTGTGACTATAACGAGATATTTTCACCCGTGGTTAAGTATAAGATGATCAGACTGATGTTGGCTCTTGTTGTTCAATTCAATTGGGAACTTGAACAACTCGATGTAAAAACTACGTTTTTACGTGGAGAGTTGGAAGAGGATATTTTCTTGAGCCAACCACAAGGGTTTGTAGCTAGAGGCAAGTCTGAGTATGTGTGTAAGTTGGAGAAATCTTTGTACGGGCTGAAACAGAGCCCAAGACAATGTTACAAGAGGTTTGATGCCTTTGCACTGAAGATAGGATTTAAGAGAAGTGAATTTGATGCTTGCTTGTATTTTAATGACATAAAGAGTGGTTGTGAAGTCTATTTGTTGCTTATGTCGATGATATGCTATTAGCTGGATCTAGTAAGACTCAAATTAATGAACTGAAAGATTTTTTAAAATCGGAATTTGACATGAAGGATTTAGGGAATGCTAGAAAGATTCTAGGGATGGTGATAACAAGGGATAGGGCTAAGAATAGGTTAACAATTTCACAAAAAGTGTACTTGAACAAAGTTGTAACAAAATTTGGAATGAAAGACAGTAAAATTGTTAATGTGCCTCTTGCTAGCCATATGAATTTTTCACATGATCATTCACCTAAATCCGAATCTAAATTGAAAGAGATGGAAAATATTCCGTATGCTAATGCCATAGGTTCTGTCATGTTTTCTATGATTACTACCAGACCTGATCTTGCATTTTCCATCGATGTCTCCTAAGTAGATTTATGTCCAACTCTGGTAAGCCGCATTGGGCGGGTATGAAATAATTATTAAGGTGTTTGGTTGGGACTTTAAATCTAGGCTTAGTGTATGAGAAAAGATCTGAGGAGTTGACTCTTAAGGGCTACGTTGATGCTGACTTTGCTGGTGATAAGGACAGTAGGAAATCAACTACAGCATACTTCTTTACTCTAGGTGATAACTGCATAACATGAAAATCTCAGCTGCAACCTTTAAAGACTCTGTCTAGTACTGAAGCAGAATACGTTGCCATAACCAAGGAGGTTAAGGAATGTATGTAGTTAAAGGGAATCTTAAAAGAATTGAACTTCATGCATGATACACCTATTATATTTACGGATAGTCAGAGTGTGTTGTCACTTAGTAAGAACCCTGTTTATCATGAGAGATCCAAGCATATTGAGGTAAAAAAATCATTTTATACGCGAGAAGCTTTCTCAAGGTGAAGTCGAACTTGTTAAGATTCACACTGATAGGAATCCCTCTGATGTGGGAACTAAAATTCTACCTGTAGGAAAATTTAAATTATACTTATCTTTGCTGCATATTGATTCTGGTTAATTTTTCTTGCAGGTTGTGGGCGATGATGATGAACAGTCCTTCCATGTACAAATTCGCAACCGAGAGAGTAAGTGTGTTATGAGAACCAATGTGAAGAAATAGTGGCTAAGTGATGTTGGTGTTTCTCGGTGGTTTTTAGTCAGTTTAAAGGTAGATTCTTGGCGGTTTTGGTCGACCTTTTGGTCGATGATCCAAGCCAGGTGTGAAGAGGCTCTGGCCGGTTCTCTAGCTCCTCTGGACGGTGATTTGCATAGCATGGAAGGCTGTTTTTGAGCCTAAACATTTCGGCCAGTAAAAGGGAATTTCCTCTAGGTTTTGTTCTAAGTCTTGCTCTCTCGGTTTTTAGTCCGTCATTTTATGATTTCAGATTCTGTTAAGTTTCCATTTTCAGTTTATATGGTTTGATTGTATCATGCTGATTTCTGTAATCTGTAAATGCATTGGTATATGTTTGATTACACATATTGAATTCTGTTGATATTTTATGCTATGCTTAAAGAGGATTGGATTGCATATTGTATACTGGTGATTCTGGGGTTGGTATTGAACTCTGTCATTGGTTTACTGAGCTGTTGAACTTGTTTATGCTGTGTATTGATGTCCGCATTAGGCCGCTTATTTCCAACAATATATTTCCCTCGAAGCATTGGGATAACTTGGTCATTTTGAGAGAATAATAGGTGTTGACCTCTTATTGGCTATCTTGTACTTGATTTCATAAGGAGTCACGTTTTACTCACTTGCCTACGTGCCCTTTATTGATGCCTATAGCCATCATGGATATGGAGAATGGTTCATGGTCTTTACGAGAGCTTTCTATTTCTTAGCCCTCCTCGCGTTAATTTATACCTCGCCACTAACCAGCTAGGTTCGATGACTCTGCTTCGAAGGTTAAAAAATAGCTTCCCAAGTTAAATTCTAAAATTTATAATAAATCTAGAACTTTATTAACTGTGTTATGATTGGTAGAGCTATTATTGAGGGTTCTTCGCTTCATCTTACACGACCCTGCTCGCCAGGGAAAATATGGGGAACGTGTCGACAATCATTACCATTTTGTGCATGCAGATGGGCTTTATTTGCGTTTATCTTGGGATTCGAATAGCCGCTCATTTATTTTTTATTGGTTACAATTATTACTAACATGTTTTTTATGACTAACATCTCTCATCATAATCTATAAATATGTCATTATTCCGGTTGGTCCTCTTCATTTTGTCACCTCACTTTTCTTGGGAAGATTTTCCATCTTCACGGTTGATATTTCTTTTTCTTTGTTCAATATCTTTCCCGTAATGTCTTCTTAAACTGACTCTTAGAGTGCATTTGGCGATTCTAATTCAAGGAGTTGTAATTCCAAATGTATACTTCTAGAAACTCTTATTCTTCTGTGGTAATTTTTATATTTTAATGTGCACTCCCAATATTGCTGTAACTCAAATTGGTATATGCATTAATCCAGAATTTTCGGTTAAGTAGGAAATTTTTGACGTAGGGTTGGGACACAATGTGGGAGGTGAAACCTCAAATGTGCCAAAAATGCAAGAAAGGTTTCTGAGGATTCAAGAATATTCAGCTTTGCTCTCTAAAAAAGACTCGACTGAAATTAGGATATATTTTAACATTCCTATGATTATATAGGTTTAATGTCCTAGACCATTTCAAACGGCAGATTGCTTGTCCCCAGGCTGCATAGTTATTTGCAAACACTCATTGGATATGGAAGAAAACTCTTTATTCCTTAAATATAATTGTTCCAAGTGGGAGTGCCCAATTATCTGTGTCTTTTTTGCTGTGGGATTCGCAAGCCTATCGGCAGAGCTTTCTCCGGATATATTTTGTTTGATATATTTTATTAATTTTCTCTTCGTTTTTCTACATCATGTCCAGAGTTAGTAATCTTCCATGCCCAAGTGCTTTATTGGAAAGAGGATTTTTTTCTCTGTTTGAGGTAGCTAGGAGTGTCAACCCAATGACTCCCTTCCTTTCATTGATATACCTCTTACTTATGGTAAGTGCCACGAAACATTCACTCCTTTTAACTATGATGATTGGTATAGAGAACCACATTTCGTAGTTTGTAGTCACTCTCGTGATGAACTTTGCGGCCTACTAGCCCCTATCTTCCGTTTGCCTTCTGAAGTCTACGAATATGAGTGATTGCTTCATTCTTTTAACTCTAACTTCTACAACCTTGGTGTTCAAACCACCATGGGTAAGTTGTTTCATTGGCTGCTTCACCCAATCATGGTAGGAAACAGACCGACTCAAGTAGGTCGGGCAAAACTTAACCCGATACTTTCTTCGTTCCTTAATTAGGAATCTTTTCTTGGCCCATTGCCATGATGAACTAGATTTTGAGGATTCTATCCTATTTTTTTTCTTGTTGCTTAGACGGTCGGGTCATGCTATGCTTACTTTAATCGATCCTTGCAGGCGTTGGCTAAGAACCTTACTCCCATGCAAAGGGAAAAATAATTGATGCTCATCTATCGTGAGATATGATATTACTCTAAGACCAGCAGGTAGAGTAATGAGCTTTGCATTAACTGAATCAACGGTTTGAATAGGAAGGTCCAGACTTTGGAAGTGGAATATGACACATTTCAGGTGAGCCTACGCATAGTTGAGGAAGAGAAATCAAAATATAGGGCATGTGCTAAAGCGCTAAGGACTATAAAAAAGCTAGAGCTACTATTTTTGTCGATGTCAAGAGATTAGGCTCAGATTTGGTGTAAACTCGGTTGGATAACATAGCCTATTCTTAATGGAAGGACTATGAAATTACCAAGCTAGAAGACGTACTCTAAACGGCTAAAATTAATTATTATTTTTTCAACAAAAGAAGATACCTAGGCACGGGGATGAACCGACTTCACTCCGTTAAAAGTTAGAAAATAGCAAGTTTAAACTTTCTATTGTGAAGTTTGTAGTTGCTGAAAGAAAGGCTTATGAGGCTGGACTTCTTGAAGAATTCATGCATGAGAGGGAAAATAGGGTTTTTATTATTAACATGAAATTTCATCCTGAAGTGGTTCGTGACGAGGACGTCAGCAACGCTTAGTCTTTCAAAGTTTCTTTGTTAGCCTTTAGGATTTTATATCTATTCACTTATTTGTTGAGCCTTTTCAGCTTGCGAATTCTGATACTATTCCTCTGTGTAACGTTATTGTTATGTCTGTGTCACTGATGCTCATAGTGATTGATGATCTTTTTTAGTCGTTCTTTCAATTAGGGGAATGTATTTAGTGCCATTCGACTTTTTATGGTTTTTTTTATTAATTTATGCATCAATTCATGTTACGTTATTCGATTGTTTTGATACTACATTGTTATTGCCTTGCGTGTTTGTTTGCTTTGACTGCATGCCATGCCTCGTATAATTGTAAATAACTTTCTAACGTAACTCATAAGATGCAAACCATTTAATGTTGTATCATGAGACAAAATATATTACTAAAAGGACTTAATCGCAATTATTATTCATACGTACTTTTATGTGTAGCTACATGGTATCTCGTCATAACTATTTGTTACGAAGGGCAGCCATAGGCTTGCTTTTTTACAATTTTTTAAACCATGAAGGGATGGATTTCAATCCCGTTTTCTTTGGCAGTTTTTTGGTTTGTTCTTTGAGCGTTTTGATGTGTGTTTTTGTGTTGTTTTATAGTTGGACAAATTGGATAAAAACTGAGTGGTGTGGAGCTTGAAATGAAGCTATAATGATGATCAGGGAAGGAGGTATGACATGCAGATGAGAAAAGAGAAGAATGAAGTGGAGAAAAGACCAAAAGATTAGTGGAGAAGAAGAACAACGCATTTGGGGCAGAATGCTGGGCACCTTGATGCACAAAATGAGGCAGAATGGCGCCGGCCGAGAGGAAAAATCAACAGAATTAAAAGGGAAAACATAAATACACATTTTTGAAGACCTAAAAGGGGGTGTTGACGGCTAGAGGAAGGCAAGAAGATTAAAGACAAAACCGGGAAGAAATCAATTGAGAAGAGGGGAGATTGACAATTGGAAGAAGAAATCAAGCGACACCGAATAGTTTTTCTAAATCCTTTCTTCTTATCCATGTTAATCATATTTAATTCAATTATGTCAATTTTCTTCATTTTTTTTTATTAAAGGAGTGTGGTACCTCCGAGATTTTATTAATATGCCCTCACTTGTGGCGGAGGAATACCGTGGTTACATAAAAAAATGAAAGCAATAAATGAGGAAGTACTACTTCCCTTACAATGAAAATAAATGACGAAAATGAAAACAGTAAACGAGGAAGTAATACTTCATTTACAATGAGATCTAATGCAAATTAAGGTAAAAATAGGAATTGGAAATAAAAAACAAAATTAAAATCTGGCATTGGGCAATCCATGTTTGTTAGTTTGTATTAGTGCCCTAATATATCGTGGTAGGTCATGTAGTTCGTATATCTGGTATCATCGATGATCCCAACGCTTCGCAGCAAGAGCATTTGCAACCTGGTTTCTTTCTCTGTAAATGTGAGAAATCGTGTCTCTGTCAAAGGATATAATATCTACGATATGTCTGAGTATGCCCCGAATAGCCTACAGTCCTCATCCTCTATTGATGTAGTGAATAACTGCTGTAGAATCAGACTCTACCCAAATCATCGAAAATCTAAGTCCATGAGCTAGTAAAATCCCATCAAGAATAGCCCGGAGCTCCGCCTCTAAAATCAAACATGGTCCATACGAAGCTGAGAAAGCCCTAATACAGTGTCCTGCGTGGTCTTTGATGATACCTCCCCCACTCAGAAAACCATCCTTAACGCATCCATCAGTATTGATTTTGACAGATCTGATGGTGGAGTACGCCACCAAACTAGAATAGGGAGAGATGGGGAAGGGGGGTCCATAAAAATACCAAATATGGGTACAATTGTCAAATCCCCTCGTCGTGTACCACACGAAGTAGTCCTCCTATATGAAAAAAAGAGATCATGCGATAAACCCTCCAAATGATACGTTTGGCAACAATGCAAATCCCCATATACTTCGCATCATTCCTTGCGGTCCATAGGTACCAAAATATCAGTAGAGGAATGATAATACAAATGTGTGCACAACGAACATATTGTCCAGAATATCTCCATCTCTAGAATTTCTATCTGACTCCCTCTCCTAAACTCATAGGTATCTGAAAAATATCCCCAAAATGCTGCCATACCAGATTGGAGATGCTACTGCCAATGAAAATATGATTGATAGTCTCAGTCTCAGAACAGCACTGACAGCGAGAGGCCAAATGGCATCCAATCCTTCCTTGAATAACCATATCAACTGGAATGAGGTCTTGCCATAGTCTCCAGCAGAAGAATGAGACATTGACGAGCAAAATGGAGCTCTATAGTAATCGATATGAATCCTGATACTAGCGTCCCAAACATACGAGTTGCCAGCGAACTTGGTAGCGAAGGTACCATCTGAAGTATTTCGCCAAATAATTCGATTTGGGGCATATGTACATAAAGGTATAGCCACTATCTACTCCGCTATAAGAGAGGGGAGAGCCAGTAGTAAATGTCCAATATTCCACCCAGTATCATAAAA
Source organism: Fraxinus americana (assembly GCA_035079005.1). Lineage (NCBI taxonomy): Eukaryota > Viridiplantae > Streptophyta > Magnoliopsida > Lamiales > Oleaceae > Fraxinus > Fraxinus americana. The sequence goes on along the minus strand of CM068715.1, from coordinate 14,017,444 downwards.
AAAATCCAGCACCCTCGTAGTTGTATGTTGTGGTGTGGGAATAGGGATGCCAATGTGGTCTCACCCATCCAACAATCATGCTAAAAGAAAATTTGACCAACACCAAGGTGCCATGCAATGTATGGCTCTTTCCGGGGCCCAACTAATTTCAGCCTCTTCCAGATAGGAGAAGCTGAGTAAGGAACTGCTACACATGAAGGGTGTGTCCCCGTACAATACTTGCCTTGTAAGAACTGGGCCCAGAGATATCTTTTAGAACGGAACAACCACCAGAGCTTCATGGAGAAGGTGTCCACCACATCCTGTAATCTCTTAAAGCCTAGACTACCTTCATCAGTAGGAAAATAAATCTCCTTCCAGCTCCGCCAATGTAAATGTCGCGCCTGTTCTTTGGAATCCTGCAGGAATGGTGCAAAGATGCTCTTAAGTTTCTTCAAGATAGTCTTAGGGGGCTACATGATCTGAAGAAAGTGTAATGGCATGAAGGAAAGTACTGACCTCAGCAAAGTAATACGGCCCCCATATGATAGAAGCCGTGAAGCCCAACCTGAGATCCTGTTCTCGACCTTCTGGATGAGGTCATCATAAATGAAGCCTCTTAGGCCCCCTGAATATGGGAACTCCTAGATAAGTTGAACGGCTGTTGCTGGTGTCAAAACCCAATTAAAATCTCCAATCGTCTGATCTGACTAATAGATGCCCGTTTGGGTAGTATGAGTCCACTCTTGTCCCTGTTTACCAATTGACCAGAGAATCCCTCATAATGCTCCAGACAACCAAGAATCCTCCTGATAGACTGTTTCTGACTATTGGCAAATATGATCATATCATCAGTAAATGAAAAGTACGAGATAAGAGTACTACCACCATGTCGATAGCACATAATGGGATAATCCTGAAACCTCTGAGTGAGCAGGCGTAAGAAATAATCTGCAGTAATGATGAACAAGGATGGTGAGATAGGATCTCCCTATCTGAGCCCTAGTAAAGAAGGGAAAAACCACATGGGCGGCCATTTAGGAGTACAGAATATTGGCACTCCGAGATGCACTGCCTAATCCTATCGATCCAGATCCAATCAAATCCAAATGCCTCCAACACATAATAAATGAAGCTCCAATCCATGCGATCATATGCTTTAGTCATATCTAGCTTTAGCATTGTGTTACCCCCTCGCATTCTATGATACAACGTATGGAGAAGCTCCTGAACCAAAAGAACATTGCCCCCAATTAGGCAACCAAAAATGAACCCACTCTGTTGTGGAGAAATAATGCGCGGTAACAATGTACTCAATCTAGTGTTCAAAAGCTTATTGAACACAGTATAAAGACTGATAAGTCTGAAGTCGGTCCATCTACAAGTACCGTCCCTCTTAGGGAGCACAACTATAGTAATAGCTGCAAAACATCGTGGAAGATGGCAGCCGTTAAAGAAGTCTAAGACTGCCTTGTAAACGTCGTCCTTAATAATGTCCCAACAATGTTGGAAGAAAATCCATCCGGTTCGACAGCACTGTCGGCGTCTATACTAAATACCGCCTCTCGAACCTCATGAATCAAAGATATGCAGTTTAGTGCCAAATTGTCATCCTCCGTCAAAAGCCTGGGGTTGACATTAGTGCGAATGGGGTCCACCAACTGTGTAGGAGCAGAACGAAGATCCTGGTAGAATGCAATATCTAAAGTTTGAATGTCAGCAAGAGTTGTTAAGACTACCCCTGCCTGCGTCCTGATGGATCTAATGCTTGATTTGATCCTACATCCTTGAACAATCGTATGAAAATAATGAGTATTGTGATCTCATTCACATACCCAACGTGAACCGGCCTTTTGTTTCCAAAAACCCTCCTCAATAGATAAGGTCTAATTCAAAACTGCCTGTGCATGATGTAATAGGTCACAATGCTTCGGTATAGGGTCTCTATCATATATTGTCTCAGCGACATCTACCATATCCTCAGCATCACGTACCTCTTGGTAAATGTCTTCAAACACATGTCGATTCCACCATCTGTTTCGGCCTAGAGAACTTCTCCTAAAGAGCAACTATCCATGTAAGATGAGTAGGGAGTGACCACTTTTGAGCGACGAAGGATGCAAAATCATGATGCTTGGTCTAAACGTTGAGAAATCTAAAAGGTCTAGGCCTCAAATCATCATCAGAAAACCACTGAAGTAATAAAGACGAATGATTAAATGAGGTCCGATTCAAGTGCCTCACTGTAAGTTGTCGACAGAAAGCAGCAGCAGTAGAATTAATGAGTACTCTATCTAGTCTCTTTCTGAACCAAGTATACCGATTCCCAAGGAAACCAGCATCCTCTAAACCAAAATCTAACATCATATGAAAGAAAGTAGTAGTACCTCAATCACGAGTATTATGACCAGTGCGCTCGCCATCATGAGAAATAACGTTAAAGTCTCCCCCGACTAACCAGGGGTCGTCCATATTGAGGAAAATGTAGTGAAGACCCTCCCACAAATCTCTCATGATAGATGGGATGCGCTAATCTGGGATCATCAACTTTAACGTGAAGGAATTAGGGATGATCAACAATAACAGTAACAGTAGTACCCGCATTCCAAAAAAACTAGATCTTGTTCGACTCATTTTGAATTCCCGTGTCAAAGCGCAGATATCGTTGAATATAAGAAAATCTATGCTAAAAAACAAAAGGCTCCAATATAACCAAGAGATAAGCCTTATGAAACTGAATAATTTTCTTCAGGCGTCGATGAGTAGCTACACTAGCTATACCTCTCGCATTCCATATGATGGAACTCATCTAGACGTGCGTGAAAAGGTATCATGTGATCGACTCCTGGTCACCATCCCAGGAATTGAAGTATTGGTGGCTTTCGTGTTTCTTTTTCGATCGACTTGAACGAAACCATCCTCTTCTGTCCTACTAGTCATGCCTACCAAGTTATCAGCCGAAGATCGACGATATGGACTTTGTTGATGAACTTCAATATGACAAAAAACATCAGAATCAGACTGATTTGTGGATAAGAAAGCCTCCGTATTTTGCTGACAGTGTGCAGAGATAACATGAGCATCTACCTCCATAAAACCCTGTGGCCTTTCTAACATATCTACCAAAAGAGGATCAACATATGTAAAACTACTCGTCACGTGAGTACTGCTGATCGGATCCGAAGGTAGAGCCGTTGGTTGAGCATCTGATATATAAGCTTTCTGGCCATTATGACCGACCCGAATAGGAGTAACTATCGACTTATCCGATGGTATAGAAGTAGTAATATGCGGATCAATGGTACTAGAAACAGGTGGCACAGTAAGGGGAGTGGATAGCTGTCTGATATGTATTGACTGTAGTACCAAGGATAATAGGAGGAATAGAAGTAGTGTTCGCGAAAGTGGGTTGAGAAATCACATCGAATGTGTCATCCTGTCTCTTCTGATTGTGCTTAACCAGCGTCCATCTCTGACGAGGCGCAGTTACAATCTCCTTCACCTTACCCTTATCCTTAGCCAGGACTGGTGGAGGCCTAGGAGTATGATCATCAACCAAATAGAGAACTGATGGTGGTGGGGGATTTGAGCTATTGGAACATTTTTCATCCATATGTCCAAAGTGTCTACATCGAAAACAGAATTGTGGAACCTTATTGTATACAACGGGTTGCCAGTATCCACCCCATTTTCCCTCTCAATCCAGACTCTGTCAGGGAGCCTACATTCCAAAACAACCTCAATACATACCCTAGCTTCACTAGGATGACGAAGATCAAAGGTTGCTTCGTCAATACGAAGAGGGAGTCTAATAGTTGCGAATAATTGCGAATAATCATCCTTGTACGCCATATGAATAAAAATGTGTGCATCATCGATAAGACCAATCTCATAATCACCAATAAATCCAAAGCGTATAAAATTTTCGCGTACCTTATTCATATAGGGTTTACGATGCACAAATTTACCAACAAGTGTAAACCTGTATGCCTCGACCAAGAACTGCTCATCTGATTCATTAAAAAATACAGCAGGCTCACCGTGGTGAATATATGGTTCCTTTGAGGCCAAGCTACGATGTTTGGAATCCTTAGGAAGCACGAAGGACGTGCGCAAAATATTTTTTCTGACTCCTTTCAGCCTGTGTAATCGTGGGTTTGCAATTGAGTGCAGCGGCGTAGGAACGAAGAGCTTGGGTAGCTCCCACAACTCCAAATGGAGGAGCAGATAGTTTAGTTCAGCTCTGAGTCGGTAGAGGGTGGCCTAGTCTATTCTGCACATTTCTGGTCTGCTGAGTTAGACTCTGAGGTCCATTAACCAATTGAGATATGACATGGTCTGTTGTAAGTGGTACCTGAGCAGGGAATTCAATTGATCGTCAATTCTATATTTAGGTTCTCGCCTATAATTTAAGAAAAATCTAATTGAGTTAAAATTATATAGGTAGAAAAGCATTGTTGATAGTATGAATAAATCATTCCCTAGGCTTTTAAGATTTGATAACGTCTTTAAGATTTGCTTCTGTAACTTGCCAATTTTAGTCTATATACATTATATCACAATCACAACATTGATTCAATTTTGAAGTTCTGAATAAAGTAGAAACTAAACAATTATAATAATCCGTAGAACTCAAGTATCAATCCCTGTGGGTTCGACATTTCACAATATTACAAAACTTAACACCATAAACTTGCGGTATAAATCACGTTATAGAAAATGCGTGACAATGTTTCCTTCAACAATCAGGGTGGTATTGATTAGTGGAGCCTTTAGAGCTGTTTTCCTTAAAGCGATGAATAAGGGTATAACAAGTTGCTGTTTTAAACTAGGAAGCAGGAATAGGGGATATAACAACTTGTTATCCCTTTTGGAGTTTTGAATTAAGTGAAAACTTGTTACAAAACACATGACAAGTTGTTATACCCCTATTGGTGTGCTGTCGTAGGCACCCAAAAATAGTTCTTAAATCTCTAAAATTAATGTAGTAATGGAAGTAAAGGTCGATCCCACGAAAAGTGTGTAATTCAACAATTTATACTTCGTATAACGATTGTGGGGATTTTGTATTCAAACAATTGTAAATAACTCAATTAATAACAATGCCTATTAAATTAACGAAAACAATCAAAAGACTAACCTTGGTCTAAATCCACATCCATCATCGGAAATCCACAATTGATCATAGATACAAGGATAATTCAATTCATATTTCGAATATTCATAGTTGGAATTGATTCCTATTTCTCCTTAATTTTAGTTAATTAGAAACCAATGTTCTAATTAGCCATAATTATTAAATAACCCCAAACCAGCGCTCAAGATTCAATTTAATAACAGTTGTACACAATAGAGAAATCGATGAACTAAATAACACAAACACCAGCGGTTGCATTCAATTTATTTAAACATTCTTCTTAAGATTCAATAACCTCTATCGCAGAAAATCATCAAATCCTAGTGTTTCACAAGTTAAAGGGATCAAACAATTACGGATTTAATGTTTAATTTAGTGGTAGATTGTTACAATTAATAAACTAGCGGGTCCTCTAGCAATTAAACGCAACAAATCATAGAAATAAATGTAGAAGAACATTCAATACTCAAAATATAAATCAAACAATAAGAAAAACTATTTATATTTCACAATATGTGGTTCCGAGGCTTCCGTTTCCTTCAACCAAGTATAAAAGTTTAGTTACAATTCATGAATCTAAGAGAAAAATCCAGAAGAATGAAGTTGGCGGCGTTCTGGTGTGTTTTTGGGGTGTTTTTAGGGTTGAAAAGTCGTACAAGATATGTTGCCAAACGAATTTGAGTCAATTTAGGAAACTTGAGATTCGGCATCAGGGAACAACCATGCGATCGTAAGGTATTAAGTCATGCTGTCGCAAGGAACAAATGAATTCAACCCTCAGACTCTCGGTGATGGTATGTGCGATCGCGCGGAATTAAAGCCATGCGATCACAAGGCTTTACAAAACTTCTTTCGGACAGCTTTCAGTATTTTGGCTTTAACTTTCTCTCCCGATGGCCTTAACTTCAAGATGGATTGGAAAGCTAACTCAAAGGGCTACAACTTTTCTTCAGATGACATCTTCTAATTCGATCGTTTGACATGTCAAAAACTGGTCCCAATATGAGATTGAAAATCGATGCAAAAATTTTCAGTTTGAAAGTTGATATGTGATAATGTCTTGGCTATATTTCATCCCTTTGACTTCTTTCTTCATCCAATTGGCCTCTAACACTCGCAAGTCTTCATTGTGAGGTTCGATACAACTTTTGAATATTTGCACTTTGATTCCCGAACTTTCGCTTTCTTTCATTTTGGTCCTTTTCCCTCATTTCTTCCAACTTACGCCATATCCATCGAATTGCCACCTAAACCAAAATAGGAGAATACTAAGTATATTTAGGCATAAAATAGTCATATGAGTGCATTAAATAAAGATGTAAAATGTGTATTTACATTCTTATCACCTACTCATTAGAAAATGAATAGAAAATTGTTATCCCTCACGTGTAAACTTAATTTAAAGCGATGAATAGGGGTATAGAAAACGCGTGAGGGCTTGATCTCCCTTAACTATGTTTATCCCTTCTGGAGTTTTGAATTTTAAGCACAGGTAATGGATAAAGGTCATAGTTTTGAGCCTTCCATGGATCTCGTTATATGTTGACTTACTATCTATGATTAGGACTTCCATGTATCCATAGAATACAGTTGGCTCCTCAACTATTTCAACGGCTAGGGTAATTGTCCTCTATGGATTAGAGTATATCCAGTGAAGCCATAAAGTGGTTTAAACATCGGTACCCAGTGATGATTAATCTGCATTTGGTTAAAGGCACTTCCAAATAATATATTAATAGAACTATCATTATCCATCAACATGCAGTTAGGACCATTCCAAACTATTATAGCCCGCGATACCAATGCATCATCGTGGCACTACAAGAAAAATGGGCTTTTGCAACACTTAAAAGACAACATTCATTCATTAAATGTTGTTAAAGGGGATCTATTGCAACGTTTGGACGAGTGAATGTTGCTAAAGGGGCCTATGGCAACGTTTTTTAAATGAATGTTGCAAAAAGTGACTTTTCGCAACGTTTATTGAACGTTGCCAAAAATCTCACCTTTAGCAACATTTTTTGAACATTGTCTTTTGCAACGTTTAAAAAACGTTGCGAAAAATAACTTATTGCAACATTTTTTAAATGTTGCAAAATGTGGCCTTTCGCAACGTTTTTTATAAACGCTGCTAAATGTTAACTTTTCGCAACATTTATTAAACGTTGCGAAAAGAAATAAATGTTGCGAAAATAGAAGGCCTTTATTTAGCCCAATCAACGTTAGCCCTAATCTCGTCTCCGCCTCTCTTTTCTCCCTCTTTCATTCAAATCCACCTCTTTTTTCCTCTAAATCCCCATATATAAGCATCTCCAACCGATTGACTCTACATGTTACGCTGTCACTGCATGACTAAGAAATCGAGAAAGAGAAAAAGGGCAAAAGGACGAGTCGAAGAAATGGTAGAGGAGGAGTTTTCCGTGTGGAAGAAAAACACGCCATTATTGTACGACCTCGTCATCTGCCATACTCTTGAGTGGCCATCTCTCACCGTCCAAGTTTTCCTCTATTCTGATCCCCACTTTTAACAATTTACAATTATTATGCGTTTACATGTCATTTCCTTAATGATAATCTCAAAATAATTAGTGAGTTACACTCTGAATTGGTCATTGGGAGTTGGGGAGAATCATCTTCTTCACAAGGGGAGGAAAAATTGCATAATTCAATTTTTGGGGTACTCAAATCTTGATTATCCCTGTAAAGAAGAAATATTTTTTCCCAATTTTCATTGCCATGTAACTAGTGGTCCCAGTAATAGGAAATTTTGGGCTATTTTTTCTAGTAAACTAGAGAATGGTATGAACCCGAATAACTCCGAAAATGATGCTGACCAGGGTGACTCTGAAGAGAACGATATCGGACCGGTGAGTTGAGTTTCTCCTCGGGTTATCATTAATGGCCACTCAACTTTAACTTGAACTTTGTTATGAATTTTAATTGAAAATCAATTTTGTATTGAGAACATGTAGAGTCAAGAGCCTTGTATCAGTTGTATGGTAATTTTATTAAATTGGTTGCTGGTTTAGTAGTTATTAAATGGGTAAGGAGAAGGTTATGCCCAAGGAAATTGAAGAAGGCAGGACTGTATAACAGAAAACATTTACTCCAATTATGCGCCCATTGGGAGCATTCTACCATCTACATTCTAATTATGAAAATGCTAAAAGATTTGATTATATAGGGATTTGATTCATTTACTCTGCATATGACAAGAGTTGTTTCTATTGATGAATAGTTATTGTGGTAATTCCATGTTAAAATACACTTTAAATCTCTTGTTTCTTATTTATGGTAGAACAACAACCGTACTTCAAAATATGATTTCCACAGCTATATGGTTCGCTCCATGGATGAAGAATTTCAACGTATAGTTGGTGTTAAGTAATTCTAATCATGATCCTAATTTGTAGGCTTCTTTTTCTTTCAAATCTCTTCTATGATGCATTGTTACTAACTTTTTTTGTGTTCACTTTGCAGAATGCATTTGAGCTTGCTTCTTTCTTTTGGTTCTGGATGACATTGTTACTAACTTTTTCCGTGTTCACGTTGTTACTAGCTTGATCGTTATCCAAACGAAAGTGATTCATTTCAAAATGTGAAAGAGGAGTACTCATATTACTTCTACTTTTTTATATATGTTGTCTCAAGTGATGATGATGATGATGCCAGATATAGCATGATGATGAAGGGCAAAGTGATGACTTCCATGAAGTAACTGAGGAGAGTGAGTCATCTGAAGATGAAGTTGGTGGCATATTACTAGTTTCTACAAATAGAGTCCGGGTTCAAACACAGTTTGAAGTGGCCGCATTTTGGGATGATATTTTATGTCTCTACTTCTTCCAGTAATCTAGTTAGTGGAATGATGGATGAAATAATTGTATTGTTTATCTTACTCCTTTTTAGATAGGTTGTGTTATATCATATTCGAATTTTGTATTGATTCAAAAATTTATAATGAAATTATCATTTTTTATGCAATTTAATTTTTTGGGTCAATTACTCAATTATCATAACTGTAAGAAAAAAAAAAAAAAAAAATCTACCGCAACGTTTAAAAAACGCTGCAAAAGGGTTTATCGCAACGTTGAAAAAACGCTGCAAAAGGGTCTATCGCAACGTTTAAAAAACTCTGCAAAATGGTTTTTCGCAACGGTTAATAAACGCTACAAAAAGTCTTCCCTCAACGGCAATATCGACCTCCGCAACACTTGGAAAAACGCTGCAAAAGGTCTTTTGTAGCTTTTTTTGGCCGCTAATAAAGCCCTTTTTTGGTGTAGTGTGGGGCTATATGACTTTTTGCTCATCATCATTATGGAAAACCATTGGAAGGGATATGTGTGTTCGCTTGAAAATATGTCGCAAGTGCACGGGTAGCATACAAGTAATAAAGTGGACTTTTGGAGTCTGAAATATCGATCCCTCGAGGAATGACTACTTAATTGTACAAGAGTTGAACTAGTTCTAGTAATAGAAACACACACAATTCATTTTGAGTTTTTAAAATAAGAGTAAACGATCTATATATAAAAGTAACTAAAGATAACAAAGTTAACTTAAAATAAACAAGGTTCGAATTTGAGAAGAGTTGGGAGGTTGAAATGGTTGGGATTCATGATTTCACTTAACCATCATTTAATCAATTTCCAATAAGCAAATTAGCAAACCACTTATTTTCTATGTTAGACCCGATTATCCTATTTTAGCCAATTATCTCTCTCGAGTGTCAAATTAGCCCTAATTAATTTAGTTAATCTACTATATCTCTATGTAGATTAAAGCCCAAAGAATTGCATTAATTCGTTGCGAAAATAACTCAAAGGGTCACCTATGGTTAGGAGTATATCCCTATCTCCTACAAGAACCTAGGGCATTTTCTATTTGATCGAAAATGCATAATATCTCTCGATTATTATACACTTTACTCAACACAATTATTTAATGGCTAAATAAATGAAAGGAAATCAATACAATAGCAACCACACATGAAATTACTCAAAAGACAAACATTGAAATTAATCACATTAGATTAAGCTACATCAATCATCCCAACCTCAATAAGTTTCGCTCATTGTATAAAACGAGTGAAAATTGTGGAATTTAGAGTAATACATTACAAAGTGAACAAATCAAAGGTTAAAATTCAAGATAAAGAAATGAACCCGTCCCTTGAATGAAATTCTTGAAATGTTGCTCTTGATTTTTACCCATAATTCCCCTTTTCTTGTTTTTCTCTTCCTCTTCTTTTTTTTTTTCTTCTCTTTGTTGAACCAAGGCTTTTTGGAAAATGAGAACTCTAAAAACTCTAACAGCTAGGGTTTGATTAATGAGATTCGGTCCTTAAATACTCCCAAAATCGAGCACAAACAATGCCTAAAATGACCTCAAATTTCTGATTTTCGGCAATTTTCAACTCATAGGTGCATGGATGAGCACTAAGAGTGCGCGGGTGCACACTTTTGGTGAAATAAAAAATTGCACATGAGGTCCTCATGATAATTTACATAGTTAGTCCCACAAATTTGATAAGTGACATTTTGGTCCTCAACTTTTTGATTCCTTCATTTTGATTATGAACTTCAAAGTTGGCTTTTCAATTAAGCTCCAATCTCTTTCATTTTGTGTGTTTTCCTTTCAATTCAGGGTTCACCTATATGAGATAAAATAATTAGAATTATGAGTAGAAATTCTCTCAATTTATCAATGCTTCTTCCATTTAACGGCTCTAATAAGTGTGTAAAATCACACTTATCATTGTGGTTGGGGGTTACCCCGAATCCAGAAGTTCTCCAATGTTGTCTTTTTGGGAGCTCGAACATAGTTCTTTTGGATGTTTGTTGTTACTTTGCCAACATAGGGACTGGAGGTCGGGATTGCTAGTTACATGTTAAGGTGTCCCCTAGCTTTCTCATTTGAAATCATTTTACAACGTGCTAAAATATGCAAAGGAGCTCTTAAGGGACTGTCATTCTTCTTGCTGCATGTCATTAAACCTTATAGCCGGGCTTGCCCCATTCAGCTTCCATCAAATGTCCCTAGGAATGTTTGCTTTAACTACGACAAGCTATGGATTGAGCCCAACAGCAACTTGTTATACCATCGCTTAGCCGATCCATTTAGAGTTTGATAGAAACCTTGACATTTCAGTTCAGGACTTGATTTCATCAGTTTTATTTGTGCCATGTATTCACACAAATGATATATTGGATCTCATTTATCGTTTTATTTGTCCATGACTTGATGGATGAACTTGTCCGAGATTGGCTCCTTCTTGATATCCCGAGAGAATGTGAGGTATTCATCATCCAATTCATGCGACCTAGTCAGTTGATCTTCATATTCCTAGTCTTGAGGAGTGTTGTAGGAGGTGTTGAAGAAACATTCAGCTCGTCGACTATCACAATGGCTATTCCTCCGATCCCGAGAGTGACCTATTTAGAAAACCTCTATTTAGCAAGTATATCCCTGCGAAACTACTTGAACGCCTTTCTGGCGTACTATCATAGGATTTTTATGCATGTACACTTGTAGTATCACATAAAACACTATTAACAAGATTAGTTTCATTCTCTTCCAAATTTCCATGTATGCCTATTTTCGTAGTATTCTCTATTTTCATTCACGAAGAAGTATATTTTGTTGTTAGCTTTTTCAAGCTTTCCACCATCTCTCGAATAGATTTTGCAATAGACATTTCTTCCATAAGAGACAATGCTATGTAGAAGAAATTTTAGTATGCGCTTTTGCCGACGTTTTTTCTCTCTGTCGCTTAGGATTGATGTCACTATCTAGTGGACAATTGCAACATTCTCCAACTTTCACCTTTGATGCCTTCACCTCCTTCGATTTCTCTAGTTTGACTCATCATCCTGTATTTTTAGGGAAAATCGTACTTTTCACAAACGTGATTAGATTTTATGGTTTACTTTGTTCAATTTTTTCCACAAACGACGCCAATTTGTTGACATTAGAAATTGAATCAAATGAGTTTATTGATGAAATAATTACAATCGAATATCAATTTAATACAATCAACAAATCTTCTCACATAACAATGACTTTCATCTCCTAAATTCACTGGTCTTGATGCTTCAACTAGAACAAGAGGATAAATAGCTATGTGAGAGAGGGAGACATATGAATTGCATACCCTCTTCTTCAAATAAAATGGGTATTTATAGATTTTCCTCCAAGCATTGGGGTAATTTAGTCATTTTAAGGGAATGATAGGTGGTGGCCCCTTATATGCTATCTCGTACCCAATTTGATTAGGAGACACACTTTATTCACTTGATCACGTACCCTTTATTGAAAGCTTGTATCCAGCCAGGATATGGAAAATGGCTTGTGGTGTTTATGCAAGCCTTCCGTTTCTTAGCTCTCCTTGTGCTATTTTATGCCTCGTCACCAACCAGCTAGGTTTGCTGACTGTACTTCAAGGATTAACAGTCGTTTTTGTGTATGGTAATTTATACTTGAAAATTTTTAATTTTTGATTAGTTGAATTAAATAAGTAAAGTTCAATGACTACTCAAAAGCATTTTAACATCCAGTAAGTAAATTGTGGCAAAAGTTATAAGTACAATAAGTAAAGTGTGACAAAGGTATAAGTTCAATGACTAATGAAACATGGTGAGTGAGTAATTGAGTTCAACGTGTTAAAAGTTTAGTGAGCACTCAGAAGCATTTTAAAATTCAGTGAGTAAATTGCGACGGAGGTATAAGTTCAGTGATTAATGAAACGTTTAACTCTTAGTTTTGTACATAGCTTGTCGAGTGTAAATTATGACTGTTATGAGGAGCTCAAATTTTGTATGCAGTCCCACTAATTTTGAGTTGGTTCAATTTCAGGCAGCATTTCGCAAAACTGTTGCCAAGAGTTCTTGATTGAAGTCTATTCTTTCCTGGAAACTTTTACATGGATGGCTATATTCTACAAGTCATTTTCTCTCTTTCTCCCTTCCCCCAATATTCCCCACATTGTCTTGGTGTGAGTTGTCTAGTGAAATAGCTTTGTGCTTACATCGTAGTTGTATTGTGACGATCATAACTTCGTTCTTGCTTACGAACCCAATCCCCATTCCTACGATTTTGCTTAAAAGTGGACAACCTAGCAGCTAAATATCTATTCTCTTTACGAGTAACGACCATCTCAGTTTGGACAACGGCGACTTGAGTGACAAGTTGTGCTAATTGACGAGTGATGACATCACGTTGGGATAGGTCCTTGGTTAGGTTACGAGAATTAGATGTGACAAGACGACCACGACACAACTTTATGTACAGTATTAGCAACTAAATAACGTGCAATGAAGAGATCAATGAACAATAAGTGCAAGCAACGGAAAATAATAACTTGAGCATTTTTTTTTTTGAAACTTTGGGATTAAACGAAGTCAAATACTGCAAGCTAATACTGCTGATACATATAAGATAACAAGCACACGCCAAATACTAGTCAAAAATCCGATCACGTAACATAAGTGAGGTAAATGGGAATTTAACAAGTCAATGATTTGGTCACAAGAATTTTAGGTAAAAACAGTAGCACAAAGAAATAAATCGATGCAATTTTAAAAATAAACATTAATATAAACCAACGATAAGTAAAATAGAAACTCCCTTTGTTCGTTCGTTGAAGTAGTCGAGCACCAAGTAGCCAAACACCAAGTAATTGAGCACCAAAAGACAAATGACAGTCCCGATTTTGTTCGTTGAAAGAACTCAACTAGGTCAAAGAGAGGTATCTGCAAACATGTTATAAAATAACTTTTTTTTTTCACTCTCTCTCTCTTTTTTTTTTCCAACTAAAAATAAATTACATTGATTATCAAAATGGAGGCCCAATACTAATTCAAAATAAACTAAACAAAACTGAGGCCCAATGCAGTAATCAAATTGACACAGTGATGCCCAAACTGAAATAAACCAAGCAATGCCCGCTGGAGGTGAACTGTGGCGGCGATTGACTGGTCTAGATTGTAGAGATTGCTGGGGCGTTGTCGGCGTGCGGCGGTTCATGTTCACTGGTCGCACCTGCACCTAAGGGTCGCGGGTCGGAGCTGTGGAGATCTCTGGGCATTGTATGCGTGGCGGCGGTAGGAGTTCATTTTTCATTTTTTTTTTTTTTTTTGGATGTTGGGACCTGCTACTGGAATTGGTTTGGTATGTGGTGGGTTACTTTGTGTGGCTTAGTTTGGTGTAGGTTAGGTTGGAGGTGCAGCAGGTATGGGCTTGCAGTTTGGGGATCTATTGGAGTTGGAGTATTGTCGTTTTTTTTTTTGGTGGTTGACGGTGATGTGAATTGACAATGGAAACTAGGGTTTGGGATGTAATTGATGATGAAACCAGGTTTAGCTCTGATACCAAATTTGATGCAGCACCAATGCAATTCAAACCAATAAACAAAAAAGAACAGAAAAGGCAAGAAGAAGAAGTCGTGAAGAAAGGGGAGGAAGAAGAAGAAGCACGGAAAAGGGGAAAAGTTGGTAACGGCCAATCTCAATTTTAATCAATCATCGTCTAACTAAATTGTAATGTAAAAACTGTTTAAATAGTGAAAACCTAGTTGGGTTTGGGGTAACCCACTATTACAAGCCCAATAATAATAATAAAAGCATAAATAATAAAGTCTAATAACAATAACATAAATAACAAAGCTCAATAACAATAAAAATACATCTCAATGTCTCGATGATGTCCGCATCAAATAGTTTGGCTGATTTTAGTCATTTTCCTTTAAAATTCTCGAAAGTCTTTTGGATGCTTTTCCCAGTCTTCATAAAAATTGAAAGGTTGAACCCCATACTTTTTGACATGGGACAAATGCTCATATGAACCTACATCTATAAACTAACCTTGTATTTGGAAGACCAAGATAACAAAAATATTTTGTTGAGATGTCCTAAGGTCTTTAAACTTTAAAGAAAAATGCTTCAAACATTTTTTATGCAATGGAATATAGGATAAAATCCTTCGAAGATTTTTTTTACCTTAAAATCTTCTTCTTAAAATGAATCATGCCCGTTTAAACTTTGAAAACTGATTTTGTTTAAACCATTCAAGAGAAACACTTACATTAAAACAAATACATTTGGAAAAGTTCCAATAGATACATAAGAAGCAAAGGAGCTCTTTAGAAAATTTTGAGACTGCATGACTATGTGAAACAGAGTGAAAAAAGGATAGTCTGTATGGAATCTAAGACCACCAAGTGTTTCAATTCCTATTTGTTTAATGACTATGGATTGATATTTGAACATGTGTTCTTTTGCTGTGGAGTGAAAGGTTTTGGTTTTGATGAGCGTGTGGAGTTTTGGGAGGGATATACTCAATATTTGGGATGGAACTGGAATTTCTCATTGCCATGTTTGAATGCTAAGATTTCATTGAAAGTAGAATAGTAGTATTTATCCTTGTCTGAAAATGATCCACTTTTGTATCCACAGATACCCCTTTTTCCATCCTTTTCTTCTAAAAGAATTGCTGCCCAATACAGATCACTTTCATCATTTTGCAAAATCCATTTTCCATCAGTGGGAAAAGATAAAGCTGGAAGACCTTGCACTTTTTGTTTGATTTTTCTAACGACTTCTGTTGTTTCGTGGACCATGGTGGTGCATCTTTCTTCAGCATGTTTTGCAATAGTTTAATAATTGGAGATAGATTATCAACAAAGCTGCCATGTAATTTACTATTCCAAGCAATTGTTGGACTTCCTTTTGAGTCAAATCATTTTTTGCAAACTTCAAGAGTTCCTATCGAACATAAGGTTGTAGAGAATACTGGCCGTCTTTGATGTGCATTTCCAAGAAATCAATTTCAGAGACTCCAATAACCATTTTTTTAGAGAGCATGACCTTAAATTGTTTTGTTAGATTTGGGAACTGGAATACTACTTGAGAATGAGAAGCATCATCAATATATATTAATACTAACTCTATTAGATGATAAATTCTTGTAATCGCCTTCTGAAACAATGAGGGTGTTGTCTTAAGAAAAAATTGCATAATTGTCCATTGGTAGTGGTGATTTGGAAAACAAAATCCTTCCTTATGCTTTTATTTTTCTGGATAGATTCCAAATTGCCAACATCGTGCCTTCAAATCAAATTCTGAAGATACACAAGCCTTGGGTAAACTGAGAAAAAAAATGCTTCTCTGTTCGGAAGAGGAAATTTTTTGCAAAGTGGCACTTCTTGCAACAAATGACGCACATGTTTCCATTTTTCTTTGTGAACTTTTCTTGAAGTATCGTGTTTTTCGTGGAAAAGATTTGGAGAATTTTCTGTTGCAAAACTTGTCATAATCAGAAAGGGGGAAATTGTTGACCTATGATTAACTAAAAACCTTAATGTTTTTTTATCATAACAAACAAGTTAATCATGTTTACTAATTGAATTTAAGTGATCATAGTCTTCAAAGCATTCTATGATAAATCGATTGATCGTCTTCGAAAGATCACAATCAAGACTATCATTATAAATTGGACTTACAAAGAAGGTCAATATCGATATAAAGTAGTCCGAGCATTCAAGACAAACTCCTTCAATATAAGAGCTTAAAGGCTAAACTTCATAGAAAGATCAAGAGGAGAGCTTAAGAGCCAAACTTCAAAGAAACATAAAAAACTAGACTTTTTAGACCAAATGTATAGGTACTTATGTTTAGCGGTGGCAAAAAAGCTCGGAGGCTCGGACAGCCCGAGCTCGGCTCGGAAAAAGCCCGAGCCGGGCCCGGCTCGGCCTCGGTGGAACCGAGCCCAGGCTCGAGCCGAGCCCCACTTTGGGGAGTCGGCTCGACCCCGGGCCGGCCCGTGGCCCGGGCGAGCCTCCATTAAAAAAAAAAAAAAAATTTTTTTTTTTTGAAGGCGACTTCTTTGTCGGCCAGGCTCTGCTGGCTTGCTTGTCGCCGCCTTCAGAAGCAAATACGGCGAAAGCCTTGCGTCTTACAGCTGAAAGGCTGTCGCCGTCGCTCGCAGCTTGCCTGTCGCTGCAAGGCAAGTCGCCGCTTTGCCGCAGCTTGCTTCGCCGCAAGCAGCAGAGCTTGCCGCAGTAAGCCGCTTTGCAGCGACTTGCCTGCAAAGGCAGCTAAAGAAACAAGAAAAAAAAAAACCCCCAAAAAATCCGAGCCGGCTCGGCCCGCTAAGGCTCGGGCCCGGCTCAGCTCGTTGCCACCACTACTTATGTTTCATCTTTAACATTGAGCAATAAAAGCTCAATAACTAATTTGTACACTAAAAATGTATTTTGATATCACTTGTCACTACAACAAAAACAGCTTACGGCAACGTTTGGACGTGTGTTGCAAATCGAGGTCTTGCCTACGGCAACGTTTGTCAAACGTTGCTGTATCTATCTACAGCAACGTTTGTCAAATGTTACTGTATCTATCTACAGCAACGTTTATCAAACATTGCAAAAGAACAGTCTTTCTCAACGTTTGCCAAACGTTGCCGTAGGGTTTTTTTTTTTTTTTTAACAACAATTTATGCAAATTGATTGGCAAAATTGAAAATGATACAACACCACTTTTTTGGAATTGCATAAAAATTGATAATTTTATTACAAATTTTTGAATCCATACAATTGAACATTAGATTGTGATACAATACCACTTAAATAAAAAGAAACTATGAATTATACTAAAATGTAGAGACGAACAATGATCTCGCTTCGATATGACTTTTCATAGAAGCGCCTCCTTTCTTCAGCTTCATCTTTCTACAAAAGCTGGCCTTTGGTCGTTTGTGCTAAATAGAAAAACATGATTTTAATCTCATTTTTCATCATGTTTTTAATCATTGATAATGGACTACTTTAGCATATTGGAGCACCTGGGTGTAAGCAATAATGTTCAAGTTAAATTTCATGATCAGTGCATTTATATAATATGAACTAATGAAATTTACCTGACAGCCGAGATCCCTGAGCTAGAAATGCGCTCGCCATCAGTTACAACTATAACTTGAATAGTCTTTTCAGGCCAATTCTTTAAAACTTCAAGAATCCTTTCCTCTAAAATAGTCATATCACTTGACATCAGATAAACTAACTAGTAAAAAAACTTTGATCCACTAACCACAACCCCACTTCAATTATAGGCAAATAAAATATTTCGGCTCAACTTCATAGTAGAGTAGTAACTCATCGGAGAAAAGAAAGGGAAGCTAAGAGTACTTCTCTTTTAAGCTGATATAAAGACCCCGAGGGGGCCTAAAAATGGAGATAAACAGAGAAAAAGGAAAAGGAAATTGAATTTTGGATAGACACATACAACCAAAGAAAGTACCTTGTGATTTTAATGTCTCTGCCAAGTTTTTCAGGTCATCTCTCTCACGCCCTGATTTTTGCATTTCCTAAAACATTTGTTCATCAAGAGTTATTCATGAATAATAAGCATAACAAGATTCATTACCATCGGACTCCAATCAATCACGACCAATTTACCGGAATGTGAGGGATAAAAAGTAAATTCATCATACAGAATATAGAGATATGGAATTAATAAGATTTTATTGCACGTATGGAAAAATTTACCCCAAAAAAACCAAAAAGCACAATTGAAGCTTATAAACAGACCAGAATGAAGCTTGGGAGCATTATACACTGAAGCATGTAATTAGGGTTGGGCGTGGGTTGGGTCGGTTTTTGCCCCAACCCAAAACCAACCCAACATTGTCGGTTTGTTCGAAATCCAACCCAACCCAACCCATGTAAATGTTGAAACCCAATCCAACCCAACCCAATTATATGTCGGTCGGGTTGGGTTGGGTTGGTCGGTTTGTATCAATGATTTCCATTAGCTAGTTCTAAATTACAATGTTTTAGCTCATGTCTCAATTCAAATTTTCAACAAGAAAATCAGAACTAAAACGAGAATTTGAGAAATAAATGAATATGTGGAAATAAACGAGTACCCACTAAATAAAGTAGTGAAGATGAAGAAATGAGAGGTTAAATATGTTTCTTGGTCATGTTCAATGATCTATTAAATAAGTTTGTACAAAAAAGTCTGCAAAATGAGGACTGAATCTTAGTAATAAGCCGGAAAAAAAATGCAAACTTGGTAATTTACCTTGGGAAAGGAATTGAAGGCTGAATAGCCGATAGAAACCGAAAAGTTGAAATATGTTTGAAAAAAAATGGCCCTTTTTTTTTTTTTAATTGACGGGTTGGGTTGGGTCGGGTTTGGTCGGGTTGGATGGATTAACCCACAACCCGACCCAACCCGACCCACTAAGCTTTGCCAGAACCCAACCCAGGAAAAAAAATGGAAAAAAACCTACCCAACCCAATCGGGTTGGCTTGGGTCGGTCGGGTTGGTTCGGTTTTTGCCCACCCGTACATGTAATGAGAAATGCTTTGCTTCATACTTTGTCGAGCGATTAGGACCATTCATAGTACCATAAATAGGACATGAATATGTCAACTGTTCTTCAAACTTGGCTATTCCTTTATAGACCCTAACTGGTTGTGTCATCAGCTCACCATCTCTCCTCTTCCAGTGCACAACAAGAGTAGCGTCATTAAAAAACTCTTGTAACCCCTCAATGCAATGGACTTGGAGCGAAAAACAACAATTGAACCTCCGGTTTCGGGCATAAGTCAATGTCTTTAGACTCTTCCAACTCCAAATGGACTTTTTCTCCTCAAATGAATCTTCAATTGAATGGAACTTTCCAACAGACTTGGATCGACTGCTAACCATCGAAGTTGCAGCTGTCTCCCACATTTTATTCGTATATATAGCATTACTTATATTGTTAAGGTCATTTAAAAAATTCCCATTTCTAGATTTCTCAGTAATTTTCTTCCTATCATCCCCTTTCGACAGCATTATATATGCACAAGCTACGAATTACATACAAATCTTTTCCAATAAGAAACACCCCCAAAATCACATTTCTAATAACAAGCAACAAAAACCCATCTCCAAAAACCCAAAATCAATAATATCAAACAGTATATCATCGCAAATATATCAACCTTTTACATCTATGAGTAAAAATCAAAACCCAGAATTGTTATCCTTATCTCTAAAAACATTGCTTTGGGTCTTACATTTATCTTGTCGAAACTCAAATGAAAAAAACCAAGATGAAAAAGCCTTGGTTTAATCGTTCCTGCATCAAAAAATTAATTGATCATGGATATTATGCATATTTTTAGACAGGTACAAATCTATATAATATTGGTGACTAGGATATTGAAACAGAAGAGAGAACAAAGATTTCTACAACGTTCGACCTAAACCCTTCGCGCATTGATTGTGTTCTTGAAGGTTCTTTTGGTCTGTTTATAAGCAGGAATTGTCGAAGGATGAAGAAGGAAGAAGCCGAATCGTCAGCACCGAGCTGCGACCCAAGGCTGGTTGGAGGAGACGTAGGGGTAGAGGCGGAGGTCGAGCCTGGATGAAATTGAATTGAAATGTAGGGTGGATTTGGGAGAAGATGATTTGGGGTTTATAATATATCAATATTGGGCTCAGGTTTTTGGGCTTTGCAATTTGAGCTATTTATTTGGAAAAAAAACATTTTTGCAACATTTGATAAACGTTGCGAAAGGTCTCACTTTTCGCAATGTTTGGCAAACGTTGCGAAAGATAAAACATTCCGCAACACTCAACAAACTTTGCGAAAAAGGGTCTATTGCAACATTTTTCAAAAAAACTTTGCCAAAACTTATTTATACTAACCAATGGCAACATTCACTTACTAAAATGTTGCCAAAAGACCCTTTTAACAACATTTATCAACAAATGTTGCATTTTTAATGTTGCGAATGACTCTTTTTGTTGTAGTGTGTATAAAATATTTTGATCAAAGGTAAAATTAATTTTCAAATAATATTTGAACTTAGATCATATTTTTAAGACACCATTTATCTTGAAAAACTAGTTAATAACACTTTCCAAAAGTCCACATTTTTAAAACATTCAAATTGGACCAAAAGGAACGAAACTGGGAAAACAGTTTGGCGAACCGGTCAGTCTAAAATCCAATGGTTCAAAATTTGATCGTTTTATCCAATGGCTATATTATACTGATTGACGAGCCATCATTTAATTGGACAAAAAGTTTTGCAAATTGTCCTCTATAAATAGGTTCTCTTTTGCAATCAATTAAAAAGAATTTTCAAGTGCATTAAAGAGAAATATTTTGAGCTAAAATTTGAACTTACATAGCATTTGTTTCTTCAACTTTTTTAATATCAAAAACTTTGATAGAATGAACCAAACTTTTAAATCAAAGTTTTCTCATCTAACACTTGTGGTACTTAATGCATCTTCAAAGACCCTTTCTATTTTTCAAATCTATTCTCTTCCTCAGCAAAGAGATCTCATGCACAGATTTGATTGGCTCAATGTAATAGCGGTTGAGCATTAGCGAAGCTAGATTCTTACAGCGAGGCGCTTTGAGTTAGAAGTATATACTAGCATGTCATCTCTTACTACTTTGGATCTTCGTATTAAATACCTGCATGAACTAGATGAATTAGAAGAAGATAATCACTTAGGTTCTCAACTAATGTTCGAGTGGCTACGCTCCTAAGTAAGGCATACAACAATGGATTAGGTTTAGGTTTGAGAGTCATGTGATGGGATTGCCATAATTTATTTAGAGAGAAATTTCATTATAAAGCCATTTCTTTAAATCTTTGGCTCATATTCAGGTCTTTTGAAAGCTCAATATTGTATAAGGATCGACACTCCTTATTTGTAAGTCATCAGAAGCGATGTAAGGGTTTTCATTGCACATAAGTCAATCAATAAGTTAAAAGGTCTTACTCGTGATAGAGAGCTTGGTAATGAAGAGCGTAGATCATTAGTTGAGAACAAATCTCCATAAATAAATCATTTGCATCCTCTCTATTCTTTTACATATATTTTGCTTTCGATTATTATTTGATTAATCAAAGTGCTTGTGAATTAATTAATTTAAAATTATTTTCAAAAGGGTTTAAAACAAATTCACTCTCTGTTCACGAAAATATATTTCGAATTAATATCACCATAAGTGTACAGTTCAATAACAAATAATAAAGTAGATTTTGAGTCCAAGTACCGTCCCATAGAATAATTTTAATTATCGTGACCTTAACCAAAACAAGAATAATGTGTTGTGTGTGTTTATGACAAAATTATATCTAAAAGAATCTACTTATGCAACTATGAGTAAATTAACTAAATTAAATTCAAATTATTCTAAATACAAATTAATGTGTTTAATAAATGACAAATGCACAAGGATCCTGAATTCCCACGCAATAATCATTTTTAACCTTATTTCTACACTTTGACAACACGATCGAACTTTGATGAATCAATGTTCCTATTTTATTTAACAATCTCTCTCGATTAATGTTAAACCTAGTTTCATATATGATCTGACTATATTTCTATGACGAATGCGAACATGTAATAGTGCATGAATTTTTATGAATACTTAAAGATTCACATAGAGCATAGCGGTATATTTCTATTTCCTATCGGATCCTATGACAATTTATATATGTCGAACCTATTTCCCTTCTTTTGAATGCATAAATAGGCCACCACATTCACACGACTACCGTGCACAATAATTGTGGAGAAAAGAAAATCATATAAATTATTTAATATCCAAAAACGTGTTTTCAATGTTAAATATGTAAAACTAAAGATTAAAAATTCATATTACAAGGTTTATCGTTCTCCTAGTATAAAGAAAACTAGCCTAACATATTATGAGAAAGAAAACAAAAGAAATATTGAAGAATCGACCTCGTCCAAATAAAATTTGAATTGAATCTTCAAGTCTTGAAATTGACCTTCCCCGATACTATGCTACCACATAGTACACTCCCATGCGACCGCATGGTTCAATGAAATTTACTCCTTAAATTCCCTAAATCTAACCATTCAACTGCATAGTTTAACTCAAAATCCACAAGTTTCGTTTTAGTCCCCGAACTCTGTTTTCTCGTTTCTTGATCTCTTTTTGCACTTCTTCTTTTTCCAACACTTCATTCCTTTGCTTAATTGGTTTTTGATCCTTTCACATCTGCGTTTCTTCTTCCATGTCATCTTTCAGTTGTTTGTACTTTGAACCCTGAACTTTGGTTTTCTTCCATTTTAGTCATTTTCGCTTCTTTTTCCTAAATTCCACCATGTTCATCGATGTTATTCTACAAAACAAAATTTATTTGAATTAAGCCATATTTCGATATATTTACCAAAAATTGTCCATATTTTGTGTGCCCTAAATAAGTGTAATCCCTCAAATTTGAACAATTGTTTGTTCTCAAACAAATTGTAGTTTAACTACAGACAAAACAGGGTTTGACAACTTGTCGTGTCTCGGGACTAGAATGCAATAATTACATAATGAACAGCTTCAACAATGCAAAATAAAATCAATCTCCACATGTTTTATGTATAACTTGACGTAGGTGCGTTTAAATCCTTGTAAACATATCAGCTCATGATTGGCTCAACTCTTGACTCAAATATTTCATTTCTTCTCTCGAGAACTGCACACCCCCAACTTATTCTTTTCACTCAATTTTTCCAGAGTGGATCATAAGTTGAACTTATTTAATTCTACTCCTTATCCTCTCTTAGTTTGGATGGATCTTACTATCACAAGTTTACACTTCAACAAGACAAGATTCTCCTATATTTTTGTCTGCATCAACCTTTAAAACTAAACTAAGCTACTTGTCTTGTATCAAAGGTATAGTTCTATCAACCAAATGTCTTGGGGCTTAATCAATGTAATTGTACTTCTTCTCAACTATTATTATTTTTCATTCTTTTTTTTAAATATCTTCTCATTTGCTTTCTATATAACCCATGCAGCGAGCTTTATGTCGATAACTCAAAAGTCAGATGACCATAGGGCACCAGGTTTAAAACCCTTACATGTTTATTCACTCGAGTTATATAGGCTCGAAAAGATGATTTTATCCACACAGATTAGTGCTATGCCCATTTTCTTTTAGATTTAGCCTCTAAAACCAACCGTTACCTTAAGGCTTTCACCTCGTCTTTGTCTCATTGGTTTTAGACAATCCACATAAGACAATTTCATACATGGAACCCCTACTTATCTCAATGTTCACTTGTAATAGCTAACCCACCTCCAAACTTCTCTATAAATGGATTATGGATAAATACAATAGAGTTTATTTGGGTTTAACTTACTATGTTCAACTCTTCTCTAAAGTAATGAGCCAAATCACCAACTTAATCTGTAAAACATGAGTGTCGTGCATAAATAGTCAAGTTTCACATAAACAATTATTAATTAATCTAATCGTGCAATATTTCCACCATTTATAGCACATACTTATTCCAATATTCAACATCATTGCCGACAAGATCATCAAACCCACACAAGCAAACAAAACAATAAGCAAATACAAGGAAATAAATAAAAAAATACTAATAATAAATTCTTTTATCACACGAAAGCAATAAATTATACAAAAATATTGATGAACGACCAAGGTGTCATTAAAGTTCTACCACAAAACATCGTCCTCAATGTGTAGTAAATTTAGTGAAATGTAGAAGGTTAGGACAAAAATAGAATTAGGTACCAAAATAGAGGTAATGAATAATCCCCTAATTAATATGGATGTGACGGTGAGGATGGTAGAGGAAAAGTAGAGCCAGATGTGCCATCTACTGAACTTGCAGTAGCAGTGAATTCCTGGTTGTCAACATATCACTTTGCACTATCTGGATATCTGTACCCATAGCTCCAACAGCCTGCTGAAGACTCTGAATATCTCGGCTAGAGCCAATCATAGTAGCGAACAGTTGTTTCAGCAACTGTGTATCGACATCACTAGGTGGTGGCGGAGCTTGAGGCATTTCAACATCGTTGGCTGCTTGACCCTACTCAGCTGGCTACTATCTAAGGTGTTCCCTCTCTAACCGCTCTCTATGCTTTTCTCGAGCTCTTTCATGAGTTTCAAATATATTGCTCTTAATAAAAAAGTCGGGTCTCTTTGGAACCTCCCCAGATGGGATATTTACCCCTAAGCTATTGCAAATCTTGTTGATTAGACTCGGGAATATTAAAGAACGATGTTGATCCCCCAAATCCCTTGAGAGTGAATCTCCCAAGTCAATCTTCTGCCTCCTCACCAAGTGGTATATGAATCCAGCCTTGGGATCAGTAAATGTGGTTCGATGAGTCGTAGGCTCAATATTGTAGCACATGAACAGCCACAAGATGGCTATTGAAGGATTAAGTGCAATCTGATGCCACTCTGGAGTTTGCAGTGGCCAAGCATTCTCCCTCCCAATCAAAACATCTCTCACCTCGTTCCACTGGAAGTCACCTGGAATTAGGACAACATTTTCCTAAGTTAGCTAATAATATTCATGTATGACCTTAGGTAAGAACAAAATCCACTTGTCCCTCACACATGTTTGATGTAAATGCTCGGAGTATCCTTCGTATACTGGGTGTGGTCTCTCTACCACTTTTTTCCATCCACACTAAGATAACAATCTCAAACCCTAGGAAGTCCTCTTGTTTAAATGGCCTCTCTGCTTGTAATGCCCAGTGGCTGATGATATCAAAATATGTAGATATGGACTCTTGATTCAAAAACCATCTTATAACCCCGTCAAGTCCCCGAGTACGAACAGTACTAGAAGTTGATGCAATTTTCTCATTTCCTTTAGCCATTCACTTAGGAGGCATCCTGGAAACATAAACAAAATTTAAAGTATTAATCTATCAATGAGTAACCAAATCTCCCAAACTTATGCCAAAAGGTACGTATACAATGCTCGCACTCAATGAATTCAAGTAACGAAACCAACAAAATATAAAATAACGGAATGATGTCGTGATTGGTGAAACATGTAGTAAAGTATGGGTATTATCTAAAAAATTTAAAATGTGGTTCACAAACCCGAAATCAACCTAAACAACGTAAATTTCCCATTTGAATCCATGATCAACCAAGGAGTTTTGCCTCCTGGTATTGTCGAGAAAAATCAAAATTTTCCAGAACGATCTCGTAGCATATAAAAGAGGTCATATTGGTCATACACACGTTCAAATTTGATGTCAAACAGAGGTCATTTGGATTAGATGAGTTAATGACGAAATAAGTGACGTGAAATAAATTGTTCTTAATCATGTCAAGCATATGTGTGTCAAATTGGGTTATTGTGTTTTCAAACACATTTTCAATGAATATCAACACAAGGAGTAATCCAAAATACATATCAACAATGTCAAATACTAAAATAGCCCTAATTCAACACAAATGTTAGCATAGGAAATCTATCAAACACCTAGCATGCATCTCTAGTTAATTCAACATTGGGAAGAAAATTGAGTTCAAATCCAACCCATATACTCACAAGTCATTCCCAAACAATTTCTTAACAATCTACCCAAAGCTCATACTCCTCAATCAATCAAATGTATTTACAAAACAATAAAAGCTCTTTGTATATAAAAAGGAGGGCAAAGAGATGATATATACCTTGAAGTTATTTGAAGAAAAGGGATGGAGGAATTGAAGATAAAATTGATGAATGGGACACACGTGTGTGAGTGATGTGGTCGGAAGTGGTGTCGCGTGTGGAATGCTGTCGAAGAATGTGTGTAGGTTGAAGAAGAATGAGAATTGGAATGTTTTGTGTGGATTTAAAACTGGGCCGGAATTTTTTTTTCAACTCTATGCAACCGCATAGAGTGACAGAATTCGGTCGTATATAACAAAATTTTAGGGCCAATTTAGGGCCTAACACTTTCTTGCGACCACATGATAGGTAGTCCTATCCGGTCGCATAGACACCAAAACGCAGAATTTTTGTTGTTACAAAAGATTTTGATTGTTCGATCATCCCCAAGCTCCTGGACCTCGAGTTTCATGCCAAGCAAGGTTAAATAAGGATGATGAATATAGGAAATATGCAAAACCTTCAAGATTCCCTCAATTTCCCAAAAACACATTTTTGGTCAAATGTTTCTGAAATCTCGTTTTTCCATCAACAACTTAATCCAGCTTCCCACCACCCCCAAAACCTTTTAAAACACATTACAAACTGTATCGGGTGCGTGTTTGCCATGAAATTGGTTCCAAAATCATTTTTAAACTTGAAAACACTTGTTGGTCCAAAAAAGCTAAAAAAATATGATCTTATTATCTCGAAATGCGTGATTTTCACTCCGAAACAACTATGTAACACTCCAATACCCCTAAACTCGTGTACAACACCTATAAATCTAATGAGGTCTATGTATAGATTCTTTGTGACCTATAAGGATGGTGAATGACCTAATATTACTAAAAATGATCAACAACACAAAAAATTCCTAATCTAATGCATAAAGCGGAATAAATAAAAGGGAAGAAATGTTGAGTTGCCTCCCAACAAGCACTTGTTTATAGTCTATAGCTCAATTTTATAGTGGTTGATTCACTTCGTGTTCGAAGATGAACAATAGACTTTTCCTTTGAGAATTCACTGCTACAGTAAGGCTTCAACTGCTGTCCATTAACTTTAAATATCCATTGCTTTCATGAGTGATCTCTATAGCCCCATATGGAAATACCTTGGTAATTGTGTATGGACTTAACCACCTTGACCTCAACTTTCCCAGAAAAAGCTTGAGTCTAGAATTGAATAACAAGACTTTTTGGCCTACCTCTAACTTTCTTCTTTGAATATAATGTTGTGCCCACTTTTTGGTGCTCTCCTTATAAAGCTTTGTGTTCTCATAGGCTTCCAGTGAAATTCATCCATTTCATTCAATTGAAGTAATCTCTTTTCAATAGCTGCTTTCAAATCAAAATTTAAGTTTCTGACTGTGCAGTAAGCACGGTGTTCTAATTCAATTGGCAAGTGGCACGCTTTTCTAAAAACCAAGCGATAAGGAGACATGTATATAGGTGTTCTAAATGTTGTTCTATAAGCACATAAAGCATCGTCAAGCTTTTTAGACCAATCCTTCCTCAAAGAACTCACTGTTACCTCAAGTATCTGCTTTACTTCCTAATTAGAGATTTTAACTTGCCCGCTAGTTTGAGGGTGATAAGGAATAGCTATATAGTATTGGACGACATATTTAGCCAATAATGACTCCAATTGCCGATTGCAAAAAGTGTTTGCCCCCATCACTTATGATAGCTCGAGGTGTGCCATAACGGGTGAAGATGTATTTCTTTAGAAACCCAATCACCACCTTAGCATCGTTGGTTGGCAATTCTACTGCTTCCACCCATTTGGAGATATGATCAACTGCAACTAGGATATACTTATTTGCGAACGACAGATCGAATGGCCCCATAAAGTCAATCCCCCACACATCAAAAAACTTCACCTCTAAAATGCAATTTAAAGGTATATCGTTCCTTCTAGAGATGTTTCCCGTGCACTACCATTTGTCACACCTCTTCACGAACTTGAAAGCATCCCGAAAAAGTAAAGGCCAATAGAACCGAGACTGTAAAACTTTAGCATCTTTCTTTGATGCATCAAAGTGTCCTGTGTATGTAGATGAGTGATAGTGCTCTAGTATTCGAGGTACTTTTTCTTCAGGTATACATCGCCAAATACCCTCGCCTGTAGAGAACGAGATCCTTCCAAAAATAATATTCAAGTCAGAGAAGAATTGCTTTATTTGATGACTTGAATAATCCAGTGGAATGATAGACTTGGCCAAATAATGTACTATATTAGCATACCAAGGTGCCTCTTCCGGATGAAATATCTACTCATCTGGAAAAATCTCATTTATCTCTGCTGACTCATTCTACTCTCTAGGCTTAAGTCGAGATAAGTAATTGGCTATCACATTTTCACCACCCTTCTTGTCCCTAATCTCTAAATCGAACTCTTACAAAAGTAATATCCAACGGATGAGTTGCGATTTGGCATCCTTTTTTGTTGGCAATTATTTTAAGGCGATATGATCAGTGTAGACTATGACCTTTGATCTAACAAGATAGGATCGAAATTTATCAAAGGTATAGACCATAGCCAGAAACTCTTTCTCAGTTCTGGCATAGTTGATTGGTACTTCGTTCAAGGTTCTCCTTGCATAGTAAATCACATGGAATATTTTGTTTTTATGCTATCCTAATACGGCCCCCATGGTGTAATCACTTCCATTTCATATTAATTTGAATGGCAAACTCCAATCCAGCACAATGATCACTGGTGTTGAGGTCAACTTCTATTTTAATGTGTTGAAAGTCAATAAACACTATGTAGAGAAGTCAAAAGTGACATCCTTAGCTACCAAGTCACACAACGGCTTTGTGTTATTTGAGAAATCCTTAATAAAGCGTCGATAAAACCCGACATTCCCAAGGAAACTACGAACACCCTTAACTGATGCAGGTGGCAGTAATTTCTCGAGAACCTAAATTTTTATTTTGTCCATCTCTATCCCATTAGCCGAAATGTGATGTCCCAACACGATGCCCTCTTGTACCATAAAGTGGCATTTTTCCTAGTTCAATACCAAGTTTGTCTCCTTGCATCGCTATAATACCAAGCTTAGATGCTCTAAACATTCATTAAAATAAGGTCTAAACACCGAGAAGTCATTCGTGAAGATTTCTATGAATTTCTCCACCATTTCAAAAAGATCGCTATCCTGCAATGCTAAAAGGTAGCATAGGCATTGCACAAATCGAATGACATCCTACGGCAAGAAAATTTACCATAGGGGCAAGTAAAGGTGGTCTTCTTCTGATCATCGGGTGCTATTGGGATCTGATTATATCCAAATTATCCATTAAGGAAGCAGTAGTAAGAGTACCCTGCCAGCCTTTCTAAAATCTGATTGATAAATGGAAGGGAAAAGTGATCATTTCGAGTAGCAGCATTGAGTTTGCGATAATCAATGCACACACTCTCTCTTGTAACAATTTTGGTAGGAAATAATTCATTCATTTCATTCTGCACTATCATAATACCACCCTTCTTCGGCATAACCTGAACTGGGCTGATCCATGCACTATCTAATATTGGATAGATGATACCTCTATCCAGAAGTTTCAATACCTATTCTTTGACTACCTTTTTCATGTTTGGATTTAACCTCCGCCGACCATCTATACTTGGTCAAACATTCTCCTCCATGAGAATCTTATACATGCATAGTGAAGGGTTAATTCCTTTAATATCTGCGATAGACCACGCAATGGTTATCTTATTATCTTTGAGTACCCAAAGTAGCCTTTCATCATCCACCTTGCTGACTAAATTTGAGATAATTATTGAGAGTGTAGAAGACTCTCCCAAATAAACGTATAGGATATGAGGTGGTTGTTACTTGAGTTCTAATTCAGGAGGTTGCTGAATGGATGGTAGAGGTTTAGTAGGACTGGTTCCTAACTCCTCAAAATGGCGTTTACACGTGTATGGTGTATTGGTCTCCAGAAACTTTGTACATGCCTCTATCTCAAGAGAATCAGTGTGAGTATATTGAAAATCTATAATGTATGCCTCATATACATCTGATGGTTATGTAGTAGAAAAGTGTCTTGGACCACCTTCTCAATTACATCTATCTGAAAACTTAGTAGGAAATTTCATGGCTTTGAAGACATTGAAAGAAATCTGCTCTTCCCTAAGTTTCAAAATCAGTTGACCCTTCTAACATCAATAAGAGCTTTTCGTGTAGCTAAGAATGGTCAGCCCTCTTGGATGAATAAGGGATCGATCAGCTTGCTAAAGAGTTATCATAGTTGCTTTAGCATCTTCCAATCCGAGTTTCCTGAAAATAGAATGTGGCATTAAATTAATACTTGCACCTAAATCGCATAAAGCTTTATCAAAATAACAATCTCCAATGGTGCAGGGTACAGTAAAACTCCTTGGTCTTTTAACTTTGGAGGTAGATCTGGATTCTAGCGCTACAATCCTCAGTCAACATCACCGTTTCATGTTCCTCTAGCTTGTATTTATTGGATAGGATGTCCTTCAAGAACTTGGCATAGCTAGGCATTTGAATGAATGCATCAGTAAATAGAATGTTGATATGGAGTTTCTTGAAGACTTCAAGAAATTTTATGTACAGTTGATCCAAATTGTACTTTTTCAACCTTTGTGGAAATGGAATAGGAGGTTCATAAAGATTGATAGGAGTGGTCGCCTTAACCCGTGGTGTATCCGAATTTTCCTTAGTAGATGCTTCTGTTATATGTTCAGTTTGTTCCACATGCTCCACATCTAAAGAATATAATATTTCCTTACTCGTAACCGGCCTCTTGACATGTATTTTTGGTAATTGCACCCCACTTCTGGTTGTTATTGATTTGTCATGTTCCTTGGGGTTGATTTCTGTATTGCTGGGTTATGAACCTGGTGCTTTGCCAGTCATAGAAAGTGTGACCTACCTCACTTGAGTCTCTAGGTTTTTAATATCAACACTCTAATTTTGGAGAGTTGTTTCAGTCTTCCTCATGAACTCATTAATAGCTTCCATATATTGATTTGTTTTTTCATAAATTTTTTGAAGATCTCTTCCAACTGAAACTCCTTCTCCTGCTACTAAAATTGATCATGCGACTGATTCTAATTAGTCCAAGGGAAATTTGGGTGTCTTCTCCAACTTGGGTTGTAAGTATCTAAATGTAGATTATTCTATTGACGGTGTCCCTATTGTGCAAAAATCCACTTGTTCCATTCCTTGTGCCAGAATAGGACAATCTGCTGTATTATGATCTGTCTCACACTCTTCACAACTTGGCTTCTGGCTTGTGCTGCATTGGTTGTCTGTGATATGCTCACCACCTTATGAAATAATCAATCTATTTGTGCAGACAAAGTTGAGTAAGCATCCACCTTATATACACTCAGCGCTTTCTTTCGAACAACTTGCTCAGAAGCCCACATGACTGAAGTAGTAGCCACTGACTCGAATAATTTCAAAGCTTCGTTAATTGGTTTTTTAGATAAAGAGCCGCTAGATGAAGAATCCACCGTGCTTTTGGAAGATGGAAGCAATCCCGTCTAGAAATATTGGACTTGGAGTCCTTTACTAGTACCGTGATGAGGATACTTTCGAAGCATGTTCTTGAACATGTTCCAAACTTCATCAAAAGATTTTGATTTATTTTAACGGAAGATAGATATGTCATACTTCAGCTTTTCTATCTTGGTCGATGGAAAGAAATTTGTGCAAAACTTTTGGGATAGGTCATTCCACTTGCTGATACAAGCGATGGGTTGAGAATCTAACAACTTAAGTGCTTTATCACGTAAAGTGTGTGGGAATAGCCTCAATCTAATAGCTTCATCTGAAATACCCTAATATCAAAACTATTGACATATCTCTAAGAATCGAGATACATATGTATGTGAATTTTCTTCAGCTCCATCATAAAATGGATGTCCATTCTAGAATAGATGTATGACATTGGTCTTCAGCTGGAAATTCGGCAGCCCAAATGGAAGGTAAACAGTACTGGATTGACTTTGAATGATCTGTGGTGTCATGAAATCCCCAACAAGCATATTTCCATCATCAATGACTTCTTCTTCTTTAACTTGAACTATCGGTTAGTTCTGCTCATTAGCCATTTGTACTTGCTATTTTTTGTCTTTTTGTTGTGCTGCCCTTGCTTCCCTTTGTCTACAATGAAATGTGCATTCGATTTCTAGATCAGCTGGAAACAATTCACCGTCAAGCGACCTTCGCATACAAGACCTGAAAGAAAAACAATAGTAGCACTCATATACACTAAAATGGAAGGAAATAAATAACTAAAAATTGTTTGAATTAGTATCGAGATAAATAAAATAAATCTAAACTCAATCTCCGGCAGCAGCGCCAAAAACTTGTTCCCTAAAATATATTTTGAATTAAAATCACCGCAAGTGTACGGTTCATTAACAAGTAATAAATTGGATTTTGAGTTTAAGTATCATCCCACGTAGATTGATTAGTTCGATTTTAATTATCGTGACCTTAACTGAAACAAGAATAATATGTTTATGACAAAATTATATCTAAAATAATCTGCTTATGCAATTATGAGTAGATTAACTAAATTAAATGTAAATTATTCTAAATAAAAATTAATGCGTTTAATAAATGAAAAGCGTACT
Source organism: Fraxinus americana (assembly GCA_035079005.1). NCBI lineage: Eukaryota > Viridiplantae > Streptophyta > Magnoliopsida > Lamiales > Oleaceae > Fraxinus > Fraxinus americana. The sequence continues at coordinate 13,984,243 of CM068715.1, read as the reverse complement.
AGGATCTCGAATTTCCATACAATAATCCTTTTTAACCTTAGTTCTACACTTTGACAACACGATTGAATTTTGACGAATCAATGTTCCTATTTTATTTAACAATCTCCCTCGAGTAATGTTAACTTACTTTCATATATGATCCGACTATATTTCTATGACTAATGCAAACATGCAAGAGTGCATGAATTTTTATAAACACTTAAAGATTCACATAGAGTTATAGCGGTATATTTCTATCTCATGTCGGACCCTATGACAATTTATATATGTCGACTTTCGAATGTATAAAATAGCCCACCACATTCACACAACTACCGTGCACAATAATTGTGGAGAAAATAAGATCATATAAATTATTCAATATCCAAAAAAAATGTTTTCAATGTCAAATAAGTAAACTAAAGATTAAAAATTCATAAAATAAGGTTCATCGTTCTCCTGGCACAAATAAAACTAGCCTAACATGTTATGAGAAAGAAAATAAAAGAAATATTGAACAATTGACATCACCCAAATAAAGCTTGAATTGAATCTTCGAGTTTCTTGCCTCCTTTCATGCTCCCAAAATGTCTTAGAATGCATTGTAATGCGTTCTAACTACTTCTAGACAGCCCTAAGTCTTTAAAAGACATGCCAAGATTTGTTTTCATAGGAGTTAGAATTATATAAGGAAACCATATTTTTTCCTCAAAAATGTATTATGTGACCGCATAGTACACTCCCATGTGACCGCATGGTTCAATGAAATTCACCCCTTAAATTCCCTGATGCGACCTTATACTTTAACTCAAAATCCACAAGTTTCGTTTTAGTCCCCAAACTCCGCTTTCTCTTTTCTTGATCTCTTTTCTCTCTTCTTCTTTTTCAAACTCGTTCCTTAGCTTAATTGGTTTTTGATTCTTTCGCATCTTCGTTTCTTCTTCCAGGACATCTTTCAACTATTTGCACTTTGGTCCCTGAACTTTGATTTTCTTCCATTTTAGTCATTTTTCGCTTCTTTTTCCTAAATTCCACTGTTTCATCAATGTTATCCTACAAAACATAATTTATAGAATTAAGCCTTATGTCGATATATTTACCAACAATTGTCCATATTTTGTGCCATAAATAAGTGTATATAATGCACTTATCACCCTCTTCAAGGTTATTTATTCTTAAGCTATCACGAACGATCCTTCATTACCAAATGATATACATGACACAAAATCATTCTCTTGATTTTGCCACCCTGAAGGTACGGATGATGCTCTTTTCTTCAAATGCGAACAAATCATCCCCATTATATGTAAGTCTCCTAACTGATCCCAAGGTCTGAGCTTATTGAATTTATTCAGCACATATGGATGGTTAGTTATGAGCAACATCACCAGGCATCAAAGAATTCAATGTTTATCTAGTCATCAACTCATCATTTTAGACGAAAATCAAATGGTGAAGTTGAGATCATGCTTAAAAGGAGCCAACGAGAACGAAATGTCCTTATTTTTCTATATCGTTTACTTTTGCCAGTGAAGATATCCTCATCTATGGTTTTGACACAGAAGGAAGATCTAATGATTCAGGTCATATCTATTAGGATGTATGCTTCTGTCCCAAATATGTAGATCAGGAAGATTCAATCTAATGATTGTCTTCCTAGAAATAGGAGAGAGCAAAAGAAGAATAGCAAGTAGAAATTACGTATGGCCAATGAAAATAAATCTTCAAGAGTTGGTTTATTAGAGGAATCTTCTGGAAAATTTGACTACTATGTCAAATTAACTCTACCCCGATGAAATTCTTACTGGACAGGATGATGATGATGATGATGGTTACAATCAATTGCACAAAGAATATGATTGAGATGATAGTCCACCTCCATCTCCACTGATAGTTATGCCCAAAGCTGTGTTCCATCCACCACAACAAGAAGACTTCCCTCTACTTGTCTCTTTCGACGAAAAATAGTCTTCCCATTCTTGGAAGATCAAGAATCCTACATTTAGGAAGTTAGATGGATCGGTGGACCAAATTTTAGTAGCTGAGGCATTTTTAAACTGGTAGTCATAGAACGAGGTACACTGGAATTTTCTGTTGAGAAAAATTGATCAAAGTCAACAAAGGATTGAAAGGACTTTACAACAACAAACCCAAGCATAGTTAATCCCACTTCAAGCCTGAAAATACAAGATTGAAACCCTTCACAATGAAATAATGACCATTTTATAAAATCGCTAGCCCATTGCCAACCAATAAAGAGAAATAAGTAGTCTTAAAACTCAACTTCTCTCTCTTGAAAAAATACCATGATTCCACCTTCTACAATATACCATCCTACTTATATCCTTAGCTCACAAACTTCAGGCTCCATGTATTCTACTAGAGCTTTTGGATCTAAAACTTCACTCTTTACCCCTAAAGAATGGAAAAGAAAGCTGAAACCTCATCCAAGTACAAAGAAAACAAAACTTATAACCTCATAAAAACTTCCACAAGCTGACTCCATCAAACCTAGAAAAATAGCTACAAATGATTTCTTAAACGAGCCCAAAGCCATATCCCTTATATACCTTCAGTTCTACCAATTACAAAAGACACCAATTCTGAACCTCACGAATCCTCGAATGATTTTTTATTAGAAAATCATCTTGCTTTATATATGGCTAACAAACCCCAAACAATTCAAACTCAACAAGAAAATCCTATTATTGATTAACCAAGCAATGTTATTGTAAAGAAATTACTGATGCTTATGATGCTCATTTCATAAACAATTATTACTCACAAAGTAATTACTTCTTCAATCAAATTCTCCTTTTATATCTCCTTCCATCAATATGGAAGGCCACATTCCAAAAAATGAAATCATGGTGTTCAGCAGAACTACAAATACCTAATATGACACATGCCTCTATGATAAAATCCTTTTTGGCAAGAATCATTGGCTTCCTAAAAGATTGGTAAGATGCTTTAGGGGAATATCGCCAAATCCAGTACTCAAGTAGCCAAACAGTTAATTCTTTAATAGAGCCATTATATTAGGAATTTTGTGGCAAGATAGATCATTTAAAAGATATCGCAAGAAAAGAATTTTTTAAATTGAAATATTATTCATGCCTGCTCACTCAGAGGTTTCAGAAGTATCCCAATATAAGCTATCAGTGTGGAGGTAGTACCCTTGTCTTACACCTTTCATTTGCTGATGATATGATCATATTCACCAACAGATAGAAACAGTCTATCAGGAGGATTCTTGATTGTTTGGAGCATTACGAGGAGGTTTCTGGTCAATTGCTAAACAGACATTTGGAGATTTTCACTAGATTTAGGCCCTGTTTGTTTCTGATTCTCAAATCAATTCTCAAATCAATTCTCATTTTCAACCACACATTCTTCAATAAAATAATATTTTCCATCACATCAATACTTTTTTCTTCTTTTTCAACCACACATTTCCCATCATATCACTATTCAAAATCAATTCTTCCCCCAAAAATCCCTACCAAACAGGCTCTTAGACACCAGGAGCAGCCTTTCACTTATCTGGGGGTCCTCTTATTTAAGAGGACAAAGAGGAGTTTCATTTATGATGACCTTATCCAGAAGATCAGGAACATGATTTCAGGTTGGGCATCACGATTTTTGTCACATAGGGGCCGTATTACCTTGCTGAGGTCAGTGTTCTCTTCCATGTCATTACTTCTTCTTTAGATTTTGTAGCCCCTAAGAATATCTTGAAGAAACTTGAGAACATCTTTGAGCATTTCCTATGGGACTCCAGGGAGTAGGATCGACGTTTACATTGACGGAGCTAGAAGGAGATTTTACCTTCATACTGACGAGGGTGGTCTTGGCTTTAGGAGATTGCAGGATGTGGTGGACACCTTCTCCATAAAGATATGGTGGTTGTTCCGTTCTCAGATATCACTTTGGATACAATTTTTACTGAGCAAGTATTATATGGGGACATATCCTTCATTTGTAACCGTTCCCAAATCAGCTTTTCCTACCTGGAAGAGGTTTAAATCAGTTGGGCTTTGGACAGAGCCACACATTGAATAGCACCTTAGGACAGGTCATATATTTTTTTGGTATGATTGTTGGATTGGTGAGACCACATTGGCATCCCTATTCCTATACAGGCATACATTTGCAAGGGTACAAGATTTTTTTATGATACTAGGTAGGATATATGACATTTATTACAGGTTCTCCCTCGTCTTGTGGGGATATAGATAGGGGTTATACCTTTTTGTATAGATTGCCCAGATCGCATTGTTTAACGGGATATATCAGATGGTAGCTTTGCTACCAAGTCCACATGGCAGCTCATACGTATGGGACGTCCGTATCGATTACTGTGGAGCTCTATTTTGCCAGTTACTATGAGCTTGTTTGGAAGAGATTTTTGGGGGAAGAATTAATTTTGAATAGTGATATGATGGGAAATGTATGGTTGAAAAAGAAGAAAAAATTATTGATGTGATGGAAAATATTATTTTATTGAAGAATGTGTGGTTGAAAATGAGAATTGATTTACTGTAGAAAAATTTAATCCCTCCCAAACAGGGCCTATGTCATTCTTCTGTTGAAGACAATGGTAGGACCTCATTCCAGTAGATGTGGTTATTTAGAGAAGGATTGGATGTTAGTTTGCTCTCGTTGCCAGTGCTATTCTGAGACTGAGACTATCAATCACATCTTCACTGGAGTAGCATTTTCGATCCAGTGTGGCAGCATTTTGGGAATATTTTTCAAATTCCTATAAGTTCAGGAGAGGGAGTCAGACAAAATTCCAGAGGTGGTGATATTCTTGACAATATGTTCATTGTGGACACATTCGCATGACTATTCCTCTACTAATATTTTGATTTCATTGGACCGAGAGGAATGACGCAAAGCATAGAGGGATCTGCATGGAGGCCAGAAATATCATTTGGAGGGTTTATCGTATGATCTATTTTCTTCATAAGTGAGGACTGTTTCGTGCTGTGCATAGTCGGATCTATCAAGATCAATGCTGATGGATGCGTCAGGATGGTTTTGCGAGCGGCTGAGGCATCAGAGATCACGCAGGTTAATGTATCTTCTCAGCTTCATATGGATCATGCATGATATTAGAGGCAGAGCTCAAGGCTATTCTAGATGGGATTTTACTAGCTAGAGGACTCTGTCTTTCAAACATTTAGATTGAGATAGATTCTGTAGCAGTTACTCACTGCATCACTAAAGAAGGAGGACCATGGGCTATTTAAGGCATACTTACATAGATCATAGACATCATATCATTCGACATCTATAGAGAGGAAAATCAGGTTGCAGATGCTCTTATTGCAGAAGGTTGGGATTATCGGAGATATCAGATATATAGAGAAGCCGACCTACCATGACATGTTAGGGTACTCATACAGATTGATAGACATGGACAGTCCAACATTAAAATATGATTTTTATTCTTATTTATGTCAATTATCATTTATTTTCACTGTAAAGGAAGTTCTACTTCCTCATTTACTGTTTTCATTATTTCCTCATGTAACCACAGTATTCTTCCACCACAAGTGAGGACATATTAATAAAATTTCGGAGATATTGTCCTCCTTTAACAAAAAAAAGTCAATCTTAAAGTAATTCTTTATGCATTCCACGAAAAAACATAGTTTATTAAATTAAATTGTTATATTAACTTTAAGTCTATGACTATAGTACAATTGTTCTAATAACGTTTCAGGTCATGTGGGTTGGAGTGTTACTGCATTTATACTAACCCTAGCCCTTTCCCATACAAGACTTTAGGGTCCGTACAAGAAAAAAATACACAAGTACCATATGACGAGGGCATTGTCCCTCACACTCAACATATTCAACGTCCCTGACAAATAAATAGTAAATTAAACCCACAATGCCGATGTGGTCGCTTCGGCTTTGGCATCGGCCATTTTAATCAGTGTTTCACTTTATATGAGTTACATCTACAACAATCTCCACATTGGAGAATATTCACCCTTAAGAGAAAACACTGAAACAACATAATCTGGGAATAATAGGTTGAGACACATCTTTTCTGACACCTAGAGATGTTAATAAAGTTTAAGGAATGCTTGAACCTATCGATTGTGATAAGATCTGTCAACATGCTTGCTGCATTCTCTGATGTATGCACCTTCTATGGCAACAATTCTTCTAAAGTAACCGACTCTTATCTTGTGAAATCTCACTTCAATGTGCTTAGTTCTTACATGATAAATCTGATTCTTTGCTAAGAAGATCGCGCTTTGATTATCACAATACATATTTATTGCATTTTGTTTGATCCCAAGCTCCATGACAAGCCCTCTCAACCACAATAATTCCTTTGTTGCCTCAGTTGCTGCCATGTACTCTGCTTCAGTTGTGGATAATGCCGCAAGTGACCGTACCACTGATCTCCAACATATCGGCCCACCTACAAGTGTGAAAACATAACATGTATAGGACCTTCTGTCAACCACGTTGTCTGCATAATCTGTATCTACATACCCCTGAATTGAAACATCATAATGTTGTCTCTCAAGCACGATCCCACACTCCATTGTATCTCTCAAGTACATGAAAATTCACTTTAGAGCTCTCCAATGATCTCTGCGGGGATTGGCCATGTACTTGCTCACCACACTGACTGCATGTGCTAAATCTGGTCTGGTACACACCATTGCATACATTAAACATCCCACTGCACCAGCATAAGACACCTTTGAATCTCTTCAATTTCTTCTTCATTCTTAAGGTATTGATTCCTAGATAATCTGAAGTGATTTACCAATGGTGTACTCACTGGTTTTGCATCGTACATGCTAAAACTCTCCAACACTTTTTTCAAATAATTTTTCTGAGATACCCATAATTTTCTGGCCTTCCTAACTCTATTATCTTCATGCCAAGAATCTTCTAAATCGATCCCAAGTCTTTCATGTCAAACTTACTGCTCAACAAAGACTTCATTCTAATCTACTTCATTGGTGTTCTTAGCAACAATTAACATGTTATCCATATAGAACATCAAGAAAATATATGAATCATCCTCAAGAACTCTATAGTAAACTCAACAATCATACTCACAGCAACTATAGCCAATCTGAATTATGTGGGAGTCGAACTTCTTGTAATATTATCTTGAAAACTACTTAAGCTCATATAAAGGCTTCTTCAGTTTATAGATAAGATTCTCTGTTCCTTGTTTCAAGAACAACTCTGGCTGCTCCATGAAAATTTGATTCTCCAAATCACTATAAAGGAAAGCGGTCTTTACATCCACCTACTCTAACTCTAAATCAGAACTGGCCACCACTGTCAGGACAATCCTAATGAAAGTGTATCTAATGACTAGAGAGAAAATCTCATCATAATGTATTCTCTTCCTCTGTGAATATCCCTTAACTACTAATCGAACCTTGTATCATTCTCCATCCTTTTCTGATATTGCTTCTTTCTTTCTGTACACCCATTTATACCCTATTGGTTTCTTTCCCTCTGGAAGCTCCACCAGATCCCAAGTATCATTTTTATACAATTATTCAATTTTCTCCATCTATCCATTTACTTCACTCCTAACTACCAATGGCATTTTGAAAAGTTATAGGATCGCTATTGCTGGTAATGCTTGCATAAGAAATTGAATCTCCAAATCCATACTCCACCGACGACCTGATAGTGAGACGTGGTCTATATATAGTAATACTATAATATTGTTCCTCTTCTAAGCCAGAATTGTTCACTTCCTGAGTATTAATTTCCAAGTCAACATTGTCTAGCTCTACCTGCACTACTTAGCTATTGCTGCTGCCTTCGCCTGAACTGAGCTTCTTTTCATCTGGAGGCACTTTAATTAAGAATGCTCATCAAAGACTGCATCCCTACTGATCACCATCTTCTTTGCCTCTGGATCCCAGAGCTTGTACTCTTTCACATTTTTCACATAGCCTAGAAAAATACATTTTCTTGATTTGAGATCAAGTTTGGATCTCTGATCACTAAATACATGCACATAAGTCAGATACCAAAATATTCTCAATCTAGAATAATCAACTTCATTACCTATGCAAACTTACTCGGCAACTTTCCCATCTAGTGTTACTCGTGGTGATCTGTTTATGACATAACATGCTATGTTCACAGCTTCTACCCAAAATCTCTTTGAAAGCCGTGCATTCAACCTCAAACATCTTGCTTGTTCTATAATTGTTCTGTTCATTCTCTCTGCTATAAATTCTGCTACGGTGTCTTGTGAATAGTAGATTACCGCTGAATACCATGATCTTCGCTGAATTTCAGAAACCAAAAATCGTGTACTTTGTACCATTGTCTATCCTAAAATACTTAATTTTTCTGCCTGTTTGGTTCTCTACTTCTGATTTCCACAATCTGAACTTGGCATATGTTTTAGACTTGTGCTTCATGAAATATACCTATAATTTTTTAGATGAGCCATCAATTAAGGAATGAAATACTGAGATACACCTTTAGACAACTCTCTTACTGATCCCCAAACATCAGAATGTACATAATTAGGAATGCCCTTTATCTTGTACTTTTTTTCCATGATCTGAATCTGGACTATTTTCCCAAGTACACAACACTTGCAAAAATCCAACTTGCATGATTTTATTCCCTTCAACAAATTCCTCGTGTCACTCAATCATAACACGTTCTCATATATGCCCCAATCACATATGCCAAAGAAGAGTGTTATCTAACTTAGATTCTACTATAGCAACTCCACCTACAACTGTATTCCCTAGTACTTTGTAGATATTCTCTGCCAATTTCAGACCCTTTATCACAATTATAGCCCTTTTCTTCACTATCATGGCTCCCACCCTTTGACTTATAAGAATAGCCATAGGTGTCTAAAGTGCCTAAGGAAATCAGGTACTTTCTCAACTCTGGTGCATGCCTAATATCTTCCAAAATCCTCGCCACACCATCGAACATTTTAAATTTTACGGACCCCATTCCAATGACCTTACTTGATGCATCATTATCTATTAGAATAGATCCAAAATTACACGAACGATATGTATCAAACCAATCCCGGTGAGGATACATATGATATGAATAGGCCGAATCAAGTACCCCAAGAGTTATGTAATCTGTCGGAATTACCTGCAAAGACTAATAGCATGTTTTCTATCTTCAAAATACGAGTCTCCTTCATAAACACTAGTCGAGTTTGAGGACCCATCACCTTTCTTTCATCGCCCTGTTTCTTATTCGAATGGTCTTTTTTAAAAGTGGCCCATTTGATGGCACTTGACCTTTTTTTTATTTTGATTTCTGGATTTTGATCTTGTATTCTTTTTGTAAGAACCATCACTGTCCTTCTTTCTCCCATGATACTGGTAGCCCTTCGCGATCAACCCTTCACCCTGTAAACTTTCTCTAGTATGCAATTTAGTCTGGTTGTGAATTTCGTTGATATGAATTTCTCCAATTTGAGAGTCTCTTTACCTCAAATCAACGTGGTCACTAGGTAATCGTATAAGGGAGGAAGAGAGCACAGGAATATCATTACCATGTCATTGTCATTGAGCTTGATTTCAAGTTTCAACAAATCACTGATAACTTGATTAAACACATTATGTGTTGAATGAAATCTGTACCCTCCAGCATTTTGAGCCCGAACAGCTCCTGCTTTAGATATAGCTTGTTCATGAAAGATTTCGACATATAAAGACTATCCAATTTCAGTAAACCTCCATTGGAGACTCAACGTACATAACATGACACGTGATCTCCCTCGCCAAACAGAGCCGAATTTTACCGACTGCTCATACCTCGAGCTCTTCCCAATTGACATCTGACATATCCTCTAGTTTCTTCCCAGATAGCCCCTTCACTATCCCTTAATACGCCAACAAATCCTTCACCTTCGTTGCCCTAATCCGAAATTCCCAGTTCCGTCGAACTTCATCGCATCGAATTTTGCAATCGAAGAACTTTCCATCTAGACTTGGTGCTATGATGCCAGTTGTTGGATGTTAAACGCAAAATAATTGTGACGTAAAATAGAGAAATCAACATAAGTATTTAACGTGATTCGACGATGTACCTACGTCCACAAAGAGCAAAACGGAGATTTTTATTTAGTATGAATAATAATAGGATTACATTATCAATATTTATACTAACCCTAGTCCAAGCCCATACAAGACTTTAGGGCCCGTACAAGAAAAAATACACTTGTCCCGTACCGAGGGGACAACCTATTCAACGTCCCTGGCAAACAAATAGCGAATTAAACCCACAAGGTCGATGTCGTCCCTCCGCTCCACTCTGACATCGGTCATTTTGATCGAGTAAACCTATGTTCCACTCTATATGAGCACATATACAACGTTTATCTACTTAACTTTCAAAAGGAACGAAGATATCAACCCTACAAAAGCCAGCCATATTCGAATGAGCCTAAAACATCTCCAGTTAGCAAAAAAAAAAAAGTTAGATCAGTTACAAACAAAAGGCCTCATTGAGCCAACTACTTCACAATTAGCATGTAAGCCCTTCATGTCAATAAGCAAAATGAACAAACTTGTAGAAAAATAAGACTTGTTATTGATTATAAACCTCTCAATTATTTCCTTCATGACAAGAAATTTCCTCTTCTGAACAGAAAATCATTGTTTGCTAGTTTATCCAAGGCCCATGTCTTTTCAAAAAAATTGATTTGAAGGCAAGATCTTGGTAACTTGGAATCAATCCAAAAGAGGCATAGGACAAGATTATGTATTCTAAACATAACTACAAATGGATGGTTATGCCATTTGGTCTTAAAACAGCACCCTCATTGTTTTAAAAGGTAGTTGGAAGAATTTATCATCCTGTAATAGATTCTTTTGTTCTCAAAAGATAATGCTTCTCATTCTAAATTACTATATTAGTTCACAAATTTGACAAAATAATTTGGGGTCATGCTCTATCAAAAGAAGATGGTTATTAGAGTCTCTAAGATTGATTTCTGGGGAATGCACATCAAAGAAGACCAGTATTCTCTAAAACCTTACATTAGACAAGAACTCTTGAAGTTTCTAGACAAAGATTTAACTCGAAAGGAAGTCCAACAATTCTTTGGAATAGTAAATTATATGGTGGATTTTGTTGATCATCTATCTCCAATCATCAAACCATTACAAAACACGATGAAGAAAGATACACCATCATGTTCAAAAGAACAAATAGAAGCCGTTAGAAAAATTAAACGGAAAATGTAAGGTCTTCATGATGGAGTACTTTCCATTCTCCCCAATCTACTTTATTTCTATACATTTCTATATATTTATACCTTTAGATTTCAAGTGTTTGTATGAAGTTTTAGCTCGAGTTCATTACCTTATCTCATTATCTAAAATTATATCGTGATGACTAACATGTACAGCGGACTTCATCTTGGATGTCCCCTAAGTGTATCCATAACTTGAATAAAAAGTAAGGATTCTGTTTCGTACTTCATACAACCCTTAAGAATAGGAAGTTCCTACGGCACTACCACCCACTCTTGTTATTGTTGCATCATACACATCTTAAAAAATAATTGTTCTCTAGTATCCACCATAAAACTTTGTTGGCCACTCTATATTAGATTTTTCTCCAAATCAATATAACTTATATACAAATCATTTTTCTATTCACTATAATTCTTGGTCAATCTCTGTTGGAAAATACGAGTCTTAGGTCGTTGACCAGCAAGATATTACAATTAATTTGAGAGAATGGTTAGAATAAAATTCAAACCCATAACTTTCCTCAAACTCCATTAACTCCTACAACTCCCTATAACTTCTGTGACTTGTCTAGCAATTGGGAGAGAGAGCGAGAAAGGGAGAGAGAGAGAGACGGAAAAGATGGCAAGAAAAGTGTGAAATTCATATGGAAAATCTTACATAAATTGAAAAGTACCTAGAACCTCATATTTTACATAGAAACTCACAAAATTAGGCATTTAGGTAGTGAATAATAATCCCTTCATATTGCGATCCAAATTGGGACCACTAGAGTACTAAAATATGAAGAATTCAACCACAAAAGTATCTTGGAATTCATCTATTCAAGGAATCTTGACCTGAAACTTATGTAGAAGAATGCTGCGATTTCTTCATTGGTATCAGAGCCTTAAAGGTTGAACTCTTTGCAATATTTCATGTTTAAATATGCAATTACATGATTTAGTTTATCAGTCATAAATCCTGTATGCTAAATTTTAAAATGTAATATAATAAATGAAATTTTGTAATTACGTATATGATATGTTGTAGAGTTCCCCTGCAAAATTTCATCAATTTTTGTTATTGCATTTGGGAAAGAATTGAAACCCTAGTTGATTTTCAAAAACTTTAATAATTTGTTGCTTTCTATATGTTGATAATTGTGTAGTAAAATTGGAATGGTCAGAAAGGTATTTCAATGAGCTTTCCAACTTTATAAAGAACTCTAAATTAGGACTTAGAACAAAAAAGTTACGAGGTTTTGAATTTTAGTTCAAATTTTGAAAATTTGGGGAAAACAAGGAAGATAAAGAACGGAATTTTCCATCCTCACCCTCTATTTAATGTGTTTTTGTCCAAACACGATGGTAAGAATGGAATTTTAAAAATCTGACCACGCAAATTAACTCAAAACATTGAAATTAAGGGAACGTCCACACATAGTGGTCTACGTGTGGGAGTGAGTCAAAAAAGAAAAAAAAATGTTTGACCAGCGTATGAGGTCGTGCGCGAGGTCAAACTGTAATTTTAAAAATTACAGTTTGGTCCCTAAAACATTCTTGATTTCTTTGAATAATTAAATTAAATTTCAAAAAAATTGTATTTAATGATTAAAATAAATTTGCAAAAATATTTTCTAACTCGATTATAATTTTAAATTATTTTATGAAATCTAGAATATTTAATAAATAGTATTTGCAAAGTGGGAGTTAATTTTTTATATGCTCTCAATTTTTTTTTCTTTTGTTGAAAATTACTTTGAAGGTATTTTAGCCCCATCCGTTTGTTAACAATTTTCCAAAATTGTATTTAATTTGAAAAATACGATTTCAGATTTTAAATTATATCATGTTCCTATGCTCTTCAGTGGTGTTGGTCTTAATGTGATTGTGTAATCGATTAAGACATTCTCGTTTTCATGCTTAGTCTGATATGACTAAATCCATGCACACTTTAAGAGAAAATACTAAAAGATTACGGTATAGAATGTGTTAAAAAGTTCTGTGCTTGTCGAAATTATAAAATGGATTTGAAACATAATCTAATAGAACGCATGAATATTTTTGCAAAAATAATAATAATAAAAATTAAAGTGAGGCTGAGAATCTGTATAATAAAATTTAAATGATGCAAATTTTATTTTTTTATTATATTTGAAATTACTTTTAGAAAGAATTAATTTGTGAGATCATGATACATGTCATAATTGGATAAATGTTTGTATTTATGCTTTTATTGCACATTACAGAATTGCCTTATTGACTTACATGATATCTATTAATTCGTAAATGATTATTATAAACGCATGTCAGTAGAATTAGTGAAATTCTTACTTAAAACTTATTGATTGTCAGTTGAAAGTATGGTGACTGGAAGATTTAAAGAAAATCTCACCTAGAACTATTTGATCTACCAATTGAGTCGGAGTTCTAAGGCTGGAAGAATTAATGTAATTCTCACTTAGAACTTATGAAATTTTATGCTATGAAATTAAGTTGTGATAGTGAAACAATAGGATTGTGGATGATGATTGGGAATATAGTGAACTTTCGACTCTGTACTTAATGTAAACGGTATATGTGTATAAATGGACATTGATCAAGAATAACTATCTCTAAAATCTAATAGATCATGATATCAAAAATCTATAGTTGTTGACCATTATAAAGGTGATAAGCTAATTGCAACAACAATAGAGATGATAGATTTTGGGTGTATTAGAAGAACATGATGTTTTAGAGAGCATCAACTACATAATAGAAGACCTGATATGGGTCATACTACTCTAGCATTTTGATTTAATAAGTTCTATTATAGATGATCTTATTCTTGAATGAGCTGAAATAGTTAACTTTGAGTTGACATTTTTTGTTAGTCACATTATTTTAGACGAGTAGTAAATTCGTACTAGTCTCTTCTCAATTGTTTAAAACTTTGAAGGTCAATGTGACTTACAAATTGAGGCGTTAATTTTCTTTATTGACACTACCATTGTGTTGAGTTAAAAGACGTGTGACTCGGTATTACTAAGTCTCGAGAAATGCTTGTACAGTAATGTTTCAGTTCATACAAGACTTTGGATCTTAAGTATTAAATGAGCTAAAATGAATGTAAGATAGATAAAAGACTAGAAAAAAGGCCAAAAAGAACATATTATATAGTAAGGACATTAAAGAGGTTTGTAGAGGATTAATATTATAAAGGTTCAAATGCTTCAACTATAAGGTTTTGAATCACTTAGCTCGAAATTGTTTAAGTTAAAGGATATTGCACTTGAGTATATTCCTCTTAGTGTTGTTTACGTTTCAAACATTATATATTGATTCTTATCCTGTGTAGAGAGTGGATTCAAGAGTTAGAAACTCAATTTACATAAGATCAAAATTTAGTCTATTGTCAAGTTATTGAATTGGTACAAAATAGAAATATACCAATAATGAAGATGGAGTGGAGGTTTATATGATTAATACTTGCAACTTAGTGTTTCAATTTGAGAAAGTGGCCTCTTGTTTATTATTACGATAGTATCAGAGACTCCACTAAACTCGATCTTAGTTGTTGTCTTCTAATAGTGGTCTCTAACTTGAACTTATATGTGGTAGTTATGTATGTACTCACAATATTGATGTTTATTATGGTTTTTGTACAATGGTTTGAGGTTTAGTTGTGAAAATCATTTAAAGACTGTAAAAGTTAAACTTTCATATAGTTAGTCCATCTAAATTTCTTTGCGAACTATATGACTAAGAGAGAGAGAGATAGAACATCATTTTTTTCCTTACATTTGTAAATGGATTCACGTATTTCAGTTGTGTTTCTGATTTTCATAAGTTGAAGATAATGTATTGATTTGAACTTTATTGAAGTGGAGTAGAAAATCAGATTATGAAATGAAAGAGTTTGAGAACTGTTTGAAAGCATGAATCTCTATCACAAGAGTTCAATGATCAATGTAATGAAAGAGAAATTCTTACAAAATTAACTATTCTTTGTTCATAAAAAATATATGGCGTATTGGATAGAAGAAACAGAGTATTAATGAATGTGACGAGTTTGAAATAATGTAGTCTAACTTACTTATTTTCTTTTGGAGGAGAGTGTTAGTTTATTGTAATATATCACACAATAGAGTTCTCTCAATGTTAGTACTTTCAGAATTGTATAAGTTTTGGACACGTAGATAACTAATTTAGGTTATCTTAGACTCATAATCAACTATGTAAGTTCTTGATTTTTTTCAAATGAGTTTGGAAACATGAGTCTATTTAGAAAGACATGTATCTTTATAATATACACATAACAGTCCAAAAAGTACTTGTTTATAAGTAAAATTTTGGAATGAATATTGAGTCACAAGATGTGACATTTGATATTTTTCCTAGTAAAGGAGAAATGTTAGTAAAATATTAGTGAAATTAATATTATGTGTACCGGTGAATCATTTTAACTGCATAGGAGTTGTTTTAAGCTTTTGATTCAAGTGGAGTAATCTTTTTTTTCGAGTGGGAGTAATTTAATTTCAATTATTCTTACTTCTGTGATTCTTCTTTCAGAAAATTCCTTACTCATATAAGTACAAAGAGGAAAAATTGAGGAAAGTGATGGAAATATATGTGAAGTATTGAAATCCAAACAAATCTGGGATTTCATGGAAGTTCTAATAGGACATTAAGTTTAGTGAGAGCATTTGGGTTCTTGAAAACTGAGTGGAAGACTAATAATTTTATGATAAATAAAGCTCATTTTTTATTTTATTGGAAAAGGGTTATACTCAATAAGATTGTATTGAGTTAGATAAAGTTTTTTTCATGACAATTAGATTTACTTACATCAAAGCTAGCCATGACAGTATGTTTTAAATTTAGAGTGACACCAAATAGACCTGGAGACTGTATTTTCATTCTCAAATAAGAATTGATTGAAGATATCCACATGATTCAACTTATAGATTTAATGTTAAAGATCTTTTAGTATTATTATAACCTCATAATTACATTCATGGCCTAATATAGTCATCTTGACAGTAGTATTTGAGTTTTAACTAGGTTTAAATCTCGTACAAAATTTCATCACATGTGGATGAAGATCATTGTATTTATATAAAGGTTCAATAGTAGGTTGTAATTATAATTTTGATGTTGGTTATAATGTATTGGCTAAATATAATGAGTGTATTGGGACCATTTTGAAATGATTATCCTCATTTTTTTAGATGAAGACATGGGTTATCTAATTTTAAGAGATTATTCTAGTCTTTTTGCTCTATTACCACAATTGTATACTATAAAGATTCTAAAATATGTCTAACTGTAGAATAGCTACCTTGCTGATACTCCTATAATAGAAGGTGACCATATGAGTCTTCATATATCCAAAGACTCCATAAGTGCACAAAAAAAGTATTCAAAGAATCATATCTAGTACGATGAGGAGCTAAAAGTATGTTATGATGTATATTTGCCCTAACATTTATCATGCCATCGATCTTGTCAGTAGGTATCAATATTATCCTTTGAAAGGGTATTGTAACACGTGAAGGGTGTTGATGTCAGTTAATCTATTTGTTTTAGAGTGAATAAATTGATATTTAAATAGATATAACAATGTCGACTAAGGATGAGAATTAGTTGAGAACAAATAGTTATTAGACTTGTACACTCTTGCTATATAAAGTAGCAATACGAATATGGCGACTGTAGAGATTTTTTGGTATAGATGTATTTCGCATCTAATGATACTAGTTGAGAAATGAGATCCATGATAGTTATGCAACTATCTCATGTGTTGAGGAACTCAAGTATCACGATGGAGTCAATCACTTGATAGCATTTCTGTGATAGACATTAGCAAAGAAAAAAAAATTACACAATATATCTATGCACATGATGATATATATGATGGCCCAAGAATGGCAAACCAAGATGGGGTGAATTGGTTTTTAAAACCCTTTCGAAGAATTAATCTAAATTCAAGCAAGTAAAAACTAAATAGATTAATTCAAAAAATAAGCACAATTATAAAAGCGATAAGTAAAAGGGATAGAGGATGCAAACGATACAATTGTGGAGGTTCGATCCAAAGCAATGATTTACATCCTTCATTACCAAGCTCTCCGGCAAGATGAAGGCATTTTCGTTATGTTGATCGACTTATGGTGCAATCTAACCCTTTACAATGCTTTCAATGAGTTACAAACAAGGAATACCGATCTTTATACAATGTTGAGCTTTACGAAACCTCAATATGACCTACATGGTGACTTACAACAAGGAGCACCAATTCATATACAATGTTGATCTTTAAGGGACTTCAACACGACCCATATATTATCAAAGTGATTTTGCAATGGAAATCCTCTCTCGATAAATAATACAAACAAGTTAAGTACTAAGAGAGACTAACACTTCAATAAATAGTAATAAATGATAGCTCAAGTGTTAGTTGAAAAACTTTGATGAATATGATAATTAAAATTTAGATTCAATCAATCAAAGTGTTTCAATGAGAAGATTAAGAAGAAATAAGTGCAATGTATGTTCAAAAATCTTCTCAAAATATATATCTCTCTTTTAATGAATAATTGTAATAAATTAAGTACTAAGTGAGAAATGAGAAATTGTGAATGTGTGATGATTTTACAAGTTTGATTCAATCAATCTAAGTTTTCAATATGAAGAAGCAGAGAAATTTATGCAATGTAAGTGCAATGATCTTCTTCAAAAATATATCTCTCTTTTAAGATTGATATAAATAAGTTAAGCACAAAGAGAAATGAAAAACTTTAATGAGAGAAATGATTCAAAAAGTTTGATTCAACAATCAAAGTTTTTGTTATGATGAAATAAATGAGATGAATGTAAAAATGTAAGTTTAAAGAGGATATTTTACAAATATATTTCACAAGAAAACTTTCGTCTAGTTGTTTATGAATCATAGTGAACAGGTACTTATAGCTATCAAAATGTAGCGCCGCGACCCGCATGGGTCGAAACGTTACAAGACTCGCTTTACTTTAGTCGTAAACTTAATAAGTTACGATACCTTAAGCGGAGAGTATAAAATTCTAATTTAAAAATTTAATTCAAAACTTATTTAATTCTGTACAACATCATTTCAATACTAGAACCACATAAAAAAAAATGTTTTAGAATGATTCCCATGCATGTATCCATTTACTGACGTGAAGTTTTAAGTGGGAAAAAAAATGAATGTTGCTGTTTGGCTTTCTATCTCAACAGCTGTAGTCGAAAATAAATTCTTTTGCATAGCTAACATCTCCAAAATTTCATGAAATTTTATAGTAAAGTAGCAAACTCTTTATACTATGACATATCCAAAAATCAACTTCAGTCGGCAACATATGAGGTATAAAAATATTTTTTCAAAACCTTGCAACGACACAGTTTGGAAGGTAACCCAGCACGGTTTACTTAAAGTGATATATAAAATTCTACACACATCAAATAAATATGATTTCAACTTTATGCAGTAGCTAACCCATGAGACTGTCAAACTCCATTGGGTTTACCCAAAAATTTCAAGTAACGATCGAGTTCTGAATTTTCAAATCCAATGGCAGAAGCTGGAAAACAGCAATATTACCCGGCGTAGTTTACTCTAAGTGACATTTAAAATTCTACCAACATCGAATTGACATGATTCCAAATTTATTCAGTAGCAAACTTATGAAGCTATCAAATACCACTCGTTTTGTTGAAACATTCCAAGTAATGATTAAGTTATGAATTTTTAAAAGTTAAGGCAGAATCTGAAAATATAATGAAACAGCAACATTAAATTGCCAACAATTGGTTTTTTTTGTAAACAATGAATTGTAAGCAAATTTTATGAAACGTACCTACCTTTAAACACAACTTATTCATAAAGAAATGTGATTAGAATAGTTCCAAATATGACATTTCATAGAAATCTATTTAAAATAACGTAAACATTTCATAATCAAATTTAAAACATTAAATCACCGGCTTCCCCATAGCACGTTGCATCATTCTTTTCCATCATCCACGTCCCAAGCAAATCATATCAAATCAACCTGTAGAGAGGGAATTAACCCATGAGTTTGAAACTCAATAGATGTCATCGATGCATTTCGTTAACAAATTATAAAATTTCGAACTATAGATTCATACCGTCGCACGTAGATGGATTTCCGGCAAAATCCAATTTCTGTGAAGTTATGATTTAACATAACGCATAGAACCGGAGAATGATCATTCAAACTATAGTAGTGTCGTAACACCGTACCCGAAGGCACCAATTCATTCAAACTTTTAACGAAAATCATAATTTGAAAACGAAACAAACACTTGCACCTCTACCTATCTTTGTTAAAAGCTTTTGAAAGTATAATGTTGGATGATTGTTGTTGCTTCCCGACGGTATCAGAACTTTTAGAAATATGCTCCTCTCCTATTCTTTTGAAAAAAAATTTCCTTCACACCCTTGCTATTCCTTCAAACTTTACTTAACTTTTTTAGAGAAAATAAGTGAAATTTCGGATTTGAGGAAAGGTGTAGTTAAAAAATGTTTTTCCTCTTCTTGTAACCTCCCTTTTTAGTGGAAAACTCAATGGAAGAGTTATATTATCATTAATCTTGTTAAATTGAGTCTTTAACTAGGAATTTGAAGAGTTTTAAGCCCAACAAATAATTTTATAAAATACTTCATAAAAACATATGCATGATGATTCGAACCTGGGTACCCAATAGGAAATACCATGCAGATGACCATTGTGGCAATCCAGTTATTCATTAAATTTTTGAAATCAAATTTACTTAAACTTAATGTCTTAAAGTATTGGGCTTATAAATAACTTATGGCTTGTACTTTCATAACCCTAAATGGGCCGAGATTCCATAATTTATTTCTTAAATAGACTATACCAACCAAATTAAGAATATAAAATCTAGGACATTACACAAAATGTCCAAAATTTCTTCCCAACCTAACAACCCAATGGGACGTCCGCCACTGAACCGGACGAATAACTAGCCATTGTGCTTCAAAAATCAGAACGGTTAAAAAAGTGACCGTTGGCGAACTGGACGGCTGCCTATCAACCGAACGTCTGGTTGAATTTTGACTTTTTTTTTTTTTTTTTTTTTTGGGAAAATGTGGGATTTTGAATGAGTAAGTAATATCAAGTTAGAAATTGAAAAATATTTTTTTATGCAAATGTTTTTATGAAATAATATTTTCGTGCATAAAACGATTTTTGAGCTTTTATCATTCATTACTAAATATTAGTACATTTATAATATGAAGTCTAGTTTTTTATCTTGCTTCGAAGTTTGTCTCTTAGACTTCTCGTCTTGATCTTTCTTTGACGTTATCTCTCATCCTCTTGATCTTGCTTTTTCTTGACGTTTGTCTTTTAAGCTCTCATCTTGAATGATTTGACTTGAATGCTTAGCTTCTACTTTGATCTTCATTTCGAGTCCGATTTATATGTCGATTTTGGCAATGCTTGATTGATTTTAATATTGAAGTATTATCACTCAAAATCAATTGTAAGAAACAATATTAATTTTGTTTGTTATGATCAAAACGTTAAGAATGAAATCAACCATAGGTCAACAATTTCCCCCTTTTTGATTATGACAACCAAGATAATTTGCAAGGTAATATTGAACAATTGATATCATATTGATAAAGGAATATACATTATGAATTTATCATGTAATTCATATTCCCCTTATCTTTTACAAATCAATAACCATACATTCAAAGCATATAAATGATTTCCCATCTTTCTCCCTTTTTTTATATATTCCAAGCATATTATATTTTTAAATCAAAGCATGCATAATCATCTCACTTTATTTCCCCTTTTGGCATAAGCAAAAAGGTATGGCATTTAAGATCGGAAGATGACCACAGGAAACAATGAAAGATTTCCCTTTTTAATGCTTTTCAAATCTATCTTACTCAATTTCTCCTTTTAGCATAAGTTAAATAATAGCACATATGAGAGGACTGTATTGTATATAAGATCAACGCTTTGAATCAACCATAAAAAATAATAATATATTCCCCCTCAATTAGGCATAAGATGCCAAATATATACAAGTTTAAATAAGAGGATAATCATCACATTTACAGTAAAATAATAATCAGAGCATGAGTGATGAAATGACAAAAGCATAATCATTTGGGTAAAATTTATATAAGTTCTAACCAATTATGCACATAGAATCTTATATGAGAACATTTAGTATGAATTCAATTTAACCACCTACTTCAAATTCATCAATAATTCTCAAACCTATTTGAATATATGAAAATATCTTGATCATCTATTTGCTATTATGTAAAGGAAAGATCTGATTATACCTCAATATTTTATTATGTTTATGGAAATATCTTGATCACCTTTGTTTAGTTTGATTGATGAGCTCATTGGAGTGTTCATGATTTCAACTCATCCATTTCAAAATTATTGAGCATGTCCATGATGTACTTTGTTTGACTCCATTATTTAGGTAGAGATTGATCACTTTATACTTCAGAAGATTCTTCTTCATCTATATTTGCTTCTTCCTCATGTTGGTCTTCAACATCTTTAGGATCTTCCTTATTTTGATTTTGAATTTTATTTCCTAAAAAGGAATCTCCAAACCTATATCATTATCAATACATTTTCTCTTGATCAAAAGATTAGTTTCATCGAAAGTAACATGCATAGATTCTTCAACGACTAGAGTTATCTTGTTAAAGACTATATAAGTTGCTAGTCGATGAGTAACCTAGAAAGATACCAATATCAAATTTTCTTTTGTGCTTAAAATAAAGCATTTACAACCAAAAACTTTGAAGTAGCCGAATTTGGAATTCTATTTTTCCAAAACTCATAAGGGGTTTTAGTTTTCTTTCGACTAACTAAAATTCTATTTATAATATATAAAAATGGTATTAATGGCTCTGAATAAAAAAATATTGGGGTAAACCATTTTCATAGTTCGAGCTATTTCTTACAATGTGCGATTCTTCCTTTCTACTACACCATCTTATTAAAAAGTTCTTGTAGTCTAGAAATTATGTTCATAGTCATAATTTTTTACGAAAATCATTATATGCAATATTTTCAAATTCTCCTCCATAATCACTCCTAATGGTAGTAATAGTATCCATTTTTATTTTGAATATTTTTACAAAAATGTTCAAATGCATTCAAAACTTCATCTTTTAGGTTCAAAAATGGGACTCAAGTAAATCTAGAAAAGTCATCAATAATGACGAAAGAATAATGTTTACCATTTAAGCTTGTGATTCTAGATGGTCCAAAAATATTCATGTGGAGAAGTTAAAAAGATTTTTTAGTTGAATGTTGCTTTAATTTGAAAAAACTCTTTACTTGTTTTCTATGCATCATAAATTTTTTCTTTCTCAAATTTCAAATTTGTCAAACCTTTAACAAAACATTTTTTATAAATGTTGAAAGTAGGTCTATGCTAAAATAACCTAATCTTCTATGCCATAACCAAGTATTATATTTTCAATTTGATAAATATTTTTCTCCGCATTCAAACTTAGTGTTTATTGATAGGAATGTAAAATGCATATTTTTCCCTCCTTATTTTATGTGCTCGTATGATTAATCAATACCAAAATGTACTCATTACGTACATATTTTGATTTAGGTGGCAATTCAATGGAGATGACATAAGTTGGAAGAAATAGGTGAAAAATGACCAAAGTTAAAGGAAATGAAAGTTCAAGGACTAACGTGAAAATACAAAAAAGTTGTGTCGAACCAAATGATGAAGATTTAGTGTTAGAAGTCAATTGAATGAAGAAAGAAGTCAAAGGGGTGAAATATCATCAAAATAGGATCACACATCAATTTCCAATCGAAAAATTATGCATCGGATTTTTAGTCTCAGTTTGAGACCCATGTTTGACATGGAAAACGATCGAATTGGAGGATGGTATCTGAAATAAAGTTGTATCCCTTTGAGTTAAATTTCCAACACATTTTGAATCAGCTCAATCTACCTGTGGAGAAATATATGACCAAACTACCGAATGCTATTCAGAGACAAAACTGCGCGCACGCGCAGGCAAATTCTCTCTCGCGCACACGTTTTACTTACCGATCCAAAGCAATGTTATACATCTTCCATTACTTCGCTATCCAGCACGAACAACACATTTTCGCTATGTTGATTGTATTATGGTGCAATCCGGTTTACAACGTTTCGGGTGACTTACAAACATCTGATCCTTATACAATGTTGAGCTTTACGGGACCTCAACACAACCCATTATTGAGTTTTTACGGGTCCTCAATATGACCCACATGGTGACTTACAACAAGGAGTACCGATCCTTATACAATGTTAATCTTTAAGGGACTTCAATATGACTCACACTTTATCAAAGTGATTGTACAATGGAAATCCTCTCTCGATAAATAATACAAACAGGTTAAGTACTAAGAGAGGCTAACACTTCAATGAATAGTAATAAATGATAGCTCAAGTGTTAGATGAAAAACTTTGATGAATATAGTAATCAAAATTTAGATTCAATCAATCAAAGTATTTCAATGAGAAGATGAAGAAGAAATAAATGTGATGTATGTTCAAAAATGTTCTAAAAATATATATCTCTATTTTAATGAATAATTGTAATAAATTAAGTACTAAGAGAGAAATGAGAAACTTTCACGAAATATGATGATTTTACAAGTTTGATTCAATCAATCTAAGTTTTCAATATGAAGAAGTAGAAAAATTTATGCAATGTAAGTGCAAAGATCTTCTTCAAAATTATATCTCTCTTATAAGATTGATATAAATAAGTTAAGCACGAAGAGAAATGAAAAACTTTGATGAGAGAAATGATTCAAAAAGTTTGATTTAACAATCAAATTTTTGTTATGAAGAAATAAATGAAATGAATGTAAAAATGTAAGTTTAAAGAAGATATTTTACAAATATATTTCACAGGAAAGCTCTCGTCTAGTTGTTTATGAATGCATAGTGAAGAGGCATTTAAAGCTGTCAAAACGTCCAAAATTTCTGCCACAACTGAACGACCCAACAGGATGTCCTCCACTAAACCGTACGACTAAACTAGCCGTTGTGCGTCAAAAATCAGAACTATTAAAAAATGACCGTTGGCGAACCGGACACCCGCATGGTCAACCAAACGTCCGTTGACTTTGACTTTTTTGGGAAATGTGGGCTTTTGAATGAGTAATTAATATATCAAGTTGAAAAATAATTTTTTATGCAAGTGTTTTTATAAAATAATCTTTTCGTGCATATAACAATTTTTGAGTTTTTATCATTCATTACTAAATATCAAAGTACTAGTAACTTTATATTAAGAAGTCTAGTTTTTTATCTTGTTTCGAAGTTTGCTAATAAGTGTAGTTTCTACACTTATTTGAAGTTGGAAAAAAGAATGCAAAGATAGCGGAAAAGAGCTCAATTGTATCAAATACAAAGTTCGGGGACTGAAATGCAAATATTCAAAAGTTACTTCGAACCTCGCGATGAATATTTGAGAGTGTTAGGCATCAATTGGATGAGGAAAGAAGCCAAAGGGATGAAATATAGTCCAAGTATTATCACATATCAACTTCCAGCCGAAAAAATTATGCTTCGGATTTTTGGCTCACATTGAGACCCAATTTTGGCATAGTAAACTTTCAAATTAGAAATTTTATATTTATACAAGGACTATATCCCTCCAAGTTAGCTTTCTAATAAACTTTAAATCACCTCAATTGGATATCAATAGAGAAAGTTATGACAAAAATACCGAGAGCTATTCAGCTATTGGAAATTAGGCAAGGCGCACGCCCTCGCCTGCAGGAGAGGCGCGTACCCCAGACCAAAAATGTCTCGCCTGAGGCTACACAAACTCCCAAGGCAACCACCCTAGGTTGCACTGGGCACGTACCTCAAGGTAAATGGGAAAAAAATCACATTTTCCTTCTTTTGTTTTGGTAACAATTCAATACAATCTTTTTGGCATCCTATAAATACCAAACTCGACCAAAACGTGAGGAGACCTTTCGACCTAAATTTCATCATATTCTAATATTTTGGAGGTGAAGAACAAGTCTATTCATCAATTCAAGGTGAATCACACAAGAATTTTGAATATTGATAGCCCGGTTTCAAGATTTGAGTCAAGAACGTGGATTTCTCCTACTTCTTACATCTTTCTTATTTTCAGGTGATGTTTTTCCAATTATTCTTGTGTAATTTAATTATAAGAATGTTAGACTAAGTTTTTCATTGTATTGGATGAATGATGAACCATATTTTTTGTTTATTTTAATTCAAGACAATTAGTTTAGTATTTCTTGATTTTTCTTGATTGGTTTTGCATTCCCATTGAACTATTTGATTGCTTGATCAACAATTAGATAGTAAGTTGTTTGTTGCAATGTTGGAATACTCACAATAAGTCTAGAATGCGGTAAAATCAACACATGGACAATAGGAATTAGGAATAATATATATGGCATGTGCAATCGTGTATGATAAATCATGTGAAACAATGCATGTTTTTCATATGAATTCGGACTAGGAATAGGATTGGGTCGTGTTGAACATAGGTTCAATATATCTTTTAAAACTATTTTCTTTTTGTATGCTTGTGTGAGTGAGTTGGTCTGGCTGGCAATAGAAAATATATTGAATCGTTAATTGATATATGAATTGTGAATAAGTTGCATGCTTAGATTAATTTTTGCTTTTCCATACAAAATTTGATAGATATTAAGCACATGAATTAAGTTAAGCGTTTTGTAGGAATGAGGCATTTTCATAATTGGATAGATTGAAATAGTGGACTATAGATTCTAAATCCAAAATCACTAAATTTTACATCCTTAGACAAAATTTAGAATAGTTTGAGGAGATTTCACTGTTGTAGGAAGATGTTGAGATAAATGGGGATTCCATGTGTGAAATTAAAAATCTTGTGTGAATTGTCTAAGGTCAATATGATGCAATTGGGTGAAAATCTCAAGTTAGAGGTCGTTTTACTTGGATAGGTGTTTAATAAGGAACATTGCACTAATCAAGGCATAAAAAAATGTTTTGAAAATTTCTCTTCGTAGCCTTTATGACTCGAGTTGTTAAGCTTGTAAGGGTGTTAAAACCCGTTGCCCTAAAGTCAACATACTTGGTAGTCATTGGCCTAAAGTTTGTTACATGGGTCATTTAGAAAATTTAAGGGAGAGAATACTGCAAATAAAGAAAAAAATGTATAAAAAATACAGGTGCATGAAACAAAAGGCACACCAAATATCTTGGTTATGTCCCAAACACTTATTTAAGAAAATTTGACTTTCGATAAGAGATTGTTAGCCTAATTAAGTTCTAGAGATTGAAGTAATCGAATTTAATGGAGAATCCTTATTGATTGACATATTGAATTGCAATTAGTGAGATTAACTTAAACTAGAGAGGTGATGATAGTATAAAATTCAATCTTAGTTCACACACTTGAAAATAGCGAAAAGAATAAGTTTGGGGATGTGTGAATCTTACGAGTGATGAAAGAATATATATATATATATATATATATATATATATATATATATATATATATATAATTTTTTTTTTTTTTTTTTTTTTTTTTTGTGTGCTTTACTTGATTGATTGGCCACCAATTAGGTAATTAACATTGTGTATTTGTTAGGTTTTAGTTTTGTTCGAGGACAAACAAAGAATCATTTACCTTTTAGACTTCTCATCTTGATCTTTCTTTGATGTAGTCTCTCATGCTCTTGATCTTGTTTTTTCTTGACGTTTATCTTTTAAGCTTTCGTCTCGAATGGTTTGACTAGAATGCTTAACTTTCACTTTGATTTTTATTTCGAGTCCGATTTATATGTTGATTTTGGCAATGCTTGATTGATTTTAATATTGAACTATCATCACTCAAAATCTATTGTTAGAAAAAATATTAATCTTGTTTGTTATGATTAAAACACTAAGGATGAAATCAACCATAGGTCAATAATGTAATCATCATACTCTGAAGATATTTAGGCATATATTTGCTAGTAATATCGAATCTCTAGAATTGCGTAGAATCTAATACTTATTGTATCAAAAAAAACTCTTGATTGAGCTTCTATGCCCATAGATGAATAATTTTGAGTTGTAATATATTATTAGGATTACAAGATAATGATTTTCATTCACATATAAAGTATGTCGAACAAGTTAAAATTGACTCACTAACATGAGCAATCACCTCAAATGAGTATGGGATGTATTGAGATGAGACAAAATAGTCGTGTTGTGTACATAATTCAATCGCCTTGATTA
This sequence comes from Fraxinus americana, assembly GCA_035079005.1. Classification (NCBI taxonomy): domain Eukaryota; kingdom Viridiplantae; phylum Streptophyta; class Magnoliopsida; order Lamiales; family Oleaceae; genus Fraxinus; species Fraxinus americana. The sequence goes on along the minus strand of CM068715.1, from coordinate 13,956,705 downwards.
AACATCAAAATGAGATCATTGTAAGTAGTCGAAATGGATTTTTGCTATCCATTAAACCTATTTAATAGTCAAATTGAGTTCTTGGTTTGAGGTTGTATAGAGGAATGAATATAAGGAGAACTCAAGTTAGGTATCAAAAATACTTGAACTAGGATCTGTATGATTATTTTTTTAAAGAATATGACATACGCTTTAAGAGATGGAAAAAATATCTTAGCACATGTTTCTTACCATGTGTATTTTTCCCACTAATATTGAGTAAATAAGTGAACGCATAACTGCTTCTTCAATGTGTGAGACATTGAGGATTATATAGCCTCATATATACCCTTATGCCTTTTTGAATATTTCTAGAGATTTTATTTCAGTGTTCCTACTTTGGCATGTTACAATAAATACGATTAATTTGATTTTATGGCACATGGGAAAACGGCTAATTTAAAGTTAAAGAATTCAATTAGGAAAGACAAACTATTTTAACCAACATTTATATTTGTATTCACTAGCTATACAATTTTATATAACAATTTAGGGGTATGGAACACAATTGTGAATACAAGGATAAGATGTTTAAAATGTAATCCTAAATTCTATATGCCATTGGAATAAATTTAGCAACACTTTTTTCCCCGAATCTGTTGTAGGAAAGGGATAATGTGCAACTTCGAGTTGTCAATTATATCCTTTATGAAAATGGCAAAGAATTCATTAATTCAGAATGAATCAAATCTCCCAAAGTTGGATTTGCAACTACAATAACAGAAAATTTAAAAGTTCAAGGCTAGAAAATTGAGTTGCCTCCCATTAGTTCTTGATTTATAATCTCAAGCTTGACTTTGGACAACGATTTTTCATGAAATTTTGAATAGAGCTTTGGAGGTCTTGCTTAGCTTGCTTTGAACCACATTGCACATCCTCCAAAATTTTACTTTTGCCTCTTGAATATGGTATGACTTGTCTAAATTACATGATTCAAACTCAGCAAAGAACACTTTGATTTTTCACCTACTTTAATGACAAAATCAATTAAGTTGGATGTTTGTATAGTAATCCTACGTTATTTGAATGCCATTAATTCGTTTGGCTCCTTCATGATTAATTCCTCGATTTCTATATATTCTTCTTCTTTAGTTGTTGATTTCTTGGGTTCAATGATTAAGAGATTCTCCATAACCAAGTTACTTGCACTACAACAAAAATGGCCTTTTGCAACACACAAAAGGCAACATTCGCCAATTAATTGTTGCTAAAGGAGTCTATTGCAACATTTTAATAAGTGAATGTTGCAACTAATAAACATAATTGAGCTTTGGCAACATTTTATAAATGAATGTTTGCTAATGTAGCCTTTTGCAACGTTTATGTCATTGCAAAAAATTTTATTTTTTACAACGTTTTTTGAACGTAATTAAAATTTGGTTCTATAGCAATATTTAGTGCGTGTTGTTAAAATTCTCAATATATAACATTTTGCAACATTTCTTCAATGTTGATGAAAGTTTTACTTTTTGCAACGTTGCAACATTCGCTATTTGTTGCGAAAAGTTTCACGCTTTACAACATTAATTAAACGTTGCCATAAAGTTTTACCTTTTACAACGTTCACTGAATGTTGCCAAAAATTTCACTTTTTGCAACGTTCGTTAAGTGTTGCAAAATGTTTTTTTCCCCAAATATATGGGCTCAAATTGCATGAGCCTAAAAAACTGAGCCCAATCGTGGCTATATTATAAACCCCGATCCCCCTTTATTTAGTGCGAAGAAATTTCTGCTATCTCATGAGCTGCCAACGAAGGAATCTTTTACATCGTTGAATCAAAATGGTTCTCCCGAACAATGTCAATTTGCTGAATCCTCCACCGGAGTTGGAGAAGAAGAAGCACAAGCTCAAACGTCTCGTCCAGTCTCCCAATTCTTTTTTTCATGGATATGAATGTAATGTCCAGCCCCAATTGTTGAATCAACTTCCAACCACCCAGCCACCATTTCTACTGCATCCATTGGCTAGCCATTTTTATTGACATGAGGAGGACAAATATTTCAACCAAATTAAAACGGCAGGAACGGTCTATTGCAGCCAACCACCAAATTAATTGAGAATTGTTGAAAAACTCATCCCACCTTTGGCCAATTTTGTATTATAAATAGAGCCAATTTCTTCTATTTTTACACATCACGGAGAGAGAAACGGAGAGAGATTAGAGAAAGTTTGAGAGGTTTTAATTTGGAGTTTGTAAATTTTCTTGTAAAATTCTATTCAAGTAAGAAATAGAATAGTTATTCCTCTTATAACTCCGTTTTTGTGATAGGAGAATCACAACAAGTCGTATCAGAGCCAAAAATATTTTTATGGCCCCTGTAGTTTTTTTGGTATTTACATATTGGTCCCAAAACTTTCAAAATATGTCATTATTTTTTATTTTTTCTGAGTTGTGTTTTTTTACTAGGGAAGAGTCAAATCCACCATTTGTTTTATCGTTCCGAACGAAACTATGTACTCTGTTTTGCCAAACTCAAACCCAATTTTGTTCAAGCCATTTAAAGTCAATATGTCAATGGAGGAATCATCATCAATAGCCATGAAAGGTCACTGCCATCAATTACACACTGTGGAGGCCTCGGATGGAAGACCTTCTCAGTTATAAGGATTTATATGACCCTAGGGAAGCCAGAGGTATGAACCCCGATCCACCAAGGAGGCGGAGTGGAAGAAGCTAAATAGAAAAACTATCGGTCAAATCCGACAATGGATTAATCATAGTGTCTTTCACCATGTGGCACAGGAGACAGACGCATATGACCTCTGGAAGACTCTGGAGGACATGTACCAGGCTAAGACTGCTAGAAACAAAGCCCTATTAATGAGACGTATGGTGAATATGAAGTTATAGATTGGAACTTCAGTTGCTGAACACACCAGTGAATTCTAGAGCTTGGTGAACCAATATCTTTTATAGAGATGCTGCTCGGGGATGAAATGCAAGCTCTTCTACTTCTGAGTTCTCTTCTTGACAGCTGGGAAACGCTAGTAGTATCTCTTATCAACTCAGCCCCTAATGGCAAACTTACCATGTCTATGGTCAAGGATGCCCTGTTTAATGAATAAGCCAGGAGAAAGGACGTGGACTAGGATCGGTCACATGCCCTTGTCACAGAGAATCGAGAAAGACAGCAAGGAGGCAATTGAGGCAGGTGGAGAGGCAGAAGCAAAAGTAGAGGTAGATCCACAGATGGAAGAAAGCCTACTTATAAGTGTTATTATTGTGGTATGGAGGGCCACTTAAAGAAGAACTGTCGAAAACTGCTAATAGAGCAAGGTCAGAATAGTTTGCAGCTGAAAAATAAAGAAGAAAAGACATTAGTCACTATTTCTGGGGAGGTGGCTATCTGTTCCATTCATGAGGAGACATGTCTTCATGTTTCAAGCCAAGATGCTGAGTGGGTGGTAGATACTGCAGCATCTTACCACGCCACTTCATGCAGAAACTTCTTCACAACATATAAAGTAGCGACTTTAGTACAGTGAAGATGGGAAATACCAGTTCCTCTGAGATCGTAGGAATTGGTGATCTTCAGATACAAATGAATACTGGGTATAAAATAACCCTGAAGGATGTCCGACATGTGCCAAATCTTCGACTCAATCTTCTTTCCGGGATAGCCCTTGACAAACAGGGCTATGATAATCATTTTAGCAATGGCACATGGAAAATGATGAAAGGTGCTATGGTTGTCGCTCAAGGACATATTTGTGGCACTTTATACAAAACTCATGTGAAAATGTGTGCAGACATCCTCAACATAGTGGAATGTGATACTTCTCAAAATTTGTGGCACTAGAGACTTGGTCACATGAGTGAGAAGGGGTTGTCTACTTTGACAAAGAAGGAGCTAATCACTGTTGCCAAGAAAGGTACGCTAGATCCTTGCAATCACTGTTTATTTGGTAAGCAACATAGAGTCTCTTTCAATTTCTCTTCGACGAGACTATCAGAGTTGCTAAGTCTGGTATACTTTGATGTTTGTGGTCCCCTGGAAGTTGAATCACTGGGTGGTAACAAGTACTTTCTGACATTCATTGATGATGTTTCTCGAAAAGCGTGGGTGTACTTCTTGAAGACAAAGGACCAAGTAATGGACTACTTCAAACTGTTTCATGCCATGGTGGAGCGAGAAGCAGGAAAGAAGCTGAAGTGTCTTCGTTCGGACAATGGAGGCGAGTACATTACCAGAGAGTTCAATGTCTATTGCGGAAGCCACAGCATTCGACATGAAAAGAAGGTCCCACGCACCCCACAACATAATGGAGTAGTAGAAAGAATGAATCGAACAATCATGGAAAAGGTCAGAAGCATGCTTAGTATGGCTAAGCTACCAAACCAATTCTGAGGAGAAGCTATTCGAGTTGCTTGCTACTTGATCAACAGGTCACCATCAGTACCGTTGAATTTTGAAATTCCAGAGATAGTATGGTCTGGTAAGAATTCTTCATACTCTCACCTGAGAGTATTCGATTGTTTAGTCTTTGTACATATATCTAAGGAGCTAAGACAGAAGATCGATGCAAGAACTACTGCATGCATCTTTATAGGCTATGGAGATGAAGAATTTGGATACAGATTATGGGATCCAAAGATAAAGAAAGACATCAGAAGCAGGGACGTAGTGTTCCATGAAAACCAAACATTAGAAGACATTGAAAATCTCACAATATCTCCTAATCCTAAATTCAGTGCCCAGAATATTGCTCCAGAACTAGCACCAGTAGAATTCACCATAGATAATGACGACGTGCATGAGGAAATACCAGAAGCAGAACATGAGGATGAGGATGAAGAAGATGGTATTGATTAGGATAGTCACAACCTTCTCCACCAGAAGTCGTCGGACCATCACATCAAGTAGATAACGGTGCACTTCCTAAAACCAGTAATCCACAAGTACGAAGATCTGAACGAGGACGGATTCCATCAACCAGAGATTAAAAGTCTGAGTACATTCTACTTGCTGATGAAGGAGAGCCAGAGAACTTCGAGGAAGTACAATCTCATGGAGACAAAGACAAATGGGAACAAGCAATGCAGGATAAGATGGAGTCACTGCAGAAGAATCAAACATATGAGTTGGTTGAGCTTCTGAAGGGAAAAAAGGCATTGAGGAATAAATGGGTCTTCAAGCTCAAGAAATGCGGCGGTGAAAATGTGGTGAAACATAAGGCTCGTTTGATAGTCAAAAGATTTCTACAGAAAAGGGGAATTGACTTTGACGAAATTTCACCAGTTGTAAAAATGGCCTCAATTTGAGTTATTCTTGGATTAGTAACCAGTTTGAATCTAGAGCTTGAATAGATGGATGTCAAGATAGCATTTCTTCATGGTGATTTAAGTGAAGAAATTTACATGGAACAACCAAAACGCTTTTAAGTTTCAGGAAAAGAGCGTTTGCAAGCTAAAGAAGAGCTTATATGGTCTTAAGCACGCACCAACGTAGTGGTACAAAAAGTTTGACTCGTTCATGGTGAGTCAAAGCTATAAAGAACAGCTGCAGATCAGTGTGTTTATATTCAGCGATTTTCGGATGGCAATTTTGTTGCTCTTCTATTGTATGTAGACGACACGTTGATCGTTGGACAAGATGCAACAAAAATCAGTCAGCTGAAGAAGGAACTCTCTAAGTCCTTCGACATGGAGGACTTAGGCCAAGCTCAACAAATTAGGAATGCACGTAACTCGAGATAGGAAGAATAAGAGGTTATGACTATCTCATGAAAAATATGTTAAACGAGTAATCAAGAGATTCAACTTGCATGATGCCAAACCTGTCAACATTCAACTAGCAAATCACTTCAAGTTGAGCAAGAAGTCATGCCCCTCATCCAAGAAAGAGATAGAGGATATGTCATTAGTACCTTATTCTTCAGAAGTTGGAAGCCTGATGTATGCAATGGTATGTACCAGATCAGATATCGCTCATACAGTGGACATGGTAAGTCGTTTTCTCTCTAATCCTGGAAAGGAACATTGGGAGGCAATCAAGTGGATTCTCAAGTACCTCAAGGGTACATCAAAGACATGTCTGTGCTATGGGGGAACTAATCCAATCTTGGAAGGTTATACAGATTCAGATATGGCCGGAGATCTTGATAGTAGAAAATCTACTTCAGGATTTCTCTACACTTTTGCTGGGGGAGCTATGTCATGGCAGTCAAGACTACAGAAGTGTGTTGTATTATCCACAATAGAAGCATAATATATTGCACCAGTGGATGCTGGTAAAGAAATGTGGTGGTTAAAGCGATTTCTTCAAGATTTAGGGATCAAGCAGAAAGATTATAAAGTACATTGTGATAGCCAAAGTGCTCTGGATTTGAGTCGAACTCAATGTATCATTCTCGGACAAAGCACATTGATATACACTATCATTGGATATGAAGTGATGGATCAACAACTGTTGATACTAGTAAAGATCCACACAAGTGAGAATCCAGCAGACGTGATGACGAAGGTGGTTCCAAGAGAAAAGTTAGAGCTATGCAGAGACATAGTTGGGATGGTTATCAAATAACAATCACTTCAGATGTGGCTGGAGGGGGAGAATTGTAATGTCCAGCCCCAATTGTTGACTCAACCTCCAACCATCCAACCTCCATTTCTACTGCATCTATTGGCTAGCCCTTTTTTACTGACATGAGGAGGACAAATATTTCAACTAAATTAAAATGCCAGGAACGGTTTGCAGCAGCAAACCACCAAATTAATTGAGAATTGTTGAAAAACTCATCCCACCTTTGGCCAATTTTGTATTATAAATAGAGCCAATTTCTTCTGTTTTTACACACCACGGAGAGAAAGAGACAGAGAGAGATTAGAGAGAGTTTGAGAGGTTTTAATTTGGAGTTTGTAAATTCTCTTGTAAAATTATATTCAAGTAAGAAATAGAATAGTTTTTCCTCTTATAACTCCATTTTCGTGATAGGAGAATCACAACAGTGAAATGTCGGGCACTGTAGTTTTTTCGGATGTGGAGAATGTATTATTGAAAAGTAAACCTGTTTTTCTCAGAAACATTTGTACTAGTAACTTGTTAATCACATTTTTTTGCCATGAATTTTGACCTAGAAATTATTCTATCTCAATAAATGTAGATGATTGTTCACTCCGTGAAGTGTTCAAGATGTTTGATTTGATCCACGTTGTTACTATTGACCATAAAACTATCACAAGGATTACCAAAGTGGTTTGCTGATTTCAAATGTTTATTTGATTTGAGCACCAGACTTTTCACAAATGTGTTTGTATTTTATGCCTAATTACAGGTCATTGAAGATTTTGCTTCTGAAAATGTTGTCTATTTGGAACTAAGAACCACTCTGAAGGTATATATGCTATTAGTTAATATTACTGTGGGATCCAACATCCATCAACATGAAAGATAACTACTATTGGATTTCTTTATATTTTGTGTTGCTGAAGATTTAATTTTATTAGCGAATGGTGAAAAAATTATTTCTTTCGTGTAAAGAAAATTAGGTACATATGTTCTGTTTTCCCATTGTCATTGTGCTTAAAATTCGTACGTTACCTATTCAGTTTATTGTCTGGGTTGTATTTTTTGATGATTTTTTTTTTCCTAGAGAGGCTTCCTTTAGCCTAAATCTTGGTATTGGAGATTTTGTGGATACATGGAAAGAAAGTAATTTAGTAGTTTTTTGATGAATTTGTGAGTTCTAATAAAGTTGGATTTGTGGCAATATTATTGAACTTTGTGAGGCGACAATGCAGCTGTAAATTTGGTGAAAGGAAAGGAAGAGCTTAATAAAATAAGAAGCATCCAAATTTGGTACAATTTGCTAAAATGAATTTAGGGTCCGTTTGATTGCAAGGGTGGAAAGAAAATGTTTTACAGGGAATTAATTTGCCTAGAAATTGTTCTATTGGGAATTGTAATTAATTATGTTAGATTGGTATAATTTTTCATGAAAAATGTTGAAAGTTTGGTGTCCATTTGGCTTTGTTTTTTATGAAAATTGTCAATTAAAGTGATAATATTTTCTACCATTGGGTTTAAAATTTGTTCCAATTGCGAAAAAAATTGAAAAAAAATAACCATACCGAATACCATTCGTTTGGTTTTGTTTTGCATAGAAATTGTCAATAAAAATGAAAAAAAAAATTTACCATTGTATCTAGAATTTTTTCCGATTGCCCAAAAAAAATCTGGAAAATATTTACCCACCAAAACATCAAGAATTTATTTTCCTCAAAAAGGTGGAAAATTTAGGAAGTTGGAAAATATTTTTCCGGAAACATTTTGCCTATCAAATACTACAAAAGTTGGACATGGAAAATGTGTGCTATCAAACGGGGCCTTAAGACTTTTGTTTCAAGTTCCACTTTTCTCATCACTATACATTTTTTGGAAAAGTAACCTGGCTTTGAACTTTGAAATGCACTTGCGTGATCTTTAATTGCAGATGAAGAAGTGTAATTCTCCGGTAATAAGAGCAACAATGACATACCCTTGATTCCAAAACAGTTATCGTGTCGCATTTGTTTTGCTTATTCCAGCCAATAAAATTGTTAGGTAGCTCTTGCACAAAAATTGTTTCACTGGAAGTGGCTTTAGTTCCTATTCAGCTAAAGAAGAGAAGAAAGGAGAAATGGCTATGGTCCTGACCTTTTCAGCATTCTCTCTCTTTTTTTTCTTTTTATCCTTCTACTCTACGGCAATATCGATGTTTGCAATATACATCCGAACGTTGCAAAAGATATTCGGCAACGTTTTTTGAACGTTGCCAAAGGCTATTTTTGTTGTAGTGTTGGCTTATCCAAAATTGTTTGATCTTCAATCCTTCTATATTTTTCCATGACGAAGACATCTCACATAAGCATGCTACCATCATCACCTTCTTCTTCATATGGATCATCAAAAGTAGCTTTATTTACTTCCTCTGGATTTTTCCAATAACAAGCAACATTTAGTATAACGTAATGTTCCATGGTATTCACAAGTCGGTATCCTCTCATCATAAGTAATAGATTTGATATTTAATCCCTCTGGTGGTAAGCAATCCTTATCAAGTACGATATGTAGATTCTATCCCAACTTCTTAAGTTGTTGCATGAAGAAGAAATCTCCCACAAGCATACCATCTTCATCTAAGCGGGGATCAATCCTTGTATAGTTTTGTTTTTCTCTTACTTCTTCTCATTCTCTATCAATGAAACAAAGAAAAACAAGTAGATCAGTTGAAAAAGGAAAAAAAAAAAAAAAACAAAATCAGGAAATAACTTAAACGAATATTAAATAAAAATAGTCCCTGAAAACAGCATAAAAAACTTGTTATTGATTTTATATACCATAAGTGTATGAATTGTAACAAGTAATAAAATAGACCTAAGAGTCTGAATTCTTGTTCCCGTGAGGATTACTTTCTAAATTATTCCTAACTTCGATTCAATTGAGAACTAATAGAAGTAATTTTCTTTTTGTGATTTTCTATTTTAAATATACTAAAAGAATAATTGTTTAATGATGGCTTAAGTGTTAGGATTCACGAGTTCACCATAGCTATCCATTTAATTTCAATCACTAATTTTTATAATAATTGATTATGTTTATCTGACTGAATTCCTATAACATATTCAATTTACTTCTCTCGAGTTCAGATTGATTATATTTAACTAAGTCAATTCCATCTAAGAATCCTTGTAATGATCACACCAACTAGAAAATGTATCTCTACAATTTATACTAGTAACCGACTTTCACTATGTGGTTGAAATAAATATTCCACCTCTCGGCGCAATTATTGCTCACAAATCAATGAATTAATGGCCAATTAATACGAACATTAAGAACGGAAGTAAAAAAAATTTACAACATCAATTTGAGATTTAAAACGTTTTAATTAAAATTAGGGTAATTAGTACATAACGTCCTTACATTTCACTATTATTGTAAAAAATGTCATTACCTTTCATTTTTTGGCATTTACAACCCTTATTTTCACCTTTCATTACGCAAAATGACCCCTTCATCCAGTTTCTCAATTAAAAGCTATGAAATTATGAATATACGCTTATATTTAAATAAAACTAAAAGAAAAAGAAAGAATTAATTGTAACCATAGTTCCAAAATTTTAAAAAAGTGCAAATGAGTCCCAAATAAATTATTAAAAAGGTAATTGGCACATCATCATGGGCGGATATGGGGGGAGATTGCACTGGGCTTCAACCCAGTACGGCCTTGGCCCAGACCCTATTTTTCTTCGTAGCTTTTTTTTTTATTAAAAAAATTTATATTTTGGCCCAAATTTAAAATTAGCCAACTATTCACTTTCTCTAATGTTTGTCAACTTCAAGCCTAATTTTTTAAATGGATCAAATTTTAGAATTATCCCACTTCCAAATCCTTTGCTCAAAATAATAGAACATGTTTCAAAATTTAACAGGTAGGTGAAAGGCAATGAACAACCTTATTTTTGCTGCAGTAGTCCAAAGAAATAAAACAAAAATGAGATGATAGAATTGTATTAATTGATATTTTAACATCTTCACATCAAAAAGCATATCTATGTTAGTAGGCTTATCATGAGCAAGAAAATTATCTAACCAAACTAACCATACATATAAAAGATGGTGAGGACAAAAAAAATAGAATAAAATAAAAACTATTGAAAATCTTAAAAGTAATTAAAATATAATTTTTTGTATGTTTCTTTTATTAATTATACTTATAAGTTAAAAAATATTTATTGACCATAAAACAGATGTTATTATCAAAATGGGTAACTTGCTCTATATTTAATTTTATTAGTAGAAATAACATTTCTTAAAAAATTATTTATTTACAAATTAACATTATTAAAATTATATTATTGAAGTGAGTCAAACATAAAACTGAAATAAATCCAATTTCTTTGAATTCTCGATATTCTTGGTTGGTTTTTCCCACTTCAGGTAGAATTAAAATGTGTTGATATAGAAGACTTATGCCCATATTAGATAATATTTTCAAAACGGTGTATTTTGATTAAAAACCTTTAACAAATGGAATGATTTGTTCTTCTTTTTAGGCCTTGAGTCTCGTAATAGTGCAAATAGGTTTTTCTTAATTTTTTGTTAGTGGGTATACATCATTTGTTCATGTTTATCATGTTTTCGCACATTTTGCATTTTCTAGGGAGGTGTCAAGAATTTTTATTTGGCAAGAAAAGTTACAAAGATTTAGTAAGACATCTTAAAGATTGATATGTTTATACTTATTTAAGTGTATGACTCACTTTCTCATTAGTGTCATAAGCTTATTTTTTTATACTATATTTAGTGTGGCATGGAGCATCTCTTATGGCTTGAGTTCACTATTTTTTTTTTTTTTTTTAATTTCAGCCCCCCCCCCCCCCCCTACGCCATTTCCTGGCTCCGACCCTGCGCATCATGTCCATACATTTCACTATTATTGTGAAAAATGTCCTCGTTTTTCTTTTTCCTTTTTTTCTTTTTCTTTTGCTTTTTTTTTCTTTTTTTTTTTTTTTTTGCATTTTCACTCATAATTACACATTTAATGACGCTGACTATCATTTCTATCAATTTTCATTCAAATTCTCAATAAAAGCTGTGAAATGACGAATTTATACTTTTATTTAAATAAAAAAAAAAAAGAAAATTAACTTAATTTTTCTTTTAAATATACACTCCTATTTGAGAAAATGTCACCCCTAAAATTAAGTTTCAAAATTAGGTACTAAGTACTTACTTACACATCATGGAAGAAGAAAAATATAAAAATGAATTAGAGTACATCACTGAATTTTAAGAAAAAATGTAAAAATAAAGATCTTGCACTAAAATTCCACATTCTTCTTGTAAAATCTTGAAATTCTAGTTTCTTGATTGATTTCTTGATTCTTTCCTCCTTTTGCGCTCTCTTTTCTTGTGATTGATATGAATTTTATGTTCCAAGATAATTTGTTGACTTGTATAATGTGTATAATATATCATCAAGCATCAACTTGAACATATGTGTATAATAAAATCCTACAAGGCTTCTTTTAATTGTTGGACTAAAACATGTACTTATAGAACAAGATTTAAGCAAAATTCTTGTTCAAATTGGTTTCCACAAAAAGTTTGAAAAGAAAAAGGAAACAATTCTCTTTTTCAATTGGACTCATTTTCTCACGTAACTTTTGTCCTACAACTTTCGATATATGCAATTAAGTCATCTTTATTCCAAAAATCATTAATAATTTACCTGAGGCAAGTTCCGAAAATTTGCAATTTAATCTCCAAACTTTCCAAATGTTGATTCTCAAAACTTACGAATTTTACCGAATATTCCATCAATACTTTCAATTGATCGATTGCAAATCAATTAATTTTTCAATTATTTCGAATAAACTCCAATTAAGCTTTAAATAGTCATTTTTTTTACATCAATTGTATCCAAGATGGAATTTTTCTACAGTTAACATAATTTACACAAAGTAAAGAGACTATCGCTCAATTTACAAGCTCCAATAAGCACATAAAATGGACTTATTAAATATGAGTAGTAATTGTAAATCTTACTAAGCCCTCGTTTGGTACCAATTAAAATTTAAATTTTAATCTAAGTCAAAGTCATAATTAAATTTAACCATAGTTCATGAGTCTCACAACTTTTCAACCACACATTTCATCAATTTTTATCAAAATCTATCAAAAATCTGATTTTAATCGTCACCAAACAGGGGCTAAATGTGATTATTATTAAAATTTGACTTTGACATTTAAATTATGATAATACAAACATGAATGGCTCTCTCAATATTTGTAGTATAAAATCACCAACTTTATCCTACATAAATAAAAGTGTCACTTTGGTGGTTACTGTTCATAAGCCGAGCCGAGCCAAATGGCTTTATGGCTAAGCCGTCTAAGCCTTTTTTTTGACGTTTGATTCAATATTTTAAGATACAAATATTCGTTTTCAGCGATTTAAAATTTATTGGAAATGTTGAAGTGCGGCCATAATAAATATATGATCGATAAATTTTAAATATCAAAAATAATTTTACATTAACTGTGAAATGTAAAGTCGTGATTGTTTATATTTCTTTACAATCTTAACACCATTCCAATGTCCTTTTTTCGAATTTTATTTTCCTACAATTTTTCGTTTGATTCAATATTTCACGATATGAATATCCATTTGGATCAATTTAAATTTTTTTAAAAAAACTTAAAATGTGATAATAATAATAATAAATATATTGTCGATTAATTTTAAATATAAAAATTAGCTTAAATTATTAAACGTAAAATCATAATCGTTAATTTTTCTTTTCTACCCCACCCTCAACCTCCATACTCACACCAATTTCTCTTAATTTCATTTTTCTTCAGTTTTTATGGTTAAAAAAGGTAAATTTATAGCTTCAAAAATGGATATTGAAGGAATTCAATGATTTTCAGAAGAATCCGCATACATCATGCAATGTTGGTAGACAAACATCTTCTATGAAGTGGATTATTTTGTTTTTTTTTTTTTATATATAAATGGATTTAATGTACAATATCATTAGAACATGTTGAAAAGATATTCGACAGAATTTATGAAGTTAGGTGATTCTCTGTCATTCTTTTTGCCTCTATGATGGAAGTTTTCATTGTGTTGTGGTTTTAATACTGATAGAGACCCTTGATTTGTTCTAAATTCTGCACTCTATTATCATTAATTAATTAGTCTTGACTGCATACGTCTTGCATATGGTCTTGGTAAAGAAATAAATACTGGTACAACTAATACATGTAATTGAAGATTATATGAGCACGAGATGAAGGAAACATAATGTCTTACCTCAATAGATAGAAAAATGAGAACTAAGTTGAACTTCATTATCTCTTTAGTAGGGTATCAACGCCTAATCATCTATGTCTTGTCTTTTTTTAAAAAGAACAGAGAGACCTTCAGATACAAAGTCTAGAAAATAAGCTTTGAATCAAATCTTTTAGTATTATATTTGTCATCTATCATCATTTCAAGTGTTTTAAGTTTAATGTAACTAATGCTCAAGACAAATAATTTTTTTTTATATTTACGCTATCATATAGCCAACTATACTATTGCACGTGCTTCTTACTAGTATTTTATATAAAATCCAGTCACTTCATTGGATATCGTTAATGTAATTGCTGAGATATGTGTGAAAATTATAAATGAGCTTTACTATGTGTACACGGAGAGATATACAGGGTTTGTACAGGCCAACCCTTTGTATTTTTTTGCACATTGACAATAAAAAAAGGCAACTATACAAGTGTTGAACATGCAATGATAAGAGTGTATTTTGCAAGTTTTTATTGATTCATAAACTTGGATATTCGTCGTTTTATGCGTGAACATAGCTTAATTTGTTATAAATTGTATTTGCAGGTCAACGTTGGTAAATGTGGTGAAAGTGAAGGAAAAAGAGAGAAAAAAGACTAAAATGAAGAAGAATCAAAGTTCAGAGACTAAGCTGCAAATATCCAAACGATGACCCGGAGAAGGCATTGAAGGGACAAAGATGAAAGATCCAATTGAGTAGTGAAATTATTCGTTGGATCAAGGGAAAGTTGGAAAGAACTAAAAAGTGGACAAGTGAAGGTGAAGGACCAAATTGTCACATTTTAAAAGAAGATAACACTATGCGGTCACATAGTGTTAATGGTATGCAATCGCATTAATGCATGCAGGGAATTTCAGGCTACAACAGAAGTCTTCTATGCGGTCGCATAGAAGGAAATTTCAGCGAATTTTCAGCTTTCCTTATTTGATTCAAATTCCTTTGAAAACAAGATCTAGGACTCCTTTATAACCCGAGGAACGTCTAGAAGCTAGGGTTACACCCTCCTAGAGAGAAAAACAACATTGTTGAGCAAGATCTAAGGCTAGGACGAAGATTTTCATTCGAAGATCCAAGATTTCAAGCTTTATATTCAAGAATTGGGTGATGTCTTCTCTAAAGTATTTTCTTTGTTATTTTATTTTATCCATACTAGGCTAGACTTTTATTGTACTAGGTGAACGATGAACCTCGTATTGTGAGCCTTTAATTCTTTGTTTTGCAATTTGATTTTAAGCACGAATGTTTGATGTTGAATGGTTTATATTCTCTTTATCGCCTCCATAATTATATGTGCAATGATTATGTGAGTTTGTGTGGTCTATTTCATGCATTCGAGAGAAGGGGAATAGATCCTACAAGGTATAAATCATCGTAGGGTTCGATAGGGGATAGGGATATACCGCTATGCTTTACGTGAGTCTTTAAGTGTTCATAAAACGTTATGCGTTCTTGTATATTGGCATTTGTCATAGAGATATAGTCAAATGGTATGCGAGAATAGGTTTAGAGCTCTACTCGAGAGAGATTGTTGAATATTGTAGGAACACTGACTCTTCAATCAATTCATTATGATATCAAATTGTGACAAAGACGTTAAGGGTGAGCTTACTTGGGGATTTGGGATCCTGGTACGCTTTTCATACATATATTTCATCAAACATTTGCATTCAATTCGTAACTTGCACTTAATTGTTTACCTTCATTTAAACTTGCATTCCTAGTACAATTTAGATAATTTCATAGTTTGATCATCCCCTTGAATTCACTTAAGTTTCTGTTAAGGTCACGATAGGTAACACTTGAACTAACTCAATCTCTGTGGGAACGATACTTGGACTTAAAAACCCATTTTTATTACTTGAACGATCCGTACACTCGCGGTAATCAAAGTCGAACATAACAATTTCGATGCATCAAGTTTTTGGCGCCGTTACTGGGGACTGAGATTTAGTTTAGTATTAATTATCTTGACACTAATTCGATATTTTTGATATTTTATTCACTTTTATTTTTGTAATCATTTATTTCCATTTAGTACTGAGTGTTATTGTTTTTCGGTTCTCAGGTTTGTATGCTAAGATCGTCAGGAGGTGAATTGATTGCAGCTGATCCTGAAATTGAACGCACTTTCGACCAATTGCAACGAGAGACTCGAGAAGCACAACAACACCAAATGGCTAACGAACGAAATAACCCGATCATTCCAACCAATGAAGACGAGGTTGTGGACAAAGAAAACGTGCTTGTGGGGGATTTCATGATTCCTCAAATCATTCAATGTCAGTCCAGTATCGTCTATCTACCATTTGGACAACATAATTTTCAACTAAAGACTAACGTAATACATCTGTTCCAAAATGGGCATCAATTCTATGGGAGAGCTGAAAAGAACCCACACATGCACATTTCTCGATTCTTGGAGATGTGCCGACACTTCACATATCAGGGCGTTTCTGATGATGCTATCCGGTTGAGACTGCCCACATACTTTGAGAGATAAAGCAATTGAATGGTTGGATTCTCAACCTATCGCCAGCATCACGACATGGAATGACTTGGTACAAAAATTCTGCACCAAGTTCTTCCCACCCGCCAAAATTACGAAGCTGAAACATGACATTTCTGTCTTCCATCAAGGTGAATCTGAATCATTTGATGAGGCTTGGGTTTGGTTCAAGAATATGCTTCGGAAGTGCCCACACCATGGGATCAACAAGGGACTTTAGGTCCAATACTTTTACACGGGACTACTTCCATCCTTCAAAAGCATGATTGACTCATCATCCAGCGGATCAATATCTACAAGGCTAGTTGACGATGCATTGAAGCTGTTTGAGACCGTTGCCAACACTTCAGCTATGTGGTCATCAGAACGGGAGGTTCATAAGAAAGCATCGGGTGTGTTTGAAGTAGATGCTATTTCAGCCTTGTTCGCGAAGATTGATTCATTGTTTCACAAGGTGGAGAATATGTCACAAACCGCCAATGTAGTGCAAACTAGGATATTAGGTTATGAAGAGTGTGTGGCTGATCATACAACAGCAGAGCGTCCAATTCTAGCACAAGGAGAGGAACATGCAAACTTTGCACAATGGGGACAACGTCAGCCCAACAATCAGTATGGAGATACCTATAATCCAAGTTGGAAGAAGCGCTCGAATTTTTCATGGAGCAATCAAAACCGACAGAGACCACAGGGTCAATTTCAGCCTCAAGAGAAAAAGATTCAATTGGAAGAGAGGTTTGCAAAATACATGGAAGCAAACAACCATTTCATGAAGAAAACTGAAACAACACTTCAAGATCAGAATGCTGCTATAAAGAACTTGGAAACTCAAATGGGACAGATGGCTATTGCTTTGACTAGCAGACCACCAGGTAATTTACCTAGCAACACCGAGATCAACCCAAGGGAACATGCCAAGGCCATTACAACCAGAAGTGGGGTGCAATTACCGAAAATACATGTCAAGAGGCCAGTCAAAGTTCAAGACCCACTAATACCTTTGGTAGAAGAAGAATCTATGGAAAAAGATGAGCAAACAACAAAAACTGCACCAAATGAGAATTCTAAGGGATCATTGGGTAAAACAACAAATTTGGTGAATCCTTATGAGTCACCCATTCCGTTTCCTCAAAGACTGAAGAAACCTAAAATGGAGCAGCAATATAAAAAATTTCTCGAAATCTTCAAAAAGCTTCATATAAATATCCCATTGCTGATGCATTGTTCTAGATGCCGAGTTATGCCAAATTTCTAAAGGATATCTTATCAAATAAACGTAAACTGGAAGACCATAAGACAGTTATGCTAACTGAAGAAGTCAGTGCAAGAATCCAGAAAAAATTTCCACCAAAGCTTAAGGATCCAAAGAGTTTTACTATCCCTTGTAATATTGGTGATATTTATTTTGAAAAAGCTTTATGTGATCTAGGTGCTAGCATTAACTTAATGCCATTATCTATTTTCAGGAAACTTGGACTGGGAGAAGCTAAAGCAACTACAGTAACACTACAGTTGGTTGACCGATTTCTCACACATCCATTGGGGAATAATTGAAGATGTACTTATCAAAGTGGAGAAGTTTATATTTCTTGCTGATTTTCTCATTTTGGATATGGAAGAGGACAAGAATATTCCTTTAATTTTAGGCCGACCATTCCTAGTTACCGGGAGGGCTTTGATCGATGTTCAGAGAGGGCAACTAATTCTGAGATTGGGTGAAGAATAGATTTCATTCAATGTGTTCAAGGCTATGAAATTCCCTTCTGAGGTGGACAGTTGTTTCAAGATTGATGTGATCAACCAGGTAGTACATGATACATTTTTCCTTCACCACCCATCGGATGTTTATGAGGCATGTATTGTACATTCTCACTCAACACAATCTGAAGCAAGTGGGATGGAAACATGCGTGAGATTCTTGGAAACAAATCGACATATGCACTCAACAGAGCTTTTGAAGAACTTGGAACTGGTCCAGCAAAACCTCTACCATCTGTACAACAGCCACCTAAATTAGAACTTAAGCAACTGCCACCGCACCTTCGATATGCTTACTTGGGTTAGTCATGTACACTTCCAGTTATTATCTCAAGTACAATCAATGATTTGGAGGAGGAAAAATTACTGCGGGTACTCAGAGAGCATAAAACAGCGATAGGTTGGACCATTACAGACATTAAAGGGATCAGCCCCTCGCTTTGCATGCATAAGATTCTCATGGAGGAGAATTTTCGACCCAGTGTAGAGAGTCAAAGGAAATTAAACCCCAACATTCAGGAAGTAGTTCGGGCTGAGGTGCTAAAACTCTTGGATGCAGGCAGCATTTATCCTATTTCAGATAGTGCATGGATCAGCCCAGTTCAGGTTGTACCAAAAAAGGGAGGAATAACAGTTGTGCCAAATGAAAAGAATGAGCTTATCCGTACCAGAACAGTAACTGGATGGAGAGTTTGCATTGACTACCGCAAACTCAGCACAGCCACCCGGAAGGATCATTTTCCTCTCCCATTCATTGATCAAATGTTGGAGAAGCTGGCAGGTCATACACATTACTGTTTCTTGGACGGTTATTCGGGATACAATTAGATCCCAATGGCGCCTGATGATCAGGAGAAAACTACTTTTACATATCCCTACGGCACTTTTGCCTACTGTAGGATGCCTTTTGGCCTTTGCAATGCACCTGCTACGTTTCAACGTTGTATGATGGCCATTTTCTCTGATATGGTTGAAAAATTCATTGAAGTGTTTATGGATGATTACTCAGTTTTCGGGTCTTCTTTTGATGAATGCTTAACACAGTTGAGTTTAGTCCTGCAGCGGTGCGATGAGACAAATCTGGTACTTAACTGGGAGAAATGTCATTTTATGGTACAAGAGGGCATAGTATTGGGACATCGCATTTTAGCTAAGGGAATTGAAGTGGACAGGGCAAAAATCTGAGTCATTGAGAAATTACCACCACCAACTTCTGTAAAGGGTGTTCGCAGTTTCTTGGGTCATACCGGGTTTTACAGACGGTTCATACAGGATTTCTCGAAGATCACTAAGCCGCTATGCAACTTGTTGATGAAAGATACTCACTTTGATTACAACGATAAATGTTTGGCAGCCTTTCAAACTCTAAAGGAGAAGCTCATTTCAGCACCAGTGGTTGTAGCACCGGATTGGGAATTACCATTTGAATTGATGTGTGATGCTAGCAACTACGACATGGGAGTTGTCTTGGGCCAACGGAGGAACAAGGTTTTTCACATGATATACTATGCCCGCAAAACTCTAAACGATGCACAACTTAACTATGTAACCACATAGAAAGAGTTGTTAGCTGTAGTGTATGCATTTGATAAGTTCCGATCTTATCTTGTTGGGTCACGAGTCATTATCTATACAGATCACGCAGTATTGAAATATTTGATGACAAAGAAAGATGACAAACCTAGACTGATTCATTGGGTTTTATTAGCTTCAGGAGTTCGACATTGAAATCAGAGATAAAAAGGACAGTGAGAATGTGGTCGCAGATCATCTATCCAAGTTGGAGCTTAGGCAACCAGACCAGTCAGTGGATATTAACGAGATTTTTCCTGATGAACAACTATTCGATGTGGAGATAGCCCCTTGGTACGTGGATATTGTGAACTACTTGGCCAAGTCCATTCCACCACCAGATTATTCGGCTCATAAAAGAAGAAATTCTTTACAGAACTGAAATACTTCTTTTGGGAAGATCCAGTTCTATATCGGAGTGGGACAGACCAGATTATTCGACGATGCATGCCTGAGGAGGAAGTGCCTAAAATTTTGGAGCATTGCCATTCATCTACATATGCAGGACACCTCGGGACTTCCAAGACAGAAGCAAAAATCTTGCAATCGGGGTTTGGGGAATTGACTTTATGGGATCGTTTCCGTCTTCATTTTCCAACCGGTACATTCTTGTGGCAGTTGACTATGTCTCCAAATGGGTGGAAGTAGTAGCACTGCCTACTAACGATGCCAAAGTGGTGATGGGTTTCTCAAAAAGCACATTTTCACTCGTTTTGGCACACTGCGAGCTATCATCAGTGACGGGGGCAAACATTTCTGTAATCGACAATTCGAGCAGTTGTTGAGTAAATATGGAGTAAAATACCACGTTGTGACCCCATATCATCCTCAAACCAATGGGCAAGTTGAAGTATCCAACAGGGAATTAAAGAGAATACTAGAGGTCACGGTGAATTCCTCGAGGAAGGATTGGTCCAGGAAGTTAGATGATGCTTTGTGGGCCCACAGGACAGCATTCAAAACACCTATCGGAATGCCACCTTACCGGCTCGTGTTTGGAAAAGCATGCCACTTACCAGTTAAGTTGGAGCATCGGGCTTATTGGGCACTTCGCAAGTTGAATCTGGATTTGCAGGCAGCAGGTGAACAGCGATTGTTTCAGTTAAATGAGACGGATGAGTTTCGTCATGACGCCTATAGGGATGGCAAAAAAGCTCGACGGCTCGGGCTCGGCTCGAAAAAAGCCCAAGCCGGGCCCGGCTCGGGCTCGATGGAACCGAGCCAAGGCTCGGGCCGAGCCTCATGTTGAGGAGTCGGCCCGAGCCGGGCCGGCCCATGTGGCTCGAGGGCCGGCCCGTAAAAAAAAAAAAAAAAAACTTGCCCAAAACTTTTTATTTTACACCATAAATTATTGGGGATGAATGGCTTAAATTAAGACAAATGATCACAATTTACTTAATCAACTTATTCTTCTCATCATGAAACTATTAAACTAATTATAAGCTACAATTTTATCTCATAATTTATCAACTAGATTATTTTGGAAAATGTGTGATATTTGTTTGTTTAATATTTATTGCATTATTACTATTTCATTAATCTAAGTGCCTAAATATTTAAAGTAAGATTTTTTTTTTCATTTACACACGTTTATTCTTCTATATTAATTATTAAGTAAAATTATTAGTGATCTATATTACTTGATTACATTTAAAAATTGAGCTAATTTCACCAATGGGCAATGCCGCAATGGCCACTAAAATTTGTAAGAAATTTCAAATCGGTTATTAAAAAAGATTTATCACTTTATTATAATGGATAGTCACTCATTTAGTCATTTATAAATCTAACATGTTTTCCGATATTAGGCTATAAGGTGCCACCAAAAAAGTAGATTTTTTTAAAATCTAGATTTTTAAAACTTCATTATATATTATGTTCAAATTTCAAAGAATCGTTCAAATTTGATTTTTGTTTATAACTTTTTTATGTAAAGGTCATTGTCTAAAGGTGGAAAGAATACAAATTGCAACGTTCACTGTCCATTTGAATAAGCAAATATCCATGTAATGAATTTTTACAAAAAAAAAAAAAGAAAGAAAAAAAAACCCGAGCCGGCTCTGCCCGGGCTCGGCTCGGCCCGCTAAGGCTCGGGCCGAAAGCTGGGGCCGAGCCTCATTTTTTTTTGCCGTGCCCGGCTCGGCTCAGCTCGGGCCGAAAAAAGCTCGGTCCAAAAAAGCTCGAGCTCGACCCGAGCTTTTTTTTCCCGGCTCGACTCGTTGCCACCGCTAGAAGCCTATGAGAATGCCAAAATTTATAAGGAGCGAACCAAGAGGTTTCATGACATGCATATTCAGAAAATGGAATTTCTTGTGGGATAGTAAGTGTTGTTGTTCAATTCTCATCTCAAGCTTTTCCTAGGAAAATTGAGGTCACTGTGGTCGGGTCCATATACTATCACCCAGGTATTTCCACATGGAGCTATGGAAATCCTCCACGAAAGCAAAGGATCATTCAAGGTCAACGGACAGCGTTTAAAACATTTTTGGAGCGGGGACTTCTCAAAAAACAAATCCACCGTTCATCTCAAACCACCAGAGTGATCCTACTGCTGTAAAGTCAAGCTATCGACTATAAACTAGCGCTGGATGGGAGGCAACCCATTATTTCTACCCTTTTATTTCTTTCGCTTTACGTAGTTATCTGGGCATTTTTCCATTTTTTTTTTATGCATTTTGGTAGTTTTCGGTCATCCTTTACTTTGATCCTTCACATAGCATCAATACCTAGTCCATATTCATTTTTGAATGCATTCTACATGTTTTACGTGATTTTAGATTCATCTTTGGGTGTTTGGAAATCAACTCACGCATTTCGAGGCACGTGTTATTTCCTGAGTTTCTTTCACGCCAACATATGCATTCTGGGTTAATGCTATTTTGCATGTATTCTCAGTCTTCATTTACCCCTGTAAGAGCAACAAGTTTCATTTGTGTTGTGGGCTTCACTTTATTCTTGTCTCCCAGCACTTTCACGTGGGGGACAACGTTCATAGGCTGCACCAACTTTGAATAGGTCAAAGTTGGTTGCACTATATTGTGAATAATTGGTTTTGGGTGTACGTACCTTACATGAGGAAATCCCGAATGTTTACATGTTTGAGAATCACATTGCACAATCCATAGGTTCACTAGCATTGTGTGATGTTCTTAGGTACAACATGATTTTGGAGATGCATTTAACATCATCCACGCCCACACATATCTTTCCACTATTTTTGATGAGTAGTTCGGGGTTGGAGCATCGGCTTGTATTTGGGGGGTACAAATCATGCTCTTTCATAAAAACATCCACCTATATTGAGTTTTCAGGTTTAAATCTGCTTTTCGGGTGTTTTTACGTATATCCACCTCCTCTTACTTATTCATGTTAGGCACCCACCTCGGAGTCTTGGGGTGTCGGGTGGTTGAATTTGGACTTTCATTTCAAAAATCCCTCCATTTGGGCTTTCTGGTAGCCTATGCGACCGCATAGACTACCCAGTCATGCGGTCGCATGACCACGTTCAGGGCCTGCATTGGCCCTGAACCGTGACTCTATGCGACTGCATTTAGTCCTTCTATACGGTCGCATAGAGTACTTTACACCCAGCAATTTTTTTTAAAAACCCACTTCACCGTCCCACTTGCCCCAGTTCCTCCCCACTCACAACCCCTTGCCCCCACCACACATACCCTCACCGTCCTGCAAGGCAATACACTCACGTACCCCACACTCCTCGTTCCCTAAGGACCACTTCCTTCCACACACCGAGGTAGGCTCTTTGCACCTTCAAGCCCTAATCTTCATCTCTTGCTCGTTGGAGTTTACACTTTTCGCTTGATCTTTAAGGCGTGGGGAAATAGGTAGATTTTGGAGTTTGAGTTGCTAGTTTTGATTTGCTAGAATTTTGGATTTCACTACTTCACCATTGTTATCACATTCTTCAAGTTTTTCTGTTGCCTACTAAGTGTTCGATGATTTGCTCGACTTAGGATTTAGGCTATTTTTTCCACATTTTTGCACGTCCATGTCTTCTTTATCATTGGACATTGCTGTTGCACTCGACACTTTTGCATTTCACTCATTATACATGTCTATACCATGTGACCATTCCTTATGCATGCCATGACTTAGGTTCACGTCACATCCTTCGTCACCTAGTTTTCCCAACCATTTGACCTCCATTTGACACAAAATTTGGATATGTTCTAGCAAGCATCACCTACTTTCATATGCCCGGATGTTGCTCGAGAAAATTTCAAGCTTTCATATCGGTGTCACGGGACGAAGTTGCACAGTTGTTCACAGTTCTACTTGTTTCATTCGCACCTGTTCGACTTGCCTTGGGAGTTTATTCACTATTTTTTGACATGTTTGCTCTCCCCTACCTATATCTACCTTCCTACGAGTTTCGTTGTGGTGATGTTTACGTGTCTACCTGATTTCCTACTTTCTCGCGCATGTGTCGCATAGTTTCACCTTCATTCCCCATTTTGCAGCAGTAACTTGTTTAATCTTACGCTTTTCGCTATGTTTCCTATTTTTCCCATGACTCACTTGTTTCATTTTTGTTTTGTGTTGCAGGATGCCGCCGAAGCGTATTTCAAAAGGAAAGGAAAAAGTGGCCAGTACTTTCGGTACGTTCGCACTAGGGAACCTGAAGGGGGAGTTCGTCGGTTCCTTACTCAGGACGCCCGCACTTGATACTCCGATATCATTAGCCATTGGGCCCCACTACACCGTCCCAACTGTGATGAGTAATATTGGACTATGCATGGACCATGGGTGATGAAAACTGTGCTTTTTACATTAATCAATACATATTTATGTGGAACTTAGTTTATTCTGTGTACGATGCTCATACTGGTGTATTACTTGAATGATTTGACCTATGATCTAGAAATAGGTGAACATAGTGATTACACCCAGAAAACCTGTTATGTACGACACCATAACCAATGATTAGAATAGTTTGGGTGTTATTAAACTTTTACTAGAGAACGCTGAGATGAGTAGAGGTTCCTTGCTTGCTAAGTTGTGTGGATTCTCTGAGACCAATGATATGAAAATAAAGTGAAAGTTTCGAGTCAGGGATTAGTTTTAGAGACTGGATAGCTAAAAAGAATAAGGGTATTACACTAATCATTAAATATAAAAAGACACATGTTCGAGCCTATATAACTCGAGTGATTAAGCCTGCAAGGGCTTAAAACCTGGTGCCCTATGATCATCTGATTTGGGAGTCATTGGCCTAAAGTTCCCTACAAGGGTTATATAGAAAGCAAATGAAAGATGTCGTTACAAAAAATTCTGCAAATAACACATGTACTCTTGTGCATAGAAATCATTGTTTAGCCCCAGGCATTCGGTTGATGGAACTATACCCCCGATACGAATCAAATAGCTGAGTCCAATCTCAATGGTTGAAGGAATCAAAAATAGGAGAACCTCTACTTTTTAAAGTGTGAACTTGTGACAATATGATACATCTAAACTAAGAGAGGGAGAGGAATAAATATAGATGAGTTCAACCTAGGAACTACCCTCGGGATACTTGAGTGAAAAAATAAGTTTGGGGAAAGTGTTCCTTTCGAGCGATGAAAGCGAAAATTTGACCACTGGGGTCGGGAATGAGTCAATCATGATACTGACATGTTGGTATGAGTTTACACACACAAACATCGAGTTTTAATGTAACATGTGGAGATTGAAATGATTTTGCACAGTTGTAGCTACTCATGTTGTTTCATACTAATGGCAGATTGTTGAACCATGTGTCATACAAACTAAGTTATGATATAGTTTGAGGATAAACACTGATTCAAGTTTGGGGGAGTTGATAAGAGTGTATTTTGCATGTTTTTATCGATTCATAAACTTAGATATTCATCGTTTTATGCGTGAAACATAGCTTAATTTGTTATAAATTGTATTTGTAGGTCAACGTTGGTGAATGTGGCGAAAGTGAAGGAAAAATAGAGAAAAATGACTAAAATGAAGAAGAATCAAAGTTTAGGGACTAAGCTGTAAATATCCAAAAGATGACCCGGAGAAGGCATTGAAGACACAAAGATGAAAAGATCTAATTGAGTAGTGAAATTATGCATTGGATCAAGAGAAAGTTGGAAAAGAACTAAAAAGTGGACGAGTGAAAGTGAAGGACCAAATTGTCACATTTTAAAAGAAGATAACACTATGCGGTCACATAGTGTTAATGGCATCCAATCGCATTAATGCATGCAGGGAATTTCAGGCTACAACAGAAGTCTTCTATGCGACTGCATAGAATCCTTGTATGTGGTCGCATAGAAGGAAATTTCAGCGAATCTTCAGCTTTCCTTATTTGATTCAAACTCCTTTGGAAACAAGATCTACGACTCCTTTATAACCCGAGGAACGTCCAGAAGCTAGGGTTACGCCCTTCTAGAGAGAAAAACAACATTGTTGAGCAACATCAAAGGCTAGGACGAAGATTTTCATTCGAAGATCCAAGATTTCAAGCTTTATATTCAAGAATTTGGTGATGTCGTCTCCAAACTATTTTCTTTGTTATTTTATTTTATCCATGCTAGGCTAGACTTTTATTGTACTAGGTGAACGATGAACCTCGTATTGTGAGCCTTTAATTTTTTGTTTTGCAATTTGATTTTAAGCACGAATGTTTGATGCTGAATGGTTTATACTCTCTTTATCGCCTCCATAATTATATACGCAATGATTATGTGAGTTTGGGTGGTCTATTTTATGCATTCGAAAGAAGGGGAATAGATCCTACAAGGTATAAATCATCGTAGGGTTCGATAGGGGATAGGGATATACCGCTATACTTTACGTGAGTCTTTAAGTGTTCATAAAACGTTATGCGTTCTTGTATATTGGCATTTGTCATAGAGATATAGTCAAATGGTATGCGAGAATAGGTTTAGCTCTGCTCGAGAGAGATTGTTGAATATTGTAGGAACATTGACTCTTCAATCAATTCATTGTGATATCAAATTGTGACAAAGACTTTAAGGGTGAGCATACTTGGGGATTCGGGATCCTATTACGCTTTTCATACATTTATTTCATCAAGCATTTGCATTCAATTCATAACTTGGCGGCCCAGCTTACCTGAGAAATGGCGACAATAGCAGCCAATATAAACAACATCACTAATCAAAACATGGCAATGCAAGAATTGCTGATACAGATGCAAGGCCAGGGAGGTCGCCTAGTCCCCCCCTTATGTGCTCCAGGAGCAGTACCAACCTGAAGAGGTACAAAGTCAAAGAGCTCACCCTCCCAGGCATAACAGGGGAGGAAATCCTATTGAAAGAGATGTGGGAGTTGACATTTCCTCCAACTATGCCTCTGGCTGACCCACTGAGGCCCCGTTTAATATGGAGGACAATTTTTCTCTAGAGTATAAGCAGAACCGAGGCCCCAAAGGTCTGTTAATGTATTTGACTGATTAAGTCCAGCGCCTAGGAACAGGCCACAACCCCCACCTCCTGGAAGTTGGCGACCGAAGGAAGGACAAGAACATACCCCCCGTGTTATACAGCCCGGGAGGAATGAAGCTCCAGCGCCTAGGAACAAGCCACAGTTCCCACCTCCTAAAAATTGGCAACCGGAGGAAAGGCAAGGACGTGCCCCCCAAGTTGTACCGCCTCGGCGTGAACGCCAAAGGAGGGAAGAGGAGGCTGGCAATCAAGCAGGACCCTCTGCACCACCTAGATATGAAGCTGAAGCTAATTATGATTCAAATGGTCCACAAAGATCATGTGATTGGATGACAACGATGACAACCTGCCATTTTCACGAGAGCTGAGAAATGCCCAAGTTCCAAACCATTATGTAATGCCCAAAATACCAAAATATGATGGGAGAGGCAACCCAGCGAAGTATTTGAACAGCTACAAAACACATATGAGTCTGAGAGGCGCTACCCAGCTGTGAAGTGCAGGGCATTTCATTTAACACTTAGTGGAGCAGCTGAAATATGGTATAGCAGGCTGCCACCTGGGAGTATTCGTAGCTGGCCAGTGTTCAAAACCATCTTTTTAAAAAGATTTGCTGTGAGCAAGGAAGGAGGGGCCCCTATTCAGCGTCTCCAGGATATGAGGCAACAGCCTGACGAAACCCTGAAGAATTTCTTATCCCGCTTCACAGACGAAATGACATGCTGTGTTCAAGTCACGAATCGTGAAGCCCTATCTTACTTGAGATGAGGCTTGAATATGAGCACATTGTTTTGGAGAGATGTACAAAATTAGGATCCAACTACTTATGATGCACTGTTAAAGATGATGCGACCGGAAATCATCAATGAAGAGCTGATAGACCACAGGAATAGGGCAAGCAGAGGCCTCTAGCCCCAGTAAAGGCAACGTGGTAGAGGTCTAACCTCCCACCTGATGGACCAGCAATGGAACCAGCCTAATGCTGAAATTAGCCAAAGTTCAGGCCAAGTACTTGCCGCAGCCACATTGAACACCGTACCAACGCTGGCTCATGAGAATGTACCAGCCACCAACGCTCAACCGAACCAGGCAACACATCAGGCCCCCCGTAGAGGACGAGGCCAAGGAAGAGGTTCGAGCAAGGCAGAACTAATTCCCAAGGGTACTACACTTATCATCATTCTTATAGTCATGACACAACGGATTGTAGGGATATAGCCCGACATCCTAGAAGCTCAAACTCCAGAAGTGACAATCAGGATACTTCAAGACTAAGGAGTAGGCCCCCGCCGAGGTGAGAGCAGCAGCCTAGGTGAGACGAGGGCCCTTTCTATCATAGGGAAGTATCTCCTCGAAGGGGTGAACGTGAAAGGCATAATAGGAACCCCGATGAGTATCATCGAAGAAGCCATCGAAATAGGCCAGAGGATGCCCCAGTTCATGAGATTGATACAATTTTTGGAGGCCCCTATATTGGTGGGGAAACTAGAAATTCACAAAGAAATTATATTCGAGAAGCGAGGGGTCCTCCATTGACTAGCTACATTGTGGGCAACAGCTCTCAACAAAACCAGTCACCTCCCATTGTGTTTACACATGAAGATTCTGAGGTGTTCACTACCCACATTATCACGCCCTGGTGGTAAGGGCTGTGATAGCTAGAAACGGAATAAGACGAATGCTGGTAGACAATGGCAGTTCGGTGAACATACTATTCGGGTCCGCTTTTGATAAAATGATCTTAGACCATGAGCTAACCCCCACCAACACCCCTTTGTACGATTTCACAGGGGGTAGCATCATTCCGAGGGAAAAGATCACCCTCGCTGTGGAAATGGGAGAACCTCCCCTATCAACAATGAATTTCATAGAATTCCTGATAGTTGACAATAGATCAGCTTACCAATGGGGTGTTGGGAAGGTCATCGTTAAAAGACCTTGGAGCTGTCACCTCCATTCACCACCTGCGTATGAAGTTCCTAACTAATCAAGGAGTGGCAACGGTAAGGGGAGATCAAAGAGGAGCCAGGAAATGTTATCTTAACTCTGTAAGGAAAGCTGAGCCTAGGGACATGAACATGGTGATTAGTATCAATGGCCCTGAGATGCCTGCATTTGACGAACTCAACCCTCGAGTAATCGAAATCGACTCCCAGGCAGCTCCCATGGAGGAACTAGAAAATTTTCCCATCGATCCATTGAATCCCACCAAACTACTACAAGTTGGTCAAAGCCTTGCCCTGAGGCTCAAAGAGGAACTGAAAGAGTTTTTGCGTAGGAACCAAGATGTCTTTGCTTGGAGACATGAGGATATGGTGGGCATTGACCCAGGGGTCAGTTGCCACCATCTAAAAATTGATCATAAAGCTACCCCGCATAGACAGAAGAGGCGAGCTCTCAACCCAGAAAGGTATGAGTCCTTGAAGGAAGAAGTACAGAAATTAATCAACAATGGCTTCATCAGGGAGGCCCTTTATCCGAAGTGGATCTCCAATCCGATCTTAGTGAAAAAACATAACGGGAAGTGGAGGGTGTGCATCTATTTTTCCGACCTTAATAAGGCGTGCCCAAAAGACAGTTTCCCACTCCCTAGAATTGATCAATTGGTGGATTCCACCGCGAGACATAAGTTGCTAAGCTTTATGGATGCTTACTCTGGCTACAATCAAATTCCCATGTAACCAGGCGATGAGGAACACACCTCATTCATCACTGACCGAGGCCTCTACTGCTACAAAATGATACCTTTTGGATTAAAGAACGCCGGAGCAATTCATCAGAAGCTGGTGAATAAGATGTTTGCTGACTTGTTTGGTAATACTACGGAGGTCTATGTGGATGACATGCTTGTCAAAAGCCTGAAGACGGGAGATCATATAACCCACCTCCACAGAGCCTTTGAAATCCTACGAAAATACCACATGAAGTTGAATCCCCTCAAGTGCGCATTTGGGGTAGCGTCAGGCAAGTTCCTAGGGTACTGGTCAATCAATGAGGCATTGAGGCGAACCCTGAAAAGATCCAGCGTTGATTGAAATGAAGTCTCCCCAGAAACCAAAGGAAGTGTAAAGTTTAACTGGTCGGGTGGCCACTTTAAGTCGCTTTATTTCGAAGTCCACAGACAAGTGCCTCCCATTCTTCAAGGTGATAAGGGAAGGCCAAAAATTTCAATGGCCTGAGGAGTGTGAAGAGGCTTTCCAGGGGTTGAAAAGGCACCTGTGACAGGCCCTCCTCCTATCGAAGCCCAAGCTCGGAGAAGTGCTACAACTTTACTTGGCTGTCTCCCTTGATGCCATAAGTGCAGTACTTATAAGGGAAGAAGGTTCGACCCAGCTGCCAGTTTACTACATCAGCAAGGCATTACTACCCCCCGAGATGCGTTATCCAGACATGGAAAAGTTGGCCCTGGCATTGATCACTCCTTTCCGTAAGTTGAGTCCTTATTTCCAAGCTCACACTATTCATGTATTGACAAACTTTCCTCTCCAACAAATCTTGCAAAAGCCAGACGCTTCAGGCAGGTTATTGAAGTGGGCAGTGGAATTGAGCGAGTTTGAGGTTCTATTCAAGGCCAGAACCGCCATTAAAGGCCTAGCCTTGGCAGATTTTGTGGCAGAATTCACCAATGCCCCTGAAGTTGAGGGAGACGTCCCTATTTACCTCCTACTTGGAACCTATTTGTTGACGGACCGGCTGGGGAAACAGGCTCAGGTGCAGGTATGGTTCTTCTAAACCCTGAAGGTCACAAGTTGAACAGTGCTGTACGGTTCGGCTTTAAAGCAACAAACAATGCAGTCGAATATGAGGCCCTCCTCGCTAGCTTAAGGCTAGCTAAGGAAATACAAATAAATAGGCTCCACATCAGCAGTGATTCTCAGTTTATTGTGGGACAAGTGAATGGCAACTTTATAGCCAGGGATAAAGCCATGGCCTCATACCTCAAATTGGTAATGAGCCTACTCCCTTCTTTTGAGAAATTTGAGTTATGTCAGATCCCACGCTTTGAAAATGCACATGCCAATGCCTTATCCAAGCTTTCCAGTAGTAAGGATTTCAAATTATTGATAGTAGTCCCAATTGAGCACCTCCCGAAACCATCCACCTCAGCAGAAGTAGTAATGTAGGTAGAAGGAACCCCAACTTGGATGTAGCCTCTTGTATCCTACCTCAAAGATCAGTCTTTGCCTGATAACAAGGAAGAGGCATACAAAATACGAAGGAGGTCTACCCATTTCATGCTAGTGGATGATGTCCTTTACAAACGCGGATTATCCTCACCTCTCCTTCGGTGCGTGGGAGAAGAAGAAGCCAACTATGTGCTCCAGGAAATTTATGAGGACATTTGTGGCAACCACTCTGGAGGGTTGGCTTTGTCAAATAAGGCGTTAAGACAAGGATACTATTAGCCTACTTTGAAAAAGGATGCCCTTCAATTTATTCACAAATGTGGTAGGTGCCAACGTTTCTCCCAAGTTCAAAGGCGACCCTTACAGGAACTTACTACAGTGTCCAGCCCTTGGCCCTTCAGCAAGTGGGGCGTGGACCTCATTGGCCCCATGCCTGAAGGCAGAGGAAGCGCAAACTTTGCCATTGTTGCTATTGATTATGTCACGAAGTGGATAGAGGCTGAACCCATGGCAAAGATTACTGAGGCCAACACCTCCAAATTCTTATGGAAGAATATAATATGCCGGTTTGGCATCCTTCACTCAATTGTCTTTGATAATGGGAAGCAGTTTAACAACACAAAAGTGAGAGATCTATGTGAAGAGCTCAGGATTAAGAAGCATTTCTCTACTCCCCATCATCCCGAGGCTAATGGTCAAATCGAGGTTGTCAAGAAAACCATAAAGCAAACCTTGAAGAAGAAGCTCGACACAGCCAAAGGGGCCTGGGTAGAAAAATTGCCCTAGGTTCTATGGGCAATACGAACTACAAGCAGAACTCCCACTGGTAAAACTCATTTCTCCATGATGTATAGCGCCGAGGCTATGAGCCCAATTGAGGTAGGATTGCCTTCTCCTCGAAGAATAAGCTTCAATGAAATATCGAATGATGAGTTTAGAAGATGTGAGCTTGATTTCCTTGAGGAAAGGAGGAATGAGTCCCAACATAGGCTAGCAGCCTACCAAAGGAAGATGACCCGATATTATAACTCAAAGATAAAAAAGAGGTCCTTCCGGATAAATGACCTGGTGCTCCGCAGGATTTTCCTGTCCTCGAAGGAACTAGGAGTGGGCACTTTGGGAAAGAGAAATTCGGCTTGTACCTACTGGATCAAAGACATGGACGGCAAAATTCAACCTCATCCGTGGAATATCGAGCATCTAAGAATGTATTATCGATGAATGTAATACATAGCTGGAAGTTATTTCCCATCTTTTGCAAATAAATAAAAAGTTCTTTTCCAGCCTTCGCAAATAAGGAAGCGTGAGCGCCTCGGAGGAGAGGATGGAGCCTTAAAAGAAGTTTACCTCGTTCGAACTCCGAGGCACACATCACAAGCCTCCCTTTGACGAGGCTGAACGTCAAGGGAGAAGCCTTTACTTGGATGAACCATCCACCAAGTAAGAAAGTATGAGCACCTAGGAGGAGATGAGGGAGCCTTAAAAGAAGGCCACCTGGTTCGAACTCCGAGACGTACATCACAAGCCTCTAGTAACTGAACGTCAAGGGAGAAGCTTTTACTTGGATGAACTATCCACCAACTGAAGAAGCACTAGTAACATCAGAATAAAGACATTCGATAAACTTTAAGAATTCGATTGATTAAGGTAATTTCAGGATAACGACACTTTGATAAGTTTGAATATTCAGTTTTATCTTATTGGATAGATTATTCAGTCTTATCCTGTTAGATTGGTTATTCATTCTTATCATTAAGAGATAAGCTGATTAAGTTTGACGAAGTTTTAACAGTTCATTGGGTTGGTTATTTAGTTTGAACAGTTCATTGTAATATAACATAAATTACAACACAAAGAAAGAAGCAAAGTTTTTCATTCATATCAAACTAAGAAGTTCAAGTTACAGAGGCCACTAGCCTTACAAAATTTTAGTAGGGGGTGGGGGAACCGAAGCATCGGAGCCAGAAGCTTCGATTGGCAATTGAGATGCTACTGTAGACTGAGGCGTTTCGGTTGGTGTATTATCAGAATCAAGTTCAACCACCTCGCCTTCCTCAGTTGGCGTTTGAGGAACCTCCTCTTCGATAAACTCTGCTTTAAGCTCAAAGATGTCCAGCCCCGAATGCACTTCCTCCAATCTCTCAAAAACTTCTTGGTATGCCACCCTGCTCTAGTAAATTCTGAAGCGACGATATTCCTCGGTGAGATGGAAAGTGACAATGTAGTTTTTCACCGCGATATCCTCGGCTTCAAGAACGTCAGCCTCATATTTCTTCACTTCAGAGGCATACCATTTCAGCTCATTCTCCATGAACTTATTGGCCTCCTTGCAATCGACGAGTGACAAGTTCGCCTTCTCCAAGGCCTCTACTGCGACTTTTTGGTGGTTATCAGATCCACCTTCTTGGTTAGAGCTGCCACCTCGCACTGAGACTCGTGCACCTCCTTCTTCAGAGCTTCAATTTCAACGAGGAAGGAATCTCGCTTAGCATCATCAACGTCCTTTTGGATTCTAAGCTCAATGTTTGCCTCCTTTCTCTGCTCAAGCTCAGTTTTAACTGCTGCCAGCTCATCTCACGAGGCCCTGTTCCTCGATTGGATGTCTGAAAATACTGTTTGGCACTCAAGTGCAAAGCCAAAAGTCCTGGTGGTTTGGCTCACCAAGGTGGCGGTGAGGTCCACTGCATCACAGGTGGCTATGTAATTCTACCACCTCTCCATCCAGAACTTGTTGAACACCTCAGTGGCACCCCTCACCTCGGGAGGAAGCATCTCTATCAAGGCAGGGGCTATCTTGTCATCCCTGCCCCCCAAGAAGTTCCCAGACTTCTTTGGGGTCCTCTTCACTGTCACCTTCTTAGTGGCCTCGGAGGCATTCGCTGCCTCCTCAATTACCTTCCTTGATTGTGCCACCAACGCAGCATGAATCGAAGACTAGAGGAGCTTCGGCTACTTCGAAACTTCCTTCTCTGTGTAGGACACTGATGTCCCAAAACTCGAAGACCCACCACCTGGGCCCAACTTCCTTTTCTTCTGGGGCTTCTCAGCACGCCCTTACCCTTAGTGGCAGGTGGCTTACCCCCCTTGGTGGCCTCTTTGGGGGCATCCTCCTCAGCCTCCTTATCATTCTTGTCCTTGCTAAGGCGATCAAGCTTGGACTTTACTTGCTTGGCCCCCGAGGACCCAGGCTTCAGCACCTTCGCCCCAGCAGTGGACGTGGCCTTCATTATACTGGCCATATCAGGCAAGGCATAATCCTTCTTGTTGAATTTATCTGCAATCAACAGAAAAGTTAAGATTACTGAGGTTGTAAGCAAATTATATACACTTTAGATTTCTCCCATAGCTATATGCTTAGCAATTCATGTTATAGAGAATAACTTGAATAGACACAATTTTCCACACTAGAAATTGGTCAGCAGTATTTTTCCATCATGATAATTCAATCAGAGATTCTTGCAAAAACGATGACATGTACAGTTAGACACAAATTCATACAACAACATAATAGTTTCTCAATTTGTGGCATGAATAAAGCAGACAAATATCCGACAATGATTCGGCAAACAGAATTTTAATTATAAGGAACACTTATGCCTATTCATATATGCAAGTCATAAACTGCCTTTTGTATGGAAAGACACATTCTTTCAATTACCGTAACATGCATACATACTTTATTTCATGCACCATCAAATGAAATAATATTTATGCAGAATTTAATTATCATGCATCTACTGCAGATTTAAATACAACAGTTTTAAACATGAAGAAACACAATGGTTGGCACATAAAATTCATAACTTCCACGTGCAACTGACATCACAAATCAATTTACAAATTGAGACCAAAGTAATTATCAAAACCAAATGTTCAATCCATTTCATGAATATAAAATCAGATTTTAGATAATAGACGCCACTTAATGGACTTTGAATTAAATAGAAACAATTTTCTATGAGAGTGTCTAATGGCATCCATTCATGAGTCGAGACATTGAAATAAAGTGACAAATCTCATGATTTCTTTCCAAACAGGAATTAAAGTATACAACCATTGGTAATCATTTATATATTTCAGATTCAAAATGCAAGTATATACCTTGAATACAATATGCATACCGGCAATGAGAAATCTCACATAAGTTGTCTATCTAACATGCAAAATTAGACAAAATTCATCTTAAAATTGTAGGAGATATTACACCGATAATGTGCGTATTATATTCATCAAGAGCATACTGTTAATATGCGTGAAATCGAAACATCATTCGACTTATCGAAATCTGATTTGAGAAGATAAAATAGCGATTTACCGACTTCGAATATAATAATTTGAATTCTTCACTTCCCAATATGCTCGAACGCATGTTGTTCTTCAATTCAAACCCTTCAATAAAACACATAAATAAATTAACCATATTCTGAAATCAAGCATAAATAAAATCAGAAATGAGAAAGATGAAATTAAGTGATGCAATTGGTCGAGGCAAGTGTTTGACACTTTGTCCTTAAGATGAATTTGCCCTGCATCGGTGCTAACGGTTTCTTGGCAATCATCTCCCAAGATACAACGATCACGTCAAGCCATAGGAGCACTCCAAATGACTTAGACCAACGAACTCGAACGGAGTTCCCTCTCTACCATAACCATGATTTTGATGCAAGAAATAATCACTTCTATAAAGTGTTTTATGCAAAACTAAAGTAAAACATGAAATGATATGAAACTATCAATTGAATTGTTTCTTGTTTCTTCTTGTTGTTATTGTGATCCAAACATATGAGGAATCTATATATATAGTAGTTGGAAAGGCTTGTCAAAAGACACAATCATACCAAGAGACACATCTCTTGAATATACATAATTATTGGAAGTTACTCATACCAGAAGTCATGATCTCCAAAGGTCATGATATTCCATATGAAAAGACACATGTTTTCATCTACATCATCTCTAGAATATTCCACAATATTCTACACAATTTTCCAATAATTTCAAGTATTAAGTGGTTTAAGTTTGGCTTAATTTCTCATTCACCAAACAAGGAATTTCCACTTAAATCATTTCAATTTGTCACGACCAATTTCCAATACAAAATTCCAACAATCCCTTATAGTGATACTGCCATGTGGTTCAAAATCCAACCATTCCAATGCTCCATTTCGTAATGGATAAAGGAATAAGTGAAGTTGGATTGCATAGTCATTAATTCCTATAAATTGGAAGTTCTGACAATTTTTTTAGGAATCTCGAAATATGCATGTTCGGGTTTTCATGAGGCTTCCCATAGAGCTGGGCATAGTTGTTGAAAAAATCGATCAAATCAGTTTTTATTTGAAAGTTATTTTGCCCAAACTCTAGATATACAATACTTGAGAGCTCGGGCACTGATGCAGGAGTAAAAACATTAACACTAGCAAGTTCCCTTCAACAGTTTCCAGTAGTTCATGCTACTAATTTTGTGGTGTCACTATGCTAGCGGCTTTTTGTGTAATTAAAAATCTAATTCGATCTTCCGCCATTTGGAATTTCTATTTTTGTTGGTGTTCTTTGAGTGTTCGTCTGAACGTACGTTTTATTTTTGGGTCAACTAGTTCAAAATCATTGTATTGTGAACAAAGCATACAACGAATACATTTTCAACTATATATAAGAAAGTAAAATAAACTAATCAAGTAAAAGTAAAAAATAAATTAAATGTAAATAGTCATCGAAAATGGCACCCAAAACTTGTTGCGAAGTTTCTATTGCAAGTGTCCAATATCGTAACAAGTAATATAATACACATATGATTCCAGATGATCGTTCCCATGTGGACTATTATTTAATTCCTAATTTATTATTTCTAATTATTAATTGGCTAAAAACAAATAATATATTTTTTTATTAATGATCTAAATTATCTAAATGTACACAATTAATTAATTAGAATTTAGGTTTTTAAAGTATGAATTTTGATACTAGGACTTACAATTTCATCTAATCCTCTTAATTCGCTAATCAAGTTTCTTTACTATGATAGTGTTCGTTTGAATTCTTCTTAATTAGTCAAATTAAATCTCTCAAGTTCAAATTGATCGTATTCAACTAAGTCAATTTATCATATCTCTATATGAATCCGAATAAGCTTTTATTGAATGTATTTAATTTATAAGAACACATGTAACGACTCTAATAACCATAAAATATACCTCTATATTTTTATCCAAATTATTGAATTTTAATATGTGGTCTAAATTTACAATTTATCTACCAGTGTGTTACAAATTCACGTATCATTGAATTATTGGCCTAGTAATTCAAAGAATTAAATTCTTTTAAGTAAAATCAACACATGAAGATTTAAACTACTAAAAATCTTGAAAAGTAAATTAAAGAGACACATAAATTACATTTTTTGCTCTAACTATGAATTTAGCTACCCATACTAACAAAAGGAAATAAGGTTCATAACCAGGTTTTGAAATATTGGTGAAGGCATTAGATCTTGCACCAAGAGTATTCTTCTTCAATCCCAAAATCTTCAAACCTTAGTTTTTCGCTCTTCAATCTTGATGTTCTATGTTTTTCTCTCTAAAATTGCGTATCCCATAAAAAAGAATCATGAAAACTATGCCCCTATTTTAATCTATCTCAAAGTCAATAATTTAATTTTAATAACATATTTTATGGGTTATACGACTTTTCGACCACACATTTCATCAATTTCTATCAAAATCTACTAAAAATCTAATTTTAATTCTCACCAAACATGGGCAATATATATATATATATATATATATATATATATATATATATATATATATATATATATATATATATATATATATATATAGAAGTCCTAAATCATTTCCCATGTGGAACTTGAGTGTAATTAGGAAGTCAACAAAAGCTGGAATTACTTTTAATTTTGTGCACTTTGGTCCTTGATATT
Organism: Fraxinus americana; assembly: GCA_035079005.1. Lineage (NCBI taxonomy): Eukaryota > Viridiplantae > Streptophyta > Magnoliopsida > Lamiales > Oleaceae > Fraxinus > Fraxinus americana. The sequence goes on along the minus strand of CM068715.1, from coordinate 13,918,504 downwards.
TATTTTGTTACGTATCTCAAGTTCTCTTTATTTGCATGGAAAGTCGTTAACTTCAAGTCTTTATTATTTTGATCACAATTCTTCAATTTTGTATAGCTTCAATCCATTTTCTCCCAATTCGAGCTTTACCTACAATTCACATAATTTAACCTAAATTAAGAGATATCCGCTAAATCTAAAGACAAATAAATAAGAATAGAAACCCGAATATGATAGAAGTGTCAGTCCCTAGGGTTGTCAATGGATTGGATTTTGATTCAAATCTGATTCGAATATGATGAAATTAATGGGAGATGGATTTAGGATTTCAATTTGATAAACCGACCAAAATCCGAATCCAATAATCCATTAACTAAATGGAGAAAATATGGATATAAGTCAATCGTGTGACACCTCATACCTCGTAATTAGTTATTATACTAGAATTTAGGACCTTATCACGTGGACAGGATAGTTTAGGGACCTCATTGATTATTGGCTAATATTTTAGGGATTAAAGTAAAAATATTTGAATTCGAAAGTGATAGAACCTCTCAAATTTTGTGATAAAGTTAAATAAATAAATTATGTTGGATATTATGATTATTTTTAAATATTCAACATGATCACAAATTCTGTTGAATATTATGATTATTTTTAAGTAGTCAACATCGTCACAAAGTCTGTTGAATATTATGATTATTTTTAAGTATTCAACATCGTCACAAATTATGTTGGATATCATGATTATCTTTAAGCATTCAACTTTATTACAAATTCTGTTGGATATTATTATTTTTAAGTATTTAAATTTAACTGAAAAAATTATGAGAGTTATCCCATGCATCATCAAATAAGTGCAAGATTTTCAAGAAATTTACACCTCGCTTCTTTCTCCTATCTCACAACTCGTCTTTCATATACACATATTTCACATTACAAAAAACTTTAGCACTCACACTTTTCGAGAAAACTTTGGAGTGCAAATCAAGCAAGCCAATTTCTACGATTGCCTTTATTTTTCCTCACACAACAGTAAGTATATACGTGCTGTTATACTGCACTTTCGAAAAATATGTTTATGGGTCCATATGTATGTTCTAAGTTTTGGACCAAAGTTCTAGTATCGCTACGCATGTAAAACTCATACCACTTATGTTCGGGAAGATTGGAACTTGGACTTGGTCGTGGTAGTGCAAATAAATTTGTAGTTTCTTTAAATTTTCCTTTCGAATTCAATTTTTTAAGTATCATGAACAAGTTTTTTTTTCTAAGTTGTCTTTCTTAATTGATGAAAATGAATTTTAAATAATTTTTCTTTTAAGTATTATTTTTCTATGGCCTTCGGGTTTTAGGACTCGAGTACCAGATAAATATTCAATAGTGACAAGTTTATTTAAAAGTTCATCACGGGCAACAACAATTTTCCAAACTTCAGTCTCCTAGAAAAATATGCATAATTTATTTAGTTTTTTACATTAAATGTCTATCTAATTTTTACGAATTTACGTTATAATCATGAATAAATAAGTATAAGTTCTTTGCCATGTTAACCAATTTATTATGTAAAATAGCAATCATGAATTTTCGTGAAAATATTGAGCAAAGTATGGATAAAAGTTATGATTTTATGGATATATGTTAATTATAAAAAACTTATTAATAATATTGCAAGTTATGAAATTGAAATTTTTTTATAATATTATGAGATTTTAAACTAATGATTTTATTAGAGAATTTATCTAACCCATGAGAATAGTTGACCTTGGAATATCTCTCCAATAAATAATATTCTAATTAGAAAAAAAATAAAAATAAAAATAAAAAATTGTCTTTAATTACTTCCATCCATTTTATTGTTCGAGTTTTCTTGGTTTGGGTGTTCGCGAAAACTGAAGGGCTTCGTAAAAAGACGTAAACTGTCTAAGGCAAACTTGGGATTTAAGCAGTCCATTGGTGACCCGCATCCTCACCTGGAAGCCACTCAGTTGAGCGTTATTCAAACCAATAGAACAAAAACAATATTACAACCCCATCTTTATAACATTATTTTCAGAAACTCTTAAAAACATTCAATTTTAGAAATCATATTTCAAGAAATTCCTACTTGACGAAACTTCTATTGTTAGAAAACCCGATTTTGAAAAGTTTCCATTTTTAGAAACTTCCATTTTAGGAAAAGATTTTCTTTGGATGGGATGAATTATCTAAAGGAAGGACATGAACTATATGAAAAGATAAAGCGCTGATTGACCTTTCATTTAAAACTTCTAAATTGGGTAATTTTATTCTATTTGAAATCCTAAATTTGAATAGCGATACTAATTAAGCGTTTTATACATTTCGTAGATGGCTAGCTTAGACAGGAAGAGAGAGGATTATGAAACAGAATCTATCAAGGTTCTTTTACCTCCTTATGTTTTATGCAAGGAACCCAAGCCACAACCTTGTAGAGCATTTGGATGCTATTGAGGCCATTTTACCAAGGGGATCGACTGAATGGATACGAGTTTAGTAGAGATGAAGCATTTTTTCCCCTCCTTAGAACCCTTATCGGATATTAGAGAGGTTTACGTAGAACAACTCATTGAAATGTATGATTGGAAAATATTTGTTGAAAACCTCATTAAGAGGTTTAGAGAAAGACGAAGAATCAATAGCGAGGATTATAGAGTTATTGAGAGGCCTAAAGAATACTAACAAGAAATTCATCGATGCTAGCCTCGACGGGAGCAGTCATGAGGAAACACCAGAGGTAGATAGTGAGGTCAACATAATAGAGTATGTGCTCGGGGACCCAAGGGAGGAAAAAGACCCTTTAGAGGACCCAAACCAAGCCATGATGAGAGCACTAGGAAAAACTACTAGATTATAGTCTTATGCTTAGATTCTTGCTCTAGTATATGATTTTTGATGTTTACATGTAGTAGATTTTGCTTTTGTTTGGACATTGGGTATGCCAAGCGTACCTTTATGAAATTATGAAGATTTTGTGAATAAAATACACTATTTTCTCCTTTCAGTCATTGTTTATTGCAATATTATTTGTTAAGTCTATGGCATTTCGAAGTACGAGAGTAAACAACGACGAACAATCCCCATCTCCCCAGTAACCCCAATCTGATGGCGTTGACCTACAATTTGCTTAAGAATTTCTCGCTATGATGCGTACGTTCATCCAAGAGACAATGATGTCGAAACAAGTACCACCACCACCAGCGCAGCCAACTCAACCGCAAGCACCAACGGTGGCAAAGGATATAAGGCATACTGCTGCTATTTTGGTAGAACTTTTTAGGAAACAACCACCCCCAACCTTTGAGGGTGGTATAGATCCATTGGAAGTAGAGGATTAGCTGGTCGGAATAGAAAGAATTTTTGACCTCATTGACTGCCTGAACAATAGGAAGGTTATTTTGTGCAACATTTATGCTTAAGAAAGGCGCCATATGTTGGTGGGACTCAACCTTAAGGTTGAGGGCCCGCTGACACATTTGGATATAGATCGAATTCAAGGAACAGTTCCTGAGAAAGTACTGCCCTTTGAGTATCTGCAATAAGAAGAAATGAGAGTTTCTTAATTTAGTTCATGGATTGATGTCTTTAACTGAGTACGAACGACAATTTGAGGACTTATCCCGTTATGCCCCTAATCAGGTACACACCAAGGAGAAAAATGTAAGAAGTTTTGAAAAAGGGTTGAAATATAATCTAAGGCAGGCATTGGTAGTATTTCAACTAGGAGCCTACCATGAAGTGTTAACAAGGGCATAATTAGCAAATTTCAAACATCACACTAGTAGGGAGAATAAACAGAATGTACAGCTAAAAAAGAAAAAAATGGGAGGATTATAAGAGAAAATGGAAGCAGAACTTCGTAAAGAAGTATAAAAGAGACCCAAGTAAACATTTATTAGCCGTATCCAATTTGCGGAAAGTGCCAAAAGCGTCATCCTGGAGCGTGTCTCATGGGTATCGAAGTATGCTTCAACTATGGTGAAATAGGCCTTATGGCAAAAATATGCCCTAATGGACAAAAACAGCAACAACAGAAGTTTGGGAATCCCCCATAAAAGCCAATCTATGGTGTATACACTCACAAAGCAAGACTGCACCATCTTAGAGGGTAACATCCTTATATCTCGAATCCCTACTTATGTTTTCATTGATTCTGGCTACACGCATTCTTTTATATCTGCTAAGTTTGTGAGCAAACTCAATGCACCAATGAACATGTAAGTACTCTTTTAGAAGTTGCTATACCCTCAGGAGAAGTGTTAGTTGCAAATAATATAGTGACAGCTAAGGTAGAGATTGATGGTAAATCCCTAGAGACGAACTTATATGTCTTGATCATGCAAGAGTTAAATGTGAGTTTGGGAATGGACTAGCTTTCTAAGAATCACACAACTATTTTGTGTTATGAAAGGGGAATGGTTGTTAAGCAACCTGGAGATATAGAATTTCGTCTTTCAATAACCAAGAAAAATTCCTACCCTGTATTATTTTGGCATTGAGGACTAGAAAACTCTTGAAGTCAGAAGGTTGTAGGGGATTATTGATGTCAATAGTAGCTAAAGAAGATAAAGAGCTAAAAGTAAGTGATGTTAAGGTGGTACGTGAGTTTCTTGATGTCTTTCATGGTGATTTGAATAAAATGCTGCTAGAACGGAAATTAAAGTTCACAATTGATATGGTTCTTGGTTCCATGCCCATTTCTAAGGCTCCTTATAGAAACTGAAGACCCAAATAGAGGAATTGTTGGGAAAAAGATTCATTCGACCCATCGTTTTACCTCGGGGAGCAATAGTGTTGCTTGTCAAGAAAAGGATGGGATAATGAGGATGTGTATTGATTATCAAGAACTGAACAGAATCACTATTAAGAATAAGTACCCACTGCCTAGAATCAAAGACTTGTTTGACCAAGTACGAGGGGCTAAAGTACTTTCAAATATCAATTTGAGGTCGGGATATCACGAGTTGAGAATTAAGCCTAATGATAACTCAAAGACTACTTTTAGAACTTGATATGGTCACTGTGAGTTTTTAGTTATGCCATTTGGCTTAATAAATGATCATGAAGTTTTTATGGACTTGATGAATTCAGTTTTCCATGAATACGTGGACAGGTGTGTCCCCGTATTCATTAATGACATCTTGATCTACTCTCAAAGTGAAGAAGAACGCAAAAAATATCTAAGAATTGTGTAAGGGATCCTGAGAAAGGAAAGATGTTTTTTTCAAAATTCAAGAAGTGTGAATTTTGGTTGGAAATGGTAGCATTTCTTAGAGATGTGGTCACATTACAGGGAATAGATGTGGACCTCAGTAAAGTAGATGCAATATTGAACTGGTCTAGGCCAACCAATATAGGAGAGACTCGCAGTGTTTGGGGTTTAGCAGGATACAACAGGAGGTTTATTGAAGGATTCTCCAAAATATCCTGACCATTAACACAGTTGACTCATAAGGGTATAAAGTTTGAATGTACAGAAAATTGCGAACGCAGTTTTGAAGAGTTGAAAAGAGATTAATCAATGCACCAGTGTTAACCATGCATGGAGGATCAGAAGGTTTTGTTATCTACGGTGATGCATCCAAGCAGAGTATTGGATGTGTTTTGATCCAATATGGCAACGTAGTTGCTTATGTATCGAGGCAGTTGAAGCCTCATGAGCAAAATTATCCTACACATGACCTAGAACTAGCTGTGGTAGATTATGCTTTGGCGATTTGGAGGCACTATCTTTACGAAGGAAAGTACGACAACTATATAGATCATAAGAGCCTTAAGTACATCTTCACTCATAAAGAGTTGAACACGAAGCAAAGGTTATGATTGTGAAATTCATTACCATCCAAGCAAGGTGAACATAGTAGTCGACTCCTTGAGTAGAAAGACAAAATGGAACAAGTGGTGGTGTTGACAGCACAATAGTCTTTATGGAGAGAATTTGAGAGATTAAGCTTCGAAATGGTAGTTACCCTTCTAATTATATTTTTTGAATGGCAGCACTTTCAATTCGACCGGCTCTCAATGATCAAATTAAGAGTCATCAAAAGGGTGATCAATCCTTCAAGTTTATCAAAGCTGAGATTGACACTGAAAAGAGGAAATATTTCACCATAGCTTAGGATAAAACATTATATTATCAAGGATGCATGTGTGTACCAGATTTCGATTAATTGAAAATTGAAATCTTGGAGGAAGCCCACTTTACTCCTTATTCTGTACATACAGGAGGTACGAAGATGTATCGTGGCCTAATAGATGTGTTTTAGTTGAAAAATATGAAGAAAGATATAGCTAAATTTGCGGAGAAGTGCCTGATATGTCAACATGTGAAGGTTGAACATCAACGACCATCAGGATTGCAACAGCCGTTGGAGGCTCCAAAATGGAAATGGGAACATAGGACGATGGACTTTGTTACAAGTTTCCCGAAGTGAGTGAGATAACACGAGGCTATTTGGGTGATTATTTAACAATTAACCAAGGTAGCTTAGTTTTTACCTGTTCGCATGGCATTTTCTATAGATCAATTTGCATAGTTATAAGTTAAGGAAATAGTGGGGCTACATGGTGTTCCAATTTCAATCGTATCAAATAGATATCCAAGGTTCACATCAAACTTCTGGAAACGTTTACATTGAGCTATGAGAACTACGCTAAAATTTAGTATGGTTTTCATCCTCAAATAGATAGACAGTCTGAGCGAACGATTCAAACACTGGAGGATATGCTTTGAACCTACATCATTGAGTTTAGGGGACATTGGGAGAAACATCTACCCTTGATTGAGTACTCATACAACAACAGCTATCACACCTCTATTAGCATGGCACCGTATGAGGCATTGCATAGAGAAAGTGTAAATTGACAATTCATTGGGATGAGGTGGAAGAGCAAAAAAATTTGGGTCCAAAGATCATTGAACAAACGGTGAGGGCTATTGAGAAAATTCGAGCCAATATAAAAATGTCTAAGGATAGACAATAGAATTATGTATAGATAGAAGAAAAAAGATCGAGAGTTTATAATAGATGACAAGGTATTCCTCAAGGTTGCACCGATGAAAGGAGTATTATGCTTTGGTAAAAAGATTAAGCTCAGACCAAGGTACATTAGTCTTTTCGAAATTTTAAAGCGGATTGGAAATGTTGCATACCAATTAGCTTTGCTATCGGAGCTTTCGGCAGTACACGATGTCATTCATCTATCAATACTCAGAAAGTATGTTGCTGACCCCACTCATGTGGTCAGACACCAACCATTGGATATTCAGCTAAATCTGAGTTACGTAGAAGCACCAATATGCATCGTAAATTAGAAAGAATAGAAGTTTTGCAGCAAAGAAATACAATGTTATGGCAACATCATTCAGTAAATGAGGCCACTTAGGAACGTGAAGAGGAAATGTGATCCAAGTATCCCCAACTTTTTGTCGACGAAAGTTAAGAGGACGAAATTTATTTTAAGAGGGGTAAATTGTGACACCTCAAACCTCGAAATTAGTCATTAAATTATAATTTAGGACCTTATCACGTGGACACGATAGTTTATGCACCTAATTGATTTTTTATGGATTGAAGTACAAATATTTGAATCCCAAAGTGATAGAACCTCTCAAATTTCTTGATAAATTTAAATAAATAATTTTTGTTAGATATTATGATTATTTTTAAGTATTCAACATTATCACAAATTCTGTTGGATATTATGATTATTTTTAAATATCAACATCATCACAAATTTTGTCGAATATTATGATTATTTTGAAGTATTCAACATCATCACAAATTATGTTGGATATCAAGATTATCTTTAAGTATTCAACTTTATCACAAATTTTGTTGGATATTATTATCTTTAAGTATTTAAATTTATTCGAATAAATTATGAGAGTTATCTCTTGCATCATTTGTATACTATAATAGTGCATGATTTTCAAGAAATTTACACCTCACTTCTTTCTCTTCTCTCTCACAACCTGTCTTTCATATACACATATTTCTTATTACAAAAATCTTTAGCGCGCATGTTTTTCAAGAAAACTTTGGAGTGAAAATCAAGCAAATCAATTTCTTCTATTGTCTTTATTTTTTTTTCCACACAACAGTAAGTGTATACGTGCTGTTATGCTACACTTTTGGAAAATATATTTATGGGGATATATGTTCTGAGTTTTGGACCGGAGTTCTAGTGGCGCTATGCACATAAACCCATACCACCTAAGTTCGGTATAGTTTTCGTGTCTCCTTTATGCAAGTTCTATGATTCCAAAAGTTATATGGTTAGAACACGTATATGCTTATTGAGATTTTCTCATCCTTAATTTTTCCCTCTTTCAGGTAACTAAGCATTGGGAAGATTGGAGCTTGGACTTGGTTGTGGTGATGGAAATAAATTTGAAGTTTCTTTTTTTTCCTTTCGAATTGAAATTAGTATCATGAACAAGATTTTTTATTTTTTTAAGTTGACTTTCTTAATTTATGAAATGAATTTGAATTAAGTTTTCTTTTAAGTGTTATCTTTTTATGGCCCTTTGATTGGATTCCAAATAAAATTAATAAATATTATAATAAATTTTCTATTGAGATTGAGAATATCCTTTTTCCAATACAAAATAATGTATAAAATATCTTGGATCGGATTATTGGATCGAATTCTTATAACATAGTAAATCGAATATGAATTTAACAATTAAATATCCGTGGATTATCGGATCTAATTGAATCTTTGAATTATTCTTATCGTATTAGATATGGGCAGATACAGTTCATATTAAATCCATTTACTACCCGGAGTCTTTACCGTCCTCTTTGAAAATATATGGGATGTTAACACTGGTCGGTGCCAGCTCAAAAAAGTCCAGTCTATTCAAAAACAACAAACAGGCAAGAAGAGATTTCCACCAGTTGGGAATAGGGATGGCAAAATGGCTCACCGACTCGAGCTTGGGCTCGGCCTGAAAAAAGCCTGAGTTAGGCCGGCTCGTAGCTCAATGGGACCAAGTCAAGGCTTGCCACCTCTTTTTTTTTTTCATTTTTTTCTTTTAATTTTAGCTGTAATTTTTTATATGTTAATATTTAGTTATTATTTATAATACGTATAAATTGCACAAATTTTAAATTTTTTAAAAAAATTTAAATTAGTCACGAATTTAAAAAAAGAATCGACCCGACTCGGGCTCGGCTCAAGTCGAGCCTAAATTTTTTGGCCGAGCTTTTGCTCGGCTCAGGCCAAAAAAAGCTCGAACTATTTTTACTCGAGTCGAGCCTGAGCAAAAAGTTTCGGCTCGTTGACATCCTAGTTGGGAATAAAGCTGAGTTGGGGCTATACTTCAAGCGAAAAGGAATTTTCAAATGAAACGAGAGAAAGGCAACTTTAGCCCAACACGTTGAATAGATGGGTTTAGTGCCATGCAACCTTTAGGAGGATCGCAAGCTCAGTCTTAATCCCAACCGAGATGAGAATGCTATAGTCCTAACGCCATAATTCTATTTTCTCTCAATGCCGGTGAACCTTATTTTCAAGCATTCCCATCCTTTCCCATTAGAAGATTTGACTTCACTTCTCTATCCGGTTTTTCCTCACCTCTTCATCCCTAAGTCTACCTACCCAATTAGGATTGTAGATTTCTTAAAGAGGGGATAGTGGATATTGGCACGGCAATCAAGGGAATAAAAGGGATTTAAAATTTTACGAACGTTCATACTGGATGATGCTTTGGCAAAAGAACTTGTAGCTTTTTTGTTAGTCCCCAAGAATGAATCTTAAACTCATCTTAACTTATTTTTCTAGAGAAAAAAATGAAAAGAAAAGAAAGGACGAGCAGAAAAATGGAAAAATATTACTTGAAAGAAGGCCACTACATATAACTTCGAGTAAATGAGGAGGACTGAAATCAAGAAAATCAGAAAAGTAGAGAGAAATGTTAGAGGACATTTGAAGAAGATAAAAGGCAGAAGTAAATAAAATGAGGACAAAAGCATTTTTATAAGGAGGGGAAGATGCATAGACTCAATCTCCATCGTTGACCATTAAACAAACGTGAAAGATCAAGGGTCCATATTAAAAGCATGTAATAGCTTCCCAATTTTCCTTTTGAAATTCAAAAGGCTAACTGATTGATCTCCTGCCAAATGTCATAAACCTATTACATTCATGAACCTCCATATGTCATACTTTTACCACTTTCATGAACATCCACGTGGCATGTATCCCACCTCATTCATGCATCCAAATATGTATGATCAACTTTTAAAGCTGAAACATCTCACCTTTGAACTGACACACAAAGATCTAGACTTTACAATAATAAATGTCTAGATCCGGGGGACAATTGTTGGTGATGAAACCCAAAATTCATCTCGAACCCACTTCAAAAGGTTAAAAAATGCGTTGTGATAATATAATTTAAGGAAAACATTATCGTAACTGTTATAAAAATACAGATCGTTGGTTGTCCATGTGGGATGACCCGACCCACAAGTTATTAAAAGGATAGGAGGGAGTTTGAACTTGAAATTCAAACATACAATTCACAAATCACCCTCAACTCTCTATAATCTCCAATGATTGTGCATTGGAAAAAGAGGGAAAAAAGATGGCATGAAAAATGAAGAAAAAATTCATATGAAAATTTACACCAAAATTGGAAAGTTCTTAGAACCATATTTTGGACATGAAATCTCACAAAAATTGACAGTTAGATTGTGGATAATAATCCCCTTCCATTGTGATCGGGATTGGGACCATTGGAGAACAAGAAATGTAGATTTTGGAGTTTTGTAATGCAAGGTGATTCAACCATCAAAAGATTTTGGAATTCATCATTTCAAGTAAGTTTCTTGACCCGAAATTTATGTTAAAGAATGCTGAGAATTCTTACATTGGTATCAGAGCCGTAATAGTTGTTTTCCTTGCATACTATCTTACTGTAAATGAAATTATTATGTTGAAAAATGCATGTATGCCATTTTTGTTGAAACTTGAAGCATTGTTAATGGTATGTCATGAAATATGCAACATAAATTCACGAAATTTTTACAGCATATTATATGATGTAGATCATAACTGCAAAATTTGGAAATTTTTGGTTTTATAAATTTGGAGAAAAACGAAACTCTAGATAAAATTGCAAAAACTTTAAATATTTACTGCCTTTGCTCATTCATCTGCATGAAGTAAGATTAGTATGGTTAGAAAGATCTTCTTATAAGCTTTCCGGCCATATAAAAAACTCATATTTTGGACTTAAAATGAAGAAGTTATAAGGATTCGAAGTTTTGGATGAAAATATAATTTTTTTTACATTAAAATCGGTAAAACTCGAAAATTAATCACATGATAACTTCTTCCACACTATGTTTCATGATAACCATTTGGTATGGTTTGATAGATCTTCTTGATACCTTTCCAACGGTATAAAAAACATAAGTTTTGGCATTGAATTGAAGAAGTTATGACCTTCCGAAATTTTGACAGAAATCTGAATAAAAAAAAAAAAGAAAAAAACTGCAATTTTTCTTTGACGATGAATAGTAACCCAAGGAAAAAAATGACAGAAACCTGAACTATTGCCGTGGAGGTGAATGATTCCAAATTCAATTTTGAGAGAATTGCATAGTGGTCCCTTAAATATTCCAAGTACAATTTGAAAAATTGCATGTTGGTTCTTACACTTTTGAATGTTGATTATTCCAAATGCAATTTGGAAAATTGCATGTTGTATATTGGTCCCAAAATTATTTTTATGAAAGTTGATTATTTCAATAACAATTTCGAAAATTGCAACGGATCTTTGAAATATTTTTGATTTTTATGTGCAATTAAATTTAATTTTCAGAAAATCAAAAATATTTTTTTAATTTTATTATTGAAATAGTTATAAAAAAAAATATTGAAAATATTTTTTGGACTTGATTAAATTCTGAAATTTTTTATAAAAATCAAGAATATTTGTTAAGTGGTATTTGCCTAGTGGGAGTTTTTTTTTTTTTTTTTAAAGTGTTTCATTTTTTTTTTTTTTGAAATGAAAAAAAATAATAGAGTCTGAAATTACTTAAAATATCACGTTTTATATACGTTCATGAGTTGTGTGGGTCTTGATTATGTTATGTGATCCATTGTGACTTGTTTTTCAATTTTGTGCTCGATCAGATATGGTTGATTATATGTAGATTTTTAACATCTTTAGAAGGAATGCTAAAAAAGCATGGATTATAGAACTTGTTAAAATATTCCATGCTTATCGATATAAGTAAATGGATCTGAAACATGACCTAATGTGGAACACGTGAATATTTTAGGACATAAGCTTTTGGTGATAAACAGAATATGAGAATTCTAATGTCACTTTTCATATGTTAAGAATGTGTTGCAACAGAGATTTGAATGGGATTGAGGATTTGTAAAATAAAACTTAAATTATGTTAGTTTTATTTTTGGATTATAATTGAAGTTATCTTCTGGAAAAATTAATTTGTTATGTCATGATACATGTTATAATTGGATAAATGTCCATAGTTTTACTTTTATTTTATCTAATTGAATACATGGTATCCATTAATTCGTATATTGTTATAAATGTTGGGGTCAGTAGAATTAGTGAGATTCTTACTTAGACCTATTAACTATCAGTTGAGTGATAGTTCGGTTATTGGAAGATTTAGAGAAAATCTTACCTAAAACTATTTGATTCACCAACTGAGTGCGAGTTCTCAAGTTGGAAGAATTAATGTGATTCTCACTTAAAACCAATGAAATTTTGTATTATGAAATTAAGTTTATGATAGTGAAACAATAGGATTACGGACGATGATTGGGAACATAGTGAACTTTCGACTCTATACCTAACATTGAACTATCGAAGACGTTAATTTGCATTGATGCAAAATTGAATGTGCATAAATGGGCATTGATTGAGCATAAAATGTCTCTAAAAATTGATAGATCATGATATCAAAATCTATAGTAGTTAACATTAATAAATGTGATAAGCTAAATGCAATAACATTTGGCATGATAAGATTTTGAGTGTACTAGAAGGACATGATGCTTAAGAAAGCATCAACCACGCAATAGAAGACCTTATGCAAGTCATACTACTCTAGAGAATAAATATCAGAACTTTGTTAAGTACAAGAAAAGATAGATTCTTGTGCTTAAACATTTGAATAGTTAAGTTCTGTTATAAATGATCTTTTTCTCGAATGTGACTTGGCTAAGATGGTTAGCATAAAGTTGACAGTTTTTGTTGGTCACATTTTTTTAGATTAGTAGTAAGTTCAAACTATTCCCTTTTTAATAGATGAAAGTTTTGAATGTCATGTGATTTACAAATTGAAATGTCAATTTTCTCTATTGAAACTATCCGCTATGTGAGTTAAAAGACATGCGACTTGATGTTGCTAAGTCTCGAGGACACACTTGTGTAACAATGTTCTAGTTTGCATAAACTTAGATCTTAAGCATTAAATGAGCTAGAACAAATGTGGGATAGATGGAGAGACTAGAAAATGGACCAAAAAAAAACATATCAGATAATAGATTTGGTAGATGATTAGTGTTATAAAGGTTCAAGTGCTTCAACTATATGGTTTGAATCTCTTAGCTCGAAAGTGATTATGTTAAAGGATATTGCACTTGAATATATTCCTCTTAGTGTTGTTTACGTGTCAACACTATACATATTAGATTTTATCTTGTGTGGATAGTGGATTCAAATGTTAGAAACTCACTTTATATGAGATCAAGAAGTATCTTACACTATTGTCGAGTTTTTGACTTGATACAAAATAGATATATACAAATGATGAAGATGGAGTTGAAGTTTATATGACTGATACTATAACTTAATGTTGCAAAGTGGAGAAACTGACCTCCTATTTGATATTAAGATAGTAACAAAGACTCCACTAAATTTGATCTCAGTTGTTCTTCTAAAAGTAATCTATTACTTGAACTTATACGTGGTATTTCTGTTCATACTCACAGTGCTGATGTTTAATTATGGTTCTGTATATTTGTATAATGGTTTGAGGTTTTGAGTTGAGAAAATCATTCAAAGCTGAAAAATTAAACTTCCATTGAGTAAATCCATTCGAATTCTTGAGAGATAGATATGAAATTTATATTTTCATTACATTTATAGATGGATTCAAGCATTTCATGCCTTCGATTTTCTTAAGTTGAAAATATTGTATTGATTTAGATTTCTCGGAAGAGGAGTTGATGTGAACCCGGGTAGGGGGATCGCATGGAACTCGCGGAATTGATTTGAAAATGCCATGAAAGCCCAGATTCAGGTTGTAGACAATAGAATGTCGACCCGAGCCTCACTATTCAAGAACCTAAGGTATATTAAACCTAGACCCATTGATATGCGAAAACAAGAACCTCGATCTGCGAACACCACAAAGGGTGCCTAATCCTTTAAGTTCTAGGGTTGAACACCACAAATATAATAATATATTTGATAAGTTCGAATGTTCATGAAAAACAAGAAAAGAAAAAATCTCAATATTTTATTATGTCAAAAAGTGTTTATGCTTACAATGAAATTGAAATCCTATTTATATGGAAACCCTAGAATATAGTTTAAACTGGAAATAACTCGAAAAATATAACAAAATATCAAAATAAATAGAATTCTAAAGATAGTAGGAAACTTGCCAAAAATTAAAAATTTCGCCAAACTTTTCTTCTATGCGGCTACATAGAAGGTTTCTATACGGTCGAATAGAAGACCTTCATTAGGCTTGCGAAGCCCCTGCAGGAATAGATGCAGTCGCATGGCAGTTTAACTATGCGGCCACATAGTTTTACATTTTCCCCGTCGGACAACTTTCAGTATTTTAGTTGTATATTCATCTCCCGATATCCGGGGTGATTCAAAATGTGTTGGAAATTTTACTTCAAGGGTTATAAAACTTGTAGAAAGACAAATCTTCAAATTCGAATGCATTCTATGTCAAAAATGGGTCTAACTCTGAGACTGAAAATTCGAGTGCTTTCCAACCTGTTCCGGCTTTCGTCCCCAACATGTTACTTGACCATTGATTTGTTGTCTTCAATATTATAGACTTCATTACTTGAACATGTAAATGATCAACTTTGTCAACTCTTTGAAGTCTCTTACTTAGCTCTAGCCTCCCTCCAACATGCTTCGGATTCTTGATAAATAGTGGCATACCCCGAATCATATCATAATCTCCCTCTTCAAGAGGATTCGTCCTCGAATCCGTACCTTCAATGCCCAGATTATAACCTTTGCCACCAATCAATGCAAGAACATGAAACGGTCCATCACCTCTAGGATGCAATTTGGACCTCCTTTTTTGTAGGAGCACCCAATAGCCATCATATAGTTCAAAGTGTGCTCGACCCAACGGCTTCCTTTTGCAAGTTTGCAATGCTCCAAAAATAATCTCCATTGGTGAGTAACTGTGCTTCCTCCATCTCTGACTCCGCCTAGGTATTTGTAACAATGGCACTGCAAATAGACTCAGCTCTCCCATCATATCTCCATGGTAGTGCAATCCACTGCATATGAACTCTTCCCATGGTAGCTTCTTTACCTTTTCAGGGATCATAAAGTCAATTTTCGGCAAATAAGAGAAATTCAACTGAAACTCAATTCCTAGATCGGGTGGTATTCCTATGAGGTAGTCTGCTAGAATTAAATCTTCGGTAACCTGCGAAATAGAAATAGCCAAACAAGGGAGGGAATTGTTAGTGTTTACCAAAACTTCCTCATCTTCACACTCCCCCTCATTTTGGTTTACTTCCTACTCCTCCTTCACCATTGAAAACCCTCCTTCAATTTCCTTTTGTAGCTCTACTTTCCATTTTGAAAGTTCATGCTCAATTTCTTTTTCATTTTCTTGCGGCATTTCCCTTTTTTCCACAAAATCGACCACCTCACTATTTTCTCTCGAGCTCACCACTTCATCATTTTCACTCTTACTCTAATTTTCTCTCTATCCGTTCTCTCTCTCACTTCTCACTTTGAGTTGATCTTCATACGCCTGTTGTGGTGTCAAGCTAACTAGAGTGATTTTCTTCCTGTCGTGAAGAAACATATACCAGTTCCTCCCCACATCATACACAATCTTCCGTTCACATCGCCAAGGTCTCCCGAACAAGATATGAAAGGATTTCAATGGCACCACATCACATCAAATCTCATCAATATATCTCCCAATGGTGATATTCAACAGAACCTACTTGTTCACATATACATTCCCACACTTTTTCAACCAACTCAACCTATAAGGTATAGGATGTTGTCGTAAAGCTAACCCCAATTTCTCCACCATTGTGATACTAACCAAATTGGATATGTGCTCCTTATCAATTGCAAGACTACATACCTTGCTACCCACATAACACCGAGTTTGAAAAATATTTTCCCAATCATAATTCATTCTCTCATGTAGGTGTAATCACGAAAACTCAAGAGAATAAGGAAATTAGATAATTGGATGAGTGAATAATTTAACCCAAGAAAGTGGTTCTTGAATTTGATATTAGAAAGGAAGAAATAGAGTTTTTTAGAATTGGATTTGATATTAGGATATTGAACAATTTCCAAGAAATAATTTTTTTTGTTTCTGACTGTACGGATGAACAATAATTTTCTTTCTTCGATAAACTCAAAATTGGACTACAAGATCAACAAAGCAAATGAAAGTTGATTTGTTGAATACTAGATTAGCCCAAAAACAACTTTTGACTCTTTCTTTAGAATTTTCTGGATCTAAGATTCAAAAATATTACTGGACACAAGAACACGAAGAACAAAAGACTCAAACAAAAAAAAAAAAAGATAGAACCTAAATCTGGAGCCCAAGCTCTGATACCAAATAATGCGAACCTGGGAAGGGGAATCGCATGGAACTGATTTGAAAACGTCAGGAAAGCCCAAATCCAGGTTGTAGATGATAGAATCTTGACCCAAGCCTCACGATTCAAGAACCTAAGGTATATTAATCCTTAGACCTGTTAATATGTGGAAACAAGAATCTCGATTTGCGAATCTCGATTTGAACGCCACAAATATAATGAATATTTGATAAGTTCGAATGTTCATGAAAAACAAGAAGAGAGAAAATCTCAATTTTTCATTATGTCAAAAAATGTTGATGTTTACAATGAAATTGAAATCCTATTTATATGGAAACCCTAGAATATAGTTTAAACTGGAAATAACTCAAAAAATATCACAAAATATCAAAATAAATAGAATTCTAACGATAGTAGGAAACTTGCCAAAAATTAAAAATCCTGCTAAACGTTTCTTCTATGGGGTCGCATAGAAGACCTTCATTAGGCATGGGATGTCCCTGCAGGTATGGATGCGGTCGCATGGCAATTTGACTATGCGGCCGCATAGTTTTACATTTTCCCCGCCGGACAGCTTTCAGTATTTTAGTTGTATCTTCATCTTCCAATATTTGATTAGAATGATTCAAAATATGTTGGAAAACTTACTTCAAGTGCTACAAAACGTATACAAATACGAATCTTCAAATTCGAACGTATTTTATGCCAAAAATGGGTCTCAAACTGAGACTAAAAATTCGAGTGCTTTCCAACCCGTTCCGGCTTCCGTCCCCAACATGTTACTTGGCCATTGGCTTGTTTTCTTCAATACTATGGACTTCATTACTTGAACATGTAAATGATCAACTTTGTTAACTCTTTGAAATCTCTTACTTAGCTCTAGCCTCTTTCCAACATGCTTCGGATTCTTGATAAATAGTGGTGTACCCTGGATCATATCAGGAGTAGAAAATCAGATTATGGAAGTGAAGACTTTGAGAATTGTTTAATAGCGTGAATCTCTATCATGAAATATCAGTGATCTATGTAATGAAATAGATTCTTATTTGATTGAATATTCCTTAATCACCAATAATTATATGGTGTATTGGGTAGAATGGTGGAATATAACTGAATATGATGAGGTTTGAGATATGCAATCCAATTTACATATTTGCTTTTGGAAAGATTGTTGGTTAACTACAACGTATCAGTTAACGGAGTTCTCTCTAAATTAGTACCTTCAGAATTGTATAAGTTTTGAACATGAAGACGACCAAATACGAGTTGTCTTAGACTCATAATCGATTATGTAAGTTCTTGATAATGAGTTTGGGAATATGAGTCTATTAAAAACAAGATGTATCTCTGAGATACACATAACATTCCAAAAAGGTGCTCAAGTGAGATTTTGAATGGATATTGGGTCACAATATGTGTCATTTGACATTTCTTTCTCAGTAACAGAGAGAATTTTGGAGAATATTATTGAAATTGATATTATGTATATTGATGAATCAATTTTTTGGATACGTAAGAGTTGATTTAAACTTCTGATTCAAGTTGGAGTAATCTATTTTTGAGTGGAAGCTATCTATCCAAGTGGAAGCCATCAAAGAACTATCCAATTTTAATGGATCTTGGTTCTGAGTGGGATCTAAGAGCTATTCAATTTCAATGATTCTTGGTTTAGAAAACTAGTGGAGAAATTTGAGGAAAATGATGGAAGTATATATATGGAGTACATAATTCCAATCTAATTTGAGATTTGGTGAAAGTTTTAATTGGACATTATGTTTATTGAGAACATTCAGGTTCTTAAAACCTAAATGGAAGACTGATGAGTTTATGATAGATAAAGCTCATTTTTTAGAGAAATGTTATACTCAATAGCTATTCAATTTCAATGATTCTTGGTTTAGAAAACTAGTGGAGAACTTTGAGGAAAATGATGGAAGTATATATATGGAGTACATAATTCCAATCTAATTTGAGATTTGGTGGAAGTTTTAATTGGACATTATGTTTATTGAGAACATTCAGGTTCTTAAAAACTAAGTGGAAGATTAATGAGTTTATGATAGATAAAGCTCATTTTTTAAGAGAAATGTTATACTCAATATGAGTATATTGAGTTTGATAAACCTTGTTTCCTAGCAGCGAGATTCACTTCTATATGCTGATATTAGCCATGATAGTGTGTCTAAGTTTAGATTACACCAAATAAACTTTGAGACTATATTTTCATTCTTAATTGAGAATTGATTGAAGAGATCTACATGAATCGATTTGTAGGTTTCACGTTGAAGGCTTTTTTAGTATTGTGGTAACTTCTTAGTTACACTTGTAACTTAATACAGTCATCTTAACATTGGTACTTGAGTTTAATCTCGTACATAATTTTATCGTATGGATGAAGTTTACTATATTTATATAAAAGTCTGAATGTAGGTTGTAATTCTAATTTTAATGTTGATGACACTATATTGACTAAGTATGAGAAGGAGTGTATTAAGACCATTTTGAAATGGTTGTCCTTAATTTTTGAGACGAAGGACATGGGTTTAACAAATTGTATATTTCGTGTTAAAAAGATTATTCTAGTCTTCTATCTATTACAAGAGTTATATACTATAAAGATTCTAGAATATTTTTTAACTGTGGAATTGCTACCATGTTGATACTTTTATGTCGAAAGGTGACCATATGAGTCTTCATGTATGTCTAGGACTCATAAGTGTATAAAGAAATATCCAGAGAACCTTATAGTGCGATTAGGAGTTAGAAGTATGTTATAATGTATACTTGCCTTATTATTTGTCATGCTATGGATCTATTCAGTAGGTATCAGTGTTGTCCTTAGAAATGATATTTTGATACTTGAAACATGTTACTGTCAGTTATTCTATTTTGTTGTTGAGGGAATAATTTGTGATTGGAATAGATATGCAAATATCGACTAGGGATGAGAGTTAGTCGAGCACACATAGTTATTAGACTTGTGCAATCTTACTACATAGAGTAGCAAGAAACATATCTTGTAGTATATAACTTGACATCTGGAGAAATTGTTTGGTATAGATGTATTGGGCATCTAATAATATTAGTTGTGAATATGAGATTTATGATAGTTATGCAATTATCTCATGTGTTAAAGATCTCAAATATCATGATGGACCCAAATACTCGATAGTGTTTCTGTGAGTGACATTAGCAAAGAAAGTGTCCTTACAATATTTCTATGTAAATGATGGTTTGTAATCATCATACTCTAAAGATATTTAGAGATGTACTTGTCGGTAATGTCGAATCTCTAAAATTACGTAGAATATGATACTTAGTGTATCAGAAAACTCTTGATTGATTTTTATGTGCCCATAGATGAACAATTTTGAGTTCATGTGTAATCTATTCTTGAGATTACGAGATAATATTTTGCATACACGTATAAAGTTTGTCAAACAGGTTAAGATTGGTTCACTCACATAAACAATAGCCTCAAATACTTTGGGGTATGCTGAAATTAGACAAAGTGATCATATTGTGTATGTGATCTAGTCGTCTTGATAAAATATTAAGATGAGATTAATGGATTTTGTTATCCATTAAACCTGTTTAGTTGCCAGATCGAGTTATCGATTTGAGATTGTCTAGAGGAATGAATATAAAGAGAACTCAAGTTAGGTATAGGGAATACCTGAACTAGGATCTATACGGTGTTATTTGTTTATAAAGGATATGACATATGCCCTAAGAATAAGAGAAAACATCGCAGCGTGTGTTTCATACCACGTGTACTTTTACGACCAATATTGGGTAAATGAGTGAATTGATCCCTACTTCCTCATTGTGTGAGATCTTGAGATTTATATAACCTCATATATACCCTTATAACCTTTGACAATTTATTGAGATTTTATTTCGGTGTTGCTAGTTTAGTATGTTGCCAATAACTATGATTGATTTAGTTTGATGGGACATGTCTAGGAAAGTAATTGATTTAAAGTTGAAAGATTCAAGTAGGAAAGAAAAACTAGTTTGACCAACATTTATATTTGTATTTATTGGGCGGACAATTGTGTTTAACTATTTAGGATATAAAACATAATTGTGAATACAATGATATGATGTGGGGTTCAAGTATGTTCCATAAATATTTGAGGGATCGGAAATACTTGAATTAATGTTGGAAAATGATTTTGGGGTATAGCGAGATGTAATGTTCCTCTAATTGAGCTACTATATATCCCTAACATGTTTATAGTATTGTGAGCTCTAATATTACTCGCTAGTCACACGATTTATTTGTCGTATGAATTTTTGTGAGATAGATCTTGAGAAAGATCTAATGCGCAACATTCGTTGTCCGTTGTGGTTCGGATCAAGCCCATCATATGCAAGTGGGAGATGTTAGAAAAATACGGGTCGTCGATCGCCCATGTGAGATCAAGTTATTAAAAGGGTTGGAGGGAGTTTGAACTTGAAATTCAAACATACAACTCACAAACCACCCTTAACTCTTTATAACCTCCAATGATTGTGCATTGGAAAAAGAGGGAAAAAAGATGGTATGAAAAATGAAGAAAAAATTCGTATGGAAGTCCTTAGAACCATATTTTGGACATGAAATCTCACAAAAATTGACACTTAGATTGTGGATAATAATCCACTTCCATTGTGATCGAGATTGGGACCATTGGAGAATAAGAAATGCAGATTTTGGAGTTTTGGAATGTAAGGTGATTCAACTATCAAAAGATCTTGAAATTTATCATCTTCAGCACCTCCACCTCCACTAATCAGAAGAAAGTAATGATTGCTTAGACAACAACTATAACCTAGGTAAAATGATGATCTGACCAATCGACCTCAGCAGCTAATTAAAACTTGTCAATTTGGACGATGATGCATATATCAAGGTCGACACTATAACTCGATGTGACTGAGGACGGCCAACTCTTGGTTAAAGGCTATAAGTGGAGGCATTGGTCCCCACTCCAAGAATGGCTATGCCAACTCCTCGTAAAATACTCAATCTTGTACGAAAATCACTATTTTCCCCAATATTCCAACAATCATCCCACTAAATTCACCTTAAGTAGAACTAAATTTACCACTTCGTATTTAGTCCTCAGGATAATCCATGTTAGTAAGTATCCACATTGTAATCACTTTGAGAAAGTTGTTAATGGATAATAGTCATACCCCACGTGAAATTCACATAAAAAAAATAAAAAATAGTCATGTTAGGTTAGGTTAAGGATTAACAATTGGGGGAGAATGCCTAGTAATATTTTTTTAGCCCTTGTTTGATTCCTATTTTTTTTGAAAATACATTTTATTTCTCTTTTTTTAACCATACATTATTCAATAAATAATATTACACACAAATCCAAAATATTTCCTCATTTTTTAATCACACATTCTCCATCAATTTATTATTTCAAATTGCATTTTACACTAAAAATAGGGATAAAAAAGGTCCTTAGCTTCAGAAATAAGTTGAATGACAAATTTAATATTTGATTGGAACATAAACATTTATATTCATTTTTTTGTATTTATGTATTTGTACATATTTTTGTGCCCACCGTGTTAATAGAAATAATGTTGGTGAAAAATGATTGGTTGCAAAAATTATTATTTTTAAATAATCCAATTATCTGTCAAGTAGGGTGTAGTTTTTTCCTTCTTTTTTTTTCCCCCCACTAAGTATGATTGTTATTTTTTAGAATAATGCTATGTGTACATCTTGTGATGTATATCATTACACTCCCTCACATAGAGGGAGTCTATGTGGGTCCTCCTCCATGTGAGGGGCATGGGCCCCCTCCATGTGAGAAGGGTGTAATGCATTGTGTACACAGAGCATAACCTTATTTTTTATCGACTATTCACAGTGAGTGTGGCATGGGGATAGGGAGGGGGATGAGGGGGACGGGATGGAGATGGTTAGGTTGGGGTTAGGTAAGAATTATATTTTGCCAATTTAGGTACAAACTGTGAAAAGATGGCCCTCTCTTGTTGTAGCTATGATTATAATATCCTCAGGAGTCCTACTCTATATATACACAATTCCGCGCAAGAAACGGCACCGACACCGATCTTCTCGAATTCAAAATTGTTTAACTGGGTCAAACCCTATACCAACAAGAAGAAATCCTTGCATTTTTCTCCGTTGACTCATCGGAAATCATCCAGATTTCAGTGTTCGAGTTATTTCCAATCCAGTGGTTATACTGTTGGTTCGAGAATAAGATACTTGTTTTTCGCCATGGATGATCCTTTTGAGAGTTCCATTTCTTCACCTCCTTCGAAGAAGGCCTTGACTACGTCGAATCATCTGCGACACGTGGATTCTTTGGCCACTCTGCCTTCTGGGGCCGGCAGGATTCCCGAATTGAATGCTGTTATACTTGGAGAGTCGCTAGCTTCTGAGGAAGATGATCTCGTTTTCCCCAGCGACGACTTTTCTCGACAGGCCCATGTCCCATCTCCCCAAAAGGTTTGTTCGGTACCTTGTTTTCCTATTCATTTGGTCATCTGTTTTGGGTTTATTGATTTTGGTAATTATGGTGCAGTATTTGGATATGTATAAAATGTCAATTGAGGACCCTGATGGATTTTGGTCAGACATTGCGTCCCAGTTCTACTGGAAACAGAGATGGGGCCAACCAGTGTACTCGGAAAATCTTGACATCCGAAAGGGGAGAATCAAGATCGAGGTAAATGTTTATTTTCATAACATTTGCTTTTCAAACTCATGCCCTACCTTTTCCTTCGTTTTTGAGCTAATTGGTAGAGTTGAAATTGTGTGTACGAGAACAGTGGTTCAAAGGTGGTATAACCAACATCTGCTACAACTGTCTAGACAGAAATATTGAGCTGGGAAATGGTGAAAAGGTTGCTCTTTTTTGGGAAGGAAATGAACCTGGTGTTGATGGTAATTTGAGTTATAACCAACTGTTGCAGAGAGTTTGCCAGGTTAGTCTTACCCTTCCTTTTTGATTGATTTTGTTGCCCCTTTAGAGTGATTATCTTATTTTTAACTGGACTTTTCTCTTGTTTAACGGATTATGCTAACAGCTAGCAAATTACCTTAAAGACGTTGGCATCAGAAAGGGTGATGCTGTCGTGATTTATCTACCAATGCTGATGGAGCTGCCAATAGCTATGCTTGCTTGTGCTCGTATTGGTGCTGTTCACTCGGTACTGCATAGCAAATTTCTTTTTCACAGTATCTGTTCTTTTCCTTCTGCAGTTCACTACTTCATTCTTTTTCACAAACCTTTGAAATGTACAATATGATGCTTCCTCTATGTTCAGGTTGTTTTTGCTGGGTTCTCTGCTGAATCTCTTGCGCAGAGGATCATGGATTGCAAACCAAAGGTTGTAATAACTTGCAATGCTGTTCGAAGAGGATCAAAGATCATCTATCTCAAAGATATAGTTGATGCTGCCCTTGCAGACTCTGCTCAAAATGGCTTTGCCGTAGGTGAGTCCTGAGTTCATAGCACGAGCAAAGTTCCTTCCTTTTATAAACATGTTATTTCCCTAGTGATATCACAAGTCATGGGGAAGAAAATTCTTGTCCTTATTAACTAATGAGTAATTGAGAACTATATCTCAAGTAGTCGGTTTATATAACCATAAACATGTGATTGTTATAAGAGAAAATAGCCTTGAAGACTCTGATGCTCAGACTCTTTGAAATGTATGAAGAACCTGTGTCGTATGGGATATGTGTCGGATCTTCCAAGTTTCAACCAAAAACTTCGTCATTCATTTCTTTTTCGTTTTTTTCTTTCCGTTTTCTTCTCTCTCGTTTCTGCTCTCTGTAAACCTAGTGTTGGCGCCATCTCCGCAAGGGTGGAGGAATGCGGTGGCACTAGTTCCCTTCTCTTTCATCTCTTTTTTTTTTCCTTCTTTCCTTCTATGTATCGATGGTTTAGGTTTTCTTTGCATAAAATGAAAACGAGTTCCATATAGTACTACTTAATACTCAATTAAGTCCAAATTGCAATCAACTATCTCGTTTTCTATTTTATATAACATATAGTAATTAAATTCCGATAATTGAAAACTAAATCTCAAAATTCTATTTTATTCATCTTAGCCCCTTATTCAATCCTTATTTCTTTCCTTGTGAACAATTGATTTTTGTCTATTTAAAATGGCATTTTAGGTGAGTAAAAGAAAATGAAGTTTGAAAGATGTACCCACGTACTCGTGTCTGAAATTTGGACTAATTTTAGCCATATTCCCTTATCCTATATTTTAGAAAATAAAAGATCCGACACTTAGATATGTACTCGATACCCGTACCTGAGTCAGAGTCCGAGCATCATAGCTTAATGATGGGTTGTTATGTGATTTGGAATTCATTTATTAGTTGCAAAGAAATAATTTTGCTTTTCTTTATATTCATTATGTTTCTTGGTTAGCTTTATTGCTGCATGGCGGAGGAGCTGAGGGTGAGGAAACTGTACTTTTCTTTTCATCTTCTTGCTTCTGCATGAGGAAAAAATGTCTCACCAGCTATATTGTGCTTTAAATTTTCAGTTTATTCTACTATCCCCAGTTATTTGTAATGCCTAAATGAATAAATAATGAGAAAACTTACTGCTTTGTTTTGTTTTTGATTCCTTTTCTTCTTGTGGAATTTTTCTGTTATCAAAACTATTTTATGTGCACATCTTTGGTAAATGAATTGCTCTTCTGAGGAAAATAACTTCCTGTTGCATTTGTTGTATTTTTTGACAGATGTATGTTTGACCTATGAAAATCTCTCTGCCTTGGAGAAGGTTAAAACTAAATGGCGGGAAGGAAGAGATACATGGTGGCAGGTTGGACGAGAACATGGCAGAAAAGCATTGTTATTATCCTAGTTTTCTGTACTTGGAAGCATAGACCTAGAAATTAGAGCAAGCTTATAAAGCTGTGAAAGTATTTCTAATTATAGCTTGTTCCAAAAGTGGTATTGACATATGACTTCATTTTGCTGATATGGTAATATTGTACATGCCACGTAAATGTTTATGTAACACACTGCAATACTTCTTGTTTGCAGTTTAATTCTTCTCCTTAATTTAGATCCTTTACATCCTTGACGAGTTTTTTGACTATATGGAAATCGCAGAAATTTATGTGAAGACATTACTGATATGTGCTAGGCCTGTTTCTATTGAATTGCAGACGATTGCCTCACCTTATAGGTCTTTGGGCACAAATATTTGGGCTGAAGGTGTCTCGAAAGTCTTGATTGAATATTAAACACATTTAAGAAATATTGGACATTTTTCACCTTTATTATAGTTGCATTGATACATGTGTCAGATATGACTCCACTACATAATTCTCCATGCTACTTTTTCTTCAATCAGTTAGATGGTTGCATGAAATTTACCTTTAGAAATTTTTCGAATTTTCCAATTAGTTTTGCTGATTATTTTGCACTTATTGGACAAAACCTCTTTTACTTATTATAGTTTCAGATCCTGTGTTTTGTCATTGATCCTAAGGATGTCATTATATGTACTCAAGATAGTTTGTCTTCCTTGTCTGCAATCTTCCAGGATGTTGTTACTAAATATCCAACAACCTGTGATGTGGAATGGGTTGATGCAGAGGATCCATTATTCTTGCTCTACACAAGTGGAAGCACTGGAAAGCCCAAGGTATGAAGTCATTGGAATTATGAAAGGTCTTACCTTTTCTGTTATGCTTCAACTTTTTCAAGAAATTACTTTTTCATCGATTTTGAAGGGTGTCTTGCACACAACTGGAGGATACATGGTATATACGGCCACAACATTCAAATATGCATTTGACTACAAACCATCAGATATTTACTGGTACACCAAAAATTATTTTTATTGTTAATGATTCAGCACTCGATCAATGCTGATAATTATTGTTTGGCCTGTCAAATAACGTCTTTCTTCAGGTGTACAGCTGACTGTGGATGGATTACTGGACACAGCTATGTCACTTACGGGCCTCTGCTGAACGCAGCAACTGTTGTGGTTTTTGAAGGGGTAATTATTCAAATACTTCTGGTGTGCTTAATCACTCAGACATTAAGAGTGTGTCTGGAATATAGTTAGTGCATGTTCTAGGGATCCTGGATTCTGGGTAAAATATATAAAGAAAATTAAGTACGAAAAAAATTAGTAAACCAAGGGGAACAAGTTATTATGAACTATTTTATAAAAACCTATTTGCTTCTTTTACTAATTGTTCAACCTAAAAAACCTCAATCTCCATGTCTAGCAATCAGAACCTTCTTATCAATAATAGCACTCACTATCCTTCATTACCTCTAAACAGATTTTTTATGATTTCTATTCCTCCTCCCTAGATCTCAATTCAGAGGGTTATAATCAGTCAGGATACAATTGGGTCCTCAGTTGGGGCTTTAGAAAGAAAGTGTAATTCATCCTTATGAGAACAATTCCCATCAATGACAAGTATGCAGCAGTTTGGACTTTTCAAAAGGTTTATGATCACAAATACAAAAGACAACCACCATGCACCTTTATTAGTCATTTCTGATAAGTTAATCGATTCCATTGTGTTCTAAATGAGATGATGAACGTGTTGTGGTTCTGTAAGTGAATTCTACCGTGCTTTTTTAGCATGACAGGATCCATGATTAGTAGTGGCACTATATACACCTATATTTCCCAGAAACTTATTTTGTTTTTGTTTTCCTGCAGGCCCCTAATTATCCTGATTCAGGACGTTGTTGGGACATCGTCGACAAATACAAGGTGTCTATATTCTACACTGCACCCACACTGGTGCGGTCTTTGATGCGCGAAGGAGATGAGGCAAGAATATAGCTTATTAATATGCTACTTAGTATTGCAGTCTGGCCATCTCTATTTCATTATTACTAGGTTTATAACGCCACTCTTAGTCGACTAGATTTTTCATTTTTTTTCGTGGGTTGTGAGAATGCCCGTAGATCAACCAATTTGACGTGTTTTTGTGTTTCATTTTGTATGCTAAATATTTGAAGAAAGATGTGTGATAAATTTCTACAACTAATGTATGGTTAGGTAAACTAAGGTTGTTGACAAGAAGCATTGTAGAAAAGGAATTTACTTTTATGCATCTCAATACCTTGGTTGCTTGTGGAAAATCCAGGAAAGAACCTTGGAAATGGAACTCTATAAGCTAGAAGTATTAGTTTTTATTTAGATAAGAAAGCTTTAGTGCTCACTTCTTACTAAATTTGAATTCTAAATCCCAACTTAGGATAGGAAGAAAAATTGGTAAACGACTCCTAAGAAGTCAGATTTACTTAGCTTGGTTCTCAATTATGCTTTCTTCCAGCAAAATTTATTTACTAGATTTTCATGTATACTTTTGCTCTTGTTAGGGCAGGGAATTCTTAAGAATATTATCATCTGAACTCATTAGCTTGAATATTTTATTAACAATACAATGAAACATTATAGATCTATAAATAATGTTCCTTGAACCTGTATCATCGTTCTAGTACCTTTAAAAAGTAAATTTGATAGCCGAAAAAAGGGAAGTTTAGTTGAAGAAGCATAGCATGGTCTGTACTTGAAGAAGAATCTTCTTAGGGGTTTATCTTGTAGTTATATTTTATTACAACGGAGCTACATCCTTGATCCTATATATAATGTGTTGTTTAGTTATAATTGGAATAATGATGATAGTGGAGAGTAAAGATGCATTCGTGTCCTATATGGTGGTGGTTTTATACACTTCAGTTTGCTTTGTAGTAGTTGAGGAAGAGTTGAAGAGTATATGATGCATATACTTAAAGCTGACTCGATGAATTCCTGAAATAGGACAAGTTTACGTTATCGGAAGATGCTACCAAGTTAAGAAAGCAAGTCTTGTAGAATGGTTATTACACCAGATATGTTGAGTGTTGGCGATGGAAATCCTAGTAGAGATATTATTAAATTTACTTTTCAAATTAGATACTTATTTTTGGTAACGTAATTAGGATTTTATTTAATTGATTTTGTAGTATTTTAGTTGTTTCCTTTCAAATTGGATACTTATTTTAGAAAATATAATTAGGTTTTATTTAGTAGATTTTCTAATAATTTTCCATTTAAATTACACTAGTTTCAAACTAGATCTTATGTTGTAACAACCCAAATTTTTACTTTTGGAATCATTATACATGTACCGTAAATAATACTTTTACAAACAAAAGAACGACATAATATTTTCTTAAAATGTAAAGATTTAAAATTAGTTTAAAGAGAAATACGATCAACATTACTAAAAAACCTTAAACTACATAATTTATTCTTCCTTTTCACCAACGCAAGCACAATCCACCTTCGACCACTTCGAAACCGTCCTTTTAGGTACCTATAAAAATATTTAACATGTCATGTAAGTCATAAATCTCAGTAAATGGGTAATAACGAATTGCTTCTCATATTTAAATACGGGAATTCATAATATACATATGGAGACACGGAAATTAAAATTTGAATTTCGTGGCTATAATTCCAGTGTGTAATGCTACTAAATTTCGGTCCTTTGAACTTGTACATATAGGTAATAGGACCCTTATCATAATCATAACTTGGATTTCCGTATCATAATATTTATAGCATAAATTTATGTAATTCAAATATTGAAAAAACATTTCGTACTACTATACTTACAGTTTGGAAAAAGATAAAGGTAAATCGAAGAATTTACGTTGTTAGACTTTCCCTCTAAAATTCATTGGACACCGTGCGTGCTAAACTTTGTAATGTGACAACGTGTATGTGGAAGATGAGTTGAGACGAAGAAAGATAAAGCATAGCATAAGTTGTGTGTGAGTGTAAGTGATGTGAGAGGGTATAAATGGGGGTTTCTAAAGTTTGACCCCTTTACCTATTTTTGTTACTAACATTCATTTCTTTATCAATGCCACACGTTTTTCCATATAAAATATAATCAATCACTCGACTAATTATTCTTGTTGCCCAATAAATAAACATTCGATTTAATTATGCTAAATTAAATATTCTATTGTACCATATAATAATGTGAGATTGCTAATTACACATGCATAAATAGTGTTTCTTCTTTTTAATAGATGAAAGTTTCTCTAATTATATTATAATAATTAACCAATTAATTATGTTAATTGACATGCCATATTTATATCAAATCATGCCGTCACATTTAATCAAAGTAGAAATTAAGTTACTTTCGATAATCTAAATACGGCAATCCCATAATCTTTTTCTTGACTAAACATGAAATTTCCATAATCATTTCTTTACCAAAATTTGAAATTCAAAAAGTACATTGGGTCTTTCGACTATGGAAAGTTATCAATTTGGTCCCTAAACTTTTATCAATGAGTATTAAGAGATTTTCGGGATATCATATACCCCCCTTAAAATAAATTTTCGTTCTTGAAAATTACCTTATATATCATTGTCAAACAGTTGGGGATACTTAGCTCGCATTTCATCCTTACGTTCACAAGTTGCCTCTCCGATTGAATGATGTTTCCATAACACTTTAACCAGCAACATTTCATTATTGCAAAGCTTTTGTACCTTCTGAGCTACAACGTGAAGTGGAATTTCTTCACAAGTCAAGTGAATTTTTAAGGGTTATGTTTTACTATGTGACTTGGATCGGGGACGTATTTCTTGAGTGTAGTTACATGAAAGATGTCATGTATTGCAGAATGCCTTGGTGGCAAAGCCATTGATAAGCCACGTTCCCAACCCATTTCAATATCTCAAAAGGTTCTATGTAGGTGGTCGAAGTTTTCCTTTCTTACCAAATCATAAGACACCTTTCATCATTGTGACTTTCAAAAATACTCGATCACCAACAATAAATTCTAGTTCTTTTCGCATTCTATTTGCATAACTTTTCTGTATGTCTTGGGCAGTCTTCATACTCGTTCGAATCTTTTCGATACCATGAACTGTTTGTTCCACGATT
Source organism: Fraxinus americana (assembly GCA_035079005.1). Taxonomy (NCBI): domain Eukaryota; kingdom Viridiplantae; phylum Streptophyta; class Magnoliopsida; order Lamiales; family Oleaceae; genus Fraxinus; species Fraxinus americana. The sequence goes on along the minus strand of CM068715.1, from coordinate 13,887,733 downwards.
TTTGGTCCTAGTATTTTTCGTTCAACCACTTCATCCTAGTGAACGGGTGATATGCACTTTCTACTATGTAAGGTTTCATAAGGAGCCATACTGATAGAGGCATGATATCTATTGTTGTAAGCGAACTCGATTAGTGACAAGTGTTTTTCCTAATGTCCACCAAAATCTAGGACACAAATTCGAAGCATATCCTCTAGCGTTTGAATGGTTCGCTTGGACTATTCATCTGTTTGGGGGTGGGAAGTTGGACTAAATTTTAGTTTAGTTCCCATTACTCGATACAGACTTTTCCAAAACTTCGATGTAAACATTGGTCTCTATCTGATACGATTGAAACTGGAACTCCATGCAATCTCACCACTTCATTAACATATAGTTGTGTGAATTGATCCATGTGCCAGCCACTATGTTTGCCTTGCCTAGATGGTAATGGATTTCACAGTAGTAATTCTTTACCAATTCTAGCCATCTTCTCTACCTCATATTTAACTCCTTTTGAGTGAAAATGTACTTGAAGCTCTTATGTTCTATATAAATTTGACATTTACTTCCATACAGGTAGTACTTCCAAATCTTCAAGGCCTGTACTACTGTGTCGAATTCTAAGTTATGCGTGGGGTAATCAAAACAGATTTACTCTCGTAAGGTTTCAACTATCTCGATGCTTAAGCAACTACTCTGCCTTGTTGCATCAAAACACGTCTAATACCGGATGCATCACTATAGATCACAAAACCTTCTGATCCTCTTGTTATGGTTGGCACTGGTTCATTGATTAATCTCTTCTTTAATTCCTCAAAACTGCCTTCCCATTTCGCTGTTCATTCAAAGTTTACACCCTTGGGAGTTAACTGTGTTAAATGGTCTTGATATTTTGGAGAACCCTCAATAAACCTCTTGTGATACCCTGCTAAACCTAGAAAGCTGCGAATCTCTCTTACATTGGTTAGCTTTGACTAGTTCAATATCGCATCTACTTTACTGTGGTCCACCTCTATTTCTTGTGCTGTGACCACATGTGCAAGAAATACCACCCGTTCCAACCAAAACTTACACTTCTTGAATTTTGCAAAAAGTTTTCCTGTCTCAGGATCCCTAACACAATTTCCAACTGTTTTTCGTGCTCTTCTTCACTCTAAGAGTAGATCAAGATATCATCAATGAATGCAATGACAAATTGATCTAAGTATTTATGGAAAACACGATTCATCAAATCCATGAAAACTTTAGTGGCATTCGTTAAGCCAAACGGCATAATTAAAAATTCATAGTGACCATATCGAGTTCTAAAGGCCGTTTTCGAGACTTCACTAGATTTGGTCCTCGACTGGTGATATCCCAACCTTAAGTTGATCTTTGAAAATATTCTGGCCCTTCAGAATTGGTCAAACAAATCTTTGATTCTAGGTATGGGATACTTAATGATGATTCCATTAAGTTCTCAATAGTCAATACACATCATCATTGTCCTATCCTTCTTCTTGACGAACAACACTGGTGTCCCCATGGTGATACGCTGGGTCGAATGAATCCTTTCCCAACAATACCTCTATTTGGGCTTTCGGTTCCTGTAATTCCCTTGGTGCCATTTGATAAGGAGCTTTAGAAATGGGGATGAAACCGGGAATCGGATCAATCGTGAACTCCAGTTCTCATTCCGACGACATTTCATTCAAATCATCGGAAAATACCAGTGTTCTAAAAGGCGTAATGTGTGGCGATGCCTGAAGGTCAAGCTATGGGCTAGGCGAGGCATATGCCTAAAAAGACATTTTCTTATTTTAATATTATTTTAATTTTTAATCAATCAAAAAATCATTTAATAATTAAAAATAATACATATCAAACATCTAAAACTAATTTATAAACACTTTATACATTTTTTCTAAAGTTTCCAACAAAGAGATAAGTTTCATATGTAAATCAATTTTTAAGTTACTTAAAAAAATTGTAAAAAAATTTAAAAAAAGAAAAGAAAAGAGATAATAATGAGCGCCTAGGCGTGCATTAGCGGTCAACGATGTCATTGCCCGCTAAATAAGTGGCTTGGCGTTTCCGATGTGCATCATGCATAGGCGGCCTGCGCCTTTTAGAACATCAGGAAACACCTCTAAAAACTCCTGTACAACTTTAACATCACCCACTTTCAGTGTTTCATCTACTTTAGCTACTATTGACATCAAGAATCTACTACAACCTTCTGATTTCAAGAATTTCTTAGCCTTCAATGTTGAAATGATACGGGATAGGTTCTTTATCTTAGTTATTGGAAGACGAAGTTCTATTTCTCTGGGATGCTTAAAAACCACTTCCCTTTCAAAACATAGAATAGTTGCGTGATTCTTAGAAAACTAGTCTGTTAAAGTAAAAGAATTAGAAGGCTTAACAATAGTGTTAGCTTGTCCCACTATTTATAATAAGAGTTAGGAAAACCTTAGGAAACCCTAGGTATTACATAAAAGACCTAAATACCCTTTAACACTCCCCTTCAAGATGGAGCATATATATTGTGTGCTCTAAGCTTGTTACAAATGTACTTTATCCTTGAGCCCCCCAACGGTTTAGTAAATATATTATATATCAGCTAACTGATCAGCTGAGTTTACATATTTAGTCTCAATCTGCTTCTGCAACAATTTTTCTCGAATAAAGTGACAGTCAACTTCAATATTCTTCGTTCTCTCATGGAAGACTGGGTTGGATGCAATGTGAAGTGCTGCTTGATTATCACATACCAGTTCCATCGGTGAAGTGTGTTCAAATCCAAGTTCTTCCAACAAATGTTTCAACCATGTTAACTCACAAGTGGTATGCGCCATTGCCCTATATTCCGATTCTGCACTCGACCGCGCCACTACCGTCTGCTTTTTACTCTTCCAAGAGACAAGGTTACCACCAACAAACACACAATACCCAGTAGTAGATTTCCTATCTAGGGGTGATCCAGCCCAGTCTGCATCTGTGTAGCCCTTTATTTGAGTATGTCCAAAATTTTGATATAGCAAACCACAACTAGGAGCGCCTTTCAGATATCGGAGAATACGAATCACTGCATCCCAGTGAAATCATTGGACGACCCAAGAACTGACTAATAACACTAACAGCAAAGGAGATATCTGGTCTAGTAACTGTCAGGTAGTTCAACTTTCCAACTAACCGTCTATATTGAGCTGAATCTGTCAGTGGTATACCCTAATCTGGCAATAATTTGGTGTTTGGATCCGTAGGCGAGTCAATAGGTTTTGCTCCTAGCATTCCTGTTTCGCTCAATAGATCAAGGACATATTTTCTCTAGAACAGGTAAATGCCCTGACTTGATCGAGCAACTTCAATCCCCAAGAAATACTTTAAGTGCCCCAAATCTTTGGTTTGGAACTTACTATGCAAACACTTTTTGAGTTCTTGAATACCACTGTGATCATCCCCAGTAATCACGATGTCATCCACATACACAATTAACAATATTTTGCCGACTTTACTGTGCTTGTAGAAGACAGAATGATCGACTCCACAACGCTGAAGACCAAATTCAATGACCACTTCACTAAATCTTCCAAACCATGCTCTAGGAGACTGCTTGAGGCCATAAATAGACTTCTTCAAACGACATACCAAATCAGACTCCCCCTGAGCAACAAACCCAGGAGGTTGCTCCATATAAACTTCCTCAGTCAGATCGTCATTTAAGAAAGCATTCTTGATATCGAGCTGATGTAAGGGCCAAAGAAAAGTGGCAGCCAGAGAGATGAACAAACGAACAGAAGCGAGCTTGGCAACGGGAGAAAAAGTCTCATAGTAATCAAGACCGTAGACCTGAGTATAGCCTTTAGCAACTAAGCGAGCCTTGAGTCGATCAATGGTGCCGTCCGGATGAACCTTAACAGTGTACACCCATTTACATCCAACTGTAGTTTTGTCAGGCGGAAGCGAGACAAGATCCCAAGTGCCATTCTGATGTAAAGCAGTCATTTCTTCCTCCATTGCTTTTGCCCAACTAGGGAGAATAAGGGCCTCTGAAACGGACTTAGGAACAGAAACAGAGGACAGAGAAGCAACAAAAGAGGAGTATGAAGGAGATAGGTGCGCATATGAGATAAAGTTAGAAATAGGATGGGTAGTACAGGTGCGCTTACCTTTCCGGATGGCAATGGGCACGTCCATGTCAGACATGGGCGGAACTGTTGGAGAAGAATCTGAGGGCACAGAATCGATGGGCACAGCAGCGGAGGCGTCCTTCTGGCGACGAGAGTATACCTGCAAAGGGGTCGAAGAACGATTGGAGGGGATATGATCTGGAGCGGAGGAAGATAGCGTAGGGGTAGGGTCAATGGGCAAAGGAAGTAACATCTAGATCAACTTGAGATGATGGGGTAGAAAAGTAAGGGGTGGACTCAAAGAATGTAACATCGGCACACACAAATGAGCGACGTAATGATGGACTATAACATCGATAACCTTTTTGCGTGCGAGAATAGCCAAGGAAGACACATTTTAAAGCACGGGATCTAACTTGTCCCTGCCGGGAGTCAACTGATGAACAAAACAAATACACCCAAATATGCGAGGAGGTAAGCTAAATAAGGGTGAACGGGGAAAAAGAATGGAATGGGGAACCGTGCCTCGCAGGGTAGAGGATGGCATCCGGTTGATTAGGAAGCAAGCTGTAAGAACCGCATCGCCCCAGAAATGTTTGGGAACGTTCATCTCAAAAAGGAGAGTACGGCCCACTTCTAGGAAATGTCGATTCTTACGCTCAGCAACCCCATTTTGCTGTGGTGTGTGAGGGCAAGAAGACTGATGTAGGATACCAGAGTGCGACATATAGGAAGTAAAGGGCTGAGAAAAGTATTCTCGAGCATTATCACTACGAAGAATACGCACGGGTACATTAAATTGGGTTTGAACTTCAGCACAAAATGCACGAAAAATAGAGAATAATTCGGAACGATCTTTCATTAAATAAAGCCAAGTAACTCTTGAAAAATCATCCACAAAAGTGACAAAATAACGAAAACCAATTGTAGAAGTAACACGAGAACCCCAAACATCTGAATGAACTAAACCAAAAGGACTCGATGGTCGAACATGAGCAGGGGAATCAAATGAAACACGACGATGCTTACCCAATTGACAAGACTCACACTCTAAAGAAGACAAATGACTGAAAATAGGAAAGAGTAACTTGAGGTTGCCAAGTCGACAATGGATTTGGTGAGCAGATGCAACAGCAGGACATGCAGTAGGAGGGTGTGCAGGACTCTCATCACGATCAAGGTAATAAAGGCCATTGTCCTCACGCTCTGTGCCAATCGACTTCCGCGTCCTCAAATCCTGGAGAATGACAGAATCAGGAAAAAATGAGACAGAACAATTAAGATGTTTGGTGAGTTTACTAACTGACATCAAATTAAAGGAAAACAAAGGAATATACAAGACGGAGGAGAGAGAAGGAGGGTGAGGGGTCCATTATACCAATGCCACGGATAGGGATAGTGGAACTATCAGCAACCGTAACAGGAGACAACGAAGAAGAGGACTGAATATGCGTAAATAAAGAAGATGTACGTGACATATGATCAGTGGTTGCGGAATCTATGACCCAGGGTGATGGAGGGGATGGACGAATGGAAAGACAAGCAGAAGAAGTACCTCGTTGAGCTAAAGAAGCAATAGGAAGAGATGCCTGCTGAGATGACCTATACTGAAGGATCTGAGCATATTCCTCATCAGATGTCCTTAGCCGCCTGAGATACTGGAATGGTAGAAATATCTGGATCAGATGTTACTGCATTGGCAAATGTGGGTGGACGGCCAACCAAATCCCAACATGTGTCTCGACTATGATTCTCCAATCCACAAAAGGAGCACTGACGAATGGAGACACGACCACGGCCACTACGTCCACCCCGATGGCCACTAACATGGCGACCACGAGAGAAACTACCACGACCACCACTAAGTGGATCATCTCGATTTCGCGTGGGAATCTGTGTAACAAGTGCCGAATGCTCAGATGACGTAGACAAACCCGAGCCAGAAACATTGTCCTTGGTAGTACTACGGGAAACGCGAGAATACATTTCAGTGATGGTGGGGAGGGTAGCACTTGAAAGAATCTGAGATCGGACTGGTTCGAAGTCTGGACGTAACCCAGCCAAGAACTTCATGACAGCCATCTGCTCACGTTGTTTTTGCATTTCCTTTAAATCGATAGTCAATGGTAGGATAGTATTCATCTCCTTATAGAGGCGGTTGAATGTGGCAAAATAATTTGTAACGGATTGCGTGCCTTGTTGAAGTTGGTAGTACTCCACTGATAAATCATACATCCTGGTGAGATTACTAGAATATAATACACGGAGATACTCCCATATATCTTTGCATGTATCTAGATGAGTACAGAGATCAGCCACCTGAGGCTCCCTCGAATTCCAAACAATGTTACAATCTGCGCATCAGCCTGAATCCAGTCGTCATACTTTTTATCATCTGTTGTCGGGGCGGATTCCGTGATGTGACGATGTTTTCCCTGTCCAGTTAGGGCTATTTTCACAGCTTTAGACCAATTTAAATAATTGGTTCCGTTCAACTTACGGGTTGTTAATGGTTGAGGTGTAGTCATCGATATTAATACTTTCCAATTCAACAAGTAATAAACAGCTTGCACAAGGGAAACAAACCAACAATACAAACAATTGTAGGGCTTAAACGAAGAACGTGAGTCATAACCAGACTTACGAACATTTGTAGTACTGTCATACGAATAATAACCAATAACCGTGCGTATCTCGAAATTAGCAGATTGAACATCGACCAAAAACCGGCGGATGAACAAGAATCACGATGAACAAGATGCGGCGCGGATGAACAGTAGTCGTGGATGAACAGTAACGGAATTTTTTTTTTTTTTTTTTTTTTTTAAAGAAAGAAAAAAAATGTTTGAACAAAGCTTATGGAATTAATCTCCCATAACCTTGCTCTGATACCATGTTAAAGTAAAAGAATTAGAAGGTTTAACAATAGTGTTAGCTTGTCCCACTATTTATAATAAGAGTTAGGAAAACTTTAGGAAACCCTAAGTATTACATAAAAGACCTAAATACCCTTTAACATAGTCCATTCCTAAAATCACGTCGAACTCTTGCATGTTCAAGACATATAAGTTCTAAGGATTTATCATCAATCTCTATCTTAGTTGTTCTCACCATATGGTCTGCACTTAACACTTCTCCTGAGGGCATGACAACTTCTAAGGGAGCACTTATATGTTCAGGAGGTGCATTGAGTTTGCTCACAAACTTAAGGGATACAAAAGAATACGTGTAACCAAAATTAATTAAAGCATAACTAGAAGTGCAAGATATAATGATGTTGCTAAGACGTTGCGATCCTGGTCCTCTTCTTGCTCTATTGAGTGCATACAACCTAGCTTGGCCTCTAGGGGATTCCCAGGCTTCTGTTGCTACTTTGCTTCTATCCCTTAGGGCATGTCTTTGCCATATGGCCAGTTTTACCACAATTGAAGCATACACCGGTTCCCATGAGGCACGCTTCAGCATGCCGCTTTTGGCATTTGCCCCAAGTTGGATATTGCTGTTAAATTATTCACACTTGGGTATCCTTTATACATTTTTACGATGTCCTGCTTCCCTTTTCTTTTGTAATCCTCTCCCTTGCGCTTTTCTAGATGTACATACTGTTTGTTCTCCCCACTTGTGTGATGCTTGAAATTTGCCAACTGCACCTTTGCTAACACTTCATGGCATGTTCCTAGTTGAAGTACTACCAAAGCTCCCCTTAGGTTATCTCACGGCCCCTCTTTAAAACGTCTCGCCCTCTCTCCCACAGGGTTGGGCATAATGTGATAATTCCTCAAATTTATTCTCATACTCAATTAAGGACATCAAGCCTTGAACTAAATTGAGGAACGTTATCTCTTGATTGCGGATATTTGTGGAGTTTTCCTCAAGAAAAGTTCCTTGAATTCGTTCCGTGTCCAGATGTATCCGCGAGCTCTTGATCTTGAGGTTGAGTCCCACCAGCGCATGACACCTTTCTTAATCATAAATGTTGCTCAGGTAACTTTTCTATTATCTGGACAATCAATGAGGTCAAAAATTCTTTCTATTCAACCAACCAATCCTCGGTCGATACCACATTTGAAGGCCGGGGGTGCTGATTCCTGAAAAGTTTCCCAACAGTAGCAGCATTAGTATTCCTATTTTCTTCTCTTGTTGTTGGTGCCTGCGGTGGTTGTCGTGGTGTTTGCTACGGCAACGTCGCTTGGACGAACATGCTCATCATAGGTAGAAATTGCTGAATAAACTCTGGGTCAACGCCACTAGGTTGTTGTTAGCCATTGTTGTTTGCTCTCCTACCTCAGGATGTCATAGTCTTAAGAAACAATATTACAATAAGATTAAATAGGAAAAAAATTGTATATTTTATTCATAGCACCTTAGCACCTTTTTAGCCCCTATTATCGAAAAAAATTATTTTTCTTTCTTATTTTTAACCACAATCTTCCATAAAATAATATTATATATAAATCGAAAACTTTTCCTTCTTTTTCAACCACACATTCTCCAAAAAAGCACTATTTCAAATATTATAATTTTAAATAATGGGGGGCCAAACAGTGGCTTACTGATTTCATAATTTGGTACGGATGGCATTTTCTCCGTCCAAGTAAGAAGGGAAAATCTACTAGACAAAAGAATTGCAAGGTATAACAAGCTTCCAAGCAAACACAGGAAATCAAATAGTAAAACAAGAATCTAAACATAAAACTATAGTCTAGTAGTTTCTCCCAATGCTCTCATCTGAGTTTAGGTCCTTTAAGGTCTTATTCCTCGTTTGGGTTTCCGGGCACATACTTTATTATGTTACCCTCATTGTCAACCTCCGGTATTTCCTCTTGATCGCTTCCACCGGGCACGATACAAGGCTAGCGTTGGTAGCGGTCTGGTTCATACCCCTTGGACCTTTCAATGACTCTATAGTCCATGCTATTGATCATCCACCTCTATCTAAGGTTGCTAATAAGGACTTCGGCAGATATGTGTTGGTCATACATTAAATCTAGTTGTTCAACGAAATCTCTCCAATATCCGGTAAGGGTTCTGATGAGGGGGACAATGTCTCATCCTTGTTAAACTCGTGTCCACTCAGTCGAGCCTCCCGGTAAATAGATTCAATAACATCCAAATGTTTCATGAGTTTATGGTTTGGGTTCCTTGCATAAAACCTAAGGAGACGCAAGAACCTTGACCGATTCTGTCTCCTAATCCTCTTTCTTGTCTAGGCTAGACCTCTAATCATCTACGAAAGGCATAAAAGGCTTAATCAGTATCATTATTCACATTTAGGATTTCAAAAGGATAGAAGTCTCTCAATATAAAAATTTCCTAGAATTGAAGTTTTCCTGAAATGGAAGTTTAAAAAAATATCTAAAAAATATCTGAAAAAAGTATCTTTTTTCACATAGATTTTTTTTTTGTAAAATAGGAATAAAATTTTCTTAAAAATAAAAAAAGAAGTTTCGTAAGATAAGGATTTTATCTTAAAATAAAGGTTTTTAAAGTTGAATATTCTTAATAGTTCCAGAGAATGAATTGGAAATCTTATTAAATTTGGAGTGAGTTTGAACTATTGTTTTTCTTTTATTGGCCTGAATAACGCTTAACTGAGTGGCTCTCAGGTGAGGAGGGGTGTCACAAGTGGACCACTTAAATCTCAAGCTCTCCTTAGAGTCTTAGACAGTTTAGGTCTTTTTGATGAAACCTTTCAGTTTTGCAAATACACAAGCTAAGAAAACTTGAACAATAAGTAGGGAAATGAGTAATAACGAATTGCATCTCATATTTAAATACGGAAAATCATAACATGCATATGAAGACACGGGAATTAAAATCTAAACTTTGTGGCTATAATTCCCGTGCATAGCGCTATTAAATTCCGGTCTTTTGAACTTATATACATAGGTAATAGGACCCTTATCATAATCATAACTTGAATTTTCGTATCATCATACTAATAACATAGTAATTCAAATATTGAAAGAACAATTCGTACTGCTACACTAACAGACGTGTGGAAGAAGATAAAGGTAAATCGAAAAATTTGCCTTGTTAGACTTTCACTCTAAAATTCCTTGAACACCATGTGTGTTAAATTTTGTAACGTGAAAATGTGTATGTGGAAGATGAGTTGAGAGGAAGAGAGATAAAGTATAACATAAGTTGTGTATGAATGTAAGTGATGTGAGGGGGGTATAAATAAAGGTTTTGTAAGGTTTGACCAATTTACTTATTGTTGGTACTAGCATTCATTTCTTTATCAATGCCACACGTTTTTCCGCCGACACTGAGAGATAAAAAGCTCAGTGATTTGCTTGTTGATCTGTAAAGATAAGTATAATATGTGGCTTTCTATAATAACTAATCTACCAATTTCTCCATTTTCTAAATAGATATTAATAGATTCTTTATAACTTTCTAAAGAACAATAAAACAAAGTATAATCGTCTAATGGCATAAAATATAGGAAATTAAAAACAATATGTTTGTAATGGCTTTAGAGTACTTTACCGTTCAGCAAATTAATTTCTTTAAATACTTTTTTTTTTTTTTTAACTCTCTCAACTTTTTCTTGACCCTCTAAAAATGTTTAAGACTGTAACCAAAAAGGATTTTCATCATGTTTAAAAGGTTTGATCAAACTCACTTAATAAGTAAAATTGCAGAGAGGATTAATCTTTTTAGCCTTGAAATCCAGAATAAAGAGGCTAAGAGCGTTAGGTTTATATATCAAAATAAAATATATTGATTTAATTATGCCAAATTAAAATATTCTATCATACCATATAAAAATGTGGTATTGCTAATTATATATCTCAATAAAATATATTGATTTAATTATGCCAAATTAAATATTTTATCATACCATATAAAAATGTGAGATTGCTAATTATTCATGCATAAATAATGTTTCTAATTTTTAATAGATGAAGTTTCTCTAATTATATTAATTAACCAATTAATTAGGTTAATTGACATGCCATATTTATATCAAATCATGCAATCACATTTAATCAGACTATAAATTAAGTTACTTTCCATAGTTTAAATACGGCAATCCCATAATCTTTTCTTTGACTAAATGTGAAAATTCAATAATCATTTCTTTACTAAAATTTGAAATTGAAAAAGTGCACATTGGGTCCTTCAACCATGGAAAGTTATCAATTTGGTTCCTAAGCTTTCATCAATGAGTATAAAGAACTTGCGGGATATTATATATGCACTGTAATACTTAGATTTTGATATTGAAAAAACTTATATTGTCTCCATCTAAATCTCTCCTCTCTCCCTTTTCTTCTCATTCTCTTCTCTCTACCTCTTTCTTTCTCGATCTTGTTTTTGTTTAATTTTATCTTGCTTCAATTTGGTATCATAGTACTAATCGTTTCCTTTGACCAAACAAGTTTGTAAAACTTCAATGTCCACCCCTGCCAATTCCATTCCTCTTTTTGCCACACCCTTTGTCGCTGAAAATCACTGAGCCCCAAAACCTCTCAAACCAGCTTTTAAACAGCACCCTACAAATCACTAACCACTATGCTAACCACCGAAAAAAGCATAGCTCCATTTGGACGAAACCAAACTGATCCCACAATAGAACAAATTCAAACACAAGAAAAGGAAAGAAGCAACAAAAATCGACAGAAACAAATCTATTGAAGAAACAAGTAGAAAATTTTATTTTTCTGCTCGCTCTGGAACTGTTAACTAATAGTGCAGAATTTTTGATTTCAAGTTCTGTTGTTTGTTTTCCTTCATTGTTCTCAGTTTAAAAAGAAAAAAGTAATTGAATAATACTTTCTCCAATAGGTTTTTAGCCATAGTTTATGCCTCAAGCCCGCAATCCACCAGGAACTGTCGCTGTGAAGCCACCACTCTGGTGCGCATAGAAAATCTCCGTCATTGCCCTCCTCCTCTGTCACAACACTTCCACCGTAGATTCACGTACCACCAACTGCAATAGATAGTGTCGCCTTAAGTTTTCACCTCCTTCCATTGCTATGCCATCTGTAATTGCCATCTCAGGTCTTCTACTGGTTGCATAAGAACTCTGTAATCATTGTGTGTCTTTCTTTCTCTATGCATAAATAAATAAATATCGGTTAAGTTAAAAAAAATTAAATAAATAAATGAAAAAAAAAGAAAGGGGGAAAATGAAAAAGTATTCGCGTCATATCTTTATGTAGCAACACCAAATTCTCCAAGATTAAGCTGGGTCGAGCTTCTCAGTAGCTTGGTGCCTTAAGAGTTTTCGACCGCTTTCATTACCAGTAAAGAATTATCTGATTCTAGCATAGGTAGATTGCACATGCTTAGTAATGATTTAGACATTGGATTGCTCCCATTTGATTCTTGATCACGTATCAATTTTGTTCTATTGGAATCTTAATTTTTATTATGTACTTGGCATCTTATTTAAAAGAACTTGAAAAAATAAAAATTTAAAACTTCGGCTTCATGAATAAATATTTTTAATATTTCAAAAAGAAAACACGAACAGACTAGTTGTTTTCTTCATTGTAATATTAATTAGCAAATAAAATTTAAAACATGGGAAAAGTAACAAATCACTTTATCGTACCTTCGATCCCCAGAATGTTGCGACGTGCCCATAGTTTGAAAAAACGTAAACGGGTACTAAGACTTTTTTTTGTCATGAAGCGAGACACAAGCTTCAAAACGTTTTGAGGCGTAAGCCTCACCACAAACAAAACAGGTGTAATCTGTCAAACAGAACAGGTGCAATCTGGCGTCGATGCACTGAACAAGAAAAAAGCCAAGCAAAGTCTAGTGAAACAATTTGAAATTGTAAGTCACTAGAAGAAGGCAGAAGCAAAGGAGAAAATAGACATAGAAGCAGCACTTGAGGACCTCTTTTAAGCGAATGATTGAAGATAAGTTTTCTGATTGACGTTTAGTTCTGGGAAGATTTCTAACTGCCGTGTATGACTACCGTGTAGAAGGATTTCTGGGTGCCTTTTGGTATTCTAGATATTTTAATATTTTGTTTGGCCCAAAATGTCTTTTTAAATGTGCCCTTCTCTTTTTTAAAGAGGGTCTTTTTTAATTCCTTTTCAAAACCTTGAAAAAAACGTACTTCAAATGAGGCGCACGCCTCATTTTTTTTGCCTCAGATGTAGAGGCGTGCGCCTCAATTTTTTTGCCTCATAGATTGAGCCTCGAGGCGCAGAAGCTACGTCTCACAGTGAGGTGGGCCTCAGCAGTTTTTTTTCATTCCATGGACGTGCCCATAAAAAGTTACAAGAACAATTAGTGACAAATGAAAAATATCTTCGTCCTTCGCTGTCACTTCATGGACTCTTGCCTTTACTTGAATAAATTGAGGATTTGCTCTTACAAGTAAACCAACAATCACCTGCTATTTTCATGCTCACATCTCTCTCCACTAATAATGAGGATGAGCTAATAAAGTATGAACATGTTGCTATACAAGTGACAGTTGCTTCTTGCCTAAGCAAAACATTTCAAATTACTGTACTTGATGCCCGCGCCATAGAGTGATGAGAAAATGAAGGATATATGTCCATTAATTATATCATCCTTTGCATTAATCTCTAAAAAAAGCTCATCGAATTGTATGTTAAGGGAGCTAGGTTACTTGAACTTATGGCTAATGTAAGTTACAATATCATCATGTTGGATCTAGATTGCGAACAAATGATAAATGACATGTTTCAACATTTTGTTTTAGCCTTAAGAGCTATGATGCTCGGACTCGGGTAAGGGTACGTATCTAAGTGTCGAATATTTTATTTTCTAAAATAGAGGATACGGGGACATTTGCTAAAGAGAATCCAAATTTCAGATGCAACGTGGGTACGTCTTTCAAGGTTCAATTCTTTTTACTAACCCAATGTGTCATTTTAAATAGACCAAAATCAATTATTCACAAAGAGGAAACTATTATTGAATAAGGGGTTAAGACGAATAAAATAGAATTTTGGGGTTTAGTTTTCAATTATGGGAAGTTAATTACTAAATATTATATAAAATAGAAAATGAGGGAGCTGATTGTAATTTGGACTTAGTAAAACACTAAGTAGCACTATATGAAATCTATTTTCATTTTATACAAAGGAAACTCTAAACCATCGATACAAAGAGGAAAATGACAAAAAAAAAAAGGGAAAGAAAGAACAAAAAGAAGAAAGAACCTAGCGCTGCTGCCTTCCTCCACCCTCTTGGCGGCGGCACTAGGTTTACAAAGAGCAAAAATGGGAAAGAAGAAAAGAGAAAAAGAAAGAAGCAGAAAACTACGAAATGTCCGGTTGAAACTTGGAAGATCCGACACATATCCCATACTTGCGTCGTGTCGTGTCGAGACATTGTTCATTTCAAATAGTTCGAGCATGAGAGCCTAAGAGAAATTCAAGTAGGGAATATCTTCACATTCATAGAGTTAATTATCTCTTAAATTGGAAGAAATTGACAATCTCTATTCGAAATTGCTTAACCTCATTTTGGACAGTGTGAAAAAGAAAGATACGGAGGTTTTCTTTTCACAATGAATTTGGACTTTTTGAGAAGTATGCCATCAATATCAAACCTTACTTGACACAATTATCAAATCTTTAGAGGTTTGTTTCAATGATTATAGTGCGAGCAAAGGGGCTAATGATAGTATTGATTAGACTAGTAACTTATGGAGACAAGTTGGTTTCTGAGGATGAGAGTTTTGAACATAGTATTGTGTCCCTTTTTGTGTTCACACTTGTAGTCGATATAATTAACGATAACATAGTTGTGGAATTACCTATGGATTCCACATGTCCTCGACTTCGTGCCAAAATTGTTATTGTCTACTTATTTGCTTGACTCTTAACATTGATTTTGGTATGACATTTCCATAACTGAATGATGCTTTTCGAGTCGCCACGTTGTTCTCCTGCTAATTACCGTACATATTGTTTTAGCTCCAAACATCGTTGTCAGTCCTAATTTTCATCCGAGATTAGAAGTCAAATTAATTACATTGTAAGCTTGCTTTTGATGCATAATATAATCTTGGATACTTTAATGGTGATTTTTATGCTTTGTTACGTGTTTCTTTGGCACGATTTTTTAAATGCATCAACAAAAAGTTATTGGATCGTTCACATGAAAATAATCGATTTGACTGGACATCCGGCTTGAATGAAAGTTATGTTTTCAATCTGGCAGTATTATTTCGTTATCAGGGTATTCTACAGGTGTTATTTGTTACTTTTGTGAGTATTCTTAGTTAGCTTTCCTAGATATATCAAATCTTGGATCTCAAAGTTTTCAGTGTTCTTGTGCTCTCCACGCTTGTTCTCTCCAAGTGGATTTAGCTTCTCCTGGACTATGGAAGTAGACCAATAGATCAAATTACACATATTTTGTTTTTGTTTTTTTTTTCTTTTTTATACTCTTTTTTTCCATATCTATGTTTCGTTTAAAATTTTCATTTTTAAGGTGCTTATTAATCTCTCAAGTTATTTCAAAAACACCCTTGTACAATTGCAGTCATACTTTCTTAATTACCTTGTGGCCATGTCTTATTGTCTGTCTGTGGTTTGTTATGTAGGACAGCTTTTCTCGAAAACTGTTGTATGTTGAGACTATTTGTTTAAAGACCAGAAAAGGTCTAAGATGGGGCATTGTGTGTATACAACTATTAGATTGGGAATGCTATCTTACAGATAAGGGGATAGCTGATTTTCGTTATGCTTATCTTGCAGTATGTCACACAATATTCACGTAAATCCTTGCGCATTCTTGGCAGTGTGGGCGAACCAATAAATCCAAGTGCATGGAGGTTTTACATTTATTCTCGCATCTTTCACTTTTCTTTCCTTGTTGAAATTAGTATCAATTATTTTGGCAAAGGTAAATAATTCTTATAAGATCTTGCGTATATATTTATTTCCTTTTACCTATGCTAGGTGGTTTTTCAATTTGGTTGGAGACTCAAGATGCCCGATATCTGACACTTGGTGGCAAACTGAGACCGGGGGCTTCATGGTACATTCTCTTGTTATTTTTATTTTTTAATTGCAGCCACAACCATAATATATATAACATTAGTCAACATTTGCAGATTACTCCTTTACCGGGCGCGTGGCCTCAGAAACCTGGTTCTGCTACCTTTCCTTTCTTTGGAGTGCAGGTACTAGACGTGGGGATAATGTGGCACCACCAAAATATCAACTCACCTAAATTCTCCCAACCCATATTTTCCTATTTTATTAATTATGCTGGTGTTTTAAGTAAATACTTGTGCAAGTATTTCAACTTTTCATCCAGCAAACAAGTCCAATTAATTTTACTTTTTTCCAGCTTCTTCTGGAGTGGTTAAACATGGTCATATTTGATGCCTAATGATTCATTTGTTAGATTAGATTGTAAAAATGAAGACAACGAAGTTTTATCGGAAAATATTTTCCTCATTCTGGTTTTAGTAACTTGATAGATTTTTCAGGAATATAATTTACAGTATCAAATTTTGTGTAAACATTTTCATCCTTACCAGAATTTGAGCTCCACACTATCAGATGAAAATTTGATATTGTCTGAAATGATTTTTTTTTTGCCCCATTATTGTGTTGAAACAAATGCATCCTAAAGAAGAAAAGTGTCTTTAACCCCAAATAACGGGCGACAAAATGAATTTACCTAAATGGTGAATACTGTATCATCAATTAACTGATAAATTTATAGTTCAATTTTTTATCATATCATGGTCAGTTTAGTTTCAATTTAAACATCAAAATTCTTCCAATTAGGGCAATACTTCAGTCAATTGCATTAATGGAATATTGAAATGGTTTACACTTCTTATCCATCATATGACCTTGAATAATGCAGCCTGTCATAGTGGATGAGAAGGGTGTTGAGATTGAAGGTGAGTGCAGTGGATATTTGTGTGTGAAAAGCTCCTGGCCTGGGGCATTCCGAACACTTTATGGAGATCACGAAAGATATGAAACAACATACTTCAGTGCCTTCCCTGGCTACTACTTTAGTGGAGATGGCTGTAGCAGGTAGTTACTTTTGACGTTATACAGTTCAACGGTTTTTTTAGGTGTATATTCGTTGCTCTGTCTCTTTCCCTCTTCATTCCCCTTCTTTTGATCTTTTCTTTGTCCTTTTTATGAGGAATTCAGGGACAAAGATGGTTACCATTGGCTTACAGGAAGAGTCGATGATGTAATTAATGTCAGGTATGGTATTTATTTTCGTCGTCATTTTATATTTTAGATTGATAAATGAACTTCGAAGTAGTTTAGAGTCGTTTGGATTGGGGTGCCGCTTTTTACTTACCTTATGAAAAATATATAGTGGGCACCGTATTGGCACAGCAGAAGTGGAATCTGCGCTTGTTTCACATCCCCAGTGTGCTGAAGCTGCTGTCGTTGGTGTTGAGCATGAGGTACCATAACATTATGTTTACTTATAATTTTGGATAGACGGAATCTAGATTAATTTTTACTTATCTTTATTTTGAGTATTATGTTAGGTTAAAGGACAAGGCATATATGCATTTGTTACTCTGGTAGGAGGCGTTCCGTACAGTGAAGAACTGCGGAAAAGTCTTGTGTTGACAGTGAGAAATCAGGTGTGTTGATATTCCAATGCATTATTTTCTTTAAAATAATCGTTTGGAAAATGGCTGAACTATATTTTACGAAACTTTTACGGCAACATCAGATTGGAGCATTTGCAGCTCCCGACAAAATCCATTGGGCACCGGGACTTCCAAAGACGAGAAGTGGAAAGATAATGAGAAGAATTTTGAGGAAAATTGCTTCGAGGCAATTAGATGAACTTGGGGATACAAGCACACTTGCAGATCCTAGTGTCGTTGATCAGCTTATTGCGCTTGCCGACTCTTGAATCCTGAGATTGACGACAGCAAACTAATGCTAGTATGACATTTTTTTATGTTTGTTGGGTGGGTAAAAATCAATAAAAGTATCACTGCTTACATTACTGGTTTCTATATGAATTTTGTTACTTTCATATTTATTATGTTAAGCATTGGCTATGCTAGCAGTTCTGTACAATTCTGTACAAAATAATTATGGGATATTGCCCATTACTTTCATTGGAAAAATGGGGATGTCGGTTGATTACTATTGACTAGATAACACTTACCACGAGTGAATTAATAATAAAAGTCGTGCGTCTGCATTATATGGAGAGAGTTTTTCTTTTGGTTCGTTTATGAGATATCTGGTATGTTAGATTCAACAGCTTTAGATAGAATAGAAAAAAAGTTTAAGACTTTATGTTATCCGGAGAGTGTGTCATCTCTTGCTTCAGACAGATTTTTATAGGCAACTAAGCTGCATGGACTTCAACTATATTACAATAAGATATGCATGGTTAATATTTTTCTAATGAAATTTCTCCTTTGAAACATTAAATGAAAAACTCGTGGTTATACTTGGTTCTTATTCTAATTTAATGAATTCTTTTCTCAAACCACATGCTTGTTTACATTCCAAAAGCTGGCCATACTGGGAAGTCGTTACCATAATTTCAAGAAGGATGATGACATACAAGTTGAATAAATTGGTGCATAATTATATTCCCTTCAACAAAAAAATGTGCATTCAAATGTGTTTAAATCGCAACTTATTGGTGCAAAATACCGTATAGACTTTCAACATACCGAAATCAATCTATGCGATGAAAATATGCACAAATTACAATTTACTGAAATATAGAAATTAAAAGGCGATGAAATGAAGCGAAGTATGCGAACGCTAGTCTCTTTAAGATAGACCATGCACTGGTGCTAATAGAATTAAATGGACATTTATGTCACAAGATACAATACTTCAACAAAAATTAATATAATACAATATTAATTCTCCATGGGCAAACGAAGTGTTGACAATGTTTTTCACGATTGAAATAAACACGAATAAAAATTGTTCGAACGGAATTTTAGTTGTACAAAATAAAAAGAATAGAAGTCTTGAAGAGGAGAGAGATTTAGAAATCAATTTTTACTTAAATTGATTTGGTGTAGGAAAAATGGAATTAGTGGTCCCTATTTATAGATTTTCAAGTGTCTTTCGGAATTGTTATATCTTTTGATGTAAATTAATGTGGATCATTAGATCATCTTTTCAAATTTAATAGTCTATATCGCACCTTATCAAAAGGTCGGGACTTTTCATAATGTACTTTTTTGAATAGTCACATTCAATATGAAACAATATACCTCTTTGATATTCAAATTAAACTACACGATCCACCGCTTGTGCTGGTACTCGTCAATTCCTTTAAGTTCCATTCTTGCGAACGTACTCCCCATACATTATACTTAACGCGTTAGCTACAACACTGTACGGGTCGATACGTACAACGCTTAGTATACATTGCATTAGGATCAGTAGCTTTTGATTTGAAGTTTTCTTAGTAAGAATTTGTCGAACTCATATGTCTAATCGATAAACGCAACGTTTTGAGTTTTCAACCATTATTATAAGCCTTGCAATAGACTAAGCATATTATTTTACATATCAAACTTTAGTTCTCTATCGTACATCATTTTGGTCCTGTAATTTCTTGGGTCTACAAGTAAGCTGAGAATTCCCCTAAATAAAATTCTCATAGAACTAGTCAAGCTCTCACTCGCACAGGTGATATTCTATAGAGAATGCACTACAATACTTCACTGTACTGTTTGCAATATATAATCATAATCATTAAAAGCATAATTTATCCTAACCAATTTTTGGCAGGCAACACTTATTTGCAACATATAAATGGGGAGGAGCTAAAAATTCGAAGTGCTTCTCATCGAGTCTATCATAGTTAGTTTTCCTATTTAACCTAGTCCGTGTGATCGCCAGTCGCCGGTTAGTTTTTCATTAAGCTGGCCTATTAATTTAAGCTTTACATTCATTTACCTAGATGCGCAGTTAGTTTGCTCTCTAAATAACTCATTTGTAAAGAGATTCGATAGTCTCTTTGTCTTAACAAACTTAATCGATATTGTAAAGTCCTAGAATGCATACTAACTTTAATTGGGAATATTATGCAAATAACAGTCATACACCCCACAATTCTAGATAGGACTCAACTTAGTGACATAATGTTAATCTAACTATAGACAATTCAAGCATATAGTTAATTATGTTTATCTACGGAATAAATAATTTTATTCCATCTCTAATGCAACATATAAATGGCTAAAAATGTCCATGTCTCATGAAAGTACACGCACTTTCATATTTAGGACTCGCATTTAGGGTTCGTTTCCTTTGCATAACATTCTTGTGTGTACCAAGGGCTTTTAAGCTTTCCATCTTCATAAAAAATTTCTATGACTCATAAGGTAATTCATTAATATTGTGACTTTTAGACAATGCTATCCCTATAAAGTCTTGGATAGATTTAAACTTATGTTGAGAATGAACAGTTTGACCCCACAATTCCTAGGTCGACCCAAATTTAATATTTTATTAACACTTTTCACATTCATCATTTATTTAGAGGTAATTCTCAACCTCAATAGTATTTAAACGCACTTTCATTGTACAATCATTACTAATATGATATATAATATATATATTTTGCACAAATACCATCTCACATAATTTAATCAAAATTAAGTGAGGCTATTTATCAAATAAAATCATTATCCATTTTGTTTTATCCTTTGCTGCAAGACCATTTTTAACCACACATTCACATGATAAATATTCTACACGTATATTTAAAATTTTTCTCTACTTTCTAACCACGCATTCTCCTAAAAATCACTATTCAATTTTTTTTTTTTTTTTACAATAATGGTTGTCAAACAAGCTCTTAATCATACTATAAAAGTGTAATATGTGAATATGATTACTGAAGTAAATTCGGGGTACTTTTAAAATTGGATTGGTCAAACCCCCAAATATTTACTTTGAATTTTCAACAATTGCATATTTCCACAATGACCTTTTGAATGTTAAAGACAAAGATGCCTTTAAGTAAACAATACAATTACAAAATATTGTTTTGTTTAAAAGACAATACTATCATTTTAGTTAACAAGTAAAAACCAAACAAATCCCACTTAAAATTACAAAATTAGCTAACATTTCTTATTTGTTTATTCCAACATAGAAATAGAAAAAAAAATATATATATATATATATATATATATATATACAGAAATGATCTAATGAGCACCGGTGCTCATCTTATCCTAAGCACCGATGAGTTGGCACATTAATTCATTGGTGGATAAAGATTTTGTGAGTTCCAATCCACCAATGAATTAATGTGCCAGCTCATCGGTGTTTAGGATAAGATGAGTATCGGTGCTCATTAGATCATTTCTGTATATATATATATATATATATATATATATATATATATATATATATATATATCTGCTTCAATCTCAAAATCTCAAAAGTTGATCAAACGCTGAACAATAATTTTTTTTTTATATCTATCATTTCGAATCGATAAGTATATTTATATATGTTTAATTTTGTTTTCGTCAAATTAATATACACTTTTAATCGATAAATCTTATTTCGATATAGATTAACATGTAGATAAATTTTACATATCTATATTTATTTAAGCATAAATAAGAAAAAATTAATTCACTTGTATATTAATGTCAATGATTACTGTCAATCTTAATAGCTGGCTGTTAAACAACCTAAGGCAACCGGTTGTTTGGTCGATTTTTGAACTATTTTTTTCTTATAATTAAAAATTGTGTTTCGTCATGCAGATATGATTGTAATTCCAGTTTGTTACTTTGGTGATTTCGAATTGGATGAAAAAGATCGATGGGTATGGAAATGGACGAGTGATATACGTGGTGGTATTCCATTTTTCATAACATCAAGTACATAATATGAGGAAATGTACCATGATTCACAAAACAAGCTAAAAGTCAATTCTTCTCAGTATGATATGGAACTGAGATTTCAATTTAACGAGCATTCATCCATTTCGATTCCACCTATGAAGATTGCTTTTGATGTTGAAGTGAATTATCTATTTGAATTGAATAAAATGCACACGACTCCACTTTGCGTGACTTTAGCGAGGAAAAATATCGCCGAAGGTGACACGAAAATTCGGATAAAGAGGATCACAATGCCATGATTTTTGGGACACAGTGAAGATAGTTCATGAGAATGATGTGGTTATTCTCGAGATTGTACTTCATCGTGATCTTGCTTTTACGCACATAATTCTGTCGGTGATTCACGACAACGAGAATGAAAATTAATTTGTAAATGAGAATTTGATTACTTTATCCCGTCGAGAGAGATAATGCACAAGTATTAGGACCCATGGATGATCTACTGACATTCGGACATAATTAAAACGTTCGTCGAGAGAACGGAGTGGCCATAAGTTACCCAAAAGCCTAGAAGGCCAAAGAAAGCGCGTTGGAGGATTTAATGGGCTAGACCGAGTAGAGATATGCTAAATTCGCCAGGTATTACCATAACATGGGGACAAGTAACTTGACTAGACAATTTTTTTTAGATGGAGGGCGAGAATTGCTTTAAGTTTTCTTCATGGCTCTTGGGTAATGCATTCGGGGATTTCAAAATACAATGTGACCCTAATTCTAGTCGATGGTACAATTGTGAAAACTAGATACGAAGGCAATTGATCATTGCTACATGTCAAGATACCAACATCCAAATTTACTCTCTTGCATTTGGCATAGTCGATAGCAAAAATAATATGTCGATATGTTGGTTCTTCACAAAGTTGAGGGAAGTAATCGAGAAAATCGAGGACATTGCCTTTATAACTAATCAGGGACCGTCTATAATAAATAGTATCGCAAAAATTTTTCTCGAGATACATCATGGGTACTGCATGTACCATATACAAGGCAACCTGAAGACTAGGTATCGGGGCAAAGACATCGTTTCATTGTTCATGAAAGCGAAACTTACAGTGTTGAAGAGTGTAATAAGTTCATGGTGAAAATAGGAAGTAAACAATTCCCAGCATGGGAGTATCTAACAAAAATGGGGATTGAACATTAGGCGCGGTCACATTTTTTAGGACGTTGATACAATATGATGACGTCAAATAATGAGGAGTCTCTCAATTCATTATTCAAGAAGGATCGAGAATTACCAATCATCGCAATGATTGAAAACATTCCTAACGAGATGCAATAGTGGTTTCACGACCGACGTGCGGAATCACAGAGTTGTACGAACGTGTTAGCACCGGCTTAAGAGGATAAACTCTTCAAGGCTGCAGAGGTTGTGAGGAGTTGAATGTGGAACCACTAGATGATTTACGCTTTTTCGTGAATTGTGCATATAATATTGCATACATGGTGGACTTGACTGATAACACCTGCACTTGTAGTCGATTTCAATTGGAGAGTTTTTCATATGAGCATGCAGTCGCAGTGGTAATGTATAGAGGCTTTGTACCGAGAACCGTATACTTTCCTTATTACACTACTGATTATTGGAGAGCAGCGTATGCTGAAACTATATTTCCTTTACCAAATGAAGTCGACTGAAAAGTTCCCAATTATATTCCCTCCCTTAATAGTGTGTTGCCACCTGAAATTGAACCGTGTGGTCTGGACGTCCACATACGTCTTAAACACTATCTACTAAAGAGTTTTCTCGTCTGCATAGGTGCGCCGGTGCAAAGTAACAGGACATACTCACCAATTTTGTACAAGTTACATTGCCCTAAATGATAATTAGATAGATGTGCAATGGTATCGCAGTTAAATAAACAATATTTACATTTATTTTTTGGTTAAAAGATGACGGTACCTCCGAGATTTTATTAATACGTGTCCACTTATGGAGAGGAATATTGTGGTTACATTAGAAAATAATGAAAGCAGTAAATGAGGAAGTATTACTTCCCTTACAATGAAAATAAATGATAATTGACAAAAATAAGAATAACGAATAAAAAAAATCATATTCTAATGTTGGGCAACCCATGTCTATCAATCTGTATAGTGTCCTAATATGTCGTGGTAGGTCAGCTACGCTGTATATCTGATATAGCCGATGATCTCAACCCTCTGCAGTAAGAGCATCTGCAACCTAATTCCACTATCTGTAGATGTGGGAAATTGTGTCTCTATCGAATGATATGATGTCTATGATCTGTCTGAGTATACCTTGAATAGCCCATGATACTACTCATCTAGTGATGCAGTGAATAGCCACTATAGAATCTGACTCAATCCAAATATCTGAGAGACCGAGTCATTTAGCTAGTAAAATCTCATCTAGAATAGCCATAAGCTCTACCTCTAATATATCATATACGATCCGTACGAAGCTGTGAAAACCCTAATACATTGACATGCGTGATCTTTGATGATGTTTCCCCGGCTCTTGATAGATTCGACTGATATGGTGTGCCACGAAACCAGAATATGGGAAGATGAGGAAGGGGGTCCAAAGTAATACCAAAGATGGGTGCAAGTATTAAATCCTGATGTGATCCAGACAAGGCTTCAAATGAGCAAAGAATAGAAGTGCATTGAGGATGAGTCAAGATCGAGCTTGGAAAGGATTTAGGGTTTGAATCAAGCCAAAGAAGCCACACAATCAAGTGATTGAGCCACAAGGTTCATCGAGACGAAGTTGACGAGCCAATGGACAAGTTCCATGTTGGGGTCAAGGGCCGGAACGAGCTCGAAGGCGTCGGAATCGAAGGCCGAAGCAAGGGAGCAAAATGGAAAACCATGCGGCCGCATGGTTCCCCAAGCCATGCGGCCGCATGGGCCAATTTTCTAGCGAGAATTTTCATTTTTTATTTAGTTTCCTAGTTCGATTCAATTACCCAATTTTATTGTTTGTTTTGCCTCTAGATTATATTTAGTTGTTTATTGAAAAAAAACAAAAACAAAAAAAAAGTTATTGTTCACGTCTACTTTTCACATGAAAAAAAAACACTCTACACTTCGTGAATGTCTAGAGGTAATGCAAAACAAAACAATATAAATTCGAGTCATTTTGTTTTCTTTCCTTGCATTTGAGTCCATCACCTCAGTCCGTGCCAAAAATTCTGTTGATTATTCGAGACTTGTACTTGTGGTGGTGATCGTTGCGGGATTGAGTCCTATTTGATTGAGATCGGTTATTTCTCGAGCCATTGAGAAAGGAGGACGAGCGGTAAAAGATAGAGTGGTGAGCTCATTATCGGGTAAAAGCCAATCTTGAGTGATACACGAGTGCAAACACGTGAGATAAATTGTTTCGTTCTTTTTATCATTTCTTTTCATTTAAATTCTTGTTGTTTACTTAATTGCAAATGGGAAATATGAGTAAAAGCGAGGAGGAAGATGTACCTAAAGGGTTTTATGCGGAGTTTATGGATAGTATACATGCTATACATAGTAGGTTTGATCAATTGGGTTTGGCGGTTGAACGTATTAATGGTGATGCAGCTAGGCATGAAACTTTGATTGGGAGTTAGCAGCAAGGGACTCCCCAAAGGGTTCCTCGTGGGGATAGAGGAGATAGGCGAGGATGGAATCTTATGGCTGAATTTGATGAGGAAGAAGTGGCGATGAGTGCAGGAAGTGATGATTACTATTTGGAAGCTGATATGGGACGAATGAGGACTAGAGGAGGTAGGTTTGATCGAGGGGTTGATGGAAATTTGGGCAGCATCAAATTGAACATTCCAGCTTTTCAAGGTCGGAGTGACCCTGAAGCTTACTTAGAATGGAAAAAGAAGGTGAAATTGGTGTTCGATTGCCATAATTACTCAGAGGAGAATAAATTGAAGTTAGCGGTAGTGGAATTCACTGATTATGCTATATTTGGTGGGATCAGTTGGTGACTAGCTGTAGGAGGAATTTGGATAGGCCAATTGAGACGTGGGAAGAGTTGAAGGCTTGCATGAGAAAACGATTTGTACCTGGACATTATTATCGGGACCTTCATCATAAATTACAAACACTTTCTCAGGGATCTAGAAGTGTGGAGGATCACTTTAAGGAGATGGAATTAAAGTGAACATAGAGGAGGATTAGGAGGCCACCATGGCTAGGTTTCTGAATGGGTTGAATAGGGAAATTGCTAACATTGTAGAGTTGCAGCATTATGTGGAATTGGAGAACTTGGTGCACATGGCTATGAAGGTGGAGAGGTAACTCAGACGAAAAGGCGTAGCTAGGTTTACTAAGAAACCCAAATGGAGTAGTGGTGATAGGAATGATCCGATGGAGACCAAGGAAAAGTTTGAGGTACTTAAGGTTAAAGAGGAGGTGAATAAAAATAAACCAAACAATGAAAATCAAGTTGGTCGGTCGAGGGATATTAAATGTTTCATGTGTTTGGGTTTGATAAGTGTATTTTCTACACTTATTCGGGGCTTGAAACTTTAGAATTTTATTGTTCTTTTGGCAAAATATGACCTAAATTGTGTTTATATTTCATCTTGTAAGTAAACCTCAATGTTGGATGAAGAATTGAAGAAAAGAATGCAAAATAGCAAAAAATAGCTAAAGTGGACCAACTCCGAATTACGGGGACTAAATTGGCATTGATTTCACAATTATTAAGTGGACTCGAGGATTGAAAAGTAATTGGGCCACATAATGGACAAAGGGAAGAATACATAAATCATGTTTTTACTTATACACATTTCAAAAATACCAAAACATGTTTCAAATTTCAAAATTCAGGTTTCTTTTAAATTTTTAATTATGAAATAATAATTATTAAATTAATTTATTATTAATATTTAATTCTACTATAAAATAATTAACCCACCCTCACTTCCACCACCCCTACAACTCCGGTGGTATTCCGGCGACCGTTCCGGCCACCACTCTTCTCCGGCGATCGTTCCGACGACTTTTCCGGCGACTGATCCGATTCCGGCGAATATGTTAAGGTCACAAATCTGTATAATTTGGTCACAATTCAAAATTTTTTAGGTCACAACTCAAAATTTTTTAGGTCACAATTCAAAATTTTCGTAGGTAACAATTTATTTATCGATCACAACTTAAAAATTTAAAAGTCACAATTTTTTCATGGGTCACAAATCACAAAATTTGTAAGTCACAATACTTATTTACGGTCACAAACATCCAATTCATTGAACATACCTCATATTTTAGGTTACAATTTAACAAATTATTGGTCACAATTTAATTATTTTTAGGTCACAAAGAATTTATTGGTCACAATTCATTGGTCACAAACAACCTAATCATTTGTGACCACCCCCAGATCATTTGTGACCACGACTTGACCACGACTTGACACTTTCCCCTGATTTATGTATTATTAAAGTTGATTCTGTATTTTTGAAAATGATAACTTAAAAACCTTTGTGGGTGTAATTTCCTCATGGACAAAAGGTACAAAATTGGGCTGGACTTGTTGCTGAAAGAAGAAAGGGTTTCTTCTGTTTAATTATATATACACGAGCAGCCGGGCAGAAAACACGGAGGGGCCGGCAGAAAAACAATTGAAAACAAAAAATAGCAGAAGCCGGCCGTGAAAATTGAGAAGAAAGTGGTATTGGTGAGTGGCCATATTCTACCACTTATACACAGATTTAGGGGGATATTTATGGGCTTAATTAAGGGGATTATATACACATATAGTGGGCGGCAGCTTGGGAGAAAGGAATTTGGGCATTGGTTTGAATTATATATTGACATACCCATTCAAACCAAGCTGCTGGACAGAGAATTGGAATGGAACTGCGGCTGAAATTAATTGAGAAGATTTGGTGAGGATAGTGGGCTGTCATACACTCAATTGCCGGCTGATTATACACCAGATTTTTACACATTTTGGCTTATTAAAGGGCTGAAAATCAGCTGGTTAAAGGGCTGAAAATCGGTTGGTTAAAGGCTGAAAAAAGACAGATTTAGGGGCTGATTAAAGGGCTGAAAATTGGCAGATTTGGGGCTGAAATTAATTGAGAAATAGCGGGCATTTGTTGCTGAAAATTTGAAGGATTGGCAATTACGTTCCGTCATATAGGTGATGTCGTTCCACTTCTATGTGTTTAATCTTGATAATATGCTAGACTAAATTTCCTTGTATTGGATGGATGATGAAACTATTTAATTTTTAATTTTTTATTCGAAACCAAGTGTTTTTAGTTAAATTCTCGTGTTGTGATTTCATAAGCTCATTCGTAGTGTTGGAAAACTCACTGTAGGTAGAACACTGTTTATGGAACATACGGACAATAAATATTAGGGATAATAGTTATGGTGTGTGCGGTCATGTTTGATAATCCTAAACGTCAATGCATGCGTGTCATATGAATTCGGACTAGGAATAGGATCGTCTCGTGACAATCATATGTTTATTATATCTTGGAAAAGAATAGTAAATAAAAGTGAAATTATCGATCGTCACAATTGCATGAATTGAATTAATTGTCACTGGTTGAGAATTGAAACTAAGAATTGATTAGTGGAGTCGGAAATTCAATACAATCTCCCTCATTTGATTTAAATCCATTTTTTTTATTGTTTTCGTAGTTATAGAACGTAGTTAGATTCAAACCAACTATCTTTTGTTACACTTGCGAATTTAAATATATCGAATACATTAAAATTGAGCCTTATTCCCTGTGGGACGATAACTCACTCATCACAATTATTACTTGTACAACGAACTCGTACGCTTGTAAGATTTTTGCGTAACAGGATTCAGGGCATATAGCTTCATAGTGTCCAAACCGACGATGATGATTCTTTGGGAAAATGGAGAGATTGAGTCGGATGATGGAAGTAGGGGTGACAGTATGCCTGAGTTGGAGGAAGTTAAGGGTGAAACTTATGTGGTGTATTCGGTTGCGGAGTCAGTAGTGATGCGTGCTCTTACTATACAAATGAAGGTGGATGATGAGGAGCAGCAACGAGAGAATTTGTTTCATTCCAGGTATCACATTAAGGGTAAGGTGTGTTGTCTGATACCAAGCTGTAACGCCCCGAGTTCTGTGAACTCGGAGTGCCATGTCATCATCTTTTGCCCTAATTGAACTAAATTTTTTTGCGAAAATAACTAAATTTTAAACATCACATTTAATAATTGTGAACTTCTACGGCAACAAACTCATTTGATTAACTTAAGAAAATTGATTAAACTTTAAATCTCAAGTTTTTGAAATAACCGAAATGACAAAATACGCTAATAGTGTTCAAATACGTAATTTCAAAAGTAAGTAGCTTCATCCATTAAATCGTTGCCACCACTGCCTATCAAATCCGACCGTCTCCAAAATCTACAAATATCGTTAAAATAACGGAATGAGTATTTCAAAGAAATACTCAGTAGACTCATCGTCAATAATTAATTTACAAAATAATTGAAAAATCATGCAATTTATATCGTGGCATCATCATAGGCTCATTCTCTTTAAAAATCATGGGCTCTTTAAAATCGTAGGGTGTGGGTAGTCTCTTCTCATACATTTAAATACATAAGTTATGCATAACATTCTCATCATTAAAGCATCTAGGTTATGACAAACATAACAATATCATATATCTCATAAGAAATATTCTCATCTCATGCATTAAAGCATATAATTCAAGTAAATCCACATAATACATGCAATTATAATTTAAACTAATTAATGGGGGCGAGTCTAGCTCAATTTATCTCGAGTCACGTAAAAAGTGGAGCGGAAAGTAACCTCAATCTTCTAATCGTCCGTACGTTTCGTCTAGCCAAAATATAAAATAAGTTTTGAATTAGTATTCCGAAAATTTAAAGTTTTAAAGTGATAAAATAAAGTTTAGAGACCTAATTGGATATTTATTAAAATTGAATTTGACAAGTCTAAGGACTGAAAATAATATTTTCAAAGTAGTGGGGCTAATTGTGGGAAACAAGAACTACAGGGACTAGTTTACTAAGTACTGAAACTTTGGAATTGAAATAAATAACTTAACATTATATAAATAAAGTTCAGGGGCTCAATTGAAAATTTATGAAACTGAAATTGAAAGTTTGATGACTGAAATAGACTTTTTGAAATCAGTGGACTGACTGTGGGAAAAATGGGAACTCCAGGGGCTGAATAATTTATCACTAAAACTTTTGGACCAAAATAAGTAGCTTTAAAAACTTGGGGGCTAAGGCTAAATTTCTAAAAATCAATTTAATTAAAATATCTAATATTTCACTCTATCTCTCATTTACAAAGAGAGAGAGAGAGAGCAACGACGGGGAGGGGGGGAACTCAGGCTCCCTTCCTCCGATTCCAACCACCAACCGAAGCGGTGCCAACGCCACCATCGCGTGGTGGTGCCGGTGAGTATGCGGGGGCGATTGGGGGGTTTTGGTGCACGGACCGAGGGCTAGTCCGATGCTTGGAGGTTCGATTTCTTTGAGTTTCTTAGTGGCAATCAAACTGAAAATGGGTGGGGGATAAGGTAAGTCTTTAGGTCCTCTTATTCCTTGGTTTTTTTGTGGTGGTTTGAGGTGGATTTTGGGTGAGGCTGGCTGTCGATTTTGGAGGTGAAGGAGTGGCGATTTCGGTGGATTTTAGAGATGGTGGTGTTGGCGTTGTAGGTGGTTGTTTGATCTAGTAGTAGCTGCGTTGAGTGGTTCGGATGGTTTGAAGTGGGTTTAGGCAGTGACGGTTTGGTGATGTTGTTGGTAGTTCGAATGGTGGCAGCTTGGGTGTTGGTGGTTTCTGCTGGACCGTTCGAAATGGCTGCAGCCTACGTGCTTGGCTGCAGCTTGGTTCGAAGCTTGGGTTGCTGGAGCTTGTGTGGTTGGTGTGAAATCACCATTTTTGTTGATGGTTTGTAGCTCGTGAGTTTCCCGTTGATGCTAGAAATAGATGTTCTTGCATCAATAGTGAATTCACTGTAAAATATATTGAGGAACAATTTTGGGGAAGATGAAATTTCCTTACCAAATTTGGTTGGCTGCGTGAGTGTGAAGAGAGATGGAAATTGAGAGTTATATGAACAATAATTTAGGGCACTGATAAGTGTGTTTTTACATACTTATTTTACTGTCAAAACATGAGCAATTGTTGATTAAAATGTTCGAATATAGCTTAATTCTATGCAATTTATGTTTTGTAGGACAAAGTGATGAATGTAGCGAAATTGAGGTGAACCAAGCGAAAAAGGACCAAACTGAAAGAAAGTGAAAGTTCAGGGACTAAGGTGCAAATACTACAAACTTGTTTCCAACCTTGTGATGAAGATTCAAGAGTTTTAGAGATCAATTGGATGAGGAAATGAGTCAAATGGGTGAAAGATAGCCAAAACATCATCAAATATCAACTTTCAAGCTGAAAAGTTTCACACCGGTTTTCAGCCTCGTATTGGGACGGATTTCTGACATAGAAAACGATCGAATTTGAAGATGGTCTCTGAATCAAAGTTGTATCTCTTTGAGTTATCTTTTCAACGCATCTTGAATCACCTCAATCGGAGATCGAAAGAGAAAGTTATGACAAAAATACTGAAGAAGGCGCAGAATTCAGAACAGCGACACAGCGCCCAAGCGCCACAACCTAGCGCTCAGGCGCCATTTTACCTAAAATTTGACAGAATTCAAGCGCTCAAGCGCCGCTTCCATGGCGCTTAGGCGCCGCGCCACGTAAAGTAGGGTTTGTTTAATGTTTGGGCCGTGAGAAGCCTAAAAAAGGACCCCAAAAACATTCCATTCATTATCATTCTCCATTCTACACCATTCTTTCATGGATTTTGACTCAAGAAACCTATGAAGAACTAAACTAAAGGTGAAGCAAGGGGAGGAACTCAATTGGATTCGGGGATTTCATCATCATTAATCCATGCTCTTTGGTATTTATTTTGTTAAACATTTCTAGATCTAGGTTTTCATCTTATTGAATTAATTTTGAAATTGATTTAAAATGTATTAAGTTTTTCATAGAATCAATCTTGTTTTTTTCTATCGAACAATTGAACTATGTGTTGAATCGTTATTTCATTAAATCTATTGGTGTGATTATTTAATTTCTTATGCTACATGTATATGAACGATTTATAATCTGATTTCAATAGATGATTGTGATAATTGTTAAGGAGATCTAGAATTTAGGATGTGTTTTTCATTATTTAAATAATTCTAGGGTTTATGTTTTCCCGTATTTTGAATTAGATTTGAGTTAGATTTAATATTTATTCAGATTTTCATGGATTTAATCATGTTTCTTCCATTGAATAATTAAAATACTTGTTCAAGTTTGATTTTCAAA
This sequence comes from Fraxinus americana, assembly GCA_035079005.1. NCBI lineage: Eukaryota > Viridiplantae > Streptophyta > Magnoliopsida > Lamiales > Oleaceae > Fraxinus > Fraxinus americana. The sequence goes on along the minus strand of CM068715.1, from coordinate 13,855,454 downwards.
TCATTTATTGGTGTGATTTAATTACTGCTATATGTTAGAGATATATAGTCGCTCTTTAAGTCTGATTTCAATAAATTGATGTATGATTATGTTTTGGAAAACATAAATTCTAGGATTACATGTGCAATTAAATTGGTTTGTATCGTTTAAATCATCCGATTAGAAAGTTAGGACAAAAACTTCTAATTGAGTAGAGAGTGCATGAATTGTTGATGTTGATTGTTCCAATCTAATTGAGGGAACCCCGAAACTTCACTATTTTACATATTATATTAAATTTCATCATTATTTCCAGTGACATTTACATTTGAATGCAATAAACAAATTCCCTTCATCAAATTCACGAGAACCCAAAGTTATTGAACCTTTTGAATCACATTTTCCATCTCCCTGTGGATACGACACCCCAAGGCTATACTACGACACCGCGTAACACTTTGGGCGTAATCAGGCACAAAAATCTAGGTAACCAATTGGGCCAAAAAGTTGGGCTGTGAAGGTTTTCCTAATTGGGTCTAAGTGGATTGGACCAAGAAAAATCGAGATTGGACTAAAAAATGTTGGACCCTAAATAATAAAACGTTACACTTATAATTATTAAATTTGGATTTTTGAAAAAATAAGAAATTCGATACGTTAAAGTATTCGGGATTGAATTTGATTCGAATGGATTTAAATTGGTTTTACAATGACTAGACGAACACGCTTTAACTTTAAAATTTGGAGTTAAAGTTTAGCAACACATTTTTCAAGATAATAATTTTATATTATTTAAAATTTCTCGATCGCTACAACCTTACCCCCTTAGAATAATTTCGTTCTCGAAATTTAAACTTACTTGATCTAAAATATCGGATACTTAGTTAGAATCTCATCCTCCTTTTCCCGGGTAGCTTCATCACTATCCTGTCTACGCCACTGGACTTTGACTAAAGGGATCTCTTTGTTTCTTAAGACGTGGACTTTTTTCTCCACAATGCACATAGGTGTCTTCTCATAAGACATATTCCTCTGAATCGAAATAGTCTGAAAATTTACCACATGACTCAAGTCGTGGATATATTTCCTCAATTAAAAAAATGTGGAAAACATTGTGTACGGCCAGAGATCGGGTGGAAACGCCAAACGATAAGCCACGTTACCTACTTTTTCTAAGATCTCGAATGGTCCGATAAAACGAGGTCTTAGTTTCCCTTTCTTGCCTACTTTTAAGAACACTTTCTCCCCAATCTCAAACTCCAAGTCTTTTCCTTTTGATCGAAATAGCTTTTCTATCTATCTTGGGCGGCTTTGATCCGTAGTCTGATCTTCTCAATAGCCTCAACTGTCCTCTCAATCAATTCTGGACCCAAAATTCTTCACTCGCCTACTTCATCCCAATAGACCGGTGATCGACAACGTCGCCTATGTAGTGCCTCATATGGTGCCATACCAATATTAGCCTGAAAGCTGTTATTGTAGGCAAATTCCACTACTGGGAGATGAGTCTCCCAACTACCACTCAAGTCTAGTACACAAGCTCTAAGCATAACTTCCAATGTCTGAATAGTGCGTTCAGATTGTCCATCTATCCAGGGATGATAAGCTATACTAAAATTTAATTTAGTACCCATTGTAACATGTAGACCCTTCCAAAATCTAGAAGTAAACCTCGAGTCTCTATCTAAGACAATGGAACCCGGTACTCCATGAAGTCAAACAATTTCTCTACAATACAATTGGGCTAATTGATCCATATTGAGAGTCATTATGATTGGTAGGAAATGAGCTGACTTCATAAGTCGGTCTACAATAACCCAAATAGCATCATGACCCTTTACTGATTTTGGTAATCCTGTCATAAAATCCACGGAAATTTTCTCCCATTTCCGTTTGGTATATCCAAGGGATTTAACAACCCTGATAGTCTCTGATGTTCACCCTTGACATGCTGGCACGTCATGCATCGAGAGACAAACCTTGCAATGCAACCCTTCATGTTTCTCTACCAAAAAGTATTGTGCAAATCACGATACATCTTTGTCCCTCCTAGGTGGCATGCATATAGTATCGAATGAATTTCTGTCAAAATCTCATTCCTGATATGTTCATCCTATGGTACATAGAGATGCCCTCTGAATATAAGTGCTTTGTCAGAGACAATCTCGAAACCTATTCTCTTGCCAGTCCCGACTTCGAATCTGATCTTTTCCAAGAATTTATCTTCGGCTTGAGCTATTACAATCCGACCTCTCAAGTCCGATTTCACGGTCAGATTTGTCAATCTATAAGATCCTTGGACTGATGGGGCTCGCAGTTCGATTCTCAAATTCTGAAAATCTCGAATCAACTGATCATGCGTCGTTCCCAAAGCTGATAGTTGTCCAGCGTTCTTTCTGCTCAACACGTCTGCAACCTTATTTGCTTTACCTGGGTGGTAAAGAATGGTGCAGCTATAGCCATCATCGTTGTCTCATGTTTAATTCCTTCTGAGTGAAGAAATACTTGAGACTCTTGTGATCGGTGTAGATCTCACATTTATTCTCATACAGATAGTGTCACCAAATCTTAAGAGCATGCACAACAGCTACGAATTCCAAATCATGTGTCGGGTAATTCTTTTCATGTGGCTTCAACTGTCTTGAAGCATATGCTATCACTTTGTCATTCTGCATCAATACGCAACCTAAACCATGTTTAGATGTATCACTGTAAATAACGAAACCATCAGACCCATCTGCTATAGTCAACACTGGTACTGAGACAAGTCTGTTCTTAAGTTTCTGAAAGCTTTGTTCACGCTGTTCTGTCCACTGAAACTTAACTTCTTTCCTGGTCAACTGAGTCATAGGACCTGCTATTTTAGAGAAACCATCTATGAACCGCCGATAATATCCAGCTAATCCAAGAAAGCTTCTCACATCTCCAATATTTGCAGGTGTTGGCCAATTCGTTACAGTTTCAACTTTAGAAGGATCAACCTCGATGCCTTTAGCTGTTATAATGTGACCCAAGAAACCAACTCTCTCTAGCTAAAATTCACATTTCTTGAATTTGGCGTACAAACTTTTCTACTCTTAGCGTTTCCAACACAATGCACAAATGTTCTTTATGTTGTGCAGAATTTCTGGAGTAGATCAGTATGTCATTGATAAAAAAATAACGAATTTATCAAAATACTGATGGAAAACTATGTTCATCAAGTCCATAAATATTGTAGGTACGTTCGTGAGGCCGAAAGGCATCACTACGAACTCATAATGTCCATATCGTGTCCTGAACGCTGTCTTTGGTACGTAAACTGGAGAAACTTTTAGCTGATGGTAACCAGATCTCAAATCAATCTTTGAGAAGATAGCTGTACCTTTCAACTGATCGAATAAGTCTTCGATCCTGGGAAGGGGATACTTATTCTTTATCGTCAACTTGTTAAGTTCTCTATAGTCGATGCACATCCTCATGTTTTCATCCTTCTTCTCTACAAACAGAACAGGTACTCCCCATGGAGATACATTTGGCCTGATGAAACCCTTCTTTCGCAATTCTTCTAACTACACCTTCAGTTCTTACAACTCTTTCGACTCTATACGGTACGGAGACTTAGAAACAGGGGCTGCTCCTAGTACTAAATCAATGGAAAATTTCACTTGCCTATCCGGCGAAGTACCTGGTAGATCATCTGGAAAGACATCACCGTACTCACGTACTACTGGCACGGAATTCAAAGTGATCTCCTATGCGGGTTTGTCTTGAAAGCTAACCAAATAGCCATGACAATTGTCCTGGCTAATAGCTTCTTTGCTTGTAGAGCCGAGATTAGGTGAGAAAGTATCTTAATCTTCGTTCCATAAAACCTGAATAATTCTTCATCATCCTTGCGAAAAATAACTTCTTTCTCGTGGCACATAATTGCGGCACGGTTGGTATTGAGCCAATCCATACCCAGAATAATATCGAAGTCTTTCATTAGGATAATACTCAAGTCTGCCTCCGAAACTTGACCATCAAAATCTATTTGTACTGCTTTGACTATCTTATTGGTGTCGATAGTTCCTCCTGACGGTAAACTAACCTCGAGGGTACTACCAGTCTCTTCTCCTATTAAGTTCGGTCTTTCTAAACATGCATCAGCTATAAATAAATGCGTAGCTCCCGAGTCTATTAGAACATATATGGGGATACTAGAAATAGATAGTATACCTGTTATCATATTATCATGCTCAAAATGGGAAGGGAATACAGTATGGAGAATAGTTTAGACATACATAAGAATACCAGAATAGCTAGTATACTTGCGATCACGTCAGAATCCTCTGCTGCATCCATATCAAATACTCTTGCCTTTCCTTTTCTGTTCTGGTCCAGGTTCATCTTCCGATTAGAACCCTGGACGAATGGAGCACGACAATCCGATGCAAAATGACCCGACTGGCCACACTTGTAGCATACTTCCTTTCCAAAAAGACACTCTCCTTTTATGCAACCTCTGGCACTTAGGGTAGGGTGGGTTGAAATTGGTCATCTGTCTCCTTGTTGGTCCTGGATTCAGCCTCTTATTAAATGCTTGATTCCTATTCTGATTCTAATTGCTATTTGGACTTTGCCACTTTCTCCATCCCTGATACCTCTGCTCATTAGGATTGCCTTGGTTCCCAACTTTCAAATCGGCATAGGCTATTGCTTGAGCCTTATTCACTACCTCCATGTAAGTCGACAGCTCATGTGAACTAACAATCTGCCTGACATCAAAGCTTAGACCTCTCTCAAAACGCCATGCCTTTTGGAACTCAGTCTCCACCAAATGCGGAGCATAACGTGACATTTCCTCGAACTTCCTCTCATATTCGGTTATATTCATCTCACCCTGTACCAAATGCAGAAACTCAGACTTCTTGTGATCTCTGAAGGCTCGTGGGAAAAATTTATCCCTGATCTCAGCTTTAAATTCATTCCAAGTCAGAGTTGCTAACTGCTCTTCACTCTTCGCCCGTGATATGGATTCCCACCAAAAACCAGCTCTTTGGATTAACATAAATTCTGCACAGCCTACCTTCTTATCCTCGGGGCAAGTTATGTGCCTGAAGATCTTCTCGATGTACTGGAGCCACTCTTCCACTACTAGTTGACCATCTCCAACATTGAACGTAGGTGGGAGGTATCTCCTGAACTGTTTAATCATTGGTACTGTAGAGTTAACTGGTTGTGGAGTTTGTCACATCTCTTGCACTACATTAAGTAATTCCCTGATGATGTCAGCTTGGGTTGATGGTGCCATAACCTTCATAAAATTTAAAAGTAGTTCGTAAAGGTTGAACAATGTGTACTAACATCGAAGAAGATAACTCGAAAAAATGAAAATTGGAATCCAAACATCATTTCATTTAAAGTTCACTTCTTTTAATGAGGGTACACGAGTAGAAAGGCATGTATACCGAACATTTTTTCTTTTAATGCAATAAAATGTCGAGCTTACTCTAATTTTTATCTTTCTACTTTCCTTCGATTACACATGATTCAGCGTCCGAGAACTCTCCTGGCGTTGGATCAGCGTCTTCCTCTGGTTCTTCTTCTTCTGGGTCTTCTTCGGGTTTCCTCGCATACTCACCGACCAAAGCGGTGCCAGCGTCATCGTCGCGTGGTGGCACCGGTGAGTATGCGGGGGTGATTGGGGGGTTTTGGTGCACGGACCGAGGGCTAATCCGAGGCTTGGAGGTTCGATTTATTTGAGTTTCTTGGTGGCAATCAAACTGAAAATGGGTGGGGGATAAGATAAGTCTGTGGGTCCTCTTATTCCTTGGTTTTTTGTGGTGGTTCAAGGTAGATTTTGGGTGAGGCTGGCTGTCGATTTTGGAGGTAAAGGAGTGGTGGTTTCGGTGGATTTTGGAGATGGTAATGTTGGCATTGTAGGTGGTTGTTTGATCTAGTGGCAGCTGCGTTGAGTAGTTCTAGATGGTTTGGAGTGGGTTTAGGCAGTGGCGATTTGGTGGTGTTGTTGGTAGTTCGAATGGTTGCAGCTTGGGTATTGGTGGTTTCTGCTGGACCGTTCGAAATGGCTGTAGCCTACATGTTTGGCTGCAGCTTGGTTCGAAGCTTAGGTTGCTGGAGCTTATGTGGTTGGTGTGAGATCACCATTTTTGTTGATGGTTTGCAGCTTGTGAGTTTCCCGTTGATGCTAGAAATCGATGTTCTAGCATTAATAGTGAATTAACTGTAAAATGGATTGAGGAACAATTTTGGGGAAGATGAAATTTCCTTAGCAAATTTGGTTGGCTGCGAGAGTATGAGGAGAGATGGAAATTGAGAGTTATATGAACAGTAATTTAGGGCACAAAAATCTAGGTAACCAATTGGACCAAGAAGTTGGGCTGTAAAGGTTTTCCTAATTGGACCTAAGTGGATTGGACCAAGAAAAGTCGAGATTGGGCTAACAAAATATTGGACCCTAAATAATAAAAATTACACTTATAATTATTAAATTTGGGTTTTAAAAAAAAATAATAATAATAATAATAAGAAATTCATTACGTTAAAGTATTCGGGATTGAATTTGATTTGAATGGATTTAAATTGGTTTTACAACGGCTAGATGAACACGCTTTAACTTTAAAATTTGGGGTTAAAATGTAGCGACACGTTTTTCAAGATAATAATTTTATATTATTTAAATTTTCTCAATCGTTACAACAGATGGTGAGAGTTGTACAAATGTATCTAGCACAACCCTTGTAGAGGAGTTAGGGTTATCTCTTATGAGGCATCCACAACCTTACAAATTAGAGTGGTTCAATAATTATGGAGAAATACGGGTTACCAAGAGGGCCTTGGTGAATTTCAGCATTGGGCGGTACCATGATGAGGTGTTCTATGATGTGGTTCCAGGTGTTCTATGATGTGGTTCCAATGCATGCGGGACATTAGTTGTTGGGAAGACCATGGCAGTGTGATAGGAGAGTGAAGAAAGTAAAGGGTTCACAAATCGGTACAGCTTTGTGATGGGTGGAAAAATAATTACTCTTGTGCCTTTGACACCACAACAGGTCCAAGAGGACCAACTGAAATTGAAAAGTGAGCGAGAAAATGAGAATAAAGAGCGAAACAAGGAGAGCAGGAGAGAAGAAAATAAGGTGGCTGAGAGTGAAAAAAAAGAGTAGAACCACATGAAGAAAAGAGAGGGAAAAATCAGAGTGGAGAAAAAATTCTGAATTAAGCCTCTACGCGAGAATAGTGGAGTGTGAGAGAGCTTTGGTGAGAACTAACAGTCCCCTTCCCAATTTCGATAATTCTCTTTTGCAGGAACTCAAGGAAGATGAATGGATGAGTGACAAAGAAGGTAAATGCAATCGCGCCATGGTAATTTATCAAATCCCTACACCTAGGATAGGTTATGATCTTACATGTATGGAAAAATTCTCACTTGTTTATGAATTGTGTTTATTACACCATGAAATTCTAACATGTCACGCGGAGTTCATTGCCTATGAAAGGCAATTTGGGTGCATTATAGCTGATTGGGTGAATGACTGTCTTTATTTTAATCAGGTTATCCCTAAATGTATTAGATTGGATTTATGGCATGTGTTAGGAGTAGGTCTAGTGTCTACTATATCCATCCTATGCATCAATTTCACAAGTACTTTTCATCTACTAACCTCGTTCAATTCAATGACCTTCTGTATTGGTGTTAGTAGTAGTTTTGGTGAAAGGCAGGTGATTATTATACTATGGAATCGAGTCTTGTACGACCCAGGTGATGGTAGTTGGGTGATCATGTGTATGAGGCGAAAACGAGTTCAAATGAGGTCCGTGCTATATCCTAGAGGAGACTGACCTTCCCATATTATTGTTATTAGCGAGATCGATGGACACAGCTTGGTTCTTTAGGGTAAGTTGGTGATTATCAACATTTTTGAGGTTGCTATTGTTGCTTCATTTGATGCAGGTTTAGATTCGAAGTCGAATCTTTTCGAAGAGAGAAGGGATGATGTGATCCAGATAAGGCTTCAAATGAGTAAAGAATTGAAGTGCATTGAGGCGGAATCAAGGTCGAGCTCGGAAGGAATCAAGGTTTAAATCAAGCCGAAGAAGCCACGCAATCAAAAGATCGAGCCACAAGGTTTTCCTAGACGAAGTTGACAAGCCAATGGACAAGTTTCATGTTAGGGTCGAGGGCCGAAACGAGTTCGAAGGCATCAGAATCGAAGGTCGAAGCAAGGAAGCAAAATGGAGAACCATGCGGCCACATGGTTCCCCAAGCCATGCAGCCGCATGGCTAGCACCTGAAAGTTTCATGGGCAAATTGGTTTTTTCTGGCGAGAATTTTCAATTTTTATTTAGTTTCCTAGTTTGATTCAATGACCTTCTTTTAGCATATTTTGGGCCCAATTTCGTGGCAAATAGGGTTTCCTTAGTTTTCATATAAATACTTTGCATTATTTCATTGTAGAAACTTTTGACCATTATTATGAGATTTATACAACTTTGATGAGATAAATTCCTCCCATTTTCTTGGTGGTTTAAATATCTAATTGAACTTATCAAAGGAGATCGCAATCCTTTTGTAGGGTTCTTACTTTACGGTTCTTGTTCTGGGTAATCAATGGGTCAGATTTCTTAGCGTAATCTCGGTTCTTGATATGGGTCGAACAACGGGTCGGGTTGATCTTTGTGCGACGTGATTTCTAGTTTTTTTGGGTTGGTTACATTTTGTTCGTGGGTTCCCGAGATCAATTCTTGGTTGGTTCACATCAAATCCCCTTGCCAATGCACAGCTCGAAACGATCTTCCCTTATGAAGAAATCGAATCATGCGATAAACCCTCCAAATGATATGTCTGGCCTCTATACGGATCATCTAAATATCAATAGAGGAATAATAGTGCTATTGTGTTCACATCGAACATACTGTCCAGAATACTGTCACCTCTGGAACCTCTGTCTGACTCCCTCTCCTGAACTCATAGGAATCCGAAAATATCTCCAAAATGCTGCCATACGTGTTTGAAAATGCTACTACCAGTGAAGATGTGATGGATAGTCTCAGTCTCAGAACAACACTGGCAACGAGAAGCTAACTGGGATCCAATCCTCATTTAAATAACCACATCTACTGGAATGAGGTTCTGCCATAGTTTCTAGTAGAAGAATGAGATAGTAACTAGTAAAATGGAGCTCTATAGTAACCAATACGAATCCTTACACTGATGTCCTGTACGTACGAGCTGCCATGCAGACTTGGTAGTGAAGCTACCATCCAATGTATCCTGCCAATAATGTGATATGGGGAATTTGCACATAAAAGTATATCCCTTATCTGTATCACCATAAGAGGAGGGAAGACCTATAATAAACATCCTATATCTCACCCAATGTCATCAAAAAAATCTTACACCCTCGCAAATGTGTGATGTTGGTGTGGGAATAGGGATGTCAATGTGGTCTCACCCATCCAATAATCATACCAAAAGAATATCTGACATGCCCTAATGTGCCATGCAATTTGTAGCTCTGTCCGAAACCTAACTAATTTCAACCTCTTCCAAGTGGGAAAATCTAATTTGAACAATATTTATATGTTTTTACAATATTTTTAATTATTTCACAGTTAAATAAACAACTAAATGTAAAATATTTACATTTTTTTACAATATTTACAATTATTTCACAATTAAATAAACATTAAATATACAATATTTACCGGTCACAATTGAATTCATACAAATCGCACGCTAACTTATTCCTCCAATTTTGTATCCAGTATTGAATGATTCGATCAACCTTATGTGCTATACTAAAAAATTCAATATACTTTATTGTGAACATGTTACAATCGCCTTGCAATTAAAAAATAATGTGTTAGTTCGGTATCGTGTAGCTAAAAACTAAGTTTTCAAATTAAAAAATTATAAATACTTACGATTTTGACTATCTTCAATCGTTGTGTCTCGCACGATGGCTAATCTATCCTGCACAATCACCCCAGTTCGTCTAGCCATCAAAAGAATGATCACAACCACCGACTCCAGTTTAAGCTCGAGTTGATCCTGTGTCAAACATGAATGATTGGAGTCCTACACATATAATGGAATCAGCAGAGACGATCTCCATGGCAAAGTAGTGATGAATCGAAATCACTAGAATATACATATGCGTACAACCCTCCCAAGACTTTACCCTGACACTCAGTCATATCTCTATGACCCACTCGAGCATCTTTATGACCCATCGCGTACTTTACTAAAATCATAAAATACTTACCCAGATATAATTCTTCTCCACTCTGTCTCAAACGCTTTCCAATGGTATGGTCCTCCTCTCGGAAGAGATTGGGGTACGTGTCGTCGATGAACGTCCTCCTCTTCACTTTAGTTGTGAAGGGAGAAACGGCTACTATGATAGTAATCTTGGCCTCTTGCCGGCCACCTGCTCCGATACGTCAATATTACACTTCTTACCCTCTGTCATGATGGGCGCCCTCTTCTCATCATTACGCGCCCACCTCTTCTTTGATAAATCCAATCAGGGGACATACAGATCATCGAAATAATGACTCTGACTATGCACAGGAGATCCATGGGAGAGGTGTCGGATGGGCGAGAAGGAAATCTCATTGGCATAGGTGATATCCAGGGCGAAGGTAATCGTCGATCAACTGGACCGCGCTCCTACACAAATAACCACATTAAAAATATAACTCAATTAAAATAGGCCAACCTATACAAAACGGTAATCAACAAATTCTATTCAAATCACATACCCAATCTCAGTCCATGTTGAAATCGGACACCTGGTCGTCTTGAGTATGCGTTCCGGCTAATTCACGCACAAAACCTCAACCCTCATCCTTCGTCGACGGCATTAACTCAGTTAGGACTTCAGCTGACATATTGACATTTCAACTAGTTAATGAACAAGTGCTGAAATTTTGAAACGACATACAATATAAATCACAAATGTATAATACTTACCTGAGAGTCGTCGATGAGAGATGATAACTGTCTGCCGATGGACAATCGTCTTCTCGGGATGCTCGCCATGGTACGTCTAAGGCCAGGGTGTCCCTCCCATCCTCGTAAATCAAGTACCCAAGAGGATGACATCTCATACGCGCAGATTTGCAATACATACAATTATTATATATAAATAAATATAAAAATATTCTGATGTTGATTATGTTAAACATTTATCTATACTACCAAGAGCAATCCTTAAGTATTGTACTTACCTACAAGAGGTGCAGCACATACAATTATTATATATAAATAAGTATAAAAATATTCTAATGTTGATTATGTTAAACATTTATCTATACTACCAAGAGCAATCCATAAGTATTGTACTTACGTAAGAACCTCTTGGACTTCGAGTGTGATCTGGTGAAGACGTGTACGTTGTACTCAAAAAATCTTCAGCCCCACGAATAGTTATTGAAGGCATTGATGTCGTCAACAATTTTCAAATGGAAAAAGTCTATTGCAGTCTTCTTGTGATGACATCGCAGCACACTCTCAAGGATATGAACTAGTCCTAACTTCAATCTGTCTAACATCTGGTTGCATTCCCTCCCTGATTGCGCCAATCAACTACAGTAGAAGTACCGTCCCCTGTCTTTGAAAATACGCGACGTACATCATATTACTTCTTTGAGTATCGTCAATAGCTGTTTCGTTGCCCGTAATCTTCAGTCCGGTCATCAGGTTAAACGCAAACACGGAGAAAATAGATCGAAGTGGAGGGCATCGCAGTCGACTTGCATAAGCAGTCGACACAGTAATGCATCAATGATTTGTCCGGAGTACTGCACCTCTCTCAACTGATATAAGGGACATAGGAAGGACTGGTGTAGCATATCTCCGCGCTGATCATCCGGCAACTCCAATACAATAGTGCAACTATCAAACTGTTATTCCAAGTTTATTTTTCATGCAGTCTGTCTCAACTCCGCATCTAGACGATACTCAATCCTGTAAAAATTCAAATATTAAAACGTTCAACAGAAAATAACGGAATAAAGTATCATCTCAGAAAATTAAACGATCCGAATTGTAACTACTATACATGAGAAAATAAAAAATGTACAAAAATTAAAGGAGAACAAAACAAAAAGAATTACATACAAAAATAAAAAAATAATAAAAAAAATTAAAAAGCATATATAAAACCATTTCAAATTGAAAAAAAATTATGATAAATTAAAAATAATTAAAAAATTAAAAAAATTAAGAAAAAAATAATAAATTAAATTAAATACAAATTAATGACCATAAATTAAAAAAATAAAAATAAATGAAAGAAAATTATTAAAAAATTAAAAAATAAAGCAAGAATATTACAAAGTATTTTAAATTAAAAAATTAAATTTTTAATAAGAAGAAAACAATTAAGGAATTTTTAAAATTATTACTAAACAAATTACAATAAATATAAAAAAAATTAAATAAAAGGAAATTACAAAAATTAAATAAAGAATATAAATATTATTTAATTAAAATTGAAAAAAATTAAAGATTTGTTTAAAAAGAATATTTAATTAAAAAGATTTTTAAATTGAAAAAAAAAAGGAAAAAAAAGAATTTGGTAATTTTCAATTTAAAATTCTTTATTTAATTTAAAAAAGAATTAAAATTTCTTAATTTATAAATTTTTTTTAAAAATATCTAGGCTGAATAGTCTGCCCAAACCGTCGCTGGCCCAGCAAATCGAGTTAACACTCACTTGTCTGACTGTTAATAGTTGGCGTTCGTGCTGCTCACATCGGAAATTGCCATTTTCCACGAGACTAAGCTATTTTTTGGCAAATTCTACACTTAAATCACTACTATACTCAATAATCTATCTAAATAATGAAGAATAGACATTATAAACATCATAAAATCTACAAAATTTTCAAACATCACAAATGACAAATCAATCTTATAATCCAGAAAAAAACTAACCTTGTTGAAGATAATGCAACTAGTGACTAGGTTGTATGGTGGTTGGACTGTGAGGATGACAACTTCGACTTGATCCCGATCGTTAGAGATTGTGTGAGATTTTCTTTTTTCTTTTTCCTCTCAATTCTCTTTCTTCATATGAGGGTAAAAATTGCTTTTGGTAAATATATGCTATTTTAAATGGTTAGACTTTATTTGTTTTTTTTTTTTTTTTGAACTAGTCAAATGCCATTATGGAAATATGGCTAGCCCAACCAACCGTTTCCATGTATTTCCTCAATAAATTCATTCATGCAATCTAAATTAGTAAATTTTAATTTCTACAATTTCTATATGCAAAATCAAATTTCACATAAAAATTAACGAAATATAATCATGAATAAATGCAAAATCCCCTTGCTTTTTCTGTACAAAATTAGAAGAAACGCGAAAAAGAAGGAGAATGAATAAATCAAGAAAATCACATTTAAATGAAAATATGTCTTAAAATTGTTGAATTGAAAATACGTGTATGTAAATTATGATAACATAGCAACTTATTGATTGAAAATACTGGACAGAGTTTTGACTTACTGAAATCAAGATAAGTGCATGAAAATACACACGAATAACTAGAGAGAGATAAAATAAAATTAGTTATACGAATACAAATCTTCTTAAAATATATTTCACCCTCTTCAGTGATACTAATATGATCAAATGAACGTATGTCTACTATGATACACACAATTCTTCCCAAATTAATATAGCACAATATTAATTTTATCGAACGAACCAAATAAAGTATTAAACTTGACGACCTCCCATGCTAATGAAGAGGACCTGAGATGAACAAGAAATTAATGTGGATTACCAAATTGCACGAAACTTGAATAAATTTCAACTTTTGTCGATTTTTTATATAGACTCAAACAATTCTACAAAAGAATGTAAGTGTAGTAAAGAAAGAGAATGTCAATTAATAGAAGAAGAGGAATATTTAATAGAAGAAGAAGATTATTTAATAAAGGAAGAAGGAGAAATATGTTTAGAATTTGTAGAAATTGAAAAAATATATAATTTATTAGTAACAGAACAAGATATGGAAAATATGATAAACAAATTAGAAAAATTAGAAATTTTAGGAGAAAATGTTTTAAAATATTGGGAGAAAGATAAAGTTTTATGTGAATTAAAAATAAAAAATTCAGAATATATAATTAAGACTAAAAATATTGAAGCTACAAATCAAGATATTGAAGATTTCAAGATACATATTAAAGATCTTTTAAAATTAGGAGTTATAAGAAAATCAGATAGCCCACATAGATCAGCAGCTTTTATAGTTGGAAAACATTCAGAAATAATTAGAGGAAAAAGTAGAATGGTTATAAATTATAAAAGATTTAATGATAATACAATAGATGGTGCATATACTATTCCAGACAAGACTGTTTTAATAAATAAAATTCAAGACTGTAATATTTTTAGCAAGTTTGATTTAAAATCAAGATTTTGGCAAGTTAAAATGCATCCAGATTTTATAAAATGGACATCTTTTACTTCTCCAGAACGTCATTATGAATGGTTAGTTATGTCTTTTGGTTTAAAGAATGCTCCTAGTATATTTCAAAGAAAAATGGAAAATATTTTTAATAAACATAGTAAATTTATTATAGTTTATATTGATGATATTTTAGTTTTTAGTAAAAATAAAAGAGAACATAGAGGTCATTTACAAATTCTTTTTTCAAAATTTATAAAACATGGTTTAATTGTAAATAAGAAAAAGATGGTGTTATTTAAAGAATATATAGAATTTTTAGGAGTTAATATAGGAAAATGTAAGATTGAATTACAACCTCATATAACTTAGAAAGCTTTAGAATTCCCAAACAAGCTTGAAGATCTTAAACAATTACAGAAATTTTTAGGATTAATAAATTATGCTAGATCTTTTATTAAAGACTTAGGAAAGATGGCAGGACCATTATATGGAAAAACATCTCCCAAAGGACAAAGATATTTTAATATAGAAAATATTAAATTAGTACAAAAAATAAAAGAAAGATTAAAAGATTTACCTAAATTAGATATGCCATTGATACAGATTATTTGATTATAGAAACAGATGGAAGTATAATAGGTTGGGGAGCAATTTTAATTGCAAAACCCAATAAATATGCAGGTAAAGATTTTGAAAAAATTGTTAGATACAATAGTGAAAATTATAAAGAAAAATGTAATATAAGTAGCATAGATTTAGAATTACTTGCAGTTAATTATGCATTAGATTCTTTTGAATTATTTATTATTTCCAAAAAAGAACAGATTGTGAGGCAATAGTAAGTTTTGTTAATAAAATGAAATTAGAAAATAAAAGAAGTAATCGAAGAAGATGGTTAAATTTTATAGATAGAATTACTAATACTGGATTAATAATTAATTTTGAACATATTAAAGGTAGTAATAACCAGATAGCAAATATTTTAAGCAGAATAATTAAAAATAAAGATTATGACTGATTGTTTGCAGATGCAGAGACCCAGAGGATCGAGACCAGGATTGCCAATTGTTGGCAGTTCAACTTCTCAGACCAACATAATACAGACTCATAATAAATTAAGGTTTGGTAGTATAGAATTACTTTGTTTTCCAAATAGTAATATTAGTTTTAAGACACTTCCTCATATTTCACTTACAAAATCAGAAAAATATATTTTAGATAATTTATGGATTTCTTACAATAAAAATCCAAAAGATCAAAAATATTTTTTAGCATGTTTAAATGCACTCTCAGAATATTTTAGTCAAAATCACAAAAAATTTAGGGTTATGTTGTTTTACAAGGTAGACTTCCAGGAGTTTATTATACTTGGTTAGAAGTTTCAGACTGTATTAAAAAATTTCCAAATCCTCTTTATAAAGGATTTTATTCAATTTCAGAAGTATTAGAAGAATGTAGAAAATTTTTAGGAATAAATTATTTTGTTACACATTCTTTAAAGAATGTTTCAGATCAGTCATTAGATTATGTTTCAAAATTTTGTGAACATTGTGAGTGTATGACTAAGAATTTTAAAATTTTAAATGAGTCTAATGAGGTTTTACAACAAGAAAAATTAGCCTTACAAAAAAAAATTTCTGAATTAGAATAAGAAATCATTAATTTAAAGATTTTAAATCCAATTGTTCAGACACAATCAGGTACTATAGAGCCCAAGAAGTCTATAGCTAGTTCAGCTCAAACGGAAGTTGGTAAAGACATCTCAAATCCGTTCATGGTTTTGGGCTTACCAAAAGCTCAACAGACTCAGGAGACTGTTGATTCTCCTACTTTCCAATTTAATCAAACTCAACAGGCTGAAAATCATGTTACAGAAAATAAGATTATTAAAGATCAGACACAGCAAACTGATAATTCTGCTACTAGACTTATTAATCCAATAGATCTTAAACAGAAAATGCTAGTTAATTTTTCAAAATCATTTCAATCGTCTCAAGAACCAGAACAAATCTCTCAGACAGATATCAAGAGAATTAAAGAAATGTTTGACAAGATTGAAGAATTTCAGTAACAAGTTAAACAAAGCACTACAAAGAAAAAGAAGATACAGTTTAAAAAGAAAAATAAAGGCAAAAAGAAGCTGAAAAAGAAAAAGGTTTGGAAGATTTCAAAGACAATAATTTAGAAGAAAATGATAATCCAGACGACTGTACTGACGGATGAGACTCTTTGGACAGCATTGACAGACATAATTATGAAACAAGATAAGAATTTTTCAGATTTTTGCTGTAAAGGGAGACACTTGGCAAAAAATCCTGGTGATTGACAAGACAAGACTCAACTACTCGGAGATTTTTTCAGATTTTTGAAGAAAGATCAAAGAATTATTGTACGAAAAGAAGAATCTTTACCGTTTTCTTTTTTGAAAAATTTGTAATGGATCTTACTATTTGATAAAGTAAGATTTGATTAGATTGCTTTTTACTGTTTTCTTTTTGACGTTTTGAAAAAGCAAAGATTCCTTCCTTTTGAAAAACGCGTTTTCTCTTTTTTTTTCTTATATAAGGAGATCATTCCTTCATTTGTAAACACACGGGAAAAAATATATACGATACAAGTTTTTATTCCTCAAATATGTTTTGATTTTCTCTCTCTCCCGAAAGGAAAATTCTTAATTGTTTTTATCTTTTGGTAATATGATATCCCACAAAAATATGTTGTTTTAAATTTTTAAACTACTGATGGATCATTCCAGTAGGTATGTTTTATAGTTCTAAGATATGGTACTAATAGTTAATATTAGTTCCGGATTTTTTAAGAACAAAATTTGTTCATAAAATTTTATGATTTTGTAAAAAGTTTTATGTTTCATGCTGAGTATATGATAAGAGCATGTCTTAACTCCAAGTTAAAGTTTAAACTGTTTTTAAAATAAGTCTTGAGTGACCTCTCAAAGCGTAAAGCCCAGTGAAGAGGCTAGGAAACGCATAGAAGAGGGAAATGGACCTCTTTTTTAAGAATTCTTGTTAAGAGAGTGTCAGTGGTGTCCTTACAAGAATGGAGTTAGGCCAAAGTTCATATATATCAAATAGCATTTTTTTTTAGAGTTTAAAAAAAAAAAAAAAAAGAGTAAAAACGGGAAATATATATATATATATATATATATATATATATATATATATATATATATATATATATATATTAGAGAAAAACACACAATTTTAGAGAGAAAAACACAAGACATGACGATCAAAGAGTAAAAAGTTAGGGTTCGAAAACTTTTAGGATTGGAGAAGAGACTCTCATTGCAAGATCCAATTTTTCCTCCACTAAGAATTCAACACTTGGTTATGAATTCTATACCTTTTTGTTGTTTTTTATTAAATTAGCATGAGTAGTTAAATTCATAGTTAGGGGCAAACAATGTAACATGTACGCCTTTTAATTTTATTTTCAAGATTCTAGTAGTTTAAATTTTTATAAATTAATTTTATGCATGGATTTTAATGTTTTGGATTAACTGACCGCTATTTCAATGATATGTGAATCTATAAACAAATTGAGAGTTAAATTATAGATTTAGACCGCATAATAAAATTCGATAATTTAAATAAAAGTATAGAGATACATTTTATAATTATTGTGGTTGTTATATGAGTTCTTAGATATTTAAATGCATTGAATTAAGGCTTATTCAGATTCATATAGAGAGATAGTGAATTGACTTAGTTAAAAATGATCAATTTAAACTCAAGAGAAGTAAATTGAGTAATTAAAAAGAATTCAAACGAACATTACAATAGGTACATATCTTGATTAACAAATTAAAATGAACCAGTAGATGAAAATGTAAGTTCTAATTGTGTGCGTTGGATTTAGATAACTAAACAAAAAATTATATTATATGTTTTCATTAATTAAGAGTTCGAAATAGTAAATTAAGAATTAAATAATAGTTATGAACAATGATTTAGACTTATAGATCCATTATATTGTTTTTTATGACATCGTACACCCTCTCGAGGAATTTGTCTAAATAGACTCCATCTAATACTGTAGACTCGAAACTCAGGCAAAATGCCTCGTTTCATACCTGGTACTTTTTTTTTTTTCAATTTCTAAACAATTTAATTTTTTTCTTTATCTATTTTGTCTTTCCTAGACGCGTTTTATTAATTTTTTATATATTTTTAAAAGCTTTTTATTTGACTTTAGTTTATTAATTTATTTATTTTTAAAACATTTGACTTTAATTTCAAATTTTTGAAAGATTTTATATATACAAAAGTTAAAAATGATTTTATCTAAATAGTCAAATAATATTTAAGGTATGATGCTATTTACATAATACAATTATGATCTTGAAATTCATTATTTTATTGCAAACTTCAAAATCATGTATGAAGTTCCTATAAATTTATTAAGTAGGACATGTCTAGTCCAAAATTAAAACTATGATAAATATTTTAATTTTTGTATTTCGAAAAATTGAAAATTGTGTAATTGACTAATGGTAGGAATTATTAAATAAATATAATATTTTATAATTTTATATATTTGATATATATTATTTTAATTATTAACCATTTTTAAAAATAATTAAAAATTTAAAATAATATTTAAAAAAAATATCGTTTTCTTGGGCACTGTCTCTGCATGATATTCACATTCCAAGCTTGTATAATTGAATTTTAGGGAATATAAGTGTTTAGACTTTAGCATTTATACCACCAGCTCTGATATGGGTAATTATTACCACTACATTATTTATTTACCACTCCTCATTATAAATACACAACAATTAAAATAAAATTTTAATAAACACACCATGATAAATTTACAAATATACCCTTAACTCAATTAAAAATAAAGAAGAAAAGACAATATAAAACATGTGGATTTTTTAGATTGACTCTCTGTGCGCGCGTGAGAGAGAGAAGAGAAGTGAAGTGAAGATGAAAATGGAAGATTTTTGCTCCCCAATTTCAAAATATAAAATTGGCGTTGATCCCCATCGTATCATGAATCTCTGAAATGCTGATACTTGGCTTCTACTTACTGTGTAGAAGGAAGGTATGCAAACTTTGCCACCCGTTGAATTAAGTTAATTAGTTTTGCACTGCTAAATTTTTCAAGTTGTTTATTAACTGCTAAATTTCTTAAAATTGGGTAGTGGGAGAAGTGAAGATGAAAATTGCTTGGAGAAAAAATTAAGATTTTGTAAAGAGGAACTCAATCTAAGTAATTTTACTTAAGATAAGAAAATTACTTAAAATTTTGGCGGAGTTAATAAAATTCGTAGTAGTAGTAGTAATATAATTAAGGGAAAATTGCAGTCGCAGTCCCAAATCTTGAATTCCGTCCATAAAACCGTTAGTCAACATTCAAACAGTAATTTTGACTCGAAAAATTTGCAGCTCCGGTCTCAAACCTTTTATTTTTGTTACAGATTACACTCAAACCTTTCATTTTTGCTGTTGAAGTCCCAAACCTTTATATGTAATTGTAGTGTTGGTCTATTTCACGCACTCTGTCCATAAAATCGTCAGTCAACGTTAAAACAATATTTTTGACTCAAACCTGTTTGACACCCATTTTGTTTGAAAAATAATTTTTGGAATAGTGATTGATGGAAGATTGTGTGGTTAAAAGTAAGGAGAATTTTTTGGTTTATGTGTAATGTTATTTTATTAATAGAATGTGTGTTTGAAATGAAGAAAGTGAAATAGAATGAGAAATATATTGAGAAAAAAATGGGTGTCAAACAGGGGTTTAATTGATGAGCAAAATTGTCAAGCAAGTTATAAAAAAATATTTATCTTCTTCAAATCCTTTAATTTTTTCACAGACATCACATTCTCATCATCGATAATTATTCGAGTAGATAACGACTCCATCCGATTTGTTATAATAATCGAATCGATAAATTATTTTTATGACATGTTATTTGGACGAAATGCGTGAAATGGACCAACGCGCGTAATTACATATAAAGGTATGGGACTTCGGCTGCAAAAATGAAAGGTTTTGGCGTAATCTACAACAAAATAAAAGATTTGGGATCGGAGCTGCAAATTTTATAGTCAAAATTATTGTTTGAACGTTGACTAAAGGTTTTATGGACGCTGCAATTACATACAAAGGTTTGGGATCGACTCTGCAATTACATGCAAATATTTGGGACTTCGACTGCAAAAATTAAAGATTGGGGACCGACGCTGCAATTATAGAAAAGGTTTGGAACCGAAGCTGCAATTATATATAAAGGTTTGGGACTTCGACCTCAAAAATTAAAGGTTTGGATGTAATCTACAATAAAATGAAAGGTTTGGGACTGCGGCCGCAATTTTCCCTATAATTAACCCTCGTCCTTACGACGTAATTCCTAAAGTACCCCTGTCCCTATTTAAACTGACCTCCACGAAGACAAGCCTGCTAAAAATTAGGGTTTCTTTCTTACGCTTCCACCGCCTTAGTCGAGTGCTGGTTCCAAATCAAATCAATACCTTTGGAGGTAATTACTTGTTTTCTATTCCCTGTTTTGCTTTAAGTTTCAGCTGAGTTAAATCTGAATCAAAAAAATATGGAAAAATACCAAAATTGGGTTTATATCCAACTTACTTGTATTTGTTACTGTTTGATGTATAAAGTAATTAGAAATCGATCGAAATTTTGTTATATTTCCATTCAAAACTTAGTTGCTTGACATCTGATTGGAAATCGCTTTTTTTTTTTTGTGGTAACTTAGTAGATTGGATGCTTGGGCCATCTCTGCTAATCAGTTTATTCATCATTACTAGTGGGAAAAGAAGCATCAATCTTAAGCTGAAATCTGGAATTATTAATACTCATCCAACAGAGTAAAACATTCACATATTCGATACGAGTAATTAAGATTTGTTGAAAAATATTTTAGAATTTTTATAATTGTAATAGAACATCCATTATAAACTTTCTTAGTTGATTTGAATGTTTTAGATATCTCTCTGTTAATCATTGCTGACATGTCTATAGCCAATTTTTGGCATAACAATAAATTTCAGCCTTGAGGTTGTCTCTTAAGGTCAACTTTGTTAAGTTAGTCATCTAAACCTTTATATTTTGATTATTGTTTTTCTTAAGTACAAGGGTTTTTACTCTTAACACTCCCCAGCGATATGGAAGCTTGTTTTAAGTGTTAGACAAATCAGTTTCTTGTTTGTGCTTTTTGGGCTCAAGATTTGGCAACCTTATTAAGTACGATCATTAATTTCTAGCTAAGGCCCTGTTTGTTTCTGATTCTCAAATCAATTCTCAAATCAATTCTCATTTTCAACCACACATTCTTCAATAAAATAATATTTTTCATCACATCAATACTTTTTTCTTCTTTTTCAACCACACATTTCCCATCATATCACTATTCAAAATCAATTCTTCCCCCAAAAATCCCTACCAAACAGGCTCTAAGTGAAATCTTACCCTAAACAACCAATTGCATTCATCATTTCAAATGGGAGAACCGGAGAAGAATGATGAACCATTTAAAGGTTTAATAATTGTTGTTTAGTCGCCTGTTAACTTGCAGGTAATTCTAGTAGCACTTCACCATTTTTATCAATGTTTGCAAAGAAGAAATAGAAGAGAAGAACTGATATTCATTTCATATATGAAAACTCGTGTGATACAATACCAGCTATATAAATAGACTGACTAACCAAAAATAGTTACATGACAGCTCAACATTAACTAACTAACTATGATAGCTTTATTACTAACAAACAAACTAACTAATAGAATCATGACCATAATTAGTTAACGAAATTAGCTAGATGATCTAATACGCCCTTCAAGATGGACTATGGATATCTTTGACAGCCAACTTGGATAAGAGAGGAAACAATGAAGAAGAGAGAAGAGCTTTGGTAAATGCATCTGTAAGTTGATGTTGAAACTGAGTATGCATGAGCTTAATAAACCCTTCAGTAACTTTGTCTCAAATGAAATGACAATCAATCTCGATATGTTTGGTTCGCTCATGAAAAATGGGATTGGATGCCATGTGAATTGCAGTTTGGTTGGGGATGACACTTCTATTTGAAAATCTTTCAGCAGCTGGTGCAACCAAACTAGTTCAGAAGTCGTGGAAGCTAATGCTCTGTATTCTGCTTCTGTTGAGGAACGAGAAATGGTGGTTTGCTTCTTTGCTTTCCATGATACTAGGGAATCACCTAAGAATATGCAGAAACCAGTTACAGATTTCCTGGTGTCTGGACATGAGCCCCAATCAGCATCCGAAAAGGCCTTTAAATGTGAAGAGGATGAGGAGGAAAAGAACAAACCATGTCCAGGACTGGATTTAATATAGTATAGGAGATGATGCACAGCTTTCAAATGAGGCGTATGAGGTTGAGCCAAAAATTGGCTGAGTTTGTGGACAACAAAAGTGATGACTGGTAAGGATAAAGTAAGGTAAAGTAGATGCCCAACTATTCGTCTATATTGAGAAATGTCAGCTAGAACTTCACCTTCACGTGCATTTAACTGGACTTTAGCAAGGTTTAAAAAGACGAAACTAAGTATTGAGGCGGTTTTTCTTTATGAGGCGAGGCGTAAGCCTTGAGGCGGATAGAGGCGTAAGCCTCACAAAAAAAAAATTAAGTAAAAGAATTATAAAATAATACAAAAAAAATCAAAGTTGGAGCATATAGTAAATAAAATATATAACCATTAGCATATTGAGATATAATGAAGCAGCTTAAACTAAAAAAAAAACTAATTGCATGCAATATTTACTGAACTCTAAGAAGAAAAAGAAAAGAGGAAAACCATACCTGATGAACTGATGAAGAAAACGATACTCTTCTTGAATTCTGACTTTTGAATTTCTGTTAAATTTGTTCTCTTTTTGGTCCTCTAATTTTTGGCTGCCGTTTAGTTTTCTAGGTATTTTATTGTTTTGTTTGCAGCTCAAAATGCTTTTTTAAATGGGTTTTTTTCTTTTTTTAAGAAGGTCCTTTCTGATTTCTTTTCATACAATTGGAAGATCAAATTTTAAATGAGGCGCTCACCTTGAGGCGTGCGCCTCAGATTTAGAGGCGTGAGCCTCATATTTTTAGCCTAAAAAATACCGCCTCGAGGCATACTACATACGCCTCATAGTGAGGCGGGCCTCAAGGCGAGCCTCACTACCGCCTTTTTATACCATGGACTTTAGAATCTATGGGGACAGATGTGGGCTTGCAAGCAAGATATCCCGTGTCTTCAAGGAGCTGGAGAGCATAATGCCTCTGAGATAATACAAATCCTTGATATTTCAAGGCCAAGGAAGTACTTAAGATGCCCCAAATCCTTGAGTTTGAATTGTATGTGGAGAAAAGCCTTTAAAGAATTTATTACCTGATTGTTTGGACAAGTAATTATTATGTCATCCACATAGACTAATAAAGCAACAAATGAAGCACCAGAACCTTTGGTAAATAAGGAGTACTTGGATTGAACAAAGCCAAACTGAATAAGAGCTTGAGAGAACTTGGAGTACAATTGTCTCAAAGCTTGCTTGAGACCATATATTGTTTTGTGAAGTTTACAAATCGATTTCCCTTTCTATGTTTGAGATTCCTTGTGCACATTATAACCAAGTGAAAGATCCATATATACTTCTTCAAATAAATCACTGTGGAGGAAGGCATTGTTTACATAAGTTGTGCCAAATGCCATATGTGACTTGAAGCAAGTGCTAACTGAACTTTAACCGTAACAAGTTTCGCAATCCTTCTTGTTGTGTATAGCCTTTAGCAACTAGGCGTGCTTTGTGTCTTTCAATGGTACCGTCTGATTTGTATTTTATTCTATGAGCATTAAGTGTTGATGCAAATGCTAGACACCCAAACATCCTGAAATTAGATTAGTCTGTTGAGTATTTGTGTAGAATTTCATAAGGAGTATTATGTTTGAGCAAAGGAGAGGGTGTTCTATTGATAAGGTAGGCTACAGTAAGGACATATTCACTCCAAAATTGAATTGGAACTCTTGATTAAAAGTATAGTGCTTGTGCAACATTAAGGAGATGTTGATGTTTCCTTTCTACAACTAAATTTTTTTGTGGTCTCTCAACACATGAAAATTGATGTAACGCGCCTCTACTATTGAAGAATTCAGTAAAGTTTAGCTCAGGTGCATTATCAGATCTGAAAACCTTGATTCTTTTATTACATCATACTTTTGCTTTAACATATAAATCCATGTAAAGCGAGTGCACTCATCCACCAAGGTGAGAAAATAATTGTGACCAGCATGAGAAGGAACATGATAAGGTCCCCAAACATCACAATTTACCAAGTCAAATGGAAATTGAGACATATGGATGTGAAAATCAAAAGATAATCGTCTTTGTTTTGCAAGGGGACAAATGTAACAAGGATCAGCTTTATTCAATCTTGATACATGACAATTCAAACGGTGTTTCAAAGTATCTAAACGTCTGGAAGATGGATGACCAAGCATGTTATGCCATATTGAGTTGAAATGGTATTTACATATGTTGTAGTGAATAAATTCAGATTGTTTTTATCTAGAACATAGAGGTCTTCAACCTTATCACCCTTGCCAATCATCTTCTTGGTATTGGATAGTGATGCAATCAGGAAGAAAGTTGATTGTGAGATTTGATCCACAAGTGAGTGTACTAATAGATATCAAGATAAACTTGAATTGAGGAACATATAGAGCATCCTTGAGAACAAGCATAGAACTCAGCCCGTGTTTGGTCTGGGTTAAAATCTGATTTTAATCTAAGTCAAAGTCAAACAATCAATATTAACCACATCTTTTATGGATCCTACAACTTTTCAACCACATATTTCAAAAATTTCTATCAAAATTTATTAAAAATCTAATTTTAATCCCCACCAAATACCCTCTCAGTCTAATATCACCGCAAAAGTTCACTGGGATTCGAATATGATTTAGTAATATAACCTTGGAATTTTGAATAGGTTTCATAGAAATGAAAGCATCAGCAGATGAACATATATGCCTTGTAGCATCGGAATCATGTATCCAATATTGAGTAGATGAAAAGATAGGACTCAATGAAATTGTGAAGCAAAAACCTGCTGTATAAGAAGTGGTTGGATCTTCAGTAGTTTTGACAAAAGAAGTCAAATGATTGGATAGCATAGACATGAGTTGGCATTGGTTGGAATTGAGATTTTGAACAAAGTTTCCAATTTCATTTTGTTGTTCATTCTGATTTGACACCTGATTAACAACAATGTTGCTGCGGCTGTAGGCTGAGTTATCTCTGTTTCTAACTTTGTAACCAGGAGGATAGCCATGAATCTTATAGCATTTATCAACCGTATGACCATGACAGTTGCAATCGGTGCAAAAAGGTCTCTCTTTCTTGTGACCTTTGTAACCTCCATTGTTATAGTTATTTCGATTATCAGCATTACTATAGTTCCCAGAATTAGGAATTCCAGTACGTTTAGCAGTATTTGATTTAACAGCAAACACCATACCTCCAACCGGATCTGAATTACAACCAACTTGGCTAGTGATCTTCCTCTGATGTTTTTCTTGAGAGATTAAAGCAAATACTTTATTTATTGATGGTAATGGCTCCAGGAGAAGTAATTGTCCTCAAACTTGTGAATAAGAATCATTTAATTCCATAAGAAAGGACATCACGTATTCCATCTGATAATGAGAACTGAGATTCTTCACACCACCACAAGTGCATTGGCCACAAGAACATACCGGCCTATAATTGCTTAATTCATCCCATATAGTTTTCAGTTTTGTAAAGTATATGCTAACATAATTTTGATCTTGAGCTAAACTTATCAATTCACGTTTTAGCTGGAAGATTTTAGGTTTATTTTTCTGCTGGAAATGTTCCTTAAGATCAAGCCATATTTCATGTGCCGATTCAACGTATATAATGCTGGCAAAAATTTCACACATAATTCAATATCCATGAAATAACCATATTGTTATTTCTAGTCCAAGAGCTGGAGAGATCTGGATCATTACCTTCAGGCTTTTCAATTGAACCATCGACAAAACCGAGCTTGTTTTTCACTTACAATGCGATCAGCATCGCTCTACTCTAGGAGGTATAATTTTCTCCAGTGAGAGGCTGAGAAACCGGTACCAATCCAGGGCTATAAGAGTGATGAAGTAATATGGATTCGAAGGTTCATCTAAGGTGGATTTACTCGAAGATGATCTCGATTTAGTATCCATGACAACGAAGAGGAAAAGAAAATAACACTCAATGTTTGAATGCAGAAAATGATTGCAGCAGATCAAGCAATTGCTCTGATACCATATCAATGTTTACACAGAAGAAACAGAAAAGGAGAACTGATATTCATTTCATATATGAAAACTCGTGTGATACAATACCAGCTATATAAATAGACGGACTAACCAAAAATGGTTACATGACAGCTCGACTAACTATGACAGCTTTATTACTAACTAACTAACTAATAGAGTCATTAACTGAATTAGTTAACAGAATTAGCTAGATGATCTAATAATTTTATCCAACCGTGTCTAGTCCTGTGCATAACATTCTTTTAATTCCTCGTTCTTGTTTGTAATCTACCTTAAATACTTTAAAAATCACTCTTGGGGACTACAATATCCTCTTTAGTAACTGAAGAATTAGCCTGACTCTGATGGTTAGTTCAGGAGCATTGAATATATTTTGTTGATGATGGTTAGATAATTTGCGATGTCAAGATTTTCCTTTAATCCAAAGCATGAAATATCAAGCATGAAATAACATGTATTCCAATTTCCTAAATATATTGTAATTTTCATGCATGTGTTTCATCATAATATTTGCAGGCTTTGTTTTTCTTGCTTTGCCTTCCATTAAAATGGCAGATGGCGAATCTGATAAGAACATTGAGATATGGAAGATCAAGAAATTGATCAAAGCATTGGAATCCGCTAGAGGCAATGGAACCAGCATGATATCACTTATAATGCCTCCACGAGATCAGATCTCTAGGGTTACCAAAATGCTTGGTGATGAATTTGGAACGGCTTCAAACATCAAAAGTAGGGTGAATCGTCAATCAGTGCTTGGGGCTATTACTTCCGCCCAACAAAGGCTGAAGCTTTACAATAAGGTTCCTCCAAATGGTTTGGTTCTTTACACTGGTACTATTGTTACTGAAGATGGCAAGGAGAAGAAGGTGACAATTGATTTTGAGCCTTTCAAACCCATCAATGCATCATTATACCTTTGTGATAATAAGTTTCACACAGAAGCCTTAAATGAACTATTGGAATCTGATGACAAATTTGGCTTTATAGTCATGGATGGTAATGGCACTCTTTTTGGCACGTTAAGTGGAAATACAAGAGAGGTGCTTCACAAATTTACTGTAGATCTTCCGAAGAAGCATGGTAGAGGAGGACAATCTGCTCTTCGATTTGCACGTCTGAGGATGGAAAAACGACACAACTATGTGAGAAAGACTGCGGAACTAGCCACACAATTCTTCATTAATCCCAATACCAGTCAGCCTAATGTTTCTGGCCTTATACTTGCTGGTTCTGCTGACTTCAAGACCGAATTGAGCCAATCAGATATGTTTGATCCCCGCTTACAGGCCAAGATACTCAACGTTGTTGATGTTTCCTATGGTGGGGAAAATGGTTTCAATCAAGCTATTGAGTTGTCGGCAGAGATTCTATCAAATGTTAAGTTCATACAGGAGAAACGCTTAATTGGCAAGTATTTTGAGGAGATCAGTCAGGATACTGGGAAATATGTATTTGGTGTAGATGACACGCTGAAGGCACTGGAGATGGGTGCTGTTGAAACCCTGATTGTGTGGGAGAATTTAGATATAACTAGATATGTCTTGAAAAATAGTGCCTCTGGTGAGATTGTCATTAAGCACCTGAATAAGGAGCAAGAGTCTGAACAGAATCAATTTAGGGATGCAACCACTTCTGCAGAGTTGGAGGTTCAGGAGAAATTGCCATTACTCGAGTGGTTCGCCAATGAATACAAGAAATTTGGTTGTACACTTGAATTTGTCACAAACAAGTCACAAGAGGGGTCACAATTTTGCAGGGGATTTGGTGGCATTGGGGGCATTCTTCGTTATCAGCTCGATATAAGATCATTTGATGAACTGTCTGATGATGGAGAAGTCTATGAAGATTCTGACTAGAGAGTTTTGCTCACTAATGAATTGCAGATAAGGTTCTACTCTGCCATCAGGTCAGATTTTGGATTCAAATGATAATGACTGTTGTGATAATTTTCTCGATCTTCAGTTGCCTTTTGTATTACTTCATGTTTGCCTCAGTACTCTAATCAAATCTCAATATCGGTTAAATCGTTGGAAATGTTAGGATCCTATGATTTGTTTTGGATTTGAATAAACTGAATTACTTGTATTGGATTTGAATTAATTCATTTGGGGCTTTTACTTGGTAAAAGGAGTGGGAAGTAGAGTTTTTCATCACCAAATTTGAGCACTGGTTTTAGCTTCCGTCCTTGCGTTTATGTATTTACACTAGTGACTCAAAAATTCAAGTCGGCTTTTTTGAAGTATCATATTTCTGCCTATTTGCCTTTAAACTTCAACCCTAGAAAATGGAATAAATTTGAGATTTTTCAAGTACAAATTATTCATTAACTGGGTCAAATATTTCTCTTTTGGATGGTAAAATTACCCACGTAAAACTAACTATTTACCCATTTGTTTGTATTTTTTTCAATGTTTTAAAAGTCGAACCATCATCGGCTCAAAAAAGGGAAAGGGTCAAAGGGTAGAACCGGGTCAAACCATTAATTAAAATAAGTATATTTATTTAAATGATTACCAATTTTTAGACAATTATTATTTATTAATATTTTCAATTTCTTATTTAACACTAAATACAATGTAAATGGAAATAATGTAGCCTCAAACTGAAGGTCAGCATAAATTTCCATATGCATTTCAAAACCCTAATACTTTTGACAATCGTTGTCGTACTCGTCGCCTCTCTTGCTTTGTCCTTGTTTGGCTTCCATTATAATGAAAATTTTGAAATAATATATTTTGAAATAGTATTGAAATAGTAATTTTTGAAATAGTGTAGTTAAAAAAGGAAACATTTTTTTATTTACGTGTAATATTATTTGATTGAAGTGGTTGAAAATCAAAAGAAATATTAAAATTGTTTCATTTGCACATCTTGCCTTCGTTTGGTGCACATTTTTGGAAAAAGAATGTATTTTTACTGTTGATATGATGAGGAATATGTGGTTGAAAAGGAAGAAAAAGTAATTGATGTGATGGAAAATATTTTTTTATTGAAAAATGTGTGGTTGAGAATGAATGGCTCAAACAAGGTGTTTTTAACTGGTTGATGTTTCTCTCTCCACGTACATTTTACTGAAACGTGTATTTGAGTGAACAAAGCCCGAGTATATAGGATGGCCACTGGGTGGATATTTTGAGAAAAATTGAAAAGGTGAGTTTGAAATATTTTTTTTGTTCAAAAAATCAATTGCTAAAATCGGTAGAATCGTGTTCGGGCAACGGGTTCTTGTTTAATCGACCTATTGAAGAACAAGTGATGCAAATCTGATATTAGAAAAGAAGAAAATCGTTCTTCTACATTGCAAGTTTAGTATGTATAAATAGAAAGAAAATTCAACTACCTAACTCACTCTAACTAATTGTAACTAACTAACTAACTAACTAACTAACTAACAGGTATACAAACTATTACAACCATTACAATTTATACACGTGGACAGCTAATCTAACTAATTTTTTTATCCCATTTGAATCTTCATTCCTTGCGTGTACTTTATCAGTCCATCAATCACCAGCTTCCAACAACAGCTTCCAGTATCCTTCCAACTTCTATTACTTCCCCTCAAGATGGAAGGTAAGGATTGATCACAGACATCTTGGATAGTAAATAGTATAACTAAGAACCCGATAAAGCCTTCGTAAAAATGTCAGCTAATTGGTGAAGTGAACGAACTGGTAACAACTTGACAAAACCATCAATTACCTTATTTCGAAGAAAATGGCAATCAATCTCTATGTGCTTAGTACGTTCGTGAAAAATAAGACTAGAAGCAATGTGGATTGTTGGCTGATTGTCACAGAATATTAAGGCAGGATCCTTGGTGTAAATTCGAAAATCGTGAAGTAATTGATTAAGCCAAACAATCTCACTAGTAGTGGAAGCCAACGCACGATATTCAGCCTCAGTTGAAGATCTGGAAATTGTTGTTTGTTTCTTGGCTTTCCAAGAAATTAAAGAATATCCAAGGAAGACACAAAACTTGGTGACTGGCTTTCTTGTGTTGAGACATGATCCCCAGTTAGCATCTGCAAAAGCTCTCAGTTGGAATGAAGATTGTGCAGAGAATAAGATTATTTGCCCTAGACATGCCTTGATATATTGCAAGAGGTGATGAGCTGCATCCAAATGAGGTTGTTGTGGTTGTGACACAAATTGGCTTAACTTGTGACCACAAACGTGGTATCAGGTTTGGAGATTGTGAGATAAAGAAGGCGTTCTATTAATCTCCTATACATCGAAGCATCAGCAACAAGTTCTCCTTCAAAAGAACTAAGTTTCAACTTAGGATCCATTGGTAGTGCAGATGGTTTAGAAGCCAGAAAACCAGTGTCTTCAAGAAGTTGCAAAGCATATTGCCTTTCTGACATAAAAATTCCCTTTTTCAACCTTGCTATCTCCAGCCCAAGGAAATATTTTAGCCTGCCAAGGTCTTTCAGCTTGAAACGACTGTGTAGGAAGGTCTTCGATTCATTAATTTCTCGAGCATTACATCCAGTGATGAGGATATCATCAACATAAACTAAGACTGCAACAAAAGAGTTACTAGAACCTTTGGTAAACAAAGAGTAATCTGCCTTTGATTATTTGAAGCCATGATCAAGAAGAGCATTAGAAAACTTAGAAAACCACTGCCTTGATGTTTGCTTAAAACCATAAATTGACTTATGAAGTTTGCACACCAGATTCTCCCTCTGAATCTTAGGACTTGCATAATCTTTATATCCGAATGGTAAGTCCATATATATCTCTTCAAACAAGTCGCCATTGAGAAAGGCATTGTTAATATCAAGTTGTGTGATATCCTAGTTATTAATGGAAGCTATGGCCAGAAGAACCTTGACTGTAACAAGTTTGGCCACTGGTGAAAACGTTTCATTGAAGTCCAATCCCTCTTGTTGAGTATACCCCTTAGCCACCAAGCTTGCTTTGTATCTTTCTATGCACCCATTAGACCTGAACTTTATTTTATAAATCCACCGGCATCCTATTGCATGTTTCCCATCAGGTAGTTTTGTAATAGATCATGTATTATTTACCTCCATGGCATCCAATTCAGCAGCCATTGCATCTCTCCAATGATCATATTTCACTGCCTGATGATAGTGTTCAGGCTCAAAATTAGAGGAAATATTTAAGAGATAATTTCGATGAGGAGTAGAAAAGGATTTATAGGAAATGTATTTGGATAAATGATAGGGAATCTTGTCGAAATGCTGTTGAGTATGGGTGAGAAGATTACAATGAAAGTCCCTGATGTAGGAAGGAGGTCTGCAAAATCTAGATTATCTTTTGAGATTCTCTGATGCATTAGAATGATCAGTGATATGAAGGGAATTCAAATGCAATTCATTTGTGGTATCTGCAGAAACAGTATGTTCAGTAGGAGTTATGAGCTGTAAAGTAAAGATAGGTATATGTTGATGAGAATGAAATGGTCCAGAAGAAGAAATGGGTAGCACAAGATTTGGAAAAGGGTCAGTTATATCAGAATGCTGAGGAATAGAATGAAATGGAAATATGGTTTCATGAAAGACCACATCTCTGGAAATGAATAAAGTTTTGATACAATGTAATACAACTTGTATCCTTTAATCCCTAGAGTCCTACAAATACACAGGCTCGAGCTCTAGGTGTGAATTTTGTTTGATTGGATAGTAGGGTGGATGCAAAACAAAGGCTTCTAAAGACTTTTAGTTGGTTGTAATCTATTGGAGTATTATATAAGAGGGAGAATGGAGATTTGTTGTGTAAAATGGATGCTGGAGTCCTATTAATGAGAAATGCAGCAGTTAAACTGCATTCACTCCAAAATTGAATGGGAATTTGTGCCTGAAAATATAATGATCTAGCAATATTAAGCGAGTGCTGGTGTTTTCTTTCCACCACTGAATTTTGTTCTAGTCGTTCTACACAAGTGAACTAATGAATAACTCCTTTAAAATGAAAGAAATCATTGAACTTCAATTCTGGTGCATTATTCGATTTGAACTTCTTTATAACCCTTTGAAATTGTGTTTCAATCGACTTAAAAAATCTGGGAATGATGCAGCTCGCATCATACTTATTTTTCATGAGGTATACCCATGTAAATCGTATGCAATCATCCACCAAGGTAAGGAAATATTTATATCCAGAATGAGATGGAACATGATAAGGCCCCAAAGTGTATCAAATCAAGTGCATTCACAGACAAATGATTACTTGAGACAAATGAAAGTTTTCTTTGCTTTGCTAATGGACAAATGTTACAGGGAACTGCCTTACAGTTTCCATATCTATCACATTTCAAGAGCAATTGTTCCTTTAAGAATGCTAACTTTTGGAAAGATAAGTGGCCTAATCTGTGTGCCATATATGAGCACTCACTTTATTATAGCAATAGAAATGGAAATACAAAGATCATCAGCAGTTTCAACTTTACTCCTATCATCCTGTGTTGAATCAGATGAAGTTATTATGTATAAACCAGCTATGCTTTTACCCTTGCCAATCATCTTCTGGTTGTACATATCCTAGATAACACAATGGTTAGTGCAGAATCTAATATCAACATAGGAGTCCTTGGTTAATGAGCTGACTTACATTAGGTTGAACTTAAATTGTGGTACATACAATACATCCTTAAGCACCAGATTGTGACCAAGCCTCATAGTCCCAATGAAATTTACGGCAATTCTTTTATGATTTGGTAAGGTAACACATGCATTCTTAATAGGTCTCGTATCATAGAATGGTGATTTACTGAAACATACATGACTAGTTGCACCAGAATCCACCACCCAATAATTAGCTGAGTTCATCCATGAATTAAGGACAATTGAAAAACAAGTACCTGAAACCTGATTAGATTGTTCATTAGTTCCTGTGGTGATGTTTGCAGAAGCCAGATGATTGCTTAACATAGTAATGAGTTGTTGATATTGAGTAGAATTCAAGGATTGCATAAAATCCCATGCCTTACTGCAATTGTTCTGAATTGGACTCAAAACCCACCTGGTTCGCTGCAACACGCCTTGATGATTTCTCATTTCTCCTGACTGATCATCGATTTTCTGCCTCATCTTATAACCAGGAGGATATCCATGCAATTTGTAGCATTTATCCACTGAGTGACCTGTCTGTCCACAATAAGAACACACCGGCCTTTCTTTCCTCTGAAACTTGTTATGCAATTGTCCTAATTTGTCTCTCTTAGGATCAGTTTTAGCATAGAAAGCCATAGAGTCTCAAACTCTAGAACTACCAATGTTTATGTTTCTTTGATGTTCTTCTTGTGAGACCAGAGAAAATACTTTGTTAATAGAGGGTATTGGATCCATAAGTAACAATTGTCCCCTTGAGCAAAAGTATCATTTAATCCCATTAGAAAAGACATAACATACTCTATCTGATAATGCTTTGAAATTTTCTTATTTCCACCACACACACACTTTCCACAATTGCATATTGGTCTATAGTTGCTGAGTTCTTCCCAAATTATTTTCAGTTTAGTGAAAGAAACCCCAACAGATAGCTGGCCTTGAGAGAGGTTCATCAATTCTCGCCTTAGTTGGGAAATGCGAGGTCCATTCCTCGAAGCAACAACATAGTGTTGGATATAGAAAGAATTAGATCCATCATCAACGGGTGAATTATTCATTGAGGATGGGAAATTCTGATTTGGAACATTATTTGTTGCCATATCGAATTAGAAAAAAAATGATGAAAGAAAACCGAATGATGAAAATTCAATCGAATAATGAATGATGAAGAATCAATTGAAAAATGGAACAAAGAACTCAATTGATTCTCAAGGAGCAAACGAAGAACACAGGTATTGCTCTGATACCATATTGAAGAACAAGTGATGAAGATCTGATATTAGAAAAGAAGAAAATCGTTCTTCTACATTGCAAGTTCAGTAAGTATAAATAGAAAGAAACTTCAACTACCTTACTTACTCTAACTAACTGTAACTAACTAACTAACAGCTATACAAACTATTACAACCATTACAATTTATACACGTGGACATCTAATCTGACTGATTTCTGATCCCATTTGTATCTTCATTCCTTACGTGCACTTCATCAGTCCATCAATCAGCAGCTTCCAGTTTCCTTCCAGCTTCTGTTACGACCATTTTATCGGGTCTTGTACCGATTTTTGAATGTAATGCTTTTAGGCTGCTATCGAACCAAACTATGGAATGGTTTTCGGATTTTTCAGTTGAACTGACATGTCCGATTCGATTTTAACAACATTGATTTTTTTACTTGCGTACTAAGCTCAAGCACATTTCAATAATACTATTCAACCCCCCCCCCCCCCCCCCCCCAATTGGCCCCGTTTGGGTTCCTTTTAAAGTTCAACTTCAGAGGTCAAATAATCTAGTGTTTGCTAAAAAGTAAAATACAAAAAGTCAACTCTTTTATGCTTCTTAAAAAAAAAAAAATTGATATGTTTGAGAAGCAGAAAAAGAGTAACTTTTTGTATTTTACTTTTTAACTTCTCTAATTACATAGTAATACAAACCAATTTTAACTTTTATGAGCAAAACTAATGTGTCCTTGGTTTGTTGGCAGTTTTATAATTTTATTAATTTTGAGATTCAATACATATTATTTTTAATTTGAAATAATCACTGTGAATATATTGTCTTAAATAAATATTTATTAATATCATCATTATTATATAAGTGTAAATAAATTTTACAATATGAGCAATAATAATAATAATAATAATAATAATAATAATAATAATAATAATAATAATAATAATAATAATAAATTATGACATCGTTGTAATCAGTGTTGTTTTTAGTAATATTATAGGCATGTCAATGGCTGATTATTAAGCATATGACAATTCTGAAAGTATCATGTCCCTGTTTGACTTTGAAAAAAAAAAATTAAACTTGTTGTAAAATCTTTGTATACAACAAGTTTGACACTCCAAGATGTGATAAAATCTGTCATTGATTGTTTAAAGTGTTATTAAAATCAAATATGGAAGAAGAAGAAGAAGAAGAAGAAGAAGAAGTAGGACTAATGCATAAACAAGAAGAAGAAGTAGGACTAATGCATAAACTTTCAACGCAATTTCAATTGGGTCGTTGTACTCTAATTTAATTTCAAATTTCACTAGTTTTGTCCCTAAATGTGACCTTAAAAGTGATGGAAATTACTTAGTTGGCATAGTAAGATAGTTATTCTTCCAAGTAAGATACCCTAAAAATGAAAATGAAAATGAAAATGTATAATGAATATTATGATAAAATGTTAATGGAGTATTTTTTATTACAATAGTTTTATGACATAATATAGTGCTAAATTGGTACAACACACATCAATACGTGACATTCATCAATTTAGGAGATGAGGCCACTGAGCACCAACTTTATTGTAATTCGGTGACTCAAATAAATTAAAGTTAACTAATAAAAATATAAATTAAAATCAGATAAAATTTACTTGCCTTGAAGATAGTGCACATTCAATTGTTTTCTTTATTCTATTTCTCTTTAATGCTTTACGATGGTAAAGGTAATAATAACTGTCGGCTCTCTTATGTTTCTAGGATTCTTAGTGGAAAACAATTTTTAAAAAGTAGAATTTTACCTTAGAGGGTAAGTATTTCAAGTGATTTAGCCACTTTTGTTGGCATAGAAGTTTCTATCCGATAATTGAACCAGGAGTTTGGCTTTGTCCTTCATCAGTTTATCAATATAAAAATAATGTACAAAGAGAGAGGAAAGTTAGCCATTGTTTCGTAATCTAGATTTTAATCCTAGGTAAAGTTAATAATTACTTTTATGAGACCCACAACTTTTCAACGAGACATTTCATCAACTTTTATCAAAATTTACTAAAAATTTGATTTTAATTTTCACCAAACAGGAGCTTGTGGAACTAAACAATTACCTATGCTAAAGGATTCTTATCATATGTTTACACCATATTTCTAGCTCTAATTTTCTTTCATGTTAGTGAAAAACCCAATTCCAATGAGGAGTAATTATAAGCTTCACATCTTGTATTTGTTTTCTTCCTTCCACTTTCACTTTTTCCCCAGTTTATGGGCAACGAAGGAGAGACTTGTTTTTCACAAAAGGTTATAATATTCAATCCCTTTATTTATTTATTCTCTTCCCTTTTTCACTTTACTTTGAAATTGAAATTGAAATTGACCTTTCCCTCTCCTTTTCCTTAGCCTTCACTCCACCATCTCTATTTCTATCTACATCTCTCTCTCTCTCTCTCTCTGCTCCAAAACAGCCAAAATTGTTCGATAATTCTTCCGTCTCTCCCTCATCCCTTAATCATCGAATACTCTTGATTTAAAAGAACGATGAAGGACAACATTAGAGGCATGGGATTAATGAGGAAAGTGATGGCAAAGTTGGCCTCTAACTCGATGGCTCTTAAGGGGAAACTTCGGGCCATTGAAACTCGTTTAATCATATTCTACTTGTTGAGGGACAAGAAGGTTCTTTCTCTTGGCTCCAATGTCTCTCACAAGCTCAAGAATCAGAGTCGGCATGAGAAATACTTGAACCAGACTAATGCATTCGATAACAATACTATGGTCCTTCATAACAGCGTTATCACATCAACCAATAGAGAGCAGTTGGCAAAAGCGCCAGAAGAAGAAGAAGTTAGCTTGATGTGTCCTGTGTTAGATGATGTGAACAACAAGGAGGAAGAAAAAGATTATTCAAATGCTGTGGACCGACATGGAAAGCAGTTAAGACTAGAGGATGATGTCGACCTAATGGCAGACTTGTTCATTCAACGATTCCACCAACAGATGAGATTGCAGAGGCTCAATTCCTGACATGTTCGACATCTAGTTATCCTCTCTGCCTGCCTCTGTTATTTGTTTTTCCTTGTTTTCGCCTTTCTTTCTCTTTCACTTGTTCCTTCTTGTTGTGAAATTTGTTTTCTTCATTTGAATAACCATTAATCATTTCATCTTCTAATAAGAACCCCACGTCTAAGAAACTTTTAGTTTAATCCTTCACTAATCAGCGTGTCGTCTTTAGGCTAATATTACTTATCGATCTCTAGCCACGCTCCTTATTGGTGGAGAAAAATTTAGCTCTTTTTCATTTATAACCGTGAGCAGTACCGAGAGACACATGACTTTCACGGACCCCAAAAAAAAATAAAAAATAATAATAATAAAAAAAAAAAAACAGCATTCGACTTGAAAGTGTGGAACAAAGTTGACCAAAAACAAGAAAAAACTAACAAGAAGAATTTCGCCAAAATGGATGGTTTGTCCAACAGAAAGAACAATTCTACACATTTCAACACGAATTCGAAGTTTTCTTCTTTGTTGCTTCCAGTAAAATTGAATATTTTGAATCCAAGGAAACAGCAAAAGGGAAGTCACATCCTTCATAAAGAAAAGGAGAAAAACAGATACAACCCCATCAAGCCACACACTTGATACGTTACTTGGAATTCTATACACTACACAAGTTGTGGGTGGTGTGGGTTTAATAGGAGATTATCATGTAAGCCAGCCTTACGATTTGGGAAACATTTCCCCCTAAATAATAATGATCTACACAAACGAAGCAAGAGGCAAACAAGAACAAGTGCAGTTCAGAAAGAGAGGTGAGGGAACTAGCTTACTAACTTTATAATCTAAAAATTGGGTAGGTTCCCTATCCGCATTTAAGTGAAAGCGAGACGGGTCAGAGGAAATAGGCCGAAGAACCCAAATTAAAAGTTTCCAAAGAATCAGCATCCGAAACTGGAGGCATCTGACTGAAGAGTGGACTGTGTACATAACTAGAATCAAATAGCAGGCTGCTAGGTGACCCTCTTGTTTCCTCGTCGTACCCAAATAGACTACTTGTCCACTCGCCTTGGTTATAATGTCCCTCGTTATGACCTGCTGACTGCATCACACCGGGGATGAAATCTGATGGCAGCTCAGTCCCTCCTGGCGTTTGGTGGGAATTGGACAATGCTTGGTTCATTTCACTTTCAGAAACTTGTTGCTGATAGACAGTGTCACCGAGAGTATAACCCGGCCACATAGAAGAAGGCTCAGAGAGAGAGGATGACGCTTCATTTGGGCAGTCTGCAGCCATCATCAGCTGTGGAGATTGTTCGGAAAAGTGATGGATGTGATTGTTGGTGACAGAAGAATTACCAGCTGCAGGCATGACAACGTCTGACTCCGAGTAACAAAAGTTAGTCCGGGCACCAGAGCCGCGCATAGACAATGCGGCTCTGTCGTAGGCCAGGGCGGCCTCCTCTGCAGTATCGAAGGTGCCCAGCCAATGCCTTTCCTTTGTGGTGGGATCGCGTATCTCTGCAGCATATCGTCCCCATGGCCTCCTCCGAACTCCCAGAAATTTTCCTCCGGTTTGCTTCTGTTTAGCACTGTTGCTGCTCTTGAACGGGTTCATCATATATATCTTTGATCGCGCAATTAGCTAATACGCCAAGAGATCGAGCTAGAACTTGATGAATGAGTCCTGATGGGTATATCGCGATATATACACACACATAAAGAGTGGAATTAATGTGTTAAACCGACTTCCGAATAGTTAAATAGAAAGAGGAAGGTAGTTTGCATGTGAAGGAATTCAAATAAGACGAAGCAATTCCCTTTCGCCTTCCTCTCCATATTCCATGTCTAATATTCTCAATTTCTTTTAAATAATTTCGTTACGCTTACATGCTGATGCTGTTTTATTCACCGTTCATTTCTCGAATGGTTTTGGACTTTTGCCTCCATATGATTGAGTGCATGTGATGTTTGTTCAACGCCAAAAAGCTAATGATTATCATAACTAATATTACAATTTTGTCAATTGGTTGATATTTAAACAACAAGAATAATGCTCCTTATACAGTATTGAGTTACAACATTGGATTACAACTTCTCAAAAGGGAGGTGAGACCCACTATTATTTCAATCGTGGGGCCCACCTCACTTGTGAGAGGTTGTAACCCGTGTGTTGTACATGTAACATTTCCCAAACAACGAACATGATTTATAAATTATAATAGATGTTCGGTTACTAGGAATGGAAAATAATGGTGTGATGAGTCCAAATCCGTTGTCCTTCTTATACATTTTTAACACCTCAAAGGCACATCACCTTTAGAAGAGGTCAATGTGTAATGTAACAATGTCAAAATGTATTAGATGGACAACTATAGAGATGCTAGTTCGACAAAACAATTTTAATTAATTGTTTAAAGGGAATTTCGAATTGAGGATCGTGTTACCTAATCCTTGTTTATATACCCTCATTGAAAATGATTGGTTTTATGAGGAATATCGATGATTGCTCAAACATGCATGTGCATCCAATTTACTCTATCTAAACAATATTCATTCATTTTAATCATCAATCCCATGTTCTTTACTTCTTATTATATTGAAAAAAGTTGATAAAGCGATATTTGTGAGAATTTTCATAAAACGATGTCTTCAAGAGAATTTCTGATTTCTTATTGTAAGGCACAGATACCTTAAGCACCACGAGCCTGGTATATCGAGTCAAAAACTGATTTTTCCAACTCTCATTAAAACACTTTTTTTTGGGTGCGTGTGTGTGTCCCCATTAACTATCTTGGATCTCTTCATTACATTCTGAACATTAAAGTCATCCCGATCATGGACATCCCCTTCCTTGTTAAAGGAAAATAGATGTGAACATAACTAATCTTAAGAAAGAGCTCTCAATTAAGTAGTTAAGAGAGAGATGCTGTCAACCTAGTGAGAGAACCCTCACTTGACCTCCCCTTGCCTTGAGAGATTCTAGTTTGAAATTTCAAATGTTTCCTCCCATCTTGTGGAAGATTTGAATTTGGCCAGTAGGTTTTTGCATTGTCCATGAAAGATTCAAGTTTCTCATCCCTCTTTGATTATTTGAATTCGTTCAGCACTATGTTCAAAGCCATTGAAGATTAAAGTTTACTCTTGATGCAAGTTTACCTTTTTTGGGTATTGTTTTCGAACTTTCAATCCCCTTGGAAGATTTATAATCGGCCCGCAGGTTGGACGGTTGAATCCGGCCAGAAGTTCAAGTTTTGTTCTAGCAAGATTCAAGTTTTACAAGTAGCAGATTTTTACCTGTTTTGGGTATAGATTTCAAATTTTCATTCCCCCCTGAATTTGTCTAGCTGTTTTTTACCAAAATTCCAGCACTTTCTACTTTCTACAGTGCCTGCAGCTGAATGATATCCTATTTTGGCAAAATATTCATAATTTTTTGAATTTTGTCGGCCAATATTCACAAAACTTGCCTACCGCCAACCTGTAGACTTTTCACTCATATTCTAGTCAACACCCTGCTTGCCGACATTTCAACCTTTTTCTTCAACAGCCAATCATAAAAAAAAAAAAAGAAGGAAAATAGATGTCAGACTGACTCGAGTGCAAGTCAATGCTCGGTGTTGAGGATGTCTAAACGCCTCATTCAACTTACATGAAGGACATAATTTAGTTGATACTATTGTCATTGGTAATAATCAATACCTACACGGCCAAACAATGCCTTTGCAGTATATAAACTCTCTGTTCATGCAACGACATTACTCACTCAGAGAACACAAAACAACTACTACTATACCTCAAGGTTCCTTCTGGAAAAACAATTTTTCACTCCAGCTGCATGATTTTTCTCATGTGAATCATAAGCATTCATCTTCCTCGATCAACCAGTTGCCTCTAATCATGAGCTCAAATAAGAAATTCGTGTTTCTAAAGATTCAAGAACTTGACATTTCTCATCCCCAACAGTGATGGAACAATATACTTCTTAGCTAGTCGTGGTTTCTATTCAAATTCCTCTCAACACTTTTTTTGATAGGTCCTCTCAACACTAAGAACTACTTGTTAGCTAACCTGCTTCTATTCTCAAATGAAGTACGTTTAAATTGACTTGCACAGTGCAGAGGAATACTAGAGAAATTATTAACTCATTGTTTAAATATCCCTACACTTGAAAATTAGTTACTAATAAAATGTTCTCCATACAACATTGTATAAAGCATAACAAAATTGAGGGACATCAGATATTTCACAATCAGGCATGAATTGAGGTAGCTTGATAAGTACAAATTTTCCCAGGATTTTCAAACTCCAGAAACATATAGGACACTCGCACTAGCAACGTCTAATTACAATGGCTAGGTTTCTATTAGTTCTACTCTCCACTGTATCTTCCAATTTGTACTTCTGGTCAAAACTATATTGTACAACAAAAGATCACCATGTATAGGACAATCAAAGTACCAAACAAATAAAATGTAGTATATAATTTATGCATTGACAGAATCCAGCAATAATTTGAATAAATTAAAGACCGTGTGAGATATGATTATGTCAAAATTTCTTCAATTTTAAAAAAAAAAAAAACTTGACCACTCTCTTTTTGACACCTCAACTGTATGTAAACAGTTGTGTAACTTCATTATGTACAAGTAACATTATTCAAAGACATTCTAGCATATGATGACAAAGTCTTTATGAGTACCATGAAGAATTTAACATGAAAAAGCAGATCTTTAAAATACAGAATCCTAACATCCAAGATTTGCAAGGACCGTTAGAACCTCAATTAGGTGTTGTCAAAACCTCGAGCAACAAAGCAATCCTAAAAACTTATATCACTACCAAATAATAGCAACAAAACAGAGCAACTACATTTCAGTAGATAATTCCAAGTTCAGGACACTACAATTAAAAGAACAATGACAAGGTCTTATTCCCAACAATTAGGGTTCAGGCATAAGTTCTTTAACTCTATTCCTATTGGAAGATCAAATCCAACAAGATCTGTTGTAATCACAAATTGGTCATGTTAATTTTGGCGTTCCATGAAAGGTAATAAATCACATACTGTCTCTAGCATAGCATATTATGTTCACTGGACAAATGTGAAATTATAATGCCGGCTACCATTTTGTGGCAAGATGTTATGCACCATGCATGTAAAATCAAAGAAGAAATTGGGAAATAAATAGATCATTCATGCCTTGAACGGAACCCCAAGCCAAGGTATTTTCAAACTAGTAAGTTGCCCAGTATTAAAAACCCAAGAAATTATAACAGATACTTCAAAACAACACGTTAAAATGAAAACTACTGGCAAAAATAGCATCAAATTACTTAACAATTCATGGCATGGGATAAGTAGCACCTCGCACAGAGAAACCCTTCCCCAAGTGCACTTCCTAAGTTGAGACGAGACATAAACTAACTGAAAATGCTAAAAACTAAAAAATTCATTGGAAACCGAGTCTGAATAAGAAAATGTAATAGTTGACCAGTAGTCTCAGTCCCCCTTTCTCCTGAAAGAGCATCCCTCGGTGAGCCGTGCACGACCACCAGTGGGCTGGCATAACACCGTCTGGCAGTTACCACAGACGACAACGGTTTGGGAGTGGCTAAAAACAGTGGTTCTGCACCAAATTTTATTTCAAAAAAACACATATCAGATGATCCATTAAACACCCACAAAATAAATAAATAACATCGGCGCAATAAATAAAACTCGAATAACTTACATGTTGAAGCAACCCTGACATTTCACATCCTAATGCAAAAAACAAAGAAAAGAGAAGATCAAGAGGGGTACAAAAGACATTGAATAAACAACACACAGTGGTAGAAATTACCATGAAGAAAGAGTTGGGGGACTGAACAAGACGCTTGAGCTTGTGCTTCTTCTTCTCCAATTCCAATGGAGGATGCAGCAAATCGACATCGTTCGGGAGAACCTATATATCCATGAAACCACACAAACAAACAAAATTTTCAGTAAATACATAGAAAATAGCTTCAACCGTTTACATATTTCATACTGAAATTGATCGTATTAGAACCCACCATTTTGATTAACCGAGGTAAGAATCCTTCGACGGCGGCGCTTGAGAGATCAGAAAATGCTTCACACTGAAAGAAGGGATTCTAACCTAATTGACATCGCTCATTTTATAAGACCGAGGAGACTGGGCTGTAAACTGGTAGTCCACCAATTTTTTAGCCCAGAAGAGGAACCTCCACCGAGTTTAGG
This sequence comes from Fraxinus americana, assembly GCA_035079005.1. Taxonomy (NCBI): domain Eukaryota; kingdom Viridiplantae; phylum Streptophyta; class Magnoliopsida; order Lamiales; family Oleaceae; genus Fraxinus; species Fraxinus americana. Next base: position 13,811,696 of record CM068715.1, on the reverse strand, counting down.
ACAGACCACATTCTCAGGAGAGATTTGGGCCAGTCCTATGTATAATTTTTTAAGGAGAGATTTCAAAGGGAAAATTAGACCAGATACTTGTTTTTCCCCTGAAAGTGGAAAATACCCTGCCTTTTAAAATGGGAAAAATGCATAAATCAAGCATTATCTATCCCAAAATAAAAAAGGAGAAATTACACCCTACCTTGCTTTTAGATTCCCACTTTCAAAAATCATATCAAGAATTTTACTTTTCAAAAATCAGGTTTTAATAATATTAATTATATTATTTTCATCCTAATTAAAAATTAAAATAAATCAACCCTAAATCATTATTTCCTCCCATTTCCTCGTCCAAATCCCAATTCATTTTCCCCTCCCCCATTTTCCCCTCCCCGATCTCTCTCTCTCCACCACCGACCTCCCGTCTTTTTGCCGTCGCCGCCGCCGCCACGACTGTCGACTTCTTCCTCTCCTCTGCCGCCTATCTCTGCGTTTCAGATCCACCACCTAACTCTGCGTTTCAGTTCGCGACGCTGCCTTTCGCGACGCCGTTGGATCTGCCTGCAAATCGATTTGCCGTCGCCGTTCGATCTGCCTTTCGCAGCGTTGCCTTTCACAACCGTCGACGCCGATTTGCCGCGTCGATTTGCCGTTCGCGATGCAGCAATAGATCCGTTGTATGGGTTTTGTGAAAATCGATTTGCACGCAGTAGATTTTGAAAATCGATTTGCACGCAGTAGATCCGGTAGTGGGTGTGTGGTTTTTGATGGTTTTTATTGCAGATCCGGCGGCTGTGGTGTTGTTGTGGGGTTGGATGCGTCGGTGGTAGTGTTGTGTGGTGTCGGTAATGGTTACCGTGAGGTGGTGGTGGGACGGTGGTAGCGGTGGTGATGCGGTGAAAACGGCGACGGTGATGTTTGGGAACGGGGATTTTGTTGCTGGATGTGTGGTGGTGTTGGTGTTGACGATGGTGGTTTTGTGTTGGTGGGTGGTGGTCACAAATTGTGACCAATAAATTTGTTGGTGTGTGACCAATAATAAGAAATTGTGACTAAAAAAGACTCTGTGACTCACAAAAAATGTCAATTGTGACCTAAAAAAATTACTTTGTGACCTAAAAATTATTAATTGTGACCAATAAATTGATAAATTGTGACCTAAATAAGTATTGTGACTCGTAAATTTTGGGATCCGTGACCGATTAACAAATTGTGACTTTCAAATTTCTAATTTGTGACCAATAAATAAATTGTGACATAAATTTTTTTGAATTGTGACCAAAATATATATATTTGTGACCGTTATATATTTATTAATAAAATATATAATTAATTAAGTAATTCATAAATTAATTTAAATAAAAACCTGATTTTTGAAATGTAAAATATCTTACCTTAATTTTGAAATGTGTATAAGTAAAAGTAGGATTTATGTAGACTTCCCAATAAAAAATCAGGCCCTAAATTTGAAAATTATAAAAATCAGATTTTTCATTAATTAATTAATTATATTTCACAATTTTGTTAAATTAAATATTTAATTGTAATATAATATAATTAACCCACCCTACCCCACCTCCACCGCCCCCACTGCTCCCGCGACCGTTCCGGTGGCAACTCTACTCCGGCGATTGTTCCCCAGCCGTGCTTAATTCCGGCGACTATTCGCCGCCGTTTAATTTCGACAACTACTCCGATTTCGAGTGTTGTTAAGGTCACAATTATATGCAATTCGATCACATATATCTTATTAATTAGTGAAAAATTAATTTTTGGTCATAGTTTATCAAATTTTGGTCACAAACAGACTATTTTTCGATCGCGAATCAAATTTTTACAGGTCACATTATTCATTGGTCACGAATTGAAAATTTTATTGGTCACAGTTCATGTAAACTTTTATTGGTCACAATTTAAATTACAACTTAATAAATTTGTGAGTCACGGTCACAATTTTTAGGTCACATATTATTTATTTGTAAAAAATTAACCAATTATTGGTCACAGTCAACTAAATCATTGGTCACAGACACACATCTCATCTCATCCCACCCACAACTAGTGCTACAAATAAAAAAAAATTACAGGTCACAGGTTGAAAAAATCAAAACTTTTATTGGTTACAACTAGATTACAACTTTAAAAATTTTGGGTCACAGTCACAATTTGTAGGTCATATATTATTTATTTTGTCAAAATTTAACCAATTATTGGTCACAGCCAACTAAATCATTGGTCACAGACACACCCCAATCTCATCTCATCCAACCACGACCACCGCCACGCACAAAAAAAATTGCAATCACCGAAATCCAACAAAACCACCGCCTTAAATCCCAAAAAAAAAAAAAAAAATCTTCTAATCCATCGGCACATCTACAACCGTCACAAATCATAACCGACAAACTTCATCGAAGCTAAACCTAAACATTACTAACTCAGAATTCGTGTCCCACTTGCCGCCTAAGCTGTTGGATGAGAAACAGACGACTATCTACAAAAGAGCCGTTGACAAAAATTATCACCTGAAGATGAAGGCCTTGCGATTCATATTCAGTGAGATAAATTAGAAATTTCCTATCACGCCATTTACTGCGGCTGTTGGGAGACCAGTAAGATGAAATCCACTATCCACCAAATCCACCAGCGTGTGGGCACTGGCGCGCCGGACCGCCATTACCAGTAAGGCTCGCTACCTCTCTATCACATAGACCTGTTGTAGATCCACCCCCACGGACTGCCATAGCCAAGCATCGCACGCTAGTGCCACTTCTCTACTGTTCTTTCCCTGCTGTTGCTCTTCGCGACGTGAGCACTGCGACGATGTGAGTGCTGGGAGATGTTGTCTCTAGTGAGGTGTTTGGCAAAGAGAGAAGGGATGAAAGAGAAGAACAGAAGAGAGAGAGTAGACGGAAGAGGGAGGAGGGTTTGGGTTTAGGATTGAAATCTGGTGGGGTAGGTGGTATGGTCGATATATAAATCAATTTGATTTACAATATCATTATTAATATTAATTGTGAAATTAAAACCTGATTTTTGATTAAATAAAGTTAAAACCTGATTTTTAAAAACTTCAAATTTAACACCTGGTTTTACGTAATTTTCACTTTTAAAATTTTAAGATAAGAAAAACGAGGGCATTAAAGTTTTTTTTTTAAACTACGTTTTATTTAGGGCTTGTTTATCCCATTTTTTGGTCCTAAGTAGAAGAAATTGGACCGTCACTTTTTCACAAATCCATTTTTTTATTTTATTTATCTGACAGTAACATGACATTTCACTGTAGCATTTATTATTTTCCTCTTCACTTTTCCTACCCTACCCTTCTTTCCAAAAACACTACTTTTCCTTACTCTCCTCACTATTCGACAGAAGAGTGGGCATAAAATGAATTACAAAAATAATAATTCCAGGTATTTAAACCAGTGACGTAAATGATGGGACCCATGATGTGATGCAAAAATGAATTCTACAATTTCAGAATGGGAAACAAACAAAGCCTTGCTATTTTATCGTGGAATTAATACAAAATAAGATTGAAGCCCAAAGCCAAATAAATGAGATTCAGCTCCACCAAACTTAATCCCATTCGCCACTATCCTTCTTTACCGTGTAAAAGGACATTATTAAAAAATAAACTGTTTGGTTGCTTACAATGGACAAATCCTCAGAATTTCCACATGGTTCTTCGTTAACAGTTCCTGCTGAATAATACCATGTTCTTGCTTAATAATATAACTTCAAATCAAGGAACTGCAAGCATATGGGAGAAAGTAGGCACAAAGGGAAGATTTAAAGGCGGAAAAAATATGATGGCGGGACATCAATGTATGAGAAACTACATGAAGTGGTATAGAAGAGAACTAGGTAGCATGGAAATTTTAAAAATTCTGATTTAGAATAAAACCTAAAAACTCCATTGTAGACTTTATCCCTTCCACTAAAAGGCTAAGAAGACATGCATTAATCAAAGGGATAATTGCAGTTGCGGTCCCAAACCTTTCAATTTTTTGCGCACTTTACCCTAGCCTTTGATTTGTGCCAGCCACAGTCCCAAACCTTTCAAAAATATGCAGCAGAAGTCCATTTGGATGGAAACCGTCTAGTTGACCGTTAGTCAACCAAAAAAGTCAAAATTGGATCAATTTTGACCAACTTAATAAGGGCAGAACGGTCATTTTACAATTAAAACATTAAATAAATAAAAAAGTAAAAAAAAAACAAAACAAAAAAACCCACCCTCTCTCTCTCTTCCCAGGGTGGATCCCATTAAAAAATAACAACAAACAAAAAAAACAAAAACATTTTTCTCTCTCTCTCCCCAAGTCGCCGGCACCGCCACCACCTCCTCCTTGCCGGCACCGCCACCACCCCTCCTTTGTGCACACCGCCACTGCCTCCTCCTCTTCGCCGCCACCACCAACCAACCACCCAATCCATCAACAGATCTGGCTCGCTGTGGTTGATCCAGTGAATCAATGGACAAGAAAATGTGGAAAATCCCTCGAACAGCAAGCAAACGGTGAGAGTCGAGGCGAAGGGCAAATGAAGAAGAGGAAGAAGAATTTGAGGATGAGCTAATAGAGAAGCTTCTGGAACCTTTTTCCAAAGACCAGTTAGCACTTTTAATTAAAGAGGCTTTGAGTAAATACCCTGATTTCATTGAGAGAGTGCACAAATTGGCTGATGCCGACCCTTCAAAGCTTTGACAAGCATCCGGAAAATCGCACCCTTCTGCGGGCCCAGCCCAGACTGCTCCTCTGCCAACTGTGGCAACTGTCCTCACCCCCACCTGTGTCGGAGTACACATAGAGGAAGATATACATTAGCAATGTCTCAGCGGAAATCGATCCAAATAAATTGTTGGAGTTCTTTTCCAAGTTCGGTGAAATTGAGAAAGGGCCGTTAGGGTTAGACAAGCAGACTAGGAAACCAAGAGGGTTCTTTGTTTACAAGAGCCTGGAGAGTGCAAAGACTGTGTTGACGGAGCCGCACAAGAATTTTGAGGGCCACACCTTGCATTGTCAAAAGGCAGAGGTAGCTATGGGGAGTTACTGTTACGAAGGAAATGAGGGGTTGTGAGGGCTGAATTGGGTGGTGAGGGATGAAGGAGATTGAACAGTTTTGAGGGGGACGGTGGTGTAGAGGAGGAGGCGGTAAAGAAGGAGGTTGAACTGATTGAGGGGTGAAGAAGGAGATTGCCAACTGGTTTATTAATCTTGATTTTTTGGGGTAGGAGGTGGAGCACCGCTTTGGTCGAAGGTGACGGTGTGGCAGTTCCCGGTACGGTCTCGCCGGAGAAGAGACCTTTTGCCGGAGAAGAGACTTCGGGGTTGGGTTGCTGGGAAGAAAGAGAGGGGGGTGGGTTTTTTGTTTTGTTTTGTTTTGTTTTGTTTTGTTTTTTACTTTTTTATTTATTTAATGTTTTAATTATAAAATGACCGTTCTGCCCTTATTAAGTTGGTCAAAATTGATCCAATTTTGACTTTTTTGGTTGACTAACGGTCAACTAGACGGTTTCCATCCAAATGGACTTCTGCTGCATATTTTTGAAAGGTTTGGGACTGTGGCTGACACAAATCAAAGATTAGGGTAAGGTGCGCAAAAAATTGAAAGGTTTGGGACCGCAGCTGCAATTATCCCTTAATCAAACAAAAAGGGAGATATGCAACTTTTCAACTGTATAAATATTTTTCGAAGTAACGCAATGCTCTATACACAACTTTAACTTTTCTCACTTTTATGAATTTCTGTCACTTTCAACTTATAGGTGGTTGTATTCCGAAATGAAGTTATGTTCTATGTTTAACTAATAAAAGCGAAACATGATAAAAAAGTGACATGATGTACAAGAAAGTCAATCTTTCTTGGATCTAAATTAAGGTTTCGAATGGTGTTATTTGCTTTGCTGGGTTTTATCACTTTTTCGAATTTGTCACTTTTTTAGAGATTTGTTACTTTCAACTTATAGGATGTTATGTTCCTAATATGACGTTATATTCTATATTTTGTTAATAGAAGTAAAATATAATCACAAAGAAATAATCTTTAGAAGAAAATCAACCATTTTTGGATCTATTCTAAGGTTTTGATGAAATACGGTTAATGCTTTTTTGAGTGTTTATCATTTTTTTTTAACTATTGTCACTTTTTTGGATTTATTTCACTTTCAGCTTGTTGGGTGTTGAGTTCCTAAAATGAAATTGTTTTCTATTTTTAGTCAATAGAAGTGAAACGTAATCATAAAGAAAGCTGGAAGAGTACGAAACAGTTATACTGATAGAGGAATGTAGAGCCATTTTTCAAAAGACTCCTCCAGAAATTGAAAGATCCGGGTAGCTTCACTATTCCTTGCATAATAAGTGGTTCTTCCCTTGGTGGAGCACTTTGTGTTCTTTAAGCTAGCATCAATTTGATGACCCTATCTCTATTCAAGAATTTGGGTCCTGGAGAAGTGAAATTGACCACCATCATCGCATACCCCAGAGGGATCATTGAAGATGTGCTGGTTAAAGTTGACAAGTTCATCTTCTTGGTGAACTTTATAGTTTTGGACCCATTAATTCTTAGTCGATCATTCTGGGCAACTGGAAGAGCTTTGATTGATGTCCAAGGAAGAAAATTGGCACTGTGAGCTTATGAAGAGCAAGTCATGTTCAACATTTATCAAGCTAAAAAATCCCAGAAAAGGTCGATACTTGCCGTATTGTCCAATCAATTGATGTAATCGTGGCTAAAATTACGAAAGAGAATTGTTCTATGATTTTCTAGAGCAATATATTGCAACTAGTTACTCAAGGATTGATGCAACTGCTACTGAAAGTTACATAGGGAGCAAGGATGTGGTTGACTTTCTTTTGGCTTGTGAATCGTATCCACTTGAAGAAAAAAGAACTATATAGAAGAGCCTTTGAAACCTCTTGACATTGTTGAATCAAAAGAGGTTTTGAGTACTATACCGGAGTTGAAGCTGCTCCTAATCCTCATGGCCATGCTATTTTGAAGAAAAATCTAAAGCCAAAGAAAAAGTTTCAAAACATGAAAGAAGTGCCTCTTGAAGATCCAACCTAAGGCTTCACAATGTCAAGCTAATAATATTAAAGAAAGGCTTCTTGAGAAGCAATCCAAACTTTTTATCTCTTATCTTTAGATAATTAGTTATAATTTTATTGATATTTTCTTAATTAGTTTGCTTTTTCTTGTAGGTTAAATCTCAAGTTTGAAGGAGAAAATAGGATAAACATTCAACATCCATCAATCTACCATTGCCTCACCATGATGCCGATAGCAATGAAGACAACCATTACTTTTCACTCAGGGAAGTCCTCCTCCTTTTTTCTTTAATTTCACAATGGAGACAATGTTTAGTTTAAGTTTGGGGGTGAAATATTAATTGTCTAATTGTTTAGTTGTTTTCAAATGTTTTTGTGTAATTTTTTTTAAATAATTTTGTGTGATTTGTGTGCTTGTTTAAAAAAAAAAAATTTATTTTACATGCTTGAGTGAGTTAGATAGCATTGTCAGTCATGATGTAGATAATTGAAAACATGTATTAGTTTATGAATTGTGAATAAATTGAGTGTTTTTGTTAAATTTTTCCTTACTCATGTAAAATATATTTATGTACAAGAATTTATTGTAGTGTTGTACAGGAATAGGTTAATTCGCATGGTTTAGATTGAAATAAAGAACTTAGATGCTTAATCCCAAAACCTATTGTTCACTACATCCTTAACTTTATATAGCATAATTTAGGATGTTTGAGTCGGTGTAAGATATGATTTTAGTCTTGTAGTGATTCCACGCGTATTGAAAAAATATTGGTGTGGAGTGTCTTTAACTATCAAGCATGAATTAAGTGATGACAGTATGCTAAGGATCTAACCTCATGCTGACACCTTTTTAATCGAGTTAGTAATTTCGTTGGGTATCTCGAAATCCCTTTTGGCCTTTAATGTTGGGGAGTTATCGACTAAAAGCTTGTTACAGAGGTCAATAAGAGAAAAAAATGATGAGGTTAATCTTGAGCTGAAAAGAAAAGATCAAAATAAATAAGTAAATGTGCAATTGTAAATAGATTGTTGGGGGCATAGTAACTAGTGAATTTTAATTGCTTAGTGTAAGTTTGATTGCTGAATCACTCAAAAATTTAGGAAAATCACCACATTGCACAAATTGTTGACATTGCCTGTTAGACTAAACTAAACTTGAGGGGTGTAAGAAATTGTTATTGGAATTAAACTTTAGAATACACCATTGGGATGAGAATAAAAAGAAAACAAGATTGGGGGTGTTGAGTGTCTTTAACTATCAACTTATGAATGTATAGCATTGTACTTAAGTCTTCATACACACACCCGTTTTGAATTGAATAGATGAGAATTTAGTTTTTGTATTATAACTTTGATGTAGTTCAGGAATTTGATATTATGCTTTCAATCTTGAGCCATAAAAGCAAGATATCTAACTAAACTTGTTTTAGGCGAGTTCATTTCTTAGCTTTGTTTGTTTTCTTTAATTGTTTTCTTTCGTTTTGTGTTTGATCGAGGACTAGTAAAGTATTAAGTTTGGGGTGTTTGATGACTGTGTTTAGCTCATCATATTTGTGCTTACTAAATTAATATTTTTGCTAGATCTTAAGAGTTTTTAGAACTATTTGGCATGCGTTTTGATGTTGTTTTATAAGGTGAAGTTGTGCAAATGATGCAAAAGTTGTGAAAAATAGTAATTGTGGAAAAGATGTGAAATAAGCTAATAAGAAGAAACAAAAGGAAAATAATCAATTGGAGGACAACCAGTGCCGCAATACCATGGCATGCATCAGAAAATTGGGCGCTGAGGCACCATGAATTGGCTGCCCCAGCGCCCAGTTTAGATAAAATAAGGGGTGCAGGACACATATTGAAGTGCCGTAGCGCCACTGCAATTATCTTCGTGGTACCACAGTGCTGTGGAGGAAGTACCGGGACACGCTTTTCAAAAAAGGTGCAGAAATGGCCACAGTACCAGTAATACAATCATCGCGGTGCTGAGGTGCCATATGTGTGGCGACATGGTGCCACTGGTCGGTGGATAAGTTTTAGTTTCTTCGGACTTCTTTTTAATGCCAATCCAACTCCAATTCCTCTTGGAACTTCAAGATAATATAAATACAAACTAAGAAGCTACTTGACGACTACAATTCAACAGGACGAGAAGCAAGAATTCAAGGAAGAAAGAAAGAGTAACAACACGAAGAAGATCGAATCTCTACCAAAAATGTTTTTCTCTTTTCACTTCAATGTTGTTCTATTTGATTTTATTAGTTTTTACGGCTTCTAGCATGAACTAAATTCCTATCTATGTAATCAACGTGAGATTGATTTGATTGTTAAATAAATAGTTATTACTTTGATATTTTCCATTCTGTTTATTTATGTTATTGATTTTAATACTTTCAACTACTTGTACACTAATTAAATGAATTGATTTTTTTAAGTTGCAGCACTCGAGAAAGGAAAACTTAATTGTGATCTTAGAATAACACAACTTAGGAAATTATGTGTTTGAAGAGAAATTATAAATTCCTTTGAAGCCATTCTACATAAGAACCAAAAACTTGTTAATTCTTAGAATTTTAATTGGGAATAGAGATATTGAAATTGAATTATGAGAATAAATTTTACTCGGGGAGTAAAATTGCATTAGGGCTCTTGGTTATAAATTTGGGAAAATTGATTAGAGATAACTAAATAATTGAAAAACATAATTGATAGCTAGGTAAAATAAAAACATTAGGCTTTCTCCTATTGATTAAATCCTTCAAACTTGCATACAATTAGTTGAGTTTGTCACAAAAATCACGTAGTTTTTAAGTAAATCATTGATAACATAAATTCAATTGTGTAGATAGAAGCTAAACCATATAGTACTTAGTAATAATTTGATTTTCAATCCATGTGGGTTCGACATCCTAACTCCATATGTATATTAGAAAACTTCACACCTTACACTCGTGGTATATTTACGTTATATAAAACACGTAACAGCTAGTTGAGTGCTAAAATCACCACTAATTCAGTAACTAATGAAACATAGATAAATGGGGGAGCGACAAAGTGCTAGATTTGTACAACCACAACAAAGAGCTAAATAGTTTGAAACAGTTAGGAAAAGATTTAGAGAGTTAAATCCTTTGGTATTTGATAATGCATTAACCCAACAACAGCAAATGATTGATTGAGAATTTCAGAGAATATGTTTAGATACAATAGAGTTTTAGAAGTAGAGAAAGTGATTTGTTCATCTTTTATGTTTTGAGGCAGTGCTAAACACTGGTAGGATGCAATAAGCACATAAAAGATGTCAATGCTATAACATGGCATAGATTTAGAGAGTATATTCGCAAGTTTGAACATCTATCAAGATCTACAACTCATATAATTAATACTAATGCACTAAAAGTAGAGAGAATTCTTGAGAGATTGAAGCCAGAATTACATAGAGACGTAAATGGCAAGAATCTAAGGTGTGTTATATTCACAACTAACGGAGAGGGCATTAAAAGGGGAGTTTTAATTTATCTTATTATATTTCACGTTGTCTGACATAGTGATCGAAAACCTGGTGGGTCACACATATAAATGAAAACTATAAGAATGATATTAAGAATTCATTAATTGACAAGTATGTGACATTTGTAGTATTAATTAATTGGATTATTTAGTAATGGGCTTAAGTTAATTAATTAGATTAAATGACTTAATGGACAAAGTTTAATTAATTGGATTAACTAACTAGCGGACCTACTTATGTTTAGTGGGTAGGTCAAGCCCATTTAAACATCCATAAATAAACAATTAGAGTTTGATTTTTTCATAGTGGTTTCATAGCCTTGCTAGCATAAGAAAAATATCATAATCTCTCATTTTTGTTCTTCTGTGTGGATTACCATTGGAGACCGGACAATTGAACAGTTGTGTGAAAAGATTGTGATTCACAAAGATGTGGAAAGATCGTGATTCATAAATGTATGAAAAGATCATAGTAGATCAAGATTCACAAGGAGTAAAGATCGAGATTGTTCGCGACCAAGATTCTCAAAGCAGATTGAAAAATTTGTTAAAGATGTAATTCCAATCACGAGTTCTATCTAAATATAAAGACGATCCTTGAAGGGAATTGAAAAATATTTTAAATTTCGCTGTGCATGTACAAATAAATTCCCAACTGTAGTATCAAGTCGACTTTGTGTTTGTTAGAAATTTTTTTAAATCTTGGAAGCAATTAATGGTTGATTGTTAGTTGATTTCTTATTTCTAGTTTTTAAGAAAACCGATTTTCATATTCGACGGCATTGATAGTGTCAACAACCATCGTCAGCTTCGGAGACGGTTGTGCGCGGGGCAACTACGCTTGCCATCTATGTCAAAAACAGTAATGAGTGTCACTACTGATGGGGGTCAGTGCCAGCAATGCTTCCATCCATGGCGGTATGTCATCGCTTTCACCACTATTTGGACCTCAGAAGTGGCGTTAGCGATTTCCAAAATTAAAGGAAGAAAAATTAGGGCCTCAAATCAATTATTGGAGACGGGGGCCTTGATTACAATTTATGAAATTACAGCGGGATTGCAAATTCAAACCAGGAGTTAAAATTGGATTAGAATGTGATTTTCCAAAAAAAATTTGAATGTAATTTCGAAAAAAGATTTAAATTTGATTTTCAAAATAGTTTGACCTTAAATTCATTTTTTACCAGAATTTTAATTTTGATCTAATTAAAATTTTGTTTTAAATTATCCTTAAAATTAGATTTTAATTAAAATTTTGAACTTAGACCTAAATTAATTTTTATTTTGTTTATCAGTTTTATCTTAAATTAAAATGTTAATTCAATTTGCCTTAAAGTTTTGGAATTGAAGTTGGACTCTAATTTGAAATTTAACTAAAATTTGATTTCATAAATAAATATAGACGATCTTAATTGTTATAAAAATTTGAAATATAATGCTTATAAATACTAGATATTATATAGATTGCATCCATGTTATGAGTTTATACTTAGTGGGTGAATATAGGCTCAACCACATGGATGTGTTAAATGATTAATTTTAATTCTTATTGTTTTAGGCCGCAAGCTCTTTATTAATTTTGGGTCTGCATGTCCAATTTTTTAGACTTGCGTACCAACTAATATAGGATACATGTTGTAGTTGGACTAATTGAAGATGCCGAAAGAGCTGGAGATCATATAGATGGAGCTTGTATAATTCAACGCTATGTCCCCTTAGAAATTGATCCATAGTCTTCATTTTGACTCGGAAATGCTAGATATTATAAGATCATAATCGTCTATTGGTGTGCACTGTCCTAGACACCAAAAAGTAATACCTTAACCTCTAAAACTAATGTAGTAGTGGAAGTAAGGGTCGATCTCACGAAAAATATGTAATTTAATATTTTATGTTTCGTACAATGATTGAGGGGATTTTGTATGCAAACAATTGTAAATAATGCAACCAATAACAATGAAAATTAAATTAACGAAAACAATCGAAAGACTAACATTGGTCTAAGTCCACATCCACCGTCGGAAATCCACGATTGATCATAGATGCAAAAATAATTCAATTCATATTTTGAATATTCATCTTTGGAATTGATTCCTATTTCTCCTTAATTTTAGTTAGTTAGAAATCAGCATTTTAATTAACCATAATTATTAAATAACCCCAGACCAGCGCTCAAAATTCAATTTAATAACAATTTTACACAATAGAGAAATCGATAAATTAGATAACACAAATACCATCGGTTTCATTCAATCTATTTAAACATTTTTCTTAAAATTCAATAACTCCATAGCAGAAAATCATCAAATCCTAGTATTTCACAAGTTAAACGAATCAAACAATTACGGATTTATTATTTAACTTAGCAGTAGATTGTAACGAATAACAAACTAGTAGGCCTCTTAGCAATTAAACATAACAATCATGAAAATAAGTGTAGAAGAATATTCAATACGTAAAATAAGAATTAACAATAAGAAAAATTATTTAAATCTCACAATATATGGTTTCGAGACTTCCGTTTCCTTCGACCAAGTGTAAAAGTTTAGTATTCATGAATCTAAGAGAAAAATAATGAAGAATGGAGTTTGGAGGCGTTCTCTATGTTTTTCCCCCATTCTAGGGTTTTAAAATACGTATTTATAGTTATTTCCATAGGTATTTGACTTAAATTCGGAAATTGTAGATTCGTTTGTGAAAAATGCCTATGCGTACGCGCCGTTCATTGGTTCAGGTTCAGTAAGTAAAATTTATGCCCGTGAGTGCGCGAGAGAATTTGCCTGTGCGCTCAGGTTTGTCTCTGAACAACGTTTAGTATTTTGGTCATAACTTTCTCCAAAGGTATCCGATTGAGTCGATTCAAAATTAGTTGGAAATCAAACTCAAAGGGATACAACTTTGCTTCAAATGCCATCTTCCAATTCGATCATTAGCCAAAAATGGGTCTCAAACTGAGACTGAAAATCTGATGCATAACTTTTCGATTGGAAATTGATGTGTGATCCTACTTTAATGATATTTCACCCCCTTGACTTCTTTTTTCATTCAATTGACTTTTAACACTCTCAAATCTTTATCATTTGGTTCGACACAACTTTTTTGTATTTTCACGTTAGTCCTTGAACTTTCATTTCCTTTCACTTTGATCCTTTTTCACCTATTTTTTCCAAATTATGTCATCTCCATTGAATTGCCACCTAAATCAAAATATGTACATAATGAGTACATTTTGGCACAAAAAAACATAGGACTACATAAAATATGGAGGGGAAAATATGAATTTTAAATTCCTATCATCTACGCTATTATATATATGTTTATTTATATGCTAGATGTATGATAAAATATATATAATAATTATGATGAGACATTTGAATGTTAAACCCCTCATTAAAAAATTTAAATTAAGTTTATTATTTGCATTCCGTATCATCACAGTGAGAAGCGAGAGTCCCACATTGATGTCAGCTTATTGAGTATACTCAAGATTGCTCCATTAGGGTCATGTTTGACACGCAAAATCTTAAATGTTTCTGATGGGTTCAACTTAACTAAAATTTATCTTTTGTTAAGTATACTCGAAATGAATAAATCTTAGAGGCACAATTAAGCTAACACTTGATATGTATGAAGACAAAGAGTTTTCAGTTAATGATCTAGGAGGTGTATGTAGATACAATTGATAATAGTATATGCTCGAATATTTTATTAAGGTTCGTTGTGTAATACTCCGAAATTTTATGCTCGTTTAACTTGCTCATTTAATTTTTAGTATGATAATTTAACATTTCAAAATTTTATATGGCCAAGATTATTAGTGATTGCCAAGTTTTCATTGTTGGTTGATTAAAAGTTTGCCAAGATTAGTTAATTAGGTTTTTTTTGGGATTAATGTCAAATTTTACACCTAATTACTATAGATAAGCATTTCTTTTCTAATTGGCCGAGAGTAGAATGTTACTTTGTAGTGAAGTAACAAGCAAGCATGAGATGGCTAAGGCAAGCATGAGGTGTTTAGTGTTTAATAATCAAACATGATGTGTTTATCTTTGTAGTAACAAGCAAGCATGTCGTGTCAACTAGTTGCAAGCTATCTTTATAGTGGAGTAATTTTTCCTAGTATAGCAAGCATGACGTGTTTAACTTAAGCATGAAGTGTCTAGATAAATTTATGAAGTGCATCCATGCAACTCACCTGTAGATGTAGGCACCAAACTTTAACTTGATAGATAGTAACCCTTTACACCTTACTTAGTCCATAGGTTTTCCTTACCTGTAAATCATTAAGAAAGGTTTCCTTCAAATATCTTTGCAACAAAAAATTTCTTTCAAAGAAAAATAAATATCAAGAGTTAGTGAAGGAAGGTAAAGAGAAAAAGATAAAGTAAGAATAGAAGGAGAAGAGCAAAGGCTAGCACTTTCAAGTACACTTTTCAACCCCAAGTTTTAAGGTAAGATATTTTCTATGCTCAAGTGGTAGGATTTCATCTTAATATTATGCTTAAGCTATGCATAAAAGGTGGACAAGTCCACAAAGTTAGACATCTATTTATGCCTTTGGACAAGTCTGAAGGGCACCGGCAAGCCGGAATGTGCAAGTATGTGTTTGAATGCTTTCTTTTGTATAGTATTAATATGCTAACTTCGGGCATGGTATCTTACTAGTATTCTTTATAATCATAGTATTTATGCTAAATTTGTAGATTCATGATCGTTGAGTTGAGTTGGTGGAAGTCAGTCGGCATACTTGATGATGGGACAAAGTTATTTAGTATCGAAATTTTCTTTCCGTATGTTTTGCTCAAAGACTGTTTTCCTTATGTTTTTCTAGTGGTATTAATTATAAGCATGTATAAGGCATGATGTAATATGGTACTATAAGTATATTTTGTAATCACATCTTTCATGTTGTGCTTAAAGACATTTTTATAGACTTTTTTCCTGAAATGGTAAAAGAGACAGAAACTGGATAGATTCTTAGGATCAATTAAAAGTGCAGTTACGAACCCTAAATATAGCCATTTGAGACTCTAAAAATACTATAGTATCCATCTTTGAGTCTTCTTTACATGAGCACAAAAATTACTCAATTTGAATATGTGTGGCACAAGATATAAATTTTTAAGTATCAAAAGGTAAAACTAAAGTTTCTGTGTAGTACCTCATTGTTTTTGGTAAAAACGTCTATATCATAAGATCTTTGAAATTTCCCATATTTTAACATACGAAACTACTTGAAAACATCTTTCTAATGCCATAGATTTCATAGAAAACGGAGTTGGGATGAATTTTATAAAAATGTTTAAACTGGCTACCCCACCCAGCCGTGGCTACGTAGAGTTCGCATATGTAAAGAATAATTTCAGATCAGCATGTACTTCTGCTGGCCATTAAACCTTGCAGAGATATTCTACTATAAGTTGAAAATAAGTTTCCAATATATATATAATTAAAAAATTTCTTTAAAATTTTTCATGTAACAAGGGTAGAGGTTAATATGTTTAGTAAGTGACACTTGAAGCTTAAGTACGGGGTGTCACAGCGTGGTATCAGAGCGGTTATACTTTTCTGCAGACTTTTTATAGATTTAATGAGTTCAGTATGAACTTTATATGTTTTTAATTATGCATAAAAATTTTAAGAAAGTTACGATCCATCATCATCGAGCAAGCTAGCTACTGACTTTCAACCGGTGATCAAGGTAAAAAAAAAAAAAAATCATTCTCGACGTTTATGAGTTTCTCATGCAATGAACTGCTATATCTATTGTTGGATATAGGAATATTTTGAATTTAGTCATACACGAGATTATGAAGTCAGTACCGCTTATATATAATTATATTTATTAGAGCCTAGTAGAGTAATGTAATCAATTCTCTGTCCTAGTTATGGCAAGAATGATAAGAACCCCCACCAGGATAGAAGCTTGTGGTTTTACACAAAGGCAGGATATGCTATTGGCATTCTATTATAATTATTGTATGCACCGCTCCATAGCCTCGAGCAACATATTGATATTCTAGATTGTATTATTGAAATGTTGTGGGAGATACACCATAGCATAGGGTATAAGGTGAAGATACAAAGGTTATATGAAACTATTCCAGAACCTTGGGTTTCAGTCGTAGGTGAGATTGTGCAATGGTCGGATGATGACCTTTCATATGAAGACATTACATATTTACTTCGAGAAAGTTATGAAACTAGCCGCAATTTACAGCGAAACTTTAAGAAGACTATAACCTTATCCACGAATACTAGTTTACGAGCTACCAATTCTAGGCTAGATAATGGACTGTTGGCTAAGTGCTTTTCGAGGGTTCTCAATGAAAGTCTTCCTATACCGTTCCTAGATAGTTCGGAGCAAAGTATGTTAAAGGAAAACCCAGAGGAAGACCTAGATGACGACCCCGAGGAAGATTCAGAAGAAATATAAGATTGGACACCATCTTATCTAACTATTTTTATTTTTGGAATAGAAAAGGATGTAATACGTACATCTACTTTTGAATATATGATGATATATATAGATAAAGGAAAGTTTTCTTGGCCTTTGGCTTTTTCTAAGTTAGTGTTACATTGTGAAGTAATTCTAACTGGATGAATATTTTTCGTTCAAAGGAAATGGCTCCAAAGCACAACCATGGAAGTGCACCAAATTCTAATATGAACTTAGGCAGCGGCAATGCTAATGCTAGTTCTAGTGGTGGTGAAGTTAATGTAGCAAAATTTGCACGAGAACCGCTTGCCATAATGCGAGAGTTGGGACAACAACAACAATAGGCACCGTCTTTGACTGGGCAACAGACATTGAATCAACAAGTACCAACTGAGCATCAGGAGCTCAACCAACAAGCTGTTCAACCTCAAATTGTACCTAATCTAAGGGGTCGAACTGCAATGATAGACCGGTTTCGTAAAATGAACCCTCCATCATTTGAGGGAAGCACATATCCCTTAGCAGTTGAAGACTGGTTACGGGAACTAGAACATATTTTTAAATTTATAAGAGTACAGATGCTGAAAAGGTAACATTTTTAGTGTTTATGTTAAAGAAGGGGGCTAGCCACTGGTGGGACATGACTACCAGGTCATCTGAAGAACATGCCATAACTTGGGTGAGGTTTATGGAGCTCATAGAGGAAAAATTCTTCCCGACAGTTGTGAAAGATCAAAAGGAGATGGAGTTCCTCAGACTCCAGCAGGGAATCATGACCCTCGTAGAATATGAGCGCAAATTTGAAGAATTATCAAGGTTTGCTCCACATCCAGTGGATATGGAGGAAAAGCGGGCTAGAAGGTTTGAATGTAGGCTTCAACCTTATATTCGTGATATAGTGCCAGTTCTCGAGTTGAACACTTATCGAGAAATCCTGAAACCAGCACAGACTATTTTTTATCAAAAAACTCAAAATGTTGAAAATTCTCATCAAGTTCAAAATTTCTCCAGTAAGAGGAAGTTGAACTTTTATAGACAGAATAACGGTAAAGGAAAAAGGAACAATGCACCTAAGAAAGGAAAGACAGAGATAGTCGGAGGAAGTTGGTGGTGATAAACGTTGTCCTAAGTGCGATAGACCTCACAAAGGAGAATGCTTATTGGGGAAAAATGTTTGTTTCAAGTGTGGAAAATCAGGACATATTGCTAAAGAATGCCCCCAAAATCAGACACAGAAAGCTGGCAATAACAAGAAAGGAAAAGCAAGGGTTTTCCCTTTATCCAGGCAAGAAGCAGAGCGAGACCCTAATGTCCTAGCAGGTATCGTCTCTGTTTCCAATATGCTTGCATTTGTACTTATAGATTCTGGAGCTACACTTTCGTTCATCTCTTCTTCGTTTGTTGTAAAGTCTACAGTAGAATGTGAATTCCTTCCGTATACCTTAGAAATCTCTCTTCCATCGGGTAAGATACTTGTTGTTAACCAAATAGCTAGAGATTTTAAGATGGAAATTGATGGTAGAGGTATATCGGTATATTTAATTATGTTAACGATAAAAGACTTTGATATTATCTTTGGTATGGACTGGTTGTCTAAAAACTATGCAACTATTCATTGTACCAAAAGAGTGGTGATTTTTCAAAAACCGGACGAGAAAGAGTTTGGTTTGGTGGGAACCGAGACAAATACTTTGCCTCGTATAGTGTCAGCAACTCAGGTTGAAAGGACGTCGAGAAAGAAATTATGTCAAGGATTTCTAGTATTAATGTCCAACATTAAACAAGATAAGTTGTCAGTTGAGGACATTTGAATAGTTCAGCACCGTAAAAATGTTTTTCCAAAAGATCTTCTAGGTGTACCACCAGACAGGCAAGTAGAGTTTACCATTGACTTAGTACCAGGAGTAGCACCTATTTCAAAGGCTCCATATCGTATGACACCGTTGGAACTACAAGAGTTGAAGGTACAGTTGAAGGAGCTTCTTGATAAGGGTTTTATTAGACCAAGTGTATCACCTTGGGGTGCTTCGGTGCTGTTTGTGAAAAAGAAAGATGGTACAATGAGGCTGTGCATTGACTATCGGGAATTGAATCGCCTCACTATCCAAAGCAAATACCCACATTCGAGAATAGAAGATTTGTTTGACCAACTCAAGGGGGCTACAGTATTTTCAAAGATTGATCTGAGATCAGGATATCATCAATTGAAAATTAAGCCAGATGATATCCCTAAGACGGCGTTTAGAACGCGTTATGGGTATTATGAATTTTTGGTGATGCCTTTTGGATTAACTAATGCCCCGGCAGTATTTATGGATCTAATGAACATAGTATTCCATGAGTACTTAGATCGGTTTGTCATAGTTTTTATTGATGACATCTTAATTTATTCGAAGAATGATGAAGAACATGAGAAATATCTCACGATTGTCTTGGAGACTCTAAGAAAAGAGAAGCTTTATGCCAAATTCAAGAAATGTGAATTTTGGTTGAATACGATAGGTTTCCTGGGGCATGTAATCACAGCACAAGGAATCGAAGTAGACCCAACTAAAGTTGAAGCAGTGAATAATTGGGTAAGACCAACCAATGTTGGAGAAATAAACAGCTTCTTGGGATTGGCTGGTTACTATAGAAGATTTATCGATGAATTTTCCAAAATAGCAGGACCATTGACCTAGTTGACTCGTAAAGGGATAAAATTTCAATGGATAGAGAAATGTGAACGAGCTTCCAAGAATTAAAACGAAGATTAGTTACAGCTCCAGTGTTAACAATACTAGAAGGACCAGAAGGATTCGTTATATACAGCCATGCTTCGAAACAGGGCATAGGGTGTGTTCTGATGCAGAAAGGAAAGGTGATAGCTTACGCTTCCAGACAATTGAAACAATATGAATGAAACTACCCAACACATGATCTAGAATTGGTTACGGTAGTTCATGCCCTTAAGATATGGCGTCATTACTTATATGGAAGTAGGTGTGATATTTATACCATCATAAGAGTTTGAAGTACTTTTTCACCTAAAAGGAATTAAATATGAGGCAGAGGAGATGGCTAGAGCTAGTGAAAGATTATGATTACACTATCCTTTACCATCCTGGTAAAGTTAATGTAGTAGCAGATGCTCTCAGCAGAAAGATGGTTGGAAAATTAGCAGTATTAATTACTATGCAGGACCAGTTGTTAAAGGATTTCAAAAACTTATATCTAGAAGTAATTACTCCACCAACCAAAACTATCACCAGGATAGTAGTTCTAATGATTCGACCCGCAATAAGAGATCGAATAAGAGTAGCACATGATGGTGATTCTTTCCTACAAAAAATTAAATCAGAAGTTGGTACCAGCAAGCAAAAGGATTTTGAATTAAGCCACGATAAAGCCTTACTCTTTAAGGGAAGGTTATGTGTACCAAAAGATTAGGGATTAAGGAAAGAAATTCTTGAAGAAGCATACTTAACTCCATATACTGCTCATCTAGGAGGTACAAAAATGTATCGAGATCTAAGGAGTATATTTTGGAGGAGAAATATGAAACTATGCATAGGTCTTTTTATCAGGAAGTGCATGACCTGTCAACAAGTGAAAGCTGAACATCAAAGGCCACCTGTATTGTTGGAACCATTAAAAATTCCGCTATAGAAATGGGAGCATATAACTATGGATTTTGTTATGGGTTTTCCAAAATCAGCTAAGGGAAATTATGCTATGTAGGTTATAGTGGATCGGTTAACAAAGTCAGCTCATTTTCTACCAGCAAGAATGAATTTCAGTATGGATCAATACTCACGATTATACATTAAAGAGGTCATCCGTTTACATGGTATCCCAACCTCAATTGTATCTGATAGAGATCCAAGATTTACCTCAAAATTTTGGAAAAGTTTGCAAGAAGCTATGGGAACCAAGTTAAACTTCAGTACAACTTTTCATCCTGAAACTGATAGACAATCGAAGAGGACTATACAGACTTTGGCGGATATGCTACGTACATACGTCCTTGATTTAGGGGGTAGTTGGGAAAATTATGTACCATTGGTAGAGTTTGCCTATAATAATAGCTATCAGGCTACAATAAAGATGGCACCTTACGAAGCTCTCTATGGCAGGAGATGTAGATCTCCTCTTTATTGGGATGAACTAGGTGAGCGAAGAGTTTTAGGACCAAAAATAATTGAGGAAACGAGTCGAGCGGTTGATAAAATAAGAGCTAGAAAAAAGGCAGCTCAGGATCGACAAAAAAGTTATGCGGATAAAAGGAGAAAAGACTTTGCATTTAATATTGGTGATAAAGTTATCTTAAAGGTGGCACCGATGAAGGGAGTTCTTCGTTTTGGAATGAAAGGAAAAGTTCAACCAAAATTCGTGGGTCCTTTTGAAATTTTGCAGAAAGTTGGAAATGCAACTTATCGAATTGCTCTGCCACCAAATTTGTCAGCAATTCATGACGTATTCCACGTGTCAATGCTTCATCAATATGTATCAGATCAAAGTAATGTGGTTAGTTATTAACCATTAGATATCAAACATAACATGACTTATAAAGAAAAACCAGTAGCAATCTTAGATCGCAGAGTCCAACAACTGAGGATAAAAGAAATTCCATTAGTGAGAGTTCAATGGAGAAACCATAATGTTGAAGAATCAACTTGGGAAAGAGAAGAAGAAATCAAGACCAAGTATCCATAACTTTTTAACTAAGTTCGAGGTAAACAAATTTCGAGGACGAAGTTTTTCAAGGGAGGAGGGATGTAATATTCCGAAATTTTATGCTTGCTTAACTTGCTCATTTAATTTTTAGTATGATAATTTAACTTTTCAAAATTTTATATGGCCAAGATTATTAGTGATTGCCAAGTTTTCATTGTTGGTTGGTTAAAAGTTTGCCAAGATTAGTTAATTAGGTTTTTTTGGGATTAATGTCAAAGTTTACACCTAATTACCATAGATAAGCATTTCTTTTCCACTTGGCCGATAGTAGAATGTTACTTTTTAGTGAAGTAACAAGCAAGCATGAGGTGGCTAAGGTAAGCATGAGGTGTTTAGTGTTTAATATTCAAATATGATGTGTTTATCTTTGTAGTAACAAGCAAGCATGTTGTGTCAACTAGTTGCAAGCTATCTTTATAGTGGAGTAAGCAAGCATGAAGTGTTTAACTTAAGCATGAAGTGTCTAGATAAATTTATGAAGTGCATCCATGCAACTCACGTGTAGATGTAGGCACCAAACTTTAACTTGATAGATAGTAACCCTTTACACCTTACTTAGTCCATAGGTTTTCCATACCTATAAATAATTAAGAAAGGTTTCCTTCAAATATCTTTGCAACCAAAAATTTATTTCAAAGAAAAATAAATAGCAAGAGTTAGTGAAGGAAGGTAAAGAGAAAAAGATAACGTAAGAATAGAAGGAGAAGAGCAAATGCTAGCACTTTCAAGTACACTTTTCAACCCCAAGTTTTAATGTAAGATATTTTCTATGCTCAAGTGGTAGGATTTCATGGTAATATTTATGCTTAAGCTATGAATGAAAGGTGGACAAGTCCACAAATTTAGATATTTATTTATGCATTTGGACAAGTCCGAAGGGCACCGGCAAGCCGGAATGTGCAAGTATGTGTTTGAATGCTTTCTTTTGTATAGTATTAATATGCTAACTCCAGGCATGGTATCTTACTAAGTATTCTTTATAATCATAGTATTTATGCTAAATTTGTAGATTCATGATCGTTGAGTTGAGTTGGTGGAAGTCAGTCGGCATACTTGATGATGGGACAAAGTTATTTAGTATCGAAATTTTCTTTCCGTATGTTTTGCTCAAAGACTGTTTTCCTTATGTTTTTCTAGTGGTATTAATTATAAGCATGTATAAGGCATGATGTAATATGGTACTGGAAGTATATTTTGTAATCACATCTTTCATGTTGTGCTTAAAGACATTTTTATAGACTTTTTTTCTGAAATGGTAAAAGAGACAGAAACTGGACAGATTCTTAGGATCAATTAAAAGTGCAATTACGAACACTAAAGATAGCCATTTGAGACTCTAAAAATACTGCAGTATCCATCTTTGAGTCTTCTTTACATGAGCACATAAATCACTCAATTTGAATATGTTTAGCACAAGATATAAATTTTTAAGTGTCGAAAGGTAAATCTGAAGTTTTTGTGCAGTACCTCATTGTTTTTTGTAAAACTTCTATATCATAAAATCTTTGAAATTTCCCATATTTTAACATAGGAAACTACTTGAAAACATCTTTCTAATGCCATAGATTTCATAGAAAATGAAGTTGGGATGAATTTTATAAGAATGTTTAAAATGGCTGCCCCACCCAGCCGTGACTGTGTAGAGTTTGCATATGTAAAGAATAATTTCAGGTCAGCATGTACTTCTGCTGTCCATTAAACCTTACAGAAATATTATACTATAAGCTGAAAATAAGTTTCCAATATATATATTTAAAATTTCTTTAAAATTTTTCATGTAACAAGGGTAGAGGTTATAATGTTTAGTACGTGACACTTGAAGCTTAAGTACGGGGTGTCACATGTTGAGTGCACTAAATGTCTTAATAAAATATCATGTTAAATTAATTATTGCATCTTTCAATATATATTAATTCATTATTTATCGTCATTTACAGTTTTGAATCATGAATAACTATATGGATTTGAGAAGCATATTGAACGCCAACAAAAATGACCTGGCTAAATTTGAAAGGTATACTGGATGTCACCTGAGTTGCAAAGACCATGAGAGTATGAATGCTAACACCATGATTTTTCATTTTAAGGAATTGCATGATGAACAATCATGCGTGGAAAGATATGAGATTTCCAAGTAACTATACTGGTGCAAAATGACAGAATGATCTTTTAACAATGATCATGTACTGAAGATGATTGGCTATATTGAGAAGTTAGCTCAATTGGATTCAATTATGGACCATGAACTAAGTATTGACTTGATTCTACAATCTCTGCCAAAGAGATATTCACAATTTATTATGAATTTTAACATGAATAAGCTTGAGTGTACTCTCCTTGTGTTGTTGAACATGCTTAAGCCCATGTTTGACACCCATTTTTTTCTCATTTTATTTCTCTTTCTTCATTTCAACCACACATTATATTAGTAAAATAATATTACACATAAACCCAAAAATTCTCCTTACTTTTTAACCACACTATCTTCCACCAATCACTATTTCAAAAATTATTTTTCAAACAAAATGGATGTCAAACAAGGGCTAAGAATGTTGAGCCCAATATCAAGGTTGGTAGTAGGTATATTTTGATCATTAATTCTTCTGAGCACATTAAAAAGAAGTCTAAATGAGGCTTTGGGAAAGCATCCAAAAAGTTTAAGACAAACAGAATGCACTCAAAGCAAAGAAGGATAACACTAAACATATTGTCTGCCCGTATCATTGTGTAATGCTATTGCTATCATTGTGTAATGAAAGGTCATTGGAAGACGAATTGTAAGGCTTACTTGCAACGACAACCTCTGCGCCAAGCTATTAACTTACGTATTGTCCGCTCTAGGATGGTATTTTACTTCTTATTCCCTTACGAATTTCTATTACGTCCCTAGGATTCAAATGACCTCATTTTAAGAAAGACTTAAGTTGAATTCTAGTACTAATCGGGTAATTGTAACTACCCAAGCCTCTTGCCCAACCATTCTCTTACGTACTGAGACACCCCGTACTTAAGCTTCGAGTGTCACGTACTAAACATAGTAACCTCTACCCTTGTTACATGAAAAATTTTAAAGAAATTTTAAATATATATATTGGAAACTTATTTTCAACTTATAGTAGAATATCTCTGTAAGGTTTAATGGCTAGCAGAAGTACATGCTGATCTGAAATTATTCTTTACATATGCGAACTCTACGCAGTCACGGCTAGGTGGGGCAACCAGTTTAAACATTTTTATAAAATTCATCCCAACTCCATTTTCTATGATGTCTATGGCATTAGAAAGATGTTTTCAAGTAGTTTTCTATGTTAAAATATGGGAAATTTCAAAGATCTTATGGTATAGACGTTTTACAAAAAACAATGAGGTACTGCACAAAAACTTCAGATTTACCTTTCGACACTTAAAAATTTATATCTTGTGCCACACATATTCAAATTGAGTGATTTTTGTGCTCATGTAAAGAAGACTCAAAGATGGATACTGTAGTATTTTTAGAGTCTCAAATGGCTATATTTAGGGTTCATAACTGCACTTTTAATTGATCCTAAGAATCTATCCAGTTTCTGTCTCTTTTACCATTTCAGGAAAAAAGTCTATAAAAATGTCTTTAAGCACAACATGAAAGATGTGATTACAAAATATACTTCCAGTACCATATTACATCATGTTTTATACATGCTTATAATTAATACAACCAGAAAAACATAAGGAAAATAGTCTTTGAGCAAAACATACGGAAAGAAAATTTCGATACAAAATAACTTTGTCCCATCATCGAGTATGCCGACTGACTTCCACCAACTCAACTCAGCGATCATGGATCTGAAAATTTAGTATAAATACTATGAGTATAAAGAATAATCAATAAGATACCATGCTCGGATTTAACATGTTAATACTATACAAAAGAAAGCATTCAAACACATACTTGCACATTTCGGCTTGTCGGTGCCCTTCGAACTTGTCCTAAGGCATAAATAGATATCTAACTTTGTCAACTTGTCCACCTTTCACGCATAGCTTAAGCATAAATATTATCATGAAATCTTACCACTTGAGTATAGAAAATATCTTACCTTAAAAACTTGGGGTTGAAAAGTGTACTTGAAAGTGTTAGCCTTTGCTCTTCTCCTTCTATTCTTACTTTATCTTTTTCTCTTTACCTTCCTTCACTAACTCTTTCTATTTATTTTTCTTTGAAGAAATTTTTGGTTGCAAAGATATTTGAAGGAAACCTTTCTTAATTATTTCTTGGTAAGGAAAACCTATGGACTAAGTAAGGTGTAAATGGTTACTATCTATCAAGTTAAAGTTTGGTGCCTTCATCTACACTTGAGTTGCATGGATGCACTTCATAAATTTAACTAAACACTTCATGCTTAAGTTAAACATGTCATGCTTGCCATACTAGGAAAAATTACTCTACTATAAGGATAGCTTGCAACTAGTTGACACCACATGCTTGCTTGTTACTACAAAGATAAACATATCATGTTTGAATATTAAACACTAAACACCTCATGCTTGCCTTAGCTACCTCATGCTTGCTTGTTACTTCACTACAAAGTAACATTCCACTCTATGCCAAGTGGAAAAGAAATGCTTATCTATAGTACTTAGGTGTAAAATTTGACATTAATCCCAAAAAAACCTAATTAACTAATCTTGGCAAACTTTTAATCAACCAACAATGAAAACTTGGCAATCACTAATAATCTTGGCCATATAAAATTTTGAAAAGTTAAATTATCAATGAAAACTTGGCAATCACTAATAATCTTGGCCATATAAAATTTTGAAAAGTTAAATTATCATACTAAAAATTAAATGAGCAAGTTAAACGAGCATAAAATTTTGGATTATTACATGTACTGTCCGCTTTGGGAGGACATCTACCCTCTTACCCCTCATGACTTTCTGTCGTATTAGTCTCTCTTAAGGGGAGGTCGTGTGTACGAATCTTGGAAAACACGACAATAATTGTGAAGGGTAAGAGGGCAGATGTCTTTGCAAAATGGACAGTACATAAGAAAACAATCAGATACGAGGCCTGGATCGTTACATTACCTCTAGAGCTTGAAGGAAAAGAAGTCTTCTAAAACTTTTAGTTCAAGTATCTTTGTAACTGAGATTAATATGTCTATTTCATTAGCTTCTTAGGTATTAGGTACCGGATGTGAATCTCATATTTGTATGAGTATTCAAAAAACTAAAGAGAAATAGACCACTACAAAAGCGAAAAGTTGACTTGCATGTTGAAAATGGAGCAAGGGTTATTGTATTACCTGTAGAAACACACTTCTTGCCATGCCTTTGAGATTGGTATTAAAATTAGATAAATATCACTTTATTCCCACCATTACCTATACCATTTTTTCAATTTTATGTTTGGATATGAATTGTTGTTCAATTAATATTAACGACCATTGTTGTTCTTTTTATCTTGATAGAATATTTTATAATTGTGATGAATTATAAAATGGAATTTATAGAAAATAAAATGCATGAAAGTGAAACCTAAAGAATGCCTATTTCTGGCATTCCAAACTAGGTCACATAAATGAAAAATATTTTTCCAAATTATATAAAGATAGATATTTGGGATCAACTAATTTTGAATCATTTGACAAAATCAAATGATGCCTGGTAGCAAGATGACCAAATTTCCTTTTACGAGAAAAGGTAAAAAAGCTGCGTAATTACTGGACCTAATACATACTGATCTATATGGACCTACGTAATTACAACTAGAGGTAGTTTCTCTTATTTCATCATATTTACTGATAACCGTTTTAAATATGGTTACGTATACTCAATAAAATTCAAGCATGAAGCTCTTGAAAAATTTAAAGAACTCAAAATAGAAATAGAGAAACAATTAGGTAAAAACATTCTCACACTAAGAACTAACAAATGTGGAGAATATTTGATAAGTGTATTTTGTACATTTATTTGGACTTAAAAATAAAGACATTTAATAGTTCTTTTGAACAATGATAACCTAATTTATTGTATATTTCGTTTATTAGGTGAAACTCAATGAAAGGAAGTGGATTTGAAAGAAAGAAGTGAAAATTGACAAAAAAGGGCAAGATCCAAAGTTTGGGGACTAAAGTGTAAATACTCAAAAATTGTGTCGAAGGTCACAATGAAGATTCAAAAATGCTAGTAGTCAATGGGATGCAATTAGAAATCAAAAGGAGTGAAATATGACCAAAATATTTTCACAAATCAATTTTCAACCGTATAAGGATGTTCGAGATTTTCAGCCAGAGATTGAGACCATTTTTGGCCCAGTAAACTTTCGAATTGGAAAATATCTATTTTTAGTAAGTTGTAGCCCTTTGAGTTATCTTTATAAACCAATTTGAATTGCCTCAATCAGATATCGAGAGAGAGTTATGATAAAAATACTAAAGGAAGAGTAGTGTAGATTTTCACTCGCGGCTCCACCAATTTGTGCAATACCGAGTTGAAGCGCCATGGCGTCGAGACGCGGCCTACGTGTATGTAGGGCACATTTTTGGCCCGTTTTGAAGCCCATAAAAATCCTATATTGGACATAAATGTGTGGAGGAGTAAAAATAAAATTTTTTGACACTTTTGAGGGAGTTCCACACAATTTGGGGGAGAAAAACACATAATCATCAAGATCAAAGAGTAAAAGCTAGGGTTTGAAGACTTTTGAGGCCGAAGAAAATTCTTGGTGCAAGATCCAATTCTTTCCATGATCAAGATTTCAAAATTCGATTATGAACTCTATACTTTTTGTTTTTCTTTCATTATTATGAGTACTTAAATTCATAGTTAGGGCGAACAATGTAATCTACGTATAACCCTTTATTTATTTTATTCAAGATTTTAGTTCTTTAAATGCATATACGTTGATTTTATACATGAATTTTGAATTCTTTGGCCAATTTGTCAATTATTTTGTGAATTTATTACGAATCGAGAGGCAAGTTTTAGATTTAGAGCACATACTAAAATTCGGTAATTTAGTATAATGTGTAGAAATACTTATACTAATTATTGGATCGTTAGATAAATTCTTAGAACTAATACTTCGTTTCAGTAAGATTGACTCACATAGAGATATGTAATTGAATTAGTTTAATAGACTCAATGAGAACCCAAGTGGGGTAAATTGAATACAATAGAAAAATTTGATCGAACACTACAATAGTAATGAATCTTGATTGGCGAATTAAAGAGGATCCATAGGCAAATTTGTAAGTCCTAGCTTCCACATTCATACTTTTAAAACCCAAATTCGATAAATCTTATTATTTGATTTCGATCAAATTAAAGTTGGAATGATTTAACCAATTGTTAGATAATAGTCATCGTGGGAACGATATCCGGACTCATTGGTCCACTATATTACTTGTTACGATCTGTACACTTGCGAGATATAAAATTTGACAACACTATTTTAAAAGTCGATTTCTAGATTATCTAGAGGAGAATGAGAGACGATTGAGGATCAATTCTATAATCCCATGTAGAAAAATGTCTTCGTTTCAAGATATGTCGTCTCCCTAGAAAAATAGTTCATTCTAGGAAAGAGCGGTGAGAGAAAATTTTGAACTTGAAGATGTTCAAGTGTCTACAACATAGTTATTAGACCCAACCTATACATCGACTCGGACAAGGTACTGGGTCTCGAGTTACTGATTAAACCAGTAGGTCAATGGTCGAATCGGTGAGTCATTGCATAAAAATCTATAAAAAAAAAATTAAAGTATGAAAATTTTTTTAGGCAAAATTATTATTTTTAAATTCTTTTTCACTAATTATCTAGGTCTATAAAATAAAGTAAAATGTTTAACCAAAATTTTTATAAAAATACTTTTAGAAAAATTATTATTTTTAATATATATGATTTATTGGATACATATAACTTATTGCACATAAAAAACACGAAAGTGCTCTACAACTCCAATGGTGATTAACTATTTGTTTTACTTAGAGGTCCAAGGTTCAATTCCTTGAACTCCCAAAAATTTAAAAAAACATTTTTGAAAACCGGTAAACCAGTCGGGTTAACTTGGTCAAAATCGTCGGTTAACTCAGTCAAAGCCAATTTTTGACTAAATCATGTGCATTCCTATTAATTTAATCTACCCGGCCTGGACAAGGGCTCGAGTCACCGGTTTGTTAGGCCGATTTTATAACTATGGTCTAGTCTGATTGAATTTGACCTCCTATAAGGTATGAATTCACAATTACTAATCAAAAATTACTAACCGAAGATGATAAACCTACTAATTGCGCAAAAGAAAATTCAAGTGTTGACTCAAAAAGATGGCAAAAAGTCATGGAATCCGAGATGAAATCAATATATGTAAACAAGGTCGGACCTTGATCAACCCTCCAAAGGGATAAAACCCATGAATTGTAATGGGCTTACATGAAAAATTCCAACATGGATGGGAACATCCACACATATAAAGTAATGCTAGTAGAAAATGTTTACAAGCAAAGACAAGAACTTGAATTTGATGAAATCATTTTACCAGTAGCCAAGCTTAAGTCCATTCGGATTTTTCTTGTAATAGCTAGGTATCATGATTATGAGATTTGACAAATGCATGTAAAAACTACATTCTTTAACGGGAATTTGCAAGAGGAAGTGTACATAACAAAATCCGAATGTTATGCAAGCTTAACTGATCTATTTATGGATTGAAGTAAGGGAGGAGATAGAATCTTCACTTTAATGATGCAATCAAAAAGTTTGACTTTGTTAAAATGGAGATGAATCGTGTGTTTACAAGAAGACAAGTGGAAACACTAAAGTGTTCATAATATTATATGTAGATGACATATTATTAATGAAAACCGATATCCATGTACTTCAATCGATTAAAATATGATTGTCAAAGATTTTCTCAATGAGAGATATATGAGAAGCAACTTTATCTATAGAGATAGATGTAGAAGATTACTTGACTCATCTCAATCTATATAGGTAAAATTTTAAAAAGATTTTATATGAAGAAAAGAAACTGAGAGTTCATTGATATACTGATGCTAATTTCCAGTCAGACTAGAATGATAACAAGTCTCAATTAAGATATGTGTTTACTCTTAATAATGGAGTGGTAAGCTGGAAAGGTTCTAAACGGGAAATAATTGTTGACTCAATAACACAAGCCTAATACATTGCCACTTCAGAAGCATCAAAGGTTGTGGTCTGGATCAAGAAATTCATTAATAAACTTGAAGTAATACCCAACATTGTTGATTATACACCTATGTATGGTGACAATGATGGAGTCATCATGCAAGTGAAAGAACTAACAGTGTCAAAAGCAGCAAGGATTGTGGTCTCGATCAATAAATTCATTAATGAACTTGAAGTAATTCCCAACATTATTGATTATATATCTCTGTATTGTGACAACAATGGAGTCATCACGCAAGTGAAAGAACTAATATCTCATCAATGATCCAAATATATGTTAAGGCAGTATCACCTCTTCGAAAAGATCATATAAATAAATAACGTACCGAAAGAATGAGTTTAGAAAAGTGATAATATTGCATATCCAATAATAAAGAGTTCACAATATAAATATGATCGTCATGTAGATTATTATGTTATTAAATACATAAGTGATTGGATCTAGTGCAAGTGGAAGTTTGTAAATGTTATGTCCTAGGTCCAATCGATTTTGGACGTAAACATTTGTAATATGATTAATATGTTATTAGTTATGATAGATCTATTATTTAATTGAATTATTGTTCCGATAAATTAAATTAATAGTTTGTAGATTTAAGTCTTGATAAATGGTTAATCACAAGGAGTTGTAATTGTGGGATACGAGTTACATATGACTGAATATTAAATTATTCGTAGTCATAAATAATAACGAGATATAGATATAGTTATTATGGATAAACCAAAATGTGTGGTATTTCTCACAAGGTAAAATGTAGTGACAATCAAATGAATGTTTGAATGTTTTGTTAAGAGAACAAAATATTGGAGACCGGCAATTGAGATACTATATGGATAACTATTTGAGCGTCATTGGCTAGTCTCTAAGTTCGGTAGTGAAATTGGTCCTTATACTTGAGGTCATCATAGTGATTTATATGATGACAATCATACTTTGGTAACGTTGGACGTTACTCTCTCAATAGTCTCCAATATGACATCGTTCGAACAAATCAAGAATCATCTAAAGGATGTCAATGATTAATAGAGAATTTGTCGCTCTTATATAGTAAGAGATTATAATCCACTTCTTATTCGGTTAAGTTGATATCAAAATCCTTAGTCAAGGTAAATATGTAGGTTGAAAAGAGTTTTGACTATTATTGATTTAAGATTATGATGAAAGATACGATCGATAATAGAGATTGACACAATTCCATATCTTGCAATTGACGAGATCATATTGACGAATGAATTATAGTTTTACGATAAATGAAAAAGTGTGATTTTGTCAAATTAAGTGATATGTCCCGTCACATGTATTAACCTGACACATTGCTAGACGTCAATCGAGGACGATGAATATTAATTAATTAATCTATGTGAATTAATGATAAATTAAAATGAGAGTTTTAATTTATCTTATTTTGATTATATCAAAATAATACTTCACGTAATCCGATATGGTGATCTAAAAGAACTTGAAAGTTGTCATAAAATTGATACCTCAATTTATTATTTATACATGCTCTTATTTATTTTTATTAAAAAATAATTATAATTAGGAATTGTAATTATTATTAATTAATTAAATTTCAAATTCTTATTTATATTCTAATCGAAACTTTATTTTTTAAAAGGATTTAATCATTTACCTCTCAATGAAATTAAAAGAAATAAAAATTCTTGTTATTTCTATCCATGGGTCACTTAGAAATTGAAAGGTTGGATTATGAAATTGCAAAACATAATTTTTGCATTGGATCAAGACTTCCAATTGAATAAGTATGAGTAAAGGATCCACGGCTGAAGATAGAAAGTAGATTTATAATAATTACTAAATCTTCAAGGAAAACTAGAAAAATAATATTAAGAATTAGTTAATAGACAAGTGTGGGTGGGTCATTTTTAGAATTTATTAATTGGATTGTTTATTATTGGGCTTAATTAATTAATTAAAGGGAAATTACAAAAAAATCAGGCATTTAATTTTTCAAATTCAAAATTCAGGTCTGAATTTTATTTAATAAAAAATCAGGTATTGAATTAATAATTAAATCAAGTATTAAATATTATATATCCAACCCTTCCCCAAATTTCCTAAATCTAATCCAAACCCTAAATAAATTAGAAATCAACCCTACCTACCTCCACCGCGTCATTTTCCCCAATCTCATTCTCTCTCTACCTCTCATCTCTCTCTCGCTACTCTCCTCTCCACTCTCTTAGCACCTTCTCCTAAATTGAAACCGCCGCCACCGCCTCAGCCTCACCGCTGCAACTATCCCATCTCTCGTCGCCGTCACAACGATTGAAGCGGCAATTGAAATGGTATACATGCAGCGACGACATCTGAAGCGGCGCCGTCGTCGAAGAACCCCAAGGTCCGCCTCTGTTTTACGGTATTCTCTCTCTCTCTCTCTCCCGTACTTCTCTCTTGTCGTGGTTTTTGTGGCTGCTCCGGCGATTGGTGAGAATCTGTGGTGGTGCGGTGGTGTTGTGGTGGCGTTACAGTGATGATGCTAGTGTGAATCTACGGTGGTGTCCTGGGGTTTTTTGTGGCGGTGGTGTCGTAGTGGAAAGAAATATGTGATGGTGCCATGGTGGTATGTTGTTGTGCGATGGTAGTGTTGATGTGGCGGTTTGGTGTCTCTTGTTGTGGTTGTTCCGATGATTGGTGTGAATCTATGGTGGTGTCATGGTGGTGATGCTAGTGTGAATCTTTGGTGGTTTGGTGGCGTCGCAGGGTTTTTTTTTTGTTTTTTGGTGGTGGTGTCGCGGTGGGATGAAATATGTGATGGTGTCGTGGTGGTATATTTTTGTGCGATGGTGGTGGATTTGTGAGAACGGTGGTGTTGATGTGGCGGTTTGGTGTTTTAGTGGTGGGCATCCAGGTTGACGTGAAGTCTGTCCCGGTTGTGGTGTAGTAGTGGTGTTGGTGGTTGTTCAGTGGTGGTTGGATGAGATAGTCGTGGAGGTGATTGTTGGTGGCGATGGCATTGGTATTGCGTTTCTGGTGGTGGTCGTGGTCCTGGTGGTTGTGATGGTTTCTGCTAGGGGTTGTGTCGACGGTGGAGACGGTTATGTTGGGGTGGTGGCGGTGCTTTGTTTGGTGGATGTTGGTGGTGGCAATGTTTTGTGTGGTGATGGTGGTTGAAGTAATGCTAGTGGTATGTGACCAAGTATTTGGTTATCTGTGACCAAGTATTTAACTGTGACCTAAAAATTTGACAATGTGTGACTGAAAAATAATCTGTGACCAACAAATGTGAAAATATGTGACCAATGAATTAACTATTTTTTTTATCTGTGACCGACAAAATTATATAATTTGTAATCGTAAAAAATCTGTGACCAATTACTTTGGAAATTTGTGACCGTGTGACCTATAAATTTTGATCTGTGACCAACTAATTTTGAAATCTGTGACCAACGAATTAAATGTGACCTATAAAATTTTTGAACTGTGACCATAAAATAATCTGTGACATATAAAAATTATTATTTGTGATTGAAAAATAATATGTGACTAATTAAATTATAAATATGTGACCGGAATGATTGCCGGAATAGTCGACGGAATGGTCGTTGGAATAGTCGCCGGAATCGGAGCAGTCGCCGGAATGGTCGTCGGAGAAGAGTGGTCGTTGGAGAAGAGTGGTGGTCGGAATGGTCGTTGGAATAGTCCTCGGAGCAGTAGGGGTGGTGCATGTAGGGTGGATTTATTATATTATATTATATTAGAGAAAAAAAAAACCTAATTTTTGAATTTTCAAACTATAAACATGATTTTTGAATTGGTGTAAAATAAACACCTTATTTATAAATTTTTCCCTTAATTAAATTAACTTACGGCCTAGTTTTAACTAATTGGATCAATTAACTAATGGGTCGAGTTATGTTTAATAGGTGGTCAAGCCCTTTTAAATATCTATAAATAAATAATTAGGGTTTGAGTTTTTCATAGTTATTAAAATAGTAATTGGGATTACAATTACATTACACCAAAACCCACAACATAATATCATAATCTTATTAGTACAAGAAAAACAAGCCCTAATCACTCATCATTGTTCTCCTGTGTGGATTATCGTTGGAGGTTGTACAATTGGACAGTTATGACATGAAAAGATCGTGATTCATAAAAGGTATGAAAAGATCGTGATAAATCAAGATTCACAATAATGTGTAAAGATCGTGATTACTCATGACCAAGATTCTTAGAGCCTGTTTGATTGAGGCCATTTTCCATGGAAAATGGAAAAAAATTTCCATTTCTACCTAAAAGTCTTGTTTGATACAAAAAGTTTTCTTGGCACTTGCAATTCTTGGATTGCTTCACACGGTGGGTTTTCATTGATTTTGAGGAAAACTAATTCCCACCAAATTAGTTTTCCAAGTTTCTGTCTTTTGCCTTTTTTTTTTTTTAAACTTTTTGCAATGTAAACAAATTCTATTCATAATTGTGAAAAAAAATCTCTTTAATTAACAATTTCCATGAAAAATAAAGCCAAATGAATACCAAAATATTCAAAATTTCAACATTTTCCAGGTGCCAATCAAACACAATTAATTACAATTCCCAATAAAACAAGTTTTAGGCAAATCAATTCCTCGTAGAATATTTTCTTTTCACAATTTTTCACATTTGCAATCAAACAGACCCTTAAAGAAGTTGGGAGAATTTTGCTAAAGGTATAGTTCTAATTACAATTTCTATTTAAATACAGAGACAATCTTTGAAGGGATAAAGTTCACCGCGAATGTATAAGTAAATTCTTAACATATGTGTCGAAGGATTCTCAAATATTGTTTTTTCTTTTACACAACTAACCAGAAAGAGTATAAAATTTAGGCAGATAGATGCTTGTGAGAATTATATTTGGGAACGGAACAAAGATTGACTTTGGCCCCTATCATTTCAATTTCATCTGTTATTTGAGGTTTCACAATTTGTAGTGATGCATGCATCTAGGCAACTTAAAGAGTATGAAGCTCTTTCTCTCTAAAAAACAACAAGCAGCCTTTTAGGCAATCCTCTCCATCGAGGTAACCTAACATAGCTCGAAAAAAGAAATAGAATTATTAAAAGCTAATACCAATATTATGTACAAACAAATAGATTCAAGAATTGATGGATTGGGTCAAAGAGCCATCCTTCTTACCATAAACTAATAATCTCCTAGCGCGAAAGCCATTGATCGACGGTGGTTGTAGATGTGGGTTCTGTCATTGCCTTTCTCTTCAAGTAGATCAACAAGGGCGAGATCATCTCATCCTTCAGTATTTTTTTGCCTTACAGTTTAAGATGAGTAGCAACCATGGTTAGGATGATAAAGATTTCATCTTAAATTCCTCATGTCGAAAGTATGAGATCTTTATAGAGGAACAATATTATCCTATACACAACTTGGAAATTTTGCCAATTGTGTTTCCACTTAAAATATGGAGAAATGATGTGAGATTTACCTGATTAAAAAAGTTTAAACATTTCTTCATATAAAGGAATTGAATATGAGACAATGTAGGTGGCTAGAGTTGTTAAAAGATTATGACTGTATTATCAACTATCACACTTGTAAGGATAATTTTATAGCTATTGCATTGAGCAAATAAAGGGTACGAAACTCTGCAACTATAGTTGTGACTAAAACATTAGAACTTATGGACTTACAAAAAAAATGGATATTGAAATTGCATTTAAAGGATCTGTGGAGGCCAAACTTGCAGCCTTGACACTTGTTCGGACAAAGCCCGCAAGCGTATGGGATGTGAGGCTAACAATTTAAAGTACAACTTTTTTCGGCTGAAAGTTATCCCTTTTCAAAAATCGTCCAAAAGCTCTTGTAATTATGCGAAGTAAAGATTCATGATGAAAATGAGGAGGTAACCCAGGGAGAAAAACCCACACAGGAACCAACGATGACTCTTTATCTTAATCGAAATCTGGTGTCTAGATAACAGTCTGTACGGTACTCCATCTATGTCTGAGGATTCCCTCGCACATGCAATACCAAAATCTTTCTCTGTCGAGAATCGGATAAATACGTTTTACGGACGTTGCATGTCACTCACTACGTAAAAGCCCTTAATTCCCCACCTTGCCTTGTTGAATGAGCGTTTTTGTACTCCATCTATGTCTGAGGATTCCCTCGCACATGCAATACCAAAATCTTTCTCTGTCGAGAATCGGATAAATACGTTTTACGGACGTTGCATGTCACTCACTACGTAAAAGCCCTTAATTCCCCACCTTGCCTTGTTGAATGAGCGTTTTTGATCCAATGATGGTCTTCTTCTCTGGAATTTCAGCACAACATAAAATTGGAAAGGGGAGGCCGCCCGTTCCAGTTCAGCCTTAGAAAAATGAATCCAAAGTGCACCTTCATTCTCCTTAGGCTACTGCATCTCAAACTTGACCTCTGGTATAGGTTGGGGGCGGGCCTGAACCATGGAGACATAGGTCATGTTGTCCCCCACCCACCATGAGAAACGGTCGAGGAGGAGGAGTCCCCGCCATCCAGCCTTGCTCCGCTGCTATGGCTTTTATTTTTGGGGAGATATTTTTTCCTTGGTCCTTGTAAAATAACTCGGCAATCGAAGAACTGTCTAATCTCATTATTCCATATAGACTACCACATCACTGATATTATATCACACCCAATTATATCTTATTGACCTTAGATAATTCATATAAGATTTTTCATTTCATTTATGGAATCGTCATTTATCTCAACATCTTCCCACAACAGTGAAATCTCCTCAAACTATTCTAAATTTGGTCTAAAGATGTAAAATATAGTAGTTTTGAGTTTAGCATCTATGGTCCACTATTTCAACATATCCAATTATGAACTTAACTGATTCCTACATAATGTTTAAGTTAATTCATATGCTCAATATATATCAAACTTCACATAGAAAATTAGAAATTAATCTAAGCATGTAATATATTCACCTTCCATAGATCATTTCATAATTCAATATATTTCTCATTGCCAGTGTTCACGAAAATATATTTCAAATTAAAACCAACGCAAGTATACGGTTCATTAACAAGTAATAAAGTGGATTTTGAGTCCAAATATCATCCAACAGAGATTGATTAGTTCAATTTTAATTATTACAACCTTAACCAAAACAAAAGTAATATGATGTATTTGTTTGTGATAAAATTATGAATAAATTAATCTACTTATGCA
Organism: Fraxinus americana; assembly: GCA_035079005.1. Taxonomy (NCBI): domain Eukaryota; kingdom Viridiplantae; phylum Streptophyta; class Magnoliopsida; order Lamiales; family Oleaceae; genus Fraxinus; species Fraxinus americana. The sequence goes on along the minus strand of CM068715.1, from coordinate 13,773,623 downwards.
ATTATGAGTAAATGAATTAAACTAAATGCAAATTATTCTAAATACGGATTAATGTGTTCAATAAACAACAAACGTATTAGGATCCCGAATTTTCATACAATAATCAGTTTTAACCCTAGTTTTACACATGGACAACACGATTGAAGTTTGACAAATCAATATTTATATTTTATTTAACAATCTTTCTCGAGTAATGTTAAACCTATTTTATACATGACCCAACTATATTTCTATGATAGATGCGAACATATAAAAGTGCATAAATTTTTATGAACACTTAAAGATTTACATAGAGTATAGTGGTATATTTCTATCCTCAATCAGACTCTATGACAATTTATATATGTCAAAACTATTTTCCTTCTTTTGAATGCATAAAATAAGTCACCACATTCACACAACTACCGTGCACAATAATTGTGGAGAAAATAAAATCATATAAATAATTCAATATCAAAAACGCGTTTTAAATGTCAAATATATAAAACAAAAAATTTAAAACTCATATGACATGGTTCATCATTCTCCTAGCACAAAGAAATCTAGTTTACCATGTTGTGAAGAATAAAGCAAAAGATGTAAATGTTGTTCATCACCTGATAATTCTTGAATTCAATCTGGAACTTTCTGAATTTGATCTTAATGTGTTCTTTGCCTTCTTTTGTAATTAATTCTCCACACCCTAATTATTTTTTGAGAGTTCGTATTTATATCCCTCTAAAAAGTCCCAAAAGATCTTCAAAAATCGTGCATACCATGGCTCAAATGGAAGTTTCCTTGTTGGGATTGAATTCTGAAGGAAACGGAAATTTTTTTTCCAACTTGGCCTGGGTGGGCACCCATTAGAAAATAGGGCGGCTGCCCATGTATAAAATTGGCTCATGTTATTGAAGTCTAGGGTCGGGCGGCCAATAACTGGGCAGCTGTCCAGCCATAAAAATTTTGTGAATTTTCCTTTCAGGCATTTTCTTCATTTTTTCTGCCATTTTGGTCATCCACATCAAATTACTTCAATCTTAGTGTTTCAACTTTTGCTCAAATGCATATTAGTCCCTAAACCTCCATCCATTGGCCAATTGATAATTCTTTCTTTTCCAATTGCTTAGAAACGGGTCCAAGATTGAAATAAAATGAAATTAATCTAAGTTAAGTTAAATTCAATACTAAAACAACACAAAAATTTAGTAATATGGCCTTAATAAGTGCACAAAAATGCACTTATCAGCCAGCCAGGCCAACTAACTCACGCAAGCACATAAAAAGAAACTATTTTTTGAATTTTTCATTTTTTTCTTTATCTTTTGTTTTTCTAATATCTAGAACAATAAAACACATACAAAAACACACAAAACAAAAGAAAACTCATGTTTTTCACCCCCAAACTTAACTTAGATATTGTCATCAATGTCTTAATCCTAAATCCGCATAAAAAGGGGTCAAGAAGCAAAGGAAGAAAATACTTCCCTGATATGGCATGAAATTCAATGGTTAGCTTTTCCTATTGCTCCCCTTGTATCATTCGTCATTGTTCATACAAGTGCTACGTGACTTCATGTTCCTGCACAATACAGTTAAATAAAGTATTAAAGATTAAAAACATAAAATATGTGTTACTTAACTTAAACATATGATAAACCAACTAATATATCGAGAACATAAGGAGAAACAAAGTTTGGATGATGAGTCCCTAAAATTGAATAAAAACTAATCTAAATTATCTTAAACTATCCTAAATCTAAAAAGTAGATTAAATAAAAAAGGGACAGAAGTTGATGAGGGCTCAACACTCACGATATTTATACCACTTAATTCGTTATTTTATTACCCTTGATAGAGTTTTAGATTCTTTTATGTGTGTTTTGATGTTGTGATATAGGTTGATGAAATTAAAGAAAATAAACAAAAGTTGACAAATTTGGAGAAAATGGCTAAATTGCAAGATATCCAAAGTTCGGGGACTAAAGAGCAAATACTCAAAAGTTGTACCGAACCTCATGAATGAATATTTGAGAGTGTTAATGGTCAATTGGATGAAGAAAGATATCATAGGGATCAAATATAATCAAAGAGTGACCACACATCAAATTCCAACCGAAAAAGTTTTGCTCCGAATTTTTATTCTCATATTGAAACTCATATTTGACATAGTAAACGACAGAATTTCAGCATGACATCTGAATTAAAGTTGTACCCCTTTGAGTTAGCTTTCAAATGCATCTTCTCAATTAGATATCGAAAGAAAACGTTATGATAAATATACTGAAGGCTGTGCAGTCTGTCGTTTCGCCGAGTCGGCGCCCACGACTCTGATTTTTAGCAGAATAGACGGCACCTAGGTTCTAGCTTTGGGTGCCTAGGCGCAGCGATCCGAGAAAGAGAAAAATTGGAAATTTTAAAAGATTTTCGGCCCGGTCCAACCCTATTCCGTCTTACAACTTGTGGACACTATAAATACCACCGTAAAGGCCTAATTTAAGATGTTGGAAAAAGGAGAGAAAGATACAAAAAGATTGAATATCCAAGGACAACAACAAGAAGTAATTGAAGAAATCAAGTGAAGAAATGGTGGAAATCATAAAAGGGACTTCGATTAGCACTTCAAAAGAATTCTTTCTTACCTTTTCTTTTATGTTTTCCATTATAAATTGTATGAATTTCATGTTCTATTTCATGAGCTAGACAATTTAGCTAAGGTTTGATGTAGCCAACTTGAAATTATGGTTTGGTGAATACATGAATTATTTCTTTTGGAATTTCCTACGTATATTTAATTGTGTTATGATTATAATGCTTTCAATTACCTGATTAATAATTGAATGAATAGATGCTAGTCAATTCCGGCACTCAAGAGAGGGGAATTTAGGCGTGATTATAAGATGACACAACGTGGGTTTTATGGGTTTCGAGAGCAAGTGTAAAATCTATGAAATTTACCCCACAAAAGAATCAGGATTTTGATAAATTTTAGGCTTTAATTCAGAATAGAGATATTGGAATCGGATTCTAAGATTAATTTCTAGCCAACACTCGAGAGAGGGGAGAGAAATACAATTGTATTCTTGATTTTAAATATGGAAAAATTAATCGGAATAATTTGATACCATTGAATCATAATTGAAAGTTGGTGAAATCATTCCCTAAACTTCCTCATTTTGATAATTTATATTCTCTAATTTTGTCGTAGCATTTTACCTTTGATTAGTTTAAAAAAAAATCATTCAACCATTCATTTGTTTAGATAAAATAGAAGTTATACAATTATAGTACTTGGTAGAAATTAAATTACAATCCATGTGGGTTCGACATCCTAACTTTCATATTATATTACAAAACTTCACACCGTGCACTTGCAGTATAATTCACGTTGTAGAAAACTCGTGGCAAGTTTTTGGTGCCGTTGTCCGGGATTGTTTTATTTGATTTTTACTAATATTATTACTAATTAGCTTTTATTTTAATTTTAATTTTAATTTAGATTTTTAATTTTGTTTTTATTTAATTTATTTGTATCCTTGACAGTTCTTAGTTTGTTAATTTCAGATGTGTATGCGAAGAGTTAGGAATTTGGAATTATTACCTGTTGATCTTGTACCAGAATGTACATTCCACTTTCTAAAGGGTAAACAGAGGGACAAGCGTGAAGCAATGGCAGAACATGAAAACAGAGCAGGAAATGAAAATAATCAACAACGGGCAATTCTGGACTATGTTAGACCTGTTAATGACAACTATTCTAGTATTGCACTCCCCACTATTGCTGCAAATAATTTCGAGTTGAAACAGGGATTGATACAAATGGTACAACAGAACCAGTTTGGGCAGAGGACCCAAATGCTCATCTTGGTTCCTTTCTCGAAATCTGTGATACCGTCAAGATGAATGGTATTATTGAAGACGCAGTCAGACTTTACTTATTTTCCTTCTCCTTAAGAGATAAAGCTAAAGCATGGTTCCAATCTTTGCCATATGGATCCATCATGACTTGGGAGGGGTTAGCTCAGAAATTTCTAACAAAATTTTTTCCACCCTCCAAGCAGCTCAATTGCGGAGTGAAATTGGTCAATTAAAACAATCTGACATTGACCCATTTTATGAGGCATGGGAGAGATTCAAAAATCTACTTAGAAGATGTCTTCAGCATGGTTATTAGAGTTGGGTGCAAATCGAACTCTTCTACGACGGGCTGAATGGTCAAACAAGGACAATAGTGGATTCTGCAGCAGGAGGAACTTTGATGTCCAAGACTTCAGATGTAGCTTATTCATTGCTGGATGAGATAGCTACTCATAGCTATCAATGGCCAAGTAAGCGTTCAAGTGCTAAGAAAGTTGCTGGCCTTTATGAGGTGGATCCTATCACAGCCCTTGTAACTTAGATGTCATCTCTAAATACTAAAATAGTTGCATTAACATCACATGGAACTCAGAAGAAAGTAGACTCTATCATGGCCGTGCACACTTCATACCAAGAGTCCAAGTTAGAAAAGGAGCAAGTCCAGTATGTAAATGGCAGAAACTTCAATCAGAGAGGAAACTACTCAGCAAACCAATACCATCCAAGACAGCGAAATCATGAGAATCTTTCTAATGATAAGAATGCTAATGTGCTACAACCACCATCTGGGTTTAATAATCGGGCTTCTTCTGAAGGAAAGACATCACTGGAGGATATTTTGGAAACCTTCATTTCAGAGACAAAATTGAGGTTCAACAAAGATAAGTCAAGACTTGACAACATCGAGACTCATATGATCAACTTGGGAGCTACAGAAAAGAATTTGGAGTTGCAAATTGGTTAGATATCAACTGCATTACAATCCCAACAGAAAGGAAAATTTCACAGTGACACGGAGGTTAACCCAGGGATAACTGCAATGCCATTACATTAAGGAGTGGTAAAGAATTTGAAGAAAACAAGCCTAAAGAGGTTGTGGGACCTACACCGGATCCCATACTTATAGAGGAAGAGCAGATTGAAAAGCAGAAGATCAAAGCAGAAGTAACAAAAAAGATTCATAAACCTTACTCAATCTCATTTCCAGACAACCCACCTATCTTGGAGCCCCGGCTACCATTCCCACAGAGATTCATGAAGAAGAAATTTGATGAAGAGTTTGCAAGGTTCCTGGAAGTCTTCACGAAAATCCACATCAATATTCCCTTCGCAGATGCCTTGGCCCAAATGCCTAACTATGTCAAATTCTTGAAGGAAGTGATGTCAAAGAAGAGAAAGTTGGAAAAGTTTGAGACTATTAACAGAAGAGTGTAGTGCCATTCTCCAAAAGAAGCACCCTCAGAAATCGAAAGATCTAGGTAGCTTCAACATTCCTTGCAATATTGGTGATATCACAATTGATAAAGCACTAGGTGATCTTGGAGCTAGCATTAACTTGATGCCCCTGTCAGTGTTCAAGAGTTTGGGTCTTGGAGATGTGAAGCCCACAATCCTTACCTTGCAATTGGCAGACAGATCATTTATACACCCCAAAGGCATTATTGAAGAAGTATTGGTGAATGTTGATAAGTTCATCTTTCAGGTGGACTTTGTAGTGTTGGATATGGAAGAGTATGAGAAAGTACCATTAATTCTTGGTAGACCTTTCTTGGCCACTGGTAGAGCATTGATTGATGTATAAGAAGGGAAGTTGACACTACAGGTTAATGAAGAGCAAGTAACTTTCAACATTATCAAGAAGAGAAACCTTCAGAAAAAGTTAACACTTGGTCAGCCGAAGCAATTGTAGGTCATAGAGGGAAGGGAGAATCATTCCATGATCCCTTAGTGTAGAACATGGAAACTAGCTACACAGTAGATGATACATATACTACTAAATACCTAGGAACCAAGAAAGTGGTGGACTTCATTTTGGCTTAAGAACCTAATCCACCTTACAAAATAAAGAGCTATGTGGAAAAGCCTTTGAACCCTCCAAATATTTCGACATCAAAAGAGGTTTTGAAGGCTACACTAGAGTTAACACTATTTCATTCTATTGACCATGCTACAGTAAAGAAGAATACAAAGCCAATGGTGAAGTTTAGAAATAAGAGAGAGGTGCGACCTGAAGATCCAACATAGGCTCTACGGTTGAGTCAAACTAATGACGTTAAAGAAGCGCTTCTTGGGAGGCAACCCAAGCTTGCTTCCTCTTTGCTTTTTCATTCATTTTGTTTTTGAATCATAGGATAGTTTAGTTTATTTTATAGTTTAGTTAGAATTCTTCAGCCATATCCCAATCCCCTTAGGTCATTGAATAATTAAGTTGGTCGTTAGATATTTGAACTAAGTAACACTTGTTCCATGCAATTAATCTCTAAAATTTGATTTTTCAGGAACATGACGTCGCGAAACATCCAAACCAACATTGACAAGGAGAAAACGGGATGTATCTCAAGTTTGGGAGAAAGATAGAAGAAACATTCACCAACACCAACATCATCATTACCACAATATCCTTGGCAGTACAGACAATCAGGGAAGTCTCCTCATTTTTCTTTAATTTTACATTGAGGATAATATTTAATTTAAGTTTGGGGGGGTGTATTATAAATTGTGTCTAATTGCCTTGGTTTTATTTTTTTTTATGTTTTGTGAGCATGAAAAAAATTTTACATATTTTTACATGTTTGTTTGAGTTAGATAGCCTTGCCGGCATTGATTTTATGTGTGTTCGTTTATGAATTGTGGATAAGTTATGTGTTTGAGTTAATATTTTTGCTTATTCATGTGAAACGAAAAATATTTATACACGTGAGTTGATTGTAACGTTGTACATAAGTAGGTTGATTCACGTTTATAGGTTGAAATAGAGAACTTAGATACTAAACCCAGACAACCAATAAACAAGATTCACATCTCTAAACTAAATTTAGGATGTTTGGATGGTCGAACTTTTGTAGAGAGACATGGATGTAGGTGTGGATTTCATGTGTGCTAAAATTTGCGTGGATTGTCTAAGACCAATAAGATGAAAATTAGGTGAAAACTTTAAGTTAGGGGTCAATTCTCGAGAATAAGTGTTTAATAAGGGGCATTGCACTAATCATTGCATATAAAAAAATTGTGAACGACTATAATAATCTCATTGTGAAACATCTATTCGCAGCCTTTATGGCTCGAGTGAATAAGCCTGCAAGGGTAAAAACCTGATTCCCTAAAATCATCTGACTTGGGAGTCATTGACCTAAAACTCGCTACATTGGTCATTTAGAAAGTTTAATGGAGAGATGTCCGCACAAAAAGTGAATAAGAAAATATATATATAACTGAAAAAGTAGGTGTATAAAATAGAAGACGCACCACATATCATGATTAAGCCCCGAACACTTATTTTTGAGGATTAGACCTTTGATAAGAGGTTAGTAAATTAGTTGATTCTTGAAGGTTGAAGTAGTCAAAAATAAGAAGAATCCCCATTTGTTGATATGTTGAACTATAATTAGTAAAGCGTAACCAAATTTGAGTGGTGTAAGAAATTAGTATTGAAATTCAACTTAGAATACACCCTTGGGAAGAGAAAAGAAAACAAGTTTGTGGGTATGTGAATCTCACGAGCGAGGTAATGAAATATTGGACTTTTAAGGTCGGAAATTGGATCAACTTATTATTGTACAGCGTTGCTGTTAACTCTCGACACACACACCCGTTTTGCATTGAATAGGTAAAAATTTAGCTTGGGCATTATAACTTTGAAGTGATTCATGAAATTGATGTTATATTTTCAATCTTGAGGTATGAAGGCAAAATATCTAGCACAATTTATTTTAAGTGAATTTGTTCTTATTTATTTGCTTGTGTGTTTGTTAGTAATTTTTTTTAGTTTGGTGATTTCTCGAGGACAAGTAAAATATTAAGTTTGGGGGTATTTGATGAGTGCTCAACACTCACGATATTTATACCACTTAATTCGTTATTTTATTACCCTTGAGAGAGTTTTAAATTTCTTTTATGTGTGTTTCGATATTGTGATGTTGGTTGATGAAATTGAAGAAAATAAGCAAAAGTTGACAAATTTGGAGAAAATGGCTAAATTACAAGATATCCTAAGTTCGGGGGACTAAAGTGTAAATACTCAAAAGTTGTGCGGAACCTCATGAATGAAGATTTGAGAGTGTTGGTGGTCAATTGGATGAAGAAAGATATCATAGGGATCAAATATAATCAAAAAGTGACCGCACATCAAATTCCAACCGAAAAAGTTTTGCTCCGGATTTTTATTCTCATATTGAAACTCATAGTTGACATAGTAAAAGACCGAATTGGAGGATGATGTCTGAAGTAAAGTTGTAGCCCTTTAAGTTATCTTTCTAACGCATCTTGAATAATCTCAATAGGATAACGGAAAAAAACGTTATGATGAAAATACTGAAAGCCTTGCAGTCTGTCGTTTCGCCTAGTCACTACTCTGATTTTCAGAAGAATGGATGGCGCCTAGGCTCCACGACCCGAGAAAGAAGAAAATTAGAAATTTTAAAAGATTTTCGGTTTGGTCCAACCCTATTCCGTCTTGCAACTTGTGGACACTATAAATATCACCATAAAGACCTGATTTAAGAGGTTGGAAGAAGGAGAGAAAGATACAAAAATATTGAATATCTAAGGACAGCAACAAGAAGAAATTGAAGAAATCAAGTGAAGAAAGGGTGGAAATCATAAAAGGGACTTCTATTAGCACTTCAAAAGAGTTATTTCTTACCTTTTCTTTCATGTTTTCCATTATAAATTGTATGGATTTCATGTTCTATTTCATGAGCTAGACAAGTTAGCTTGAGTTTGATGTATCCAACTTGAGATTATGGTTTGATGAAGTACATGAATTATTTCTTTTGGAATTTCCCATGTATATTTAATTGTGCTATGATTATAATGCTTTCAATTACCTGATCAATAATTGAAGGAATAGATACTAGTCATTCCGGCACTTAAGAGAGGGGAATTTAGGCGTGATCATAAGATTGACATAACGTAGGTTTTATGGGTTTTGAGAGAAAGTATAAAATCTATGAAGCTTACCCTACAAAAGAATCGAGATTTTGATAAATTCTAGGCTTTAATTCGGAATAGAGATATTGTGATTGAATTGTAGGATTAATTTCTAACCGGCACTCGAGAGAGGGGAGAGAAATACAATTGCATTGGGAAAATTAATTGGAATAATTTGATGTCATTGAATCATAATTGAAATTGGTGAAATCATTCCCTAGGCTTCCTAATTTTGATAATTTATATTCTCTAATTTTTCGTAGCATTTTACCTTTGATTAGTTAAAAAAAAAAATTATTCAATCATTCATTTGTCTAAATAAAATAGAAGTTATATGATTATAGTATCTGGTAGAAATTAAATTACAATTCTTGTGGATTCAACATCCTAACTTTCATACTATATTATAAAACTTGACACCGTGCACTTACGGTATAATTCACGTTGTAGAAAAATCGTGCCAGAAGTGTTTGGTTGCTTCCCAATAAGCGTTTGTTTAAAGTTCTTAACTTGACTCGTGTTACTTTTAGGCTCTTCATGGTGGCTTGAAAATGGAGTTTTCAGTCCTACATTTTAGACAGTGGTTGTACTTTTTCAGTTCATACTTGACCCTCCAAACAATCATGTTTTCATTGTTGTCCCTACCAATAATTCCTCCTGTGTCTGGCCTACCTTTGTAGCTCTCCCTGTGATCCACTTGTTGGCAATCCTCAAAGTAGGAGGGTTGCTTGATTGGATTTTCCATGGTGAAGCTCTGCTACTTATCTTCCACCATCAGGACTATCTCATTAGTATTAAAATCCAGCAAGGCTCGGCTTGTACACAATAATGGCCTTCCCAGGATTATTGGCATATGATATGCCTCTTCAGATAGTGCTATTGTTTTGTGCTCGGACAACTTCCTCTTTTTGGTCAGCATCTCTTTCAAAAACTTGAAGTAGTTTGGGACTTGAAGGATCGCGTCAATGAATGGGATGTTGACTTTTTTAGGACTTCTAGAAATTTATTGAAGTGTCTCTCCAATTTGGTGTTTCCCAGCCTTCGAGGAGAAGGATTAGAGACGTGAGTAAAGTACTAGAAAATGTTGCCTTAAGTTGTGGGCTATTTGAGACTAATTATTGATCCTTCTCTGTTGCTTCTTCGGGCTGCTCTACTCGTTCCTTGCCCTTAAGGTCCAAAAAAGTAAAATATCATCATTTTAGTCTCAAATAAGTGTAGAAACTACACTTATCAGCACTTCAGCCAATTCCAATGAATAGAACTCAACAAGGGTAACATATAGATAATTATTGTTTTAAGGTAAAGAAGGATATAAATTTTGGAGCAAATTTTAGACTTTCAGATATTAGAAAATAGTATTTTACAGTTTAGAAGGTAAATGTATGTACCTGATGTAGAAAACATCTGAGGTGATATTCTATTTGAAGTACACACAACATCGTATTTTGTTCATATGGAAACTACTAAAATGTATAATATTTGAAATTACATTATCGGTGGACAAATGATAAAAGATGATGTAGCTGAATATGTTGAGACAATATTTAATATGTCAAAAGATAAAGACAGATCATCTAAGATAAATGAGAACATTACAACTGTTGCATATCCCAGAAGATTTATACTCCTTGTAGTGTACAACCCCTACCAGCCCCTCACCTGAGGGGGGCCCACAAAAATGTGGGCCCCCCTCATGTGAGGGGCCGGTAGGGGGGGTTGTACACCCCCCCCGGTACGAATAACACGTTTCATCCCAGAATGTAAATGAAAAAGAATTACAATGGATTTTTTTTGGTAAAACTACCAAAAAATGATAAACTATATGATAATATTTGGGTTATTGTGGATAGATTGATCAAATGTGCTCATTTCATACAGTTTGTTAAACTTATTCCAAGATCGATATACACAACTTTATGTATAGGAAATAGTTAAACTTCATATAGTACAAATTTTTGTAAACATACATAGATGGAGTTTGGTAGAACTCCATAACAGTTATCCAAGGTTCTTTCTCCTTTTATAACCAAATTACCATTAAAGTCATACACAGTACACACTTTTTGAACAAAACAAACCTCATATTTATCATCATAAATTCGACTAATGCTTAATAAATTTGATTTTAGACCTTCCACATAAAGAATATTTGAAATGGGAGGCAGTGCAGAGATTTCAACTGTACCTTTAACAAGAATAGGTGTTGTAGCACCATATCCAAAGGTAACAATACTAGCTCTCCAATCCTTAAGGATAGAGAACAAAGCTTTGTTCCCACACATATGTCTAGAGCATGCACTATAAGGATACCACATCAAGTCATTTTTAGCTCTAAGAGCAACGTGGGCTACATGACAATTAAAGTCTTAATTTTGACAAATGAGTTCACTCTTTTTAACATAAACCTTTCTAGAAGAAGATGTCATCTTAGTCAAATATGTCATCATTTCAATCAAGTCATTTACTTGTTTAGTTAAAAGTCTAACCTGGTTAATGATGTCTTCTTTATCATTCCTAACCAAGAGTTTGTGACACTAAGGTTTTGTATGACCTAACTCTCCATAGTTGAAACACATGAGAACAAACCTAGGGGCTACACTAGGTTTCAATTTAGGATTTTAGGTTGAGTAATCATATGTTGTATAGATGACTTCTGTCCTTTGATATCCTATTTCTTAGGTTCATTGACTTCTAAAATCTTAGTCTTGGTAGTGGCCGGTGTAAAGGTCGTTTTAGAAATGGTAGTGGTACGAGAACTTATTTTATTATAGATAAAAACTTCCCTACTTCCAACAAGTTTGTTTAATTCTAAAATGTTATCAAGGTTCTTATATCTACTAGAAAAGTACAAAGTTGTGCATTGGATTTATCAAGTTCATACACTGGTGACTCGACCTTTTGTTTTAAGAACTCTTTCTCAACTTTCAATTTATTCATACTACGAGTTGACTCCTCAGGTCTAACGACAAATCTTTCCTTTTCTAATTCAAGATCATGCAGTTTTTAAAAGCAGCCCTATTTAGCTTCTTCAGTTTATGACTTCCCTGGAATAGTTGACCATAAGCCTCTTGGATATCTTTTTCATCTTTCGATTCAACCTGTAAAGAGTCAGTTTGATCTAAGTTCTTAACTTTCTCATACTCCTTCACATTTTCACTCTTTACTACGGAAGGAAAGGCCATGTAGTTCAAACTTCATCAGAAGTAGAAGTCTCACTTTAATTAACAGAGCTAGACTTATTATCACTGAGAGACATTTATAACCTTATCTTAAGTCTACTTATAACTTGGGCACTCAGCTTTAATGTGATCAAATCCCTGACATTCATGGCATCTAACATTTTGAGTCTTTTTCTTGGCATCCCTAATATCTTTTTTCTCTCTTTTATCTTTTTATATTTACTAGAATCACCCTTGTATTTTTTCAAAAGTTTCTTATTATTCCAAAAATAATTCTTGAATTTCTTAACAAAATAAGGTACATTTTCATCTTTTAGAGTGTCATCATTGTTGTGTCACATTTTCTTCCTTGACAGTGTTTAGGGCTATAGTCTTGTTTTTCTTCAAATGAGGTACGATAGTTCGTAGGTTTGGAGTGATCCCACTAAGTTTTCTACCTAGAGGGGGTGAATATGTGTAATATGTTGAATTTAAGATTGCAACCAATAACTTACCACACATCACAATTATTAAATCTAGATGTATAGAAATCAATTTATAATACAAGAATCATACAAGCACATAAGTATATGCATAAAAGTAATTAACACCAAGAATTGTTTACGAAGGAAAAATACTTGAAAAACTCTTCAAGAGAAAAAACCTCCGAGCACCTCGTACCAACAAAGGATCCACTAGAAAAAATTAAACTTATAGATATGGTTCAGACACAACTGAACCTTGGTAGATTTTGACTTCAAATCTATAATCACCAAAGAACTCCTAGATTGTGGTTCCATCACCAGCTCCAGAACCTCTACACTTATTTTTCCCTTATGGATCTTCAAGAATGAAATCATTCTTCCTTAATCGGAAGGTTTATTAACACAAAACGTCCCTACGTTTGACCTTGAGTGTGGAAACATCCCTACATTTCATTTTTTTACATTTTCATCCCTATTTTCACGTTTCATTGCGAAACTCATCATTTTCCTCAATTTTCATCCATTTTCTTTATAAAAATCCATTAAATGAAAAATATATCCTCTTATTTAAATAAACAAAAAAGAAAAAAAAAACAATAAAGAATTATTTGCAACCATAGGTTCAAATTTTTCAAAAATTACAAATGAGTCCCAAACAAATAATTAAAAATCAAAACCAAAACAAAAATAATTTTAATATTAATAAAAACCCAACCTAAGTAGTATTTCCTTATTTATTGATATCATTTGTAACAACGGTATTCCTCCGCCACAAGTGAGGATATATTAATAAAATTTCGGAGGTACCGCTCTCCTTCCATCCAAAAAAAAAAAAAATCACCACCTGCACCACTAGAACCAGAACCACCATCCCTACCAAAAAATCCCAACTACCATCTCCATCTTCACCACACCACAATCCCCCACCAAAAAATCCTCAAACCTTCCACTGCCGCTACCACCACCTCAGGTCGAAGCTACCATTTTTTCACCACACCTTCACAACCACCGTCATTACCACCCACCAACAACCACCCACAGAAAATAAAAGCACCAACAAACTACACAACAATAAAAGCACCACTACCATCTCCACCACCACTAACGTAACTCTGACTAAGCAACAAAACTTCATCAACAAAACTCCCACAAAACTTCATTAACCACCTAAAAAAATTCCTATGGAATTTCATAGTCATCACGCGTGGGTTCGCTCCACAGAGCCGCTACAGCAACGAAGAAGCTGCTGTGCATAGCGCTAGGCAGAGGTGCTCACACCGCTGAGGTGGTCCTCCAGCAATAGTGGAGAGGATGGAAAGAGAGAAAGGGAAAGGAGAGGGAGTGAAAGGGAAGGGGAAATGTCGATTAGGTTTGGTGACGTTGAATGGGATGGGGTGCGGTGCGATGCGATGCGGTGCAGTGTGGTGTGGTGTGGTGTGGTGTGGTGTGGTGTGGTGTGGTGTGGTGTGAGGGTGATTTGTAGATTAATTTAATTTTATAATATTTTTATTAATATTAAAATTATTTTTGTTTTTGGTTTTGATTTTTAGTTATTTGTTTGAGACTCATTTATAATTTTTGAAAAATTTGAGCCTATGGTTGCAATTAGTTTTTTATTTTTTTTTTGTTTTTGTTTTATTTAAATAAGAGGGTATATTTGTCATTTCACAAATTTTTATAGAGAAAATAGATGAAAATTGAGGAAAATGATGTTTTCCGAAATGAAACGTGGAAATATGGATGAAAATGAAAAAAATTGAAACGTAGGGATGTTTTTTACACTAAAACATAGGGACGTTTTATAGTAATAAGCCTAATCAGAACTCATACCACTTCTCAGAATTATCAAAGAATATTTGTTGGTGGATTTTGAGTTGTTTTGATTTCGGTTGGAGCAAGAAATTTTTTTGCAAGGATTTGTTTCTTCTTCAAAACGATCTTCTCTTTAATCTAGTTTTTCCCTTAAGAGAATAGAATTTCATTGTGTTTATACCGTATTTGATAGTTCTAGATGTTTTAGGAGTATATAGGGCCCAAAAAAAGTAAAATAGTATTTTCCTCTAAAGACAGGCACTCGAGCGTCCTTTAGATGTACATTGGGTGCCCTTGTTCTAGAAAAGCCACTTTGGCCTTTACTTGGCGTTCATAGAGCGTCCTTGGTTCTGGAAATTGTGCTAAAGCGCGTTCTTGAACACACATCGAGCACTTCTCAACCAACTACTAATACCCGACAACTCAACCCCAATTACAACTCGATTAAATGATATTTGGACATGGAACTTGTCAAGACTTTAGACCTAGCAGTCTTCATGTGCTCTATTTTATAGTTGTGAAACACGTGTTTGTTATTTCATATCTCTTTTCCTCATTTTTTTTTTGTAATTGTGGTATCCAATGTCATTTGTAGTAACTTTAACCTTCATCGTACGTAGTTCTTGATAAGTGTGTTTTTTACACACTTATTAGGATATTTACTTATTTACTTATTGCTAAATTAAGTGGACATCTACCTAATCTAGTGTAAATTATATTAATTATAGGAAAAATCAGGATTTAGAAACATTGGCATGGAAATGTCATTTTGGAGCTTAGTTAGAGTTAATTCAAAGCAATTGAAGATCAACAGATTGCATTTGATCAACTAGAAGTATTAATAAAGCAATCGAGAGACATTCACAAATTTCGAGAGAGGGCCATAGGTTTTCCTCTCCATCAAATCAAATTGGCCAAATGTGTGTGTTCATGAGCCTTGCTCTAAATCCAACGTTAAAAAAGTTTGAGCACTAAATCGCAAACTTTAGGTACTTGCATTCGGATAACTTACTAATGAATCTGTAATGTAGAGTATTAAATTGTGAAAATTTAAGATGAACTAAAGATACAACTAGGAAGGGACTCAAACTGCACTAAGAGAAAGATGCGAGGACTAAAATGACTGAAAAGAAACTTGAAGGCTTGTGATCGCAAACTTTTAAGGTTACGATCACAAGGAACTGGAATAAGTTTCCAGCAAGCCAAACAAATGGTAGGCAACCCGAAATTGTTCCTATTTTAATTCAACTTCTTCTTAGTAAACAACTTGGACACAAGTTTGACCTAATATTGGGGCCTATATATATATAGAATTCAAGGGAGGCTATTGGGCATAAAATACACATATTCTTTACAAAAGAAGGAGCCTATGTGGATTAAAGTGATATACAATAAGTTTTATAAAAGCTTTCATACAAAAAATCTATTCATACATCAATTGCTTGGGTTGAGCAAGAACAAGAAGAAGAATTAAAGAGATTAATCAAGGCTTTAAATATTTCCTTTCATCTTCTTTCCAAACTTTAATTAAGAGCGACGTCGTATCTATTTTAATTGTGGTTTTGTAATTAATATGATGATTAGGTAATACTAGCCAACATGAGTGTCTCGATAACAGAAATGCTAATTTCGTAGCAAGTCACCAGTTTTACCAGATTAGAATGGGGACCCGTGTGGTGAGGAATAAACTGGATCATGAGACCAAGGACTGGACCTAAGAGGAAACATGGTAAATGCATGTTCCTTGCCACAGCCCCCTGATGATTAAACTGCTAATTCTGTGGCAAGGTACTAGATAGTAACGGGATGCAGCAGCCAACCACCCAATTAATTGTGGATTGTTGAAAAACTCGTTCCACCTTCATCTCCCGATGGCTATAAATAGAGCCTCAATTCTTTTGTTTTAGACACACCCAAAAAGAAGATAAACAGAGAGATTAGAGAGAGTTTTGAGAGGTTTTTTTTGAGTTTGTAAATTCTCTTGTAAAATTCTATTCAAGTAAGAAATAGAATAGTTTTTTCTCTTATAACTCCTCTTTCGTGATCGGAGAATCACAACAAACCAGATACTTTATGACATGCACAATTCAATTTCGACATACAATCTTCAACGCATCAAAATTTATCCAATACTAGTTGCACAAATTAACAAACAATTTCTATTTTACAAATAATGAAATAAACCTACCAATACAGACGAACAAAAATTTTCCAATTTTGCACAAAAAATTAGCAGCCAAATTCATATAATCAAGTGGAAATTATGTAAAATTATTGTTAGGGTACGGTGACCTAAATTTTGTTTGGCTCGGTCCGAAAAGATCGCGGTGCAACATATGTAGTAAAACTAAAATTATGAGAAAAAAATGGGTATGTGGTGGTAGCCCGATCCTTGTTCTATTAGGACTTCATTATATTTTAGGCCTGTTCTATTAGAATTCCATTATATGTTAGGGTTTCATTGTATTATATATATTCGGAGTAGCCGTACAAATTGTACTCATCTTTGATATAAAGAATTCTGTCCTTCTCTGCCAGTAACTTTTTCCCGCGCGTATTGAGTTTTCACATAAATTTTGTGTTCTTGTTCTTATTTTATATATTTCTAATTCTCGTTTTTTCATAACAATTATCAGGTTAGTTTGGTTCTCTGTTTTTGTTCTGTGCATTGATGTTTAGCATGCTGCAACATGTATCAAAAATCTTGTCACTGCATTGTTCTCAGCACAAATGGATTATATTCCAAATTCACGAATCAATTTCGTATTGTAGATGTTATGCAAGTTCCTTTCGCTGTCCTTCTCTGTAGTCTTGGTCATTACTCAATTTTCTTTCTAGTTTTTCTCAATCGTTTGTGATTCAAGTTTCAGCTAGTTTACAGTTCAGGTGTGATCAGCTTGCTTGATAAGAATTACTGTCTCAATTATATATTTAATTACTTTAATGAAAATATTTTTGGATCTGATACCACTTGTTGTGATTCTCCGATCATTAAAGAGGAGTTATAAGAGGAAAAACTATTCTATTTCTTACTTGCATAGAATTTTACAATAGAATTTACAAACTCAAAAAAAAAAAAAAAAAACCTCTCAAAACTTTCTCTATAGTAATGTCCGGCTTCTAGCCCCTTTTGTTGACTCAACAACCCAATCACCCAACCTTCATTTTCACTGCATCTACTAGCTAGTTAAATGGAAGAAATATTTTGCAGCAGCCAACCACCCAATTAATTGTGGATTGTTGAAAAACTCGTTCCACGTTCATCTCCCGATGGCTACAAATAGAGCCTCAATTCTTTTGTTTTAGACACACCCAAAAAGAAGATAAACAGAGAGATTAGAGAGAGTTTTGAGAGGTTTTTTTTGAGTTTGTAAATTCTCTTGTAAAATTCTATTCAAGTAAGAAATAGAATAGTTTTTTCTCTTATAACTCCTCTTTCGTGATCGGAGAATCACAACAAACCAGATACTTTATGACATGCACAATTCAATTTCGACATACAATCTTCAACGCATCAAAATTTATCCAATACTAGTTGCACAAATTAACAAACAATTTCTATTTTACAAATAATGAAATAAACCTACCAATACAGACGAACAAAAATTTTCCAATTTTGCACAAAAAATTAGCAGCCAAATTCATATAATCAAGTGGAAATTATGTAAAATTATTGTTAGGGTACGGTGACCTGAATTTTGTTTGGCTCGGTCCGAAAAGATCGCGGTGCAACATATGTAGTAAAACTAAAATTATGAGAAAAAATGGGTATGTGGTGGTAGCCCGATCCTTGTTCTATTAGGACTTCATTATATTTTAGGCCTGTTCTATTAGGATTCCATTATATGTTAGGGTTTCATTGTATTATATATATTCGGAGTAGCCGTACAAATTGTACTCATCTTTGATATAAAGAATTATGTCCTTCTCTGCCCGTAACTTTTTCCCGCGCGTATTGAGTTTTCACATAAATTTTGTGTTCTTGTTCTTATTTTATATATTTCTAATTCTCGTTTTTTCATAACAATTATCAGGTTAGTTTGGTTCTCTGTTTTTGTTCTGTGCATTGATGTTTAGCATGCTGCAACATGTATCAAAAATCTTGTCACTGCATTGTTCTCAGCACAAATGGATTATATTCCAAATTCACGAATCAATTTCGTATTGTAGATGTTATGCAAGTTCCTTTCGCTGTCCTTCTCTGTAGTCTTGGTCATTACTCAATTTTCTTTCTAGTTGTTCTCAATCGTTTGTGATTCAAGTTTCGGCTAGTTTACAGTTCAGGTGTGATCAGCTTGCTTGATGAGAATTACTGTCTCAATTATATATTTAATTACTTTAATGAAAATATTTTTGGATCTGATACCACTTGTTGTGATTCTCCGATCATTAAAGAGGAGTTATAAGAGGAAAAACTATTCTATTTCTTACTTGCATAGAATTTTACAAGAGAATTTACAAACTCAAAAAAAAAAAAAAAAAAAACCTCTCAAAACTTTCTCTATAGTAATGTCCGGCTTCTAGCCCCTTTTGTTGACTCAACAACCCAATCACCCAACCTTCATTTTCACTGCATCTACTAGCTAGTTAAATGGAAGAAATATTTTGCAGCAGCCAACCACCCAATTATTTGTGGATTGTTGAAAAACTCGTTCCACGTTCATCTCCCGATGGCTACAAATAGAGCCTCAATTCTTTTGTTTTAGACACACCCAAAAAGAAGATAAACAGAGAGATTAGAGAGAGTTTTGTGAGAGGTTTTTTTTTGAGTTTGTAAATTCACTTGTAAAATTCTATTCAAGTAAAAAATAGAAAAGTTTTTCCTCTTATAACTCATCTTTCGTGATCGGAGAATCACAACAAAACAGATACTTTATGACATGCACAATTCAATTTCGACATACAATCTTCAATGCATCAAAATTTATCCAATACTAGTTGCACAAATTAACAAACAATTTCTGTTTTACAAATAATGAAATAAACCTACCAATACAGACTAACAAATTTTTTCCAATTTTGCACAAAAAATTAGCAGCCAAATTCATATAATCAAGTGGAAATTACGTAAAATTATTGTTAGGGTACGGTGACCTGAATTCTGTTTGGCTCGGTCCGAAAAGATCGCGGTGCAACATATGTAGTAAAACTAAAATTATGAGAAAAAATGGGTATGTGGTGGTAGCCCGATCCTTGCTCTATTAGGACTTCATTATATTTTAGGCCTGTTCTATTAGGATTCCATTATATGTTAGGGTTTCATTGTATTATATATATTCGGAGTAGCCGTACAAATTGTACTCATCTTGGATATAAAGAATTCTGTCCTTCTCTGCCCGTAACTTTTTCCCGCGCGTATTGAGTTTTCACATAAATTTTGTGTTCTTGTTCTTATTTTATATATTTCTAATTCTCGTTTTTTCATAACAATTATCATCCAAAAATTTCCCATAACGTTGCATAAATAATAATAACATATATCAGGTTCCACTTTGAACAAGAAAAGAAGAACAATAGTTTGACGATGAAGAGGTTCACACAAAAACTGTGGCAGCCGAAGATGATGCGGTTTCGACGGCGAAATTTTAGAATTTATGACAAAGAAATCGAGGTGCAGGGTTTTGGGGGAAATCAAATTTGGCGTGTCGATATCTGATGAGGATAGATAAATTTTATATCAAATTGTTTACAAGTCTCGAGATAATGGTTTTTATTTTAACGATTTAGTTTCTTAAATTCAATACGTCTTACATATTTTATACACAAATCAAGAGTTTTTCATCACATAATTTCCCTCAACAGAAAGATAAGAGTTGTCAAAAACGTAGAAAGTAAAAATTTGTTCAATTAGCAATAAAAAATATGTTCAAAACAATTTCAAACAAGTACAAAGTAGACTCTGATATCACTCTTGAAAATTTACTTAATCGTGCATAGTGAAGAATAAAAAAGATTTCAATTCCCACTAAGAATCTGTTTTCTGTTTGGATAGAAATTGTAATAGGAATTATGCATTTGTTGAATTCTACAAACTCATTTGTGTATCTTGACCACAAACAATCACGATTTGTAATCCACAGGTGTCCAATTATCTAACCTTCAATGGAAATCCACTCAGGGAACAAGAATGAAAGAATTATAGTTTTTTCTTTTCTTGTACTAACAAGATAATGAATTGTGTCATGTTCAATTTTTCTAAATCCTAATAACTTATTAATATAAGACCAAGTGGACGGCTCATCTCTTAAACTTAACACGGTCCTATATTTAATTAATCTAATTAATTAAATTTGTCCAACACTTATTAATTAATTAATTTGTGAATATCATTTTTCTGATTCTCCTTTTATGTGTGACCCATTAAATTCGTGATCACGATACCTAACGATTTGAATTATTATTTGATATAATCAAAATTGATAAATTAAAATACCCCTTTCTAATTTATCGTCAATTCACATCCGTCGTACTAGATTGACATCTAGTCGAGAAATTTATGTGACGAAAAATGTCACGTGGTATGACAAAACCAAACTTGTTCGTTTATCGAAAAACTATAAACATTTCTTCAATATGATCCGATCATTTACGAATATGGATGTGGATATGTGTCAATCTCAATTATCGATCATATATTTTCATCCTATTATTAAATCAATTTAAGTCGAAAACTGTTTTTCAACTTATGAGTACACATTTGCCAAGAATTTCGTTATCAATTTTAATTAAATGAAATATAGATCATAATCTCTTACAATCTAAGAATAACAGATGATCTATTGATAATTCACAATCTTCATATGATTCTTGACATACCTGAACGATGTCGTATTAGTGACCATTGGCAAAGCAATAGCCAACATAACCAAAGTATGATTGTCTTCATACAAGGTACTATGATGACCTTAAATCGAAGCACCAATTTCACTACCGAACATTAGAGATTAACCATTGACATTTAGATAGTTATCCATGTGAAATCTCCTCAAGGGGTCTCCAATTAATGTTTTGTTATAAAACAAAATATTCTCGTGTTCATTTAAATATTACTACACTTTAACTTGTGAGATTAACTACTTACTTCACAAGTAAGAAATGTCACACTTGATAGTCTATCTGTATCTCGTTATTATTTACGATCATTGATGATTTAAGATTCAATAATATGTAATTTGTATCTCACAATCACAATTCCGTGTGATTAGCAAATTACCAAAATTTGAATCTACGAATTCTATTATTTAATTAATTAGAATATTAATTCAATTAAATAACAGACCTGTAATAAATAAAATGCATCAATTATATATTAAAAGTGTTTATATCTAAAGTTGATTGAACCTATGACAACGTGAATATGCACGTATGATATGCCATCCTTCTGATTCATAGCACCTTTTGCATAATGGGTTGACAGCAAAATGCAAACACAAAAGACATTAAACATGATTATCTCGGGCAACTGAAAACCTTTATCTCATGAGGGATGTTACGTCTCGAGAGAAACCTCCACCAACTAGCCAAATTGTTTGACGATGAATCAACTGTTCTTAGATAGGGAAATGACGAGACTATAGCGCCACATTGGTACATCGTTGCTGAAGGAACATCACCGGGAACGAATTCATAATAATTATTTGGTGGCAATTGACAATTAAAAAAAAAAACAGAAATTATTATATTCTTTAGTATTTCATTTATTTTTCCTTTATTAAAGTTTTCGTTGTTGTAATAGAAAATGTTCAAATTCCTTTCAAATCACACGATCCATAGCAGGCACAATACACCAAATTCCAATAGGTATAAATCTGCAGCAAAGGACTAACTTAATTGCCATTTTGGCACGTAATACATATCATGCTAGCTGCGTGATGCACGTCTCAAAACGGGAAAAAATTAAAAAAAAAAATTGCACTAACTACTACCTATATATACACTATCTTTGATTTGTTAATGCGAAATCACAACTAGACAAATATCGAAATTGTGGATAGCATGGGTATACAAGGTAAGTTCGTGGCGAGCGTGATCGTGATTGTGTTGGTAGTGTTATCATCTGGCTGTGGATGCGTGCATGGGGGTTCGATTAATGTGGATGGAGAAAAGGATCGTCCTGAGGCTCCAGAGGCACAATGCTTGGTGAGTTGTGGAAGCGATATAGTCGGTTGCTGCATTGCATGTCTAATGAAAGCACAATCAATACCATGCTTTCTAGATTGTGGCATTACTAACATCAGCTGCATGGGCAATTGCATTGGAACCAAACTTCCCCCACCGAGTGATGCCGAAAGCCCAGCTCCTAGTGTTCATCTCTAAGTCTCCGTTCCTATATATGTTATTGTATTATGTAGGGAGTGATGATCGATCAATGACAATATTTTAATTTACAAACACAAGCACACGAACACAAACACATGCACGTAAGAGTAGGCATCTATTATTAATAATGAATGTATCGGTGTCATCTGCCCTTCATTTGTCCTAATTTAAATAAACTTTATTTTCTTATATCTTCTATATAAGTTGCATCTAGCATTCCTATACAATTCCCTCCCTTTAATTCAATAGTTTGATATGATTTCTGTCTGTTAATCCAATATGCTCTTGGCGGCGCTTTACTCAAATTTCAGCACTTTAATTCATTAGCAAAGATAAATAAAGTGTTACATCATATCACTTTTTAATGTAAAGCAAAGTTTGGATTCAAATTCATATTCAAATTTTTAGAAATACTTTGTATGCATCTCTTTAATGGATTCAAAAAGAATTCAAATGAGGGTCTGTAGCTTTCTTACAAAAATGCACCTCATTTTCAAATTTCATCACCTTATCATATGGAATGACAACTAAAGTGTTACATCATATCATGTTTTAATGTTAAAAAGGTTTGAATTCATATACTTATTTATATTTTCAAAAACGCCTTATATACATCTCTTTAATTGTTTCAAGAAGAATTTAAATAAGATAATCTACTACTTTTTTAAAAAAGTAATATAGTATGTGACTTTCACTTTCACATTTTTATATTCACATTTACATTTTCAAAAACACATTGCATGCATCTCTTAACCACCAAAGCAACAACTTTGTGGACAAGCGTGAGCTTACATAAAAATATGGATCAGTTTTCTTTAGTCATGCAAATGCCACCTAGAGCTTGCTCTTATGCGTCAAGCTCTCAAACCGAACCTTATCCAAAGTGTAAAACAAATTCAGAAAATACTTCTTATCATCTCAATAACAGGAATTCAAGTTTTACTCCGAAGTTGAAAAACCACATATGAATACTTACATTGGGAGATTAACAAGAATGGCACGAAATATTTTTACAATAATATGGAAGATGTCATTTTTTACTCTGAATATGGAAGATGCCAATTTCTACTCTGAATTTGTAGATTTTGGTAGAGTTTTTTCGATTTAAAATTTTGAAGATATAAGTTTTTGAATTTGGAGACGAGGGGATTTGGTCTTCTATATATGTCGTTATTGTTATTTTGATGCCATTTGAATAATATTTTGTGAACGCCATTGTGAATTAATATTTGATTATTCGCGCATTTTAATTTATAACATTAATATAAAGTTTCATTATCATATTGGATGTCAAAAATTGTATACTTGATAGTTCAATTATAGTGAGACATATTTTGTGATATGATCAAAATATATTGTTCTCAATTATTTCATAAAGTTGGACACTTTATATTGATAAGATAGAATTGTTCTTAGTGAGATTTGTCTAGACTTGGTAATAAGAATAATGATATGATTAGTGCACATTGAACAAGACTGCGTAGATGACATATTTTTGATCACTAGAAACAAGACTCTACTCGATCACGAATGAGTCACCTAAATCGTGACTGAGTATTGTACATTTGATTGCTAGTTCAAGTTCTTCAATGTACCAATTAGTGAAACCATAATTAGAAAATTGATCTCAGTGCTTTAGGAATTGAGGCTAAACGGTTAGAGATCATAACTTGCAATAATGGAATTCGTTAATCATCACGATGACAAATCATCACTTTGAGGAATTTTCTATATACATTTGAACCTGAGCTCAATAGTTCGACTATGAGATTGTTGTACTCTATGTTTTGATTTGTTCACAACGGATTTGCCTTATGAAACTGAGATGCAGATGGTAGTATATGTTGAAAGGGTAAAATGGTCATTTTGTCAATTTCAACATATTGAGAGTCAAAAAGGGATTGACTTGTGGAATGATGATCGGATGATATTGTTATCGGATCATAATTTGCTTCTATAATTATCACTCGACTCAAGAGTGCAATTTTAACTTTTTGGTAGAATAAGTCGAGATTAATAGATATATCTTAATTGGTCAAGATTTGACCAAATTAGAAACATATATTGGAGCTTGGATCTTGTGAGTCCAATTATGTCCTTCTCTTTGCTCTAATATAGGTGTGAGACTTAATTAGTCTACTACTATGAAGTCAATGGAAATTGTGCAATTATGAAACCTAATTGATTTCTCAAGATTAGGATTAGCCACATACTCTCATCTTTCCAAAAGGGAGGCACCTAAAGGTAGAGAATAAGGGAGAAGATTTAGAGGAAACTTTGACATATTTATTGCTTTATATCTTTAAAATAGATGTTTATATGTAATCACGTTTGACTCTAAAATATCCCATTCCCATTGTTGCAATATAATTTATTTATTGTACTTTTCTCTAAAAAAATTGTAAGCCATGAGACATTATGTTTTTGTGCATTCATTTTTGTATTTTCTACACTTCTATATAAAGACAAAACCATTGGAATTTTTTTGTTGCGGTTGGAATTTTTTTTTTTTTTGGTGGTTTGAAGATGAAAAACCATTGTTATGAAGGTGTTCATAGAAAAAAAAATGGAAGGAAGAAGAAATGGGATAAACAAGAGGCAAAAACCATGGTGAAACACCACCGCCACAAACGGAGAGACGATAGCCGTTGCCTCGCGAGAGGCAACCATAGCTGCTGTTGTTCACGCCAGAAGCTACAGCTACAGTCGTTGCCGGTGAAGGATGGTTGGTGGTGGTGGTTCTATGATGGTGTTGGTAAGGTTTGTCAAGATGAGTTCATTTTAAGTTTTTGGACTTTTCTTCGAGACTTGGGCTATTCTTATTCGATAAGGGCTTTTGTTTAAAAGATTGAGACTCAAAAATTAAATTGGCCTACATTTTGGATATTACATGGATTGGAATATAAGGAAATTGAAGAATTGGGTCGAAATATGGCCCAATATTCTTTAATTCTTGTTGTAATTTAAATTCTTAAGATGAGCCATAAGTGATTATAATTCATTTAATTATTGCTTTTATTATTTTATGGATGATGAATGAATGGATATTTATCACACGTCATGTAGGTTAAATGAAACACCGCCCGGTACACTAAAATCATATGCATTGATATTGTATAATTTTTTCATCACTCAAAATTAATTAAAAGTGGTTGAAAATTTATACTTAATGGTTTGGTGCCATTATAATTGTTTATAAAATGACTGGTTAATTATTAAATGAAAATCCTAGAGTTTAAAATAATAAGAAGGAGAGGGTTTATAGGCATGTATAAATCCACGACCTCCTCCGTTAACTAATTTGTTATTAAAATGCGTATTTGTTTAGTATCGAATTACATCAATCTCCTAAAAGAAGACTATGTTATTTTAGATTAACTGAAATTGGATCTAAAGACAGAATATTCTAAAATGAAGTAATGGATGATTATCCTATAGATAACATCTCATCTATTTCAGATTTTAAAAAAATTATTAACGGATGTTATTACACTTATATATGAAAATTTTGAAGATTTCCTATAAAATATCCAAATAAAATTATTCATAGGCCAAATAATAATCAATTCCCATTTTTTATTGTGGCATGGATGCCTAGTTCAATAAAATAAGTGGTAGGGTCGCAACCCGTCGGCAACTACATTGACCTCCGATAGAGGGAGTGTTAAAGGTTGTAAGTATTTTAGGTTTTTGATTAAAAATTTCTAGTTTTTTGGTCTATATTTGCATGCTCACATACGTGCATCGTAAAAAGGTTATTGTTTATTTTATTAACACGCAAATCATTAATTTTACTGAAAATGTAGCTTAATCTATTATCAGTGATACTTAACAAAAATCAACTTGTAGAAGAAAATTACGTTGACTGGAAAAGGAATCTTAACATTGCTTTTACCCCTGAAAAACAAAAAGTTGTGCTGATTGAAGTTTGTCTCGAAGCCCCTGGAGATGACTCTACAGAATCTCAAATGACTGCATATAAAAAGTGCTTCAATCTGATGAGATGGTATGTTGCTTCATTTTAGCATCCTTGTCAAATGTATTGTAACATGAACATCAGAATATGAAAATTGCTTTTGACATAATGAAAAATCTTCAAGAGATGTTTGGACATCAAAATCGATGAGCTAGACAAGCTTCCATTAGGGCAATAATGAACACACACATGAAACTAGACACATCTATAAGGGACCTTATGTTAACCATGATTGGTCACTTCAATGCTATAGAGGTTTTAGGCTAGGTCATATTAATCTAAATAGGATTCAAATATTGGTGAATGATGGAATTTAACTGAGTTAGAGGTGGGATCCATACCAACTTGTGAATTTTGTATAGAATATAAAATGACCAAGAGACCTTTTAAGGCTAAGGGACAAGAGCTAAACAAGGTTTGGAATTGGTACATTTCATGTTTGTGGACCCATTAGAACTCGGGATAGAGGAGGATACGAGTGCTTCATCACCTTCACGGATGATTACTCTAAATCTGGATATATGTACCTTATGTTTCACAGGTCCGAAGCTTTGGAGAAATTCAAGGAGATATCAAGGTTTGAGGTAGAGAATATCTATCCCAATTGTTCAAGGCATTTCAATCCGATTGAGGTAGAGAATATGGTGAGAATACCTTATGCCTTGAGAAACAATTCGGTAAGAGTATCAAGGTATTTCAATCCGATTGAGGTAGAGAATATCTATCCCAATTGTTTAAGATCTACTTATCGGATAATGAGATATTGTCCCAATTAAGTGCACCAATAACTCCTCAATAAAATGGTGTATCGAAAAGAAGAAACCGAAGTCTTTTAAATATGGTGAGATCAATGATGAGTTATTCCTCATTGCATATTTTCTTTTGGAGATATGTACTATAAAAGACCATTTACATGTTGATTTTAGTACTATCTAAGTCAGTTCCCAAGACCCCTCTTGAATTGTTGAATGAGCGCAAGCCTACTTTACACCACATTCGGATATGGGGGCATTCGGCACATATGCTAAAGGGAAAGATGAAAAGATGGAATCAAGATCAGAGGTTTGTCTCTTTGTAGGGTATTCAAAGGAACAAAAGGTTACTACTTTTATAGTCCTCTAGATAAGAAATTTGTTAGCGCAAATGCAACCTTCTCAGAAGGAAAGTATACAGAAGAACACAAGTTCACTAATAAGATTTTATTGGTAGAAGTGTTAGAACGTGGTTCAAACAACCCGATTTCAGATTTCTGCATAGAATTAAACAGTGATGACTTGGAACCTTCTACTGAACCAATGGTTGCCAATGAGGTAAATGAATAATTAATGCCCACAAAACCTCATAGACAAATAGAACCAGAGGTAGTAGAGAATGAGGTAGCCTTTGTTTTACCTCCACATGCACCTCATGATAAGGATAATGAGAAGGTTAGTACCAACCAAGGATATGACCAATCAATGGGAAGAGACGAAGGACCTTTATTCAGATAGGACGATCAGGTACCTCTAACCATTGCTAGTAGCGAGAGGGTTTGAGTCCACCTTCTAAATACTTTCTCTATGGATAGTCATATCAGGTGATCTCTACTGAGTAAGAGTAAGATCCCCATTTTTTTTTAAGAAGTGATGGAGGATGTAGACTTTAAATCATGGAAGTCTACTATGAATTCAGAGATGAAATCCATGTATACCAACAAGATTTGTGATATTGTGGACGTACCTTATGGGGTCAAACATATAGAGTGCAAGTGGGCTTATAAAAGGAAAAGATGACTAGTGGTCAAGGTTTTGCCCGAAGAAAAGGATTACGAGGAAACCTTCTCACCCATTGCCATGCATAAATCTATTTGAATCCTTTTATCCATTGCCACTCATTATGATTTTAGTTTTGGAAAATGGACGTAAAGACAACATTTTTAAATGAAAGTCATAACGTGACCATCTATATGATGCAACTTGAGCAGTTCGTAAAAGAAGACCATGAAAGAAAAGTTTACAAGTTGCAAATGTCCATTTATGGACTTAAGCAAGCATCCAGATCTTGAAAAGTTAGATTTGATCAAACCATTGAGACTTATGGTTTTGACCAAAATCCAGATGAGCCTTGTGCATACAAGCGTATACAAGGAAAGAAAGTAATTTTTTTTTCCTAATTCTCTATGTAAATGACATTCTACTTATTGGAAATAATTTGGGGACGTTGTCATCTTTGAAGATATGACAATATGGTTGTTAGAGCAGTTTGATATGAAAACTTGGGAGAAGCTAGTTATACTTTGAGCTTCCGTATCTTATGAGATAGGGAAAACGATGGATAGCATTGTCACAAGCTTCATACATTGACAAGATATTATCTAAATTTGCAATGCAAAATTCCAAAAGGGGATAACTTTCCTTTAGATATGAAATTAATCTATCTAAGGAGCATTTTTCCAAGACTCCAATGAAGATAGATTACATGAAGAAGGTTCCTTATGCTTCGACTATAGGAAGCCTCATATATGCTATACTTTGCACTAGACCAGGTATTTTTATACTATGGATATTGTTAGTAGTTATCAATCTAACTCAGAATCAGAACACTGGATAGCGATAAAGCATATAACTCCGGAGAATGAGGAATTATATGTTTGTCTATTCAGGACATGATTAATTCTATTGGATATACTGATTCTAATTTTCAATCTGATCATGACTCTAGAAAGTCTACATCGGGTTCAGTATTCATACTGGGAAGTGGAACCGTGCTATGGAGAAGCATTAAGCAATATTGTATTGCTAATTCCACCGTAGAGGCGGAATATGTATCTGTTTGTAACGCTGCTAAAGAAGTAGTATGATTCAAAAAGTTTCTTTAGGACTTTAGCATGGTACATTTGGAAATGGAACCCATAACACTTTATTATGATAATAGTGGAGTGGTTGCTAACACTAAAACATCAATGAGCCATCAACGTAATAAGTACATTGATAGAAAATATCACATTGTTATAGAGATTATTCGTCCAGGAGGCGTAATGGTTAATAAGATTCCATCAACAGCTAATCTTACATATCTATTCACCAAGAGTTTACCAGGTAAGGTTTTTGATGAAAATCTTGAGAGGACGTGTATTCTTGATATGTCACATATACTCTAAAGGGCGAGTGGGAGATTGTAGTTTGATGTCCTTCAAGTAATATTTTGTGAACGGCACTGTGAATTAATATTCGATTATTCACGTGTTTTAATTTGTAACAATAATATAAAGCTCCATTATCATATAAGAGTTCAGAAATTGTATACTTGATGGTTCAAGTATAGTGAGACACATTTTGTGATGTGATAAAAAAATATCGTTCTCAATCGGTACATAAAGTTGATGCTTTATGTTGATAAGATTAAATTGTTCTTATTAAGATTAGTACATAAAGTTGAACGCTTTATGTTGATAAGATTAAATTGTTCTTATTAAGATTAGTCTGGACATGGGAATAAGAATAATGATGTGTTTGGTGCACAGTGAACATGACCGCATATGACTCATTTGTGATCGCTAGGAATGAGACTCTACTCGATCATTGAACGATTCATCTAAATCCTGAGCGAGTAATTTACCTTTGATTGCTAGTTCAAGATCATTGAGGTACCAATGAGTGAAGTCTCAATTAGAAGATTGATCTTGGTGCTTTGGAAATCATGGCGAAACAGTTAGAGATTATTTGTATAAATGGAATTCTTTAATCATCACGATGAGACGATTGTAACTCTGAGGAATTTCTATAGGCATATGAATTTAAGTTCAGTAGTTTGATTCTCAGATCATAACTTGGATTGGTGTCAGGTTAGTTTGGTTCTCTGTTTTTGTTCTGTGCATTGATGTTTAGCATGCTGCAACATGTATCAAAAATCTTGTCACTGCATTGTTCTCAGCACAAATGGATTATATTCCAAATTCACGAATCAATTTCGTATTGTAGATGTTATGCAAGTTCCTTTCGCTGTCCTTCTCTGTAGTCTTGGTCATTACTCAATTTTCTTTCTAGTTTTTCTCAATCGTTTGTGATTCAAGTTTCAGCTAGTTTACAGTTCAGGTGTGATCAGCTTGCTTGATGAGAATTACTGTCTCAATTATATATTTAATTACTTTAATGAAAATATTTTTGGATCTGATACCACTTGTTGTGATTCTCCGATCATTAAAGAGGAGTTATAAGAGGAAAAACTATTCTATTTCTTACTTGCATAGAATTTTACAAGAGAATTTACAAACTCTAAAAAAAAAAAAAAAAAAAAACCTCTCAAAACTTTCTCTATAGTAATGTCCGGCCCCTAGCCCCTTTTGTTGACTCAACAACCCAATCACCCAACCTTCATTTTCACTGCATCTACTAGCTAGTTAAATGGAAGAAATATTTTGCAGCAGCCAACCACCCAATTAATTGTGGATTGTTGAAAAACTCGTTCCACGTTCATCTCCCGATGGCTACAAATAGAGCCTCAATTCTTTTGTTTTAGACACACCCAAAAAGAAGATAAACAGAGAGATTAGAGAGAGTTTTGAGAGGTTTTTTTTGAGTTTGTAAATTCTCTTGTAAAATTCTATTCAAGTAAGAAATAGAATAGTTTTTTCTCTTATAACTCCTCCTTCGTGATCGGAGAATCACAACAAACCAGATACTTTATGACATGCACAATTCAATTTCGACATACAATCTTCAACGCATCAAAATTTATCCAATACTAGTTGCACAAATTAACAAACAATTTCTGTTTTACAAATAATGAAATAAACCTACCAATACAGACTAACAAAATTTTTCCAATTTTGCACAAAAAATTAGCAGCCAAATTCATATAATCAAGTGGAAATTACGTAAAATTATTGTTAGGGTACGGTGACCTGAATTCTGTTTGGCTCGGTCCAAAAAGATCGCGGTGCAACATATGTAGTAAAACTAAAATTATGAGAAAAAATGGGTATGTGCTGGTAGCCAGATCCTTGTTCTATTAGGACTTCATTATATTTTAGGCCTGTTCTATTAGGATTCCATTATATGTTAGGGTTTCATTGTATTATATATATTCGGAGTAGCCGTACAAATTGTACTCATCTTTGATATAAAGAATTATGTCCTTCTCTGCCCGTAACTTTTTCCCGCGCGTATTGAGTTTTCACATAAATTTTGTGTTCTTGTTCTTATTTTATATATTTCTAATTCTTGTTTTTTCATAACAATTATCATCCAAAAATTTCCCATAACATTGCATAAATAATAATAACATATATCAGGTTCCACTTTGAACAAGAAAAGAAGAACAATAGTTTGACGATGAAGAGGTTCACACAAAAACTGTGGCAGCCGAAGATGATGCGGTTTCGACGGCGAAATTTTAGAATTTATGACAAAGAAATCGAGGTGCAGGGTTTTGGGGGAAATCAAATTTGGCGTGTCGATATCTGATGAGGATAGATAAATTTTATATCAAATTGTTGTGAAAGGGTATCACTTGTAACCATTTGCACAGAAGTTTATAAATGTTGCAAAATTTTTAAAAGTTGCCATTTTAAAAATGACACGTCAATTTTGACTTTTTTTTTTTTTTTGCATTTTCCACCTTTTTAAATATGATTAATTATTATACGTAGAAAGTAAAAAATTTGTTCAATTGGCAATAAAAAATGTGTTCAAAAGGTGCTTCATTTGTATACGTTTCTCATTTTTTTAACAACTTAATAAATTTGTGTAATTTTGTTATACAAATTAAATTATTTCAATTCCATCTTTTCATAGTAATTTTTATTCAATTTTATTGAACGTTTCTCATTTTTTGTTGTTCTTTATTTTTAATAGTCTCGTGAGTAGCTCCTTTTCACGTGTGAGTAAAGCGCCGCCAAGAGCATATTGGATTAACAGACAGAAATCATATCAAACTATTGAATTAAAGGGAGGGAATTGTATAGGAATGCTAGATGCAACTTATATAGAAGATATAAGAAAATAAAGTTTATTTAAATTAGGACAAATGAAGGGCAGATGACACCGATACATTCATTATTAATAATAGATGCCTACTCTTACGTGCATGTGTTTGTGTTCGTGTGCTTGTGTTTGTAAATTAAAATATTGTCATTGATCGATCATCACTCCCTACATAATACAATAACATATATAGGAACGGAGACTTAGAGATGAACACTAGGAGCTGGGCTTTCGGCATCACTCGGTGGGGGAAGTTTGGTTCCAATGCAATTGCCCATGCAGCTGATGTTAGTAATGCCACAATCTAGAAAGCATGGTATTGATTGTGCTTTCATTAGACATGCAATGCAGCAACCGACTATATCGCTTCCACAACTCACCAAGCATTGTGCCTCTGGAGCCTCAGGACGATCCTTTTCTCCATCCACATTAATCGAACCCCCATGCACGCATCCACAGCCAGATGATAACACTACCAACACAATCACGATCACGCTCGCCACGAACTTACCTTGTATACCCATGCTATCCACCAATTTGATATTTGTCTAGTTGTGATTTCGCATTAACAAATCAAAGATAGTGTATATATAGGTAGTAGTTAGTGCAATTTTTTTTTTTAATTTTTTCCCGTTTTGAGACGTGCATCACGCAGCTAGCATGATATGTATTACGTGCCAAAATGGCAATTAAGTTAGTCCTTTGCTGCAGATTTATACCTATTGGAATTTGGTGTATTGTGCCTGCTATGGATCGTGTGATTTGAAAGGAATTTGAACATTTTCTATTACAACAACGAAAACTTTAATAAAGGAAAAATAAATGAAATACTAAAGAATATAATAATTTCTGTTTTTTTTTTTAATTGTCAATTGCCACCAAATAATTATTATGAATTCGTTCCCGGTGATGTTCCTTCAGCAACGATGTACCAATGTGGCGCTATAGTCTCGTCATTTCCCTATCTAAGAACAGTTGATTCATCGTCAAACAATTTGGCTAGTTGGTGGAGGTTTCTCTCGAGACGTAACATCCCTCATGAGATAAAGGTTTTCAGTTGCCCGAGATAATCATGTTTAATGTCTTTTGTGTTTGCATTTTGCTGTCAACCCATTATGCAAAAGGTGCTATGAATCAGAAGGATGGCATATCATACGTGCATATTTACATTGAATGTGTTATATCATAGGTCCAATCAACTTTAGATATAAACACTTTCAATATATAATTGATGCATTTTATTTAAGACAGGTCTGTTATTTAATTGAATTAATATTCTAATTAATTAAATAATAGAATTCGTAGATTCAAGCTTTGGTAATTTGCTAATTAAAATGAGTTGTGATTGTTAGATACAAATTACATATGATTGAATCTTAAATCATCAATGGTCGTAAGTAATAACGAGATACAGATAGACGATCAAGTGTGGCATTTCTTACTTGTGAACTAAGTAGTTAATCTCACAAGTTAACGTGTGGTAACACTTAAATGAACACGAGGATATTTTGTTATATAACAAAACATTGGAGACCCGTTGAGAAGATTCCACGTGAATAACTATCTAACTGTCAATGGTTAATCTCTAACGCTCGGTAGTGGTATATGTGCTTCGATTTAAGGTCATCATAGTGCCTTGTATGAAGAATCATATGATATCGTTCAGGTAAGTTAAAAATCATATGAATGTTGTGAATTATCAATAGAGGATTCGTTATTTTTAGATTGTAAGAGATTATGACCTACATTTCATTCAATTAAATTGGTAACGAAATTCTTGGCAAATGTGTACTCATAAGTTGAAAAAGAGTTTTCGACTTAAATTGATTTAATAATGGGATAAAAAGATATGGTCGATAATTGAAATTGATAGATATCCATATCCATATTTGTAATGATTGGATCATACTGAAGAAATGATCATTGTTTTCGATAAACGAACAAGTTTGGTTTTGTCATATACATGACATTTTTCTTCACATAAATTGCCCTAACACATTGCTAGATGTCAATCTAGTACTCGGGTGTGAATTGATGATAAATTAGAAAGAGATATATTTTAATTTATCAATTTTGATTAGATCAAAATAATAATTTAAGTCGTTAGGTATCGTGATCAGGAACCTAGTGAGTTACACATAAAGGGAGAATCAGAAAAATGAGATTTACAAATTAATTAATTAATAAGTGTTAGACAAATTTAATTAATTAGATTAATTAAATATATGACCATGTTAAGTTTAAGAAACGAACAAGTCTACTTGGACTTATATTAATAAGCTATTAGGATTTCAGAAAAACTGAACATGACACAATTCATTATCTTGCTAGTACAAGAAAAGAAAAAGTATAATTCTTTCATTCTTGTTCTCTGAGTGGATTTCTATTGGAGGTTGGACAATTGGACACCTGTGAATTGCATATCGTGATTGTTTGTGGTCAAGATACGCAAAAGAGTTTGCAGAATTCAACAAATGTATAATTCCTATTACAGTTTCTGACTAAACATAAAACACATATTTAGTGGGAATTGAAATCTTTTTTTTTTATTTTTCACTATGCATAATTAAGTAAATTTCCAAGAGTGAAATCAGAGTCTGCTTTGTAGTTGTTAGAAATTGTTTTAAACCTTTGGGAGCAATAATGTTGATTGTGTAATTTTCATATGTTATTTGAATTTAGCAATTCTTAAAATTATTTTTCCTTTTTCAAAAATCTGTTTTTGAAGAGAAAAAGTGTTACATCATGTTACTTTTTAATATAAAGCAAACTTTCTTAATGTATGCATTTATTTAATTGATCCAAAAGAATTCAAATGAGACGGTGTGTGATTTTCTTAAGAAAGATAATATAGCATGTCATTTTCAAATTTCAACACTTTATTTCATTTGCAAAGGCAAATAAAGTGTTACATCATATCACTTTTTAATGTAAATCAAAGTTTGGATTCAAATTCATATTCAAATTTTAAGAAATACTTTGTATGCATCTCTTTAATGGATTCAAAAAGAATTCAAATGAGAGTATGCAGCTTTCTTACAAAAATGCATTCACTTTCAAATTTCATCACCTTATCATATGCAATGACAAGTAAAGTGTTACATCATATCATGTTTTAATGTTAAAATAGTTTGAATTCATATACTTATTTATATTTTCAAAAACACCTTATATACGTCTCTTTAATTGTTTCAAGAAGAATTTAATAAGATAATCTACTACTTTCTTTAAAAAAGTAAAATAGTATGTGACTTTCACTTTCACATTTTTATATTCACATTTACAATTTCACAAACACATTGCATGCATCTTTTAAGCACCAAAGCAACAACTTTGTGGATAAGCGGGAGGTTACATAAAAATAAGGATCAATTTTCTTTAGTCATGCAAATGCCATCTAGAGCTTGCTCTTATGCTTCAAGCTCTCAAACCAACCTTATCCAAAGTGTAAAACAAATTCAGAAAATACTTCTTATCATCTCAATAACAGGAATTCAAGTTTTACTCCAAAGTTGAAAAACCATATATGAGTACTTACATTGGGAGATTAACAAGAATAGCACGACATATTTTTACAATAATATGGAAGATGTCAATTTTTACGTTGAATATGGAAGATGTCAATTTCTACTCTGAATTTGTATATTTTGGTAGAGTTTTTTCGATTTAAAATTTTGAAGATATAGTTTAAGTTTTTGAATTTGGAGACGAGGGGATTTGTTCTTCTATATATGCCGTTATTGTTAGTTTGATGCCATTCGAATAATATTTTGTGAACGCCATTATGAATTAATAAATGATTATTCGCGCGTTTTAATTTATAACATTAATATAAAATTCCATTATCATATAGGATATCACAAATTTTATACTTGATAGTTCAATTATTGTGAGACATATTTTGTGATGTGATCAAAATATACTATCCTCAATTGTTTCATAAAGTTGGACGCTTTATATTGATAAGATTGAATTGTTCTTAGTGAGATTTGTTTAGATTTGGTAATAAGAATAATGATATGATTGGTGCACATTGAACAATACCACATAGATGACTTATTTGTGATCACTAGAAATGAGACTCTACTCGATCATGAACGAGTCACCTAAATCGTGACCGAGTATTGTACATTTGATTTCTAGTTCAAGTTCTTTGATGCACCAATTAGTGAAGTCTTAATTAGAAAATTGATCTCAATGCTTTAGGAATTGAGGTGAAACGGTTAGAGATCATAACTTGCAATAGTGGAATTTGTTAATCATTACGATGACACGATCGTCACTTCGAGAATAGTCCAACTATGAGATTGTTGGACTCTATGTTTTGATTTGTTCACAACGGATTTGCCTTATGAAACTAAGACTTGGAGGGTAATATATGTTGAAAGGGTAAAACGGTCATTTTTTCGATTTCAACATATTGACGGTCAATAAAGGGATTGACTTGTGGAATGATGATTGAATGATATTGTTATTGGATCATAATTTGCTTCTATAATTGTCACTCGACTGAAGAGTGCAATATTAACCTTTTGGTAGAATAAGTCAAGATTAATAGATGTATCTTAATTGGTCAAGGTTTGACCCAATTAAAAACATCTATTGGAGCTTGGATCTTGTGAGTCCAATTATGTCCTTCTCTTAGCTCTAATATAGGTGTGAGACTTAATTAGTCTACTACAATGAAGTCAAAGGAGATTGTGCAATTATGAAACCCTAATTGATTTATCAAGATTAGGCTTAGCCACATACGTTCATCTTTCCAAAAGGGAGGCACCTAAAGGTAGAGAATAAGGGAGAAGATTTTGAGGAAACTTTGACATATTTATTGCTTTATATCCTTAAAATAGATGTTTATATGTAATAACTTTTGACTCTAAAATATCTACTTCCCATTGTTTCAATATAAATTATTTATTGTACTTTTATCTAAAATAATTGTAAGGCATAAGACATTAGGTTTTTGTGCATTCATTTTTGTATTTTCTACACTTCTATATCAAGAGGAGAACTTTTTTTTTTTGCTCTGAAGACTTCCATTGTTGCTGTTAGAATTTTTTTTTTCTTTTTCTTTTTTTTTTTTTTGGTGGTTTGAAGATGAAAAACCATTGTTATGAAGGTGTTGATAAAAAAAATTGGAAGGAGGAAGAAATAGGATAAACAACCATGGTGAAACACCACCGCCACGAACGGAGCGACTATAGGCATTGCCTCGCGAGAGGCAACCACAGCTGCTGTTGTTCACGCCAAAAGCTACCTCTGCAACCGTCACCGGTGAAGGATGGTTGGTGGTGGTGGTTCTATGGTCGTGTCGCTAAAGTTTGTCAAGATGAGTTCATTTTAAGTTTTTGGACTTTTTCTTTGAGACTTGGGCTAATCTTATTTGATAAGAGTTTTTGTTTGAAAGATTGATACTCAAAAATTAAAGGGGAACTTACAAAAATACCCTTAAAATTAAGGGTGTTTTGAAAAATCATATGAAACATATTTTGGAAGTAAAAATACTGTGTAAAATTAATTGTCACTTTTTTTAATAGAAAAAGTGGCACAATAAAAAAAAAAGTGACGCTGAAAAAGTGATCCATTGTCACTTTTTAAAGTTAAGTGTCACTTTTTTATTAAAAAATGACATACAATGTCATTTTTATTAAAAAAATGATGTTTGTCACTCAAAAAAGTGATAGAACTTTCAAAGAATTAACAAAAGAAGTAACAAACATTAAAAAAGTGATAAAAATTTAATAAAAAGATATGAACACCAAAAAAAGTGACATAAATTCAAAAAAGTGACAAATTGGCCATTTTCAAGTTGGTGTAACACAATTGAGTTATTATTTGCCCAGTTGAGGCATGACAAAATATCTTGTTACTTTTCCAAAAATCCAAGTTAAACATTTTCGTAGCACTTCCAAAACATCCCACTTTCTTTATGAACCTCAACGGATTTATTGGCGAAAATAAATATAAAAAAGTGACAAACTAAAAAAAAAGTGACATAAACTTCAAAAAAAGTCGTAGTATACTGATTTGTGCGAGAAACAAAAGATTTTGAAGGTCATTATTATTTTTTTTTCCAGTGAGATACTTATTTAAAGACCTCTTTCATTTAGAATCCTCTCATACCAATTTTGAAAAAAAGTGACATAAACTAAAAAAAGTTACAGAAGCATAAAAGTGACACGAGTTCACATTGTATTCTTCTTAGATGACATTCTACAAACACCATGGGTACACTAAATCTTTTTCCCAATAAATTCGTGAATATGAATTCTTTTCGCTATTCCAATCTACCAAACAAAATGGTCCTCCAAGAATTCATCAATTCACGATCCATGACAATGCTTGAACCAATATATGTCTGATATCATAAGGAAATAGAAGTGCCCGAGCCATCCATTAAGGCTTCCTAGAAATTTGCTGTCAGTCTTGACAAAGACTTTTCATCATTCAAATTCAGTGCTGCTGAGAAATCTCCTTTTGAACTCAGTGCCAATCTTGTTAAACTAGATGATGATTCGGTTTTGGGCCCATTATTCACAAATGATTCATCTTAGCAAATGATTTATGTAATCAGAGGCAGCGGAAGAATTCAAATAGTTGGCCTTAATGGACAAATTGCTTTGGATAGCAAAATGGAAGCATGTCAGTTATTTGTCGTGCCACGATGAAGAAATCGATGGAAAATAAGTCGAAAATGGAGATTTACAGTTGGATTTGCTTGGATTTTCCTCGTAACTTCACATCAGGAGGTGTAGAGACTGTGCAGGTGTAGAGACGGCACTGGCAATGTGTTGTCTTGTCAATCATTTCATTAAGTCTGATGTGAGTTGACTCACCGCCTCATCAGAGGATCCCCGTTGCCTCTGCCAACGAGGGTCGGATGAGCAGCTTTTGGATTGGGATCGCTTCGGTATACACATGGTCGAATCGCCTATTTGTTATGCCGCATGTGGGCTCGTTCGCTTACCACATAGAATTTATTTTACAATTATTTATATAAGTAACAAATGAGAATAAAATAATTAATTTAAGTTGTGACGTGTGTGCATGTTTAATTTTCTTTCATATATTACAATAAATTAATGTTTCCAAAAAACGAAAAAAAAAATAAAGTTATGTTTCCTGGATTGGGAGAGAATTCGCTGGTTTTCATTCATAATTATATATTTTTATCTATCAGTTTCGATAAGATTAGTTGATTGCAGTTCAAGAAATTTATCACAATCTGTGAATTTAATTATAACTTCTATTTTAATTAAATAGTTAATTAATGTTTATGTTTGGACTCTGTGGTTCTAAGTTGTACATAGATTGTGTTATTAGTATTAGTTGAGCTTGGAAGAGCTGCCAAAACTAGAGCTTCTCCCGATTTCCACTTAGATAGTTGTAAATTTGTTGAAAAAATCTCCTACTTCCCACCTTCCACCAACCCTACAATCAGCACCGTATATAAATAACTAGCTAGCTAGTTCATGGATTGTATGCAACAGATTTTCAGGTTGGGCTTTGGTTGTAGTTAATTAGATGGTTTAGGACGTATTTAATACTTCCTTAAAATGTTTAATTAGTTTAAGGGTATTAATCAAAACACTTAAAAAAAGGGTATAGGGCCTAATTTTCCCAAAATTAAATTGGCCTACATTTTGGATATTACATGGATTAGACTTTAAGGAAATTGAAGAATTGGGTCGAAATATGGCCCAATAGAATATTTTAATTCTTGTTGTAATTTAAATTCTTAAAATGAGCCATAAGCGATTATAATTTATTTAATTATTACTTTTATTATTTTACGGATGATGAATGAATGGATATTTATCACACATCATGTAGATTAAATAAAACACCACCCGGTACACTAAAATCATATGCATTGTTATTGTATAACTTTTTCATCACTCAAAATTAATTAAAAGTGGTTGAAATTTATATTTAACAGTTTGCTGCCATTATAATTGTTTATAAAATGGCTGGTTAATTATTAAATGAAAATCCAAGAGTTTAAAAATAATAAGTAGGAGATGGTATATAGGCATGTATAAATCCGCGACTTCCTCCGTTATCTAATTTGTTATTAAAATGCGTATTTGTTTAGTATCAAATTACATTGATCTCCTAAAAGAAGAATACGTTATTTTAGAATAACTGAAATTGGATCTAAAGATAGAATATTCTAAAATGAAGTAATGGATGATTATTCTATAGATATCATCTCATCTATTTCGGATTTAAAAAATTATCAACGGATTTTATTACACTTATATATGAAAATTTTGAAGGATTTCCTATAAAATATCCAAATAAAATTATTCATAGGCCAAATAATAATCAATTCCCATTTTTATTGTGGCATGGATGCCTAGTTCAATAAAATAAGTGGGAGGGTCGCAACCTGTCGGCAACTACATTGACTTCCGATAGAGGGAGTGTTAAAGCTTGTAAGTATTTTAGGTTTTTGGTTAAAGAATTATAGTTTTTGGTCAATATTTGCATGCTCACATACATGCATCATAAAAAGATTATTGTTTATTTTATTAACACGCAAATCATTAATTTTACTGAAAATGTAGCTTAATCTATTATCAGTGATACTTAACAAAAACCAACTTGTGGAAGAAAATTACGTTGGCTAGAACATGAATCTTAATATTGTTTTTACCGCTGAAAAACAAAAAGTTATGCTGACTGAAGTTCGTCTCGAAGCCCCTAAAGATGACTATACAGAATCTCAAATGGCTGCATATAAAAAGTGGTTCATTCTGATGAGATGGCATGTTGCTACATTTTAGCATCCTTGTCAAATGTATTGCAACATGAACATCAGAATATGAAAATTGCTTTTGACATAATGAAAAATCTTCAAGAGATGTTTGGACATCAAAATCAATAAGCTAGACAAGCTTCCATTAGGGCAATCATGAACACACACATGAAACTAGGCACATCTGTAAAGGATCTTATGTTAAACATGATTGGTCACTTCAATGCTATAGAGGTTTTAGGCTAGGTCATATTAATCTAAAGAATGATGGAATTTAACTGAGTTAGAGGTAGAATCCATTCCAACTTGTGAATCATGCGTAGAATTTAAAATGACCAAGAGGCATTTTAAGGCTAAGGGACAAGAGCTAAA
This sequence comes from Fraxinus americana, assembly GCA_035079005.1. Taxonomy (NCBI): domain Eukaryota; kingdom Viridiplantae; phylum Streptophyta; class Magnoliopsida; order Lamiales; family Oleaceae; genus Fraxinus; species Fraxinus americana. The sequence goes on along the minus strand of CM068715.1, from coordinate 13,731,795 downwards.
CAAGGTTTGGAATTGGTACATTTCGATGTTTGTGGACCCATTAGTACTTGGGATAGAGGAGGATATGAGTGCTTCATTACCTTTACAAATGATTACTCTGAATTTGGATATATATACCTTATGTTTCACAAGTCCAAAGCTTTGGAGAAATTCAAGGAGTTTCGAACAAAGATTGAGAAACCATTAGGTAAGATTATCAAGGCTTTTCAATCTGATTGAGGTAGAGAATATATATCCCAATTTTTTAAGATCTACTTATCGGATAATAAGATATTGTCCCAATTAAATGCAAAAAGAACTCATCGACAGAATAATGTATTGAAAAGAAGAAATCAGACTCTTTTAAATATGGTGAGATCAATGATGAGTTATTCCTCATTGCATATTTTCTTTTGGAGATATGTACTATAAACGACCATTTACATCTTGAATTTAGTACTACAATTCCCAAGATGCCTCTTGAATTGTGGAATGAGCGCAAACCTATTTTACACCACATTCGGATATGGGGGCATCCGGCACATGAGCAAAAGGGAAAGATGAAAAGATGGAATCAAGATCAGAGGTTTGTCTCTTTGTAGGATATCTAAAATGAACAAAAGGTTACTACTTTTATAGAAGAACACAAGTTTACTAAAAAGATTTTATTGGTAGAAGTGTTAGAACGTGGTTCAAATAACTCGTTTTCAGATTTCTGCATAGAATCAAACAGTGATGACTTGTAACCTCCTACTGAACCAGTGGTTGCCAATGAGGTAAATGAATAATTAATGCCCACAAAACCTCATGGACAAACAGAACCAGAGGTAGTAGAGAATGAGGTAGCCTTTGTTTTACCTCTACATGCCCCTTATGATAAGGATAATGAGAAGGTTAGTACCAACCAAAGATAGGACCAATCAATGGGAAGAGACGAAGGACCTTTATTCAGATAGGATGATCAGGCACCTCTAATCATTTCTAGTACAGGAAGGGTTTGAGTCCACCTTCCAAATACTTTCTCTATGGATAGTCATATCAGGCGATCTTTACTGAGTAAGAGTAAGATCCCCCATCTCCCTTTTTAAGAAGCGATGGAGGATGTAAACTTTAAATCATGGAAGTCTACTATGAATTCGGAGATGAAATCCATGTATACTAACACGATTTGGGATATTGTGGATGTACTTTATGGGGTCAAACATATAGAGTGCAACTGGGCTTATAAAAGGAAAAGATGACTAGTGGCCAAGGTTTTACCCAAAGAAAAGGTATCAATTATGAGGAAACCTTCTCACCCATTGCCATGCATAAATCTATTTGAATCCTTTTACCCATTGCCCCTCATTATGATTTTAGGTTTGGCAAATGGACATAAAGACAACATTTTTAAATGAAAGTCATAGCGAGACCATCTACATGATGCAATTTGAGCAGTTCGTGAAAGAAGACCATGAATGAAAAGTTTGGAAGTTGTAAAGGTCCATTTATAGACTTAAGCAAGCATCCAGATCTTGAAAGTTAGATTTGATCAAATCATGAAGACTTATGGTTTTGACCAAAATCCATATGAGCCTTGTGCATACAAGCGTATACAAGGAAAAAAAAGTAGTTTTTTTTTTTCCTAATTCTCTATGTAAATGAAAATTCTACTCATTGGAAATAATTTGGGGACATTGTCATCTTTGAAGATATGGTTGTCAAAGCAGTTTGATATGAAAACTTGGGAGAAGCTAGTTATGCTTTGAGCATCCGTATCTCATGAGATAGGAAAAACGATGGGTAGCATTATCACAAGCTTTATACATTGACAAGCTATTATCTAAATTTCCAATGCAAAATTCCAAAAAGGGATAACTTTCCTTTAGATATGAAATTAATCTATCTAAGGAGCATTTTCCCAATACTCCAACGAAGATAGATTACATGAAGAAGGTTCCTTATGCTTCGACTATAGGAAGTCTCATGTATGCTATGCTTTGCACTATACCTAATATTATTATGCTATAGGTATTTTTAGTCGTTATCAGTCTAACTAGGGATCAAAACACTGGATAGCGATAAAGCATATACTCAAGTAACTCCGAAGAATGAGGAATTATATGTTTGTCTATTCAGGACATGATTGAATTCTATTGGATATATTGATTCTAATTTTCAATCTGATCATGACTTTAGAAAGTCCACATCGGGTTCAGTATTCATACTGGGAAGTGGAACTGTACTATGGGGAAGCATCAAGTAATCTTGTATTGTTGATTCCACCATAGAGGCAGAATATGTATTAGTTTGTAAAGATGCTAAAGTAGTATGATTCAAAAAGTTTCTTTTGGACTTTGGCATGGTACATTTGGCAATAGAACCCATAACACTTTATTATGATAATAATGGAGTGGTTGCTAACACTAAAAAATCAAGGAGTCATCAATGTGATAAGTATATTGAGAGAAAATATCACATTGTTATACAGATTGTTGGTCGAGGAGGCGTAATGGTTAATAAGATTGTATCAACAAATAATCTTATAGATCTATTCACCAAGAGCTTACTGGCTAAGGTTTTTGATGAAAATCTTGAGAGGACGTGTATTCTTGATATGTCACATATACTCTAAAGAGCGTGTGAGAGATTGTTAGTTTAATGTCCTTCAAGTAATATTTTGTGAACGACACTATGAATTAATATTCAATTATTCACGTGTTTTAATTTGTAACAATAATATAAAGCTCCATTATCGTATAAGATGTCACAAAGTATATACTTGATGATTCATTATCGTATAAGATGTCACAAAGTATATACTTGATGATTCAAGTATAGTGAGACACATTTTGTGATGTGATAAAAAAATATCATTCTCAATCGGTACATAAAGTTGGACATTTAATATTGATAAGATTAAATTGTTCTTATTAAGATTAGTTTGGACATGGGAATAAGAATAATGATGTGTTTGGTGCACAGTGAACATGACCGCATATGACTCATTTGTGATCGCTATGAATGAGACTCTACTCGATCATTGAACGATTCATCTAAATCCTGAGCGAGTAATATACCTTTGATTGCTAGTTCAAGATCATTGAGGTACCAATGAGTGAAGTCTTAATTAGAAGATTGATCTCGGTGCTTTGGAAATCATGGCAAAACAGTTAGAGATTATTTGTATAAATGAAATTCGTTACTCATCACGATGAGATGATTGTAACTCTGAGGAATTTCTATAGGCATTTGAATTTAAGTTCAGTAGTTTGATGATGGGATCATTGGACTCTATGTTATGATTTATTCACAACGAATTTGCTTGATGAAAATGAGACTTAGAGGGTTTTATATGCTGAAAGGACAAAATGGTCATTTTGCTGGTTTCAACATATTGACAGTCAAACGGGGGTTGACCTGTGGAATGATAATCGGAGAATATTGTTATTGTATCAAGAATTGCTTCCATAATTATCACTCGATTTGAGAGTGCAATTTCGACTTTTTGATAAAATAAGCCGAGATTAATAAATATTGAAGTTCAAATGGGGATTGACTTGTGGAATGATGATCGGACGATATTGTTATTAGATCATAATATGCATCTATAATTATAACTCGACTCAAGAGTGCAATTTCAACTTTTTGGTAGAATAAGTCAGGATTAATATATGTATCTTAATTGGTTAAGAGTTGAATCAATTAAAAACATCTATTGGAACTTGGGTCTTGTGAGCCCGATTAGATACCTCTCTTAGCTCTAATATAGGTATGAGACTTAATTGGCCTACTACAATAAAGTCCAAGGGAAATTATGCAATTATGAAACCCTAATTGAGTATTATAAATATGCACTTTGCGGGCAAATTTCACAAGTTTAAGGTTAGATACATTCTTTCATCTTCCCAGAAGGGAGACACCAAAAGGTGGAGAACAACGGAGAAGATTTAAGAGAAGAGCTTTGGGTAGAAGTTGGAAGTCCATTTAAAGCTCTTTCAAGGTTATTATCTCATGTTTATGTGTGAGGATTTAAAAGCAAAATCCTATGACCTCAAGGTGATATAAGATTTATTATTCATTTGGATTTAATGTTTAAAGAGAAAAATATTTTTCTCTTGTGATTAAATCTTAAAACCAACCATTATTGGTATTTTTATGCCATAATTAATACAGTTTTAGAGCAATTAATATGTAGATAAACACATTCCTAAACTTTGTATTGATGTTTCAAAATGGTCCAAATTTTTTTGGGTATTCCTTTAAAATCCTTACTAAGAAAAAAAATGAAAATAAAAAAATAAAGTGTTACATCGTGTCACTTTTTAATGTATAGCAAACTTTGAATTCACATTCATATTTAAATTTTTACGCGCATGTTGTATGCATTTATTTTATAGATCTAGAAGAATTTAAATGAGATAATCAGTGATGTTCTTAAGAAAAATGATATAGCATGTTTCTTTCAAATTTCAACACCTTAATTCATATGCAAAGATAAATAAAGTGTTACATCATGTAACTTTTTAATGTAAAGTTGGAACTCAAATTCATATTTAAAATTTCGGAAACAACTTGTATGTGTTCAAGGATAAAATCTCACATCGAATAAAGATGAAAACTTAGACCAACTTATAAAGACTTATTGGCATAGGCTACTTCTTTTAATAAAGTTGATATTGTAAAATAGAACTCAATTTTAATTTGGTATCAAAACTCATTAAACTCCAACGAGCAATTCGATATGATTAGAACTCAAAAGTTGAGCACACGAATTTCAAAATTGATTTTTCTCAAATGAACCACCATCTTGTGGGGACATATTAAAGGATAAAATCTCACATCAAATAAAAAATGAAAACATAGACTAACTTATAAGGATTTAGGCTACACCTTTAATAAGGTAGACATTTTAATGTGAAATCTTAAATCTTAATAGTATGCAACTCTTTAATGGATCCAAAGGAATTCAAATGAGATGGTTTGCAACTTTCTTACAAAAATGTGACAGAGCACGTCACTTTCAAATTTCAGGACCTTATAATATGCAAAGACAACTAATGTGTTACATCATATTACTTTTTAATGTAGAACAAAATTTGAATTCGTATACTTATATTTTCAAAAAGATCTTGTATGTATCTCTTTAATTGTTTCAAGGAGAATTCAATTGAGATAATCTACGACTTTCTATGAAAAAAAGTAATAGAGTATGTAGCTTTCATTTTCACATTTACATATTCACAAACATCTTGCATGCATCTCTTGAGCCCTAAAGCAACAACTTCCTGGGTAAGAGGTAGTTAATTTGCTTTAGTCATGCAAATGCCATCTAGAGCTTGCTTTTATGAGTCAAGCTCTCAAATCGAACCTTATCCAAAGCATACAACAAATTCAGAAAACACTTCTTATCATATCAATAACTCAAATTTTACTCCAAAGTTGAAAAAACATATATAACTTACATTGGGAGATTAACAAGAATTGCATGAAATATTTTTACAATAATTTGGAAGATGTCAATTTCTACTCTAAATTTGTAGATTTTGGTAGTTTTTCGATTTGAAATTTCGGAAGATGTAGTTTAGGTTTTTGAATTTGGGGACGGTGGATTTGTTCTTCTATATATGCCTTTTTTTTTTTTTTATTGTGTCGTAATTCCAATTTTAGAGCAATTAATATGTAGATAATTACATTCCTCAGCTTTGATGTTTCAAAATGGTCCAAACTTTTGAGTATTCCTTTGAAATCCTCAGCCAAGAAAAAAATGATAATAGAAAAAAATGTTTCAAAAATTCAGATTATTTCTTACATTTTCATTCCAAAGTCTTTGCCATTTTCTTTCATAACCTTATTTAAAATGTCGCATTCGTTTTTACTTTTTTTTCCCTAAAAACTCACGTTCTTGTAAAAATAATGAAAAAGAAGTAGGTATTATTTAGATAACTTTTCTATTTACCCTCAGAGTGTATTCTTTTCAAAATGTAATAATACTTATATAGGGTTCATTATTAGAATCAAACACACACTTGAGTTTTTACACTATTACTTTTTCTTTTATTATTATCACCTTTTCTCTTAATTTTATAAATATTAAAATACACAATATATAATTTTACTATTTTTTAAATCAATGATTTTCAATTTGAAGGACATAATAAATGTGAAGTCTAATTTTCACTTCTTTTTACCTACAATAAAGTGCTCTATTCACAATGTCTCAATTCACATAAGCTGATAAAAGTAATTCATTCAAGAGTAATATTATTCATCCCCAATAGGGTTACAAATACAGTTTAGATGGCGTTAATGTGATATTAAATGATATATGAAATTAAATAAGTCATTTAATTTCACTTTTCATTTAACCTATCATTTAGAACCACATAAACTGTGCTTGTAACCCAACTGTGGATGAATAACATTACTTTTCTTTCAAACTTATAAATGTGAAGGGAAAGGGTAAATTTCATATGCGACAAACTTCAGTAAAATCTTAATTAAGTTGATAAATTTTAATTTATTTCGAAAAATTCAATTTAATTTCAACTTCTGCCACTCTATCATACTTCGTCATTTATCATTTTTAAATTGACGAAAATTACTTAGTTGTCAATCATATCCTAATTGATCTCTACAAAATCGTTACACAACACTACAGAATCGTAAATAGTAAATTAAGGTTACGACAATATTTTTAAATTAAAATGTTAAGATATACATACATACATATATATATTAACCCTCATATTCGTTGCATAGTGGTAAATTAACATATCATGCATTGAATAATGGAAGGCTCGATGTGATATGGATGCCGATTAAATAATTTTCATCAATTTGAAATATGACAAGTGATCAAGTATGGATATTTAAAATTAAAATTTAAGTTCAGTGACAAATTGAAAATAAATTAAAGTTTAAAGACAATAGAAATTTTGCTCAAAGTTGATTTTTTTTTTTTTTTTGTGTTAATATTTACTTGAAGAGACATGGTGGAGACAACAAGACCATAATGCTAAGGGTGTCAATTTAGCTCGTCGACTCGGGCGGCTCGTGATTCGGCTCACGGCTTGATAGAATTGAGCCGAGACTCGGGTCGAGCCCCATTTTAGGGCGTCACCCAAGCCGCACGGGCCCGTCGTGTCACATGCTATTTTTGGCCCATGAACCAAGCCTTACAAAATTAAAATAAAATAAATAAATAAGAAAAAAAAGAAGCTTGAGTCGGCTCGATAAGGTTTGAGCCTAGAGTTTTTGGTCGAGCAAAAGCTTGATTTGATTCGGACCAAAAAAAATTCGAACCATTTTTTATTCGAGCTTGCTTGACTCATTGACATCCTTGAACAAGGCTGCACCAGAAAGGTCATTGGACATATCACGGATTGGCAATATATCCATAAATAGGGTCAACAGGCAGTGAATTGTTTGAGCAAATGCAACATGTTAGGATGGGTAGGCAAATAAAGTGAAAAAACCAAATTCATATTAACAAGTAATTTTGAACTGCGACTTGGACTCAACCTTAGTAATCTATAAGCTCAAATACTGTACTTGTTTTTGAGGGATTGCATTTTCCTCTCCATAAGACCATATGTCGGCTTATTTCTTTATAATATTACCTTGTGAAATTTTTAATCGTCTATTTATTTTTAAAGACCATTTTATACGAGAGTATATTTATATTTAAAGAATAAATTTGTTTATACAGTTTAATAATCTCTTTATTTTAAATTATATATTTTACTTTTTTTAAAAAAAAAAATTAATTGGTTTGTCTAATTTCTAATTAATATATATTTTTAGATATTAATGACCAATAAATCTAAATATGGTTTGGATAATTCAAGGAATAGAGCATCAAAAGCTATAAATTATTAAATACAATAATTATAAAGTACAAATACAGAGTGAATTTAATTATCTAAGTTTAGAGAGCCAATCACACTCTTATTGATACCATAATTCAACTTAAGCTTCTCATTATAAGATAGAAGTTTTTTGTTTGAATTTTGGGGATTCGAAATAAATTCGTGAAAGGTAGGATGGATACATGCTTTTCCAAAGTGGACAATAGATAATAAGATTAACGACTTGGGCGATCCCGGCCTGTGTGTCCAAACTATTAACTCATATTTATTATCTGCTTTTGAAGATCATATGCACACACTACAACAAAAATAGTCATTTGCAACACTAAAAAGGCAACATTTGTTGATAAATGTTGCTAAAAGTGTTTTTTCGCAACATTTTAGTAAGTGATGTTGCCATTTGTTAGTATAAATGAGTTTTGGCAACGTTTTATAGAAAAATGTTGCGATAGACCCCTTTTGCAACGTTTATTGAGTGTTGCGAAAAGTTTTATTTTTCGCAACGTTTGACAAAGGTTGCAAAAGAAAAGCCTTTTGCAACATTTGACAAACGTTGCGATAGACCTTTTTTGCAACGTTTATTGAGTGTTCAAAAAGTTTTATTTTTCGCAACATTTGACAAACGTTGCAAAATGCTTTTCTTTTGCAACATTTGTCAAACGTTGCGATAGACCCTTTTTTACAACGTTTATTAAATGTTGTGGAATGTTCACTTTTTGTAACGTTTGTTAAGTGTTGAGAAAAGGTAAATTTTTTTTTTTTTTTTATGAAATGAAAAAGAAAGAAACCCTCGTTCATTTCTCCACTACACTCCTCCCTCTCCGAGCTCTCTCCCACCTCCCGTCACTCCTCCGTCTCTAAGCTCTCTCCCGACTCCCGTGCTCTCTTCGCCTGTTCTCTCTAGTCTCTCCCACGGCAGTCACGGGCTCACGACAGTGACGCCCGTGATCTTCTCTTTAATTTTTTAGATTTATTTTGTGTTTTCTTCTGTTTTTTGTAGATCTGATGAAAAAATAGAATTTTATTTGGTCAGGTATGATGAATTTTGAAAATTTTGCGTTGTATTTGTTGATAGGTAAATTGAAAAGCAATTAATTAGATCTGTGTATTTTATGTGTATAATTTCACGATGTGTTTTGCATAATATATTAGATTTGTAAAGTTGGATAGTTATCCTTTTGTTTAGTTAAATAGCTATATATCAGATGCAAAAATTAAGATTATGCTTACTCGAAATAGTTCGAAAATTTTCCCTTCTGATTGTTGATATGTAAAGAGGAATTAAAATAGCATTTTAAAAAGATAGGAGAGGCACAATCACTTTCAATCTGTTTACTTTGACTATTTCCACTTCACTTCCTTTGGTTGCCTTAGCAATCTTTTGTATGTGTGAATAATCACCCTCTCTTTTCTACTCTATTCTAAATTTCCGACTAATTATAAATTGTGGTTCATTCTTTTTCTGCTATCTATGATCAGGTTGATTTGGAGACATTTATGATGTCTCCAGTCAAAGACTTCGTCAACTTTCATGGTTATTATTCTTTAACATTGGGAACCAAGAGCATGTTTGGGAGTGCTTAAAAGCTCTTTATAAGCTCTTCCAGACATGCTTTAAGTCTAGTTTATCTGACCAATAACTATACCTTTTGAATCTCTTATTTTCTAAAACTTGAGGTTGTTTTTGCCTTGCTTAAAGCTTGCGCAAGTGACATCCATGACTGAGGGAATTGAGCTTTCAAAATTTTGGACTTCTTTAGGAGAAAATTATCCTGTCTAATGATTTTTATATACCTCTAATACATTTGTTTCCTCTGGATGGGTGAAAAACCTGTGCACCCATTTTTCAGGTGAATTTGAAACCGAAGATTCCCACCAGGGCCGTATGTACAGAGCATCTTGAACTAAGAAAAGAAATATTGACTCTCTTGAGTCTTCAGAAGCAGGTAATTCTTCCCGAGTGTTATCTCAATTATTATCTTTTTCTTCTTGATAAATTGTATTCCAAATTCCTTGTAATTCTTTTGTTATTGATCAGAAAGTCTACCTCGTTGAGTCGTTATAACAACATTGACCTTTATTCTTTCGTCTATTTCAAATTTTCGTTAGACTTAAGCATCATTATTCTTGTATGCTGACTTGATTAACTGTCTTGCCTTGTAGTGTTTTATGTTTCTCTTCTAGTTGTATTTCTGTTTGTTGTTGTACTAGGTTTTAACTTTTAGTTTGTTGAGTAAGGAAGTATATGCTAGCTGATCTTAGTCCAAATTTTAACGTTTATTGTTTAGTTATTTCTTTACTTCACAAATATCATTGCAGACGAGCTATGACTGTGGTCAAGACTTGAGATAGTTTGTTTCTCAAACTTCATGAAAAAATATTGGTAACTTGTGGCTTGAGATAGTTTGTTTCTTTTTAATTTACATTTTTTCACATTTCTATTTAGCTCAAGTGATCTTTTCTCTCCATTATAATAGTATTTTGTGAGATGTTCTTGACTATTGAATTTTGAACTTTCTTCCTTTCTTCTTTTGTTATTGCTGTGCTTCCCAAAATGTCTTCTTGTTTGTTCTTGATCTAACCTAGAAGCTTTACTTCTTATGATTGAAAATAAATAATTCTTGTCTTATCTTTCTAGTACTATTTTTCAGTTAATGTTTGGTGTTGCTGTGTTTAGTTCTCTTTATTTAGTGTGCCATTTCGGATCATTGTATCTATTTTCATTTTTGTTTGAATTCCTCGATTAATTGGTGTTGGTTCCACTTTTAGTGAATCAAATATGTAATTTTACTTATTTTTCCTATAACTAGGAAGCCTGAAGTTAATTTATATAACTTTCACCTTTTTCCTACACAAATTTGACGTGAACATATTTAAATTCCTTTATTCCTTGATTAAGTCTCTTCAATAGATTTAAAAATAGAATTCATGGATATTCGCTATAAATTTGGCTTATTCCTAATTTTTTGACGTGAACAGATGGTGAAAGCTCACAATGTCAGATAGCAATGTATCTAGTGAACTCTCCCTCGTCAAGTTGGGCAAGGGCAGTCCCTCAAACGACCAAAGGCCAACTTTTGTACAAAGATGAAGCTGAAGAAAGGAGACGCTTCTATGAAAAGTCAGATCGAAGCGAGGTTATTGTTCGTCTCTACATTGTAGTGTAATTCATAGTTTCCTTCTTGAAGTCAGATCGAATCGAGTTTTTCCCTTACTATTTTATTTTATTTTGAAGTTTCTTTTTATTTAATTGGTGTTGTATCACATTCTAATATTCAAGTGTATGAATTCAAAAATTTGTAATGAAATTATCAATTTTTATGGAATTCCAAAATTTGTTAATAAGGTGCATTTTTAAATTTGCCAATCAATTTATATAAATTGTTGTTTAAAAAAAAAAAATCCAGCCTACGGCAACGTTTGGCAAACGTTGATGTATCTATCTATGGCAACGTTTGCCAAACGTTGCCGTATCTCTACGGTAACGTTTTTTAAATGTTGCCGAAGACTTTTGGCAACTTTCAAAAAACGTTACCATATTTCTTTACTCTACAACAACACCTCGATTTGCAACACACGTCCAAATGTTGCCGTAGGCCTACGCCTAACGTTTTTTGAACGTTGCCGTAGACTATTTTTGTTGTAGTGACATCTTAACCCTCATGAAAATGTTTTGCATCTACCTGAATTGGAACCTAAGACATTTGCCTTATGAAAGATTTAAGTTAAATTATAATACCAATTGGGCAACTTGCTCAATTGGTACCAATATTTAACTTAAATCTCTTATAAGAAGAGGTGTTGGATTTGAATCCTTATGGACGCCAAAGAATCCATTAAGGGTAACATTGGCCGAAGTTCTTTCAAAACAGGATAGTATATAAGCTAACGACTTAAGCATAAAGATTCGGGCTCTTACAAACATGTTTCGTCTGGGGCATCTGTATTGAGATAAACATCTTTCGTGCAAGGAATACTAATATGATATAAAGCTCCTATTTGGGTTCCATTTTTCTAAAAAAGCATTGTTCTTTTTAAAATTCATTTTCAATCGCATTTTTCCATAAATTAATATTAAACGTAAATCCAAAATTTTTCATTATTTTTTAACCATGCATTCTCTAAAAATAACTATTTTAAAATATATTTTCCCCAAAATCTCATTTTAACAGAACCCAAACTGTGATGATGGCATGTGAATTCGATATGAAATTCATAATTGTGTGTGTTGGATGGGATTATTCTGCTAATGATTCGCGAATATTCATTAATGCAATTACAAGAACATTAAACAACTTTCCTATATCACGGGAATGTATATTTTCAAAAAATACATTTTTTGTAAAATTCATTTTCAACCACACATTTCCTATAAAATAATGTTACACGTAAATCAAAAACTTTTCCTTATTTTTTAACTACGCTTTCTCCAAAATCTAATATTAATAGAGCCCAAACATGGCCCCCGTTTGGTCGAAATTAAAATAAAAGTTTTAGTAGATTTTGATAAAAACTGATGAAATGAATAGTTGAAAAGTTGTGGATTCTATGAAACATGTTGTTAAAATTAATTATTAACTTTGACTTAGTTCAAAATTTATATTTTAATCACTACCAAACTTGGGCATAATATTATGGTCTTAAACTATAGTTCTTTTGTAGAACAATTTCACCTGGTTGATTACTAATGTCCAAACATATATGAATTTCATGCCCCTTATCAATGTCAAATATGTCATTTCTATGATTATAGTGGAACGGGAAGACTATGCTGAAGACAAAAAGTTTTCCAACTACACTCCTCGTGCCATAATATTATTGAACGTTGCATTGGAGTACTAAAGGAAAGTTATTTTGTTTAAATTAAGTACAAATTATCTACTTAGTAGGCAAAGATAAATCCTACTGCATCTTCATAGTACATAACTACATTCCAAATGAGCATGCGTCGAATATTCTCTCAATATTTATCAATGAATACGATATTTCAAGATTTGTCAGAGTCAAGAAGTCATATAATTTGATGCTAGTCAAACAAATCAAGTGGGACAAGCTAGGGATCAAATTGCAACACAAATGTGGAATGAATACTCATCACTCATACATGATTCTGTAAATTTATTTTTGTTTTAATTTTCCAATTTTGTTTATATTTGCTATTAATATTTAAGCTTATAATCTTAGTCTACTTGCTATTGAACTATTTGCTTTAATCTTATCATTCACAATCAAATTATGTAGTGCTTTAAGTTTGTATCTTATCTTTAAAATGAACAGATTACTTGTTAATATATTAGCACAACATTTTCTATTTTACTGAATAATCAAATTCATTGAATAAAATGTCATAAAACAATTTATAAAAATATCAAACTAAACATATTTTTCAATTTTCATAATGACAAAGCAAATGCATTTTTAGCAATTTTAAAATAGATACTCAAAACAGAAAACTAAAATTGAATTCAAAATTGAAACACAAACCAAACAAGACCTAAACTTCCCCTGAAAAATAATCCAATAATTCATAGATTGTATATGTATTTTCCTAATACGAGAAAATCATAATTTTATTTGACAAGTGTTGCAATTTCACAATGTCTATGAGAGACTAGTAGTAGAGATGAGAAGAGCGGCCCAACACAAAATCAGTTGAAACCATTTTAAGAAAAGTCGATGGCGCTAATCGATTAATTGCTAAAATTGTGCTAAACATGTCGATTCGATTTGAATTGATCGTTTGTTTGATTGTCACTCTAAATATCCACCCCTAATATTTGGGGCAGAGCGATTCGGGACGAAGAATTTTGCCATTCCTATCTTTAAAGTTTATTGCAAATATTTTGGTAATCTATTACGAATATAATTTTTTTCTAAAGCCGAATCAAAACTTCATTGAGTCAAGTTGTTACAAAAGAAATAAAAATGAGGAATACAGTCAATTGATTGTATAACACCAAAATCTAAAGTGATAAAAGAAACATTCTTGTGGATCCTTATTCCCCTTGCAAGGAATAAAACAATAATAACTACAATTTCCATCAGTAAACGAAATGCATTTGGAACACATTGAAAATTTTAACTATTGACATTACAGTATTTCACTTCATAATTTTTAAGCGTCCGTATGATAGATTCATAAATGATTTATACAGTGGACTAGTACAAGGAATAGAAATATGTTTTACGAAATGTGTAGATAATAATAAATAGTAATTCTGAATATGTGATTAAAGTTATCATTTGTCTTTGACCGAATTTATAAAATATTTATAAATTTGTATCCAAATGGAAGCTAATAAGTTTTAAAAAATACTTTGTATAAACAAGTATGCTTGAGCATCGAGTGGGTTGTTTTAGGTATTTCAATATCCAAAACCACCTATTAGACTTCGAGTACATAAATGGAATAGTTGAATCTACGTAATTATTGGAATCGAACCAGAACCGTTGGTTCCGATTCCATTTGGTTCTACCCATAATATTTTTTTGAAAATATGTGAGCAGACAATATAAATTATGTTTTCAATATCTAATAGAAATAAAAGGAATATAAATATTTCAATAAATACATATTTCAATACTTTTTTAACCAACTGCAAATATACCACCGAATATAATCCAATATCTAGCACAATAATATCCAATTCCAATTGTGGCTCCTTGTGCGATTCCCAAAAAAGGGTTTGTGGGGGTGGCAACATATAAGGTTAGTATTGTTAAACGAAGATAATACCGGATTAATTCAATACCACTTTGTTGCAGAAAATAAGATATTACAGCTACAATATGAAGTAATTGATCGCAATAACACATGAACAAAATAATTTATAGAGAATGAAGATTTTATTATAATATGGAGAAAGAATACAAAGATTTGTATTTACTATATTTCTAACTTCTACTAAATCATAATAAAGAGTCAACTATATATAGAAAACAAATAGGGGACGTCAAACCCTAATAATAGAGTTGTAGTTGAAATATAATACAAGAAATGGAGTCCAAAACGGAATAGAGGCGGAAAAATTACACAGGATGAAAATATACCAGGTGGAGTCGCAGCTAGGGCCAAATACTTCATTCTCAGGTTCTTTACTTCCAAAACTTGATTTCTTCATTCTAATATCCTCTTCAAGTCCAACATGAACTTTCAATTGGACTTATAAGTTGAACTTAAACTAGACTTCGCCAAATTAATTTGAATATGATTCCACAATAGTATTCTAAATAGAATTCTTCTTAATATGCATTTTAATTATAACTCTCAATTATTTTCAACAAAGAATTCGGGTCACACCAAATTCTAACAATCTCTATCTTGACCCGAATTCTACTATAATGAGCAAAACTTGAAAGAAAAAATTCTCCACTTTGAGACAATTTTTACTACAAGGAATAAACTTGAACTTTTCAATAAAAAATACAAACGTGCTTCTTCATCAAAAAAAATTTCAACTTGAAATATTCTTCACCTCTGCTACCCCAACTAGAGGTAAAAGCGATCTAATGACCAACAAACAAGGTTAAAAGAAGCCCTGTAACAAAATCACAATTGAATACATCAAAAAAAAATGATATTTGCTAGAATCAACACTCTTAACCACATTCAAACCATCAATTAAATCAATAGAATTATCCCTACGTGGAACCTTATGACAAAAAATGGGTCTATTACTACCAAGTGAATACAATTACACCATCGATGATGGTGACAAGATGGATTTACCCATAACTTCTAAATTTAATTAAGATGTATTCTTTAAAGAAGACCCCAAATTTGACTTAAACAATACATAATCCAACTCTAAATGTACCTAAGTTCTTAAAATATGTTGATTGCTCAAAGATTCTTTATAACACTGCAACATATATAAATGGAATTTTTTATGTCCCTTTAACAAAACACGAGCTCTTTTACTAACTTTCAGGATTCCACCTTCAATAGTATACCCATATCTTTTTGAATCAAAAGTACTTAAAGAGATAAGATTTTTTTGAGATCTAGAACGTGTTTCACCGCATCAAGTATTCTAACCGTACTACCAAACATTTTTATTCTGACCAGACCAATACTAGCTATCTAACAGGGTGTATTATTTCCGATCATAACAACACTTTTTGAAATTTCTTCATACGTTGAAAACAAATCCTGATTAGGAGTCATATGAAAAGTGCAAACTTTATAAAAAATTCAAGCCTTGTCAGGTTTGGAGTTATAGTCAAACATAAGTAAAAGCTCTCCATTACTGTTAGGATTTTGTTGATTTGTAGTCAATTTTGATTTATTCTGCAACTTATAACAATCGTTTATCAATTGCCTATCTTTCTTGCAATAATTACAAAATTTGAAGTTATATTTTGACATACCCCTTCAACAACCACCATCAACAATGATGCCATCTCCATGACCTTTTGATACTACAAGATACTTCATCTTCTTATTTGAATGTAAAACATTATAAACTTCTTCGATGGTAAGAGTATCAGGATTATGTAAAATCGTATATCTGAAAGACATGTATGACGTAGGCAATGAACACAATGAAATCAATTCCAAATCTTCTTTACCATATTTGATCTCCAATGCCTCCAAATCAGTGACGATTTTCTTAAAAGCAACTAGATGATCCTTAAAAGATATACCTTCTAGCATGCGATGAGAATATAGATGCTTTAGATTCACTTTGCTATTAAGACTTTTCGTCATGCATAATTGCTCCAATTTTAACCATAATATGGAGGCTGAGTTCTCTTTCAAAACGCGTTGAAGAATATTATTTGAAAGTTAAAGATGTACTTGAGATAGGGCATTTAGATCCCTTCATTGTTTCTCTTCCAGAGTCCAAGTTGTGTGCATATTTTATCAAATCTCAACAACGCGTCATCCAAATTCATCTGAGTGAGTACTGCTCTCAATTTTACTACCACAAAGAGAATCTTGTATTGCGATCTAATAGAGAAATATCATACTTTATTGTTGCCATAATGAAATGTCAAGTTGAGCTATTAATTTGATCAAAACTTCAATCTTCTCAAGAATTTCAAAACCAAAAGCTCTGATACTACTTTGTTGTGAAATGAGGATGATACTGAATTAATCAAATATTTGTTGGAAAAAATAAGTGATTATAGCGACAATATAAAGTAATCGATCGCAATAACAAAATAATTTGTAGAGAATTGAGATTTTATTATAATATAAAAATGAATAAAAAAATTTGTGTTTACAATGTTTCCAACTTCTATTAAATCATAATTAAGAGCCAACTATATATAGAAAACAAATTGGGAGCATTCAAATTCTAATAATAGAGTTGTAGTTGAAATAGAATGTAAGAAACAGAGTAGACAAAGAAAAATCGTGTAGGGCAAAAACAGACTAGGTGGTGCCTCGGCACCCTAGCACCAAGCCAAAAACTTCCTTGCGTCGTGGCGCCCACTTTCAGGTCTTTATTTCAAAAACTTGACATTCTTCATCCCAATATCCTTTTGAAGTCCAATACAAATTCTAACTCTCAATTGTGCTTCCAAGTAGAATTTCAACTAAAATTCGTCAAGTAAACTTGAATAAGATTCCACAATAACATTTCAAATAGAATTCTTCTTAATATACACTTTAATTAGAACTCTGAATTATTTTCAACAAAAAATTCGGGCCACATCTAAATTCTAAAACTTAGGAATTGCTATGAAAGAGAGTCATATGATTTAGTTATTTAAATGGATGTATTTGTTTGATTAGAGTACTTACTACTTGTTTTTTGGATCTTGCAATTTATTGGATTGCGTCGTTGTATTAGAGTCAATAAATTGTAAAAAATAAAAAAAATTATAAAAAAGGACAATTTTGATTCTAGTCAAGTATCTACGATTACGGTTCAAGAATCAAGAATCTTACGGGACTCATCAATTCTCGATTCTTGGTTTTTTGGAACTGGATTGAAACTTTGATTTTGATTCTAAAGTTTCGATTTCAATTAAAATGTCTAACCCCAGGGACAAATCACTGATGAAATTGAAAGGGCTATCACATGCTTTTTTTTTTTTTACAGTAACATTGACATGGAAAGATTGAGTTGACATTGCTCCTACTCGTACTCACCAATCCCCCATCTTAACTTAATAAATAATTATTAAATTAATTGAAGGACAGAATATTTGTACAAGCAATTTATATGTTTGTGCCTTTCCATCACTGTAGCCAGCGGGTCCTTTTATTTTATATGCAAAATGAGTCTGTGTTTTGCCTTGTTTATTGTTCATCGCACTTTAATCTTTTTCAGTAAAAGAATTTCACTGCAGTCAATATACATATGGTAGTTACTGCATATCATTTTGTTTCTGTATTTGACTGTAAAATTGTAGGAACTGTGGCATGAAATGTGAGGTGAATCTGTTGGAGATTACGAGGAGGACAAAAGTTAGAAGAATGGGGTGTAAGGGAGCAAGAATAAGACTGGGACACACCAAAGGTAAAAACTTTCCAAGTTGCAGAACCAGACAACCCCATTCTCAATACTGCTTTACACACCCAACAAATTATACATACAAATTTGTAAACCCATTTCTTCTTTCTTCTCTTTCTTATTCTTTCTTATTCTTCTCTCTAATTCAGAACAGCCCATATGAGCAAATGTGTTTATTTTTGTTTTTTATATGAATTATTTGTGGGGGTTTTTTTGAATTTATCGTAACAATTTGATTGTTGTTAATTTTTTGGGTTTTGTTTGTGAATTTTGTAAATTGAGTATAGAGGGTTTGGTGGAGTAATAAACCCCTGATTGTGTGTCGGCGCAGGGTCCCTTTCTGTCGGCATTATCTCTGTTTTCATCCATCGATGATGCTGATGTTGATTGTCATTATGATATTTTCCATTTCCAATTTTAATTGAAAAAAAAAAAAATATATTGAACTGAGCTCCTTTGAATTGGAAGATTGGTTAATTGAAACAGCACCATCAATCAATCAATCAATCAATCAGTTTGTACTTCTTTTGGGTTTTGATCGCTGCACATCATTTTTCTTGAATAGGGAATTTGAATGTTGGAAATTGTAATGTGAGTAATTTTCTTGATCTGAGAAGGAAAAAGTTTCTCTCCTTCAAATTCAAGCTCTGGGTTCTGAGGGATCTTGCCAAGCCGGCTTCTGTTGCAGCAAAGATCCAAAATTTTCGCACTTTCTACAATATTTCCCGAGGTCCACTAGTTTTAGTTTATGTTTTCTATTGCTCCATTTCATTTTTGATTGCATTTTGGTAGTGTTGAAGCCTGAATTCACTTATACAATTGTGCATTCCGGCAATAAGATTGTTCCTGAATTTTAATTATCTGGATCCTCTGAATTCCAATCGGGTTCCTTCCCAGTGAGAGAATGTAGAAATGATTCTTGTTGATTCAACATTCATGTGAGATAGACCAATGAATATCCCTACAGTTTGGTTATCTGGGAACCCGAAGATTTCATGCAAAATTTTGATCTCTGCATCATGTTCAACTTTTAATTCTGAGCTATCTGCTTCATGAAATTTTTACTCACCCTTGCCTCTATAGGAAAGAATAGAATTTTGGATTTCAAATAAGTGCGTGCATGTGCATTGCATGAGCGAAACAAGCCCTGAACGTACAATGATTTATACATTAAACATTTGTGTAATCTGTTCCAGTTATTTTATTGTGGTACTTTCATTTTCTTTATATAATCGAAACAAATTCCGTACGTGGAAAGTTCTGCCTTCCCCATTCTCTTCAAATTTGAGTATCTCCTTTTTAATCTTCTTTGATGCACATTTGCCAATTTCAGGTTTCATGCGTGATAATCTATATTTTCGGGACCACTCAACACTGTAGCTGAAGTTGGATCCCGGACCAAATGTCAAGGACTCTTGCAGCAATTCTAGGGGGTGCTGCAGGAGCCGTGGCATTGGCAGGGATACTGGTTATAATTTTATGGTACTGCCTTTTCCGTAGACGGAGCGTTTCAAGAACCTCTGAGACAGGTTCTTCGGATCCATCTGTTCAAGGTAACTTAGGTTTTGGGTAACTTTAAATGAGAACTATTCATTCAGTTTGAGTAAACGTTGGATGTTAAATGATATACAGCAGTTGGAAGAAGCATGGGTGTTGAATTGGCTTTGCAAGGTGCTAGGCGCTTTGAGTTGGAAGAATTATCATTAGCAACAAAAAATTTCGGTGATAAAAGTTTGATAGGTCAAGGAAAATTTGGGGAGGTGTACAAAGGCTTGCTTCATGATGGGATGTTTGTCGCAATAAAAAAGCGATATGCTCCTCCTAGTAAGGAGTTCATTGATGAGGTGACTTCCCTATTTTTCTACAGAATTGATTGGAATTAATACAATGATTAAGGCTATCTATCTGGACTGCTAATGATCAGCAGTGTAGGTGGCATTAATTGATATGCCATCTTAAATGGGACCCATATCCGTGCATTTAAGATGTTATATTAATTAATGTCACTTAATTACCACTAGACTGCTAGACTATTGGATGATTAGCAGTCTAGATAGATAGCGTTATTCTAATACATATGGATGTAGAAGTTAGTATCCGACATGTTGATCTTACCCCTTTTGACTTTTGGTTGGAAAAGTGGTTAGTGTGAGGGATACAAGAGACACACTGCTGTTTCAATGCATGGAAATCTACATGGAGAATCTTTAGGTTATTATGGGATTTTATTGCACTTAGCGATTGCTGAATATCCAGTATTCATATTCTAATGTTATTTGCACTTGTTTTTCACTTAACATCAAAATAATTTGAGCTCCCTAATCACAACTCAGATAATTCAGAGATATTCTGATTCTAATTCTCTGTCGTGGATTTGAAATTCTGTTCATTCTATTTCGCCTTTGTCATCATCTTCGATAGAAACCGTCTGAACTTCTTAAAGTTTATTTTGACGCTTGGTTGTTCTTGTCCTCTTTCCTTTTTGCATGTGACCTTTTTCCTGTTTCCTTTTCTGAAGACTGCTACTACTACCATAAGAGTTTCAACATAAATACTTTGAACCTATTGTAACTGACAGACGTATTTCCATGCCAAAATTCAGATGTGAATACCTTCCTATTTCACTTAGTTATTGCCTATTTCACCTAGATGTTGAATACCTTGGCACAATAACAGCAAGAAAAAGTGGCCCTTGTTTTCAATAAATTTGGGACTTTTTCAACTTTTTGTTAATTCATAAGTAAATCTACCGGGAAGATCTAACACAATCAAATCCTCACGATCAGGCCGTGTTAGCACGGCAAACTTTCCGGCTTTATAGATTGAATTATAGATTTCATTTCTTATCAGGTACGGTATCTCTCATCTATTCAACACCGGAATCTGGTCACCCTTTTAGGTTATTGTCAAGAACATGATGTACAGATTCTTGTTTATGAGTATATACCCAATGGAAGTGTATCTATTCACTTATATGGTAAATCTCTCTCTCTCTCTCTGTGCCTCTGTGTTTGTGCACGCGTGCATGTGTATTGTTTAAATTTAACATTTTCGTTCAAGTACGCCTTGTTAATTTAATGCAAGCTAGATCCTTTTGCAAAACATATTCTTGTCTATGAAACTATGACATAAAATCTCTATTGCAAAATTTGCACCTACTGCTTTCTTTTTTAGCTGCTTTTCTCCTGACATTGTTTTGAACGAATCTGCACCATTGGGTCTCTCTCTCTCTCTCTCTCATGGAGGTGGGGTGGAGGGATGGGGATTGGTTGTTTCACCGTCTTGCTTTAATGCAACTTATCAATCTTCATTGGGCTCATTTCTCAGGCGCCGGTCAGGTTTCACAAGAAAAGCTTGAATTCAAGCACAGGCTTACAATAGCTCTTGGGGCAGCTAAAGGTGATCTTCTGCAAAATCAGTGAGCATTTATGCTTTCCTGGTCGTAGTTTATCTTCTCTTATGCTAAATAGTAAATTGAAAACTATATTACAATCCTGACTGCAAAAATTCTTTTCTAGAGTTCCATAAACTTTTATTGGTGAATATGCTTCTTTAGTAATCAAGTATCTCAAAGAACTGATTTAAGAGATTCCAACTGATTCGTACTCAACCATATGTAGGTTTGGCTTACCTCCACTCCCTTAGTCCTCGATTGATACACAAGGATTTCAAAACAGCAAACGTTCTTGTAGATGAAAATTTCATAGCCAAGGTAGCAGATGCTGGGTTACGCAATTTTCTTGGAAGATTTGAGCAAGCAGGCCCATCTTCTCAATTAGCAGCTGATGAGTATTTCCTTGCCCCAGAGTAATACATGTGCCATTCTGTTGTTGATTGTATAGTTCATGTGAGAGTTAGTGATCATAATTTTCATTTACCCATGTAGGGTCAGAGAGTTCAGACAATTTTCGGAAAAGAGTGATGTCTACAGTTTTGGGGTATTCCTTTTGGAGTTAGTAAGTGGGCAGGAAGCAAGAGACTTGCTTTCTTCAGACATCAATGAAAACCTTGTTGAATGGGTATATAGTCGTTTCTTTCACAATGTTGTTTCATTTCTTTACATCCCAGGACATTTGTTTACAACATGTATGCTGGTACTACGATCGTATGTTCCTTGAATGATTAGTAAAGAGCGTGACAAAACATGGACACCTCTAGTTATTAATGCATTCTATGATCCAAATGAGGGTGCATCTAATATGTTTATTTCGTTTTTTCTTCTTTTTTAGATGCAAAATCTTCAAGAATCTGGCAGTATATCAACCATCATCGATCAGAGACTGGGAAATAGCTTTACTACAGAAGGCATGGAAGAGTTTTTACAGTTAATAATGCATTGTGTATACCCTTCAAGCGAGAAGCGTCCTGCAATGAGCTATGTGGTAATGGAACTTGATCGTATACTTGAGAAAGAAATGAGCTTGACAACAATTATGGGAGAAGGGACACCTGTTGTGACCCTTGGAAGCCAGCTTTTTAGGGCTTCAAAATAAAGAAAGAAATTGGAATCCCTGCTTTGAGTGTGCATTGTGAAATATACCTCCTTGGAAACAAAAGAGCTGTTTTGTTAATTGTATAAAGAGCAGCTGGATGATTTTTTTCGATTTTTTTGTCATAGTTGTATGAAATCTTCTTGTAGAAGCATGTATAGTATAGTTAACAGTACAGTGAAGGTTGAGTGAGGGTTGGGATTATTATGTTGGTGATGTAATTTTTCTGTACAATTTCATGTTAAGAATTGTGCAAGGGATTTGGTTTAGTTTCTTCCGTAATAATTGTGGGCTAATTTGCTGTTGGTATTAAGTATCATTCTGTTTTTCTCTTTACCACTTCTCTCTGGCATTTTTGTCTAATTTTGAACTTCAAAAAAGAACTATTTTAGAATGTTAAGCTCATTTATTCTTTGCTATTTTACTGAAAATGGATCGAAATAGTCTCGTTTTGCTCCTCTTGAAAAATATGCATTGAGCGAGGTTTTAGGGTTGGTTATTTACGTTAGGGGTTGGACAATCACTTTTAGATAGAGGTCTAGCAAGTTTATAGGACGTAGTTCTTTTTTTCCTCTTAACTGGGTTAGGTATTGGTTTGTTGATCGACTTAGTTGTCGGTTCAAAAGGAAATTGATCGTGGCTGTGGATAATTGATGCAGTGCAGCTCTACACTTGCTAATAGAATTCTGGGGTCTTGACTAGGGAAGCTAACAGAATTCCCATCCATTAAATTGACCAGACTCAAACCTCTCGAAGGGAATGAATTCTTAGTATCTTGAGGTTATTTTTGGTTATTCGCTCAATCTTTGGTATTCCATATGATTTATAATTGGTATTTGAATTGTAACGACCCAAGCCTCCGTACCCAAGTCGTTAATATACGTAGTGTTTGCTTTGGAAGAACATCTGCCCTCTTATCCCTTACGTATTCTCTTTGCATTTCCAAAATTCTAACCCAAGACCCCTATATATTATAGATTTAAGTTGAATCTGGACACAAATTGGGCTCCGAACTTCTATGCCCAAGTCATTTAAATAGGATGCGCTTCTCTGGGCATATATCCACCTTTATACTTTGTGTTTCAACAAGAATTGAAATTTGCATGCTCAACTTGAACCAAAACAACTTTCTACCTTTTCATTTGCAGTCATATAAATGCGTTCTGAATGTGATGACAAAATTACAACATTTTTGAAACACACAAAGACTAGTTTAATTAGAAAACAATTGTGGACCAAAATTATTTTTTATTTTTTATTACTTGTCCTTAATCACTGTCATACTCTATTCACTTGATTTTCTTTAATTATATGATTCAATCATTCAAATCTATCCTAATGAGTGATGATTCCCTTTTCAAGAGTTTCGTAATTTTTCCATGTGGTGGACCCATTTTCTTTCTTAAAAATTTCTTTTATTCAAACTTTCGTTTACTAACTACTTAACAATGCTGGACAGGTTAGACCGTTGGATGCCATGCCAGCTTAGGTATGTGCAAGGGAGTCGCATGTTTTGGGCAAATAGTGCATTATCGTCTTTACGTTGTCGTGGGGTTTTCTTACTATTTAAACCCTCATAGTTGTTAGTGACATTTTTTTCAAATTTAAAATTAGTAAAATTGCGAGATTGGTATGCAATTCTTGATTTTTGTTTGATAATTTGAGGATTCAATGATCTTGAATTTTGTTATTGAAGATGGATGAAATTGTTCTCTACGGTTCTCTCCAGATGAGTAAAATAAGATTTCCCAATGTAGGTAGAAGAACATTTTTGTGAAGATAAATTGACTTGAATTGATCAAATTACACGTGAAGGATACTAGATTGGCTATAAATGTTATATAATACCGTCGAGAATTTAGAAAAATTTGTGCAGAAATGGAAATTGATTATATTTTGGCCACTCAACTTTACTCTAAATCTCAATTAGGTCCCTTATCTTTATTTTGCTGCAATCAAGTCATCAATATTAATTAAATTTCAAATTTTGTTACACTTGTCCATAGGTTACTCAAACTAACGCCAGATACTAAACTTAACAAATTGGTAATGTGGGATTACTATTCATCAAGTAAGGGTTAAATACTAACGCCAATAATAATTATTCTCCTTCTACACAACATTGGATAAATGCAGTCACTTGCATCTATTCCTCTAGTTAGGGATTGGAACGTGGTCCGATTCAGTCTGATTTCGAAAAGAATCGAACCAATTGATGGGTATCTTAAAAATAAAATCACTAGTTGTATCTCTAAATATGAAATCAAACTGCTAGTTTAGGATCGGGTTTGGATTCGGTCCAATTTGATTTCTTTAATTGAAGTTGTCAAATTCACTAACCAATACAAATGGAAAATATAACTACAAAAATTTTAAACTCAATTGTTTGGATATTAAATTCTCGATAATCGCTTCTTTATAACGATTTAAGTTGATGCTAATGGTTTGCATTTTTCAAGTTTAACTAAACTCAACAATTTATATCAACTAGTTCATTGGAAGCAGACTATTGTTGTCTTTGAAAAATATGTTTCAATCTCACTTCCATTTTCTTTATAATTAGATGGGTCTAAAGCACTAACTTCGAAGTGATGACAAGAATCGAGGCCTTTCGTTAGTCCAAAATTAAAATTTAAAGGATCATTTGTCACCAGAAGTGAATATGATTTCGTTACCACGATCAAGCTCTAAAGAAAAAGGTAAAATGGTGGGTGCATTAAGCCACTACTTAAAATTTAACATAAAAACATCGGATCAAATCTCCGTAAGACCAATTAATGTGGCCCAAGTAATATTATTAATGAATTAATTAAAGTTGTTTATTATTGCTAAAATCCTATTTGCCCATTAACTGTATACTTTGATGGAAAATTGGTAGTTTTGAGGCCAATGAAGAAACTGTACCTCTCTACCTGTAAATGTGAGTTCATCTCATCAATTAATGACATTCAACTATAGAGAGGAAAAGAGAGGGAACAATTTTTTTTTGTTTATCTTGTTCTATTTTGCAGATTCATATCTTCCAATTAATTGCTATGGATCAAGGTATGTTAATAAATTTAATTATTGATTATCGTTTTTTTGCTTATTGATTTATGGATCAAGATCTAGAAGATAATTTGAAGGCAATACTTTGTTTCGTTTTGCACTACAACTGTTACATCAATTCCCGTTTCTCCCTGCGTCAATTAGTGCTTCTCATGTTTTTGGAATGCCGTACTGTATATATATATTTCTACCATATATGTTGAATTCTTATTGGTTTGAGAAAAGACCAGTCTCTTGTTTTTAAGTTTTTCTAATGATTTTGGGCTCTGCTTTTAAAAAGGGGCTGTAATGTGTAAAAATTGACATATACAAACAGGGCCGACCCTACTATTTTGGGTGCCCTGTGTGACATTTTAAAATGAGGCACTTTTTGTTCACAAATATTGTGCCCTTTAATTAACATAATAATAAAAATTTTAAGATTATTATATATAACAAAAAAATTTTTTTGGTGCTCCTACAATGCTGAGACCCTGTGCAGTCGCACCACCTGCACACTTTTGGGGCCTCCTCTGTATACAAACTAATTAACGGAGGAAAAACATTGGCTGAAGTATATATATATATTTGTGTACAGTACCAGTGAAGTGTGTGTCTATATATATATATATATATATCTTTTTTGACTGTTTTTGGCTATTGGGCATTTATTATTTTCAGATTTTAATTTGAATTATGGATTAAATTATATTATGTCTAGTTTAATCACTTCCTTTTCATGTTTTGTTCATGTAATTAATGTTCGAACGTTGTTTGTTGGTAAGAAAGTGGTCAAACCTTGTGATATTGCGAACACTAAATTACATAATTTACTTATCAATTATTCTTGAAAGTTTGATGCTTATAAATGAAGATGACACTTAAATTATTGTTGTCAAGAATATATTGACATTTATAGATTATAAAATTGTTATGAATTGCCCAAAGGCTCATCAATTAATTTTATTAATCTTGATCATGATCGTAGTTGATGGATATATTTAGTTAAATGTGTTTTGTATATCCAAAAATAGCAGACATATTTGAATAGCGTATATTTAATTACAAATTAAGTGAAATTAAACTAGCACCATTATGTTTATTATGATTGTGTAACGTAGTATCACACAAATAAGAACTACGGTGCACATTTAATGTCATGTTGTCTGAATCTAAACTTAAGTATTCAAGTCAAAACTCAAAGCATTAATATTAGAGCATCTTATATTTTTGCAGTATATGTTCCCGTTTCTCTATATTCACATGCTTCATTTGTACCATTGTCAATGGGCTAAATTTCTCTGATTGGTGTGAACTAGTCCAGTTTCACTTAGGTGTTTTGGACTAAGACTTGACACATTAAGTTGAGAAACATGATGATATCACTGATGAGAGCAGTGTTCATGAAAGATCTTTCCATAAGGCATGGGAAAGATCAAACATATTAAGCCTAATGTTTATGCGGATGACCTTAGCAAAGAATCCCCTATCCTTACAACTGAGATTGTTAAGAAATATATGAAGTTTGTAGAAGAACGTTCCCAAACAGCTGACTAATCACTTGCTAGCACACTGATGGGTACCTTAAACACTATGAAATTTGATGATTCTCTTACCATACATAAGCATGTTATTGAAATGAGTAACAATGTAGCAAGACTTAAGACATTGGGATGACTGTGGATGAGAACTTTCTAGTGCAGTTTATCATCAACTCTTTCCCTCCCAAGTATGATCCATTCCATATGAACTATAATACCTTAAAAGGATAAATGGAATGTAAAAAAATTGCACAATATGCTTGTGCGAGAAGAGACAATGCTTAAGAATCAAGGAACTTATTCTGTTCTTCCAGTTAATTACTATGGATCAAATTATGTTTCTTAATAAATATAATTTATATGTGAAAATCATAGAATTCTAAAGATCTCAATATTAGGGTTAATTGATTTCTTACAATCTCATTTTGGTTCTAGATTTAAAACATAGAACCAGATTGGAACAATCGATTCTCAATTTTAATACCCATAATTGATAAGAAATTAAGTACGGATCGAATCAATTACTTTCGATCTCTTTTTGTTTGGTCCAATGGTTCTAGACACTTTTGCCCATCTCGACTATAGTTGACAAAATTTGCCCATCTATCACTTAATTTTTAATGTCCACATAGGTGTTCAACATTAGTTTGAGTAATCTAGATGGACAGAGAAATAAAATTTGAAATTATAAACTGAGTAATTTGATTGCAACAACTTAAAAATTAGTGATCCAATTGAAATTTGGAGTATAGGTGAGTGAACAAAACGATGATTTTACGTTACGCTTGCAAATACTACATCCTTTGTTCTAAAGCAGATCAAATTAGCACATCAAACTGAACTTCATTCATCCAAATCAGTTCTCAAAATGTATACAACAACAGGAAGAGGATAACTTGAAAAACCATACTAATATATACTAACCGATTGTTCGGACAATTCCTGTAATCGCATAGGATCTTTGACAAGTAATAGATTTGTTAAGTCAAGAGTATCGTAAGAATAAACCTTAAATTGAATTGTATTAGTCGCAATTAGATTTGAATTTTGATAAACAAAATAGATGTATTCTAATTATTCTAGTTATCTACTAATTACCTAAGATGACCTTAAAATAAAAGATTGGATGCATGTGTTGGAATTCCGAATCCACCATGTGGAGTTAAATATAACCATCAATTGATCGAACCGGTATAAAGTAAGTTCCAAATCAATTAATAACAATAGAATCAAGACATGAATGAAAAATAAACACTTCCCTATCAATATCACAGAGATTGGTGCCAAAATGGATTTGTACAAGGTTCAGATTTGAGACCCGAAATCACACAAAGCAGCTCTACTAGAGAGGGACCAAGAATCGCACTCAAAAACTCAAGAGAAGTAGCTAGAGATCATAAAGAGAAAAAATGTAAATAGGCGACAGTGAAAGCAATAGGAAGGCAGCGAGAGGAAGCAGCCCAAAATGCCGGCCAAAGTATCGACTAAAAGGGGATAATGGGTCTCACACAAAGGGATCGAAAATGGAGAGAAGAGGAAGGAACACAAGGAAACAATTGTAAGTTTCTCTCAAAAAGAGGCTAAAGGATTCAACCATGTATACCGTATGTAATAGGGCAAAGAGTGCTCGCGCACACACATATATATAATAGACTTAGGGTCAAGTGTATGGGGGTCGTGCCCTAAATGCAACTCTTGGTTGAGCTTCACTTTGTGGGTTACTAGTTATGTATTTTAGGCCGACTATTAAAAAATAGTCTCTACAATGGTTTCGAAACGAACCATCTGATTTTAATCCAATCAGACAAGTCATCATCGTCCCGTGTTTATTTGGTATAAAATGCCTAACAAACTTCAACCTTGATGCCAAATACATTTGCAAAAGAAAAAAAACTAGTTTAGTAGTTAAACAACATGATTTCAAATAAACATGAAACATCACATACATTTATTAATGTTTAGAAGTGTAAGATAACTTCTAAACTTTAGCAGGGGGAGCACTTTAGTGCCCATATATGTATGGTTATAATCTGAATGCACTTTCTCAAGTTTTATCAAATCTTGAGATGCTACATCTCTAATAAAATACATCCTAACATCTATATGTTGAATACGTTAATGAATCACGTGATCTTACATAGATGAATATCAAATTGACTGTCAGAGTATACTATCACATTATCACTTTAAACACCTAGTTCATTAAGTAAACCTCTAAACCACAAATTCTTTAATAGCTTCTATGGCAGCAATATACTTAGATTCAATGGCTGATAAAGAAAATTATGTTGGAGTTGGGACTTCGAACTCACACAGGAGTCATACAAAGCAAACAGATAAGAGAGCAAATAAATTTCCTAGTATCTCTATCACTCAGCATCTATGAAACCTTTAAGTTTCACACCCTCATTAGCAGATTTGTAAACTAACCCCACATCAAAAGTACCCTTCACGTACCTAAGCAACCACTTTAACACTTCCTGACGCTTGGGACCAGGATTAGACATGTACCTACTTAACACACTCATAGTAAAAGCTAAGTTAGGCTTAGAATAGACCATAAGGTACATAACGGAGCCAATGACATTGAATAAATAATATTATTCATAAATTCTCTTTCTTCATCATTAGCAGGTAATTGTTCTTTTGGCAAAATAAAATGGTTTCCAAGAGGCGTAGAAGCAGGTTTGCAATCAAACATGCCAAATTTGTTCAAAACTTTAAGTACGTAAAGAGTTTGATGTACATGCAAGAAAAAAATTAGACCGTTCTCGATTAATCTCCATACCAAGGATCATCCTAGCATGTCTTGGGTCTTTCATGTCAAATTATTTCCCTAACTCCATTTTAATTTTGTTTACAATTTTTATGTTAGGTCCAATTAACAAACGTCGTCCACATAAAGTAACAAATACACACTCTTTATTAGTGCTGTGGTACAGGTAATACAAGTAATGTTCAAACCCACTCCTCATGAAACCAATAGACAACAAATAACCACTGACGTGGAGACTGTTTTAGTCTATAAAAAGATTTCTTTAAAAACACACATTGTCAGGTTTAGAATTATTTTCAAAAACTTTGGGTTGATTCATAAAATCTTTTCATCGAGATCACCATGCAAAAAAGTAGTTTTGACATCAAATTGTTAAAGTTCCCAGTCATAGAAAGCAATAAAAGCAAGCATGACCTTAGTGGTATACCTAACAACGGGCGAAAGGATCTCATTATAATCTACCATTTTCTTCTACGTGTACCCCTGGCTACTAACCTAGCCTTATATCTCAGAGGACTCACTCTCAATTATTCCCTCCTTAATTTTATAAACGCATTGCATCCTATTATGGATTTATCCTCACTTTTTTCACCCTTATAGCCTTTTCATAGGTATTTGGCTCCTTATCAACTAGTTCTTGATAACTAGTATAGGCTATGGTATCAGTAGACATCATATGGGATTTCCTGTAGTCTTGTGTCTCTATCTGTAGCTAATTGATAATTAGCTAGAGATTTTTGAGCGTTAGCAGTAGGGTCCTCTTCAACAACTTCCTCATCACCTTCTAATTTTATATTCTGCTAATTTTGTATATTACTCTCCACTTCGCTCAAGGTAAAGAGGATGTGGACACTCAGTCGCCTACTTCATCCCAATAGACTGGTGATCGACATCGTCGTCCATAAAGTGCCTCATATGGTGCCATACCAATAGTACCCTGAAAACTATTATTGTAGGCAAATTCCACTAATGGGAGGTGAGTCTCCCAATTACCACTCAAATCTAGTACGCAAGCTCTAAGCATATCTTCCAATGTCTGAATCGTGCGTTCAGACTGTCCATCAGTCTGGGGATGATAAGCTGTACTAAAATTTAATTTAGTACCCATTGCAACATGTAGACTTTTCCAAAATCTCGAAGTAAATCTCGGGTCTCTATCGGAGACAATGGAGGTTGGTACTCCATGAAGTCGAACAATCTCTTTAACGTACAATTGGGCCAATTGATCTATATTGAGAGTCATTCTGATTGGTAGGAAATGAGCTGACTTAGTAAGTCGGTCTACAATAACCCAAATAGCGTCATGACTCTTTACTGATTTTGGTAATCCCGTTACAAAATCCATGGAAATTTTCTCCCATTTCCATTCTGGTATATCCAAGGGATTCAACAACCCTGATGGTCTCTGATGTTCAGCCTTGACCTGCTGACACATCATGCATCGAGAGACAAACTTTGCAATGCAACCCTTCATGTTCCTCCACCAAAAGGTGTTGCGCAAATCACGATACATCTTTGTCCCTCCTAGGTGGCATGCATATGGTGCTGAATGAGCTTCTGTCAAAATCTCATTCTGGATATGTTCATCCTTTGGTACACATAGACGTCCTCTGAATATAAGTGCCTTATCAGAGGCAATCTCGAATCCTATTCTCTTGCCAGTTCCAACTTCGGATCTGATCTTTTCCAAGAATTTATCTCCAGTTTGAGCTGTTATAATCCGACCTCTCAAGTCTGGTTTAACGCTCAGATTTGTCAATCTAGAAGATCCTTGGACTGATGGGGTTCGCACTTCGATTTTTAGATTTCTCAAATCTCGAATCAACTGATCTTGCGTCGTTCCTAAAGCTGATAACTGTCCGGCGTCCTTTCTGCTCAAAGCGTCGGCAACCTTATTTGCTTTACTCAGGTGGTAAAGAATGGTACAGTCGTAATCTTTTACCAGCTCTAGCCATCGTCGTTGTCTCATGTTTAGTTCCTTCTGAGTGAAGAAATACTTGAGACTCTTGTGATCGGTGTAAATCTCACATTTACTCCCGTACAGGTAGTGTCTCCAAATCTTAAGAGCGTGTACAACAGCTGCGAGCTCTAAATCATGTGTCGGGTAATTCTTCTCATGTGGCTTCAACTGTTTTGAAGCATATGCTATCACTTTGCCATTCTGCATCAAAACACAACCTAAACCATGTTTGGATGCATCGCTGTACATAACGAAACCTTCGGATCCATTCGGTATAGTCAAGACTGGTCTTTGAGACGAGTCTGTCTTTAAGTTTCTGAAAGCTTTGTTCACATTGTTCTGTCCACTGAAACTTAACTCCCTTCCTGGTCAACTGAGTCATAGAGCCTGCTATTTTAGAAAAACCCTCTATGAATCGCCGATAATATCCAGCTAATCCAAGAAAGCTTCTCACATCTCCAACATTTGCAGGTGTTGGCCAATTCGTTACAGTTTCAAATTTAGAAGGATCAACCTCGATGCCTTTAGCTGTAACAATGTGACCTAAGAAACCTACTCTCTCAAGCTAAAATTCACATTTCTTGAACTTGGCGTACAACTTTTCTGCTCTCAGCGTTTCCAACACAATCCTCAAATGTTCTTCATGTTGTGCGGAATTCTTGGAGTAGATCAGTATATCATCGACAAAAACAATAACGAATTTATCAAGATACTGATGGAAAACTCGGTTCATCAAGTCCATAAATATTGCAGGTGCTTTCGTAAGATCGAACGGCATCACTGTGAACTCATAATGTCCATATCGTGTCCTGAACGCTGTCTTTGGTACGTCAGCTGGCGAAACCTTTAGCTGATGGTACCCAGATCTCAAATCAATCTTCGAGAAGATTGCAGTACCTTTCAACTGATCGAATAAGTCTTCGATCCTGGGTAGGGGATACTTATTCCTTATCGTCAACTTGTTAAGTTCTCGATAGTCGATACACATCCTCATGCTTTTGTCCTTCTTCTTTACAAATAGCACAGGTGCTCCCCACGGAGATACACTTGGCCTGATAAAACCCTTCTCTAGCAATTCCTCTAATTGCACCTTCATTCTTGCAACTCCTTTGGTGCCATGCGGTATGGAGCTTTAGAAACAGGGGCAGTTCCTGGTACCAAATCGATGGAAAATTCCACTTGCCTATCCGGCGGAGTGCCGGGTAGATCGTCTGGAAAAACGTCACCATATTCACATACTACTGGCACTAAATTCAGAGTAATCTCATCTACGGGTTTGTCTTGAAGACTAACCAAATAGCCATGACAACTATCCTTGGCTAAAAGCTTCTTCGCTTGTAAAGCCGAAATCAGGCGAGGAAGTGCCTTAATCCTCGTCCCATAAAATCTGAATACTTCTTCACCATCTTTACGAAAAATAACCTCCTTCTCGTGGCACATAATTGCGGCACGGTTGGTGCTGAGCCAATCCATACCTAGAATAATATCGAAATCTTTCATTCGGATAATATTCAGGTCTGCCTCCAAAACTTGACCATCAAAATCTATTTGCACTGCCTTGACTATCTTATTAGTATCGATAGTTTCTCCTGACGGCAAACTAACTTCAAGGGTACTACCAGTCTCTATGCCTATTAGGTTCAGTCTTTCTAAGCATGCATCTGATATAAATGAATGTGTGGCTCCCGAGTCTATCAGAACATATACAGGTATCCCGAAAATAGATAGTATACCTGATATCATATTAACATGCTTAAGACGGGAAGGAAATTACAGCATGAATGCGGTTAAGATATGTACAAGAATACCAGTTTAACTAGTATACCTGCGATCACGTCGGAATCCTCTGCGGCATCCATAGCGAACACTCTGGCTGTTTCCTTTCGATTCTGGACTGGGTTCATCTTCTGATGGGAACCCTAGGCGGGCTGAGCACGACAGTCCGTTGCAAAGTGACCTGACTGGCCACACTTATAGCAGACTCCCTTCCCAAACAGGCATTCTCCTTTGTGCATCCTCTGGCACTTAGGGCAGGGAGAAATGATATTGGGCATCTGTCTCCCTGTTGGCCCCGGATTGGGCCTCTTGACGAACGGTTGGTTCCTGTTCTGGTTCTGGTTGCGGCTCGGACCTTGCCACTTTCTCTTGCCCAGGTTTCTCTGCTCATACTGAGGTCCCTGGCTTACCGTCCTCTCACCGGCATAGGCTACTGCTTGAGCCTTTTTTACTACTTCTCGGTAGGTTGGCAGTTCATGTGAACTGACAATTTGTCGGACATCGGAGCGTAGACCTCTCTCAAATCTGCGGGCCTTTTTGAACTGCGTCTCCACCAGATGTGGAGCATAACGTGATAGCTCTTCAAACCTCCTTTCATACTCGACTATATCCATATCTCCTTGCACAAGTCGCAGAAATTCGGTCTCCTTATGATCTCGAAGAGCTTTTGGGAAAAACTTGTCCCTGATCTCTTCCTTGAAATCATCCCAAGTTAGGGCTGCCTGTTGTTCCTCGCTTCTCGTGCGGGATACAGATTCCCACCAAAATCCGGCTCTTCCAATCAACATGAACTCGGCACAACCCACTTTCTTGAATTCCGGGCAGGCTATGTGCCTAAAAATTTTTTCAATGGCCTGGAGCCATTCTTCCACTGCCAGTGGCCCATTTCCGCCGTCAAACGTAGGCGGGCTGTACCTTCTGAATTGTTCGATCATTGGTACAATAGGGTTGGGGTTTACTGGCTGCGGAATCTGTCTCATTTCCTGCACAGCTTTGAGTAATTCTCTGATAACATCGGCTTGGTTCGGTGGTGCCATAACCTTCATAAATTTAAAGACAGTTTGTAATAGTTGACTAGGAGTACTAACAACGCGAACAATAAGGATATCTCGTAAGACAGAAATTAAGTTTCAAATTTCATTTCATTCATAATTCAACTTCTTTTCATATAGGTACATCGGGTAGCGTGTATGCCAACATTTTATTAAGACAAAATGTCAACCCTACTCTAACTTCTATCATCTATTCTCCTTCGGTCACGCATGATTCGGCGTCCGAGAATTCTCCCAACGCTGGATCAGCGTTTTCCTCTGGTTCTTCTTCTTCTAGGTCTTCTTCGGGATCTTCTTCTTCTTCTGGGTCTTCCTCGGGATCTTCTTCTTCTTCTAGGTCTTCCTCGGGATTACCCTCGGGTGCTAACTCATCTTCTTGCACCTGTTCAAGCTCGAGCATGGCTCATGTTCTAGCTCCCCTTCAGGTACAACCCCAAGGTGGTGCTCAAAATACATGGGCCAATATGCCACAAATCTCACGCAGAATGCATCATATCCCATATCCACATTAGGTGACGTAAGAGCATCCATGTATATGCTACGAGCTACTTCCGCATAGTCGCCTCGAAAAGTCAAGGGTAAGTGATGAATCGACTGGCGATTACAGGTCACGTAGCCATGCTGTATGGCCCGCTCCCGTACGACATTCAACTGCTCTATGTGTTGGGCAATTGTCCAATCAAGTTTAGGCCTGAAGCGGTCGTAATCTCTAATAGCTTGTTCTACGTCACTGGGTACATTTCTACGAATGGGTGCCATGTCCTAAACCAATTATGTAAAGTCCAATTAAGTGGGGTTATTCATCTCTTCTTAGTTAAAGTTTACGAGGACGTAAAAATTTAGAAAACTATTTCCAATTATGCTCAAACTCGTCTTTCTTTCTTTCTTTCTAATTCGGATACACTTTCTTTCTCTTTCTTCTAAGTCTCGTAAATCGTAAAACAGTATCCGAAATAAAATAACAATAAACTTCATAAACTTCTTTACCTTCGGAGTCGACGGATTGAATGATGGCAGTGGCAACTTCCAGTAATAATTAAATAAAATAATCTCTTTTTTTAAAAAAAATTCTCTTTGAAAATTTTCTCTTTTTGAAAATTTGTCAGTCTACAGAAATGCAGACCAACTCTGATACCAAGCTGTAGCGCCCCGAGTTCTGTTAACCCGGATTGCCACGTCATCGTCTTTTGCCCTAATTTTGTCAATCAATTTAGCGGAAATAACCTAATTTTTAAAATCACATTTGCAATTGAAAACTTCATCGGCAAGAAAATACATAGGATAATTGTTCAAAATTTAAATATCATATTTTGGAATAGCGGAAATGAAAATACGTTAACAATGTCCCAATACATAAATTCGGAAATTTAATAATTTCGATAATCAAATTTTATGCCACCACTGCCGGATCAATTTCGATCGCCTCCGAAGTCTGCAAATATTGTTAAAAATAGCAGAATGAGTATTTCGAAGAAATACTCAGTAGACTCTTCGCCGATAATTAATTTACAGAATAATTGAAAACACACTTATGCAATATACAATGTGATATCATCTTGGGCTCATTTTCTTGAAAATCATAGGCTCTTTAAAAACATGGGCTGTGGGTAGTCTTTCTTTCTTGTGCGGATGAAGCACATAAGTTATGCATAACATTCTCTTCTTATCTCATAAGAGATTCTTTATTTCTTTCTTTCTCATACAATTAAGCATATAAGTTATGGCAAACATAACAATATCATATATCTCATATGATACATTCTCATCCTATGCATAAAGCATATAAATCACGTAATTCACATAAAGTATGCAATTATAATTTAAACTAATTAATGGTGGCGAGTCTACCTCAAAATCTCGAGTTTCGTGAAAATGGTGCGAGAAGTAACTTCAATCTCCTAATTGTCCGTTCGTTTCGTCTAGCCAATAGAAAATAAGTTTGAATCAGTATTTCGAAATTTTAAAGTTTTAAAGTGTTGAAGTTAAGGTCAATGGCTTAATTGAAAATTATTGGATTTGAAATAAATGACTTAAAATGATAAAGTAAAGTTTATGGGCTAAATTGGAAATTTATTAAATCTGAAAATAAAACTTTAAAGGCTAAAATAATAACTTTCATAAGTTTACGGACTAAACTGTAATTAAAATAAAACTGGAAACAAAAGTTAAAAACTGAAATAATAACTTTTAATAGTTTAAGGACTAAGCTGTAAGTATATTAAAGCTGAAAATAAAAGCTGAAAACTAAAATAATAATTTTTAATAGTTTAAGGACTAATCTGTAAATATAATAAAGCTGAAAATAAAACTTAAATGGTTGAAATAATAACTTATATAAACTAGGGACTAAATTAAACACTTACTAAAACTGAAAACAAAATTTAAAGAACTGAAATTAAAATATTTAAAACATAAGGATTTAATTAAAACAATTAAAACTTGGGGATTAGGGAATCAATTTCTAAAATCAAAATCAAATTAAAATAAA
Source organism: Fraxinus americana (assembly GCA_035079005.1). Taxonomy (NCBI): domain Eukaryota; kingdom Viridiplantae; phylum Streptophyta; class Magnoliopsida; order Lamiales; family Oleaceae; genus Fraxinus; species Fraxinus americana. The sequence goes on along the minus strand of CM068715.1, from coordinate 13,694,387 downwards.
AATATCCACCACTTTCTCTTTCTCTCTCATTTCGAATTGAGCAGAGAGGAGTGGGGGAAAAATTCGGCGACGGAAAGGGGCTCTCTGCCCCTTTCTTCGATTTCGCCACCACCGACCGGTGGTTGTGGCAGCGCCACCACCTGAGGTGGCGCCGACGGTCAGGTAAGTGGGGTTTCTTTTGGGGATTTTGGGGGTTGATTTTGGTGTTGATTTTGGGTGCAATAGGGGCTGTTGAGTGGCGGTTTGAGGTGGAGGAGTGGCGGGTTTCGGTGTGCTTTTGCCACAGGTGGTTCGAAATTGATGGTGTTGTGTTGGGCAGCTTTGTGGGTTGCGTCCTCGGTTTGGTGGTTTTGGGTAGTGTTGGTCTCGATTTCATGGGGTTAGAGTGACTGCATTGTTGAGTTCTTGAGCTGGGCAGTTTGAGGTGGGTCTTGGCTGGGCTGTTGGCTGAGGTCTCGTTTTTTTTTGGAGCTTGGTGGTTTGGGCAGTGGGGTTTTGGTGCAGCTGGATGGTGGAATTCGAATGGTGGTTCTGGGTTGATTGCCGTGTGGTGTTGTTGGTCTCGTGAGCTGGAGGTAGTGTCGTTGAGGTTGCAGCTTGGTGTTGGTTGGGCAGTGACTGGTTTGGAGATGGTGGTGTTGGCGTTTTTCGGTGCTGAGGTTGATGGAGTTGGCTGTGGTGGTGCGATTTCTGCAGGAGTGGATTGAGATTGGCTGTTGATTGCTAGAAATTGATTTTCTAGCATCACACATGAATCTCAAATTGGTTGATGTTAGGGATTGAATTTTCTATCATAAATTGTGAACTTCCAAATTGAGGAAGAGGAGAGGAATTCTTACCAAAAATGATTTTGGCTGCGTGATGTGTGAAATGGGGGGGAAAGAGTGTATATGAATAGTGGGAATTAGGGCGAAAATCCCTAGGTGGGTAATTGGGCCTATCAGTTGGGCTTTCAGGCTTTATAATTGGGCTAAAATAAATAATATCCGGTTTTGGACTCAATTGAATGGACTTAAATGAATTGGGCTAAAAGAATTAAAACTAAAATCGGGCTTTATGAAATTGGACCATAAATGTTGGATTTTAAATAATTGGGCTTGAATTTAATAAAAATTGGATATAAATAAAATAATTCGAAATTGATAATAAAATTATTATTCGAGATTGGATTCAATCGAATAGATTTGAATTCGTTTTTATAACGGCTAGACGAACGCGTTTCTCTAGAAAATTAGGGTTACGTTTTAGCGACACGTTTTTCGAGAAAATTAATTTATATAATTTAAAAGTTCGTGGTCGCTACATTTGGCAAGTACCAATTTTGTCTCTAGGAGGTGCAATATACTTTGTATCTTTCATTGATGACTATTCCAAGAGAAGTTAGGTGTACTCAATCAAGAGGAAGACACTTGTGTTCACGGTTTTAAATTCAAATTACAGGTGGAACTTAAATCTGAAAAGAAGATCAAATATTTGAGGAAAAATGGTAGAAGAAAATATACCAGCGATGAATTTGATAAATTTGTCAACAAAAAATTATCAAGAGATAGTTCACAATGGCATACACATCAACAATGGGTAGCTTAATGTTTGCTATGATCCATGTAAGACCAAACATTGCACAAACAGTTAGAGGGGTTAGTCGATACATGGCGAATCTTGGTAACGACCATTGAAGTACTGCAGAGAGGATCCTCAGATATGTCAAAGGTACCTCAAATGCTACATCATATTATAGAGGATCAAATATTACTATCAGAGGTTATGCTAATTCACATTATGCAGGTGATTTTGGTAAAAGCAAATACACCACATGTTATGTGTTTATTATTGCTGGAAGAGCTATAAACTGGATTTCAAAACTACAATCTATCATGGCTATGTTTACGATATAGGTATAAACATTGCAACTACACAGGACATTAAAGAGGCAATTTGATTGCAAATGTTAATAGAGGAGCTTGGATACAAACAAGAGACGAATGTTCTTTTTGTCATAGTTAGTGTGCTTTGCACCTGACCAATAATCCAGTATTTCGTCTGAAGACAAAGCACATAAAAGTTCAGTATCACTCTGTTCGAGAGAGAGTGGAAGAATGAAGTGTAGATATATAGAAAATCCACACAGAAGACAACTTAGCAAATATGTTAACAAAGCAAATCAATACTTACAAGTTTACATGGTATGGATTCTCTATCGGCCTAGAGAAAACGTAAGTAGCATGAAAACGATAAGTGTATGAAGGATCACAACAAAGTAACTTTAAGTGAGAGAAATGTTGGTTGTAAAGCCACTTTTGTTGACTCAAGCGAACAAGCAATCTTTCACTTTGTCAACATTCGATCTTACATACATTAAATACCCAACTTTGAATTTAATGCTAAAGATTGAAATTGGAGAAATTTTCCTCTTGAACCGTAATGTGTACAAGAAATGCAGTCAATCTTTTATTGCTTATGTTGAAATTGTGATGCTACAATTAATGAGGAATGTAGGGTGCAGTTCGTAGAAAATGTAAGAATTGTGGAGAGGTAAAGAAAAGTAATAAGTTATTTACTGCACATAGCAGAGACAAAAAATTAGTGAGTAGAGAGATACGAAAAATTATAGAGAGAAATATATTGATTTCTCATTAGTGTTTCCTACTTAGTTTTTTCTATTACAAGAAGGATTAGTTGTTGTTATCTCCTTGTATTTAGAGATTGTAATTGTTGACCTCAAAATGTGATGTCAACAGATACCCGACCCACTTGTGCATGGGCAAGCTAGATCCGACACGTTAAGGCAAATCAACGGTCGAGATCACTCCAAACTTGGACTTGGGAGAAGCTCACGACACGAGATATCAGGGATACGATTGTATAATAATAACTAATCACTATGAACTCAGATTAAAGATTGTAAATGAATGTAAGAGAACAAAACAAATTGCTCCAAGTATTTAAAGTTACATTAGTATTCAATTGTTATGTAGTGGGGGTATTTATAGTGTTACAAACAGAATGGTGACCCTTAGATGAAATTACACATGGTCTCATCCCCTCGGCCCGAAGCATCAAATCCTAGCCATCACGTTGACTTTCCTAAATTTATAAAGCATTTAATGCTCTCACATCATATTGACAAGACATGACAAAAATACACTTTTTACAAAAATCACATCAATCATTGAAATAAGATTTCTACAATAAATTCAAAATATCTGCACTTGGATCATCATTAGCTGGGTGGAGCCTTGAACCCAATATCTTCGACATGCCTACCTAGGATTAGTAATGGGCTTCGTCTGGGTCGGCCACGTAGCAATACTAGTAGCAAGTCATAACAATAGTCACCCAAGTCCATGTATAATTATTTATGTTGTGCGTGGACTTTAGTAATAAACGTAGTACCCTCTTAGGTATCACAAAAAGTTTTGAAATTTTTGATTCATTGTACTAGTCCCCTAAGTCCAGGAATAGATATTTATACTATGCATAGAATTGATAGTCGATTTAGAACTGGCTTACCTCGAAATAAAGAATACCAAACTGTCGAGGTTAAATGAATGAATGAAGATAGCCGAATTACATTTTGAAGCTGAGGCAGAGAATTGCTGACTTGCTAAGGCTGATTTACTTTAACGATAACTGAATTTCATATAGAAGTTGAGGCAGAGAATAGTTGAACTACCTAGGTCAATTACTTTGCTAATGATTGCCCTCGAAATCGGTGCCTATGATTTAATAGTTTCGCATATTTTCAAGAGGAGAGAACTGAAGTGGCACAACTTCCAATACGCGTATGTTCATCACATTAAATGTGCAATGATGGCTACACATTTTTATGATAAGGATTAACGCGCCAAGGTAGGCGTGTGATAATCACAAATTAATCTAAGGCATTGTTCGAATAGACCGTTTGAATTCCACGGCTCAGATGCGGCATAAAATTGGACAGTTCGAATTCAATGGGACTTGATCCAACGACCAAGAATGACCCCTACTTCATATAAAAGCCAAAATCTTACCATTTTGAAGCTTTACTTTTGTTAAAATCGCTTGCATTCTCTTAAGTATTTGAATTTTTTTGGTATCTTCTTGTTCTCCGGCTACCGTTCTTAGAGTTTTCCTTCTATGCATTTTGTTGCGGTATTATTTTCACAATCTTTCATCATTTTATATAATTCTTCACCACTTTCCTGCACTTTTTAATGGACTCCAAGGCATCGAGGGTAGTTATGGTGGCTAGGTTTGGGGGGAGTCAGTGTCGGGGGTCAGAAGAATGTTACAGTATGAGTGAGGAACCCATAGACTATGAAGCGGGTTGGGGTCTGCAAAAATTCCTTTCTCTATGACCCCCATAAAACTAGCCGGACTTAGGCAAAAATATTGTATTTTCCCCTACATAGAAATGTTAGTCCCGAAGCCTACAAACGTGCCTATTTTTCGAGGCTAGGAATACGTCTACCTCTACACCCCTTTTTTAGGGCAGTGCTGAGGACCTTCATGTTGTCTCCAACTTAGATTTTACCAAATGGATAGAGTCAACTAGTAAGAGCCTACTTCATTTGGAAGGAGGTGTCCTTAGGCGAGGATATGCCCCTGCATGTTTTCCAAACAATCTTCCAAGCCCGGGTAGTAGGAAAAGATGACTCCAAAGGATGGTATTACCTGACTCCTTAGGGGCCTTATGCTTCCTTTATTGTAGGACTTTATTCCTCCATAAAGGGTTAGAAGGAGTCGTAGTTTTGGGGTTAGGGGTAGGTGGCAGATGGTGGAGGAAGACACTGTCCCTGTCTGTACAGTACCGACCCAGTACTATGAAGCACGTGAGGGGAAAGTGGATGAGCCCCAGAAGAAGAATAAGAAGTTGGTCCACATTGGTGGGGCTCCGTGAAGTTTGGGACTATTGTGTCCCACCCTGGAAAATATGTTCCCACACCTCCCGAGCTCATGGAATCTACGATGAAGATGGTGAAGGTAGAGAAGGCTCGGAAGGCCAATGAGAAGGCTGAGAATGAGGAAACTCAAGCTTCAGAGAGGACTCCGGGAAAGTCTAGCAGATTTTTGGCAGGGCAAGATGACAAGATTGCTCCTGCAGTAATTGAAATGCTGCCACTACCGGTCCGAGGTACCACAGAGAACTTTCACAAGTTTTGGATGGAGAGGTGGCAGATACATGTGTCCACCTGTGACGCGGTAGACCTAAATTTGGCATTGGTAAGCTAAAGTGCTAGGGCCTTTGGAGTGGCCCTAGAATGTCAAGTAGCTTTGGCTGACATTTAATCAAGGAACAAGGCATCGGTGGACAAGCTGGCCTCTGCTAAGGAGAAAATGAAGATGTTGGAATTGGAGGCCGAAGCGATGAGGGCCTTGCAAGCTGAGGATGAGGCGAAGCTGAATTCTGCTTTAGCTGAGATAGATGCTCTGAAAAATGAGGTCTATGAATCCCAATGTGAAGTAGCCTCTTTAACTAAGAAGGTGGAGACCTCAGTCAACCACCAAAAAATAACTGTGGAGGCTCTGGAGAAAACGAATTTGGAGCTCGTCGAGTGCAGGGATGCCGACCAATTTTTGGAAGAACAAATAAGGTATTATGTGAATGAGACGAAGAGGGCAGAAGTTGAGGCTCAATGGGCTGGGAAGAAGCGGTCAAACATTATATCGCCAACTTGCATTTGACTAAAGAGTACCAGCAGTTCGTCATTTATTGGTGAAAGTTCACTTACGCTGATGTGGTAGCAAAGGTGAGGTGCCTCAGACCCTTGCTGAGCAAGCTGTTGATGACGAAGCGGACCAAGAGGAAACTCTTGCCGAAGAAGCTTCAGGTCAAGTAGAAACTAAAGCACCTACTAATGAGGTGTTAGCACCCCAGCCACCTCAACAGTAGCATAGTTTATATTCACATTTTGTAATGGCTAAAGCCCTCAAGTGTAAACTTTTCTTTAATGAATGAAGCTTTTTTCAAGTCTTATTGCTTTCTTTGTTATTTCACTATTTTTATTCCAAGTAATACGCCCTCGAAAAATGATTAAATATCTTGAACGTACCACTTAAGTAACAATTAAACGTCTACTCGTCAATGACTTCAACATATCTTCCTCTGAAACTATAGTCTTGACCCTCTCCTTCGAGGCGCCTACGCTTCTTCACATGGCAAATAGTTTATCTATGCAAAGGCTTCTCGCTTGGCGTTCAGCTTGGCCAATGTGAGGCATGTGAAGTACGCCTAGGAGTTCAAACAAGGTGACTCCCTTAGGATCTGATCATCTCCTTTGAGGCGCCCACGCTCTTGAAAGAAATTTTGTTCTCTATTTCTTTAAACAAAGAGTTTATTCATTTGTAAAGGCTGGGTAAAGGCTTCCAACTATTGATTACGTTTACTGATAATACATCCTCAAATGCTTGACATTCCATGGATGGGCCTGAACCTTCCCATTCATGTCTTCGATCCAATAAGGGCCAGGTCGAATCTTCCCCTTAATGCGGTATGGTCCTTCCCAATTTGGCCCTGAAGTGCCCACTCCTGGCTCTTTGGAGGATAAGAACAATCTTCGAAGTATCGGTCATTTACCCGAAAGGACTTCTTCTTAACTTTAGAGTTATAATATCGAGTCATCTTCCTTTGATATGCCGCGAGTTTCAATTGGGAACCATCTCTTCTTTCTTCAAAAAAATTGAGCTCACATCTTCTAAGCTCATCATTCGATATTTCATTGAAATACAATCTGCGTGGACAGGGTAATCCGACCTCTATTGGGCTCATAGCCTCAACATCGTATGCCATTGAGAAATGAGTTTCTCCAGTCAGAGTTCTGCTGGTAGTTTAGATTGCCCATAGCACCTGTGGCAATTCATCAACCTAGGCCCCTTTGGATGTGTCAAGCTTCTTTTTCAAAGTATGCTTTATGGTTTTATTTACAACTTTGACATGTCCATTGGCCTGAGGATGGTGAGGGGTGGAAAAGTGTTTTTTTTATCCCGAATTCCTCACAAAGGTCCCTGACCTTGCTGTTATCAAATTGCTTCCCATTATTTGACACAATCGAATGGGAATTCCAAACTGGCATATAATGTTCTTCCACAAAAAATTGGAAATGTTAGCTTCTATGATCTTTGCCAAAGGCTCAGCTTCAACTCATTTCGTGGAGTAGTCTATTGCAACAATAGCAAAATTAGCTCTTCCTTTGCCCCTGGGTAGGGGACCAATGAGGTCCATCCCCACTTAGAAAAAGGCCAAGGGCTAGATATGGCTGTCAGCTCTTGAGACGGTTGTCTTTGAATAGGGGAAAAGTGTTGGCATTTGTCACATTTTCGTACAAATTGAATGGCATCATTTTTCAAGGTGGGCTAATAGTATCCCTGCCTCAGTACTTTTCGTGCCAACGGAAGTCCTCCTGAGTGGTTGCCACAAATACCTCGTGAATTTTATGAAGTATATACGTTGCTTCTTCACCCCCAACACATCAAATGAGAGGAAAGGAAAACCCTGCTTATATAAAACATCATCAACAAAAATAAAATGAGCAGGCCTTCTTCTTAACTTATAAGCCTCCTCTTTGTTATTAAGAAGGGCCTAGTCTTTGAGATAAGCCACAATAGGTTGCATCCAGGTGGGAGTTCCTTCCACCCACATCACCTCTTCTGCAGCGATGGATGGTCTTGAGAGACACTCGATTGGCACTATCGTTAATAATTTCGAGTCCTTACTATTCACCAACTTAGATAAAGCATTGGCATGAGCGTTCTCAGCGTAAGATTTGGGGTAGCTCAAATTTTTCAAAGGATGGGAGCAAGTCCATTATTAAGTGGAGGTATGCAGCTATGCCTTTATCCCTGGCTGTGAAGTTGCCATTTACCTGGCCAACGACAAGTTGGGAGTCGCTATTGATGCAAAACTTCCTCACCTACATTTCTCTTACTAGTCTAAGACCGGCAAGCAACGCCTCATATTCGACTATTTTGTTGGTGGCTTTGAATTCAAACCGCATCGCACTATTCAATTTATGACCTTCGGGGCTTACTAGGACAATGCCGCCTCCAAGCCCATGTCACCAGCCAACCTATCCACGAATAGATTCCAAGTGGGGGGCTCGACAGGCTCCACAATTTCTTCCATCTCGGGGACATCGCAAATTCTGCCACAAGGTCCACTAGGGCCTACCCTTGATGGCCGCTTTGGCTTTGAAGAGGACGTCAAACTCGCTTAACTCCACAGCCCATTTCAATAGTCTCCCCGAGGTATTTGGCTTTTGAAGCACTTACCGAAGTGGGAAATTGGTCAACATTTGAATCATATGGGCTTGGAAATAGGGTCTCAATTTTCTAGACGTAGTTATGAATGCTAATGTTAGCTTCTCCATATCTGGATAATGGGTTTTAGGCGCCAGCAATACCTTGCTGATGTAGTAGATTGGTAGCTGGTAGAGCCCTCTTTCCTGGTAAGCACGGCACTGATGGACTCATTGGAGACGGCCAAGTAAAGTTATAGAGCTTTTCCCAGATTGGGTTTTAAGAGCCCTAGGTGCTTTTTAAGCTCTTGAAAGACCTCTTCACACACCCCTGTCCATTGGAATTTCTTTTTCCCTTTTAAGACCTTGAAGAAAATGAGACACTTGTCGGTGGCCTTTGAGATAAAGCGACTTAAAGCAGCCACGCGACCAGTTAGGCTTTACACATCTTTTGGTTTTTAAGGGGATCTGATCTCGATCAGTGCCCATATTTTCTCTGGATTGGACTCTATGCCTCTTTGATTGACCATATATCCTAGGAACTTGTCGGACGCAACACCAAACGCACACTTAGAGGGTTCAACCTCATCCGATATTTTCGTAAGATTTGAAAGGTGTCATCCAAGTGGGCTATATGGTCGCATACTTTTTGGCTCTTGACAAGTATATCATCCACGTAGACCTCCATCATCTTACCAAGGAAGCTCGAAAACATTTTGTTAACAAGCCTTTGGTAGGTGGCTCCAATATTTTTAGCCCGAAAGGCATCATTTTATAGCAGTACAAACCTCTATCTGTGATGAAAGAAGTGTTCTCTTCATCCATCGGGTACATGGAAATCTAAGTATAGCCAGAGTAGGCATCCATGAAGCTAAGTAGCTCATTTTCGACGGTGGAGTCCACCACTAATCTATCCTGGGAAAAGGAAAGCTGTCTTTACGACAAACCTTGCTAAGATCGGAAAAATCGATGCTTCCGCTATATTTTTTTACCAAAACAGGGTTGGAGACCCACTTCGGGTATAAGGCCTCCTGATGAAGACATTTTTAATCAATTTTGGCACTTCTTCCATTAGGGCCTCATATCATTCCGAATTGAGGGCTCTTCTTTTCTGTCTATGCGGGGCAGCCTTATGATCAATTTTCAAATGGTGGCAACTAACCTCAAGGTCAATGCCTACCATATCCTCGTGCCTCCAAGAAAAGACATCCAGATTCTTACTTAGGAAGTTTGAGCCTTTCTTTAATCTTTGGCAACGAGCTTCTTCCTACCTGCAACAACTTGGTGGAATCCTGGGGGTCCACCGGGAAGCTCACTTGCTCCTCCACCAGGGCTGTTTGGGGTTAGAAATCAACAATGCGAGGATCAATCTCATTAAGCATAGGTGCTTCCATGGGTATGTCCACCATATTCGTATCAACCATTACCATGTTGATGTCCTTGGGCTCTGCCTTTTTTATGGAGTTCAAGTAGCATTCCCAGGCTCCTCTTTGGTCACCTTCACCGTTGCCACTCCATGATCAGTTGGGAACTTCATGCACAAGTGGTGGATGGAGGTGACAGCTCCTGAGTCTTTCAGTACAGGCCTTCCTAGTACTCCATGATAGGCTGGCCTACTATCAACTATTAAAAACTCCATAAAGTTCATATCCGATTGGGATGGCTCTCCCATTTCCACTGTAAATGTGATTTTACCCTTCGGAATTATGCTATCCCCTTTGAAGCCATACATGGGGATAGTGATGGGGGTTAACTCATGATCCAAAATCACTTTGTCAAAAGTAGTTCCGAAAAGGATGTTAATCCAGCTACTATTATCCACTAACATCCCCTTCAGCCGATTTCGGGCCACTACTGCCCTTACCACAAAGGCATTACAATGGAGGAAGTGGACTCCTTTGCATTTTCTTGAGCAAACATAATGGAAGGTACCTGACTTCTTCGGGAACTGCTGGTCACTATATAATTGGCTAACGGGGGTCCTTTAGCTTCTCTGGCATAGTTTCTCTAGGAGTTCCTTCTCTCCCCACCAACATATGGTCCTCCAAAGATAGTGTCGATCTCATGGATATAGACGTAATCCAAACGGACCTAACGTCTTTCTCGCTGCCACTACCCCTCTCTTGCTCTTTCCTCGTCATAATCCCTCCTCCTTCGGAAATATACATCCCGATAGTGGGGGGTGGCCTCATCATGCCTAGGTAGCTGGTCACGCCTAGGTGGGGGCCTATTTCTCTGCCGAGAATCATTTCGTTGATCATTTCGGGGACACGCCCGCCTTAGGTAGTGCTCAATGTCTCTACAGTTTGTCGTGTCATGGTTGTAGGAATGATGATACATACAGTATTCGGGGGGTTTGGACTACCTCTAGGTCCCGAACCTCGTCCTTGGCCTCGGCCTCGTCCCCTTTGGGGAGTCTACTTTGTTGGTTTAGTTTGTAGCGTATTAGTTTCGGGTGCGACATTTTTGTAGGCCAACGTGGGCACTACGTTTAAGGTGACTGTGGCAAGTGCCTATCCTGAGTTGGGGGCGATTTCGTTGCCAGCTTGGTTCCATTGATGATCCATCAGATGGGAGGTGGGCCTCTCCCACGCGAAATCCAGCTTGGTTCCATTGATGATCCATCAGATGGGAGGTGGGCCTCTCCCACGCTGCCTGTGACATTCTACCCTTAATGTAATTAATATTTATTAGTATTAATTAATTTTTTTTCTTTTCCTTTTTATTCTATGATATTATTATTTTTGAATCATTCTAGGATTTAAAAGTTTATACTTAGATATATCAAAATAAAACCGAAATATATCATGAAAATTAAATTAATAGTATAAAGAGTTTAAAGAACCGTCAAACTTATATTATAATCAAAAGAAGACTTGCTTTACATAATACGGTTAATTAGTTAGCTACATAACCATCCAAAAACTCCAATCAAAAGAAGTGCCTACTGACCTTCAAAAAGTATTCTGTAGATCTAACCTATAGCAGGCCGATATGGCGGTATATCAACGTCAACTACATCATCCTATTTTCACTACATTCCTTTACTGTGTACCATCATCATATTTTACATTACTATCTACTCCACAGATATCATAGTATTTACGTAACAACCTGTAACCAAGTCAAAGACATCAACCATCACCATCACATATTCTCTATATTCTTCAAAAGTTTTCTTCCCCTCATCCTCATCAACATCAGTATAGAAGCGAGTGTAGTGGATCCGTGTATACGTAACATGTATAGCTGTGAGATCTTTCGTAATCTGAGCATGTCGGTTGATTGTATGACTTCAGTTACTCGGGGGGCCAATAGTTCAGTAAATATGATGCGCAATGATATCAATCAAACACACTTGGGCCCGAATCCTTATTATAGTGTATCGTGTGAGCTCACAATAGCATGGCCTTCAATTGTACACAAATCAATGCTAAGGCATCCGTCCTTGCCCACCGAGACTCAGGATACCTCTTCAGAATATAATATATATATATATAAATCAAGGCCTGACCTAAGTATACAGTGCTCCCCGTGCCTATTTGCAGTCCCAAGGCCACCAAGGGACCTCTTGACACTGCTTGTATACAGGTGCCAAACTCCAAATACCCTATCCTTGGCTACCCTTAATGACCGTCAGGAGCCTCAAAGTGGTATATTTATTCTGACACAATAGTACGGTACATCTATAATGGGATTCACATTTAAAATTCTAAACCACACACTCCATGAAAATGACAACATAAATATACATGACCTTGAAAACGTATTATCCATACGTTATCCAAATAAATTTAATGCACCATTGTCACACAACCACATCACTTAAAGAAAATAAGCACATAACCTCACAAATTAATGTATTTTGTATTGTAGTTGAAAAATATCAATATTTACCTTTTCACGACTTTCTTGCTCAATATCTGCATTAATAAAATAACCTCTACATTAATCATAACTTATCATATTATTTCCTTGTTATCAAATCTAAACTAAACATATAAGATGATATAGTTTGCTTCATAAAATTCCTCTTCTAATAATAATAATAATAATAATAATAATAATAATAATAATAATAATGAAATTCTCTTTATTTTTATAAAAGAAATTCCATAACTTCTAAAATAAAATTAATACATATAGACATCATGCTAGCCAATACACTACAATATTATTTTTCATTTCATGTTTGGTCCATTGTTCATTTCATTTATCACACAAGTGTGTGTGTGTGTGTGTGTGTGCGCGCGCTCCCCCATACCTATTAATCAATTTCTTATCCAATCCATGCATTATAACATTTTACTTCTCATCTTATCAAAATAATTTAAGTTTAAGCGTCAAATGCTAAAAGTTCTCTCTCCAATTGACCATGTCCACATATATACACATATTAGTGGCTCAATTCCCATAACCAATATCATGATATTAACAACTATTATAGTAAATCATTTTCTATCCCTACTTTCTTTCTTCTTTATTTACTTCCAACCATTTTTTTTTTCAATATCATCATTTTACCATCTTTTCCCCAAATCTCTTTAACACGATATTTGATAATGCAAGCTAAACAAACAACTCACTATTTCTTGAAATATCTTATAGAATTTTAGAACTTTCAGAATTAAGAATTTAAAATAAAGAAATTATAATTCACCATCATTGATTTTATTAATTAAACTTAACTCCAATGTTATCTTCATTCAATTATTAAGGAACCCTAAAACAAGAATTTTAATTCCTACTCATAAATCAATTAAATACTTAAAACAAATAATTAGTTCAACTATTACCTAAATAAATAAATAATTAACTAAATAATTAAATTACAAAAGGAAAGAAAAGACTTACCTTAAAAGGAAAGTGGAGGAGACATGCCCCAACCTTCACAAATCATCCCAAATTTATAGTGGAGGAAAAATGTTTAAAGGGTAATTTCACAAATTGCACTTTAACCCTTGGGGTAAGTATGCAAATTTCTTATTTACTTATAAAATTGCACTATAATCTTTAGGTAAATATGAAATTACAACTCTTTAATAAAATTGCACTTTCCATACCCATAATATTATGTTACCTATAATTCCTATATAATTGATTCTATCAATTTAATTAAGTCCCTAATTTTTTTTAAAAATTCTTTCTAAAATATTAAAATTTTTGCTAGAAAATTATGGGATGTCACACTGCCTCTGCTGAGGCTAGAGGCCTTGACTAGTTCTATTTCTGTGGTCGATCAACTCTTCATTGATAATCTCTCGCCTCATCATTTCTAGCAATGCATCATAGGTAGTCGGATCCTGATTTTGAACATCTCTCCAAAATAACATGTTCATGTTTAAGCCTCCTCATAATGCTGATAGGGCCTCACGATCGGTAACCTGATCACAATATGTCATTTCGTCAGTAAAACAAGATAGGAAACTCTTCAAAGTTTCCCCATGCTGCTATCTCGTGTCCTGGAGACGCTGAATGGGGGTCACTCATTCCTTGCTTATCGCGAATCTCTTCAGGAAGGTGTTCTTGAATTCTGGCCAGCTCTGAATGCTCCCAACTGGTAACGTACAATACCAAATTTCAATTGCTCCACTAAGAGTTAAGTGGAAAGCTCTGCATTTCACAGCTGAGGTAGTGCCTCTTAAGCTCATGTGTGTCTTATAGCTATTCAAGTGAGTATTAATATACACAAGAATAAAAGTTATAAAAATTCTCTCTCACCAGCTAAGGTTTTTTTGCATGCAAGTTCTCTAGGGTTTATGCAGACACAGCAGGAGATAGCCCCTCCTCGACCACCAGTCTAGAGGATGGGGTGGACTGCTACGTACACCTCTATGGTACAGGCCCAGCCTCGGCCTATCCCGAAAGTAAAGATTGAGATGAGACAACCGAATAAGAATGAGGGATAGTTGTGGTTTCACTTTTCCAAGACTGAACTGGAGCAAGCGGCGTCGTCTTTCCAGTTTTCCGTTGTGTTGAAGTTCTTGAATAAAAGACCCACGTTGGATCAGATCCGCTTATTTATCAAATCTCACTGGGGAATCAAGGGTTTCTTCTTGGCCAGTACAATGTAAAGACCACGTAACGTATTCATTCATTTCACTACAGAGGAGGATTTTCGGTATTGCATGTGCACGTGAATCTTCAGACATAGATGGTACCCAGTATCGACCATTCATTTGGTCTCAGGATTTCGATGAAGATCAAGAATCTTCTCTGGTTCCTATTTGGGTATTTTTTCCTGGGTTACCTCCCCATTTTTATAGCGAATCTATGCTGCGTATTATCACATGAGCTTTTGGCCGGTTCTTGAAGAGGGATAACTTTACGACATGCACTTCTCGTACGGATAGGGCTCGTGTTTGTGTGGAGATAGACATCTCTAAACCTCCGGTAACCTCATTCTGGTTGGGTGTCCCTTATCATCCATCTAATAGATGTCAAGAAATTGTTTATGAAAAGTTCCTAAGGTTCTGCCACAGATGTAGGATACAGGGTCACCTAGAGGTTTCATGTAAAAAGAAGGAGGGTGGAGGTGCCAAGCATCCTGTAACTAATCCTATAGAACCCAAAAAGGTATGGAGGAGAAAAGAAGAGAAGCGTGGATTGGCATCAGAAAAAGCGAACCAGATTGAGAAGTGGGGTAACAAAAACGAAGAGATAATGAATAGAATTCTACAGCATGATATATTGATCCCATCGGCCTGGACCCTGTTTGTAAGTAATGCTGGAAGAGTTGCGACGAAAGTAGAGGCTGTGCACGATCGAGAACTGAAGGAGATGGATAGCATCCGTCAGAAAAAAACGGTAGTAACAAATGACAGTTCGATGGAGAATATTGAAGAAACCAATAGAATTGAGGGTGAAACCAGTGGAAATGATGGGGATCTGGACTTCACAAAAAATACGGAGAAAAACTTGGTCTCTAAGGACTCTATACTTGAGAATATTGAAGAAACCAATAGAATTGAGGGTGAAACCAGTGGAAATGATGGGGATCTGGACTTCACAAAAAATACGGAGAAAAACTTGGTCTCTAAGGACTCATAGAAAATATTATTGACCTAGTGATAAGAGGAAAAGCTCTTCCAAATATTGATCGGCTGGGAAATTACTACAGATTGAGAGACAGGAATTAGAAACACCTGAATTAGAAGTTCTTAATTATGAAACTAACCACAATATGTCAGGCCCTCTAAAACGAGTAAGAGGAAATAATCGAAAAAGGGTGACTCTAGGAATCACCACGAGATCCAAAAAATCTTATTGATGATAAATATCCTTATATGGAATCTAAGGGAAAACTGAATCATCTGGAGAACTCTTTGATTGATAATTTCTCACCAGGACCTGAAAAGCGGCTATTGCAATGTAGAAATCAATACGTGGTTTGGCTCGAAAGGGAGGAAGTTTTGTGAAGGCAAAAATCACGTATTAAATGGCTTCAAGAAGGTGACGGAAACACTAAATTTTTTCATGCATCTATTAAGAATAAAAAAAAGAGCCAAACTATTGACCACATGATTCTGGCAGATGGTACAGTGTTAAAGTCAGCTGAAGATATTCATGAGGATGCAGTACAGTTTTTCAAGGATCTATTGTCAGTTACACCTATTTCCATGGATGATAATGATCTAGAACTTTTGATACCAGTCATCTCAGTGGAGGAAAATTTTTCCTTGTGCAAGCCGCCAATATTGGAGGAGGTGAAAGATGCTCTTTGGTCTATCCCTAAAGATAGCAGTCCTGGACCTGATGTCTTTAGTGCAAGTTTCTTTATTAATGCTTGGGATATTGTTAAGGTTGACCTCCTTACAGTGGTTATAGAATTTTTTTGTCACACCCCATTCATATAGATAACCATACACTAAATTCTATCAAAATCCTTTTTTTTTTTTTAATGAAGGCGTCTCCAAAGGTATATTCGAAACCAAGGATCATAAAATCATAATCCAACACATTTATTCTGACGTTATAAAAATATCTACATGTCATTTCAAACGTCATACAGGATTTCCAAAATATAATACAACTAAAGCCCCCCCAAAATAACCCTACAGGTCGTCATCCATGTACATAGAACTTCGGAATCCCGTAAGAGCTCCACAGTCACCCATGTCTCCTAAGAAGTTCCATGCTCACCTATAATGCAAGAACTACATAAGTCAATACTTAGTAAGCGATAATCATGCAGGTCATGAGTATGAGTAATAATAGAATATAACACAATGCCATTTACTTTAAACAATATGCTAAAGATGTATCATGCTCAGATAGTCATCAAAGTCGACTCGAAATAATCCCATTTGAAATCCTTCACTGGGCCCTTGACCCACCTACTATGCATTAGATAGAGCTCTGTACGATATCAATATCAGTAATCAATAATCAAATGGCCAATCTAACATCTACACCGGTGAGTGGATCATCCTCTTGTGACCACTAGAGGCCCATCTCCTGACTGCCCATATGATCACCCAAGAAGTATCCCACCCAGCAGTGCAAATAATCAGAGTATCACAAAGGCACAATCTAGTAGTCCACCCTCCCGTGGTTACCAAAGGCACATCTCCTATCCACCTTTGTAATCAACCAGGAAGTATCACCCGTGGTGCCAAAACATATTACATAAGTATGCCTCACATGCCTCGGTGCCCTAGTAGTGGTCAATAAAACGTTTTATGAGAAAAGCTCTATTTTACAATCATGTTGTGCATGCTAAATTTTCAACCATGGACGTATGTCGTGCATGCACATGAAAATGCTCGTGAGTAACATACTCAATGATCATAACCATCAAATGATATAAATAAGCTCCTTATCAAAGTTATATAAATATTCCAACACTACCATACTATATTCTTGCATCGTAGTTGCAAATGGATTTTCACTTACCTTTCTGCTCTTGTGTGTGATCTTTCTATGATGTGTAAATCAATTCTCTTTCCCACTTAAAGTCAGCAAATCACCTGTATTACCATTTAATATTAAATACAATCCTAGATTTGATAATCTTAACGGACACACAATCTCGTAATAGATCCATTCATGCCAAAATACTTTAGATGACATTAACAATTCAAGTTACCGATTGCATTGCAAACTAGTCCCATAAACTACACTATTTCTCGAGTCCAATTATGAACGTCAACGTCATCCAATTGTTGTTTAACAACCTAACACTCCTTAAAATCCATTTTCCAGCCTAAGAGATAATTAATGGACATGTAAAGGTTGAATCTAAGCTAAAT
The DNA here is from genome assembly GCA_035079005.1 of Fraxinus americana. Classification (NCBI taxonomy): domain Eukaryota; kingdom Viridiplantae; phylum Streptophyta; class Magnoliopsida; order Lamiales; family Oleaceae; genus Fraxinus; species Fraxinus americana. The sequence goes on along the minus strand of CM068715.1, from coordinate 13,676,923 downwards.
ACACAAGTGGGCAGAATCTGTTTTCAAGTTTCTATTGTTGTCCAAGTCTTTTTCCAATCCTTTTTCACTCCCTTAACATTATCCAAAAATTCCCAAATTTTTACCACACTTCTATAACATATAGTTAAAGGTAATCATGCCATAGATTAGTTAAAAATGAAGGATTTATAGCTTTGTAGGCATTCCTTTTTACAACCACCAAATCGAACATTTTTTTCTCATGACTGTTTTGAGTTTCACTTGAATAAGACTTTCAAAAATTGGATTCCAACCTATTAGAGATCATTTCTATACTTCAAAATCTTATATAAGAATATTCAAAATGATATACATACATTCCTTTCAAGGTATAACATAAGATTAAAAGTTATATAACTAAAATCCAGCAACAATAACTTTCTGTCCTTATTGAGTTAGCTCAGGTTCTTGCACCAATTACCCCGGTTTTGTCATTATTAAATCATCAAAACACCCCCAACATGATCTTAAAGAAGTCCATAGGTTCAAGAGACTATAAAACCTTCAAAAATAATAAAGATAAACCTCAAAACAGTGAACAACTTCAGCTGTCCAGAATTCCAGCTTTCTGTTTTTCTACTTCTCTTTAGCTCTTTTTCTTTTCCTTTCACTTGGGTTCATTTGGGGATAACTTGAAGGGATAAAATACCTTAATATGGGATATTTATAGAGTCCTAAAGGGTTGGGGTCGTTCTGGATACTTAAGCATGAAGAAATTGGTAGTTAAATGACAAGTATCTTCCAAGCATGAGGTGTCCAAGCATGAGGTGGTTTCTTGCAGCCATACTTGACTCTTCCTTTCCCATATTTGGATCATTATGTAACTAATAAGACATATTCCTATTCAATATAAGGTGACAAGGCTTTAGAGGACGTGATAGAAGCCTTAAGGTTGAAGGAATTTGAGGTTAACTTGACAAATCATCACATGCTAAGTAGGATGTGTCTTCTTCCAGTTACATTCTGATCTTGTACCAATCCTTGGACGGTTTGTATGAGATTTAAAGATAATAAATAACATATTTGAAGTCTTAAAGAAGTTGTAGACGTTTCTAATGCTTAAGGGTGAAGAAATCTACCATTACAAGGATAAATCAACAAGTAGGAGGTGACTAAGCATGATGTGGTCTCTTGGAGTTACAATCTGATTTTGTACACATCATTGCAGGTAAAAATCAATTATCCTTGGCTTATTTTAATGTGTTTACAATCCAATTTACTTTCCCTAAGATCCCAAAATATTTTATAGCAACACTTCCAAAACCATTCATTTAATTACTTACCCGATTGACACACGATTATCGACCTATTTTAACAATTCACACCTCAACATTTATAACGTCATATAAAACCCATATTACTATGTAGTGATCATGTTACTTCATGCTTCATATCCTAAATATGTTAATTACTCATTTAGAGTTTATGGTGACCTTGATCAATCGAAAGGAAAGCTATAACCGTTATCGATACTAAGAAAATTGGGGATGCCTTCTTACAACTCTAAGAAAATTGGGATTCTCTGATCAGTGGAAAAAGCTTGTCTATAATTGCATCTCCTCTCCAACTTATTCGATTATGCTTAATGGGAAGACACGAGGTTTCTTTAAACCATCTAGAGGATTACGCTAGGGGGATCCACTGTCCCCATATTTATTTATTCTGGCACAGGAGCTCTTATCAAGAATGATCAATCAGGCCTGTGAAAGAAATCAAATTCAACATTTTACTCTGGAGAAATGGAGGTGAGTCTTTATACTGATGATTTACTTATTTTTGCAAATGGCAATAAAAAGTCGATTGAAAAATTCTTGCAATTGTTAAAAGTTTTCAGGTGAGGTCTGGCCAGATGGTGAGTCCAAAAAAATCCTCTATGTTCTTTTCTAAGCATATCCCAGTTGCACACAAGAGAAAACTGTTGGCCTCATCGGGTTTTAAGGAAGGTGTTTGGCCATGTACCTATTTGGGTCTCTATACTGGAAGATTAACGAAACATATGTTTGAACCGCTGATGGATAAAATTCAAAAGAAACAAGCTGGTTGGAAAGGTCGTCTACTTTTCTTCGGGGGGGAAATTACTTTGATTAAGCATGTTCTTTATAGCATGCCTATTCATGTTCTTTCAGTATTGAAATTGCCTAAGGGTATTCATAATGAATTGAGCAGTATTTTCTCATCTTTTCTCTGGAACACAAATGATGGTGCTAGGAGGCGAAAATGGGTTTCATGGAGAAAAAATTGTTATCCTGTGGAGGAGAGAAGTTTGGGCATTCGGGATTTTAGCGAAGTACAACAAGCATTATTTATGAAGTTTGATGGAAAATGTTGGAAAGGGGATCCTTTTGGGCAAAAAATTTTGGATCCATATATATGAAAAATGAAGTTGTTACTTTGATGAAAGCATCCCCCACACAATCTCGCTTTTGGAAAGGGACTATTCTGGCGTTCCCTATTGTCTTGACAAATTCTTTTTGTCGAGTTCGAGATGGCTCATCAAATTTCTGGTATGATAATTGGCTAGGATCCCAAAGTCTAGCTGAGGCAGGTTTTGAAGTGAAGGAACCACAATTACAAGTTAAAGATCTATTTACAATGAATGGGAGCTAGAATAGAAGTCAAGGAAGTTAGTGGGTGAAAACCAAGCTTCCTCTATTAAATGTGCGCATATAAAATTACGTAAAGGGAGTGACCACTATATCTGGAAGCCCAGTAAAAATGGTTTATTCTCGACCAAATCTGCTTGGGAAGTGATCTATAAGAAGGGTATGGCTTGTGCTTGGAGACGTTGGTTGTGGTATGAGAGAGTCCTAAAAAGAATTTCGTTCGTATCTTGGAGAGCTCAATTGAACTGCTTACCAATTGATGATGTGGTCCAATCTATTGGGATTCCTTTGGTTTCTAAGTGCGAATGCTGTGTGAACCCCTCAGTGGAAACTGTTGATCATGTATTGTGTTTTTGGAAGGTGGCTAAATAGGTTTGGTCTTACTTTGAACTTTACTTTAATCTATCTCTTCCATATGTCTTGTCCTGGAGAAACAGAATGAATTTATGGTAGACACAAGCTTCTAGCTCCTCACAGTTGGGAATTCTTTAGGGGTATTACACCACTTATTATCAGATGGGTGCTCTGGAAATGTAGATGTGATGCTTGTATGAAAGGACTACCTACTGTATGGAAGAAAGTTGTCAGGGTTATCCAAGCTTTTTTTATCCTAAGTTGCTAGTCTGATTACGAGTGTTTGTAAAATCTCAGCTCGAGAAGTTCATTGCTTGTAATCCCTAAACTGTTCTATTATTGATGTTAGGTAGTCAAAAGTGCAAATGATCAGTTGGAATAAGCTATTGGAGAAGCAGTATAAACTTAATGTTGATGGTGCATCTAAAGGAAACCCGGGATTAGCCGACGGAGGAGGAGTTCTGAAATGCGTGCTCTTCTTAATGGATTGTGTATGTGTAGGGACCTTGGAGTATGGGGTATTGTTGTTGAAACAGACTCTAAGGTCTTGGCCCAATGGGTGAAAACAGGTGCTTGTTCCTTATGGTGGTTTTGGGAATATTGGAAAGATATTATGAAACTGATTTAGCTACTTAATACTCAGGTTCAACATTTGTTTAGAGTGGCTAATATGGCTGCTAATTTTCTGGCAAAAATGGAGAGCGATGGATCTTCTAATTACTTCGTTTATGGTGATGAGGTTCCAACTACTCTGCTCTTAGAGGGATTTTGCGTACAGATCGGTAGGAGTTACCTTATCTTAGACGGTGATGTGGTTTTGTCTTGATGAATTGTCTTATGTAACCATGATCTTCCTCAGCCACAAGTGAGGTTTTTCAATAAAAATATTTGTTTAAAAAAAAAAAGCTATTTAAGTGTTTAGTCGGGTCACCTCTCCCATCATACTTCGGTATTTTGGGCATCACTTAGTAGCTCGACACTAGGGCATTTCTCAATTCCTTGGAGAAAGGCAGATTCTCATCGTCATCATCTAAATCACAAGATCGTTGAAGTCCATCTAAATCATAATTTTCATCTGCCTCATATATAGGTGGTGGCACGAAAGGACCCACTTGGTTCACAGCCACCTCATCCCTCATTTGACACCTATTTCTGGGTGGGCTAACACGAGGGGCATGTTCTTACCTTTTCCCCAGTTGCCAAGTCTCCAAAGGTAGGGACTGCAGCCTATTCCGAGGCACTGGAATTTCTTGTTGCTAAGGAGGCCTAGGCCTCGGATTCGCATGGTTGTTTCGGTCGAATACACTGACAGACCTCTGGAGCCTAGCTTCGAGTTCATATTCTAGTGAAACTTTATCCTCCATATTGAACGGGGCCTCGGTGGGTCAGCTAGATGCATAATTGGAGGAAATGTAAACTCCCACTTCTTTTCCAATAGGGCTAATTCCCCTAGCGTGCTTGGGAGGACGGGCCCTTCTGGCTTTATATCTCGTCTTCTTATTGGTATTGTTCTTGGGGTGCAAAGGAAGAGATCGAATGCTCTCCTTGGCCTTGGATCTACCTCAATAGCTCCTACATCGCCAGGTTTTGATTGGTAATGTTTCTCATGTTGGCTGCCATGGTGGCTATTTCCCTGGTGAGTTGGGTTGCCATCTCATCCCACCTCGTTTGTGATGGTGGTGAGGTCAACGTCATCCTACTAGGGCGGTTGTGGCAGGGACTTCATCATCGCTTTCCCTCACATGCCTGGGATGGGTATTACCATTCGAGCTCATCTCTTTTCGAAACTAAAATCCTGAAATGAAACTTTTGGGGCTTCCTCTTGTTCTTTTTTTTTTTTTTTGAAGAACAAATCATTTTTCAAGCGGGATGCCCGAACTATTCTCGAAAAGCTTTTTCCACGGGCCCGCGGTTATAGTGGCTTTCCACAGACTGTGCCAATCTGTTGACCTCAAAATGTGCTGCCAACAGATATCGGACCCTTTCGTGCATGAGCAAGCTAGATCCAACACATTAAGGTAGATCAACGGTCGAGATCACTCCAGACTTGGACGTGGGAGAAGCTCAACGATACTAGACGTTTCCGTTCAGGTTCCAGCGAGATATGTATAATAATAACCAATCACTATGAACTTAGATTAAAGATTGTAAATGAATGTAAAAGAATAAAACAAATTGCTCCGAGTATCTAAAGTTACATTAGTCTTCAATTGTTACATGGTGGGGGTATTTATAGTGTTACAAATAGAATGGCGACCCTTAAATGAAATTATACGTGGCATCATCCCCTCGGCCGAAGAATCAAATTCTAGCCATCACGTTGACTCTCCTAGATTTATAAAGCATTTAATGCTCCTACATTCTATTGACAAGACATGACACAAAATATGCTTTTTACAAAAGTCACATCAATCATTCAAATCAGATTTCTATAATGAATTCAAGATCTCTGCACATCGGCCGTCATTAGCTGAGTAGAGCCTCGGACCCGATCTCTTCGGCATGCCCATCTCGGATTAGTAATGGGACTTGTTTGGGTTGGCCACGTGGTAATGTTAGTAGCATGTCATAGCAGTAATTCTTCTACTATAGTTGAATCCTCCTATACTTGCTAGTGGACTAGCCTAAATTGAGTGAACCACGTAAATTTATTTTTAACTGTATTTTTTTTTTTCAATTCCACTTTAGTTGCACGCCAACCTTGACTCATATTTTTTCTAACAAGTTTGGGTGTTGTGTAGAAATCTGACGGTCTTGGACTCGAGTTCAAATGGACTGCAAGGTTACTTCCCATCGTGGCTGAGACTACCTTGTATACTGTACTTCAACATTAGCCAAAATTCTTTGTCCAATGCCCTTTCCCAATTCAAGAATAGGAGTGACTGTGATTTTTGTGTGGTATACTATAGTCGAGATGGAAGTAGTGTCTTAGATGAGGAAGAAATTCAAAAAGCTTACTTCAACATCCCATCGTGGGGCTACAAGATGAACGAGGGTGCAGCTGCAGACTTTGATAGTACTCTAGTTGTTGCACATGATTTCAGCTGGAAAGCCTTTGCTGGTCAATTGCCTCCCTTTTCAATCGGAGATGATTTTGAAAAAAGCAAGATTCGACCCTACTACACCTAGAGGGGGATGATTGGGTGTAAATGAGGAATTAATACTTAATTAACATGCAACAAGTCACAAGTTAATTATATATAGGTGATTAGTCAAACAATTCAATTTGACTTATCTTGAAATACCGTAGTAAATAAAGCAATAAACAACACTGGAATTGTTCACAGAGAAACCCAACGTAGGAAAAACTTTGAGCACTTTTCCAGTCACCACTATAAACTGTCAATAAAACTTACAGACTACCAGTAAAGTTGACAACACAAGCTTTCTGATCTCTTGTCTGAAGTATGAAGCAACTCTCATGGAATGTGCACACCAACACCAATCCTGACTCTTCTTTGTAAAGCAGTCCTCCTGGAATGAGCACACGAACCCCAATCCTGACTCTTTACGCAGTTTATCTCCTGTAAATCTTTGCCAAGAACTTCTCGTTCTTCGGATTCTTCCTTGATCTTCAATGCAGCATAGTTGACGACACAATCGTGCAGCAAACCTAAGTGAAGAATGCAATCCAGTGTTTGATTTGATAGCTTTAATGCTTTCACAATGCCGACACATGAACAGTGGAATGATTGAACTTTGATTCTAGTGAAGCATGTATTCTCCTTGAATAATATGATGTTCAATCTATCTTACAGAAAATACAGTGCCTCAATATATAGGTTGGACGAAATAGGTTATATGGGCCAAGTAAAAATCTCGAAAATAGAAAATTAGGTTTCCCAGAATAATGTCGCGAAGGGTTTGTCGCTCGAGCGACAGTGGGGCGAAACTCAAGCGAGATAGTTTTTGTTTTAGTCGCTCGAGCATTACTCCGACGTGAATCCTTCTTGTTCCAAACATAAAACCCCAAACCCTAAACTGACCTACCAACTATGAAACTTTACAATTTAGTCCATAAACTTCTATAAATGTTCAAGTTGGTCAATTTGTTCACAGAATCGCCAATACAAAATATAAACCTGACAAACTCACCCTTTAGCATTCTGTGACAAAACATAAAACAAACACAACCTATCCAAACTACCCAAGTCTAATAAAACCAACTGAATGCAGCTTCCGCTTTGTTAATCCTGTATCCCGAAATCAAAAACTCACATACCAGTGTAAAAGCACGTGATACCGGAAATAAGTAATAAAGTACTTAGAAGCATAGTTAGTGAAATAAGAAAACTAGGTTGAGATGCAGTATTAATATTAACCAAGACACCATAACCACATTAATACCACAAAACATCAAGAAAAACTCAAACAGACATGCAAGAAATGCAACACGATTGCAATGTGAATGCTTCTCCTCAGTACATGATATACAATGCAAATGTAATGCCACTACTGCAAACTCTAAGTGTTAAAGCAATAGAAAATGTATCTATGTTTCACCCCCATCGACCCCTAAAGACATAAGCAAAAGATCAAATCAAATGTAAAGCATAAAATGTCTAAACAGTAACTATGTCTCACCCCAATTACCCTTCAAGACATATGATAAGTATCAATATGTGACAATCTACTCTAAACAAGAAATGTGTATATATCTCCCCCTTACTATAAAATTCTCCCCCTTTTTTGTCACAAATGCCGAAGAAATAACACAACAAATGGCAAAGAAAATTCCAATAACTTGAGAAAAACTACAAAAAGGTTATAACTACATGAAGAATCAGCCTAACGGCTAGCACACATAAATCAATATCAACTACAATTCTATCCCTATCTACGAGGCAGGAGCATCGTCGCCATCTGAAACATTAGTCTCATTACTCTCATACTAAGTGGATGGAGCCTCAGAGGGCGAAATGGAGGATAGATCAGCAGAAAGAAGATCATCAATGGGATCTGCTGACACTACTGGATCAGTAGGCCCAACAAAAGCAGACGAAGAAGTAGCATGTGATCGACTCTGTGAAACAATAGAGAGACCAATTAGTTGACATATCCGATAAGAAAAACCCTCGGAAAGACAACGCCAAGGGCAGTAACTAAACGATGAATAAGACAAGCATATGGAAGACCTATCCTATGACCAGGGACTCTGAAAGTACGAAGAATATGCTCGCACAAGAAAGTAGGAAGGTTAATCGAGTCACCGTGAACCAGGGCATAAAGAAATCTAGCCCTATTGGATGGTAAGGAAGAATGTGTACAACTGGATGCAGGTTCGTGCACACAATGCGCAACAAAACCTGGCGTTCGGTCGAAAGTGATCAAATTCGAACCGTAGTCGAACCCCCTGCCAATGGGGTATCAAAAAGAGTAGAATAAACTACAGAGTCAGAAGGGCCAGTCTCAGCCGAAAGATAAGGAAAAATCAGGTGAAGAACCCAAGGAATATGAAGAGACTTAGCTAAAAATCATGAGAGAGCCTAAGAGTACGACCTCTAAGATAGACTCCAAAGGAAGGATCGCAAACCTCGTGGACGTTGGCAAAGAACTCCTGAATCAAAAGATTGGGTGGGAGAACCAACCCAGTCAGTAAAGAATCCCAAGCTCGAGAAACAAAATGGCAGCAATATTGGGGGGATAAATCAGCTAAGATAACCTCAAGCTCTACGAGGACAGGACGATGGGAAAACTGAGAAGTAAAGACCTCGTAAGAAGTAGAAGATAAGATTGTATAACAAACATGTCAAGAGATTCTACGAAAGAGAATATAGATCACACAAGCGGCTACGCAGTCAAATGCATGAAAATGCGTGAAAATGATATACAAATGAAGTAGGCACCAAACCGATGCAAATCGAGGTACGAAATGCAAACATATGTCACACACACACACAAAACAATGCAAAAGTGTCAAATAGAACAGTGCATGGACATAGTGCAGTGACTGCAGGACGGAGGTGCAGTGGTTTCTAAAATTAACAAATATATCACCTTTTTCAAAACTTCCAGTTCTAGCACCACCCGATTTTTTTAAATACCAATAGCACGAAATTCAAGCAAATTTAAGCATTCAACACCTCGATGATTTGAATCAAGCATGCAAATACAAGTCGAGCATTATCAAAAAGACTTTCCCACGTACGCAGTTAAGTTAAAGATGGAGTAAAAGGTATAAATGACTCATGTGTGAAATGTGTCACTATTTTCTCGTGAAAATGATTCCAAATCTTAATTTTGTGAGAAAGGACATGTAAAATGTCACATGCTAAATAAGAATGATCCCTACAAATGAAAGTCAAACCCGAATAAGTTCTAGGACCTGAAAACGAGCTCAATTAAATGATGAATTTTCTTTGCTCCCCCTCAATATGAGCATAAAAGATTTTTCATTCCTTTTTTTTCGTAAATGGCATCTTATGTGCAGACCCTGTCCATTAAGAGACTAAATTGACCCTTGTAACGAGCTTTAGGCCAGTTAACCCAAGTCAGATGACCATAGGCACCAGATTATAAGAAACCCCTCGAGCTTAATTACTCGAGTCAAATAGGCTTCGAACTGAGTATAAGATAAATCAATTAAGCACTCATCTTTTATTTTGATCATTTTTCAATCTTAAGTTCACCAGCGCAGGGAAGCCATCACGGGCTAAGGTCTTCTAAATGCAGGTCAATTCATGTTCGAGGTCACCTTACTAACACGTGACTGTCATCCCAAAACCTCACACATGCGATTCAGAATCAGTTTACAAGATTATAGTGTGTGCAGTGCGAATGAATACATGATGACACATATACTCAATACTCCACATTAAACCGAACCAAGCAATGGAAATTGTTGTATAACACAGATAATTGCTTACTGGTTTCACAAAACCGGTTTAAAATCAAAATGATGTGTCGTTTGCACAAACAAAAAATGTTTTTGTATTTTTCACATTTTTCAAAACCTTTTTTTTGTTTTAACCTTTTTCAATGTTTTTGGATTTTTTTTATTTCGAATGAAAAACTCACACAAACAAAAAAAAATGTCAAATACACAAGACAAATAAAAAGCAGACAGCAATTAAAAGCTAAACAAACCACAAAAAAAATAAACGAATGCAAAATGTAAGATGGATGCAAAATACACCAGTGTAATGGACAATGAATGAAGATAGCCACAAATGGGGTCAGTGTGTGCATAATCACCAGGGACCGCCATACGGTCAAGATCAACTTTCTTGACCCATGCCTTCCTAGCAGTAGAAGTAACCCTAGTCAATTGAAAGTAGCCCTAGTCAATTGAGCCAAGACCACCACATCTCTCAATTGAGGGGGAGCAAAGAAAATGATTTTAAAGGGGTCAATCAGTAAAAAGGAATGAAAAATCATTTATGCTCATATTGAGGGGGAGCAAAGAAAATTCATCATTTAATTGTGCTCATTTTCAGGTCCTGGAACTTATTTGGGGTCTGACTTTCATTTATAGGGATCATTCTTATTTAGCACGTGATGTTTTGCATGTCCTTTCTCATAAAATTAAGATTTGGAATCGTTTTCACGAGAAAATAGTGGTACATTTCACACATGAGTCATTTATACCTTTTACTCCATCTTTAACTTAACTGCGTACGTGGGAAAGTCTATTTGATAATGCTCGACTTGTGTTTGCATGCTTGATTCAAATCATTGAAGTGTTGAGTGCTAATTTTGCTTGAATTTCGTGCTATTGGTATTTAAAAAAATCAAGTGGTGCTAGAACTGAAAGTTTTGAAAATGTGATATATTTGTTAATTTTAGAAAAATGTGCTTCAAAATGTATTTTTCAAATTTCTGGTGCTATTTCTGACATTTGAGCTTTCGCTCGATTTTCACTCGAATGTCGCTCTAGCGAGCCTTTCAGATTGGTCTAGCTCGATCTTCGCTAGACCCTCGCTCGAGCGATGGTCGCGTATAAGGCACGATTGTAGCCTCATTTTTACTCTTTTTTTTTCAAATTTTTCTCTTAAACCTTGATCTCCACTCATCAAATTTTGGCAAAATCTTGTACTTCAAGTCTTGAGCAACTACTTTGAAACTCTTTCACTTCAATTTGGCCACTCAATTCTTCAAATTTCAAAGTTAAACCTATCAAACCCTAGTTTTGACATTTTTGGGGGTTTTGTGATCTTCTTGGATGATTGCCTTAATTCTTCACATACATTCACATGTTTTGAGTCCATGAATGTTATGGGATTGTTGTGTGCATCAATGTGATTCAACTTTTACATGTTTTTGATAATTTTGGCAATTGGTTGAATGTTCTTTATTGCACTTGATGTTTTTGGCTTATTTTGATCAATTTTGATGGAGTCTGGGATAGGACTAGTTGTTGGATTTGTTGTTTGTGGTGTTAGGATGTTGGGTTAGTCATGGGTGTAGCCAAGTGTGCTTTGAATTTCACGGATTGGTATTACCCTCGAAGTGTTCAATAAAATGCTTCTTTGGATTGATCGTGTGTTTTTGGTCTTGCTTTCGCACACACGAGTCATACTTCGTGCCACGACTGCTCCCATGTACTCACATGTCAATTTGGAGTTGCTTTGCATTGAATTTTGATTTAGGTACCATGACATTCACACTGCACCTCCGTCCTGCAGTCACTGCACTATGTCCATGCACTGTTCTATTTGACACTTTTGCATTGGTTTGTGTGTGTATGACATGCTTGCATTGTTTTGCATTTTGTACCTTGATTTGCATCAGTTTGGTGCTACTCATTTGTACATCATTTTCACGCATTTTCATGCGTTTGACTGTGTGGCCGCTCGTGTGGTCTATATTCTCTTTCATAGAATCTCTTGACATGTTTGTTATGCAATCATGTTCCAGATGCCGCCGAAGAGAGCCAGGACCACCACACCGCAGGCCATGGATCCACCTCCTAGAGGGGGTGATTAGGTGTAAATGCGGAATTAATACTTAATTAACATGCAACAAGTCACAAGTTAATTATGTCGAGGTGATTAGTCAAACAATTCAATTTAACCTATCTTAAAATACAGCAGTAATGCCAAAGCAGTAAATAAAGCAATAAACAAAATCGGAATTGTTCACGGAGAAACCCAACGTGGGAAAAACTTCGGGCACTTTGCCAGTCAAAGATCCACTATAAACTGTCAATAAAACTTACAGACTACCAGCAAAGTTGACAACACAAGCTTTCTAATCTCATGTTTGAAGTCTGAAGTAGCCCTCATAGAATGTGCACACCAACACCAATCCTGACTCTTCTTTGTAAAGCGGTCCTCCTGAAATGAGCACACGAACTCCAATCCTGACTCTTTACGCAGTTTATCTCCTGTAGATCTTAGCCAAGAATTTCTCGTTCTTCGGATTCTTCCTTGATCTTCAATGCTGCATAGTTGATGACACAATCTTGTAGCAGACCCAAGCGAAGAATGCAATCCGGTGTTTGATTTGATAAATTTGATGTTTTCACAATGACAGGCACATGAAAAGTGGAATGATTGAACTTTGATTCTAGTAAAGCACGTATTCTCCTTGAATAATATGATGTTCAATCTGTCTCACAGAAGATACGGCGCCTCAATATATAGGTTAGACGAAATAGGTTGTATGGGCCAAGTAAAAATCTTGGAAATAGAAAATTAAGTTTCCCAAAATAATATGTCGCTCGAGCGAAAGGTCTGTCGCTCGAGCGACAGTGGGGCAAAAATCAAGCAAGGTAGTTTCTGTTTCAGTCGCTCGAGCATCACTCCATCGAGCAGCTAGCGAAAATCCGGCGTGAATTCTTCTTGTTCCAAACATTAAACCCCAAACCCTAAGTTAACCTACCAACTATGAAACTTTACAATTTAATCCCTAAACTTTTATAAATGTTCAAGTTGGTCAATTTGTTCACAGAATCGCCAATACAAAATATAAACCTAACAGATTTTTTGCTCTCTCAGGGTAGAGCTAGTTATAAGTTGTTTTTCAATGACAACAATTTTAATGGTACTTTTCCTATTGAGCTCATTAAAAATTGTAATGATGTCCATTTACTGTTAGTGCCAACCAGATAAATGGAATTTTAGATGCCAAATTTTTTGGTTGCTTGAGAGTAATTAATTTTGAAGCAGCAGAAAATCAGATTGATGGATCCATTCCTACTGACATTGGGAACTTAGAATTGCTCCAATATCTAAATTTGAGCAGAAACAGGCCATTTGGATCCCTGCACGATCAGTTTTGGGAACTGAAAAATGCGAAACAGATTCTTCTTGGAGAGAACAACTTGACAGGAGAAATTCCTGCTTAATTTGGTCGTTTGACTTCCCCGAAGACTCTGAATCTATCTTACAACAGGCTGACAAATTTCATCCCTGAAAGTCTGGCCAATGCCACCAGTCTTGAAATCTTGTTGATGGATCATAACCTTATATAGGGAGGGATCTCTTTGTCCCTTTCAACCCTTTCCTGACTTACTCAACTTATCCTATCTTTCAATAACCTTTCTAGTCACATACCTCATTTTCCACACATTACAGATTACACTTCATTCAGTTCAGTCCGAAAACCACAACCGGGGAGGGGGGGTTGAAATCATTTGTCATAGTGATCACATCTGTCTATTGTGTGGAGACAGCTTTTTTTGCATTGGAAGGAAAAGGATAAGAAAAGTTACTACCCTACAGAGGGATGTTGTAACGGTTTTAGCATATGCACCCCTGGAGTTGAATTACAATAATTTAGTTAAAGCAACTCGAGATTTTGGCTTTTGCAACTTGTTTAGAACTGATGGTGTTGACCTCGAAAAATGGTTTAGATAAGTCTTCACGTCATTTTTTCCGTACACATGATAACACACCATTAGTCACTCGTTGCCTTTTTCGGCGGGGTTGGAGGCGGCCACTAGCACACCGACAGTCAAGTCAATATTCCAGCTAAGAATGGGAAGTTAGGTATATGTTGAGAGTTATGGAAAGTTCATAAAAATTCGGAATCCTCACTCTTACCAGAAAGGGAGTATTTATACCAAGAAAAGGAAGAGGAGAGCCGTCGGATGAGGGGACGCATGGCATCAAATCCTCGAGGGCTGTCCTATCCTAGGCGTCATCCTGTTACTCAATAGGTTTGACCTGCCACATGTCCCATCAATCAGTCAAGAACTTGACTGAAGATCCCAGAAAAGATCTTGATGGGGAAGTGACGAGGCGGGGCGAATATGAAGTGCGGGCCTTTGCATCCGCCGTGAATGGCGGATGAGTTCGGTTCCTCTACAAGGTGGGGCAACGGTGTCTCAGTTCGGAGTTATGGAATCAGCTCGTCCGCCACGTATTCAGCTCGTCTGCCACGTTGTACACCAGATCGGTTCGGACAACACGTGGCCGATGAGGTGGGTGAAAGAGGTGGGGGGTTTCGAGAGACCCGTAACAGGTTGCTTTGGGTAAACATACAAGGCATATATATTCCCAGGCTGCCTTGTATAAGTGAAGAAGATTTCGATTGGTAGATTTTGTAAGTGTTATGCCCTAGGTCCAATCAACTTTGGACATAAACACTTTAAATATATATAATTGACGCATGTATGGCAATATCTATTATTTAATTGAATTAATATTCTAATAAATTAAATAATAGAATCTGTAGATTCAAATCTTGGTGATTTGTTAATCAGAAGGAGTTGTGATTGTGATATACAAATTACAAATAATCGAATCTTAAATCATCTGTGGTCGAAGTAATAACGAAATACGGATATCGTTATTACGGATAGATAATCGCGTGTGGCATTTTTACTTGTGAAGTAAGTAGCCGATCTCACAAGTTAAAGTGTGGTGACACTTGAATGAACACGTGGATGTTTTGTTATAGAACAAAGCATTGGAGACCCATTGGGAGATTCCACATGGATAACTATCTGAGTGTTAGTGGTTAATCTCTAACGTTCGGTAGTGTAATTGGTCCTTTGACTTGAGGTCGTCATAGTACCATATATGAGGGCAGTCATACTTTGATGGTGTTGGATGTTACTCTACCAAGGGTCGCTAATACAGCATCGTTCCGGTATGTCAAAAATCATATGAAGGTTGTGAATGATCAATAGATGATTCGTCACTTTTAGATAGTAAGAGATTATAATCTACATTTTATCCAGTTAAGTTAATAATGAAATCCTTGGCCAAGGTGAACTCATAAGTCGGAAAAGAGTTTTCGACTTACATTGACTTAACACTGGATAAAAGATATGATCGATAATTGAGATTGACACGTATACATATCTCATTATTGATTGGATCATATTGACGAAATGATTATAATTTCACAGTAAACGAACAAGTTTGGTTTGTCACATGACGTGACATTTCTCATCACATGTATTGTTGCCCTAACACATTGCTAGATGTCAATCTGGGACGACGGATGTGAATTAGTGATAAATTAAAAGGGGTGTTTTAATTTATCAATTTTGATTAGATCAAAATAATAATTCACGTTGTTAGGCATCGTGATCGGGAACCTAATGGGTCACACACAAAAGAGAACCAAAAGAATGAAATTTACCAATTAATTAATTGACAAGTGTTGGACAATCAATTAATTGAGTTGCTTATTAATAGGCCCGAATTAATTAATTGGATTAATTAATTCATGGACTGAGTTTAATTAATTTGATTAATTAAATATTGGACCGGGTAAAGTTTAAAGATGGGCCAGCCCACTTGGGCTTATATTAATAGGCTGCTAGGATTCGTAAACTGCATGGAATTTTCATTATTCTTGTTAGCACAAGAAAAGTAAAACCCTAGCCGTCATTCTTGTTCTCTGTGTGGATCACCATTGGAGGCTGGACTATTTGACAGCTTGGATTGCAGATCGTGATCATTGGAGTTCGAGAATCAACAAAAGAGTTTGCACAATTCATCAAAAATATTATTCTCAACACAATTTCTATCAAACACAAAGTAGGTCCGTGGTGGGAATTGAAAAATTATTAATTTTCCGCTGTGCTTGTTAAGTAAATTCCCTACAATGGTATCAGAGCCTACTTTGTATTTGTTAGAAATTGTTTCGATTACAGAACAATCAAAAAGTTGATTGTTGATATTTTTCATGTTTCTAGCAATTAAGAAAATTTGATTTTCTTATTTATAATAATAAAAAAAATTTGGATCTTAAAAACATTGGCGGCATGGCGTCGCCACCGAACCTGGCGGTGACACCACCTGGCCGTGGTGGCAGCAGCGCTTCTCTCAAGGCAGCGCGCTGCCTCAACTTGGAAGCAGCAGCGAGGTCGCTGCTGCGTGTTGCAGCAGCGACGGTCGGTGCTGCTGGGTATTGCAGCAGCGCCGTGCGGTGCTGCAATAGCCCCGGTGGTGCGGCCGTGCACCACCATTGTTCCATTGTCGGCGCCGGCGGGAGAAAGAAAAAAAAATTGGGAGATTTTCTAGGGTTTACAGTTTACGGGTGGAGCGATTTGGGGGCGAGGGCCTCATATGCAATTTGTGAAATTGCAAGCTCCTCGCCTGAAATTATGAGAAAGGGGGTCTGTTTGCAATTTTTAAAATTAAGGACTATCTTGCAATTTTCGAAATTGTAGGGGGTTTCTTTTAATTTTAAATCTGGGCCAAGTTGCAATACAAAAAGGGGTTTTTGAATTTAAATATTAAAATTGTTTTAAACTTGAATTTCAAATGGGTTTGACCTAAAATTTCAATATTGACCCGTTTAAAATTTTATTTAAAAATTGACGACTTTTATATTTTCGTTAAAATTGGATTTTATCTTAAATATTAAACTTTGACCCTAAATTTAATTTAATTTTATTTAGGAGTTTTATCCTAAATTAAAATGTTAATTCATTTTAAATTAGTGTTGGACTTTAATTTAATATTTAATTAAAATTTGATTTTAATAAAATTATTCACCCTAGTATATTGTTGAAATTAGAGTTGGACTCTAATTTGACATTTAATTAAAATTTGATTTTAATTAAATTGTCTCGCCCTAAATGTTTCTTGAAATTAGAGTTAGACTCTAATTTGGTATTTAATTAAGATTTGATTTTAATTAAATTCAACCGTATTAATTTGATTATAATTAGAGTTGGACTTTAATTTGACATTTAATTAAAATTTGATTTTAATTAAATTATCTTACCCTAAAATTTTATTGGAATTAGAGTTGGACTCTAATTTGGTATTTAATTAAAATTTGATTTTAATTAAATAGTCTCGCCCTATAATTGTAGAATTAGAGTTGAACTCTAATTTGATAATTAATTGAAGTTTGATTTTAATTAAATAAGTCCGCTAATTAAATTAATTAATTAATTTGATTAATTAATTATTTAATTGTTTTGATCAATTTGTCTAAATTAGTTTAGAGGACTTTAATTGCTAGAAACTTGAAACATGTTTGCATATAATATTAGATATTATATAGGAATGCATTAATATGATGAATGTTTTATTAGTGGATGATTATGGATTCGACCATGTGGATGTATTGAATGATTAGTTTTATTCTTATTGTTTTATGGGGGTTGCGAGCTCTAATTTATTTTGGATCTGCGAGTCCATTACTATTGTTATTATTATGGGCATGTGCGTCCAATATTATTTAGGTCTGCGTGCCAACTAGTATAGGATACAAGTTGCAACTGGACTAATTGAAGATACAAGAAGAGGAGGAGACCATAGAGATGAAGCATTGTATGAATCAATGCTATACCCCCTAGGAACTGACCGACTAGTCTTCCTTATGGCTCGGGAAGAATAGATAGTATAAGTCCATAATCGTCCACACTATTATATGTATATTTATTTGCATTTAGATGTATAATAAAATATATATAATTATTACAATGAGACCTTTTGCATGCAAAAACCCCTCGTTAAAAATATTAAGTCAATTTGTTATTTGTCTTCCATCATTATAGTGAAAAACGAGAGTCCTAAATCGATCTTAACTTGTTGAGTACACTCAAAGTTGGTCTATTAGGAATATGTTTGACACTATGAAATATTAGATATTTCTGAATGATGGGTTTGACTTAACTAATATTTACCTCTTGTTGAGTACACTCAAGGAGATAAATCTTAGAGGCATGTTAAACTAACACATAAGATCTGTGAAGATAAAGAGTTGTCAGGTTAATGATCTGGGAGTTGTATGGAGATACAATTGATAATAGTATATACCCAAAAGTTTTATTAGGGCTTGTTGAGTACACTCAAGGTTTTAATATAACAAATGGGATCCCAACCCAATGGGAATCAAGTACGGATTCCATAAATTTATGTGAGAGGGTCATAAATTTGAGTTAAACAGTGGTAGCGAAATTAATTTAATAAAAGATCATGTTAAATTAATTGATGCTTTATATATATTATTTCTTTTACTTTTCGTCGTTTACATTTATTGAATCATGAGTAACCACATATATATTTGAGAGCATTGGATGCCAACAACCAAAGCAAATTTTCTTGATTGACGCCGCAATCTGAGAATTGTTCTCAGGCATGAAAAATTGGTTGTGTCCTTGAGTAGCCCTTTGCAAAGACACTTGCTGATGACTCGACAAAGGAAGAGGTGGCTACTATAATAAACACAGTAATGATGATAGTACTGCAACATGTGTGATGTTTGCGACTATGTCACCTGAGTTACAAAGCAACATAAAAGTATAGATACTAATACATGATTTTTCATCTCAATGTGTTGAATGATGAACAATCACATGTGGAAAGATATGATATTTCCTAGCAACTATATCGGTACATAATGGCAGAAGAATCTTCAGTCAGTGCTCGTGTGCTGAAGATACTGACTACTTTGAGAAGTTGTCTTGATTGCGTTCAGTCATGAACAATGAACTAAGTATAGACTTGGTTCTGCAATCTCTGTCAGAGAGTTATTCATAACTAATTATGAATTTAACATGAATAAACTCGGAGCATGCTCATTGAGTTGCTGAACATGCTTAAAACTGTTAAGTCCAACATCTGTGTTTATAGTGGACAAATCTTAGTCATAGATTCCTATAGGGAAGTCTAAAGGATGCTTTAGGAAAGCAACCAAGATGACTAAGACAGTTAAAGCGAATAAGGACAATACCAAATCTGATGATCCTTATTATCATTTTGGAATGATGGGTCATTGGAAATGAAATTGCAAGGCTTATATCTACTTCATTAGTTTCATGGGTATTAGATACTAGATATAGATCTCATATTTGTATAAATATGCAAAAACTAAATAAAAGTAGATCGCTGCAGAAGGGAGAAGTTGACCTACACGTTGAAAATGAGCAAAAGTTGTTGCATTGCATGTAGAAGCATATTTCTTGCCATTATCTTTAGGTTTGATATTAGAATTAGAGAAATGTTAATTTTGTTCTCACCATTACCAAGAGCGTTAAATAAATTTCATGTTTTGACATGAATTATTTTAATGTTAAAGACAATTGTTGTTCCTTTTTATCTTGATAAGATCTTAATGGTTATGGTAAATTACAAAATGACATTTATATTCTAAATATTGAGTATTATATAATGAGTATAGAAATTGAAAGGCATAAAAATGATAATCTGAATAACACCTATATCTGGCATTGCGGATTTGGTCACATAAATGAGAATGCAATTCCAAACTCACATGAAGATGTATATTTGGGTCAAATGATTTTGAATCATTTGACAAATGCGAATCATGTCTGTAAGACACAGTGACCAAATCTCCTTTTACTTGAAAAGGAAAAAGATTTGCACAATTATTAAGTCTAATACATAGTGATGTATGTAGACCCATATCAGTTAATGTCAGGTGAAGTT
The DNA here is from genome assembly GCA_035079005.1 of Fraxinus americana. NCBI lineage: Eukaryota > Viridiplantae > Streptophyta > Magnoliopsida > Lamiales > Oleaceae > Fraxinus > Fraxinus americana. The sequence continues at coordinate 13,657,143 of CM068715.1, read as the reverse complement.
TATCTTATCTCATCACATTTACTAATGACCATTTCAGAAATGATCATGTATATTTGATGAAATTCAAGCATGAAACTCTTGAAATGTTCAGGGGATTCAAGCTAGAAATAGAGAAACAAATAGGTAAATATATTCTTACACTAAGACTTGATCGAGGTAAAGAATATCTAAAATGGAGAATTTTAGATTATCTAAAAGAGAATGAGATTCTCACGCAGTGGATTCCTCCACATACATTGCAACATAATGGTGCATCTGAAATGAGGAATCGTACACTATTAGATATAGTGCAATTAAGAATAAGCCAACCAAGCATTCAAAAATCGTTTTAATGTCATGCACTGATTGCCACGCGCAGTGCACTAAATCGTGTCTCATCTAAATTGGTTGACAAAACTTCATACGAGTTATGAAAAGGCCCAACTTATCTCATATGAAAGTTTGGGCTGTGATGCTTATGTGAAGCATATTAGATCGGATAAGTTTCTTGAAGGAGTTCAAGAGTCCACAGATATAATTGACCGAATAGATGAACTTGAGTCTTATCCCACACCAACTGAGGGACATACTCTTGATCGGGAAGTTGAGACTTCTGAGGACACGTTAGCTCCATGTAATTCTTGTAGGATCATTCAACCTCCTAAAAAGTACGAATCCATGATTACCAATAAGGTATTACTGATCAAAGATAATGAACCTACTAATTACGCAAAAATAAAGTCAAGTGTTGACTTAAAGAAATGGCAAGAGGCCATAGAAATTCGAGATGGACTTGATGTATGTAACCAATGTTTGGATCTTGATCGACCTGCCTAATGGATTTAAACCTATAGGTTGTAAATGAGTTTACAAGAAAATGTCAATATGGATTTAAACAAGTCTCTTGGAGCTGAAATTTTTGATTTGATGAGAATGTCAAAATGTTTGATTTTATTAAAATGAAGACGAGTTGTGCGTTTACAAGAAGATAGTGGGAGTATTGTTGCATTCCTGATATTATATGTATGAGACATATTATAGGAAACGATGTCTCTATATTTCAATTGTTGAAATTGTGGTTGTTAAATACTTCTCCGTGATAGATATGGGAGAAGCAAGTTGATCTATAGAATAGGAAATAACCATTGATTCAATAACGGAAGCCTTATACATCATTGTTTTACAAAGCAACAAAAATTGTGGTCTGGATCAGGAAGTTCATTAATGAACTTAGAGTAGTTCCTAACATTGTTAGTCACACGCTTCTGCACTGTGATAACAATGGAGCCATCGTGCAAGCGAAGGAACTAAGGTCTTATCAATGATCTAAACATGGGTTAAGGCGGTATTATCTTATCGGAAAGATAATTCGATGAAATAACGTAAAGAAAGAACGAATTCCCACAAGTTATTAAATTGCAGATTCACTGACAAAGAGTTATCGCGGGATAAACATGATCGTCATGTAGACTCTTATGGTATAAGATACATAAGTGATTGGATCTAGTGCAAATGGGAGTTTGTAAGTGTTATACTCTAAATCCAATCAACTTTGGATATAAACACTTTAAATATATATAATTGATGCATGTATGGCAATATCTATTATTTAATTGAATTAATATTCTAATAAATTAAATAATAGAATCCGTAGATTCAAATCTTGGTGATTTGTTAATCAGAAGGAGTTGTGATTGTGATATACAAATTACAAATAATCGAATCTTAAATCGTCTGTGGTCAAAGTAATAACGAAATACGGATATCGTTATTACGGATAGATAATCGCGTGTGGCATTTTTACTTGTGAAGTAAGTAGATGATCTCACAAGTTAAAGTGTGGTGACACTTGAATGAACACGTGGATGTTTTGTTATAGAACAAAACATTGGAGACCCCCAAGGGAGATTCCACATGGATAGCTATCTGAGTGTTAGTGGTTAATCTCTAACGTTCGGTAGTGTAATTGGTCCTTTGACTTGAGGTCGTCATAGTACCTTATATGATAACAGTCATACTTTGATGGTGTTGGATGTTGCTCTGCCAAGGGTCGATAATACAACATCGTTCGGGTATGTCAAGAATCATATGAAGGTTGTGAATGATCAATAGATGATTCGTCACTTTTAGATAGTAAGAGATTATGATCTACATTTTATCCAGTTAAGTTAATAATGAAATTCTTGGCCAAGGTGAACTCATAAGTCGAAAAAGAGTTTTCAACTTACATTGACTTAACACTGGGATAAAAGATATAATCGATAATTGAGATTGACACGTATCCATAACTCATTATTGATTGGATCATATTGACGAAAGGATTATAATTTCACGGTAAACGAACAAGTTTGGTTTGTCACATCACGTGACATTTCTCATCACATGTATTGCCCTGACACATTGCTAGATGTCAATCTGGGACGACGAATGTGAATTAGTGATAAATTAAAATGGGTGTTTTAATTTATTGATTTTGATTAGATCAAAATAATAATTCACGTCGTTAAGTATCATGATCGGGAACCTAATGGATCACACACAAAAGAGAACCAAAAGAATGAAATTTACCAATTAATTAATTGACAAGTATTGGACAATTAATTAATTTAGTTGTTTATTAATATACCCGAATTAATTAATTGGATTAATTAATTCATGGACCGAGTTTAATTAATTTGATTAATTAAATATTGGACCGGGTAAAGTTTAAAGATGGGCCAGCCCACTTGGGCTTATATTAATAGGCTGCTAGGGTTTGTAAATTGCATGGAATTTTCATTATTCTTGCTAGCACAAGAAAAGTAAAACCCTAGCCGTCATTCTTGTTCTTTGTGTGGATCACCATTGGAGGCTGGACAATTAGACAACTTGGATTGCAGATCGTGATCATCGGAGTTCGAGAATCAGCGAAAGAGTTTGCAGAATTCATCAAAAGTATTATTTTCAACACAGTTTCTATCTAAACACAAAGCAGATCCGTGGTGGGAATTGAAAAATTGTTAATTTTTCGCTGTGCATGTTAAGTAAATTCCCTACAGATTTCAGGGCATCCAGCATTTTGATGTAGAGATAAGAACACTCGGAAGAGTCCGACACAAGAACCTGGTTACTCTTTTTGGATATTGTGTTGGAGAAGATGAAATGTTTCTAGTCTACAACTTCCTTTCGGGTGGAAATCTTGAAACCTTCATACATCAAAGATCTGGCATGGATAAGCAGTGGTCAACCATTTACAAGATAGCCACTGACATAAAGCCTAGCAACATTCTGCTTGACGAGGAACTTAATGCCTACCTTTCAGACTTTGGGTTGGCTATGCAGATTAGAAGTCTTGTAGACATATGCCACATCTGATGTTGCTGGCACATTTGGTTAAGTGGCTCCTGAATATGCAACCACTCGTAATGTTTCAGACAAAGCATATGTTTATAGCTATGGTTTTGTTCTCTTGGAACTGATGTCAAGACCAGCAGTCACTCGATCCATCCTTCTCCTAATATGGGAATGGATTCACGGTTGTTGCTTGGCCCAGGACAAGTTGCTGATCAAAGACTTGATGCTTTTCTGAGTTCTTTTCTCCTGAATTCTGGGAATTGGGACCCAGGAGAATTCGGTTGCCATGTTAAGGCTAGCATCAAGTTGCACCGGGGAAACCCTTTCTGTTAGGCCATCAATGAAGCAGGTTCTTGAGCATTTGAAGAAGTTAAAACTCTTGATGAATGATAGGAGGCATCCTTCACCATTGTTAGGCCATCAATGAACGTTCCTGTGCTCAACTTATGGAATAAGAAGAAATTAAGCTGAGATTATCTGCACTTGAGAATATTTTTTCATGATATGATCCTAAAATTTCAGGATTAGATTTCAGTTTCTGAATTTTTATTAAGAAAAATTCATTACTCCACTTGCAGGAAATTGCCAAAGGACACCACACTGAACCTGTGAACCTATTGGTTTCTACCCATGTAAACAATCCATGCTAACAAGCCTAACAACTCTAAATGTGGAGAGGAATGGCTTGTTGCAAAATACGTCGTACTTCTAAGTGAAAAATCTTATCATGAACTTTCACTTTTCTATGGAGGCCAGTATAGAGTTCTGCTTGCGTGATAATCCAATAGGGAATGCAAGGTAGCAAGAAACATATTCTTATTTATCGACTCTCAAATGAATGTCTCCCTACTTGGCACATTACCGCAAATCAAGGCAGCACGCGTTAAGCAAAAAACGCATGATTAGAAGATTTGTCCGACATTTTTGGCACATTCTTCAAAAAAATTCACAATTTGGATAAGGCCAATGTTTGACAACCATAAAATAATGGTTTGGATAGTGATTTTTAGGAGTGTGTATTTGAAAAATAGGAATAAGTTTTGAATTTACATCTAAAATATTTTATTGTGTGAATTAAAAATGAGTGGAGAAAAAAAATTCAAAAATAATGATTGTCAAACATGATGTAGATGATTGTGCATAATATGTATTCACAATTGGCTGGAAGAGTGTTTTTTCCTTTTCAAGTGAAGCAGCAATATAATGTAACGATCATCTGCTACAGTTTCATTTGCAGAAGTTTAATTCTTTTATAGGTCTGGACAAAATTCTCGAACTGAACTTTAATCGAGCTGAACTGAAGCGAACGGTTCTTCATAAATTAAATACCCGAACAGATATTTGAATTGAAAACCGATGGATTTGGTTAGGTTCTCAGTTCTAGACCCAGAACCGAAGAACCGAATTTAGATATTTTTTAAAATTTTTTACATTGAATTAATTAATTTTTTTATTTTTTTCTAAACAAGTTAGCAAATTAACTAATTTAGTGATCAATGTTCTAACTCCCAAGTCAAGTCCATGCCTAGCTAACTCAGCCCAATCCAATTTCTAAATTCAATTTTTTGATTTAATTTTTTTGTCATATTATTAATTTCATTCTTAGCCTAAAATCTAGGTCTTTTTAAGTTTTTATCATTTTCTTTTCAATTTTACACTTTCATTCGGTAACCAATGAATCACTGACCCCAGATCATTTGATAAATTGAAAACCTACGTCTACATGCCCAAATCGAAAAGCCTATTGCCGAGCCTGACTTCCCCTCTCCAATGCCCATCGAAGTCGCGACCTCCAACCACGACCACCAATCGTTGACCATTAGGAATCCGTTAAAAAATTTAATTAGGTACGGAACTGAACAGAATCGAACCGGATCATCTCCAACCCTATTCTTTTATCTAGTGTAATCTGTACAACAAAAGCATTAGAAAATTATAATATTCTTACTGAAAAAATGAGAAAAACCACGAAAGCCTGTGAGCATCAAAATCAAAATTGGCCTTCTGTCACAACAGAGATTCCTTGATCCCTGTAAAAATCTACTTATATACATGGCATCAGTTTGGCTCTGTATGTACAATTTGCCAGATCTGGAGCTTTCACTAACGACAAAAAACCCACAACCAGCTTTTTTATGAAACAAAAATTGTTAAAAACTCGAGGTGTATGCTTGAGGAGCAGAAACCCGTAATAAACTTGTCCAAACGGGTAGGAGATCCTTAGTAATTCCAAGATTTTAAGAACGGTTTACCCACGTACGGTAATCCAAAACTCTGCTGTGGGGTTCCTGTCCATCCAAGGTTATTGATCTTAAGGCCAGCAGAAGCCTCACAGCCACTCAAGTAGTGAAGTGGATTAGGTGAGCGTTGCAACATGATGCTGTTTGAGGGTATCCCCCCACCCATCCCACCGCAGTCTTCAGACTGGATAAATCGTTGCATTGAATCATTAGTGGCACTACGTTTAAGTTCCTTACACTCACTCACGATACTGTGTAGGCTCTGTTCTGACTTGCCAACGCTGCTAATGCTGTGGTTCAAACCAATGGCACCTTCATAGGTAGATGATCCTCCACAGCCCCCACTCTCACCTGGATACCGATTCTGACTCAATGCTCCATTAAAATGAGATTGAGATGGGGCTGACATCAATGCTCCATTCAGATGGGATTGAGATGGGGCTGACATCAATGCTCCATTCAAATGGGATTGAGATGGGGCTGACATGCATACAGTATTAACAGCCACACAATCATGAACATTGATGGGCAAGTGCTCCTGCCTTGGGAAAGTATACTGATCTCCATCAGAATACAAAGTTGCCTGAAGGTTCTGATGCATGTAAAGATAGTCTAGTCTATTCTGCCTCTGATCCAGAGGAAGAGATAGATGAGTCTGTTCCCTGAAATGCCTGGACAATGGAGCAGCCTCCATCATTAGATTGGCTACTGGTTGAATATTTAACCGCGGTTTTTTCTGCTCTTGAGGGTATGGTGAACAAACCTGACCCTTGAAGAGAGATTGTATTCGTTCATCTCGGTCTTGAGTAGGGTATGAACCAAAGAAAGACATGTCATCAGGTTGTTTGTACAACATATCCTTCTTATCCTGCATGTTTGTTTCCAGATCAATCATTCTCACTGGTTGCTCCTTTATAAACTGAAAATGCCCAAGTGACATCTCATTGGCAGAAGCATATTTGTAATTTTCAGAAGTGGATGGATAATAGGAATCACAAATGTTAACTGCCGCCCAAACATCACTAACAGATGGGAGAGGATCCCTCTGGCTACCACCCACTTGGTTCAGATTTCTGGGGCACCCTGATACAATTATTTGATTTTCATTTGTTTCTGCAATTGAATTATGGCCATGAGATTCCATGTCCATGGATTTGACCTGAGAGATATCACACTGTTGATTTTGAATATAACCCAGGTTCAGAGACTCAACCACAGGGTTGAACTGAGGTCTTTCCATAAGCGAAGAAATCTGCTGTTGACAATGATCCTGAATGAAAATGTGGGTGGAATTATCAGAATCCTTGATATTTTCTATATCATTATGCATTTGCTTCTCCATTAAGCAATCACTCTCTCCCTTCTCACCCTAATACAAAAAACCATAGTTAAGTGGATGAACTTAAACATCTATTCCATTTTCCTGTTTTTTTTTCTTTTTTTGAGGGGTTGGGGGCAAGTGAATCTATTAAAATTCTATCATAACAAAATACTAAGTACTCAAATTTCTGTACGATGTTAAAAAAATTGATTTTGTACCATCACACGAGCAAACGAAACAAAGAAGGGCATGAAAACCAACCTCTATAGCCATAGCCATTTCATGGCCCGCTTCTCCATTAACCATCATCATGGCTTCTTCTTTCTCACCCTAATACAAAAAACCATAGTTAAGTGGATGAACTTAAACATCTATTCCATTTTCCTGTTTTTTTTTTCTTTTTTTGAGGGGTTGGGGGCAAGTGAATCTATTAAAATTGTATCATAACAAAATACTAAGTACTCAAATTTCTGTACGATGTTAAAAAAATTGATTTTGTACCATCACACAAGCAAACGAAACAAAGAAGGGCATGAAAACCAACCTCTATAGCCATAGCCATTTCATGGCCCGCTTCTCCATTAACCATCATCGTGGCTTCTTCTTTGCTATCATCTGCTGCTAGCTCTGGTAGCGTATCATGGAAATCCACTTCCTCCTCGTCAAGGATAGCCTACCAAATAACAAGTCAAAAAACTGTCCGAGATATTTACAAGAGACAGAAAAAGCCCAAGAAAATTACATTCCATGGCTTGGAGTTGCACCACTAACAGGAGAAAATTTTAAAGAAGAAAAGGCAACAAACCTTCCTATGCTTCAGCTTTCGTCCCATTTCTAGACTTAAGGTTTGTGTTAATTGCTGTCTCCCCAATTGTCTCTTTCTCCAGTTAGCAAAACTTTCTGGGACATGTTTATTTGCCAATTGCAACCTGGATGATCAACATCAAATGAGATGGCATGATGCCAAAAAGGTTTAGAATGTCGACATTAATAAAAGGAAAATTCTAACCAGTAGTCATGCATCTTCTTTTTTTCTTCTTCTTCAAATGCTTCAAATGGTTGAGCACGCCCATTGATGTCACCTAAAATCTTAGTAAGAGATCTTGGCCGAATGCTATTACTGGTAAGCTTCATAGTACTCTTAGCACGTTGATATTGTTCCTTGCTAACCTGTAGAACCAGATGTGGCAAACTAAGTTTGAAAGCTTTAACAAAATGACAAAGGCCTCCACGATGAGGAAAGCAAAAGGGAAATTCTTAATTTTTTAAAGAGAGATACATAAGTTTACTTGTTGCCCATAGGAATTAACAAGTAGGCGTGTAATAAAACAGAGAAGCAAGACCAATATTCAAATCATTAAAAGAAAGGGAAAAAAAAAAAAGACTTTCACAAATAATGGCAGGACTAAAATCAGCACCAGTAACCACAAAGATTCAGTGTATAAAGAAAGAACTAGCAGCAACTTATAAAAAAATTTCGCCGTGTCAAACAACCTCGATGTAAGACATGTATTTGGCACCATCATCATGCTGGACATTAAGCCTGTTCAGCTTTTCTCCTTTTCTAGGTCTTGCAAGCACCTTCAAGCCATTGCAAACAGTATCATCTTTCCTGTCCAAGACACCTTTTCTGCACATTATCCAAAAATAAATCAACAAACTTGAGTTATCACTATGCATTCATTACTTTGTGATGATTGGGCTACAAACAGAAAACAAGCTGTGTAAACAATTCTTGTAGGAAAGAGCATATGAAGAAAAAACCTCCATATTTTATGCAAAACGTCCTCTCCTCTATCCTTGCAGCTAGCCCATTGTTCTTTCAAAATCTGCAAATTTTTAATCATGCTAACACAGGAAGCATGACAATATGGTGAGGAAACAATTTAAAGCACAATTTCAATTAAGCATAACAATATATGGCATTAAAGAGGATGACGATAGAAAACTACATACTCTTTATGATACTTTTGCAAGTCTGAATAGTATGCCATCTTGCTGGCTTTAGTAGAGTGTTCCTCGTGAAGAATATTATCAGGGTGGAGTTTCCCAAAACAAAGAGAAGCACCCCTGAAAAACACTTTACAAATTAGTGAGCAATTCAAAAGAGCCCATCCCACAAATTTGTAATGAAAAGATCAGAAATCCATTACGATAGAGAGCATGTTGGGGACGTAAGATATTTTCGTTTTTCTCAGGTAGAAGAAGTAAACACCCTTAAATCAATTATATGCAAGCAGCACAGCAGAATAATATATAGAAGTACATATGTCCTTCAAGATGGTTGGAGGGCAATTTATTGAGTTACATATCAAGAATCCCTAAAGAAAAGTAACAACTGTTCAAGCCATACAACAAAATATTATTATTCTATGCAAGAACTAAACATGACCTCGCAATCAAAAATAAATTTTGACAAATCTAAATCAGTTTTTAGAACAATGAATCACTAATGCATCCATATCCCAAAATAAATATGCACTTAGTAAAACTTGCCATTTGAGAAACAGATTTCCAAAGTGGAAGTTATCCCCTTCAAGCAATTCCTGAATAACTTTATCTGGCTCAGATCCTTTAGGTAGAAATTGTGAAAGAATGCTTCTTTCATTTTCAGACAAATGAGTCTGCCAGACCTATAACAAAGTTCCACACAGAATAGTTTTGTATTTTGTAAGCAAAAAAAGGCCTTCAAAAATCAAAGTTACAGTAGGCTTGACAGTTACCTCATACGAGAGGACCTCTGATAGATCTTCCAAGTCAAATATATCCTGGGGTATTGAAAAAACATCAGCCAATATGTTCCGTCCTCGTGGACCATCCCCGATAAATGGAAGTAAGTGTCTTTGCGAAATGCCGATCTGCTCCTTCTTGGAGATGACACTATTTATCTTGTTATCCCATGCTAGAGAGATGTTAGATCTCATGTTCAAGTCATACTGTTGTAATTCCAGTTTTGTCCGTTTTACTCTATACTGTTCAGTAGACGTGCAGCCGACCAAACTGGCAGCATTTAACCACTTTTTCCGCTTTTCAGCTATCATTGCCAACCTTTTAAGAGAGTCCTCAGAAGAAAAACCGCTATAGTGATCACAACTAACAATATCTGCCTTTAACCATCAAACAGAAACCACAAGTCGAAGGAATCTTATCAAAAGCTATATAGTCAAGAGTTTAATAGACATGCTAAAACTAGCACTCCGGCAAACAGTACCTTCAACTCTGGGAAGAACATAATGAAGACTCAAAAGCAGTAAAGTGAAGTCACCAAAATAAGACAAACACAACGCTTCAAAACTTAATCAAATTATGATCTCAGAAAAATCTATGCAGAATCAGTTACTGAAAGATGGAATTCATTGAAGAAACAATTAACTCCAAGGAATAAAAATGTGTGACCTAAATAGATAAGTGTGCTTATCAAATATAGTCTCATTCTACATATAAATTTCAATGCAGAATTATTTCCTGTCAAAACGAGCTTTACATAATGCACATAAGATCTCAAGTGAGCATCTTTAAATCATCCCACAAAGAGCGATAAAAAATGAAGTCGTCGGTCATTGCAGCTCATTTGGGTATTCTTCATTTATGATTCCAGAAAGGATATGAAATAAAATTTTGTGTATTTCTAAGTTACCATTGCAGCAAGACTTAACAATAAGTTTTTCCTAATCCTGTTAACATCAACTTCAGTTCAAACTCTGTTAAGCAAATACGCCAATTGTACAAAATAGCTTTGATCCATAGAAGATGACATCTCCGTGTTCTGAATGCATCAATGAAACTAATTCAGATTATCAATAACCAAGAATAGATAAGGTGTACACTCAAAAGAGGTAATGCGGGCAGCAACCCAACATATTTCTAGTAATGTTAAATCAAGAGTGAAGTTACACACTTATAACTCAATTTAGCAAATAACGGAAGCGAAAGGGTATCTTAATAAGTAAGAAACGAGGCAAAATAATAAGAATAATTGAGATAAAAATCCAAGTACGGACAACAGTTAAGGAATTACCAATATTGGCCGAATACCCAATTTTAAGAGATAAATCCAATCAACATATAAAATTAACAAGTAATAGAAACAAAAGACAAAAATTTTGGGGAAAAATAAATCCCTAGAAACAGAAGTAAAGTTGGGAAGGCCAATAATACCTGCAACGCAATCAATCCCAAATTCACGATAGAATCAAGAATGAATGAATTAATTTGAGGGCATAGGAGGGTTGAAGAATGCTTTATCTTGTGAAGGGGCAGAGCGCAAGAAAACAAAGAATGTGAAACACCGGACCGAATAGAAGATTATAGATAATTACGGGGTAGAATCTCAAATTTCTGTCGCTTGCACTGATATGTATACTCGTGCCACACCAAAAGAATTGGAGTCCTAATTTAATTCAACTATCAATCTGTCTATGAATTATACGTACAAGGCAGAGAGAAAAAGAAAACACTGACCATATGTTTTGTTTTGTTCTTCTATTTTTAATTTTCATTTCTCACATTATTTTCTTTAATTTTCCTTTTTTATGGCCCTCCTAACCTAACTTTTATTTCTTGATGATGTTACTACTAAATAAATAAAGAAAGCCAGACAGACAGAATTTTCATTCAGTTAAATACAATTTTGATTTCAAATTGCACCATTTCGATATTTGTGATGTTGTAAATTAACGAAATTTCACTTAATAGCTTCGTGACATGTCAACTTATTTCTAGTACGTCTCTTAATCACAAGAGTGCAGCATAGTAATTACTTGGATGATCGATTAGTTATTTGAAAATTAAGTGATCCACAAATTAAAGCTTAGTGGCAAAATTTAAATTTCACTGGAAGACAACTAATTGAGTTTCAGGAAGGTAAACGGTTCGATTTTGACAATTTTGGACATTTGTTTTAAATATCACCATATATCTTGATTATATTAAAAATAAAATTTATTCATGTCTATCATGTTGTATCCCAACAAATTCACCCAAATATTTAAAGTTATTGTGTTGCACAATTTTTAAATTTTCAAATGCTTTATTAAGTGTTTTGATCCTAAGACTTGTTCAACCATCTTACCTTCTACTGCAAATCGACCATTCAAGTTTGCAAAATATTTCATTTGCATTATTGTGCTTTCAATTTTACTAACTCCCATGATATTTGTTATGGTCAACAACTCACATTGACAAGTGATTTTCAAAGTCAATATGTTGATCCATATCGAGTTTCACAATCTTTTTCTCTAGAATCTTGGTTAGTTTCTTCCTCGAAGATTAATACATTTGTGTTGAACTCTATCTCAACATCTACACAACAATATGAATCATCATCCCCGTGCAATTGCTCGCCAATCCCATTACCAATGCTGTCCCTTTGACCAATGAAATCCCTCCATCCCTAGGTTTTCGATTTTCAACACTATTCATGGTCAGGCTCACGACTAACCTTATCATCGCACCACCTCACTCAATCGCATGTTGTGGACAGTGGGTTGTAGCCACTACCTTGTGGCTCTAGCACATTGACATAAAAGCTCATCCACCATCTATTGTAGAGAGGACCACCGAGCTAGCCACCTTTCAAGTCACATCCTCAAGTTGTTGAAGGATTTGTATTAATTCATCTCTAAAGTCCCCATTATCAACTCGGACATCATGTTTAAACTTATCCTCCATGATAGACTCAAGAGCGTAGACCGAACTCTGATAACAATTGATGCTGCGAAAGCGTAAATGATTAGAAATACGAGATTATAAAAAGGAAATTTGTGCCAAGAATTAACCATTTACATAGATAACTGAAGAAAAATATCTAAGTTTTTATTCAATATTCAAAATCTACCATCCTACAACACAACACAATCTAACATCCATACAAAACTCCTAACGAGACTTATAAAGTAAAAAAAAAAAAAAAAGCTCTAGAATACTCTATTTTGAATAAAGTCCTAATGAAAATAAAGCTCTAATTCTAAAAAACTTAAGTGTTTTGATTAAATTTATAATTTCATACCTAGCATGTTTTTGTTACAAAATTAATTTGCAGAATATTTCAAATATTATACAAGAATAAACTAGAGATAAATAGTACGAAGAAGAATATCAAGTCAATAGAGAGAAGAAATTAGCAAATTGAGGCTTGTGTAAACACAATGTCCTTAAAATAGATTCACCTCCTCATCATAAGTGCTAAATATTTCGTTTGAGCATCTGTTTTTCAGGATACAACGAAGAAATCGGTAGAATTTGAGCACTTAAATTTCTACTTCGCGAGCAGAATTTGTGATAGAATACCACCACCAAAACTAAGACAGGAACTAGAAAATTTTGAATAAACAAATAATTGTAAAATTATACAGTATACAATACAGATAGAGATGAATTTCTAGTGTGGAATAATGGAAAGATTCGATGTCTGTTATAGACTTAACCCCATGAATGGTGAGTTAAATCCGTCCATAAACATGCCATTAACTTCATAATATATTTGCAATAACGGAGTTTCAATAGTTTCAGGAATTAAAAGGTCAATTGGAGACAATAGGAAATAAAAGTAAAACGTGGACACTCGTAAAGGACCAATTTTTGGTCCATTTGGTCCAACATTTGTGTACGCGAGTTGTGCTCGCACATAAGTTCCAGACCTAATGATGTACAATTCAATCCATGATTTGCACCCCTGCACGCACACTCGAGAGAGTATCTATGCTAGACATGATTACACCATTCCAAAGTGTGATCATATATAAAGTAGTTTTTGCTTTTATAAACTTCCTATGTGGAACAAATTTAATTAGTTTTTCCTTTGACACATAAACTTCTTCCAATTCATCAACTTTAAACTTCAATTTATCATTCACCCGATGATCAATTTTAGCAAGTAAATATATGATTTCAATGTTCTCATGGAAGACAACATAAATCAAGTTTGATCTTCCAAAATGAACAAATGGGTCTCAATCAAAAGTATACCAAAATTAGCCCACTAAGTTAGTTTTTCCAACAATTCCCCACATAAATGAAAATTAAGAGAGAGAGAGACATAAACATGAGGCATAAAGGTCTGCTGATATAGTTTGACAGTTGAAATCTACATAAGATAGATAGGTATTACTCCTTGAACCTTCTCTTGTAAAAGTATAATTGCTTTACTAGCTGCCCATGGACACAATATCTTTGAACTGTTTTACCTTATATGTAAATGATAATATACTTCATTTAATTTTCTTCTTAACGCAATTCAATTCTCATCGTTATGTTCATTTATGGCCATGAACATATGCCTGGTTCTACGAGAGTTTTTAAATTTGAGCTCCACACAATTTCCTTAGAAGCGGCCACACTTCTCTTTCATATGTGATTTCTTATTTCAAGTAACCCGCATTACTTTGCTCGATTTTCTACGCATGAGAATCATGAAAAACCTATTGTCTATCCTTCATCCTTACAGACAACACTATTACATCATAGAAATGGATAGGAGATAACATCCCTAGAATGATTCAACTAAGTCTTTACAATTAGGTTGTCCCTTTGAACCTAAATTTTGGGATTTTCAGTCAACTATTTTGAGTTTCCTATATATTAACTCATTCGTTTAAGGGCTCAAGTCACATTTCTTCCGATGACTTTTTAACTAACTCTCTATTAACCATTTTCTTAGAAGATCCACAATGTTATCATTTGACCTTATATTATCATAGAGATAACTTCATCTGAGAGTAGTTGCCTTATGATATTATGACTACGATTTATGTGTCTAGATTTACCATTATACGTGTCATTTTGTGCTCTTTCAATTGCATATTGACTATCAAAATGTATACGAATTGATGACACGGGTTACCATCTTAAAATATCCTCTAAGAAGTTGCATAGTCACTCAACCTCTTCACCGCATTTGTCTAGAACTATAAACTCAAATCTCATGGTAGATTTAACTATAACTATTTATTTAGAAGATTTCCATGAAATAAATGTTTATTTTCATGGGAGGAGGATGATGATTCCCTAACTAAAACTAATAATTAATCTAAATTATCCTATAACTAGAAGGCATAATAAATAAAAGGGAAAAAAGATTAGTCTGCCTCCTAATAAGCGCTTTGTTTTAAAGTCCTTAACTTGACTCTGTTGTTTCTAGACACTAATGGTGGCTTGAGAACAGAGTTCTCAGCTCTACACTTAATGTAGTCATTGTACTTCATCAGCTTATCCCTGAGTCTCCAAACAATCATGTTTTCATTGTTGTCCTTGCAAATAATTCCTCATGCATCTGGCCTTCTTTGTTTCTTTCCCAATGATCCACTCGTTGGCAATCCTCAAAGTCGGAGGGTTGTTTAATTGTATTCTCCATGGTGAAGCTCTACTACTTATCCTCCACACTTAGAACTATCTCATTGGTATCAAAATCCGGCAGGGCTTGACTTGTAGACAATGACGGCCTTTCCAGGATTATTTGCATATGATATGCCTTTTCTATGTCCAAGATGATGAAGTCAACTCGAAAAATGTACTTTCCGGCCTTGATAAGCACGTGTTCGATTATTTCATAGGGGTGCTTCAATGATCGATCCTCGAGTTGAAAGATAATAGATGCTATCTTAGGATTTCCTAATCCTAGTTTCCTGTAAAAGGGCAACAAAATTAAATTAATACTCGCTCTTGAATCAATTAAACAATTTATACCATGCAAATTTTCCATGGAGCAAGGTAGAGTAAAAGTCCATGAATCTTTAAGTTTGGGAAGGATTATGCACTGAATGATCGCTCTGTACTCTTTAGATAAAGCTATTATTTCATGTTCGGGCAGCTTCCTCTTCTTAATCAACATCTCTTTCAAGAACTTGGAATAGTTTGGAATTTGAAAGATTGCATCAATGAAAGGGATGTTAAGATGCAACTTTTTGAGGACTTCCAGGAACTTTGTGAACTGCTTCTCTAGCTTGGTATTTTTCAACCTTTGAGAAAATAGGACTGGCTGTGCAAGTGCTTTGATAAGAACTGTTACATCAACCTGTGGAGAGTTTGAAGACTTTTGCTGATCCTTCTCTATTGATTCTTCAGAATACTCCACTTGTTCATTGCCCTTTGTAGATACCTGAGTGCCCTTAGTCTTGTTCATTTTTGCAGTAACTTCTGGTAGCTGAACCCCATTTCTAGTGGTGATGGCCAGAACATAAGTGGCAAGGATGAATGATGGTGACTCTTTAGATTTAGAATTCACCGTCTCAACTGCCAGTAACTGCTCACATTACTATCTATCCCATATGTTGTTCCAAATTCTTGATAAAAATCTACTGATTCTAAAAATTGGTCTCGGTCTTTGTGATGTACTAAGATAGAAAATCTTCCAGCGACGACATTCACTCTTGCTGATGTTGTTGTTGTTGTCGGAACAATGTTGGTCTATTTTGATAATTTTGCCCTTAATTATTATCTCATGATGAGTTTGGCTTCTTGTTCTAGTCTGGATGGTAATTGTTGGGGTAGTTCTATTGCCTCTGGAAGTATTGTGCATAACTGACCTCTATTGGCTAACCCATGTAAGTATAAGTCAAATGGCAGCTTGTAGTGATGTAATCTACCCCACAACATGGGCATACCGGAGCTGGAGTTTGTACTAAATTCACGGAATGGGTCAAAGTGTTAAGCTTTCTCGTTATTGTCTTTATCTGTGTTGCTAACGTTGTCATTGCATCCACATTATGTAACCAGTTGTTTTCCTCTGGACTTCCTTGTTACTCGGCCACATCGGTTGATTTTTTGCTATTCTCTTATACAGCTTATAAGCATCATACACGTCCATGTTTTTGAACTCTTGATGTATACCGTAGTGGAAGAGGTACACTTGAGCTTGCTTAGGAATGTCTAGATTGTGATACTTTTTTGCACAACTCTTGTACCATTCTCATGCTTCTAGATAGCTCTCTAGGTCCTTCTGTTTAAATGTATGTATTTCACTCTGGATTTGATGAATTTGAGTTGGGGAGAAGAACTTCATGGTGAATTTCTGAACCATGTCATTCCATGACTGTATGCTCCCAAGTGGTTGAGAAAATATCCATGCTTTTGTGGCCTTCTTCAGAGTGTGAGGGAATAGACGCATTCAAAATGTATCTTGTGACATTCACTCGTGGCTGATCACTTCACACAGGATGATAAATGCATGTATGTATGAGGATTCTCTCTAGCCTTTCTGCAGAACTTGATGTCATGATGATTTTGAAAGAGGTTTATGACATCTGGTCGGATAAGGAAATTAGTTTGTCCGAAGGGCAGATGATCGAAGGTTGAACTGGAGCTGGCATTGGATTAACATAATCCCATACTAATACCGGCTGAACATGAGGTGGTTGCTGAACTGGAAGTGCCGCTTCTTATAGTGCATCTTGAATTTGATTTTGATTCCCAACCATTATCCTAGCTATTCTCTGTGTCTCTTCTATGTTGCTTGAAGGTTCTTTCACTCTCGGAATCTATAGGGAGAATCTCGATCGTATTAAGAAATTGCATAAACCGGTAGAGGCTTGTGAATAGCGAAATAAGAAAATATTAGGTATCTTAACTAAAGTCTAAAAAGAACAAAAAAAAAATTAACTTAATATAAACTATTAAACTAAAATTAAATCCGATATTCCTCGACAAAGGCGCCAAAATTTTGTTACGTTAAAACCCACAAGCGTAAGAAATCGTTTTACAAGTAATAGAAATAGTAAGTTTTGAGTTTATCGTTCCCACTAGGAATAATATTTAAAATGTAGTACAATAGTTAGTATTAAATTCGAGTGAGTAGTGACAGTAAAAGAGTGATTTTGTGGTCGTTTATACTACTTCTAATCTATACTAATAAAGTAAGTTCTAATCTATACTAGTAAAGTAAGTAAACTGTGATTTTATCGAATGTGAATGCTCGTATTGGATTCATGATTCTCTTTATTTCCATCTATTTCAATTTTCAATAAATAATCTAGTTAACTTCATGCATTTCTAACAACCGTTAATGCTAAAATGTTAAATGTTCTTGTCCAAAAAACACTGACCTATGATTAACACGACCTGGTCCGATCCTATTCCTACTCGAATTCATATGAAAATCATGCATTGAATTTATGTTATCCACATGATGATTTTACAGCATTCTAAATTTATTGTAAGTATTCCGGCACTACAATAAATAACTAAATATTCAATTGATGGCCTAACAATTAAATAGTATAATGGGAATGTAAGATCAATGAAGAAATATATAAATTAAAGTCTTAAATTGAAATAAACAAAAATAGGATTCCTCAATCATCCAATACATAGAAAAATTTATATAATCATCCTAAACATTGAATTACAAACCCCCAAACTTGAATCTTTATTTGTTTTCAAATGAAACTAGAATCCAACTATAGAACAAACATACAAAAATGAGCTTCAATCTAAAGCAGAAAAACCGTATCATAACTCTTTTGGTTGGAAATTGATATTTGATAATACTTTGACTATATTTCATTCCTTTGATTTCTTTTCTCATCCAATTGACACGCCATACTAGAATCTTCATCATGAGGTCCATCACAATTTTTGAATATTTGCACTTTAGTCTTTGAACTTTGGATTCCCTTCGTTTTAGCCCTTTTACGTTCTTTGTTCAAATTCTTTGTCCAAACATGAGTTTTTCTTAATAAAAGCAATAAATAACAAATTATGCACTAATTCATTCAAAGAATAAAAAAATATCATCATTTAGGACCCTGAATAAGTGTAGAAACTACACTAATCAACCAATCAATCAATCCATTTCACTCTTCTTGGGTCGGGTTAATTTATATGGGCGATCTACCCATTTTCAACATCTTCCACTTGCACATGATAAACTTGCTTGAAAGCATCAATCACCAATTAGATCTATCTAAAGATCTAAACTATTGGTTCATAGTGGCAAATGGATCGTGCCACCTGTGAGTAACTTAGAGCATCCAATGGTATACACTTGTAGAGATATATAATAGCTCTATAAGAGGAATCACATTTCTCGCCATACCCTAGTTTTAATTTTTGAAATCTAGTTCAAGTATTTCTGATCCTTTAATAAATCAAGAACATATTTGAACTCTATAACATATACTTATATACAGAACTATGCCTCGAACTTCAATTATTTAACATAGTTGTCCAACGAAATAATATAAATGTGTTAGATAGAATAATTTTCCTTTTCTACTCGAATCTCTAAACCTCAAAATAGCTACTTTCCTAGATATATCTCGTTAGACCAAATCATTCATGATCATTGTTACTATGTTAAAGTACTAATACTATAATAAAGCCTTGGGAAGTATTTAAAAGTCACAGGTGTATATCAATTGAGATTATATATACCTAAAGGACTCACACAATGAAGAAGCGGTGATTCATTCTTTCATTTCCCATTAGTCGTCAAAGCACACGTGGTATGATTCACATACTATGATATCTTTTTTCCTTAGGGCATAAGGCATATTATATAAATTAAATACATCATACAGATCTTAGTTCAAGAATTTCTCAATACCTAACTTGAGTTCTTATATTTATTTCTCTAGACAATCTAAACAGAAAACTATATCTGGCATTAAAACAAGTCTAAGAGAAGCATAATCCATTTCGATTACTTATATCAAGGCAATTGAAGGAAGTACAAAACATAATCACTTTATCTCATCTCAGCAGATTCCAAAATTTATGAGGCGATTGTTCGTGTAAGTAAACCAATCTCAAAATGTTCGAATACTTTGTATGTGTGCATGCAAATTACTCATAAATAATCAAAATAATAAATAAACTCAAAAAAAATTGTTCATTGATGGATATTTAAGATTGTACAAGGTACATTACTAAATTTTATGCAATCATAGGGATTTAACGTGTTATGAATACATCTCTAGGATCATTTTAGTAAGCGGATCAGCTACCATATGATGCGTAAAAATGTACTGCAAAGTCACTTCTTTCTTTACTATGATGTCTCGTACAAGATTATATTTTGTACCAATTTGTTTGGTTCTACTCTGATAGCTGGGGTCCCTCGTATATGCGATAGCAGTTTGACTATCACTATAAATCAAATATAGGCCACACATCATCGTTTTAGGAATCTTTTATTCTGAAAGAATCTGTTTAACTAAACAACTTCTTGTACTTCTAAAGTACATGCTAGATATTTTGCTTTCATTATAGACAAGGAAATGCATGTCTATTTCTTACTACTCCAAGAGATGGCGCAATTATTAAGCAAGAATACATATCCAGAAATTGATTTGCACTCATCTAGGTCATCAGTCATTTTAAGTACAAATCATTTCCTTGATAGCAGAGGGAATAACTAGTACACTTCAGTATCTCAATATCCTCTGAACAACTTTTCAATGTTCTCTTCTAGAATTAGATTGATACATGTTGACCAAACTAATGTCATAACAAATCTCGAGACGAGTACATATCATAGCGTACATCAAGCTACCAAATGTGCTGGAGTATTGTACTTTGAAAATTTCTTTTTTTACTCAGAAGTCTTGTGACACAAGTGAATACATAGAGTTCCACCTTTTAATATAGTAGTGTCATTGGAGTTGCAATTCTCCATTTTGGGACGTTCAAGAGTTTTCTTTACATATGGATCTTGTGATAGAAGTTTCTTCGAACTATCTTTATAGATTTTAACACCTAATATGTAATTTGCTTTGTCCATGTCCTTAATTTCAAAATTTGAGGTCAACCATTTCTTAATGATTTCGACATATTCCTTATCATTTGCAGCCAATAAATGTCATCTATGTAGAGATATAAAATTACAAATTTTCCTTTGGACCTTTTCAGATAAATACACTACTCTTCATCTAGCATGATAAAGTTTACGAGACCGCTGCTTTGTCAAATCTCAAGCAACACTATCTAGAATACTGCTTTAGGCTATAGATTGATCTTCAAATACCATTATTCTCTTAGCTTGCTTCAATAAAACCTACAGGCTGTTACATGTATATTTCTTTATTCAATTCTCCACTGAGAAAGGAAATCTTTACATCCATTTAATTCTAAATCTAAACATACTACTATTGCTAAGAGTAAATGAATAGAAGTAAATCTGCCTACTGGTGAAAAAATCTTTTTATAATCTATACCCTCCTATTAAGCGTAACATTTTGCTACTAGGTAAGCCTTATACATCTGTAGACTCATTAGCCCTTCACTTTATCTTGAGAACTTATTTGTTCCCAATATCTCTCCTACCATTTGGAAGATCAACCAAGTCCCGGACTTGATTGGATTTCATAGACTCCATCATTACTTTTTCCATTGCAATCTTCCACTTTTTCTTTGTAGAACATGATAGAGCTTCATGTACTTATTTAAGCACTTCATCATCTTTTAGAAATACTAAAGAAACTTACCCTTCAATTTCAAAATGATGTTTAGGTTTACTTTTCTATAAAAACTCCAATGTGACTCTATCACTTAGAGATAAGTCACTCCAACCTCAATCAATAGGCAGAAGATTCCTCTTGTACCTTAGTTGATTCACCAAGTACGACTCTATCATCTAATTTAAATAAAGGTTCTCCTTTTTAGTTTCACCCTTTCTAGGAAGATTATTTTCAAAAAAATAAAAATATCACATCACGTGACTTTATCTCAGTTACAATATCATCCCATTTTTTACCTATGAACACATATCCTTTGGATTGATCCAATTATCTGATCAATATACATTTTTTGCCTATTGATCTAACTTCCTAAACTTGCTTGAGGGATCCTTAAATTAGGTGATCTACCTGTTCATAGCTGATATGGTGTTGTAGGTATTGATTTCGAATGAACTTTATCTAACCTTTGTTTGATAGAAATTACAATTTTAATTTAAAGTCAATAATTAAAACTAACCACATATTTCATAAAATTTATAACTTTTTAGCCACACATTTCATTAAATTTTATCAAAATCTACTAAAAAACTGATTTTAATTATTAGCAAATATGGGCTTAAAATGTAACTCACATTCAACAAAGCGTCACCCCAAAAGAAAATAGGTAAGTTAGTTTCTACTATCATAGACCTTACCATTTCGAAAAATATTATATTCCTCCTCTCAACAACACTATTTTGCTATTATGTATTTAAAATAGTTAATTGCCTAAAAATTATTTTTTCGTTATATAGTTTCTTCAACTCTTTGGATATATAATCATATTCCTTGCCAATTGTTAAGGCCATGTTCTCTTTGCTGTTTTCGGGTCGTTTTCTGTTTTCGATTTTTCAAAACACTGAAAACGCGTTCTCTTTCCTATTTTTGAAAACGTGTTTTCGAAAACAAGAAAAAATTGTTAAGAAAACTCAAAACGTGAAAAATCACGTTTTGGGCGTTTTGAGGCCAAAAACACGCGAACAAATGAAAACGAGGAAAACGGTCTTTTTTCCATTTTATTCAGAATTCTTCTCTTTCTTGAGCTACCAATCTGCCGCCTCCTTCCATCAATAACAACCATCACCCGCCACCTAAGCCGTCGGATCCACACACCATCGGCACCCCCTCACCTCCATCTACAACCTCCGACTATCGCCTGCCTACCAGACGGCTGGAAACAGCACCAATCTCCATCCAAAATCGCGAGCACAGTCACGGTTTTTTCCCAATTACTTCCACATCCGGCCACCATCTCCATCGTAGAGCACCGCTACAATATTACTCTCAACCAGGCGCATCTAGTTCTACAATGGGTCACCCTCAATTTCGTCCAGAATCGACTGAGCTTGTTGGAGCAGTCTGTGAGATTTGTGAAAATTTTGGGTCCAACTTCTGTTGATGTTGTTCTGAATCTTGAACCAGCTTTGGACAGCCCACTTCTGCAAATCGTGATATTTGGGTCCAGCTTTGTTGTGTATGATTTTTTTTCCTCCTTGTCTTGGTATTCTTCAACTGTTGGAATTACGGTTTTACGAAGTCAACTAATAAGATATAGAATTATGCATTTCAACTGTTTTTAATTTGGACAACTACAATTGTTTATGTAAACTGTAAATGATTTAATTAAATTCCATGCCTCTGAAACGGGTTTTGAGTTTTTGAATTGTAATTTAATGACTTATTTCTATATATTAAAACTAAAGAAGGATGCTCGCTTCTGTAAAAAAGCAGATGAATAAGGGGTACTTATTTCTATATATTTAATGACTTGTTTTGAGTTGTGTGATTCAGGCATTTGCATTAGAATCTATCTTCATTACTCTGGTTTATTAAAAATCAATATTTATTCCATTATGAAAGAATTCGAATATTGTAGAAACTGGATTTTTGATCATTAAATAAGTAAAAGTGAATATGGCCTGAATTCATTTAATGGATGAGAGTATAGAATTACTCGTTCTAGTAAAGCCAAGATGACTGCATGGGATCTAGTGTGATAATGAGTGGCATAAGATGTTAAAAAATGTGATAGAATGATGAAGCATTAGGATTTTAACTTTTCAATATTGATAGTTTCTTTTATATGTATGTTATTGTGAGATTGGAGAAAGATCTTTAGCGAAGTTATATTCAAAGAATAGTGGCTGTGCTAATCTTGATGTGAGGGATTTTGGGTGTGATAAAGTGGTATCGAAGCAACCTGTTATGATTTGGCTAGATTATTGCCTTGGATATTGTTCTGAAGGTTGGAAAGTAAATTGGGAAAGTTCTGTGATGCAAAACAGGAGAGAGACACAGAAATGAAGCGAGTGAGATGAAGAGATATAGGATTAAGAATTTGGGAGAGAAATCATAAGGACAAAAAATTCAGTAGTACTTCATACTCAAATAAATTTTCTATGTATACAAGTAGAGATGATCATCATTTTGTCAAAAGTCGGGGAATGATTTAAGAGAAGAAGTTTCTCTTGGTTCAGATCATCAAAAGCTTGACTTGCAAATTTGTTAGAGCTTAAGCTTATAAATATTAGCCAAACATGCTCATGTTTTTTGCTCATATTTCTTGAGTATTGTTCTGTTTTGAAGCTTATGGTGCTGTGGTTATAGGAGGCTCATTATAAATATGTTAATCTCATACTTCGTACAATTTCAATATTATGTGATTTTCTGACTATACTGTAGTATTCGTGAAGCTCCAAAGAGGGGGGTCGGCAGGCTCGGCATCTGGACCTGATCCAAAGAGGTTATCTGAAGATTTGTTGTGCTTGCCCTGAGACGAAGAGGCTGAGGGATGAATGCATTGTTGAACATGGTAAAGCTGCTTGTGCAAAATGGATTGAGGCTCATCGCAAATGCCTACGTGCAGAAGGCTTCAATGTTTGAACTTTCTGCAGTGCTCAACTTATAGAAATTTGAGAACAATGGAAGTTTTGTATGATGACCCCTTTAATTTAACTTTATAGAGTTTTGAAAATGACCCAATTCTTTTGGGATGGATACACTAAATAAAACCGGCCTGCTCAAAAATAGCAATTTGAAGCTAAAAGTTACACTCTTGATCTAGTATAAACATGCCCTTGTTGCTGATTTTCATTACTTTCTATTTAGATAGTTTAATATGTTCTCGCAATTTCTGGTTCTATTGTTAACTCATTGCTTAAATCACTCTTTATAAATACCACTTAGAAATACTGTAGTTTCATGTTATCATGTAACTGACCAGAAACTGCTCATTTCGTTACCTCCTCTGCCTGGCAGCCACTGGGAACTCAATTGTGTTGGGCTGTATGCATCCTAGTTACACTATTAACTCGTCAATTCCAACCTTTTTTTTTAACAGAGGTATATTGTTGGTCAAGTTGAGGCTTTCTTTTCTTCTTTTTCAATTGTGCTCTGCTTGGTAGAGTCAACATTGTCGGATTTAGCCATTGGCTTGCATGCCACCATCTTTGCTGGTTCACGATTTAGATATATAAGATAGTGGATGATGACTAATTACCTTCTTTTTGTTGATGTTGAAAGTTGTGGTTGTAGTGCGCTAGACGTGTCATCAAGTTTTGTGCAGCTACATTACACTCCCACTTTATGCACTAACGACACATGTAACTTACTCAACGTGATCCATATATCCACTCGTTCGAGCTAGTTTTTTCGGTTAAAAGACGAAGATTTAACAAGTCGGGTTTTCACATTGTCATACTGCTTGTTCACTTGAGCCATTTTAACCCTTGGGCCATTTCTTGGAATTTTCAGATGGGATCAAATATGAAGAAGTCCATCTTCGACGAACATACTTCTAAGGCATTAATGAACTGCCTTTGCAGTAAAAGAAAAACAGTGAATGGGGGCATAACGTCTTGATTGAGATATCAAATTTACTGTTTTCTGTACAAGAGTTTTGTTTTTCTAAAGTTATTTTGATGCACACCATAAGAGGCATTTTTGATAGAATATTTTTAAGGCCTAATAGTTATGTTTGTACTTGGTATTATAACCATGATACTTGAATTTAATCAATTGGAATAATTTTAAGATGTTGAAGATGCAGCGTAAACTTCATGTTATTCTTGACGCCTTTGTTGACGAGTAAAGAAACAATTTGATAGCAATTTCAAAATTTATATGTTATTTAATATTATATTAACTTTAAACTATTAAAATTTATTGAATAATCAGATTTTTTGAATAAAATATTATAAAAAAATTTCTCAAAATTTTAAAGTAAACGCGTTTTCTAGTTTTATGTTTTCAGAAACAGTTTTCTAAAATGAAAAAAAGAACGCATTTTCAGCATTTTCGAAACAGACACTCAAAACACAAAACACAAAACGAATTCAAAACTCAAAATAGAAAACTGAAACACGAAGAGAACGGCCCCTTAGGTTTTCACCTTCCTTTCTATTTGATTCTCTACCATATTTAAGTATCGTTTGTAACATTCTATTGCCTTTGACTTATGAGAAATTAGATAAATTCAACTATACCGTATGAAATCTTCTATATAAGTGTTATGAAGTAAAAAGCTTAGGAGTTGTTCTCTTTGTGTTGCAGTTTTGCATTTTGAGTTTTGAATTCATTTTGGATTTTGTGTTTTGAGTGTTAATTTTGAGATTATTGAAAATGTGTTCTTTTTGGCATTTTGAAAAATTATTTTGAAAACACCCAAAACTCGTTTTGAAAATTTTGGCTTGATTGTAACTGAAAACTCCTAAAATGACAAATTTGTTGTTTTGAGTTTTCTTTGTAAATTTTTAACTTTTTTTCAAAAACGTGTTTTCACTGTTTTAAAAAATCGAAAACAGAAAATGGCTTGAAATGGTAAAGAGAACATGCCATTAATGTCTTGCCCTCACATTCACATGATCATAAATATCAGAATGAATTAATTGCAATTGTAATTCAGCCCTCGAAGCTTACCAAATGAACCTACTAGGCCCATATGCAAAAGTTGTTGCGTCTAGGTCCCACTGACACAGATAACAGGTGAAAAATTCATTCTCATTTTGGCCAAAATGGTTATCAAACACAGTCTAAATAATAAATCTTGCCAAAATATAAAATGTATTAATCATATATTAAAAGTATTTATATTCAAAATTGATTGAACGTAGAGCATAACACTTACATTTCTAACTAGGCTGGACATGATTCGATTCGATTTTGAAGAGAACCGAACTTAATCGAACCAAAATTTTAGGGTATTTAATAAATGAAACAGTAGGGTCCAAATATAATTATGGAATCGTTCGGGTTCAGTTCGGTTCCGTTCGGTTCTGTTCAGTTCCGTATTATAATTAATTTTTTAACGGATTTCTAATGGTCAACAATCGGTAGTCGTGGTTGGAGGTCGCAACTTTGATGGGCATTGGAGAGGGAAAGTCAGACTCGGCAATAGGCTCTTTCGATTTGGGCATGTAGATATATGTTTTCAATTTATCAAGTGATTTGGGGTCAGTGACTCAATAGTTACCGAATAAAAGTATAAAATTGAAAAAAGAATGATAAAAACTTAAAAAGGCCTAGATCTTAGGCTAATAATGAAATTAATAATATGACCAAAAAATTAAATCAAAAAATTGAATTTAAAAATTGGGTTGGGCTGGGTTAGCTAGGCATAGACTTGGCTTGGGAGTTAGAACATTAATCACTAAATTAGTTAATTTGCTAATTTGTTTAGAAAAATTAATTAATTCAATATAAAAAATTAAAAAATATATTTAAATTCGGTTCTGGGTCTAGAACCGAGACCTAACCGAACCCGTCGGTTCTCAATTCAGATATCCGTTCGGGTATTTAACTTATGAAGAACCTCCCGATTCGGTTTGGTTCGGTCCGGTTCGATTCATGAGTTTTGTCCAGCCCTATTTATAACAATATTTATCTGCTGCGTGAAAATGAAAAGCAACTAGAAAATAATTAAAGCTTCAGCAAATTTAAGTAGGGCTTTACATTTCTCCAAAAAATAAAAAATTCCGATTGCAAATATAATCTAAATCATATAAGGAACATGTCGTACAAATTTCGTGAATATATGTAGTACATTTCATAACATACCATTAATGATGTTTTAAGTTTTATCGCAAAAGACATACAAGCTTTTCATCACTTCAATCCATTTACAGTAGTATAATATGCTAGGAAATAACCTAGGAAGGCTCTAATATTAATATAATTCCATACCTAGCATGCTTCTACTTGTAAAGATTGTAGAAACTTGACGTTGATGAATTCTCAAGACTAAATTACGCTTGCCTTGATTTTTTCTTGTGCTCTGGTTCAAAACTCTATCAAATGGAAGGAGTTTCTTGGCCACAATCCAAATGAGTTTTTCAAGATGTTTGAATGCTCCAAAAATTTGATTTAATGTCTTTTCAAATTATCACTACTTTGCATGCAAATTTTTCATGTATTTACTCATGAGAAAGGTCATATGTAACTTCCTTCTATGCATTATAGAAATTATACTTGGTTTTGGTTATGGGTGGTAGGAGGTTATTATACAATTCAAATAATAACTAATCTCATCGAACCATCCTACATTACCAGGATCACTAGGCCTTGGTAACAACTGGCCCCCTGTACAGGTGTCTTTATCCAACCCTCACCAACCATTTCACTCTTCTTGGGTCTGATTAACACACATGAGCGACCCGCCCATTTCCAACAGAACTCTTGATCACAATGAAACTTCTATTAAACATAAAATGATAAAAAGACTAATTAATTAAGAGTAACAAAAATTAAAGCATCACTTTGTTTGGCAATCAGCATGTTTGGACATTTTTTTGTAGCTTCAAACCTTCAGTAAATTCGATTCTAAAAGTTTTTCGATGACTGAAATCTAAACCAAACCCTTTTAAAACGTCTGATTTAGTTTCAATCAAGCCACCTATTTCATATAGATGATTTCCAGCAGGTTGACACGTTTTGCTTACACCGCTATTAATGTGCTTGTGATCCCATATTGCATGTTCAAATCATGTCTTGAAAACATGTATAAACAATAATCTAGACAATTTCTTATATACTTGATTGATATCAAACCAACCACCGTCCACCGTCACGAGGTGTAAGATATCGAGCAAATGCATGCTCAGTGTCAATAATGGAACAAACAATTTATTCTCTATTTCAGTAACACCAAGTCAACAGCAGTTGCAACCTCCCAGTTACATAAGCACTAATAGTAAATATGCTTAAAAGGAAATGAGAAGAAGAAACAAACATCATCTGAAACAAGTATCAGAGTTTTTATACAACAAAATAACTACACTTTTTATCTTTCATCCAACCAATAGCTTGTTTTCGTCCATGAAAGTATACGTAGGTACTTCCAGATTGTACGGAGCAGGCCCCTTCCGAATTCTGCCAGAGATATCGTAATGTGAGCCATGGCAGGGACAAAACCACCCTCCAAAGTCACCAGCATTTGGTAAAGGGATGCAACCGAGGTGAGTGCAGACCCCAACGACTATAAGCCATTCAGGATTCTTGACCCTCTCAGAGTCTTCCTGCGGGTCACGGAGAGACCCCAAATCAACACTGTTAGCCAGTTTAATGTCTTCCTCAGTTCGATGCCTGATGAAGACTGGTTTTCCACGCCACTTGACAGTCACGGTGCTACCAGGTTCAATGCTGGATAGATCAACCTCAATGGAAGCCATAGCGAGAACATCCTTGCTAGCTGACATGCTGAGAATGAACTTCAGAACGAGAAGGCGGAGCAGGGAAGCATATACAAATCTGCCACCAGTCAAGACAAAATAGGCGAAAGCCCGCTTACTGGGGTCACCAGGAGGGTAGCGCTCATGGTTGTACTCATCATAAACTATCTTTGAAGTTGGATTTTTTATAGCAGTCTCAGTTGCCGGAATCTCTGTAATGCCACTGCTTTCATTCTGTGGGGCAACTGAGTTAGAAGCAAAACCTGCAACACAGATAATTCATGGATAAAGATCACTCTGCAACATATCGAAACTTATCAACCACAAACCAGGAAGAAGCAGTTAAGGAACATAAATCAATGCAAATGCATTTATTTTTCCACCTTCAACCAGTAAGTTAGGAGTTAGTTGTTATCAATCACGCATCAAGGATTGTAACCCATTACCAATTTGATTAACAAATCAAGCACGTGTCTTGCAATAGATTGCTTTTAACCCAACAGGCAAATTCTTAGAACTACAGATATACATTTGTTACATATGTCTGGAAGCTTTCAAGGAATCCTGATTTTTCAAGTCTTAATGTTCAAACTATTTGCACGTCTGCCATCAATTATGAATGTCTCCTGAAATAGATTTAGAGTTGAACACATTGGATAACGATTAATAAATCACCATAAGATTGAAAGATCCACCAATTCAGTAAAAAATTGATCAAAACTAGAGAACTACTAAAACTTGGACCACAGTCAACAGTAATGTGATGGAAGCTAATCACTGTGTCTCACATCACCCACTAAGCAAGCATAGAAACTCTTTTCCTTTGCAGAGACAGCTGTTGATACCTTATTCCTCATGTCCAGCTCATATTCACAAAATTATGCTTAAACTCACAATGGTGCAAATTCATGTTCAACAGCAATTCACAAATCTAAAACTAATATTCTTGGCAATTATTTTTCAAAACTTTAATTTTGTAGCAAATAGGTCCTTTTGACGTTTCATTCAATAAAAATGCTAAATCATCAAGTGTGCAAGTGATCATAGATATTAAATGACATTTAAACAATAAATTAATAAATATAAAGGAAAAAGAAAACTGCGAAAGAGATAGGACCACCCCCTCCACAAATTGTCTCCAGTCCTAACCTCCTGTGGTCAACATATTACAAATTAATGGATCTAAACGGAATTATTGAACACCTGAAAAGGCCAGTGCTCAGTTTTGGTGCTTTGAGCATAGGGAAAAGGCTCTGGTTTGCATCATAAACACAAAAACCTCTGTGCCAAAAAAACTAAAATGAAGACCACAGTGGCAATTGACCTCAAGCATTGAGATTGTGGCTGCATTTACCCAAGCAACAAAATGTATCTGGCCAATTTTGAATTATAATAAATTCTTTCTTGTAAATGCATTAACTTAAATTCCTTTCAGAACATCCTAACGTTAGCATAATAATTTCATGAACAGCACGTCCAAACTCCAAGCTAAAGACGCCCAATAACGGACCCTAAGGGCTAAGCCTCAACATTTTTTTCATTACAAGCCCTAAAACAAAACCTGCACCTGAGTTCGAAAAACAGTGGTCCTAGGGATTACAAGCAAGTGTGTGCCATGTAGCACCTGCTGATGTACTGAGCGAATTAAATATTATAATATTCAAGAATTAACAAAAAAAAAAATACTAATAAAGCTTCAAAATTCAAGAAGCTACACTTGAAGCATCCAATAGCAACATGGAAAATGATGAAGTATGAGAAATTCATTCCAAAACCCTAAAAAACAAACTAATGGAATCGGGACCAAGTACAGACCTCTGGCAGGGAAATGAAATTGGGGATGAGTGGTAGAGGAAAAACGATAGAAGAAGAAGGTGGATCTAGAATTCTCCTGGTGGTCGGTGGCTCCGCCGACTGGGTATTTAGAGGCCGCGGCGGAAGTCGGTGTCCAGGTGGACCTCCAGGGAAAAACAGAAAGCCTCCGGCCTGCTACTCTCAACATCGTCAATTCTTTCGGGGGGCACTTGGAGAAAAATTGGAATCTTCTTCCAAACACTACAAGTCTACAAGTGCTATAAATAAGGGAAAATTATAGCAGAGTTTCCTAGTCTTATCACTTTTTACAAGTTTTATTGTTACCTTCATTTTGTATCACCTACCGTTTCAAATCTTCGAAAAATATGCAATTGAAATCAAAGTGGATAGAATTTAATCGTTAGTTGACTAGAAAAGTAAAAATTTGATCAATTTTGACCAATTCAGTAAAAATTTGATCAATTTCTTATTATTTTAGTATGATTGTAAAATTCCAAACATTGAGCCAATGTTTTCTTCTTTAGAATAAAATGTTAATTACCTTTCAAGATAATAGAGACAATGAAAGAATTAAATATAAATCCAAAAGTGAATCTTACGAATTAATACAAATTTTTTAATCAACTATTAGTAAAATAATAAAAAAAATAATACAAGCATCAATATTTATTACTTAAAACAAGTTCGTGTAAATTGAAAGCTTTGCTCATTTATGATATTTTTATTATAATTATATTAAATAGCATAATTATAAAAATCACATGAACAAAAAGGGGCATTACTCAATTATTGATTTAGAAACAAATTTTATAATTGCATAAATAACTAAGTACTCGCATGAAAAACATAAGACGTATGTACCACATTTAACCGTATAAATTGTTAATGGGTAATTAGCAGAAATGGTCCTCAACGTTTACACCCTTTGCTAAAATGGTCCCTATCGTTTTAAAATTGGCATTTGTACCCTTATTTCAAACGTTTCTTGCGGAATTGGTCCTTCCATCCAACAACCGTTAAACAACCGTTAGAACCTTTTGAAAATTTGCAGAAATGGTCCCTATGGAATATAATTTAATATTTCGTTTATATATTTTGGAACGGCTTGCTTCGACGAGTGGTAACTTTCGCTACAGTTGGCCGTTTCGCACGCCGTTAGGGATGGGAGAAACTACGTCATGAGCACTTCGAAATGGTATTAAAAATGTAATATTTCGACTTCGTTTGACTTCCCGTAATAATCCCGCAAAATGGAGACAAAAAATAAGAAAAATCGTTTATATATTTTGGAACGGCCTGCTTCGACGAGTGGTAACTTTCGCTACGGTTGGCCGTTTCACACGCCGTTAGGGATGGGAGAAACTAGGTAATGAGCACTTCGAAATGATATTAAAAATGTAATATTTTGACTTCGTTTGACTTCCCC
The DNA here is from genome assembly GCA_035079005.1 of Fraxinus americana. Taxonomy (NCBI): domain Eukaryota; kingdom Viridiplantae; phylum Streptophyta; class Magnoliopsida; order Lamiales; family Oleaceae; genus Fraxinus; species Fraxinus americana. The sequence goes on along the minus strand of CM068715.1, from coordinate 13,624,936 downwards.
GTAATAATCCCGTAAAATGGAGACAAAAAATAAGAAAAATCGTTTATATATTTTGAAACGGCCTGCTTCGACGAATGGTAACTTTCGCTATGGTTGGCCGTTTCACACGCCGTTACGGATGGGAGAAACTAGATCATGATCACTTAGAAATGGTATTAAAAATGTAATGTTTCGACTTCGTTTGACTTCCCGTAATAATCCTGCAAAATGGAGACAAAAAATAAGAAAAATAGTTTCTATATTTTGGAACGGCCTGCTTCGACGAGTGATAACTTTCGCTACGATTGGCCGTTTCACACGCTATTAGGGATGGGAGAAACTAGGTCATGAGCACTTCGAAATGGTATTAAAAATGTAATGTTTCGACTTCGTTTGACTTCCCGTAATAATCTCGCAAACAATTTTTCTTATAAACGATTTTTCTTATTACATTTTAATCCTAGAATTTTTTTAATACCAATTTTAATACCATTTCGAAGCGCCAATTTTAAACGAAGTCGAAATATTACAGTTTGCGGGATTATTACGGGAAGTCAAACGAAGTCGAAATATTACATTTTTAATACTATTTCGAAGTGCTCATGACCTAGTTTCTTGCATCCTTAACGGCGTGTGAAACGGCCAACCGTAGCGAAAGTTACCACTCGTCGAAGCAGGCCGTTTCAAAATATATAAACGATTTTTCTTATTTTTTGTCTCCATTTTACGGGATTATTACGGGAAATCAAACGAAGTCGAAATATTACATTATTAATATCATTTCGAAGTGTTCATTACCTAGTTTCTCTCATCCCTAACGGCGTGTGAAACGGCCAACCGTAGCGAAAGTTACCACTCGTCGAAGCAAGCCGTTCCAAAATATATAAACGATTGTTTTTATTTTTTGTCTCCATTTTGCGGGATTATTACGGGAAGTCAAACGAAGTCGAAATATTACATTTTTAATACCATTTCGAAGTGCTCATGACGTAGTTTCTCCCATCCCTAACGGCGTGCGAAACGGCCAACCGTAGCGAAAGTTACCACTCGTCGAAGCAAGTCGTTCCAAAATATATAAACGAAATATTAAATTATATTCCATAGGGACCATTTCTGCAAATTTTCAAAAGGTTCTAACGGTTGTTTAACGGTTGTTGGATGGAAGGACCAATTCCGCAAGAAACGTTTGAAATAAGGGTACAAATGCCAATTTTAAAACGATAGGGACCATTTTAGCAAAAGGTGTAAACGTTGGGGACCATTTCTGCTATTTACCCATTGTTAATTGATTGGGCACTCAACATCTTTAAAGCTTTTTGGACCATCCACTACAAAAATCATAAGTTTATAATAACATTTCTATATAAATTTAATTACATCCTTCTATATATAAAAAGTGCCTATTTAACGGAATTTGTTGGTTTAACGGAAAAACTAACGAAATTTGTTATTTTAACGGATTATGTAACGGAATTTCTTGTTTTAAACAGGCAGATGCACCTTCTTTCAGTGCTTTTATCATAACTTTGTATTCCGATATTCGATTGAGGCAATTCAAAATGCGTTGGAAAGCTAACCCATCTGGCTACAACTTTGATTCAGACATCATTCTCCAATTCGATCACTTTCTATGCCAAAAATATGTCTTAATATAACGGACTATGTAACGGAATTTTTTGTTTTAAACAGGCAGCTGCACCTTCTTTCAGTGTTTTTATCATAACTTTGTATTTTGATGTCCGATTGAGGCGATTCAAAATGCGTTGGAAAGCTAACTCATCTGGCTACAACTTTGATTCAGACATCATTCTCCAATTCGATCACTTTCTATGCCAAAAATAGGTCTCAATATATCTGACTATGTAACGAAATTTCTTGTTTTAAACAGGCAGCTGCACCTTCTTTCAGTGTTTTTACTATAACTTTGTATTCTGATATCCGATTGAGGCGATTCAAAATGATTTGGAAAGCTAACTCATCTGGCTACAACTTTGATTCAGACCTTATTCTCCAATTCGATCACTTTCTATACCGAAAATATGTCTCAATATAACGGACTATGTAACAGAATTTCTTGTTTTAAACAGGTAGCTACACCTTCCTTCAGTGTTTTTATCATAACTTTGTATTCTGATATCCAATTGAGGTAATTCAAAATGCATTAGAAATTTAAACTCATTTGGTTACAACTTTGGTTCAGACATCATTCTCCAATTTGACCACTTTATATGCCAAAAATAGGTCTCAATATAACGGACTATGTAACGGAATTTCTTATTTTAAACAGGCAGCTGCACCTTATTTCAGTGTTTTTATCATAACTTTGTATTCCGATATCCTATTGAGGCGATGCAAAATGTATTCGAAAGCTAACTCATCTGGCTACAACTTTGATTCAGACATTATTCTCCAATTCGATCACTTTCTATACCAAAAATATGTCTCAATATAACGGACTATGTAACAGAATTTCTTGTTTTAAACAGGTAGCTGCACCTTCCTTCAGTGTTTTTATCATAACTTTGTATTCTGATATCCAATTGAGGTAATTCAAAATGCATTAGAAATTTAAACTCATTTGGTTACAACTTTGGTTCAGACATCATTCTCCAATTCGACCATTTTATATGCCAAAAATAGGTCTCAATATAACGGACTATGTAACGGAATTTCTTGTTTTAAACAGGCAGCTGCACCTTATTTCAGTGTTTTTATCATAACTTTGTATTCCGATATCCTATTGAGGCGATGCAAAATGCGTTGGAAAGCTAACTTATCTGGCTACAACTTTAATTCAGACATCATTCTCCAATTCGATCACTTCCTATGCCAAAAATAGGTTTCAATATGAGACTAAAACACCGGAGCATAACTTTTCGGTTGGAAATTGATTTGTGATCATCTTTTGACTAAATTTAATCCCCTTGACATCTTCCTTTATCCAATTGACTCCGAGCACTCTCAAATCTTCATCGTGAGATTCAGCACAACTTTTAAGTATTTACATTTTAGCCCCCGAACTTTGGATCCCTTACAATTTAGCCATTTCTCCAAATTTGTCTATTTTTGCTTATTTTCTTCAATCTCACCAACCTAATTATAATATCAAAATCACACATCTAATTATTTATTAATTTATAAACATTACATCATTAATTATTTATAGGGTGTCTGTTTCTGCTTTTCAGCAGAAATCAAGCCGTTGGCAACACAATTCATGCCGTTGGGAGCCGCAATTTTGGACCAATTCTTTCACTGTAGGGCTGTAGGTTTGAAAAAAAAACGGTAACATAATCAATTTTCCTTCCTCCTTGCAGGGCGCCCAGACACGCCCTTAATTAACAAAAAAAAATTACATCTTTATTAATAACAAATTAATTATTAAACAAAAATATTAAATATAAACTAAACAAACGTGCATTGCACGTTGGTTGCACCTAATACTTAAATAAGCATAGACATGTCAAAATGGGCGGGGCGGGCCGGCTCGCACACTAAAAAGCCCGTGCACAGCCCGCTTTTAAAAAAATCGTCCATGCGGGCTTTTCGGGCCGGCCAGCCCGAACCGCAAAGCCCGCAGAGCCGGGTCATTGGTTCAGGCCGTTCGGCCCCTTTTTTTGTCACTTAAAAAATAAATGTTAAAAAATGCATTTTATAATTAGAGTAAAAATCGATAAAAGTTAAATAAAAATAAATTTTATATTGATTTATTTTTCGATAAATTTTACATTAATAATATAAAAATTTACAATTTTTCAAACAATATTTTGCCTAACTTAACAAATTAAATAGTTTTTAACTATTTATAAACTTATAGTTAAAGTACATTCCAATTAGGTTGGCACATACTTAACTATAATTTCGCCATTACAAATCAAATTATATTCATCTATGGTAAGATTTTTATAGTTTTGAGCAATATCGTCAGCAACTTTATCTTGCATTCTTCTATTTGCAAATAATCAGTCTTTCACGCAGATGAGAGCTTCTAAAATATCTTCTTTAAGTTTTGACCTTCTTTCATCTAGTACTCTATTACCTGCACTAAAAATAAACTCCGATGCCACTGTTGAGATTAGAACTGTTAGTAGATCTCATGCCATTTTTTAAAATATTGGATATGACCATTTATTTGACTTCCACCATTGTAAAATATCTAAGTTGTCAATCTCGTCTTGTGGAATTAAGCTGTAGTAATCAAATTGATAATATCTTTCTAATTCAACTGGTGTAACATTCTCATTTGAAAATGAACTAGTAGATGAAGTAAAAGACACATTGCGTTTCTTGGCTATTAAAGAAAAGAAAGAACTTTTACCTTTAGAAGCTGTAGCAGAACTCATATTAGAAGGAACATTTTCGTTATTACCATATTTCATACCATAACTATTGTACATTTCATTAATAAAGCATTCTATTTCCCCTGATTTGTAATACTTATATTGAAAGATAAAGTTTCAGAAAGTTGGTTAATAGCACACTAAACTCCAAAAAATTTAATACGATGATCCATTACAGCTGCAATTAGAAAAATCATTGGCATATTTTCGTAATATTTTCGGAACTTGTCCTCCATTGTACAAACAATATCATAGAAAAATAGATCGTCTTAATGACTTGAAAATTGATTAGCAATTTCTACAAATTGTAAAAGCACAAGATTACTTGTTGGATAATAAACTCCGAAACTAGTTTTTGTTGTCTTATAGAATGGTTTCAAATAATTTATGACTTTAAATGCAATTTTTCAATCAAAATCATCTATATGAAATTGATGCTGCTTTGAATTAACGAAAGCATTAATAGCATATGTATAACCAACACACGGTTTTAACATAAGAAATGTTGAATTCCACCTATTTGGAATATCATCAATAAATTTTCTTCTCCTCAATTCAAGATTTTTACAATTTTTTCCAAATTCTTGTTATGTAAAATTTGAACAAGAAATGTAGTTAATAGCTTCTCTAATTTTATGTATTTGTGGTGTTTTTAATTTTAAAACATCTTGCACTACTAAATTATATATATGACAAACACACCTCATATGAAATAATTTAGAGTCAAACGAGGGATTAAATGTCCTTTTCAAAAGTTCAATGCATGCAGTATTTGCACTAGCATTATCAAAACTAATACTAAATAATTTGCTCAATACATTAAATTCATTAAAAACCTGTAATAAATTCTCACACAAATTTATTCCATTATGTGGATATTCAAGTAAGCGAAAAACAATAATTCTTTTGTGAAATAACCCATTATTATCATTAAAATGTGCAGTGACACATGCATAACCATTGTAATTACGTCCAGACAAACAATCAGATGTAAAACACATAACTCCATCATAGTTGTTAAATTCAATTTTTAATTTTTCAGTCATTGTATGAAATAATTTCAAGATATCTGAGCGAGCAGTATTTCTACTTACAGACCGATAAGCGGGTTGAACATACTTTTGCATAAACTCCTCAAAGTATCGATCTTCTACGAAAGTAAAAGGCATCTCGCTTGCCGCCAAAAATTCAAACATTCCTACTCTTATTCGATCCTGCGAATAACAAAAATTAGAAAAAGTAATTGTTCCACTAGTATTAGTAAAAGAAGTAATTTGAGATTGTTTAGTATCTAAATGCCCTATTTTATTCATGTGTTTATCTTTGTGTCTTCGCAATATGCATGTGCCTTGACCTTTAACTCATGCATAACTCTTTCTGCAAAGAGTGCATATTGCTCTTTTTGTTTGGTTCATCTACTGTAAAGATTTTTCAAACATCAGATGTGTGCTTTTTATTCCTTCACTATTGAGAAGATCCAATATTTAGATCATTATCATATTCCAAATTTATTGGAGAACAACTATCATGTAAATTGACATTTCTTGAAGAAAAATCGTGAGAATTCATAACACTTTAATAAAATTTTTTGAAATAATAAGATGAAAAGAAAGCATAAAATACTAAATATTAAAAATACTTGCTTCAAATATTAAGAGATAATGAGAAAATAGAGATTTCAAACTTGTAAATTGTGAGAGTTTGCTATTTTTTCACTTTACAATACCACAATTTATAAAAAAAATAAAAATTACCGTTACTATACATTGCAATTTTCGAAAAAAAAAAATTAATATAACAGTGTGATCGTTTGTCTGCAGGCTACAGCCTGCAATGCGCCTGTAGCGGCAGGTGCTAACTACAGCGCCTGCTGCTCCAGTCGCTTTATTTATTTATTTTTATTATTATTATTTTTTTAAAAGACCAGTTGGTTTTCCTTAAACTTACTTGGACCGGTTTCAGGTTCGGGCGGCCCGTGATTCGGCCCACTCGATTCATGGGCCAAATTATGGGCCGATTCGCCTCCGTGCGTGCCTGGGCGGGCCACCCACACCACTAAATAAGTACACGACATATCTAATGAATTTGAGTATCAATTAGGGGTGCCAACAAGTCGAGCCAGGAACCGAAACTTGGTTTGGGCTTTTTTTGGCCCATCGAGCAAAAGCTTGGCCAAAAAACAAAAGTTCGACCCGAGCTTTCAGCTCGAGCCTTAGCGGGTTGGCTCTTTTTTTGTGATAAATCTAAATTTTTTTTAAGAATTTAAAATTTGTGCAATTTATATATGCGTGAATTTAAAATCTATTTTAAATTTTTTTTTAATATAGCTCGATTCGGTGGGCCGAATAGCCCGTGACATGGGCCCACGGGCTGGCTCGACCCGACCCTCGATGATCCCGAGCACGAGCCGGCTCGACTGGGGCTTTTCCCGAGACAAGCCACGGGCCGCGCAAACCTTTTTGATATCCTTAGTACCAATTGGGCAAGTTATCCAATTGGTACTAGAATTGAATTTAAGTCTCTCACTAGGCAGATGTTTTAGGTTCGAATCCTGTGAATACGATAAAAAGTCGTGAGGGAGTAAGTGGGTAGATGCTTAATGCTGAGTTTGTGTCGCCGCAAGTCGTCATCTCGAATCATCTTAAAGTGGGGAGGGCTAACGTGAAATGAGTTAATGCTCAGTAAACAAACTTCATGCATATGTTGCATACTTATGATACGCATACACATTAACCTTAAAATAAAAATCATTTCTCAATATGTTAAAAACAAAAAAACATAAAATAAAAAATAAAATAAAAAAACCTTAACCTTAACATTGACATTAACATTGTGAACTCATTTTGATATATCGCCTAGTCAATCAGAATGTAATGAGCAATTATTATTTGGAACCCGGTTAATCCTACCAGTAGTACCACAAAGCGGTTAACATTAACATTATCATTGAACACTCATCGGGTGCGCCACCCCCCACACCTACACCTCATTTCTCACTGACACCTTTCATGACATAGACATACATATCATAATAAAAGCATTCGGGATACGTATCTTTTTAAAATATTCATTGACTCATTAACATTCGGAAATATTTTATCTCTTGAAACATCATATATGCTTATCAGCTTATGGATGAATTGACGTGCATGAATATGTCATGATAACATAAATGTCATAAAGCGTGATGAATCAAATGTCAAGTTCACTTAATAACAATTTAGTAATACATTTAAACAGTTAACGAAGTGACATAAGCATGAAGACAATTAGAAATTTACTTACCTGAAATCGTTAACAGTTTACTTATAGCATAGACAATATAGATGTTCGTAGCAGACCACAAAATGAACTTGCCGAAGAGTCCCAAAGCATTACTATTTAATAAGAAATTCCGACATACTCGCTTAATTTTAAATATTTAGACGTATCCTTAAATATCAATCCCCCGCCTATTTTTTTTTTTTACATATTTATTTGTACCTCATAGATAGGCAATTACATATTTTAACAATATATTTCATAGACTAGTCAAATAAGTCAAACATGCTATAACATAGATATTTTGAACCATAAAAAGAATAAACTCTTAAAAGATATTATGGCATAAACACAATTTAAAAAAAAAAAATAGTAATAAGAAATAACATAATTTTATCTCTTTAAGAAAAATGGAGAGAGTTAATTTTTTAACAATAAAATTGGTAGAAAATACAACAAATCAAATCACATTTTAAACTGGAGCATGCAACAAACATTGTGGCATGCAAGTGGTGAAAATAGGATTATGTGCTAAGGTTCGTTTACTTCCTAATTTCACATTAACCATATAACATAAATCAATAAGTTATGGACATACACTATTAATTATCCTAGAAGATTAGGAGCCAAATTGTCGCCATGTTCTAAATGTTATTAATAGATAATTTGTATAAATTGCAACTTGTATAATCATATCTGTTGAATCTCGAGAAAGTGCAACAAAATGTGTACATAGTCACGTAGGTTCATTTTTATATTTCTTTTTCTTTATGTTAAGAGCATGGGCACTTGAGTTGTGAGCATCAAAGGATTCGTCCACTCGCACCAAGTCAAAAATTGGTTAAGGATTCGAGGTAAGTAAACCTCCTCTCATTTTCATACTTGCGTCATATTGTTAAATGTGTTATCTTAATTATCCTTATGTGAACATGATGTTTGATTATTATGTTTTATGTCATAAATGTTTCATGCATATTTATATATACCAATGCATCTGTAAGCATACATATGAAGTTTCAAGAAATAAAAATTTTCCAAATGTCAATAAGTCAAGTAATATTTTAGAAAGATATGTATCCCGAATATTTTTTTTATGGGGTGTATGTCTATGCCATGAAAGGTGTGAGTGAGAAATGGGGCATGGGAGACCGGTGCACCCAAACCAATGTTCAATGATGAATGTTAATGTTAACCATTTTGTGGTACTACCATTAGATTCGACAGGATTCGAAATATCAAGGCTCACTGCATTCTAATTGACTATTGGCAATATATCAAGTGAGCTCATGACGTCAATGTTTAAGTTTTTAAAAAAAATGAAAGAAAGGGAAACATATTGAGAAATGCCTATTGTTTTAAAGTAATTCATAAGGATATCATGAGCATGCATCATATACACGAGGTTTTCTTACTAAGCATTAGCTCATTACACGTTATCCCTCCCCAATTTTCAGATGATGAAAGAAAGATGATTCGAGACAACGACTTGTGGTGACATGACTCAATATTATCACATTTAAATATTGACTTGGTTTTAAAATATTTAAATATTAATTTAATTATTTTGTATTTTATGATGTACAAGTTATTTTCAAAAAAAAAAATGAACTGTTTATTATGTTCAAGTCATTGTCTAGTCGCCTCTCGCCCCGAACTCTCTGAAATACCCTTGGTTGATTTTCAGTCTCTGCGTGTCAACCAGAGTTTAAGGACGGTAAACCAGCAATCATCTTCACTCCTCTAAAATTGCAACGATCTGAGGCACCCCTCCAGTTTGCCTTCATTGCCAGATTCTCCAAGACAAAGCCTGGAATAGATGTGCTTTGTCATTTTATTAGTTCAAATTGGAGATTTTCTTCGATCCCTATTACAAGTTTGTTAGATCGGCGCCATGTATCGATCAAACTCCAAAATGCTGAGGATTTTAAGAAGGCTTGGACTCTTGACTCTCGCGAGATTGATGGCTCTTTATTCCGATTTGTTCAAGTGGTCTCGTGATTTCAAACCTACAGAGGAATCCTGTCACTCCAGCTTGAGTTTGACTCCCTTTACTTCTGCTAAATTTTTGCATTCCATCCTATTTACAGGCCTTGGTTAAGCCGTCTGGTCGTTATCCCAGTCCTGATCTCCCAACAGTTACAGTCACTCGGCCTAGTTATGCATGAGTTTGTGTTGAAATGGACTTATCCCGACCACTTGAAGACCTGATCTGGATTGGCGCTGGGAATCATAATTCATTAGGTTCTTGGCAAGAGGTACTTTATGAAAGGTCTCCTAAGTATTGGAACCATTGTCATCTCCATGGTCATGATATTTCAACTGCAATAGAATGCAAGTGTCAAGCGGCGTGGTTAGAAAATCGATACAGAAGCATATGCCTTTATAGGTTGGAAAAAGTCGAAAAGTAAATAATCTGAATTGTAATCTTCTTGTTGTCTATTGATTTGGTTACATGCTATATATAGATTACAAGGAATGTTCTAGAATTATACAGTTGTAGATAGATCTATGAATAAAGGGAAATGTTGGAATATATTTTACAATAATGTTGCTGCTCCACTGAGGCCGGTACAACTGAAGAATGACAGCAAGGACAGAGAAGTTGAGCTAGCCAAACAATTCCTTGATGATGTGTCTAGTGAGGTGGCACTTAAGTATCATTCTTCACACCCCCCTTCAAGCTGGACGGTATTGAGGTAACTCCAAGCTTGTCTTTTAGAAAGGCAAACCTTGAGTGTGTGACACCTTTTGTCAGCAAATCAGCAATTTGGTCCAAAGAAGGTACATATTTTACTTCCAATTCCTTTGCAAGAACTTTATCCCTGATGAAATGAATATCCAGCTCGATATGTTTAGGGCATGGTAGACTGGATTGGCCGTTAATGCCCCTGCACTCATGTTATCACACCATAGTATTGGAGTAGCTTCCTGAGGTAATTCCAGCTTCTTAAACAAGGATTGAATCCATACGATTTCAGAAGCTGCTGAGTGTATTCTGATTCTGTGCTTGATTTAGCAACCACATGTTGTTTCTTTGATGACAGTTATCTTCTAAATAGATGCAATAGCCTGCCGTTGATCTCATGTCATCAGGACAAGAGGCCCAATCTAAATCTGAAAAGCCACTTAAATTTAGTCTTTCACTTCTTTGTATCCATAATCCTTGATTCATAGTTTCCCTTCAGATATCTCAGTACTCTTTTCAAGGCTTTCTAGTGCAAGGTGGTTGGTGACTGAAGAAACTGGTTAAGCTTTTTGACAGAAAAAGTGATATCTGGCCGTGTGTGTGAGAGGTATTGTAGTCCTCATACTGCACTTTTGTAAGCTGAAGGGTCTTGGAGTGTTTCTCCATCAGCCTTTGATAAGGTTTTTCCAGTGGGTATGGGAGTAATGCAAGGCTTAAATGTTCTACATTTCAAATTTCTTGAGCAGTTCAGTGATGTACCTTATCTGAGTGAGATGAATACCTGAGTCATGCCAAATCACTTCAATTCCCAGAAAGTGATGCAATTGCCCCATATTCTTCAATGCAAACGTTTTATCCAATTCCTTTATGAAGTTTTGTACCAATTTTGTGTCATTACCTGTTATCACGATATCATCTACATATATTAGAGCAAAGATGATATGTCTTTCATTTTTGAAGAAAAAGAAAGAAGTGTCAGCAGGTGATTGTCTAAATTTCCAACTCATTAGTGTTGTTTTCAGTTTTTCATGCCAAACTCTAGGTGCTTGTTTTAATCCATATAGTGCCTTTTTCCAACTTGCACACATGATCTGGTTTGGTTTTGTCTATGAATCCTTTCGGCTGATTCATGTAAACAACTTCTTCAAGTTCACCATTTCAAAAGGCATTATTAATGTCGATTTGCCTGATTGTCCATCCCTTCGAAACTGCAAGAGTAAGTATGATCCTTAGTGTTGAACCTTTAATGACTGGACTGAAGGTTTCACAAAAATCAATCCCTGGAGGCTGATGGAAGCCCTTTGCAACCAGCCTCGTTTAAGCCTTTGAAATGATCCACCTGCATTTCTTTTTACTCTGAAAACCCACTTATTTCCAACAATGTCGTATGCTGGTGATGATGGCACAAGTTTCCAGGTTTTTGCTTTCATCAGGACATTGAACTCTTCTTCCATAGCCTTCTTCCAATCCTTGTTCAAGATAGCTTCAGTGCCACTTTTTGGTTCTGAAGGTTCTATTGATTCACCAAGGTATATTTTTTGTTTGAAGATTCCAGCTTTTGCCCTTGTAGTCATAGGATGTTTGTTTCCTCCTTGCTGATTTTTGTTAACTGATTGATGTTCCGATTCTATATTTAGAGATAGTTCAGCTCCAGTTTCTGGATCATTCAAGTTTCTGGTAGCACTGCCATCACTGTTTTCATCCTTATCATTATTGAAATCTTAATGCTGAGTATTACTTGAGCCAGGAGGGATGTTATGCTGAGTATTGGCTGCTTCAGGATGAGCTGTATCACCAGGACTTGGAGTTGAGTTTGGGTTGGTTTGTTGGAGAAAAGATTAAAAGTAGGACACTATTATTTCAGGTTCAGTAGATTGAATTTGAGAGGAGAATAAAGATTCAAATGAAAATTCAAGTTTATTGAATACCACATGTCTGGAAATAAAGATTTTTCCTATCAAGCTAAGGCATTTGTAGCCTTTATGTGAGTTACTGTAACCAAGGAACCGCATTTAGTTAAATGAAAGCTGAATTTGTGTGGTTGATAGGGTCTTAAACAAGGGAAGCAAGCACATCCAAAAATTTTCAGATGTTTGCAGTCAGGTTGGCTCTTGTAGAGTGTTTGGAAAGGAGAATCCATTTTGAGTGTTGGTATTGGTAACCTATTGATGAGGTAAGTGGCAGTTTGGAATGCTTCCCACCAGTATTTTAGAGGCAGTTTGGCTTCAGCAAAGAGAGTTAGACCCGTCTCAGTTATGTGTCTGTGTTTCCGTTTAATTCTTCCATTTTGTATTGAAGTATAAGGGTAAGGGTGCCTGAATTCTACACCTTCTTGTGCAAGGAATTTAGTAAAAGGTCTGTATTCACCTTCCTAGTCAGACTGCAATGTTCTGATTTTGCTGGAGAACTTATTTTCAACTAATTTTTTGAATTGAATGAACACGTTCAATACCTTAGATTTCTGTCTTAAGGGATATATCCAGGTGAATCTACTGAAGTCATCTAGGAAGGTTACATAGTATTTAAAGCCAGAAATGGATTAAATTGGTGCTTGCCCCCATACATCAGTGTGTACGAGTTCAAGTGGAGTTTTGGCGTGTGAACTGGACAGAGGAAATGGTAGTAAGTGAGATTTCCCAAATTGGCAGGCATCACAGAAGGTTTTAACTTCAATTTTCTTTACCCTTTGATTACAAGTTTTGAGCACTTGTGACACCACTTAGTTAGAAGGATGCCCAAGCCTCTTGTGCCATGCATCAACTTGGAAATTTAAAGACTCTTGACTGGGATTGGACTCTTGACTGAAATTAAGAGAGGAGACATTATAGCAGTGTTTATTTGACTGAGTTAGCTTCAGAGAGTAGAGTTTAGAGTTCTGATGAGGAAGATCCAATTGATACAACCATTCCTTAAGATTCCCTTGCAGCATTGTTTCCTTCGTCGCTTGCCCTTAACAAGGTAATGGTTAGAATGAAATTCCATGTATACTTGATTATTAGCAGTCAGTTGTGAAACACTAACAAGATTTTTCTTGATTTCAGGTACATGTAGAAGTTTATTTAACACAAGCATTTTGTCATTCAACGTGGGAATGTGAGTGATACCAAAATGTGAGATATGGAGTCTATTCCAACCACATAACAAGCATTTTGTCATTCAGTTGCTGAGGTGAGGTTTCCCTTATCTGCTGTTATGTGGTTGCTAGCACCCATATCAACAAACCAAGCAGGATCACTTATAGTATTTGGTGATGCAATCAGTGCTGTTGGAAAAGGACTGTAGAAAGTTCTTTAATTGGGTGAGGAACCTGAGTACCTTTCATCATATTTGTAGTTGCATATGTTAGCCTTGTGCCCCATTTTCCCACATACTTGACATATTGGCTTGTCAGTGTTGCTACTTGAGTTTCCTCCTCTGAATATACCTCTCCTTCCACCTTTGAAGCGGTTTGAGAACCTTCCTCTAGAGCTTGATCTGTAGGATTTAGTATAGTGAGGATTGTAACCTACTCTTTGAGAGAAATTAATAGATGTTTGATCTAGTCGATGTCAGGAAATCATATATGAAAGACTCCCAACGTTCTGTAATTTCTGTAGTACCATGGGTCATCTGAAGTTAGTTTGCAAGAAGAAGAAGGAGAATGACAAAATGATTTTCCCTAACAATATTCGGTCCAAATAGATCTGGCGTAAAAATGAGTTTACAGTTGTGGTGACGGATTTGCCAATGGAAAAGGAATCAGCATAACACGTTATCAGCATGATTTCTCTTCAAAAAAAAAAAAAAAAAATTACCTCGGTAGAAGCAAACCTAACTAATACACAAGCCCATCTCCCGAAACAATCAAATCAAAGCAAAGGTGCCTTGCGGTTGTCGCGCCTCTCTCTCTCTCTCTCTCTCTCTCTCTCTCTCTCTCTCTCTCTTTGTACCTTGTGTTTGTCCTTTTATATATATATCCTATAATATCCATGATTACCCTACTGGTTATTAATTTCCATATTTTTATGTGCGGAATGATTATCTTTTTCCTTACCTGGTGTATGTGTGGACTTGTATCCGTTTGTATCGAGTCAATTCATGTTAACGGGTCCTAGAAATTATTTACTCTTGATAAGTTAGTTTATGTTCGTTCATTGCACGTATATTTGAGTGCCTCCATAAACCTCTCTCTTCCATCATAAACTTTTCTCTATAACAATAAGGTAAAAGGACGTCCACGTTTTCTATGCATGCATATAATATCTCTCTCCTTCTTACCCATGAAGTCAATTGATCATCATCATCATTATCATTATTATTATTATTATTATTATTATTATTATTATTATTATTATTATTATTATTATTATTATTATTATTATTATTATTATGTGCACACATTCATCTCTATACGGTTTTCATATTTTCCCAATTTTATAAGTTTCTTATAGCCTAATTTATATGTGATTATCTAATGTTTTAACGTGCGCAACGTATGCTCTTATTCGAAAAATCTATTTTGGTATAAACTGATTTTTTAGTTCTTTTATAAAACTTAAAGGTATCGTGTTGTTGCTCATGAAGTAGCACAACATTATAATTAATATTCCTAAAGAATATTACTTGCTCTTGAAGAACATGAATTATTATTTTAGAAGAATATTGACATATTTCTCTTAAAGAAATAATAGTAAAATACAACGTACTCTCGAAGTAGTATAGGTTTCGAAGAACATATATTTTAAATTAGTGTTTATCCTTGAATGAAAACATGTAACTTATGTCATATTGATATTGACTACTTGATATTTAATCATATTTTTCGAAACTTATTGTATTTTCTTTTTACTTTATTATGGAGTTAATCAAATGGCAAACATCACAAAATGGGAGTCTGTTGTACTTGACATATTTGGCCAAAACTATTTATCATAGGTACTCGATGATGAAATCCATCTTGCCTCAAAAGGTTTAAGAGAGACAATAAAAGAAGGAAAATAAGTTTTACTAATATTCAAGAAGAATATTAATTTATTACTCCAGAAGTGCATACAATTCGATGTTTCAATATTCTCAAAGAATATCATACTAGTGTTTCTGACAAAGCATAGATCTTGAAATGCTAATAAAATTTAAGATGGATTATCAAGATATTTGTTTAGTAGATAGTGCAAATATGCACACAATTCTTCAAGATTAAAGTACTTCTTAAATAATGTTAATATGATATTAGGTGTATCGAATATCATTGAAGGCTCCGGAAGAGTTTGTATTATTTTACCAAATAATACAAAATTATATATTGACGATACACTTTATTTAAGCAAATCCAGAAGAAATTTGCTTAGTTTTAAAATATTCGCTGCAATGGATATTACATTGAGACGATGTAAGAAAATAATGTTGAATATCTTTACATAACTTATTTTGTATCTAACCAGAAGCAGATAAAAGACAAATTTCATGCACTCCCATCTGGCATGTATATACATTTATAAAAATGGTCGAATCAAATATTATCACGAACCAGAAGTTCGTTGATCCAAAAAAATTTATAGTTTGGCACGATCGACTTGGACATCCAAAAGTTATAATGATACATCGAATAATAAACAACTCACATGGACATCCTTTAAAGAATCAGAAGATTCTTTTACCTAATGATTATCTATGTGTAGCTTGTTCGCAAGGCAAGTTAGTCATTAAACCTTCAGCTATAAAGGTCAATACTCAATCTCCAACTTTCTTATAAAGGATTCATGGAGATGTATGTGTGCTAATACACCCACCATGTGGACCATTTTGTTATTTTATGGTATTAATTGATTCTTCTACTAAATTCTCATATGTTTGCCTACTTTCCACTGGGAATGCAGCTTTTACTAGACTACTTGCTCAAATCACAAAATGATTTACTACCGCAATTCCCCGATTATTCAATCAAGACTATTCATCTTGACAATGCTAGTGAATTTAGATCACAAGCATTCGATGATTATTGCATGTCAATTAGGATTGTTATTGAATATTCGATTGCGCATGTCCATACACAAAATGATTTAGCAGAATCATTTATTAAATGTCTACAACTTATTGTTATACCATTACTTATGAAAATAAAACTTCCAACTTCTGTTTTGGGTCATGCCATATTACATGCTTTGTCATTAATTCGTATTAGATCAACTGCATATTATCAATATTTATCTTTCCAACTGGCATTTGGTCATGAACCTAATATTTCTTACCAACTGATTTTTTGTTGTGCGGTTCAAGACCCTATTTCACCCCCCCCCCTCCCCCCACAATGGACTAAAATAGGTCCCCCAATGAAAACTTAGTATTTATGTGGGTTTTGATTCATTATCTATTATTAGGTATCTTGAACCTTTAACGGGGTGATTTATTTACTGTACGTTTTGTAGATTGTCATTTTGATGAAATGACTTTCTCAACTTTGGGAGGGGAAAACTACATCCTGATAAATAAGATAAGATTTCTTGAAATGAAACAACTGTATCTCACTTTTATCCCCACAACAATCAATATAACCAAAAGGTTGAAAAAATCATTCATTTGCAAAGAGTTGTAAATCGATTACAGATTTATTTGTTGACACAAGAAAAATAACAAAATCATTCATATATATCAACTGAAAATATTCCAGCAAAAATTGATCTTCCCATTAGACAATTTGTTGTAGCAAATGAATCTCAAATATACTAGAAGTGTGGTCAACCAGTTGGATCAAAAGACTATATATTTCGAAAAAGAAAAGTACAAGAGAAAAATCAATCAAAAACTTTAGAAAAAGTAATATTAGAAAAGATTGATCAATCAAATATTGAAAATATGGTTCTTGAAGAACCACAAGTGCCCGAAAATAATGAGATTTCAATAAATTATATGTTATCTCATAAATTATAGGAAATAAATAATGTTGTTATAGACAATATTTTCACTTTTAACGTTGCTCTTGATATTTTGCAAAATGAGGATTCTAAATCATATTCTATTAAAGACTGTCAAAATAGAAATAATTGGCCTAAGTGAAAAGAAGCCATACAGGCGGATTTGAATTCTTTATAGAAATGGAAAGTATTTGGACATGTAGTTCGAACACCTGAAAATGTAATCCTTATTGATACAAATGAGGTTTTGTATGAAAGAGAAATGAAAATAATGAAATTACAAGATACAAAGCCCGACTCGTGGCTCAAGATTTCTCACAAAGACCAGGAATTGATTTTGAAGAAACACATTCTTCCATAATGGACACCATCACCTTTAAATTCTTAATTAGTTTGAATGTCTCACAAATGCTCGATATGTGCCTTATGGATGTAGTGATTGCCTATTTGTATGGTTGATATATATATATATATATATATATATATATATATATATATATATATATATATATATATATATATATGAAAGTCCTTGAAGGACTTAAAGTGTTAGAAACAAATGACACATACCCGAGAATCATGTTCTCAATTAAATTGCAAAGATTATTGTATGGATTGAAACAATTCGGACACATGCGGTATGATCGGCTTAACGAATATTTGTTGAAGGAATGCTATAAAAATGACGATATCTGCCCATATATTTTCATAAAGAAAACAAATATTGGATTTGCAACTATGGCAATTTATGTTGATCATTTAAATTTAATTGGAACTTTTAAAAAGCTCAACAAAACTGCAAATTATTTGAAAAATAAATTTGAGATAAAAGATTTGGGAAAAATCAAATTGTGTCTCGGGTAGGAAATTGAACATTTCTCAAAATGATTATTTATTCATCAATCTACATATACAGAAAAAGTTTTAAAATGCTTTTATATAGATAATGCACATCCATTGGCATCACCTATGGTTGTTTGATCACTTGATGTGAAAAAAATAATCATTTTCGTCCACTTGAAGATGGAGAAAATGTTATTGGTCCTGAAGTACCCTATCTTAGTGCAATTGGAACATTAACGTATTTTGCAAACTGTACTCGATCCGACATAGCTTTTTCTATAAATCTCCCTGCAAGATATAGCTCTATATCAACACAAAGACATTGGAATGGTGTTAAACATATTTTTCGTTACCTAAAAGATACTATTGATTTGGGATTATTTTATTCTAAAAAGTCGATATCTGCTTTAGTGGATATGCAGATGCAAGTTATCTCTCTTACCCACATAAAGCTAAATCACAAATAGGATACGTATTTACACGTGGAGGAATAGCTATATCGTGGAGATCTATGAAGCAATCATTGACAGCAACATCCTCAAATTATTTAGAAATTATTACAATCTGTGAAGCATGCCGAGAATGTGTATGGTTGAGGAACATGACCTATCATATCCAAGTATCATGCGGATTAATTTCAACAAAAGATAGTCCAACTTTTTGTATGGAGATGATGTTGCTTGTATTGCACAACTCAAATGAGGTTATATCAAAGGTAATAGGACGAAGCATATTTCTCCAAAGTTCTTTCATACACATGAACTTCAGAAGAATGGTGACATCGATGTTCAACAAATTCGATCAAGTGACAATGTGGCTGATTTATTTACAAAAGCATTGTTAATATCTACATTCTAGAAATTAGTTCACAAGATTGGAATGTGTCAACTCAAAGATTTTCAGTGATAATATCAGGGGGAGTAGCTGTACTCTTTTTCTTTCGCTTAGATTTTATCACACTGAGTTTTCCTAGCAATGTTTTAATGAGGCATTATTTATCTTTAATATTCCAAAATAACTGTACTTTTTCTTCTTCATTTGATTTTTTGTTCCATTGAATTTTTATCAAACAACGTTTTAATGAGACAGTTATTGTACAAATAATTACCAAAAGGGGAGTGTTGTAAAATAATGAGATAATTATAGATGATTGTTTAGTATTATCATAATATATAGATAAGTGTTATCTAGTTTAGAAAGTATTTCATTCCAATTGTAACTCTTATTTTAGACCATATAAATACTGGTCTTTATTCTTAATAAAATACACACTTGAGTTTTAATTCTTATATCTTCTTCTCTTCTTGTTATATTATTTTTATTTCATAACATCGTTCATATTTATTTAGATTAAAATCTAGATTTTACTCCAGACTAAACAGAGGCATAATATTTTGATTAGCAACTTAAGCACTGGATTACGGGCATTTTCTCATTTTCTTTGTACAGGTTTGGTGTGTTGGTGGAGCATCGGAAATGGAATGATGAGCTTTCATCAACGACAATACTCTTATTTTCAATTACGATGAAAATTAAAGAAAAAAAGGAAAAGTATATTGTGTTATTTGCCCTCATCCATCCCTCCTCATTTGTTTCCATGCAATCAAAGTCGCTGTCGTCACGTAAAAAAAAAATAAGAAATCAATAAGAAATCTAACAGAGACGTAAAAGGCAACCTAATTGAAACAAGAGAGATGTATTTAAAATAAATTAAATTTAATGACTAAAATGAAATTTCACTTAAAGTTGAGTGACCTCCGTATCATTTATTTAGCTCCCATTTGTCTTCCTTTAAAATAAAACTCTTTAATTCTTATATCAATTTTCAATCATATATTGACATAATAAAATATAGTGAAAATTACACTAGACTAGATTTTTAAATATTGTAATTCAAAAATAAGGTATTAAGTTTTCTTGTTCATAAATCATATAATAATTCAAATATAAATAGTAATAATAATATTATATCCACCCCACGCATATCCCATCCAACCCATTTCATACCAAACCCTAAATATTATTTATGTCTTATCTCTTCTCATTATATCTATCCCCCCCTCTCGCATTTGGACGACGGAGACATGGAAGACATCAACTGTCGCTACAACGCTGTGCTTTGTGCAGAAGGGGCTATGGATTACACCAATCACTGCCAAGTTCCAGGGGCTATGCTTCAGACATGGACACAAATGGCAGCAACAGTTTGCAAAAGATCGTGGATGGAAGATCGACACATCGCCATTGGGCTAGTGGGCTTAGTACAAGTCCATGGCATCTGCCCTCACCAAGATGTTACCTGAAGTATCTACACCGTCGTCCATGTGGTTTTGTGGTGGTTTTTGGTGATTCTATTGTGGTGATGGCAGGGTTGTGATGACGTTCTATTTTGGTGGTGGTCTGGTGGTGGCAGTAGTGTTTTGTATTTGAAAATGGTGATTTTGTAGTGGCAATGACAGGGCCGCGACAATGTTTTGGTTTGGTGGTGGATCTAGTGGTGGCAATGGTGGTTTTGCAGTTGAAAATTGTGATTTTATTTGTGGTTGTACACGTGGCGGCGGCGATGGTAGTGGTGTGGTGGTTCTGTCTAATTATTTGAGTTTGTAACTAATAAATTGGATGTTTTGTGATTAATAAATAATATATGATTAATAATTTGTGACCAATAAATAACGTGATCTAAAAATTTGAGCTGTGACTTAAAAAAATTATGATTCGTGATGTATAAATGAATTGTGACCTATAAATTTTTTTGATTTGTAATTGAAAAATAATTTGTAACCAATTGATTTGCTAATTTGTGATCAAATTGTATAAAATTGTAACCTTATTATACTTAATTACTAAAATATAATTTTAATTAATTATTTCATAAATAAAATTTAATAATATAAGTTTTAAACCTTGTTTCTTAAATGAATCATAATTAAACTCTTATGTATGAAATTTTCCATAAAATATATGGGAACAATACATAAGTAAGGTATTTAAGTATCACCATTTCAAAATTAAGGAAAAATGTTTTAAATTTCAAAAATCAGGTTTTTATTAAAATTTATTATGATTTAATTAATTAATTATATATTTAATTAATTAAATATATTAAGGTCACATATTTATACAATTTGGTCACAAATTAACCATTTAATTAGTCACGGATTATTTTCCGATCACAAATCAGAATTTTTATGTCACAAATTATTTTACGATTACAATTCTAAAAATTTAAAAGTCACAATTTATTTATCGGTCACAAATCTATCAAATTAATAAGTCACATATTATTTTTTAGATCACAAAATATCCAATTTATTGGTCACAATATCAATTGATCGGTCACAAATCACAAATGTTAAAGTCACAATTCAAATTTTTAGGTCACATATTATTTATTGGTCACAAAATATACAATTTATTGATCACAATCTCAAATAATTGACCACAATCAACCAAATAATCTGTAACCACTACCACCATTGTCGCCGCCCAATAGCAATGTCACCATCTCAAACAAACCAACACTACAACCTCCCAGCACCACTGTCAATCACCATTGTCACCACCGATCCCGATTCACCACCAATACTTGGTCACAAATCAACCAAATAATTGGTCACAGACGCTATCACACCGCAGCCACTACCACAACACCACCAGTGGTCCAATACACTCCCACCAAAAATCATCACAACCACCACTGCCATCGCCGCCACCACCATTATTTTTGCAACTTTACCACCACAGCACCATACCCAACCACTAAGCACTGCACCACCGCCACGACCAGCAACATAGATACAGACATAGCCCTAACAACCCATCACTACCAGCTACCCAAACACCACCAAAAAATAAAATCCAAATTTATCAATTACTGCCACGACCACCACCAACATCACACCACCTCTGCCTCCTCCATTTCCTCTCCCATATCTCGAACCATAGCCCAAAATTAGATCTAAAACCAAAACGCAGCCAACATCACCACCTATATCACCCATCACCGCCACATCTACATCATCGCCTACATCACCCATCACCACCACCAACTACAAACATCGTAAACAAAATCATTGCACACCGTCAACTACAAATACCGGCATCATCGCATAAATCCAAAACGAGATCCAATCGACTGCAATGCAACGTATCCGACTGCATCATCTTTGAAACCGTATGCTGCTGCGGCAGCGATTGGCGAAATGTTGTCGTGGGTGCCTCTTCAGGTATGCCGTCTTGGGCTCCTCTTCAGCGATTGGCGACTGCATCATCTCTAAAACCTAAACTATATGTCGTCATGGGCTCCGATATAGAGGATAGAGAAGAGATGATTTAGAGAGAGAGAAAGAAGAAGGGGAGGGGGGAATAATTAGGCCATGTTCTCTTTGTCGTTTTCCAGCCATTTTCTGTTTTTAATTTCTCAAAACAACGAAAACGCGTTCTTTATCTTATTTTCGAAAACGCATTTTGAAAAATGAAAAAAAAAAGTATAACTGAAAACGGAAAACAACAAAAACATTGTTTTGTAAAATGTTTGGGAAAACAAGCCAAAAGTTCAAAACACGCGAAACGGGCCTCTGGGCCTTTCATTCTCACAAAACACGCTCAACTCTCTCCCTCTCTCACAAATCTCTCACTGAACCCTCTCCCTGTAAATCGATCAACGGCAGCGAAATCCCTACCAAATCGAAGGCTGCAACGACGAGAGAAATGGTACTACACGGGATCTTCGAATTTTGGGGAACTTTGTTCCGGTCAAGCTGAATCGCACGCTGCAGCGACGAGAGGAAGGCTGTAATCAAGATTTCACATCTCCAAATCAAGGTTTTTTTTTTTTATTGTAATAATCTGTAGTTATTCGCGAGTATTCAATTTTTGAGTTGTTGGGTCCAATTTCAAAGATGTTTCTTTATTTGATTCGTGCGAAATTGAGGCGGGTTGGGGAACAGTTGGGGTGGTCGCTGGTGCTGGAGGTGGGGACGGTCGCTGGTGCTGGAGGTGGAGGTAGAGGTGGAGCTGGTGGTGGAGGTGGAGCTCGCGCTGGAGGCTGTTTGTAATATGTTTTGTCGTTATTTTTTTGTGGAGAAATTTTAATGTGGTTCCTGTTTAGCATTGGTATGAGAATTGTTGGCAAATAAATCAGCATAATTCTGATTTATTACTCTTTCACGAAGATTCTAAACTGAACTGATGAGCGAAATTGGCATTAGGTATTAGGATCTTGGTTTGGGATAGAAGATCACACTAGAAGAAAATGGAATTTCTGCTATAAAGTGTTTACTTAACTGTATTCGTATCTAGTGTTTAACTTAATTCATTTATCCAACTCAAAAGCTAGTTGGACTTACTAGTTGAAATGTCGAGAAGAGGTTGCCAATACTAGTTGAAATGTTGATTGGTAATGCTGCATAGTTCCAATACTAGTTTCTCTCATCCTGCTTTAAATTTAAATTATTTCAAAATTTCGCTTGGACAATCTGATGCTTCATTATTTTCAGTGGTAATGTTAAGAGTTATGTACCTTGTTTTGGATTGGACTTGGGAGGGAATCCTACCTCACCCTTCTCACCACACACACATTTTCTATAGTTTTATTTATAGTTTAAGAATTGTAACTGTGTTGATGGTTAAAGAAAGCTTGCTTCTTTCAGTCCATTTGCTTGGAACTGTCTCAAGTTCAAATTTAGTTATATTGATCTTGCCATTGAGGTCTTTGCCCTGAATTCTATTGCAAATTTTGTTTCCATGCTAGAGGAGGAAGTTCAAGTGGCAACTCAAGAGTAATAACCATGTTTCCTTGCAATTATATTGCAATTATATTGTCCTCCTGTTTCCTTGAAGCGGAATTAATAAACTTGAAATTTCATTTTATCTTTATTAGTGGATTAATATGTCATTGTTAGTTCAGAGAGCTACTGTCATGTTGTCTACAATGTGCACTTCTAAGTTGGATAAATTAGTATGCAGATGTCTGTGGTAACTGGTAATATCAGTAGTTTGTACTAATGCGATTTATGTATACTTTCTGCGTTTTTCACTACAGGAAAAGCATTTGAGAATCTGGATATTTGAGTGCAAAGAGCCAAGCCATAACGCGTCTGTCCTAGGCGTAGCTGCTACTACTCTTCTATGTATAGCTCGTGTTCACACTGAATTTCTAGTCGCCATGTTCTTAATGAAGGGAAGCACTATCATTGTTTTCAGGAGATTTGAAAGGATATTATGTTGATCAAATTGTTTAAATATTGCTTTGGATTTGTTCAAATCCATTTTTATTACTGTCAAATTTATCATTTTGAGCTCAAATTTAATGTTTATTTCAATATATAAATTTGTTTATCTCACAAGATCCAGGATGATAGTTTGGCATCACTTTTTTTTATTTTTAAAGTAGTTTACTTGTGAATTGAAAAGGTGCTCTTAACGACGATGGTAAATAGTCCTTTTTAGACCAATACATGTAATTGTTTCACATTGTACTCCGCTCTCCCGCTAACAAAACTTGTGTTACGATAAGAGTAGAATTATTATACACATATAGAGTTTGACACATGAAAAGAATCAACCTCAAAATTCAAATCGTATAGCTTGAACTGATTATTTTATATTTTGTTCAGTGTAAGATTATTTTGTCATGACATGTAAACTTCCAATCGTATCAATTGAACTATTTTGTCAAATGTAATTTAGGTTGTATTTTTAATATTTGAAAAAAAAAATTGAAATTTCACCAATTTCAAAATTTATATGTTATTTAATATTATAGTAGTAACATTAAACCATTAAAATTTATTGAATAATCAGATTTTTTGAATAAAATATTATTTAAAAAAATTCTCAAAATTTCAAAGTAAACGCGTTTTCCATTTTCATGTTTTCAGAAACAGTTTTTCAAAATGACAAACAGAACGCATTTTCAGAAATTTCAAAACAGACAATCAAGACACAAAACACAAAACGAATTCAAAACTCAAAACACAAAACTGAAACACAAAGAGAACACCACCTTAGGGATTGTGAGTGAAATTGGGTAGGGTAAATACGTAGAATAATTTATTTATTTTAATAATATGATTAATATTTAAAAGTTAAATTAATACCTGATTTTTGAAAAAAAAAAACTATTAAATCTTAATTTTGAATGGGAAAATAAGGCCAAATGCCCTATTAAACTAACTAAATTGAATAATACCCTTTTAAACTAATTAAACCATTCAACCCGTAATTAATACGTCCTAAACCTAAAATCCAATCTTAATCAATCCCTCTCCTCAACTGACGCACTCGTACACCATTCACTCTTGGAAAGAAAACATAGAGCCATGGCTACTTCATTGGCTGCAATGATGGCGTGCCGAGCTGCAACCTTCGCTCGGCTATCATCTCCCGGCTCAGCCGCTAGATTCGCCTATCTGGTTCTCTACCGTGGCCTCGCTGGCGCCGCTGATCACCATGGCCAGCTAAGGTTGATTGCTGGAAAAACCTGATAAGTCCATCCAAGTGGAAGGAGGAGCACTTCGTGATTGTCTCTTTATCTGGCTGGGGTTTGCTTATCTTGGGAGGGTACAAGTTTTTCACTGGAGGCAAGAAGAACAATGAAGAGAAATTGGTGGAAGCAACACACTAGGGCGTGGATATAAAAACCTCTAACTCCTTGAACTAAATGGGTTTTTCCTTGGAATTGCAGTAAAAATGGCATACAATTTACCGTGAAGAAGAGGGATCAGGGGTCTATTGACACCAATTTTATCTTGTGTTGCATTGATTTCTACAAGAATAAGTCATCTTCTTGATTACCAAACTTGAAAGGTAAAATCAGATTTATATGTGTAAAAAGGGGCTTCATATGTTGATTTCGCATTCGATTTAATTGTTGTGAATGTTCTAAGAATCTTTCCAGTCTTATTGCCATTCAATTTATAGGTGTTTGATAGGTTGCACCAGAAGGATTCTTTTATGTATAACTCGATGATTAATGGGTATGGGAAATGTGGAATGGTGAGTTCAGCTTCGGAATTTTTTGACTTGATGCCGTTAGAGATGAAAATTTTAATCACTTGGAATACTCTGATCAGTGGCTATGAGTAGCTGGAGTATGGTTTTCGACATTTGCTTCTGATTTGTTTGAGAAAATGCCAGAGAGGGACTTGATTTCTTGGAATTTGATAATTGATTTTTTGTAAAGAATGGGAAGTTGGAAATGGCTAGTCTTCTGTTTGATAAAATGCCAGAAAGGGATGCGGTGAGCTGGGCTCCTATGGTTGATGGGTACGCAAAATGGGCAGAGTTGATGTGGCTAGATCCTGCAATGCAATGATGATTGGGTATGCCAAAAGTGGATGTTGTAAGGAAGCGCTGAAAGTCTTCAATGATATGTTAAATTGGGGTGGTTTTGATTTGGCTCCCGATAGTGTTGACTTTGTTGGTTGCTCTTTCTGCAATTGTGCAATTAAGCTGCATTAACGAAAGGGTGACAATTCATCATTATATGGAAGACCATGGGGATTGCAGCTAGTGGAAAAAATGGTGTTGCTTGATTGACATGTTTGCAAAGTGTGGCAGCATAGAGCGAGCTATGAAATTATGATTGGTGAAGGAAGGTGTGGTGTTCTGTTCATGATTGATCATGTAACAAGAAAAATTGTAAGCTATGCAGTAAGAACCATACCAATTTGGTTGGTTTTCTTGTCTAGTAAATGCTAACAAACTCAAGGTTTTTGGCTATTTTGAAACAAATCAAATAGATATGGTGGATCAGTTGCTTGCTAACAATTTGTCACTTTTTTAATGTTTGTCACTTTTTTAATGTTTGTTACTTTTTTGAATATTTGTCATTTTTTTTAATGTATGTCACTTTTTTCCTATCACTTTCTTGAAATTTATAAGAAGTTGTTTTATTGTTCCTTGCTTGTCCTTCCTGTAACTTGAAACTCAGTTTAACATTTTTAATTAGACGTCTATATGTAGGTCACCCTCGTCATTTTTGGCACTTTTGGGGCTCTTTTCTTTGAAACTTAACAAAGACATAATCACATCGTAAAATTGTTCTTTAAATTGAACATACTGTCAAATGTCGCCCAATTCACAAACTATTCTCAAATGAGCATATGTTTTAAGTTGAACATAATTTTTGCTGATATATTTTATTTCAAATTTTTCAAGAAGAAATTCCTGTAAAATTTTGGAAAACCATGGATAGTCTTTCTTGTAGTAAAGAGTTGATTCTCACGACAGCAATGTTCTTTCGCACTTATTTCCTAGTTCTAATATTGTTCATCAACTGCAGCTGGAACCTTATCACAAACAGAAAGATAAAGCAATCCTAACTTTTGATATTTTTCTGACAAAACCCAAGGCGAAATATGATGCACAATGTCACAATAAGAATTGTCACTTTTTTTTGAATGTGTTATTTTTTTAAATTCGTCACTTTTTTAAAATTTATGTTACTTTTTTTTAGTATTTGTCACTTTTTTCAGTCGTTTTCTTAAAATTTCAATAACTTTTTAAGTAACAAACATCACATTTCAATAAAAGTGAGATTGTAAAAAATGACACTAAACTTTTAAAAGTGACATTGTGTCACTTTTTTTTTTAAAAAAAGTGATAATTTTATCATTTTTTTGTGTGTTTGTAACTTTTTTGAGCGTTTGTCACTTTTTTTTGCCACTTTTCTAAAAAAAATTTCACTTTTTATTGTTTGTTACTTTTTAAAAATTTATATCACTTTTTTTGAATAACAAACATAAGTTTTAATTGGTGTTTTGTCACTTTTTTAAGTATTTGTTACTTTTTTGAGTTATGTATCGCTTTCTGAGTGTGTCACTTTTTTTGAATTTTGTCACTTTTTTTGAGTTTTGTGTAAAAAAGTGACATTGTGTCACTTTTTTATTTTACACAGTATTTTTTACTTCTTAAAAACCTTTTATATGATTTTTCAAAACACCCCTAATTTTAAGGGTATTTTTGTAAATACCCCATTTTGAATTTGATAGTTTAAAACTAGGATTAGATGTAATTTTCCCAAAATATATTATTCTTGAATCCATAAATGAGGTCCAGTGTGGGCACAGGCCCACACTGAACTTCTGGGCTCAGTCCCATGGTCCAGAATTTTTTTTTTTCAGCCCAAGAGAAGAGTGAAGCCCAATCCAAAAAAAAAGGTCGCAGCTCGGTTACGACAGCTCCATCCAGCCTGTGCGTCTCCTTTCATTTTCCTCCAGGCTCCACACCGCCTCTGCGTCTCGCCGTGCCCGTCTCCTCCAGGCTTCAGCCTCCATTTCAATTCAAAACACTAGGGTCGCAGCTCGGCACTCGGCATTCGGTAGCAGTGATATCTATTCTTGAGGTAGATCTTGATAAGGCTCGATCCAGAATGGCAGAATGAATGAACTTCAGCAGGTTCAATTCAGAAACTTTTTATTTTTTCAACCATTTTTATTTAGCTACTTTGATCATGTATTTAATTTCCCATTTTTAGAACAAATTTTTATGGGTGCGGAAATTAGAATCTCTCCTGATTTTTGAGATGTATCAATCCTTACGGGTTCTCTGGGTGTGGCGTCGGTCAAGAAATGGAGTTTTTCTTTCTCTTTGATGTATATTTTGTGTATGAAGAAACTGGTTGTTGGTAAATATGGTATATTTCGTGCCCTCTGAGTCTGGGAAATATGAGAAAACAGGGGGCTTTAGATTAGAATCGAATGGTGGAGCATCTGATAGTTTGAGAGGGAGAAGAGGGGGTTATGAGGATGCTGCGGAGTGCGGATTCTCAGACAATGAGACCTGGGGAGAAAAAGAGAGCAGAGTGGATTTTTGAGATTATTGCATTTGCTCCGGTGCACTAAATTATTGTCGTAATATTGTTTTATATTTTTATCATCATTAAATCTATAACCAAAAACTCGACGTTCAACATCGATGAATTGTGCCCACTGAGTTACTTTCCTGGCTCGGACTGTCTATACCTCCATTTTTTCAAGCTTATGTACAACCGTGTACATATTTGAAGACGAGCTAGAAGGAATATGTCTCTATTAATTTTGGCGTATCATACATGTAGTAATTTTTTCATGATTGGTGAAATAATTTCTGTTTGCAGATTTAAAACAAATGGGTATTCGATTATGAAACCCTTATCGAGATTCAATTGCCATGGCATGCCCTCCCAGATTTTTGAACCTTTGGTCAGTCTGTTGCTGTTAAGAATCCATCTTAGACGTTCAAGCTTCTGTTCTGCAGCAGCAATGGAATGGAGGATTGGACTAAATATACCATCAGCTAATCAGTTAATCAATGAGTTCTCTTCATACTGTTATCAAAGGGATCTTGACAAATCCATGAAAGCTTTAGACTTTATGCAAAAGCATCATATATGGGCTGATTCAGTTACTTATGCAGAGCTAATTAAGTGCTGCATAGCTCGTGGTGCCATCAAACAAGGCAAACGAGTCCACCAGCACGTTTTTTCCAATGGTTATGAGCCCAAGACGTTCCTAATTAATACACTTGTAAACATGTATGTCAAGTTTAATATGTTGGATGAAGCGCAAGCCTTGTTCGATCAAATGCCCGAAAGAAATGTTGTCTCGTGGACAACAATGATTGCTGCTTATTCTAACTCAGAGTTTAGTCAAAAGGCATTGGAGATGTTGATTCAAATGCTCAGAGATGGAGTTAGGCCCAACATGTACACTTATTCATCTGTTCTGAGAGCTTGTAAAAGGTTGTCCAACCTTGCACAGCTTCACTGTAGCATAATTAAGGTTGGTTTTGAGTCTGATGTTTTTGTCAGAAGTGCTTTAATTGATATCTATTCAAAATGGGGTGAATTGCAAGCTGCGCTATGCGCCTTCAATGAAATGGTGACAGGTGATCTGGTTGTTTGGAACTCGATCATTGGTGGTTTTGCCCAGAATAGTGATGGTGATGAAGCTTTAAACCTCTTTAAAAGAATGAAGAGTGTTGGTTTCTGGGCCGATCAATCGACTTTAACCAGCGTATTGAGAGCTTGCACTAGTTTAGCTCTGTTGGAATTGGGTCGACAAGTCCATGTTCATGTTATTAAGTTTGATCAAGACTTGGTCCTTAACAATGCACTTCTAGACATGTATTGTAAGTGTGGTAGTTTGCATGACGCTAACTGTACCTTTAACCGGATGGTTGAAAAAGATGTGATCTCCTGGAGCACCATGATAATAGGCTTTGCTCAGAATGGTTACAGTCGCAAAGCGCTGGAGTTGTTTGAGGCAATGAGAGTTTCAGGGACCAAACCAAATTACATCACTATTTTGGGAGTTATGTTTGCTTGCAGTCATGCTGGGCTGGTAGAAGATGGGCAATATTACTTCAGATCGATGAAGAAGCTTTTTGGCATTGATCCGGGAAGGGAGCATTATGGTTGCATGGTTGACCTTCTGGGAAGAGCTGGGAAGCTTGAAGAAGCAAGGAAACTAATTCACGAGATGGATTGTGAACCAGATGCTGTGATATGGAGAACATTGCTTGGTGCATGCGGAGTTCACAGAAACATGGACCTAGCAGAGTGTGCTGCCAAACAGATATTAAAGCTGGATCCTGATGATGCAGGAACCTACATACTGTTGTCCAATATCTATGCAAACTCTCAGAGATGGGAAGATGTTGCACATGTAAGGGGGTCCATGCGGGATGGAGGAATCAAGAAGGAACCAGGTTGTAGCTGGATTGAGATAAATAAGCAAATTCATGCTTTCATATTGGGTGATAAATCCCACCCACAAATAGATGAGATTTCTGGTAAGTTGAACCAAATTATTTGGAGATTAAAGGAAGTGGGTTATGTGCCAGACACAAATTTTGTCTTGCAAGATCTAGAAGGGGAGCAGAGTGAAAGTTCGCTTTTATACCATAGTGAGAAATTAGCGATTATGTTTGGTATGATGAGCTTACCAAAAAAGAAGACCATTAGGATTAGAAAAAATCTCAGGATATGTGGGGACTGTCATGTATTCACTAAACTATTGGCTAAAATGGAAAATAGATGCATCGTCATCAGGGATCCAATCCGCTACCATCATTTTCATGATGGAGCTTGCTCTTGTGGAGATTACTGGTAGTTGGGCAAGTACTTACGAACCTTTGCTGTCAGAAGCTGTTGTATGCTTGAATGGTAAAAGATGATCTCATATGTGACAGAGTTCTTAAATTTAGTTACTCGATGAATCTAGTAAATGAAGTGATTTTCATGTAATCACTTTATATTTATACCAATATTAGATTACGATTTCGCCTTATGCTGAAGTAATCACTAGATTCGACTCAGTTTGCTTTGTTCCCAGGAGCAGGAGGACATATTAAAGCAAAAGCTTGCTGGCAAATATTTTGTACTCCCCGTTTGCTTTGCAAGGTCCTGTGATGATAGACTCCCAAGCTTTCCAATGGATGACTTTGTCGGTGAGAATATGGTCAATGGACAATAATGAACTGTGTTATACATTATAATGAATAATCTTTTATTCATAACTGGGATTCAATTATATACTGTAAAAACTCACTGGACGTTGATTATGATATTAGAATTTTGCTTCAGCTTATTCATTGAAGTTTTTACAGTGATAGAAAGAAAAAAAAATATTGACAATTTTGCATGATCTAGTGAATGTAAATCTGAACTTTGTATTTTGTAATGTACAAATGTAACTGATGACGAACGTAAGAAAGAGGAGAAGATACAGAAGACAGAATTTAGAGAGAAATATAATCTTGTTCAATAATCAAGTTGTTTGTTAATGAAAACCTAAGCCCCTTTTATTTAGAAAAAAACGTCTTTAAATATAAGAAAACTTGTAAAAGATAATATTAAAATATTAACAAACTCCTAATTGATATACGAAACTCCTAACAAATAAAACTACTAAAATCTAGATTAACTCAAACTGTATCTTCTAGTCTTTCTCCTCGAGAAACTTGGGGTTGTTTCTCTATTACGTCATTCCTCCCCAGCTAAAAGAACACGACTCCGACAGGGTATAATGCAGAAAGACATCCAAAAGCTTCGCATCTAGGTGTTGTACCTCATCTTCAGTAATCCAAGTAGAATTGCTAGACGGACGATCCTTCCACCCACTAGAAACCTACTAAAACTACCATATTGTGAAGCAAAATTCTGATCGTCGAGCACCCTATCAACAATATCCTGAAGTGAAAATGTGGTGACGAATGCTTGAGGGGGCAGATGAGAAGCTTGTCCTATAGACATTTTAGAGAATAAAATCGGAGGCTTGAACATACCTCGATATAGATATAAATTTTCTATTTAAAAACATGACTAATATTTAAATTCGTTGACAAATTAAGTAGGTAAGTATTAGCTCGAAGTGTTTTTAATAATAGAGGGGAAAGCACTATTCTATTAGGAATCCGGCTAGCCAATAGAAAGCCCTACTCGTAGAGGCTTGGAACCTTAGTAGCAGAATGGAATTAGTTTGCCGGGTTGACTTCCATGCTAACACGAGTAGTTTAACTCATCACTACATCAAAAGGACTAGGATAGAATGGAGAAAAAACTAGAAACTTTCTTCGATTGAGAAGGCAGGATGAAAGATCAAAGGCTAAAAAAAGAATACAAGGTGAGGATGGTCGGAGATCAAGCACCTTCTAAAGGAACTATTACTTAAGACATTGAATCGCAAAAAGTCTAACGGCCTCAGTGATCTAGCACAAAGTTTTTAGCTGCATGTTTTGAAAAACGTTTAGGTGCAAGTCGTAATATAACATAATCGCCAACATTAAATTCGTCATGCCTACGGTGTGAATCAACTGCCAGTTTGTAGTGGTTATCACTTAAAAAAGAAATTTTTCATTTAACCTCGTCATGCAAGTCTTGAATGTAATCAACAAAATGACTTGCTAGCACCCCTGCATGCAGTTCCTAGACAAGGAAGTCATGAAGCAAGGTACATATGATACACAATTTGGTTCCTTTGAAAAGATAACTATTTTTAAGCAAGAAACCAACATGGTCACGAGAAGAGTTAGCTAAGAGTTCTTGAAAGATAATGTCGTCCTTCAAGCACTCAAAAGAACCAGTAGGAGGACCGGATGTAGGAGTGAATTTCAGCAATTGAAGAAGGTGATTAACCTGCTCAGCACTTAGGAAATTAGCCTTTTCTTCATTGGCTTTAGGGGCTGTATAGTTGCTGCCAGGGGTTCCAGATTTGTTGCTTTTCCCGTTTGCAGGCTTTCCATAGCAAGTCTCTCGAGTGTGGCGTGGTTTATTGCAATAATCACACCATACCTGAGGCTTATCTTTAAACCTCCTTTGGTTAGAATACGACCGCTGTGCAGAAACATTGGCAGTGGACAGATCTGTGCTAGTAGCACAATAATGAGCATGGTTGGCAGCCACTAATGTGGAGTTCTCCACCGTTTTATCCTCCTTTTTTTCATCATGACATTCAGATGACAATCTTCTCTTTGCATCTCAGAAAATACTTCTCCAAGTGGAGGTAGTGGCTGTCTTCCTAGAATCCTTCCTCTAACTTCATTGAACTCATCATTAAGTCCAGGAACAAAAGTATCAGCCATGTTAAAAAGCTTGACAGCTACAGAAGAGAAGGGCAGAGATGAATAAGGAAGAAAACCCAAGAGATTAGAGGCTGATTTGAGCCACCAGAGAAATTAGGTTTTTTAGATTAATCAGGAAAACAGGGCTGGCTCTGATACCATCTAGAATGAGAGAGTAAATTGTAGGAATAATTCTCATTAATTCTTACACATAGGTACAAGGCAGCATATATAGATTACAGCAGAAGAAAAGCAGGAAAGAATAAATTAACTGCTAACTTCTAAGGAAACAAAATCTCTTAGAATATTTACACATTTACAGTCATTATCTCCTAGAATGTGGTAGAGTTGACTAATCAGACTTGGAAACTTTCCAACACTAATAAAATCTCAATTTGATTCTCTAGCTCGAGTGGCTTAGAGGGGTTCATCCTATAGTAGGGACAATTCGGTAACTGGGAACCAGGGACTAGATTGATAGCATGTTGAGTATCTTGCATAGGAGGGAGCTCATCGAGTTGGTCGACAGTGGTGATATTGTTTAACTCCTTCAGCAAGGGAGTTACCTCAGTGGAAAGTCAATGTTTGACTCATTAGAGGGTTAAAAACAAGCTTTGGCAACTAAAGAAAACATCAACCCAGTGTTGTGACCCTCATGTTCAAATTCTTTAAGGGATGATAGTTGAATTCGATTGTTCGTAAGGCATAGGTTGACCTTATGTGGGTTGTTGGTGCTATAGACAGCGGCCAGAGGTGGGGTTGTTTTAGGATTTGGAAAGGGGAAGGATGTGGTGTGGGTTGGCTTGGCTTGGCTTAGCTTAGCTTAGGTAAATATGTTCAAGGTCAAGTTTAGGCTTGATAGGTTTTGGCTTATAGTGGGCTTGATGGACTTACGGATTTGGATTATGTTGTGAATTATGATAGGTTGGTTTGAATATGCTAACGATTTGGCTTCTGAATCTTGGGCTGAGCTTAGCAAGATGAAGATGAAAATCGGTAGAATCTCCTTTTTTGTCGAAACTAATAATTACTAAAAACAATGTATAATTAGCACATAACGTTCCTATCTTTTACTATTATTGTGCAAAACGTCTCTACCTTCCATTTTTTGGCATTTTCACCCTTATTTACACCTTTGATTGAGCAAAACGTCCTTCCGTCCATTTCCATTCAACTTGTCTGTTAAGTGAACACGTGTAGTCTATTTTTTTCAAAATGAAAGGGTATTATTGTCTTAAAACATTTCCCTCCTTTCTTCAGCAACTAAGATCACAAAGGAGTTCCAATTCTTCATCAACCAAGACCACAAAATATAAATAATGTTCCTATAGGTTCTTCCTTCCCGAATCTAGTTCTGAATGGAGTGGGTGTATGAAATCAATTTTCTGAGGAAGAAGATGATGTGTCAATTCAGTTGTTGATGAAGCCTGAGTTTATGAAATCCATGGCTATAATGCTTCAAAGAAGTAGCGAGGCGCAGTTTTGTACCATTTCGATATTTCAGAAGATTGCTAAAGCTGATTATCATTGGAATTATGTTGCACAAGATCAAGATATATAATTCTTCAAGTCCTAACTAAAAATAACATAAGATGAAATTTGGTCAAAGGCAAGTTCACGTGCCCTACAATTGCTTATATGAATCTTGGATGCCTCAAAGAAAAGCTGATTAAAAGCCATTGAAGTTGGTGCAGTTTGTACCCTGATCGAGCTTCTTACAGACTCAAACAGATCAAAGTGTGAGAAAATAATGCAATTAATCAAATTTATATGTGAATGTGCTGATGGAAGATTGGCCTTTACTGAACACGATCTAGGAATTGCAGACATGTGCAATAAATTGTTGAATGTTGACAGATGCTGCAACAAAACTTGGCATGAAAATTGTATGGTTGCTTTGCAATTTTCATTCCTAAAAGAACCTCTGGCCACTGTCTAAACTCTAGATTAACCCAAACTCTATCTTCTAGTCTCCCACTTTGAGTAGACATGTTGTTTCTCTGTTGCATCAATGATATCCTAAAAGCAGGTATGCTATGTGTTGTAAAATAGTTTTTATGACGAGCTTTCGTAGTCATTTGAATTCATGGTACCTATGAATTTCCACCAGACTATGAGGATATAATTTGGTATGATCATCGACTAATTCTCTTGATGGGCAATGCTTATAAGTACAGTGAAGAGGATCCCAAATCCAGTACATTTGTTTTAAGGCAGGTGCCAATGAAGTAGAATAAAATTATAGAACTGGAACTTTTTATCTAACACTGTTGACATATATAGTTGCTCTTTTGTCCCGGATGCACTGAGTTTCTAGTTAACGTTTTGCTAGTACTCTTCATTTTTGCATCTCTTTATGGATTCCCTCATATATATATATATATATATATATATATATATATATATATATATATATATATATATTAAATGATTCAGGACTAGGTACTTCTTGTAATCAACAGTAGAATAGAACCCACTTCAAGGAAGAGTATGGTATCTGCTTTTAGAATGCCTTCGTATAAGAATGTTTTGTTTGTTTTTTGACCCAACTCATTTGCAATACACTAGAAATTTTAAATATCATATTAGTTCTTCTGTGAAGCAAATATATATTGTCTGTTTGAGCCCAATTTTTTTAGTCAAAAACGTATTTTGGAATAGGATTTGATGGAGAATATGTGGTTAAAAAGGTAAGGAAAAGTTTTGGGATTGCATGTAATATTATTTTATTAAAGAATGTGTTGTTTAAAGTAAGAGAAAAAAAGGTATTTTGGAAATAATGGGGACCAAACAAGGGCATATCTAGAATCGAGATGCCAAGTTATGTGCTTAGTGTGAAAAATGCACCTTCCAGGTAAATAATATTAATTCTCTGAGAGCGCTGAAAGGAATCAAGATTGTTCGAACATGCCTAGTGGAGAAATGATAAGCAGAACTCAGACAGTTGCTGTGTGCTTGAAGAATATTTTGGAGAGAGTTGCTCACAGTTCCCACACCCAAAAGTGCAGCAAGCCCTTGCAGCTTGGTGTGAGTTTTCCTGGTGGTGTGATAGGAACCTGATTTTTGTGTAATTAAACTTGCAGTTGAAGAATATAAATGTATTTGTGTTTACATAATTTATGCTGAATGAAATAGAATGAATTACTGTAAGGTGCTAAGCTTTCTAGAGGCTTAGCTCTCTCCCAGTTGATACCCTAATTTATGCCTACCTTGAAATGAACCTCCTATGCCCTGTTTATTGTTAGACACCTGTACACTTTGTCAATCCCCAGAATACCCCTCCACTATAACTAACTAACTAACTAACTGATGGGAATATAAATGTGTCATTGTGGCCTATCAATATGTAGCTGGTGTTTTCTGCGGTGTTGTATCCCATCCTGCTGACTACCTCGTCTCTTTCCTCAATAGTCTCAAGGATAGTGTCTGTTTGAGACATGAGTGTTAATATTTTTTTTTTTTTTACCTTGATTTCTTGCATGCAGGTTCTTTCATGTTCTTTTTTCTTACCTTACTATGTTATTCTTTTTTCGATTGCTGCAGACTGTAAAGAAGCTTGTTCTGTGGGGTCTATTTACTCGTGGACAATTGTCATTATTGGAACTCACTGGAGCCAGAGGGGTATCTACGATGCACTCAAAGTTTTTTCTGGGGCTAGTCCCAATCTTTTCTTTAAAGAAATAACCTTTGTTGAACCGCGGCTTCTAGTTTCTTTATTGATGTTGGGGAGCCTATTGATCTGGGTTTGTTTCCGGCCACCCGGATCAAACGGC
This sequence comes from Fraxinus americana, assembly GCA_035079005.1. Taxonomy (NCBI): domain Eukaryota; kingdom Viridiplantae; phylum Streptophyta; class Magnoliopsida; order Lamiales; family Oleaceae; genus Fraxinus; species Fraxinus americana. The sequence goes on along the minus strand of CM068715.1, from coordinate 13,587,618 downwards.
ATCCCAAAGCGCAACTCTGTCGATTCGTCATCAACCCATATTAAAGCTGAATGAGGTATTGGTCTGCTTTCCCTTGATGCAGTTCTATACGTCATTGCCTTGCCAGAATTTGCTTAAGCACTATAATTTCACATCCAACTCCTTCCCGCGTTTCAATGGGGCAGTATGTGTGGATGCTTGCACGTGTTTATTGTTCAATGGATGTTCCATTAATTGCTGGAGGCTGATTTGGTAACTAGAATTTTGATTTCAGGCCGGCAACTGGTAGTGTTTTGATGTAGGATGAATTGAAGAATTCGAGCGCAACAAGAAGCAAAAGAAACAGGCAGCAGGAAACGAAGGCAGGGAAAGAGAAACGTTAGCTGCAAGCCAAACCAATTTTATCAATTCATCAACTGTTCCAATTACAATGTAAAAACCGTATAATTAGTAAAATTTAACCCCACTAGTAAGGGGCTTAGGTCAACTCAATAAGACAAGCACAATAATAGAAAACATAAATAATAAAGGGAAATTACAAAAAAATCAGGTGTTAAAAGATTGATTTTTTAAAATCAGGTGTAAAGTTTATTTATTCAAAAATCAGGTATTTTATTTTAAATATCAAACATTAAATCTATCCAAATCCTAAACTAATTCATTTCTCTCCACTCTCTCACAGTCTCTTAACAACGGCGATTCATCCACCACCACCGCCCGCCTCCTCCACCTCGCGTCGTTCGTATCTTTGATCTCAAACCTTCGTCGCCACCGTCTGTCTCTACACCGTCTCTCTTCAACGCTGCTTTCGTCGGTATCTGTACTTTCTTTCTTTCTTTTTTTTTTGAGCGGTGCGGTAGCTTACAAAATTTTGAAATCTGTGACCAACGAATTAATTGTGATCTACAAAATTTTTGAACTGTGACTGTAAAACAATTTGTAACTATCTAAATTGTGAATCTGTGATCATATTGTATAAATTATTGAAATCGGAGCAGTAGAAATAAAGTTGCGGCAGAACAGTCACCGGAATAGTCGTCGGAATAATTATCAGAATCGGAGCAATCGTCGGAACGATCGCCTAAGAAGAGTGGTGGCCAGAACGGTAAGAGTGGTGAAAGTGAGGTGAGTTAATTATATTAGAATTAAATATTTAATAATTAATTAATACAAATATTTTTAATTAATAAATAAGTACTTGAGTTTTGCATTTTAAAACTTGACACCTAAAAATTAAATTGTGTCAAAGTTAACACTTGTCTTTTGAATTTTTCCCAATAATAAATATCTACAATAAAAATAAATCTCGATGGGCAAGCCCAATAATAGAAAACATAAAAATCCACAGTTAAAAAATAAATCTCAATGAATGTCTACGTCATGTTTACTCCTGTTGCTGCTGCTCCTGCACCTGTTACCACCAAACTTGCCAAGGGATAGAACCAACTGCTATGGCTGGTACGTACTTTCAAAGAGGAGTCAATAAACATAGACTAGTTGATGCCGACTTGGCTGGCATTTTAGCAGGTGGAGAGTGTTCGTTGCATCCTTAATACTGTGATGATGATTATGTTTGGATACTCGGCTAAATTCTCCACATTTTTTTGAACAGATTGTAACTTTTCTGCTAGAATTGGCTAGAGTAGTTCAAATGCTAGGAGTGTTAAAGTGGGTCTATTGAGATGAAAAAAACTTTAGTGGAGCGGTCCTACACGTACACATAATGCGACTGTTCACTCAAATCACGAGACCTCGGACTCCAAATCACTCAAGTCACGACATCTAGGAGATTTGGAGTTTGAGTTGTCCTGATTGAAATGAATGGTCATATCATGTGTATATGTTAGATCGTCTCTTCAAAGTATTTTTCCTTTGAAACAAGAAAAGTAATGGGCAGATTAAAGGCTTACGGTTCGATACTAACATGGCTTGAGAAATGAGGCTGAGTTGTTTTCTTTTTCTGATTTGCAAAAACAAAAATGTTGTTAAATTTAGGAGTGCCATAATGAGTGAGTCAGTTCGGACTAATATGTCGCATCCAGACCCGATTTAGCCCCATTGTAAGTCTGAATTGGTCCGACTAAAATATGGTCCGAACCGTTTTCCAAATTTAAGGATTGGATGGACGTGTAAACCTGCTAATATTATGGACTTGGCAGGTCCAATTCATTGTATTTTTATTTCGATTCAAAGTCAGGCTAAAATGAAACAAAAAAATAATATTACTTTGATGCATTAGGTGAATAACCAAATTTCAATTGAAATGAAATCTTTAAGGTAAATAAATGCAATTTAGAAGGAATCAATGAAAGTACATCAATTAAATTCCTAAATTTTCGAATTTGTATGATTTTAAATTGTTTGAAATATAAAAAAATATATTTTAGAAGTAGAATTACTGGAATTATTGAAAATTTATTTTACTCGAATATAAAAGCAATATGAAAAAAATGTTGTGGGGGGGGGGGGGGGGGGTGGGTGTTTGAGAATTAGGAATAAAGTATAAGCGCCAAGAGATTGAGCGAAAAGATTGGGCCGATTGAGTCCGTCTTGAGCCATTGAGATGATCATCAAGCTCCACATAATCATTTCATGGTAGATTAACCCTAAATTGGGGTCTGGCTAATTTCGATCTGTTTCTTAACGGGTGTCCGCCATTTTGACACCACTAGTTAAATCTAGCCAATAGCATTAAAACTTGATGAATAAAGCATTTCGAAGACATTTTATGTTGAATCATGCTACAATGATATAGAATAATGTTTTATGAATGGCTTCAATGAAAGGCTGTGTTTTCAAGGGCTAAAATGGTAGCCTTGGGTTGACAGTTTCTGTCTTTTTTTTTTTTTTTTTTAACTGCCAATGAAAATGCAACGAGTGTGCATCTGTTTAAATTCCTATCATAGAGCCTGTTTATATAGCAAACTGTAGTGATATAACACTTGACATAATGGTTGACAAAATGCCACATAGTATTCTATCATTGGACTCGAGGGTAGAGCCCAATAGAGTTCGGTGCAGACACAAGCTTGCACTGAACTTTGGGCGGGCCCAATCCAATTCATTTCTTTTTTGATTTTTCTATATATATATTTTTTGCTTAAACGGATAAGAAAAATGGACGGGCTTCCTAAATTTGATATTACTATTGGACCCGCTAAGCCCATAGCCCATTTAATAGCAATCCCTCACGAAACCATTTGATGCTAAATAGAGAATTTTTAACTAGACTCATTTTGAATAACAATTCCACCTCCACGAATACTATGACATTTATTAAATATCAAAATCAATGTAAATTATGATAACTTATATCAAATATATAACATACGAATACTCCTATATTTTAGGTAATTGACTATGATAAGTAGTTGTTTCGCGCGGGTTGTCGCTAACAATTAAAAGAAAGGTTCAGGCGATTATGTAACAAACAAATTTGTTGAGACAAAGTCCCAAAAAAGGGTGTTTTATTGATGAATATTACAATTGGAAAGAAACAGAATGCCTCCAAGGGGCACAAGCACACGAATACTAAGAAAATATATTTTAAAGTAATTAAGAAATGAAATTACATATTATCTATTGAGAGTGTTTTATTCGGGGTCATTTCTTCTATGTCTTCCTTTCATTTTTATACTCTTTTGATAGTTTCTTTGTGAAAAACTGCTTGAAAACTGTTTGGTGCTCTATAATTACCAACTTTCTTCATGATGGCTAACTTGTCATGGAACTGCCGTATCTAACTGTTATCATTACTCTTGTCGTTTAACTACCTACAACCAAGATTCTTGGATCGTGGGGTGTGATAAGGTTGCTCAATAACCGTTTCAATAACTGCTGTACTGGATAACCATAATATCTTATGTTCGCTCAAATCCAGGGCGACTCAAAGGTTTGGGGGAGAACGGGATCATCGCTCGGGCGATAGTAAGGCACTCCCTCGCTCAGATCTGGGCGGCTTGCAAGCTTGGGCGATGATGATACTTTGTTTGTGGGCCTCCACTGCATTCCATAATGGTCCTATTTGGACCTTCATCCTGAATTTCTTAATTGGGTTTCATTCCTTGGACTATTCAATTTGGGCTACACTTTTTGTATGTCAACAATTACCCCCCAATATGGCAGAATTAATATCAATTATTAATTTTTTGCCATATTCTTTCTTTGTATTTTCCGGCAATACTTGAAATTCCGAAAAAGGTAGAGAATTTCAATTATCATTTCCGTTTGGCGGTAACCCTTCTATAGCCTGAAAATGTGTAACGTTACACACCCCTATAAACCCAAAAGACAGTCATTTCGTCGTGCCATTACCTTCAGTCTTTACATCGTGCGTTTCTATAAAGGTCACTGTTCATTGTCTTGTTTCCTCACTACGCTTCTCAAAAATTCTTCACAACATCTGTACTTTGCATCAATTGGCGACTTCACAAACTCCTTCCGATGATTCCTTCAGTTTTGAGGACTTTCAAAATCTTCTTACTAGGCCGTAATATAAATTCAAACTTTCTTTCACAAGCCAACCCTAACCTTCATGAGTTCTATCTAGGTCTATCATTCAATAATGCAGAATCGGTCAGATGGGCAGCGGTGGGTTAACTATTCCCTTGCACTGAAGACTCTCATTTTCTGAACTCCCTGCCATTGAAGCCAATTCACGAGAAAGGTATTTGTACTTGGTCAAAAACTTATCCTAGTTTTTGTAGATGGCATGCACGTATGGTGAATCACGGTCTCACCAAAGCAATTTTTGATCGTGCTAAAATTTTGGACATATTAGAAATTACCCTTTATCCCCCAACTTATGACCCAATACTTTTTCCAGTCGCCCTGAGTTTTTGGTCTTCTTGCTCGACCATTCCAACTATCGATTCTAGTTCAGCCGATATATACACTTTCATTGGACGTCTTTGGATTGGTAACACCAATAATGGTGAACTTGATAAATATGTCTTGAGACTTTCAAAAGCCTTTTGATACTCTTCTTTCCAGACAAATTCGTCCTGATTTTTCAGTTTTAAAAGAGGCGAAAAAACTTTCGTTCGCCCTCCTGACTAAGCATTTGGCTAACAAATGTTGGGCGATCTTTTCCTTCGTCATCAATATTTACCCTCCTCAAAGGGTCATGTACTTGAGCGTGCCCAGATTTTGTGATCCCATTACTTCATCGTCCAAGTTCCTCAAAAGCACTTCCTCTTCTAAGCAATCGACTTTGTTGACTTCTCGGTCAATATTCCGCTCCACTTCGAACACTGCTAATTTGCTTCCCAATGTTTTTAAGGCTGCTTCTTCTTTCGTCTTGCCTTTACATTCTTTATTGAAAACTATTAACTTGGCTTTGAAGGCCTGAATGTCGGCCATTTGCCATTGTTGCTGACAACCCATTTAAAGTTCTTTGATTAACGTTTTGCCAATCACTGGCTCTTCCAGGGCCACTATGTTTGGCCTCATTTGACTAAACATTTTAGTGAGTGCATCCAGTGAAGACGGCTCTTCACTCTGTGCAACAATTTGAGTTTCTTCTCCATCTTGAACTACCTTGACAGGTCCATAATTTCATTCGTACATGAATCTTTCCACCAGATTTACTTCTACAACAAAGAGTCTATAATCTGCCTGCACCACTTTTGATTCGCCCTTATCATTCCAAAATACCAGGCATTGGTGGAGGGATGAAGGTATGGAAAGACTCTCATGGATCCAATCCCTTCCTAGTAGCACGTTGTAACTAGTAGGGCCATCTATTACAAAGAAAACAGTGGTCCTAATAGTTGTCCATACTGTTATGCCTAGTGAATAATTCAATAGAAGACAAATATAAAGTGGAAATAGTAATCAAAGGAACGCCCAGATGGTTCTCCCAACAAGTCTATCTCGCAAACACCTTCTTGATGTAGTTGTTTCAACAACGTATTGTGCGATACTTCCCTCTTTCTTCTCTCTGCTTCCAAGTTAATCTCTTCTTCAATGTCCGCTATACCATCATCTTCTTCCCCATCAAATGTCCCTCTAGATGTTTGGCTCTCTTCACATTCCAACACACATGATCCGTCTTCATTATCCTCTATTTCTTCCTCTTCTTTCTCTTTGTTTTTGAACTCATTGGCTAATAAATAGTTATTAGCCATGACAGGAGGTAACGTACCGAATTAAATAGTGAGGGGCAGCTCGGATCTTCTTTATCCTTTTTGCCTTGCTCAAACATTGATCTCCCAGAAGAACTTTCTGGCAGTTCTTTCATTGATTCACCGTACCAGTCTCCTTACTATTCTCGAGAACATCTTGATTAGCCACCTCGAGTAGTTTAGGCACTTTTGGACATGGCAATCCTTGTTGTTGCCTCATCATTCGTCCATAATTCCGTTAAAAACACCTTTGTTGGGTTCTAGTCATCTTATTGAAGGGTATCACCCTTCCTACATTATACTGGAATGAATGTCATACATTTAGTTGGCGAGGTTGTGGCCTGAATGTTCTCCCATTATTTATTGGCCTAAACTGTCTCTCAAAAGGCCGTCCTCTATAGAATGATGTACCTTGCCCTCCAACAGGTTGGATATTTGGAATCAGATCAGGGTGATGGTGATGTTGCCGTATTCCGGGTCTCTCTGTGTTTGCACTCACTTCTCTTTTGCATATTGCACACAAAACGTCTACATCCTATCTAGGCTCCTTCCCTTTGATACGTTCAAAAACACTGGGATGCGGCCCATGATCTTCTTCCCCATCGTCTATAACCAATTTGAATCTTGACAACTTATTTTTAAAACCAGTCATCACCATGTTCACCCCAAGTGACTGTGGGAAATGATTTTTATCTACTGCCATTTTCTTCTTATCTTCGAACGTGATTCGCTCTGATTTGATAGTATCCTATAATACATGAAGAAAGAGCAAACAATTATTAGTCACATGTGACCATGTATTATGTCATTTACAGTATTTTTAACCTTTAATTTGCTCAGAGTTTGGCTATTTATGCTTATCGCTCAATTTTATCTGCTTATCCTTATACAGTTTATCAAATATAAGATCAGCTTTGGTCACATCAAATGAAAACATTTTAGCTTTTTTGTTTTCATCTTTTATATGCTCATTCTTGCCCGACGCTCTGAGTTTGGCCATTAAAGGACAGGCATAAGCATCCCCTTTAATTAATTCGACCAAACATACTTCAGTTTGATCGTAATATTTATCGTTAACAGTAGAACGTTAAAATTTGGGTCTTTATAATAAGTCCATTTACTAGAGTTTTTCATTTGTTCTTCTTCTCTTATCAATTGTTCATACGTTCGCGCTGAGTTGGAAAAGATCAGGAAATTATCTATCCTGTAATTTCTTCTTCAAATCAAAGCTCAAGCAACTTTGAGCGATTTTAACAAATTCCTTCTTAGGCAGAGGTACAAAACATTTGCTCTTGACTATTTTGAATCTTTGAAGGAACCCTTCTGCCTATTCGTTTGGCATTTGTCGTAAATTTGCTAAATCGGCCAAAGTGACTTCAGATTTAGTCTTATAAAACTAAGCATAGAACAATTGTTCTAATTGTTGCCATGTTTGAATAGAATTCGCTAGCTAATTATTGAACCAGGAGAAAGCTACCCCTATTAATGAACTAGGGAACGTCTTCATTTTATGATAGTCAGTTACTTCACCGCTTTGCAGTGTGAATCGCCATATATGTTCCAGAGTAGACACCTCTACTAAACCAGTGAATAATGAAAATTCTGGCACTTTGTACCCTCTAGGCCACGGATATGCTTGATCTACCCAATCAGGATAAGTTTTGTGTAAGTCGGCATAATGACATGACGTACCCCAAAAACCATTTGATCATGTACTGTTTCCATAATTTGATTCCTCAACATGACGTTAGGATCATATGGAATTCCTACAGGTTGGTTGACTGGTTGAGTTGCTTGAGGCCTAACATTTGGTCCTTGGTTGGCGATAAAGTTGCCATTGTTTGGGCCATTATTACCGTTAGCCTGAGTATTTACTCCATCATTAACACGCATGACATTCTGTCCATTATTCTGGACATTGTCTCTTATATTTGGATTACCCCCAGGTTTGTAATCTAATTACCACCATTCAAGTTTGGTATTCCACTACCCCCCTGATTTGAAGTAGACGAATTGAAGGGTGGTTCTAATCCTTGATTTGGGTTCAAACCAGGAGAATTATGTAGTGAATTATGTCCCACAATCGTCATAGTTTGAAAATGACTCCCTATGGGTACAACTGGTTGACATATTTGACCCACTAATATATTCATGATTTCGTTCAAATTATTTAGTTGTTTGGCCATATTGTCATAATGTGCATTTTCATTTTGGGTAAATCTTTCCATATTGTGAACATTTCGTAGATTTACTTGTTCAACGAGATCCTGTATGAGTTCCCCAAGCAATGCGCGCATGGTTCGAGGACTCAACTCCGTCATTAGTTCATAACGACTTTAACTGGTTTGACTTTATCCTTTTGTTCGTGGAGAGCTTTGCTGCTCCTCATATCGTTCAATCACAGATTGGACTACTCCTTGTCTTGCTGGTTCTTTATCAGAATTCTTATGAGGCATAATGCTTCATTTTTCGTATCTTCAAACACCAATGTCCCACCGGACGTGCCAAATTGTTTCGCGCGGGTTGTTGCTAACAATTAAAAGAAAAGTTCAGACGATTGTGTAAAGAACAAACCTCTTGAGACAAAATTCCAAAAATGGGTGCTTTATTGATGAATATTACAATTGGAAAGAAATAGATATTTTAAAGTTAACTAAGAAATGAAATTACATATTCTCTGTTGAGAGTGTTTTATTTGGGGTCCTTTCTTATATGTCTTCCTTTCCTTTTTATACTCATTTGATAGTTTTTTTGTGAAAAATTGCTTGGAAATCGATTAGTGCGCTATAACTACCCACTTTCTTCATGATGGCTGACTTGTTATGGAACTGCCGTCTCTAACTTTTGCCATTACTCTTGTCGTTTAACTGTCTGCAACCGAGATTCTTGGATCGTGGGGTGTGATAAGGTTGCTCAATAACCGCTTCATTAACTGCTGTACTGGATAACCATAATACCTTATATTCGCTCAAATTCAGGGCGACTCAAAGGTTTGGACGAAAATGGGATCATCGCTCTGGGCGACAGAAAGACACTTCATTTGCTCAGATCCTTAGCGTCTTGCAAGCTGGGCGATGATGGTACTTGTTCGCGAGCTTCCACTGCATTCCATAATGGTCATATTTAGGCTTTCATCCTGGATTTCCTAATTGAGATTCATTCCTTGGATTATTCAATTTGGGCTACACTTTTTTTATGTCAACAGTAGTAAATCATAATACACTTGATATTAATTGTGAAATCCCTAAATTTAGGTAATTTGAATTGCTTTTAAAACTCTAAACTCTACGAAATTGACCTTACAGCTTACATATGAAATTTCCCATATTTAAGATAACCAACTATGACTAATGATTACTAATGAGTCATAACATATGGAAATCCCTAAAATTTAGCTAATGCTAATTTAGATTGTGGTTTAGACTCCAAAATGAATGCATATGATCCACATGAAATACTCCAATAATTTATAATTTTAAAATTGGGGAAATAAATCTTTGTTCTCGCATCTGTTATAATGGGAACTATTGTAAATCAAATTCTTCACTTCAACGTCTCCGCCGCCACCGCAATAATAGGATAAGTAATTTACCTTTTTTTTTTTGTCTTCGTTTTACTACTAGTTTTGCTTCAATTTTGTTGCCTATTCAGAATAAAAGATCATAATTTGATTATTCCCTGTGAATTATATTAAACTTTTATTGAGGTAGGTTTAGGTACCACCATGTCTTCCGTGTCCATCTAAAACACACAAAATGAATCCCTCAACAGCATTATTGACTATACACAAAATACATGGTAGCACCGTAGCAAAATCTTGTGCAACTACCAATGGTTGAGTCTTTTTCTTTATCTTCTTCTGTCGTGGTTGAAGTTCCGTCGCAAAATCTACTGCGGTGTCTGGTTTTTGAAGAAAGAAAATTTCGGCATTGATTAAATTCACGATTAAAAAAAACCCAATTCAGAATTGATTAAGTTGTGCCCGCACTAAACAATATTCCTGGCTCCGCTCCTGATTGGACTGTTTAAAATACAGTTAGTTTTCTCCCCCAATCACATCCTGCCACACTACCTTCTGTCGAAGAATCTGACCAGATTCTTTTGTCACAGTGGCATTTTCCTTTTATGCTGGAGCCAAGCATCTGCACAGCACAGATTAATTTTTGACAGTCCTCTTGGGTATAAATTTCAAATAGCTCCAACAGTAACATAATCAAAGAACCAAATAAACATTGCATAGAGCATTTCTTATGAAAAGTATTAGCAACCTAGAGCAGAGCAAGACGAAATTATATATAGAAAAAGGCTGCAACATTCATAAAAATGAGCAGAAATGATACACCAGATAATTTTTTTTAGTATCGGAGGAAATTCACTATCGACAAAAGAGTCCTAAAAATAAAAAGCACTCTAAGGGCAATACTTCAACCAAGTTATGTTGCATGTTGCCCCTTATTAAGGTATCTCTATATATGTATGTATGTTGCAATCAACTCACACCACCAACCAGCTACAAGTTCTATCTGGGAACCAGCAAAATATGTTGTCCATGGCTCTAGAGGGTCGTTTCTGTTGATTCTCGCAGAAAATCAACAGCATCTCCATGTCGTTGAAAGCAGAGAACTCAAGTTTTCTGTGGACTTGATCCAGCTTTCTTAGCTTCAATTATCTGATAAACAAAGACAAGAATCATAAAAAGCAACATTAAGATTGAAAAATTTCAAAATTCATAAATATCCATAACAGCACTGCTTACATATTTTTCACTTTCAGCAGTTTGGTGCAATATAATATAATCCCCAGGTTTCAAGCCATGCGTATTCACAAAATCACCTAATCAGGTTTTGACAAAATAAGGTACGAGATCGAATTTAACGATCGTCAAAAGTACCAGAAAAAAGAGAGAAGATTCTTTTGGGAATCATACCGGTGCACTCAAGCACGTACATCCTACTACTATTATTTGGCCAGAATCTGTATTAAAAAGAAAACACAAACTGTTATTACATATCAAACATTAATTAAACAGTCAGTATCTTTATTAAAAGTTACATTGACATTAACTTCTTGTATACACTGCCAATGTATCTTTCCACAGTATTTTGAAGCCATTGGGTACACACATTCTTAGTGAACGTAGAATATTATCTGGTCTTAGCGATGTTATAAAATATATGATATGAAAGAGCATTTTCAGCGGCTAGAATTTCAAGGCTTCGGTTATCAAATCCCAGTTTCAGAAACGTAATTCTTAAAACATTAAACTCAGAGCCACCTCGCGATAATTGACTGAGGTAGTGTATACTGATACGAAACAACCTATTAAAAAACACTTCCAAGCAAGGTGTAAATCGACTTGCCTTGAAGATTTGAACTATAACAAAGGAGCAAAAATGGCACTACAAAATACAAATTCAATAATATCACAAGTAGAAGAAGACATACAAACCGCCCATAGAATTTGCTAAAAATGCATGAAATAACAAATGAGAGGCTATAATTACTGCTTCCTAGTATAAAGATAATTCAGTTTGTGAGAAACCAGAATGAGTTTATTGTGACAGAAGAAAAACAGTTGAAACGAACCTGAATTTGAAACACCATTCGTGAACCCCATCCATATCGAGCATGTTGATAGTAATCCCTTCCTTGGCATTAAGGAAAGGAAGATAAGCCTCAGCTTCTTTCTGAAATGAACCATCATAGTTAGGCTCTAGAACAAGCGTCTGAATAGTAATTATAGTTCTGTGTTACCTAACTGGTGCTTAGTTATCATGATGCTATTGATTATCATTTGAGAGAAAAAGGAATGACAACAAATTCCAGAAAATGACTGCAAAACATTTGGTAGTATAATACAACAATAAGAAGCTAATGGTAATGAAAATTTGAAAGTTCAGTTGCAAACCTTCGGAATTACAATTCGTCTGAGGGTGCTTACATCACTGTTCTTGAGCTGCTTTCTGAAAAGATAGTTCAGCTTTGTAGTATCAATTACCTAAAACATCAAACATTGTGCCTGTTAAGCAATTACCTAAAGTTTGTTCAAATGTTAAGCAATCGGTAGGTTTAGTAGTTAATTTTCATTCTTATGCTATGTAAATACAAGACAAGTAGGAACTTAAAAAATAAATACAAATACTCTAGCAGCGGTTTGGCCAGCACTGGATCTTTGCCTAAAATTAAAGGAGGCTTTCAGCCGCCAACCAATTCTCACCAAAAAAAAAAAAAAAAAAAAGCAACCACCACTAGTTATTTTTTTAAGATTAATTGCAACAGCTGAGTGATCACTTCTAAAATTCGAAGTATTACAATCTTTTGTAAATTGTCAAAGCATTCTATGATCAAATGCAACACTAGTATGAGTGCTTTGTTACTATCAGCATATATATCGCAAGTAGACTCCAGTTGCCAGCCACTTTTCCCGAAGCATCTTGGGCAGTGGTTTCAGATTTTGTTATGTGAAGTCATTACACGGTGCTAGTACTTATTTCAAATAACAGAATCTCGAATTGGCTATATCTTAATCTTCTTTTATCCAATAGGCTTTTAGGTCGAGCTAGAATGTTTAGGATCCTTCTTTCTGTTTTTTGGCAATGTCACCAGCTGGCGACTCCGAAAATTATAATTGATACATGTCTACATCTGGCATGGAATTTCAAGGGGATGCTTCAAGTCCACCAGCTTTCTATGTTGTATTCCCTTTTCCCCCGAGCCTATTGATGTATGTTTCCCTGGGGCAGGGACCATGTAGACTGCTACCCTCATTTTTTGTTGTTGAACAGAGGTTGTTGAATAGTTCTGACGCCATCTGGGGTCTTTTACTCTAAACGAAGCTTGTAGCTAGCTCCACTCAACCATCTATCTTCGTTATTAAACATAGGTTTCCACATGCACGACTTTAGCGCAGCCGAGATCAATTATGTTGCTGTCTACAAGAGAGGATTAAGACTGTATATTAAGTGCCAAGCAAAGAGACTACCAGATCCTCGTAATCATAACCTCACATGACAGTCTATCAGCATGAAAAACTGAGATAATCAACTTGTCTATTTTTGGAAAAAATACCGTGTTTCAGTTGTGCACTTCGTTTCCAATGGACCGTTATGGATCTTACGTTTCCATAGTGTCACTTCGAAGCCTATTGACAAATAGGCACCTCCAACAAGGACTAATTCTGGCTTATCTTGGCCTTCTCCATCACTGCAGATGACTCCACCAATAGCCTCCTAGGCCCCTTCAGCAAAAAGGTAGCATGTGGAAAAATGGAAAACAGTGGCAACTTCTACCATTGCTAGGACAAGAGGCGATTTTGGACTAGTGAAGAAGTGTTAACCGTTGTTTGACCTAATTGTGATTTTTGGTTGTCTTATTTTCAAAATGATTACATATTTTGATTTCGGAATTTTCAATAGAAAGTGAGATTTTTCTATTTAACAACAAAAAATGAGACGGATGTTTGTTCAACAAAAGTTTTCAAAAATTATCGACGACAATTTTAAGAAGAAAGATAAGCAGAAAGACAAGGTGAGAGGTGAGGCCAATGTTACGACTAGATCTAATTATAACCCGAGTGAGGTTTATTGATAATAAACTTGATTACTGCTTTTGCATCTATGTAAAATTTCATTTGCATGAATGATTGCTTGATTCGGTGCATTGTTTTATGTTACATTTCAATATGGTTGATATGTGTTTTTATATTAATTTGAGAGTGATCATATTACTTTGTAATGGGTTGCATGCATAGTGGTTGGGAATGCTATTGTAATGATTGATACTTGGTGTGTTTTTTACTTATTAGGTGCATAGCAGTAGGTATGTCTACTAGTAATTTGGAGTATAGATGCATGGTGCATTGGTGATATGTAGGGGGGGGGGGGGTGCGAAGAGTGATATTTGAATCACGAGAGGTAATGTGGTTAAATGTTTGGAAACCTCTATTTGTTCAGAATCTAAATCAGGTGGAGTCAAAGAGTGACATTTCTATCACCTCTATTAAGTGAAGACCCATTATCTACCTAGGTTGGAAGAGGTAAAATAGTGATAGAGAAACAATCCATGGACTTAAGATCTGTTGTAGTATACAATTAGAGATGAGAATTAACCAATCTAGTGAGCATGGTTGGTGATGAGATGAGATATATGTTCTCGAGATATGAGTTATGGTGAGATCTTTTATTGGGTCATTTATGTATTGATTGTACGTGTTGACCAATTACTTAATTAACTTGGTACTAGTATTATTTTCTTTGCATGTTGAATAAGTTGAAAAGATCTATGTATTATCCTATAACGTGTGCTCATTGTATGTGTGCTATTATATGCTCTTGATTTATTACTGTATATTTGATTGTACTAGATTCTTGACCTTAATTCTTTGTGAATATATGGGACCGGTATGATTTGTGTTTTGGCTCCGAGACATAGGTAAGGTCTGTGATTTTCAATTTTATTTGTTTACCTTCATTAGGCAAGTATAAATTTTGTATTGTTTACTTGCAGATTCATTGGGTATCAAGGTGGAGATTTGTTGAGTTTTTTGATACCCCATAAATTCGAACAATGATGTTAAAATGTGTGTTGGATTAATTGTATCGACACCACAATTGAATGGCTTGACCCGAGAACAATTTGGGGCCACTGCAACTATTAACTTATGTTACTCGTGGTCCATTCATTGGTTGGACTGCAGTTAGCCCACTTCCCTTTGTTTTGTTGGCCGATCTCAGGTTATGTTACTTGACACAATTTGTGTTTAGCCTACTTGTTATGCTTTGTCCCATCTACCTATTGTTGGCCCATTGTGTTTCCCATCCCTAATTCTAGATAAATAAGCCTCTTTGTTTAGAATGTGTGTGTGCGCGCGCGCAATACAGAGAAAAGAGTCAGCCGTGTCTTGTGCAATTCAGAGTTTTGCTTGGTATCTTCCTTTCTTTTTCTCTCCCTTAGTGATATTGAAACCACCATATTATCCTTTGTGTGTAATGTTCTTGGGCAACCACGAGTGAGGTTTGGATTTAGTTCAAGAAACAAGTGGTTGGCATTTGATTTGTTGGTTAAAACTGAGACCGGTTTGCATAATTGAAGATCTTGGTGTTAATTTCCACAACAGCCGTGTTCCACACCCCACATCCATTGTCGCTTAAACTTACTAGTGGTTTCGAGTTCAAAACGACTCCAAGTATTTGCATTGTTTCCATATCCTTCAATCTTGATGGATAGTTGTACTAATTGTTACTGTTTCAACTGTTTGCATAGAGTCTATCAATGTTTAAAAATGTTGGTTCAAAGCCACCATCTTGTTTTCCAATGTGGTTGTCCAAGTGATGGAGAATAAGAATAGGAATTGAAGATATCCAAGAAGATTATGATTGAATATTGATATCTTCTTGTTGTGAAATCATTCATCGAATTGAGATGTTAAAGTTATATGGCATAATGATGAAGTATTTGATTAAGCAAAATAATAATAAAAACAAGAAATATGACAGATAAATTAAGAGATTTTATTGATTCAAGAATAATGGAGAAGAAAGAAAATTAAAATAATCATATAATTCTAGTAATCTATTTTCTCACACTTATTAAATTATATAGAAGAGCATAATATTTATAGGGAACATGTAGGGGACGTCCAAACCCTAATGGTCTAGTTGTTGAAGAAGTAGAATGCCAAAAATCGAGTTCAAAACGAAAAATGAAAGAAAAACACGGAAAATTAGAAACAGGTCAGGTGGGCGCCGCGGTGCAACATCCGAGCGCCCCAGTGCACGGTGTTCTACCCGGAATTTTTCTTTTTTTCAAATTGTTTTCTCCATTCAAAACTCTTCTTCAAGTCCAATACCAATTTCCAACTCCTAATAGGCTTCTGAATAGAACTTCAACTTGACATAGGACTCCAATAACATTCTAAACTGAATTCTTGTTGACATGCACTTCAATTAGAAAATCTTCAATTATTTCAACAAGGAATTCGGGTCATACCCAAATTCTAACAATATCCACATTGACACGAATTCCACCAAGAAATGAACCACTTCTTCAACAATAACCAAAAGTTAATTTCTCCAACAAAACACAATACTCCACCTCTTCCAATGAATCCAAGCATTGCTCTTTTAGAATTATCTCAGATTTCCAAAAAACATAATATTTTATAATTTATCAAAATGGGATGTAACACACTCCAAAGTAGAATCAAATACAAATGCTTTTAAAGAAGGCCCCTTGCTAGATTGTAAACATTCTACTCCACTTAAAACATGCTCAACAAAAATCAGAATCCACATAGGTTTTTCCACTGGGTCCGTCCCTAGCAATTGAATACAATAGCACCGTAGGTGATGGTGGTAAAACAACATTACCCATATCTTTGAAACTCCATTGAGCTGTATTCTTCAAATCCGACCTTTTACGAGCTCTTAAAGGTATTAACTGAATGTCCACCACGGTACTGAACCTGTGCTGATTAACTAATCTAGATTCTGCACAACCCTGCAAGATGTATAACTGAGACCGCTTCTGTTCATCCAATACAATATGAGCACCCTTACAAACCTCAAAACTCCACATCCACCTCCACCAAAGAACTCATAACCATTTGAATCAATGATAGACAACGAGATGAGATTCTTCTTCAAATCCGGAACATGTCAAACTTGACCAAATGTTCCAATTGTTCTATCCAAAATCTTCAATTTGACCATACCAATTCCAGCAACCCAACAAGGTGCGTTGTTTCTTATAACCATGGCACATTTGGAAATAGTTTCATATGTAATAAACAAATCCTTATTAGGACACATATGAAACACATACGTTGAATCAAGAATCAAATCTTCTTCCGATTTAAACTCAATGTCAGAAATAGTCAAGAGATCTCCATAACTGACAACGTTCTCAACAAGGTTTGCTTCACCTGAAGTATCTGAATATCTACTTGCAGCCGTCCTTTCTTTATTCTCCAATTTTTAACAATCCTTCTTCATATGCCCCTTCTTCTTGCAGTACTTACAAATCTAATTACTAAATTTAGACTTCGATCTGCCCCTTCCAGAATCACCATGAGCAACCAAGCCTTCTCCATCTCTGGCCTCAGAAACCACATGTTTCATCTTCTCTTTTGAATACAAAGTATCATACACCTCTTCTATGGTGAGAGTATCACGACTATACAAGATCGTGTTTCTAAATGAAGAAAACGAAGCTTACGAACACAATAGAATCAATGCCAAATCTTCTTCATCACACTCTACTTCCAAAGTTTCTAAATCTGAAACGATCTCCTTAAATACAGCTAGGTGATATCTAATTATCCTTCTTCTGCCATTCGATGAGAGTATAAACACGGCTTGAAGTTCAACTTGCTTGTCAGACTTTTAGTCATGCACAATTGTTCTAACTTCAACCATAGAGCAGCTGTTGAAACCTCCTTCAAAACATTCTGAAGAATAGTATTTGATAGATGAAGATGAATATGAGAAATTGTCTTCTTATCGTTCAGTAATTTTATCTCCGTGGTCAAAGTTGCGGGCATCTTGTCAATTCCCAACAACGCATCATCCAAATCCAACTGTGTGAGTACTGCACGTATCTTAACCTGTCTAGCGAAAATCTAGTGCTCCGAATCAAAACGAAATGTCATACTTTATGTAAGCCATCACGAACAAAAACTTCAAACAAATCAAACTCTGCGTTCTTGCGGAACTGCTAAACCTGGGCTATGATACCACTTGTTGTAAAAGAAACAAGACACCAGAATAAATCTGATACCGCTTGTTGTAAAACCAACAACTGAATTGAGATATTGAAATTATATGACACAACAATGAAGAATTTGATCAAGCAAAAAAAAAAAAAAAACAAGAAATATGATAAAGGAATTAAGAGATTTTATTGAATCAAGAATAATGGAGAAAAGAGAAAATTACAATGAATCATATAATTCTAGTAGAATGTCAAAAATCGAGTTCAAAACGAAAAATGAGAGAAAAACACAAAAAATCGGAAACATGTTAGGTGGGCACCGCGGCGTCACATCCCAGCGCCCCGGCGCCAGGTGTTCTACCCGGAATTTTTTTTTTAAAAATTGTTTTCTCCATCCAAAACTCTTCTTCAAGTCCAATACCAATTTCCAATCTCAATGTGCTTCTAAAATAGAACTTTAACTTGACATATGACTCCAATAGCATTCCAAACTGAATTCTTGTTGACGTCCACTTCAATTAGAAAATTTCAATTATTTCAACAAGGAATTTTGTTCTAACACTTCTTACCTCTAAATCTCTCTCTATTTCCCCCCATTCCTTCTTCTTCTCTCTTTCTTCTCTTCTCTTCCATTCCTTTCCCTATTTCTCTCTCCTGTGTTACATTATGTCACTTAAGCTGCCTTTGGGAAGGCTAACCTTGTATGGCTCATGAATGTCATTTATCAAGTCAGCATCACTAGTATGGCACGTTTCTACTTAAAAGCTATATAAAATTTCTTACAATGAAATTTTTTGACTTGAAGCTATGGATGAACTTTTCCTCTTATTCAAACCTATTTTAATTTGATGGACTTGCCATGTCTTGGTGTTGTGTCAGCACAACAACTAAGCCTTATTCCAGTCGGCTACATACTTTTTTGAATAATGTCATCTAAAATCACTGATGTCAGAACACCAATTTAGGTGTCATTCAAGTGATTGGAAATTTTAAATGTGATTTATCTCCCTATTTTAAAGGTGATCTATCAATTAATGACACTTGTAAACCACAAAAACTGGTGCTAAATAGCATTATTCTACTTTTTTATTCATGATTCCACATTGTTACCTAGATCCTTCTTTAATTTTGGCCAAGCCTCCATCTTCTAACTTGATCTATCGAAGTCACCTATATGAACAAGGCCTCCAAACACAACCCAACCGCGTTAGTCATCTTTCTCTTAATTTGACGCTAGCACCTCCAATTGGTGTATATTCTCATTTTATTTTTATTTTTTTCAATTGATACATTTTTGTACCAACATTCAGACCTTTGATAGGCTCATGCATGAGAACATAAAATCATAATTGTTAATCCACATACATGGCTTCTCCGCATCAAATCATCTTCCCAAGTTCAAGTTATCAGAATTATATAGCAGCATCGACTACTAAATGCATGTGAATACGGAGAATAAAGATTTAGAGGCATGCATGAACACTTGTATAATGGCAAAAAAAAAAAAAAATTGACAGTTCACACGTACGGGGGGAAGAGGTGGAGGTGGCACGTTTGACTTGGGAAAATTGAGGGAATCAAGGCTAGTCCGCCTGGCCCGGGCCATTCTGGAACCTCTGTGAATATTATTGAAGCCCGGCCCGGAGAAAAGATCCTCCACTCCATTCGACGGCTCCTCCTCCTCCCTCTGCTCCTGGCTGCTGCTACTTTTTCGATTCCAATTAGCCTCGAACTTCTCCATTATCCTCTTTTTCGCCATCAAAGCACAACACCCACAACTTAAACTCCAAAAAAGCGGTGGTTGAGGCGGCGGTGGTGGTGTTGATTTTTTTGAAGAGAATAGGAGCGTTGGGTGGTTATAAATATTGAAAGTGAAATCTGGGTCTGATTTAATCCACAAAATTTAGCAAAATTACAGTGATGAAAAGGCCAGATTTTAGTGACATTTGTGCAGTGTTCGTTCATGGTGTTTTGTTTTAATGCACAAATGTTGTTTTGGGAAGTGAGAGAGTAAAAAGCAGATAGCAGTGAGTGGGTGTATGATGATAATCTAATGCTAATACTACAAATTCACAAATTTATTGCATTAATTTTATCTTAAATGCATTACAACAGAGAGAGAGGGAGGGGGGGGGGGGGGGTGGGGAATGTACAGGTATTGAAAGAGCTCTGAAAATTTCTGGTAACTGAAATTAATGGAGTTTACTGAATTCAATCTTCTTCTACACTCAGAGGAGATGTTTTTCCGCTTCTGCCATGCAACATGAAATCTATTTTTAAAATGCTTAATTTTGAAGATGAAAAATATAGACAATATATTTTTCTTTTTTTGCCATCACATCATATGTCGACAAATGTGTAAATAATTCCTGTAAATGTAGCATAACTCTTTTTTCTTTATAAAGTAAAACTTAAGATAAAGTAATAACGTCTTTTAAATAATAAAATTTTTCGGACTAAATTAGTAATCTCAATAAATGCATATATATGATAATAATTTTATTTAAAATTCTTTCAAGCTCAATGAATTTACGTAATAATGACTATTTATTTTTTAAAAAAATCACATCTAGTGAATAAATAGTACAAAATTAAGGAGGGCTAGGCCAGAAATCTCGAGATAGAAAAGTAAAAGAAATATTAATGAGAAACAAAAAATATTGGATCTCACTTGATTTTATTCTTATTATATTCTAGATATCACACATTTCGTGAGGTGCTTATTAGGCGTATCATGTGACTCATACTCACTAGATGACAGCGAGCATACAAACTAATTAAAACCACTTGAAAAATCTACCAACTTGTCAATCTTTTCATAGACATAGTCAAAGGCATTACCTTCGTAGTTAGTGGCTCAAGGGTGAAAATGTTGAATTTTATGATTTAATTCATAGAATGTTGATAAAATCGTCACTAAAGGTGAATTCCCTTCTACGTTCACCGTATAATTATCTTACATCATTTTGAATTTTCCCATATACTTTATCTTTACTTATAATCGCGTTCTCTTATTTGACGGACATCGAATCATCTTTCTTGATCTCCTAAAATGTTGGCTATAGATAATCCATTGCTTCTCTAAAGATAGGTTCCACTTTAATCCACTGGCTTCTGAAACTTCGTCCTAAATGGCAAATGCGTTCTAGTTCAGATTTTAAAAACTAGTCCTTGAAAATTTTATACTGTCCAGATTGATCCCCATTTTTCAAAAATTTTCATATCGGTCCTTGAATGATCAAAATCTACTTCTCAAACCTACAGGATCTTCCTTGAACTTTTTGGCATAAGAAAATTGGTCCAGGAGGTTTCGGAAGTTGTCATATAGATCCCATAATTTTGCAAAAGTGTCATTTTGAGCGCTAAAGCTCTAGAACCATCAAATTGGTTTCTAATATTTTGGAGGTATGCAAAATGGTCCCTGAGGTTTTCATATTCTATAATTCAAGCCCTACAATATTAATTAAAATCAATTAAACCGTTTTGTTCAAAAAAATCTTATCACATATTTACTTAAAAAGGTACATGGCCTAATCATGACTATGAATTAAGTGGCGGTGAGTTAGTATATATGGAAAAATCAATTTTAAATCAATTAGAGAAATGCATAGAAAATATGTAAATATGATTATGAATTTAGAAAATGATAAGATGTGATACTTTTTCCAGCAATACTATTTTCAACACCAATTATATCAAACTCGATACAAAGAGAAAAACTAAGACAGTCATTTAAAATTCGATTTGTAACCCTTATCGCATCATAATCCACATTTTTCATGTCTTCCTAAACAAAAATGTTAATAAAAAGTACATCTCCTAAAAGTGAGAAACACACACAAAATGTCACATGACTTAAAAATAAGAATAATTTTTTTACAACATTAAATGTATCTTCGATTTCGAACTTGCCCCAACTACATTGTCCTCTAAAATTAAACTTTTCTCAACGTCCTTCACAAAATAAAAAATAAAACGTTATACACATATCCTAAAAAGTGACAAAAAATAAAAGGTCACATGAATTAAACAAAAAAAAAAAAACACTTACCCTCGTTTTCGAACAAGCCCAACCACACTGTCCTCCAAAATTTGACTTGTCTCAAAATCCTTCACAAATAAACACTCAAAAAATATGAATTAAATTAGAGTAATTTTTAGCTATATTTTCAAAAACCAAAAAATTGACATACATCAACTTTGTTAAGGAATATACAATTCAAAACTAAAAAAAAAAAATGATAAACAATAAGAGAAGTCGAATTCATCTACTAAAATTTAAAAAAAATGGAAAAAAAATTCTAAAAAAAATCAAATTCATCTACTAAAAAAGCATGTTAAAAAACATAAAATTCAAAACATTACATGTATTTTGATTCCAAAAACTCACAAAAGTGATATTCGACTTTGTTAAGGAATCTAAAATTCAAAAAAAAAAAAGTAATAAAATAAAATAAACTGATAAACAATAAGAGAAGTCGAATCCATCTACTAAAATTAAAAATTTTGAAAAATAATAAAAAATAAAATTCACCTACTAAGCCCCTATTTGAAAACTATATTTTCAAACTATTTTTTCTACATGCTCATTTTCAACCATACGTTCACATAGTAAAATATTCTATACGTAAATTCAAATCTTTTTTTTAAATTTTTTTTAACCACACATTCTCTTAAAACTCTTTTTTTATTGAACAGGGGCCAAAATAGCATGTTAAGAAACATATAATTCAAAACATTACATGCACATTTGATGCCAAACCAACCCCATCAACTTTGCAATTTCCCATTTGATTTCTCTTAACATCCTTCACAGAAGTAAATAAAAAGTGACATTCATCTCTTACAAAGCCACAAACATTTATAAAAGGTCATATTACTTAAATTGTTGAGGAGATTACATGTATTCTCGACTTCTCTCAACATACTTCACAATATAGGGGGTGTTTGTTTTTTATTTGAGAATTGATTCTCAAATCAATTCTCATTTTCAACTACACATTCTTCAATAAAATAATATTTTTCATCACATCAATAATTTTTTCTTCTTTTTCAACCACACATTTCCCATCATATTACTATTCAAAAATTAATTTTTCCTTCAAAAATTCCTACCAAACAAGCTCATAATAAATAATAAATGACACACATCTATAATATATTAAATATTCCATCAAGTGAGAATAATTTTCTGGACAATTTTAACACTACTACAATTTAATTATTTCAATAGTACATTACTTTTCATTTTTCAATATATATTTAATTGAATATTAATTATTAAACATGCACGCAAATAAATAATTGAATTGTATGAGAACAATCAAATTGATTCATGAATATGGAATTTAAATAATTTGAATCAATGAATATAGAAAAAGAATAATGTATATACATTTAAACAAAGGGAGTATAAGTGAGCCAACATGAAATTTAATTAATTTGAATTAATAGATATAGAAAAATAATAATTTATATACATTTAAACAAATGGGGTGTACATGAACCAACATTGAATTTAATTAATTTGAATTAATGAATATAGATAAAAATAATTTATATACATTTTGATAAATTGCATTATATTATAGATTAAATGAATAATATTGAAATTAAATAAGTGTACATTAACTTGAATAATTTATCTACTCCGATACTAATTGAATAGCTCCCAAATTATAGGATCTTTAATAATTTATATTCTCCTAGAATAATTTATGATAAAATGAATAATCTTGAAAATAAATGTGTGTTCATGAATTTGAATAATTTATTTACTCATAAGATAATTGAATAGCTCTCAAAACATGTGTACATAAACTTGAAGATTTAATGTTAAATTTTATATATCCATAAGTAAATGTTAATTAGTATACATGCACATACATGAATAATTGCATTGTAGTATTTCAAGAGTAATTGAACAACCCCCAAAATATATAAAGTGTACATATATGAACTCGAAAAATTAATTGAGTGAATTATAGTAGGATATAGAAATTAATGTTTATTATTATCATACACGTAAATAAATAATTGAACTGTATAAAAATTTCAGTTCACATAGACAGTTTTTTTAACTATTTTTTATATTCATTGCTTTTCAAATATCATTTTTAAAGTGTTTATAAAGTATTTTCAAAATAACGTGCAATGCACAATTAGTTGTAACTAAGTCTCCCAAAAGTGAGAAACACTTAACGAAGGTTACATGAATTAAATTAGTTTGATTCTCAATTGTATTTTGGGAAACTCAAAAGGTGACGTACATCTCCTAAAATATTTAAAATGTAGCTTATTTTTCAATATTATCGTTTTTTTTTTTTGCCATGCGGGACCTAATTTCAATGAGAATATTAGGCTCAGTACCCTTTTTTTATAGGTGTTTTGATTAATATCCTTAAACTCTAATTAAACATTTTAATGAAATATTAATAATGTCCAATTGTTAAAACTAAAGCCCAAACCGCATTTCATCCCTCCTCAGAAACGCATTCGAACCAAATTGTATCCTCCCCCAAATTGTTTTTCAAATTTTTCATCAACATCATCCTGTTTTTCTCAAAATTTCGATGGACTTTGAAGGTTAATTATATTCCAACATCATTCATCCACGAATTCACACTTCGATCCATAAAAATTTCAAGAAATCAAAGGTAAATTGGCTCAACTTTATGGGTTTCGAAATTTTACTTCTTTGTCTTAAATTCTTGCTCATTATTGAAATTTTTTGAGTTTTGTTGGGAGTATGGGCATGGTTGATGTTGGTTTTATGGATTGGTTGTGGAATATTTGGATTTAACAAAGAATCATGAGAAAATTTTACTCATTTCAATTACAGTGCATATCAAGTGTTCGATTAATTGCTCCAAATGTATTTTTCTGTTAATTATGCCATGCTTTTTGTATGATACATAGAATATACACACATAAACACTCACGTGTCATTGTATATCTCCATTTGCATGAATTGAATGACAATTTAGGGGGAAGCATATTCAAGCATACGAACCTGCATATGTAACTTTTTTAATGTTTTTGTCACCTTTCAAGTTTTTGTCACTTTTTAAGAAGACAAAAAAGTAAAATAATATATTATATTTTCCTAACATAACCAACATGTGGATTGGCCTGGACATGCTGATTATTTTAAGAACATGATTATTGGTGCTGCATAAATGGATGATGCTATTTTTGTTGGTTTTTTTTTTTTTTAGTTTGTATCACTTTTTTGAGTTTGTATTACTTTTTGAGAGTTGTGTCATTTTTTCTTGGTTTTGTCATTTTTTTTGAGTTTATTGTGTCACTTTTTCATTTTACACAGTATTTTTTACTTCCTAAAAACCTTTCATATGAGTTTCAAAACATCCTTAATTTTAAGGGTTTTTTTGTAAGTACCTCATTTGCAATTACAGTAGGGGCTATTCCTTAACCATAACTGAATCGCATCATCTGGCCCATGATCCATAACCAAGTGACACAAAATTTAAGGCCCATTATGGATTTGATCAACTTCCTTCCCTTTTTTGGGGGTGGTCGATCTAGATCACCGTTCATTCCATCATTTAATTTTTAATAATAATATTTATAGTCGATTACTGCAGTAATCATCCTTATGTGATAACCTGTTATTTGAGGTATTGACTTGTTATTTGAGACAACAGAATTACATGAAATTAATGCCCCAAATAACAAGTTATCACATATGGTGACTATTGTAGTTGTTGCCCATAAATATCAAATCGAAAAAGCCTCTTTTTAGCTTGAAATGTTTTTTTCTTTTTGCTGGAATTTTTTTAGAATTTTCATTTTTTTTAAATTTTTGACACTAATATCATGTTTGGTCCGGATTAAAATTTGATTTTAATCCAAATCAAAGTCAAACAATCAATATTAACATCTTTCATGGGTCCCACAACTTTTCAATCACACATTTCAAAAACTTCTATCAAAATCTACTAAAAATCTAATTTTAATCGCTACCAAAAACCCTCTAAATATGCGAAAAATCAACGAATGCAAGAAATATTGAAACAAAATTCTATTGGTACACTAAATTTAATCAACAATACAATTCTTGAATATTCTTGATATTTACGTTGATGTAAAAGATTCAAGAAGGTGACGAATAGTCAAGAAAACAAGGGAGACTCGATGAAGAAGATGAAAAAAATGCGGAAAGATAAAGATATAACCTTGATTTTAGAGCCAAAACTCTAATACCAACTGATGTAAACTCACGTAGTAATAGTAGCTCTGAAACTCGCAAAAGATTAAATCACAACCCTAAGAAAGCTAAAATTTCAGTTTGAAACTTGACTCAATAATTTATTGAATTAAGAAACTAAAGTTATGAAGGAACTTAACCCCTTAATCACAAAAATTATGAAATTTGCTATAAAATTGTTGAATGCTACAACAATGAAATCATTGATAAGTTCGAAATTGAATTCAATGAAGAACAAGAAGAAAGCAACCTTGCTTTGTTTTAATCTCTCAATAATAAGTTGTTTTACAATAAAAAGAATGAGCCCTATATATGGACCTCATAAAACCCTAACCAAAACGTAAAACATTAATAAAATATCAAACAAATAGAGTTCTAGACAAAAAAAGAAAAATTAAACCGCCTTTAGATTTTTGTATTGTGCGCGTTCACCGTGTATTCTCTAGCATTCACACCATTTAGTTGATTTGGCTGCAGGTTGAAATTTTGCACGATGTGCGCGCGCGACCTATTTTGCCTGCACACGTGCCGTTTTCTGGCTGTACTACAGGCTTCACTTCTTCTAACTTAGCTTAAATTAAGTACACTAATCTTGGTTCTTCTTTCATGCTTAACATGAAACTTGATGCTTTGCTCATTACAATTGAAGACTCTGCCCACGTAGCTTGAACAAGTAATCACATGGCTTCCTTGATCTTCTTTGCTCACGATCTCGTCATTGATCTTTCTTCCACAATCAACAAATTCTTACTAGCCTTAGTCACATGGTTCTCATCACCAAGAACGACGACATAATTATCACGGGCTACTCTATAAAAATTTAGTGACCGTTGAGAAACTATGTTAAAAGTACATTCAAAATTTCTATGCTATAAAAACAATTTGCATGAGGCTTAACCACGTAAGGAAAGACTTTAGATTCATTAGCTCTGTACGTTACTAGATCACTTGGGAAAGTCTTTTCTCTAGGAATAGCTACCCATTTATGAAGGAGTTGCCATTATAGTTGCCCTTACATCACATCATTCACGCCAAATTAAAAAAAATGGTTAATTTTCTGGATTTTGTTGCTCCAACTTCGTAACTTTTCAAGACACTAGAATTAAAAAAAAAAATTGATAAACTTAAAAAATATTTATTTATGGGTTAATTTCACAAATGGCCACTGAAGTTACAGCAAAATTACAAAACGGTCACTGAAGTTCGAAAGTTGCAGAAACGGTCATTCAACTTTCAGGCGATTTCAGAAATGGTCATTGAGGTAAGTTTTAGGACTTTTATGTTCTAATTGAAACCTAAAGCACCAAAACACAATCACTTAAAAGTTGGAGGACCTCAACTTCAAAATTCATCTAAAATCCACTTCCAAGCTCTCCTCCAAGCTCCATCTATGGGACTCCTCCTCCAAGCTCCACCGTTCTACGCCAAGCCCCAAACTGCCGGATTTAGATACCATTGGAAAGCCTTTAACCCCCCCCCATCAACTACCAACTAACCCCTCTCAATTTCATCAAGTAATTTGGCCGGAAATCAAGCTTAAAGTGAGCTGCCAAAAAATCTGAAAAACGCCGGAAACACCACTTCCGGCCACCCCCACGACTAGAGCTCACCACTGATAGAAAGCCCACACATAGATGACCTCAACTATGGATTCAATTCATCCCAAACAACAACTCAACAACTCGAATTTTGCCCAGAAAAACTCAGTCGCGAAGCTCGCGACAACGTACTGGTCCACATCGAATTCCAACGCCGTTCCGATGAACCAGGGTGGCGCACCGCCTGGGCTGGGTGTGCCCTCACCTGGTGCATCTAGCCCAGCCATGGGTCTCCCCCAATTTGACTCCAATCAAAACGAATTTGGATCTGAATTTGGTCTTCCCAGATTTTTTGGCAGCCACTTTGAGCTTGAATGCACAAACCATTATCATCACTCACACCAAAACTTTATATATTCGCCCAATACTATGTAATCCTAAGTCAATGCATAGCCCAAAATTCATACAACGTAAAAATCTTCGTTAAAACCATCTTGTGGAACTAGAATCAACGACCAAGAAACTGAAGGAATTTGTTTTTCCATCTCCCCTCCTTGATTCGAAACGTTCTCTCTTAGTTTGTTCAATTTCTCTTCAAGTTCTTCAAGTTCTTGCAACTCCATAGTTTCCAAGTTTTCATTCACCCACCAAAATTTCGTCGTTGCCTCATCATTTTCACATTTTTCTTCAACTGGGCGGTTGGGTTCGACTCAACAGAAAAGGAATCATTAAACACAATTTTGAATATAAATCTGGCCCTCCAATTGAACCCCCAATCGGACGGAATTAAATCTGGAGCTTGGAGGAGTCGTCCTGGAGCTTGGAGGTGAGCTTGGAGGGTGGATTTTATATGAATTTTGAAGTTGAGGTCCTCCAGCTTTTAAGTGATCGTGTTTTGGTGCTTTAGGTTTCAATTAGAACATAAAAGTCCTAAAACTTAGCTCAGTGATCATTTTTGAAACCGCCTGAAAGTTGAATGACCGTTTCTGCAACTTTTGAATTTCAGTGACCGTTTTGTAATTTTGCTGTAACTTCAGTGACCATTTGTGAAATTAACCCATTTATTTATGGATAAATAATAATTTAAGTCTAAAATATTATTATTTTATAGGAATTTTACTGTGCAATTGTAATTTTGTTTCTACATTAGGTTCTTTAGTATCAGTAAAAAAAAATGAATAGTTTCCTATTTACCCTTTTGTCTTTATATAATATCTGAAAGTAATATTAAATAACATTTAAAATATTTTCCCATTTTTTTCTTAGTTCTTACTCTTCCGTATTTTTAGATTTCATATGACCTTGGTTAAAAAATAGTGTTATAATTTTAAGAATAAGGAATATAATTTTGTTATAAAACTAAAGGAATAAGAGAGAGGAATAAAAAGGGTCATAGATTTGTCATTTGTGTGTAATTTTATAAAAATGGACTCATATTTATATGGTTCAAAATGAAAATACAATCTGAATAGAATAAACTCTTTCAGAGTATAAAAGATTTATCTAAGAATATGATAAAACTAAATAAATATCGACAATTATCTTATAATTTTTGCACAATAACTGGCTCATTAAAAGTCTAGTTTTGCAAAAAATTAATGGGACAAAAAACTAAACGAAGGAAAAAAAATAAAATGTTGCCTTATTAAATTTTATCAAGAAAAATCAGTGAGACAAAACTTGATTGAAAGGAAAAGAATATTGTTACTTTCCTTGATTTCAGTTGATAAAAATTCTTGTTTCATGTCTACTATGTCTCGTTCGCCAATATCTCAGGAAGCATGTTTCGTATTGCCTTGTTATAGCCTTCAAGAAATATTATCTTCTTATAAGATATTCATCGATCCTTATGATTTTAGCCAGTATGATGATTCATTGAAAAAGGTATTTGTTGTTATTCTCTTTGGGAGTCGTACGTAATTTGTAACATGTAAGAGTACTACTTTGAGGATAAATGTCTTGTCGGTTGTAGATACATTTCTAGAGAAAATTGTGTGGAAAAAATTCCTAATGTAGGAACAATACTATATTATTCTTTTTAATACGCTACGAAAGTTGCCTCATTAAAAATTTTATCAAGAAAACCCAAATGAGACAGCATTGGTCAATAAAAAAAAAATTATATTGCATATTTACTCCCACTCATGATAATTTCACTTGAGTTATATGGTTCGGGCATATTATATCTTTCAAGGATAATATTAATAGTTATGCCAAATGAATTGGCTATAATTGCATTTCAAATTTCATGCAGCACCGGGATAATAAGATATAGACTCCATCACGATTTTTGTGAAATTTATTATATTAAGAGTCGTGCATTACATGTTACGACTTTATTTTTCTCATTTACTTTCGCATAACTATACACCTTTAGGTGTTCAAACTACAAATCTAGAATTTCAAGTTTCTTTAATAAATTCAATTTTGCTAGAATTGCATCTTTTATTTGTCCAATCATTTCTTTGATCAATATACTTCGACGAATTTATTTCGATATCCTCGCTATTCATAATATGAACATCATGTACAAATGTATTACTGTCAACTTTTTCCTTTTGATTCTATTTCTTTTCCATAATGACTTGACTTAATTAGGGATTTTCACTTTTAATATTACTTGAACCTCTTTGGTTTTATAATAAGATATGTTGATATACTATCTAATAGTATACATCTCCTAATCACATATATTTCCTATTGTTTTTTACTCAAATATATGATTTTCTTTAAATAGGTTTAATATCAATATGATGAACCTCTTTATTGAAACAAAAACATGCCCAAAACTAATGCACATTAATAGACTATATACAATGTAAATACAGAACACGTAATAAATAAAAGTGTAAGAAATCAGGTTATCTCCCAATAAGCGCTTAATTTATAATCTTTAGCTAGACTTTAGCATAAGGACTTCATGCCACTTTGAATGTGGCTTTGGAGGTCCTGCTTAACTTGCTCAATTTAACTTTGTTCCATATTTCACACGTCCTCCAAAATCGTCCTTTGCCATTTTGAATAAGGTATGCCCTGCCCAAATTACCCATTTCAAACTCAACGAAAAATACTTCAATTTTCTCATCGACTTTAATCATAAAATCAATGAAGTTGGAAGTTTGCATGCTAATCCCGTCTTCTTTGAATGACATTAATTCATTTGGCTCCTTAGTGATTAATCTATTCGTAACATGTTCTTCTTCTTTAGTGGTTCCTTGAGTTGAATAATGAAGAGATCCTCATTGGCATGTTATTTAGCTTATTTGATCTTACATCTGCTTATATTTTTGCATGATGATACCTTTTGTAACTATTTCACCGTCTTCATCTTGTTCATATGAATCATCAAATATAACTTTCCTTACTTCCTCTAGAGTCGCCAATAACAAGCTATTTTTATAAGATGCAATACCCCCACAATATTCACTAGTTGGTTTAATCTCCTCATAAACAATAGATTTGATATTTAGTCCATTCGGAACGCCATTCTTATCAAATACAATAAGTTGATTATATCATCATTTTTTAAGTTCTTGTCTGGAGAGGAATTCTCCAAAGAGTATGCCACCTTCATTTAAGTTGAGATCAATCATTGTAAATTTTTGACCTCTTGCTTCTTTTCAGTCCCTATCAATGGAGCAAAGAAAAACATGTAGATCAATTGAATAAAAAAAGAAAAAATCAAACAAAAAGCAAGAAATAGTTAAAACCAATATTAAATAAAAATAGTCACCGGTAATAGTGCCAAAAAACTTGTTGTCGATTTTTATATTTCACAAGTGTACGGATCGCAATAAGTAATATAGTAGACCAATGAGTCCGGATATCGATCACATGAGGACTACTATCTAACAATTGGTTAAATTATTCCTAACCTTAATTTGATTGAAAATAAATAATAATATTTGTGAATGCTATCTAATTATTCTAATTAAACTAAATTATCTAACGTACACAATTTATCGAATTTGAATTTTAAAAATATAAATGTAGATGCTAGGGCTTACAATTTTACCTATGGATCCCCTTTAATTTGCCAATCAAGATTTATTACTATTACAGTGTTCGGTCGAATTATTCTAAAGTATTCAATTCACCTCTTTCGAGTTTTCATTAATTCTATTTAATTAATTCAATTACATATCTCTATGTGAATCAATCTTAGTTAAACGAAATATTAGTTCTAAAAATTCATCTAATGAAATGAATAATTAGAATATGTATCTTTACATGTTATAGTATATTACCGAATTTTACTATGTGGTATAAATCTAAAATTACATCTCAATTTGTAATAGATTCACAAAATCATTGAATAATTGGTCAAAAAATTCAAAGTATTAAATTCATGAATAAAATCAACACATATGCATTTAGGGTGTGTTTGATAACACCCATTTTCCATGGAAAATGGAATTTCTTTTCTTTTTCCACCTAAATGTGTTGTTTGATGGCCACTTTTTGCCATGGAAATTACCACTTTTTTTTTCCTTCCACGCGCCTACTTCCAGGCGTGAAAGGAATGGACTTTCCCACCTTTTAGGTGGGAAAACAATTTCTGGATCTGTCTGACTTTTTTTTTTTTTTTTTTTAGCAATAGAAACAAATTTCATAACCAAATGTAAAAAAAAAAAAATTTACTTTCATAGACAATTTTGATGCAAACGAACACTAAACTTTGATAAAAAAAAAATTTTTAGAAAACATTTTTTTTTCATTTTTTTTTACTTTTTGTTAATGGAAACAAATTTTATAACCAAGTATGGAAAAAATTATCAATTTAATGAACAATTTTCATATAAAATAAAGCCAAACGAATAGAAAATTAAAAATTTTTTCTGGTGAAAAATTATACCAATCAAACACACTTGAAATCAATTTCCTTGCAAAATATTTTTTAGGCAAATCTTTTCCCTATAAAATATTTCTTTCCACCCATTTTCCACCCTTGCAATCAAACGCACCTTTAAAGAATTATAATCTTGAATAAAAAAAAATAAATGGTCACACATAGATTATATTGTTCACCCTAACTATGAATTTAACTATTCATAATAATGAAAGAAAAACAAAAAGTATAGAGTTCATAACCAAATTTTGAAATCTTGATCATCGAAAATTTGATCTTGCACCAAGAATCTTCTTCAACCTCAAAGTTTTCAAACCCTAGCTTTTACTCTTTGCTCTCTGATATTGATAATTATATGTTTCTCTCCCGCCGCCCGCCAATTGTGTGAAACTAGAGTTGTATTTATGTCTTCTTTGAGTCTTGGAAGAGTTTTAGTTGAATTGCACTTGAAAACCCAATTTGGCAGTGGATAGGACCTAGGTGCCACGAATCTGATATTTTTCCCGAGAGTGGGAGCCAAGGTGGCACTATTGTTCCCGTTTTGCACTTTTTTCAATATTTTTGTCATAAATTTTCTCTTCCAATATCCGATTAAGACGATTCAAAGTGCATTGGAAAGATAACTCAAATGACTATAACTTTACTTGAATAGCTTATTTCTCATTCGAATGTTTACTAGGTCAAAAATGGGTTTCAATCCTGAACTTAAAATCTGGAATATACTTGTGCGGTTGTAAATTGATTTGTGTCCATATTTCACTCATTTTTACTTTTAATTACATCCAATTGACCCCTAGCATTCTCTAATCTTCATCGTGAGGTTCGACACAACATTTGAGTATTTAGACTTTAGTTCCCAAATTTTGGATCATGCCCTTTTCGCCAATTTTTGCTTATTCTTTCAATTCCACTTTCATTCATTGAATTTTATCTAATATACGAAATACACTTCTAATAAACGAAATACACAATAAATTAGGCTATAATTGTTCAAAAGAACTATTAAATGTCGATATTTTTATGTCCAAATGAGTGTACAAATTACACACTATCACTCTATTTTTATAATTTACGTATGGCGTTTGTAATTTCATCCTTATGCTTTAATAAAGATAGATTGGAAATATGTATTTTTAAATCAACTGCTGTTAATTAATGACTTGAAGAGTTTATCTATATAAGTCAAATAGCTTAGTCTTAGAGGTAAATGAATTAAGCAAAGGTTGTATATTTGAGAGATGAATCTATATGATTTGTGAATTAAAAGTTGTCTATGACTCGAATATCAGGAAAAAAAAATTACGTTATCGGAGAAAGAAATAGCAATACAAATCCATTGGTGGAGGACCTAGTTGATCTTCAGTTAATGTATAGAACTCAGATCCTTGTACTTATATATAATGGAATGGATTGATTGGAAAATGATGGTAATTATAACTTTGAGTATGTCGAGATTGTTTGATCTTGGTTAAAGTATATGATTATACAAGATCAATAGATTTTAATAATATATGACAATGAAATGTTACATTTATATAAGGTATCGATTCAATAATGTCATAGAAATTGGGACGGACCATTGATGGAAACTCGACCAACACTTCAAACATCAAGATCTTAGTTTCAATGAGTAAAATACATCAAATAGGTGATTGTGAGCTCTCTTCATTTGTCCGAGATAAGTATGCTTGATACACATAACAATAAGGGAAAGGATAAGCAACATATCTTTTAATAGACTTATATAGAAATTCTTCAATTATATAAGTATTCTTAATAAGTTTACCTATATGAGTGTAGGGGATGGTGCCATCTCCAAAGTAGCCTGGCTAGACATTCACGAAAATTCAAGATAAGGAACACATGACATATTCGCATGTCGGTTTGTATGAACACACGAGAATTTTCAAGTTTATGCATGGAGTAGTTCCGGTCGGTAACTCACTAGTTCAAAACTTAGCTATCATGCGACCTTGGTTAGTATTTGAGGTATTTTCACTAAGTGGAGATTCAAATCCAAACGACACATTATCAAATTAGGAACTTGGTGAGGTCTATACGGGAGTTTTTCAAAACTCGCATTCATTTTGAAAATGGTGGAGGATTGTTGGAGAATTTTCAAAAGAAATCTCACTTTGGACATTGAGGGATGAATCAAAGGACATTACACGAGTCAAATATCGTGCAAGGGAGAAACAAAATGGATAAGGACAAAGAGGGGCCACTAGAGGCCCTTACATGTATTGTTGGTGACTGTCCATTGCTTTTGGGCGACCTGGGTGCAGCAAGCAGGATCACCAGACGACTATCCAATAGCTTAGTGCGATCGTCCTTCGTTTGAACTGTCAACCTATTCATGGATTGTCCGGTTTTTGGCCCCTGTTCACCTTAATTTTGATTGTGTAACTTATAATTCAAAAAGGTTGTGATTCATATAAATTGTTGGAACTCTTAGAAAGAGTTGGGAACAAATCTATTTATATATTTAATTGTTATTTGATGGAAAATGATGAAAAAAAATAAGATAATGAAAGATCACTTTAAACCTGCAAACATTTATGAATGCTTTAAGGAACTCATAGACTTTCTGAATTTAGGGAATTTATGCGATCTCCTTCAAGTAACGAGTTCGAAATGACATAATATAGAGAGAAACTTCACTCTACATACAAGAATAAGACTTAAGAATTATAAAGTATAATTATTTAAGTTCTCATTTACTCCCCATCTCTTAACGGGGTAAGTTTTTGTTTATTTTTTCATTCATTTTTCATTAATAAAACATGCCATTTAGAGTGCTTTTTTGGGTTTAAAAAAAAATTGACATGCAAACAAGAATATACCGGGGCAAGTTGGGGTCAACTTGGGTTCCTTTGTAGATTGACGTCTTCTTTTAAGACTCGAATTTCTCGTTCAAACGAAAAGAATAAGGATTACCTGAAAGCAAATGAGTAGGTGTAACAAGCACGCATAGCATTTACCAAAACAAATATTGATTTTTCCCTGATTCTAGAAACTGCCCTGCTAATGTGAATGCAATTGAAATGATTATTGCACCCTGAAGAACAAGGACTGGCTGGCCATTCTAAATCTGAAGAAGCAGGAACAAGAAAGAATTATTCAAGTCCACCGACTTTATAAGAAATACTTAATTAAGATAAAAGCTGCATATATCAATGAGGGAGAATGAAATAATCCCTTTGATTCATTGATGATTTAATCTGTACAACAATGTGGTATTTAAAATACAATGAGAAGGATCTAGAAGGAGAAAATCTATGCTAATTTTCTATACAAATAATAATCAATTGGCTGCAAAACAGATGTGAATATTCCAACAGAAAAGAGGTGGTCCCATTTGCTCCATAACTGAATTCTGCTATCCTCTATCATCATTCACGCTAATGCCTTTCCACTGGTGGCCTTCCTCCTGTTGATCAGTTGATGATGTATGATAATGCTCCTTTATTTGTAGCTGATTCTTCATGAGTCGAGCCTGATGATCCAATATCCCCCCACAAGATGGATAGTGGATACCGAAAACTCCCATCTTGTCCATATGTTGATAGAACTGCAATGAGGCTAAGGGTTTAGTCAAGATGTCTGTAACTTAAAAGTTGGTGCTGAGATGTTTAGTAACTATACTTCCCTCTTGAACCTTGTCACATATAAGATGGCAATCTAGCTATATGTGCTTCGTTCTTTCGTGAAAGACTGGATTTGCCACAATGTACAAGGCCGATTTATTATCACAAAACAAGTTAGCAGCTTGTGGATGATCAATCTTTTAAGTCTTGAAATAGATATTTGATCCAAGTTAACTCACTGTTTCGATCGAGTAGTCGCTAACAATTAAAAGGAAATTCAGAAAATTGTGTAAAGGACAAACCTCTTGAGACAAAATCCCAAAAATGTGTGCTTTATTGATGAGAGTTACAATTGGAACTAAACAGAATGCCTCTAAGGGGCGCAAGCACACGAGTACTGAAAGAAGGATAATTAAAGTTAATCTCAGAAATTGAAATTACATATTCTCTGTTTGAGAGTGTTTGATTCGGGGTCTTTTTCTCTATGACTATTCTTTCCTTTTATATTCTCATGATCTGCGTGACAAATCGCTTGAAAACTGCTACCCATTTTCTTCATGGTGCCTAACTTGTTATGGAACTGTCATCTCTAACTGTTGCCATTATTCCTCCTTGTTCAAATGCCTTCAAATGGGCTCCTTAAATCGTGGAATGTGATAATCGGCTCGATAACTGTTTCAGTAACTGCTATTCTAGATGACCATAATATCTCATGTATTAAGATTCTGGGCGACTCGAAGGTTTGAGCAAAAACGAGGTTGTCACTCTGAGCGACAGTGAGGCACTCCATTTGTCCAAACTCTGGGCGTCATGCAGACTTGGGCGATGATATTATTGTATTCGTGGGCTTCCTCTGCATTTACCAATAATCTCATTTGGGCCTTTGTCTTGTACTCTCCAAATGGGCTTCACTCTTTGGGCTATTCAATTTGGGCTGTACTTTTAGTGTGTCAACAATTACCTCCCAATATGGCAGATTTAATACCAAGTATTAACTTATGCCATATTCCCCTTGTATTTCCTAGGCAATATTTGAAATTCCTGAAAATTTCAATCATCATTTTCTTTTTGCAACTTAAAAAAGGTGCAACGTTACAAACCCTTATAAACCCAAAAGGCGCTGATAACGCTAAAGTCCAAAGACCAATCTTTTGATGTAAAATAGGGCGAGAAAACATATATTTAATCAGATTTACTTTAGAAATCAAATAAACGGTTACAGACCGTAAATAAGCCCTTAATTTTGTACATGTGAAATACAATACAAAAAATAATAATTCAATGGCAGAGTAATTACATTCACATTTTGATAACCGTCTACTCAAGTAACAAATAGCCCTTTCATCTCCAAATTGGTTTTCTTGTGCGACCATTCCAGCTATTGATTCTTGTTCGACCGATATATATACTTTCATTGGCCGTCCTTGATTTGGTGACACCAGCACTGGTGGATTTGATAAATATGTCTTTAGGCTTTCAAAAGCCCTTTGATACTCTTCCTTCCTGACGAATTCGTCTTGATTTTTCAACTTTAAAAGCGACGAAAAAGCTTTAGTTTACACTGCATAGTTAGAAATAAAGCGTTTTAAAAAGTTTACTTGACCTAGAAACCTTTGTAATTCCT
Organism: Fraxinus americana; assembly: GCA_035079005.1. Classification (NCBI taxonomy): domain Eukaryota; kingdom Viridiplantae; phylum Streptophyta; class Magnoliopsida; order Lamiales; family Oleaceae; genus Fraxinus; species Fraxinus americana. Next base: position 13,549,980 of record CM068715.1, on the reverse strand, counting down.
TTTTATTGCTAGGAGGTTTGGCCCCTAAAATGCCATTCGCTTTATTTTTGTCAAGTTCAATTCCCCTTTTGTGCACTAGGAAACCAAGGAAATTTTCTGCATTAACACCAAATACGTGCAAAGGATTCAATTTTAATTTATATTGCCTCATTCGCTCAAATGAACATCTTAACTGTTCAAAATGATCTTCTTCTTTAATAGATTTGACTACTATATCATCTACATATACCTCAACAAACTTGTTTATCATATCATGAAAAATCAAGTTCATTGCCCTTTGATACGTCGCTCCTGCATTTTTCAGGCCGAGAGGCATAACCACCCATTCAAAACATTCTAAGGATTCAGGGCATCTAAAGGCAGTTTTATGTATATCATCCTCAACTATATAAATTTGATTATACCCTGAATATCCATCCATGAAGGAATATATTACGTGCTCGGCAGTTGAATCTACTAAAGAATCTACCGTAGGCATAGGATATTCATCTTTAGGTATGGCCAGGTTTAGGTTTCTAAAGTCTATGCACACCCTAAGCTTACCATTCTTTTTTAGTACTGGCAAGATATTGGACAACCACTCAACGTATCTGGCCATTCTAATGAAGCCTGCTTTTAATAATCGCCCTATTTCTTTCTTTATCTTGAGAAGTACATTAGGAGCAAAACGCCTAAAGGGTTGTTTATGAGGTTTGAAACTTGGCTTGGTTGGTAATCTATGTTCTACCAAATTTCTATCTAAATCAGGCATATGTTCATATTCCCAAACAAAACAATCTTTATATTCTTTTAATAAATCGATTAATTTGTCACTAACCTCCTGATTGAGCATCTGACTGATGAATGTTGGGCGATCTTCCCCTTCATTGCTAATATTCACTTTGACCAGAGGGTCTTGTGCTTGAGCATATCCAGGCTTGGTGATTCCCATTACTTCATCCATATCTCTTACAGGCACCTCCTCTTCTAAGCAGTCCACTTTGTTGACTTCTCGACCAATACTTTGTTCCAACTTGAACACTGCCAATTTGTCTCCCAATACTTTCAAAGCTACTTCTTCTTTCATCTTGTCTTTGCATTCTTTATTGAAAGCCATTAACTTGGCTTTGAGGGCCTGAATATCGGTCATTTGCCTTTGTTGCTTACAGCTCATTTAAAACTCTTTGATTACTTTCTTGCCAATTACTGGCTCCTCCAAGGCCACTATGTTTGGCCTCATTTAACTGTGAGCTCATCTACTGAAAATGGTTTTTCGCTCTGGGCAACAATTTGAATTTCTTCTCCATATTGGACTGCTCTTAAAGGTCCATAATTTCCCTCATACATGAACCTTTCTACGGAGTTTGCTTCTGCGACAAAAGGTCTATGATCTACTGCACTACTTCTGCTTCGCACTTATCATTCCAAAAAACCAAGCATTGATGGAGTGATGAAGGTATGCAGCGACTTCCATGTATCTAATCCCTTCCTAATAACACATTGTAACTGGTGGGACCGTCTATCACGAAAAAAACTGTGGTCCTAATAGTTGTCCCAATAGTTATGTTCAATGGCATAACCCCTTTAGCTGAAGTTGCTCCTCCATTGAAACTCGTAAGGATAACTTCTGTTGGAATCATATCACTTTTTGTTTTTGCAACTTTTCTCATCATCCTAGATGTGATGGTGTTTATAGCTGCTCCATTATCAATGAGTACTTTCACCACGGGTATGCCGTTAACTAGAGCCTTAACATATAGTGGCCTTAAGTGTTTGGTCAACTTCATGGCTAGCTTTTTGAAAATGACCTTTTTGGCAGCCTCTATTTCCACTTTTTGCTTGTCTTCTGTTGAACTATCTTTTTGTGATAAGTCAACGTGCAGTATGTCGCACTGAGCTTCTACTTCTCGGACTTCCTTTTTACTACATTCCGGAGTTTCCTTTTCAATTATCCATATTTTTCAGAGCGATGTACTCTCTTCTTCCTTTTGGACGTCCCGTACAGTACATAATAATCGAAAGAACACCCAGATGGTTTCCACAACAAGTTTACTTCACAAACTCCCTCTTGATATTGTTGTTTCAACAGAGTATTGCGCGATACTCCTCTCTTTCTTCTTTCCGCCTCCAGATCAAATTCTTTTTCGATGTCTGTCATGCCATCATCCTCTTCATCATTGTAAGCCCCTCCGGAAGTTTGGCCTTTTTCCCATTCCAGTACACACGCTTCTTCGTTGTCATCCTTTCTTTCATCATAGGCCCATCTGAAAATTTGGTCTTATTCACATTCCAGTATACACGCTTCTTCTTCATTATCCTCTCTTTCTTCTTCTTTCTCTTTGTTCTTGAATTCGTTGGCTAGTAAATAATTATTAGCCATGACGGGAGGCGTGCCAAACTGAATAGCAAGGGTCTGATCCGAATCTTCTTCATCCCTTCTATCTCGCTCAAATTTCGATTTCCCCGAAAAACTTTCTAGTAGTTCTCCCATTGATTCGCCTGTACCAGTCTCTTCACTGTCTCCGAGGACATTTTGATTAGCTACCTCGAGTAGTTTAAACGCCTTAGGACGTATCAATCCCTGTTGTTGCCTCATCATTCGTCCATAATTTCGTTGAAAACGCTTTTGTTGGGTTCTAGTCATCTCATTGAAGGGTGTCACCCTTCCTGCATTGTACTGGAATGAATGTCATACATTTGGTTGGCGAGGTTGCAGTCTAAACGTCCTCACATTATTCGTTGGCCTAAACCGCCTCTCGGAAGGTGGTCCTCTATAAAATGACGTACCTTGCCCTCTAACTGGTTGGGCGTTTGGAACAAAATCAGGGCGATGGTGACGATGCCCTGCTCCTGAACTCCCTGTTTTTGCACTCATCTCTCCTTTACATCTGGCACATAGGACATCTTCATCCTGTTTGGGTTCCTTCCCTTTGATGCGTTCGAAGACGCTGGAGAGTGACTCAGAGTCTTTTTCTCCGTCATCTATAACCAATTTGAATTTTGACAACTTGTTTTTAAACCCAGTTGTCAGCATATTTACTCCAAGTGGTTGTGGGAAAGGGTTCTCATCCACTGCCATCTTCTTCTTATCTTCGAACGTAATTCGTCCTAATTCGATGGCATCCTGTAACACATGACGGAAAACCAAACATTTGTTAGTTAAATGTGATCATGCATTATGCCACTTACAATATTTTTTACCCTTAACTTGTTCAGGGTTTGGCAACTTATGTTTATCGCTCAACTTTATCTGCTTATCCTTATATAATTTATCGAATATAAGGTCAATTTTGGTTACATCAAACGAGAACGTTCTAACCTTTCTGCCTTCATCTTTTATAGGCTCATCTTTTTGCCCGATGTTCTAGGCTTAGCTATTATATGGCAAGTATATGAGCCAAACATATTTCATTTTGGTCAAAACATTCGTCATTAATGGCATGAACGTCAAAATTTGGGTCTCTATAATAAGTCCCCTTATTAGAATTTTTCATTTGTTCTTCTTCTTTTATTAATCATTCATACCTAATCACGTTTGCGCTCAATTGGAAAAGATCTGAAAATTCCCTATCCTGGAACATCTTTTTTAGATTGAAGCTTAGACAGCTTTTAGCGATTTTGACAAATTCTTTTTCAGGCAGAGGCACAAAACACCTACTTCTTGCTGTTTTGAACCTTTGAAGGAAACATTCTGCCCATTCATTTGGCATTTGACGTAAATTCGCCAAATTAGCCAAAGTAACTTCAGATTCAGTCTTGTAAAACTGAGCATGAAACAATTATTCCAATTTTGCCATGTTTGAACAGAGTTTGCTGGCAAGTTAATAAACCAGGAGAAGGCTACTCCTGTTAATGAATTAGGGAACAACCTCATTTTATGGTAGTCGGTTACTTCACCACTCTGCAGTGTGAATCACCCTATGTATTCTAAAGTAGATACTTTCCCTAAACCAGTTAATAATGAAAATTCTAGCACCTTGTACCCTCTAGGCCATGGATATGCTTGATCTACCCAATCAGGATATGGCTTCGTATAAGTAGGCCTGATGACAGGACGTACCCCAAGAGTCATTTGATCTTGCACTATCTCCATGATTTGATTTCTCAACATAACATTGAGATCATAGGGAATTCCTACGAGTTGGTTTAATGGTTGATTCATGTGAGGCCTAACATTTGGTCCTTGGTTGGCAACAAAAATGCCATTGTTTGGGCCATTATTACCATTGAATTGAGTATTTAAACCATCATTATTACGTGTGGCGTACTGTCTATCATTCAGGACATTATCTCTTATAATTGAATTACCTCCGAGGTTGGTAAACCCATTACCACCACTTGAGTCTGGCATTCCACTACCCCCCTGGTTTGAAGTAGATAAACCAAAGGGTGGCTCTAGTCCTTAATTTAAGTTCAAACCAGAAGAATTATGTGGTGAATTATGTCCCACAATTGTCCTGGTTTGAAAGTGGTTTGTAACAGGCAAAACTGGCTGACATATTTGGCCAACTAATTTGTTTATTATCTCATTTAACTTGTTCAATTGTTTGGCCATATTATCATAATGTGCATTCCCACTTTGGGTAAATCTCTCCATGTTATGAACATTCCGTAAATTTACCTGTTCAACAACATTCTGTGTGAGTTCGCCGAGCAATGCATGCATGGTTCGAGAACTCAACTCCGTCATTGGTTCGTAACGACTGTAACTGCTTTGACTTTGTCCCTCTGTTCATGGAGAGTTTTGTTGCTCCTGATATCCCTCGATTACAGACTAGACTACTCCCGACTTGCTGGTTCTTTATCCGAATGTTTATGAGGCATAATGCTTCACTTGTTGTATCTTCAGCACTAAACATCAATGTCTCACTGGGCGTACCAAATTGTTTCGCACGGGTAGTCACTAACAATCAAAAGGAAATTCAGACGATTGTGTAAGGGACAAACCTCTTGAGACAAAGTCTCAAAAATGGGTGCTTTATTGATGAGAGTTACAATTCGAACTAAACAGAATGCCTCTAAGGGGTGCAAGCATACGAGTACTGAAAGAAAGATAATTAAAGTTAATCTAAGAAATTGAAATTACATATTCTCTATTTGAGAGTGTTTGATCAGATGTCCTTTTCTCTATGACTATTATTTCCTTTTATATTCTCATGATGATTTCTACGTGACAAACCGCTTGGAAACTGCTACCCATTTTCTTCATGGTGCCTAACTTGTTTTGGAATTGCCATCTCTAACTGCTGTCATTACTCATTGCTGTTCAAATGCCTTCAAATGGGCTTCTTAATTCGTGGAATGTGATAATCGGCTCGATAACTGTTTCAGTAACTGCTATTCTGGATTACCATAATATCTCATGTATTAAGATTCTGGGCAACTCGAAGGTTTCGAGCGAAAACGAGGTTGTCGCTCTGAGCGATAGTGAGGCACTCCATTCGTCCAAACTCTAGGCTTCATGCAGGCTTGGACGATGATTTTATTGCATTCGTGGGCTTCCTCTGCATTTACCAATAACCTCATTTGGGCATTTGTTCTGGACTCTCCAAATAGGCTTCACTCTTTGGGCTATTGAATTTAAGCTGTACTTTTAGTGTGTCAACACTCACAACACACGTTAGTCATTGCCCTGTACTCCGCCTCTGCCGAAGACATGGATATTGTATCCTGCTTCTTAGATTTTTAGGATACCAGAGAGGATCCAATAAAGACACAATAACCCGTTATATTTCTTCGAATGTCTGGGCATACTCCCCAATCCGAATCACTAAAAGCATTGAGTTGTAACTCTGAATTGGCGGGAAATAATAGTCCTTGTCCTGGAGCTCTATTGATGTATCTTAAAAAACTTATAGGCTACATTCAAGTGATTAACTCGGGGATCACTCATAAATTGACTTAACATCTGAACTGAAAATGAAAGATCAGGCCTGGTGATAGTTAGATATATTAATCTGCCAATAAGTCTCCTATAAACTGTTGGATCAGGAAGAGTTTTTCCATCGGTTTTAGATATCTTCACGTTCTGTTCCAGGGGTATTTTGGCTGGTATGCACCCTATCTTTCCTGAATCGGATAATATGTCCAAAGCATACTTCTGTTGACATGCATAAATTCCCATATTAGATCTTGCAACTTATATTCCCAAGAAATATTTTAGTGTTCCCAAGTCCTTGATTTTGAACTTCTTGTGAAGTAAGCTCTTAAGAGAGTCAATGTTGTCCATTTTATTACTTGTAACAATTATATCATCCACATAAACAAGAATTCTAATAAAAGAATCCCCAGCAGACCTTGTAAAAAGGCTATAATTAGCCTTTGATTGAGTGAAACAATGTTCAATAATGAAAGTTGAAAGTTTAGAATACGATTGTTTAGATGCCTGTTTAACTCCATACAAACTTTTGATCAATTTACACACCTTTCATTTCTCTGCATTAGGATGTCCAGGAGGTACTTCCATATACACTTCCTCATTTAGATCCCCATGAAGGAAGGCGTTGTTCACATCAAATTGATGTAAGTGCCATCCTTTTACAGCTGTTATTGCAAGTAGAGTTCGAACGGTCACCATTTTGGCCACAGATGAAAATGTTTCATGATAATCCAATCCCAGCTGCTGTGTATATTACTTTGCCACAATCCTGGCCTTGTATCTCTCCACACTCCCATCAGCTTTATACTTTACCTTATATACCCACTTACATCTTATGGCCTTCTTACCGGGTGGAAGGTCTGTAATAGTCCAGGTTTTATTCATTTCAAGAGCAACGATCTCATCATTCATCGCTTCACGCCATTTAGGTGAGGAAAGTGATTCTTGGTATGTCTCAGGTTCAGTGTTAGATGATATAGATGCAACAAAAGTCTTGTGTTTATTTGAAAATCTATGGTATGATAAAGTAGCATTGAGAGGGAAAGCTTTACCTGGAGAGATGAGTCCTTTTTGCTCTTCCAACTTCTGTGGTGAGTGAAGTGGGGTCTGTTGGCAAACATAGTCCTCCAGGTAGGTGGGAGCCCTTTTGGCTCTTGAGGATTTACAAAGTACAGAATGCTCATTTGTTGTGTTTTGATCTGATTTCGATTCTTACACTTGGGAGTTAGGTAGGGGTGATGCCACAGGATGGTCATCAGTTTCATAATTTTGATTAGAGTTTGAAGAATTTGTTTCTGACTCTATTTCTTCAGCTTCACGAAAAATAACTGAAAGGATGTGAGGGTGAAGATCAGTATTGATAAAATTGGGCTGTGACAGTTTGGTTTCCTCAAATGCACTACTGCTTTTGCAAGGGAAAATGCTTTCATGAAATATCACATTTCTTGAAATGAATACCCTTTTTGTTTCAAGGTCAAGGAGTTTATATCCTTTTATTCCAAAAGGATAATCTAGGAAGACACATCTTTTGGCTCTTGACTCAAATTTTCCTCTGTGATTTGCTAAGGTAGATGCAAAGGCAAGGCATCCAAACACTTTAAGCCGTTTATAATCTAGTTTATGTTTGAAAAGCTTTTATAAAGGTGTTTTGTTGTTTAATAGAGGTGAAGGTGTTCTGTTTATAAGGTAAACACTAGTGAGAACACAATCATTCTACTTCATTGGTATGCTACTCTGAAACCTCAAGGCTCTGGCCACATTAAGAATGTGTTGGTGTTTTCTTTCAACCGTAGCATTTTGTTGTGGAGTTTCAACATAGGTTTTCTGATGGATGACTCCTTCTTTGTGATAATATTCTCTCATCTCAAACTCTCCTCCATTGTCAGTCCTAATAACTTTTATTTGTGATTGAAATTGAGTTTTTATCATGGCACAAAATCCTTGTAAAGCAACAGTGGCATCTAATTTGTATTTTAACATATAAACCCATGTGGACCTGGTATAATCATCAACAATGGACATAAAATATCTTGATCCATCATAGCTAGTCATACTACAAGGTCCCCATATATCATAATGTATGAGATCAAAGTTATTTTTGGATTTGTGATGACTAGTAGAAAAAGGTAACTTGTGCATTTTGGCCATTGGACGAACAAGACATGGTTCATATGAAATTCTAGGAGCATCATTAATGCCTAATAAGTCTAATCTAGAATGAGATGAATGTCCCAGCCTATAGTGCCAGAGATCAAACTTTTCAGTTCTGGTGTTGGCAACTAAATTAGTTCTTTTATTTAAATTGAGGGAAAGGACTTCTGTCAAAGCTGAAGGAGAGACTTGGCATTGCAGCAGATGGTATGGACCTTGCTTCACTTCACCCATTCTAGTAGTTTTCCAAGTCAAAAGGTCCTATACAAAACATTTTTCAGGAAAAAAATATAAGGCAACATTTAGATATTAGCGTTAACTTTCTAGCAGATATCAGGTTAAAGGAAAAGGATGGAATGCAAAGTACATCTTGTAAAATTAAGTTCTTTGTGATTTGTACAGTCCCTATATGTGTGACCTTAACTAAATCACCACTTGGAAGAAGAACAGAGTAGTTAACTTTGGCTTGGACAGAATTGAAGAAGGAGATGCAACACACCATGTGGTTTGTTGCTCCTATATCTATTATCCATGGTGCATCATGATTTCTTTTAGTCCTATTACATGTACACAGATAATGAGATATACTAGAGTGTTTAGGGATTTGTGTGTCTGTTGAGGTAGATGCGGTAAGGCATTGGATATTTTGAGACTTGAGTAAAGCAAGAAGTTGTGCTTGTTGCTCTCGAGTGAATATCACTTGATTACTATTTCCAGCTTCTTCCCTTCCCTGCAAGGACACTTGATTAGCTGAGAAATTTCCCTTTCTTTGTAGCCTATGTCCAGAAGGGTGCCCATGGATTTTGAAGCATTTATCTACAAAGTGCCCTGGCATATGGCAGTGACTGCAAGCCAGCTTGTCAGGGTTGGCTTTGAAGCATCTTTCTATTGAGTGTCCAGGTATCTTGCAATAGGTACAATAATATTTCCTTTATGTAATTCCATTTTGCTTTACCCCATCACTAAGCATTCCTCTGGTGGCCATTGCCATTGAGTCAGGTGTGGGGAGATCTGCTGAAATTTTTTTCTTCTAGTTGGATTAAGGAGTATACTTCATTGAGAGTCGGAAAAGGTTTAACCAAAAGAATCTGAGCCTTGATTGCTTTGTAGGAATCATTCAGACCCATCAAAAATTTCATCACCCTGTTTCTTTGCTGAACAACCGGTCTCAGCCCCCCACATGTGCAATTAGGAATTGACTCATAGTTCATTAATTCATCCAACGAAGTTTTGTATTTTGAGAAGTAAGCACTTACAGGATCCTGATTTTGCGTTAGGTTGATTATGGCCTGCTTAACCTCATAAATCTGGGAGCATTTTGCTGAGCTAGTTGGTGCTCCAGATCCAGCCAAATTTCTCTAGCTGTCTCAGCATATAAGGTGCAGGATTGTACATCAATCGCCATGGTATTTTGTAACAAAGCAATGACTATGTCATTGCAGCGAAGCTAGTATTCCATCAATGAGCTGTTAGGGTCAGTAAGCTCAGATAAACTTCCATCAATGAAGTCAAGCTTATTTTTTATTCGAAGTGCTCTTTTCATGAATCTCACCCAAGCATAATAATTGGTATTATCAAGGACATGGCTAACTAGTATTACCAAGAACTATCACTGCTATTGATGAAATACGGGCTGCAAGGGTCACTAGGATTTTGGACAGGAAGGTTGTGTGGTGCTGGATTTGTATTTGGATTTTACTCATCATTTTGAATTGAATTTGGATCTGAGTTTGCTGATTCCATTGTAGTGTTATACACAAATCTCTGATACTATATAAGAAATACTTAATTAAGATAAAAGTTGCATATATCAATGAGGGTGAATGAAATGATCCATTTGATTCATTGATGATTTATCTGTACAACAATGTGATATTTATAATATAATGAGAAGGATCTAGAAGGAGAAAATCTCTGCTAATTTTCTATACAAATAATAATCAATTAGCTGCAAAACAGACGTGAATATTCCAACAGAAAAGAGGTGGTCCCATTTGCTCCATAACTGAATTCTGCTATCCTCTATCATCATTCACGCTAATGCCTTTCCACTGGTGGCCTTCCTAATGATGTATGATAATGCTCCTTTATTTGTAGCTGATTTTTCATTAGCTGAGCTTGATGTTTCAATAGACTTCACGGATTTGCTCTTTTCTACAATGCTTTAAGGTAGTTAGCACTCTATCTCAATATCGAATGAAATTTCGTCTCTTAGATAGGATATTCAAAGCAGGAGATTTTTCGCATGGAAAAAGCTGGACAGACGGCCTCAATGACGGGCTCAATTTTCAGGTACTGATTTGGCAGTTTTTTGTTTAAATTTTTTTAAACTGCAGAGTGCATGTGTGCTAAAATCCTTGTCTTTCACCCTGTTTGTAGCATCTCTCTTTTCGCCTTTGAATGGGGTATTTAATCTTGCAAAAAGGCAAGCAATTTATAAAGATGTTCAGTGGTGACCGCTTAAACAAGCATTTTCAATAAATAGAGGTGACGTTTGGACATAAACAATCTGTCTGTTTGGGCCAGAAAAACTTGCGAAAAAGTCTGAAGGTTCAAGTTTTAAATACTCATCGGATAAATTTGATTAGTTACAATTTGGCCCAAAAAATTTAAATTTTCTGTAAAAAGAAAATATTCATGTTGAGTCTGCTGGACGATGGTGGCATGCACGCTTGTGAGTTGAACCCAAAAGCATCTAGGTCCTCACTAGTTCCACAAAACCAAACACAAATACCAAAATTGGGTCTTATAAAACCATTCAACTTTCCACTAGTTTTCCTATGTGAGACAAAGGTTTCCTTTCACAAAATTTAACTTGTCAATTTTCTATGCAATAAATAGATGGCTTTGGTTTCAAATATTTCATTGAATACTTTGATTTTTGACGAGTAAATAAATCATGTTATTCATCCTGTGGAATAGAACATCAATACACTTGGTCCCGTTAATTCCGAACTCTGTATCCCACTTAAGTTTGAGCTCAAAAACGCTCAAGATAATACCTTCCAACAAAAATTAAATAAACAAGTTTTTTTACTCGTGACAACGAAAATGCAATCAATATAAAGAATTCTTCGAAATGATTTGTGTTCAATTTTTGCGGGTCACAGTTTAAGTTCTCACTTTTCAGTTGTTCGTTTGCAATGCAGCTAAAAAGGAAACAAAATGTGCTAAGATTTTTCAAATAATTTAGTCAAGTCTAAATAAATTTATTGAGAAATGCAAGTTTGCTGTTGTTCTCATCTTATTTATTTTACTGGAATAGCTATAGCAATTAACCTCTGAACCCTTCTCTCCCCACGCGCCCCTCGGCTCCATATCAAACAACCGCATGCCACAAGATTCTAGACTTTTGGGCCCTCAAGGGGGGCTGCGAGTTGTCTTGTTCCATAATCCTGCTCTCAATCCAAAAAGGACACAAATATGAAATTCAAAATGATGTATCTAGTGATACAGACATTAGGGCTAGGCAAAATGTCCAAACCGAACCGAACCGAACCAAACGATTTTTCTTAAATGAAATACCCAAACGGGTATCCAAATCGAGAACCGAATGGTTCGGTTCGGTTCTCGATTCTAGACCAGAACCGAATAAGAACCAATTTTTTTTTTTAATATTGGATAAATCAATTCCTTTTTTTTAAATAAATTAATAATTGTTTTCTTGTTAAATCTTATCAGTTGAACAATTTAGAGTTTATTTATCTTTGTTAATTGTGTTTTTTTCAATTTTTTCTTGTATACTTTCTTATTAGTTAGTATGGAAATAGTTTGTAAATATTATCAATACTTTAAAATATTTTATTTTTATGACTTCTAATTTATATTTCATTTTTATGTAGACTTGAAGGTTTGAAGCAAACGAATTATTGATATAAATCATCGAAGTTTTACTAGTAATATTTACTTTTTAGTATTTGTATTTGACAACTTATTATTTATATGTTATTAAATTAGATTACGTTAATTTGTAAAAGTTAAGATTGAATTTGGTATTTATATCTACTTTTTGTTATTAATATTAGTATCTACTTTCAGGTGTATTTATGTAGTATTATTCTAAATGTTAAAAAATTTAATTATAGTACAGAACCAAATCAAACCGAACCCGAACGGTTCCAAAATTATATTTAGAACCGACGATTCCATTTACTAAATACCCGAAAATTTCTGGAATCGAACAAAATCGAACTGAACCGACCCACAGAACCCTATGTTGGGTTCTCACATTTGGAGAGAACCCAACGTTGGGTTCTCCTGTCACATCAGCAGGTGGACAGTCTTATTCTGCCCACCGTGGGTAGGAGAACAATTCCATCTAGTGATATAATGTACACAATGCCCTAACATGTTCAAAATACTCATCACGATGTCACATTACAACTAGTCAAAAGAAAATATAGTCTAGGTACAAGTGCTAACTGGTATCAGTGTAGCATTAAATTTACCTCTTACCTGTCGAGAATCTGGGGACTTCATATTTGATAGCAAAATGGACGTTAATGGAGGAGAACTCACTTCTTCCATTTTGTCTTCAAATTGATAAGATTCAAACAGCTTCCCTGCATGTATAGCCATTGCTTTCTGTTGACTAGAGTGCACGGATAAACATTGCTGAACAGTTGCTGGAGGAAGTGGAAGTGGAGACCCCATTTTTGGTGATGGCAAAGGACTCGTATTTCTTGGAGACACTTCTTGATTCCTGTTGACAAGGGGGGAAGAGTGCCCAAATACAGCAGAAGTTTGCACGGTCTTGGAGCCTAAGAAATCAGGGGGCCTGGGGAGCTCGTGAAGCTCATTTATTTTTGGTGAAGATGCAACAGGGAGAGAAGTACTGTAGGACACATTGGTAGATAAAGCCGGCTGGGGGAGAGGTAAGCGAGAAAATAATCCAGAAACCATTTGAGGTGATTCAGTAGAGCCAATGGGTCCACTGGTAGATGACAGTGGCTTGTTATATGATGGTTTACTTGTCAACGGACCAGAAATAGCTTGTCTTTTTCGAATATCATATCTACCTTGAGTATCCCATTGTGAGACTGCAGCTCCCTCAGCCAAAGGACGAGGTAGTGGGACAAATGGACTCTTTTTATGTTCTGCGATATTGAGTGGGGATGAATGCCAAGGGTTTTTGGAGATTCTACTAATGCCTGTAGGAGTTGACAGGATGGCAGAATTACTTGTTTTTGAGGTCGAACTCTTTTCAATAGCAGGAGTTGGAAGCTCATTCATATTAAGTTTCTGCATTGCAGCCTGCATTTCTTCAAGTCTTTCAGAAGCATCAAACTTCCCTGAATATATTGGAGCTGAATGACTACTTTCTCGAGGTCGTGGACAGGGAATTTTCTCCACTTGCTTTTTTCCAAAATTTATCTGCATAAAATCATATGATATAAACAGTAGAAGCCTGAAAATAGTCATTTAAGGTCAGAATGAATCGTGATTTGATAATTGAAATGCAGAGAAAATATGATTTAAGTAGCCTAATTAAAATTACCAAAAAAATTTCCCTCATTGAGACATGTTAACTGACCTATAATGCTAGTCCCTCTTATTGTGCTACTCCTACTCCTAGGACCAGAAGAAGATAAGAAAAGGCAAAGCATTCTCCTAGAACAGGTTGTTCCAGCTCAATACCAATGGGAACACGTTCATCTTCAAAGTATTTTTCCTTTCCAATATTTTTCTATTGCTCTCAAAGAGACGTGTTAGCTGACCTTTGTCAAACAATATATGCAACGCCCCGAGATCTCAATCCCAAGTGTTAACTTTGCACTTGAACTACATTGGAAAATCTGGAGTATTACAGTATATTTCGATGAAATTTTTCTCACTTCACCAGAAACCAAACTATTATATACTGGGCTAAGGCAAAACATATATTTGGATGCACTTGGTCACAGATTTCTAAGGTATGTTGATATTGTTTTCAGTAATCATTTACTTGTTTCTATGAACTGTCGATTGCAGATGAAAGAATTACCAATTACCCAAGAGGCAGAAACACATTGCATAATTACTAGTGGCATCCCAGGGTCATTAGAAGTGTGTGATTATACTCTGGATAGTATTTGGTTTCGACAACTCAGAGCCAAGGGGATTCCAGAATTATACAGGTTAAAAGAGATGAAGTAGCTCTTTGAAAAAGAAAAACATAAAAGAAAAGGGTTTTGAGAAATAAACATTATCATAGGGTAATGATTCAAGTAGAATCTGAGGCAGAATGATAGCAAGCAACCTACATGCATTGAACTCTTTGATGTATAATCATTTTCTAGCTCCTCAGTTTGTTGATAGTCAAAACTTATTTCTCCGTCATCATTAGCCTGGAAACTGTTCCTTTCATCATGTGAGACTTCCACATCATCCGACCCACATAGCTTGTAATCAATATGTTGCTTTCTGGCAACAAATTCGATATGTGGCTCTACTGCTTCAAGAGTAAGAAAACCTCTCCGGAAAAGATTTAACTGCTTACAGGAAATAAATGATAAAAGATAAGCATTTGACTAGCAGAAAAGTTGAAAAGCATTCTGACATTTGAATTCATCAAAACTTGATAATACCTGTGCAGCATGGTGACGAGCTGCCTGTGTTAAAAGACTCCGGGATTGCCCTTGCTTCAATGATTCAAGACGAAAAACACAAAGCCTTGAAGCCTCATCATATTCTTCACGAGCAACCTGCAATTGCTGTGAAGTAAAATTCTGCCCTTTTCCATATCTTGACCTTCCCTTTTCTCTATTTTGTCCCACCATGCATTCAAACATCTCTCTGCATATCATTTATGCAATCACTAAATGTGACACAATCGTATACATCGTCTAAGTTTATGGATAAATCAAAATGGATACCTCTTCTCATCACATTGCAATTTCATCTCCTGCACCCGCAAAGAAAGGAAAAAATGCACCTCAAACAGTCCAAGAAAAATGATACGGAATAGAATTTCATTGAATTGCAAAATGATTTACGTGATTTATCACTAAAGATGATTGGAAGGTTTAAACGCAATCAATGAAGCACCACTGTTAGTTCTTTTTCTTAGGGTTGGTCCTGGAATGGTGTGGGTGGTTGGTAGAGTCATCAACTAAAAATTATCTTAAGCTCGTTGGAACATATTTGATTGAACAATTCTCAACTAATTCTTGACAATACAATTCATATTTTTGTATCATACATCGGGAAGTACAAGTTGTCAGAAAACACGATCCTATTCACCAACAACCAACCTAAAAAATGAAGGCAGGAAAAATAAAGAAGCTAAAAAATAAGGGGAAATGTAAATAAAAATTCATTCAGAGAACCAACCATCAAAAAGTGATACCACTTTTTCTTTTTAATGATGACAAGCATGTAGATATTTGTCATCTAAGCTTGAAAAACAAGTTCTACCTAGGTCAGCAACATTCAGTAAGTCTTAAACATGTCATGCACTGGCAATGTCTACTATCTTAATAAAATCGAATCAGGTCCTTGAAGTTTCATTTTGAGCTCTTTGCCCTATAAGCAGCTACTTCTGCAAATATTTACTTTTAATAGAAAATTCTTATGTCTTTATACTGTAAAAATAATGAAATTAGCATAGATAATCTTTTATATCTCAATTTACACAACTGATTGGATCAATAATACAAAAAGCATATTGCTGGCTAAGAATATACGATACTAGGCCTACTCTGCAAACCATACTTTACAAGAATGCCTGCAGGACTAATACTCGACCTACCACATATGAGGTCCTTGAACTAAAGAAAGCCATTTATTTTGGGCAGAACCCCCTCACCTCAGCATGTTTTAAGATTAAGGACGTTCCAGATACAGATCCTTAGATAATAAGACTGAATACACTAGAATGATAGTCAGAAAACCAGGTTGAATACATTGGTAATGTGATACACTAACCTCCACTTTCCGCAGCTCACTGAGAAGCGACTCGGAAGGGTTTGTTATTGTACAGATTATATGAGACCGCTGTGAGGTAGAGAAAACAAGTGAGGACCAAGTTCTAAAGTACATAGGATACTGTCAAAGAGTGACAACACTAAACACCGACATAGCTATCAAGAAGTTTTTGGAGTTGAAGCTGCACGCCTCCCAGCATAAATAATGCTCTGCCTGCATCGATATGCAAAAGAAAATGGTAATTAACTATGCTTTTCAAATTTGTAGGAATCAAAGGAAATTTCAGATAGTCACAAGTCATTAACTTATGTAGGCATCTAAATGCAAAAAAAATTGAGTCAAACATAAGATTTAAGCCCTTGTTTGGTTTAGCTAAAAAAAAGTTCATAAAAATCTAAGTCAAAGTCAACAATTTATTTTAACCATGCATTTTTTGGGACCGCAACTTTTCAACCACACATTTCATCAATTTTTAACAAAACCTCCTAAAATTTTGATTATTAGTTAAACCAAACAGAGGCTAAATCAGATAATTTTCTTAAGAAAAGGAAGAATCAAACAAAGAATAAAACAGATATTAGATTCTAGAATTCAGCAATATGTTAAAATCCTGACACCAAAACATGTGAATCAGTCATTTGAAGCAATTGTACCTAAACAATAACTCAAGCAACTTTTAGAAGGCAAAGCCATCATTTATGATTGCTCCCAAAAAGAGAACTGGTTCACTCACCACTTTCTCCAATATCATTTATAGCAGTTTTCTCCCGTAGACAGTTTCCCATCTCCAGCAATGACTCCGAAAACTCTGAAAAGGGAAACAATCTGATTATATAATTCATAATGGAATTACGGAATTATGTTACATAAAGATAAAGCAAGAGGCATCAATCTCTTTTGTAACGTTAGCTATTACATCACATCAAGTATCTACCATAAGCACTATTTGCTGTAGCAGCAGCTGCAGACAGTAATCTATCGTGCCAAGCTCTCATGTCTTTCATGTCCTGCAAATAAAAAGCATCGGACAGAAGCATAATAAGATTCCAAGAAGTATATGAATAACATTACAGTAATAAGTAGAGCTCTAACAACTGCCAATCTAAACACAAAATTGACATGGGAAAATGTACAATAATCACTCCTTTTACACATAACTACAATTTTGTTAATGAGTTTTACAACTTTCCCTTTGCTACCGATGGTTCATTCAAACAATGAAATTAAAGTACAATTACTCAAAGCAATTTAAGCATGGTATACATGATGTAAAACTGAATCATTGCCTAATAATCTGCAACTAAGATAAGGGGTGAAAGCCTATGTGGGAAATTAAATTGACATTTCCTTATTTCAGATTTCGTCTATGATATATGGCCATTTTCCCGAAAAGCTATAACTGATAGAAGATGCGCAATCTAGCCCTAGATCGTCTATAAGCAGACCCATGAATCCACCCCAAGCAATATTGGTTTGGACCTTTACATGGAATTAGACTGATGCTCTAATTCGCGAATTGTGATATAATGTCAAATATTTAGTGTGGAATTGCACAGAGCCGCCCATTCAATTTACAGGATTATGCCATCAAAATTACCTTCATAGTCAATGCACTGTGTTCATAAACAATTCTCAAATCAATTACACCATATTGTATAAGCGGGAAAAAAAAATAACCATAAGAGATAACCTTTGCAGCTTGAGACAGCCCATCTGTACTCAGAGCACGGCGATCCCAATTTTCCTTGAGCTCGATTTTATGCAGCGTCAAATTTCTCAGCTTCCTCAAAGGAGACTTCATTTGTCCGAATCATTCAAAAATTCATACGCAATTCAATGTGTTATATATAATTTATTTTCAGCACAAAGCAGCTTTCTCTCCTGTCTCCCTTTGTCCAATATTTTACAGTTGAATTAAAGTCGCATGAATTCCTGCGACTTTTCTTCATCAGGTGTCGTAAATTCGCAAATATTGGTTGACAGTTTCGCTACACGTGGCAGGAAATTGTGGTGTTATAGGAACTTCTATCTAATTGGCTCGCTAAAGAGAGAAGAAAAATGTAATTAAATTAATTCTTTTATTAATTATAATTTATAAAACTTTACGTGTTAACTTAGACGGCTAATTTGACTAAAGATAACTGAAATATTGATTCATCACTCAACTTTAAGAAATATTTCATTCAAATTACTTGCTAAATCTGATGTCCATTCAATTGAACATTCTTCATATTTAGATGCTAACTCAAAAGATTTAAAAGGGCATTCCAATAGCTCATTTTCGTCCAAGGAAATGTAAAATTCGTACGGGATGGCAAAAAAGTTACATAAGTGGACTCCACCACAAGCCAATGAATAGAGTAGTGTCGGATTTAGGATTTCAGGATGACGAGAACTTCATAAATTGAGCTCCTAATAGATTGTCCGACAATAGTATGATTTCTCTTTTTTTTTGAATGACATGAAAATATGTAGAAATCTTGTTCGATGGTTTTTCTTCTTTTTCATTTATTAGATGGATTACATTTAATTTTTGTTCACATCTATACAATATTTTTGTATATTCAGGCCCTGTTTGAGTCAAATTATTGTAAAATGAGAATGAAAAATATAGTCGTTATTGGGGCCCACATAAGAGATAGAAAATTTGAATTTAAATGTTGATGTGATGGATAACGGTTATATTTTTCATTTTAATGAGGTGATAATGTAGATCAAACGGGGGCTAAATGTTAAAAAAATGTAATATTTTTTTGTGAACCACTTGTTAATTGATTGTTCTGCACTATTTAATCTATAAGTGTGGAGGAGTAGATGCTATGTTATGTTGTTTGATTTTTTATTTTTATTTTTTTGGTACTTTTGAATTGTCTATGTTTTCATGCAATTTTGAATTATTATGATAACAAATTTCAAAAATATATGGCGTTAACGTGTCCAGTGGTTTGAAACTGTGGTTTAACTTTGAATCTGAAATATAGAATTTCTAAAGGGGAGAAGAAAATTCAAACTGGGTTTTGCACATAATCTCAAGTTTGATGGGTGAATAACGAAAAGGGAAAAGAAATTTCGAACTCGATTTTGTACATAATCTCTAGTTTAATGGGTGAAATAACGATATTTCACTTGTCAAATATCAAATTTTGTAAATATTTCATGAGTTGATATGTCAAATCTCAAGTTTGCTATACAAAAGTTGAGTATAATGAACAAATATTGAGTTTGCTCTGCAAATCTCGAGTTTACTTGTTCACTTAACTTTAAACGCACATAACTTTTAATCATAAATTCAAACATTAACTTCAAGATTGAAATTAAGATTTAAGAGAGAATTTCTACATTTTCATTACTTCTCCACTTGTTCTACTTTTTTGTTCAAAAGATGCTAATTCATGCGACAAAACCCCCTTTTATAATTTTTGCCGTGCTCTTCTTTTAGATCCAAAAGTTAGTATTTTTTTCAAAAAAGTCGTGTAACTTTTTTTATCTTAAGAATTGATGTTCCATAATACAAACAATAATGAAAACACGGATTCAAAGAACTTGAAAAACTAAAAATTATTACAAAAATCGTAAAAATATGCTCCTTACAAGCAGGGGCGGAGGGGAACTCAACTTTTTTGAAAAAAAAATTTTTTTTTAGTTTTTTGGCCTCAAATTTTTTTTTTAAATCTCCTAATTTAGTCCATTCAGTTGTTTATGAAGTTGTATTGCTTATCAATTATGAGTGAAAGTTTCCTCAATCCTCAGGGTCAGTGATGGAGAGGTATTTCAAAAAATTAGTAGTTTCTTTTATATGTTTCTTGATTTTTTTGTGAAGTCTTCGTACATTAATTTATGTTCATTTGTTTCATTTTTCCATCACAAAGTACCAACTTTCCTCATTTTAATAGATAATATTTCAAAAAAACCATTTTTTTTAATATCAATATATTGAAGTACAAAATAATGTCGACCCCCCCACCCCACAAGGTCAGATTAATTTTTTTTTATTTTTTTTTTTTGTAGATGGCTTTCCAATATATAAACAGTAGTTAAAATTTTAAAATATAGAGGAAAGGAATGGGAATAATTTAATGTAACAAAAAAGAAAGAAAAATATTAGTTGGAGAGTGCAGAATGTCAATAATTTAATATTTAAAAAAAGAAAGAAAGAAAAATATTACTCCCTCCGTCCCATATATATAGGCTGGGTTTCCTTTTTTTCTTGTCCCAAATATATAGGCTTGTTTCTTAATTGGGAATGTTATGTTTTGTTATTTTACTAATATACCCTTATTTAATTTGCCTAATTACTAATTCCAACAATAATTTACTTCTAATTGTTGAAAATTAAATAGGGATAAACTTGGAAAGTTCTTGATAAAAATTGCTTTTCCAATAACATTAAATAAGATTTCTTAATCCGTGTGAAAAATGAAACAAGCCTATATATATGGGACGGAGGTAGTAGTTGGGAGAGTGCCTAATCGGAATAATTTAATATTACAAAAAAGAAAGAAAAATATTAGTTGGAAAAGTCAATGGTCAAAGGGTGTACATTGTATGCGCAAAATTTTCACTTTGTGGGCGGTTTGAAGTTTGACCAAATGCCGGTGGTTAATGTCAATATTATCGACTACGTGATAGAGTTTGGAGAATATAATATGTTACTTCTTGATTTTTCTTATTTTTTTTATCCCAGTTATACAGTATTTTTTGGTTGGGAATGTTTTATTTTGTTCATTTACTAATATATTCTTATTTAATTTACCTAATTATAACCAATTTTTTTTTATCTAATTTTGAAATTGTACAAATATAAAGATACATACTTCTTGAAAATCAAATCATTTAATTTCTTTACTACTTCCAACAATAAATTACTACTAGTTGTTGATAATTATATAAGGCTAAATCATGAATATTTTTTGGCAAGAATTATTTTTTCAATAATATTAAATAAGATTTTTTAATCCGTGTGAAAAATAAAATCAGCTTATATAAAGAAAACAAAGGGAATCTATATTAAATCCAGGTTTGATTTAGCTAAAAATTAAAGTCCTGTTTTATGCCCTTTTTTTGGAATAAATATATTTAGAAATAGTGATTGTTTGGAGAACGTATGATTAAAAAATTAAGAAAAGATTTTCATTTTACGTGTAAAATTATTTTATGGGAAAATATGAGGTTGAAAATAGGTTTTAAAAAAATGGAACTCAAATGAGGGACATTTCTAATAAATTTTAATTAAAATTAATGAAATATATGATTAATAAGTTATGATTCTATAATTACTAAATAGGCTTATTGGCACAAAACATCCCCACGTTTGATTTTTTTTTTTTTTTTTTTTTTGCATTTTCGCCCTTATTTCGAAGTTTCATTGCGAAAAACGTCATTTTCACTGTTTTTTAATGTAAAATGACCAATATACCCTCATATTTAAATAAAAAAAGGAAAAAAATAAATAAATAAATAAATTACAATTATACTCCCAAACTTTTTAAAAAGTGTAAATGAGTCAAAAAGCCTTATTAAAAAGTTTAAGCATAAAACATTCATATGTTTGACACTTATTATGGAAAATGTCCTTACATTTCAAACTTTTTCTACTGGCTGAATAGTACAAAACGTCTCTATATTTGACACTTATTGTGTAAATTGTTATGTACATATAGTACAACCATACATAAATACAAACACATATATGAATGTTTGATATTCTCAAATCAATCACCATATTATAATGACATATTAATAATAATAGATCTTACATGGATTGAAAATAAAACAATAATGAACATATAAAGACACCAAGTCGAAACAAGATTACATTGGGGGTGTTTTCGTATATGTTGATGGAGTCGAATGGACTATCCGGTTACAAAATATGGCCAAACACTGTTCCGATAGTTTGGGAGGCAGGCAAGCGGGCCTGGGCTTTGCGTATTAAATATTGAAGGCAAAAGTGTATCAACCCATTAGTAAAAAAATGAAAAATAAAAAATAAAATTGTCTTCCTTGACTAAATTTTAGTTTTAGTTTTTTATTTTATAATTCTTCGTGTTGTTCACAAGAGTCATCATTTTTAATTGCCAAATATAGAAACTTTGGTTATGTATTTTTATAATGCTTGTAGTAAGTTGACAGTCAAACAACAATCGTTGAATTAATTAATTAAATGCTAATTCTTTTCTTGAAATCAAACTGTGGAACTTGGCATTAACAGGATCCATCAGAAAACTTATAAAATTTTGACAATAAATTGAATGAAAATATATTTTTCTAAACGAACAAAAAAGTTTCAGTCATCAAATACGTACCTATGAAAATAGCCGGTGATGATACCAAAAATCATTTATGTGAATACACGGACCCAAGATTATGGTTCAACAAGAGTGAGACAAAATTACGTAAAAATTATGGGTTAAAATTATGGGCTAAAATTATGTGAACTTTTATTTCAATGTCAAAAAATTAAAGGTTTAATATAATTGTCCCCACTGGACCCTTAATGGGTCCGCCGCTAATTACAACAATGGATCTTCCACTTGAAACAAAGGTTGCGACGACGATTTCAATGACCCTCCAATGTGTAAATTAGAAAAGACGAGACTTCCTAATGTGTGTGTAAGAATTGTGTACTTTGTATGTGTCCTATTTATAAAAATGTGGCACTATAAGGATCAAACTCATATTGATCGCCTCGACCTGATTTGTAGCCATTCACATGAGTTTTGATATACAAACATAATGCTTGACATAGGGGATGACACAACACACACATGTGGAGGTCAGCATTATTTAATTCAGGTCGGTACTCACATGCAATGTGACTGGTCGATCAACCCCTATGTCAAACATTATGTTCATTTAACTTAATTCTATTCAGATTCTAGATTCTAAGATTTGAGTCTCCTTTCGAGGTATGCTCTCAAAGACAATCGTAGTTGTTGACCTCGAAACATGGCTCTGACACGTGGCCAACAGAAAATGTCTTCAACTCAGCTCTTCTTGCACATGTGGCACGTCGTTAGTCACTCGTAGCCTTTCTCGGAGGGGTTGGGAGTGGCCACAAGCACTTCAACGATCAAGTCAGTTAAAATTCAACCGGAAAAAGGTTCACCGATGGTAGGACACTCGCCGAGAAGTGATTAACAAAGTGTATATCGAAAGGTGCTAATATTTAAGGGAGGAGAATACTTAGAGCTTATTTGGTAACACTAAAAATCCAATTAAAATTGAAAATATAGCCATTATTGGGTCTCACTCGTCTAATAAAAGTCAACAATAACGGATAATTTTTCAATTTTAATCCGATTTTAATCTCTACCAAACACACTATTGATTTCACAATGTAGTAGTTTTGAATATGTTGGATTCTAATCCTTCCTCAGGTACAAGGAGGGGGTATTTATACTAAAGATTGGGAGATGAGAGCCGTTGGATGAGAAGACATGTGTTGCCAGATCCTCAGGGCTCGTCTCATCCTAGGTGTCAATCCGTCCCTACATAAGTTGGTTAGCATTGAATGTTTCTGACAGAAGCAGCTGATTTGACCGTTTGGGTCCTGCCATACGTCCCATTAGTTAGTGGTTGACTTTGGAAAGATCTTTGCACATGAGATCCTCGACGAGGCGAGGCGTGGCGAGGCAGGGGAGGCGTTGTAGAACGGAGTGCGGGCCTTTGCATCCGCGATATATTTGCGGATGAGTCCGGTTCATTCGCTGGCGCCCATTTAGTTCGTTCCCTTGGGATCACTTCGACATGTGGGTAATCACTTCGTCCGACTCTTGGCTTGTAGTGGGTCACATCGGATGATACGTGGAGGGTGACGTTGCGGGTCTGTGACACAAACCCGTAACAATAGTCCTGTAAGTCCATGTATGGATATTTATATAGTACAAGGACTTTCATTTCCGTAGATTCAGTTGGGAATTCTGTAGGGATTTGACGTGACATTGGAGTCTCTTCTGGGCCGAAGTGGTATGGGTTGGCAACTCTTGTGAAGAGCTGTTGCAAGGCGAAGCTGTTGTGGTTGAAGCGATAGGAGTTGGCAACTCTAGGGGAGTTGTTGCAACATCGGATTCTGCTCTGGGCCAAAGTGGTATGGGTTGGCAACTCTTGTGAAGAGCTTTTCAACGCGAAGCTATTGTGGCCGAAGCGATAGAAGTTGGCAACTCTAGGGTTGTTACAACATCGGATTCTGCTCTGGGCCGAAGTGGTATAGGTTGGCAACTCTTGTGAAGAGCTGTTGCAATGCGAAGCTGTTGTGGCTTAAGCGATAGGAGTTGGCAACTCTAAGGTTGTTGAAATATCGGATTCTACTCTGGGCCAGAGTGGTATAGGTTGGCAACTCTTGTGAAGAGCTGTTGCAACGCAAAACTGGTATGGCCGAAGTGACAGAAGTTTGCAACTCTAGGGTTGTTGCAACATCAGATTCTGCTCTGAGCCAAAGTGGTATGAGTTGGCAACTCTTGTTGTAACGCCCCAAGTTTTATTGATTTAAATATTGAGGTGATACCAATATCATTTCATAATCATACATAAAGCGGCAAATATTAAATAAACTTTAATAAAACTCAATTTTTCATAACATCAAATTTAATCAATCAAAAACATTAAATCAAAACTTAAAGTGTCAAATAGAAAATAAGAAATACTAATATCTAAACATAAGGAAAAATTACTGTTGGTTCCCTTGAAAATATTTTATTTGGCAATCTGCGCACCATTCAGCCACCATTCACGTTGAATTGATCTAACCTGAGATGTTAACATTTTGAACGAGTGAGTATTTTAAACCCAATAGGATACGTGAGTCTAAATAATATAATAATTCTTTAAACATAAATCTATAACATTCCATACCATCATTTCATCAAGAACAATCGGAGATCAATCGAAAACTCTCTCATTTTGAGAAAAACCCGAAGGTGATCTCACATTTCATTTCATTTCATCAAGACACGTAGGTCTATTAGCATTTCGTGAAATAAATCATGTAAAAATAATTATAATATTACATAGACATATCCACTTGTACGTAATATCCTACCTTGAGAAAAAAAACTTCTGAAATAATTAAAATGACACGTTCCGGAACTTTCCAACTTTTCTTCTTTCTTTCTTTCTTTCCTTTACGTGAGTAAGAAATCTCTCTTTTCTCTTTCTTCTTTACTTTTTATTCTTGCTTTGGTGTGTAAAATAATGTGACCATGCATAGGTATTTATAGGGTAAAAAGTGGAATCCTAATGTGTTAAGAGTGTAGAAAAATATCCCAATAATATTCACTTGAGGACTCTTATCTATTAAAGCATTCTTTGACCAATCACAACTAAAACTTTCAATTTTAGGATAAACATGCTTAACTAATAGAAGAATATAGACAATTTACACGTGCACAGTTAAATAGAATATGATATGGTAAATTCTTTTTTTTTAAAAAGATAAACGTGATTATGCAATATTATATTATTTTCTTTTACTAATTAACTTAAAAAGATACTTTTTACAAAACAAAATAATACGCATTAATCATGCTTCTTTGAATTGAAATATCATGGGTTTAACTCATCTGAATATACATTTTCTTGAGCCCAATAAACACTATTTAATGTGAGCTACAAAATGAGCCCAATGTTGATATACTTTTGGCCACTGTATAAAAAGTTAAATATTTGGCCCATTTAAAACATAAGAATTTAAAACATACTTTATTTTAATCCCTCAACTTTCAAAAATAAAATTTATAAAACAAATAATTTTATTCTAAAATTTTCGGGGTGTTACAATCTCCCATCCTTTAAAAATTTCCTCCTCGAAATTACTTATCTAGTGAAGAATACTGGTAAGGTTTGATCTTTACTATTCCAAGCTTTTTAGAAAAATTACCTAAGAGCGTAAGTAGGTAGTTTAGTTATTGATAGAATACCTGCCATCGTGTCTTGATTCTCCATTCCGTCCTGTTGGGTTAAGGCAAAGACCTTGGCCACTCCACTTTTACTTTGCTCTTTGTCTCTTCTTGGTTCATAACAATTAGTAGCAATATGGCCTTACTTTCCACATTGATAGCAAACATTCTTTCCATGCAGACACTCTTCCTCTATCCAGTTTATCGCATTTAGGACATGGAGTAAGAACACTATTCGGCCTACTTGAACCTGACCACCGCTCAAGGTTTGCCCTCTTATTTTGTTCATTTCCTTTTTCCTCTTACTATCCATTCCACTTCCTTTTTCCCAAAAACTCAACACCTTCCCGAACTGTCTCATCAATTTCCAGTCGGTTTGAAATTGCTTGAGCCCGATGCAAGACCTGACTATATGTGGTAAATTCATGTGATGCCATTATTCCTCCAATTTCTGGTCGTAGACTAAGTTCAAACCTTCTAGCCTTCTTTTGCTCTGTATCTACTAGATGTGTAGCATACCTAGAAAGTTGTTCGAACTTCCTCTCATAATCAACCAACACCATCTTTCCTTGCTTAAGTTGTAGAAACTCTGTCTCCTTTCGATCTCTCAGGGCTTGTGGGAAATATTTTTCCATCACCTACTCTTTGAAACGTGCCCAAGTGAGGTTGCATTATTGTGACTCAGTCCTAGTACGTGAAATGGACTCCCACCAGTGACCTGTAGCATCAACTAACATGAATTCTGCACATAATACTTTTTAAGTATCCGTGCAAGAAAGATGTTTGAAAATCCGTTCCATTCCTCAGCTGCCAATGGGTCTGCCTTGCCATCGAAGGTTGGGGATTTGTAGCGACGGAATTGTTCAACAATTGAATTGATGTTGCTAGCAGTTGCATTCTGGGGATCAGCTTGTGTTTGTTGTCTACCCAAATCTTGTACAACTTTCAACAAATCCCTGATGACCGTTGCTTGGTTTTGTTGTTGTCACAGCATTTTCTTAACACAATTAAAATTCTAATTTAGGAAAAGTTTGATAACACATAAATTAATTATAATAACAATGGTAAAAATATTTAAAAATTCTCTAATATAATATTTGGTTTTAAGATAAAATCCAATGAATAATTGAATAAACTTTTGTTAAAGGAATAAAACTAACTATCGCTAATCTTTATGAGTCCTAAAAATCTTCTTTTTATGGGGTCTCGTCATCCGAATTAATGCATGATTCGGGCTCAGAATCTGTAACCAAATCGATGATAGGGTCTTCCGGCTCCACTTCCTCTTCTGGGTCTTCTTCAGGGTCCTCCTCCGGGTCTTCTTCAGGCTCTTCCTCTGGGTCCTCTTCAGGTTCTAGCTCAGGCTTAGGTTCTAGTGCTAGCTCTTTTTGTTTGTGGTTCCACAAGATTATGATGTCCTCACAGTATCCCTTAAAATCAATCATGTCCCAATTTTCTTCCAAATACAGACTATAATCCATACCTCTCACGAAGTAAGCCACGTTTCTCCATTGAAGACTCATGGTGGTTATAAGATGATATATTGAGAGGATTGTCCCCTCATTATACCCGTATGATCTTGCCTGCTCCCACTTAAGAAGGAAGTCTTCAACATGTTCAACAAATGTTCGCTCCTATCTTACTTCGTAATCTATGTATCTCTCGATAGCAATTTGAGCACGTTGTAAGTATGTGGAGCTATTACTAGTCATCCTAGTTACTTTCCCAGTCCTAATCATGTGACAAGTATAATTTCAATTATACTAAATCTTTGATTTTACAATTTACTTTATCGCCCAAACAATATTTTAAAAGAATTCAACAAACAAGTCAAGTAAGGTAAGCATACTTGTACATTTCATAGTAGCAAAATGACTCATAATCATATAAAAATATTTCAGTTCTTACCTGGGGGAAATTAGATAGTGGTCGAATGGTGAGCGTTGCGTGCCAATGATTCTTTATAATTAAAACTTTACATCAACTACTACAATTTAAAAAAATAATAATAATAATAATGCCCCTCTTTTTTTTTTTTGTAACTTCCAAAAACAGGTTTTTCTCAAAATAGAAATTTCTAAAAGAAATCTCTTTTTTTTTTTAAAAAAAGAAAAGAAATACTGTATGTAAGGTTTGAAATATTGTGTTTCATCTTATCAACTTGAATAACGCGGAATCAAAAGGTTTCAGATGAGGAGGGGGGTCAAAACGGACCGCTTAAATCCCAATCTCTTCTTAAACAGTTTAAGTCTTTTTGACAAACCCTTTTAATTTTACAATTATACAAATCAACAAAACAATGACAATAGATCGAACATGTCATCCCTTAAAATCAATTTTTTTTTTTTTTACTGGTAAAAATTTTAAAACATCACCAAGAGTTAAAGCTAAACATGAAAATAATTATCACATGTGAATCTTAAACTATAAGAATTAAATCATAACAATTTAAATTCCAACTACTATTATTCACAATTTATCTTTTACAACCAAAATGAACAAATAATTCAACATATATTTTCTTGATTGTTCGCTGTAAAACATCCTTCCCGCCTTTTTTTTCCAATGCTAAAATTTTTTTTTTTCATTGTTCATTGTTCATCGTGAATAGTGTCACTGTTCATCTTTTTTTTTTTAAAACGCAAGTTATTGAAAAAAATGTATATGGATTTACAGGAAATTAAATCTTTGCTCTGATACCAAACTGTAATGCCTCAAATTTTATTGATTCAAATATTGAGATGTTACCAATATCATTTCATAATCATACATAAAGCGAAAAATATTAAATAAACTTTAATAAAACTCAAATTTTCATAACATCAAATTTAATCAATCAAAAACATTAAATCAAAACTTAAGGCATCAAATAGAAACTAAGAAATACTAATATCTAAATATAAGGAAAAATTACTGTTGTTTCCCTTGAAAATATTTTATTTGGCAATCTGCTCACCATTCAGCCACCATCCACGTTGAACCGATCTAACCTGAGATGTTAAAATTTTGAAGGAGTGAGTATTTTAAACCCAGTAGGATACGTGCGTCTAAACAATAAAATAATTCTTTAAACATAAATTTATAACATTCCATACCATCATTTCATCAAGAACAATCGGAGATCAATCAAAAGCTCTAGCATTTTGAGAAAAACCCGAAGGTGATCTCACATTTCATTTCATTTCATCAAGACACGTAGGTCTATTAGTATTTCGTGAAATAAATCATATAAAAATAATTATAATATTGCATAGACATATCCATTTGCACGTAATATCCTACCTTGAAAAGAACAAACTTCTGAACTAATTAAAATGACACGTTCCGGAACTTTCCAACTTTTCTTCTTTCTTTCTTTTCTTCACGTGAGTAAGAAATCTTTCTTTTCTCTTTCTTCTTTACTCTTTATTCTTACTTTGGTGTGTAAAATAATGTGATCATGCATAGGTATTTATAGGGCAAAAAGTGGAATCCTAGTGTGCTAAGAGTGTAGAAATGTATCCCAATAATATTCACTTGAGGACTCTTATCTATTAAAGAACACTTTGACCAATCACAACTAAAACTTTCAATTTAAGGATAAACATGCTTAACTAAGGGTGCGTTTGATTGCATGGGTGGAAAATGTGTGGAAAGAAAGTGTTTTATAGGGAAAAGATTTGCCTATAAAATATTTTGCGGGGACAATGATTTCAAATGTGTTTGATTGGCATAATTTTCCATCCGAAAATTTTTTAAATTTTCTATTCGTTTGGCTTTGTTTTATATGAAAATTGTCCATTAAAATGATTTTTTTTCCACAATTGGTTATAAAATTTGTTTCCATTGCCAAAAAGTAAAAAAAAAAAGGGAAAAAAAATTGTTTCCTAAAAAATCATTTTTTTATCAAAGTTTAGTATTCGTTTGACTTTGTTTTGCATGAAAATTGTCCATTAAAGTGAATTTTTTTTACCATTAGTTATGATATTTGTTTCCATTGCAAAAAAAAAAAAAAAATCCAGTTAGCCGGGAAAATATTTTCTCACCAAAAAGACGGGAAAGCATTTTCATCAAAAATCCGGAAATTGCACACGGGTGGGGAAAATCCTGAAAATATTTTTCGTAGACAATTTTGCCTATCAAACAGTCAAAAAAGTGGAAAGTGGAAAATATTTTCCTACTTCCCCGAAAAATGTGGCCTATCAGACACGGCCTAATCGAAGAATATACACAATTTACACGTGCACAGTTAAATAAAATACGATATGGTAAATTCCTTCTTTTTTTTAAATGATAAACGTGATTATGCAATATTATATTATTTTCTTTTACTAATTAACTTAAAAGATACTTTTTACAAAATAAAATAATACGCATTAATCATGCTTCTTTGAATTGAAATATCTTGGGCTTAACTCATCTGAACATACGTTTTTTGGAGCCCAATAAACACTATTTAATGTGAGCTACAAAATGAGCCTAATGTTGATATACTTTTGGTCACTCTATAAAAAGTTAAGTATTTGGCACATTTAAAACATACTTTATTTTAATCCCTCAACTTTCAAAAATAAAATTGATAAAACAAATAATTTTATTCTAAATTTTCGGGGTGTTACACTTGTGAAGAGCCGTTGCAATGCAAAGTTGTTGTGGCCAAAGCGATAAATGAACGAAGTGATGGGTTCTGGAAGGGCCATCTTGGAATTTGTGTCAATGATTTGAAAGCTTTCGCGTCTTCCCAAGACAATCATGAGGGGGCGTCTGCTTGCTTCCAAGGCACACTTCCATTGCCATAATGGTAATGATGGCGACGACTTTCTGCTCCCAAAGCAACGCGTTTAGGTCGCGCATGGGACTCACCGCTTCATCATGGCCGTTGGTTCAAATGGCCCCTGGCTCCGACGGAGATCCTTCCACTTAGACATTGTATGGTTCAGATGAGGTTTAGATGATCCAACGGCAAGGGGTGAGTCTAGAATGCCTATAAAAGGCCTATTCTCCTCTTTTTGGAACCTTTACTTTTGCGAAAATCTCCATATTGATTTCAAATTCTCTGGGATCCTTTGCGACTTTCTTCTCAGGCGAGTGGCAACTAAAGCTCCGACGATCATTCTGAGCGTTCCGGCGAGTAAGACATGTCTCGAACTTAGTTAACACATTTATCGCTTCTTCTTCTTCTTTTTTTCTTAACTTTCAAAAAATTCTTCGGGATGGCTGCTGAGGGTTCCGTCGTGGTAGGGAGTGAGGAGGAGAGAGGTGAAGGGAGTTCATCCATGAGGGAACCTATTCTGATATCGCCTAACGAACTGAGTAGGGCCATTAGGGTAGGGGAGAATATTTGGAGGCATCCAGCGTACCCCGTAGACACGTCAACTCAATGGGGTCTTCAAAATACCCATCCAAAATCACATCGAAGCTTATAGAACGGTGTAGGAGCGTTTTTAGGGTCTCCCATAACATCCAACCCGAACCCCACGAGAGGGCCTGCTATCCAAAGCGGAGGTACGCAGCGATGAGCGATCATTTGTTCCCGGCTGGGCGGAGGCTCCCCTTTCACCCCTTCTTCAGATTGGTGCTTAGGTCATATAGGTTGGCCCCCACATAGTTCAACCCCAATGCATGGTCCCAAATGGTTGGGACATGGATGCTGTGGCGAAGGGTCAACATCAGAGTGGATATGCCGTTTAGTATGTTCCATTCCCTCTTCTTTCCAAAACTCACGGCTGGGGGGAGGAGAGCAAAGGCTGGTACTACCTGGCTCCCTTGGGGTCTCATTCACCATTTGTGGTCGGGTCACAGTCCTCTATTAAGGGCTAGAGGAGTTCATGGTTCAGGGCCATTGTGCCTATCACTGCATACATTGCCGAAAGGACGGCTAGGAAGAAACAGAAGAGACCCGCCAGTTCTCCGGCCACTCTTGGGAGTAAGAAGGGTGATCTCCTCGAGGCCGTACTAGAGATGTTCCTCCCGAAGACCGCTTCGGTTGCGAGGGTCCACAACAAGTACTGGGTCGAAGACTAGGCTACCCCACCTATTCATGTGAGATTGATGACCTACTGGCAGCCAACAATGCCTGCATGGCTAGGGCATTAAGTATGGGTGCCTTGGCGGAGGACCTGGTCCGAGGTCTCCGTAAGCGAAACGAGGAACTGGAGGAGAAACTGAAGGCCTTAGAAACTTGGGAGGTTGAGGTGGCCAAGTCCAAAAAGGAATTCGAAGAGGTGGAAGAGAAGTGGATAGTGGCCGTTACGAAGTTCCAAAATCCAAGTCAATCGGATGAGGAACGAGCTTCATGAATCTGTTTCCCAAGTGGCGACGCTGACCAAAAGAGTCGACAACGCCAACGAGCATCAGCGGATGGCCTCAGAGGTATTGGAGGAGGCCAATAAGGAGAGGGGTGAGTTGAGAAAGCTTACTGAGGCCCAAACTGAAAAGATAAACTCCTTGGAGGCGGAGGTGAATGCGGTTGGCGAAGCGGCAATCCAAAATTACGAGGACAACTTTGAAAATACGCTCGAGTATGACAAATTCACCAACTATTGGGCTTCTTGGGAGGCAAAAGAAGTGATGTCTCGCCTACGTGAGAGGTATCCTGAGCTGGACATCGACTTTTTGGAGGAGGAGTTCGAGCGCCCCACTGGGGGTCGACCGCAACGGAGGAAGATGAAGATGCTCCCGAGGAGGAGGCCAACGTAGTAGATTTGGATTAATTTGTATATTACATTATGTAATGGCTTCGGCCTTTTTTTAATGCAATACCTTTTTCTTCAATTTGCGCCAAGTTAAATCGCATCGTCTTGCATTAATCGCTTAACGAAGTGATGTAGCATCGTCCTCGCTTAATCACTTAATAAAATGGAAGTAGCCAATAAATAAAGTAGTGTCGAATCGACTCCGCTTAACCACTTAATAAAATGGAAGGGGCCAATGAACAAAGTAATATCGCATTAGCCTCGCTTAACTACTTAATAAAATGGAAGTAGCCAATGAACAAAGTAATTCCGCATCGACCTCGCTTAACCACTTAATAAAATG
The DNA here is from genome assembly GCA_035079005.1 of Fraxinus americana. Classification (NCBI taxonomy): domain Eukaryota; kingdom Viridiplantae; phylum Streptophyta; class Magnoliopsida; order Lamiales; family Oleaceae; genus Fraxinus; species Fraxinus americana. Next base: position 13,517,154 of record CM068715.1, on the reverse strand, counting down.
GAAGTGCCAATGAACAAAGTAATATCGCATCGGCCTCGCTTAACCACTTAATAAAATGGAAGTAGCCAATGAACATAGTAATATCGAATTGATCCCGCTTAACCACTTAATAACATGGAAGGGGCTAATGAACAAAGTAATATCGCATCGGCCTCGCTTAACCACTTAATAAAATGGATGTAGCCAATGAACAAAGTAGTGTCAAATCAACTCCGCTTAACCACTTAATAAAATGGAAGGGCCAATGAATAAAGTAATATCACATCAGTCTCGCTTAACCACTTAATAAAATGGAAATAGCCAATGAACAAAGTAGTGTTGAATCGGCCTCGCTTAACCATTTAATAAAATGGAAGTAGCCAGTGAACAAAGTAATGCTTGATGCGTGCACTTACTGCTTCATCAAGGATGGCACCCACACCACCTCTGACTAAGTAGATTATTTTATTGGGAGTGACCCCTGTGGAGGGTCTTGTACCTCGTCCAACATTGCTTGACGCGTGGACTTTCTGCTTCGTCAAACATGGCACCCGGGTGCACCTTTGACTAGGCAGATTGTTTTATTGGGGGTGACCCCTATGGAGGGGCTTGCACCTCGTCCAACGTTGCTTGATGCGTGTACTTGCTACTTCGTCAAAGATGGCACCCGCACCACCTCTAACTAGGCAGATTGTTTTATTGGGGGTGACCTCTGTGGAGGGGCTTGCACCTCGTCCAACGTTGTTTGATGCGTGCACTTGTTGCTTAGTCAAAGATGGCACCAGGACCACCTCTGACTGGCAGATTGTTTTATTGGGGGTGACTTATGTGGAGGGGCTTGTACCTCATCTAATGTTTTTTGATGCATGCACTGGTGTGAACAGAGTTAACTGAACATTGATTCATTTCATTAAAAAATTAATAACACTATATGTTCCCTACAGGTAATACTTCCTCAAATGCTAGATATTTCATGGGTGAGGCATCATCCTTCCATTAAGTTCCCTAATTTTGTAGGTTCCGGACTTGATTTCTTCGACAATGCGATACAGTCCTTCCCAATTTGGCCCCAGAGTCCCTGTGTTTGGATCTTTGGCTGAAGGGAAAAACTTGCGGAGCACCAGGTCACCAACGCGGAACACTCTCTTCTTCACTTTGGCGTTGTAGTAACACATCATCTTTCGTTGGTAAGAAGTGAGCCTGACTTGGGAATCATCTCACTTTTCCTCAAGAAAATCCAGTTCGAGTTTCCTCAGTTCATCATTCGTTATTTCGTTGAGGTGTATACGATGAGGAGAAGAAACACCGACCTCCACATGACTCATTGCCTCAGCTCCATAGGTCATGGAAAATGGAGTTTCCCTTGTGGCTGTTTTGCGGGCGGTTCTGATGGCCCATAGGACCTGGGGGACCTCGTTAACCCGGCCCCCTTTGGAGGCATCCAGCTTCCTTTTCAAGGTGAGCTTTATTGATTTGTTAACCACCTCTACTTGGCCATTCGCCTAGGGATGATGGGGTGAAGAGAAATGCTTTCTGATTTCGAGCTCACCACACAGTTCCCGAATCTTCCTATTATCGAATTGTTTTCCATTATCTGAAACCAAGGAATGAGGTATGCCGAACCGACATATGATATTTTTCCAGAGAAACTTGGAAGTGTTGGTCTCAGTGATCTTGACCAGAGGCTCTGCTTCCATCCATTTGGTGAAGTAGTCAATGGTGACTATGGCGAAGCGTGCGCTCGCTCCCACTTGGTGAACGGACATGGGCTGGATACAACTGTGAGTTCTTGAGATGGTTGCCTCTGCACATTGGAGAAGCATTGACACTTATCGCATTTGCACACGTATTCTATAGCAACCCTTTTCAGGGTCAGCCAGTAATACCCTTGTCTAAGTATCTTGTGAGCCAGGCTGGCCCACCGGAGTGGTTCCCACAAACTCCTTCATGCACCTCTCTGAGGATGTAATTCGCTTCTTCTCCCCCTACGCATCTGAGAAGGGGAGATGAGAAGCCGCATTTATATAGGATGTCATCCTGTAGAATGAAGTGAGTAGCTCTCCTCTGGCAAGGTCTGCTCTTTCAAGTATGCCAAGATGGGTAGCATCCAGGGTGGTGTGCTTTCAATCCATATCAGTTCTTCACCCTTCTTGGTGGAGGATTTAGCCAGGTGCTCAATTGGCACCACCTTGAGCAGCTCCAAATCTTTGCTGCTGGCCAACTTTAATAGAGCATTCGCATGGGAGTTTTCTTGGCATAGCACTTGGATGAGCTCAAACTTCTTGAAGTTGGGTATGGAGTCTATGACCAACTTCAAATAGGCTGCCATATGTTTGTCCCTGGTTGCGAAGCCACCATTAACTTGATTCACCACCAACTCTGAATCACTGTTGATAATCAATCTTTTCACTTGCAATTCTTTGGCTAATCGGAGTCCAGCCAGGAGAACCTCATATTCAGCCATGTTATTAGAGGCCTTGAATTTGAGCCTTACGGCGCAGTTAAGTTTGTGGCCCTCTGGGCTTTCCAGCACGACACCAGCTCCAGAGCCCGTCTATCTAGAGGACCCATCAACAAAGAAGTTCCAGGTGGGGGGTTCTGCCGGCTCCATGTTCAGTTCAATTTCAGGAGCCTTAACGAATTCTACAACAAAATTAGCCAAAGCTTAGCCCTTGATTGCTGTTCGGGGCGTGTATGTTATGTCAAACTCACTGAACTTGACAACCCATTTTAATAATCTTCCCGAAGCATCTGGCCTCTTCAAGACTTACCTTAATGGATAATTCATCAAGACATGAATGCTGTGGGCTTAAAAGTAGGGCCTCAACTTTCGAGAGGCGGTGACCAATGAGAGGGCCAATTTTTCCATGCCCGGGTAACGGGTTTCGACAGGCAGTAAGACTCTGCTCATATAGTAGATTGAAAATTGGTGCATTTTTCTTCTCGTACAAGCACTAAGCTGGTTGAGCTTTCGGCTATCGCCATGTATAACAGCAAAGGTTCTTCTACCTTTGGTTTGCTGAGAAGAGGTGTTCGCCCCAGGTAGTTTTTTAACTCTTAGAACGCCTCTTCGCACTCCGGGGTTCATTGGAACTTCTTCCTTCCTTTGAGGACTTTGAGAGTAGACACTTTTCAGTGGCTCTGAGATGAAGTGATTTAGTGCGGCTATTCTTCCAGTGAGCCGTTGCACTTCCTTGGGCTTTTATGGCGACCTCATTTCAATTAGAGCCTTGATCGTTTCTGCGTTGGCCTCTATCCCTATCTGATTTACTATGTAGCCGAGGAATTTTCTTGAGGCTACACCAAAAGCGCACTTTAGAGGGTTCAACGTCATGTGATACTTCCTCAATGTATAGAAGGCCTCCGCCAGATGCTCGATGTGCTCCTTAGCCAGGAGGCTTTTTATAAGCATGACGTCCATATAAACCTCCATCATTTTGCCCAGCTGGTCAGCGAACATCCTATTGACCAACCTCTGGTAGGTGGCTCTAGCATTTTTCAATCCAAAGGGCATTACCTTATAACAGTAGAGCCCTCTATCAGTGATGAAAGATGTATTCTCCTCGTTGCTCGGGAACATATCTATTTGATTGTAGCCTGAATAGGTGTCCATGAAGCTTAGAAATTCATTCCCAGCAGTCGAATCTACCAGCTGGTCAATTCTCGGCAGCGAGAAACTGTCCTTTGGGCAGGCCTGATTAAGGTAAGAGAAATCAATAAAAAAACTCCATTTGCCATTGTATTTCTTTACGAGCATATGGTTTGAAATCCATTTCGAATAGTTGACCCACAGACAAAGTCATTACTGACAAGTCTCTCCACCTCTTCCTTCAGGGCCTCGTACCTTTCGGAATTCAATGCCCTCATCTTCTGCCTGTGTGGAGTACATTTGGGGTCAATCCGCAAGTGATGGCAACTAATTTTGGGGTCTATTCCAATCATATCTCCATCCTTCCATGCAAAGGCATTCGAATTTTTTCGAAGGAAGTCTTTCGTTCTTCCTTAACCTTTTCTTCCAATACCTTTTCGACCTGCAAGACCTTCGATGTGTATTGTGAATCCAATGGAAAGGTCTCAAGCTTTTCCATTGGGATGGTCTGGGATTCCGACTCAATCACACTGGGATCCAGTTATTTCAATGGCACTTCAGGTCTGGCCTATGCCATGACAATGTCTTGAATAGGAGGTTGCCTTTCCTCAGGGGCCTCTGTCATTTCAGCGTCTAACACCATGTTAACTCGTAGCTCTGCCTTTTTTAGGGAATTGAGATAGCATTCCCTGGACCCCAATAATGGATCATCATTGGAGGCTGAACAATTGGACAGCTTGGATTGCAGATCATGATCATTGGAGTTCGAGAATTAGCAAAAGAGTTTGCAGAATTCATCAAATGTATTATTTCTAAACACAGTTTCTATCTAAACACAATGTAGATCCTGTTCGGGAATCGAAATTTGCTTTACTTCTGCTGCGCATGATTAAGTAGGTTCCCAATAGTGATATCAGAGCCTACTTTGTGTTTGTTAGAAATTGTTTTGCATCTTGTAACAATCAAAAGTTGATTGTTGTTGTTTTTCTTGTTTCTAGTAATTGAGAAAATTTGATTTTCACATTTTAGTTTCTGCTAAAAAAAATGAAAAAAAACTGGAAATCGGATCTGGAGGCGGTAGGTGGCGGTGTTGCCGGCGACAACACAGCCGCCGGACCTGGCGACGGCGCACGCAACGAAGCGTGCCGCCACCACAAGGCAGCACGCTATTGCGCGCTGCCATGGAAGAAAGCAGGGGCGACAGTCGCTGCTGCGATTTGCAGCGGCCATTGTCGCCGCTGTGAAACATTGGCAGCGCCTCCCGCTGCTGTTACGCAGCGGGAGGTATTGCTACACGGCGGAATGTCGCCGCGATCCGCCGCACTTGCCATGGGTGGATTTTTAGGGTTTCAAATCCGGGTGAATTCGATTTGGGGACGGGGGCCTCCTCTGCAATTTCTGAAATTTTGGGGACTTGTCCGCAATAATGAAAAAAGGGGTCAATGTGCAATTATTAAAAAAGGAGTATGTCATGTAATTTAGTTAATTGAAGGGCTCGCTTTTAATTTTAAATTTGGGTCAGTTTGCAATTTTCAAAATGGTTTTGAATTAAATATTAAAATGGTTTTAAATTAGTTTTTAAAATGGTTTGACCTTAAAATTTTCAATTTTGATCCGTTCAATATTTTATTTAAAATTGACGATCTCTTATATCTTCGTTAAAATTAGATTTTAACTTAAATATTAAACTTGACCCTAAATTGAATTTTATTTTATTTAGGAGTTTTATCCTAAATTAAAATGTTAATTCAATTGAAATTATAGTTGGACTCTAATATTTTATATAATTAAAATTTAATTTCAATTAAATTATTTCACCCGAATATATTCTTGAAATTAGAGTTGGACTCTAATTTGACATTTAATTGAAATTTGATTTTAATTAAATTATCACACCCTAAATTTTTCTTAGAATTAGAGTTGGACTCTAATTTTGTATTTAATTAAAATTTGATTTTATTTAAATAAGTTCGCCACTATATCTTGGAATTGGAGTTTGACTCTAATTTTGTAATTAGCTAAAATTTGATTTTAATTAAATTGAACCGCTTTAAAACTTTGAAGTTAGAGTTGGACTCTAATTGATATTTAATTAAAATCAAATTTTAATTAAATAGTTCCGCCCTGTAATAGTGGAATTAGAATGTGATTCTAATTTGTTATATAAAATTAAAATTTGATTTTAATTAAATATACCCGCTGCTTAAATTAATTGATTAATTTGATTAATTAATTATTAGGATCCATTTGTCTAAATTAGTTTAGACGACTTATTGCTAGAAACTTGAAACATGTTTGCATATAATATTAGATATTATATAGGAATGCATTTATATGATGAATGTTTTATTAGTGGATGATTATTGACTTGACCATGTAGATGTGTTGAATGGTTAGTTTTATTCTTGTTGTTTTATGGGCCTGCGAGCTCTAATTTATTTTGATTATGGGTCTGCACGTCCAATATTATTTAGGCTTGCGTGCCAACTAGTATAGGATACAAGTTGCAGCTGGGCTAATTGAAGATACAGGAAGAGGAGGGGCCATAGAGATAGAGTATTGTATGAATCAATTAGTCTTCCTTATGGTTCGGGAAGATTAGATAGTATAAGTCCATAATCCTCCACACTATTATATGTATATTTATTTGCATGTTAGATGTATAATAAATAATAATAATAATAATTAAAAAAAAAGACATTTGCATGCAAAACCCATCGTTAAAAATATTAAGTCAATTTCTTATTCGCCTTCCATCATTATAGTGAAAAACAAGAATCCTAAATCGATCTCAACTTGTTGAGTACACTCAAGGCTGGTCTATTATGGATATGTTTGAAACTATGAAATATTAGATATTTCTGAATAATTGGTTTGACTTAACTAAAATTTATCTTTTGTGGAGTACACTCAAGGAGATAAATTGTAGAGGCATGTTAAAATATTAAGTCATATATATATTAGCCTTCCGTCATTATAGTGAAAAACGAGAGTCCGAAATCGATCTCAACTTGTTGAGTACACTTAAAGCTGGTCTATTATGGATATGTTTGACACTATGAAATATTAGATATTTTTGAATGATGGATTTGACTTAACTAGAATTTATCTTTTATTGAGTACACTCAAGGAGATAAATTTTAGAGACATGTTAAGCTAATACATAAGATGTGTGAAGACAAAGAGTTGTTGGCTTAATTATCTGGGAGTTGTATGGAGATACAATTGATAATAGTATCTACTCATATGTTTTATTAAAACTTGTTGAGTACACTTAAGGTTTTAATATAACAAATGGGATCTCAGCCCACTGAGAATCAAGTATGGATTCCATAAATTTATGTGAGAGGGTCATAAATTTGAGTTAAACAGTGGGAGCGAAATTGATTTAATAAAAGACCATGTTAAAATTAATTGATGCATTTCATATATTATTCTTTTACTTTTTGTCGTTTACATTTATTGAATCTTGAGTAACCATATGTATTTGAGCGGCATATTGTATGCCAACAACCAAAACCAAATTTTCTTGATTGGCACCGCAATTTGAGAATTGTTCTCAGGCATGATAATTGATTATGTCCTTGAGTAGCCCTTTCCAAAGACACATGTTGATGACTCGATAAAGGAAGAGGTGGCTGGTACAATAAATACAGTGATGATGATAACACTGCAACATGTTTGATGTTGCGACTATGTCACTTGAGTTACAAAAGCAGCATAAGAGTATAGATGCTAACATATGATTTTCATCTCAAAGTGTTAAATGATAAGCAATCACGTGTGGAAAGATATGAGATTTTCTAGCAACTATACTAGTGCATAATGGTAGAAGAGTCTTCTGCCAGTTCTGGTGTGCTGAAGACGTTGACTACTTTGAGAAGTTGTCTCAATTGAGTTCAGTCATGAACAAAGAACTAAGTATGACTTGGTTCTGCAATCTCTGCCGAAGAGTTATTCATAACTAATTATGAATTTAACATGAATAAATTCGAATGCACAATTATTGAGTTGCTGAACATGCTTGAAACTATTAAGCCTAACATCTATGTTTGAAATGGGCAAATCTTAGTCATAGCTTTCTTTAGGGAAGTCTAAAGGGTGTTTTAAGAAAACGACCAAAATGACTAAGATAGTTAAAGCAAATAAGGACAATACCAAATCTAATGACCATTATTATCATTTTGGAATAATAGGTCATTCGAAAGAAAATTGCAAGGCGTATATCTAATTCATTAGTTTCATGGGTATTGGATACTAGATATGGATCTCATATTTTTATAAATATGTAGAAACTAAACAGAAGTAGATCACTGCAAAAAGGGAGAAGTTGACTTGTACGTTGAAAATGAGCAAAAGTTGCCACATCGCCTGTAGGAGCTACTTCTTGCTTTTGCCTTAGGCTCAATATTAGAGAAATATTGTTTTGTTCTTGCCATTACCAAGAGCATTAAATAAATTTCATGTTTGGACATGAATTATTTTAATGTTAAGGACAATTGTTGTTCCTTTTATCTTGATAAGATCTTAATGGTCATGGTAAATTACAAAATGATATTTATATTCTAAACATTGAGTATTCTATAATGAGTATAGATACCGAAAGGTATAAAAATGATAATCTAAATAACACATATATCTAGCATTGCAGATTTGGTCATATAAATGAAAATGAAATTCCAAACTTACATGAAGATGTATATTTGGGTCAAATGATTTTGAATCATTTGACAAATGCAAAACATGTTTGTTAGGCACAATGACCAAATCTCCTTTTACTTGAAAAGGAGAAAGATCTACATAATTACTAAGTCTAATACATAGCGATGTATGTTGTCAATTACTGCTAGATAAAGTTTCTCTTTTCTCATCTCATTTACTAGACGACCATTTCAGAAGTGGTCATGTATATTTGATAAAATTCAAATATGAAACTCTTGAAATGTTCAACGGATTCAAACTAGAATTAAGAAACAAATAGGTAAATAAATTCTCACACTAAGATTTGATCGATCTGGAGAATACCTAAGATGTAGGATTTTAGATTATCTAAAAGAAAATATGATTCTTTTGCAATGGATTCCTCTACATACATTGCAACATAATGGTGTATTTATAATGAGGAATCACTTCAAAATTGTTTTGAAGTCATGCACTGATTGTCACGTGCTACACATTAGGTCGTGTCCCATCTAAATTGGTTAACAAAACTCCATATGAGTTATGGAAAGACGAAGGCCCAGCTTTTCTCATTTGAAAGATTGAGGTCGTGACGCTTATGTAAAGCATACCGAATCGGATAAGTTTGAAACTAAATCCGATAAATATATATTTGTGGGATATTCAAGAGATAATTGAATATCAATTCTATAATCCTGTTGAGAAGAAGGAGTTCATCTCCTAGAGAAAATATTTATTCTAGGAGAGGGCAGTGGGAGTAGAGTAGAGTAAATCTTAAAGGAGTACAATGATTCACAGATATAGTTAACCAAGTAGATAACCCGAGTCTGATCCCAAATGTGTTGATGAACATACTCTTCATCGGGAAGTGGAGACTCCTGAGGACACAACAACTCCATGTAAATCTTGTAGGACCTTCTAGAAGGTAAGAATCCATGATTACTAATCAGACATTACTAATCGAGGATGATGAACCTACTAATTATGCATAAGCAAAGTCGAGAGTTGACTCGCTGACATGGCATAAGGCTATGATATCCGATATGAACTTAATGTAACCAAGGTTTGGACCTTGGTCAACTCGCCTAATGGATTAGAACCATAGGTTGTAAATAAGTTTATAAGAAGAGTTCAATATGGATTGAAACAAGCCTTTTGGAGCTTAAATCTTCGATTTGATGTAAAAGTCAAAATGTTTGATTTTACCAAAAGTGAAGACGAATTGTGTGTTTAAAAGAAGATAGTGGGAGCATTGTCCCATTCCTAATATTATATGTATGAGACATATTATAGGAAACAACGTCTCTATATTTCAATTGTTGAAATTATGGTTGTCAAATAATTTCTTCATAATAGATATGTGAGAAGTAACTTGATCTATAGAGATAGATCTAGAAGATTGTTTAACTCATCCAGATCTGTATAGATAAAATTTTGAGAAGATTTTATATGGAGAAAATGAACTGAGAGTTCATGGATACACTGATACTAACTTCTATTGAGACTAGAATGATAGCATATCTTAATTAGGATATTGGTTTACTCTTAAGCAGTGTGTTGAAAAGGTTCCAAATAAAAAATAACCATTGATTCAATAATAGAAGCATTATACAGCAATGCTTTAGAAAACAACAAAAGTTGTGGTCTTGATCAGAAAGTTTATTAATGAACTTGGAGTAGTTCCTAACATTGTTAATCACACACTTCTGCTTGTGATAACAATAGAGTCATCGTGCAAACGAAGGAACTAAGGTCTCATCGATGATCCAAGCATATGTTAAGGCAGTATTATCTCATAGGAAGATAATACAGTGAAATGACGTAAAGAAAGAACGAATTCTCAAAAATTATTAAATTGCAGATCCATTAACAAAGAGTTGTTACAGTATAAACATGATTGTCATGTAGACTCTTATGGTATAAGATACATAAGGGATTGGATCTAGTGCAAGTGGAAGTTTGTAAGTGTTATGCCCTAAATCCAATCAACTTTGGATATAAGCACTTTTAATGTATATATAACCGATGCATACTAATGGCAAGATCTATTATTTAATTGAATTAATATTCTAATTAATTAAATAATAGAATCCGTAGATTCAAGTCTTGATGATTTGTTAATCACAAGGAGTTGTGATTGTGAGATATAAATTACATATAACTGAATCTTAAATCGTTCGTGGTCGTATGTAATAACGAGATACTGATATCGTTATTACGGATAGACCATCAAGTGTGGCACTTCTTACTTATGAAGTAAGTAGTTGATCTCACAAGCTAAAGTGTGGAGACACTTGAATGAACACGTGAATGTTTTGTTATAGAACAAAACATTGGTAAATATGAATTTGTCAGTTTTGTTGTGTCAATAAATACATCTGATAATTGATTTGTAACTCTTTGCAAATGAATGTTTTTTTTCAATATCTTGCTCACATTGATTGTTGCGGGGATTAAAGTGAGATATAGTTGTTTCATTCCAAGAAATTTTACCTTCTTAATCAGGATGTAATTTTTTCCCTCCCAAAGTTGGAAAAGTCATTTCATCAAAATGACAATATGCAAAACATGTAGTAAATAAAACACACGTTAAATGTTCAAGATACCTAATGATAGATGGTGAATTAAAACCCATATAAATATCAAGTCTTTGTTAGAGACCATTTTAGTACATTGTGGGGGTGAAATATGAACTTGAACAGCACAACCAAAAACCCGCAGGTGAAAAATATTAAGTTCATGACCAAATGCCAGTTGTAAATGTGAATATTGATAATATGCAGTTGGTCTGATAAATATCAATGACGCTGCATGTAATATTCCCTAAACAGAAGCTGAGAGTTTTGCTTTAATAAGTAATGGTATATCAATAAGTTGTAGACATTTAATAAATGACTCCGCTGAACTATATTGTATATGGACATGCACAGCCGAATGTTCAATAACAATCTCAATTGACATATAATAATTATTGAATGCTTGTGATCTAATTTTGTATTATTTGGTAATATAATACAAGTTTTTCCGAAGTCTTCAAAAATATTCGATGCACCTGATATCGTATTAATATTATTTTTTACTAATGTTAAGTCCAAAAAATATTTTTTATTTTGAAGAATAGTATCTGTAATTGCACTATCAATCAAGAATTTTGGCAATCCATCATGAATCTATAACAAAACAAATATATTTTTAAAAACTTAAATTTAAATTTAAAAGAGTAAATATAATTCGATATTATGAAATTAACGATACATAATAAAGTTTCAATTTTTTGTGAAATAAGAACATATTTCAAATTGAATTTATAAAACGAAAGATATACTAAAAAGTAAACTAATTTATATTTTTCATCACTCCACCCTCAATCAAATGTTCAATATTCTCATTTGAATCAGCAAAGAAATCAGATACATCTAAATGAGTCCCGCCAATTGGATCATCATAATCAACAAAGTTTGTTTCAATTGGATCATCATAATCAACAAAGTTTGTTTCCACTTTTCCCTTTCCCTTAATTGATTTTTGGTAGAGGTCCATAAGGTATTTTACCTCCCAATGCCCTTTCATTCCACAACTAAAACAACATTCTTCATGACACTTTTTGGATGTGCTGCTTTAATTGGCTTTGTGCCTTTTGAAATTGTTGTTTTGTTACTAATAGTTTTGTTGATTATTTCGTCTATGATGTATTCTACTTGCACGTCCACATCCAAATCCAAATCCAAATCCATGTCCATGTCCATGCCCACATCCACGTCCTTGTTTTGATATTGTATTTGTTTCAGGTAATGCAGTACCATTTACTTCAACCAATGGTACACAACCAATTGAATGTAACCCAAGATTTATAAAACCACGCTCACGATATTGTTGATGCAGGAGCACATTTGAGGCGTGAAAGGTGAAAATTTTTTCTCCAACATATTTTTATCAGTGATTTTTTCTCCACACAAGGTCAATTTTGAACATATTCTTAACAGTTGAAAATTATACTAACTAACAATTTTGAAATCTTGTAAACGAAAGTGCATCCACTCATAGCTAGCTTTCGGAAGGATTATAGTCTTCTGATGATCAAATCTTTCAGTTAATTTTTTTTCAAAGAACATGTGGATCTTTCTCAGTGAGATATTTAATTTTCAATCCATCGTGAAAATAATGGTAAAGGAAGATGAGTGTTTTTGCACAATCCTGCATGGATTATTTATTTCCTTCTTTTATTGCATTTCTCAAACCTTTTAAGACAAGATGAATATCAGCATCGATACCTATGATAAATAGTTTTTGCCAGATATGTCAATTGCAGCAAACTCAAATTTTGTAATGTTTGTCATTTGATTAACTACATAACAAAGTAAAAGGAAATACCATTTGTTTCGAAAAATATAATTAAATATCAAGTAGTCAATATCAACATGACAAATGTTACGTGTTTTCCTTTAGGGATAAACACTAATTTAAAATAATATGTTCTTCGAAACATATTTTACTTCGGGAGTACGTTGTATTTCACTATTGCTTCTTTATTAGAAATATTTCAATATTTTTCTGAAATATTGAAAATTATAATTTATACTCTTCATGAGCAAGTAATATTCTATAATAATATCAATTATAATATTGTGTTACTTCAAGAGTAACAATAAACTATTTATAATAGATATATCTACAATTAATATTCTTCTAAAATATTAATTATAATGTTGTGCTACTTCATGAACAACAACAATTAAAAATGAATTTAATAATTGATATTTTATAACTAAAGGTAAAAGGAAAATGATAAAACATTCAATTGCACACCATTAATTAACTATAAACACATGTAAAATATTGGCTTCAACTATTAACGTGAATTGAGTAAAAAAAAAAAAAATGATAACCCGTAGAAACCTATTCACATATTATGGCGTGAATTTCATAAGAGAAATTTACACGTAGCACTAATAATTAAATATTATTTCATATTATACATATCACCTTTTTTTATCCTAAATATACTGCATTTTTCACAGTATAATTTAAAACTGAAAAGTAACACAATAATATAGGTGGATTAATTTGGACAGCTAATCCTTTCCTTTCAGACGAGCATTAACTCTTCAAAAAAAAAAAGACAGGCATTAATTACGGACCAAAAATGTTGCTTTTACCTCAAAAAAATCCAGTGCCCAGCTCTTACCTCAACAAGCTCATATCATAGCGAATATCCCGACTGCAAAATCAAATCCCCCAAATCAATTCACAAGAAAAGGGGATAAATCACACCACAAATCGATCTCTTACCTCACATACAAAGACAATCAGGCACGATTTAAGAAGATCATTACCTTTCTAATCTCTTGTTAATAGAGCATTTGTTCGTGGTTATATAAACCCTTTTGGTACGTGCTCATCCCATCTCTCACCGAGGTTAGCTTTCGTATTTGCTAGTTTTGATAAACAATCTTTTATTTCTGTTGATTAATGGCATCTCCTAGCCGACGTAAGGTACCATTGTTTGAAAATCATGTTGTTTCCGTCGAAGACTCGCCAATAATGGGTATCCCAAATCGACCACTACCCATGGGTTCCGTCTTCGTCCCGCGAACGGACGTTGATTGTCGTAAGGTGGCCACACCCTGCACGGAAGCTATCGTTGGCTTCAAAAGAGGGCATTAACGGAGGGGAAGGTTCGAAATCATGGAGATAGTGGAGATGAAAACGGAAAATGCACGTACTCCTTCACGTCGAATAACACGATCTATAACCATTATATCGTAATCTAAGGAACGGGACTCCCATCTCACAAAGAAGTGTTGAAGAGCACTTCCCACAATAAAAAAGTGTGAAGAGGACTTCGACCACGTAGAGGAAGACTCTTCGATAAAGAAGAACAAAATGGCGATGCAATCGAACCTGTAAGCAAGCATTCCCACCACACAGGTATCATATTTGTGGATTTAAAACATAAACTTGCATATATGTTAATATATGTATCGATTTTGTGACTGGAAAGTTATACATGATATATTCCAGATGTATGCAAGTTAAGTGCAGATCATTTTTGTTATGTCTGAACATATCAATTACTTGCACCAAAACCATCAGATGATAGAATTACAGCGGTTTGTAATGTTCGGGAAATTACACGCGAATTCCATGTTACATATCTAACGTAATTTAAATTTTCTTATGCGATGTCAGAATTATTCATTCATAATCCACCCGGAGAACCGATTCGGTGGCACTATCAATGTCTTCTACAAGAACGATGTGATTTCAGTATTGAATGCCAAACTGAATGCTGTGCAAAAGGAGATGTTCAGAAGTTCGTGTTTTGGGCACTTCCTTGAGATGAGCGAAATGCGAATACAACATCAAATCATTCATAAGATGCTAATGCGAAATCGATAACCGAACGAAGACGAAATGTGGTTCGATCTGGATGGGAAGATGGTAAGGTTTTCAATTCATGAGTTTTGCATGGTCACGAGGACCGAAATGCGCAGATGAAAGTCTAAATTTGTACAAGATTGGTGGATGCCGCTCGAGAGACAAGTACTTCAAAGAATTTGAAGAACGTGTATAGGAACGATGTTGAGCATGTTTTTAAGGAACTTCCATTGGACACACCAGATGAGGATGTTGTGAAGATTGGTATTCTATATTTCATAACCATGTACCTATTCACAACCACACAGCCGAATGTCGCTAATAACGACGTGATGCGGCTGCCGACTCTCCGCACATGAACTCCTTCCCATGGGGTAAGGAACTGTTCCAGCTCACTTTCAGAAACTTGAAGAATGCTTTCAAGAACTCTGAATCGATTGACGGCGATAACAAAGTCATCCTAACTTACATCAGACGGATTCCCTACTATGCTTTCAAATACTGGGTCTACTTAATTGATCCCGTCATTATCCAGGAAGTTCGTAAAAGAATAAGATACGGATCACCGCAAGCATTCTTAACTGGACGAATGATGAATCAAGAGTAATCATTCAAATTTAACGATAAATTCCTATCGCACCGAAGAGGTATCACATCATTCGTCCTATTTATCATTACTCGCACAGTATAGATATTGCTTTCATATTCGTTCTAAACGTCTGTTGATCAATTTCAGGTTGAAGTAGTGGATATGCAGCCGAACGATCTAGAAAAACGGGCAGCATACTACATTGGGTTAGGCGAAAGGGAATCTATAACAATGGAACAAAAGTGTATACCCCCGCTTAAAAACATAATCATGCAACTAAAAACAAAGTGAAAAGCACAGTGACAACCTCAGACAATGCTTTCATTCCATGCATGAACAAGCCGACTACGGAAGCTACCAAACCGAGCGATGTTAGTAGTGAATTTTCCCAGATTTCAGTTACACGTATTGATTATATATCAAGTTAATGCAACCTTTTTCTACCTCTATTGACCATATGTATTCTATACAGGCACACATTACAAAATTGATACAAAGAATGACACCCAAGTGCAACGAATTCAATCGAACCAAATTCAGATCATCGATGCACAAAATGAAATAAAATCCAGCATTACCCGCATTGGTGGTGAACTTGACACAAAGTACAACGCGCTGTTGGAATTGGTTAGCATACAGAACAATGATAATCAGGGTACTGAGAGATCTGGCAAGTCAACGAAACGTGCAGAATCATTAAACACAAAGGTATTATCATAAGTCTTCATCCATATAATTAATATCGATTTGTTACGATTACACGAAACATGACTAATGCAACGGTGTACATTTCAATGTTATTTGTTGTAAAGGTCCTTGCAAAGGCTACACAATCTAGCACCAGACAAAAGGTCATTTTTGCAAAGGGAGTAACTGGGGGGAATGAACTCCAGGAAAATGTTCCTCTTATAGACAATTCTTTTGATAAGCTGAAGCATATCTCAACTGATGTCGACAATTCTGATGAGATTCAATTTACGGAGGAAGATTTGATCAAGGTCGATCAGATCGTTAAAAGTGTTCGATCCAAAAAGGGGAAATGTGTCGATCAGGTAACAATTTAACTCCCAATTAATAAATTGTGTTCTCAAAAAACATAAATATTGCTTCTAAATCGATCAAGCTAACGTGATATTCAAAATTCAAATTTTATATAGAGTGGTGGCTCAAGTAAGAATTCTGAAGAGATACACACAAAAATTATTGGGGATGACGAAGCGGTGATGAAGGCTCTTTTTTTAGACGAGGTTAATTTTTAACCGGATTTTAGACTACAATATTTATCATGGGTGTGATGTAACAATTGAAATCATTACGTTTAAATTTCAAGCTTTAACTTTATGTGTGCAAATGCGATAATCCCGCCATTGCACAAAATCACGTTTGTTGTGACAGATGCAATTCAATCACCCACCGCGGTAATTATTCAATTTCATGTTCATTTTTTTTTTTTTTTTTTTGCAATACACATTGCGGCTTTTTTATGCGTCCGAATAAAGATTAAAATTTAAAAAATTAAATTAAACAGGTGAAACATTAAAAAAACCCAAGATAACATAAAAAAGCAAAATACAACTCATGCTTCCGTCAAATAGAGATATGGCAGTAGCCCGGCGACGATGTAGCGCTTTGAGAGCCGGTTTGGTGACGGATATAAGCCGGGACTCATGTCAGTATATGTCGATCATCCATAAATACTCATTATTATTTTCAGAATTTATTTCTTAGAGTATATGTCATTACGGACACGCCCTAATCATGAATTCCATTGTCCAGCAAGTTCAAATTTCCACCATCAAAGGACGTTATAAAACCACCAATGCAGTTTGGGCCATATGTTATCGCATCCAAAACCTGGTGGCACGAACTATGGGAGCCTAACGTATACTTAAGGGATTCGGTAACAATATAAACTTTAAATCTCCTCTAATTGATCTTCTTTTCGAAAACATATCCACATGAGCGGTTTATGCATAAACATACTTGCAGCATCTGAACATATGCTTCTACTACTTTCGAAAAATGCTGAGGCATAGCAGTTTGAGTACGTTCAAATGCACGACCATCACGTATTCATATTTTGCACCAATGGTCCGAAATGCTTTCAAGTCGTGCATGGAAGACATATACTCAGATCGAAGTATAAATCATTGGTTGAGATTGCGAATGGCGACTTCATCCATTGCAACACAAGTTGGTCAGGTTGATCATGTCCTTCTTCCTATCATGATGGAAAAGAAAGCCCACCTGGTTTTAGGGGATTTCAACGTAAGGAGAGATCTCTCACAATTTACAACTCTCCAAAATTGACCATTAGAGACAGGATGGTCGGCAATGACATGCAAAGCTTTTGCATACGTTTCGCCATGCCCGATGGTGAACATGAATGTATGGGAGCCTATCGTCGTGAATGGCGTACCTGCGTTGAGCCACTAGACGTAATCACAGCAACGCGGCATCCCTCAAGATGATTATGGGTGAGTACTTTTCCAATGCTAAAATATTGTAATTGGTCTTCATCTCCATCTCAATATAATCTTTACGAATTTGTAGTGGAAACACAGCTTAATCAACAATACATCTCAGAGATGCATACATCACGCATTATTTTGTCAAAGTTAGAAGTTCCGTCACTTAATAACATATCGTCAGTAACATATTACGCAGGTACGAATGTGGACTTTATGTAATAAAGTACGCCTAATTCATCTTCCATCGTGACTAGAGACTATATGTGAGAAGTTTGACCCTAAAGGATCACGATCGCATTGGTCATGCAGCTTATACACGTATGCTTGTGAGAAGTTAGCAAAAGGATATGGGAGATTGTGATCTCGTGCCCCGTAGTGTTAGAAGGGCCAGAAATTGAGCTCTTCTAGGAATATATGAAATATGTTGTAGTTAGCATAATTTTTGTTGCTTGGTAGCTTTTTTTTTTTTTTTGGTCGTGCTACTTTACATAGTGGATAGGCGACAAAAGTTGCCGATCTTTTGGTGTTTTTGCGAAACATAGGTTGTTCATCTTGTGATGTGAAGCATCCCTTTTAATTTTGATATTGAATAAATGTAACTGCATGTTGGGGATGTGTTTTTTTTGGACAACAAATGTATGATGGCTTTTTTCATCTAAGATTTAATATAACATCAATCCTGCTTATTTTCACATCCCGAATGATATTGTCGATTGTAATGTTTATGTTTACTATGAAATCTTTGATATATATCATAATTTACTCGTAGGAATATCATACGTGAAATGCTACCAAATGATAAGTTGAATGTGTTATCTTCTTTTTTAATATAGTCAGTGCACCAAATGAATTTCTTCCTAGGTTTCATTGATCATATTCTTAGATGAATTTAAGTATATATGTATTGTACACGTAGGGGACGACTCATATGTGATCCGATAGGTTCTATCGGACATCCATATCGTTCTCGCTTTGCACGTAATGTTATGGGTTGGTGAAGCGCAACATTGATCATGCTTGTGATGTTTGTCTTCGCGACATTGACTAGAGGTTAAAGTTAGATGACATTTATGCGTGTCTCGGAAGCCCATGTACGTTACATCGTGTAATCTTCAATATTTTCCAAACAGTAGGATAGATTGAAGTTGCTAAGTAATGATGTCACTAGAGTCAACGATGGTAATTACAACTGCAAACTAAAGATTACATTTTCATGAAGAAGAAAAATTAATGGTCTTTGAACTTGTCATAGATGCATGTAGTCCACCCTCATACAAATTTTCAAAGTGGGAATCCTTACAATAAATTTCAAAGTCGTGCATTTTCATCAAGAGTGCAAGGAAAAAAATATTTATATGTCATGCTGAATATGTTCACTCCGCCGATCCACGTTTACGCTTGCGTAGTTGACAAAGTGGGAGTGGTTGCTTACACGATCTCATGTTGTGTCCCCTACCGCCACATCGTCCACATTTCGTTACATTCAAGCACTCCATCCTAGTCCGTCTCTCCGTATTCTTAGGTCTCCATTGCTGCTCTTAGATTTAGGAGGAAGTATCTCATTATTCACCCGGCATTTGTCTACCTTCCATTGCTCACGATCGCCAAGTGGAACAACACACCCAGCATACGTCGCCAGATAGTAATCTTTCGTGTTGTAAAGTGAACAATAGTCGTATTGTTGTTCACCCCTACTCCCAATTACTGCCAAGGCATGAGGACAGGGAAGACCATCTATTTGAAAGCGGTTGCATGTGCAAGTCATCATCTTTAAATCTACCACATGCTGAGTCTTGTCCAATGAAAATTGGTATATTTAATCATTATAAGATGAGACCTAGTGTACACGAGATCTGAGTGATCAAGAATTGTAACATAACAACATGGGCTTGCAAAATGAAAATGTAATGTACGTTGGAATTACGTTACATGTCAGAACGAACTTATGTAGTGCTTGCAAAATGGAAATATAATGTACGAGCAAGATTTAAGTCACTACCTTGCATTTCAACGAGTTCTTCGAGTTCGTTCTTAACAGGCTTTCTTGTAACGTGACAAGTCGTGTAAATACGCCCCGTGCTATAGCTCTATTTTTTGAAAACCAACTTTGCACTGTGTGCCTCAGTGACTCGATCAAATAATCAATTGGGCAATGCTTGAACGATTTTGTAACTGCATTTACCACTTTGACAATATTTGACGTCATGGCAGTAAACTGTTTGTAGGTGCATGAGATCTTGCCCACCTGTAAGCTTCTACACCTCTCCTGTGTCATTGCAGAGATAATGTATAATCACAATGTGGGATGTGTTTGTTATAATTCTAAATGCGTGAAGATATTGAAAATCCTAGAATGAAGGTTGATTCGTACTAAATATTTACGTATTCCCTTGTTAATTTGATCAAGTTGTTTCATGTGGTACTCAAAGTCATGCTTCGTGGTACGCTCTCAATTTGAATTGAAGGGCTTTGCAATGTTCGCCGCATTTACTATAAGACGTCCTCAAGTTTTGTAGAATATGTTGTGCATGATATCCATGCATTACCTGGGTACACGTCTTCACAAAGATGTTCGCATGCTACCATGACGACGATCCGAAACGAAACATAACCCATCCCTCTCGCCATATGCCTCTTTTAAATCGTCTAAGGAACCAAGTCCATGAGTCATTGTTTTAATCCACTACTCCGAATGCCAAAATATATATACCATTATTGGCATCTTGTGTGCATGCGATTAATAAGCTACCTCCGTATCTTCCCTGCACAAGAAAGTAGCGTCAATAACGACAACGGGCTTGCGGATTTCCAACCTTCGATGGATGCACATAACGACATGAATGCGTACTTGAAATGTCCGTCTCGCTCTATTTCAATATTAGTTCTTGAGCCTGGATTTTTTCTCAACCTCACCGAAATAAATGTAGTCTATTATGCATCTCCGGATCACCCATTATTTTTTCCAAAGCATGTTCTCGTGCCCTCCACGCCTTACCATATCGTAATGTCAATCCATATGTTGACGACATATCATTTATAATGTCGTAGGTGTGTATACGATCTTGGCGGAAGCATATTTGTGTTTAATGCATTCTCCTATCAAAGCACTTTTCGCTTGAGCGTGATCTCGAATAGCAGTCCATTGTACAATGCATGACCGTTACGTACATAACGCACTTTGAACATGTCGACCGTCCAATCCTCGATGCCACTGAACCTCCAATTGCACCTCTTTGCCTTTTGCACTTTAGCACATACTCGTGCTGGTCCGACTTGTATACAATGAACTCAAAGCTGTTATGTATAGCATACATCGCAAGACTGTGCTTCAGTAGAACCTTATCTCGAAAAATCTGATCAACAACCACAAACTCCACTCCTGCTTGCGTCACAACGTCAGAAATATCATGATATTCATATTCAAATGGCGGAGGGACATTTACATCCACGCTCGTTACAAACTCCTGCATTGTTGGCACATCGACACTATTAACTGTCAAGTTTGAATGTGGTTGTGCTCCATTAATCAACGTATTAAACGTAAATGTTATCGTTCCTCGCGTGAATACGCGCAGATCCAAATAATCTCATTGACCTCGTTAACAACAACACGTAAGGTATATGCCGTTAAACTTGCTTCATTCATTTTCACTGTAGGTAAATCGTAGAGCTCATATTCATTATCCTAATCGGTGGTAGATTCCCACCCACGTCGTAATTTATCTCCAATTCATCCAAGTCGTTAGTAATATCTAATTCCAATGACAACAAGTTGACTAGATCCTGGAAGCTGCTGTTCATTGGCACCATCATGCCAAACGTGTTTGCATCACATGTGACTAAGACACTGACGGAATCCATTGTCTGAAATAAACATAAGACATCATCAAAATTCGATGTGATACATGTCATGCATATCGGCACACAAGATGCCCCAACAAATGGAACGGGATATGATGCATTTCGATTTTTATTCATGTAGTAATTATGAGTACGAATTACATTTCATTTCTTGACATTTTCCATTTTTATTTTTGAATCACAGGAGAGTGTATAGCATCCAGATTCACACGACATCGATTATGCTCTATATGTAATCTAACGATCGTATATTATTCACATAAGCAAAATCATATGGATATAGATAGACATCATTTTCGTGAGATTACAAGTAAAAACGAATACATAAAACCAGGTTTCATTTATTTTTTCATCATGATGAAAGCAAGGACACTTACCAAGATTTTCTAATGATGGATATTCTTCACGTGATCACCCAACAAGAAGGAAAAATTCAGCCCTAAGAATAAAGCACAGTACGTCCGATTCTGGGGTAGAAGACAATCCATTTGTAATGGGAATGTTATGAAACGTTTTCTTCCGGGGTAGAAGGCAATACATAATGTTTTGAATTCAAATTTGATTATCCATGAGCATCCAAACTTTTAATTACATTCCCTTAATTATCAGCCACTCACGAGTTCAGTTACATTTTGTGTACATGGAAAGTTTGGCTGCCAGTATTTTTGATGGTATTAGGTGACATATGTAGTATAATTTAAGTTTTGGAATAATTATGGTACAGACAGAAATATTTCAGATTTCTAATGCATTTGCGATTTTTCCCCATTTCATAAACCAATTATGACGTGTCTTAAAGTAGAAGAAGCAGCAGCAACAACTTGATAACTAATTTGAGAACCAATTAATGCACAAAAGTTAATTAAAGTAGAAACAAAAAAATGGGCACAAGAAGCTACCCTAGGTACACGTATATGCAGTTAAAACAATTGAATTATCATATACCAATTAAGGCATGAAAATTGAATTAATTAATGGAAACCAATTAGCAGAAACCATCGAATTTGAAAGAAACAAGAAGTTGGGTACAACTAATGACGGTGACAGTAGGTATAATTATTTAAAAACCATTCAACCATATAAATGTAAAAGAAATTTCACGTGTTACCAAATTAGTTTTGATACATGTGAAAAATGATTATGCTTTAAAAAAATTACTACATTTATAGATTTTGAAGAATTAGCTTTTCGTGCTGATAACATGTTGTGAAAAGAAAGAAAACTAGAAGAGAGAATAAAGGTCAATAAACTTGTGTATATACACTAACAAGAGATGAACAACAAGCGGAAATCAGTAGTCACTCTGCTACTTATCATTGGAGAAGATATTGCGTATAAATAAAGAGAGAGAGATAGTCAGTCTCTTGACTCTTGAGCGGCTGAGAATCTTATGTCAAAAGGACCAACGACGAGCTAGGATAAGAGAAGGAGTAGGAGCTAGGTTCAGTGAGAACTTTGTAGAAAGAAACGAAACTATGGTACCTTTTTCGGAATTATTTGAGGCTGTAACCCCAATGTACAAGCTACACTCTCTCAAGAGGTGTTGTCGCATTAACCAATCCCTACTTCAGAAAGAATAAAAATACCATCCCCGGCTATAAGTCAAACTGACCTCTGGGATTTGGTAAATGAGCAGCCCGGGGTGGGGGAAGCTCAAGAGACACTATTGAGGGTTCCCGCTCAACAGGAAGCTAAAGAGGCTTCCCACCACTATGTAGAAAGGGAACGTCGGACTGGTAGAGAGAGCTTCTATCAAATCTATTTGCGGCTTCTTTAATAAGAATCAAAGCCCTATATTTATGTGAAAGGATTATGGACACAATGTTAATAATTTTTATAACTGCAAAGATACAATTGTCATTTACTAATAAATTTATCATTTACAGCAAATTATAAAATATAACCCATTTTTAGTAAAATAAAAAATAAAAATAAATAAAATTGTGATTTATTCAAATGGAAATTTGTTTACTGAAATGGAAAAATATTATTTTTATTTCAGCCAATTAAGGTTTGATTTGGAAGTTGGAATTTTTTTTGTGCAAAAAAGGGGGAAATAAAGGGCATATCAGTCCGAACAAACCCGATTCGATTTTGGTCATGACCCGGGTCGGGTCGGTTTCAAAAATAGGCCTTAGTAAATATCCTTAGTAAACTAAAATTATGGTTTCCTACCATGTTGGGACTCTATTTCTGATCGAATTTAAGTCTTTAAATAGGAATCTTTCATTCAATTAAAAAAAGAAAGCTAAAGATACAATCTTAAGGCGAGATTACATATTCACATGCATTAAATCCTCAAAATTTGTATCTCAATTTAAGATGTGAAGGTTGAAGAACACAATTGGCCGGAAGATTGACAAGATTTGAAGAGGAGATTATTGATCCATTGCTGGGAATTGGATGTCAAGAAGAACAATTCCTAGAATTATTTTCTTTATTCTTTTTATTGAATCCGGTGATATTTTTAATCCTTTTGTTATTTAATTATAATTTTATATGATTGGCTAAATAATTGGTTTAGCTTATATTAATGTTTGTTTAATTCAATTGATTTCATGTAGCCATGATTAATGTGGTAATTGCTTGTTGTGTGTTTAATCGACATTCAATTGCTTAATCACCACTTGATTGATTTAAGGACAATAATGAGACTGGGAGGAGATTAATTTGTCAATTTCGTATAATAAGTGACATAGATGTTATAAAAGACCAGGAGATAATTATAGCATATTCAATCTTGATTGAATTCCTGTGAATGAATGATTTTTAAATGTATATGTACGTAGGGATATAGTAAATTCGGGCATATAAATATAGTTAATTTTGCTTGAGATAGGTTACTAACTAAAATTGTTAATTTGGTTGTTAATAAATATGAAAAAATAATTTTGGATTGAATGAATATTAAAATAACCTAAGTGAAATAGAAATTTCTAACCATTTAATCACAAAAGGTCTCCACAAATTAGTTTAGTTAGATTAATTTAGATTAGCTTAGTGTAGTTTAGTTATAACATAAACATTTGATTTGTTAATAGGTTAACCACATTAGTTTAGATTAAAGCCATATTAGAATAAAAATTGATAGTAAATCGGACTCAAAATCTCATTTCATTACTTCTCACATTCCATACATTTTCGGAATCCATTGATTATGTTTTTGGGTCGTGCCAGGAATAATTTATCTACTTTATTTTTTTTTATTTTTAATTCTTTCTTTGATTTAATTTTACTTTTTACCTTTTCTTTTTATTTTCATCTGACCTACTTATTTCTCTTGATTTTATTGCCAAATAATGCAAGGAAACAAGAGAACAACAACAATATGGATGGGAGATCCTAAAATTTAAGAAGATGACATTTCTATAGGAGATTTCTTCACCCTAAAACCCCTTTACAAAGAAAGGATGCGATGCACATGCCGAAGTTGATGATGATGGTTTTCCCTTGAGAGTACTATGGAGGATTATTTACCATTGAAATTACTATGGATATTACTGGACTAGCAAGTAGAGGACAAACGGTTCAATCCATATGAACAAACATACAATCCAAGTTAAGAGCAACACCCAAATCACTATTGGCTGGAAGGTCAAATTATTAAACATCTCAATAATCTTCAACAAGAAGGGAGGCTTTTCATGAAAATTTGCTCATGCAATTACCCGAAATTTTGAATAGTTAATCTATCATTCAACTCGAGAAACAATCAACAAACAAAGAACAGGTAGAGACAAATGAATTAATCATAATGGGGTCAACCGAATTAGTAGCATTTAAAAAGATGGAATTAGCATGCTTCATTCCGACTTCATTGTGTTATTGAGTTGTAATTAAAGTTAAAGAGTCGATAGTTGGTATATGTTTTGAAGGAGTCAAAGACAAACAAGGAGAAGAAATCGCCGCAAAACTGCACACAGAGAGCTCGAGCAGAAATTTCAGTACCGCACCACTCGCTGGCTACGGCACGGGCTCTTGAACAGTCGATTGACCACTTGCTAGCCATGAGAGAGGCGCTCGAGCTGTGGTGTCATCCGACATAATCCTATTCACAATTCTCAAAAGATTTTGGAGTTTTATTCACTCTCTATTGTATATACCCAAGCCAGATTTCATTTATATGCGTGATTGAACAATTATTCATTAAAGAGAACACATTATTAAAGATCAATAACACAATCCAAAGATCTCTTGATTCAACCACAAGATCAAACCATCAAAATTTCCAAATATCTATTGCATTATTGGTTGATCAATTATTCATTCAAAAGAACATCCTACAAAAATCAAACATCAATTCCATAATTCTCTTGATTCAACTAAAAGATCAAACATCAAAAATAATTACCTTTACCAATAATCCTTTAGAGTTTGGAAGTTAGGAAGAGATAGCTAGAGCTCCAATTGTTCCAGAACGAGTTCGTTCTTGGTGATCCATATGGAGGAAAAACGTCTAGAGTTCTGAAAAGTGCAAGTTGTACAATTGAATAGGTTTTTGGGTGATTTACAAGTTGGGTGGTCAGAATCTACTAAAGTTTTGATGTGGACCAATTGTAAATTATTTTTTTCTATTGGATCATTTTGACAAGGTTTGCCCATGAGTTTTTGAACCGTTTGAAGAGTTCTTCAAGGGGTTTTCCTTCGTTACCAAATTTGATGTTATTGACTTTTATGTTTTCGATCTATATTACATGATTGACACTTAGGTTTAAATTAACATGAAACTTAATTATTTTGAAATAATAAATAAGTGATTTTTTGCTTTTTATTGGTTAAATTCTGCATTAAACACTTCTATGTTGTTGGGTCTAAACTTTTGTTCGATTATATTATTTTTCAATTGGTATAAGAGCATAATATCAATTGGTGATCCAATTTTGTCTACATGACTTAATCACTTTCCATTCCTCCTTATTTTGACCGTGGTAACAAAGCCTATTGAAAAGCTAGAATGGGAGCTTTTTTTATTTTTAAAGTCAATGGATGAACGTGTTTGGGTTAGTATAGAAAAGGGTTGGAACCACCCCTAACAACTTTTGTTGCTGGTATTATTACATTAATAGATAGCTCTACTTAGACTAAAGATGATCTAGCTAAATGTAATTGGAATAGTAGAGGTGTCCATGCCATTTTTTTGGCTATTTCTCTCGAAGAGTTGTTTAAGCGTATATCCATGTGTAAAACTGCGAAGCATGTTTAGAATATTCTAGAAACCACATATGAGAGAACTAAGATCATGAAGAACTCTAATCTACAAATGTTGATCACTAGGTTTGAGGAAATTAGGATGAAAGAAGAGTGTAAGAAAAAGTGATTTTTGAAGAAGAATTGGACAACCTTATTTTTACCAAAAAGCTATTAGAATAAATTCAGTTCAAAGAACCTTCAGTTACCAGTTTGTTTCAATTGATGTTGGTTGGAATCTTCAACAACTTGGAGTTTTGTTTGTTGGTAGTTAATAACTGAAATGGAGCCTCATTTAGGTCTATAAATAGGAGCCATATGTAGTGCAAAAAGAAGAAGCTTTCATGAGTGAAAGATGGATAGAAAGTGAGATTGTATAAGAATGGTAGAATTCTCATAAATATGGGCAAAAGTCTTTCTAGTATGATTTCAAGCGCGTAAATCATGTTTTGCTTTGGTAATAAAGTGTTAGGAAGAGGTTTCCTTCATGTTTAAATCATTCTAAGTGTTGAATCTTGTTGGTTTTTCATCTGTTCTTCTATCACTTCTTCTACAATTTGCTGGTACTGAATTTTCCTCTGTAATTCTGCAACCTTTGCATTGATCTGGAGTTGGAGGAAGCCTTTGAACCCCAACAATTGGTATCAGAGCTTGAAAGTTTCTGGTCTAATTTCTGTTCTCTTTAATTGGCCGAACGCATTTTTTTGTGAAAAATCGATTCCTGGCCATAATCTTGATCACATAGTGTCTACATCCAAATTTGAGATAGAGAAATTTAATGGCAAGAATGAATTCAATCTGCGGAGGGAAAAGATGATGGCTCATCTTGGTCATCTTGGTTTGGAAGAAGCTTTGGAAGGGAAATCTAAAATTGATGCTGAAATTCTGAAGAAGGCAAGGAACACCATCATACTTAGCCTATTTGATACAGTTCTGAGGAAGGTAATTAAGGAGAAGATGGCGCCTGAGATGTGGAATAAATTGGAAGAGCTCTACTTGACCAAAGCTTTGCCTAACCGGATCCATCTGAAGCATAAGTACTATAGCTTCAAGATGGATGAAACAAGGTCAATTGATGAGAACATTGATGAGTTTACTAAACTGGTATCTGATCTGGAGAATCTGGACATCAAGATTGATGAACAAGATCAAGACATTTTTTTGTTAAACTCTCTGCCACTAGCATTTGATCACTTAAGGGATATACCATCAAATATAGCAAGGAATCATTAACCCACAAAGAAGTTGCTGCAGCAGCCTACTCGAAGGAATTGGATATAAAGCTGAATGGAACCCTCGCTAAAAGGAATGGAGAGGTGCTGAATGTCCAAGAAAGAAAAGAAAAAAGAATGTGCTGGATTTGTAATCAAGAAGGGCACTATAAAAAGGATTGTCTAAGAAGAAACCAGAGGTGGATAAAGAAAGGAGGCAAGCAAGATAGAGAGTGTGCAAACACGCTTGGAGGCTATGAAGTCGATGAAGTGCTCTGAAAGTTCTAGCTGTAATGAATTTGAAAATTCTTTTCAAGAATCAAGGAAAAGATTGTACGAAAAAGTGATTTTTGAAAAAGAATTGGACAACCTTATTTTTACCAAAAGTTGTTAGAATAAATTCAGCTCAAAGAACCTTCAGTTACTAGTTTGTTTCAACCAGTGTTCTAAAATGCTCCAAAACGCGCCGTTTAGGTGCGCCTAGGCGCGGAGCGCGTTAAAAACGCGTCGAATATGTGATATGCGCATAAAAATGCGGTCAAACTTTTTTGTTGACCGCTTAGGCTCGCCTAGGCGTTACAATGCGAGATTAAACGCGATTATGCGCGTTTAAATGCGATTATGCGCGATTAAACGCGAATTGGCAAACCCATTTGGGCCTCAATGAATTTAGTTGTGCAAGAGCAAGACCTTAAGAAAATCCTCCACTTACTACTTAGTGTCCAATCATGTGTATGTTTATTTTTATATAAAAAAAATTATTTTTTTAATATAAAAATATATTTATTATACTTAAAATTACATTAAAAGTACGAAACGCATTATGACGCCTATTCTCCGCATTGACACGCTTAATCTTGTGATTCTTGATTCTCGACCTCGACGCTTCGCAACGCATTACGCATTTTAGAACACTGGTTTCAACTGATTTTGGTTGAAATCTTCAACAACTTGGAGCCTTGTTTGTTGGTAGTTAATAACCGAAATGGAGCCTTATTTAGGTCTATAAATAGGAGCCATATGTAGTACAAAAAGAAGAAGCTTTCAGGAGTGAAAGAGGGATAGAAAGTGAGATTGTATAAGAATGGTAGAATTCTCATAAATCTGGGCAAAAGTCTTTCTAGTATGATTTCAAGCGAGTAAATCATGTTTTGCTTTGGTAATAAAGTGTTAGGAAGAGGTTTGCTTCATGTTTAAATCATTCTAAGTGTTGAATCTTACGGGTTTTATATCTGTCTTCTTGCTGGTTTTCATCTGTTCTTCTGTCATTTCTTCTGCAATTTGCTGGTGCCGAATTTTCCTCTGTAATTCTGCAACCTTTGCATTGATTTGGAGTTGGAGGAAGCCTTTGAACCCCAACAAAGAGGAATCCTTGGATGAGTTCCATGGAAAATTGAATGATATAGTGAACTCTAGTTTCAACTAAGGTGAACGAATCCCCGAAGCTAAGATTGTGAGGAATGTTATGAGATCCCTATTCGAGAGATTCGGATATAAGGTTACAACTATTAAGGAAATCAAACACCTAGATACTATTAAGATAGAAGAACTTGTAGGATATCTCCAAACATATGAACTTAACCTACCCTAGTCTAAAAAAAAAAAAAAGGGTCTTTAGCCTTAAACATTGTTTAAGAAGAGACTAGTGATCAAACTGATGATAATACCCTAAAAGATGATGAGTTTGCCTACCTTGCTAGGAAATTTTAAAAAAATAGGAATAATAAGAGACTTCTCGATTAGTTTAAAAGTGACTCTAGTAAAAACAAAAACGATAAAAGAGAGAAGATATATACTAGGGATGCCTAGAAGAGGTCTCAATATGTATGATATAATGGGTGTTAGGGTTTTGGACATGTTAAATCCGAGTGCCCAAGTTATAGGAAAACCCTAGGTAAGGCTATGAATGTCACACTAACTGATGATGAGTCTAGCTCCGATAATCAAAGTGAGAACTCCATTCTTGATGGGTGAGGAAATTATATGGTGATCACTTCAATGGTTAAGAGTGAACCTATAAAAGCGAGTAAGACATTTGAAGACAAATTTTACAGCCAAGTCCCCTAGATAATTGCACGCCAAGTCCTTTAGCTTTGATCTTGTACAATTTGGTACTCGGATTTTGACTTTCATATCAATTATGCCCTTCATAAATTTCATCCAAGATCCTTCAACTTTTTGTTTTGTTCACTTTGGTATCCACATTCACAATTTTGCACACTTTTAGTCCATTTTTCCTCATTTTGTCTTGTTCTCTTTCCTTTGTGTAATTTTTACCTACAAAAGCAATAATTACATAATTGTAAGTAGAAATTCACTCATTTTTATCAATAATAAGTATATTTAGGTATTAAATAAGTGTGCAAAAATACACTTATCAATATTGCTTTATTTTTATTTATTTATTCATTTTTTTTTTGTGATTTGTGACAAAAAGGGAGAGATAATTATTTATTTCAAGGAAGTTGAATAATATATGATTTAAGGGAAGAAGTTGATACATTGTTAAGATATATCATCATTGTTGAGTTTGTTTTTGACATCTGACTTAGGGGGGTCATAGATAATTTTTGATGATTAATGATCTGATTAGCATAATGTGTTATTTGGTCTCATTAATATTATGTCAAGTGTTTTATATAATATCAATATCATATTTTGTGTTGCTAGTTCGGCTATTATGATATTTTATCTGAACTTGTCATGTTTAGTTTTTAAGTTACTGATACACGTAGTATTACATGCTTTGGTGTTAAACATATTTTGCTTGCATTATTTATATAACTTATTTATGTGCTCAATTGTTAGTTTCCTATTGCTTTTACATGTGTTATTGTCAATTTCATATGTTTCAAGAAACATGTATGACAAGCTGTCGAGTTGAAGTTTGGGAAGTGAGTATTTAGGTTAATAGTGTTAGGTTGTGTTGATTTTATTTTGAAATAAATGATTTTATCACACAATGTCAAACGGGAAGTTTGTTAGGTTCAAAATGTAATTGGCTAGTCCTGTGTCCAAAATCATAATTCAATGAGCTGTAATTAAAGTCAGAGTCAGGATTGATAGTATACTTCTTGAAGGAGTCAAGACAAAAAAAAGAGAAGAAATCGCTGTAAAATTGCTCGTCAATCGTGCACGAAATGCTTCAGCGAAAATTTCATTACCTGCACGGGTGCTCAAGGGATGGTGTTATTCGGCAGAATCCTGTTCACTATTTCAACATATTTTAGAGTTCTATTCAACCTCAAACATTCCCCATTATATATACTTAAGCTAGATTTCGTTTCTATATGTGGTCGAACAATTTTTCATTCAATATAACATATTATTATTGAGCATCAATAACACAATTCAAAGATCTCTTGATTCAGCCACAAGATCAAAGCATCAAAATTCTCAAATATCTTTTGCATAATTGGTTTATCAATTATTCATTTAAGAGAATATCATACAAAGATCAAATATCAATTTCGAAATTCTCTTGATTTAACCAAAAGATCGAAACACAAAAGATCAAAATATCAAACACCCAAATACCAAATACCATTACCTTCACCAATAAGTTTTCAGAGTTTTGAAATTGGAAATAGACAACTGGTATTCAAGTTGTTCCAAAACAAGTTTATTCGCGATGATCCACATGAAGAAAAAATAAGTTTATAGTTCTGGAAAGTACAAATTGCACAATCGAAGATGTTCTTCGGTAATTTACAAGTTAGGTAGTTAGAGTATACTGAGATTTAATTGTGTCTAGACCAACTTTAAGTTATATTTTCTAATGGATCGTTTTGACAAGGTTTGTCCGAGGTGTTTGATCCCTATGAAAAGTTCTTCAAGGGGTTTTCCTTCATTACCAAATTTGGTGTTTTTTATTTTTATGGTTTTGATCTATATTGCATATTGACACTTAGGATTTAAATTGACATTAAACTTAATCGTCTAGAAACAATAAATAAGTGACTTATTACTTTTTATTAGTTAAATTCCGCATTATGTATACCTGTAGTTGCTGTTGGGTCAAATCTTTCGTTCAATTATATTTACTTTTCACATTGGTTTTTTTTTTTTAAATAAGTTTATAAATAAAATTGAAGTATACATTGTTGAGTTCAAATCTGGCACCACATTCACTAAAAAAAAAAAATAATAATAATATTCCCAAAAATCAGAGTTGACTGCGGTCAACCATGATTTGTAAATCGCGGTCAGCTCAATCACCTAAAAAACACTGTTTGTTGAGATCAAATGCAATCAAATATGTATTTTTTTAAATTGTGAAAAATTGAAAACTTGAAAACATGAAAACATGAAAAAAATAAAATTTAAAATACCTTTTTTTGTTTTAATTTTAATAAATCTTAACTTCAAATATCACTGTTTGTCGAGATCAAATGCAATCAAACATTTTTTGAAAAAAAATTCTAAAAAATTGCAAACTTCAAAACATGAAAAAAAAATAAAATTAAAATACAATTTTTATTTTTATTTTTATTTTAATAAATCTTAACTTCAAATATTTAATATTATCCCCTCCTTCACATAGTTAACAGTCAAATTCACACAATCACCAGTATATTTCATTTAACTGAGTTAGATGTGATATGTAGTTTATGTGTTTGAATTATTTTATTGGGATCTATAATTTCTTATTAATTGCTGTTAATGTTGCTAATAATTTCATTCTGGAAAAAATTGACAAAAAAAATGATAGATCCCTTCGAAGGAGGGGTAGAAAAGAAAAAGATTCTATAGGTTTCTAGGAAAACTCCATCATCCAACATTTATCCGATGAATTTAAAATTTCTCTCTTTTATTTAATTTTATAGTTCTATATTTGAGGATAATGTAGGCATTAAGTTTGGAGGTAGAAAATTTATATTTTCTTGTAATTTAATGATTTATGTTTGGTGAAAAAATTATGAAGAAAAAAAAACTAAATTTTGAAAGGACAAAATTTACAACTTTATCTTGCATGCTTGTATGTGTAACTTAATAATGTGGTTCATATACAATTATAATATTTCATTTATCTATGATCAGATTTTTTAATTGGTTTGTGTGATCTCTCGAATTTCAATTATTACTTGAATTCCATTGCCATGTACTTGACTTTTGAATAAATTGAACATGAATTCATTCTTGATTACACTGATGGATAACTTTAAAATTAATTGTGTAATTAAATCTTCTATGACCCTAATATGTATTTATTAAGTTAAAACCTCAATTAGAACTATATTGAAAATATGTTAAGAAAAAATTTGGGGTGATTAGATCTATCCCAAATCAAGAACATCGTCACTTTACTATTCTTGGATTCTTATCGGTTGCCTAAAGAATCAAAGATATTGCACTAGTCATGACACGTAGGAAAAAGTTACCTACATTGTAGAGCGAATTTAGTTTTTTGTAATTTGGCCTATTGATTACCAATGTTTATGAGATAATCTATCAGGGAAGAAGGTTACCTATATTGTAAAGTGAAAATGACCTTCGAAAAAAAAAAAAAAGATCTCAAAAATAGAAGAAGTGACGAAAGAAAATGAAAAGAAAACTGAAACACACCAAAGCATGATAATAAATTAGTAAAACAACTATATTTGTTACCTTCGTGCAGCTAAGTTTTGGTCATCGATTAGGGATTTGGAGAATTATTGAGTTGATGGTGAAAATAAGCCCAATATCATTTTGAGATTTGAAGGTTGAAGAACACAATTGACCGGGAGATGTACAGGATTTGAAGAGGGGATTGATGATCCATTGTTAAAAATTGGGTTTCATGAACAACAATTATGTTGGTATTAATAGGCCCCAATCGCCCTAAGGCTCGGATGTTCATCCAAAATAGGGCTAATCACCCGTTGAGCATTCACCGAGGTGATTATCGCTTCAATCCACTAGAAACCAACAATAAATCGAAACAAGTGTCACAATACAACAGATCCACAAAGGGTAAAGCCCTCAGCCCAGATTTTCTCTCAAGAAACCACAAACACGATTACACAAAGTAACCAACAGTTACTGAACACAATCAGAACAGATTCGCCTAAACCACAACCTTACAAACACTAGATCTCACCAAAAAAACACCTAGAGTTTAGAGATTACATGCGAAAATCAAAGGTTTTCAAAGCGAGAGAAGAGAAAACCCTAGAATAATCTCGAATAAGGGCAAATGAAAAGGTCAAGCTAATAATACAAACGATCAGAAGCATCCTACGATCACAGCCCTTCCACGTGGCTTCATCTCAGCCTTTGGAATATAAAGAATGGGTTGCCGGGTTGCAGTCAATTTGGGCTGGACTCTTCAAATTAATTGGGTTCCATCATTGGGCCAAGTTGTTAAAGTATATAATTCAACAATCTCTACCTTGCTTGACAATTTGGGTTTCATAGCATATTGAAGGTTAACACATCCTTCAGTTTCATTTGCTCTATGTGCCTGCAATAAACACTAATCAGTAATAACATTTAGGAGATTCAAACAATCCCTAAACTTGTATAGAGGCAGTATTTTAGTCCCCATATCTGCAGGATTACACTTAGTTGAAATCTTCTCAATTGTCATGATATCCTTTTCTAAAACATCTCTTATAAAATGGAACTTAACATCTATATTTTAGTTCTATCATGAAAAATAGGATTTCACCTAAGATGTATAGCAGATTGACTATCAGAGAATATAACAGCATTATTATTAGAAAAACCAATTTCATTTAGTAAGCTTTTCAGCCAAATACCTTCTTTTACTGCATCTGTGGCTGCAATATATTTAGCATCCGTTGAAGACAAGGCTACATTTTTTTTGTAGCTGTGATTTCCAGCTTATGCAAGTATCATTTAAAGTAAAAACATCTGTAGAAGTAGATTTCCTATTATCAGAGTTACCAGCAAAATCTGAGTCAACATAACCTTCTGGTTTTATCCCTGTTTTATTTTTACAAAAACATAAGGCCTAAATTTGAAGTCTCTTTTAGGTATCTTAACAACCATTTCATGGCTTCCCAATGAGATTACTCATGTATCTACTCAAGACATTTATAGCAAAAGTAGGATCAAGTATGGTACAGATCATAATATGCATGACAGATCCAACAACATTTGCATAAGGAACCTTTTCCATCCTATTCATATCCATTTCAGTTTTAAGGCATTGCTCAGTTGAAAATTTAAAATGACTGCCAAAAGGTAAAGTAACATCTTTTGCACTTTCCATAGAAAATCTACACAGAATTTTTGAAATATAAGGATGTTGAGTAAGAAACATATTATGCTCACTTCTATTTCTTCTAATTTCCATCCCTAGTATCCTTTTAGCTTCTCCTAAATCTTTCATTTCAAATTTCTGTTTTAGTTTTTGCTTAATGATGTTAATCTCAGTCATATCACACCCAGCAAGTAACATGCCATCAACATAAAGCAACAAATAATATGAATCAGGGCCTTCACTGCCCTTATAATAAAAATATGGATCATATTCACTTCTATTGAAATCAAGTCCCTTTATAAAAGTATCAGACCTGATATACCATTATCTGGGAAAGTTTTCAAGCTATAGAGTGATTTTGTAAAAGACACACACAATTTTCTTTACTTTTTTGTGCAAACCCCTTTGGTTGAGACATATAAATTTTTTCATCCAAATTTCTATGTAGAAAAGTAGTTTTGACATCTAATTGTTCCAGTTCAAAATCAAATTGAGAAATAATAGAAAGTAAGACTCTTATAGAGGTGTATTTTACGACATGTGAAAATATTTCATTGTATTCAATTCTCTCTATTTGGTTAAAGCCCTTAGCAACTAATATGGCCTTAAATCTTACTCCCTCCCTATTATAGTCTCCTTCTTTGACTTTATAAATCCACTTACAGTCAATAACTCTTTCCCCTTTTGGTTTGTTCACTAAGATCCAAGTCTTATTTTTGATTAATGAAAGCATTTCATCTTTCATAGCAGCAACCCAAGAACTTGAATGTTTTCCCTCGATGACCTCTTCATAAGAATTTGGCTCATTACCCAAAAAAATTTAGACATTCAAGGCTGTAACAAATTCAGAATCATTGTATCTAGGAGGTGGTCTTATTTCCCTTATAACTTTGTCTCTTGCAAGACGATAGTCTCCTAAACGGTTTTCAGGTTGCTCAGGATCAAGTATAATAGCAGATTTAATCTCAGTATCATTTTCAGGTTCAGTATTTAACTCCTGCCCAAGCTCCACCTCAAACCGATCATTATTTTTAGAGTTTAAATCTGCTTGAAAAAGTTCAGATTCTAAAACATTTTATTTTGATCAGTTTCAGTTTTAGCTATCTCTTTTTCTTTAATTCAGGGCACATCTAACTCATTAAAGATCATATTTCTACTAATAATAACCTTATAACCTCCTTAATTTCTTAACCAAACCTTATAACCCTTAACACCTTTACTATACCCTAGAAAAATACCATTAATAGATCTAGGCTCTAGTTTCCCATCATTCTGATATACAAAAGCAGTACACCCAAAAATTTTCAATTTAGAGTAATCAACAGAATAACCATTACAAACATGATCAGGAGTGTCAAACTTCAAAGATTTAATAGGACACTTATTTATCAGATAAGAGACAGTTTTTACTGCTTCTCTCCAAAATAATTTTTGCAAGCCAGAGCTTATCAGCATACATTTAACATTTTCTAAAAGGGTTCTATTCATCCTTTCTACAAGTCTATTCTGTTGAGGGGTATAGGTAACAGTTCTATGTCTAAGGATATCATTAGTTTTGAAGAAATAATCAAACTCTTCATTGCAAAATTCAAGACCATTATCAGTTCTAAATGCTTTAACACTTTTATTAATTTGATTTTCAATAAGAGTTTTCCATTCTACAAAATTTTTGAAGCTGTCAGACTTGTTTTTCAAAAGAATAACCCAACTTTTCTTTGAAATCTCGTCAATGATGAGCAAGAAATATTTGAAGCTAGAGTAAGTGCATACAGTAGCTGGTCCCCACAAATCAGCATGCAAGTAATCAAGAATAAATTGTGATTTATGAATGTCAGTAACAAAAGACAATTTCTTTTGTTTCCCATAGATACAATGTTCACAGAAAGACATTCTTTCTATCCTTTCATTTTCTAACAGACCTTGTTTCTTAAGAATGTACGATTCTTATCACTAATATGTCCTAGTCTTTTGTGCCATATATCAGATTTATCAGATTGTGAGACTGTAGCAGTAAAAGATTTGTTTTGTAAAGGCAAAGCTTTCAAAGTGTAAATCTCATTTGATTTTTCAACATTAATGACTTTTGCAAAATCCTTTTGAAGTGTTAGAACCTTTATTTATGATGGTATTAAAACCTTCATCATCAAGGGAACCTAAAGAGATTAAATTTCTCCTTAGATCAGGAATGTATCTAGTTTTGTTCAAAGTCAAAACATTCCCATTTTCCAAATTTAAAACAGTTTTACAAATCCCTTTTATTTTGCAAGAAAAGTCATTTCCCAATATTACCTGTCCTCCATTTATTTCGAGAAAATCAGTGAAAGAATCTTTGTGATGTGTCATATGAAAAGTACATCTGAATCAAGAGTCCATTCATTTTTAGTCAATGAGTGGTTGACCATGTAAACCTGCCCATCAGAAGCAGCAGCTTCTTCATAAGCTAAAGCAGCCCCACCATCAACTTTATTAACAATTTTCAGTTCATCAATCCTTTTGTTACAATCTTTAATAAAGTGTCCCAATTTTCCACAGAAATAACATTTCTTTCCCTGAACCTTATTATTATTCTTATTGAATTTGAATTTACTACTTTTGAAGTTTTCAGAAAATTCCTTACGTTTTCCAAAGCTTTTATTTGAGAAATTGTTGTTGTCCTTTTTGAAAAATTCTTCCTTTCACATTGTATCCAACTCCAATAGAGGAAGTTTTTAATTCACTTTTAAATTCAAGTTCCTAATTCCTTAAGGAGGAAACAATGATATCAACTGTAATAGAAGTTCTTCCATATTCAAGGGCATTTATCAAATCTTTATATTTTTCAGGTAAGGATGATAATAATGCTACAGATTTTTGATCATTGGAAAGAGTTTCACCACTATTGGTGAGATCTTGAGAAAGTTTATTAAATCTGTTAGATTAGTTTCAAGATCACAATTGGAATCAAATTTAAAACAGAAAAATTGTTTCCACGGGTAACATTTATTGGGAAGTGTCCTAGTTTTATAAAGAGATTCAAGCTTTGCCCATATAGCAGCTGCAGTCTCAATCTTTCATACTTCTCTAATGACAATATCAGATAAATGCAGAAATATAGTATTCCATGCAATTTCACCTTGTTCAATTCTTTTATTATCAGCCACTTCTGCCCCCCCCTCCCCTCAAGATTCATCAAGAGCTTTAGCACATATAAAATGAATTAATAGTGCTTTCATTTTCCTATTCCAAATGTCAACATCAACTTTGGTACTACCCATATTAAGACACAGAAAATGCTTAAACAATGTAGAGGCAGTGCAAAAAATGATGTACCACACACAGAGAATATCAGTATCAACTATTGCACACTTACAGAGTAATAGAATGCATAAAATATTTTATTTCAAGCAAATGTACATAGTTTAATAATATCAGAGATGCAAATAACAAGATATCACAAATGTAACCCAAACAATAGAATATACCAATTTCGAATTAAAAGAACTCAAAAGTAATCTTGAGGAAACCTTTAATCTCAGTCTCCTCAGATTCTAGGTTTCTCAAATGAAACCCTAGACAAAGGAAGATCTGGGAGGGTTTCGAACAAGAGATCCAAGAGAGATAAAGATCGAGAAAGGTACAATAATTCAGGGTTAGAAACTCGTTACCAAAGTCTCAGCTTAATGGTGTAAAATAGTGAAAACCAGGAATATTTTACTTTCTTTGTCAAAGGAAAGAAAGCAGACCTTTAGAAAAGATCTTGAAGATCTAGAGTCACGTTCACCAAGAACACCAAGGAAAAATTCCAAATAAAAATTTTTTTGGAGATCGAGATGCTCTGATACCACTGTTGGTATTAACATGCCCCAAAAACACAAGTAATTGCAGAAAGTAAATTGAACACAAGAGATTTTTCGCCCTAAAGCCCGAATGTTTACCCAAAATAGGGCTAATCACCCGTTGAGCATTTACCAAAGTGATTATCGCTTCAATCCACTAGAAACCAGAAATAAATTGAAGCAAGTGTCACAATACAACAGATCCACAAAGGATAATGCCCTCAGTCCAGATTTTCTCTCAAGAAACCACAAATACGATTATACAAAGTAACCAACAGTTACTGAACACAATCAGAATAGATTCGCCTAAACCACAACCTTACAAACACTATATCTCACCAAGAAACACCTAGAATTTAGAGATTGCATGCGAAAATCAAAGGTTTTCAGAGAGAGCGAGAGAAGATAAAACCCTAGAATAATTTTGAATAAGGGCAAATGAAAAGGTCAAGCCAATAATACAAACGATCAGACACATCCAACGATCACATCCCTTCCACTTGGCTTCATCTCAGCCTTTGGAATATAAAGAATGGGCAGTCGGGTTGCAGTCAATTTGGGCTGGACTCTTCATATTAATTGGGTTTCATCATTGTGCCAAATTGTTAAAGCATACAACCCAACAAATTGTTAGAATTCTTTTCTTTATTCCTTTTATTGAGCTTGGTGATATTTTTAATCCTTTTGCTATTTAGTTTCAATTATATAATTGACTAAATAATTAGTTTAGCTTAGGTTAATAATTCAATTGATTTCATGCAACTTTGATTATGTGTTAATTGTTTATTATGCGTTTCATTAATATTTGATTGCTTGATCACCAATTGATTGATTTAACAATAATAATGAGACCATGATGAGATTTATTTGTCGATTTCGTATAATAAGTTACATAGATGTTATAAGAGATCAAGAGATAATCATGCAATCTTGATTGAATTCATGTGAATGAATGCTTTTACATTTGTATGTATTTACATAGTGATATAGTAAATTTGGGCATATGAATATGGTTAGTTTTGCTCAAGAGAAAGTGCTAAGTAAAATTAATCATTTCAATTGTTAATATACATGAAAAAGAGGCTGAATAATGTTGGATTGAATCAATATTGCATAACTTAAGTGAAAGTGAAA
The DNA here is from genome assembly GCA_035079005.1 of Fraxinus americana. NCBI lineage: Eukaryota > Viridiplantae > Streptophyta > Magnoliopsida > Lamiales > Oleaceae > Fraxinus > Fraxinus americana. The sequence goes on along the minus strand of CM068715.1, from coordinate 13,477,053 downwards.
TTTCTAACCACTTAATCCCAAAATATTTCCATAAATTATGTTAGTTAAATTAATTTAGATTAGCTTAGTATATTTGTTAATAGGTTGACCACATTAATTTAGATTGAAGCTAGATTTGAATAAAAATAGATAGTAAGTATTTAGTCTATGTGGGATGATACTAATTTGACCACATTAATTTAGTCTCTGTGGGATGTTACTAATTTAGTCTCATTGGTAGGGTTGGGTGTGCATTGGGTTGGGTCATTTTTTTTTTCCAATTCAAACCCAATCCAACGTGAATAGTTTGATCTAGAATTAAATCAATCCAGCCAAATCTAAATTGATCAAGCATGGGTTGATTTGTGCTATTTTAATGAGAATTAGAGTATTTTGCGCTATTTTGAAATTTTCATTTGCAAGTAAATTTATTTATAAATATCTGGGCTTAGCAAACATGCTCAAATTACACACTAGCAGTTTCTAAGTTGCTGGAGTACTTTATACTCATAGGTATTCATTTTCTGAAAGATTTTTCTTAGAACAATGGGGGTGATACAAATATGTTGATATATATATATATATATATATATATATATATATATATATATATGTGTGTGTGTGTGTGTGTGTGTGTGTGTGTGTGTGTGTGTTATCATTTTTATTATAGTCAGAAGGCAATTTGCTCCTCGAACAACTCGACGTATTGTCCTCGTAACAAAGGTGGGGGCAAAAAGACGAGCACAGCTAACGCTGATATACTTAATTTTGTAAAATACTAATCATACAAAAGAGTAAGAGCTTGTTTGAGCCCCATTTTTTTTCTTCTCAAAATGCATTTTGGAATAATATTTTGATGTAGAACATGTGGTCAAAAAATAATGAAAAATTTGGAATTTGCATATAATATTATTTTATTGACAAATGTGTGGTTGAAAATAAGATATAGAAAAATATTTTTTGAAAATAATAAGAACCAAACAAGGGCTAAATACATTGAGAATTGTGTACCTTTTAACTACAATGAAGTGTTGTATTTATAAAAGTATTGTAAAATGCACACATATGCTTCGCATAAGCCGACATATTCTCGACACATTTTTGAAACTCCTAGAATATAGGATATGCACGTGATAATGCAATCAATTTTGTTGTCTGCTTATGCATACTTGAACGTCAAAATAAGCACGCATTTGTTTTAAAAACTAACTCCAAATTATCCTAACAAAGAGCATCCATTTTTATAACTTATAGTAAATTGAGCCAAATATCAAATTAGCTCAAATAATCCAAGCCATGAATTATATAAAGTAATAGAGTTTCAACGTTTAGAAAAATTAAAATCAAAACAATTTCTTCGTAGAGTTGCAAATTATCTACGTCGAGCCCGAGCCTCCTTCTTTGATATTTTTCTAGTTTTACTAGCAAGTGATGCACAATATTAGATGATTACGATTGTGATGATGATGAGGAGGTTGATAATGATATTTTACCATATACAATAACAGAAATTCTCGAGTTAAATTAAGGAAGCCGGATGAAGATGATTTTGCATTAAATGACATGGAAAATGAATTGGATGAAGAAGAGAAGATTAAATGGGAATATAAAGTGCTAGACAAGATTTATGGTTTTTTAACTTATAGTTTGTTTAATCTAATTGTAAGAATTGATTACCAAGTAATTCTAGTATTTATGCTTTGCATAGATACACATATGCTTGATGTTTAACCGTAACACATTGTCATGCATTACATATTTTAAAACCTTAATTTATAGCGATCAGAGACCACTATTTAGTAATCTTACCTTCACCGGACTACTGCATCACACTAAATTAGTTATGTGGTGGAAAGTTTCAATAAGGTTCTGAATCCTTCCTTAGTCTGTTTGGAATCATTTTCTAACTACTCTTACCCAGAATCAGTTTATGGTGTTCCATTTACGTATCATTATTTTTTAATTCACCAAGTTGGGTTGGATTGAATTGAGTTTTAATTCATAACCTAAGACCCAACCCAATTCGACCTCAAATTTAATTTTCTAACCCAATTCAACCCTATTGAACTTAAAAACTAACCCAATCCGATTAATTTGGGTTAGTTTTTACCTAGCCCTACTCTCTGGGATAATTTGACCACATTAATTTAGTCTCTATGAGATGATGCTCAGACTCAAAATTTCACTTTATTATTTGTCACTATTACACTTCGTAAATCACGCGAACAATTTACTTCAAGGTCGATTTATCTCATACTCTTTATAACACTCACAAAAGATTGTGAACATACTCCATTGGAATTTGAAAACCTTGGGTTGTCTTTAAGTTCGCATCAAATATGCCAACTTCAAGGTGATTTATCTCGTACTCTACACGATTAATGTGCATAAAAGATGTGAACACACTCCATGAACACTTCGGAAAAGTTGTGTATACATTGAGATTGATTTGGCTGATATTAAATAAGAATAATACTACTTATATATAAATAATTATATAATAATTTACATATAGATGATGTGTCAAAAAGAATGTGGAAAGTTATTTTTTCATTTGATTGAAGAAATTTTAAAATAATCATATCTCACCACATTATGTATATGTAAATTATTATATAAATATATTATTTACATTTAGCACGATTGAATAAAGTTACCTATCAAAACCCATTAATCTACCTTAAATCATGAGAATCACAAAAGGTCAAATTTCTTCTTCTTAGATGATGTCCAGTGCTGCACCAAATTTTGCACCAAATTAAATTCATCTCAAACCATTACACCAAAAGTTATACCAAATGAATAGTGTTTTATCATTTTCTTCTCTTTTTTTATTCTTAGTAATTTATTTATTCGAAATATTATTTATTTATTTATTTTTCTTCTAGATTACTAAACTATGCACTTATTTTTATGTATCATTTTCTTTAAATAAAACTAGATTAATGTAGGTACGTGATTGTTGTAATATATTTTGTGTTAACTATAAATAATTGTATTTGTTATATCTTAAAATTTTTTATTTTTATTTTAATTAATTCAGTAATTATTATTTTCAACATTTAAAATTTCTTTTAAATGCAAATAATAATAATAATAATAATAATAATAATAATAATAATAATAATAATAATAATATAACACAAATGACACAAATACCCTCTAACAATTCTTTTGACAAATGAAAAAAAAGAGGACTTTGCACCATTTTGGAAAAATTGTGCAAAAGTGAATAGTGTTGTACTAAATTGTAAAATTTGACGCCACATTGAAGCACTTTTCCACCAAATTTTAGTGTTTTGGTGTCTCATTGGAGATGCCCTTACCACTTACCCACCTCACCCCACTTCACCCCACCCAACCCCAACCCCAACCCAACGGCTAGTTCGCATAGTTCTTGTCTGAACATTTGAACCTTGGACTTTGGGGAAGTGAAGGATGAGATATATTAGTCAAGAAACAATTAAAGAAGAGAGAGAAGAATCCTAGCCGTAAATACTAAATACTAATAATTCATCTACATATTCAATAGGCGCATGAGAGAGATAAACGGCATTAATTGTTGAAGACAGTATACATTAATTTCTCTGACTGGTAAATTAAATGGCCTTTCGATGATCTCATTGCTACCACTCACCTGCCCTTCTCTGCAATCTAACCCACTCCTCCACAACTCATTTAATGCACCCTTTTCCCTTTACAGTAATGCCTTAACTGCATTTTGCTCTCAAGATTAAGAGCCATTAATCCATTCAGAAGGGTTAATTAAAACTTTAAAAAACATGGGTCTGTTCGTATGCCTTTTCATAGCTTTAGCTTGCTAAATGCAGGGCTAACTTGTGCAGAAACAGATTCGTTTCTTGGTGAAGAGGAGGGTCTCAGTATTACTGGATTTGGTGGTGGTGCTGCACATACTGGGATCACTGACCTCATTTGAACTGCTGGAGCTGTTCTTTGTGGACATTCTGTGAATATAGACCAACCTTTGATTGCAGGAACTGCAATTTTAGACGGAGTTAGTCCAACAAGGCTGGTTCTAATATAGGTTGTTCTTGCAGCATCTGCTATTTGATCAGGCAATGAAATGTTGAGCTTCCCATTATTGCTCATTTCAATAGGCTTCTTGATGAACTTCGATATACCATTGAGCAATTCATCCTTGTCCCTTTCCACAATGGCTAACATTTCTTGAAGTTCAGCTTGTGAATTCTTCATGATTTGTGCTGGGGAAGGCTTTGGTTCTGTTTGATAGAAAGCTTGACAATTTGTGGACAAACTTGGGGGTAAGATTTTTGACATTGTTCTGGGTGGTGGAGGAGGGAGCAAAGATAGGAAACTGTTCTGTTTTTGCCTTGATTTTTCCAAATTAGAATCTGAAAACAGATCCATTAACCTCCATTGTTGTTGCTGTGCAGAACCAGAACTGTTTGTAGCATTATCTCTAAAAGTCCTCTGCATTCTTTTTCTGGGTTGATTCTGATGAATATGATCCTTTCTCCTGATTGCTCTAATTTCATCTTTGCGTCCAAGATTGGAAAGCACTCTACCAACTATTACTCGATCTTCGTCGTCCCCTTCCCGGTTTTCGACTTCCATGCTTGTCTGAGACAGTGAATCAAAATTTGGCACTGCACGGAAGAATCTATGTTTTTTAACATTCAACGATGTATGGAACAACTGATAAGAAAAGAAAGAAATGGCATATAAAATATACTTGTTTTCAAAGATGACCAGGCAGCAATTGCAGCATTCTTCTCAGCTTGCTTCTTTGTCTTGGCTGATTCACCAGTAAAACTCATATCAGCAAGCTCTACTGTACTAGTAAAAACGGGAACGTGACCAGGACCTGTTCTAATAGTTGTGTACAAAGGAAGATCCAGTCCAGCTTTGTGAGCAGTCTCCTGAAGGAGATTCTTATACACTCCAGTCTCGTCCTGAGGAGATACAGAGACAGATTGAGCATATGAACAGGCAGTATATAGAAGAAAATTAACCATTTGCAGCAGAAATGAACTTACAAGAACTCTTGCTGTTAAGGATCTTGAAGGACCTCTGGCAGAGAGGGTATTGAGAGCCACTTCAGCCGCGGCGTGCTCGGCCTGCCGTAAAGTGGTGCAGTAAGTAGGACTTTCAAAAACTTCTCCATTGAAATTGACAGAACCTTTGAATCTTGGAGCATGATCAGGACCTTCTCTTATGCAGGCATATGAAGGGAGATTGAAACAGCTTCTTTGAGCAAGTTCTTGTAGCTGATTCTTGTACATATCTGCCTTAAACAAACCATACCAAACCCATCAAACAACTTGCATAAACCAACATATTTTGAACAAGTAAAAGAGAATGAACTTACTCGCTTGAAGTGATTTGACTCTCCTTACTGCATAAGCAATGAGGTGTTAAATGTGAGCGTGAGTGAAGAGAGAGAGAGACAGAGTCTTGCTGAAATGGAAAGTCTACTTTTCTAGCCCAAGGGAAATGCTACTCGGTTAGTTTTATATTTGACACTCTTCCAAAAACCATTAAAGACATTGATTTTGAGCTCATCTAGTATATCACTACATAGATTTTTTCCTCCTAAGTAGAACAAAGGTGTAAAGCATACATCTAGCATAATTCATGGCCAAATTAGCATATTAATTTATATAATAACCCTTTTTGGACCTTTTTCCAATGCTCCACAGGATCATATATTAATAATCTAGTTGTACATAACCCTCTACATAATGGTTCACATAATGGTGACGTGACAATCATCCACTTATTATGTGTAAGTGTGAAAATTGAATTGAAGGCAGGATCACATGCCACATGTAATTACGTGAACCATTATGTGAATGGTTATGTACTTGTAGCATTACCCATTATTGGAATTTATACTTCAACAAGAAGCAATATACAAGTGGGATTAAGAAAATAACAAAAGGAATGGCCAAAGCAAACAATTAGAACACTTTACCAACTCAACAAACACAATACACAATTGGGATTAAGAAAGCAACCCTCATACAAAGCCATACGGCCAAAGAAACACTCCACGCTCGTCAATCAAGACACATCCAATGACACAACAATATGGTAAGTTAAATCACCACTAAACAGACGTTAACGAAGACCAACAAATGAATTTGAGCATTGTCCATCTGTCGTTACAACTTGGTCTATGTTGGTCGGAGAGTACTGCTGCTTCCTCCAGATGTGTTCGATTCTCCTATTCTAGATGCCAAAGCGAGAACTTCAGGTGACATTTCCCAGCTTCCACTTTTCCTTCCCCAACTGGATCTCCTGGGATGTATTCCAGCTCGATCACCCTCGTCTACAGTGTTCCTTATCTCTGGGGACATTTCACCTAATCCACGTTCCTTAATGTTTAAGCCATCATTGTCACTCAACTGCCCTTCGTGTTGATCCAAGACGGCACCGACGTCTCCCCACACTGCCTTCCTTCCCATCTCAATGTCGTCCACTGCTTTACACATATTTGGACTAACAAAACCACCACCACCTACAGATCGAGCCTGCAAAGCAGGTTCCCTTTGTACCTTTGCCCTAAAATTGTTCTTAGATGGATGGACAGGACTGCAAAATATTTCCACGAAGTTCTGCACAACTCCTTTGTTGTAGGGATTGGCACGCCGATCATACCGATATCTAAAATTCTCATAAGTAGTCTGCAAACAGCACGGAAACCTTTTCCATTAGTCAGAACAAAAGCATGATAATTTTAAATAATTATAAACCTAAATCAATAGCAAGATTTTTATACCAGGTTGACAAGATAAAGGTCAGCTCTTACCTGATCTGTACTGATGAGATACAGATGGAATGCAGTAAGACCACCAACAAACCAAACTGATATAAAGGTGTAGATAATTAAAACAATAGAAGGGGGGGTCTTGACCATTGCTTTCCATATTGATATCTCGTCAGTAACCATAATCCTTTTTATGTAAACCCAGCAGAAACTGAAAACATATATACAAAGAAGAGTCGTCGAGAAGACAAACATGAAGAAGAAGCGGTAGTTCCTCTGCGAGCAAAGTTGTCAAAGATTCAGAACACAAGTCAAATTGCAATTATAAAACACAAGACATAAACAAGACAATAGTGTCTATAGTTGTCGCCGATAGGTGGGAGATTCAGTTCTAGACAACGTGACAAAGTATATACCTAATGGCAGAGTTAATAAGAATTTAATGATTCTAGACCAGAGTAAGCCTTAAATATGTCTAACAAAGGGTACTGGCAATTATGTGCTATCAAATATAAAACCGTTACATTTTTTTAACCAGAAGCAAGATTGACTCAGGCTATGGAATCGGCACATATGGGAAAATTGCACAAACTGGCATAATATGATTTCCACTCCCTCTGTCCACAAATAATGATTTAGTTTGACTGTTGCAGTCGAACAGACAGGTTATTAATAGCCATGTTTTGTATAGATTTCTTTGCCTTTTGATTAAAGAAAATGTTTCCAAGTAGTACTATTTGATAAAAAAAAATAATATTCTTAGCAAGTATTTTCTTCGAGATTCAACGAAATCAAACTAAATCAATGACTTAATGTGAAAGTCAAAACACATTAATTGAAGATGGATGCAGAGACTAATAATTAAGAAATTGAAGCAGTAAAACTAATGAATGGTGTGCCATATAGCAGGGTGTGAAGGTGATGCCATAAAAAGAAAAGCTGCAGCACAACTTTTTAACACAACAGCATCACAATTAATATTGGCTATCTCAAGCAGAAAAAAATAGCATTTCAACCATCTTTTAGATTAAGGTTATGCAAATGCATCAACTAAACCTTGATGTATGATTTATACTCCCAAAGTTCAAATACAGAGAATGCCTACTGGTAAACTGCGAAGACCAACTATAAAACCAATAAATCACTACAAATTCCGTGGCCAGCATCCCGTTAGATGTCTAAAATGTTATATGACTAGGAATTTTGGCAAGGTACAAAGGTCAACCTTAAAACCAAACTCCACAGCAAGCATATGTCACCGATGATAATTCATACTACTCTTCACTCTATCCATTTATTTGGAAGCAAAATTGTATTCCGTTATTTATTTCAAAGTTTGTTTTACATCCAAGAATTACATTGTGCATACCAAATGTATAAAGTTGAAATGGAAAATTCAGAGTGTTGCTTATTTAAATAGAATACTTTTATCGGAGAGGTGAAAAATTGAGTGAGCTAACTTTCAGAATATGCTTCTCTACTCAAGGCGATGTTTAACTTGAGATTAGATGTTGATAACGTAGCAGTGGAAAAGCAAGTCATGTACTAGAGACTGCATTCTTACCAGTCCAATGCACTGCCCCACCCAAGGGCAGTGATGATCAAATCGTTCAACACAGTTATTACATATGGAACAGTGAGAGCAGCGAGGAGGTCTATAAAGCATACATGTGTCGCAGTACTTAATCTTCACAGTAATGCCATTAACCTCAACTTCCTTAATGCGAGGCAAGCGTAACTGTGGGGTCTGTGCACCTTCTGCACTTCCATTGTAACCTTCAGGTTCTGGAGGGTGAGCATTACGAGGAATTATACCTGGATCTCTTCCAGAAGTTAGTAGGAGAAGAATTAAATCCTGAAAATTCACAGAGCAAAAAAATTATTCAACATTAAATCATGTTTCAAGATTCTTTTACATGACATGCACAAAAAGTACGTGTCCAGTTACTGCTGCCTATTGATAACGATCTAATGTCTAAGCGAAAAAAAATAAGGTCCAGTCCGGAGGAAAAAAGAAAGAATCTTTCTCATCTAAAACATCTTTTTGTTGGCCATTAAACCTCCAAAATCAATCCACCAGCAACAAATACAATGTGGTGATAATTCATAGCACTAGCACTACCTATAAAATCTTTTCTGATTAAACTTAATGCATAACTAAGCTAATCCTAAAAGGAAAGGAATGATGTAGGGGGAGTTTATTAAAACCATTGAATTCGGAATATGGAAGGTGGGGAACGACTCCTTTGATGGGTGTCTCAATAGCTCTATTTTGTCAACTTAGTCTGAAAGCATGTTTATAAGTGTTATAGTTGTAATGCATAGAAAAGCTTACTTGATCAGGTAACATACGAAGGGATACATTACCAACAAATCAGGGAAAGTTTGAAGGCCAACGTCCTGTTAGAGATCTAACATATTATAAGTCAGTACAAAGCCAAACTCGCAGCAACTACATGTCATATAATAAATTTACCTCAACATGTAAAGACCTTGGTTTTCCTTGGAAAAACAAATGAACAGATTATTTCTCTAATTGCATCAACATTAGGTGTTGAGAAAAAAATCTACACCAACTATCCCTGCATAACCATAGCATATAAACTTCCATCATGACCCTATGACTTGTTACTTTAGGCTCTCAGCAACAGTATTAAGGTTTAGGCTTTAGCCACTTGCTACAATATAAAGTCCCACTAATCACAGTAAAACTAGTTTAGTCAATGAATACACGTAGCCCCTCTTGTATAAGTTAGAAAATTAACTGTTTTCCACTCCCTTTCCTTTTTCTTGAAAAAAATGAAGAATATAACCATCCATAGAATATATATATATATAATTAAACTTATTAGAAATCATGTAGTCCGCATGCCCATATACACCTATTTTATGAGTTCAAAAAGGTACAGTTAGTTGATGAATACACATATCCGCTTTTTTCCCTTTTTTTTTTTTTTTGACTGATAGGATGGAATTAGTAATAAAAGAACAAACCCAAGATGTCCTGTCCAAAATTTCTTAAATATTAACTTTAGCATTATTAAGCAGCGAGTCCATCGCTGAATTAGGAAGTTCATCAAGCATAAATGGACTACAACAATCAGTATAGATGCCATAATTTGAAGCACATCATTTGCCAAAATAAACAAACCTCATTACTTCAGTTGCTTCGATGGTCTTAAAATTTATTCAATAAGTTGCGATATTTGGTATCTTGGAAGGAGATAACAAGAAAGAAGGAAGATTGTAGTAGAAATAAAACAAGTTGGTTAGCAGTAGCTCCTGCTTCTGCAGAACAAGCAACTAAAACATCCAGAAACTCTAGGAACCAAAGGAGTGAAGAAGCAAAAGGCAAGCTTCTTCAGTGGAACTTTTCAAGACGGTAGATGCAATTTTTCTTTTCAAATACTTCCAGTATGACTAGATGCCCTCAAATAAAATCTTCAATGATATTTAAATTAGAACTGCCTATACAAGATGATAATTCACAAAAGTCTCTTAAATTATTAATGGATATATATAGTTCAGTAACGCTCTTCTTGATGAGATGAGGAAATATATTTGGCAACTTAAGTCTATCAAAAAAATATAATTTCTTTAAAAAATTGAATAAGGAAACCTGATAGACCTCCGATCAGGTTCACATACGCAAGAAGGAAAAAAGGGGCTGTCATGCCAACTAATATTCCAGAATGTTCACCTAGTCAGTTAGCAGAAGGGTCAAATGGGTAATAGTGCTACAGAAGGGGAATGCTTATATATGTGATAGGGAAGGTTCTGTAGGGGCATGTTTTGCACTGATATTCAGTTAGGAAATAGGAGAGATCCGGCCTCTCAAACTGCCAGGAGTTGTTCTGTTCAAATTCAGTTCTATCTCTCATTACCAATCATTGTTTCAGTCTTCAACTCAATTCAATAAAGAGTTATACCTTACAATCACTTTAGTTATTCTTCCATTACAATATTGTGCCTAATCAATTACTGGATAGCTGAATCACAGGTCCACATGATTTGCAGCTGCAGGGAATTTGCACGATGGAGTAGCAGCAGCAAAGGGTTCTATCAAACTGGCAGAGCATTTACACTGGGAAGATGACAATCACTGATCGAGTGGTACTTCTGGAAACAAGAATAGATGAATGCAATCTGAGATTCAGAGAGACGTGTCTGTGGTGCTGGAGAAATTTGACATTATGATGAAGAAGTGGGGAGCACAGGAACAAGGCTGAAGAAAGAAGGGAATTGCAGTCAATTCACTAGAACTGTCTAGTAATTCTGACGGGTCGATTAAAGCCCAGTAGACCAAGGGGGGTGCAGAGATGAGGAAGCGCCGGAAGGAATCAGGAAGAATGGAAAATCAAAGTCGAAGGTTGGAAATGCCGGTGTTTGATGGAGAAAACCCCGATGGGTGGATTTTTTGAGCTGAGCGGTATTTCAACATGAATCAACTCATGAATTGGGAAAAAGATCAAAGCTGCAGCAGTGTGTTGGGAAGGGGAGGTATTGGCTTTGTATCAATGGGAAGATAGCCGGCAACCGTTAAGGAATTGGGAGGATTTGAAAATCGTGCTATTAGATAAATTCTGACCATTGCAAGGGGGAATAATTCTGGAGAAATTTTTGGCGTTGAAGCAGGATGGCACGGTGAAGGAATACCGGAGGATGTTTGAAATATTGAAAGCTCCTTTGCCAAAAATTCCAGAGGCAGTGATGGAGGGAAACTTTATCAATGGTTTGAGGCCGGCGATAAAGGCGGAGGTGAGGGTGCTTAAACTACAGGGATTGGGCCAAATCATGGAGTTAGCCCAACGGGTCGAGGACCACAATAAATCCTTGAAACGAGCCCAATCTATGTCTGGTCAATATAGACCCAAAAATTATAATTACAGCTCAACATGATCCAGCCCAGTTACTAGCAGCCCAAATATCACCACTAATTCTCCCAACGTAAAAACCTAGACACCCTCACAAACCCACCAAGCCCTCGCTACGATTCCAAAGTCCACCTTATTCACACTGCCACAACCGACGACAACAATGAAAGGGGTTCTTTTAAATGACTTAACACACACTGAGCTGCAGAAGAAAGGGGAGAAAGGGTTGTGTTACTGCTGCGACAAGTATAGTTTGGGTCTCAAGCGCAAAAATCAAGAGTTGCAAGTGCTAGTAGTGCAAGAGGATGAAATTGATGAGCATTTAAAGGTTTTCAAGGAGGAAGAAAGGGATGTAATAGGCGATATGGTTGAATTACCCATTAAGTCAGTGATAGAACTCTCCGCACCGAAAACCATGAAGCTAAGGGGTGCAATTTTAGGGCAATCAGAGGTAGTTCTAATAGATTGTGGAGCTATCCACAAATTTATTTTCGATGAGTTGGTTCGACGGTTGGAGAATCATGGGTATGACCAATTACAGGGTATTCATGGGAATAGGGATATCTTTTAAAGGTGGAGGCATATGAAAGGAGGTGGTGGTCTCATTGCCAAACGTTGACGTAGTAGATGACTTCTAGCCTTTGCAATTGGGTTGTAGGATATGATTCTAAGAATGAAATGGCTAGAGTCGTTGGGGACATGCAAGTGAACTTGGGTACGTTAACAATGCGTTTTAAGGTAAGTGGGGAGTTCATTATGTTGCAAGGAAATCCTAGTCTAGATAAGACTCGGATGTCATTGAAATCCATGGTTAGGGAGTTTAAGGAAAGGGAGCTTGAGGTATTACTAGAGTTGGGGAGCATGGATATAGAACCAAGAAATGCCGCAAATGAGGTTCCCAATAATTGTTAAGAGTTGCTGCAGAGTTATCATAAGGTTTTTGAATGGCCAAACTGTAATGACCCGATCTCTATGTCCAAGCGGTTATATCATATGTACCATTCACTTCGGGTGGACATCTTCTCGCTTACAGCTTCGCGGCTCCCAATTGGTACCAGAATTCAATTTAAGTCTTTTAATAGGCGGAGATTTTGATTCAAATCCTGAGAGACTCGATAGAAAGCCGGAGGGGGTAAGTGGACAGATGCCTACTCAAAGTAGACAGTATGTATGATATAATGGTTTGAACGTAGAGATCAAGGCGTTACAAAAAAGGCCGACTTATGTGCCCAAACCATTAACTTACGTACTGTCCGCTATATGAGAGTCTAAATTTATCTTATCCCTCACCGATTTCTATTGTGTCCCCAAGATTCAAACCCTTGACCAATTGGAACCAAAATTCAACTTAAGTCTTACTTAAGGGAAAAGGCATGGGTTCGAATTTTGGAGAACGCGATATAAAGCCATTAGAGGGTAAGTGGGAAGATACTCACCCAAAGCGAACTGTACTACGATATAACGGCTTGAGGATAAAGGACCACGTCATCATCTAACAACCGGTGCAACCTCGATAAACGTGTACAGAAAAATGAGATTGAGAAGCTATTCAAATACATGCTGGCTAAGAGGATCATACGGCATAGCCTCAGTTAGTTTTCGAGTCCAATTTTGTGGTGAAGAAAAAGGATGGTAGTTGGCAATTTTGTGTAGACTATAGAGCACTTAATAAAGTTTCGGTACCTGACCGTTTCCCGATCCCAATGATAAACGAGCTGCTAGATTAATTACATGGGGCTCTAGTGTTTTCAAAGATTACTTGAAATCTGATTATCACCAAATCAGAGTGAGGGCCAAAGGACATTCCAAAAACCGCATTTCGCACTCACGAAAGTCACTGAGTTCTTAGTCTAGGTTGGCAAATGTCTTGATGATCTTCCTATATTTGATGAAGGAGGTGTTCAAGCCATACTTAAGAAAATTTATGCTCATTCTTTAATAGCATATTGATTTATAGTTGGTCAACTAAAGAACACCAACAACACTTGAGCATTGTGTTGGGGATTTTACAAGAACATAAGTTATATGCTAATGGAAAGAAGTGCTTGTTCGGCTAAAGGGAGATTGAATACCTCGACAATATAATGTCTGAACAAGGTGTGGCTGCCGACAATACTAAAATTGAAGCAATGATCAAGTGGCCTAGTCCACATAATCTTAGGCAACTTCGATGGTTTCCATGGACAAATAGGATATTACAGGCGTTTTGTATCAGGGTATGCCAAGGTCGCTTGGCCATTAACCAAACTACTTACAAAAGATGGATTTCAATGGGATGACAAGGCGAAGACCGCATTTCAAAAATTCTAAGGCAACCATGACAAACATTTCAGTACTTGCCTTACCTGATTTTGCACAAGAATTCATGGTCGAAATGAATGCTTCGGATAAAGGTTCAGGGCAGTATTGATGCAGAATCACCATCCTATTGCGTATTTCAGTCGAGTGTTACCTCAGACTACGAGGCGAAAATCAGTATATGAGAGGGAGTTGATGACCATTGTGTTTGCGGTCAAAAAGTGGGGTCATTACTTAATTGGCAGCCATATTGTGGTAAGAATGGATCAACACAATTTGAATTTTTATTGGAACACATAAGGTTAGTAAAGATCATAAAAAATGGCAAACTAAACTGTTGGGCTACCATTTTGACATCCAATACCATCTAAGGTTGGAGAACAAGGCCACGGATGCACATTCAAAAATACAACCAGCATTGAATCTTTTGAAGCTCTCCACTCCAAAGGTTCTACAACTACAGAAGATTAAGAAGGTGGTTGCAGATATAGTTTTGGGTAAAATACATTCTGACATACTGTTCGGGGTCAACGACAAAATTTACAATGCGCTGATTGAGGGAATCTAATGCTATCAGGGAAGGGTTCTTCTTCCCCGCCAATCCCCTTTTGTCACTCTCTTGTTGCAAGAGTGCCATGATACTAAGGTGGGAGGCCACTGAGGGTTTCTTAAAACTTACGGTGGGTCGCACGTGAAGTCTACGGGCAGGGAATGAATAAAACAATGCGGGAATATGTGAAAAATGCGCGATATGTCAACAAAATAAATATATGGTATTGTCCCCTAATGGTCTGTTGCAGCCCTTGTCGATTCCGAAGTTAATAGGGGAGGATATTTCAATTGATTTCATTGAAGGACTGTCGCGGACAAGTGGAGTGGACACTATTCTAGTTATCATGGATCGTTTAAGTAAATATGAGCATTTCATCGACTTGAAGCACCCCTTTAGCGCTCCCTTGGTCACATAGATATTTGTTCAAGAAATAGTTCGCTTACATAGCATGCCTCACTCTATTATATGTGACAGGGATCAAATTTTCACAAGCACTTTCTAGGCTGAATTGTTCAAAGCACAGGGAATCGCGTACTCAAACATAATACTGCCCTATCCATACCATCCACAAGCTGATGTTCAGATGGAGGTGGTA
Source organism: Fraxinus americana (assembly GCA_035079005.1). Taxonomy (NCBI): domain Eukaryota; kingdom Viridiplantae; phylum Streptophyta; class Magnoliopsida; order Lamiales; family Oleaceae; genus Fraxinus; species Fraxinus americana. The sequence continues at coordinate 13,462,003 of CM068715.1, read as the reverse complement.
AACTAGTGCTTGGAGACATTTAAGATGCTTTGCGTCAAGCGGGCGAGAATAGGGAGTCCATGTTTACCTTGGGCTGAGTTTGGGTATAATACGTCCTTCCATATGGCAACCAAACACACCCCTTCTCAGATCGTTTAAGGCCATGATCCACCCCTAATACTACCATTTGAAAAAGGGCTGACCGCTAGCTTCTCCGTGGAACATTTGTTGTTAGATCAGGATGAAGTTTTGAAGGAACTCAATCACAATTCTCTAGAGCACAGCAGAGGATGAAACATGTTGCAGATGGGCAACGCCGTGATTCAATTCGAGGTAGGATAATTAGTATATCTTAAGCTTCGCCCCTATCGTCAGAATCTTTGCCTAAGCGACCGTATAAAAAGTTGTCTCCTACAAACTATGGACCGTTTGAAGTGGAGTCAAGAGTGGGACAGGTTGCATACAAACTGAAACTTTCCTCAACTGCATCTAATCACTCAGTTTTCCACTTATATCAACTCCGCAAAGCCATTGGAACTTTACAACCTATACCAACACTACCACCACAACTACTGATACTGGGGAATTCATTTTGGAGCCAGAAGCCGTGTTAGGGGTTCGACCTCATCCTACCAACACATCATCTGGCCCATAAATTCTGATCAAATGAAAGAACCCACCTGATTTTGAAGCGACCCGGAAGCCCTTTGAAACAATCAGAAAGCAGTTTCCTAGTTTCTACCTTGAGGACAAGGTGAATTTCAGAGCGACAACTAATGATAGACCCCCAATCAAGTTCACATATGCAAGAAGGAAAAAAAGGGCTGCTAGGCCAACTAATATTCCAAAATGTTCACCTAGTAAGTTAGCAGGAGGCGAATGGGTAATAGTGCTATAGAAGGGGAATGCTTATAAATGTTAGAAGGGGGGGGGGGGGGGGTTGTTCTGCGAGAGTATTCTTTGCACTGATATTCAGTTAGGAAATAGGAGAGATCCGGTCTCTTAAACTGCCTGGAGTTGTTCTGTTCAAATTTAGTTCTATTCTCTCATTACCAATCATTTATTTCAGTCTTCAATTCAATTCAATAAAGAGTTATACATTACAATCACTTTAGTTATTCTTCCATCACAATATTGTGCCTAATCAACTATTAGATAGCTGAATCACAGGTCCACCAGATTAGCAGCAGCAGGGAATTTCCATAGTGGAGTAGCAGCAGAAAGGGTTCTATCAAAACCTCTGAGCCACCCACCACATAATATTTCTCCCAAAGGCCTATTTAGGATGACCAAACAATAAAGACGAGGAGAAGTTCATAAAAAAAAAAATCATCACACCATCTATATTACGTAAAACGTAAAGGCCAAAGCTACCTCACGTTTTTCCAACTCCCACCACAGCTCAAAACTACCTAACTGAAGAGTAGTGTACTCATCCTTGTCATTTTACTCTACCCTACCTAACTGAGCTCCTCAAAATAATGAGCATGTTAAAAACTCTAAATATGAATAGCAGCATTAAACAGTGTCCTCCTCGATGAATAAAGTTTGCTGATACAGATATTCGACCTAAGGAATTTAAAATTGAAATTGCACAGCGATTACAAAATTGAAAAATCTAATAGACCAAAAAATGTCGCTAGGAAGAGAGACATACATAAAATGTGAAAACAATGGCGACAACCATAATTGATGCTCCCCAGTGGTGTGAAAAATCATCCGCCAACTTTCTAGCAACAAATAAACAAAAAACAACGACAGGAGCCACAATCAGGAATATGGTGAGCCCCAATGACCTTGCATCCGGCCCAAATATAAACCTTCCTTGAAGCAAAAATTTCTGCAACAAGATAAGTAACCAAACAATTAAAAACTTAGCAACAACCAAGAACACTATGCAATCTCCATACATGACAAGGCATTAGAAAATCATCTTCATGAATCATGACTAAATGAATTCCAGGCTAATGAATTCAACATCAAATTTCAGCACACAACTTCTATTTCTTCCCAGTGCCTGTTATATATCACAGGGAAGGATATTCCTAACACCAGAAAAATCTAAACTGGGGTGATGCACAAATATCAATCTTAAATTTATATGTAATTGTGCTCCTTAATACTAGAAAACAAAATTATATAGAAGTAAACCACAGTACAAGTTGATTCAAGACAGAAACTATACCTTTAAACCCAAGCCAATCAGGATTCTTGAGTATTTAACTGCTGTAGTGAAATGTATAAATTGAGACAAAACTAACATCCTTTGTAGAAAAAGATGTCCTACTTTTCAATCATAATGAACTCTGATTTACTAAAGCCATGTTTGCAATTTAATGCCGGATTCACAGATGCTATGCATACATTTAATTAATACCCTGACAAAGGGAGTTAACCTTAACAATAACCATCCCTCATTTATCCCATTCAGACATTTCTGATTTCACCAAGCCATAACACTACTTCAATAAACCCATACATATTGAATAAAAAACCTCTTTTTCGACCAAATTAATTATACCATGCCTCAACTGTTAATAAATAAAATGTAATAAGATAAAAATCAAGGCTTTGCCCAAGTTTTTCTTCTTCGCTTTTGTTTTCCTCAAATTAAACTTCTTTCCACCCAGTGCAAACTAGCACCACAAACTCTAATGAATGGAGAATTTATTATAGAAAAAATGTCTAATGAAGCATAATAATCATCAACTACAAAACCCTTGAAAGAAATAAGAAAAAGGAAGCACTCACATTGCTGCCTTTCCAAGTCTGGTAAATCCGGAGGGTATCCGACCCATCAGTGGATCCGGATAGCGGATCGGGCCTCTTCGGAGGAGGAACCACGTACATCTCTCTATTATCCTTCTCCTTCAAGTTGAAATCTTTAATACAAACCCCACTACCAAAACTCTACACAATCAATGCTACTATAATTATACATACAACAATATAAAATGAGTGGTTACTTGAAATTTGAACTCTCCGGCGACAAAATTAGCCGTTAAATGAGTTCGATTCCGGCAACTGCGAAGAATCACAAGAAGAAAGTGGTGAAGGGAGTCTTGGCACAGTGGGTTTGTTGTGTGTTTTGCTTTTTAGATGACAGTGGGATTTGATGTGAGGGTGCACGCTTTACAGAATGTCAAACGGACGTGGCATGCCTTGACTGGATTTTCCTGGGATGGGACCCGTTTGGGAGTTGGCTGTGGACCCCTACTCTCCGCTGCTGGATCATTTCCCGATTCCTGGTGACATCGGATCCAAGTTCCAACTGCAGTCGCACTTCCAAAATTCATTAACATTTGCGGCGGTAACAAACCTTTAAATTGTTAGCAAACTTTATTTTAATCTTCAATTTGTGCTAACGAAAGTCTCAAATTTGGATAAATCAGCAACTGAAGTCCATCTTGACGGAAAATGTCAATTCCAACATCGGTTGACTTGAAAAAAATACAAAAATTGTATATTTTGACCATTTTAAACAAGGCATTTTTATCAATCCCATAATTTCCATCATCCGCTATTCAAATCACTGTTTATGTCCATCCATTTTCTACCCTATTTATTCTTATCTCTCTTTCAGCAACTATCAGAAAAATTTCTGAACGGATATGTAGATAAATGTCAATAAATGTGGTTACTGTATGCAAATGGAGACTTCAAGGACAAACTTGAACTCAAGAAGAAGATTTATCAATTGCACATGAGATGTAACTTTGTTAACTAGTGAGACCCTCCAATGTGTGGCAAATCGAAGGAGCTTATCCCTAAATTTCTACGAGTAGGAGGAAGATGAAAGCCGAAACAAAAAACCTATGTTCAAGAAATCGTAGTGCATAGAAGACTAGGCTCAATTGGAATCGTGTGTGGAGTTTGTGTGAAATAGGTCTCTAACTAGATATGGGTTAGGTTTAAGTTCATATGTTGCGTTTGTGTTTTAGGATGTGAGTTTCTGAGTTAAAAATCATGTGGTCTCTGGTCCTGCAACCTATTTTCTAATAATAAAATATGTTATTATTTAGCAATGCTTCCATATTTTTCATTTTCCAATTTTTCCCTTATTTGCTGAGTGAATGAGTTAGAATACAAAACAAATGCAAAAAATTTCAGGAAAAAATGCAATACAGGTTCCAAACCTTTTTCATAAGTCACGGATGAAGTCCCAAGCCTTTTTAAATCGCAAGGGAAGTCCCAAACATTTTACACTAGTTGCAGATGAGGTCCCAAACATTTTAATGAGTTACAGAGCAGGTCTCAAACCTTTTGTAAATTTCACATTTTTCACCTGTAGAGGTTGCATCATGCACCTGCTAATCATCTTCATCCGCAATGGGTACATCATCATCTTGACCTCCCTAATTTGAATAGTGTTATTTATTACGTGGCGACTAAGGTGGAATAATGGGATAGAACAATTCAATCTCCCCTCTCATGAAAATTGAATTATCATACCTTATTATTCCACATACACATCATCGATATTTCATCATTATAATAATAAATAGCATTACTCCCTCGTTTTGTTCTATCATAGTCTCGACCTTTTCATCTATTTTAGCCTCTTCATGAATTCATATGCATGTACCTTATCAATGTGGTCATATACTTTCCCTCCTCCCCTGGTCCACAAACATAATCACCATTAACTTTGTAGCGACCGAGAACTTTTGAATAATATAAAATTAATTCTCGAAAAACGTGTCGCTCGACTTTAACCCTAATTTTTAAGAAATAGCACGTTCGTCTAGCCGTTATAAATATGAATTTAAATTATTTCGAATCGAATCGAATATTGAGTAATTATTTTTATTTCAATTCGGATTTATTTTGTTTAAATCCAATTTTTATTTATTTCAAGTCCAATTACATAAGCCCAATGTTTAAGCCCAATTATATAAGTCCAACACCTTGAATTTTAATTCTTTTAGCCCAATTTATTTTAGTCCATTACATTTAAGCCCAATTATGTCGGCCCAAACATTGATGTTTAGGCCCAATCCATTTAGGATTCCTTACAACCCAATTGGCCCAAGTGGCACATAGGGATTTGTGCCCTAACATTTTCTATTTTATTCACCATCACCTCATCCATTTCTCTCCTCCTTTACAACATTTCACGCAGCCAAGGAAGTTGGTAAGAAAATTTCATCTTCCTCAACTTCCTCTATTTCAGCCACTGTAGAATCTCATGTTGATGCTAAAATCGAATTTTTAGCATCAACATCAATCCTTCTAAATCTGGAAACTCTTGATGATGCTAGAATGACAATTTCTAGCATCAACAACTTGTTGATTCCACAAATTCTACAGCACAAACACCACAACACTTCACACACCGAGACCAAGCTCACCACAAGCCAGCCACTACACAATGCAGCCATTTCACCAACCATCAACAGCCGAACCCATTCCTCCAACTCACCAAACCAACAACCAGTAGTTCCACTGCTCCACACAAGTCACCATTTTCGACACTAGCTAGTCACCCAGTTTCGAACCACACACGAGCTTCTCCCAGCAGAATCCATAGCTGCAGTCTCAACACCAACCAAACTCAGTGTAAGCATATACGAGCTGCAGCCTCCCAAGCTGCAGCCACCCAACCCTCAACCCAGAACTCAACCAACAGCCACCCAACTCCCAGCTCAAACCCATTTTTCGAACTCCAGCAGAAAACGAACCACCACACCAAACAACCACAAAATCTCCAAGACTGAGACCAACTCCCTGCACCATCTGCGAAACCACCAGTCGAAAACCCAGCTCAAATCACACGAGCTGAAAATCAAACCTCAAACGCCACCAAAAATCGAGCCCAAACCGAGAGCACAACCCCGAATCCCAGCAGCCATCTTCACCCCAAAATCATCACCAAACCACATCCATTTCACCACCACACGACCACCATCCAACTGCAAATACCCAATCTCAAATCATTCCACAAAAATCGAAAACAAGAAACCCATATTAACTTACCTTATTACCGAACAAAATCGAGCCCTAGCCGTCGATTGTGCGCCCAAAACACTCAAAATAAACCCCAATCACCACCCCCTATGGTCGACGCCACCACCGCCGGCCGGTGGTGGCGAGATTCGAGGAAGGGGCTTCGCCCCTTTCCTCCCCGTCGCTCGCTCTCTCTCTCTGTAATGAGATAGAGAGAAATGAGATATAATTTGGTTTTATTTGATTTGTTTTGATTTTGATTTTATTTTGATTTTTTTTATTTCTAAAGTTATGTTTTAGCCCCAAGTTTTGATTTGTTTTAAGTTAGTCCCTAAATTGTTTTTAGTTTAGCCCTTAAGTTTTAAATGTTTTAATTTCAGTCCTCTAATTTTATTTTTAGTTTTAGATAATGTTTAATTTAGCCCCCAAGTTTATAAATTATTATTTCAGTCCTTAATATTTTATTTTCAGTTTCAGCAGATTTTCAATTGAGTCCCTAAGTTCTGAAAATGTTTAATTTCAGCCCTTTAGTTTTATTTTCAGCTTTATTATACTTACAGATTAGTCCTTAAACTATTAAAAGTTATTATTTTAGTTTTCAGCTTTTATTTTCAGTTTTATTATAATTACAGCTTAGTCCCTAACTTTTAAAAATTACTATTTTAGCCCTTAAACTTTTATTTTCAGATTTAATAAACTTCCAATTTAGCCCTAAACTTTATTTTATCATTTTAAGCCATTTATTTCAATTCCAATAATTTTCAATTAAGCCCTTAAACTTAATTTCAACACTTTAAGACTTTAAAGTTCGAAATACTAATTCAAACTTATTTCCTATTTTTGGCTAGACGATACGTACGAGCAATTAGGAGCTTGAAGTTATTTTCCCGCTCACTTTTCACGCAACTCGAAACAATTGAGGTAGACTCGCCACCATTAATTAGTTTAAATTATAATTGCATGCTTTATGTGAATTACGTGATTTATATGCTTTATGCATAGGATGAGAATGTGTCATATGCGATATATGATGTTGTTATGCTTGCCATAACTTATATGCTTAATTGCATGAGAAAGAAAGAAAGAAAGAATCTCTTATGAGATAAGAAGAGAATGTTATGCATAACTTATGTGCTTCATCCGCACGAGAAAGAAAGACTACCCACAGCCCATGTTTTTAAAAAGCCTATGATTTCCAAGAAAATGAACCAAAGATGATATCACGTTGTATATTGCATGAGTGTGTTCTCAATTATTCTGTAAATTAATTATCGGCGATGAGTCTACTGAGTATTTCTTCGAAATACTCATTCTGCTATTTTAACAATATTTGCAGACTTCGGAGGCGATCGTGATTGATCCAACAGTGGTGGCATAAAATTTGATTATCGAAATTATTAAGATTTCAAATTTATGTATTGAAACATTGTTAACGTATTTTTCGTTTCCGCTATTCCAAAAACATGATATTTAAATGTTGAACAATTATCCAATGTATTTAAATTGCCGAAGTAGTTTTCAATTGAAAATGTGATTTTTAAAAATTAGGTTATTTCCGCAAAATTGATTGACAAAAATTAGGGCAAAAGACGATGACGTGGCAATCCGGGTTAACAGAACTCGGGGCATTACAAACTTCACTCCCCACATGTCCACCAACATGATCATCAACATGAGTTTCGCCACACTTAACATCTGTATCTGTTTCCCCAAATGTAGTTGAGCCTAACATATTTTAGGCTGATCTTCATCTCCAGCACTTGTTGGGAATTTACTTAATCATGGACAATGGAAATAAAACAATTTTCAATTCCCACCAAGGATCCGCAATGTGTTTAGATAGAAATTGTGATAAGAATTATACCTTTGATGCATTCCAAAAACTCATTTTCTTTTTCTTGAACTCCAATTATCATGATCTGCAATTCAAGCTGTCCAATTGTCCAGCCTCCAATAGTGATCCACACAGAGAACAAGAATGACGACTAGGATTTTCTTTTCTTTTGCTAGCAAGAATAATGAATAATCTTCACAGTTTTCAAACCCTAGCAGCCTATTAATATAAGTCTAAGCGGACTTGACCCATCTCTCAAACTTAACCCAGTCCAATTTTAATCAATCATATTAATTAAATATGGTTCATGAATTAATTAATACAATCAATTAATTCGGGCCTATTAATAAACAACCAAATTATTAATTGGTGAATCTCATTCTTCTAATTCTCTTTAGTGTATAACCCATTAAGTTCCCAATCACGATGCATAACGACGTGAATTATTATTTGATCTAATCAAAGTCGATAAATTAAAACACCTCTTTTAATTTATCGTTAATTCACATTTGTCGTCCCAAATTGACGTGTAGTAATGTGTGTCAGGACAATACATGTGACGGAAAATGTCACGTGGTATGACAAACCAAAATTGTTCGTTTACCGTGAAATTATAATCCTTTCGTCATTATGATCCAATCGATTACGAGATATGTATATGTGTTAATCTCAATTATCGATCATATCTTTTATCCTACTGTTAAGTCAATGTAAGTTGAGAACTCCTTTTCGACTTATGATTTCACCTTGGCCAAGGATTTCATTATCAACTTAATTGGATAGAATGTAGATCATAATCTCTTAATAACTAAGAGTGACGAATCATCTATTGATCATTCACAACCTTCATGTGATTCTTGACATACTTGAACAATGTCGTATTAGCGACCCTCTGCAGATCAACATCTAATATCATCAAAGTATGACTATCCTCATATAAGGCACTATGATGACCTCAAGTCAAATGACCAATTCCACTACCGAATGTTAGAGAGATTAACCACTGACACTCAGATAGTTATCCATGTGGAATCTCCCAACGGGTCTCCAATGTTCTGTTCTATAACAAAATATTCATATGTTCATTTAAGCGTCAAGATACTTTGGATTGTGAGATCAGCTACTTCGCAAGTAAGAAATGTCACACACGATGGTCTATCCTTAATAACGATATCTGTATCTTGTTATCACTTCGACCACGGATAATTTAAGATTCAGTCATATTGTAATTTGTATCTCACAATCACAACTTCTTGTGATTAACAAATTGCAAAGACTTAAATCTACGGATTCTATTATTTAATATAATTTCAATAGAAAGTAATATAACTAAATAATAGATCTTGCCAGAATTAAATGCATTAAACATATAAAAGTATTTACAACCTAAATTGATTGGGTGTAGGACATAACACTTACAAACTCTCACTTGCACTAGATCCAATCACTTATGTATCTAATACCATAAGAGTCTACATAACGATCATACTTATACTGCGACAACGGCTTTGTCAATGGATCGGCAATATTATCATCTATGGGAATTCGCTCTATCTTTACGTCATTTCTTTGTACAATATCCCTAATGAGATGGTACCGCCTCAACACATGTTTGGATCGTTAATGAGACCTTGGTTCCTTCGCTTATGCGATGACTCCATTGTTATCACAGTACAGAAGTATCGGATCAACACTGCTAGGAACAACACCAAGCTCACTAATGAACTTCTTGATCAAGACGACTTCCTTTGCTGCTTCAGAAGCAACAATATACTGGGCTTCTATTGTTGAATCAGCGGTAGACTCTTGTTTGGAACTCTTTCAACTAACAGCTCCGTTGTTGAGAGTGAACACATATCTAGATTGAGATTTGCTACCATCCTTGTCAGTTTGGAAGCTAGCATCAGCATATCCACGAATTCTTAATTCATCTCCTCCATATATTAAGAACACATATTTAGTCCTTCTTAAATACTTGAGAATGTTCTTAACTGCTATCCAATATTTTTCACTAGGGTTCGCTCGAAACCTGCTCGTAACACTTAGAACATATGAAACATTTAGTCTCGTACATAGCATCTCATACATGATAGATCCTATTGCTGATGCATAAGGAATCTTATCTATGCGATTCCTCTCATCATGTGTTTTAGGACCATATCGTTTGAGAGATGGATCCCATGTGACATGGAACACAATCCTCTTTTGGATTATTTCATGTTAAATCTTCTTAAGATTTTATCTATGTATGAAGATTAGAATAAGCCAGCAATCTTTTAGATCTATCTCTATAGATCTTAATTCCTAAGATATAAGTTGCTTCTCCCATGTCTTTCATGGAGAAATTCTTTGACAACCACAATTTTACCAATTGAAGCATTAGGATGTCGTTTCCCATTAATAATATGTCATCTACATAATAAAATTAGGAATATGACAGCACTCCCACTTATCTTCTTGTAAACACATGGTTCATCTTCATTCTTAATAAAATCAAACCTTTTGATTGTCTCATCAAAGCGAAGATTACAGTTCCTAGAGGCTTGCTTTAATCCATAAATGGATCGGTCAAGCTTGCATACCTTGTTGGCTTCTTTGGATTCAAAACCTTCAGGTTGTGTCATATAACTTCTTCTTACAAGTTCCCGTTAAGGAAGATAGTTTTGACATCCATTTGCCATATTTCATAATCATGATATGCTACTATTGCAAGTAAAATCCGGATGAACTTCAACATGGCTATAGGAGAAAATGTTTCATCAAAGTCAACACCTTGCTTTTGTTTATAGTCTTTTGTTACTAGCCTTACTTTGTATGTATGGATGTTTTCATCTGCGTCGACCTTTTTCTTGTAAACCTATTTACAACATATGGGTTTTATCCCATCAGGAGGGTCAACCAAAGTCCATACCTTTTTTTCATACATTGAGTTCATTTCGGATTCCATGGCCTCCTGCCATCTCTTTGAGTCAACATATAAGTTTTATCCCATTAATAGGTTCATCATCCTTGATTAATAATACTTGATTAGTAATCGTGAATTCATACATTTTAGGAAGTCAAATGGTCCTACTTAACTTACGCTGAGATGGAGTGTTCTCAGGAGTTTCTATGTCCTGATCAAAACTTTGTCCCTCAACAGGTGTGGGATCAAACTCAAGTTCATCTAATTGGTCAACAATATCTGTGCATTCACAAACTTCTTCAAGTTCTAATTTGCTCCTACTGCCCTCTCCTAGAATGAACTCTTTCTCTAGGAATATGATATGTTTTGAGATGAACACCTTCTTCTGAACGAGATTATAAAATTGATATCCAATAGTCTCTTTTGGATATCCCACAAATACACATTTATCAAATTTAGTCTCAAGCTTATCCGATTCAATACGCTTTACATAAGTGTCACAACCCCAAACTTTCATATGAGATAAGTTGGGCCTTTTACCCTTCCATAACTCGTATAGAGTTTTGTCAACGAATTTAGATGGGACACGATTTAGTATGTATCACACAGAAATTAGTGCATAACCCCAAAACGAATTTGGGAGGTTTGCATGGCTCATCATTGATCGCACCATATCTAATAAAGTGTGATTCCTCCGTTCAGATATACCATCATGTTGCGGTATATATGGCGGAGTCCACTGCTAGAGAATTCCATCTTTCATATAATCTAAAAATTCTCCTTTTAAATATGCTCCACCTAATCTCAGTGTGAGAATATTTTTACCTGTTTGTTTCTCTACTTCAAGCCTAAACTCCTTGAACTTTTCAAGTGCTTCATGCTTGAACTTCATCAGATAAACATAACCATATCTAGAATGATCATCAGTAAATGTGATGAAGTAAGAGAAACCACCTCTAGCAGTGATTGACATGGGTTTACATACATCAGTATGTATTAGCCTCAATAAATGTGCAGTTCTTTCTCCTTTTCCAGTAAAAGGAAATTTGGTCATCTTGCCTAATAGGCATGATTCACATTTGTCAAATGATTCAAAATCTTTTGACCCCAAGTATCCATCTCTATGTAACTTGGATATGCGTTTCTCATTTATATGACAAGTCTGCAATGTCAAAGATAGGCATTATTTAGATTATCATTCTTATGCCTTTTATTTTCTATATTCATGATAGACGACTCAGTATCAAGAATATAAATGCCATTTTACAAAACACCACAACCATAAAAGATCTCATCTTGATAAAGGGAACAACTATTGTTCTTAACATTAATTGAAAAACCATTCACGTCCAAACATGAAATAGAAATAATGCTTTTAGTAATGGCGGGAACAAAATAGAAATTCTCTAATTCTAATACTAAGCCCAAAGGTAATGGTAAGAAGTATGTTCCTACAGCTAATGCAGCAACTCTTGTTCAGCAACAAAAGGTCAACTTCTCTTTTCTGCAGTGGTCTACTTTTCTTTAGTCCTTACATATTTATACAAATATGAGATCCATGTCCGGTATCTAATACCCAAGAAACTAATGAAGTAGACATATTAACCTCGATAATAAGTATACCTGAAGAAGAAGCTTCAGAAGACTTCTTTCCCTTCAAGCTTGTGAGGTAAGCCTTACAGTTCCTTTTCCAATGACCTTTCACTCCACAGTGATAGCACGGATCATCAAATTTGGTATTGTCCTTGTTTGCTTTAACTGTTTTGAAATTGTTCTTAGCCTTCTTGAATGTTTTCTTAAAACTTCCTTTAATCTTCCTTTTAGTACCCTTGGAGGATTGAATGGCTAAGACATGCCCACTACTAACTTTGACATTGGGCTCCACACTTTTAAGCATGTTCAGCAACTCAGGGAGTGTACATTCAAGCTTATTCATAATGAAATTCATGATGAATTGTGAATAACTCTCTGGCAGAGATTGAAGAACCAAGTCAACACTTAGATCATGGTCCATTATTGAACCCAATTGAGCAAACTTCTCAATATAGCCAATCATCTTCAGCACATGAGCACTGACTGAAGATCCTTATGCCATTTTTAACCGGTACAGTTTCTTGGAAGTCTCATATCTTTTCACACGTGATTGTTCATCATACAATTCCTTGAGATGAAAAATCATAGTGTAAGCATCCATACCCTCATGTTGCTTTTGCAACTCAGGTGATATAGTTACAAGCATCACACATGCTACAGTGTTATTGTCATAACTGTATTTATTGTAAGCAGCCACCTCTTCCACAGTTGAGTCCTCAGTAGGTACCTCAGGAAAGGGATCCTCTAGAACATAACCAATTTTCTCATGCTTGAGAACAATTCTAAAATTGCAGTGCCAATTGAGAAAATTTGGCCCTGTCAGTTTGTTGGCATCCAGTATGCCTCTCAAATTCATATGGTTACTCGTGATTTAAAAACTGTAAATGACAAAAAATAAAGAATCAATATGTATTAAAATGCATTGCACAAATTTAATATGGACTTTAATTAAATTAAATATGCTCCCACTGTTTAAAATAAATTTATAACTCTCATACATAAATTAATAGAATCCATACTTGATTCCCAGTAGGTTGAGACCCCTTTTATTATGTTAAGACCTTGAGTGTACTCAACAAGTCTTAATAAAATATTTGGGTAGATACTATTATCAATTGTATCTCCATACAACTCCTAAATCATTAAGTTGACAACTCTTTGTCTTCACACATCTTATGTGTTAGCTTAATACGCCTTTAAAATTTATCTTCTTGAGCGTACTCAACAAAAGATAAATTTTAGTTAAGTAACCCATTATTCAGAAATATCAAATATTTCATAGTGTCAAACATATCTCTAATGGCCCAGCCTTGAGTGTACTCAACAAGTTGAGATCGATTTAGGACTCTCGTTTTTCACTATAATGATGGAAGGCAAGCAAAAAATTCTGACTTAATATTTTAGTGATGGGTTTATTATAAAAAGGTCTCATCAATTCAATCATGTATATATGTACACATTTCATTAAGCATTAAGCATGCAAATAAATATACATATAAGAGTGGATGATTATGCACAAATTCTATCTAGTCTTCCCGACCCAAAAGAAAGACTAGTTGGTCAATTCCTATGGGTTATTGCATTGAATTAATATCAATGCACCATCTCCATGGTTTCCTCCTTTCTCTTGCATCTTCAGTCAATCCAGTCACAACTTATATCCTATACTAGTTGGCGTGCAGGCCTGAATAACATTGGACGCGCTGACCCAAAATAATAAAAATAACAATAAAGATCTCGCAGGTCCAAAAACAATAAAGAGCTCGCAGGCCCATAAAATAACAAGAATAAAGAAAAAATTATTCATCACATCCACATGGTCGAATCCATAATCATCCACTAATTAAACATTTATCATATAAATGCAATCCTATATAATATCTAATATTATATGCATATATGTTTCAAGAATTTAGCAATAATGGTCGTTAAAAACATTTAGTCAAATGGATCGAAAATACTTAATTAATCAAATTAAATTAATTAGCGGGTCAATTTAATTAAAATCAAAATTTAATTAAATACCAAATTAGAGTCCAACTCTAATTCATTAAAATATTAGGGCGGGACAATTTAATTAAAATCTAATTTTCATTAAATATCAAATTAGAGTCCAACTCTAATTATAATTGAATTAATATTTTAATTTGGGATAAAACTCCTAAATAAAATAAAAATCAACTTAGGGCCAAAGTTTACTATTCAAGTTAGAACCAATTTTTAACGAAAATAAAAAAAATCATCAATTTTAAATAAAATTTAAATTTGGGTCAAAACTAAAATTTTAAGGTCAAACCATTTGAAAATCAAATTTAAAACCATTTTGATATTTAAATTCTTTTTTTGAAATTGCAAATTGACCCAAGTTTAAAATTGTAAATAGCCCCTTCAACTAATCAAATTGTATGGAAGGCCCTTTATCTAAAATTGCAAAAATGACCCCCTAAATCATTATTACAGGCTGGGGCCTGCAATTTCAGAAATTGCATCAGAGGCCCCGCCTCCAACACGCCTCACCCATAGCAGAAACCCTAATTTTTTTTAATAATAAGTGGCATTGACGGGAATACTGGTGCTGCGACAACAGCGCACCACCGGTACTACTGCAATAACCAGCAGCAGCGGCTCTCGTCGTTGCAATTCCCAATGATGCGAGCGTCGCTACAACAGCAGCGACTATCGCTACTGCTTCCGGGTCATGGCGGTGCGCTACTCGTGCCGCCATGGCTGGTGGTGCCATTTTTTTCAGATCCAAAATTTTGACCCAAAATTTCAAAACAGATTTTTGAAGATGAAAAATAATTTTCTAAATTGTTAGATTCAAGAAAACACATAACTAATCAACTTTTGATTATTCAAGATATAAAAGTTTCTAACAAACACAAAGTGGGCTCTGATACCACTGTTGGGAATTTACTTAATCATGCACAGCGGAAATAAAACAATTTTTAATTCTCACCAAGGATCTGCAATGTGTTTAGATAGAAACCGTGATAAGAATTATAGCTTTGATGAATTTCAAAAACTCTTTTACTTTTTCTTGAACTCCAATTATCACGATATGCAATCCAAACTGTCCAATTGTCCAGCCTCCAATGATAATCCACACAGAGAACAAGAATGATGACTAGGATTTTCTTTTCTTGTGCTAGCAAGAAAAATGAATAATTTCTACAGTTTTCAAACCCTAACATCCTATTAATATAAGTCCAAGCGAGTTTGTCATGTCCCTCAAACTTAACCCGGTCCAATATTTAATTAAGTGGAAATTACACAATTCCCTACTTTTCAAGATCTATATTCTAAAATCAGATTTGAAATTTAAATTTTCAAAAATCAGATATTTTTTAATTAGATACGTTATAATTATATATATTATAATTACATAATTTAATTACCCAAACCCACACTAATCATTTCATCCCATTTTCTCTCCTCTCTCTCTCTATCCCCGAAGCCAACACACAGCCCCCACACCACCGGCACCACCAATGCTTGCACTACCTCTCCGGCGACACCACCACCTCCATCTCTGCGTTTTTGTCCTTAGTATTGTTGCGCAAACATCTTTACTAAAAAAGGATCTTGGCACCATTTGTATTTGTGTTGTAGTGATTTCTACCAGGATAAGTCGTCGTCATCACCCCAAAATTGGAAGGTAATATTCGATTAATTGGGTAAAAACATACTGTAAATCTATTAACTCGATTTGATTGCTATGAATGATTTAATTTCAACACGGCCTAGTTCTAATCCTACCAAGTTCCCAAAATCAGTCGTAGGAAAAAGAGGCCGATCCACTCTTAAGATTCTGTCCAGCCTTATTGCCATTCTATTCTTCTAGGTCCGTGGAATTTATTTATTCTTTTTCTCAAATGATATTGGATCAATTTCTATTGAGGATGATAACATATCTGTAGAACCGATTAAAAAGGCTTTAACATTTGACATGTTGTGTGCTTTTTTATGTTCTGAAGTGAGATAACTAGGCAATCTACTGGTTGATCTTCAAGATACTATTGTCAATGCCGTTGATGAGATATCTGTTGGAAAATATATTATTTGGCAAATGAATTTTCACTTGTATATGTGAAATTAATCCCACATTGATTGAAAGTTGGGATTTGAAGAGGAGCCTTAAAAGGGATTAACAATCCCACATTGGTTAGAAATGGAAAAGTGGGAATATATGGAGACTATAAATAGTACCATCCCACATTGGAAAAAGAAAAAAGAAAGTGGCAAGTGGGAAAACTTAAATAGTTATCCCACATAGGATAAGAATAAGTTTTTGGACCAATTTATATATGGTTAACAATTTGTAAGGTGTAACCATTTGTTGCATAGAGACTCCTCCGTGGCCTACGCGCCCGCAGGGGGGTGCAAATCTTGGACCGACTTGGCCTTCGAGCCTTGAACTTGTGTGCGGGCGCGACCTGCGTACACGAATGTCGGACCGAATGAGTCAAAAATTGGCCACCAAGTGCAAGCCACGTTTTGAAAATTTTCTTTTACGTTTTTCCATTTAAAACATAACTTGAAAATTGTTTTCATTTATTTTTATAACTCCAAAACGTGAGAATTCAATGGCAGAGTTATGACTGGAGTTATGACTGCATTAAGAGGCAAAGGCATCATTGCCTATATATCCCGAACAATCTCTTCAGTTCAGACACACCATAACAGCACGAAATCTTTCTGCTTCCTTTTCAAATTCCTGTCGTCTTACAGTCACCTGGTGATTCCGTTCCGGCACACTCGTTCAGTTCGAATGTACAAACTACAGTTCACGCCGCTGTATCCTGGGAAGCAAGCGTTCATATTACTTTGGTGAGGGGGCGAATATTGCTTTAAGGACACTGTGTTCGACACAGGCCCCGGCTTCAAAGATGCCAATTTTATCTTCTGTCAACTGCAATATTTTCTTTTTCTGTCCTCTGCAATTTGTCTATTACTTCTTCTAATTCAGTTAACTGTTCAGAGTTTACCTACAATCTTAAAGCAATATTTTCGTACTAATTTTTCTGATTGTGTTTCAGAAAATGAAAAATACACCTACCAATAACGTTGTGGGATCTGCAAACGAAATTGTGCCTCCTGTGGCTCAGGCTGTGGCTTTGCCAGGTTCTGATGTGGCTCAAGTGGTGGCTCCAGTAACACAAACTGTGGCTAATATGCCAAGCTTAGCTGCTGGTCCAAGTGGGACTAAGACTGTGGCTCCCATGCCAAGTCTGGCTACTGGTCCAACTGTGACAGTCCCGGTTAATCACGGGGAAAAGTCGGAGAAGTTCAATGGTTCGAATTTCAAGAGGTGGCAACAAAAAATGTTGTTTTACCTCACGACCTTGAATCTTGCAAGATTCTTGACTGAAAATGCTCCAGTGCTTCAAGAGGGTCAAGGAGAAATTCAAGCAATCAGTGCAGTGGATGCTTGGAAGCATTCTGATTTCCTGTGTCGGAATTATGTGATGAACAGTTTAGCTGATTCATTGTACAATGTGTACTGCACAATAAAAACGGCTAAGGAATTATGGGAGTCTTTGGACAAAAAGTACAAAACCGAAGATGTCGGAGCCAAGAAGTTTCTTGTTGGCCTCTTTTTGGAATACAAAATGGTAGACTCCAAATCTATAATCAGTCAAGTACAAGAATTACAAGTGATCTTGCATGAAATTCATTCCGAGGGAATGGTTGTAAGTGAATCCTTCCAAGTGGCTTGCATAATTGAAAAACTACCTCCTGCATGGAAGGATTTCAAAAACTACTTAAAACACAAGCGAAAGGAAATGAACGTTGAGGAACTAATTGTTAAACTTCGAATTGAAGAAGACAACAAAAGTTCTGAAAGAGGGTTCAATCCGGTTGTGGCTAAAGCTAATATTGTGGAGCATGGCCAAAGCTCCAAGACCAATAAGAACAAGTTTGGGCCATCTGGTGGCAAAGGGCCCAAGTTGGGGCC
This sequence comes from Fraxinus americana, assembly GCA_035079005.1. Lineage (NCBI taxonomy): Eukaryota > Viridiplantae > Streptophyta > Magnoliopsida > Lamiales > Oleaceae > Fraxinus > Fraxinus americana. The sequence continues at coordinate 13,443,787 of CM068715.1, read as the reverse complement.
AAAAGGTGGAATCTCCAAGAAGAAGTTTCAAGGGAAATGCTTCAATTGTGACAAGATTGGTCACAAGTCTACGGAGTGCCGTTTGCCAAAGAAGAAAAAAGAAGCAAATATGGTTGAAGATGTATCTGACATCAACCTTGCAGCTGTCATTTCTGAAGTGAACCTGGTGGGTTCAAATCCGAGAGAATGGTGGATAGACACCGGTGCCACCCGACACGTTTGCTCCGATAAGGAGATGTTTAATGGGTTTGAAGCAGCGGATGGGGAGAAGTTGTATATGAGCGACCTCCGAAATCAAGGGCCATGGAAAGGTGGTTCTAAAGATGACTTCTGGGAAAGAGCTGACTCTAAACAACGTGCTTTATGTGCCGGAGATTCGCAAGAATTTGGTTTCTGGCTCGCTGTTGAACAAGCATGGCTTCCGTATGGTGTTTGAGTCAGACAAAGTTATTTTGTCTAAGTCTGGAATGTTTGTAGGAAAGGGTTATGTAAGTGATGGGCTTTTTAAGCTCAATGTAATGGCTATTAAGCCAAAAATCAATAAAATGAATAACTCTTCCGTTTACTTGCTTGAGTCTTCCAATTTGTGGCATGGTCGACTAGGACATGTTAATTACAACACTTTGCGTAGACTAATTAACTTAAATTGCATACCTACATTCCAAATTGATAATAAACATAAGTGTGAAACTTGTGTTGAAGCAAAATTGACAAGGTCATCATTTCAATCCATTGAAAGAAAAACTGAACCTCTTGATTTAATTTACACCGATGTATGTGATTTAAAATCTGTACAAACAAGGGGAGACAACAAATATTTTATTACTTTTATTGACGACAGCACAAAATATTGTTTTGTGTATTTGCTTAAAAGTAAAGACGAAACTATAGAGAAATTTGTTCTCTATAAAAATGAAATTGAAAATCAACTCAACAAAAATATCAAAGTGTTGAGAAGTGATAGAGGTGGTGAATATGAATCACCATTTGCTGAATTCTGTGCACAACATGGAATTAAACATGAAACAACAGCACCTTATTCACCACAGCAAAATGGTGTTCCTGAACGGAAAAATAGAACATTGAAAGAAATGATGAATGCAATGTTATTAAGTTCCGGGTTACCTCAGAACATGTGGGGAGAAGCTGTGTTATCAGCCAATTTCCTTTTAAATAAGGTACCCCGAAAGAAAGAAGAAAATAGCCCTTACGAGTTATTAAAAGGAAGGAAGTCTTCCTACAAATACTTACGAGTGTGGGGGTGTCTTGCCAAAGTAGCTGTACCTACACCAAAGAAGGTGAAAATAGGACCAAAAACTGTTTATTGCATATTTATCGGATATGCACATAACAGTAGTGCTTATCGGTTTCTTGTGTTTGATTCTAAAATTTCCAATATACACAAAAACACGATAATGGAATCGAGAAATGTCTCATTCTTTGAACATGTATTTCCATGTAAGTCCAAAGATGAAGCAAACTCTTCTAAACGGACATATGAGACTATGATTGAGAATAGTCAAGACAAAGGAGTAGAAGATGAAGTTGAGGTTGAACCAAGACGTAGCAAACGAGAAAGGACAGGGAAATCTTATGGTCCCGATTTTCTGACTTACATGCTAGAAACTGAACCTCAAAGCTTCAAAGAAGCTGTAAACTCTTCAGAAGGTCTTCAATGGAAAGAAGCCATTAAAAGTGAAATAGATTCCATTATGCAAAATCATACATGGGAGCTGGTTGATCTTCCCCCGGGAAGCAAACCACTAGGCTACAAATGGATTTTCAAAAGGAAAATGAAAGCAGATGGAACTATTGATAAGTACAAGGCCAGACTTGTAATTAAAGGTTATAGGCAACGAGAAGGCATTGACTACTTTGACACCTATTCTCCGGTAACGAGAATAACTTCCATTCGAATGATATTAGCGATTGCATCTTTGTACAATCTCGAAGTACATCAAATGGATGTCAAAACTGCTTTTCTAAATGGAGATTTAGAAGAAGAAATTTATATGGAACAATCTGAGGGGTTTTCTGCACCAGGACAAGAAAACAAGGTATGTAAATTGGTAAAGTCATTATATGGCTTAAAACAAGCACCAAAACAATGGCATGAAAAATTTGACAATGCCATGATGGAAAGTGGATTTAAAATCAATGAATGTGACAAATGCATTTACATTAAAGACACAGGAAATGATTATGTTATTTTATGTCTTTATGTTGACGACATGCTCATCGTTGGTAGCAACGATAAGATGATTAAATCTACTAAAAATATGTTGAATTCAAGATTCGACATGAAGGATATGGGTTTAGCTGATGTGATTCTTGGAGTTAAAATTTCAAGAACATCGGATGGACTCGTTCTAAGTCAGTCACATTATGTGGACAAAATTTTGGAAAAATTCAATAATAATGATACTGGCGTGGCTAGAACACCGATAGATACAAGTCAACATCTATCGAAAAATAGAGGCGATGGTATTTCTCAAGTAGAGTACTCTAGAATAATCGGAAGTCTTATGTACCTAATGAGTTGTACAAGACCAGATATCGTTTATGCAGTTAGTAAGCTGAGTAAATATACTAGTAATCCAGGGTCTGACCACTGGAAAGGAATAGTAAGAGTACTAAGATACTTGAGATATACTCGTAACTATGGACTACACTATACCGTATATCCCGTCAGTTATTGAAGGATATACTGATGCGAATTGGATATCTGATATTAAAGACTCAAAGTCTACTAGTGGATTTGTGTTCACTTTGGGAGGTGCAGCCATATCATGGAAATCCTCTAAACAAACAGTTATTGCGAGGTCTACCATGGAATCTGAGTTTATAACTCTAGATAAATGTGGTGAAGAGGCTGAATGGCGACGCAATTTCTTAGAGGATATTCCAAAATGGTCTAAACCTGTGCCAGCAATTTGCATACATTGTGATAGTCAATCTGCGATTGGAAGGGCACAAAGCAACATGTACAATGGTAAGTCTAGACACATACGTCGTAGACATAATACCATAAGACAGTTACTCTCAACTGGAGTTATCTCTATTGACTATGTAAAGTCTAAAGATAACATTGCGGATCCGCTAACCAAAGGGTTAAATAGAGAGTTAGTTGCAAAGTCATCAAAAGGAATGGGACTTAAGCCTCTAAAAGAATAAGTTATTATAGTGGAAACTCAACCTAGCTGACTGGAGATCCCAAGATCTAGGTTCAATGAGAAAACCTAATTGCAAATACTTAACTATATCACTGTGGGGGTTATTTCCGGTCCATTCCTGTAATAATAGTGATGCCCGTGGGAAGAGGATAAGCAATAAGGCTTTTAATGATTCTTATGCGTCGAAAATCCGAGCGGAGTAATGCGGGTTACTCTTAATTAAGAAATCACCTATGTGAGAAAGAAGTGGGGCCGCTTCGAAGGGAATTGTGAGGCTCAATTCTTAATAACTCTCACTGAACCAGGCATATGTTCATGGCCACAAACGAACATAACCATGAGAACTGAATTGTGTTAGGAAGAATCCTGTGTGAGGTACATCATCGTTTACACAAAACGCAGAACAGTTCAAAGACATCACGTCTACTGATCAGCTAGTAAAGTAAATGTATTTTCATAAGGGGAGGTTCAAAGGGTAACACCTACCTATCCTATGCAGGTTTCAACTGTGGAACTTTGTCACCAAGTATTCCGTGTCTCTATTAGTTTCCATTCATGTGGGGGATTGTTGGAAAATATATTATTTGGCAAATGAATTTTTACTTGTGTATGTGAAATTAATCCCACATTGATTGAAAGTTGGGATTTGAAGAGGAGCCTTAAAAGGGATTAACAATCCCACATTGGTTAGAAATGGAAAAATGGGAATATATGGAGACTATAAATAGTACCATCCCACATTGGAAAAAGAAAAAAGAAAGTGGCAAGTGGGAAAACTTAAATAGTTATCCCACATAGGATAAGAATAAGTTTTTGGACCAATTTATATATGGTTAACAATTTGTAAGGTGTAACCATTTGTTGCATAGAGACTCCTCCGTGGCCTACGCGCCCGCAGGGGGGTGCAAATCTTGGACCGACTTGGCCTTCGAGCCTTGAACTTGTGTGCGGGCGCGACCTGCGTACACGAATGTCGGACCGAATGAGTCAAAAATTGGCCACCAAGTGCAAGCCACATTTTGAAAATTTTCTTTTACGTTTTTCCATTTAAAACATAACTTGAAAATTGTTTTCATTTATTTTTGTAACTCCAAAACGTGAGAATTCAATGGCAGAGTTATGACTGGAGTTACGACTGCATTAAGAGGCAAAGGCTCCTCCTTGCCCATATATCCCGAACAATCTCTTCAGTTCAGACACACCACAACAGCACGAAATCTTTCTGCTTCCTTTTCAAATTCCTATCGTCTTACAGTCACTTGGTGATTCCGTTCCGGCACACTCGTTCAGTTCGACTGTACAAACTACAGTTCACGCCGCTGTATCCTGGGAAGCAAGCGCTCGCATTACTTCGGTGAGGGGGCGAATATTGCTTTAAGGACACTGTGTTCGACACAGGCCCCGGCTTCAAAGACGCCAATTTTATCTTCTGTCAACTGCAATATTTTCTTTTTCTGTCCACTGCAATTTGTCTATTACTTTTTCTAATTCAGTTAACTGTTCAGAGTTTACCTACAATATCTTCTTTTGGACAACCAACAGAATTGCTTATTGGGCTGGAAAGTAAATTATGTGATTCTGAAGAATCACTAAAACAGTCACAAGAGCAAGTCATGGAGATGAAGATCCAATTAGCCAAGTTGCAGATGACCTCATTTCTTTCAAGCAAAATGAAAGTAAGATATTTCATATTGTCACGCTAGTAAACCAATCTAGTTTTTCTTTTGCACGTTTGTGACCAATTAAAATTGTGATAGTGACTCACTGTAACGAGTTGTGAGTAATAAAAGTTTTGATTTTTTCAATCTGTGACCTATAAAAAATTTTAATTCGTGGCTGAAAAATAACTTGTGACCAACAAAAATTTTTAATATGTGGTTGAAAAAGAAGGAAAAGTTATTGACGTGACATATTGTTAAACTGTGACCTTAAAATTCGATAATTTATTACTAAAAAATAATTTGTGACCAATAAAAAAATTTGTGACATGTGACCGAAAATAATGCGCTTCCTATTATTTTAATAAGTTGTGACCTATAAAATATGTGATTTGTGACAAAAAATAATGTGTGACCAATTAATTTGAGAATGTCACCAATAAAATAAATGAGTTTTGACCAATAAAATTTTGGATTTGTCATCGATGCATAATATGTGACCTAAAAATTGTTACTGTGACTCACAATTTATTAAGTTGTAATCGAGTTGTGACCAATAAAAATGTTGATTTTGTGATCGATGAATAAGCCGTGACTTATAAAATTTTCTATTTGTGACCGAGAAATACCTATAAAATTCTTATTTGTGACATAAAATAAGTTGTGACCAATAATTTAATAAATTGCGATTGATTTGCAATGAATAAATGAGTTGCTAAGATCACAGTTTACTGGTCACAGGTTTGAGTTCACAAGTCAAGATCATTTTGTATAAGTCACTAATCAATATAAACGAGTCAGGATCAATATGATCAATTAATTTGATAGTTAACTATGGCTAAATAATTCGTCGTTAAGGTTAGAGATCATTGTCACAGGTTTGAGTTCACAAGTCACAGTCGTTTTTTATAACTAACAAATCAATATTAACAGGTTACATATGTTTGTAGAGTCACTGTTCAAATTTACAGGTCACATTTTATATTACTAGTCACAAGCAACAATTAAGAGGTCCAAAAATCAAGTCAATTATACAAAAAAAATATATGGCAGAGTTATCGTCGAAATATTAGTCGGAGTTGGAACAATAGCCAGAATCGGAGTATTCGTCGGAATAAATCGGCGACGGAACGGTCACTGGAATCAAAATAGTCGCTGAAATCGGAGCAGTCGTCAGAACGGTTGCCGGAGCTGTAGGGGTGGTGGAGGTGGGATGGGTTAATTATGTATATATCTGATTTTAGAAATTTGAAAGTTGTTTTTCTTATTTTTGAAATAGTATATAATAAAAATCTGAGAAATGAATTTTTCCCTTTAATTAATCAAATTAATTAAATATGATCCATGAATTAATTAATCCAATTAATTAATTCGGGCATATTAATAAGCAACCCAATTATTAATTGGTGAATCTCATTTTTCTAGTTCTCTTTAGTGTGTGACCCATTAGGTTCTCAATTACGATGCCTAACGACGTGAATTATTATTTGATCTAATCAAAGTCGATACATTAAAACACCTCTTTTAATTTATCGTTAATTCATATTTGTCATCCCAAATTGACATCTAGCAATGTGTCAGTGTGTCAGGACAATACACGTGACGGAAAATGTCACGTGGTGTGACAAAACCAAACTTGTTCGTTTACCGTAAAACTATAATCCTTTCGTCACTATGATCCGATGGATTACGAGATATGAATATATGTCAATCTCAATTATCGATCATATCTTTTATCCCATTGTTAAGTCAATGTAAGTTGAGAACTCATTTTCCACTTATGATTTCACATTGGCCAAAGATTTCATTATCAACTTAACTGGATAGAATGTAGATTTTAATCTCTTACTATCGCCCCCACAGAGATTGATTAGTTCAATTTTAATCATTGCGACCATAACCGATACAAGAATAATATGATGTGTTTGTTTGTGATAAAATTATAAATAAACTAATCTATTTTTGCAATTATAAGTAAACTAACTAAACTAAATGCAAATTATACTAAATGCAAATTGATTTGTTTAATAAATGACAAATGCGCTAGGATCCCGAATTCCCATGTAATAATCATTTTTAACCTTAATTCTACACTTTGACGACATGATTGAATTTTGAAGAATCAATATTCCTATTTTATTTAACAATCTCTCTTGAGTAATATTAAATATTCTCTCATATATGATTCACCTATATTTCTATGACAGATGCTAACATACAAGAGTATATGAATTTTTATGAACACTTAAGTATTCATATAAATTATAGCGGTATATTTATATCCCCTATCGAACCATATGTAAATTTACATCATATCGAACCCATTTTCCTTCTTTCGAATGCATAAAATATGCCACCACAATCACACAACTAGTATACACAGTAATTGTGGAGAAAAGAAAATTATATAAATAATTCAATATCCAAAACGTGTTTTCAATGTCAAATATGTAAAACTAAATATTAAAAATTCATATTACACGATTTATCGTTCTTCTAGCACAATGAAATCTAGCTTTACATGTTGTGAAGAAGAAAGCAAAAGATATAAAGATTGTTCATCACCCGGAAATTCTTGAATTCAGTCTTGAATTTCTTGGATTTGATCTTGATGTGTTCTTTGCCTCATTTTACAATTAATTCTCAACACCCTAATTATTTTCTGAGACTTGGTATTTATATCCTTCTAAAGACTCCTAAAAGATCTCTAAAAATCGTGCATATCCTGGTCCAGACGGAAGTTTCCTTATTGGAATTGAATTCTGAAGGAAACAAATTTTTTTTCCCGACTTGGCCTAATAATAAACGGGGCAGTTGCCCAGGCATATCAAGCATCCCCTGTAATTAAGGTTAAGGTCTGGGCGACATCCCGATTTATATAACTAGGTGGCTGCCCAGTCATAAAAATTTCTTGAATTTTTCTTTCAGTCATTTTTTTCATTCTTTCTTCCATTATGGTCCTCCACATCAAATTACTTCAATTTTAGTACTTCAACATTTACTCAAATGCATATATTAGCCCCAAACTTCAATCCATTGGCCAATTGATCCTTCTTTCTTTTTCAATTGCTTAGAAACATGTTCAAAACTAAAATAAAATTAAATTAACCTAAATTAAGTAGAATTTTATACTAAAACGACACAAAAGCTTAGTAATATTGCCCGAATAAGTGCATAAAAATGCACATATCAAACACCTCCAAACTAAAACTTTTATTCGTCCTCGAACAAAACAAAACACAACAAAATTTAGGAATTAAACCATATCACTAATCTAAACAAATCTCCAATAACAAAATTTAACGTTAAACGACTTACCATATACCCTAGGTTTGAGTTTAAAAAACACTTTAGAAATATCCAAAGAACATCAAAATTAAATTTTTACTTATCTGATGCCCGACTTAGTGTGTGTGTGTGTGTGTGTGTGTGTGTGTGTGTGTGTAATTAGCCAATATTGAACTCACCCACACTAGAACACAACCAATTAAGTGTTGTTGATTTAATTATAATCTCAATTCTCGTGTGGTCGGTTTTTCCTCACATCTCTCGTGCAAAATCACTCCTTATGTTTTTATTTCCAATCCCGATGTATTTTTCGCACGTGTAAAATAATCATTAAAATGCATTTTTCCACACAAAATGATCATAATTAGATACTTGTAAACTTAGAAGAGAGATAATAAGAATTTCTCAAAGTCACACAGCCAGTCTCTAGAGTTCAAATTTCAAAGTTTTTATCGAGCACCTCTCACTTTTGATAATCTAAATCCATTTTTCTTTCTTTCACTATGAATATATATTTTGGGTATTTGCTCTCTCTCTCTCTCTCTCTCTCTCTCTCTCTCTCTTTTGTTGACATCTCATGTGCAAAACTTCTTTCCATCAAGCTTTCTAAATGACCCATATAGCGAGTTTTAGGTCGATAACTCCAAGTCAGATAATCGTAGGGCACCAGATTTTAAATACTCCAACATGCTTAATAATTCGAGTCATAAAGGCTACGACGAGAAGTGTAAGATGTATCACATTTTCTTTTGATATGGGATTCAAATTTTAATAGGGGTCTGTGCCCGTTCTAGCTCAGAACCATTGAACTTCTATGAATACAAGCACTAACCTTCCCACCCCCAAACTGTTTTTCTAGCAATTTGGTTTCTATATAAAGGATTTGGGTATTTTATTCAAATTTAGGTCAACAAATCAAAAATTAAATCCACATAATTAAGTCATGTTCCAACATAAGTGATAAGTCAATGATGGCTATGTGCTCATTTAAACAAGTCTAGTATGGATAAGCACTCAAGCAAAAGAATAAGATACGATATTGTATAATTCTAGCTAAAGCTATTCTAAATTCAAACAAATATCATCATAGGTGGCAAGTCGTTCAACACGACTCTACTTTTTTCAGATCAAATTAGTTATACAAATCTGATAAGCAGTTGAAAAGTAAGCAACAAAGATCCTAATTCTCCAAATACTTACCTCCAGCCCCAAACCAAAAAGATTAATTGTTCCCAATGTAAAAACAAACATAAAAAAAAAAATATATATATATAAGGAGTAAATGATAAAAAACTCCGCCGGGGTAGATGCGGATGAGTGGAGGAATCAGTTTGGTCCCGCTGGTAGACGTCATGACAATCGCCACTTTCTTTATTGTTAGATTTTAAATTTCTGTTCTAAGAATTTAAACTAAATATTAGTGATAGTATACGAAGCTTAAATATTTGCAATGAATTCACACCAAGAAGAATTCTAATCTTCTAACTTTTAGAAAACTATCTTACAGAGCGTATATCCCTACAAAAATTATATAGCTAGGAAAAGATAAGTTTTTAAAATTTGTTTGGAGATTGAAATCTAGGTGCAACCTTAAGAATGTATATCATATCAATGTAAGCTCAATATAATGCTAGGATGTTATTAATGAGCCTAAGTAAATTGAACTCAATAAGTAAACATGCGTAAGTTACTCATGCAAATCTTAAAATACTACCTAAAATGTGTTCAAAACAAACTATTTAATGCATAAGTTCCAAAATATAGCCCTAAAATACTAATGCAATCCCTAAAAATCTACTTGTAATGCAATACTTAATCAAAATAAGAGGTAAGTGATAGGAAAATGGGTTGCCTCCCATTAAGCGCTTAATTTAAAGTCTAGAGCTCGACTGTTTCACTAGTGTTTCATGGTACTTTGAATATGACTTTGGAAGTCCTGCTTAGATTTCTTAATTTGACTTTGTTCCATATTGCAACTTTCTTCCAAATTTTAATCTTATCCTTCTCCAAGTAGTATGACTTGCCCTCATCTTTCGTTTTGAACTCAACGATGTACACCTCAATCTCCTCATAAGGTTTAATCACAAACTCTATTTTTGAGCAAGCGATAAAGTCGAGGATTTTCTATTCTTTGAATGCTACAAGTTCTTTTTCGCCAGTTATGTTTAATTTCTCGATCTTTTCATGATCCTCTTCTTTAATTGAAACTTTCTCGAGTTCAATGTTTGCATCCAAAACTTTTGGCAAAGAAACAATGGCATCTTCATGGATAGTCTCATCCTCATATTGTATTTGTTAGAAGTCCGGTGAATTTGATTCCCTTAATAAAGTACAATCTTCTATTAAATAAGACTTATTTAAGTATGTCGTAAATAGTTATCAATAATTATCTTATAACTTTACAATACTGCCATTTTGATGATTATTTATTATATAATTGCCTCGTTAAAACCTAGTTTAGCAAAATTCGTTTGATGTTAAATACCGAACGAAGGAAAATATATAAAAAATTATAAAAAATGGGAATAATAAAATCTAGTTGCTCGTTAAAACATTGTCAAAAAATACAATGGGATAAAACTTAACCGAAGAAAAAAAAGTATAACTACTTCCCAAAGAAAAAGGAGTATGACTACTCCCTATGATTTCTATATAAAAAAAATTTTGTACCGAATCACCCATATCTTGTAGTCAATGTCTTCAATATCATAATTTCAGTGAATATATTTCATGTTGTCTTATTATAACTTTCAAGTAATATTATCTTTATACAATATGCTTATACAATATGATGATTTGGTAAAAGAAGCTTTTGTTATTGTTCTATTGAGGAGTCTCGTACATAATTTATATCATATAAGATTATTGTTTTGAAGGTAAATATTGTGCAGGCTATGGACACTCAATGCACATATAATATGAACCTTATTAGGAAAAATTGTGGGAAAACACTAATGAAGGAAAAATGGAGTATGTTATTCTTCTGAGTCCGATACAAAATTTATCCTCGTTAAAAATCTTGTCAGAAAAATCCAATAGGACATAATCTTGATCAAGGAAAAAAGAGTGATTTTTGTTTACTCCATCAAGATAATATCATTTGAATTACATGTTTCAAGCATATTAAATCCTTTAGGGATAGTATTAGTGATTAAATCCATTACTTTATTTATTTATACAAGTCTATGAAATTTATTATGTTGATAGTCGTGCATTGCATTTTACAACTTTATCTTTTTATTTACTTTTAGCATAGACATACACCTTTAGGAATTCGGTCTATATGTCCAGAAATTTAAAATTTCTCTAATAAGGTCAATTTTGCTAGATTGCCAATCATTTCTTAATCGATATACTTCGACGAATTTATTTTTATATTATCATTATTCATAATATAAAACGATACATCGTGTACAACAGTGTTGTCGAATTGTTTTTCTTTTCAATTCTATTTCTTTTCCATAATAACATGAATTATTGATAATATCTTGACTTTCAATATTTCAAGTACTTGAACCTCTTCTAAAAGTTACATAATTAGTTATGTCTATATGTTTTTCAAGAGTATACGCCTCTTAAATGTGGCTTCCTTAACTATTTGCTCCATTTAATTTTGGAGAATTTCTCTTGGAATTGAATGTCATCACGCTTTATGCGTGCCATTGATTTATTAAGCATAATGTTAATTGATCGTCCTTCTAGGACATTAATTTGAGTTGGAGTATGTAAAGTTAGTGTGTGAGATATTGTTAATCTCTTTATCACTAAATGTATCGAAATGAATTATTTTTCGAACTTCTAGTTTGAATTGTCTTGTTCAAGGATCTAGATAATATAATAATACCTTATATTTATTATTTTCACCTTCTTAATTCATTCTCCTAATACTTAGAACTTTCTCAGCATTCTTCAATGTATATCTTAGTGTAAAATGGTGGAACAATTAGACATATATTGCACTATAAAAAATCATTAAATGAAAATATTGGGGTCGTTCTCTTTGTGTTTCAGTTTTGTGTTTTGAGTTTTGAATTCATTTTGTGTTTTGTGTTTTGAGTGTCTGTTTTGAAGTTTCTGAAAATACATTCTTTTTGTCATTATGAAAAACTGTTTTGAGAAACATGAAAATGGAAAACGCGTTTACTTTGAAATTTTGAGAATATTTTTGTAATAATATTTTATTCAATAAATATGATTATTCAATAAATTTTAATAGTTTAATATTAATATAATATTAAATAACATATAAAATTTGAAGTTGGTCAATTTTGAAATATTTGTTTCCAGATATAAAAAACACATTAAATTAAATTTGACAAATCCTTATTTTTGTCCTTGTACGTAACTTGTGACAATAATTAACTAGCATCAAATAACAATCAATGCTTCCTTACTTTAGTAATGAGCTAAAATAACAATGGTCTAACCTAAATTTTGAAAAATCATTATCTCATATATTTTGGAACCCTGTTAAGCATGAAATACAGTGACGCACATGAAGAGAACTTCGTCATGATTGGGTCAAACGCACTTCTAACGCTACCAGGTATAATATTCAATTTAAGTAACAATTTGCATACATTCATCTATTGTTTGTATCAAACTCGGAAGGAACATATAAAATTATAAATAATATAATTATAAAGACTTCATTAGGCCTAATGGACATTATCTTCCTCTGCATTCCATTAACTACACAACCAACATCACTAGACACTAATGCCAAATTTATCAACCACTACAGATCAATAGCTCCCATCAAGGCAAATTATAAAAATTAGACGAGAAACCAACAACATGATGTAATAATTTTTTTTTTCAAAAATGTGATTGAAAATAAAAAATACAAATGTATTTTTAAAATAATGGAGAACAAACAATGGCTAAATAAGACTTACTTATTCTTAAACAAGTCAATCATTATTGCATTTATATTGAGATGCCTTTTCACGAGTAAATTTGAAGAGTGGAATCGCCATCATTAACAGCGTTGACCGAAAGTAAAGGAAAGACCAAAACATTTTCAACTTTAGTTAATTATCTTAGTACATCCTTACAATTAAAAAAAATGGAAAAAAATACAAAGTAGAAATAATCGGTTCTGCAGTTCCAAGACATGGAAACTACCTCGGCAATTAGTGTGTTAATTTTCTGAATCATTCTCAATTGGTCAGAAGGAATCCTCAAAGATAGATTGTCGATGTTGAATTGTCCATTTTCATGCAGAAATTGAGAACTGGAGGCATTATCTCCAAGTGAAGCAGAGTTTTCCAAGTTTGAGGCCTCTAAGGTAGTATCAGCATCTCTCTCATCAGCTGACTCCAAAATGTAATGTATATATTGAGAGGATGGGAAAGGGGAAAAAACATAACTAACCAAGCTGTATGAAATCATATCACATAATAATATATAAACCTAAGAGAGATGTTAGAATTGCATACCCAAATCCTCAGTGGAAGTTGATACATATTTTGTATGAGATGGACTCTTTTTAATGCCCACTGATTTCCCACTTGCAGAAACTTTTCTTAATTTGGACTGTAAGAGCTTCTTCTCTGTGGAACAGGAAAGAAACAAATCTAAAATTGTAGCCTATGTTACATATGTCCTGAGAAAGGGATACAAATTTGCATCCAGTACTGAACAAGCAATGCAAGAGAAACCGGACAACAAGAAATGAACTACCATAAATGTTGAAGGAGAATTCGAACTGCCCCCTAGGACAACTAGACCTATCAAGATCAAGAGGAAATGATAATCAATGCAGAAATGCCAAGGTCAATAAAACTTCAGAAATCCTCTAATCCAACACAACCTTTGATAAAAATATTGAAGAAAATCGCAAGATAATTGTGCTATCATCCATTTTATAAATATTACAACAAAAGGCAAACTTAATAGAAAAACAAGATCGATAACATGAACTGTCTGTAGATGCATTTGATGAAACTCTTATCCAAGAAGCAAAAACATAATGAAATTATATGCAACTGGTTAACCTATTACAACTCCATCTTCTCAAAGACCCCTTGATATCTTTAACTCGGGAGGATAACCAATGGACAAGGACATTTCCTAGCAAATAAGACCATTTTGTAGAAATTGAGTAGCAATTTAAATGTATATTATCATACATAAATCTAACTCAAAGCAAGTTCATTATCAAATCAACTTTTTACATAGAAAGCACATACAAGCTCAAGCTCAAGCTCAAGCTCATCTCTGTTCCTCATTTCATCAAGGAATAAATCAATCAATTTATCATAATTCAATGATGGAAAAACATTCCTGTAATAATACTTAACCAGCCATCTGTTATAATCATCACCTACATATTCCAGTAATATTTAACAAATTAATTATGCATCAAATCCTAAATAAGATGAGAATTCGAATGAGTGCTAATGAAAAGAAAATTCCGAAATACCAACACGGATGCTCAAAAAATAGAGCAGAACACAAAAAAAGGTCATTTTTATTCCCAAAATTATATACCTGGAAAATCTTACTGCCTTCATGGACCGATTTCAGAATCTCAAGAGCTGAGTCAATGGCGATTCTCAGAGAGTCAAGCCCCTTAACGACGTCGCTTCCAAGCTCTTCTTCTTCACCATCCCTCAATTCCTCGAATAGAGGGCTTAAAAGCTTCACCCTTCTCACTAGCTTCTCAATTTCTCACACTTCTCCACATTATCACCCGATCATGTAGCCATCTGAATCAGAACCACTGAATCCGAACAGCAACTCCCGCACTTCCGAAATCCCGTTTTTATCATTCAAAGCCGCCAGAAAATCGGTGCAGAAGCTTCACTCGACTCCGCCCTAGATTGAAGAAATCTCTACTGGCAACGCGAGCTGAAAGAAATTGTCGTAAGTTTGTGAGATTGGAAGAGATCCCCAAAAGAAGGCCCATGTTACGAGAGAGAGAGAGAGAGAGAGAGAGAGAGGATGAGTCTGGACTCTGGAAGCCATTTCCCGTGTTTTCTGAAATTAGCGGGTTTTGGCTTCAAAACAATCAAAACGAGCTTTCCACCGTTTTCAGTTTTGTGTGTATTTTATTTTTCATTTTCCAAAACACGTTTTCGAAAATAGGGAAGAGAACGCGTTTTCGCTATTTTGAAAAATCGAAAACAGAAAATGACTTGAAAACAGCAAAGAGAACAGGCCCTTATGTTGTGACAATAATTCAAACATAGCGTTCAGAAATCGGATTTGGAAAGGCGCTATAAGGTTTGCTACATATAAAATAGAATTCTCTAGGTAAAAATGAGAAGCAAATTGTTCTCAATAGTAATTGTTTAAAAATTTATTGGAGGCACTTAACAGTCAATTATGTTAAAGTATTTATTTTCATCCTAATTAACATTTATCAAATTTGGGATGTAGACTCAGTAACATTGAAAGATACACCATCTTGATAGTATAATTTAAAAATTATGCTCATAGTTTCAAATTTGACCAAGTAATTTCGCAAACTACATATTGCGAATATATATTAACTACACACAATTATCTAATAAATGTAATTAAACATAAATAATATTTAAATGGTCAACATGAAGGGCCACATAGCCCCATACCATAATTAATTTTCAAGAAGATCATTGGTTTTTGGTCTCAACTGTAGCTATTAATGATCAATGAACAATTATCATATGGAGAACAAGCATTATATGTAAATTCATTGAATAGAAAAATCTCCAGGCTCTTCATACAATGTCCATTCAAATTTACTATAACTTTTTGCATCATTGTTGATTCGGAATGATGTGATCGATCATACAAAATAATAAAATCAAATTATACTTCTAATTTAATATAGGATATACTTTAATAACATTACTATTAGTATATTATACTGATTAAGATTAGGGCTGTCCGTAGGTTGGTTCGGTTCGGTTCGGTTCTGAAGAGAATCAAACCGACTCAAAATTTTCGGGTATTTAATAAATGGAACCGTCGGGTCTAAATATAATTATGGAACCGTTCGAGTTCGGTTATTTTCGGTTCAGTTTGGTTCGGTTCCGTACCATAATTAATTTTTTTAATATTTACAGCAACACTACATAAATACAACCAATGACATTTCATTTGTAACTTTTACAAATTAACGTATTTCAATTCAAAAACATATAAATAACTAACCGTCTAATAAGATTAATTTTATCTTAATTTAATGAGTAAATTCGAATAGTCATGTACTCATGAGCAAATTAAAATGAGTTAAAGGGTTTTAAAAATGATTTGGACTTTAAAATTAAAATTATGAAATAATCTGATTTATTTAATTAATTTGCTAATTTGTTTAGAAAAATATAAAATAACTTCATTAATTCAATATAAAAAATAAAAAAATTATTTAGTTTCGGTTCTTCGATTCTTGGTTTAGATCCGAGACCCGACCCAAATCCATCAGTTCTTGATTCGGTTACCCTTTCGGGTATTTAACTTATGAAAAACCGCTCGATTCGAGACTTGTTGGACACCCCTAATTAAGACATACATTTTAGGAACTTTGTAAGTTTCTTTTTATATATATTTAATGGAGAATAAATTACTAGTAATAGTAAAAACAATTTCTCCCATATCACTTAATAGACTTTAATTAAAATTTTAAAACTTGACACTATTAATTTTTATTATTTCAAGTAGTTGTGATAAATTCAACTACATAGTTAACGTAGGACATGTATAAAAAATAAGTGGAAGAACAAAATATCTATTTTCACTTTCTCACATAACGTAATTGAGTATTTATAATTCTTGTAGGAAGTTTAGATACATATATCATGTTTTTCTTAAGGAACACCGTCATACTGTTTAAAGATATTAGAATAGTGAATTGTATGTAATTATACTTCTTCAAGAGTATAAGTACAATACTAGTTCTGAAACACCAATATGAATACAGTTGTTCTTTTGAAATAATCAAATATTCTTCTACAATAATGGACTATTTGTATATAAAATATTTTTTTAGAGCATTAACACATTAGGGCCCGTCTCATATGACTTTTAAAAAGTCAAAATGAGTTTTTTAGACTAAAAGTTACTTTTGGACCTATTTGACTAATTTTATAAAAATAATTTTTCTAGTTAAAAGAACTTTTAGAAGAAACTGGTCAAATGTAGCATCCTCTAAAAGCACGTTTGGAATGGGAAACTGTTTTCAAAGTTAGTTTCCAAACAAAAATTAAGGTACATTTCTCAAAAAATTCTTTTGAAAGAAGCAAAAGCAAAAATCATATCAAACGAACCCTTAGACTTGTATAAAATTAATCTTCAAGGAGAATACAATATTCTTCTAGAATATTGATTTTTATGATTTTGATTTATTCATGAATAACAAAAATAATATTCTTCTTGAATATTTATATAGTTTGGTTGTGATTTTTCCTATTATTCATATTGTGTTGTATTTCTTAAATAGCTACCACATAATTCTATTTTGAAATATAAATAAGAATATAATTCTTCTTTTAGAGCATTGATACAATATTCTTTTTATGTATTGATATGCGTAAAATTATGCTTCTATTGGAACAACATAAAAATATTCTAACATTCATAATTAGCAATGATACAACATTCTTCTTTATATTGATATTAACAGCTTATGCTTATTTTCGAGCAATGCAATATTTTTTAAACATTTTGATAACATGGAGTAGTTTCAAATTCTTTAAAAATGTAAATTTGAAATTTGTTGTTCTCCTAGACTTTACGATCATCCAGCCAATTCAAATATTTTAAAGCTTACATAGCAATTTCTCACGAATGAACCATTGGATTTGAATAACAATGAGTCATGAATTTGCTGTCCAAATTTCACAATAATCAAATAACGAAGCTCTTAGATATCAATGTTAGTCATAGCTCATAGAGTGTACATATTCTACAAATTTATAACATGTTATAAAACTATAGAGAAATACAAGAATAAGAAAAGCGAATAAAAGAAAAAAGTAGAGAGAGAGTCAAAACTCTAGCATATATTTCATTATAAAAATAACACACACACACACACATAGGATTTCAGTAGAAGTTACAATTTGAATAAAATATAATCTTCTAAAGTAAGATTTATCCCAGTATTTTGATAAAACTCAATGTTCTCAAACTTTGACGGACCGGTCGGTTCAACCCAAAAAATTGGGAATCAGACCAAAATCCGGTCCGATGATAATATAAAAATTGAATGAGAGGAAACCGGTGCAAAACCTGAAAAGCCGTTTGGTTCAATCGAAAACCGTGAACTGGTAACAGTTTTGTGATTATTCTAAAGTAATATAAGATAGTGGCAAAATTTTAGTTTTTTTTTATCAAATTATGGATGATTGTATTGAATTTCAAATATGCATATTGCTATTTATTTCAATACTTGATTATGTAATTTAGTTCCGTTCTTGCTTGTTTTACAATTGATAAACTTATGACATATAGTTTTATTTTCCAAGACAAAATTAAATCTATTCTAATCACGACACGAATTTATTCCTAGTCCGAATGCGAATAATTAGAATGCATTAAAATTTAGATTATCTATATGATTGTACACGTGATAAATGTTATTCCTAACATCTATTGCACAAATGTTAGTTTTGTTGTGTTCTAAATTTATTGTGAGTCTTCCAACACTACAACAAGCAACTAATTATTAATTGGTGGCCAAACAATTAAATAATGCAATGGATATGCAAAATTAATCAAGAAACACAAAAAATAAACTAAACTACTAGTTTTGAATTAAAACAAATGATAAATAGGGTTCATATTCATCCAATACAAATAGGGATCTAACCTAACATATTAATATATAAATTACAAGAATAATAATAGAAAATATCAGTCGGATCATGAAATAATTCAAAATATGTTGATATTCAATTCTAAGGTTAAATTTTTCAAAATTTTGATGTAAATAGCCTCCTGTTCTTTATGAATTTGATATTACTATTATGTATGAAAATGCAAGAGAGGGTCTTTTTAATGCGTGACCCTCGTTTTTTATTTATAAGAGTAAAAAAGTAGATCAAAATCTTGTCTAATTTGGGTTCCAAAAAAGTTTGAATTATGAAAGGAAACTACTGATTTATCTGCGAAAATGGCCCACGCGGGCACCGGCATAACTACCGCTCATGCACAGTAGATCCAAATGGGTCTCAAGTTGGAAAAATAATGCCTTGTGCTCGCTAGTTTGCGTGGTGTCGTTCATAAGTAACTTTCAGTATTTTTGTCATAATTTTCTCTCCCGATATTCGATTGAAGTGATTCAAAATGCATTGAAAATATATTTCAAAGGGATACAATTCTTCTAGAAATACAATTTTCGTAATTTGAACATTTACTATCCGAAAAATTGGTCTCAAGTTGAGACAAAAAAATTGGAGCATAATTTCATCGGTTGGAAATTGATTTGAAAAAATAGTTCAACTATATTTTACTCATTTGACCTCCAGTTGCATCAAATTGATCCATATGATATTCAATCATCCTTTTGTGGTCCGAATCAACTATTGAATGTTTACACTTTGATTCCCAAACTTTGAATTTCTTTCATTTTTGCCCTTTTTCATCCATTTCTTCAAATTTCACCAATTTGCATTGAATTCAACCTAATAAACATAATTAAAAAAAAAAAGAAGAAGCTATAACTCATCCAAATCACTAAAAATTACTCTAATATAATGGTCTATCATTAGCATTGTAATTATTAACTTGTCCCTATCATCAACCAATGTCTTATTGAAAATTTTGCATCCATGGTTGAGTAAGATATCACTCTTTGAATGCATCCCAAAATGACATTTTCTCCATTCATTGAGAGAAATCTCCATCCACCAATTGTACGCGTCCTTGGTAACGTTGCAAATCTGCTACATCCAAAGTCTATAGTCAGCTACTATAGTTGATTTAGCAAGCCGGCATAGGAAATCCTTCAATGTTTTACCATCGAATCCACTATTGAAGAAGTTTTCATACATGTGTCCAACTCAAAACTTATGTTTTGCCTCCGAGAATTCATCAATGACATTGCTCAATCCTTTCTCCTTATCTATCATTGCTGTCCATTCGTTGTTGTTGCCCATTTGAGATCCTCACCTAGTTATATCGAATAATGCTACTTGTAGATATGCAATTACATAAGATTTACATACAGATGAGGTGTTAAAAAGAGAAAGGTGATTATTATTATTATTATTTGTTTTGTTGAAGAAATTCGAATCCAATCATATCTCATCACATCATGTGTATGTAAACCATTATATAAACCTATTATGTACATGAAGCACAACCGAGGTATCTCAGAAACCATCTCCACGCAATCATGTTCTCCTTCTAGACAACAACTTATATGATATATGCAATCAATTGCATCTATGACGATTGTGGTAAGCATTACACCTTTGAAGACACCCTTTAGATGACACATGTCCACTCCAATGACTTGCCTATAACCATATGTATATACCATGGAACGCCTATTGATGGAGTGCTAAAACATATGTATGTACCATGATGTCCTCATGTTGTTCTTGATTTGTTTCCCATCTTCTTCATGTCGTGTTTTCTTCTCAACACAACCTATTTCAATTTCTTCTGATACATTATTGTCATACAATAAATTGTCCTACTCAAATGCTATGTCATTTTTGTATCTCTAAAAAAAAATATCATTCATTTTCATCCTAGAGTATGAAACTTATTGAAAATCTAGCATTAACTAACATCACACATTGTAAAACACGAAAAATTAATGCATAGTAAGATATTAAGCCCATTTCGGGCTCCAGTTTGCAACAACACATTCTTCTTCCATAGAAGAATGTTATACACAAATTCAAAACTTTTTTTTTATGTTTTAACCACACATTCTCAAAATAAATAAATAAATAAATAAATAATATGCCAAAATATATTGTCCCAAAATTTTCATTTTAAGGGAGCCTAAACAGGATGCATCGCAACACTTTGTATTTTCACCTTCAAATCATCATATTCACTTAACAAAAGATAATAATAGTTGTTCAAGATTGCATTCTTTAATTTTTTTCCAAACAATAATGAATTTGAAAACTGTGTGTTCACAACTACTTCGTGTTGAATTTCTTAAAAGGGTCCAAAATGGTAACACAGTATATGAGTGCTAGTCCATTTGTCATTTTGAGAGTTTACCAGAGTGAAGTTCATGACACTAATTCATTTCTACAATTGTCCATCAGTACAGTGACATGTTCCCTTTCAACTACAACAAAAATGCACTATTCATACACGAATATAACACAGAGACAGCGGTGGAATTTTGGTTATTCCACAAATTAACATGCACCTGACATAATCTTATATTTTAAAACCCATCCCCACCCTATCCGTACATTGGTTTAGAATATACTTAGTCTTTAATTAATAATAGGTAGAAAGTAGTGTAACATCGAAATCCATCCTATTTGATTCTCTCTATCAACATTTGTTTTTACAATAGATAGAGATTTTCTTATAAAGAATCTTTTTATTGTTATATAATAGAGAGAAAAATGAAGAAGTTAATAGACTTTTGTGTATTTTATGAAGAATCAAAGTCTCATATTTATAGAAAAGAATTAGGACTACGAGAGATATAATAGTCATTCATAAATAGTACTTTATTTACAACATTCCCCCATGAATTACTATTTACACAACCACTGTCTCATTAAAAATATTTTTTAGCAAAAAATCAATGGGACAAAAATATCAAACAAATGAAAAATACAAACAATTTGGAGTAATCAAAAGTTGCCTTGTTAAAACCTTATCAGGAAAATTCAATGGGATAAAATTTGAGTGAAGAAAAAAGAGTACAACCCCTGATATCAATATGTGAAAAATCTTATATCGAGTCATCCATGCCTTTTACGCCAATGTCTTCAACATCGCAATTTCTAGCGAAGTGTCTCATATTGTCTTGTATAATCTTCAAGCAATATCATTTTCATAGATGATATTTATCGATCTTTTTTTTTTTTTTTAATCTTTGTTCAGCATGATGATCTGTTGAAAAATAGATTGTATTTTTGATCTCTTCGGTAGTCGTACAAAATTTGTAATATATAAGAACTTATTTTGCAGGTAAATGTCTTGTGATTATGGATATCATTGCACAAAAATCTCTTAAAAAAAACCTTGTCACTTTAATCAGTGACGGATCCAGAATTTTGAGTGAGCACGAGCGGTCGTTGGTCGTTGATCATTGATCATCATTCGTAATAAAATATTAAAAATTAAATATAATAATTATTTTGCTAAACTAAACATATATAATTTTATTGTATATGTGGACAATGTTCACCAAATGACATAGTTGTCAGGTTTCCTATAAATCAAAGGAAGAGCATATGTTCGAATCCTTACAATTGCTTAAAACCATTAAAATGGAATATATATGATTATGTTAGATTTAGTTTCAAAATTCAGTAAGTGGAATGAGGATCAAGTATTCAATAATCTTAAAGGGTTCACATGTTCAAATCTTCTCCTTATTGCATTAGTTTGTCAAAAATTGTAGAACTAGAAAAATTATACAATAAATTGGTTTGAAAGGGATTTGATCCCTGGACCTCCAATTTGTTTGTATAACCTCTAACTAACTACGCTACAAGCAATGTTTGAAAGTAAAATGAATCACCAGATATATAACCTAAAACTTTTATCTACTGTCAACAAAAAAATTTATTCTCGGCAGATCCAACACGGGCGGCCGTCGGAACTCGCCGGGTGTTGGGTCCGCCCCTGAGTTTAACCCAATGGGACAAAATTATGGTCAAGTAAAAATGAGTACAATGCTTATATACTCCACTTGTGATAATATCGCTTGAATTATATGTTTCAGTCATATTAATTATTTCATGAATAACATTAATAGTCATGTTAGATGAATTGACTATAATTGCATTTCAAATTCCGTGCTTCAATAGGATGACAAAATATAGACTTGTGATTGTATCTACCACCATCTTTGCAAAACTTATTATGTTAAGAGTCATGCATTACATGCTACGACTTCATTTTTCTCATTTACTTTTCATATAAGTATACACCTTTAAATTTTCGGATTGTAGGTCCAAAAGCTTCAAATTAAACTTGTATTCTCAATATTCTTTAATATCTATCTCAATGTACCGCGATTGAGCAATTATACATATATTGCACTTTCAAAAATCATTGGATGAAAAACATTAGGTTGACTATGAGCTAATTATAATAGAAAGAACTTGATGTTTGCATGATGCGTAATAGTATTCCCTAAACAGAATTGGAAAGTTCATTGTTCTCAATAGCAATGATTAAGAAATTGATTGAAGGCATTTAACAAGCAATAGTGTTAAACCACTTCTCGACATTCTAGTTAACACCTTATAAAAGGTTGAGATTTAGGCTGACTAGCATTAACAAGGCATACCTCTTGATTATATAATTTGAAAATTATACTCATAATTTAAAATTTGAGCAGCAATTTTGCAAACTTCATGTCGCCAACACCATGCAATCATCTAGTAGATGTATCAAATCTGTTAGATACAAATAATATTTAAATGATCAACATGGAGGGTGATGGGGCCTCATGTATCACCCTAATTAATTTTTAAGGTTATAAGGATTTAATTCCAACATTATCTAGCGATGGTCAATGAAAAACTTACATGTGAACTCGTTGCATTGAAGAATCTTGTTGTTCTTCATTGAATGTCCATTCAAATTCTTAATATTTTTTGAATCATTATTGATCAAGGATGGTCTGACCGGTCATGCTAAATTAGGGATGACAAAAAAATCCGTCAAACTCGATACCCGCGGAGCCCTGCCCCGAACAGGGCAGGGATAACCCGCTTAATTGGGTACTCGGGGCGGGGACGGGGACGGGGACGGAGCAGAGAATTTTGCCCTGGGGCGATGACGAGTAACGGGCACCTCGCCCCGTTAATTTTTTATTTTTTTATTTTTTAAAATTCAATACTTTAGATGAAAATTTTCACAATTTTTCATTAATTCTAATAAAAAATAGCAACTAAAATTATTTGTTTCAATCTAATGAATATGGGTAATAAAAATAAATTATCAAAACTTAAAAAAAATTTAACGGGTAGTAAACGGGGCAAGGACCCTGCCCCGCCCTGTTGCCATCCCTATGCCAAATAATAAAATCAAATTGAAATTTTGGTTCAATATAAGATATACTTCAATTGTACTTAGTTAACACACTGACTTTAGAAATTTGCTTATATATATATATATATATAAACAAAACACAAAATTTGTCTCATCTATATCATTTAATATTGACTCTTTTAGAGATTTCAGAAAATATCAAATCAGATCTTCGTTTCATATTCTTCAAGAATGATCATGACTGATTTGTGTTATTGTCTTCTTCAAAAATAATAAAATAATATTCTTTTTGAATATTGATTTGTATAAATTGATTCAAACGATTCTGCGATATTGTTCTGAAATATTTAAATATTATAACCGTGTTTCATTTCAAAACAACAATTGATTATGCTTCTAGTTATCTAATTTAATATAAAAATATGATTCTTTTGGAGTAATAGGTCAATATTCTTTTGAAATATTGAAATTGTGATGTCATGCTGATGAAATGTACAAGGAGTTAGAATTTATGATGAAGTGGGATTGTAAGGCAAAATAATGATTTCATGATAAATTTGGGTTTGTCCGTTTTTGGCGAATTAATAGCCTAATTTGAGTGGAAACGGGCCAAGGATCACAACTCATCGCCTTCGGTCATGACGTACGTCGAATTTCGGATAGATTCCATCGTTTAGACTCTCGATTACGCGTTTTTACCGTTTATGATAATTTTTATTTTGGTAATATCTCATTCAATAAGATTCGGATTTTGATTCCGTTTGTTGGAGGACGATCCTGAATATTAGGAATTTCCATTTAAGTTAAAATCTCGAATTTTTCCATTTATGGAAAAATATCGTTTTTTATTTTTATTATTTATTTTTTGAAATTTGCTAGGGTTTTACTATTTAAATCATTGTAAGCCCTTTGAGGCAGATATTATTGAATTGAATAAGAATTTTTGTGAGTTTATCTCATATTTGTGAGGTTGTTCATCTTTCCTATAATCTTTTGCTACGTCAGTTGGTATCAGAGCCGAAGTCGTTCCTTCACCATGCCGCCAAGGAAACGTCCAGAAGCTCGTGAAATCCCAGTAGAAGAGGTACATAGACGTGATGAAATCGCACAGTTGCGTCAACAAGTGGAGTTGCTGACACAGCAATTCGCTGTACTCATGCCGCAACATCATGCGTCGGTGGCCCCGTCGGTTGAGGATTCTGATGATGAGAATCTATTTGCACAACTGAGCATCCAATAGATCGCCAGTTCGACGGAAGGGGGTGGTCAGGATGAGAACAGGCATTGGGAATCAAGATTCAAGGTTGATATTCCTGAGTTCTATGGTGGATTAAGTCCAGAAGAGTTCTTGGATTGGGTGACTGCAGTGGAGGAGATCTTGGAATTTAAGGTGGTTCCTATTGATAAATATGTGCCTCTCGTTGTGACGAGATTTCGTGGACGAGCAGCAGTGTGGTGGCAACAGACTAAAGTGACGCGATCCAGGTTAGGGAAGTCCAAGTTTATATCGTAGGATAAATTGAAGAAGCATATGAAGAAGCAGTTTTTGCCCTACAACTATGTTCAGACCATGTACCAACAACTGCAGAATTTGCGTTAAGGCATCAAAATGGTTAGTGACTATACCACGGAATTTTATATGTTGATTACGAGGAATGAAGTGATGGAGACAGAGGAGCAGTTGACAGTGAGTAGGAGGATCATTGTAGGGTTCAGCCATTGCTAAAGGAGTTTCATGAGGTCTTCCCAGGAGAGCTTCCAGATGGGTTGCCACCACTGCGAGATATTCAGCATCAGATTGACTTGGTGCCTGATGCTTCTCTGCCTAATCGAGCACATTACAGGATGAGCCCTACTGAACATGAAGAGTTGCGTAGATAAGTGGAAGAGCTTCTGGCAAAAGGGCACATCAGGGAGAATCTTAGTCCTTGTGCTGTTCCTGCTCTCCTTACGCCGAAGAAGGATGAGACGTGGCGCATGTGCATGGATAGTAGGGCGATCAATAAGATTACGGTGCGTTACCATTTTCCTATTCCTCGCCTGGATGATCTGTTAGATCAGCTTACTGGTGCTTGCGTGTTCAGCAAGCTTGACTTGAAGAGTGGGTACCATCAGATTCGAATCAGACCTGGAGATGAGTGGAAGACAGCATTTAAGATGAGAGAAGGGTTGTACGAATGGTTGGTCATACCTTTTGGCCTCTCAAATCCACCTAGTACATTTATGCGGGTCATGAATCAGGCTCTTCGTCCATTCATCGGTAAATTTGTTGTCGTCTACTTTGATGATATTCTAACTTATAGTGCTACCGATGATGATCATGTCCAGCACTTTCGAGTAGTTCTTTCAGTTCTTCGCAGGGATCACTTTTATGTTGCAGTGAAAAAGTGTTTGTTCTTGACTGATCGTGTTGTATTCCTTGGTTATGTGGAGTCAAATGAGGGGTTGGCGGTTGACACATCCAAGGTGGAGGCAATAAGCCAGTGGCCACAACCTAAAACTGTTACAGAAGTGCGTAGCTTCCATGGCCTTGCTTCATTTTATCGCAGGTTTATACCACATTTTAGCAGTATCATGACACCTATTACAGATTGTATGAAGGATGGAAAGTTTCAATGGACTCCCGAAGCAGAGGTATCTCTTCAGTTGATTAAGAAGAAGTTGACTACTGCTCCAGTTTTAGTGTTGCTTGACTTTACCCAGCTGTTTGAGATATATTGTGATGCCTCGAAGATGGGTATTGGTGGTGTGTTGAATCAAAACAACCGCCCTATGGCATATTTCAGTGAGAAGCTTTCTGGTCCTAAGTCTTGGTACAGTACTTATGATGTGGAGTTCTATGCAATAATCTAGGTAGTTCGACATTGGCGTCACTATCTGCTCCAGAAGGAGTTCATTTTGTATACCGATCATGATGCCCTCAAGCACCTTGGTACTCAAGATAAGGTGTCTGCTAGACATGTATCTTGGATTTCTTACTTGCAGAAGGTTACTTTTGTGATTAAGCACAAAGCAAGTGCCCTTAACAAGGTAGCAGATGATAAGGGCGCTTTGAGCACTTATTTAGGCCACAAAACATGGACTATTGTCGATAGATATGTTGAAATATGGCTTAATTCGATATAATTTGCATTTGTAGGACTACATTGATGGATGGAATGAAAAGTGTGCGAAAACGTACGAAAAAGGACCAAAATGGAAGAGAATGAAAGTTCAGGGACCAAAATGCAAATAACCAAAAGATGACCCGAGGACAACTCAAGAGAGGACACGAGTTTAATCATAAATTGAGGATGTCATGGGATGATTTGAGGAAAAGAATGAACAAAAGAGGTCAAGCCAAGAGAAAACTGAAGATGGAGGACCAAAATGAAGATTTCGAAAATAAATTGCACCATGCAGCCGCAAGGAAGGCTTCAGGGAAAAATTTCGAAAAAATTTTTGTTCCATGCGGCTGCATGGAAAATAACCATGCGGCCGCATGGTAGGTTTTTCTGTGCGATTTTTCTGGTTTCCTTTTTTCGTTAAAACACTTATGGAAAGGGATCGAGGGCACTTATTTAACCTTAAACTCGTCCAAAGAAAGGGGGCCACGCCACTTTAGAGAGAAAAACACCTTGGAGAGCTAGAAAGAAGACAAGAACAAGGATTTACACTTCAAGTTTCAAGATTTCAAGATTTAATTCAAGATTTTGGTGATATCTTCTTTTCATTATTTTTATTGCTCTTTTATTTTTTCCATGTTAGGCTAAACTTTTTATGTACTAGGTGAACGATGAACCTCGCATTATGATCTTTCAATTTCTATTTTGCAATTTGATATTTAAATACGTTTGATGGATGTTGAATGATTTATATACACATTTTGCCTCCATGATTATAGTGCACGATAATTGTGTGAGTTTAAGTGGTTTATTTTATACATTCGAAAAAAGGGAAATAAACTCAACAAGGTATAAATCATCGTTTTGTTTATAGAGAATAGAAATATACCGATATGTATTACGTGAATCTCTAAGTGTTTACAAAATTTCATGCATTCTTGGATATTGCATTTGTCATAGAAATATAGTCAAATGGTATGCTAGAATAAGTTCAATTCTACTCGAAAGAGATTGTTGGATAGATTAGAAACATTGATTCTTCAACCAAATCGTCGTGTTGTCAAATTATGAAATAGGGATTAAGAGTGAACTTTGCTTAGCGATTTGGGATCCTAGTACGCTTTTTCATTTATTAATTTCTTCAAACTTTTGCATTCAAACATTATTTTTGCATTTAATTTATAATTTTAGTGTAATTTATAGATTAGTCATAGTTTCATCATAAAGTCACAAAAATAATCATAATGAGTTTAATAGATTCGGGTAAGGTTGCAATAATAGAACTCAAGTTAAATCAATCCTCGTGGGAACGATACTCGAAATTCTAGGATTTCCACTTTATTAATTGTCAACGAACCGTACACTTGCGGTGGTTTTATTCGAAGCATATTTTTCTTGAACAAGTTTTTGGCGCCGTTGCCGGGGATTGAGTATTAACTTGATTTTTGTTATTTAGACACTAATTCGAACTTGTTTTCTTTAGTTTTATTTTATTCTATTTTTCGTTCAATTACTTAGGTTGAGCTAAGTACTGCTACTGTTTTTGCCTTTTCAGGTATTGCATGAGAAGATCAATCAGCTATGAATTATTTCAAGTTGATTTAGAAATTGAACGAACCTTTCATCGCAGACAGAGAGAAGCAAGAGCAGCACATCAGGTCAATCATGGACAAATCGAAATGGCTGATCAACAACTAGAACCGAGGATAGGTCATGCAGCGCTAGCCAATGCTGAAGCTCAGGATGATGGTAATACTATACTTGGGGATTTCCTAGCACCGTACGTTGTTCAAAGCCAGTGTAGCATCGTTTACCCAGCATTCGGACAGTCGAACTTTCAATTGAAGATAAATATCATCCAACTCTTTCAGAATGGACATCAATTTTACGGAACAGCCAACGAGAATCCACATACACATATATCCCGTTTCTTAGATATGTGTCAACACTTCAAATACCCTGGGATATCAGAAGATGCAATCAGACTAAGGTTGTTTCTGCTAACTCTTCGAGATAAAGCACTTAAGTGGCTTGATTCACTCTCGGTAGCGAGCATAACTACTTGGAATGACTTAGCTCAGAAATTATGCACTAAGTACTTTTCACCGGCTAAAGTGGCGAGACTGAGGCACGACATATCAGTTTTTAGCCAACATGAAACTGAATCACTTGATGAAGCGTGCAGTAGGTTCAAGGGCATGCTAAGAAAGTGTCCTCAACATGGATACGACAAGAAAGAACAAATCAGATACTTCTATTGGGGACTAACACCAACTTTTAGAAGCATGGTAGATTCATCATCAAATGGTTCCTTAACCACCAGGTCAGTTCAGGGAGCTTGGGAGTTGTTTGCGAGAATGGCCAATACTGCAGCCATGTGGTCTACAGATAGAGTGGGTGCAAAGAAAGCAGTTGGAGTGTTTGAGGTAGATACCTATTCGGCATTATCTACAAAGATTGACTCCTTGTTTCATAAGATAGAGGGTATAACACAGACCGTGAATTCAACACAAGTGAAGAAGCCCAGTTGTGAAGAATGTGGAGCAGAGCATGGTACGGCTGAATGTCCCATTGTTACACAAAGGATGGAACAGGTGGATTTTGATCAATGGGGTCAACGTCAGCAGAACAATCCTCACTCTAAGACATACAATCCGGGATGGAAAAATCACCCCAATTTCTCTTGGGGTGGTAATCAGAATCACAATCAGAATCATAATCGGGCTCAGGGGCAGTTTCAGCAGGAGAGGAAATCTCAGTTGGAAGATATGTTTGCGAAACTCATGGAAAAGACCGATAAATACATGGAAACCACAAATCAATTCATGAGAAAGACTGAAACAAATTTCCAGAATCAGGGTGCAGCTATTAAGAATCTGGAGACTCAAATGGGACAGCTAGCTCTTTCAATGACAGGGAGAGTGCCTGGTGCTTTACCGAACAATACAGAAGTGAATCATAAGGAGCATTTTCAAGCTATTAATACAAGAAGTGGAGTTCAGCTACCTGAGATACATGTGAAAAGGCGAGGAGTAGACAAAGAGACAGTGGACCTACCTGGGAAAGAGACTGAAGAGGAGACTGACAGCACTAAGAAGACACCAGTGAAAGAGAGACCAGCGATACCACAGCAAGTTCCAGATAATTCAGTGAATCCTTATGAACCACCCATTCCATTCCCACAACGGTTGAGGGAACATTAATGGGAGCAACAATACAAGAAATTCCTCTAAGTTTTCACGCAACTCCATATAAATATCCCATTTGCAAAAGCACTGTTCAAAATGCCTAGCTATGCCAAGTTCCTGAAAGATATTCTATCTAAGAAACGAAAGCAAGATGAACATGATACAGTGATGCTAACAGAGGAGTGTAGTGCCGTAATTCAGAAAAAGCTCCAACCAAAACTGAAAGATATAGGGAGTTTTACTATACCTTGCACTCTTGGTGAATGTTATTTTGATAAAGCTCTTTGTGATCTTGGTGCAAGTATTAATCTAATACCTCTATCTGTTTTCAGGAAACTCGGACTAGGGGACGCCAAACCAACCACGGTGACACTGCAATTAGCTGATCGAACATTTGCACATCCGAGGGGAATAATTGAAGACGTCCTAGTTAAGGTGGACAAATTCATTTTTCTAGCGGATTTCCTCATTTTGGATATGGAAGAAGACAAGGATATACCACTTATCTTGGGCAGGCCATTCCTAGCTACAGTAGAGCTCTAATAGATGTTGAAAAGGGTCAGTTAAATTTGAGATTTGGCGAGGAGCAGATCACTTTCAGCGTCTTCAATGTTATGGATGATCATGTCAAGTCATATAGTTGCTATCAAATTGATGTGGTAGAAGAGGTGTTCTAGAAGACAATTATGTTTCAAAACTTTTCAAATGCTGCTGATGACCACAATGTGCATTTTCAACCCGAACAAAATCTTGAGAAGCAAGAAGGGTACATTGTTGAGTTTGAGGTAGTTGATGAGGGAAAAAACAGATGACACAGATAAAGATAAGGCTAACGTTTGGAAGAACGCTGCAATAAGAAAGAAACTGTCATTGAAGAAGCAAATCAGGACCTCCATGGCTATATTCAACGTACCTTAACAGACTAACACGGTAGAGTCAAGCTATATACTATAAACTAGCGCTGGATGGAAGGAAACCCATCGTTTCTACCCTTTTATTTATTTTGCCTTAAGCATTTGATTGGTAATTTTTTCATGTTTTTTTTAATAATAAGATTTTTTTTCATTGTCTCTACAGGTAATAAAAGAGCCTATGTATGGTCCACACTTCTTTTTCCTCCACCATCTTCACATTCGCATCCTCATCGATCAGGAGAGTATTCCTCAACCTTCTTTATCTTCTGTGAATTTGTCCTTAATTTTATGCACTGCTAAGTTTGTAGTTTATTATTCTTTAAACATTGAGGACAATGTTCTGTATACATTTGGGGGTGGGAATATGTCAATATGTCATTCATTATGTTACTGCAGTTTTTATTTTTGTGTGATTGTGTTGTGTGAAAAAAAAATAAAAAATAAAAAAAATTCAATTTTTCATTATTCTTAGTTTTACGCACTTCTAATTGTAGTTTAGAATTGTGTGTGCTTGTGTGGGTTTAATGGCCCTGTCGGCAATGATGTAAATATTGGACTCTGGATAACTATAGATAATGGAAATTGTGCATGTTAAATTGATTGGTACTTGTCTATGTGGAAACTTGACATTTTGAGCACAATACTTGTGTTGGGCATACTAAGCTAATGATGAGGTGTATGAATCATAGTACAGTTGAACATGATAGGTAGACCCCGAAAACCTCTACTACACTTATCGATAAACCATCACTTTAGGAGTTTGGAGATGATTTAGCTTTATCGGAGAACATTGAGATGAGTAGGGATTCCATGCGTGAAATTGTATTGTGTGGATTGGATTAGACCAATGAGACGAAAACAAGGTAAAAGTTTCAAGTTTGAGGTTAGTTCTAGAAACTGAATGTCTAAAAAAAAAGGGGACATTATACTGATTATTGAATAAATGAAGACATCTGTTCGAGCCTGTATAACTCGAGTGATTAAGCTTGCAAGGCTTTAAAACCTAGTGCCCTATGGTCAACTGACTTGGGAGTCATCGGCCTAAAACTCATTACAAGGGTTATATAGAAAGCAAATGAAAGATGTTAAAAAAAATATCTATCCATTGATGAAGAATTTACGTGCTTCTATGTATGAAATGCATTGATTAGCCCCAGACATTTGGTTGATAGGATCATATCTCTGATACGAAACAAGTAACTTAGTCTAGTCTTAACGGTTGAAACAATCAAAGAAATAGGAGCATCCCTACTTGTTGACCTATGAACTTGTGACTGCGAGATCTATCCAAACTAAGAGAGGGTAAGAATTTAAGTAAATAAAAAACTCTACTCTAGAACACACTCTGGGATCTTTGAGCGAAAAGAATAAGTTTGGGGGGGTGTCAATCTCACGAGTGAAGAAAGGAAAAATTTGACTACTACAGGTCGGGATTAGCACCCATCTTTAGGTTGGTATGCTTTGCATGAGTATTCACACACACACACATCAAGTTCTGCATATGATAGGTAGAGGTTGGTTTGATTCTGCACTATTGAAACTATTCATTATGTTGGTCACTGAAATCTAATCCTGAGCACGACCGATTGTTAAACCATGTTTTGTGTAGAGTTGAGTCACCATCGTGTTTGAGGACAAACAATAGTTCAAGTTTGAGGGATTTGATAAGGGCGCTTTGCGCACTTATTTAGGCCACAAAACATGGACTATTGTCGATAGATATGTTGAAATATGGCTTAATTCGATATAATTTGCGTTTGTAGGACTACATTGATGGATGGAATGAAAAGTGTGCGAAAACGTACGAAAAAGGACCAAAATGGAAGAGAATGAAAGTTCAGGGACCAAAATGCAAATAACCAAAAGATGACCCGAGGACAACTCAAGAGAGGACACGAGTTTAATCATAAATTGAGGATGTCATGGGATGATTTGAGAAAAAGAATGAACAAAAGAGGTCAAGCCAAGAGAAAACTGAAGATGGAGGACCAAAATGAAGATTTCGAAAATAAATTGCACCATGCAGCCACATGGTGTAATTTCCTTGCGGCCGCAAGGAAGGATTCAGGGAAAAATTTCGGAAAATTTTTTGATCCATGCGGCCGCATGGAAAAATGATTTATGTACAATTTTTGTCTCCATGATTATAGTGCACGATAATTGTGTGAGTTTAGGTGATTTATTTTATGCATTCGAAAGAAGGGAAATAAACTCTACAATATATAAATCATCATTTTGTTCATAGATAATAGAAATATACCGATATGCATTACGTGAATCTCTAAGTGTTTACAAAACTTCATGCATTCTTGGATATTGCATTTGTCATAGAAATATAGTCAAATGGTATGCTAGAATAAGTTCAATTCTACTCGAAAGAGATTATTGGATAGATTAGAAACATTGATTCTTCAACCAAATCATCGTGTTGTCAAATTGTGAAATAGGGATTAAGAATGAACTTTGCTGGCGATTTGGGATCCTAGCACGCTTTTTCATTCATTAATTTCTTCAAACTTTTGCATTCAAACATTACTTTTGCATTTGATTCATATTTTAGTTTAATTTATAGATTAGTCATAGTTTTATCATAAAGTCACAAAAATAATCATATTGAGTTTAATAGATTCGGTTAAGGTCGCAATAATAGAACTTAAGTTAAATCAATACTCGTGGGAATGATACTCGAAATTCTAGGATTTTCACTTTATTACTTGTCAACGAACGGTACACTTGCGGTGGTTTTATTCGAAGCATATTTTTCTTGAACAGCAGATGCATTGAGTAGGTACCAAACTCTCGTGACAGAAATGCGAGTGGAGGTTCCCGATTTTGATGGTCTTTGTGACTTATATACTGCTGATCCATATTTCTCCCATGTTATTTGGAAGTTGCAGGAAGGTGTACAGTCGGAGTTTGCATGGGTTGATGGTTTCCTTTTTCATGGAAACCAGTTATGTATTCCAGAGGGCAGTTTGAGGTTGAAGATTGTTCAAGAATTAAACAATGAGGGCCACGTGGGTCGTGACAGAACATTGCAGCTTGTTGCTGCTTCTTACTTTTGGCCATCTTTGAGTAAGGATGTCGGTAAGTTTGTGGAGCGTTGTCGGACTTGTCATTTGGCCAAAGGCAAGGCGACAAATGCTGGCTTATATATGCCCTTTCCTATCCCAACCCAGCATTGGACAGACGTTAGCATGGATTTCGTTGTGGGGCTTCCCAGGACTCAGCGTGGTTTTGACTCTATCTTTGTAGTGGTTGATTGGTTCTCAAAGACGGTTCACTTCATCCCCTGCAAGAAAACTACGGATGCTGTCAATGTGGCTCTACTGTACTTTCTTGAGGTATATCGCCTGTATGGACTGCCTACATCTATTGTGTCTGATCGGGATACTCGTTTTCTCAGTCACTTCTAGCGCAGTTTGTGGCGCTTAGTCAATACAAAGTTGGACTTCAGCAGTGCATATCACCCTCAGACAGATGGACAGACAGAGGTTGTTAATCGCTCTTTGGGTGATTTACTACGTTGTTTGGTTGGTGATCACATCAAGTCTTGGGATCAGAAGTTGTGTCAGGCAGAATTTGCTCATAATCATGCTGTCAACCGGAGTACAGGTTTTAGTCCATTTCAGGTGGTGTATGGTCTCGTTCCTCGTGGTCCCCTTGACTTGGCCCCAGTTTCTACTTCTGTTAAAATGCATGGTAAGGCTGAGGACTTCGTTCAACAGTTACAGCAGATTCACTCACGGCTCATGATCAGTTGCAGGCTGCTGTTAATAAATATAAGCATGATGCAGATCTTAAACGTCGACATGTTGAATTTGAGGTAGGTGACTTTTGTTTGGGCGGTGTGGACAAAAGATCGTATCCCTGCTCATGAATACAAAAAGCTTATTGCCAAGAAGATTGGTCCATTGGAGGTCATTGAGAAGATTAATCCAAATGCATATCGTTAAAAGCTGCCAAGTCATATTTGCACATCCGACGTATTTAATGTCAAACATCTAGTGCCATTTCATAGTGATAATTCTGATGATGATGAGGCTTCTTCCCTGTCAAATTCGAGGGCTCTCACCCTGGGGAGAATGATGAAGTGCATAAAGAGTTAGAATTTATGATGAAGTGGGATCGCAAGGCAAAATAATGATTTCATAATAACTTTGGATTTGTCCTTTTTGGCGAATTAATAGTCTAATTTGAGTGGAAACGGGCCAATGCAAAATAATGATTTCATAATAACTTTGGGTTTGTCCTTTTTGGCGAATTAATAGTCTAATTTGAGTGGAAACGGGCCAAGGATCACAACTCATCGCCTTTGGCCATGACGTAAGTCAGATTTCGGACAGATTCCATCGTTTAGGCTCTCGATTACGCGTTTTTACTGTTTATGGTAATTTTTATTTTGGTAATATCTCATTCAATAAGATTCGGATTTGGATTCCATTTGTTGGAGGACGATCCTGAATATTAGGAGTTTCCATTTAAATTAAAATCTTGAATTTTTCCATTTATGGAAAAATATCTTTTTTTTTATTATTTATTTTTTGAAATTAGCTAGGGTTTTACTATTTAAATCATTGTAAGCCCTTTGAGACAGACATTATTGAATTGAATAAGAATTTTCATGAGTTTATCTCATATTTGTGAGGTTGTTCATCTTTTTTATAATCTTCCGCTACGTCACATGCTCTTTTGAAGTAGTTAGTATTTTTCGAGACATGTTCTATTTCGAGAGCACGATAAAATATTATTATTAATATCATTTTGTTCGTTTGAAAACTATTGCTTCTTCAAAAACAATTGGTCATTAAAATATTGAAAGTGTAATTCATGCTCTTGAGGAGTGAATAATATTCTCCAGAAATATTAATTATGATGTTATACTACTTCAGGAGCAACTACTAGTTAAGAATGAATTCAATAATTGATATTTTATTACTAAACATAAAAAACGATAATGAAATATTAAATTGCACACCACAATGACAATATTAATTAATCTATAAACATACGTAAAATATTAGCTTGAATTTATTAATGCAAATACACACGTAAAATCAAATGTGATATTATCATTCATTATAACTAGACATACAAACGGTATGTGTACAAACGTAAAACACGATGTGTACACAGTAGTTTCTTCATCTAACATACACACAAATTGTAAGTCTCTTCATCTAATGATACATACAATTGATTGCTTCTAACTGGGCAAAAACAAAAAGTTTGGCAGAAATAAATTTTATCAAACAATCAAGCAGCCTCGTTATGATGCATACATGTATAAAAAAATTTGCATGTCACCAAATTGATTTTGGTACACTTGACAGATGATTATGCTTATATAAATAATTATCTTCTCACTTTGATTTTGAGAAAATCATGTTGATGACATATTATAAAATAGAGAGAAAAATGAAGAAGTCAATAGATTTGGGTATATTTTATTAAGAGCCAAAAGCCCATATTTATAGGTGTTGATGTCGAAATTTGTGTGAACAAGATTCAAGTCAACTTAAAATATAAATAAAAAATTTATTGACAATGATTTGCAAATCATAATGGTCGCTACTAGTGTTTTTCCTTTCTCCTTTAAGGAAATATTTGAAATATGAAGTGTTTGGAGTTTTTGTTTTGCTTTATTTTATCAAGGCTCCCATTCTTCCTTTTATAGGGAAATGTTCACATGCATTCTTCATTTTCTTGTCTTATCAATTATAGTACCGAGCTGAGAAAGTACATCATTGGCACGTTTGGATTGGTTAGTAAGCTCGGCTTGCCAGAATATCATGAGTTAACCTTACATGTGGTCCCCAGCAATTAATGAACTACTTAGGGATTGAAGCTAAAGCATGTGATTGGTACAATTGGCGGGCGTTGATGTAAGACCTTCCACATGTCACTTGTTGATTGACTATTTGTACAATGTGTAAGGAGTTTTAAATCATTGTGTCCCCTCAAACGTCAGCAATAAGTTAATACTAGTTGATCTTAAATATCCAAGCTCACATTAGCATGAGCTTAATGTACACAACAAACCGTACTTAACGACCTCGGAGGTCGGATGTCAACAGTTACCCCCCCAGGTCGGTGCTTGCCTTGGTAACGAATTGACCTTGAGCATAATTGTCACATTTTTCTATTTCTATAATCATTACAGCAATAAATGATACGAACAGGTGTCACGTCTTAACTCACTAATGAGCGGTCATGTACATTCAGTTTGTTCTTCTGGAATCTCCAGCGAAACGACGTCGTCTTGAAGTAATTAAATCCAACAATTCATTTTCCCTCCATTACATCATCTAATGGCCCAGATCGTGCCTTTTAATATTCTTTCCCTTTA
The DNA here is from genome assembly GCA_035079005.1 of Fraxinus americana. Classification (NCBI taxonomy): domain Eukaryota; kingdom Viridiplantae; phylum Streptophyta; class Magnoliopsida; order Lamiales; family Oleaceae; genus Fraxinus; species Fraxinus americana. The sequence goes on along the minus strand of CM068715.1, from coordinate 13,405,967 downwards.
AATAAGTTTTACTCCCTTATTTTCACACTTTTTGCTTTCTAATTTTTTTTTCGCATTCTTGTTTATTTTCTGAGTGAGGTCGTCCACATTCAGGTATTCCCTTTAACAAAATTACCTTTCTTTCTTTTTCCTTTTTGTTGTATTTTACCTCGGTTGTTTATATGAGTTCAGACGAATCAAGGGTACATTCTTGTGGTAAACAACAGGAGGAAACAATACATTCTTCATCTTTTTCGTCTGCTAACTCCGACTGTCAGGAAATATTAACACCAATCCCCATTATCTTAGTTTACCTAGAACAATTAAATACTTTTAGGGATATGGAACAAAACCTTGAAAGGGCAGAGGTCGTATCTCAGGAGGGTAGCAAAGGGAATACTCAGGAATGGGAGCAGATCTTATAGGTCGGCAGTTATAGGAGATATCCTTGCCAGTTTAAGGGCTAAATATAGTATTCTTAGTTCAGTGGAATTAGTAATACCGACCTCATCTGATCGAGCTAACACTCCACCAACAGGATGTGTAGCTTTGAATTCAACAATTCTTAATGCTGGTCTAAGACTCCCAATCCCTAGGATTATATGCAAATTTCTTTCTTCGTGGGGAATAGCTCCTACCCAACTATGCCCTAACGAGTGGAAAATTTTCGTGGCAACCTTAATTTTGTGGAGTCAATTAGGTCACCCTGAGCTAAGTGTAGCTCAATTCAATTCTCTTTTTACATTTAAAGAGGACGGGAAAAACCCAGGTTGGGGGTATGCCAGTGTTAGACCTAGGATGGGGGGTTTGTTAGTGTTAGATACTCCATATTCAATAAAAAAGTTGAAAGATGAGTTCTTCTTTGTACTGGGAGAATGTTAGTTCCATCATGCCGAGGTGAATAGAGAGGATGTAGTCCCTATTCTCTATCACCTATTATGTAAGTGAACATCACCTTCGATTTCTTTTCCTGGTTTTGTGTTAAGATCGCCCTCCTAACTGATTTAATGTTTTTCTTATAGATTACAAGAAAGCTACCTTGAGCTCGGCCATACAAAGACAAGCCGACGCTATCAAGCTCTCCCCAAGAAGCAAAGATCCTACAAGTTTGTGATCTCAAACACAAGCTTATTCCAAGCAAGATTATTCCAGTTTTTGCCACCGACCTCAGGGTCAACCTAATTTACGACTTTGGTCTTAACTTCTTATCGTAAGTGTATTCCATGTACTCCAATCAATATTTACCTTGGACGTGGTTTTGATGTTTATCAATTTTCGTTTCAGGCTAAGTTGGGGTACAAGGCAACAAAAATAGTGGCATCAGCTGCCAAGGAAAAAAAGAAAGATACTCATACTAAGGTTGTGGACCAACCAGAGGAGCCGGAGGTCGAGCTTGAGCAGCCTCTGAAATGGTGTTGCTTTGAGGAGCCATGTAAGTATTCTACTCCATCGGTTTCTTTTCCAGAAAAATCTGCACCTCTGTTACCTCTTTGAGGGTCGCCATCCCAATCACTACTGTGGCTAGCTCCTCAAGGTCACAGGACAAGTGCCTAGATCTGCAGAGGCCCAATGTTGATAATTTAGTGGATCATCGATCTGAGATACTTCTCGACTTTCTACGAGCTCTATCCCCCTCAAGGGAGTCCACTACAACACTTCCTTCCCCTATAAGAGAGTCAACTATTCTCTTTACCAGGAGTTGAAATAAGAAGGAAAGGCAGTATTTAGCTGAGATGCATGTTGGTGAGGCTATAATCTCAGCTTAACTCCACAGCCACAAATCTATTTTGTACATGGTGTCTGTGGCAGATAATGTATTTTACCCAAGTTCTTATACTTAGAAATTTCCTACATTTCTTAATTTTGTAACTTAAATTACTTTCTTATTCTCAGGTGAAGGCTGAGCTTGATAAAAAATTGGAGGTTAGAAGCCAAGCTTTAATCCTATTTGAAAAAATGGAGGCAAAAAAGACAAGATTTGTTGAGAAAGAAAAAGATTACGAAGATCGCCTCAATAAAATGGGGGTGGAACTGAACGCGAGGTTGACCTCAAAGATTAAATTTATGGATGACAACAAAACTCTACACATTTGGGGGGATAAAGCTACTGCCCGAGCTGAGAATGAAAAAAAAAAGGGTTGACGAAGAAAAAGCTTGGGCTGATGAGGTTGAGAAAAGAGTTGAGGAGGCCACCAAGAGGGCGGCAAAGGTTGAGATCAAAGCTTCTAAGGCGGTAAAAGAATGGAGAGCTTATCTTAAGTTTATTGCGTTAGCTCAAGATGTTTATGTTGTAGCCTTAAGAGAAATAATAAAGTACATCAATAAGGAAAGGCCAGATTTTGATACATCCTTCCAGGTAGAAGCCTATAAGGAACAACAGAAAGAGTTCGATCAGTTGTCGAAGGCAGCTTAAGTTAAAGGATCTCCCTTGTCGATGAAGATGTTGAGGATGAGTTCCTAGTTCCACCAGACCCACCAGCCTCTTAGTTTTGTTATTATTATTCTTCTTATTATTATTATTTAAGCTTTTATCGAACTTCGAAACTTCTTTTGGAGCCGTGCTTGTGATTTTGTTTCATTGATGAATAAATATTAGTTCGTCTTTTACTTTACGTAAAATGTTATTACTTCTACAATTTTTGTAAGTTTTACAAGAAATGAACCTTTTGAATAAAGTGTTGCAACACATGCAACCTTAGTTCAGCTTGCTAATGAGCAAGGCTTTAATAATTTCCTCATTTAGAAAATTTCTCTAAGTGTTGTAACACATGCAACTTAGTTTTGCCTGCTAATGAGTAGGGCTTTAATGATTTTCTCGTTAGGAAATTTTTCTTAGTGTTGGAGCACATGCAACCTTAATTCGGCATGTTAATGAGCAGGGCTTCAATGATTTCCTCGTTAGGAAATTTCTCGATGTGTTGTAGCACATGCAACCTTAGTTTGGCCTGCTAATGAGCAGTGTTTTAATGATTTTCTAGTTAGAAAATTTTTCTAAGTGTTGCAGCAAATGCAACCTTAGTTCGGCCTGCTAATGAGCAAGGCTTTAATGATTTCCTCGTTAGGAAATTTTTCTAAATGTAGCAGCACATGCAACCTTAGTTCAGCCTTCTAATGAGCAAAGCTTTAATGATTTCCTCGTTTGGAAATTTTTCTAAGTGTTGCAGCACATGCAACCTTAATTTGGCCTGCTCATGAGCAGGGCTTTAATGATTTCCTCGTTAGGAAATTTTTCTAAGTGTTACAACACATACAACCTTAGTTTGGCTTGCTAATGAGTAGGGCTTTAATGATTTTCTCGTTAGGAAATTTTTCTAAGTCTTGCTGCACATACAAGCTTAGTCCAACAAGCAATATTTCTATATATTTTTAGTTTTAACAAAACACACATTTTTAATTTCTACTGGTAATATTTCTTAAGATATTCTGCATTCCAAGGATGCAGCAGAGGTCTTCCCATTATATCTTCCAAGTTGTAAGCCTCTTTAAGTAGTACTCTAGTTACTCTATATGGACCTTCCCAATTAGGTCCTAGAGATCTAGAGCTAGGTTCCCTTGTAGCTAGAAAACTTTTTCTTAACACCAGGTTACCGACCTCGAACTCTCGTTTCCTAACCTTATGGTTATAGTATCTCGCATTGCGTTGCTTTCATACAACATTCCTAAATTCAGCCTCATTTCTTCTATCTTCTACTTAATCCAGTTCTCCTCGCAACGTCTTCTCATTTTCTTCCTCATTATACATCATTGTTCGAATAGAGGGAATCCCTATCTTAAGTGGAATCACAGCTTCCACCCCGAAAGCTAGAGAGAAAGGGGTTTCTTCGGTACTATTCCTAGACGTGGTGCGGTAAGACCATAGCACGTTGGGGAGTTCCTCAACTCATCCTTCCTTAAGGGTATCAAGTTTGGCCTTCAGCGTATGCTTGATGATCTTATTGATTGCTTCGACTTGAAAGCGTGGAGAAATGCTTTCTTATGCCAATTCTTTAATAAATATTAGCAAATTGAATATTGTCAAATTGGTTTCCATTGTCAGTTACGATGAAATGTGGTATTCCAAATCTGCACACAATGGAATTCCACATAAAGTCGGTAGTCTTTTTCTCGGTGATCTTAGCCAAGGGTTCAGCCTCCACCCATTTAGTGAAATAATCTACGACAATGTAAACTTTGTTCCACCTTTTCTAGTATGCATGGGACCAATTAGATCAACCTCCCACTTGGAGAATGGGCAAGGAGCCATTGCACAATTCAACTTTTCTAGTGGGAGCTTTATGTTAGGAGTGAAGCGTTGACATTTATTACATTTTCTAGCAAATTTCAATGCATCCTTCCTCATGGTAGGTCAAAAGTATCATTGTCGTACTATTTTATGAACCAATGATTGCCCATCAGAATGATTTTCACACACTCCTTTGTCTACTTCTTGTAAAGTATAAAGTGCCTCATCTTCATTCAAACATTTCAACAAAGGCACGAAATATCCTCATTTGTAGAGAACATTGTCAATCAATGTATACCTTGCTGACCTCATCTAAAGTTTTCTCAATTCAATGCGATCTTCTGGACATGACCCTATTTTCATGTAGGAACTGATTTTATCCATCCATGTAGGCTTGGGATCAATCATCATAGAAACAGTTTCCAATCTTTTAATGGCTGGATGAGAAATCCTTCCTACAGGAATGCTGTCAAACTCTTCTATCCCTTCACTTGTTGCCAGCCGAGCTAAGGCATCAACATGACCATTTTGAGTTCGGGGAATTTGTTTGACTAGTACAGTCTGGAAATTTTCAAACTCTTGCTTAACAACCTGAAGATAGTTGTCATCCTCTCTTCCTTACCTTGGTGAACTTCGTTGACTTGATTGACCACCAATTGTGAATCACTGTAGACTATCAAATGAGTAACTCTCATTTCTTTCGCCATTCTCACCCCTACTATAAGTGCTTCGTATTCAGCCCCATTGTCCGAGGCTTTGAAGTCAAATAATAATGCTTCACAGAATAACTGGTGATTCGAACTAATCAAGACAACTCTAGCCCCTGATCGAGCTCCAGTAGAGGATCTATCGACAAAGAGTTCCCATGGAGTATCGTGAGGGAGTTCTTCTATTGGATTTGAACTAAACTCTGCAACAAAATCAACGAGAGCTTGGCCATTTATGGAAGTACGGTGCTTGTATCTTATGTAGAACTGTCCGAGCTTTACTGCCCACTTAACCATCCTACCTGAAGTATTAAGCTTTTGTAAAACTTGCCTCAACGGGTAATTAGTTAAGATCTCAATTGGGTTTTCCAAAAAATAGGGCCTTAACTTCCCACAGCATAAGCCAATTTCTCTATGGGGGAATAATGGAGCTCGATTTCATGAAGAATTTGCTTACTTAGTAAATAGGATGATGTATTCCTTCCTCCTCCCTAGCCAGAACAGCACTAGTAGCATGCTCAGATACTGCAAGATATAAAACCAGCATTTCTCCTGCTTTTGGTTTTGATGCACTGGTGGCAGCGCCAGTTGTTATTTCAATTCATCAAAGGTGAGCTGGCATTCAGGAGTCCATTCAAACTTCTTTCCTCTTCGTAAGATATCGAAGAACATCCTTAGTCTGAGGGTAACTACTCGTCTAGTCAAACTTTGAACCTCCTTAGGCTTTGTTGGAGAATGCATTTCAATGATAGCTCGTATATTTTTCGAATTTGCTTCGATTCCCCGGCGATTCACTAGATAACCTAGAAATTTTCCTGAGCTCACACCAAAAGTACATTTGTGTGGGTTTAGCTTCATCCCGTATTTTCTCAGGATTTCGAACATTTCAGCAAAATGTAGTCGATGGTTCCTGGCATCCGCACTCTTTACTAACATATACCAACATATACCTCCATAGTTTTACCAATGTACTTGGCAAACATAGAATTGACCAGACGTTGGTAGGTGTCTCTAGCATTTTTGAGACCAAAAGACATCATTTTGTAACAGTAAAGACCTCGGTCAGTGATGAAAGCGGTGTGTTCCTGGTCCGGTTCATACATAGGAATTTGATTATACCCTGAGTATGCATCAATTAAACTAAGTAACTCATGTCTTGCTGTTGCATCTACCATGGAAAGCTATCCTTATGACATGCTTTATTCAGATCGGTATTCTCCAATCTCCATTGCTTTTCTTTACAAGAACTTGGTTAGCAACCCATCTTGGATATTTTGCTTTACGAATAAATCTATTAAGAAACAACTTCTGCACATCTTTGTTTAAGGCCTCGTATCTTTCTGGATTCAGAGGTGACGTCGTTGCTGTCTAGGCCGCAACATTGGGTCGATACCTAACCTATGGCAAATGATTCCTGGATCAATTCCTTTCATGTTCGAATGATTCCAAGCGAAAATATTGAGGTTATGTTGAAAGAACTCAATGATCTGACCTCGAAGGGGTGGTTGCAGTTCGTGGCCTATTATGAGTTCTTTTGGAAGATCGCCTGATCTGACCTCTACTTTATCCAGCTCTACAGGTTCTCCCTCTTTTACTCTTACACATGGGTCTAATGAGCTGAGATCGGATTCGATTAGATACACCATATGAATTTATGGGAGAACATGTGTATCCATCTTTGTTGGACAAATCTTCATCGGACATTTCTTAGCAACGTCTCAGTTTCCCTTAACTTGCCCTACACATGAGGTGTGGGAAATTTCAGAGAATAGTTGTACATTGACACAATTGCTTTGAGATTAAATAACAGAGGCTGCCACATAATGGCATCATAGGTTGAATTGGAATCAAACACAACAAACTCTGCATTCAATTTAGTTCGGCATGGAGCTTCACCGTCTTCAACAAAGAGCTTGATCAACCTTTTTACTTTGGTGAGGGCTTCATTGAGTTCTAAAACCATGTTCAAATATAGCTATAGAAAATTCAATGGAATTCCCATCCATTCCAGTGTGTTAACATAAAGTATGTTGAGAGAGCTTCTCGTATCAACTAAAACTTTGGGAATGATAACTCGTACTATGGGTATTGAGATTACCATGATTCTAGGATAGGGATATGGATTTGCTTCCTTTTCTTCAAACGAAAGTTGATCATCCATCGCCTTTCTGCTGTAGTTTTCAGTAATGCCGATCTCAGATAGGTCGACAACAATAGGTCTTTTAAACATTGCCTCCCTTGTTTGATCATTTTGTTGGCTCCTCAACATTTGGATCTGTGGACTAGGTAGATCAATATTGTAAACTCTCACCTTGACTTGATTCTCGCGTACTATTCCATCTCCATTAGAAGTAAAAAACTTTATGCAATAATGATATATCGAGGTGTCGGCCTGTAATTCGTGCAATATTATAGTTGGAAAAAAGGTCGACAACAACAAAATTTGCCAAGATTCTTCTCTGGCAAAGGAATTTGCCTAACTCTACACTTAGAATGATTTGACCCCGAGCTTCAATAGGATCACCAAAAAACCCTTGGAACCTCCTAGAGTATGGTTGGAGGTAACGTTCTTGGATTCCCATTTGTTCTAAAGTTCGGAAGTACAACACATTGACTGAACTTCCATTATCCACCAGAGTCCGATGCACTTGTATTCGAACAATAGCTATGGTTATTACTAGTGCGTCACTTTGGTCTTATAAAATCCAGTACAGATCTTCTTCCAAAAATCCAAACCATTCCGAGTATGACATAGTGTTAGTATCAAACTCTGGTAATCTTACATTATAATTTTGCCGATGCGGGCATCGTGCTTGTCTGTGCCTTACTCTTCTGGATCCTTCAATGCATTGATTACCACTTACTAGAGTTCTGATCTCAGCTCGGGGTGAAGGATCCTGAGCTTGAAGACCTGGCTAAACTCGTTGACCCGTTTCTTGTTGATTAAGTTGCTAGTTGCTAGCTTGGTTTGTCTCTCTGGGTTTAGCCACAAATTCTTACAATTATCAGTGTTATGTCCCGTCCTCTTGTGGTGTCGACAGTACCTCTCTTGATTTTTCCCTGCTAAGTCCTGTTTCTGAAGTGGGGGTCGTGCTTGTCTGTGCCTTACTCTTCTGGATCCTTCAATGCATTGATTACCACTTACTAGAGTTCTGATCTCAGCTCGGGGTGAAGGATCCTGAGCTTGAAGACCTGGCTAAACTCGTTGACCCGTTTCTTGTTGATTAAGTTGCTAGTTGCTAGCTTGGTTTGTCTCTCTGGGTTTAGCCACAAATTCTTACAATTATCAGTGTTATGTCCCGTCCTCTTGTGATGTCGACAGTACCTCTCTTGATTTTTCCCTGCTAAGTCCTGTTTCTGAAGTGAGGGTCTACAGAATTTTTTTTTTCTTCTGCTTGCAAGAAAACTTTCTCCATGGTGGCATTTAATGGATGATATTCGTAGAATCTATCCAAATAAGGCTTAGGATGACCTCGATCCCTCCTGTCTTTTCTCCTTTCATGATTGAAATCTTTATCTAATTTTTTCTCCTTTACTTGATGTGAAGACTGTGCATTTACCTTGAGTTCCTCTTAGTCAAACGTTGGCTTCCTCAGCACTTATATGTTTTTCAGCTCGACTCAGAAACTCATGGTACGTTCGAGGTCTATCCTCATGTACAAACCACCAAAACCTTGTTCTAGGCCTTAGCCCCTAAAGAACGACCATAAGTGCGGCATCATCAGAGATCTTCTCAACCTCCATGGATTGCTTATTGAATCTGCTGAGGTAACTTTTAAGAAATTCAGTCTTTCTATGCTTAATGCTCACCAAACGTTCCTTAAGAATAGTTCTCGCTTTAGAACCCATGAACTTCTCTTTGTAGTTCCATCCAGGAAATGTACTTGTCCAAATGGCTGAGAGTATCTTCTTCTCCTTTGTACCTGGTCAGTTGTGGCATCTTCAACTTTTCAGGCAAAAGTTCAGCAAGGATATCTTCAGTGAAGGGAGAATGGCGTTTGGTGAGATATTCCTTCGTATTTTCTTTGTCCTTGCTTCCAAATCAGCATTGCATTTTTCAAGGTACTCATTTCAGGTTCTAGTTGTTCAAATGATCATTTGACATGGGGCTCAGCATGTTTACTCAAAGGTTGCTGAGAGCCCAGTCTATCAAATACGTTGCTAGCCCCCATAGCAGTTGGCTTTGTTGTTATGGAAGAGCTTTTCATCTCTTCAGTTCGTCTTTGGAGGATTCTTCTCGTGAGAACTGGAAAGTCCTTCTGGTGGGAGGTCGTCTGGTTCTCTCCATGTGTGGGGATTCCACCTCTGTGTATGGTGGTGGAACGTGAGTTTGTTTCGTTCTAACCTATTGACTACAGTTGTCAACTTTTCAATGGCTTTCATCATCATGATCATTTAAGAGTCAGCAGCTTCGTTTTGACCTCGTCCTCTTCCAATATTTTGTGGATTGTTGGTTTGTTCAGGACGAATATGGGATTGATTTTCGAATGTTGAAAAACCATCCGTAATTTTATTTTCTTTTTGGATTTTATGGAGAGATATGATTGTTTTTACAAGTTAGGGCCCTCCTTCTAGTGCTAAACTGTTGACGTCGAAATTTTATTGACAATGATTTGCAAATCATAGTGGTCGCTACAAGTGTTTTTCCTTTTTCCTTTAAGGTAATTTTTGAAATACGAAGTGTTTGGAGTTCATTTTTTCTTTATTTTATCAAGGCTGCCGTTCTTCATTTTATAGGGAAATGCTCACATGCATTCTTCATTTTTTTTCTTATCAGCTACAGCACCGAGTTGAGAAAGTACATCATTGGCATGTTTGGATTGGTTAGTGAGCTCGGCTTGTCGGTCATCATTAGTTAACCTTACATATGGTCCCCAGTAATTAATGTAAGACTTTCCAAATGTCACTTGTTGATTGATTATTTGTACAATGTGTAGGGAATCTTCAATCATTATGTCCCATCAGACCTCAGCAATAACTTAATACGAGCTGATCTCAAATATTTGTGCTTACATTAGCATGAGCTTATTGCATACAACAAACTGTACATAATGACCTCAAATGATGTGGACCCACGTAGAAATTGTAGCTACGGAACTCACGACAAATTAGAACAACCCAAGAAAGCCAATAATCAATGTTTAAAAAGCTCGACCCAATAAATTAATGAACCAAAACAATCGCTAACAACATTTTGACATGTGATCACAAAACTTATGAACCTTACTTTGAATTTGTAGAACGCCACAAGAATTTAATTTTTGATAAGTTCAAAATTAAAACAATGAAGAACGAAAAGAAAATAATTTAGCCTCGCTATAATAATCTCAATAATTGTATGTTTATAATGAATATAATGAGTCCTATATATAGGGAACCCATAAAATCTAGTTAAAAACGGAATTTAAGTCTCAAAGATACTAAGAACATTCCATAAAAAGAGTTTTAACTTAAATAAAAGATTACGTGAAAATTAGAAAAATACGCGTCCAGAACGAACTATGCGACTGCATAGTGTAATTCTATGCGGTCGCATAGAAGAAGTGAAAGGCTCCCCACTTTGGTTTAGTATAGAGGCATGCGACCGCATGCCTGTTTATGCTATGCGGTCGCATAGCTTCCTGGCAATGCTTCTTCGTCCACTCCTTGAACCAAGTTGATCCATTTGGTTTCTTCTCCAAAGCCCAACATGAAACTTTTTCCTCAGCTTGTCGTGATCGACGTTTCGTCCACCGTAGCCTGAGAAAGCAATCCCATCACATCTTTGACTCACTTCGCTCGCGACCTAGTCATTAGTGCTCCCTCAATAATCAATGGATCCTTGCTTGGACTTGCTCTTGTATCGTAGATCTCATCATCCCTTCCCACTTCGAAAGGATTTGTCCTCGAATCTGTACCTACATCAAAGAGAGAAAGATCAGAAACATTAAAGGTAGCCGAAACATTATATTCACCTGGAAGATCTAATTTGTAGGCATTGTCATTGATCTTTTCAAGGACTTGGAATGGGCCATTTCCACGTGGTTGTAGCTTTGACTTTCTTTGTTCTAGAAAATGTTCTATCCTCAAGTGCACCCAAACCCAATCTCCTGGTTTAAATGTAACACGTTTGCGTCACTTGTTTGCTTGAAAGGCATATTGCTCATTTTTCTTTTCAATTTGCAACCTTACCTTTCAATGGAGTGATTTCACCAATTCGGCCTTCTTCTTTCCATCTAAACTACCCATTTCATCCACAGGTAAATGAATTAAATACAAAGGTGTTAGTGGATTAAAATCATATACAATTTCAACAGGCGAGTAAGAAGTAGTAGAATGTGTGGCCCTATTATATGCAAATTCTATAAATGGCAAGCAATCCTCCGAACTCTTTAAATTCTTATTAACTATAGTGCACAACAATTGTATCATAGTCCTATTAACTACCTCAGTTTGCCCATCTATTTGTGGGTGACAATTAGTAGAAAACAATAGCTTTGGTCCTAACTTATTCCACAAAATTCTCCAAAAACAACTAAAGAATTTAACATCTCTATCCGATACAATACTTTTAGGAATCCTATGTAAGTGTACTACTTTCTTAAAGAATAGATCTATTATATTGGTGGCATCATCGGTTTTATGACATGGAATGAAATGTGTCATCTTACTAAATCTATCTACCACCACAAATGTAGAATCTCTTCCTTTTTTAGTCCTAGGTAAACCTAACACAAAATCTATAGACACATCAAACCAAGGTTCATTAGGAACAGGTAATGGTGTATATAAACCCTGTGGTAAAACCTTAGATTTCGCCTTTTTACAAGTGGTGCATCTATTACAAACCCGATCAACGTCAACCTTCATCTTAGGCCAATAAAAATGTTCACTTAGCATCTCTAAGGTCTTCTTTACTCCAAAATGACCCATTAGACTGCCACTATGTGCCTCACATACTAATAATTCTTTCATTGAACATTTATGAACACATAACTTATTTTCCCGAAATAGATATCTGTCATGCCTAAAGAATCTATCCATAGTACCCTTATCACATGATTTGTATATAGTAGAAAAATTTGGATCATTAGCATACATGTCCTTAACATATTCAAATCCAAGCAATTTAGTACATAAAGACGTTCCTCTACCACATTTTCTTATCTTGTTTACACTAATAACATATGGGAATGTCTCGATGAACTCTATCCATCTTGCATGTCTCTTGTTTAGTTTTCCTTGACCCCTTAAATACTTCAAGGACTCGTGGTTGGTGTGAATCACGAACTCTTTGGGCCACAGGTAGTACTGCCATGTCTTCAAAGCTCGAACAAGTGCATACAACTCCTTGTTATATGTATGATAATTGATAGCTACTCCACTTAACTTTTCACTAAAGTAAGCTATTGGTATTTGTTCCTGCATTAAGGTAGCTCCAATACCTATTCCCGAGGCATCACACTCAATCTCAAAAGTATTGTTAAAGTTAGGCAATGATAAAACCGATGCGGTACACAACCTTTCTTTAATAGTATTAAAAGCATGTTCTTGTTCAACGCCCCAATCCTACACTTTTCTTTATAATTTTCGTGAGGGGTGTTGTAAGTGTACTAAAATCTTTTACAAAACGTCTATAGAAACTAGCTAACCCATGTAAGCTTCTTACTTTAGTTATGTGTTTAGGTGTTTGCCACTCCTTGATAGCTTTGATTTTCTCTTCATCCATGTCAATACCCTTAGCACTAACGACATATCAAAGGAAAACAACATTTTCCATGCAAAATGTAAACTTTTCAAAATTAGCATAAAGTTGTTCTTGCCTTAAGACTACAAGTACACATTTCAAATGTCCTATATGTTCATTTAAATCCTTACTATATACCGATATATCATCAAAGTAAACTACTAAGAATTTACCTATGAATGCAAGTAAAACATGATTCATTAATCTCATAAATGTGCTAGGTGCATTAGTAAGTCTAAATGCTAAAACTAACCACTCATACCATCCATATTTAATTTTAAAAGTGGTTTTCCATTCATGTTTTTCCCTCATCCTAATTTGATGATAACCACTTTTAAGATCAATTTTACTAAATATGCATTACCGGTGTAATTCATCTAACATATCATCTAACCTAGGAATATGATGACGATACTTTACCGTTATATTGATGATGGCCCTGCAATCGACACACATCCTCCAAGTTCCATCTTTCTTTGGTACAAGTAATACTGGCATGGCACATAGACTCATACTCTCCCTTACATACCCTTTACTCATCAAATCTTCCACTTGTCTTTGAAGTTCCTTAGTCACCTCGGGATTACTCCGATAAGCCGGCTTGTTTGGAATGACAGCCCCAGGTACGAAATCAATTTGATGTTCAATACCTTGAATGGGAGATAGCCCACTAGACATGTCCTCCGGGAACACGTCTTCGAATTTCTGCAACAAAGAAGTAGCCAAACTGGGGAGAAGTGTGTTAGATTCCTCAAGATTGAGGAATGACCCTTTATAACCCAACAAGACCATAAGTCGGTTCTCAACTACTGCCATCTTCAACTCACTCTCTTTTGCAAAGAAAATCACTTTTGACTTTTCTCTCCTCTCACTGGACTCTTTTATTTTTCTCTCTTGTGGTTCTATTCTTTTTTTTTTCTCACTTTTAGCCACCTCACTATTTTCTTTCTTACTCTCATGTTGTAAAATGTCAATCTTACTTCCCTTTTCTCTCAATCTTTTTTCCTCATCACTTTTCAACATGATTTGATATTCATACACTTGTTGTGGTGTCAACACTACAAGAGTAATAAATCTCCCATCCTTAGTAAAGTTGTACCTATTTTTGTACCCGTCATGAATGACCTTCCTATCATATTGCTATGGCCTCCCCAACAAAAATATGCTCGACATGTGATAAGTGCGTTTTACACGCGTAATTGTAATACAAAACAGATTGAATGTTGTTATAAAAAGCTCGAAAAGGACTTGATTAGTTGTATAGTGTTTTTGTAGGATGACTCTGACGAAATGAATGAAATGTAAGCGAAAAGAGGCGAAAAGGACCAAAATGCAAGTCAACGAAAGTTCAGGGACTAATTTGCAATTACTTAGAAGTTGATCCGAATGATCAATGAGCATAAATATCTATTGAAGACCTAATTGTTAACAACATGGATGATGAGAAGTGGTCAGAGAAGGAAGCAGGACCAAGGATGAACGGAATGAAACCTTGGGGACCAAAATGAACAAGAAGGAAGTACCCTTCTTCCTTGCGATCGCATGGTGTAACACCTTGCGATCGCCCAAGCTTCAACAGGGAGTCCAGAAGAGGAAAAAGGTTGTGCCTTGCGATCGCAAGGGATCCTTCCTTTCGATCGCAAGGAAGGTTTTCTGCGCGAGAATTTTTAGTTTCCTTTTCCGAATCAAACACTTATGAAATGATATCTTAGCACACTATTTAAACTAAAACTCATCCACAATTAGGGTTTATGCATTCTTAGGGAGAGAAAGTCGAATTTCAAGAGCAAGGAGAAGAGTTTGAGCTAGGGTTTCTCATCAAGATTCAAGATTCAAGCTCTAAACTTCTACTTTTTGGTGATGTCTTCTTTCTATCATTTTTATTGTTGTTTTAATTTCATTATGTTAGGCTAGACTTTTTATGTACTAGGTGAACGATGAACCTCGTATTGTGAACTCTTTAATTCTATTTTTGCAATTTGATAATTGAACACTTTGATGGTTTTGAATGATTTATATACGCTTATTGTCTCCGTGATTATAGTCGACGATAATTATGTGAGTTTAGGTGATTTATTTCATGCATTCGAAAGAAGGAAAATAAATTCAATAAGGTGTAAATCGTCGATTTGTTCATAGAGGATAGTAATATACCGATATGCATTACGTGAATCTCTAAGTGTTTACAAAACTACATGCATCCTTATATATTGCATTTGTCATAGAAATATAGTCAAATGGTATACTAGGATAGGTTCAATTCTATTCGAAAGAGATTGTTGGATAGGTTAGAAATATTGATTCTTCAAACGATTCATTGTGTTGTCAAATTGTGAGATAGGGTTTAAGAGTGAACTTGCTTGGTGATTCGGGATCCTAGTGCGCTTTTCCATATATTAATTTTCTCAAACTTTGCATTCAATCATTGTTTTACAATTACATCGCAATTCTAGTTTAATTTGCATGTTATTTACAATTTCATATTAAAATCACAAAAACTACCAAATTGAGTTTTATAGTTTCGGTTAAGGTTACAATAATAGAAATTAGATTAGATCAATCCTCGTGGGAACGATACTCGAAATTTTACAATTTCCACTTTATTACTTGTCAACGAACCGTACACTTGCGGTGATTTAAATTCGAAACATATTTTCGTGAACAAGTTTTTGGCGCCGTTGTCGGGGATTGAGTATTAATTTGATTTTTATTATTTTGACACTAATTCGAACTTGTTTTTCTTTAGTTTTCATTTTATTTTGATTTTAGTTCAATTACTTAAGCTGAGCTAATTGCTGCTACTATTTTCTTGCCTTTCAGGCATTGCATGCGAAGATCAATCAGCTGTGGTTTAGTCCAATTTGATTTGGAAATTGAACGAACATTTCATCGCAGATAGAGAAAAGCACGAGTAGCACATCAGGTCAATCAAGGACAGATCGAAATGGCTAAACAACAAATGGAACCAAGAATTGGTCATGCAGTACCAGCCAATGCTGAAGCTCAGGATGATGGGAATGCTATACTTGGGGATTTCCTAGCAACATACGTTGTTCAAAGCCAGTCCAGCATCGTCTATCTAGCATTTGGACAGCCGAACTTTTAATTGAAGACTAATGTCATCCAACTCTTCCAGAATGGACATCAATTTTACGGAACAGCCAACGAGAATCCACATACACATATATCCCGTTTCTTGGATATGTGTCAACACTTCAAATACCCTGGGATATCAGAAGATGCAATCAGGCTAAGACTATTTCAATTAACTCTTCGGGATAAAGTACTTGAGTGGCTCGATTCACTCCCGGTGGCGAGCATAACTACTTGGAATGATTTGGCTCAGAAATTCTGCACCAAATACTTCTCACCGGCTAAAGTGGCGAGATTGAGGCATGATATATCAATTTTTAGCCAACACGAAACTAAATCACTTGATGAAGCATGAAGTAGGTTCAAAGGCATGCTAAGGAAGTGTCCTCAACATGGATACGACAAGAAAGAACAAATCAGATACTTCTATTGGGGACTAACACCAACTTTCAGAAGCATGGTAGATTCGTCATCAAATGGGTCTTTAACCACTAGGTTAGTCGAGGGTGCTTAGGAGTTGTTTGAGAGAATGGCTAGTACCTCAGCCATGTGGTCTACAGATAGAGGTGGTGCCAAGAAAGCAATGGGAGTGTATGAAGTAGATACCTATTCAGCCTTATCCGCGAAGATTGACTCCTTGTTTCACAAGATAGAGGGTATAACACAGACCGTGAATTCAGCACAAGTGAAGAAGTCCAGTTGTGAAGAATGTGGAGCAGAGCATGGGACAGCTGAATGTCCTATTGTTACACAACAGATGGAACAGGTGGATTTCGCTCAATGGGGTCAACGTCAGCAAAACAATCCTCACTCTGAGACATACAACCCCGGATGGAGAAATTACCCCAATTTCTTTTGGGGTGGTAACCAGAATCACAATCAGAATCATATTCGGGCCCAGGGGCAATTTCAGCAGGAGAGAAAACCTCAGTTGGAAGACATGTTTGCAAAACTTATGGAAAAGACCGATAAATACATGGAAACCACAAATCAGTCCATGAGGAAGACTGAAACAAACTTTCAGAATCAGGGCGCAACTATTAAAAATCTGGAGACTCAGATGGGACAACTAGCTCTATCTATGACAGGACGAGTGCCTGGCACTTTACCGAGCAATACAGAAGTGAATCCTAGGGAGCATATTCAGGCCATTACTATAATAAGTGGAGTTCAGCTACCTGAGATACTTGTGAAAAGGCCAGGAGTAGACAAAGAGATAGTAAACCCACCAGAGAAGGAGACTAATAGCACCGAGCGGACACCAGTGAAGGAGAGACAAGCAGTGCCACAACAAGTTCCAGATAACTCAGTGAACCCTTATGAACCACCCATTCCATTTCCACAACGGTTGAGGAAACCACGAATGGAGCAGTAATACAAAAAGTTCCTTGAAGTGTTCAGAAAGCTCTATATAAACATCCCATTAGCTGATGCACTCTTCCAAATACCGAGCTACGCAAAGTTCTTGAAGGATATTTTATCAAGCAAATGCAAGTTGGAAGATCACGAGACTGTAATGTTGATTGAAGAAGTCAGTGCCAGAATTCAGAACAAGTTTCCACCAAAGCTGAAAGATCCAGGGAGTTTTACTGTACCTTGTACCATTGGTGAAATTTACTTTGACAAAGCATTATGTGATCTTGGTGCCAGTATCAATTTAATGTCTTTATCTGTTTTCAGGAAACTTGGATTAGGAGAGGCTAAAGCAACCACAGTTACACTGCAACTGGCTGACAGATCGTTGACACACCCAAGAGGAATCATAGAGGATGTGCTCATCAAGGTGGAAAAATTCATATTTCCTGCTGACTTTCTTATCTTGGATATGGAGGAAGACAAAGACGTTCCACTAATTCTGGGCAGACCATTTTTGGCCACTGGAAGAGTACTAATTGATGTTCATAGGGGGCAGCTGATTTTGAGATTGGGTGACGAGC
The DNA here is from genome assembly GCA_035079005.1 of Fraxinus americana. NCBI lineage: Eukaryota > Viridiplantae > Streptophyta > Magnoliopsida > Lamiales > Oleaceae > Fraxinus > Fraxinus americana. The sequence goes on along the minus strand of CM068715.1, from coordinate 13,388,303 downwards.
AGGTATCCTTCGATGTTTTCAAGGCCATAAAGTTCCCTTCAGAGGCAGATAGTTGTTTCAAAGTCGATGTCATTGACAAGGTGTTGAATGATACTTTTCTACTTCAACATCATTCGGATGCATATGAGGCGTGCATTGCTCATTCTCAATCAATCAATTCTGATTCACTTGAGATTGAAACTTGTGCACGGTTTATGGAGACCAACCCACCATATTTTCGAAAACAGCGCTTCCAAAATTTTGAAGAACTTGGAACAGAGAACAAGAAACATATACCCTCGATTCAGCAGCCGCCTAAGTTGGAACTAAAGCAGCTACCACCACACCTCAAATATGCTTATCTTGGAGATTCATGCACTCTTCCAGTGATTATATCGAACTCAATCAGTGAGGTGGAGGAAGAAAAACTACTTCGGGTAATCAGAGAACATAAAACAGCCATAGGATGGACCATTGCAGATATTAAAGGGATCATCCCTTCGTTGTGTATGCATAAGATCCTCATGGAGGAGAATTTTCGTCCCAGTGTGGAAAGTAGCGGAGGTTGAATCCAAATATGAAGGAAGTGGTTCGGGCTGAAGTATTGAAGCTTTTGGATGCGGGAATCATATATCCCATATCTGATAGTGCGAGGATCAGTCCAGTTCAAGTAGTGCCGAAAAAGGGGGGAAACACAGTTGTACCTAATGAGAAGAATGAGCTCATTTCTACCAGAACAGTTACAGGTTGGAGGGTTTGCATTGACTACCGCAAACTCAATACAGCTACTAGGAGGGATCATTTTCCTCTCCTCTTCATTGATCAAATGTTGAAAAGGTTGGCAGGACATTCTCACTACTGCTTTTTTGATGGGTACTCCGGTTACAATCAGATTCCAGTAGCACCAGAGGACCAGGAGAAGACCACATTCACATGCCCTTATGGTACGTTTGCTTACCGTAGGATGCCTTTTGGTGTATGTAATGCTCCAGCCACGTTTCAGCGATGCATGATGGCTATATTCTCCGATATGGTTGAGAGATTCATAGAGATCTTCATGGATGACTTTTCTGTGTTTGGGTCTTCTTTTGATGAATGTTTGAAACATTTGAACTTGGTTTTGGAAAGGTGTAGGTAAACGAATTTGGTCTTGAATTGGGAGAAATGTCACTTCATGGTGCAGGAAGGAATAGTTTTGGGACATCGAGTTTCAGCTAAGGGAATAGAAGTGGATAGGGAGAAAATTCAAGTCATTGAGAAATTACCACCACCTACTTCTGTAAAGGGTGTTCGCAGTTTTCTAGGACATGCCGGCTTTTACAGACGGTTCATCAAGGATTTCTCGAAGATAACTAAGCCATTGTGCAACTTACTGATGAAAGACAATCCATTTGACTTCGATGATGGGTGCTTAACAGCTTTTCACACTCTCAAAGAAAAGCTCATCTCAGCTCCAGTAGTAGTTGCACCGGATTGGGAGTTACCGTTTGAATTGATGTGTGATGCCAGTGATTACGCCGTGGGAGTAGTTTTGGGGCAGCGAAGAAACAAAATTTTCCATGTGATCTACTACGCCAGCAAAACTTTAAATGATGCACGGTTGAATTATGCAACCACAGAGAAGGAATTATTGGCAGTTGTGTATGCATTTGATAAGTTTCACCCTTACTTGATTGGATCAAAGGTAGTGGTTTACACTGATCATGCGGCACTGAAGTATCTGATGACGAAGAAGGATGCAAAGCCAAGATTGATTCGCTGGGTATTACTGTTGCAAGAGTTTGATATTGAAATCAGAGATAAAAAGGGTAGTGAGAACGTTGTAGCAGATCATCTATCTCGATTAGAGCTTGGTCGACCAGATGAGTCAGTAGAAATAAATGAGATTTTTCCTTATGAACAGATTCTCAGTGTGGAGACTACACTTTGATATGCTGATATTGTCAACTACTTGGCAAAATCCATTCCTCCACCAGAATATTCTAATCATCAGAGGAAGAAGTTCTATGCAGATCTGAAATACTATTTTTGGGAAGATCCCATTCTGTATAGGTGTGGTGCAGATCAGATCATTCGAAGATGCGTGCCTGAAGAAGAAGTACATCAGATTCTGGAGCATTGCCATTCATCAGCATATGCAGGACATTTTGGGGCTTCCAAGACGGCAGCTAAGGTTTTACAGTCAGGGTTTTATTGGCCTACATTGTTCAGGGATGCCTTTGAATTTGTGAAGAGATGTGATCGGTGTCAACGCACAGGAAATATCTCGAGAAAGAATGAAATGCCCTTAACAAGTATCCTAGAAGTGGAGTTATTTGACGTTTGGGGGATTGATTTCATGGGACCATTTCCACCGTCATTCTCCAATCAATATATACTTGTTACTGTTGACTATGTATCCAAGTGGGTGGAAGCAGTGGCATTACCTACTAACGATGCCAAAGTGGTGATTGGATTTCTAAAGAAGCACATTTTCACTCGTTATGGCACACCGAGAGCTATCATCAGTGACAGGGGGAAACACTTTTGTAATAGCCAGTTTGAGCAGTTGTTGAGTAAGTATGAAGTCAAACATCACATAGAAATCCCATATCATCCTCAAACCAGTGGGCAAGTTGAAATCTCTAATAGAGAGTTGAAGAGAATACTTGAAGTCACGGTGAATTCATCAAGGAAAGACTGGTCTAAGAAATTGGACGATGCACTATGGGCTTACCGAACAGCATTCAAGACACCTATTGGCATGTCACCATACCGTCTGGTGTTTGGGAAAGCATGTCACTTGCCAGTTGAGTTGGAACATCGGGCTTATTGGGCGCTTCGCAGGTTGAATATGGATTTGCAGGCAGCTGGTGAACAGTGGTTACTTCAGTTGAATGAAATGCATGAATTTCGTCAGGAAGCTTATGAGAATGCAAAAATATACAAGGAGCGCACCAAGAAATTTCATGACATGAATATTCAGAGAAGAGAGTTCATAGTGGGGCAGCAGGTTCTGTTATTCAATTCTCGCTTGAAGCTCTTCCCGGGAAAGTTGAGGTCACGATGGTCTGGACCGTATACTGTCACCCAGGTGTTCCCACATGGAGCTGTTGAAATCACACATCAGAGCAAAGGGACATTCAAAGTCAATGGGCAGCGCTTAAAGCACTATTGGAGCGGAGATTTCTCGAAAGACAAATCCACCGTTCACCTTCAGACACCAGAATGATCTTCATACGGTACAGTCGAGTTATCGACTATAACCTAGCGCTGGATGGGAGGCAACCCATCGTTTCTTCCCTTTTATTTATTATGTTCTTTTTGTTTTTATTTTTGATAGTTTTCATTTTCCTTGCTTTGCTCATGTAGTTCTAGGTCACTGTTTGTTTAACCATTCACACATCCCTTATGAGTAATTTTTTTTAGTTTTGAATGTGTTATACATGTATTACGTGGTGTTGGAATCAATTTTTTTGGGGGCTTGCGGCTCAAATTCACACTTATCTAGGCTAAATTGTCATTTTCTGAAATTTTCGGTCCACATGTGTTATCATAGTTGAAACTGGTTTTAGATGTGTTCTCATTATTTATCAACACCTCGGAAAGTATGAAATGTGGTTTGCTAACGTTTGGGGGTAATGGATGCGTGGGGACCTCATTGGTCAAAAACTAGGATTTTGAGGTAAAAACACGTTTTTGTGTTACAACATGTTTTGTCAAACCAAGTCTTGCTTTCATGCATATTTTATGGGTTCAAAAAAAAAAAACAAAAAATTTGGTGTTCTAGGTTGCAAGCACTTTGGGTTTTTAATTTGGCAATGTAGGATGAAAGGGGTTTTTGGTGAAACATTGGATTTTCCTTGTTTTCCCTCCATTTTGAGCATGTTTAGCTAATCATCAACCCTAGAAACCCTTCAGAGTGCTCATTGGATCTCATGCAGTTTATCAATTGTTGAAAATCGATTTGGGGATGTTCATTGGTCATTTATGCATTTTGGTGGAAAATTCACGTTTTTGAGGGCAAAACGGTTACATTTTGTGTGTTTCGAAATTCACATATGTTTTCAAGTTCAATTTGATTTTGAAATAAGGTCTATGTTCTACAATGCACACGCAGTGAGTTGGAATGAAATTTGCGCTGTCAAGGGGTGTTTAGGTCTTGAGCAAACCACAATCAAGTAAACTTCGGTTTGTCGTGTTCGAATGAACCTTATGGTATTTTTAAATTTATTTACCTTAATCCCCTCATTTTTTCTTCATTGGCACGAAAAAAAATTTTCCTTGTGATCGCATGGCTGGATGCCATGCGATCGCCCACACAGCGTCAGGACCAAAACTGGTCCTGACCTGTTGGCCCTTGCGATCGCAAGGAGGAAGCGAGACGGGTTTTCTTAAACCCTTTGTCTCATAACTTCCCTTCTTCTTTCACTTTAATTTCTCCCCTCACATTCATCCTCTCGATCTCACAAGACACTCCGGCTGTTACATTTTCAAATCAACAAGAAATTCATCCTCTTCACTCATCATTTCGTGAGTTGCATCCAACAAAATCCACTTCCACATTCAATTAACAATTCCACCATTCTCCCAAGGTAAATCTCGGTTTTCCTCATACCTTCTTGTGTTCGATTTTGGATATTTATTGTAAATGGAAGTTGGGCTTAGGTAGTTATGGGTTTGAATGATTTGTGTTGGTAAAAATTTGGTTAATTCTATACCCCCCATTGTTGTGAAACTTGAAACCGAGTGACATGCCTGCAATGTGTTCGACAAAATGCCTAATTGCTCATTTCTTTGTATTTCTCGAATTACATGCTATGCTTGGTTTTTGTTTATGTCTAGCTACATGAGGTGATGCACATTTACGACATAAACCCTCAAGGACAACACCAATTCTCCGTTTTGCATTTTAGGGACACCACTGCACCCATGACTAGACATGACTACACCTCACGGCACCTACTTCGTCCCCCGGTTTCACCAATCATTTGACCTCGGATTGGCACCAAAATTGACACACTCGTAGTTGGACTTACCCTCTTTCATATGCCCGATTGTTGCTCGGGACAACTTCGAGATTTCATGCCGATGTCACGGGGCAAAGTTGCTTAGTCGATCATAATATTACATGCTATATTTTCAATTTTTCGACTTGTTTTTGGAACGTTTCACATCTTGCCATGTCTTTACCATATCTTATTCATGTTTATCCTCTGATGTGCATCAATGTCACGCACTGTATACCGTGGACTAATTTTTGCTATTTTCTTCATACAGGATGCCGCCGAAACGTACGTCTAAAGGCAAAGAGAAAGTTGGATCTTCTTCTGGCACAGCCCGCACCCAATCACCAGACGGGGGTGTGCGGCATTTTTTGGGACCCAGTTGTCGACTTCGCTATACCGAGTTCATCTCCCATTGGCAGCTACTTGCCGAGCGCCCAGTTCAGCTCGAGGATTTCGCCGGGTTTAAACTGACTACGTTGATCCATCACTGTGGATGGGAGAACTTGGTAGCAAACTCGCATCCTATTTATGAAGGTCTAGTCCGGGAATTTTATGCCAACTTCAATGAGGACATAGACACACCTGGATCAGAGCATCAGCATCAGACATGAATTCGGGGCAAATGGGTGATATTTACGCCAGAAGTGATCCAAGACTACTATCAGTTGACATGGGATAATATCATCCCAATACCTGGGGATTTCCCATGGCCCAAGGTGGCAGAGGTTCTGATGGGACGCGAGAATGCCTGGCCACTAGACACAGACGAGTGGTATCAGAATGAGCTCACACCCTCCATCGCGATCCTCGGCTCTTCATTTGCTACAACATTGAGCCTACGCGACACCGCTCCACCTTCCCGGACCCCAAGGCAGGCATGCTATATCATTTGGTTCGAGGACATAAGATCGATCTTGCATCCCTCATCTACGAGCAGATCTATACACTGGGACTTTCAGATGACCGCCAGAATTCATTGATCTTTCCCAGCCTTATTAGCGGCATCGACAAGCGCGCAGGCGTCACTTTCCCAGCAGGGGAACTTCCAGTCAGATCGAGCCCATTCATTAAACGCAGTACATTGGAAGCTCAGGAAAGAGCGAGGCTGAAGCGACAGGAAGCGCAAGCGCGTGCCCACCAGGCTCAACAGCCACCTGTATAGGTTGATGAGGCTGAAGATGTAGCTATGCCTTAGGCGGCAGCACCGCCACCCCCACCTCTTGGGGCCGACACACAGATTTTGAGGCAGATGTTCGCCACTATGACTGGCTACAACAGAGACCTACAGGGTCTACAGCAGACTTTCGGGACCATGCGCACATATTTGCAGCAGGTGCGGGCCGACACACTAGCCACCCGCACTGTGTCATTCGATATTGGTCGGGAAGTACTCACCTCGAGTAGAGCGGTCGAGACATTGACAGGGAGATTGAGCCTTTATACTGGACGGGTCGATGATATACAGCTCCGCACCGATGCGACAGTCAGCCGTTTGGGCAACCTTGAGGCTGAGGTACAGCGACAGTCCAGTATTCTTCAAGAGCACACAGAGCTACTTCGGGGCCAATCTGTACTTCTTCAGGAGCAGTCCGAGTTGATGCGCCAGATTATTGCACGACTGCTCCCACAACAGGATGTCGGACCTAGTTTTGCCCCTCCACCACCATCACCACCTCCAGTCTGATCAAGGAGTTCCCTTGCCCCTTCACTCACTCTCTATCCTTACACTTTAAACATTGGGGCAATGTTAGATTTAATTTAGGGGGTGGAAATGCATATGATTTCGGTAATTTTAGTTCATCAGTTATTTTTAATTTATGTATGCTTTTGTTTTGTTACATGTTTGAGTGCTTGTTAAAAAAAAAAACTCGTTAACAAGTTATGTTCTTTTTGTTGTTACTTCAGCAATTTTTTTGTTTGTGTGCTTGTGTGAGTTTAAAGCCTTACCAACAATGATGAGAATATTGGAAACAGTATGACTATGAATTGTGGACATTGTGCATGTTGAATTGATCTACACTTGTCTATGTGGAAACTTGACATTCCTGCGCACAATACTGATGTTGGGCATGCTAAGCTAGTGATGGATGAATAAATTAGAGTAGATACGGACATGATAGGTCAACCCAGAAAACCTCTATTGCACTTATCAAGAAACCATTATTTTAGAAGTTTGAAGACGGTTTAACTAGCACAGGGGAACATTGAGATGAGTAGGGATTCCATGCGTGGAAATTGTGTTGTGTGGATTGGATTAGACCAATGAGACAAAAACAATGTAAAAGTTTCAAGTTAGAGGGCAGTTCTAGAAACTAGATGTCTAAAAGAAAAGGGGCATTGTACTAATCATCGAAAATAAACATCGGTTCGAGCCTGTATAACTCGAGTGATTAAGTCTGTAAGGGTTTAAAACCTGGTGCCCTATGGTCATCTGACTTGGGAGTCATCGGCCCAAAGCACGCTACAGGGGTTATATAGAAAGCAAATGGACGATGTCAAAAAAAAAAAAAAAACATTTTTATCCATTGATGAATAACATACATAATCCTATGTATGGAATGCACTGATTAGCCCTAGACATCCAGTTGATAGAATCATTTCTCTGATATGAAGCAAGTAACCAAGTCTAGTCTAAACGGTTGAAACAATCAAATAAATAGGAGAACCCCTACTTGTTGAAATGCAAACCTGTGGCTGTGAGATCTATCCAAACTAAAAGAGGGTGAGGACTTAAGTGAATCAAATGCTCTATTCTAGAACACACGTGTTGATCTTTGAGCGAAAGGAACAAGTTTGGGGGTGTGAATCTCTCGAGAGAAGAAAGGAAATATTTGACTACTACAGGTAGGGATTTACACCCATCATCAGTTTGGTATGCTTTGCATGAGTAAGCACCCACATACACATCGAGTTTTACACATGACAGGTGACAAATTGATTTGATGTTTGCACTATTGAAACTATTCATTGTGCTATTACTAAACTCTAATGTCGAGACACAGTAAGCTGTTAAACTATGCTTTGTGTTAAGTTATCATTTTGTTCAAGGACAAACAACAATTCAAGTTTGGGGGTATTTGATAAGTGCGTTTTACACGCGTAATTGTAATACAAAACAGATTGAATGTTGTTAGCTCAAAAAGGACTTGATTAGTTGTATATTGTTTTTGTAGGATAACTCTGATGAAATGAATGAAATGTAAGCGAAAAGAGGCGAAAAGGACCAAAATGCAAGTCAACGAAAGTTCAGGGACTAATTTGCAATTACTCAGAAGTTGATCCGAATGATCAATGAGCATAAATACCTATTGAAGACCTAATTGTCAACAACATGGATGACGAGAAGTGGTCAGAGAAGGAAGCAGGACCAAGGATGAACAGAATGAAACCTTGGGGACCAAAATGAACAAGAAGGAAGTACCCTTTATTGCGATCGCATGGTGTAACACCTTGCAATCGCCCAAGCTTCAACAGGAAATCCAGAAGAGGAAAAAATTTGTGCCTTGCGATCGCAAGGGATCCTTCCTTGCAATCGTAATGAAGGTTTTCTGCGCGAGAATTTTTAGTTTCCTTTTCCGAATCAAACACTTATGGAATGATATCTTAGCACACTATTTAAACTAAAACTCGTCCAGAATTAGGGTTTATGCATTCTTAGGAAGAGAAAGTCGAATTTCAAGAGCAAGGAGAAGAGTTTGAGCTAGGGTTTCTCATCAAGATTCAAGATTCAAGCTCTAAACTTCTACTTTTTGGTGATGTCTTCTTTCTATCATTTTTATTGTTGTTTTAATTTCATTATGTTAGGCTAGACTTTTTATGTACTAGGTGAACGATGAACCTCGCATTGTGAACTCTTTAATTCTATTTTTGCAATTTGATAATTGAACACTTTGATGGTTTTGAATGATTTATATACGCTTATTATCTCCGTGATTATAGTTGACGATAATTATGTGAGTTTAGGTGATTTATTTCATGCATTCGAAAGAAGGGAAATAAATTCAATAAGGTGTAAATCGTCGTTTTGTTCATAGAGGATAGAAATATACCGATATGCATTACGTGAATCTCTAAGTGTTTACAAAACTACATGCATCCTTATATATTGCATTTGTCATAGAAATATACTCAAATGGTATACTAGGATAGGTTCAATTCTACTCGAAAGAGATTGTTGGATAGGTTAGAAACATTGATTCTTCAAACGATTCATTGTGTTGTCAAATTGTGAGATAGGGTTTAAGAGTGAACTTGCTTGATGATTCAGGATCCTAGTGCGCTTTTCCATATATTAATTTTATCAAACTTTGCATTCAATCATTATTTTACAATTACATCGCAATTCTAGTTTAATTTGCATGCTATTTACAATTTCATATTAAAATTACAAAAACTACCAAATTGAGTTTTATAGTTTCGGTTAAGGTTACAATAATAGAAATTAGATTAGATCAATCCTCGTGGGAACGATACTCGAAATTTTACAATTTCCACTTTATTACTTGTCAATGAACCGTACACTTGCGGTGATTTAAATTCGAAACATATTTTCGTGAACAACATGCAAGGAATTACATCACACATCACCTCATCATGATACCGTCCAATTGAGAAACTCACCAATACTTTCCTATTCACCTTAACCTTTCAACACCCATTCAACCATTGTAATTTATAAGGCCTATGATGTTTTAAAATAGTTAATCCCAATTTTTTAACAAGTGTTGTGCTAGCCAAATTGGTACAACTACCCCATCAATAATCATGCTACATACCTTATTATTGACGTGACACCTCGTATAAAATATGTTATTCCTTTATTGCTCCAAGTCACCAACTTTGATTTGAGCACTAAGAGCTCGTCGTGTAACCAATAGCTCTCCCACTGCATATTTCACTTCTTCACCATGGCTAGCTTCTTCCGATTTCAGTATGTCAACATATTCACCCTCACCCTCACTATCACTAACTACTTTTCCATTGTCTCGCAAGATCATCTTCCTTTTATTTGGACATTGAGAAGCAATGTGTCCCGATCCCAAATACCTAAAGCACCTGATATCCTAATTCTTAGATGGTTGGGAATCCACCTTGAGCATAGCCTTGCTAGCAACTTCCTCATTTCCTTTTGGTAGCTCAATCCTACCTTTTGAAACAGCCCCATCACCTTTATTATTATCTCATTTCGGTTTTCAAAAAGAGTTAGAACTCGAAGAGCCCGATGAATACCTAGTTGTGCACTTCCTCTTCAATTGTCTTTCCACCTTCATTCCACCTTTACATAATGCTGCAACTCTACCACATTATTTATATCCCTATTCAAACCATTTAAAAATCTGGCCATGGTGGTCTCCATATCCTCCTCAAAATTTGCTCTAAACATCGCAATCTACATCTCATTGTAATAATCCTCCACACTACTAGAACGTTGGTAGAGGCTTTGTAATTTTTGATGAAGCACTCGTTAATAATGATTAGGCACAAACCTCTTCCTCAGCTTTCAATTCTTCCCAAGTATGAATAGGCCTTTGTTGTTACTTGATCCCACCAAATAATAGCATAATCGATAAATTCAAGCACCGCAATTTTTACCTTCTTTTCCTCCGAGTTGTAACAATCAAATATCAATTCCACATTCTTTTCCCACTCCACATATGCCTCCGGATCACTTCTTCCTTTGAATGAACGAATTGTCATCTTGATGTTGTCCATACTCCTATCAATACCATCTCCAACAAGATATCTACCTCTTCTTTCATACCTAACTCCTCTATCCCTCTTTCTTCCTAACTCGACATCCATCAATACATCCTCATTAATGTCACCATCTGCTTCTCAATCAGCAGCATATTCCGCTCTATGGTCCCGTCTTACTTGCCTCCTTACATTAGGAATTTCTCTAGATTGTTCCCTACGTAAATTAACAAGTAATGTATCTTGCCTATCCAATCTGTCTCTCACATCCTCAAACAACCTTTCAAACCGCCGTATCACCTCATCCGACATGTTGACTTGATTATCCTTCCTGTTTGAAGTAGAATCGTCCCTGTCAGACATTCTAAATCTATTTTGATATTTTCCGCACTTGTATACGCTCGTGTATCACTCAAATTGGCTTTTTCCCTCTATTAGTCTCTCTACTCTGCTTTTTTTTTTTCTCTCTCAATGTTTTCTTGCAAGTGTTTCAAAGAATTAATTCGAACTCAGCCAGGAATTATTCTCTTAGAATTCAAATGGGTTTTGAGTGAGATTTTGAAAATTTGAAGACTCATGAAAGAAAATGAATTGAATTGGACGATTGGAATGGAATTTGAATTGAAGAAAGTGGTTCTTGAATTTTACACAATAGATAACGTAATTGGCCAGCAATTTTCGAGATAAATAATAACAAATATACTTTTTTTTAATTTCACTATTCACACAATTTTCGAAATTTTTTTTACTCGAAATTCAACTATGACACCGACAAAGAAAACAGAAGTTGATTTGGACACAAAATGAGCACAAAAATAACTTTTGAATTTTTTGACGAAAAAATTATGAATCAAAGATTTAAATAGAACACAAAAAACACAAGAAAAATGAAATAAAGACTCAAACGAAAAAGGAAAATGATATAACCTTGATACCAACTGATGCGAACTCACGCAGCAATTGTAGGTACAGAACCCACGACAAATTAGAATAAACCAAGAAAGTCGAGAATCAACGTTTGAAAAGCTCAACCCAATAAATTATTGAACCAAGAACCAAGACAATCGTTAACAATATCTTGACCCATGATTACAAAACTTATGAACCTTACTTTGAATTTGTAGAACGCCACAAGAATTTAATTCTTGATAAATTCAAAATTAAAACAATGAAAAACGAGAAGAAAGCAATTTAGCCTCGCGATAATAATCTCAAAAATTGTGTGTTTATAATGAATATAATGAGTCATATATATTGGGAACCCATAAAACCTAATTAAAAATGGAATTTAAGTTTCAAAGATATTAAAAACATTCCATAAAAGAGATTTAACTTAAATAAAAGATAACGTGAAAATTGGAAAAATACGCGTCCAGAATGAACTATGCGACCGCATAGAGCAAGTTTATGCTATGCGGATGCATAGCTTCCTGTCAATGTTTCTTTGTCCGCTGCTTGAACCAAGTTGATCCATTTGATTTTTTCTCCCAAGCCCAACACGTAACTTGTTCCTTTACTTATCGTAATCGACGCTTCTTCCACCGTAGTTTGAGGAAGCAATCCCATCACCTCTTTGACTCACTTCACTCGCGACCTAGTCATCGGTAATGATCAATGGATCCTTGTCCGGACTTGCTCTCGTATCCTGGATCACATCATCGGAGGTCGGATGTCAACAATAGGGAAGAATTCGGGCAGCAAATGATACAATAGTAATCTATAAATACTACTTTATTTAAATCATTTATGACTTTTTCACAATGAAATCAACTGATTATTATAGAATGAGTTACATCAAATTCGATAGTTCACCAAATTCACCAAATAGTGTAAAATAATTAATTTTGCCTATGCAACAACTCTAGGAAGACTTGAGATTCCACAAAAATCAGCAAGGTTGAATATGGGCTGAATACGGGACTAAAGGCACATGGAACCGAACCAAGGATAGAAAGCATCGAAGGAAAATCCTCAGGATCGTTAGTATTCAAAATGGAAGAATTTTCTAAAACAGTAAACATAATCGAAGAATTTTGCCTCATCGAATTATATTCAATTACAATACAAGAAGGGAAAGAATATCATGCTGCTGTAAATTTCCCTCGATAGAATATATCCAACAGCTAGTTCAAGATCCTTCTACATATGGTTTTCAACTTCCTCCCTCAGTTTTGAAGCCTCTTGACAACATTATTTTGAAACTTATTATGAATTGCCCAATTTTGAAATGTGAAATCTCTATAGCGAGCTATCTATCAAAGTGAGCCTTTGTTTTCTTTTTTTCATATGTGCGAGTTGTTGAGTAGTTAGTTTTGGTCGAGACTATGAAAAGTACAAGTGTGAAAGTATGTCATGCACTCTTATCTAGGCTTTTATATCTACTTAATACTTGATTATTTCGGCAAACTTTGATTCATCTTAGCGTATCTATATACGATGGTTATAGGTGAAAACCCCAACTTGGAGTTGAATTAAGCTAAAAGTGATTCAGACTTATTCGGAGAAAAAAATGGTGGAACTATTGGTAAGTTCAGTATTTTATTGGAAGCTTCGTAATTGTAGATTGAATGAATTCACAAGTTTTGAGACTAAATTCGATATATGGAGAATTTTGTTACCGAACGTGGACAAAACAAGAGCTTTGGCCCCCAACTTGAATATTTTTAGAAGTTGAAGGACAAAAAATGAAGACAATTCAAAGTTGAAAGACTAAATTGGATAAAAGTGAAACTTGGCGAACCAAACTTGCAATATGTGAGAAGTGAAGTCTGTGACCTCGAAATGCATTTTGAGGTCGCGTTTAGGATGAATTTTCGGTTTGAAGTCCCGGTGGGTGGTGGCCTGGTCATGGAATGCATTTCGAGTTAATGACCTTATAGCATAATACATTCTTAGAATGCATTCCGAGACCTAGACCGTTTTGTGTTTGATTGAGATTTTGCCTATTTTGACCTAAAATAAAGGGCAAATTTGCATTTTTAAGACACGATTTTTAAGGTTATTAGTTAGAGTTGAGTTTGTGTTACACGTTATTCTAAAATACTTTATAAGTATTGTGAAAGTAATATTTGATCATCAATTTACCCTTTTGACCTAAATATGAGAGAAATGCAAGCCCCTAAAAATAAATGTTAATTATTATACATGAATGCAAATAGTGAAATACATACCTAAATGTGAGTATTAGAATTATATTTAAATGCATAAATTAAGATGAATGACAAGTACGATACATGAATTAATGTGAATGTTAATTAATTTAGAATTAATACCAACGAATATATACATGACAATGAATGTTAAATAATTTATACTAGAATATAATTTAATTTCCAATTAAGTGAAATTGAATACTAATTAAAATACATGGACGTGAATAATGAATAGCATTCTTGAATGTGAAATTTTAATTAATATTAATTTAGTAAATGTGAATGTTAATTAATTGAGAATTAATAACAGAGACATGGACATGAGCGTGAGCGTGAATGTGAATGTGAAATTTTAATCAATATTAATTAAATGAATGTTAATGTTAATTAATTAAGAATTAATAACAAAGAATTCATGTATGAACAAGAATTTTGCAGTATTTATTACAGTTTGTAATTAAATACATATTAAAAACAAAAAGTGAGGTATTATTGAAATAATTAAACTGTAGTAGGGCTAAAACCGTCCAAAAAATGATTCTCACTTGATTTGAAATTTAGAATACATAAATTCACCAGGACATTTAGGTTAAGAAAACAGCTTTGTTGTTAAAATAAACAGGTGATGTCTATGTTTTATTTCGATTTCTTTGCCATGTTTCCCAGCTAGATTATTTGTTAAGATGAATGTTGTAGTTAATTGACTTTTATTCATATTTTATTTATTTTGGGATTTTTCTTATAAATAGTGTTGGATTGACATAATTGGTCTATTTTTATATTGTTAACAAGAGATAAGTTATATAATATTTTTTACGTTTTAAAGCGATATAATGAATATCAAATAGTTAATCTTGCTTTTTATTATTTTGTTGTTTAATTTACGTATTTCTTATTATTTATGTAGTATTCCTAAGGTCTCATTTATCACTTTTATCAAACTATTAACTTAGAGATGAAAAATTGATATTTAGGGATATGTTAACTAGTACTTGAGAGACGAATATTTTATCTCAACAACACAATAATTGAATCAAAATATGACTTGAGTAGGATTAATTAGTGAAATTGGGACTCTGAACTGTTTTCCTAATTGATTTCTACCTTGCTATCCATTTGTTCTGCTATTACTAAATTATTAAGTTTAGTTATGAATTAGGAAAACTCAAACCAAAAATCAAATACTTGATTACGTGTTATTGTTAGAGTAAATTTTAATTAAAATAAAATCAATAATATTTTACTAACTTTTTTATTACTTGTTAACGATGTTGTGTTAAAATATCAACAACATTATACATAGTCTGCTTCGGATTGGTTTTTTAGGATATAACTACAAATTTATAAATGCCCTTTTGATTTTGAAAATTCTGGAAAAGGGCAAAAGCTGGAAAGAATAGTGAGTTTTGCTTGTTTATTATGTCTTTGCAAAGAAATTTACATTCATTTAGCAGAAGTATTTATAGCAAGAGCTTTGTTTTATGAATAAATTGCAAGTAGAGAAAGTCAAAAATCCATTTTCTATTTTTTAAAATCCATTTTCCCCCCCAAAAAATGGGCATCAGACTATTTAGTTAATCTGGGATAAAATATGAAGTCGAGCCAAGTGTAGACAATATTTTGGCGAAACAAATATCATATTGTCCGAAAGACAGCAAGTGAGACAAATCCACCGTCATTGCCAGGTCCTATGTATAAACTTAATTTCAACGGTCAACCAAAGTTTTCATGCCAAGAACATGGCTTTGATATTGTTGCAGCCATAACCCATACAGCAATAATCAATCAGTAAATGTTTCACATAAATTAATACATTAGATCATTGAACTAGTACTATTGTACTTGTCCATGTCAAAAATTATGTTCAAGTTTGCATACAAGAAAATGTTAAAATGTTCGATCGTCAATCGCAAGAATTGGTGTACTTACTAAAAGCACTGTTGTGCAAGATTAAAATCAGATTTTTTAAAATAAATTTTAATAAAAATTGATGAAATGTGTGTTGAAAAGTTGTAGGACCCATAAAAATATGTGGTTAAATTAAATTCTTAACTTGACTTAAAATCTAGATTTTAATTGGTACCAAACAGGAGCTAAGTTGGAATTGTAGTAAAGAAGTGAGTTGAATGTTTCGGTTGAAATATGTTACCCCTTATGTTTCGCACTCGCATACATATAAACTGAATACTGCTATGTAGCAGTTTAAATTGATGATATTCGAAGTTGGGATGTATTTTGATTTATTTGGGTTGAAAAGAACAAATTCAGAAACTTAGTTAGGATGCATTGGCCACACTACTTAGGTTTTGGTGTTATGTTATAAAATAATTGGTCTTAAGACTCTTACCATAACTAATACCTTGAAAAGGTGTGTGTGTCTCTGTCTGTCTCTTTGCAAAAATGTATATACAATTGCACAAGCAACTTGTACACATGTATGAATTTGTTATAATATAGGTTTGTTGTCATGGCATGCATGTGCTCAAAGTAAGGGACCAAACGTGACGTCCGACCGAGTTCATAGACCAGTGTTCGACTAATTGGACTGACTTCATCGACTAGTACTTGAGGTGAATAATTCATTTGTTCTAAAAAATCTTTTAACCAAGTCGATTAATTAACTTGTTTGTAGATATCATGGTTATGTATTAATCACCGTAAAAGGAAGGAATGACAATTTAAAGGCAATACTTTTCTACTCGGTCAAATTCAATTCGAGTAATGTTATTTATGATGATGAAATATCGATGATATGGCAACCTATTATCCTTCACATCTCTCTGTATATATTAATTAAGCTACACAGGTACGACGTACGCATAAGTTAAAATTGATTAAACAATATAATTTTTTTTCCCCTTTGCTTAAATGGAAGTTTTCCGCCTCATGCCCAATAATGTAGCCTGTAGTTTTCAAAATTGATATCGGTTGTCCCGAACTTGTTGTCTTATTTATTATCCTATTAATACATTTTGGCAAGTCATTTCTTCTTAGTAAAGCGGACATCAAGATATATAATATGTCAATATATAAAAAATGTAACAATCATTTTAAGTAAAGAATGAAGGATGATAAATAGTAATGGTTGTATCTTTATTCCAAATGGATAAATGCAAACTATTTCAAGTCTCAACTGTGTGATTAGATGCTCACTGGATAAGATTTCTTACGACAATTAATAAAATATCCGATACATTCTCAAGTATAAAACATTTTATATTGTAATAAAAAGAAACCGTCCAAATCTGATTAACATCTAAGACGACATTGATTATGTCGGACCAAATTCGTGTTAATCCTAATTAAAATCCCTAGGATAGTGTCACAACATACATTCCCCGCCCTGCCAGTCGTGTTTTAGAATCTTTGTGTTTATAGCTTTATTCGTAAATTTTTGAAGGATTGGTCATTTAATCTTTCACATGGAATTATAATCTATAAATCTAGATCTTTACATGATCAAAATCGTAGGAATCGAACACATTATTCACTAGAACGTAAAACCATCAAACCTTTCTCTTTAATCAATTACAAATTGTAGGTAATTTTAATATCTATATTAATATTTTTTGTTACATGAAAATCATAATCACATCACATAAAAAGTGAAAGTAATTTACTCTTAAACCTTCTACTTTTATATGAACGAGGAGGCCACCCACTTGTGGACCAAAGTAGGACCGACAAGGACGAGACCTCGTCTGAAAAAAGCCTGTTCCTCTTGTCCCTTCCCTCCATTCCATGCTTTGTCCCTCTAATTAGCTATTCACGAGTTTACGACAAAATATTATATCATTTACTGAATGTTTGATAAAAATTAAATTCTAATTTAAATTGATTAAATATACATATTACCAATAGAATTCAAAATTTACTATTCACTTATTATCAATAATTCTACAAAAATTATATTTTATTATCATTTAAAAACACTACCAAATAAGCACGTCATTTGTTTTACGATTTCATACATGACATAGTAACACATGGAGCAATATTAGTTGTGTATTTCTTCATGCACGTACAACATCCTTTAGTGTAGAACTCACTCACAAGATCACAACCTTTTGTCTCGACATAGGTGTTAGCCAAGACGAGCCTGAAAATACCTTCTTATAGTCGGCAATTTGTTGAGGGTTCCAAACTCAATGAAGCCAACTAAACATAGGGCATGTTTGGTACAAATTTTCATTTTCTACAGTAAATCAATTCTCATTTTCAACCACACATTTTTCAATAAAATAATATTTTCCATCACATCAATACTTTTTTCTTCTTTTTCAACCACACATTTCCCATCATATCACTATTCAAAAATCAATTCTTCCCCCAAAAATCCCTACCAAACACACTCATAATGATTGTGTTCGTTACAAGATTGTTCACGAAAATACGTTTCGAAATTATATCACCGCAAGTGTACGCTTCGTTGACAAGTAATAAAGTGAAAATTGTAAAATTTCGAGTATCGTTCCCACGAGAATTGATTTAACTTGACTTCTATTATTATGACTTTAACCGAATCTATTAAATTCAAGATGATTATTTTTATGATTTTATGATGAAATTAAGACTAACATGCAAATTAAACTAGAGTTTCAATCTAAATATAAAATAATGGTTGAATGTAAAGATTGAAGAAATTAATGTATGAAAAAGCGTACTAGGATCCCGACTCACCAAGCAATGTTCACTCTTAACCCCTATCTCACAATTTGACAACACGATGAATCGTTTTGAAGAATCAATGTTTCTAACTTATCCAACAATCTCTTTCAAGTAAAATTGAACCTATCCTAGTATACCATTTGACTATATTTTTATGACAGATGCAATATATAAGGATGCATGTAGTTTTGTAAACACTTAGAGATTCACGTAATGCATATCGGTATATTTCTATCCTCTATGAACAAAATGACGATTTATACCTTGTTAAATTTATTTCCCTTCTTTCGAATGTATGAAATAAACCACCTAAACTCACACAATTATCATGCACTATAATCACGAAGACAAGAAGTGTATATAAATCATTCAAAAATCATCAACGTGTTTAATTATCAAATTGCAAATTAGAGATAAAGATCACAATGCGAGGTTCATCGTTCTCCTAGTACATAAAAGTCTAGCCTAGCATAATGAAATTAAAATAACAATAAAAATGATATAAAGAAAACATCACCAAAAAGTAGAAGTTAAAGCTTGAATTTTGGATCTTGTGGTGAAACCCTAGCTCAAGCTCTTTTCCTTGCTCTTTAAAATCGACCTTTTTCTCTCTAAGAATGCATCAAACCTAATTCTGGACGAGTTTTGGTTTAAATAGATTTCCAAGATATCATTCCATAAGTGTTTGAATTGAAAAAGGAAACTAAAAATTTCGCGCAGAAACACTACCTTGCGATCGCAAGGACCCATTGATTTGCTCTCCTGGGCTTCCCGTTGATGTTTGGGCGATCGCAAGGCAGTATTTCTTGCGATCGCAATGAAGAAAACTTCTTTAGGTTGTTCAATTTGGTCCTCAATTTTCTTCCCTTGCACTTTTGAGCCTTGATTCCTCTTCCTTTTACTTCTAGTCATCCATGCAAGCGACAATTAGCTCATTAGTAGAATTCCATACTTGATTCATCAATTGGGTCAACTTTTGGATAATTGCGATTTAGTCCCTGAACTTTCGTTGACTTGCATTTTAGTCCTTTTCACCATTTTTCACATATATTTCGTTCATTCCATCAAAGTAGTCCTACAAAAACAATATATAATGAATTAAGTCATTTTCGAGCATTTTATAACAACAATCAATTTATTTTGTGTTATAATTAAGTGCCCAAAACACACTTATCAAAGACTTAATCCAACACCTTACTCACTACTAAAAGAAGAGCATCACCAAAGGAAAAGTTTGTCGGTTAGCCCATTTTTCGATCGAAAATGACTTATTACAAAGGATAAAAATGGTCGAAAAGTCGATTAGTTAAAAAATGAATTATAATTTAATGGGGAATAATATGGGCAAATGGGGCGTAGTATCACACCCCCAACCCCAATTAAATTATTTTGAATTTCACCCCTAGATAAGTATTAAAAATATCATCTTCCACGTGCCAAAAGAAAAAAATAAAATGAAATTAAGAATGACATCTCTCAGTAGAGTAGCTTTAGCCTTTATTGCAAGAAGAAGTCTGAAAAATTCTCCTCTTGATACTCGGATTTGAGAAGTGTACATTCATCGAATCACACTCAGCCAACTTGGACACTACTTGAATATTTTATCCATCTTCTTCTGTCTATAAATACCAATCCATTTCCATAAAATCTAAGCAACCTAAATCCCATCTGTCTACACAAACTGAGATAATGCATTATCAAACAGAGTCCCGGAATTCTTATTTACAACTCATTCAACGATTGGCCGAGGAGAGTGCAGTGGTGATTTTCAGCAAAAGTACATGCTGCATGTGTCATGCCATCAAAAGGCTCTTCTCCGGCATGGGAGTGAACGCAACCGTTTACGAGCTGGACGAAGATCCCAGAGGAATTGAAATCGAGAAGGCTCTCGTTAGATTACCGGGCAGCTCCTCGGCCGTGCCGGTGGTGTTCATCGGTGGCAAACTGGTGGGTTCTATGGACACAGTCATGACCTCTCACATCAATGGCATCCTTGTGCCTCTCTTAAAAGAGGCTGGTGCTATCTGGCTTTGACTTCAATAATAAACGTCTGTCGATTTCTCTCTTTCTTGGCAGATTTTTGGAACAAGAAAGAGAATAAGTAACTAAACTTATATATTTATATAGTGAATAGAATCAGAGGAAGAGGAGTTTGTTGTAGTGAGTTTTACCTTTGTTCTCACAAATCCGCATTGTCGGAGGAATGTAGCTGCTCCCTCCTCTGTAAACAGAGACTTCGTTATAAAATTACGACGGCACGTTTATCAGTGTTGCTTCACTTAATGCTTGTGCGTGTAGCGTTAGATTCAATATTATTCTTATTAGTCTACACGACGTCCCAAATTGTCGAGTTTTTTGCCAAATTATATGTTGTAATTTATTGTTCAAAATTATAATGATAAGTGTTTTAGAATGATCAAACATCCATATGACACTACACCAGAAATGATCATTTGCAACACTTTAATAAAATGTTGCTAAATGGATCTATCCCAACATTTTAATAAGTGAATGTTGATATTGGTTAATAAAAACGAGCTTTGACAACGTTTTTTAAAAGAATATTGCAATAGATCACTTTTTGCAATGAATGTTGTTCTTCGCAACGTTTATCAAACGTTGTAAAAAGTCTCCTTTTACAACGTTTTTTGTTACGAAAAGTGAGACATTTTATAACGCAACGTTTGACAAACCGTGCGAAAAGTTTTGTTCACGCCTCCCTCCGTTCATTCTTCTCCAACCCACCACCTATAGAGCCTCATTCCTCCACCTTCTGGCCACCACGCCCACCGGACACAACCACCAATAGCCTCACCTAGCCTTCTACATCTTCCCTCAACCCATTCTCCAAAGGTTAGGAAAAATATAGAAACCCCATTTTCAAGATTCCATTTTTCGTTAACTTAGACTTGTGGGTTTTATGATTAATTGTTTGATTTTGTGTAGGACTGGTCTTGGTGGTCCACCGATGATGATGAATGGGGTGATTTTGTCGAATTCCCATCGCAATTCTCCTCCATCCAATTAGAACCCTCCAAGTCTTTTGACTCGTTTGAGGTCGCTGCTAATCATTCAGGCTATACCAAATCGGTGTCACCGACTCGGTGGGTAAAACCGAGTGGCGCATTGCCACTTTTCTTATTTGGGGATGCAGAGGAGCTGCTAATGAATCAGGATGATTGTCTCAGATACTGCATTGTAGCTGGCAAAAAAGCTCTTGAAAATGCGGATCGTGGGTTTGGTAGACTTGACAAGGTATTTTGTTTTTTCGCGCTTAAGGTTGCCGAATTTTGAGATTTATATGATTAGTTTTGTTGGATTCTTGAGTTGGTCTGGTGGTTAATTGGGTTCTTCATCTTGGTTTAATGCTGAATTTTGAGTTATTATTTCGTAATTAGCAGTTTTAGATTGGTGAAAACAATTAAAGACAATAAGCAATAAATGGTTTTTGTTGTGAGGTTCTGAATTTTGAAGAATTTATCACTTAACATTGTTTTCAGTTTGCTATTTCTGAGTATTGCTTGGTCTTCTTGAATTGGGCTAAATGCTAAAAGTGAAAGGTCTTGAAATATTGTAGAAGTGTATACTTCAATTTTAGATGAGGTTCGACATGGCTAACTCTCGTATTTTATTGGTGTCCAAAGTAAAAAGTGATTTCTCTCTTAGTTAACAGATTTGAACTCATTATAAAGATGTGCTCTTTGCTTTTTATAAAGGTACTCATTCTTTGCAAAAGTGTAAATTAATTTAGGACACACATAGTCTGGAATTGAAGTCATTACTGTTTGATCTTCAGATATCTATTGAATTTGCATCCAGTGCTAATTTTGGAAAATTCATTTTGTATATCGAGAAGTTTTTACTGCTTCCGTCGGTTTAATTGTTAACGTATTGTCTTCTTCTTCCATTTTTTTTCCTTTTCTTCTGAAGATGTAAGCCAGTCCCTCTTAATCACTTGGTTTCATTGATGCAGATTGATAAGGTTCGAGCTGGTGTTCTGGTTGGAACAGAAATGGGTGGTCTTACAGTTTTTTCTGACGGTGTTCAGGCTCTAATAGAAAAAGGTCACAGGAAAATAACTCCGTTTTTCATACCTTATGCTATAACAAACATGGTATCTGCTTTACTTGCAATCGATCTTGGTTTGATGGGGCCAAATTATTTGATTTCAACTGCTTGCACTACCTCAAATTATTGCTTCTATGCGGCTGCGAATCACATACCTTTTAGTGTATGATTTGGAATGGATTTATATCACAGCTTAATAAAGTATATTTGATTACTTATTTGTGCCATGAAAATTATGTACATATATGAAATTATATTTCCACCTTGAATGCAGCTTATACATTTAGCCCCTCTTTGCACCCATTATTTCAAAATACATTCTTTTAAAATTCATTTTCAACCACACATTCTTTAATAAAATAATTTTTTCATCACATGAATAACTTTCCTTATTTTTTAACCACATATTTCTTATTATATTACTATTTAAAATACATTTTTTTCTCAATAATATTTATCAAACACCCCTTTAATTTATGTTTTGAAGGTTGACACCAAGGAGCATGTCTTTTTTGACAAAAATGCATACTCATCTGGGACTGGCAATGGATCAATTGATTTGTTTGGCACTACAAATCAGTCTATTGATTTGTTTTCCACTTCAAATGAAATTGATTTAGTTTCCACCTCCAGTGATTTTCATAGTAGTTCCCAGGAAGTGAACTTATTTGAGATCCAGTCAAGTATAGCAGCTCCAATCAGTTTTATTTCAGATGCAAACTTAAACATTGAACGGACAGATATTAAAGATGGGTTGAACCCTATTTCGGATGTTGGATATGCTGAATCTGATGATGGTTTTGGGGAATTTACCACTGCATTCTCAGAAAGTGAACCAAAGCCAAGAGTAAGTTTTAACTGCGACTGAGACATATATTCTTATGGCATTCTCATGAGACATATATTCTTATGGCATTGCACGACTGTGCATGATGAATTTGCTTACATGTTTCAGGAAGCATTGGATGATGATATGCTTTCTCCCTCTAAAGAAGCAGTATTGATGCCGGATGGCAAAGTTCACTGCTTAGGATTTGTGGTAGTTCGTTTTTTTTTTTATTGAAAATGTATAGGATTTTTAGGTGCTTCAAAATTTTGGATCTAGATTTTGTACGGATATTGTTATATTTTGCAGTTCAATTAATAATGATTATTGAAGTTATTTGATATTGTTATCTTCTACAATGTTTTATGGTTGATTAATGTAAATCACTATTCAAATAAAAAAATAAAAAAAATGTAAAACATACGGCAACGGTAAAAAAATGTTGCAATAGACTGAAACGTTGTGAAAGACTGTCTTTCGCAACGTTTAGAAACATTGCAAAAAATTGTCTTTCGCAGCTTTAAAAAAACGTTGCAAAAGGTCTTCGGCAACGCTAAAAAAAGGTTTTCGTATCCTTCTACTCTACGACAATATCGAGGTTTGCAACATATGTACAAACGTTGCAAAAGGAATGTTGCGAAAGACGATTTTTGTTGTAGTGTGAGTGTGTTGAATAAGCACGGAAACACCGAAAACAAAACAAGAAGAAAAAAAAATGGAGGGGCCAAAATTTGGCATATCACCCAACCTTGATTTTGTTCACCCGAGACAAATTTGGTGAACGGAGCGATTGCCTGGTTTTATATTGGGTGATCACCCAGTTCAAAAATCAGACCGTTAGATCTTATTTTCTTATCCGTTTCTTGGAGCATTTTCATGAAAAAAAACTCAACTTTTCATGAACCATTGATACCTTTTTGTAGTGTTTGACTGATAATCTATAAGTAAAAGATAGATTTCGTTCTTTAAACACAATCAAATAAAAATAATTTGAAATCATTCCATAGATGTAAAAGTTTCCAAATTCTCCATACATATTCATATATTAAAAGTGTTCTTCAAGTTATAAGAAGAAAAACACAAGTGCTTAAATATTTATTCTTCTTCTAGGCTTGTTCAATCCTATAAACCATTTCCCTTGAGCCCTTTTAAACATCAAAATCAATCCTAGAGGGGACAAATTTAGTTTGAGGACAGCGATTATGCGTTCAAGCCAATTTTTGGTGTTTGTTATTTCTTTTTGTTCTCTTCTCCATTCTCTTTGAAAGATCTATTATTCCAACAATCACAAACTATATTTCGTTATGGAGAACAAGACTACTATGGCTACCATCAAACTTATGAATCAAGACCTTGTTCGTTTGGATCTACTCGACAGAACAAACTTTACTCAATGGCAAGACAAGTTGAAGTTCTTACTCACAGTATTGAAGATCTTTTACATCCTTGATTCGAAGTAACACCATTGCCAGAACCGATGGCTACAGATACTGGTGTCATAAGAGCGAATAGGCAAAAACGTCAAAGGATGAATTAATTTGCCGGGATCACATACTCAACGTACTACTCGACCAGTCATATGATCTATACACCAACACATCCTTGGCAAAAGACATTTGGGATGCATTAGAGAATAAATATAAAGCCGAAAAAGAAGGTACAAAGAAATTCTTAATATAGAGGTTTTTCGATTTTAAGCTTCTTGAAAACATTCCCCTTCTTCCCCAAGTACAAGAATTGAAAGTACTCGTCAACAAACTAAAGGCGATCAAGATTGGAGTTTCGGAATCTTTCCAAGTGGAAGAATTTATTGCTAAACTTTTCGGGACTTGGAAAGGATACCGGAAGAAGATTTTCATAGTTTCGAAGATTACTCTTTGGAACAAGTTCAGAAACATCTTCAAATTGAGGAAGAATCAAGGGCAAGAAATAAGAGTAAAAACTTTATAAAGGCACATCAAAAGCTAATACCATTGAAAAGATCGAGTCGTCCAACAAATCAAACAAGAGAAAACTTTCTAGAAACTTCAACAAGTTTAAGAAGAAGCCCATGGGAGAATGTTTTGTATGTGAAAAACCCGAACATTTCGCAAATAAATTTTGACATTGAAAACAAAACAAGAAAGAGGAAAACGTTAACTCCATTGATGAAGATAGCATTGTGGTTACCGCGAGCGAAATCAATGCTTTCAAGGTTAAATTAGTCCCCGGTTGGTGGTATGATAAACGTGAAACTATTCATGTATCATATGATAAATCACTTTTCTAGACTTATCATGAATCAAATGAAAAGCAAGAGATACGAATGGGAAATGAAGGCAACTCTAAAGTCGTAGGGAAAGGAAATGTTGATATCATCTTCACTTTTGGAAAAGTCATTACCTCAATAAATGTACTACGTGTTCCAGAAATCAATAGAAACTTAGTGAGTGAAGATATCTTAGGAAAATCGGGCATCAAAAGTGTTCACGAGTTCAAAAAATTTGTAGTATCTCGAAATGGGAGATTTGTTGAAAAATGTCATTTTTCTGAAGGAATGATCAAACTATGTATTGTTGACAATATTAATAAGAACAAAGTTAATGTTGCTTACTTAATTGATTCATTTACTTTATGACATACTGGATTAGGTCACATAAGTACAAGTACAATGAAATGAATGTTTAAATGTGATATGATTTCATACAATACGAATGATACTTATAAATGAAAAACATGCGTACAATCTAAAATGGTTAGAAAGCCTTATCATAGTGTGAATATGATTTTTCAAATTTTAGAACTTATTTATTCGGACATATGTGAACTTAATGACTAACTAGGGGTAAAATAGATATTTCATTATCTTTATAGATGATCACTCTAGGTATACTTACATTTATTTATTGAAACATAAACATGAAACCTTTGATATACTTAATATATATAAAAATAAAGTTGAAAATCATTAAAATAAGAAAAAAAAAAAAACAATTAGAAGTAATATAGGAGAGGAATACTTCTCCAGAGATTATAATTCATTTTGTGAACAACAGGGTATAGTACATCAATATCATGTACTTAGTACACCCGAACAAAATGGTTTGATTGAAATGAAAAATTGAGCATTAGTTGAAATGATAAATGCCATGTTAACATATGCTAATTTGCCATTTAACTTGTGGGGGTGATGCCTTGTTGAGTGCATGTAGAATATGAGATAAGATTTCTTTAAAGTTTACAAATGTTTCTCTTTATAAATTGTGAAAATGACGAAAATCAAATATTGAATATTTCAAAGTGTGGGGATGTCTTGTATATTACAAGAACACATATCTTAAAAGGACCAAGTTGGTTCCAAGAGGCATAAAATCCGTCTTTGTTGGATATGCTAATAATAGCAAATCGTATAAATTATTGAATTTGGAGACCAATGTGATAATTGAATCAAATGACATGAAGTTCTTTGAGAATTCGATATGTTTGGATAATTAATTAAGGAAAACTAAAGAGATTCCTAACTCTAGTAGAGCACAAGATGAAACATTTTTTTTTAAATGTTACCGTATCTAGTGAGTTTCAAAGAAGCAAAAGAACTTAGATCGAAAAGACTTTAGGATCGGATGAAATTGATTCTCAACTTATTTCACTTAGTAGAGAAAAATGAGAAAGATGTTGTAAGAACAATACATTGTTGTTCTACAAGTGGAAATCAATCCTAAAACCTATAGAGAAGCTATCGCTTCGTGATAGTATCTTTTGAAAAGATTTAGTTGTCATGAAATGGATTTAATTATGTCAAACAATACATAAAAACATGTCGATTTACCACCTAGTTTTAAACCTATCGGTTGTAAATGAGTGTTTAGAAGAAAATATAATGTAGATGGTTCTCTTAATACCTTTAAAGTTAGATTAGTGCTAAAGTTTATCGACAAATGGAATGAACTGACTATTTCGATACATACGCACTAGTAGTTAGAATAACATGAATTATGATATTATTCGCATTAACATATATATATATATATATATATATATATATATATATATATATATATATATATATATGTATATATATATATATGACTTGTATGTTCATCAAATAGATGTGAAGACGACATTCTTAAATGAGAATTTCAATGATGAGGTTAATATGGAACAACTTGAAAGGTTTGTTCTACTTGAAAATGAACATAAGGTGTACAAGTTAGTAAAATCATTACATGAATTAAAACAAGCATCAAAGAAATGGCATGAGAAATTTGGCTTAACAATTATTTCACTTGGTTTCATACAATATAGTGTAAATGTTTATATTCAAAATTATGTGATAAATATGTTATATTTATTTTCTTATATGTCGACGACATGTTGATTTTAAGTAATCACATGGACGGAATAAAAGAAACATATATGTTTCTATCTTCCACATTCAAGATAAATGATCTTGGAAAAGTGGTATCATATTGGGTATCAAAATTACAAAAATAGTGGGGTTACTATCTAAATTAATCAGATTATATCGATAATGTGACAGATAAATTCAAACATTTGAACATAATAGAATATAGTACCTCTTCTGATCCAAGTTCTAAACTTATAAAGAACGATGGGACAGCTATTGCTCAATTGGAGTATGGAAGTAATATAGGTAGTTTTATTTATGTAGTTCAATGTACAAGATTGGATATAGCTTTTGGTTAGTAGGTTTACTGGTAATTCGAAAAAGGAATAATGGAATTCCATTGGGAGAGTTCTTGGTTATTTAAAGAAAACAAAAAACTTAGGTCTTCAATATTCTAATTTCCTAGCAATATTAGAAAGATTTATTTATGCTACTTGAATATCTAGTACTGGTGACAGTAAATCTACTTCGAGTTAGGTGTTTACTCTTGGCGGAAGTGCAGTTTCTTGGAAATCTAAAAAACAAACAGCATAACACATTCAACCATAGAATCTGAATTCGTTGCATTATTAGATATTGAGAAAGAAGCCGAGTGGCTTAATGATCTACTATAAAGGATATATTATATGAGATACTTTGGGACCGAATAATACATTTTCGATATCTATCATATGTGATAGTCAAGTCACATTAGCAAACAAATACAATGAGGTATACAATGAAAAGTCTTGATATATGAGTTTAAGACACGTCTACATAAATAAAATAATCAAGAGTGGAATAATTTTTCTAAAATACATTAAGTCAATTGAAAATCTAGCGGATCATTTAATATTAAGAGATTTAGTAATATCTACTTCGAGTAGGATAATGTTTAAACTCTTAAACTAAAAAGATCCACCAATGACAGTAATAGTACCTGTCATTACTAAAACGGTAATCTACGGGTTAAAAGGCTAACAATAAGTCATTAGATAAATAGATAGTTTCAGCATTATAATTTTTACAAGAACCCTATCTTAATTATATAATACTGGATTCATATATTAAAAGTGTTCTTAAAATTTTAAGAAGAAAAACACAAGTGCTTAAATACTTATTCTTCTTCTAGGCTTGTTCAATCCTACAAATTATTTGCCTCAAGTCCTTTTAAATTTCAAAATCAATCATAGAGGGGGCAAATTTAATTTGAGTATAGTGATTACGTGCTCAAGCCATTTTCCGATGTTTGTTAATTCTTTTGGTTCTCTTCTTCATTCTTCTTGAATGATCTATTATTCCAATATTGCATTGTAACTAGGCTAAATAATGTTATTTATTATTATAATGATGAAATATTGGTTATGTGACAATTTATGTGGAATAATGAGATATGATAGTTCAATCCCCTTTGCCCTCTCTCGTGAAAATTGAACTGTCATATCTCATTATTCTACATAAACTGCCACATCATCGACATTCCATCATTATAATGATAAATATCATTACTTAAATAAGCTCATGTTTGGGCTCTATTTTAGGGGGGAAAATGCATTTTTAACACATTTTTCAATAAAATAATATTACACATAATATTATTATGATATATATAATGAGGCTCAAACAAACGCTAAATAAAGAGCCTAATTTACTCTAATATTTGCAAAATAGTAACTTCCATTAATGAGTCCAATAGTAATATAAATGTGGTAAAGTTTGTCTGGCCTAGGAAGTAATTAATAGATATAATCTCCGTTTGGTAGGAATTAAATTTTAGATTTTAATTTAAGTCAAAGTCAACAATTAATTTTAATTATATATATTATGGGATCAACAACTTTTCAATCACATATTTTATTAACTTTTATCAAAATTTATTAAAAATCTGATTTTAAATCCCATCAAATAGTGGCATAATGTCAATGTTTGGTGTAAATTAAAAATCGATATAAATTTAAAATTAAAGTTAACAATTACTTTTAAACATATATTTCATGAGACTCATAATTTTTCAACCTCGTATTTAGTTAATTTTTAAAATCAAAATCTACTAAAAATTTTATTTTAATCTACACCAAATAGGGGCAATATTTATATAGAATGGAGAGATAAATTATCCATCCAATCTTCATCATTTGAAATGGGCGGTTTAGCGTGGCAATATAAGCCCCTATTTGATAGACTTTTTTTTTGGAAAGAATAAGTTTTTTAATAGTAAATTTGGGAGAATGTATGGTTAAAAAGTAAAGAAAAATTTTGAGTTTACGTGAAAAATATTTTATTGTAAGAATGTGTAGTTGAAAATAATATGAGAAAAAAAGGAAGAGAAGGAATGATTGTCAAACAAAGGCTAAATCTCAAAACTTCTTGTTGCACTACAATGACACAAATATTGAGATTTGAAGAATGTATACATTGTCCGTCTAACACTAATAGCGTCCCAATATTTTATCTTGAACTCAACTCGGTCTTAATGCATAGAATTAGTATGAATTCAACCTCTTAATCTTGATCTTTTTTATGCTTACACTTGGCCTTCTTGTAATATAACGTCAACCATCTCTCAACTTCTTGAGCTCACATTTCCTGTAGTATCTCATTACCACTTTATTGTTTGGCCCATTAATTAATTCCCATATCCACTCTATGAATACCAAATTGCTACACGTTTCCTCTGTACAACAATTAGCCTTCGTCTATGAAGAATTTATAAACAATTTAATCTATCAATGAGTAGAAATGAGTGATAAATAAGTAAATAATATTTTTAAGTTCATCAAAATGCGTAATTGAAAGTGAATTTTAACATTTATAAATTTGGCCAAGCAAAGGCTTAGATGTGTATAATATTGACAGTTATGCATCAAAGATAATTACATGTCAAAGTCAAAAGACTCGAAACTATCATAATATCGGGGGTATTTTTAAAAGTGGCATTGTCAAACCCCTAATTTTCACTTTGAATTTTCAACAATTGTATATTTCCACAAGTGACATGATCACCACCCCCTCCGCCCCAAGCACCGCCAGAATCGGACATCTGGTCATGTCGAGTATGCGAAACGACCAATTCATGTACAAAACCTCGACCCTCTTCCTCCGTCGAAGGCGTCAACTCAGTTAGGACTTCAAGCTGACATATTGACAGTTCAACTAGTTAATGATCATGTGATGAAATTTCGAAACGACTTACAATATAAATCGCAAATGTGTAACACTCACCTTAGGGTCGTCGAGAAGGGCTGATAACTGTTTGCCAGATGGACACCTATCTATTTAGGAAGACTCACCAATGATGCATCCGAGGGCAGTTTGTCTCTCATCGCCTAGCAAACCGGGTACCCAAGAGGAGGACACTCTCATATGCCAAGATCTGCAACATACACAATTATTATATATAAATTCAGTATAAAAATATTTTAACGTTGATTATGTTAAACATTTACCTGTACTGCCGGGGCAATCCATAAGTATCGTACTTACGTGTGGACCCATTGGGCTTCGAGTGTGATCTGGTGAAGACATGAACGGTGTCCTCAAAACATCTCCGACCCTACGGATAGCTGTTGAAGGCATCGACGTCGTCAAAAACTTCCAAATGAAAAAGGTCGATCACAGTCTTTTTGTGTTGACACCTCAGAACGCTCTTAATGAGGTAGATCAGTCCTAACTTCAATCTATCCAACATCTGGCCACACTCCGTGATAGCGCTGATCAACTATGGTAGAAGCGCCATCCCTTGTCCTTGAAAATATATAACATGTAGCCTATTGCTTCTTTGAGTACCATCAGTAGCTGCTTCAACGCCCGTTATCCTCGGTCCAGTAACGAGGGCAAGCTCAAACATGGAGAAAGTAACAACCTTGCCCCCGGGGTCGAAGTGAAGGACATCATCGTCATCGATTGGCCTAAACAACCGACATAGTAATGGACCAAAAATTTGCCTGGAGTATCGTACCACTCTCAACTGATATATGGGCCACGTGAAGGACGTGTAGGATATTTACGTGCTCATCATCCAGCAACTTCAACACAGTAGTAAAACTGTCAAATCTACTGTTCCATGTACATTTTCCCGACACTTCTCTCAACTCCACAGCTAGATGGTACTCCATCCTGCAAAAAATCAAATATTAGAACCTTCAACAATAGATAACGGAATAAGCATAATTTTAAAAAATTAAGCGAATCGAATTACTCACAAAAAAAAAACAAAAGAAAATAACAAATATTAAACAAAAGGAAACTAAGAAAATTAAGCAAAGATTATAAATATTATTTAATTAAAAATGAAAAAATTAAATTAACAAAGAATATAGATATTATTTAATTAAAATTTAAAAAAAATCAATTTTATCATAAAAAAGGAAAAAATTAAAAATAATTTTTAATTGAAAGGAAAATGAAAAAAGACGTTTGGGCCGACTAAACTGCAGATTGTTAGTAGTTAGAAAAAAATATTTTAAATAAAAAAAAAACAATTAAGAAATGTTAAAACTATTTTTTTAAAAAATAATAAAAACAAAAAAATTAAACAAAAGAAAATTATGAAAATTAAATAAAGAATATAAATATCATTTAATTAAACTGAAAACATTAAATTGACAAAGAATATAAATATTATATAATTAAAATTAGAAAATTATATTATATCATAAAATGAAGAGAATTAACAACAATTTTAAATTGAAAAGAAAATGAAAAAAAAAAAAAAGCCTTTGGGCCGACTATTAAGCATCTAAAAAAAATAATTTTAAATAAAAAAAAATAAAAAATTAGGAAATTTTAAAAATATTTCCAAAAAGAATTGTAATAAAAAAAAATTAAACAAATGAAAATTATGAAAATTAAATAAAGACTATTAATATTATTTAATTAAAATTGAAAAAATTAAATTAACATTGAATATAAATATTATATAATTAAAATTTAACAAAAAATAAATTTTATGATAAAAAGAAAAGAATTAAAAATGATTTTAAGTTGACAAGAAAATGAAAAAAATAAGACAAAAAAATGGCCTTTGCAGTCTGCCCAAACGGCCAATTCTTAATAGTCGGCGCAAAGGTGCTGATTGTTCACAGTCGTTTGGTCGAATCAAAATGTCGACGGTTAACAATTGGCACAATCTACTTTTGGGCTGACTATTAAATTCGACTGGGTCGACCGTTAAACAATCGGCTTGACAGTCGGCCCAGTCAACTGTTAAACAGTCGGATTTGTCGACTGTGAATCACAGTCGGACACACCGACCGTTTCTCGCTGGAAATGGTGAGTCCGGCGAGATTAAGTTCTAAAAACATCAAATATATGTACTACACCGAATAATCTACTTAAATAATATGAAGAATAAAAATTATACATAACAATTAAAAAAATGAAAAATCAATCTCATAATCCAAAAAGATAATAATATCAATAAACTTGTTGAAGATAATGGCTGGTGTGTGGTGTCGGCGTTGTGTTTGAATGTGAGATGCTTCTTCGACTAGGTCCGATTGTGGACTGTGGTCAAAGTTGGTTTTCCTTCCTCTCAAACAGTTTGTGTAGAAGATAAGGGTATTTTTGGGTTTTGATATTCAACTTAGCATTTTATATGTTTTAACTATTTTTTTAGTAGTCAAAGGCTAGTATGAAAATAGTATTTCCTCCATAATATCTTCGGATAGTTGAACAGAAATTCTTCGATTCCCCTTCAAGAGATTCAAACCAAAAATCTCCCTTGCCCCCTAGTAAATTCAAATTATAGCGCACAAACTCTACGGATTTCCAGCACTAAAAAAGAGATATACGAGAAACTTTTTCCAAATCTTGTAATTGATTTTTAATATTAAAATATGACTTTGTGTTAGGTAGGGTTTTCTGGGAATTGGAAATTATTGAGGATTTATGTGAAGGTTTTTGTTAGGGAGGCGGTGTTTGGTTTAGAATTCAAACGCCGGACGAGCATTCGGTGGAGCTAAATTTTAGGTTGTACGATGGACCAGGCATGCTCAAGGAAAGAATTATCTTCGAGTGGCCCAAATGTCTATTTGATACTTCTAATTTTCCATTTCTTGTTTCTTAATTGAAGCGTTTATATGATTTTGTTGTTTTGTTCGTTTGTTTGTAGCTAAAATACGATATATGTTAGAATTTATGTGCGAATTTTTAGGTAGCTTGTTGTTTTCACTTACGAGTAGGGGTGGGCAAAAAATCGACCGACCCGACGAAACCGACTGAACCGACCCAAACCGACCGGTTTGGGTCGGTTTTTTACCTTTTTTGGGCGGTTTTCGGGTTTCGGGTCGGGTCGTGGGTTGACACCCTAAACTTGACCCGACCCAACCCAAAAAAAAAAAAAAAGACGTTAAATTGAAAAATCGACGAATAGTTTTCTCAGTTATTTTCCGATTGTATTAAGAATTAGTTTTTGTTAGCAATTCTTTATTATTAAAACTGGAGCTTTCGTAATTGATCGAGGATTTCAATTAAAAATTTCTTGAAGATAAGGAATACCAGCGTGAGATTTAGTGATGAAGTAGAGAGGCTAAATTAAGTAATTATTTTACTAGTTTTTTATATTCAATAAAGTCAAAAAGTCACGTTGTATCATAAAAAATTACATTATAGAGTATGAATCACTATGGATGATCACAAGACATTTCAAAAAATGAAGTACGTCAAATAAAATGACTTCAAATTTCTTCAATTCGATCCATCGTTCGTGTTTGGTTCAATCTCTAATCTAAAACTGCACTATGTCCATATTTGTCTTGTCAAGTCATTTCGTTCGATAATTCTTATTTCATAATCAAATTTAACATAAATGTCGATTTTCAATTACGTCCCACTACTCTTGTTCTCTTCATATTTTTTTTATGTCCTTGCTATATTAGCTATGATGCCGTGTCTCTAGTCTCACATCAGATTGGGAAATGTTCACATACAATTCCCAAGCTGTACTACTTGTCCCGCTAGAATCTCAATTCATTGAATTCCAACATGTGTCAAAAAAATTGGAATTTATGATTCAAACCGACCAACCCAACCCAACCTAACCGACACATAATTGGGTTGAGTTTCAACATTTACATGGGTTGGGTAGGGTTGGATTTCGAACAAACCGACAATGTTGGGTTGGGTTTAGGTTGGGGCAAAAACCGACCAAACCCAACCCAATCCACGCCCACCCCTACTTACGAGGATAATTATAGTATGACTAATTGAATGTCTTTAACTAGGAATTTTGATTATTTTCTAGCAAGTATAGGATCCCCTTTGATTTGAGTTAAAGGCTGGCATTTAACCATAAGAAATGGTGGTGTAATTTTTGGATGTTATACCCTTGTGCCCATTTGAAGTTACATTTGGGCTAATTTAAGCATAGGAGTCTATCTTAATTTTCTGGGGTTGGAAACTGCAGCTCAAGAGAACCACTAAATTTACGAAGTAAAATAAGTAGTTTCTGTAAAACCCTTTTGATTGAATGTCCTCCTCGTTTTTGTGTCTCTTCAATTAAATAGAAATCATTACATACATCCTAATTATGGTCATGTATTTAAAGTAATTACAATCAATTATATATGTAATTATGGTAAAATAATATTATGCGATTTTCGTCAATCTCATTGACATCCCTCGTCAAATTGATGTTGGACGGTCAAGAAGTATCAATTTATTGACAAGAAACTGATGTTGCTATCTCATCGTCGCCTTATTAAATACATCAGCAATATGAACATTAGTCGTGATATCTGAAAGAGAAAAAAGGTGACCATCATAAGCCTCACAGTCTACTTCAATGTGTTTAGTGTGCTTATGAAACACATGATTAAAAGTAGTATAAAAAGTACTAGTATTGTCAGCATGAAGATGAGTAGGTTCAACCGGAGGGCAACCAAGCTCCATGAGAAGACCGCATAGTCAAACAATCTCAGAACAAGCAGAAGACATAGCACGATACTCAGATTCAGTAGAAGACATATAGACACAATTTTGCTTCTTACATCGCCAAGAAATAAGTGCACCCCAAAGAAACATACACCAACCTCTAATCGAGAGACAAGTGTTCATACAACTAGCCCAATCCGCATCACTATGACCTACCAACTCAAGAGAAGAATTGGCAGGAAAGAAAAGACCCTTATCAGGTGTACCCAACAAGTATTGAATAATGCGACATACCGCAAAGAAGTGAAGATGTCAGGGAACATGTATAAATTGACAGGTTTGTTGTACAAAATATAAAGTTGAGTAATAGTGAGATAATTCAAACTACCCACTAACTGGCAATAGAGAGAGGGATCAGAAAGAAGATCACATTCATCCTTGCGATACTTCACATTCACCTTCAAAGGAGTATCAACCGAGTGACCGTCTTGATGTCCAGCTAAATTAATCAACTCCTTTATATACTTGTACTGAAGCAGGAAAGTTCCTACTGGACTTGAAATCACCTCAAGACCTAAGAAATAATGCGATAGACCCAAATCCTTTATATGGAAAAAAACCTTATATCGATTATGAAGTTGAGATATCAATCCGGAGTCAGTCTCGGTAATAACAATGTCATCCACATAGACCAAAAGAAGCACAACACTGGCTTTGGTGTCAGAGATAAAGAGAGATGAATCATATTTGCTCTGGGTAAATGAGAAACCTAAGATAGTAGAGCTAAACTTGCAAACCAAGCACTAGGAACCCTTAAAGCGAGCACTTTAGCTTACATACATCCGAAGATGGCAACAAAAAGAGGCTCACAGGAGGTGTCATATAAATATCTTCCTTAAGATCCACATGTAAGAAAGCATTCTTGATATCCATCTACTGCAAAGACCTTCCCTTGGAGGCAGCTATAGCCAGTACAGTCCGAACCGTTGGCATTTTGGCAATAGGAATAAATGTTTCCTCATAATCTACATCATATTCTTGAAGATTTCCAAGAGCCACCAATCGAGCTTTATAGCACTCTAGTGATCTATTAGAGCGAAACTTAACAGAATAGACCCATTTACATCCAATAGATCTGATGCCAGGAGGACAAGGAACAATATCCCTTTGTGTGATTTTCTTGAAGAGTCTGAAGTTCTTCTTGCATAGCTTTCTCCAAACAGGGTTGGGTAACTGCCTGAGAATAAAAAGTAGGAACTGTGATATGAGATAATTTGGTAGAGTAACCATACCAATATGGAGGACGAGTAATGCAAGTGGACCACCTAAGAGCAACAGAGTCTGGAATAGGACTAAGGTTGGGAATGGGCGATGGATCTGGGGCTGTTGTCTCTGATATATGACACCTAGTTCAAAACATTCAATAGATCGAGAGTCATCCTCAAAGTCAATGAGTGGAGCGAAATCAGAAGAGCCCACAACATTCTGCTGGAAGTAATACTGATTCTCAAAGAAAACTACATTCCAAGATCTACGAAATCGATTAGAAACACCATCATAACAAAAAAAAAAAAAAAAACCTTTTTGAGCAATATTGTAACCCATAAAAGCACTTCGTACGAATTGAACAACAAGCTTATGATGTTCATGAAGAGGCAAATGGACAAAGAAAATATACCCAAACGTATGAATATGTCATAACTAGGATGTGTACCGTACAGATGAAAATGATGTAAGACAAAGTCCAAATGCTGAACAGTAAGTCAATTAATCAGGTGTACAGCTGTGGAGAGAGCTTCGACCTAAAATCTATGTGGAACTGAAGATTCCAAAAACAACACTCGATCAACATCTAGTAAGTGACTATTCTTTTTTTTTTCAACTACCCCATTCTGCTGAGGAGTATATGGACAAGAGCGTTAGGATAAAATACCCTTTTGTTGCAAGAAAGTCTAACAATCATGAGACATATATTCTCCCCCGTTATCAGACCTTAGAATTTGAATGCTGGTAGTGAACCCTGTCTCACTGTAGGGTACAAACGTCCTAAGAGTGGTATTGACCTGATGTTTAGAACGAATAAAGTATATCTAAGTATAACGGCTGAAATCATCAATGAAGGTCACAAAATATTTATAGTGAGTTGTGAAGTAACGAGTGTTATGGCCCAAACATTACTATGAATAATTTTAAAGCATGTATTGGCACAATCGCCATGAGCAGACAATGAAAGAGTCTTACTTTTCCCAAGTTCACAAGTATCACAATCAAAATTCATATCCAAGAACTGAGACTGAACTTTATTACCCAAAAAATCACATTTCAACAAATGAGACAAAATTAAAGTGTTTGAATGCCCTAATCTTTTATACCAAATTTCATGCTTACGTCCAACATTAATACAAGCTAAAGACGTAGCAGCAGGAGTAGTAAACTTTAATGGAAACAGTCTTTCGACTTTAGGCTCCTTCACGATCACCTTTCCCGACCCCTGAGCTTAAACAATACAACCAGCACGAGAGAAACGTACATCACAATTATTATGAAAAGAAGACCCAATATCACCAACAACAGCTTTAGGAAGGGTACTGTCATTAGCAATCTGAATGTGTTGTGTGCCAGTATAGCACTTGCTGTTATGCAAGGAATCAGAACTACCTTTCATATGATTTGATGCCCTTGAATCAACAAACCTTACAATCCATTATATATGTAATTATGGTAAAATAATATCATGCAATCTTCGCCAATCTCATTGACAATTTCCAAAGAGAGATATAAAATGAAAAAAAATTGAAAGATGAAGATTGAATAGTATCCCCCATTTTTCTCGATTCATATTGGAATGTGAATCTAGTTTCTTATGCATTGAAGATGTGGGCTATGACACATGAGAGAAAAGACTTGGATATCATTTGTACTATGTAGCTTCTTTTTTGTTTGAAACTCTCATCTTAGTCTACTTATTTTCTGTTCCTTGTATACGTTTATCATTATGATTTTGAGAGTGTCAAATTGTTCCTTATGATTAGATAAGAAAGTTGTACCGAAGGTAGCAAATGATGTCAAATTGATTAGTGCTGGGAAAATTCTGGAAAATAACAAGACTGTTGCCCAATCCTGCAGCCAGCCACCTCGTCCATTCTGGCAAAAAATATGAATAAGTGGTATTGTAGAGGGACAAAGGGACTAAATGATTCTTCGTCATTTTAACATGGGCAGTGAGATGCCATTCGGGAAGCTATCTAAAGGTGTGATTGCTATGCATGCTGTTGCAAAGCCATCGCGAAAGCGAAAATAGGTAGCACTTCAACATATCAACAATAGTTCCATGCGTCCTTACATCTTAGTCCTCAATTTGATGAAATCATCTACAACAAAAGCCGATAAATATTTATTATGCTAAAACTCTTAGTTTCAACTGCTCCAAGATTCATCAGTTCCTCATTGAAATTTTATTGGAGTCCAACCATCTTGGCTTGCCTTCTGGGAACTGATTCTTTTCCTCAATTGAAGCTAGATTCTTTATTTGCTTTGTTGTTCCAAAGCTATTGACGGATAAAGAATATTATCTGTCTATTAGTGTTGTCTTTTGGGTTGGGGGGAAATGTACTAGATGGCTTAGTTTACATGCCCTATAGTCTGAAAAAAGTTGTGTTTTTCTTTTTCTTGTGGAAATTGTTAGAAATTTATTTAATTCAGTTGGTTTGACCAACTTTGACCAATTATTTAAATGGGACCGAAGGTGGATTACGAAAATTCTTAGGTCGTTTGTATTCTACTCCACAAGTAGAATTGTATTATATTTAGTTTCTCAAAAATAATTTCGGTGAATGAGAAATTAATGTCGTGTGTGATTTGCTTAAGCTTAGAATATATTGGAATTATTTGAAATAATTGGGAAGTGATGGTGTCACAATGGTTCAGTGAATAAGAGTGCACACGAGTCTTATCCTGATTGTGCCACGCAAACATGTCTCTTTGGTTGGAAGAGACATGTCTTTTGGACAAAAGTTGTTTAGAAAGGACATGTCTTCAGGGGCAGATTCAGTGGTGGGCTACATTGGGCTGTAGCCCAGCGTAGCCCAAGCCCAGTTGTATTAAAATTATAGGTTAAATGGTTGTAGCCCACTGTTTAGCCCCTGTTTAGCTCAGTAATCAGTAGCCCAATTGAAAACCCAATTAATTCCCATTTCGGCATTTCCCAAACCTTTTCCCTATTTTCACAGTATCACTGATTCACTCTGGTTTGAACAGCAGTAGAGCAGCCCCTGGGTTTCACCCATATTTTCTCAGTCCGCCGTCCGACGAAATAGCGAACGGGAATGGCCAAAGTCTTCTTCTTCAGGCAGTCAGGTCAGTAGAATCAGCGATTCAGCATTCGGTTTCGAACTTTCGGTCTTTCTCCTTCACCGCTTAAGCTTTCAAGATCAAGTTCATGGCTTCAACTTCGAGCTTCGGCTTCACTGTTCTGTTCTTCTTCTTCAAGTTCACGGCTTCACCTTTAACAACCTTGTCTTCAGACGATAGAGACTTCACCAGTTTTGCAGTTCACCTTCGGTTTCTTCAACAATCAGCATGTACTTTTATTTTCAAGTACCGCACTTTTATTTTATGATTTTCATTTATGATTTATGAATAATTTTCTTGGGCTATTTTTGAAATTGTTTTAGACTCTAATTGTTCAATTTGTTTATTTTTACAAACTTATCCTCAGTTTGATGTATTTTAATGATTTTTATTTAATTATGATTGAGTGAAAATTGGGGATAAAAGTTGTGATTTAGTTATTTACAGATTACTCATTTAGCTGTGATTTTTATTTGTTCACATGTGATGTGATGCTGTGAATTGTGATGATAGACATTTGGAATTGTGAATTGTCAAGAATAGGCCATTAAAGATTGTGCTAAATTTTTTAGTTTTGTCTTGGTGAAGATTTGAAGATGCTTGAAGGGCGTATTAAAGATTGTGCTAAATTAGGAATTTATTACATATGATATAATGATAATAATTTATAGGATATTGAAATATTTTGATATTGATGCTTTTAGGTTTAATATGGAAGAAAATCGACCTTCCTCTAAGAAAGGAATAATGTTGTTATATTTCTTTTCAAAGAGCAACAAATATCAGGGTACTCCAGTTCCTACGGCGTTCACTCCAAATCCAATTTTATCTCCTGAAGTTGAACGGCCATCATCTTCTAATTTTAATTTGGAACCATCTGATTCTAGTGAACGAGACCCAGGAAAAAGAAAGCAAATATCTGAACATCCATTTAATGAATGTGATCAGATTAGGCGAGCCTATCTAAATGCTGGACCCTATTAACCAAAACTTTTGGATTATTAGAGTAAAGAATGTGGAAATTAGAAACCCCGATTTCAGGAGAGTTGGTACAATCAGTTTCCTTGGTTGGAATATTCACCTTCAACACATAAGTCATATTGTTTTTATTGCTTCCTTTTTCTTAATGATAGTGCTTCACCTAATATTTCATCGTTGGTTACCATTGGATTTGATAGTTGGAAGAGGGTTAACTAAGGAAGTAAATGTGCATTTCTTATTCATATTGATACAACATCTTTATCGTATCATAATGGTTGTAAGAGAAGAGTTGAAGATCTAATGGTACCAACTCAACATATTGACAAAGTAATGCATTCTGTATTGGCTAAGGAAAAACAGAAAAATCGTTTGCATCTAAAGACCACTATTATGAGTGTTAAGTGGTTAGCACTTTAAGGTTTATCCTTTAGAGGCCATGATGAATCTCCATCTTCAACGAATCGTGGGAATTTCATTGAAATTGTGGATGCATTTGGAAAAATGAATACTGAAGTAGGAAAAATTGTGTTGGGTAATGCTCCAAAAAATGCTACATATACGTCTCCAAACATTCAAAAAGAGGTTTTAAATATTATGGCCAATAAAGTACGACAAAGAATTCGTGACGAAGTTGGGGATTCAAAGTTTTGTATTCTTGTTGACGAAGCACTGGATGAATCTTCACGAGAACAAATGGCCATTGTCTTGAGGTTTGTAAGTAGTAATGGAATTTTGACAGAACGTTTTTTTACAATCAAAAGTGTTAGTGACACTACCTCATTAAATCTTAAGAATCAGATTTTTGATGTTCTCAACCTTCAAATGCAAAACATGAGAGGTCGAGGGTATGACGGTGTTAATAATATGCGTGGTTCTTAGAATGGATTACAACATTATTTCTTAGAGATTGTCCATGCATACTATGTGCATTGTTTTGCCCACCATTTACAACTGACATTGGTTTCTGCAGCTAGGGATGTCTCAGATATTAATTCATTTTTTTCTCATTTAGATGGTGTTATTAATATGATTACATCATCTCCTAAGCGTATCAAAGAGTTGAAAAGTGCCCAAAGAAAAGAAATTGAGCATTTGTTGGAAATTGGAGAAAGAGACTCAGGAAGTGGGGGCTAATCAGATTGGTAATTTGTAACGAGCCGGAGATACTAGTTGGTCTTCTCATTATAACTCTATAAAGAGTTTGGTTGATATGTATACTGCAACTTGAAAGGTGCTTGAGTATCTTAGTGAGCATTCTCCAAATATGAGATCTTAGTGTAAGTGTCTTAGTACTTACACTATCGGTTTCAACAGTGACTGTGGAGTGAGTATTTTAGGCAATGAAACACGTGAAGACGGAAATTCGTAATAAAATGGATGATGGTTTTTTGGCCTATTGTTTAACACTAAACATAGAACAAGAATTTAGTATGAATTTAGATCTAGATTCTATTATAAATGAATTTTATCCTATAAAAAATCGTCGGGTACAACTGTAATACGTCAAATTATATTACAATTTTTCTTGTTATATATAACTTTTAGTCGTACATTAAATTTTAAAAATTTTTGCCCCCCGTATCCATCATTCCTGGCTCCACCCCTGCATGTCTTTTGTTACATTTTCTATTCAAACAATTGTGTCTTTTGACATAACTTTCTAACTACTTATATGATTCCTGATTCGCAGAATTAAAGCACTTTACTTCATCTTTGCACTTTCAATCTTCCGCATTCTCCATCAAAATAGTTGTTGCATGAAATTTGAGATCAAGTTTTCATATAAAAGAGAGATCTATAGATCTCTATACCTTCCTGGTCACTGTAATTTAGAGTACTCCAATTGCAGAACGTGATTGTTGTATCAGGAGAGACGAGTGTGAGAGTCCATTAGCACTTGTAGGGCACATTGTCTTAAAAAGTCATTCTTGCCTCGATCAAATTCTTGTTCTATATTTTTACTTTCTAATTATTTGATTTCATAAGTTAGAATATCTATTCGATAATTTGTATGTTAATTAGAAAAGTAAAATATAATTCATGCACCAAATATTCCAACAATCTTAAGACGATAATTATTTGAATATTTATATTCCGTATTATATTTGCACTTGTTTTTCAATCTAAAAGTGCTATATAAGTTGTTATAAGTTCTCTAAATGACAAGTGGATTTTCTCAAGTCCTATAGGTATCAAACACTTCTCTATAGAAATCATTGTAAATTTGGAGAATAGCTATGACACAAAAGTTGAGATTGCATGTCCCCACACAGCTGATTTCAGTAATTCCATATATTAACTACAGGAAATATGCCATTGGGCACTAATAGCAGACTCAAGTGTTGGAAAAAATTGGTGATGATGTATTTTCTATTTTTCTAATTAATGTACAAATTATCGGATGGGGATTCCGACTTACCGAAAATAAATATGTAGAAAGAAGAAATGCCCGAACATGAATTTAGTCTAGACAAAAGTTAGACTCTTTTTCCTTAAGACAATAATGCCCAACACAGTTGCTAATGGACTCCAGCACTCATATTCCAAGATATAACGACCACACCCTGTAGTAGGAGTTCTCCAAATTACGAAGACCTAGCGAACTTGAACTCTCATCATTGAAAATCCGGACTCAAATTTTATGGAAAAATTATTTTGATACAGAATGCGGAAGAATGAAAAAGTATTTTAATTCTACAAATGAAAGGTCCTATATATAATTATTGAAAAGTTGTGTAACAAAACACACAATTGTTGAAAAATGACATGTCTTAAAAGACGTATTTTTTGAAAACATTTGTCCAAAGACAAGTATCTTCCAGAAAGAAACATTTATGTCTAGAAAAGGTCACCAAGAGTCACGTGACACAATTTCCCTAAGACAGGCGTAGCACGTTTATTCACCAAACCATTTTAGCAAATTTCGCTCTATGATATTTTCAAATAATTCCAACATATTCCACGTTTAAGATCATATATGATTTTAATTTCTTATTCAGTCGAAAATGATTTTGAGAAACTGAATACACTACGATAATCTACTCGTAATCTTAGAGTAAAATGCAATCGGCCTAAGAATTTTCGTATT
Source organism: Fraxinus americana (assembly GCA_035079005.1). Taxonomy (NCBI): domain Eukaryota; kingdom Viridiplantae; phylum Streptophyta; class Magnoliopsida; order Lamiales; family Oleaceae; genus Fraxinus; species Fraxinus americana. The sequence continues at coordinate 13,344,271 of CM068715.1, read as the reverse complement.
TGACTGACATGTCTTACTTAGATAATTGGTCAAAACCAACTTAATTAAACCAACTTTCAGTGGTTCTTACATGAATGAAATAAATGCAAAAGACTATGAAGACACTAAAGAAAGTAGAGAAGGGAAGTTATTGCATTAGGAGAGATAGTTATGGCTTTGAACATGGTAGAATACTATTAGATTTACTTGGCAAATTGATGAATGTGATATTTTGAACTTTTCAGTCGGGGATATAAATCAAGACAAAAGTACCCACACAATATCTCCTAACACTCTCGATTTTCACGGTTGTGTTTATTTTGGACATGAACAATTCTTTGAGTTTCATAAGTAGTTTCATAAATATTTTAGAGAATTCAAGAATAAAAGAAATTTCATACAATCGACCCTACTTCTCACTTATATAAGTAATCTCTTATTAAGAGCACTTTGTCATAACCCAATTGGTTTATCTAAGCTATAACTAAGAAGCACAGCTTCAAATAAGATACGATACAAATGCTTTGATAGAACTTTTTTTTAAAAAAAAAAAAAAATTTACTATATGGTGATACATATATTAAAGTTAGTACCATTATCTTTTTCAATAATCACAGCTGTCAATTATGAACACAATTTTACATGCACTAAAATTTTTATTACTATTTCCTATTTTCAATAATAAAGTTAATAGTTTTCGGCTCTTACTATTGTCTTTTTCCAATAATAAAGCACCAGTTGTTAATTATTTAATACTATATATTTATTTTCAATAATAAGTGTAAACTGTCTATTGTCTTACAACATATTTACTTTCTTTGAAATTGATGACCATTTTCAATAATTTATTAATAATAAAAATAGTTATCTATTAAGAAATACTTTGTCATCTACTCACCAATAATAATAATTAGTTTTAAAAGAGTTTAAAACAAATAAAACTCTTATTCTTCAAGTGCATAATGTGTCCAATATGTATTGAAAATTAAAAAATATAAAAACTATAAATAATTTTAAAAAAGTTATACGGTATGTATTAGAGCGTGTCCAAGTACATCCCAGATAAGTTTACAAATATCCTTACTTCTTATCATATATATAAATAATCGCTGGCCTTGCTTTATCTTAATTGACGACAATTAGTTCCACATTTAGCCACTCATGTTCGGTTTTCTTGCCGCCAATAAATTCAGTACCTCTGACATACTTCATATTTGTGCAAAAAATCTTCAGTTAAGGAAGTTCTCATCGACCGTTGATTATTTCCTTGTCAGCCCTAAACCATGATAGTTATGACATGTCATAGTAAGATTGATTTGACATTACTCGCTTGAAACCTTGCAGCAAGTGTCAAAAAATATCATAGTTTAATCCTAGTCAGGAAGGAAATATATTGCTGGGGTATCGAGACAAGTGAGAGGAGTATTCCACAAAATTTTAAACTAGCAATAACCAAATGAGGAGTTTAAATTTCTCATATAACTAGGATTGCTTATTTGCATATAGTTTATGTCAAGTATTAAAAGTTTACTCCTGTTAAATACCCCAAATCTAGTGTTTTTAGCTATCAATCTCTTTTACCAAAACAGAGTGGATAATGGATGTGGATGCTTGATTGGCTAGAAACTGCGGGTCTTTTAGGGACATTGCTTGCTGTTCTGTACCTAAGCAAGTTGTGGAAGATTATATTGGGTGATTGTAAGGTCAAGTCGACTTGTTGGTATGAGATTGCAGATAAAGAAAATAATAACTTCTATTAAAATTATTATAATAAAATGTATAGTTTGTTCATAGCGAGTGAAATGCAAAAATAAATTATCTGACAAAAGACACGTAGAATAGACCCATATAGATTAGTTGCTCTTGGTTGCGAGTAACTAGGATATCCATGGAATGAGAAAACACATTGTGATGTCATTCAGATAGTTTACAACCGCTGCTATGGGTTAACATTCAGCTTTACTAACAATCAACCTAGGTTGCAGATTTGTCCTTGCAGAAGAAAGGTTCATGATAAATGTATTTTATACATTTATTTGGAGTCTAAAATATCGATATTTGATAGTTCTTTTGACAAAATATATTCTAAATTGTTGTATTTTATGTTTAATAGGTGAAACTCTATGAATGAAAAATGAATTGAAAGAAAGAAGCAAGAGGTGACGAAAAATGGCAAAATCCAAAGTACATAGACTAAATTGGCATTGGTTGCACAATTAAGTGGACTCAAGGACTAACTTGTATATGGAAGAATTGAGGACTTGGAAGCAAGCATTAATTTAATTTGGCATTGAAATTAATTGGGTCTCTACTTGGACTTTTGGTTAGATTAAAAATTTAGGTTACACACATACACGCGCAGCAAAAAAAAAAAAAAAAACATACAGAGGCTGAAAAAAAAGATTGCGGCTGCCAATGAGATATATATACACGTGAAATTGAGGCAGCAAGAGAGGAGAATATTCACGCATACATAGAGAAAAAAGTAGGCAGTTGGCAAGAATTGGACAGAAAAAAACGCAGAATATTATATATACACACAGAATTGGCGGCTGCTTAGAGGATATATATACACACACAAAAAATAGATGCAGGAAAAAAGGATACATGCAGATACACGCGGGAGGAAAGGAAAAATCAATCTTTTGGCAACTTCAATTTGGAAAATTAATCACATTTTGTCAATTTTTGGTGATGTTCCACTTTTCTGTGTTTAATTTTGATATTATGTTAGGTTAGATTTTTACATTATTAAGATATAAATGAACCCTTATTTTGAAATTTTTGGTTTAAATAATTAGTTTGACATTAATTATGGTTTAGCTTGTTTTTCAAAAAATTGGCCATTGGTTGAATTGTTTGTGAACTTTATTGTCATCGATAGAGATAATAGGATCGTTAACACGTAGTAATAAACATTGTGAGGTTCGATAGAGGATAAAAATATACCTCTATGTTTCATATGGTTTTTAGATGTTCTAACTCGTTTAATGCTGTCTTATATGTTAATATCTTTTATAGAGATATATAAATGTCACATATAGGATTAAATTTAATTGCTATTGAGAGAAGATTTTAAATAAATTTGGAAATTTGACCAACTCGCATCATAATGAGTCATTTTAAATTTTGTACTAAAAATGGAATAAAAATGGGGATTCTACATTTTAGCAATGCATCTCAAAAATCTGATAAACTTTTACTTTGATTTCTAGTACGTGATAAATTAAACATAGATTTATTACAAGTCATTATTACTATTCGATTAAGGGTATTATTAACTTTAACTCAATAAAACAAGTAGTCCTCATTGTAATGTGAGCACGGAGTCGAGCGCATCAAAGTCAAGTCCGGGAAAGGATACATTGATTATCGAAAGAGGTCCGATGACACGGTAGAGAGCAAAGTGGGTGAAAGAGGCGATATGATTGCTTACTCAAGTTACGGTAAACGAAATGTCGATGTTAACAAGCAAGAGAACATGTTTAATGTTGGGTTCGGCAGAAGAAACCAAATGAATCAACCCGATTCAAGCAGTGGACAAAGAATTACACTATGCAACCGCATAGTTCATTCTGGTCGCGAATTTTTTCAAATTTCGCGTAATATTCCATTTAAGTTAACACTCTATTTTGTAATATATTTTGCTATTTGTTTTTTTGGCTCAATTCCATTTCTAGCTAGGTTTTATAGATTCCCTATAAATATGACTCATTCTTTTCATTATAAGAGACAACACAATTATTGAGAGTCAAATTTACTTTCGAATTCTTGATTTTCGTTGGACAAATCACGAATTTATTAAGATTCTTCTTGTGGCGTTCAAATCAACCGCGTGAGATTCTCAAATATTTAATCAAAAGGGTCAACATATCGTTTGCGTATTGTTTGTTATTTTGATTCGTTATTTTCGTGTCAAATCTAAAACTTTGATTACTTTGGTTTTCTTGGGTTTGATTTCAATCTAATTGGGTTTTTCGCTATGTGGGTTCACATAAGTTGCTATCAGAGCTTAGGCTCCAAAATGAAGGTTATATTATTTTTCTTTTTCGTTTGAGTCTTTATTTCCTTTTTTCTTGCGTTTTTCGTATTCTTCTATTTAAGTTTTTTTATCCGTAATTTTTCCGTAAAAATTCAAAAATTGTTTTTGTGCTCATTTTGTGTCCAAATCAACTTTCGATTTCTTTTCCGGTGTGATAGTTGAATTCCGAATAAAAAAAATATTCAGAAAATTCGGTGAAAAGTCAAATTCAAAAAAAATATATATATATTTGTTATTATTTATCTCAAAAATTGTCGGCCAATTACGTTATCTATTGTGTCAAATTCAAGAACCACTTTCTTGAATTCAAATTCCATTCCAATCATCTAATTTAATTCCTTTTCTTTCTGAAGTCTCCAAAATTTCCAAAATCTCATTCAAAACCCAGGTTTGAATTCTACGAGAATAATTCTTGGTTGAGTTTGAATTTGTCCTTTGAAGCATTTGGACGAAAGTATTGAGTGGAAAAAGGCTGAGTGGTGAGATCAATAGAGGGAAAAAGCTGAATTGTGTGATACACGAATGTAAATTTATAAGGCATAAATAAATTTTAGATTTAGGATGTCAGACAAGAACGGATCAACACAGGCTGAAACAACAACCAAACCAAAATGTCGAATGAGATGATGCGTAGGTTTGAACAGTTATTTGAAGATGTGCGGGATATATTGGATAGACAAGACACAAAGCTTGCCAACTTGCGTAGTGGAGTTCCAAATATACGAAGACAGGGAAGACGAGAGCCTAGGATGGAGATGCGCGAAAAATATGATTATGGGAGCGATGTGGATGAAGAGGTAGTAATTAAGGCTGAAATGGGTACGAAGAGAAATAGAGGAGCTAGGCTTGAATGAAGGGGTAAAAACTTGGTTGAAGACGAGGTAGATGGGAATATGGGCAATATAAAAATGTCCAATCCACCCTCAAATGTAGGAGTGATCCGGAGACTTACTTAAAGTGGGAGAAAAAGGTTGAATTGATCTTTGACTGCCACAACTATTCGAAGGAGAAGAAGGTGAAGATAGTGGTCCTTGAATTCACCGACTATGTAAGCACTTGGTGGGATCAAGTGTTGACAACAAGGAGGAGAAATAGGGAACGACCGATCAATACATGGGAGGACTTGAAAGCTATCATGCGGAAGAGGTTTGTACTTAACTACTACTGAAAGCTTCAATAAAAACTATAAAGCCTCTACCAACAATCGAAGAGTGTGGAGGACTATCACAAAGAGATGAAGTTGTTGATGATTAGGACAGATGTGGAGGAGGATCGAGAGGCCACCATGGCCAGGTTTTTGAACTGGTAGAATCGAGACATAGCTAATGTAGTGGAGCGGCAACAATATGTAGAATTAGAAGACATGCTATACATGGCTATGAAGGTGGAAGGCAATTGAAGAGGAATGGGACAATAATGTACTCATCGGGTAATTCGGGTTCTAACTCATCCTTGAAACTGAAATGGGACAACAAAGGAGATTGAGCTATTTCTGCGTAAAACTAAATTTTCGAAGGAAAATGAAGAAAATGCTAGTATGAAAATGGAATCCCAGCCATCAAGAAGTTGAGACATCAAATGCTTTAGATGTTTGGGGTTGGGGCACATCGCTTCCCAATGTCCAAACAAAAGAGCGATGATTTTGTAGTATAATGGAAAGGTGGTGAGTGAAAGTGAGAGTGATTATGAAGGCATGGTGAAATTGGAGGATGCTAGTGATGGAAGTAGAGTGGAATATGCTGTGACGAGCTATTGGTCACGAGGCGAGCTCTTAACACTTAAATCAAGGCGGATGACTTGGAGCAGCAAAGAGAAAATATTTTTCATACACGGTACCACATCAATAATAAGGTATGTAGCATGAACATTGGCGGTAGAAGTTGTACAAATGTAGCTAGCACTAATCTGGTGCAAAAAGTGGGATTAACTATGTTTAAACACAGTAGGTTCTATAGGTTACAGTGGTTGAATGAATGTGAGGAAGTTAAAGTGAATAGAAGGGTGTTAATAAATTTTTCAATTGGTAGTTATCCAGACGAAGTATATTGTGACGTAGTACCTATGCATGCAGGTATATCTTGTTGGGGAGACCATGGAAATACGATAGAGAGGTGATACATGATAGGTATAAAAGTAGGTACATCTTTGTCAAGGGTAGATAGTCTATTACACTTGCACCATTAATACGGCACAAGTGTGTAAAGACTAAATAAAACTGAAAATGAGGAAGAAAAGAGACGGGAAGAGTTAGAGAAAAAGAGATAAAACAGTAAACAAGATAGAAAACAATGAATTAGCAACTAAGAGAGAAAATAATGAGGTGGATAAAAGAGAGAAAAAGAGAGAAAAGAAGAGTGATCTTCCAAGAGGAGAGAAAAGTCGAGAGCAAATTTCTTTGCAAAAGGGAGTAAGTTGAAAAGAGCGATAGTGGAGAGATAACAAATGATTTTGTTGGTGTACAAGGAGTTATCCTCAATTTTGAGGAATCTAACCCCTTGCTTGGCTATTTTTTATTGTAAGAATTTGGAGATGTATTCTCGGAGGATGTACCTAGTGGGTTGTCACCCATTTGAGGCATTGAACACCAAATGACTTTGTACCCGACTCAGTCATTCCAAACCAACTGCTTACTAAAATAATCTCGAGGAGACAAAAGAACTTAAAAGGCTAGTGGAGGAGTTGATGAGTAAAGGGGTGTGTGAGGGAGAGCATGAGTCCATGTGCCGTGTCAGTCCTACTTGTGCCAAAGAAGGATGTAACTTGAAGAATGTACGTGGATTGTAGGGCCATCAATAATATAACAGTAAAATATCATCATCTTATTCCTAAGTTAGATGATATGTTGGACGAATTATTTGGTGCATGCATATTTGGCAAAATTGATCTTAAGAATGGTTACCATCAAATTCGAATGAGGAAAGGTGATGAATGGAAAAATGTATTTAAAACTAAATATGACTTGTATGAATAGTTGGTCATGCCGTTTGGACTCACTAATGCACTGAGCACTTTTATGCTTTTAATGAACCATATTTTACGTGCATTTATATGCAAGTTTATTGTGGTTTACTTTGATAACATTTTTATCTACAGTAAGGACCTTAATGAACATATTGAACATTTGCGGTGCGTGCTACTATTTTAAAAAAAGAACAACTTTTTGCTAACTTTAAAAAGAGCACATTTTAAATGAAAATGTTGTATTTCTTGGATATGTGGTTAGTGCTAAGGGAATTGAGGTAGATGAAAAGAAAATAAAAGCTATTAAAGAATGGCCAACACCTAAAAGTATAACCGATGTAAGAAATTTTCATGGTTTGACTAGTTTTCATAGGTAATTTGTAAGGAATTTTAGCACACTTGCCACACCACTCACTGAAGTTGTTAAAAAAGTGTAGGTTTTTAAATGGGGTGATGAACAAGAGCATGCATTCAACACTATTAAGGATAAGTTGTGTGAAGAAACAGTTTTAGCACTACCTAATTTTGACAACTTTCGAAATTGAGTATGATGCATCATGTATAAGTATTGGAACAATTTTGATGCAGGATAGAAGACTGATAGCTTATTTCAGTGAAAAGCTAAGTGAAGTAGCATTCAACTATCCTACATATGACAATGAGCTTTATTCACTCGTTCGAGAGTTGGAGACATGACAGCATTGCATATGGCCGAAGGAGTTCGTGATTCACACTGAACATGAGTCACTGAAGCATTTGTAGGGTTAAGGTAAGCTGAACAAAAGCATGCTAATGGATGGAATATATTGAGACATATCCCTATGCCATCTGGTACAAACAAAGTAAGGAAAATGTGGCGGCGAATGTATTGTCCCGAAGGTATGTGCTTCTTACTTCTTTAAATGCGATGTTGCTTGGTTTTGAGTACATTAAGGACATGTATTTGAATGATTTAGATTTTTCCAACATATATGAACCATGTAATAAGGGTGCGGTAGACAAGTTCTTCAAGCATGAGGGTTATTTGTTTCGCGAAAATGAACTACGTGTTCCTAATTGTTATATGCGTGAATCGTTGGTCAGAGAAGCACACCGTGGGTGACTAATTGGTCACTTTGGGGTTGCAAAGACATTAGAGAAGTTAGGGGAACATTGTTATTAACCTAAAATGAGGATTGATCTAGAATGAACTTGTGATTGATGTATAACTTGTAAACAGGCTAAGTTTAAGGTTCTACCCCATGGATTGTATACTCCTTTACCAGTTCCTAGCGAACCTTGGGTTGATATCTCCATGGATTTTGTTTTAGGTTAACCTAGGACTAAAAGGGGTTGAGATTAAATATTTGTAGTGGTCGATAAGTTTTCTAAGATGCTGCATTTCATTCCATGTCATAAAATCGACGATGCCACTAACATAGCTGATTTGTTCTTTAAGGAAATAGTGCGTTTACACGGGGTCCTTAGAGTATAGTGTCAGATAGAGTAAGTTAGGTACAAAATTATTGTTTTCTAATACATGTCACCCACAAATCGATGGGCAACCGAAGTAGCCAATAGGATAATGATTCAACTATTGCGCACTGTAGTTAATAAAAATTTGAAAAGTTGGGAAGAATGCTTACCTTTCGTTGAGTCTGCATACTATAGGGCTATACATTCTACTACTTCATGTTCACTGTTTGAAATTATTTATGGTTTTAATCTACTAACACCATTGGATTTAATTCATTTACCTATGAATGAATGTGGAAGTTTAGATGGGAAAAAGAAGACTGAGATGGTGAAGTCACTACATGAGAAGGTGAGATTGCAAATTGAAAAAAAAAAGCATTATGCGTCACAAGCTAACAAGCGCCAGAAGATCGTTTCATTTGAGCGCTTTTCAGAGCAAATGAAATCAAATTGCAGCCATGGGGAGATGGACCATTTCAAGTTCTTTAGAAAATCAATGAAAATGCATACAAGATGGATCTTCCTTGTGAGTATAATGTTTCAGCAACTTTTAATGTATCTGATCTCTCTGTCTCTTTGATACATGTATATATTAGAGGACGAATCCTTTTGAAGAGGGAGGAGTTGATGTGAGCATGGGAAAGGATCCGTTGATTATTAGAAGAGGTCCGATGACACAGTTGAGAGCAAAGTGGTGAAAGAGGTGATGAGATTGCTTGCTCAAGCTACACTGGATGAAATGTCGAAGTTAACAAGCAAGAGAACAAGTTTCATGCTGGGCTCGGAAGAGGAAACCAAATGGATAGACATGATTCAAGTAGTGGATAAGGAAGCTGTTTGGGATCCAGGGCCTGCGACCACATGCCCCTTTACCGAAATTTCAAAGGGGAGTTTCAGCTGATCTATGCGACTGCATAGAGTTACACAGAGTTACACTATGCGGCCGCATGTTCATTTTGGTTTGAAATTTTTCTAAATTTCCCGTAATCTTCTGTTTAAGTTAAAACTCTTTTTATTATATTTTTTGTTCTTTTTTTTTTTGGCTTAATTCTGTTTCTAGCTAGGTTTTATGGATTCCCTATAAATAAGACTCATTCTTTTCATTGTAACAGATAACACGATTATTGAGTTATTATTTAGAGGCAAATTTGCTTTCGAATTCTTGTTCTTCATTGGACAAATCACGAACTTATCAAGATTCTTCTTGTGGTGTTCAAATCAATTGGGTGAGATTCTCAAATATTCAATCAAGAGGGTCAACATATCATTTGCATATTGTTGGTTATTTTGATTTTTTATTTTCGAGTCAAATACAAAATTGTGATTATTTTGACTTTCTTGGGTTCGAATTCAATTTAATCGAGGGTTTCATAGTTTTTCACTACGTGGGTTCACATCATATGGGTTTGACACTTAATTCACCATTATATTATTTGATCACGATACCTTGCACTTGCGGGTTTTCAAAAGGTCAAGTTTTTGGCGCCGTTGCCGGGTACTATTATTTTTGATAAGTTTAGTTAATTTTAAATTTAGTCTGAACTTTACTTTTTTTTAGTTTAGTTTATTAGAAAAGCATTATAGTGTTTCCCGCTTCCTTTTTCAAGACCTTGTATACGAAGTTCGAGAATCGGTGATTTTTCTCAATTTGATCTGGAGATCGAACAAACATTCAACTTTCGAAAAAGACAACAGTTGAAAACGCACCAACAACAGAAAGAGGAAGACACGACAGAGGAAAATCCGAATCAAATAGTCATCAGGGCTAATCTGGAAGCAGTACAACCGAATGTGGTTCCAGCTAATGAAAATGCAAGGCTAATGGAAGAGTATATGGTTCCACCGGTTGTGGAAAGCCAATCTAGCATAGTATATCCAACGTTTGGTCAGGCAAACTTCCACTTGAGGACTGATGTGTTCAACATGTTCTTTGTGAGAGCTTTGGAGAATCTCAATGCTCATATATCAAGATTTATAGATATGTGAGCAACTATCGAGTATCCAAGGGTGTCCAGTGAAGCAATCAGACCGAGGTTTTTTCTATATACATTAAGAGACTTAGCTAGAAAGTGGTTAAACACTTGTCCACCTCAGAGCATCAATAAATGGAACCAATTGCGTCAGAAATTTCTTAGCAAGTATTTTCCACCGAAAATGAATGCAAAGCCGAGGGATGAGATTACTACATTCCAATAAATGGAATCAGAATGCTATTCAGAAGCTTGGGAACAATACAAGGGTTTATTATGTCAATGCCTACAACACGGAATGCAGAAATGGCCTCAGGTGTAGTACTTCTAATTTGTCTAAATTTGGTAAGCATGGCTAACGTAACAAAAGGAACTGGGGTCAAGTCTACGAAATCATGGAGGATCTGGCATTCACTGATGCACTTTAGCCTATTGAAAGGAATAGTGGAAATAGAGCTATTGGGGTATTCAAAGTTGATTCTTTGACAGCAATTTCAGCACAGTTGACATCATTGGCACAGAAGATAAATCAGATGAACGTACTGCAGACAATAGGACCGAAATGCAAACATTGTAGCGGGAACCACGAAAGTATTGATTGTAATGTAAGGTTTCCTTTTGTTCAGATAATGGAGGATGTGAACTACACTCAGAATTTTCAAAGGTAAGAGCACAATCCCAATCTTAACACCTATTACCCAGGCTGGAGAAATCACCTAAGTTTTCAATTGAGCAATAACCAGGGTGCTTAGACCACACCACATCAAACTGCACCATCAAGTTTTCAGCAGAATGAGAAGAAGTTTTCGTTAGAAGATCTTGTGACTAAGTTGGCAAAAATATCTACTCAACACATGAAATGTACGGATAAGAGTTTGCAAGTTCAAGGAGCTGCCATAAATAATTAGAAAATTAGATGAAATAGATAGCAAAGGTACTTTCAGATAGACTACCAGGAGCATTGTCTAGTGACACTGAAACGAATTCAAAGGAGTACTGCAAGGCTATAAATACTCGTAGTGGGGTACAGTTACCTAAGATAAATGTAAAGAGACCAAGTGCTATAGAAGAGAGGTTATCTACTACAATTGAGGAGCACTTGAAGGAATCTGAGGAGTACAAAGAACAAGAGAAATCACCAAAGGATCAAAGGTTAAGGTAGCCGCACTTGAAGGAATCTGAGCAATACAAAGAACAAAAACACTACATGATAAATACATCTAGAGGCGTGAGTTCACTACAGGTTAAAAAGTATCGTTGTTCAATTCTAGGTTGAAACTTTTCCTTGGGAAACTGTGCTCCAATGGTCTGGACCATTCACAGTTGTTCAAGTCTTTTCACATGGAGTAGTTGAGGTGACTCATGAGAAAAAAGACAACTTCAAGGTAAATGGACAGCGTTTGAAAGCATATTGGGGTGATGATTTTGATAAAGAGAAGTCATTCACCCAACTCCACAACCCGAAATGATCAAGCTACCAAGTCTAGCTAAAAACTATAAATTTAACGCTTATTGGAAGGTAACCCAATTTCCTAATCCTTTTATTTGTTTTGTTTTTTTTTTTGTATTGCATTGCATGTAGTTTTATTCTTGATTAATAGGTTGTAATTGTTATATGCACATTTCAATTCAATTTGAGGGTCATCTTCATCATTGACATTTTGCATAGTTAAATGAAAACATTAATTGAGTTAAAATGAGTTTTCTTTTTATTCTATTGATTGTTTTTTTACACTCTTGATAGGTACCATGGATAATAACATTGGAAGGAGCATAGAAAAGTACAAGTTGGGATAAATTTACAAATAGCTTCTCACACATTCAGTAGAAAAATTCGGGGAGTACCTTCTTCATTTTCTTCCACCTCCCCTTATATTTTTACTTATACTTTATGATATTGAGGACAACGTCGGTCTTAAGTTTGGAGGTGGGAAAAACTTTGAGTTTTTACTTTTCGTGTTTTTTTGGAGTGTTTGTGTGTTTGTTTTTCGTTATTGCTTTAGCATATAATAGAAAAATAAAAATAAAATAAAATAATTTGAATTTCTTTTAAAAAAAGGGAATATATTTTCTTATTTTAGGTTGTGTACTTGTGTGGGTTAGAAAACCAGGCCGACAATGATGATTAAATTTGAAATCTGGTGTCGATTAATGAATTGTGGATATGATGCATATTAGACTGATTGAGACTTAACCTTGCAAAACTTGATATTGTACGTGCACTAGAATTAAGTTGGACAGTGTGATGCTATGGGTTGATTCATATAATTGACAGGTTGATATAGTTGGACATAGATGCTTTACTCAAACCATACTAAATTACTTATCCTTAGACCAAATTTAGCACAGTTGGGGGGTGATTTTGCTGTTGTAAGAAGATACAGACGTGGGCAGAGATTCCATATGTGAAAACTTTCGTATGGATTGTCTTAGATTAACGGGATAAAATTGGGCTAAAATCTTAAGTTGAAGGTCGGTTTGCTTAAATATGTGTTTGATAAGGAGCATTACATTGATCAAGGCATAAATGTTTTTAAATGTGAAACTTTTCTTCGATGCCTTTTTGACTTGGATTATCAATCATGTAAGCGAGTTGAAAACCCGGAGCCCTAAAGTCATCTGACGTGGGAGTCATCAACCTAAATCTTGTTACATGAGTCGTTTAGAAAGCTTAAGGGAGAGAATGCAAGAAGAAAAATATTTTTGAAAATCAGAAAAAAGCAAGTGCATATAAAAAAAGCACTAAATGCCTTGGTTAAGCTCCAAACACTTGTTTGAGGGAATTTAACTTTTGATGAAAGATAATTAGCCTAAATTGAGTTTGGAGGTTGACGCAATCAAAGAATTGAAGAATCTTTATTTATTGACGTGTTGACTTACAATTGGTATATTCTACCTAAACTAGAGAGGGTAAGGATAATAATGAAAAATCCAATCTTAGATTACACACTGGAAAAGAGTGAAAAAAGAATAAGTTTGAGGTTGTGTCATACGAGAGATGACATGATATATTTTACCACAGAAGGTCGGGAATTGAAGCAACTTGTAAAGTCATGATTGTCTACTTAGTTCTTCACACACACACACACACATGTTGATTTTACATTGGAATAGTAGATATTGGTTTGATATTGTGACTATGAAGCGGTTTGTAAATTTAGTACTATAATTTCAAATACTGAGATAAAAACCTATATTGTCTAACCAAAATACTTTTCTATGCTTGTGTGTTTGTTGTTATTTATGTTATAATTTGGTTTGAGGACAAACAAATGTTTAAGTTTGGAGGTATTTGATAAGTGTATTTTATACATTTATTCGGGTCCTAAAATAGTGATATTTGAGAGTTCTTTTGACAAAATATATCTAAATTTTTGTAATTTATGTTTAATAAGTGAAACTCTATGAATGAAAAATGAATCGAAGGAAAGAAGCAATAGGTGACGAAAAATGACAAAATCCAAAGTACACGGACTAAATTGGCATTGGTTGCACATTATACCTTTGGCCAATATGATTCATGCATGCTACTTACAATGTCATTTGCATCAATTTTCCTAATTGCTTTCTTTTAAAATGGTACATTCGATTATTGAGAGTTTAAGATCTTTATATGGTGTTAGCCTTCAATTCCTGGACCTAGGTGACGAATTCTACATTGAGCTATGGTAGAGAAATTAGGTTAATCTAGATGTTGGAGATTGACTTGTTAAGCAATTGGAATCTTGAAAAGGCCGGAATTAGTATCGATAAAGCTTCTAGCTTTCCATTCTGTTGATCAAGGTCACCGTAAACCCTGGATAGGTAATTGGCATATTTAGGACATGAGGCATGAAGTGACATGATCATTACGCAATAATATGGGTTTTATATAACGTTATAAATATTGAGGTGCGAATTGTTGATATGGGTCAAAAATCGGGCGTCAATCGGGTAAGTTATTAAATGATCGGCTAAGGAATTAATGCTATAAAATATTTTGGAATCTTATGGCAGGTAAGATGGATTGTAAAGATATTAAAATAAGTTAAGGATATTTGATTTGTACCTGCAAGGATAGAAGTGAAATCAGATTTCTACTACAATAGACACTCCATGCTTAACACACCTCAAGCTTGTCGATTTGTCATTGTAATGGTCAATTCCTTCACCATTAAGCAGTAGTCACATTTACAAATCTCTTAAGGCTTCATATGTTCATTATATTATCCATAAGTTTTATAAAAATCCTCCAATGATAGGTACAAAATTAGAATTTAACCACAAGAAGCCACCTCATGCTTGAACACCTGGTGATTGGGAGACTTGTCATTTTACCATCTAATTCCTTCAACATTAAGGCTTCCACCATGTCTTCCACCCCTTGATACTTCATATATATATATATATGAAGTATCAAGGGGTGGAAGACATGGTGGAAGCCTTAATGTTGAAGACACATGGATCCAAATATGATGAGGGAAAAGTCAAATATTGCTGCATGAAGCCACATCTCGCTCAACACATGTCAACAAAGCTGCGTGAAGTATTTTCTTAATCCTTAAGCAAGATTCATGACCCCAACCCCTTTTGGACTCTATAAATACCCCATATTAAGATATTTTATCCCTTCAAGTGATCCCCAAGTGAAAGAGAAATAAAATAAATGGAGGGAAGCAGAAACGAGAAACTAGGAATTGAAATTCGGGATATGTGAGCTTAGCTCTTGGTTTTGAAGGTTGTTTTCATTGTTTTCTTAAGGTATTACAATCTTGTGAACCTCTGAAATTGTTTGATATTATGTTGGGGTTGGTGTTGGGGATGTTATTATGGTAAAAAGAAAGAAATTGTTGGAGATATATGGAGTGAAACAACTAAAGATAGAAACTGCATAATTGTTTGATTTTACTTGTTTCACCTTTGGTGTTATATAATATTTTGAATGGAACACATATTTATCACTTTGAAATTTTGGATATAAGAGTATTAAGGTATAGAAACTATCCTTAATAGGTCAGAAACTGATTGGTGGCATAATAAGTAATGAAAACCTAAGACCATCAACGGAAATTGCCTGGTTCATCGTGCTATAAAAATGACTCAATTTGAGGCTAAAAACCCTATAATTTGGTGAATTCATGACATGTTTATCTTCACATATATGTTATATAAATGTGTTTAAATTTTGGGAAGGATTGAATGTGATTAAGGGTGCGAAAATATTGATGAAACGGGATATTGCAACGACTAAAATGCAAAAAACAGCTTCTGTCCAATTTGGTAGTTTGCATAGTTTCAACATTTACATGTCCATTAATTATCTCTTAGGCATGGAAAGTACATTTTAAGGAGTGCAAGTTATTAAAAAACAATTGGATGACACTGATGTTCATAATTCGACTCGAGAAATAGTGATATTTTTTGCACTAGTTTGCAATACAATCGATGACTTGAAGTAATAATGTCATCTAAATTATTTTGGCATAAATAGAAGTAGTACGAGATTGTGTGTGTGTGTGTGTGTATGTTAAGGTTATCAAATTGAGGATTATGTTTAATATTAAATGGTGATCCAGGTGGTTTTTCGACTTCAAGTGAAAAAGGAAATTAACCTACACTCTATAGGAACATGCACACATGAGGGTAAAAATGTAAGTGAAAATCCATTTGCAACTACGATGTAAGAATACAGTTTTTGTGACATAGTAGTGTTGGAATATTTACATAACGTTGATAAGGAGCTCATTGTGTATCATATGATGGTTATGATCATTGAGTATGTTATTCACGAGCATTTCATGTGCATGCACGACATACATCCATGGTTGAAAATCTAGCATGCACAAGATGATTGTAAAATTGGGTTTTCCTCATAAAATATTTAATTGACCACTACTAGGGCATCGAGGCATGTGAGACATACTTATATGATATGTTTTGTCACCGCGGGTGATACTTCCTGGTTGATTGCAAAGGTAACTAGGGGATGGGCCTTTTGTGTTCACAAGAAGGTGGACTACTCGATCGTGTCTTTGTGATACTCTGATTATTGATGCTACCAGGTGGGATACTTCTTGGGTGATCATAGGGGCAGTTAGGGGATGGGCCTCTAGTGGTCACAAGATGATGGTCCACTCGCTTGTGTTGATGTCAGATTGACCATTTGATTTAGATTATTGATATTGATATTGTGTAGAGCTCTATCCGGTGCATAGTAGGTGGGTCAATGGCCCAATGAGAATTTCAAATGAAATTATTTCGAGTCGACTTTGATGAATATTTGAGCATGATGCATCTTTAGCTTGATATTTAACGTAAATGGCATGGTGTCATATACCATTATCACTCATACTCATAACATGTATGATTTTTGCTTACTAAGATTGACTTATGCAGTTCTTGCATTGTAGGTGAGCATGAAACCTCCTAAGAGACATGGCTGGTCGTGGAGCTCTTATGAGATTCCGAAGTTTGATGTACATGGATGACGACCTGTAGGGTTATTTTGGTGGACTCTAGTTGTATTATATTTTAGGGATCCTGCACGACTTTTGAAGTGGCATGTAAATATTTTTACAACCTTAGGATAAATATGTTGGACTATGGTTTTATGATCTTTAGTTTCGGATATACTTTTGGAGATGCTTTCATTTTATTAACAAAAAAAAAGTGTGGGTGAATTTGGATGTCTAGGTCAAGTCATCAATTGTATTCCTACACTGATTAGTATATTATAAGAATGGGGTGTGACACTCAAGGACTAACTTGTATTACATGAAATAATTGAGGACATGGAAGCAAGCCTTAATTTAATTGGGCATTGGAATTAATTGGGCCTCTACTTGGACTTTTGGTTGGATTAAAAATTTAGGTTATATATATACACATATATACACACACAACCAAAAAAAAAAAAAACATTCAGGTGTTGGAAAAAAAATGCGGCTGCTGAAAATTATTACTTGTTCACAAATTACGGCTGCCAGTGAGATATATATACACGTGAAATTGAGGCAGCAAGAGAGGAGAATATGCACTTATACATAGAGAAAAAACTGAGCAGTTGGGGAAAATTGGACAAAAAAAACACAGAAATTGGGCTGCTAGAGAAAGAAAAAAGGTAGAATATTATATATACACAGAATTGGCGGTTGCTTAGAGGATATATATATACACACACATAGAAAACAGAAGTAGGAAAACACGATACACACACATATACACGGGAGGAGAGGAAATGTCAAGCTTTTGGCAACTTCAATTTGGAGAATTAATCATGTTTCGTCAATTTTTTGTGCTAGGCTGGATTTTTACATTGCTAAATATAGATGAACCCCTATTTTGAATTTTTGGTTTAAATAATTAGTTTGACGTTACTTTGTTTGAATGTTTATTATGGTTTACTTTGTTTTTCAATTAATTGGCCATTAGTTGAATTGTTTGTGGTTTTTATAATCATCGGAAGAGATAATAGGATTGTTAGCACGTAGTAATAAGTATTGTGAGGTTCGATAGAGGATAGAGATATACCTCTTTGTTTCGCATGGTTTTTAGATGTTCTAACTCGTTTAATGCTTTCTTATATGTTGGTATCTTTTTATAAAGATATAGAAATGTCACATATAGGATTCAATTTAGGGTCCATTTGATTGCAATGATGGAAAATGGGTGGAAAAAGAATGAATTTCAGATAAAATAATTGTTTAGAACTTGTTTTCCAGGGAATTGTTAATTAAGTATGTTTGATTTGTATAATTTTTCATAGGGAAAATTTTAAAATTTTGGATCTTTTTGTATTCGTTTGACTTTGTTTTACATGAAAATTGTCTATTAAAATGATAATTTTTTCCACAATTGGTTATAAAATTTGTTTCCATTGCCAAAAAGTTAAAAAAAAAAAAAAATAAAAAAAAAAAAAAAAAAAATATATATATATATATATATATATATATATATATATATATATATATATATATATATATTTGAGAAAATAATTTTTTCATCAAAGTTTAATGTTCGTTTGTCTTTGTTTTATATGAAAATTTCCATTAAAATGAATTTTGTTTTTACAATTGGTTATAAAATTTGTTCCAATTGCAAAAAAGTAAAAAAAAATAAAAAAGGCAGAAATCAGTTTTCCCACCAAAATGGTAGGAAAACTAATTCCACCATTTCCTTGAAAATGTGCATGTGTGGAGTGAAGTAGGAAAAAAATTTTCATGGCAAAAAATGACTATCAAACAAGCCAAAACATGGAAAATGGACCATGGAAAACCATGGCTATCAAACATAGCCTTAATTGATATCAAGAGATGTTTTAAAATAAATTTGGAATTTTGACCAACTTGCATGATAACAATGAGTTATTTTAATTGTTATACTAAAAATGGAATAACAAGGGGGATTATATATCTTACCAATGCATCTCAAAAATTTGATAAACTTTTACCTTGATTTCTTGTACATGATAAATTAGATATAGATTTATTACAAGTCATTATTGCTATTCGATTAAGGGCATTATTAACTTTAATTCGATAAAACACGTAGTCATCATGGGTTCGACACTTAATTCACCATTATATTATTTGATCACGATTCCGTGCACTTGTAGATTTTCAAAGGGTCAGTTCAAACTCTGTTAGGATATTCCTTTTACTTAAATAAGCATAATTCTTATTTTTCCTATTGCACAAGTAGCTAGTTATTTTAACTGCAATTATATTATACTCATGTGTACCCAAAGATTATCATAATTAGATCTTACATTGCCTCTTTCCCCATATAGATAAAACTTATCATTCCATGTATTCACAAAGAAGAAGGTTGACGATCCCAAGGAAAACATGTATTCATGTTCAATATTGTGAGAGTACAAGTTTGTTTCAGATTTTATCTTTTTAGGTTCTTAGGGTAACTTGGAGTGTCAGACCAAGTAGGGAAAGACAATAATTTGTAACAGTACACTAGTAATTGGTAAATGTATGTTGAAGGGAATTTGGTGGAATAGTGACTTCTCATGAGAATGTGTGTTGTAGACTTTTGTTGCTTCTAAATTTGTAGCTGCAAAGGTTTAATATTGGAATACAAGGTCCCATGGGCTTAAAAGGGGCTTTTAAAGTAGCTTGTGTATTTGGTGAATATAAGCCTTATTGGCCTGTTACAGAAGCCATGTACCTATACAGATGTGTCCTAACTAAGGTATATTCTTATTATCTAGATATTGTTACTAGGTCATGGTAAGTGATACTATTTTAATATGAGAGGAAAATTCTCTTCCTTTTTTCTACCTTACATAGGAAAGTTTCAGTGGCATTATGGCAATTGATCCAACATTTGTTGTGGCACTATGGCCATGGGCAGTCTATTAGACAGTGGTGCACTTTTGCACAATTGTTCCTGTAGTCGAACTTGGATCCAAAGAATCTTGAAGTCTCGTCAAAGTACCTTTCTTTCATTTTCTTTGGTTTGGGGTCTAAGGTTACAGGAGTACCTGGATGAAATAATATTAACTGCGAGGTAGATCTCTTTAATCTACTTGGCACATGAGTATTTCTTTAGAGCACTTTGAAATGATTGTGTTAGTTGATGTGTATTATGGACCATAGATTAAATTCAATGGTTAGATTTAATCTTGTGGTCAATTACACATACTAGTCACGTCTCTTTCATGGCACAATATTTAAATTTGAATTTGAATTCAAATGGATATTTGGCTCTATAATTACAATACTTCACCTTTTTTATTTGGACTTGACATAACAAAAGAGAGAAAGCATAGAGAAGTAACCAAGTGGGAGAGGTTCATATCTCCGGCGAAATTCTTGGTGGCTTTCGACGGATTTATTTATCAGTATATCCATTGCCATTCCTGTGGACGACGGTGAATGATCTGGTGTAGCAAAATTTGAGCTCAACGTCATATAACACTCCATTAGTAGTGTTGAAGAAGCTTTGAGTCATTTTTGGTTCGGTTTTACAATTTAAAAGTTTATATTTTTGCATTGTAGTTGTAATAATCATTTGTTCACTACATTTTATACTCTACAAATGGTATCAGAGCTTAGGCTAGTCGTATAAAGTGTTAAAACAACCTGAAAACTAGATTGGAAGTCGAGAGGGTTCGATTTTGTTTGAAAAAAGGTTCGACTGAAAGTACAAACCTATTTTTCGACAAAACCAAGCACCTGATGGACAATAAACGACCAACACCAGATGACAAGCAGAAGTTGTCGATGTTGCGTGTGAGACACACGTGTCGACTGTGGAGGCTACCCGTGAAGGCGTATGGGGTGGATTCAGTCGGAGGTGAAAAAAGACAGTTTGTTCCTTGTGACATTTTTGACCTCCTGGTGGTGTTGAATTTCAATTTAGTGCAGGAAGCAGATATAGCTTCAGGCAGAAATGTGAAATGGAGAAAGTTTTTCCATTGGCAGCTCGGTGGTGTTCCTTGGGGTTACAGCAGCTATTGGATAACTTTGGGCAGTTAGTGGGAGGCCCTAAATCGATAAAGACACATATCTCTCCTTAAAATACGAACCAACATATTGGTTTGCTCGGTTTGCACTTTCTAACACCCTCTCGAATTTACAATTGAGATATTGTGTTATTTGCTACCATATTTTATTTGACTCTTGTGATATTGTCTATGTGTTACTTGTTATGATATCATCGAGTGCATCATCTTGAAAATTAATTTATACATAAATTGGTTTGAGCTTGCATTTGTGCGTGGATAAATTGAGTAAGTAAAACTTTTTTCGAAAAACATTATTTTGCTACCATGGCCTCTTGAGTTGAATTGGTGCAATTTAACGGTAAGGGAGATTATTCCATTTGGAAGCAAAAAAATGAAAGCTATTTTATTCCAACAAAAAAGTTTCTAAAGCTCTTGACTACCAGGAAAAATATCCAGATGCATTAAAAGCTAAACCGAATGAAATTACTGATATGAATGAAATTACACATAGTTTGATTATATTACATTTATCAATGACAGGTTAGGACAAGTTGAACAATATAAGACTGCCAAAGAGTTGTGGGAAACACTTGACAAAATATTTTTGGAAATATCTCTTCCAAACAAAATATATTTGCTTCAAAAACTTTTCAGCTTTAAGCTAGACCCGAGAAAGGATCTTGAATCCCATTTGGGTGACTTAATAGGCTCGTCAAGTGTTTGGCCCACAATGATAAAAAAATTGATGATGAGTATGTAGCATGTATACTTTTAAATGCTACGCCCAAATCCTATAGAGATGTTAAGAATGCTATCATATATGCTAGAGATACTTTGACCCAAGATATTGTGACTGATGCTTTGAGGGCGAGGGAACTAAAGCTTAAGAAAGAATCAAGGGGTAGCTAGAGAGAAGAGAGTTTGTTTGTTAGAGGGATGAATGATATGATGGAGAACTACTTTCAAAGTAAGAAGGGCAGAGGGAAGTCGAAAGATAGGTCCAAGTCTATAGATAAGGGTGGTAAGAAATGCTTTCATTGTGGTAAGTTAGGGCATTTCATGAACTTAAGAAAAAACATAGACCATAGCAGAGAGATGATCAGAACTTAGTTGCTGTAAGTAATTCGCTTGATTGTCTACATGTTATGACCATGTCAGGAGAATTTGACACTGATGTAGATCATATCCGTGATAACATATATGTCATGAATATTTTTAATATTGATTTTGACAATGAGTGGATTTTAGACTCAGGTGCTACTGTTCATATGTGTCCTGTTATGTCTTAGTTCTATAACTACAGAGATGTGAATACTAGAAAATATACTTGGAGGATGATCGTACACACAATGTGGAGGGAGTAAGTGATATTGCTATTAGGATGCATGATGGCATTATTAGACCCCTTAGAGGTGTTAGGTATGTCTCGAGCCTTGTAAGGAATCTCATTTCCTTAGGCACTCTAGAAGAAGAAGGTTATGAGCTCAGATCTCATGTTGGTACTTCAAAGATTTATAAAGGGTCTCTTGTGGTTATGAAAGGTCTTAAGAGGAATGGGCTATATGTCTTTCAAGGTGAAGCCTAAGGCAGCAAAGAGTCAGCATTATCTTCTGTTTGTGAAAATAAATCAGATTTTTGGCACAAGAGGATGTGACACATTGGGAACAAGGGGTTGAAATATCTTAGTGACCAAAATTTACTTGGTAAGGATAGTGTCACACCTTTAATTTTTTGCAAGACATGTGTTCTTGGAAAGTCACATAGGGTTGGATTTGGGATATGTGATCACAACACTAAGAGACTATTGGACTACATTCGTGCAGGTTTATGGGGTCCAGAAAAACATCTGACACATGGAGGGAACGGATTTTTTCTATCTATTGTTGATGACCACTCGAGGAAAGTTTGGATATATCTCCTTAAATCCAAATCTAAAACTTTTAATAGGTTTAAGTCCTGGCTTGCCTTAGTTAAAAATCAAATCTGGAAAAGGTATAAAAACTCTTAGGACGGACAATGGTTTAGAGTTTTGCAACTTTGAATTTGATAATCTCTGCAAGGGAAATTGTACAATGAACACAGGACTGTAAGACATACCTCCAACAAAATGGGGTGGCAGAGAGGATGAATCGGACTTTAATGGATAAAGTTAGCTGTATGATGATTAGTTCAGGGTTGTCTAAAAGTTTCTGGGGTAAAGCTGTGTGTACTGCTACCTATTTGATAATAGGTCACCTTCGAGTTCAGTTAACTTCAAGACTCCCCAAGAGTTGTAGCATGGAAAAACTCCAGATTTGTCACATACTAGAGTGTTTGGTTGTGCGGCTTATGCACATCAGGTTAGGGACAATTTGTACCATAGGGCTACTAAGTGTAGGTTATCCAGAAGGAGTGAAAGGATATAGACTGTGAGTTTTAGGTATGAAGGGCGTTAAAATTATTAGCAATAAAGATGTGAAGTTCAATGAACTTGATATGTATTGTCTTAAAAACATAGACAGTTAGAACAAACAAACTGAGAAAGGAGAATCTTCTATTGGAAAGAAGATGGAGTTTGAGGTGAAGAGATTATATGATCATCCAAAGGATAGTGAAATCCAACCTCGAGAAGAATTTGATTAACAAGCAATGATAGAACAACCAGAACTTGAAATTCCTGAAACTATTGTCCCTAATCAAAAAACACCTGCAGGTACTAATTTGGATTACTACCAATTAGTGAAGGATAGGGAGAAAAGACAAGTGAAGCCCAATATGAAATACATCTGTTCAAATTTGATGGAATTTGTCCTAGTTTCAGGTGAAGCCTTGGAATCAGTTGAACCGGCTTCCTTTGAGGAAGCGGTTACCTGTAAAAATTCTAAAAATTGGAAAAAAAGCTATGAGAGAGGAGATTCAATCTTTAAACAAAAATGAGACTTGAAAGTTAGTTGAAAAACAAAAGAATCAAAATGTAGTCCATTGTAAATAGATCTACAAGTTGAAAGAAGAAGTAGGACCTAAAGACCATTTGACTTATAAAGTTAGGTTGGTTGCGAAGGGATTTACTCCAAGAAATGGGATAGACTATAATGAGGTGTTCTTACCGATCATTAAGTATAAAACTATCCAGTTAGTCTTAACCTTAGTTGTCCAGTATGATTGGGAGTTGGAGCAACTAGATGTTAAGATGACTTTTCTTCATGGGGAGTTGGATGAATTGATTTACACGTCTCAACCTCAAGGGTTCGAGGTGAGGGGAAAAATCGAAACTTGTGTGTCGGCTTAGAAAGTCCTTGTATGGTCTTAAGCAAAGTCCTAGGCAATGGTATAAAAGATTTTATGCTTATGTGCTTAAAATTGGTTTTAAAAGGAGTAAATTTGATGCATGTCTTTATTTTAATAACTTCAAAGTAGGCTGCAAAGTTTATTTATTGTTATATGTGGATGACATGTTGTTTACTAGTTCTAGTAAAGTTGAAATCATAAAGATGAAATATTTTTTAAAATCAGAATTTGACATGAAAGAATTAGGAGAGACAAGAAAAATTCTTGGCATGGTTATTAAAAAGGATATGGCTGATAATTGGATGACTATTAATCAAGAGTCTTATTTGGATAAAGTGATAACCAAATTTGGTATGAAATTTTCCAAGTCTGTCAATGTACCATTAGCTGCACACATGAATTTGTCATGTTTACAATATCCTAAAACTAAAGAAGAATTGCATGAAATGAGTAATGTTCCCTATGCTAATGTCATTGGGTCTGTGATGTATTCTATGATTACCACAAGATCGGACCTTGCATATGCTGTTAGTTTCTTGAGTAGGTTTATGTCAAACCCAGGTAAGCCTCATTGGACTGCACTTAAATGGCTGTTAAGATACCTAGTTGGAACTTTTAAAAGGGAATTGATAAGTTAGAGCTAAACGGTTATGTAGATTCTGACTTTGCGGGGGATAAAGATCAGAGGAAATCTACCACTTCATACTTCTTCACTTTAGGTGATAACTGTATCACTTTGAAAACACAATTGCAATCTCCAGCACAGAAGCAAAATATGTTGCATTAACTGAAGCTATAAAAGAATGCATGTGGCTGAAATGCCTTCTATATGAATTAAACTTCTTGAATGATAATTCTATGATTTATACTGATAATCAAAGTTCATTGATGTTGTATAAAAATCCTATTTATTATGAACGTTCTAAGCATATTGAGATGAAGTATCACTTCATTAGGGAGAAGTTAGCTTACGGTGATTTTATTTTGCTTAAAATTGTAACTGATGATAATCCTGCAGATGTTGGAACAAAAGTACTTGTGGTCGGTAAGTTCAACAAATGTTTATCAATATTGAGTATTGATAATGGTTAATTGTTGTGCAAGTACTGACCTGAAGTGAGCGATAATGATAAAATAAGACCACACTAATTGATAGCACTTGTAACCGAGGAATTTGGCAGTGGATTATATGTTATCAAAGGTGAAGATTTGTGAGGTAGATCACTTTAATCCACTTGGCACATAAGTATTTGTCTTGAGCACTTTGAAATGATTGTGCTAGTTGATGTGTATTATGAACCATAGATTAAATCTAATGGTTAGGTTTAATCTTGTGGTCAATTACACATACTAGTCATGTCTCTATCATATTACAATATTTGAATTTGAATTCTAAAGTATATGTGGCTCTATACAATACTTCTTCACTTTTTTCATTTGGACTTAGCATAATAAAAGAGAAAAAGCATAGAGAGGTAACCAAGTGGGAGAAGTTCACATCTTCGGCGAAATTCTTGGTGGCTTCCGACAGATTTATTTCTCCGTATATCCATTGTCATTCCCGTGGACGACGGTGCATGATCCAGTGCAGCAAAAATCTGAGCTCAACATCATATGACATTCTATTAGTAGTGTTGAAGAAGCTTTCAGTCTTTTTTGGTTTGGTTTTACACTTTGAGAGTTTATATTTCCGCATTATAGTTGTAATAATTATTTATTCACTATATTTTAAACTCTTACGTTAAGGCAAAAAAGAAACATATGCATGTAAATACAAGTGTATCAACATTTCCATGTAGATGCAGCAAGGATAGCTCTATCCTGCCACCCCAAAAGCAAGCAACCATGGTCTTGTGTCAGTCTATAAGCATCGCATGAGTATAGTCCCAGCAATATTTTTGACTGAGTGATGGCATTTTCACTTAGTGGAACCCCTATAAATCCCTTTACTTCCATGTGTCTCCTCCATTTTACCAACCTTTCATGCCTGATTACCCTCTCAGACCCCTCGCATGCTACAATGTTCCTAATCTCCCGTGCAAATATGTATTTTTCCACCTTAGCCCTCTGTGCAGAATCTGGCGGAAATGTCGCATTCAATGAGTCAAAGACTGCTGAATAATAGTGCAATGCCTCGAGAAATCTTCCCAAGAAGAAAGGTCCATTGTGGCTTGCCTCTTCCTCAACCATGGTCACTATATTTGGAGATAAATCCCTGATCATGGCCAATAGATTCCCGAGACAGTTGCCTGGAACGCAATGGAGCCGGCTAACAGAGTTAACTGCAAGAGCCTCACCAACCTTTCGTTTGAACATTTGGGGTTTTAGGTCTTCAAGTTTTTCGCCAATGGGATGAAATTCAAATGGGACATGTAGAGAATGAGCTAGTTCAGCCAAAGATCTACCAGTTTCCCTCAGATCCTCCAGGGAGGGGCCCACACCGGTGATTTGGAGAAATGGAGCACCACCTGGCCTGGCAGCTAGGGCTTGCATGAAGGCGGGCCATTGATAGCCCTGAAGGATATCAAGATCAATGACATGGACACACACTTGGGATTCAAATGCCTCGAAAATGGCTTGATTAGCAGTGAAATGAGCAAATTTGATGTAGGGGCATGCTTGATAAAGAATTTGATAAATTTTGAGGATTTCTGGAGACTTGGGATCAGGAAAAGGATTAAAGGATGGGTTTTGATTGGTGGTGCTAGGCTTGTTTGTTAGGGTGGCAGCAAGTCTTGTGCTTAGGGCTTCAGTGAAGCAAGCAGCGACACGTTGTATGGAATCGCCAACGGGCGAGACTAGTCGATTGAGATGGTGGAGATACCTCCTGGCTAACATGTAATCCTCTTTGGATACTGCTTCTGCACAAACAAGAAGCGAGTGCACCAACTGTAGCCCGCCATCCTGTTCCTATACATATGAACATATCAAAGTAAGTTACCAAATTTTATGGAGTCACTCGATGGGAGAGGGTTATTATTGTTCACATTATGGTCCATATTTTACCTGCTCAGACCCAATAGAAACAGGCACCATCAAGCTGCTGTTATGTATATTTTGTAGTTGGTTTTGCTGTGGCCGTTGATGTCTTCCTTGCAGTGGTGGAGCTTGTTGCTGCTGCCGCCATTGGAGGCTTCTTTGTTTCTGTTCTTGCTGCCATTCCTGGTGTAATTGTTGCGATAGTTTTGCAGGTACAGTTGATGCCGCATGATAAATTCCATTCTCTCGAGTTTCATTTGAACATTCTCGAATGGATGATGAGGCACTACTCACCACCGATCCGTAAAACCTAGCTGAATCTTGCAATGTAGAGGAATCCAACAATTCTTGCACCATTGTAAGAGTATCAAAAGCACAGCTAGATGAGCTTTCACCATCACCACCAGTTATCTTCATCGGGGAGAAAACTACTAAATCATCATCCTCTATGCAATTATCGTCCAATTGAATACTCTCGAGAGCAGACAGAGAAAGGCTTTCCAGTGGCATATATTGAATATTTGGAGAATTGGAAACCCTGTGAAGTGGGCTCAGCCCCTTGCCTAATTTCTGGCCAAGAGCAGACAAGATGCGAGGTGGAGAGTAAACTAGAAGACTGGATGCCTGTGGTGACATGTTCCTCGCTGGTGAGAAAACCATGAAATCACCTTGTAACTTCTGTTCATCAGAGAACATTGACTCCCACATTGAATAATCAGGTGATTGAATTTCAACATCTCCATCTACTTTAAATTTGAGTGCAGTAGCATGAACGCTAAGGTTTGTCGTACTCTCATTTATTTTCTTCAATTCAGAAACGGACTGATTTGGTGAGGTGGGTTCTTGTTTTGTCCAAGAATTAATCTCAGCAGTCTTCTGATTTGACGTCTCACTTGTTATGCTCCCTGCAATCTCACTCTTGAGACTCCTCATGCTGCCACACTTGGAATTAATCATTGTATATACTCTGCCTGAACTTTAATTCAATTAATTCAAAAAGAAAATATATAGGGTTTTGATTATAATTTGGTCTAAGACCAAGAGTCTTCTAAGAATTGTGAAAGTTTTGAAGCTGAGATTAATTATGTTTCCATCACATTATATTTCAAAGAAGAGTTTTGTCTCTTGTACATGGAATAATGAGAAATTAGTGGAGGATCGAACTACATAGTGATTGTAGTGTACCTAGGCTAGTGAACTATATTAATTGTTGGGTTTGCATTAAGATAATGAGTAGTGACGAAAAAAAGTGGGCATGCATTGGTGTAATCTGTCTCATTTGGCATTGTTGGCACCGTGAATTCCTTGGAGTTGGCTACGTATTTAACCTCTTGTCCCTCCTCAATCGGCTTGTCATCTAGCTCTCTCCTACCTCACACAATAACACTTCCTTTATTGAATAAATTGAAAGGTTAATTTGCTTTTGTCCATTTAATTGTTTCACTTGACGGGTTGTCAACAAGCATGTAAACTCGGAAATCTGTGGCATGATCTCATAGGTTATACATGGAAACAGAGAAGTATAATAAACGTCATAAATCTATTTGTTTTGGGTAAATTCGGATTATATGATGTGGACGAATATGGCATTTTAGGAGACATCATATTCATCTCTCTTCTGGCTCTCTTTTCTACTGTTCGACATTATCAACACAAAGTTATATATTGATGCAAAGCTTGCATGGATTTATGGTTCCGGACAATTGTCATTTCTAGGGATTTATGGTTCCGGACAATCAGTATATAGATATTCATATATAGGAGTATATAGGAAAGAATTATGAAAATTCGTAAGATTTTAAAATATCATCTTATTTTTTTATCTTGTTTGAAAAAGAATTCCATAATTATGTTGTTCCCCAAAGAATTTGAATCCTAGCTTAGCAGTACATGACATTTTCAATTACTTAATACGTTCAGAGAACTTAGGGTGCGTTTGATTGCAAGGGTGGAAAATGGACGGAAAGAAAATGTTTTACGGGGAAAAGATTTACCTAGAAAATGTTTTGTAGGGAAAATGATTTCAAATGTGTTTGATTGATATAATTTTCCACCTGGAAAATTTTTAAATTTTCTATTCGTTTGACTTTGTTTTACATGGAAATTGTCCATCAAAGTGATATTTTTTTTCCACAATTGGTTATAAAATTTGTTTCCATTGCTAAAAAGTAAAAGAAAAAAAGAAAAAAAATTATTTCCTAAAAAATCATTTTTTAATCAAAATTTAGTATTCGTTTGACTTTGTTTTACATGAAAATTGTCCATTAAAGTGAATTTTTTTTTTATAATTGGTTATGATATTTGTTTCCATTACAAATAAAATAAAATAAAATAATAAAATTTGCATCAGCCGGTTGGAAAATATTTTCCCAACAAAAATGTTGGGAAAATATTTTAAAGGAAATCAAGGAAAATAGTGACGTGGTAGGTGGGGTGGGAAAATGTTTTCCGGGAAAAATTTAGGCTATCAAACAACGCAAAAGATGGAAAATGAAAAATATTTTCCTACTTCCCTGGAAAATATAACTTATCAAACACGCCCTTAGATAAAATTTTCAAGAAAGAAGTTCTAAAGGTACCAATATCCTTGTCAAAGTATCTTCTTCATCCTTTCAAGAACAAATACTCATCTTTAACTATTGCTATTGCTCCTTTGAGGGCTCTTGAGGTTTGAACATGAAGAAAATCTTATTTTGTTAAGGAGCTCCATGTTCATCTCTAAAATTGATCATCCAAATTCTATCATACCTTTATGTTGAAAATACTTCAGACCCGAGTTGAAGGCTCGAGTTGGACCTATATTTTTTGGCCAAGCCTCGAGTCGGGCCAAGAAAAGACCGAAGCATTTTTTACTTGAGTCAAGCTTGAGTTTAGAGTTTCGGCTCTTGAGCCAGCTAGCTCGGTTAGTTGACATCCCTAGCTCAAACGGTCCGTGGCTTGGCTCAAGGAATGCCTGAGTCGGTTCTGCTTGACTCGGTCCCAGCTTTATTTTTGGGCATCGACTTGAGCTGGCCCGTATGGTTGGCCAAAATAGCCCGGGACACGGGCCATTTAAATGGGGCAAGCAGATGAAAAAAGTAAAGCACTTCCATGCGTGACACTCTCAGACAATTTTTTTTTTTATATTTTTAGTATTGTTAATTTTTTTTTTTCAAATTTCAAGATTAAAAAAATCAAGTCGGCTTGACTTTGTAAGTTCTAAGCCGAAACCTCGAGTAGAGCCTTTTTTTTTTTTCCTGCCGAACCAAAGCTTAGCTTGGCTCAGGCCAAAAAAGCTCGAGAAATTTTTTGCCTGACCTTGACTTTTGGCTCATGAGTTGGCTCGACCTCCTCGAAAGTGCTTAAAGTCATGTGACGGCTAATTTTAACAAAGTTAATAGTAGAGTTGATAAAATCTATATCATCTTTAGCATAAGCTAGAACATTATTAAAGATTAAAAATTTAAAAATCTTATTTACTGTATTGGTGACATGATATGCTACGGGCTATTTGGTATATTCATGTAGTTGGGAATGAACTAATCTTCTTAATAAAGTTAAGGAGGGCAAATATGACTCAAATTCCCAAACAAAAACATTAATAAAATAAAAATAGTCGAGACGGAACCATATATCCTGGTTTCCCAATGTGGCAAAGCGGAATTGGGAAATTTTGCCACCTTTTAAGATGGAACTTAAAGTTCGAATTGTAGGAAAATTGTTTCAATATTGGATACCGGATTCGCAGTAGCAGATTCAATAACTTTGAATACAATGGATTCAAATATACACAATAGATTTAATACAGCAGCAAATTCGACAATATGTTAAATTGCAGTAAAGTGTAACAGCTGATTTAAGCAGAACTACAACTTTAAATATGCAGAACAAGTAACAAAATTGTTAGTAGACCTGCAAAACGCAAATTCGCATAAACAAGTGACAAACAAATAATCGCAGAAGTTAAAAGACGGGAAACTTTTAACCCGAGGCCTGTGTTCCACACAGTTTCCTTAAAACAGATTCCCTCCCTCACCGTCTGTGCTTAAGGTTTAACCGAGCGTCCGTTTCCCAGGATACAACGGCGAAACAGTATAATCTGAACACCACATATTGTATTTCGGCGAACTGAACCAATGCCCGAACAATATCACCAAACAAGACAGGAAAAGAAAGTGAAAAACGAAGGCAGACTCAAACTGTGTCCAGATGAATATGCAGATGATTTTTTCGTGTACTGAAGACTGGAAAAACGAGATATATATAGGCTTAGGATCTTGTAACCTGCTCATTCATTTCATAGCAATTACAACAGGAGTTTTGGAGTTTCAACAGTTTTGGAAAACCAAAAATCTATTGAAAAAAATTAAAAAATGTAGCAAAACGTGGACACTCCTAAGGGGCCAATTTTGCTCCTTTCGGTCCGACATTCGTGTATGCAGGTCGCGCTCGCATACAAGTTCAAGGTCCAAAGCCAATTTCGGTCCAAGATTTGCACCCCCCTCCGCGCGCACATGGAGAGAGCCTCTATGCTATACATGATTACACCATTCTAAAGTGCAATATTTTATAAAATGGTTTTAAATTTCCTCCACTTCCTATGTGGGACAAAGCTTAAATATTTATTTTTCCCACCAACAAACTTTTTTCACATGGCATACTTTGAGCTTCAATTTCTCATTCACCTGAGCATCATTTTTGACAAGTAAGTATATGATTTCGATGTACTCACGGATCAACTTTCATCTTTCAAAATAGCCAAGCGGGTCTCGCTTAAAATTAGTGCCAAAGTCAGCCATTTTTTCCAGTTTTTCCAACAATCCCCCACATGAATGAAAATTGGGAGCGACACATGAATGTGACACATGACGACTAGGTGATATAGTTCAACGGTTGAAACCTGCATAGGATAGGTAGGTGTTACCCTTTGAACCTTCCCTTGTAAAAACATATTTACTTTACTAGCTGACCAGTAGACACGATGTCCTTGAACTGTTTTGCCGTTTATGTAAACGATGATATACTTCACACAGGATTCTTCCTAACACATTTTAGTTCTCATTATTATGTTCGTTTTGGCCATGAACATACACCTGGTTCTGTGAGAGTTCACAAGAATTTTGCCCCACACAATTCCCTCAAAAGCAGCCCCACTTCTCTCTCACATAGGTGATTTCTTATTACAAGTAACCCGCATTACTTGGCTCGAATTTCGATGCATAAGAATCATTAAAAGCCTATTGCTTATCCTTCATCTTTACGGGCATCACTATTATATCATAGGAATGGATTCTATCAAGTCTTTACAATTAGATTGTCCCTTTGAACCTAGATCTTAGGATCTCCAATGAATTAGGTTGGGTTTTCCTTTGTATTAACTTATCCATACAAGGGCTTAAGTCTCATTCCTCTCGATGATTTTTCAACTAACTCTCTATTTAACAATTTGGTTAGCGGATCCGCAATGTTATCCTTTGATTTTACATAATCAACAGTGATAACTCCAGTTGAGAGCAGTTGTCTTATGGTATTGTGTCTACGATGTATATGTCTAGACTTACAATTGTACATGTTACTCTTTGCTCTTCCAATTGTTGATTGACTATCACAATATATGCAAATTGCTGGCACGCAACCACTCAGCCTCTTCACCACTTTTATCTAAAGCTATAAACTCAGATTCCATAGTGGATCTGGCTATTACTGTTTGTTTAGAGGATTTCCAGGATATAGCTGCACCTGCCAATGTGAACACAAATCCACTCGTAGACTTTGAGTCTTTTATATCAGATTTCCAATTAACATCAGTATATCCTTCAATGACCGCTGGATATTTTGTATAGTACAGTCCAAAATTATGAGTGTATCTCAAATACCTTAGTACTCTTACTATTCCTTTCCAGTGATCAGCTCCTGGATTACTCGTATATCTACTCAGTTTACTCACTGTGTAGGCTATGTCTTGTCTTGTACAACTCATCAGGTACATCAGACTCCCAATAACTCTCGAGTATTCTACTTGAGATATACTTTCACCTTTGTTTTTGGATAGATGTTGACTTGTATCTATCGATGTTCTAGCCATTTCAGTATCATCCTTACTGAACTTCTCTAGAATTTTATCCATATAATGTGACTGAGTTAGAGCAAGCCCATCTGATGTTCTTGAAATTTTGATTCCAAGTATAACATCAGCTAAACCCATATCATTCATGTCAAATCTTGAATTTAACATATCTTTAGTGGATTTAATCATCTTATTGTCACTACCAATAATAAGCATATCGTCAACATAAAAACATAAAATGACATAACATTTACAGTGTCTTTAACGTAAACACATTTATCACACTCATTGGTTTTAAATCCACTTTCCATCATGACACTGTCAAATTTTTCGTGCCATTGTTTCGATGCTTGTTTCAGGCCATGTAATGATTTCACCAATTTACAAACCTTCTTTTCTTGCCCTGGAGATGAAAACCCCTCGGGTTGTTCCATATAGATTTTTTAATCTAAATTTCCATTCAGGAAGGCAGTCTTAACATCCATTTGATGTGCTTCAAGATTTCGCAGAGCAGCAATCGCAAGTATCATCCTAATAGATGTTATTCTCGTTACTGGAGAATATGTATCAAAGTAATCAAGGCCTTCTCGTTGTCTATAACCTTTTATTACTAATCTAGCCTTATACTTTTCAATACATCCATCTACTTTCATTTTCCGTTTGAAAATCCACTTGTAGCCTAGTGGTTTACTTCCTGAAGGAAGATCCACTAGCTCCCATGTATGATTTTGCAAAATGGAATCTATTTCACTTTTAATGGCCTCTTTCCATTGGGGTCCTTCTGAGGAGTTCACAGCTTCTTGATAGCTTTGAGGTTCACTTTCTAGCATATAGGTCAGAAAATCTGGACCATAAGACTTTTTTCTGTCCTTTCTCTTTTGCTACTTCTTGGTTCAACCTCAACCTCCTCTTCTAATTCTTGGTCCTGACTATCTCCAGTCATAGTCTCATATGTCCATTTAGAAGAGTTTGCATCTTCTTTGAACTTGCATGGAAATACATGTTCAAAGAACGAAGCATTTCTCGATTCCATTATCGTGTTTTTGTGTATCTCTGAGATTTTAGATTCATACACAAGAAATCGATAAGCACTACTGTTTTGAGCATATCCAATGAAGATACAATCTACAGTTTTCGGGCCTATCTTCACCTTCTTTGGTGTTGGGACAGCCACTTGAGTAAGAGACCCCCACACTCGTAAGTATTTATAGGAAGACCTTCTTCCTTTCCATAACTTATAAGGGGTCTTTTCCATTTTCTTTCAGGGTACCTTATTTAAAAGGTAATTTGCTGATAACACAGCCTCCCCCACATGTTTTGAGGTAACCCAGAACTTACCAACATTGCATTCATCATTTCTTTTAAGGTGCGATTTTTCTTTTCAGCAACACCATTTTGTTACGGTGAATAAGGTGCGGTGGTTTCATGTATGATTCCGTGTTGTGCACAGAATTCAGCGAATGGTGCTTCATACTCACCACCTCGATCGCTTTTTATCACCTTAATTTTCTTGTTAAGTTGGTTATTTTGTACTATCGTCGAAAAAAGTAATGAAATACTTGTTGCCACCTCTTGTTTGTACAAATTTTAAATCACATATATCACTGTGAAATTAAATCAAGTGGTTCTGTATTCCGTTCAATTGATTTAAATGATGACCTTGTCAACTTTGCCTCAACACAAGTTTCACACTTATGTTTTGAATCAATATGGAACGCGGGTATGCAATTCAAGTTAACTAGTCTACGTAAAGAATCATAGTTAACATGTCCTAGTCTACCATGCCACATATTGGAAGACTCAAGCAAGTAAGCGGAAGAGTTCACTTTATTCATTTTTGGTTTTACAACCATTACATTAAGTTTAAACATACCATTGGAAACACAGCCTTTTCCGACAAACATTCCACTTTTTGACAAAATGACTTTGTCCGACTCAAATACAATACTAAAACCATGCTTATTCAAAAGCGACCCGGACACAAGGTTCTTGCGAATTTCCAGCACATATAGCACATTGTTAAGAGTCAGCTCTTTCCCTGAAGTCATCTTCAGAACCACCTTGCCTTGTCCCTTGATTTCAGAAGTTGTTGAATTTCCCATGAACAACTTCTCTCCATTCTCAATTGCTTCGAAAGCAGCAAACAGTTCTTTATCAGAACACACATGCCTCGTAGCCCCGGTGTCAATCCACCATTCTTTTGGGTTAGAGCCCACCATGTTTACTTCAGAAATGACGGTTGCTAGATTCATCTCCGCCACATCATGCGCCATGTAGTCAACCACATTTGCTTCTTTCTTCTTCTTTGGCAATCTGCACTCCGAAGACTTGTGACCCACTTTGTCACAATTGAATCATTTCCCTTGAAACTTCCTTTTAGAAATTCCACATTTAGGTCCTAGCTTGGTCCCTTTGCCACCGGATGACCCAGCCTTATTTTTGTAGGCCTTATTGCTTAGACCATGTTCCACCACGTTGGCTTTAGCAACACTAACTTCTTCTCGGAACTCTTGTTGTCTTCTTCAATTCGAAGTCTAACAATCAGTTCTTCGACATTCATTTCCTTTCGTTTCTGCTTTAGGTAATTCTTGAAATCTTTCCATGCATGGAGCAATTTTTCAATAATCGCAGCCACTTGGAAAGTTTCGCTCAACACCATCCCTTCAGCATGAATTTCATGAAGAATTACTGGAGTTCTTGCACTTGACTGATTATAGTTTTGGAGTCCACCATTTTATAATCTAAGAATTTGCCGACAATGAACTTTTTAGCCCCAGCATCTTCAATTTCATATTTTCGGTCCAAAGACTCCCACAACGCCTTAGCAGTTTTCATAGTGCTATACACGTTGTATAGTGTATCTGCTAAACTGTTCATAATATAGTTTCGGCATAGAAAATCCGAATGGTTCCAAGCATCAAGTGCACTGATCGCTTGAACATCTCCCTCACCCTCATTGAGTTGTGGAGCAGTTTCAGTTAAGAACCTCTCAAAATTCAAGGTGGTCAGATAAAATAACATTTTCTGCTGCCACCTCTTGAAATTCAAACCATTGAATTTCTCTGATTTTTCATTATGATTAACCGGAACAGTAGCCACAAGTTGGTTCACAACATGACCTGGCAATCTAGCCACAGTCTGAACCACACCAGAACTAGAGCCCGCAGCCTGATTTCCAGTAGCCACAACTTGGGTTACATCCATGTTAGTTTGTTCAGTTGCCATTTCGTCTGAAAATGAAACAAAAAATATTAGTTTCCAATAAACTAATATTAATTTCCAAGAAATCAAATGAAACAACGGATCTGTTTTAAGCTTGTAGGAAAATTGTTTCAATATTGGATACCGGATTCGCAGTAACAGATTCAATAACTTTGAATACAATGGATTCAAATATACACAACAGATTTAATACAGCAGCAGATTCGACAATATGTTAAATCGCAGTAAAGAGTAACAGCTGATTTAAGTAGAACTAGAACTTTGAATGTGCAGAACAAGTAACAAAATTGTTAGTAGACCTACAAAACGCAAATTCGCATAAACAAGTGACAAACAAATAATCGCAGAAGTTAAAAGACTGGAAACTTTTAACCCGAGGCCTGTGTTCCACACAGTTTCCTTAAAACAGATTCGCTCCCTCACCGTCTGTGCTTGAGGTTTAACAGAGCATCCGTTTCCTAGGATACAACGGCGAAACAGTATAATCTGAGTACCACAGATTGTACTCCGGCGAACTGAACCAGTGCCCGAACAATATCACCAAACAAGACAAGAAAAGAAAGTGAAAAACGAAGGCAGACTCAAACTGTGTCCAGATGAATATACAGATGATTTTTTCGTGTACTGAAGACTGGAAAAACGAAATATATATAGGCTTAGGATCTTGTTACCTACTCATTCATTTCATAGCAATTACAACAGGAGTTTTGGAGTTTCAACAGTTTTGGAAAACCAAAAGTCTATTGAAAAAAATTAAAAAATGTAGCAAAACGTGGACACTCCTAAGGGGCCAATTTTGCTCCTTTCGGTCCGACATTCGTGTACGCAGGTCGCGCTCGCACACAAGTTCAAGGTCCGAAGCCAATTTCGGTCCAAGATTTGCACCCCCCTGCGCGCGCACGTGGAGAGAGCCTCTATGCTACACATGATTACACCATTCTAAAGTGCAATCCTTTATAAAGTGGTTTTAAATTTCCTCCACTTCCTATGTGGGACAAAGCTTAAATATTTATTTTTCCCACCAACAAACTCTTTTCACATGGCATACTTTGAGCTTCAATTTCTCATTCACCCGAGCATCATTTTTGACAAGTATATGATTTCGATGTACTCACGGAGGAGAACACAAATCAACTTTCATCTTTCAAAATAGCCAAGCGGGTCCCGCTCAAAATTAGTGCCAAAGTCAGCCATTTTTTCCAGTTTTTCCAACACCAATATGATATTATAATTTAACAAGTTCAAAAGAACAACTTAATCGAGATTGCAGTTCTTAAACGAGTAATTATCTTGTAGGGTTATAGATAAAATGAATAATTAATATACAAGAATTTGAATTACTTTTATCAAGTTCAATATTTTTCTTTGGTGGACTAGGTTTTTTCACAACCTATGAGTATCGGATACAAGAATCATTAAAAGACAAAGTTGAAAATAAGAGTCATGTTACTGTAAGTGTTATGCCCTAGGTCCAATCAACTTTGGACATAAACACTTTGAATATATATAATCAATGCACATATATGGCATTATCTATTATTTAATTGAATTAATATTCTAATAAATTAAATAATAGAATCCGTAGATTCAAGTTTTGGTGATTTGTTAATCAAAAGGAGTTGTGATTGTGAGATACAAATTACATATGATTGAATCTTAAATCGTCCGTGGTCGAAGTAATAACGAGATACGGATATCGTTATTACGGATAGACTATCGCGTGTGGCATTCTTACTTGTGAAGTAAGTAGCTGATCTCACAAGCTAAAGTGTGGTGACATTTGAATGAACACGTGGATGTTTTGTTATGGAACAAAACATTGGAGACCCACTGAGAGATTCCACATGGATAACTATCTAAGTGTTAGTGGTTAATCTCTAACGTTCGGTAGTGGAATTGGTCCTTTGACTTGAGGTCATCATAGTACCTTATATGAGGGCAGACATACTTTGGTGGTGTTGGATGTTGCTCTGTCAAGGGTCGCTAATACAGCATCGTTCGGGTATGTCAAGAATCATATGAAGGTTGTGAATGATCAATAGAGGATCCGTCACTCTTAGATAGTAAGAGATTATGATCTACATTTTATCCAGTTAAGTTAATTATGAAATCCTTGGCCAAGGTGAACTCATAAGTCGGAAAAGAGTTTTCGACGTACATTGACTTAACAGTAGGATAAAAGATATGATCGATAATTGAGATTGACACATATCCATATCTCATAATTGATCGGGTCATATTGACGAAAGGATTATAGTTTCACGGTAAACGAACAAGTTTGGTTTTGTCATACTACGTGATATTTCCCGTCACATGTATTGCCCTGACA
Organism: Fraxinus americana; assembly: GCA_035079005.1. Taxonomy (NCBI): domain Eukaryota; kingdom Viridiplantae; phylum Streptophyta; class Magnoliopsida; order Lamiales; family Oleaceae; genus Fraxinus; species Fraxinus americana. Next base: position 13,305,583 of record CM068715.1, on the reverse strand, counting down.
CATTGCTAGATGTCAATCTGGGAAAACGAAAGTGAATTAGTGATAAATTAAAAGGGGCGTTTTAATTTATCGATTTCGATTAGATCAAAATAATAATTCACGTCGTTTGGCATCGTGATCGGGAACCTAATGGGTCACACACAAAAGAGAATCAGAAGAATGAGATTTATCAATTAATTAATTTACAAGTGTTGGATAATTAATTAATTGGGTTGTTTATTAATAGGCTCGAATTCATTAATTGGATTAATTAATTCATGGACCAGATTTAATTAATTTGATTAATTAAATCTTGGACCGGGTTAAGTTTAATAGATGGACCGAGCCCATCTGGACTTATATTAATAGACTACTAGAGTTTGAAAACTGTATGGGATTTTTATTATTCTTGCTAGCACAAGAAAAGAAACCCTAGCCGTCATTCTTGTTCTCTGTGTGGATCACCATTGGAGGCTGGACAATTGGACAGCTTGGAATGCAGATCGTGATCATTGGAGTTCGTGAATCAGCAAAGGGCTTTGCAGAATTCATCAAAGGTATAATTCTAATAACAGTTTCTATCTAAACACATTGCAGATCCTTGTTTGGGAATTGAAAATTGTTTATTTCCGCTGTGCATGATTAAGTAAATTCCCAACAGTGGTATCAGAGCCTACTTTGTGTTTGTTAGAAATTGTTTCGAATTACAGAACAATCAAAAAGTTGATTGTTAATATTTTTCATGTTTCTAGCAATTAAGAGAACTTGATTTTCTAATTGTAAAATCTGTTTTGAAAAAAAAAAAAAAAAAAACAAATCAAAATCGGAAAGCGAGATGGGCGTGGCGGTACGACGTCACCCGCCCGGCCAACAGTGGCGGCCATCATGCGACACGCGGCTGCATCGTCTGTCTGATGTCGCGCCGAGCGGCAATTGCGTTGCGGTGAGGCTCTTGCCCGCGCTAACGACATGCTGGCCGGCGTCGCGCCATGCGACTGTGCGATCACTGGTCTTTCTTTGCTGCAGCTAACGTATCGCGCAGCGTCACCATGCTGACACGATGCGGTAGTCTTCGCTGCGATTCTGACATGAAGACAGTAATGACAGCCTTGAAAGTGCATTGTGGGCTGGCAACGTTCGCGGCTAACGAGCGGCTGAACCAGGGACTTGCCGTGAAGCGGCGCTGGCAAGGAGTAAGGTTTTAGGGTTTCGACGGTGAGAGGGTGGAGGCGGGGGCTGTTTGTGCAATTTCTGAAATTGGAGGCCCCCGTATGCAATTATATTTTAAGGGTTAGTTTGCAAATTTTAAAAGGGGGACCTATCAAGCTATTAAGTTAATTGAAGGCCCTGTTTGTAATTTTAAACCAAGGGTCAACTTTGCAATTTTCAAAATAGTTTTGAATTTAAATATTAAAATGGTTTTAAACTTGAATTTCAAATGGGTTTGACCTAAAATTTTAATATTGACCCGTTTAAAATTTTATTTAAAAATTGACGACTTTTATATTTTCGTTAAAATTGGATTTTAACTTAAATATTAAACTTTGACCCTAAATTGAATTTTATTTTATTTAGAAGTTTTATCCTAAATTAAAATTTTAATTCATATTAAATTAGAGTTGGACTTTAATTTAATATTTAATTAAAATTTGATTTTAATTAAATTATCCACCCTAATATATTGTTGAAATTGGAGTTGGACTCTAATTTGACATTTAATTGAAATTTGATTTTAATTAAATTGTTTCGCCCTAAATACTTCTTAAAATTAGAGTTAGACTCTAATTTATTATTTAATTAAGATTTGATTTTAATTAAATATGTTCGCCCTAATATCTCGGAATTAGAGTTTGACTCTTATTTTGTATTTAATTAATATTTGATTTTAATTAAATTCAATCGTATTAATTTGATTATAATTAGAGTTGGACTTTAATTTGACATTTAATTAAAATTTGATTTTAATTAAATTGTCTTGCCCTAAAACCTTTATTGGAATTAGAGTTGGAATCTAATTTGGTATTTAATTAAAATTTGATTTTAATTAAATAGTCCCGCCCAATAATTGTAGAATTGGAGTTGAACTCTAATTTGATATTTAATTGAAATTTGATTTCAGTTAAATAAGTCTGCTAATTAAATTAATTAATTAATTTGATTAATTAATTATTTAATTGTTCCGATCCTTTTGTCTAAAATAGTTTAGACGACTTTAATTGCTAGAAACTTGAAACATGTTTGCATATAATATTAGATATTATATAGGAATGCATTTATTTGATGAATGTTTAATTAGTGGATGATTATGGACTCGACCATGTGGATGTGTTGAATGGTTAGTTTTATTCTTGTTGTTTTATGGGCCTGCGAGCTCTTATTTATTTTGGACCTGCGAGTCCGTTGTTATTATTATGGGCCTGCGTGTCCAACATTATTTAGGTCTGCGTACCAACTAGTATAGGATACAAGTTGTAGCTGGACTAATTGAAAATACAAGAAGAGGAGGAGACCATAGAGATGGAGTATTGCATGAATCAATGCTATACCCCCTAGGAACTGACCGACTAGTCTTCCTTATGACTCGGGAAGACTAGATAGTATAAGTTCATAATCGTCCACACTATTATATGTATGTTTATTTGCATGTTAGATGTATAATAAAATATGTATAATTATTACGATGAGACCTTTTGCATGCAAAACCCCTCGTTGAAAATATTAAGTCAATTTGTTATTTGCCTTCCATCATTATAGTGAAAAACGAGAGTCCTAAATCGATCTTAGCTTGTTGAGTACACTCAAGGGTGGTCCATTAGGGATATGTTTGACACTATGAAATATTAGATATTTCTGAATGATGGGTTTGACTTAACTAATATTTATCTTTTGTTGAGTACACTCAAGAAGATAAATTTTAGAGACATGTTAAAATATTAAGTCATATTTATATTCGCCTTCCACCATTATAGTGAAAAACGAGAGTCCTAAATCGATCTTAGCTTGTTGAGTACACTCAAGGCTGGTCTATTAGGGATATGTTTGACACTATGAAATATTAGATATTTCTGAATGATGGGTTTGACTTAACTAATATTTATCTCTTGTTGAGTACACTCAAGGAGATGAATCTTAGAGGCATGTTAAGCTAACACATAAGATGTGTGAAGACAAAGAGTTGTCAGCTTAATGATCTGGGAGTTGTATGGAGATACAATTGATAATAGTATCTACCCAAATGTTTTATTAGGGCTTGTTGAGTACACTCAAGGTTTTAATATAACAAATGGGATTCCACTGACTTGGGAATCAAGTACGGATTCCATAAATTTATGTGAGGGGGTCATAAATTTGAGTTAAACAGTGGGAGCGAAATTAATTTAATAAAAGGCCATGTTAAATTAATTCATGCATTATATATATATATATATTATTTCTTTTACTTTTCGTCGTTTACATTTATTGAATCATGAGTAACCATGTGTATTGAAGAGGCATATTGTATGCCAACAACTAAAGCAAATTTTCTTGATTGACGCCGCAATCTGAGAATTGTTCTCAGGCATAAAAAATTGGTTATGTCCTTGAATAGTCCTTTCTAGAGACACATGTTGATGACTCGATAAAAGAAGAGGTGGCTGCTGTAATAAACACAGTGATGACGATAGTACTACAACATATGTGATGTTTGTAACTATGTCACCTGAGTTACAAAGCAACATAAGAGTATAGATACTAACACATGATTTTTCATCTCAATATGTTGAATGATGAACAATCATACGAGGAAATATATGATATTTCCCAGCAACTATACTGAGTCTTAATGACGAAGAATCTTGATCGGTGCTTGTATCTTGAAGATGCAGAGACTACTTTGAGAAGTTGTCTTGATTGCGTTCGATCATGAACAATGAACTAAGTATAGACTTGGTTCTGCAATCTCTGTCGAGAGAGTTATTCATAACTAATTATGAATTTAACATGAATAAACTCGAAGCACGCTCATTGAGATCTTGAACATGCTTAAAAGCTGTTAAGTCCAACATGTTTGTGTTTGTAGTGGACAAATCTTAGTCATAAATTCCTATATGGAAGTCTAAAGGATGCTTTAGGAAAGCAACCAAGATGACTAGGACGGTTAAAAGCAAATAAGGACAATACCAAATCGATGATCCTTATTATCATTTTGGAATGGTAGATCATTGGAAATGAAATTGCAAGGCTTATATCTACTTTCTTAGTTTCATGGGTATTAGATACTAGATATGGATCTCATATTTGTATAAATATATGCGAAACTAAATAAAAGTAGATCATTTAAAGGAGAAGTTGACCTACACGTTGAAAATGAGCAAAAGTTGTTGCATTACTGTAGAAGCATATTTCTTGCCATTGCCTTTATGTTTGATATTAGAATTAGAAATGTTAATTTTGTTTCACCATTACCAAGTGCATTAAATAAATTTCATGTTTTGACTTGAATTATTCTAATGTTAAGGACAATTGTTGTGCCTTTTTATCTTGATAAGATCTTAATGGTTCTGGTCCAGTACAAATTGACCTTTATAGTCTAAATGTTGAGTGTTCTATAATGAGTATAGAAATTGAAAGGCATAAAAATGATAATGCGAATAACACTTATATCGACATTACGGATTTGGTCACATAAATGAGAATGCAATTCCAAACTTACATGGAGATGTATATTTGGGTCAAATAATATTGAATCATTTGACAAATGCGAATCATGTACGTAAGACACGTTGACCAAATCTCCTTTTTTACTTGAAAAGGAAAATGATCTGCACAATTATTAGGTCTAATACATAGTGATGTATGTAGATCCATATCAATTAAATGTCGTAAAGTTTATCTTATCTCATCACATTTACTAATGATCATTTCAGAAATGATCATATATATTTGATGAAATTCAAGCATGAATCTCTTGAAATGTTCAAAGGATTCAAACTAAAAGTTGATAAACAAATAGGTAAATATATTCTTACACTAAGACTTGTTCGAGGTAAAGAATATTTAAAATGGAGAATTTTCGATTATCTAAAAGAGAATTAGATTCTCATGCGATTGGATTCCTCCCATACATTGCAACATAATGATGCATACGAAATGAGGAATAATACACTATTAGATATAGTGCAATTGAGAACAAGCCATGCAAGCATTCAAAAATCGTTTTGAGATCATGGGTGGTGCCACGTCTTTCACTAAATCGTGCCCCATCTAAATCGGTTGACAAAAACTCCATACGAGTTATGGAATGGCCCAACATATCTCATATGAACGTTTGGGTTGTGACACTTATGTGAAGCGCAGATCGGATAAGTTTGAGACTAAATCCGATAATTATATATTTGTGGATATCCAAGAGATAATTGGATATCAATTCTATAATCTCGTTGAGAAGAAGATGTTCATCTCAAGACATGTCATACTCTTAGAGAAAGTGTTTACTCTAAGAGAGACGGGTGGGAGTAGAATAAATCTTGAAAGAGTTCAAGAGTCCACGGATATAATTAACCGAATAGATATAAACCTGAGTCTTATCCCACACCGAGTGAGGGACATACTCTTGATCGGAAGTGGAGACTTCGAGGACACGTTAGCTCGGTGTAAATCTTGTAGGATCATTTGACCTCCTAGAAGTGCAGTCCATGATTACTAATCAAGGATAATGAACCTACTAATTACATAGAAATAAAGTCAAGTGTTGACTTAAAGAGATGGACTTGTTGTATGTAACCGAGGTTTGACCTTGGTCGACTTGCCTAATGGATTAGAACACATAGGTTGTAAATGAGTTTACAAGAAAATGTCAATATGGATTGAAACAAGCCTCTTGGAGCTGGAATCTTCGATTTGATACAAAAAGTCAAAATGTTTGATTTTATCAAAAATAAAGACGAAATGTGCGTTTACAAGAAGATAATGGGAGCATTGTCGCATTCCTGATATTATATGTATGAGACATATTATAGGAAACGACGTCTCTATATTTCAATTGTTGAAATTATGGTTGTCAAATAATTTCTCTGTGATGGATGTGGGAGAAGCAAGTTGATCTATAGAGATAGATCTAGAAGATTGCTTAACTCATCCCAATCTATAAGATAAAATCTCGAGAAGATTTTATATGGAGAAAATGAACTGAGAGTTCATGGATAGAATGATGCTAACTTCTAGTCAAACTGGGATAATAGCACATCTCAAATAGGATATTGGTTTACTCTTAAGCGGTGTGTTGGAAATGTTCCAAATAACCGTTGATTCAATAATGGAAGCCTTATACATCATTGCTTTACAAAGCAACAAAAGTTGTGGTCTGGATCAGGGAGTTCATTACTGAACTTAGAGTAGTTCCTAACATTGTTGATCACACGCTTATGCATTGTGATACAATAGAGCCATCGTGCAAGCGAAGGAACTAAGGTCTCATCAACCATCTAAACATATGTTAAGGCAGTGTTATCTCATTGAAAAGATAATACAAAGAAATGACGTAAATAAAGAACGAATTCGCACAAGTTATTAAATTGCAGATCCACTGACAAAGAGTTGTTGCATTATAAACATGATCGTCATGTAGACTCTTATGGTATAAGATACATAAGTGATTGGATCTAGTGCAAGTGGGAGTTTGTAAGTGTTATGCCCTAGGTCCAATCAACTTTGGACATAAACACTTTGAATATATATAATCAATGCATATATATGGCAATATCTATTATTTAATTGAATTAATATTCTAATAAATTAAATAATAGAATCCGTAGATTCAAGTTTTGGTGATTTGTTAATCACAAGTAGTTGTGATTGTGATATATAAATTACATATGACTGAATCTTAAATCGTCCGTGGTCAAAGTAATAACGAGATACGGATATCGTTATGTGGCATTCTTACTTATGATCTCACAAGCTAAAGTGTGGTGACATTTGAATGAACACGTGGATGTTTTGTTATAGAACAAAACATTGGAGACCTGCTGAGAGATTCCACATGGTTAACTATCTAAGTGTTAGTGGTTAATCTCTAACGTTCGGTAGTGGAATTGGTCCTTTGACTTGAGGTCATTATAGTACCTTATATGAGGGCAGTCATACTTTCGTGGTGTTGGATGTTGCTCTGTCAAGGGTCGCTATCTGACATCGTTCGGGTATGTCAAGAATCATATGAAGGTTGTGAATGATCAATAGAGGATTCGTCACTCTTAGATAGTAAGAGATTATGATCTACATTTTATCCAGTTAAGTTAATTATGAAATCCTTGGCCAAGGTGAACTCATAAGTCGGAAAAGAGTTTTCGACGTACATTGACTTAACAGTGGGATAAAAGATATGATCGATAATTGAGATTGACACATATCCATATCTCATAATTGATCGGATCATATTGACGAAAGGATTATAGTTTCACGGTAAACGAACAAGTTTGGTTTTGTCATACTACGTGATATTTCCCGTCACATGTATTGCCCGACACATTGCTAGATGTCAATCTGGGACAACGAAAGTGAATTAGTGATAAATTAAAAGGGGCGTTTTAATTTATCGATTTCGATTAGATCAAAATAATAATTCACGTCGTTCGACATCGTGATCGGGAACCTAATGGGTCACACACAAAAGAGAATCAGAAGAATGAGATTTACCAATTAATTAATTGACAAGTGTTGGATAATTAATTAATTGGGTTGTTTATTAATAGGCTCGAATTAATTAATTGGATTAATTAATTCATGGACCAGATTTAATTAATTTGATTAATTAAATCTTGGACCGGGTTAAGTTTAATGATGGACCGAGCCCATTTGGACTTATATTAATAGACTACTAGGGTTTGAAAATTGTATGGGATTTTTATTATTCTTGCTAGTACAAGAAAAGAAACCCTAGCCGTCATTCTTGTTCTGTGGATCACCATTGGAGGCTGGACAATTGGACAGCTTGGAATGCAGATCGTGATCATTGGAGTTCGTGAATCAGCAAAGGGCTTTGCATAATTCATCAAAGGTATAATTCTAATCACAGTTTCTATCTAAACACATTGCAGATCCTTGTTTGGGAATTGAAAATTGTTTATTTCCGCTGTGCATGATTAAGTAAATTCCCAACAGTTACTTGTACAATCCCATTTATAATTTCGTTTACAACATGTGACTTGTCAAACATCATATCCATTCATTTAAGAACTGTTTTGAAAATTGACGACTGAGATCTTTACAACACATGAGTTGTAAAATTAGTTGTCAACAAATATAGTATAACTAACTTTATTCTTAAAATATTGAGCTGAAGATGGCTATTAGAAGTTGCTTAAAAATCCAATTTTATCTTTTAACTCATTTTGATGTCACTTCTTTTTATTTATTTTCAGGCTATGTTCTTCACTCGTGTTAGATTTTTAATATTGTGTCAAAGTATTTCTAGCAATTTTGCTACTCATTTTTCGGATTGAAAATCATTAAACGACAAGTTTAAAATAACAAGCAAAAAATGACATAAATAGATTTATTAACTCGATTTTCTATTGTTTAATTTCCTTTCACCACCACTTTTCTCAGCTTATTTTCAAGCAATGTTCACTAGTTGAGATAGGTTCTTAGTACTGCTTTAAAGTAGGTTAATTACTTGAATCATCACTGAACTTTAAAAAGAACTCAGTTAATCACTGAACTTTGTAATTCGTTATCCCACACATCACTCACTCAACAGACGGTTAAAAGATTGACAAATTTGCTAACGTGGTTGACGAAATTGTATACGTGACAATCTATTGTCTACTTGGCATCCACATTTGTATCAATTTTAAAAATGAGTTATGGATGGTATAACGAACTATAAAGTTTAGTGATTAACGAGGTAATTTTTGAAGTACAGTGACCCGGTGAAAATTTTACGCAAAGTTCAGTGATGATTCAAGTAATTAACCCTATTTCCTTGTGTTCTTTAATCATATTTCTATTACTTTGTAGTTTTATTTTCATTTTTATCAATTTTTATGTTTTCTTAAATCTTTTTCTTTCTTTCTCATGTACTCTTACCCCACAATTTTATTCTCTTTAGCATCACCAAACCGCTTTGATCATTTAATGGTATTCAACTTTGAAATGTATACACATCTTCAGCTAAAATTCCAATAGATTTTAGTTTTTATTTAGGTTTATCCTAGTGGAAAGATGATCAAAGCTGAAACAGTCCAGGGAACTGTCACACATCGTTACCAGGCTCACCAAAAGGAGGTGAAACTAGCACAAACAACGTTGCTTCAATCTTTTCTTGGATTCTGGGGGTCAGACGTTAATAACTGAATTTGGTTTTGAGTCTAACATTTGGCTATAATGAAATGCATTATTTTTTAAATATCCTTTTACATTGCAAATTTTAACGATTTCCTTTAACCATGAATAAGAAAAAATAATAAAAAACTGAGCAAAATGTTTAGGGCAAAATTGGATGACAATTCAAAGCTCTTGGATTTCATAGAGAAACTAGAAGCAGCTTGTATTGGTGTAGTGAAGTCTAGAAAGATGAACAAGGATCTTGCCCTTATTACCCATGGATCCCTTTGAGTGACCATTGCATCGTTTTCTCAATATATGTCCTAAATTCGTCCTAAACATTTTCTGAACAAGTGAAAGAAAGTATCTCATTATGCGCTTTTTTATAATGTTATAGGCTTGGCAGAGATAAGTATTTGAACACTGAAAAGCTCATTGATGCTGTGGTAGATAAGCTCAAAGCAAAACTTTCTTGTTAAGTTGATTATTTGAATCATCACTAAACTTTGCGTAAAGCTTCCACATGATCATTGAACTTCAAAAATTATCCCTATCCAAGTTTTGCAGAGGGAGCAACCCCATCTTTCACCTTGAATTGGTCAAAATATGTGGAATTCTTACTTTTCGTGGAGGATTAGATCCAGTAAATGGGGCCTTAGAAGGAATCCCTCGTGTGAGCAATGGTGGACGAAGCGGAAGCAAGCATATTAATCACTGAACTTCGTAATTCATTATCCCATCCATCACCCATTTTTTAATTTGCTATTGACGTGGATGCCAAGTGAGAAATAGATTGCTACGTTCCCAATTTCGTCAGCCACGTCAGCAATTACATCAATTTTTTAACCGTCCATTGAATGAGTGATCAATGGGATAACGAATTATAATGTTTAGTGATTAACAAGGTAATTTTTAAAGTTCAATGACCCGGCAAATACTTTACTTAAAATTCAGTAATGATTCAAGCAATTAAACCTTTTAAAGTGTCATGTAAACTTTGCAACTCATCTTTAGCATTGAAAAATTGGTAAACGACGAGTTCAAAATAATAATAAAAGAACGTCAACGAAAGAAAACTGCTATAATTGGATTTAATAATATGATTTCCTCCCCCCCCCCCCCTTTTTTACATCAATTTGACTCTCTCACTCATATTAAATATAAAATTAGGCAAAATTTTGAAACCCTAAAATAAGTATCTTGTTTTAAAATAGAGAGAAAAATAGAAAAAAAATAAAGAGGTTAATAGACTTATGTGTATTTCATTGTGAATCAAAATCTTATATTTATAGAGAAGAATTAAGGCTGTAAGGGATACAATAGCCATAATAACTAGGGTTGTAAGGCTATAATGATCATTCACTAATAAACATATAACTTAGAACATCTTTCCTTGAGCGACTCATTATGCAATATGTGCCTCGTTGAGACCTTATTTGATAAAAAAAATTAGTGGAACAAAAATATCAAAAGATGGAAAAAGGAGTAAAAATAATTATAACGAAGTTGGAGTAATAAAATGCTGCTTTGTTAAAACATTATCAATAAAATTCAGCGAGACAAAATTTGAACGAAGAAAAAGAGTACAACTGCTTCTTTTTATTTCAATTAATAAAAATCCTTATATCGAGCCATCCATGTCTTGTACAATATTGTCTTCAATACCATAATTCAGGTGTGAAATATATTTTGTGTTATCTTGTTATGGCTTTTAAGCAATATCTCCATATGATATAGTTATCAATCTTTGATGATGGTAGTAACATGATGGTTTGAAAAGTAATCGTATCTTTCTCTTCAGGGTTCTCGTATACAAATTTATAATATGATTATAAAGTTATATTGAGGGTAAATGTTATTTACATTATGAACATTCATTATATAAAGAATATGTCTCCTTAAATCTTTCTTAGGAAAAGTCCAGTGCGAAAAATCCTAATGAAGGAAAAAGTGAACGTTATTTATTTGAATATGTTATAAATGTTGCCTTTAAAACCTTGTTGGAAAATCCAATACGATAAAACCTTGATCGAGAGAAAAAGAGTACAATGCATATTTATTTCCTCATGATTATATCACCTGGATTATATGCTTGAAGCATGCTAAATCCTTCAATGATAACATTAATAGTCATGTCACATAGTTAGCTATAATTGCATTTCAAATTTAATGTATTGTCAAGATAACAAGATATGAACTTATGATTTCATTCACCATGATCTTCGTGAAATTTATTATTTTTAGAGTCATGCATTATATGTTACGACTTCATCTCTCCTATTTACTTTTTTCATAAGTATTCACTTTTAGGTGTTCGAACTACAGGTTCAGAACTTCAGTTTTCTCTAACAAGTTTAGTTTTAGGATTGTGTCCTTTTATTTGGTAAATCATTTCTTTGACAAATATGTTTCAACAAATTTATTTTGATTTCTTGCTATTAATAATATGATGCGATACATCATGTAAAAAAAAAAAAAAAGTTGTCCATAACTTTTTCTTTTTGTTTCTATTTATTTTTTCATAATAGCATAACTACTGAGAGATCTCTACTTTCAATATTTCAAGTACTTGAACATCTTTTGGTGTTTTATACTTAGTTACGCCTTTATACTCTCCAAGAGTATATACCTTCCAATTGGGATCATCTTTCTTATTTGCTCATATATTTTTTCAAGAGTTTTTCTCTTTAGAATCGAATTTCACAACGCTTCGGACATGTCATTTATTAATAATTTATCATTTTAAGGCATTAATACGAGATGGAACATCTATAGTTGGTATATGAGATTTTATAAATCTCTTATAGATCAGTAAGTGCATCTTATAATTGAATTATTTTCTTCATATTGTCAGGTGCGAGGATATAGATAGCACAATATGATGCATTATATTTCCAGCTACTCATTTCTCCCCTAATGCTGAGAAAAATAGTCCAATCACATTCAACAAACTGCTTTTTAAAATATCACTCGTTAGGGTTTAAGATATTTTATAAGGGTTCAAACTAAACTTGATTCACTATGGCGGAACAATATACATGTATTGTACTTTAAAAATATCTTTAGATGAAAAATATTAGGCTCTGACCATAAACTAATTATAATATGAAGAACTTTGATGTTGATGTGATGAGTAATAGCATTCCCTATAAAAAAAAAAAGTTCTTTATTTTCAAAAGTAATGATTAAGAAATCAATTGGAGGCACTTAACAATCATTTATGCTAAACCATTTACCGTCATCCTAGCTAACATTTATCAAAATTTTGGGATGTAGACCCATTAGCATTGACGTGATATACTTTCTTGATGGTATAATATGATACTTGTGCACAAAATTTAAAATCTGAGCATAAATTTTTCAAACTACAATTTGCCAACACCATGCAATCATCTAGTAAATATATCAATTAGTTATTATTATATCTATATGGTCAACATGGTAGGTGACATGACTCCTTTCATCACCCTAATTAAGTTCTCCTGAAAAAATTATCTTTTATCGTAAACCGTTCGTTTACCCGATTTACCGCTAATTGTGAATCACTTTTTACGTTTATGATTTGAACTTGCATTTCTTTTAAGCCAGCTAATAAAGCCTCGTCTTCAACTACCTTGTTGGTTGTCTTAAATGCAAACCTCAATGCATAGTTCAGATTATGTCCCTCTAGGCTTGTTAAAATTATGCTCTGACACTGGTGTCTCCTGATGATCCATCCACAAATAATGTCCATATTCCATTTTCAAGCTCCACCTTAGGAATGGGAACATCCAAAAGTTCCTCAATGAAATTTGTCAACTTCTGATGAAGGCAAAACAATAATTTCATTTAATTTCGGGTTTGTTCGTTTTTGGCGAATTGCTAGTCTAATTTGAGTGAAAACGGGTCAATGATCACAACACAGCGCCTTCGGCCCTGATGCACATCAAATTTTGGGCAAATTCCATCGTTTAGGCCATCAATTATGCGTTTTTGCCATTTATGGTAATTTTATTTTAAGAATATTTTAGTCAAATAAACTCATATTTGATTTTCGTTTGTTGGGGGATGATCCTGATGATTAGGAGAATCAAGATTCGTGATTATCTCAATTTTTTTCATTTTTGGAAAAAATAATATTTTTTATTATTATATAATTTCTTTCTGAATTTTATTATGGTTTCGCTATTTAAACGTTGTAATTTCTTTGAAACAGCTCAATTTTGAATGAAATAAAGTTTTTTTCTTGAATTTCTCTTGATTGAAATTCTTTTTGTGAGATTTTTGTCTTTCCTATAAATTTCTATGCGTCAGTTGGTATCAGAGCCGAAGTCGTTCCTTCACCATGCCGTCAAGGAAACGTCAAGAAGCCCGTGAAGCTCTAGTAGAGGAGATACATAGATGTGATAAAATCGTACAGTTGCGTCAACAAGTGGAGTTGCGACACAGCAAGTTGTTGCACTTATACTGCAGCAACATGCTCCTAGAAGTCGTGGTCATCGTGGGCAGGTTCCGATTGAGGAAGTCCAACACCATGATTATAATATTCAGAATGTCACGATTGACGACATTGAAGAAATAACAGAGGAGGAAGAGTTTGATTATGACAGTCTGCCTGTATTTGACAATGAAGATATAGAAGAAACAATAGAGGAGGAAGAGTTTGATTATGAAGGTCCGCCTGTATTTGACAATGAAGACATTGAAGAAGCAACAGAGGAGGAAGAGTTTGATTATAAATGTCCGCCTATATTTGACAATGAAGACACTGAAGAAACAATAAAGGATGAAGAGTTTGATTATTACGGTCCGCCTGTATTTGACAGTGAATGTGTAGAAGAAGCAGCAGAGAATGAGGAGTTTGTAGTTGGTGATGTGGGTCAGGCATTGGTGGTGAGGCGGAGTTTTTTGACTTCTCTGAAAAATAACACTGACTTGTTGCGTATTAATCTCTTCCAGTCGACGTGTACTATTGGGAAAAAGAAAAGTGTGTTGCTTCCAGATAAGGGCTCAGTAAAAATAGTTGGGGATGAGGCTAATTTACTGACCAGAGTGAAGTTCGAGACAAATATGGAAGGATATGGATAGTGTATGTGCTAGTGGAAAAGTCAGTTGACAGTGGATTCAGTCATTGCTGGAGGAATTTCATGAAGACTTCCCAGAAGAGCTTCCGATGGATTACCCCAAAACCGTCATTTCGTGGTGATAATTCTGATGATGATGAGGTTTCTACCCCATCAAATTCGAGGGCGAATTTTTCTCAACCCGTGGAGAATGATGAAGGTAAAATAATACTTTCATTTAATTTCGGGTTTGTTCGTTTTTGACGAAGTGCTAGTCTAATTTGAGTGGAAGCGGGCCAATTATCACAACTCAAGGCCTTTGGCCCTGATGCACATCAAATTTTGGGCAAATTCCATCGTTTAGGCCATCAATTATGCGTTTTTGCCATTTATGGTAATTTTTGTTTTGACAATATCTTAGTCAAATAAACTCGGATTTGATTTCCGTTTGTGGGGGATGATCCTGATGATTAGGAGAATCAAGATCCGTAATTATCTCAATTTTTTCCATTTTTGGAAAAAATAATATATTTTATTATTATGTAATTTCTTTTCGAATTTTATTATGGTTTCGCTATTTAAACGTTGTAAGCCCTTTGAAGCAGCTCAGTTTTGAATGAAATAAAGTTTTTTTTCTTGAATTTCTCTTGATTGAAATTCTTTTTATGAGATTTTTGTCTTTCCTATAATCTTCCCTTGCATCAACTTCTGTCGTTTGATTATATATCGTCACTTATAACTTATTTCGAGCTGTCTCAATTTTAATGAATATTTCATCAGTCTTCCTGATAGGTTAGGTTTCTATAACACTTCTTCTTAAGTGGGATATTTGTTAGTACTTAAATTCTGTAGCTCTTAAAGTACGGTCCCAGCTTCCACAATGCTATAACTAAGGCGATGACTAGTTTTTCCATATTAGGATATCTTGCCTCTATCCCTTGTAGAGCTTTGGTTACACAATATACTGGCAGCTATTGCTGTCCTTCTTTTACCAAGTTGAAACTCACTGCCACTTTAGAAATGGCTAAATACAGAAGTAATTTTTCTCAACCCGTGGAGAATGATGAAGGCAAAATAATAATTCCATTTAATTTCGGGTTTGTTCGTTTTTGACGAAGTGCTAGTCTAATTTGAGTGGAAGCGGGCCAATTATCACAACTCAAGGCCTTTGGCCCTGATGCACATCAAATTTTGGGCAAATTCCATCGTTTAGGCCATCAATTATGCGTTTTTGCCATTTATGGTAATTTTTGTTTTGACAATATCTTAGTCAAATAAACTCGGATTTGATTTCCGTTTGTGGGGGATGATCCTGATGATTAGGAGAATCAAGATCCGTGATTATCTCAATTTTTTCCATTTTTGGAAAAAATAATATATTTTATTATTATGTAATTTCTTTTCGAATTTTATTATGGTTTCGCTATTTAAACGTTGTAAGCCCTTTGAAGCAGCTCAGTTTTGAATGAAATAAAGTTTTTTTTTCTTGAATTTCTCTTGATTGAAATTCTTTTTATGAGATTTTTGTCTTTCCTATAATCTTCCCTTGCATCAACTTCTGTCGTTTGATTATATATCGTCACTTATAACTTATTTCGAGCTGTCTCAATTTTAATGAATATTTCATCAGTCTTCCTGATACGTTAGGTTTCTATAACACTTCTTCTTAAGTGGGATATTTGTTAGTACTTAAATTCTGTAGCTCTTAAAGTACGGTCCCAGCTTCCACAATGCTATAACTAAGGCGATGACTAGTTTTTCCATATTAGGATATCTTGCCTCTATCCCTTGTAGAGCTTTGGTTACAAAATATACTGGCAGCTATTGCTGTCCTTCTTTTACCAAGTTGAAACTCACTGCCACTTTAGAAATGGCTAAATACAGAAGTAATTTTTCTCTACTCAATGGCTTAGCTAATAGGCACATCCTAGGTGTTCTTTCAGAGCTTGAAATGTCTATTCACATTCGTCATCCCATTCGAAATTTTTCCTTCTTTTAACATTTAAAAAAAAAAGAAAAGAAAGGAAAGCATTTGTCTATTGTTCGCGATACAAATCAACATAAGGCGGTGACCCTTTCTTTCAACTTTTGTACATCCTTCGATTTTATTTAGAACCGATTTAAATGAGAGATTGAATCTTATTAGGTTTCGTCTCAATACCTCAATAGTTTACCATGAACCCTAGGAATTTTTCGAATTTGACTTCAAAAGCACATTTTAACGGATTGATTTTTATTTTTTATTTCCGTAGCTTGTTAAATGCTTTTGCCAAGTGTTATAAATGGATTTTGACTCAAAGGCATTTGATAGCATGTCATTAATAAATATACATCCATTATTTTACCTACCTGATCCGTGAATATTTTATTTATTAGTATTTCATAGTTGGCAAAAGCGTTATTTAGTCCAAATGCTATTACCTCATAACAATCCTCGATCTGTTATGAAGGGCTGTGTTCCTATCTGGTCCATACATGGGGATCTGATTATATCTCAAATAAGCATCCAAAAGCTTAATAGCTTAATAGCAGTTACATCTACCAATTGATCAATTTTAGGGAGTGGGAAACTTTCTTTCGGATATGCCTTATTTAAGTTTTGCAAAATCCTTGCAAATTTGCCATTTTCCGTTTTTTTTAGTACCAGTATTAAATTATATACCCAAACTGGGTATTGAGCTTTCTCAGATAAAGTCGTTTTCTAATAGACTGTCAACTTCTTTTTTTGATGCTTCATACTTTTAGCACGCATCGCTTGCCTCCTTAACATTTTAGGTTTTACTTTGGGATCCATTCCGACCATGTCAGCATGTGATGTGATCCAGGATACGAGGGCAAGTATGGGTAAGGATCCACTGATCGTTGAGGAAGGGCGTATAACTAGTTCGCAAGTGAAGCAGGTCAAAGAAGTATGAGATTGCTTGCTCAAGCAATAGTGGACGAAACATCGATCACAACAAGTAAATAAATAAGTTTCATGTTGGGCTTGGAAGAAGAAAACAGATGTATCAACTTGGTTCAAGCAACAGACGAGGAAGCTGTTCGGGACAGCTATGCTACCGTATAGTTATATGGGATGTGCGATCATATAGCCCTTTACTGAAACTTAGTTGAAGGTTCAAGACACAACTATGTGACCGCATGCCATTATCCTATGCAACCGCACAATTCAAATTAGGATGCGAATTTTTCAAATTTCGCGTAATATTCTATTTTAGTCAAAACTCTATTTTGTGATATCTATTGTTATTTTTAAAGTTTAATTCCGTTTTTAAGTAGGTTTTATAGGTTCCATATAAATAGAACTTAATTGGTTCATTGTAAAAGCACACAATTTGAGAGATATTATTGCGAGACATTGCTTTCTTCACATTCTTCATTGAATTAATTTTGAACTTATTGAGAATTAAATTATTGTGGCGTTCTACAATTTAAGTAAGGTTCATAAGTTTTGTGATCACGGGGTCAAGATATTGTTAGCAATTGTCTTTATTTTTTGGTTCAATAATTTTTTGGGTCAAATTTTTCAAACGTTGATTCTTACCTTTTTTGGGATTGTTCTAATTTTTCTGGGTTCCGTAGTTACTATTGCTATGTGGATTTGCATCAATTGGTATTAGAGCAAAGGCTCCGAAAATCAAGGTCATATCATTTTTTTCTTTTGTTTGACTCTTTGTTTTTCATTCACTGCGTTCTTCGCGTTCTTCATTTTTTTTCTCCAATCCATAAAATAAAAAAATAAAAAAAAAACCAAATTTTTGTGTCTGCTAATTTAGCATACAAATCTTTTATTTTTATTTTTTTATGGTATCTAGCTGAATTTATGAGAAAAAAATCGAAAAATTGCCAGTAGCATACAATTTCAATTTTTTTTTTAGTAAAAAAAAAATTCTAAATTCAAAAATGTTTGAATAATTCTAGATCACTTTCCTTACTCAATTCTTTGAAGCAATTAATTATTTGAAGCACTTGTGAGAAAGCATTGAGTGGAAAAAGACAAAATGGTTAGACTAATAGAGAGAAAAGTCAAATTGAGTGATACACAAGTGTATACACGTGAGGCAAATATTATTCTAAATTTAGGATGTCCAATGACACGATTCTACTTCTAGCAGAAAGAATAGTCAAGTCATCATGATGAGGATATGATACGATGATTTCAAATGTTGTTTTGTGATATGGGGGATAGAATGGATAGGCAAGAGGCGTGCATGGATAGACAAGACATATTTCTTGCTAATTTGCATAAGGAACAACCTAGAGAAGTTCCTAACACAAGAAGGCAAGGTAGGCGGGATCATAGAGCGAATTTTGCTGGTGAATGTGAAGTGGATTGTCACATTAATGAGGATGCATTGGTGGATGTCGAATTAGGAAGAATGAGAGATAGAGGAGATAAGCATGAAAGGAAGGGTAGAGATCTTATTGGAGATGGTGTTGATAGAAATATGGGTAATATCAAAATGA
Organism: Fraxinus americana; assembly: GCA_035079005.1. Taxonomy (NCBI): domain Eukaryota; kingdom Viridiplantae; phylum Streptophyta; class Magnoliopsida; order Lamiales; family Oleaceae; genus Fraxinus; species Fraxinus americana. The sequence continues at coordinate 13,286,792 of CM068715.1, read as the reverse complement.
TAATTTCTTCATTCAAAGAAAGGAGTGATCCGGAGGCATACTTGGAGTGGGAAAAGAAAGTAGAATTGATATTTGATTGCCACAACTACTCGGAAAAAAGAAGTAAAGATTACGGTACTTGAATTTACTGATTATACTATAATTTGGTAGAATCAAGTAGTAACATCTAGGAGGAGAAACTGTGAGGCCTATTAATAAATGGGAAGAATTAAAAAGGCTATCATGAGGAAGATGTTCGTGCCTAATCATTATTGTAGGGAGCTTTATCAAAAATTGCAAAACCTCTTCCAAGGTTCTTGGAGTGTGGAGAATTATCATAAGAAAATGGAGATTGCTATGACTAGAGCAACGTGGAGGAGGATAGAGAGGCCATCACGGCCCGATTTTCGAATGATTTGAATAGGGAGATAGCTAATGTGGCAGAGTTGCAATATTATGTGGAGTTGAAAGACATGCTACGTATAGCTATGAAGGTGGCAAGGCAATTGAAGAGGAATGGGAAAGCTAGATATTCATCGTGTTCTATCTTTTCTTGTAAATCAAAGTGGGATAACCATATAGGTGATATGGCTGTTTCAAAAGGTAAAATTGAGCTAACAAAGGAAAAATAGGAAGTTTCTAGCAAAACTACACCCAAGGTGGAATCCGAACTCCATCGGAATCGGGATATCAAGTGCTTTAGGTGCTTGGGATCGGGACACATTATTTCTAAATGTCCAAACAAAAGAGCGATGATCTTGCACGACAGTAGGGAAGTGGTGAGTGATAGTAAGGGTGAATATGATGTCATGTCGAATTGGAAGATGCTAGAGATGGGAAGAAAGTAGAGTATGCAATGAGAGAGTTGTTGGTTACACGAAGAGCCCTTAGTGCTCAAATCAAAGTGGATGATTTGGAGCAACAAATGAAGAACATATTTCATACGAGATGACACGTCAACAACAAGGTATGTATTATGATTATTGATGGGAGTAGTTGTACCAATGTGGCTAGTACTACACTTGTTGAAAAATTGGGATAAACTATGCTAAAACATTTTAGGCCTTACAAATTACAATGACTGAACGAATGTGAAGAGGATAAGGTGAATAGGCGAGTTTGGTGAGTTTCTCAGTTAGGAGGTATCATGATGAAGTGATGTGTCATGGCAACATAATAGGAATGTGATTCATGATGAGTACAAATATAGGTACAACTTTACTAAGGGCGGAAAATTTATTACTCTTGCGCCGTTGACACCACAACAAGTGTATGAAGATCAAATCAAATTGAACGATGGTATATCCTAGTTGTCGTTTTAATAATTTTACTATAGAAATGAAGCTGAATATAATAAAGCTCAAGGCCCGAAAGATAGGACTCAATTCAAGAGGGCTTGATCCAGCCCAATTAGAAGAAAAGAGATGTGAATGAAGGGAGCAAATCAATGGAAGACATTGTGGGGTTAAAGTAATCCCGAATTAGAAGCGCTGTATATGCACTGTCTTTAGGATTTTAACTATATCTGCCTCATTGGATGTTGTATTGAGCTAATTCAAGAGTCATTGCAAAGCTAATTTAACGTGCTACAATTTTACCTGAAATAGAATTTTTGAAATGTCCACGTTTTCCAATCAAAAAATGGCCTACAATCTAAGGCTGAAAATCTACAGAATTGAGGAGGCGGATTCGGGATTTATCTTTCTTTCCTTCTAAAGATGGCTTGAAAGACAGGAAGTATGAGGAGTTTATCAAGGGGGAGAGTGGTTTCGAGATAGAAGGTGAGAAAAAGGAGGATAGATTTTCTTTTTCTTTTTCTTTTTTGGCTATCAAAAGGGGAAAGTGACATCAGAACTTTTTTTACATTTTTCTTTCTTCCAAATCTCTTTCAAGTTCTTGGCGTTAAACTCTTTTATTAAGATGTTCTTCGGTTTTAGCATGAACTAATTTCTATTTTCTAGGGTTTGCATTATAGCCTAACCATGATTATATGAATCATTCTTTACTTGAATTAATTAGTATTTGTTTCAGATTGTTGAGTATCTCATTCTGGACTTAATGCTTGTGAATGACTGATCACCGTTTACATGAGTTAGGATTCATTTTGAGAAAGAGAAGTAATAATTGTTGGAATATTCTCCAGTTCATGAGATCACCAGCTCATTAGTTCACATGGGCCGCATCCAGTTTCAGTTCACGTTCAACAGCTTCTCCCTTCTCTAGCTCACCTGCTTCCAGATCCTTTTTCTATCACTAGCAGCATATCTTCTTCTAGATTCTTCTCATATTTGTTATGCAGTTAGGTTGTTAATTTTTCTTTATAAATAGACTAGTATACATTGTAATTTTTCAAGTTGAATGAATGAAATATTCTTCTTCTTCCCTGTTATTTGCAGCATGTCCTATCTCTTTCATGGAAGTTATTCAGACTTCCATTGTCTTTGTCCTCCTTTTATGGAGTGTTTCATGGAATTTATTCCAATTCCATTTTCTATATATTTGTTCTCCTTATATGGATGTTAATTCATGGCTCGAATGAAGCTTCTGTCTCAGATCTAGCCTTGTTCTCTCCATCTCACAGTCTCTTTTCATGTCATTATTCCGGCATCTTCTCCGATGGATCTCTGGCGAATTCGTAAAACCAGAAAAACACTGAAAATGTTTAGAGTTTAATGCTTGAAAAAGATTGATGAATAAATTAGAGAGACTCGATTATCAAAAGTAGGGAACACTAACAATTAATTCAATTAGGATAATCGCATATGAATAGTTATGGTGAATCAAAAACACTAGAATCTTATTTTCTTGATTTTAACTTTGCTTGTTCAAAAACTTGTTATTTTAAATTTTCTTGATCCAACAATTCATTAATATTAGAATTGCCAAATAAATCATAATTTAATACATTTTGATACGTATTAGTAATTTTTCATTCGTCGTGGGACGATACTCTTTTTCATTCACTTTATTACTTGTTACAATTCGTGCATTTGCGGTTTCAATTGACAATAGGATTTCCTGATTGTACTTTACGGATGCTTTGCCTTTATTCATGGGGAATTTAATATGCGACCGGTGGAGGAACATCGTTATGTTTACTTGTCTCATGGCAGGTTGTCTCAGGATTCCATTATATGCGGACTTTTCATTTATGATGCAAAAATTCTTATATCCTTAGTATGCCTAGGATTCCTTTCCTATCATTTCTAACTGAGTGGCTGTCCAAGAGGGATTGGGCCACCTTCGGTGAAATAGTGAGGTTCCGACATAGAAATCTAAAGATTATATTTTTGCATTTGGTCGAAAGCATTTTCATGTAGAACGTTCATTGGACTTCCATTGTCTAGAAGCATATGGTTAAAATATTTTCCACCTATCATCACTTGGATGACTATTACTTCATCTTCATGATTTGAATATTCACTTCTAGATGCTATGGACCTAATTTAATAAATTATAGTTTTCAAATTACCTAATTTCTTGCAGGTTTTTGAGGCTATGTTTTGTCCGATAGATTTACCTTTCGGATTTCCTACTATCATACGTAGATAGGCATTTTCGTTGTCAACACTTTGAGGCTTTCTTGCCATTTTCTACTTGGTATTTGCTGTGACTTTTTCTTCCATAGAGGACGACGTTGTATGACAGATAGATTGGCTTGCACCTTTACTGGAGTCTCCTCCTGCTATCGTTTTGGATTAATGTCGTTATCGACTGGATCATAGCTAAATTCTTCAACTCCATTCTCCAACATCTTCATTCCCTCCTAATTTGCCTCAGCTTGACTCATCTCTTTGCGGATTTATGTGAATTCTAACTTCAATGAACAGTTGCATAGTTATCTTTGCTCTAACTTCCCACATACGACGCCATTTGTTGACTTCAAAATTACGATCAACAATTTTCTCTCATCAAAGTAGGATTTTCTCCTCCTAAATTCATGGCGCTTTGCAAGGAGTAAGAGGGGAAATGACTATTTGGGAGGGAGATATGTGATTTTGCATACATTTCTTCTTCTAGGATGAACTATTTATAGCTTTTTTTGAGGGCCTTAGGGGTAATTGGGTCTTTTTAGTGAATGACATGTGGCGATTATTTAATGGTGGGTTTCTAACTGATTATGTTATATATTCACACTTTATTCATTAGCTTATGTGTCTTGCATTTAAATGTTTACCCACGTATACTCAAATTATGGTTTCTGTCGACATGAAATACAAGGGTGAGTTCACCCCTCTTACTTCCGGACACTTGTGCTTATTTTTTAGCCTCGCATTTTCTCGGGCTTGCAAAAAATGGGCAGAGGCTCCCTTGCTCATCCCTTCGTATTTTCTTATTCAACAATATTCTTATATTAGCATGTGATCATACAGTTACTAAATTAGTTTTGTATCGTAGATTACTATGGTAGCTTATGATATTCAAATAATGTCACTAGATTCTTTATTCCAACAGTCATGAAAACCTCATAAGAGGAAGGTTAAGGTTACCACAAAAGAAATTTGATACCCGTATTATAGAAAAGGAAAAGAAATACTTAATAACATATTCTTGTTACATAACAATAAAACATGACACATAAAGACGATACGCATGCGGTTAAACATATGGGATATTTAATTCATCATCTTCACAGTCAAGATGTTTTCCTTATCCTCTTCCTCTTTGTCAAGAATTAAAACAATTGTGGAACGATGTTCATTTTGACCAACAGCCCGTTCTCCATTAGGACAGGACGAGGGTTTGCAATCCATGAAGTCGAAAGGGGACCACGTTTAATACGGTTAGGAAATGGGACTGGAGACATGGTACACCTTGTTGGGGATGGTTCATTGGAGTCAAACTTGTGATTTAATCCCACCTACAATTGAAACAAATCAAACATGTGTAAGTTATGGAATTAACAAATAAAGGAAGTCAAACTAGAAAACTAAATTTGAATAATAAAAAGAACAATAAATTCCCCTTTTTCTTAGGTTCAGAAAGTTAATCCAACACCACAAAGGCAACACCAAACTTTGGAGAAACACAAACGGCACACCAAGGAACGAAGGACGAAAGCTAAAATTGAAGATTTGCACAAAGCAGGAAGGTTTTAGCACTAAGCACAGAACCGTTTGTTTTGCTTCTTCTAAAGCACAATGCAAAAGTGATTTTTGGTGTGAATAATTGAAACTGAGAGGCTTCAATTTATAGGCAGAGAGTTCAACAAATTTCCCAAGATTTTCTCTTAAAGATAGATATCACGAGAACTGAAAATGGTCACCAAAAGATAATGATAGAGTTTTACAATTTCGAAAGAAGGAAGAGATAAACCCTTATCTGTAACGACCCGAGTCCCACTTAATGGGCTGTCCCGGCCGTTAGATCGACGATGTACTGTCCCCACTGTACCAACATGAGTCTTTCCAGCATGCTTTGTCCTCACTCGCACGCTCCCCGAAAAAACTTCCCAGTGGGTCACCCATCATAGAATTACTTCAAGCCAATCACGCCTAACTGTAGAATTTCTAATGATGGACTCTACAGTTAAGCGTGCTTGGCTTGGAGTAATTCTATGATGGGTGACCCCCTGGGAAGTTTTCTCGGGGAACGTGCGAGTGAGGACAAAGCATGCTGGAAAGACTCATGTGGTACGGTGGGGACAGTACGTCGTCGATCTAACGGTCGGGACAGCTCGTTAAGTGGGACCCTGGTCGTTACATTATCACTTTATCTCCAATAAGTTGGGTATTGAGCATCTAACCCAATGAGTTGATTTCATCTAAATACCCAACAAGATTTGGGCTATATCATTTGTGGTGTGAATCTTAATATTCTTCAATCCCGGGCTTATAGTCTATGAAGTTAAACGGGCCACGATTTTTCATAATTGCCTATTGGTTATTTGGGCATCCTAAAATACCCAACAACCTCCACCTTGATGCCAACAACCTGCAAGCCAAATAAGGTAACAAATACCTTAAAGAAAGAGACTTACAAGTTTGTACTGATATTTAGAACATCAAGGCAGCTTCTAAACTTTACCAATGGGAGCACCTTAGTTCCCATGTCTGCATGATTATATTCTGAAAGAACTTTCTCGAGTTTTACCAGTTCTTGAGAAACCACAGCTCTAATGAAATGCAATCTAACATCTATATGTTTAGTACGTTCATGAAAGACATGATTTTTACATAGGTGAATAGCAAATTGACTATCAGAATATATTGTCACATTGTTATCAAAAATGCCAAGTTCATTTAATACACCTTTAAACCACAAAGATTTTTTAAAGGCTTCAGTAGCAACAATATATTCAGATTTAGTAGTGGATAAAGCAACAACATGTTGAAGCTGTGATTTCCAGCTAACACATGAATTACATAAAGTAAACACATAGGAAGATGTAGATTTCCTATTATCTCTGTCACCGGCATAATTAGCATCGGTGAAGCCTTTCAATTTTACTCCTTCAATACTAAATTTATATATTAAACCAGCATTGCATGTTTCTTTCAAATATCTAAACAGCCATTTTAAAGCTTCCTAGTGTTTGGGACCAGGATTGGACATATACCTGCTAAGTGTACAAACAGCATACGCTAAGTCAGGTCTAGTACACACAATAAGATACATAACAAAACCAATGGCATTTGAATATTGAATCTTTTTCATATATTCCTCTTCCTCTTCATTAGCAAGTGATTGCTCTTTAGATAATACAAAATGATTAGCTAAAGGCAATTTAACAGGTTTACATTCATTCATGCCAAAATTTTTCAAGATTTTCATGATATATGGAGTCTGATGAAAAAACAAAAATGAATTAGATCTATCTCTTTGAATTTCCATTCCTAAGATTCTTTTAACATTTCCTAGGTCTTTCCTATCAAATTCATTATTCAAAGTAGTCTTAATATCACTTAATAGTTTCAAGTTGGGATCAATCAAAAGCATATCATCCATGTATAGTAGCAAAAACACACAGTTATTATTATTAGCATCACCTTGATAGTATAAGCAATGATCAAATTCACTCCTTTTAAAACCAATTGTTTGAACAAACGAATCAAAACATTTGTACCATTGTTTAGGAGATTGTTTTAGGCTATATAAAGAAGGTCTAAGAAAACACACATGATCAGGTTTTTGTTTATTCTCAATACCCTTAGATTGATCCATAAAACTTTTTTCATCAAGTTCACCATGCAGAAAAGCAGTTTTAACATCAACTTGTTCAAGTTCCCAATTAAAATGTGTAACTAATGCAAGCATAGTCCTAATAGTGGTATATTTAACAATTGGAGAAAAGATTTCATTATAATCTATTCCTTCCTTTTGTGTGTAACATTTGGCCACAAGTCTAGTCTTAAACCTTAAAGCCTCTCCTTTTGTAATTCCCTCATTAATTTTAAAAACACATTTACACCCAACAATAGACTTATCTTTTGGTCTTGGGACTAACTCCCATGTTTGATTTTTATCGAGGGAATTTATTTCTTCTTTTATCTCTTTCACACAATCCTCAGATTGTTCACTCCTCAAGGCTTCTTCATACATGTTTGGTTCCCTATCAACTTGTTCTTCATAACTAGCATAAGCAAGTTCAAAATCAGACTCTAACCTTTGAGGCACCCTATATGTTCTCCTAACTCTGTCTCTAGCTAACTGGTAATCAGACAAAGGGTTTTGCTCTTCTTAATATTCCTCTATAACCTCATCTATCTCAATGTTTTCACTCTGATTATCTTCTAGGTCAGGATTTTGATTCTCCACCTCAATTGAGGTAGTGGGGATTTTAACACTCAAAGTGCAGCGACCGAGAACTTTTAAATAATATAAAATTATTTCTCGAAAAATGTGTCGCTAAACTTTAACCTTAATTTTAAAGAGATAGCGTGTTCATTTAGCCGTTATAAACAAATTTAAATTATTTCAAATCGAGTCCAAATATCGAATAATTATTTTAGTATCAATTCTGATTTATTTTATTTTTAGAATCCATTTTATTTAGTCAATTACAATTAAGTCCAATTATGTCATGCCCAAATATTGATGTTTAGGCCCAAACTAAAAGAATCCCTACAACCCAATTGGCCCAAGGGCACCTAGGAATTTGTGCCCTAACATTTCCTATTTTATTCACCATCATCTCATTCTCCCTCTCCTCCAAAATTCACGCAGCCAAGCAATCCATTTGGTAAGAAAATCCCATCATCTCCAAGCATGTTCCTCAATCCATTTACAGTGAACTCAATATTGATGCTAGAACATCCATTTCTAGCATCAACCAGAGATTCACGAGTTGCAAACCATCACCACCTCCAACTCACAAGACCAATCTAACACTATCACCAAACCAACTCACTGCTCAACAGGAAATCACCAAACTCCAGAACCACCATTTCGAAAGCTCCAGCAGAACCCAAACTGCAGAACCACCAACACCATTTCAGCCCCAAGCTCTCACTACACAGTCACCTGAAGGAACCCAAAAATCAACACCCAAAGGCACTACCAGCCACCCCACCACACGAACAGCCACATTACACTACCAACAGCTCAAAATCGAGACCTCAACTTCACTGCCCAAAAACCGACTGCAAACCCGCCACCAACAACCTCCAAAAACGAGACCTCAGCATCACCCCAAGCTGCAGCCCCAAACACACAACACCAACCACCCATTTTCGAAGCTAACAATCACCAACCACGCACAACGCGTAGCTTCACGACCTCCACCAGCCACTACACCCAAAACTCGAAACCAAGCAACCCTTATTTCACCTCAAATCAACTCCAATCAACTACAAGAATCAAGAAAATGGAAAACCCATAAAAACTTACCTCTTACCCGAAATGAATCGAGCCTCCAGCTTCGGTTTTAGCCTCGAATCGCGTCCCAAAAACCCCCAATCGCCACCCCCACACTCCGGCGCCACCACGACGGTGGCGCTGCCACCGTTCGCCGGTGGAGAATCGAAGGAAGGGGTTGAGCCGGTTCCCCTCCCGTTGCTTCTCCCTCTCTCTCTCTCTCGGCTTCATTCGAATGAGAGAGAGAGTGTGTGAGAATTATGTTTTAAATTTTATTTTGATTTTAGGAATTTGCCCCCTAGCCCCCAGATTTTAAAAGTGTTTTATTTCAGTCCTAAATTCTTTATACAGTTTTAGAGAATTTCAATTTAGCCCCTAGTTTCTGTAAAAGTTTATTTCAGTCCTTAATTTTTGTTTTCAGTTTTAGTAAATGTTTAATTTAGTCCCTAATTTATAAAATGTTTAATTTCAGCCTTTTTGTTTTATTTTCAGTTTTAATATATTTACAGTTTAGTCCCTAACTTCTAAAAGTTACTATTTCAGCCCTAAACTCTTATTTTCAGCTTTATTAAATTTACAGTTTAGTCCTTAGCTTATAAAAGTTCAATTTCAACCCTTAAACTTTTATTTCCAGTTTCAATAGTTTCCAATTAAGTCCCTAAAATTCCTATTTTTCACATTTAGCCCCAATACTTTGAAAATAGTATTTTCAACCTTTAGATTTCTCAAATTCAATTTCAATAACTTCCAATTTAGTCCCTGAACTTTATTTTATCACTTTAAAGCCTTTAATATTCGAAATACTAATTCAAACTTATTTTCTATTTTGGCTAGACGATACGTACGAACAATTAGGAGCTTGAAGTTATTTTCTCACTCCACTTTTCACGCAAATCGAGACATTTGAGGTAGACTCGCCACCATTAATTAGTTTAAATTATAATTGCATGTTTTATGTGAATTTACGTGAATTATATGCTTTAATGCATGAGAAGAGAATATGTCATATGAAAAATATATGATATTGTTATGCTTGCCATAAATTATATGCTTAATTGCATGAGAAAGAAGAGAATCTCTTATGAGATAAGATGAGAATGTTATGCATAACTTATGTGCTTAAATGCACGAGACGAGACTACCCTCAGCCTATGTTTTTAAAGAGCCTATGATTTTCAAGAAAATGAACCAAAGATGATAATAATATCACGTTGTATATTGCATAAGTATGTGTTCAATTATTCTGTAAATTAATTATCGACGATGAGTCTATTGAATATTTCTTTGAAATACTCACCTCGTTATTTTAACAATATTTGCAGAATTCGGAGGCGATTGTGATTGATGGGCAGTGTTGCAACAATTTAATGAATTTAGTTATTTATATTTGAAAATTTCGTATTTGAACGCTATTAATGTACTTTGTTATTTCAGTATTTCAAAAACTCGAGATTTGAAATTTAATAAATTTTCTTAAGTTATAAAAATGAGTTTTGTTGTCGATGAGATTTTTACCGTTATAAATGCGAAGTTTGAAATTTAGTTATTTTCCACAAAACTTTTTAGTTAAATCAGTTACAGAAGACGATGACATGGCAATCCGGGTTAATGGAACTCGGGGCGCTACACAAAGACCTTAAATCCACTTGGGATTCATCACTAGTGTTTTCTTACTATTTTTCTCTCAAAGTGTCACTTTCTAATTTTAGACACAGCATTCCAAATTCATTAAATGTAACATTATGACTTATGATCAGCTTAACTCCAGTTTAACTTCTATCCCAAAGCCTAAACCCTTTAACTCCTTCAGGGTATCCTAAGAAAACACATTTCCTAGCTCTAGATTATAATTTCCCCTCATTTTGATGAGAGAAAGCAGCACAGCCAAAAGTTTTTGACACAGTATAGTCAGGACATTTACCATACTATTTTTCATGCGGAGTATCACCATTTAAAGTAGTAGAAGGTGTCAAAAACATTATGATGAACTTAACCTTATCCCAATTTCTCTATCCGTCTTGATATTTTCTTTGGTATAGGAGATATAGGAAATATTATTTGGTCAATGAAGGTCTTCTCAGCACCCCTTTCTGGACGTGAAACAATTGCTTGTTGGGAGTGCATCTTGGACCATTTGCCTGCCATTGCAACAATGCATTTAGGAAGACAACGATGACCAATTTACCTTTTTCCTTGTAGTTTATAGAAGAATCATGATAGCTTGCTTCTAACTGCGGCTCATTTGTATTTTGCACCTCTTGGTTTGTAAAGAATATTTGATAAATGAAAGATTTTATTTGAACGTACTTCGCTCTTATTTTATTTGGATGCAATCGTCCAACTCATTGTATTTGTTTGCTCATGAATATAATTTTCTTCTATTTGTTCACTTTTCCATATGGAAGAAACATATTTCTTCAAATATTTACCATTAATAAACCTCATATGCTTCGTACCATCTAAATCTTCCAAATAATAAGCTCCCTTAGGCAATACGCTTTTCACTTTATATGGTCCTTCCCAATTGGGTGACCATTTACCATATTTTGGATTGCTATCCAAAGGGAGCATTGTCTTCCAAACCAACTCGTCCAAGCTAAAAGATTTAACTATAAATTTTTTGTTATAAAATTTACCCATTCTTCATTTTTGAACATGCAATCTTTTCAGGACGACCAACTTTAATTCGTCTAATCCCAATAAATTTTGGGCTAATGATTGGGCATACTTGTCTTTACGTAAGTTATTTTGTAAGCCTACTCTAACTGACTGCACATTGATTGCCATAGGCAACACGGCCTCTTATCCATAAGTAAGTTGAAAATGAGTTACTTTAGTACTTGAACGTGGTGACGTCTTGTAAGCCCATAAGACTTTATTTAAACAGTCATGCCAAATTCTGGCATTTTCATTTATCATTTTTCTTATGATATTAGAATCTTATTAGAAGATTCTGCCTGTCCATTAGATTGAGTATAATAAGGAGTAGAGTTTACTAGCTTAACTCCAAACTTGCTCAAGAAACCCTTTACTTGATCTTTATTTAAAGAAATTTCGTGATCCACCATTAAAGTTTGTGAAATCTCAAATCTATAAATAATATGGTCACAAATAAAGCCTATAATATTTTCTGAAAAATCTCTTTTAAAGGTATTGTTTCTACCCATTTAGTGAAGAAATCCGTCGCAACTATTATAAACGTATGTTGCTTGGATGACGGGGGATAAATCTTCCCTATCAAATCTATTGCCCAACCTTTAAACGGCCAATGTTTAATAATGTGTGGCATTTCTCTTGCTAGCACTCTTTGTATTAGACCATGCTTTTGACATGCTGAGCAACTTTTTGCGTACTGAACTCACGATTCTCCCATGTTGGGCCAAAAGTATCAACTCCTAACAATTAACCATCTCATTCTTTGGCCAGCCGATGGGCTACACATATTCTTTCATGCACTTCAACCATGATCGTTTTGGTCTCTTGTGAACTCACACATTTTAATAACACACCATCTGAGCATTTCTTGAATAGCTCCTCATCTAACAATATGTAGTTCAATGATCGTAACTTCATTTTCCGATTACTCTCTTTGTCAGGTTCTTTCAAGAATCTTTTTATTTCTGCCCTCTAATCTATTGCATCTCCATTTTGTATGCAATGAACGTCAATCCTTCTCCCCTCCTTTGTAATACGGGCAATATTACTCCATATTCACAAGTGGATTCCAAATTTAGCACTTTTGAATAACTCGAAGCCATTTGGGCCAATTCGTTCGCTAGGTCGTTATACATCCTGTTAACGTATTGAAGCTCCACTTGATCAAACTCTTCTAATAATTCTTGGACGATTTCATATTGACTTATGACAGAATCACTTTATCATTTAAAATCACCAATCAATGGGTAAATTACTAATTGGGAATTGCCCCTAATAATCACATTCTTTATTCCCAACTCTAGTAACAGCTCTAAACCCACAATCAATACTTCATATTCACCTTGATTATTGGTACACATTATATCAAAAGTTTATAACAAATCCCTAGAAGATTTATTAAAACTATTTTTACCCATTCACCTCTAGAAGTTTTTTATCCGTCAAAGTATAAAACTCAATGTTTTAATTCAAATGAATCCATTACCAATTCAATTTCTTTAGGCATATCAAGGCATGGATGATAGGACAAAAAGTTAGTCAATGCTTGATTTTTAACTGCCTTTTGGGGTATATATTATATCTTAAACTCCGATAATGACAAAGTCCAAAAACCTATCCTTTGGTGTAAACTAGGGCGAGAAAACATATATTTAACTAAATTTACTTTAGCAATTAAGTAAACAGTTACATGCCGCAAATAAACCCTTAGTTTTGTACATGTGAAATATAAAGCAAGACAAAATTTTTCAATAGCATAGTAATTACATTCATATTTCGTTAACTGTCTACTCAAATAATAAATCGCCATTTTTTCACCAAATTGGTCTTCTTGCGCGACCATTCCGGCTATCAACTCTTGTTCCGTCGATACGTACACTTTCATTGGCTGTCCTGGATATGTGATACTAACACTGGCAAACTTGAGAAATATGTCTTTAGGCTATCAAAAGCATTTTGATGTTCATCCTTCCAAACGAATTCATCCTGATTGTTTAACTTTAAAAGAGGCGAAAAAGCTTTCGTTCGCCCTATACAATTAGAGATAAAACGTCTCAAAAAGTTTACTCGGCCTAGAAACCTTTGCAATTCTTTCTTATTACCAGGTAGTTTGGCTTCTAAAATTGCCTTCACTTTATTTTTATGGAGTTCAATTCATCTTTTGTGCACTAGAAAATCAAGGAAATTTCCTACATTAACACCAAATGCACATTTCAAATGATTCAATTATAGTTTGTACTGCCTCATTCGCTCAAAAGAGTATTTTAATTGTTCAAAATGGTCTTCCTCTTTAATAGATTTGATCACTATGTCATCTACATACACTTCAACAAATTTGCCTATCATATCATGAAAAATTAAGTTCATTGCCATTTGAAAGGTTGTCCCTGTATTTTTCAGGTCAAAAGGCAGCATCCTAAAGCCCCAGCGTACCTAAAGGCAGTTTTATGTACATCTTCTTCAACTATGTAAATTTGGTTATATCCCGAATATTCGTCGATAAAAGAATATATTACATGTCCGGCAGTTGAATCTACTAAAAAAATCCACCGTATGCATTGGATATTCATCTTTGGACGTTGCTAAATTTAAACTTCTAAAATCTATGCACACCCTTATATTACCATTCTTTCTTAACACTGACACGATATTAGATAACCACTCAACGTATCTGGCTGTTCTAATAAAACTAACTTTTAACAATCGCTCTATTTCTTTCTTTACCTCAGGTAATACATTAGGGGCAAAACGCCTAGGAGGTTGTATATGAGGTTTAAAATTTGGCTTAGTTGGTAACATATGTTCTACCAAATTCTTATCTAAACCAAGCATGTGTTCATATTCCCAAGCAAAGCAATCATTATATTTCTTTAATAAAGTAATTAATTTATTACTTAACTCCTGACTAAGTATCTGGCTGACAAACATTGGGCGATCTTCCCCTTCACCACCAATATTCACCTTTATCAAAGGGTCTTGTGCTTGAGCATGCCCGGACTTTGTGATCCTCATTACTTCATCGTCTAGGTTCCTTGTAGGTACCTCATAAGCAATCCACTTTGTTAACTTCTCGGCAAATATTCTGCTCCAATTCGAACATTGCTACTTTGTTTCTCAACATCTTTAATGCTACTTCTTCTTTTGTCTTCTCTTTACATTCTTTATTGAAAGCCATTAATTTGGCTTTGAAGGCCTGAATATCGGCTATATTTTCTTGCTGCTGACAACTCATTAGAGTTCCTTGATTATCTTTTTGCCAATTACTGGCTCTTCAAGGGCCACTATGTTTGGCCTCATTTGATTGAACATTTCAGTAAGTGCATCTAATGAAAATAGCTCTTCACTCTGTGACAATTTGAGTCTCTTCGTGCATGAACCTTTCTACTGAGTTTGCTTCTACAACAAAGGGTCTGTGATCTACTTACACCAGTTCTGTTTCCCCTTTGTCGTTCCAGAAAACTAAGCAATGGTAGAGCGATAAAGGTGTGCAACGACTCCCGTGAATCCAATCCCTTCCTAGTAGCACATTGTAACTAGTAGGATCATCTATCACAAAGAAAACTGTGGTCCTAGCAGTTGTTCCCACATTTATGTCAAGTGGCATCACCCCTTTAACTGAAGTTGCTCCCCAATTGAAACTTGTGAAAATTACTTCTGTTGGGATCATATCGCTTTCTGTCTTTACAAATTTTCTCATCATTCTAGATGGGATGGTATTTATAGCTACTTCATTATCGATGAGCACTTTTGTCACTGGTATACCATTGACTAAGGCCTTCACGTACAATGGTCTCAAGTGTTTGGTCAACTTCATAGTTGGTCTCTTAAAGATGACATTTTCAGCTACATCTATTTCCACTTCCTATTTGTCCTCCGTTGAATTATTTCCATGTAACAAGTCCACATGCAACACTTCACATTGAGTTTCTGCTTCTTAGATTTCCTCCTTATTTTCTTCTAGTGCTTCTTCTTTGGTTATCCATCCTGTAGGGGGGGTAATTTTCTTGGAGGTGACCCATACTTCTTAAAGCGAGGCACTCTCACCTTTCTCTTGGGCGTCGCATATAATACATAGTAGTCAAAAGAACGCCCAGATGATTCTCCCATCAAATCCACCTCACGGACACCTTCCTAATGCAGCTGCTTCAATAAAGTGTTGCGCGACACTCCTCTCCTTTTTCTCTCTAGTTCTAAGTCAATTTCCTCTTCAATGTCAGTCACGCCGTTATCCTCTTCTTCATCATATACCTCCTGAGATATTTGGTCTTCTTCACATTCCAACACACACGCTTCTTCCTCATTATCCTCAATTTCCTCCTCTTTATTTTCCTTACTTTTGAACTCATTGGCTAGTAAATAATTATTAATCATAACAGGAGGTAATGTACCGAACTGAATAATGGGGGGTCGCTCTGGATCTTCTTCATCTTTCTTCCCATACTCAAATTTTGATCTCTCGAAAGAGCTTTTTGGTAACTCGTCCATTGATTCGCCTATACCGACCTCTTTATTATTTTCAAGAACATTTTTGTTAGCCACCTCAAGCAATTTAGGTGCCTTAGGACGTGGCAATCCTTGTTGTTGCCTCATCATTCTTCCATAGTTCCTTTGAAAATGCCATTGTTGGGTTCTAGTCATTTCGTTGAAGGGTACAACCCTTCTTGCATTATATTGGAACAAATGCCATACATTTGGTTGGTGAGGTTGCAGCCTGAATGTTCTCCCATTGTTTATCGGTCTGAACTACCTCTCAAAAGGTGGTCCCCCATAGAATGACACATTGTGCCCTCCACCGGGCTATAAATTTGGGACAACATCAGGTCGATGGTAATATCTCCACATTCCTGGTCTTTCTATGTTTACATTCACTTCTCCCTTACATCTAGCACACGGGATGCTTCCATCCTCTCTAGACTCCTTTTCTTTGATACGTTCAAAAATACTGGGATGTGACCCATAATCTTCTTCTCCATTATCTACAATCAACTTGAATCTTGGAAACTTATTTTTAAAACCCGTTGTCACCATATTCACCCCAAGTGGTTGTGGAAAAGGATTTTCATCCACTGTCATTTTGTTCTTAGCTACGAATGTAATTCACCCTGACTTGATAGCATCCTGTAACACATGGCTAAAGACCAAGCAATTATTAGTCATATGTGACCATGTATTGTGATATTTACAATATTTTTTACCATTGACTTTTTCAGGGTCTGGTAATTTATGTTCGTCACTCAATTTATCTGCTTATCCTTATACAATTTATGGAGTATAAGATTAGCCTTGGTCACATTAAATGAGAATACCTTAGCCCTTTTGATTTCATTTTTTACAGGCTCATCCTTACCCAATATTCTAAATTTGGCCATTATAGGACAAGCATATGCATCTCTCTTAATCCATTTGGCCAAACACACTTCTGTCTGATCTTAATATTCGTCATTAACCGCATGAACATCGAAGTTTGGGTTTCTATAATAAGTCCATTTGCTAGAGTTTTTCATTTGTTCTTCTTCTCTTATCAAACGTTCATATCTAATCACGTTAGCACTCAATTGGAAAAAGTCAGGAAATTCTCTGTCTTAGAATTTCTTTGTTATATTAAAACTCAAACAACTTTGAGCGATTTTGACGAACTCTTTTTCGGGCAAAGGTAAAAAACATTTGCTCCTAGCTGTCTTAAACCTCTGAAGGAAACTTTTTGTCCATTCGTTTGGCATTTGGCGTAAATTCGCCAAGTTAGCCAAAATAACTTTAGGTTCCATTTTGTAAAACTGAGCGTGGAACAATTGTTCTAGCTGTCACCATGTTTGAACAGAGTTTGCTAAGAAATTAATGAACCATGAGAAAGCTACTCCTGTTAACGAACTAGAAAATAGTCTCATTTTATGATAATCGGTCACTTCACCACTTTGTAGTGTGAATCGCCCTATATGTTCCAGACTAGAAACTTCTCCCAGACCGGTGAATAATGAAAATGCAGGTACTTTGTACCCTCTAGGCCACGGGTATGCCTGATCTACCCAATCAAGATATGACTTTGTGTAAGTCGGCCTAATGAAATGACGTGTCCCAAAAGCCATTTGATCCTATACTATCTCCATAATTTAATTCCTCAACATAATGTTGGGATCATATGGAACTCCTATAGGTTGATTTATTGGTGGAATTACTTAAGGCCTAACATTTGGTCTTTGGTTTGTGGTAAAAGTGCCATTGTTTAAACCATTATTACTGTTAACTTAAGTATTTCCACCATCATTAACACGCGGGGTGTTATGTCTTTTAACTTGGACATTGTCTCTTGCATTTGGCTTACCCCCAAGTTTGATATTCTATTACCACTATTCAAATTTGCCACTCCACTACCCCCTGGTTTGAAGTAGATGGGCCAAAAGGTGGTTCTATCCCTTGATTCGCACCCAGTACTCGGAATTATGTCCCATAATCGTCCTGGCTTGAAAGTGGTTCCCTATACTTGGCATAACTGGTTGGCAGATTTGGCTTACTAACTTATTCATGATTTCATTCAAAGTGTTCAGTTGTTTGCCCATGTTGTCATAGTGTACATTTCCATATTATGAGCATTCTGTAAATTTACCTGTTCAACGACATCTTGTATGAGTTCCCCAAGCAATGCACGCATGTTCGAAGACTCAACTCTGTCATTGGCTCGTAATAACTTTGACTCTGTCCCTCTGTTCGTGAAGCACTTTGTTGCTCTTCATATCGTTCGATCACAGACTGGACTATTCGTTGGCTTTCTGACTCCTTATCAGAATTTTTATGAGGCATATTGCTTTCACTTTTCGTATCTTCAAACACCAAATGTCCCACTGGGCGTGCCAAATAGTTTCTTGTAGAAATCGAGCCTCGCTAACAATTAAACTATGATTCAGATGATTATGTAAGGAACAACAACATCTAGAGATAAAGTCTCAACGATGAGTGTTTTATTGATGAAGATTACAATATGGACAAATCGAAATACCTCCAAGGGGCACAAACATGCTGAATTTACAAAGTAATTTAAGGTTAATAAGAAGAAAAGAAATAAAATCACATAATTCTCTGTTTGAGAGTCTTTTGATCTGATGTCTCTTCTAAATCTTCTTTCTCTCTTATACTCCTTTGACATTTTTCCTTGTTGAACCGTTTGAAAACTGCTTTTTGCTCTGTAACTACCCATTTTCTCCATTATGGATGACTTGTTAAGAAACTACGGTTTCCAAGTGCTGCCATTACTCCCATCACTTAACTTTATGCAACCGAGATTCTTGAATCGTGGAATGTGATAATATCACCCATTAACTGCTTCAATAACCGTTGCTTTGAACAATAACCAAAATGCTAGATTCACCCAGATCTTGGGCGTCACACAAGCTTGAGCGATGGTAGGCTCGCCCAGATCTTGGGCGTCTGGGCTTCTCGTAGGCTTGAGCGATGATATAACTCCATATTAGATTTTTATATGGTCTCGTTTGGGTTCATCCTTCGAATTTCCTAACTGGGTTTCAATCTTTGGACCATTTAATTGGGCCTCATTTTTTGTATGTCAACACATTTCGATTTTGATTTTTCCCATAAACCAAACACACCCATAGTAATTATTTTTTCCTAATATGATGAGAGCATATATGATTAGATGAAGATTACCTATTTGAATGCTGTAGTACCCCTGGGGTTGTCTGGTTGTTGGGGCTCACCTGTTATCACTAAACATCTAGCAAGATCAGATTGAACTCGCACCTAAGTCCACCAATAAGTAAAAGCATCACATTATTTCAGTTTACAATCTCACTTTGAGCGACAAAAGAATACATTTAAATTCTTAGCAAACGAAAGGAAACAAAAAAAAAATTGATTTTATTGGGAGTAGTTTTTAATTAGAGGTTCAGAATTCAGATGTCCTTGCTAGGAAATTTTATTACAACTTGATTTGAACACGTAGAAACGCAAAATTTGAGTATCCATTTTAGCTTTTATCACAGCTGGTGCAAATACTAACCTATTTAAGAGAATACAACCTTTCACTGGACCAGCCCACGGGCAATCCTACTATCCCCTAACTTCACAAATCACAATCTTAAACCCTTACAAGTTACAACCGTTACAAGATAACAACAAGAATTATTGGAAATACTAATGGGTGAAAAACTGAAAATTGAAATTATGATCTTCTTAATTCTTGTTGTTTTCTCCAAATTCATAAATGTATTCACAAAAAAAAGAGGAAAAGAACCGAAACAAAAACAGAAACAGAAAGCGAAGCCCGAGAAGAAGTCGTTTACCAATAGGCGATAGCAAGCAGCAGCGGCAGCACAAGAAATCAGCAATCAGCGGGCAGTGGCATTAGCAAAACGTCGGTAGCATAGCAGGGAGAAAGAGAAGTGAAGATCGGTCCGACGAAGCTACGTGCGAACTGCTTCGCGAAGGAGTGAAGGGAAGGGTTTGGACTTTGGAGCCGGGTTAATGCATGTAATGAATATCATTTCATTTTATTGGGCCTAATTTTTAAAAAAAGGCCCAACTCTCTCAAGCCAAAACAAATGGGCCAAACTAAAAAAAGGGGCCCACCTGAACTGATATAGTGTTCTTCCTCCTCCCGTCTTCTCTGTTCTCTCTGCAACAGGCAACCACAGTGACTGGGCGGTGCCCGGCGTTATTGAAGACTTTGGCAGATCTAGTACGGGCAGCCGCATGCCCCTCGCCGGGTGCTAGGTTCGCCCCTAATTATATACATAATTATGGTAAAATAATATTATGCAATCTTCGCCAATCTCATTGACAATTTCCAAAGAAAGAAAGAAAATGAAAAAAATTGAATTATGAAGATTGAATAGTTTCCCCATTTTTCTCTATTCATATTGGAATGTGAATCTAGTTTCTTATGCATTGAAGATGTGGGCTATGACACATGAGAGATAAAAGACTTGGATATCATTTGTACTATGTAGCTTCTTTTTTGTTTGAAACTCTCATCTTAGTCTACTTATTTTCTTTTCCATGTATACGCTTATCATCATGATTTTGAGAGTGTCAAATTGTTCCTTATGATTTTGATAAGAAAGTTGTGCCGAAGGTAGCAAATGATGTCAAATTGATTAGTGCTGGGAAAATTCAGGAAAATAACAAGACTGTTACCCAATCCTACAGCCAGCCACCTCCTCCATTCTGGCAAAAAATATGAATAAGTGGTATTGTAGAGGGACAAAGGGAATAAGTGATTCTTCGTCATTTTAACCTGGGCAGTGAGATGCCATTCGGGAAGCTATCTAAAGGTGTGATTGCTATGCATGCTGTTGCACAGCCATAGGGAAAGCGAAAGCAGGTAGCACTTCAACATATCAACAGTAGTTCCATGCTTCCTTACATCTTAGCCCTCAATTTGATGAAATATTACTTGTATCATCTATAGCAAAAGCCGATAAATATTTATTATGCTAAAACTCTTAGTTTCAACTGCTCCAAGATTCATCAGTTCCGCATTGAAATTTTATTGGAGTCCAACCATCTTGGCTTGCCTTTTGGGAACTGATTCTTTTCCTCAATTGAAGCTAGACTCTTTATTTGCTTTGTTGTTCCAAAGCTATTGATGGATAAAGAACATTATCTGACTATTAGTGTTGTCTTTTGGGTTGGGGGAAAGGTACTAGATGGCTGCCATACCAGGCTTAGTTTACGTGCCCTATAGTCTTGAAAAAAGTCATGTTTTTCTTTTACTAGTGGTAATTGTTGGAAATTTATTTAATTCAGTTGGTTTTACAAACTTTGACCAATTATTTAAGTAGGACCGATGGAGAATTACGAAAATTCTTATGTCTTTTGTATTCTACTCCACAAGTAGAATTCTATTATATTTAGTTTCTCAAAAATAATTTCGGTGAATGAGAAATTAATGTCGTGTGTGATTCGCTTAAGTTTGGACAAAAACTTGTTGCGTTTTTTATATCGTAAGTGTACAATATCGTAACAAGTTCAATAGTGGACCTTTAAGTCTGGATATCGTTCCTACAAAGACTATACTTTAAGACTTAATCTAATTTTTCTAACTATTATTTGACAAAAGCAAGTAAATAATTATGATGGTTGTAATTATTTTTCCTAACCGCTTTTAACTAATTGAAAATATAAAAAGATTGCACACGGCGGATAATTGAAAATTCAAATATGTGATGAATATTAGGGCATAATAATTTCATCTATTGATCACCTTAATTATTAATTCAAGATTCATAACTCAGTGTAGTGTTCGATCGAATTCTTCTATTGTATTCAATTTACCCCGCTCGAGTTCTCATTAAACCTATTTAACTAATTCAATTTCATATATCTAGGTGAATCAATTTTAATTAAACGAAACATTAGTTCTAAAAACTCATATTATGACTGCAATAATTAGTATATGTATCTCTACACGTTATACTAATTTACCAAATTTTACTATATGGTCTAAACTTCGAACTCACCTTTAGATTTGTAAGAGACACATATAATCATCAAATTATTGAGTATATAATTTAATGTATTAAACTCATAATAAAACCAACACATAAATAAATAAATCACAGAAATTTTGAATAGAAAAATAAAGGATCACAAGTCAACTACATTATTTTCTCTAATATAAAAATTAGTTATTTATATTGTAAAAATAAAAATACACAAAAGTGGAACGATATCACCAAAAATTGACGAAACGTGAAATTTCTCACGTATTCGTGTATATATATTTCTGTCAGCTTCCCATTTTCACTTTCTTCTCTTTTTTTCTCTCTCTTTCCTTTCTGTGTGTTTCTTTTTTTTCTTCCTCCTTTTTTCGTTCTCATATATATATATATATATATAGGAAATGAAAACTTTGCGGTAAAAAATCTTGAAGACATTCATCAAGGGATGGATATCTATGAATCCATGAAGTTTCCATTTCGCATATGGGAAGGTACAATGGTTTTGTAAAATAATGAAAAGTAATTTGAGAGGGGTTAATGTCTGGTAATTTACCAAATCCTGTTTGGACTGCCTTTTTGAAGTTTGAAGGTTCCTTTTGAGTAGAAGTTTGAACTTTAGAGGCTAAGGTTGTTTTTTGAGAATTTGTGGATGAAGAATGCGATTTTGAAATATAATCATCAATTGTAAGTAGGGGAGTTGAAGATTTCTATTTATTTTTCTTCTTAGAGGAAGAAGAAAAATTCATATCTCAAGTGTATCACTTAACACTCTTGTTTTGCAAAAACTCTCTTGTTAAGAAGTTTGTAGGACAGTTTGATTTCCCTTGTATATATAGAATTTTGAAATCGAAGCAAGATAGAATAGCTTGCCATCTAGCGAGAATTTGTTTTGAAACAAGGTTTTTAACGTCTTTTTGTAAAACGTCTTTTGATACTTTGCAATCAGTTTGCAAAATGAATTCTTTATTAATTAAATTGTCTTGAAATTTTGAAATATATAAAACAATTGATAAAATCTTCTTTTTGATAGTAGAATAGTTTCTTTGAGGACCAGTCCAGATTCCACTAACAAATCTGACTAACTGTCCCGATTCAACATTTTTGGAATCTGCTTTAATACTCCACCATACCATATGTCAGAGGCATTTGTTTCAAAAAGAATTGAGGTAAGTGGGTCAAGTGTTGAAAGGCAAGGTATGCTTTTGACAGCTGTTTTAGCCTTTTGAACAACTAAAGTATGCTCGTGACTCCAGAGGTCAGGACTCTTTTGTAATCTTTTGAAAAGAGGGGTACATATCAGTCTTATATCTTTAATAAAGTCAACACGTAATTGACACAATCAAGACATCTTTGAAGACTAGATTTTTCAATGATTTGATCAGAAAATTTGTCAGCAAACTCAAGACTCCTTTGAATAGGAATGATAGTTCCTAAATGAATGTTATGTCCTAAAAATTTAATGCCGGTTTGACATAAGATAACCTTCTTAGCAGAAACTACTAAACCATTTTTCTTGACAATATGAATAAATGTATTAATATGCTTGAAATGCTGTTCTATACTTTCTGAAAATATTAGAACATCATCAATATAAACAATGATAAAGTTTTGAAAATGGATTGAATATATCATTCATAATTTTTTGAAATTCAGAGGGAGCATTTTTTAGACCAAAAGACATAACATTCCATTCGTATTATCCAAAATGAACATTAAATGTAGTATTGTGTCTATCTTCTTCTTTGATTTGAATTTGCCAAAAACCAGACTTCCTATCAAATTTGGAAAAGATATAAGCTTTGAATAATCTATTAAGAAGATCTTTCTTTTGAAGTAAAGGATATCGAATCTATTGAAGAGCAGAGTTGAGGGGTTTATGATTGATAACCAATCGTGGGGCTCCACGCTCGATTTCAGCTGAATTATTGACATCGAAAGGCAAACAACTCCAAGGAGATTTACTCGGCCGAATAAGACCTTTATCCAATAGATCATTAATTTCCTTGATACAATAATCAAATAAATCTTTGTTAATTTGAATTGGTCTCAATTTGGTAGGAATATTTGATTCTTGGAAATTAGTTGTATGGAAGATATAATATGTTTCTTTTTATCCCAAAATGTATTTGGAATAGCAGAGCATATTTCTTTTTCAATTTTATTTTAAAAAACTGAAATTTTATTTTTTATTGAAAACTCTTTTAATTGTTCTTCTACTCTTTTAAATTTGAAGTTTTCTTTAAGAAATTGAATATGCTGCTTTTTTAAATTTATATTATTAATAATTTTTGAAATTGCAATCTTTAAAAGAAGGCGGATTTGTAAATCTGAAAAATATTTCTTGACCAAAATCTTTTGTAGATAATCATTTTAAGTCAGTTTTAAAAGGATAAATTTAAACAATAAAAGATGTACCAAGAATAACTTCTTGTCTAAATCTTTAACAAAATAAAATATATTTTTGAAACAAATGTTTGAAAGTTACAAAACATGTGCCTTTGAAAGTTTACATTGAATATTGAGTTTTTTACCACTGGCTCCATAAAGTCGCTCAATAGTTTTTTCAAAATATTTTGTAGAAATCAATCATTCCCTAATACAATTTTGATCAGTGCCTAAATCAATAAGAATGCGGGTTGAAAGTTTGAATTCTTTGTTCACGATAATCGTCATATGACAATACCATTTTTTAAGCTGAATTCGATTAATAACATTAACTTTTTTCTGCTTCAGCTTCATCTTCTTTATCAGAAGGATGGTGGGAATGGTAGCTAGGATGATAAGCATGAGAAGTATCATTTGAATCATTCTCTTCTGAAGACTCATCAGAAGATTCTTGAGGAAGATGATCAGATTTAGATTTAAAAAGTACTACTTCCATTCGTACTTCTTTCATCCGTTTTTCAAGAATGGCAATTTGAGATTTCATTTGATTAACGTCCATCTTCAAATCAGAAGTAGAAGCTTTTTTCTTTGAAAAACGATTCATAATATCTTGAAAAATAACAGGAAGCAGATGATGGTGGTAAAAGAGTAGAAAATTTATTTTTGAGCTTAGGATCTTTGATCTGATCAACGATTTCTTGAATAAGTTCTTCTTCCTTGGTAAGAACACCTATGGATTTACAACCACAAATTTCCTGTCCTTGACTAGAAGAAGATGAGTTATGAGAAGAATTATCGGATTCATAATCAGAATCCTCTTGATGTTGAAACATATGTTATAATTTAGAATTAAATTCTTCATTAGAACTAAGAATAATTTTGAGAAGTTGAAGTTTAATATCTTCATCAATTTGAAGATTATTAATCTTACTTTTTATAAGGCATTTATTTGAATAATGTCGAGTATGCTTACATTTCCAACAAGTAACATCATTATTTCTAAAGCTCATTTTCTTTGAAAACTTTCTTTTTGGAAATTTTGAATATTTGTTGGAATATTTTTTGCTAAAATCTATTTCATTTGAATAATATTTTCTTTTTGAAAAATTCTTTGAAAATTCTCAGTTCTTTCTTTTTGAAGGAGGAATAATTTTTTCATAGCCATATTGTTCACAGAAAGATCCGAGTTCTTTATGACTCTCAAATTTTAATGATTTCAATTTGGTTTTGAGTTTTAAATCATTACATAGAGCTAATCCTTCTTTATTGCTAATAGTAATTATCTCTCCGTAAATAAGATTTTGATAACCTTCGCTACCATATTCTCTTTTGATAGTGTTTTTTATTCTTTCAGCAAAAAGTATAGGAAGTCCAAATATAAATCTTTCCTTCCAAAATGATTAATCGCAATCTTGACGAAGCATAATTCTTGTAATAAAAGTTTCTTTGTACCATTTGAAATCTTGCAATGAAGGACAATGAAGATGTATAAGAATATCCGAATTCTTTTCAACAAAAGAAATAGGACTTCCCACAAAATGTTTGATAATGGTATAAATAAGAGTCATAAAACTATTCTTTTCTCCTCGATTGTTAACAGCAGAAAGTATTTCGTTTCTTTCTTCTTCAGACATATAATTATACCACAAGTTTTTTAGACAGCCAAAAAAACCTATAGTGATATAATTGTATGCGGCGGTAGGAATAATACTTGAAGCAAGATATGCATTATAGCATATAACCATTTTTTCAATAATTTGAATGACTTGATATTCAGAAAAACCATCTAAATTCCATTCAACAATAGAATTTCCATCGTATGAATGTTGTTTTGAAGGTTTTCCTTCAAAAAGTAAGTCTGGAGCAGTATGAGAGGAATAATAAGGAGGGACTTTAGAGGTTTGTCCTTTCAACTTATTGACTTGAGGAATTTCATCATCAATGAATTGAGATTCAATATCATCAATGGTGTTAATATTTTTTGAAGAGGAAATCTTTGATAAATGAGTAGCTAGTTCTTTTAAACTTTTGTCTTAGTGTTGAGATTGTCTGAAGATGAGACTTCAGGAATTCTACAGAAAGTAGGAGTTATAAGTTTCTTTTTCATGAACTTTGAAGATTTTGAAGAACTCTCAACATCAGAATTTACTTCAATTCTATTTAGCTGAGAACAGACAGATTGAAGAACAATATTAGTATAGTTGTTCTGAGATTGAATATTTTTAATATCTTTAGCAACAACCATTGATTCATCTAGTCATTCTACATATATCTTTTTGAGATGAGAGGCAAGGATTTCAGTGTTTCCTTGATAAAAAACAATTTTTTGCATAGGATGAGAGGACTGAATAACGTCTCCTGAGGGTGTCTTCCCATGTTTTCGTAGGAAGATCATTATTTTGAATAGTTTTCTTTTTAGCAGGTTTTTTGTTGAAAACATAGAAATATGTCTACTCATAAAAACTTAAATCTTCTGAATAGTCATAAAATTCTTCCCAGAAGGATTCAATTTCTTCTTTCGAAAAACTCTTTTGAAATATTTTTCAAAAACTTTTGACTTCTTTTGTTTGATCAGTTTTAAATTCATTTCTTCTATTGACAGAAGAAATTACATTTACATTGCATTACTGATCAAGTTTTTCTGAGGCTGGTAACATATCTGATAGAGTCGGTGAACTAGGTTGCTCTGGTTCATCTTCTTTTTTCAATATTACCAAAATGAGTTTTTGGAACATTAGGATTAAAATCAACTCCTTTAAAAGAGGAAGTTGAATTTTGAGCAGAAGGAAAGAAATTTGATTGAGATCTATCGTCTATTCTAGATGAAAAACTTCTTTGAAAAGTATTTGAAGAAGATAGTTTGTCAAAGATAACTCTAACATTTCCATCAGGAAAATAAATAATTTGTTCAAGATTTCTTTTGACAGAGTAGGTATAGGATTTTGTGCATTTTCAAAATCCCAATGTAAACCTTTCTCTTGAAGGTTCCAAGGAATTATCTTGGGGATCATAACATTTGAATGAAGTGGATTAACTTCAACTAAGAGACTTTCATCTCTTGGCGAAGATCTGAGCGCTCGAATATTGAGTTGAGTATTCAGAAGTTTGTAATATACTCTGTAAATTAGAGCAAAAGCTTTTGAACGATCATCAACATCGAAATTCTTGGTTTGAATACGAAGATTAAGGGCATTGAGGTTAGCACCTCTTGAAGACTAATTGAAAAATTTAGTTAACAGTTTAAAAATACTTGACCACTCTCAAGATTAGACTCAAGTATGGACAGTAAAGAGTGCTCCAACCTGAAAAGTCTTTTGTCTCTTAAGGTTATAAAAACGAGAATGTCAAAACCAAGTCTAAACAATGGTTTGACAGCAATTTGAACAAGTCCAATATGAATAGATTGAAATTTCTTTCTATGAGCAAGGATAGATTCTTTTGAAAGTAGATTAATAGAAACGATTTGATTTTTGATAGGAATAGTTTTCTCAAAAGTTTTGATAACATAACTTTGAGTAAAATCAAATTTTCCTATCTCATAGATAGAACTCTTTTCT
Organism: Fraxinus americana; assembly: GCA_035079005.1. NCBI lineage: Eukaryota > Viridiplantae > Streptophyta > Magnoliopsida > Lamiales > Oleaceae > Fraxinus > Fraxinus americana. The sequence continues at coordinate 13,258,969 of CM068715.1, read as the reverse complement.
ACCTTTGGGATAGTCCAATTTTTAAGAGTTTGTTCAATTTTTGTAATTTGAAGTTCTTTTGAATTAATATCATTTGATGCAGATGCATATGATGCAGTATTATGATCATCAATTTCTTCATTATTTTCTTGAAAATAATTTGAAGTACTACTACTTCCTTCTCTTGAACTGCCACCTCTACCAAACCAATTAGACATGAAAGACATAATTGAATAATGAGAAAAACAGTAATCTCACCACTATAGACACAGTGCAACAGGCTAGACAGATGTTTCACCAAAGCCTACAAACGGGACCAACCTAAACGCATACTCCGGCAAACACGGGCTGACCAACGTCTATTCATCAGACATCCATAACTACACACCAGTATGATCTATGGTGCTGCTACGATAGTAGAATGACACAGTAATTCTCACAATACTCAGTTATGGCTCTGATACCAAAATAGGCCCAGGAGGGAGGGATAGAGATAGAAGGAAAAAGTCTTTGAGAAGAATATTAATTTATTGATAATTTTGAAATTACAATATTAAAATACTAAAATTTGATTTTAAAAAATTGCAAAGAAAGCTTTAAAATTACAAGGAAATCTAAAACTTTCTTAAATGTGAATATCTCCCGCTATTTCACACTTGAGTAGAACAATTGAAGTAATCCTCCTTAAATAGCTTAAATGTCCGGACTTGAAACTTCCTTTGAAGAGAATTGGAGAATCTTGAATAGTGTACTGATTGAAATTTGAGAGTACTTGTCTGCCATATTGCAACTTTTTCAAAGGTCTTTTGAGTCTTTTGAGTTCTCTTTCCAACTTTCTCGGCTCTTTGAAGCTTTACTAAAGTTGTTTTAATAAATTATTTTTTTCCTTTGTATGTCGGCAAAGCTGGCAAGAATAATTTGTTAGCTGGCAAACACATCTTGAAAAGCATATCCTTTGATTTTCGAACTCGATATTGATGAAGTTCATCCAGAAAATTGGGACCATGTAGTCATTTGGTAGTTTTCTGATCTTCTTGATCAATCAAGTCATCAATATCAAACCCATAACAATCGTCTTCATTATCATAGGCATGATCAGTTTCTTCACTTGAGGTTTCTGACTTTGATTTCTTTGATGTAGCTTCTGCTAAATTTGCAATTTAGTTGAAATTACAGATAATTCTTTCGGAGTTTTGTATTGACTTAGCTTAGCTAATAATTTTTATTTTTTGTAAGGAAATCAGCAGTTTTCTCTTGTTCTTTTTTAGAGGGAACTCCAATATTCTTTTGCTCTTGAATCCATAAGTTTACTATCTTAGGACAACATTTTGTTTCATGAAATTTGGACCACCATTTGATTTTGAATCATCTTGTAATCTTTTTGACATTGAATTCTGATCCATGATTTTGAATAATTTGATAGTCCAAACAGAAAATCCATGGGACTTTGAGATTCATTGAAAATTGGAACAAAAGATTTTGTTGAGGCTTTAAAAGGGTTTTTGCCTCGACTTTGAAATGATCGAATGCTTGACGAGTAAGACTAGGTAAAACAGTCTCGTCAATTCCAAAATATCCGAACCAAGTTTGAAACCATTTTGGAAAATTATTTGAACAAGCATGGTTAAAAAGAATGAACCAAGAATGCTAAAATGGTCTAAAGAAAAATACATTAGACCATGCATCAATGTAGTCAAAGTAATTGAAACGAGATTCAAATGATATATATTTTGATAAATTCATTTTCTTTTCATTCCATGGGTTGGTCCCTCAGTTTTGATAAGACGACACCCTTTGAATAGAAATTTTTGAAAAATATATGTAATTCTGTTTTTGACGATTTGGAGTATGGGTAATGACAGCTGATCCAGTCTTGACTAGAATAGCTTCATAGTATATAAGCCATAGGTCCAATTAAAATTTACAATACAAATCCATTGATGCTGAATTTTGTCATTTTTTCGCCACATTTGCATTCTTTTATCCAATTCTTCATTAAACGTAAAATTTTACTTACAAATACAATTTACATAAAACTAGGTAGAGTTTTATTCAAAAGACAATAAATATCATGATTTAGGGTCTTAAACAAGTGTAGAATCTACATTTATCAAATATATTGGAATTATTTGAAATATTCAAGAAGTGACGAGTGTCACAATGGTTCATTGAATCAGAGTGCACACGAGCCTTATCCAGATTGTGCCACGCAAACATGTCTCTTTGGTTGGAAGAGATGTCTTTTGGACAAAAGTTGTTCAAAAAGGATAATCCCTGATTCGCAGGATTAATGCACTTTACTTCATCTTTGCACTTTCATTCTTCCGCATTCTCCATCAAAATAATTGTTGCATGAAATTTGAGTTCTAGTTTTCATATAAAAGAGAGTTCTATACATCTATACTTTCTTGGTCTCTGTAATCTAGAGTATTTCAATTGCGGAACGTGTTTGTAGTATCTCGAGAGATGAGCTCCAGAGTCCATTAGCACATGTAGGGGACATTGTCTTAAAAAGTCATTATTGCCTCGATTTGATTCTTGTTCTACATTTTTACTTTCTACTTATTTGATTTCATATGTTAGAATATTTATTCGATAATTTGTATGTTAATTAGAAAAGTAAAATATAAATCATGCACCAAATATTCCAACAATCTTAAGACGATAATTATTTGAATATTTATATTCCGTGTTATATTTGCACTAGTTTTTCAATCTAGTAGTGCTATATAAGTTATTATATGTTCTCTAAATGACTAGTGGATTTTCTCAAGTCCGACAGTTATCAAATAATTCGCTATAGAAATCATTGTAAATTTGGAGAATAGCTATGACACAAAAGTTGGAGATTGCATGTCCCCACACGGCTGATTTCAGTAAATCCATATATTAACTACAGGCAATATGCCATTGGGCACTAATAGCAGACTCAAGTGTTGGAAAAATTTGGTGCAAGATATATTTTCTATTTTTCTAATTAATGTACAAATTATCGGATAGAGATTCCCATTTACTGAAAAATAAATATGTAGAAAGAAGAAATGCCGAGCATTAATTTAGTCTAGTCAAAAGTTAGACACTTTTTTCTTAAGACAATAATGCCCCGCACAGTCGCTAATGGACTCCAGTACTCATATTCCAATACATGGGCGGACGTAGTGGGTGGCCGGGGGGTCACGTGACCCCCCAACTTTGCTTCCCTTTTTTTTCACCATTAAATTTTCTATGCATTTGTTTCAATTTTCGAAGTCATTATGGGATGTGAAACGAAATCGAAATAGTGTATTCTTAATACCTTTCAAAATGCTCACGATCTAATTTTCTACGTCGTTAATGACATATGTAACGATCAATTATAGCAAATGTTACGACTTGTCAGAGTAGGCCTTTCCAAATTAGTATTTCGAAAATTTCAATAACATGTTGACTTTAAAAATTCCCAGATGATTGTACGCTAATCGAATATACAAATTGCTTATGTCATCTCAAAACTTATTTCGAGAACTATATTATAGGCATATCGAATAGTCCAAAACAAATATCGAAAATAGTTAAAGATGCATTAAACGTGAGTTTTAAAGAAATATGTCTAACTCGCATTTTCTTAAAAAAAATTCAATTATTTCATTAACATTTGTTATTTTTGCGATAAAAATTTCTCAATATAATTTTTATCATTTTATTATGAAATTTTATATGGAATATGACATTAAAAATTTTTGAAATTTTACATCCGAAAAAGTCATATCCCATGTAAATTTCCGGATGCAAAATTACTTGAGATATGATTTTTTTGGACGTAAATTTTCGATTGTAAAATTTCTCCTAATTTTTTTGCAAGTTCAATTGTGCCCTCTAATTTTAAACTTTTGTATCTGTCCCTATTCCAAGATACAACGACCACACCCTACGGGAGGAGCTCTCCAAAGTACGAAGACCTAGCACACTACAACTCTCGTAATTGAAAATCCTGACTCAAATTTTATGGAAAAATTATTTTGATATAGAATGCGGAAGAATGAAAAAATATTTTAATTCTACAAATGCAATCCTATATATAATAACTGAAAAGTAGTGTCACAAAACACACAATTGTTGGAAAATGACACGTCTTAAAAGACGTAGTTTGGATAAGTTTTGTCTAAAAGACAAGTATCTTCCGGAAAGAAACGTTTATGTCTAGAAAAGGACACCAAGAGTCACGTGACACAATATGGCTAAGACACGTTTCGTACTTCTATTCACTAAACCATTTTAGCAAATTTTGCTCTCTGATATTTTCAAATAATTCCAACATATTCCACGTTCAAGATCATATATGACTAATTTCTTATTTAGTCAAAAATGATTTATGAGAAATTGAATACACTATGATAATCTACTCGTAATCTTAGAGTAAAATGCAATCGGCCTAAGGATTTTTGTATTTGATTGACAGGTCGTATTTAAATAATTGGTCAAAACGAATTTAATTAAACCAATTTTCAGTGATCCTACATGAATGAAATAAATGCAAAAGACTAGCAGACACTGAAGAGAGTCGAAAATGGAAGTTATTGCATTAGGAGAGATAGCTATGGCTTTGAACTTGCTTTATAAAATACTATTAAATTTACTTGGCAATTGATAAATATGATGTTTTGAATTATTCAGTCGGTGGTGTAAATCAAGACAAAAGTACCCACACGATATTTCCTAACACTTTTTCGTAAGTAGTTTCATAAATATTTTAGAGAATTCAAGACTAAAAAAAATTTCATACAATCGACCCTGCTTCTCACTTACATAAGTAAGAATTAAGAGCACTTTGTCTAACCCCCAATTGGTTTACCTAAGCTATAACTAAGAAGCACGAATTCAAATACTATACGATACAAATGCTTTGATACAACTATTTTCTTAAAAAAATTACTATATGGGGATACATATTTTAAAAGTTCACCATTATCTTTTTCAATAATCAAACTACAGCTGTCAATTATTAACACAATTTTTCACGTACTAAAATTTTTTTATTACTATTTCCTATTTTAAATAATAAAATTATAGTTTTCAGCTATTACTATTGTCTTTTTTTCCAATAACAAAGCTCCAATTGTCAATTATTTAATACTGCATATCAATTTTCAATAATAAGTGTAAACTGTCTATTATCTTACAACATATTTACTTTCTTTAAAATTGATGATTAATAAATAGTATCCATTTTCAATAAGTTATTAATAATAAAAATAGTTATCTATTAAGAAATACTTTGTTTCTACTCACCAATAATAATTAGTTTTTAAAGAGTTTAAAACCAATAAAACTCTTATTCTTCAAGTGTCATAATGTGTCAAATATGTACTAAAATAAAAAAAAAAATATATATAAAAACTATAAATAATTTTAAAAAATGTATAAAGTACGTATTATAGCGTGTCCGTACTTCTATATATATATTTGTGCAATAATTTGTGTTCCACATATTGCCACTCATGTTTGGTTTTCTTTTGCCAATAAATTCAGTACCTCTGACGTGATTCATATTTGTGCAAGAAATGTTCAGTTAAAGAAGTTCTCATCGACCGTTGATTATTTCCTTGTCAGCTCTAAACCATGATCAGCTATGACATGTCATAATAAGACTGATTTGACATTACTCGCCGAAACCTTGCAGCAAGTGTGAAAAAATATCATAGTTTAATTCTAGTCAGGAAGGAATTATATTACTATGGTATCGAGACAAGTGAGAGGAGTATTCCACAAAATTTTAAACTAGCCATAACCAAATGAGGAGTTTAAATTTCTCGTATAACAGAGTGGATAATGGATGTGGATGCTTTATTGGCTGGAAACTAGGGGGGTAAGCGGTCCAATTTTTGCGATTTTTGACAAATTTTCAAATCAAATTAGTTTGATCGGTTTGAGAAAAGCTCAAACCTAAACCAAGCCGTTTTGACCGGTTTGAAAAAAACTCAAACCTAAACCTAACGGTTTGGTCCGATTTTAAACCGCTGGTTTCACGTATATTTTTTTCTTGTCTAGTATCTACTTTTATGTCATTAATTTAATATATATTTATATCTTACTAGAAATAAATCTAAAATAAACTAAATATATTTACTATAAATTTAAATACCAACAAAATAAAAGTAAAATCACAAAAAACTAAAGCATAGTTCTTTATTCGCCCTTTTGACGTTTCAGGATAACACTTTACGATAAAGATACAATACAAGTCCACTAAAATAAATATAAGGTCCAAAAAATATAATAATGTCCCTTTTCAACTAACAAAAGGAATAGACGAATTAATTTTGTCACAGAACTCAAGAAATATCAAATTTTGTCACAGAACTCACAGAACTAGCAAAAGGAAGAAACATTCACATACTCAAGAAGCCACAGAACTCATGATTAATTTTGTCCTTCATACACAAAAAAAAAAATTTAATTAGCAAATTGGAAAAAAAAAAAGAATTAAGACACGGATCCATCTAATAATAGCTTCCAAAAGACAAGTTGCAAATATTTTTTCTCCCCCATTCCACTATATATACCCACCTTCATCTTCTTCAATTTAACACGGAATTATACATATTCTCTCATATGTAAACAAATGTCTTTTGCGCACCTGATAATCCGAATTTCAACTTTAAACCTTACTCACGATCAATAAATATGTAAACAAATTTCAACTAGAAAGTGAAAAAATTTCAATTTTAAGCCTTACTCACGATCAAATAAATATACAAGAACCTAAAATAATCTAATAATACCGGCGGACGCACACTACCAGCGATTGGGATGTTTGAGATTTCGAGGGCGTTGACGATTTGGGGGAAACTAGGAGGCGTCGTGGGGAGCGAGGCTGCGACCAACGAGTTGCGAGTGAGAGAAATGGAAATTGGAAGATTATGGTTGTGACTTGTGAGTATATGGACTTAGGTTGAGTTGTTTAGTGCTACTTCTTTCAAATTTGGGCCTTTTTTTTATATATAATTAGGTTTGGGCGGGTCATAAATCTTAATAATTAATAGAAAATTAGAAATTGACAAAAATACTTACAAAATGAAAAAATTATTCAATTTTATAAAATTGAAATTTTGGATAAGTTTTCAAAAAAATCAATTTTTTATTTTTTTATTTTATATATTTTTCGCCGGTTCGGTTTTGTTTCAAACCATAATTAAAATTCTCAAACCTAAACCAAATCGTTTTTGACTGGTTTGGTTTGGTTCAAAACCATTTCGTTGACGGGTCCACGTGGCACCAAACCGCCGGTTTCGAAATTGCGGTTTTGGTTCAGTTTTCCGGTTTGGCGGTTTTTGCTTACAGCCCTACTGGAAACTGCAGGTCCTCTAGGGACATTGCTTGCTGTTCTGTACCTAAACAAGATGTGGAAGATTATATTGGGTGATTGTAAGGTCAGGTGGACTTGTTGGTATGAGATTGCAGATAAAGAAAATAAGATCTTCTATTAAAATTATTGATAATAAAATGTATAGTTTGTTAGGAGCGAGTGAAATGCAAAAAGATTATCTGACGAAAGACACGTAGATTAGACCCATATAGATTAGTTGCTCTTGGTTGCGAGTAACTAGGATATCCATGGAATGAGAAAACACATGGTGATGTCATTCGGATAATTTACAACGACTGCTATGGGTAATGGGTTAATATTCCGCTTTACTAACAATCAACCTAGGATCAGTGGCGGACCCAGGTTTTGAACTCAGCCCGGGCGGACGTTGACTAGTCAACGTCAACCATCAGCGATCGTAAGAGCGATATCGTTTATTAATATTTAATTATATAATATTAAAAATTATTCAATATATATATAAACGCACTAAAACATAAAAAAATATGTACATATGAAAACGTAGTTCAATACAACCAAAAGTATTAAAGAAATACGCAACACAACCTATTATGTAACTGTAATCTTAGACAACTGTATTCTACGAGATCTCATGCTTTGAAAACGTTGCAATATTACTTCATTCTCAATTTTTTCAAAAATCTCTTTCTCCATGTACACCACCAAATTGTCATTCAACTAGTCGTCTCCCATTTTGTTGCGCAAGTCACTCTTGATTAGATTCATAGCAGAGAATACTCTTTCAACACTTGCAGTTGCCACAGGTAATATCAAAACCAATGTAATCAGCCTATAAACCAATGGAAAATAACAAGAGCTTCATGTTTCAACCAACTTTTGAGTCACACAAGAAATGCTATTGAGATTAAAGAAGGCTTCAGTAATTCTCACATATATAAGGAACTTGTCAAGTTCAAGTCGAAACAATAAAAGCTCTTCATTATTGAAGTCCAAAGGATACAACTGAGCAAGACGTAGCAATTTATCCCTATCAAAAGCTGCAAAGGAATCTCTTGGATTTAAATAAGGAATGCAAGTTAGAAGCTCAGTAGTTGTCTCGGAAAAACGATCATTCAACTCTTGCAAGATTGAGTCTATCACGTAACAATACAAATCAACATAAAAACGATGATAATAAGTCACCTGCTGAGTTCCACGCCTAGGCCGACCTCTCAATACTACAATATCCTCCATATTGGGCATAAAAATATGTCTAACAACACAAAACTCAGTCACCCTACTCAACAAATTATCCCAGCCATTGTCTCTCATGTCCTGCAATGCATACTTACACAAATTTAATAAACCCACAGCATTCTGAATATCCTGATCCTTCTTCTGTAAGGCTTGTGAAAAGTTGTTTGTAATTGCTAGAATTTCAAACATGAAGTGGAGACTGAACACAAACTCAAAGCTCTGCATAGTGTCCATCTGTCTGTCGGCCATTGATTTCTGCTCTAAATTTACGCCATCTTCTGATATATCCTCAAGAACATCTATGATAGCATTAAACATATTAATAACACGAGTAATTGTCAGTAGGTGTGAGCCCCATCTAGTATCACCTGGGCGTGCCAAACTCATTTCTTGAAACTTACCACTCCCACCACAAAGTTCCCCAATATTAAGCTTCTCCAAAATCTCGGCATGGTAACTTGTTCGAAGAGCATCTACACGCTTACATGATGCACCCACCAAATTCACAATAATAGCAAGCATATTAAAAAAATCACCAAGCATGTTATTCCTACGTGCCATTGAAACAACTGCCAACTGAAGTTGGTGAGCAAAGCAGTGGACATACATAGCATGTGGGTTCTCTCTTAAAATTAAAGCTTTCAAACCATTGAACTCACCTGACATATTGCTTGCTCCATCATAACCTTGACCTCTCAGACTAGATATGCTCAACCCATGAGTAGAAAACATTGCATCAATGGCATCCTTAAGTGATTTGGCACAAGTATCAGCGACATGGCTAATGCCCAAAAAACGCTCCTTCACGACCCCACTTTGGTCAACAAACCTCAAAATAACTGTCATTTGTTCTTTTATAGAATTATCACGAGCCTCGTCAACCAAAATTGAAAATAAACAATCACCCATCTCATTGATAATAGCTCTTGTTGTCTCCACGGCACAACAATTAACCAAGTCCTTCTGGATCGTTGGTGAAGTCATTTGGTCATTTCCAGGAGCATTAGTGAATAATACCCCTTTAACTTCCTCACAACGAGCTGCATACCAGTCTAGTAGCTCAATTAGATTTCCTCTATTAAGAGACTCTTTGGATTCATCGTGACCACGAAATGACAATCCTTGCATCAAAAGGAATCTAGTACAATCTAGCACCGCAGTCAATCTCGTCCTATAACTTTTTTGTTGACTATTACTTTGACTTGAAATAACATAAGAGATACTCTGCTTTTGATTCATCAAATTGGTACACTTTGCAAAAGCTTGATTATGAGCACTATCAAAGAGACCGACATGATCTTTCAACGTCTGTTTGTGCTTCCAATCCCTAAAGCCGGTTTTAGTGAATATATGTCCACCCCCTTGACCCCCTCTATCGGGTTTGAACAAGTAGCAATGCAAACAATACGCCGCATCATTTTCTATACTGTACTCCAACCAATGAAATTCAGAGAACCACTCTTTCCGAAAACACCTATTATCATTCCCTATCTTTCTTCTTGGAAAGTCATGTCCATATGGTTGACAAGGACCTTTCTCCAAGTATGCCATCCTAACATCATCTCTGATATTGGGATCGTATGAGTCGATGGGGGGGCATTTCCCTGGATCAGATATAAGATCATCGGCATTGAATTGAGATCGGGACTTCTTTGTGTTATTTAATAACTCTTGTGCTCGACTAGAATCAGTTGCGGGACTAGATGCACAACTGGATAAAGAAGATCCAGGTATGGACTTTCGTTTCGATTGAAAAAATCGCTCCATAATCTGCAAAATACCCCAATTTATTTTTCAATTAAAATTGATTAAAAAATAGTCTACACATAATTTAATTGAGCCCAACATTTTCTTCATTAATTCTTTTCACTTTTCCCTAATTTTCTCAAAACCTAAATTACCAAAATCCCCAAAATTACCTAAATTACCAAAATCCCCAATTTAAAACTACACAGTCATAATTTCATATAACAACCAAATTAACAACCAAATTAAAAAAAAAAATTAACAATCAAATTAACAAACAAATTAACAATTAACAACCAATTAACCATAAAAAACAAAAACATAATAACAAACAAATTAAGAAATAACAACAATTAACACTACAAAACAAAAACATAAAGTACTCACTTGACCCTTCTAATTTCTCTGATTCTGACCGAGACTAGAGGCGAGAGGCGAGAGACTGGCGAGAGGCGAGGCGACTCAACTGGAGACTGGCGAGAGGCGACTGGACTTCCAAGCTGCTGCCCGTGCACCGGTCACCGGTGGTCTGCTGGAGGCTGGGCTGGAACCTGGAGGCTGCAGCTGGAACTTGGAGCGGCTGCAGCCACAGGTAAGCTTCTAATCTGTAGCGTCTACTTCTTCTCTCTTTTGGTTTGGGTAGGCTAGTTCAATTGAGTTTGGAAGATTGAATCAATTGGTCGTCTGCTTCCTCTCTTTTGGTTTGGGTAGGCTTGGTTTGGGTAGGCTTTTGAAGATTGAATCAATTGAGAATTTGGGATTTTCATCATTTGGGTTTTGGACCTTGTAGAAATGGGTTGGTTCACTAGTTGCAAGCCATTGGGCCTTATTGTTGAAAAATAATAGGTCCAAACTCAAAAAAAGGAAAAAAAAAACCGTCTGATCTTCATCTTCTCGTTCTGCCGGCTCTGCAATTCTTCCCGGCGGTCTTCAAGGTCCCGGCGGACCCAGCACGGGCGGCCGCGGGAGCTGGCCAGGTGCTGGGTCTACCCCTGCCTAGGATGCAGATTTGTCCTCGCGGAAGAAAGGTTCAAACTCTGTTAGGATATTCCTTTTACTTGAATAAGAATAATTCTTATTTTTCGTATTGCACAAGTAGCTAGTTATTTTAACTGCAATTATATTATGCTCATGGGTAACAAAAGATTATATCATTCCTTGTATTTACAAAGAAGCAGGTTGAGGCTCCCAGGAAAAACATGTAGTCATGTTCAATATTGTGAGAGTATAAGTTTGTTACAGATTTTATCTTATCAGGTTCTTGGGGGTAACTTGGAGTGTCAGACCAAGTAGGGAAAGACAATAATTTGTAACAGTACACTAGTCATTGGTGAATGTACGTTGAAGGAAATTTGGTGGAATGGTGGCTTCTCATGAGCATGTGTGTTGTAGACTTTGTTGCTTCTAAATTTGTAGTTGCAAAGCTTTTATATTGGAATACAAGGTCCCATAATTTGTAGCTGCAAAGCTTTTATATTGGAATACAAGGTCCCATGGGCTTAAAAAGGACTTTTAAAGTAGCTTGGGTATCTGGTGAATATAAGCCTTGATCGGCCAGTTACAGATGCCATGCACATATTCAGATGTGTCCTACTTATGGTATATTCTTATTATCTGAATAGTGTTACTAGGGCAAAGTAATACTATTATAATATGAGAGAGGGAAATTCTCTTCCTTTTCTACCTTACATAGGAAAGTTTCAGAGGCATTACGGCAATTGATCCAATGTTTGTTGTGGCACTATGGCCATGGGTAGTCTATTAGACAAAGGTGCACTTTTGCACAATCCTTCCTGTACTCGAACTTGGATCCAAAGTGTTAGGTATTTAATGTAATTGGCTATTATGTGAACAAAAAGGACTAGAGTTGATATGTTGTAAAAAATCAAAGAGTAGTGTACAATTAGTATAAGTTGTGATATTTTCAGGTCTAGGGTCCGAGAATGGAAAGGAAGGAAAAACGGCGCATATTTTCGCTAGACTGTCACCTCACCTTCGCTTGAGCGACAGCCTGTCGCTCGACTATTGCTGGACTTTCACTCGAGCGACAGTGTTATTAAGAAAATTTTTATTTCATTGTTTAAAGACTTTTTTGTCTGGCCCATTCATTCACTAATCTACATATAAATACTTGAACGTCTCTGAATGTTTTTTCTAAGGTTGATTATTGAGAAAAACAACTGCTTTCATATTCTTTTTATCCTCTGAAGCATTCAACTTTCATTGTTCAAATTGATTTGTTCTTGGCAATGAAAAACATCATTTTCACATTCCAAATATCAAATTGCTACTTTCTTCATATCGTCAAAGTTTTTGAAGGTCAAGGGAAGGTGACTAGAGTTCCAGTCGTTGAAGCACATGGTGTTCTTCGTGAATCTACATGAGATAGACGATTTCACAAAGTTGGGAGTTGCTGCAAGAGAACACAATCCAGGAGAGTTTTGAAAACTACAGCTGGGAGTTGGTGCAGGAGCACATAATCCAGGAGAGCTGTAGGATTTGGAGTCAGAAGATAAGATAGTACGCGTCGTCATCTAGTCTGGTAGACTGTAAATTATAAATCGTTTATAGTAGATTGTTAGCTAGTAAAGTGCCTGGAGTTTTCACTAAGTTGGGTTTCTCCGTCATCAATTCTTGTGTTCATTTATTGCTTACATAACTATGGTGTTTCAACATATGATTAATTGAATTGCATGTTTAATCATTTAGAAAAATAATTAATAGTGACTTGTTGTTAGTTAATTATTAAATAATTTTTAATTTCGCATAATCACCTATTCATCCCCCTCTAGGTGTTGTTAGGGTCGAACTACATATTTTCAATTGGTATCAGAGCTTTAATTCGATTCATGACCTTTAATAAGTCTAGATGAGTCAGTCGTTGTCCGTGCCTCTATTTTTCGACGAAAGCAACTATACTTATTGGAAAGTTCGAATGAGAGCCTTCCATAAAACTTTGGATGAACGTATTTGGATTCGCGTTCAAACTGGGTGGACTCCACCTTCAACTACTCTTGCTGGTGTAGCTATGCCTACTGATATTTCACTATGGAGTAGAACAAATTTAGATGAGTGTAACTGGAACAGGAAGGGCTTTCATGCCCTGTTCATGGCTGTATCTGATGAAGAGTTTCGAAGAGTTTCTATATGTGAGACTGCTAAAGAAGTTTGGGACATCTTAGAAACCACACCTGAGGGAACTAAAACTGTTAAAAATTCTAAATTGTGGATATTAACTTCTAGGTTTGAAGAAATTAGAATGAAGGATGACGAATCGTTCAATGAATTCTACGCGAAGCTGAATAACATAGTTCATTCGAGTTTTAACCTAGGAGAAAGCATTCCTGAGTCTAAGATCGTTAGAAAAGTCCTTAGATCCCTACCTGAAAGGTTTAGACCGAAAGTTACCGCGATTGAAGAAAGCAAGGACTTATATGCTGTTAAGATAAAAGAATTCGTAGGATCCCTTCAAACCTATGAACTTACCTTTTCTCAACCTAAAAAGGTTAAATCTATAGTCATGAACACTATTAGAGAAGAAGAGAGCGAGTCTTCTAATGCTGAGATGCTTAGGGACAATGAAATAGCTTATTTTGTTAAAAATTTCCAGAAAACGATAAGGAATAGGAAAAAGCCTCAAGAACAGAAAAATGAATTCCATAGTAAATTCGTTAAAGATAATCGTGAAGAGGGTGACTCTACGACTGCTAATAAGAAAATTCAATCTGTTAGTTGCCATGAGTGTCAAGATTACGATCACTATAGGAATGAATGTCCTAATAAAGGTAGACGTAAGGCTTTAGCAGTGACATTGACTGATGATGAATTAGATTAGAGTGCTCAGAGTGATACCTCTGGTAGCGAAGATGAACAAAATTTCATGGCCTTCACATCTATAGCTAGTATAGAATCTGATAAGGAAATTGAGAAGATTGAAACTGATGAACAGAATGAAAAATCCGAGGAAGAATCTGAGGAAGAACCTGATATTCACGAATCTTATCGTGAACTATTTGAGAAGAGTCTTAAGATTAAAAAGGTCAATAGATTTTTACTGAAAAAGGTTAATGATTTTGAAAGAGAGAGAAAAAAAACTCATAGGTGACCTTCAGAACTCTACCAAAAATTTGACTAAGTTGAGGCTTGTTAAGGAGAACTTGAAAGCCCAAGTTAAATCTTTAACAAGTGATCTTGAAAAATCCAATACTCAACTTCAATCCTTCATGAGTGGCTCGCTGAAACTTGATAATCTGATGAGGATGAACAAGCCTGCTAGAAATAGGCATGGTTTGGGTTATGTTCAAAATGGTAATACTATTGCTAGTATATCCAATACCACGTTCGTCCAAGCCACTAACAAAGCTCTAAAAATTGTTTATCCTGAACAAAAGGGCAAAAATGACTTAGGATTGAGACTTACTAGACAACATATGGTCAATCGTCTTACATATTGGCAACAACCTTCGAGCATGTTTGAATCTAGGTTTATTGCTACCTGTCACCATTGTGGCACACTGGGAGATACAAGACCTAGGTGTCGTAAACTCGTGACTAGAAGTAAAAGTCAGGATACCTCGAGCACGGTTAATTTTCTCGCCAATCAGGTTAGCCACTTAATTGAGATGTTAACTCAATTAACTAAAATCACTTCTACTGCTAAGAAGGTCTGGGTTAAGAAGCCCACGTTACACTTAAGGCTCAAAATATTTCTATGTGGTATCTTGACAATGCATGTTCTAGACATATGTGTGGCGACAAGGTCTTGTTCTCTTCTCTAGATGATTGGAACGGCAGTGTTGTTATTTTTGGAGATGGGGCTACTACACATATACTTGGTAAAGGTGTCGTTACTATATCTGGACTACCTGCTATCTCAAATGTGCTTTATCTGAAAGGGTTACAGTTCAACTTGTTAAGCATTAGTCAAATATTTGATGCAAATTTCGAGATTAGTTTTGTTCAAAAAAGGTGTACCATGTATGATTCTACTGGTAATGATGTCCTAGAAGGTGTAAGAATTTCAGATAATTGTTATGAAGTTCTTCCTAATTCCAACTATATGTGCATTAGTGCCAGATTGATGTAACTGAACTGTGGCACCAACGACTTGGTCATATGAACTATAAAAGTTTGTCTAAACTCACTAAGAAGGAACTTGCAAATGACTTACCTAAACTTGAATATATTGACACCACTGTATGTGGCCCGTGTCAATAAGGTAAATAGCTTAGAGTTCCTCATTAACAAACTTCTAAGATTTTGACAAGCAAGCCACTTGAATTACTCCATATGGACTTAATATGACTATCTAGGATCGAAAGTCTTGGTGGTAAATGGTATATCTTGGTTGTGTTGACGATTTTTCTTGATATATATGGCTTAAGTTGTTGAGAGATAAAATTGAGGTGTTCGGTCTTATCATTTCATTGTACAAGAGGCTTAGGAATGATAAAGATTTTACCATATCACGAATTCATGGTGATCGTGGAAAAGAGTTTGAAAATTCCAATCTTGAGAACTTTTGCTTGGAGGAGGGAATCCAACACGAGTTCTCCTTGCCGATCACTCCACAACAGAATGGGGTAATTGAGAGGAAAAATCGTGTACTTCAAGAAATGGCAAGAGCCATCCTTTAGGTAAGGATCTAGCTATGCATTTATGGGGGAAAGTCATCAACACTGCATGTCACATCGTTAACATGGTTTATCTTAGACTTAAAACCGATATGACACCAAATGAGATCTGGAAAGGTAAACGGCCTACTATCAAGTACTTTCGTGCGTTTGGCAGCAAGTGTTAAGGGTGGGCAAAAAAACCGAAAAACCGACTAAACCGATCAAACCGAACCGACTCGGGTCGGTTTGGGTCGGTTTGACATAGTTAATTGGTTTGGTTTGGTTTTATTTTAAACAAAACCACGGCGGTTCGGTTTGGTCATGGTTTAATGCCTCAAACTACTGGTTAACCGACCCAACCCACTTACACATGTTTCCATTTTTTTTTTTTTTGAAAAAGAAAAGTCAAAATCAAAAGCTTAATGATGTTCTCCACAATGTGGAGGTGTCCAAACTGTCTATTTGAGTAGTCTCGTTGAATACTATATAAACATTTTGTTTTATGATGACACTTTCAATGAAACTTTGATATTATTTTATATTCTTTATAAACATTGTTTTCTGTTTCGGTTGGTACGCTTTTTTTTTAGTTAATTTTTTTATATATAGCAAGTTTTACATGTAATAATTTCACCTTCTGAAAATGCATGTTGAGATAATGATTATTGATTTATGATTATGTATTAGTTACAATATTGAATCTTTTTAATCATATATTACATTCTGATTAGTTAATTACAGTTTAGATATTGTGAAAATGAAAGTTGAGATAATTATTTTCATTTTTTGAAAATTGAAATTTCAAAAATGTTTTTAGTTGCTATAAGTTATAACTCAAATAAAAAAAGTTGTATAAATAAAAAAAAAAAAATTATATATACTATAAGTGAGTCTAAAACTCGAGAGTTTTTTTTTTTAAAAATTCAATTTGGACAAAAATTCAAACCGATTAACCGAACCAAACCAAACCGAATCAGTTTGGTTTGGTTCGGTTTAAGAGCTAGAGTGGGTTGGTTTGGGTTGAAATTTTTCCAAACCGACTAATTTGGTTTTGGTTTTGGGTTGGGGTCGAAACCAATCCAAACCGAACCGCGCCCAGCCCTAGCAAGTGTTATATACTAAGAGATAGAGAAAATTTAGGCAAGTTTGATTCTAAAAGTGATGAGGGAGTCTTTCTAGGATATTCCAGAAATAGTCGAGCCTATTGTTTATACAATTCTCCTACACATGTTGTGATGGTGTCTATCATTGTAGTGGTGGATGATGTTTGTAGTGAAGGGGAGATTGGAGGCGATGGGAAGAAGCTGGAACACTTGAGTGTTAATCCTATCATGGTTACTGAACCTAAAGAAACTCCTGTTCGCGATCCTCCACATACTTCTAATGATTTAGATACTCCTAATAAGAAATCTACGCCTGATGACAAAATTGAACCTCCTAAAGAACCCTTGTCCTGTGTTAAGACGAATCATCCTAAAGTGAATATTATAGGGGATTTGGATGAAGGAATGAGACTTAGTAAGAGGGTGTTGAACAATCTGACATATGGTACTTATGTGTCTCAGATTGAGCCTAAGAAAGTAGAAGAAGCTCTTATGAATGAATGTTAGGTTAACACAATGTATGAAGAACTAAATCAGTTTGTGAAAACAAAGTTTGGGATTTAGTTCCTAGGCCTAATTATTGTAATGTTATAGGTACTAAGTGGATATTTAAAAATAAAACCGATGATCAAGGTACTATAACTATAAATAAGGCTAGGTTAGTAGCCCATGGATATATTCAGGTCGAAGGTGTTGATTTCGATGAAACATTTGCTTCAATAACTAGGTTTGAATCCATTAGAATTCTTCTGGATGTTCCCTGCACTTCAAGTTTTAAATTATATCAAATGGATGTCAAGAGTGCTTTCTTGAATGGAATACTTGAGGAAGAAACCTATGTTGAACAACCTAAAGGGTTTATTGATGCTAAATATCTACATTATATTTGTAGGTTGAATAAAGCTTTATATGGTCTGAACAAGCTCTCAGAGCTTGGTATGATAGACTTACTGCATATCTCATGGAACATGGTTTCTTGAGAGGTGGTGCAGATAGAACCATGTTTATAAGATGTATTGAAGATACCATCATGATAGCTCATATCTACATCGATTACATTATCTTTGGTTCTTTTATTGATTCTCTTGCTCATGAGTTTGCCAAATGTATAAATCAAGAATTTGAGATGAGTATGATTGGAGACTTAAATTGCTTCTTAGGGCACCAAGTTAAACAAACTGATGATGGGTTGTTCATATTTCAATCGAAATATGCTAAAAATCTTGTCAAACGTTTTGGATTAGACAGCAAGAAATACACTAGAACCCCTATGAGCACACAGTGTCAAGTTAGGTCATGATCCTACATGTAAAAGTGTTGATCAGACACTTTACAGAAGTATGATAGGTAGTTTACTTTATCTCACTGCTAATAGACCTGACATAGCTTTTAGTGTTGGGGTTTGTGCACGCTTTCAGGCTGATCCCAAGGATTCTCACTTGAGCTTCGTAAGACGTATCATCAGATATGTCAATGGAATTGTAGATTATGAGATCCTGTACTCTCGGGACTCTAACCTTGATCTTGCTGGTTATTCCAATGCCGATTGGGTTGGTAATGCCGATGATAGAAAGAGCACTTCTGGAGGTTGTTTTTACATTGGAGCCAATCTTGTTGCTTGGATAAGTAAGAAACAAAATTCTATCTCATTGTCCACGACAGAGGCCGGATATATTGCAGCAGGAAGTTGCTGCACTCAACTGCTTTGGATGAAGCAGATGTTGAGTGACTATGGTAGTAAACAGGGTACTATGACTATGTTTTGTGATAACACTAGTGCTATTAATATTTTCAAAAATCTCGTTCAACACTCTCGAACCAAACATATTGACACACGACATCATTTTATTCGAGAGCTTGTAGAGACTTCTGTTGTAACACCTGAGCACATTTTTACTGAGAACTAATTAACTGACTTATTTACTAAACCATTAGATGGTCTGAGATTTGAATTTCTTCGGATGGCTATTGGTGTTTGTATACGTCATTGATTCAGTAATTTTGTTGCATGCTTGTTCTATATCATTTTGTTTCATTTTTGTTCTATTTTTGTTCTTTTTTTTTTTTTTTACTTTTGGTTGTGTTTTCATTTTATTTTGTATTGTATTTCATGCATTCTATTTTTAATTTCTGCAAAAAAAAAAAAAGGGAAACAAAAAAAATTTCCAAATGAGGACATTACTTTTTCAGCTTAACATATAATGTACTTGATTTTATTGGTTGTGATCAAATATGGGGCTAATCGATAAGTGGTATCATGATTTCCATTACTGGCTTAGGTTATTCATGGAGTACTTAGTATATGAGTCTTCATGTACCTTCTACAGTGCACACACTATATGATCTTGATAGTAGGACTTTACTGCGTGTGTGAGATTTGAGGTGACAATCACATGTTAGCAATGTGACTTTGAACATGATTTGATCATATGGATTAGACCTAAGCTCACGTTTATCCCTTGTATTAAACAAAAATAAATAGAATGAACCACATAGCTCCATATCTTATGTTTTTCTTCCGAGCCCATTTGACTCGAGTAATTAAGCATACGGAGTGTCTCATAACCTGGTGCCTATGGTCGATTGACTTTGGTTAACTTGCCTAAAGCTCGCTATAGGAGTCATTTTAGTCGCTTAATGAAAAAAAGCCCGCACTTAAGATGAAAATAATAATGGGTTTAGTTTATTGAATGATATGACAGATTATTTTGCTCATACTCAGTGGGGAGAAATAGTACTTCCATGAGCTTTACATTATATGTCCTAATGTGCTTTACATGGTTTGCCTTTCATAAGTAGGGAAATAAACTTATTGACAGTGATGCTTCGCGCATCATTTCTCACAAATTTAAGGTCTGGAATCCTATTTTCAAAGGATTAGTGACTTTAGACATAAGGGTCGCTTATACAATTTACTCCATGATAACTTGAACTAAATGTGTGCGAAGGTTTACAGTTCATTGTTTTTCTTTGGGCATGATTCATAAAATTTTTTTGAGTTATTATGTATTAATGCTCCTATTTCATAATAAAAGTGAGGGTGCCAAACATTATTTATGTTCTTTGATTATAATATTGCCCTTGTCATTTTGTGACAAAAAGGGGGAGATTATATGATATATTTTCTGTTTTTGCTACATTAAGTTTTGATGTTTTAGTAGTATCAATGTTTCGTTTTAGTATGTTGGGTTGCATTGGTACTACATCTTAATTTAGCATATGATATGAAACTGAACAGATGCATTATGAATCACTTTTACTTTGTGAACTGCTTGAACTGTTTTTATACTTAGTTGTGTTTCACATACATTTGGGTAGTTGAACTGTCTATTTCAGGAAACATGTATTGAAGAATGAAAACAGAATTCGTTCAAGACACTTATTGGTTTATGTTGGTTTGAGTCTGTAATTTATTTTAATATTGCCTTAACTTAGATTGTAATTTTGTCACAAAATGTCAAAGGGGGGGTATCAGGTATTTAATGTAATTGGCTATTCTGTGAACAAAAAGGACCAGAGTTGATATGTTGTAAAAAAATCAAGGAGTAGTGTGCAATTAGTATAAGCCTCCGTTTGGCATCCGTTTTTTTTTTTCTATTTTTTGAACAGGAAATTGAATTTCTATAGTGTATTTGTATTAAAAAAATAAAACAAGTACACAGTTTGTAGACACCAAGGTCTTGCCACTTGACCATTGCAGGGAAACTACCTATTTTGCCCTCCAATCCAATTAATTGTGAACAGCACCCCCTCAAATATCATTTTACAAATGGAAGGGCATTTTCAGAATTTCAGTAAAAACATGGTACCAGCATGTTGCTCAAAAATGTTCCATGCACGGCTGTCAGATATTGTACTCAGTTGTAGGACATCGGGGTCCACACAAAACTCAATTTCCTGTTCAAAAAATAGAAAAAAACGGATGCCAAACAGGGGCTAAGTTGTTTTATTTTAGGTCTAGGGTTCAAGAATGGAAAATAAGGAAAACAATGCGGATTTTTGTTAGATTGTCGCCAATCCTTGGCTCGAGCGTCAAAAAATAGAAACTTCATCGCTCGACGATCGCTGGACCTTTGCTCGAGCGACAGTGTTATTAAGGAAATTTTTATTTTGGTTTTTAAAGGCTTTTTTTGTCTGGCTCATTCATTCCCTAACCTACATATAAATACTTGAATGTATCTGAACATTTTTTCTAAGGTTGATTATTGAGAAAAACCACCGCTTTCATATACTTTTCATCCTCTGAAGCATTCAACCTTCATTATTCTAATTGATCTATTTTTTATGGTGAAAAACATCAGTTTCACAATCCAAATACCAAACTATTGCTTCCTTCATATCTGTCAGAGTTTCTGAAGATCAAAGGAAGGTGACTGGAGTTCCAGTCATTGAATAACGCGGTGTTTTTCGTGAATTCACAAGAGATTGATGATTTTACAAAACTGGGAGTTGTTGCGGGAGAGCGCAATCCAGGATAACTTTGGAAACTATAGCTGGAAGTTGCTGCAGGAGCACAGAATCCAGGAGAGTTGTAGGATTTGTAGTCAGGAGATCAGATAGTACGTGTCGTCGTCCCATCTGGTAGACTGTAAGTTATAAATCGTTTATGGTAGATTGTTGCCTAGCAAAGTGCCCAAAGTTGTCACCAAGTTGAGCTTCTCCTGATCAATTCCTGTATTCATTTATTGCGTACATAACTGTGATATTTCAACATAAAATTAATTGAATTGCATGTTTAATCATCTAGAAAAATAATTAATAGTAACTTGCTGCTAGTTAATTATTAAATAATTTTTAATTCCGCATAATCACCTATTCAACCCTCTCTAGGTGTTAGGGTCGAATTACGTATTTTCACAAAGAATCTTGAAGTCTCGTCAAATACCTTTCTTTCCTTTTCTTTGGTTTAGGGTCTAATGTTGCCCGAGTACCTGGATGAAACAATATTAACTATTAATCTAATTTATTACGTTAAGGCAAAAAAGAAACATATTCATGTAAATACATGTGAATCAACATTTCCATGTAGATGCAGCAAGAATAGCTCTATCCTGCCACCCCAAAAGCAAGCAACCATGGTCTTGTGTCAGTCTATAACCATCGCATGAGTATAATCCCAGCAATATTTTTGATTGAGCGATGGCATTTTCACTTAGTGGAACCCCTAGGAATCCCTTTATTTCCATGTGTCTCCTCCATTTTACCAGCCTTTCGTGCCTGATTACCCTCTCTGACCCCTCACATGCCACAATGTTCCTAATCTCCGGTGCAAATATGTATTGTTCCACCTTAGCCCTATGTGCAGAATCTGGCGGAAATGTCGCATTCAACGAGTCAAAGATTGCTGAATAATAGTGCAATGCCTCGAGAAATCTTCCCAAGAAGAAAGGTCCATTGTGGCTTGTCTCTTCCTCAACAATGGTAACTATATTTGGTGATAAATCCCTGATCATGGCCAATAGATTCCCGAGACAGTTGCCTGGAACGCAATGGAGCCGGCTAATTGAGTTAACTGCAAGAGCCTCACCAACCTTTCGTTTGAACATATGGGGTTTTAGGTCTTCAAGTTTTTCGCCAATGGGATGAAATTCAAATGGGACATGTAGAGAATGAGCTAGTTCAGCCAAAGATCTACCAGTTTCCCTCAGATCCTCCAGGGAGGGGCCCACACCGGTGATTTGGAGAAATGGGGCACCACCTGGCCTGGAAGCTAGGGCTTGCATGAAGGCGGGCCATTGATAGCCCTGAAGGATATCAAGAACAATGACATGGACACACACTTGGGATTCAAATGCCTCGAAAATGGCTTGATTAGCAGTGAAATGAGCAAATTTCATGTAGGGGCATTCTTGATAAAGAATTTGATAAATTCTGAGGATTTCTAGAGACTTGGGATCAGGAAAAGGATTAAAGGATCGGTTTTGATTGGTGGTGCTAGGCTTATTTGTTAGGGTGGCAGCAAGTCTTGTGCTTAGGGCTTCAGTGAAGCAAGCAGCGACACGTAGTATGGAATCGCCAAGAGGCGAGACTAGTCGATTGAGATGGTGGAGATACCTCCTGGCTAACATGTAATCTTCTTTGGACACTGCTTCTGCACAAGCAAGAAGCAAGCGCGGAACCAAGTGTAGCCCACCATCCTGTTCCTATACATATCTATTACTATATTAAAGAAGGATAGTTCCGCAACAGCGTTCCCGCCCAAAAACCCGCCCAAGAATCCCGCCTAAACCATTATTATTATTATTATTATTAAGTGGTCACCTGCAAA
Source organism: Fraxinus americana (assembly GCA_035079005.1). Lineage (NCBI taxonomy): Eukaryota > Viridiplantae > Streptophyta > Magnoliopsida > Lamiales > Oleaceae > Fraxinus > Fraxinus americana. The sequence continues at coordinate 13,235,695 of CM068715.1, read as the reverse complement.
AAAAATCCTGCCCAAGAATCCCGCCTAAACCATTCTTCGAATTTATTATTGCAAATTGTTTGGGCGGGATTCATTCATAGCTTAAAAAATGAAAAAAATAATAATAATTTCGCGACGAACACGGCGTCTCCGCGCACACGTTCTGCACGGAGCTGGTAAGATGGAACACACAGACGGAACACACTGACTGCTGCACTGCATCTATATCTATGTAACCTTATCATCTATCAGTTCCAACCCTAACCAGTACAAACACCTCCGGCCCCGGAAGAGCAATTTTATTTACCAGATCTTCCGCGTACGGAGGCTGGTGTGCCTCCGCGTGCGGAGGCAGATCTTCCGCTTACGGAGGCTGGTGTGCCTCCGCGTGCGGAGGCAGATCTTCCGCGTACGGAGGCTGGTGTGCCTCCGCGTGCGGAGGCAGATCTTCCGCGTGCGGAGGCACCAGCCTCCGCACGCTGGCGTGCCTCCGGCCATTTCTCTAATCGGATTTTTGGCTTTGAATTAATTTCCAATTTCCCTCTTTATATAATATTTCTCTCCAATTCAAGGTAATTTTTGTTATTTTTATCTCAATTGTATCTTCTTTGTCTGTTTCGAATTTCCTTGAGCAGAAACAAGTTATTGTTCGATTGATCTGGTTTGATTGCCGATGTTGAGATCTGAAATATGTTTGTGGAAATAGATAGGCGTTTTAACCTTTTGTTTGGATTTATATTTAACGAAAGGGTTCGATTGAGGGACTTTTATTTTAACAGCTTTATATGATTCCGATCTGCTGTTTTAATAGAACACTCTGTTCGATCTGTAGGCTATCGTTGCAGATCTGCTCTTTCTTGACGTAGATTGAAGTTTACTCTGTCGAAAAATGACTCTTTGATTTTGAGTTTTGCATAAGTTAATGGTGGTGATGGTTGAGATTCGAATATGTACTCATGACTTTCTCCCTATGTCTGATACATTATGGAGCACGAGAACTTATCACCATGTCATTTGACATCGTTTCAGTTTATGCAATGCATTTGTTGAAGCAAAGGGAAACGAAGTGGGTGATAGGCAGTGAGTTGTTGGGCGACGAAGATAGTGGAATGTCTAGCAGGCTGCGGTGGTGATATGGTTGTAGAAGGCAGATGTCGGAAAGGGGTGAACGGAGAAGAGACTGTGGCCTGTGGAAGTTGTAGGCAGCATGGGCAGTGGCCTGTGGAAATTGTGGGCTGGGTTATTGGCTTATTAGGCTTATTGAGTGTGTGTGTGTGTGTGTGTATCAGTTTATGTGGCTGGGTTAATTTGGTAGGAATTAGGATTTTATTTTGTGCAGTTTTGTTGATGAAACTCTTCAAATTTTGGAATCAGTTTTAGTTTCCAAAGACGTGAAATCGTTGGTGGAAGTGAGATCGGCGTTGACAGAGTCCAAGAGAGATGAATCGCTCCAAATCCTTCAAGAAATTTCAGAAAAATCTGTTGACTATAAGCTTCTATGTACTGATTTTCTGATTCGTGTTTTCACGCTTATTGGTGATGTTCAGGTATTATTCCGTTCCATTCTCTAGAATTAATCTAATGTAGAGAAATAGATGGTGACAATAGCGCTTTGAATTGAATAAGAAAATTAATCACACCAAATGTAATTGTTCATTGTAATGCAATGAGAGACGAACATTCAATGTGGCTTGATTTTGTCTTAATCTAACGTTACTTGATATTTTTTCATTTATATAATTTAGCAGTAATTTCATCAGAATTTTTAGAATATATTTGAAAACTTATAGTCTTGATGATCACAATATTATTGTCATTGTCACTTGATGCCAAATGTTTTACTAATAGTTTAAGCCATGTTTTGTTATTGTCTTCAGTTTTGTTGATCATATATAAAGGAAAGAAATACACTTTAAACAAATACTGGAATTAGTGGCTACCAATTTCCTTAGATCAGTTGGACTCAATAAAGAAAGAATAATTCAAGAGAAGATAAAAAAAAATTTCTAATCATCAAGAATTTAATGTGGTTCGGCAATATTGCCTACCTCCACTGCCCTTCATGCCAATTCTTTACTATATCAATTAAAGAAAAAATGAATACAAAAATACACTCTTTATATTTATTTGCCTATGCAAAGGCTTTGTTCTCATTTTTGTCATTCACTACTGAAGCTTTGTATAGCTTCTGATGAGCATGATTTCTGAATTTTTTTCTTTGCTTGATTGACGAGATCTCTTTTCGGCGGGAGAGTCTATATGTCGACAAGATCAATACTTCATTTTTCCAGGTAATGTAGTTCCGTTTCCCAAAATATGTTCACTAATGGGGCTTTCAGTTGCATTTGCACTCACTTATTTATGCGTCAAAATGACCCTGCTTGGTTTTGGCTATTTGTGTTATCTATTATGCTATTTGTCTACATGTACAGATTCTGAAGCACGAGTGGCCAGCCAGGTGGCAAAGTTTTGTTCCAGTTGCAGTTGCAAAAACAAGTGAAATTATTTGTGAGAAATTGATTATTCTGCAATTCTGATATTTTGTGAATGTTGGATTGTGTTCAAATTTCTATAGAAATATCTCGGGTTTGAATCTTGATGGTGAAATCTCGCCTGCAAATGGACAGCTCAAGGGCCTTCTCTCTATGTAAATTTACCATCTATGAATCTTTCTGTTTGTGTTATTCGTAAGTTTTCAACTATTATGAGTTCTGAGTGAGGATGAAATTGCTGTGTATATTGTATAATAGTGATTTGTGGGGAAATAGGCTATCAGGCCAGATACCTGATGAAATTGGTGATTGCTCATCTTTGAGAAGCTTGTAAGTTAATGTTTTTTGGTCAACTAATGTAGATTTACATTTGTTTATGCCTAATTATAGTGACCGTTATTATTTTGGAGATGATTTTAACTCTATTGTTATCAGGGATTTATCGTTCAATCTTCTGCATGGAGACATTCCATTCTCCTTTTCAAAGTTGAAGGAGCTAGAGAGCTTGTGAGTTTTTGCTTCCTGAGTGCTACTATTATTCATTTTTTAAATTAGCATGTTTTTTTTTTTTACATGCTCATTTTCTATTGCAATTGGTTTTTCTCTGTTCAAGCTGGTAAGACTAATTCATCAAGTTTTTTTCATCAGGATTTTGATAAAAAAAACCAGTTAATCGGTCTGATACCTTCAACACTGTCTCAGATTCCAAACTTGAAAATACTGTAAGTTCTGTTACAATCTTTTCATCCACATCTCTGGTTTGTGATCACGAGGTCATAAATTTGTGAATTTATTCAAATTATCGTTATAGGGACCTGGCTCAGAATAAGTTGAGTGGGGAAATACCTAGACTTATTTACTGGAATGAAGTTCTTCAGTATCTGTGAGTATGATAATTTATGAAATTTTGATCCGTATTTTAATTGGGAAGAGAAGTTGGGCCAACTTGAAGGCTTTTTCCCAAGCAAGTGAAGTCAATTATTTTTAGACCCCCCAGTTATTTTCTTTAGTATACAATCTAAATTCTTACAAAAGCCTTCAAGTTCTAAAGCATCGCACCGTGCATCGCACGGGGGAAAGACTAGTGAACATATCAAAGTAAGTTACCAAATTTGATGGAGTCACTCGATGGGAGAGGGTTATTATTGTTCACAATATGGTCCATATTTTACCTGCTCAGATCCAATAGAAACAGGCAACATCAAGCTCCTGTTATGTATATTTTGTATTTGGTTTTGCTCTGGCTGTTGACGTCTTCCTTGTAGTGGTGGAGCTTGTTGCTGCCATTCCTGGCGTAATTGTTGCGATAATTGTGCAGGTGCAGTTGATCCCGCATGAGAAATACCATTCTCTTGAGTTGCATTTGAACATTCTCGAATGGATGATGAGGCACTACTCACCAATGATCCGTAAAACCTTGTTGAATTTTGCAATGCAGAGGAATTCAACAATTCTTGCACCATTGTAAGAGCATCAAGAGCACAATTGGATGATCTTTCACCATCACCACCAGTTATCTTCATCGGGGAGAAGACTACTAAATCATCATGCTCTATGCAATTATCGTTCAATGGAATATTCTCGAGAGCAGGCATAGAAAGGCTTTCCAGTGGAGAATTGGAAACCCTGTGAAGTGGGCTCAGCCCCTTGCCTAATTTCTGGCCAAGAGGAGACATTATGCGAGGTGGAGAGTAAACTAGAAGACTGGATGCCTGTGGTGACATGTTCCTCACTGGTGAGAAAACCATGAAATTACCTTGTAACTTCTGATCATCAGAGAAAATTGACTCCCACATTGAATAATCAGGTGATTGAATTTCAACATCTCCATCTACTTCAAATTTGTGTGCAGTAGCTGCAACACTCATGCTGCCACACATGGAATTAATCATTGTATACCTCTGCCTGAACTTTAATTCAATTAATTCAAAAAGAAAATATATAGGGTTTTGATTATAATTTGGTCTAAGACCAAGAGTCTTCTAAGAATTGGGAAAGTTTTGAAGTTGAGATTAATTATGTTTCCATCACATTATATTACAAAGAAGGGTTTTGTCTCTTGTACATGGAATAATAAGAAATTAGTGGAGAATCGAACAACATAGTGATTGGAGACACACCTAGGCTAGTGAGCTATATTGATTGTTGCGTTTGCATTAAGATAATGAGTAGTGACAAAAAAAAGTGGGCATGCATTGGTGTAATCTGTCTCATTCGGCATTGTTGGCACCGTCTATTCCTTGGAGTTGGCTACGTATTTAACCTCTTGTCCCTCCTCAATCGGCTTGTCATCTAGCTCTCTCCTACGTCACACAATAACACTTCCTTTATCGAATAAATTGAAAGGTTAATTTGCTTTTGTCCATTTAATTGTTTTAATGACGGGTTGAGAACAAGCATGTAAACTCGGAAAATCTGTGGCATGATCTGATAGGTTATACATGGAAACAGACAAGTATAATAAACATCGTAGATCTATTTGTTTTGGGTAAATTCGGATTATATGATGTGTGCTGTGATAATTATGCCCATAATATCTGATATCAGTTGTTGGTAATTCAAAGTTCACGTATCGCGCAATACCACTTAATATGAAACCAACCACCAAATTGGGATGTTAAAGTTATATGACATAATAATGAAGTATTTGATCATAAGCAAAATAATAAAAGAATACAAGAAAATATGATAGAGGAACTATGAGATTTTATTGTTCCAATAATAATCGAGAAATATGTAATTGATCCCAAAGTTCTAGTAATGTCTTTTCTCACATTATAAAATTGTATAGAACAGCTTAATATTTATAGAGAATATGTAGGAGACGTCCAAACCCTTCTGATAGAATTGTTGATGAACTAAGATGCTAAAAAACCGAGTTCAAAATGAAAAAGGAGAGAAAAAACGTAAAAAAATCGGAATAGATGCATGTGGCATAGTGGCGACGATCGTTCGGCCAAAAAAATTTCTTTATTTTTTGTTCTAAGTTGTTTTCTCCATCTCGAACTCTTTTTTTATTCCAATACCAATTTTCAATTCCCAATGGGCTTCCAAAATACAACTTCAAGTTGACATAGGACTCTATAGCATTCCAAAATGAATTCTTGTTGATGTACACTTCAATTAGAATTCTCCAATTACTTCAATAAGGAATTCGAGTTACACTCGAATTCTAACAATCTCCAATTTCACACGAATTCCACTGCAATGAAAAAAGTTCCAAAATATTCTCCACTTGGAAAAGAAAATCCGTCTGCAAGGAATGGACTGACTCTTCAACAATAACAATAACTGATTTTTCCAACTAAACACAAAATACTCCATATCTTTCAATGAATCCAAGCACTACTCTGCAGAATTACCTTAAATTCTCAAAAAATTATAACGATTTTAAAATTAACCAAACTGGACTGTACAGTACTGAACTTGTGCTGATTTGACTTTTTTAAATTCTCCACAACCCTATAAGATGTATAACTGATACCTTTTCTATGCCTCCAATACAACTTGGGCACTCTTACAAACCTTCAAAGCTCCACATCCACCTTCACCAAGGAACTTATAACCCTTTGAATCAATGATAGAGAACGAGATGAGATTTTTCTTCAAATTCAGAACATGTCGATCATGGACAAGTATTCTAATTGTCACATCCAATAGCTTCAATCTGATCGTACCAATTCCAACAACACGATAAGGTGTGTTGTCTTCCATAATCACGACATCTTTGGAAACGATTTCATATTTGGTAAACAAGTCCTTATTAGGACACATTTGAAACACACATGCTGAATCCATAATCCAATCTTCCTCAGGTTTGGACTCGATGTCAAAAATAGTTAAGAGATCTTCCTCCTTACAACGTTCTTTGCGAGGTCTACTTCACCTGAAATCTTTGATTACTGAACTTAGACTTTGATTTGTCCCTTCCAGAACCACCATGAACAACAATGCCTTCTCCATCTCTGACCTCTAAAACCAGATGTTTAATCTTATCTTTTGAAAACAAAGTAGCATACAACTCATTTATGGGAAGAGTATCATGACTGTACAAGATCGTATCTGTAAATGAAGAAAACGAAGTGGATGACGAACACAATAGGATCAAGGTCAAATCTTCTTCATCATACTTTACTTCCAAAGTTTCTAAATCAGCGATGATATATTTAAATACAGCCAGGTGATCTTCCAATGATCCTCATTCTGCCATTCGATGAGTATAAACGCTACTTGAGATGCAACTTGTTTGCAAAACTTTTAGTCATGCACAATTGCTCCAATTTCGACCATAAAGAAGTTGTTGAACTCTCCTTCAAATTGTCCTCAATAATGATATTCGATTGATAAAGATGAATGTGAGAAAATACCTCTTATCCTTCCGTAATTTTTCCTCCATGGTCAAATTTGCGTGCATCTTGTCAATTCCCAACAATGCATCATCCAAATCGTGTTATGCGAGTACTGCACGCATCTTAACTAGCAATAGCAAAAAACTAGTATTCCGATCCAAAAGCGAAATTTCATACTTCATAGAAGCCATCACGAACAAAAAACTTCGAACAAATCAAACCCTGCACTCTTATAGAACTGCTGAACTTGGCATTTTAATATCCCTTGTAGTGTTAACTATGTCCAAAATATCTTATATCAATTATTGGGAATTCAAGGATTACGTATCGCTCGATACCACTTGATATGAAACCAACTATTGGATTAAAATGTTGAAGTTATATGACACAATAATGAAGTATTTAATTACAAGCAAAAAAATAAAAGAAGACAAGAAAAAATGACAGAGAAATTAGGAGATTTTATTGTACCAATAATAATGGAGAAATATACAATTGATCCTAAAGTTCTAGTAATATCTTTTCTTAGATTCTGAAATTGTATAGAATGGCCTAATATTTATACGGAACATGAAGGGGACGTCCAAACACTCCTAGTAGAGTTGTTGATCAAGTAGGATGCCAAAAAACCGATTCCAAAACGAAAAAAGGAGAGAAAAACGTGAAAACCCGAAACAGGTATAGGTACAGGTGGCGCCAAGGTGCCACCTCTGGGTGTGGCGGTGCCCATGCCTAGCAATGCGGCTTCGGGAGTTTTGCCAATTTTTTTTCGTTCCAAGTTTTTTTCTCAATCTCTAACTCTTCTTTAAGTCCAATACCAATTTTCAACTTCCAACAGACATCCAGAATAGAAATTCAACTTGACATAAGATTTTAATAGCATTCCAAATTGAATTTTTCTTGACGTGCAATTCAATTAGAATTTTTCAATTACTTCAACAAAGAATTCGGGTGACACCCAAATTCTAACATTGTGGACAAATATGTCATTTTTGGAGACATCATATTCGTCTCTCTTTTGGCTCGCTTTTCTACTGTTTTACTTTATCAAAATAAAGTTATGTATATTGATGCAAAGCTTGCATGGATATATGGTTCTAGACAATTGTCTTTCTTGGGAGTGTCAATTTGGCTCGTCGCTCGAGTTAGGGGTGTCGCTTGGTTCAGGCGGCACGTGGCTCGGCCAGGGAAAAGTCAGAGTCAGCCTGGCTAGACACTTTGTTCTACCGAGCCTTATTTTGGGGCGTCATCCGAGCTCGAGGTAGTACGTGTGGCTCCTGGCTTGTGTCACGGGCCATTTTAATGGCCCGTGACAAGCCGAGCCTAAAAATAAAAAATAAAAAAAAAGGCAAAGTGTAGTTGCCTGTGTTACAGTTACAGGCAACTACTATATTTCGACCTCTGACAAGACGAGCCTAAAAAAAATTAAAAAATGCTAAGCGTAGCTACCCATGTTACAATGAAAGGCAGCTACTATACATGCATAAAAAAATTAAAAGTGTAGCTACATGTATACAGGCAGCTACGTCGTGAGCCGACTCGATTCGCCCGAGTCAGTTCTGCTTGGCTCGATCCCAGCTTTATTTTTGGGCATCGACTCGAGCATGCTCATATGACTCAACGAACCACATGGGCTAGCTTGTATGTATGGTTGGCCAAAATAGCCCGTGACACGGGCCATTTACATGGGGTAGGCAGCTGAAAAAAATAAAGCAGTTGCATGTGTAACACTTTCAGCTGCATGTTTACACATACAACTTTTTTATTTTTTTAAATATTTTTAATTCTTTTTTTCAAATTTTAGGATTAAAAAAAAATTCAAGTCAGCTTGACTTGGTAAGGTCTGAGCCGAAACCTCGAGTGGAGCCTTTTTTTTTTTTTGCCGTCACTTGTTTTTATTTATTTTCAGGCTATGTTCTTCACTCGTGTTAGATTTCTAATATTGTGTCAAAGTATTTCTAGCAATTTTGCGACTCATTTTTTAGATTGAAAATCATTAAACAACGGGTTTAAAATAACGAGCAAAAACACTAACTACACAGATTAAAAATTGGAATAAGAACAATAATAAGTGGTTTCATAAGTCCAATACGCTAATTCATTCGATAATATAAAATAAAGCATTTAGACAATCTATAATATAATTTAGACTCTTTTGTTTAACAACGTTCGAATTTTCATTCATTTTTTTCTGAAAAATATTTTTTTTAATTAAATTATAAAATTTTATATAGAATAATTTATAATTAAATTTAAATATATATTATTTATTTTTTTAAAGGTATATATAAAAGTCTACGAAAAACTTCCACTAATTCCATACAAATCTCTAAAAAATTCCATGAAATCCACACAAGTCATCACTCAAAAAAAGTTCATCAAAGTCTTCAAAAGTCTTAATTGAATACACCCCCCTTAGGGATTTTGGGAATTTGGGTTTGAACGAATGTGTTATTATTTGGGGAAGTGTATAAGGTCTAAAAAAGGGGCGTGGGACATTTGGTCGCGGTGTCGTAGTGCCGAGTCGCTGTACTACAACACCGTATTTCGTGTAAAACGAGAGTGGGGGTTTGGGTATTGTGGCACCTTGGTACCTGGGTTGTGGCATTGATTTACAATAAGAAAAAAAAACGAGAGGGGGGGGGGGAGGGGGACGAGGCGCTACGCGCCAGGTTCACGGAGCCTTTGCGCAAGTTTCATTAAAACTTGATTTTTTTTTCATACCTTTAAACTCCAATGTATTGATCTCCAATCACCATTTTATGCTTGATGTCACCCCCAAACTCGAGAATTTTTCCTATAAAATCAAAAGTAACTTGTCACTAACATAGATAAAATATATGAACTCCTATTTAATTAATTGAAAAGGAGGTTTAGAACTTGGATTGCCTTCTAAGAAGCACTTCTTTAACGTTATTAGTTTGACATTTATGTGGATCTAGGTTGATTCTCTAAGAGAGATTTCTTCCACATCCCGCTCTTGTTCTCCATAGTAGTGCTTAAGGTGTTGACCATTGGCTTGAAATTTTATCCCATCTTTGCTCAACAACCCTAGTGTGCCAAAGGGAAGCATTTTATAGACGACGAATGGTCCTATCTAACATGTTTTAAGCTTTCCTAAGAAAAGCTTCAAATGAGAATTGACTAAAAGCACTTGTTTTTTAGCTTGAATTCTCTCCTTAAGATCCTCTTGTCGTGCCATATTTTGGTCCGCTGCTTGTAGATCTTTGCATTCTCATATGCCTCGTTTCAAAACTTCTCCCATTCATCAAGTTGAAAGAGGCGGTTTGGACTTGCTACTTTCATATCAAGGTTGAGCTTCTTCACATCCCAATAAGCTCCATGCTCCAATTCCACTACAAGTAACATGCTTACCCAAATAACAACTGGTAAGGTGACATTCAAATTGGCATTTTGAATGTCGTTCGGTATGTCCATAATGCCTTATCTAACTTGTGAGCACAGTCTTTTTGGTTGGTGTTTATAGTTTTCTCCAATATTTATTTTATCTCTCCTGTTGGAGATCTCTACTCGTCTGTTGGATTTGGGATGATAACCAAGTGCCAACTTATGCCGTATCTTATACTTTGCCAATAGAGAAATGAAAAGTTTATTGCAGAAGTATGTACCTTCATCATTGACAATTGCTCTAGGTATGCCAAACCGAGTAAAGATATTCTCCTACAAGAATCTCATGGCTACTTTTGCATCATTTGTTTGTGTAGTGATGGTTTCTACCCACTTTGAAACATAGACCACAGTAAGAAAAATATACACATGGCTAAAAGAGGGCAAAAAAGGCCCCATGAAGTCTATTCCCCAAACATCAAACAACTTAACCCCATGCATGTTGGTAAATGGAAGCTCTTGATGCCTTGAAATGTTCCTAGTGCGCTGACAACAGTCACGAATCTTCACAAAAGTATACTAATCTTTGAAAAGAGTTGGCCAATAGAATCCTGACTATAATACCTCAAATGTAGTGCGTATAGGACCGAAGTGACCTCCATAAGATGAAGAACGACATGCTCCATAATTGATCACGTTTCTTCCATAGGAACACACCTCCGTATCATCATATCTACGCAATTCTTGAAGAGAAGTGGATCATCCCATAAATATGACTTAACATCATGCAATAATTTCTTCTTCTAATGAGAATTCAAGTCAAGTGGCATTATCTCTCAAGCAAAGCAATTGACAAAATCCGCATACCATGGAAGTCTAGATGAAACTGCTAATAGAAGCTCGTCAGGAAAAGTCTATTGAATTTGACTTTAATCTTTCACCTCTTCATTTTCCAACCCCGAGAGATGATCTGCCACTACATTCTTGCTTCCCCTTTTTTATCTAGGATCTCCACATCAAACTCTTGTAACAACAAGATCTATCGAATTAAGTGAGGCTTTGCATCCTACTTTGCAAACAGATACTAGATTGCTGTATTTTTTTGTGAAGATGATCACCTTGGTGCCAATAAGGTAAGGTCTGAACTTATCACAAGCGAAGACCACCGCTAACATTTATTTCTATGTTATTGTGTAATACAATTGAGCTCTATTTAAAGTTTTGCTAGCATAGTGAATGACCTAAAAGATCTTTTCACGTATTTGTCCTAAAACTGCCCATATGGCATAGTCAAGACATCACACATGACTTCAAATAGGTGACTCCAATCTCACACTATCATCACTATTGTTGTAAGAAGCTTCTCATTGATTGTATTAAAGGCTTTAAGACAGTCTTCATCAAATACAAATGTAGTATCCTTCTCCAAGAGATTGCATAGTAGTTTAGCTACCTTTCAAAGTCTTTAATGAACTCCCTGTAGAATCCAGCTATCCCGAGAAACTTCAAATTCCTTCGACATTAGTTGATGGTTGTAACTTTGCTATTGTGTCAATCTTGGTTTTCTCAACTTCCAGTCCCTTTGTAGAAACATGGTGGCCTAGCACAACTCCCTCTTATACCATGAAGTGGCACTTCTCCTAGTTAAGAACTAAATTCTTCTCTTCACAACGTTGTAAGACCAAAGAGAGTTTGTGAAGGCAATTGTCAAAACAGGTACCAAAAGTAGAAAAATCATCAATAAATACCTCCATGATCTCCTATACCCTGTAAAATATCCATCATGCATCTCTGAAGGGTGGCTAGTGCATTGCATAACCCAAATGACATCCTTCAAAAGGTAAAAGTCCCATAAGGACAAGTGAATGTAGTATTTTCTTGATCCTCTAGTGCTATTGCAATCTGGTTATATCCAGAGTACCCTTCAAGAAAACAATAGTGAGAATACCTTACCAACTGATCCAATATCTAATCAATGAATGGAAGAAAAAAGTTATCTTTTCTAGTTGCGTTGTTCAACCTTTTGTAGTCAATGCAAACTCTCCACCCATTAACTGTTCTTGTAGGAATCATCTCATTTTTATCATTCTTGACCATAGTCATCCCACCTTTCTTTGGCACCACCTATACTAGACTAACCCATACACTGTCTGAAATTGCAAATATGATCCCGACATTCAATAGTTTCAACACTTTTGCTCTGAGCACTTCTTTCATAGCTGGATTAAATTTCCTTTGATGCTCATTGTAAGATTCTTCCCTAAGGATCTTATGCATCTAAATTGTAGAACTAATCCTCTTAATATCTGCAATAGACCAACCCAATATAGCCCCGTGTTTTCTCAACACCTTGAGTAATTTTTCCTGTTCATCATTAGTAAGTGATGAAGAAATAAAATCTGGAGAAGTAGAACTCATCCCAAAATGCATATCGAAAATGGTATGGAAGTTGTTTCAAGTCAGATTTGGTGTTTTCATTACCCAATGGCTCATCTGAACTCAGTGGCTACTGAATATCTTACCTTGTGATGGATTGCTATCAACTAGCAAAGCCTCAAGTGCCAATATACAATCAACCAAGTCCTCACTTCCTGCATATCTTCTAGCTATAGTAATGTCTTCACTTGTTGTACTTATAATCATATAATACTCCAAAGGGTCTTCAGTGAGAACTTTTTATTCCTTTACCATAGAATATATGATGTCAATTCTATTGCAAGTATTTGTGTCATCTGGAAATGTCATTACCTGAAAGATATTGAACATCACTTATTTATCATTAACTCTCAAAGTCAACTGGCCTCCTTATATATCAATTAGAGCTCTTTCAGTTGCCAAGAATGGTCTGTCAAGAATCAGTGGAATCTCTTGATCTTCTTCCATATCCAAAAACCACGAAATCAGCAGGAAAGATGAATTTATCAACTTTCACAAAACATCTTCAATGATCCATCATGGGTATGTAAAGGATTTATTAGCTTATTGAAGAGTGATTGTTGTTGGTTTAACTTTCCCGTGACCCAACTTTTTGAACACAAATAAGGGCATAAAATTGATGCTATCTCCAAGATCACACAGGGTTTTATGAAAAGGAGAGCCTCTAATAATGCAAGGAATAGTAAAGCTACCCGAATTTTTCCTTTTCTAAGGGAGTTACAATATATTCCTCTGTCAACTCCACTATCTCATATTCTTCCAACTTCCTCTTCTTTGACATCACATTTTTCATGAATTTGGCATAGTTTGGCATTTGTAATGGGAAAATGATGTGAATTTCTTGAAAATATCCAAGAACTTGGTAAACTACTCATCAAATTTCTTCTTCTGAAATCTCTGTGGAAAATGAAGCGTTATCTTGACGACTGATGGATTATCGGGGAATGATATACAATTAGTCTTGTAAACCTTCTTTGTTTCCTTTTCCTGAATCTCTTGTTCTACAACTATCTACCCTTCTTCCTGATCAGGTATAGAAACTAATGCCTCCGTAATCACATTGTCTTCAACTTCCTTACCACTTAATATAATAGCTTCGTAGTGCTCATTTGGGTTAATCTTTTTATCACTTGAAAATTTTCCTTTTGATTGAGAACTGACTGAAGTAACCAACTAACCAATCTTTCAAGATTCTTCATTGTAGCTCCCGTATTATTCATATGAGTCTCAATATGTTCCAAACATGACTCATCTTTGTTGAACCTCGATCATGTCTCTAATATGAAAGTCCTCAATATATCTTCTAGTGATGGTTTTCCTTGAGAAGGTTGACAAATCTAAGATGAGGTTGGAAGACATTCCTTTTGTTGTCATATGATAGATTTTCATGATTTTTAAGGTCGGGATGATAGTGATTGGATGAGTAGTTTCCTCTTTGATTGAAGTTCATGTTGTTAACATACTAAGCTTGCTCATTCTTTATCTCAATTTTCTAATGTGATGAAACCATAGCTGATTCTACCTTATGTTGAGTTCGTTGAATGGTTAGTGTAGCTATTTGAGACTGAACTGAAAGTGTAATAATGGGATCCATCTCATGAAGACTAGCTACTCTTTTTGCACTTGACGTCTCACTTGGCCACTAGTAGCTGTTGGAGGCTATATCATCCAACAAAGAATATGCATTTTCTGATGTTTTAACCGTTAAAGTACCTTATGCAGTTGCATCTATTATGGTTCTCGTTTGCCCATTTATTCGTTGTAAAAGATCTCAATCTGCATCCAACTCTAAAAACCATAACGAAGGCATCTTCTAGGTAGGTCTTTGAATCCCTCTCAAACTTCATAAAATGGTTCGAAGTCTAATTATCTTAATTGACCAATCTCACTTTGTAGTTGAGCTGACTTGGAGAGTAGAAAGAACTTGGTGACAAATTTCTAAGCCAATCCATTCCAAGTAGTAAAAGATCCATACGGTAGTGACTAGAACCAAACTTGGACCTTATTCCTCAAGGAGAAGGAATGACTCCGTTCATCTTTATTGTAGATCTCGAGAAAAGAACCCAAATGAGCATTTGGATCACCTGTTGAAGATCTCTCAAACTGATTCTGATGTACAATATGTATTAGTCCTGGATTCAGTTAAAAGTTATTTGCAGCATTAGCTTGGCATGAATATTGGAATTGTTGTCATTGACAACTAGTTTAACATAGTCCTGAATTGCCTATTGTTACTTACTTTCATTAGCTGCCGGTGCTTCCTATTTTGCCATTGTTTCACTTTCATTTTTTGTATATCTCTTAGAAAACAAAAAAAATGCGTCTTGATTCAAGATCAACAGGTAGTAGTTTGAAATTGCTAACTTTCGCATAAATATTCGAAAATAAAAACCAAGAAACTATTAGAGATAAAAATCAAAAATAAAAAAATCTTAATTAAAATAAAATCTAATTGGTAATAATATCAAAAATAAAATCAAATATGTCAATCCCCTGCAATGGAACCAAAAACTTTTTATGCGTTTTATGTAACGTAAATTATACTACAAGTGTACGGTGTCAAGTTTTGTAATATATGATCGAGTATGGATCGAACCCACGTGAATTGAAATTCAATTTATACCAAGAACTGTAATTATTTTAGCCTCTATTTTACCTAGACGAATTAATTTTTGTAATAAATAGTTTTAAGTAATCTAAAAATGAATGTGATGATGAATCCAACAAATGAATGCAAATTTGAATGAATATATCAATATAAAAAGGCTTAAGATTTCACCTCACTATCAATAGTTTTTCTCAATTATACAGTTGCTTCTAATCAATTTATCCAAGTTTATAAGCAAGAACCCTAATTTAATTCTACTTCCTCTCTTGAGTGCAAAGTAAAAACTATTCGTATATTTGAATTTCAATATCTCCATTCCAAACTAAAATATAGAAATTATTAAGTTCATGGTTCTTAAGTGGAACAAGAGAAGCTTAAAAGATTTTATACTTCTCTTGAAACCTATAAAATCTAGATTCTTAGATAGTGCCTGAATTTTCCTCTCTCGAGTGTGGAAATCGATTATAATCAAATCATTCAATTATTCTTCTGGCAATTGAAAGCAATAAACCAATAGCACAAATAAGCGTTAATGGAACAATTGAAGGAAACTATATAATATAAAATCAAAATATGTCTCACGTTTGGCTACTTCAAACCCTGTATTTAGTTCTTGATTGTAGACATGGAAACTATCAAATTTATAATTAAAAAAAACAACATAAAGGTGAAAGAGTAAAAACTATTGTTGGAACGATTCAATCTTCTTCAATGTGTTGATCTTGATTTCTGGCTTTCTTCCTTACTTCTTGCCTTATTTGCGTGGTTGAATCCCCTTCAAATTGGTCTTTAGGGTTGTATATCTAGTATCTTGAAGTCTTGGATGAGTTAGGGATGAGTTGGATCAAAGTTTAACAAATCTCCAAATTGAACCAAATTCCAATGCAATGAAAAACCTTCAAAATTCTCTACTTGGAGGCAAATTTCACTGCAATGAATAAATCAATAACTCTTCAACACAAATTTAACTCCAACAAAACTCTCCAACACAAATTTCTCCACATTCTCCACAAAATCCAACTAGTACAAAAACAATAATAAAAAATCAATTGAATCCAAGCATTGCTCAACAGAGCTATCTCAGACACCAAAATTGCTCGAATCATCACTACAAGCAACAAAATCACAAATAATTTAATAATCACCAAATAGGGTAGAAACAAGCACTATAACACAATCAACAAAACTAACTGCTTAAATATGAGGTTATTGGCTAGAATAAATAACTTCAACCACATCCAAAGCAAGAATAACAAAATCAGCTTCATTGTACCTATGTGGATGCCTAATACTTTTCATCGATCTGTCTCTAACAATTGAATACAATGTTATAGCTGATAATAGTGGCAAAGTGGAATTATCTATAACTTTTCAACTTGACTGAGACATATTCTTCAATGTAGACCCTAAACTAAACTTTGACGGTACTGAACTAAACTTAAAATCCACCTGAGTCCCTAAACTTTGCTTATTGATCCAAATTTTTTGTAGAACCAAGCACTACTTACGATCAGAATTACAGTAGGTACAAAATTTGCTCGAATCACGAGCAACAACATTAAAATTAACTCCACCTGAGCTAGTAGTTGATTCTTAAACACCAAATTTGCTCGATTACAACCAACTACATCTGAGTTAACTCTTATTAATCCAAAAGCATCCAAATCATCATCATCGAACCTCTCATGAGGTCTAATCTTTAGTTTAGTGACGCTGCATTAACAGTGATAGTTGAACCTTCCAAGACATATAACTCGATCCTTATGTCACTTCTCCTCCTATATCCAAACCAAAATCTTCCATAACAAAAAAGTCATGTTATGATACAAAACAGAATATCAAACTTCATACTTGTCATCCCGAAACGATCAAACCTCATTATAAGTTAATCAAAACCTCGCTCTAATACATAAAAGCAAATTGGCTCTCCCAGAAACTGCCAAACCTTAGCTCTGATACCACTTGTTAGAAAACTAACAAGGATTATGTATGGTACGATGCCACTTTCTAGAGATCGGGCCTTTCGTTGTGAAGAATTATGTATCGCACTGATACCACTTGTTAACAAATCTAACCAAGTAGTTACAGGCACTAATACCACTTATTAGAGAATAGCAAGTTATAACAAAATATGAAGTGATAATCAAAACATAAAGGCACAAAGAATTAATATGGAAAACACTATGGGCAGAGGAGGAGAATTTTATTCATAAGGAGAGAAAATATACAATGAATTGTACCATAATTCTATACAATGAAGTCTAAGACATTCAAAGCTACTAATCCCATTGAGTATATACCCAAAGGAATATAATATATACGAAAAGAGGATAAAATGAGCTAGAAAAACTAAATAATATTTCCCAAAATAACACTGTCACTAGAGGACCAGGCCAGCGGCACGTGGATGGTAGAGTGGAAAGCAAATGCAAGCAAACGGTAGTCCAGTGCCTTAAATGGTGCTCAGACGCTTTGTTTTGGATCCAAAGTATGTTTCTTCTTCCTGAATGGCGCCTAGGCACCCCAAATTGGTGCTCTAAAGACTCCAATGTCCAACTTTGATCCCTCTAATACCATTCTTCGAATGGTCCACCAAAACCCAATGGAATTTAGGTCAAACTTGAACACGTTCCTTTGAAAAGGGGAAAGAAATGCAAGGTCAAAATATAAATCCAAGGCCAAGAGGAAGATCTGTTAATTTTTCCGATTTTCGTAGAAAAATTGGCCATTTTATTAAGGACTATCACAAAAGAATAGTCTAAGTAAAAGAAAAAACAACCCCAGGTGGTGCTTTTGCAATTGCTTACTATGAATCAAATGCAATTAATGGATAGGTCTATGTAACCTCAGCTTCTAGGGACAGTCAAGAGTAGATTCTTGACTAGGGATGCACATTTCATGTTTGTTCCAATAAAAACTTGTTCTTAGAGGTTGTAAAAGTAAGAAAGGAAATGGGATTGGTAACAGTAGGAAATAACATTTGTTGAAAGATAATAGCGATTGGAAATATAACTCTGAAATAGGGTTGGACAAAACTCCCAAGTCGAATCGGCTCGAACCAAACCAGACCCAAACTGAACCGAACGGATCTTCTTAAGTTAAATACTGAATGATTTCATTGTATTTATTGATGACATACTGGTATACTCGAGAGATTCTCATCAACATGAAGAACATCTGAGGATAGTGTTAGGAACATTGCGTAAGGAGAAGTTATATGCCAAATTCAAGAAATGTGAATTTTGGTTAGACCGAGTGGGATTTCTAGGTCATACTGTTTCAGCACAAGGAATTGAGGTGGATCAATCCAAAGTTGAAGCTGTGACCAATTGGCGGAAACCTACAAACGTTGGAGAAGTGAGGAGTTTTTTAAGTTTAGCTCGCTATTATCGACGATTTATTGAAGGATTTTCCAAGATAGCAAGTCGTATGACTCGGTTGACTCAGAAAGGTACTAAGTTCATATGGACGGAGAGGTGCGAGCAGAGTTTTCAAGAGTTAAAAGATAGGCTCGTATCTACACCGGTGTTGACTATCCTCGACGATTCGGAAGGTTTTGTGATTTACAGTGATGCATCTAAACTTCTCCAGTAAGGACATCGACAATATTAGCAAGTTTTACTGTGAAACCAAACCTCAGGGACAGAATAGTAGCTATTCAAAAAGATGATCCCTTTTTGGAAAAGATCAGGGTTGAGGTAGGAACTGAGAAGAGAAAAGGATTTGAAATAGCCGAGGATAAAGCCCTGATGTTTAAGGGCCGACTATGCGTGCCGAAGGATGAAGTATTGAGGAATAAGATTATGACTGAGGCTCATGCCGCTCCTTATGCAGCGCACCCAGGCGGAACTAAAATGTATAAAGATTTGCGTGACACATATTGGTGGAGAAATATGAAGGGCACGATAGCTTTGTTTGTGTCCAAATGCATGGTTTGTCAGCAGGTAAAGGCTGAGCATCAGAAACTGTCAGGGTTATTGAATCCCATGGATATACCCGAATGGAAATAGGAGAAGATTGCAATGGATTTTATCGTCGATTTTCCTAGGTCAGTGAGAGGTCATGATGCAATCTGGGTGATTGTAGATCGGCTGACAAAATCTGCTCATTTCTTGCCAGTTCGGACTACCTATAGTTTAGAACAACTCGCACAGATTTATGTTAGAGAAATTATGCGGCTTCATGGTATTCCAGTTTCTATAGTATCAGATAGAGACCCGAGGTTTACTTCTAAGTTTTGGATAAGCCTTCAAAAAGCTATGGGTACCAAGTTAACATTTAGTACAATCTGACGGACAATCTGAACGAACTATCCAAATCCTTGAGGATATGTTAAGAGCTTGTGTCCTAGATCTAGGTGGTAAGTGGGAAGATCATTTGCCATTAGTTGAATTTGCATACAATAATAGTTTTCAAGCCACTATTGGTATGGCACCGTATGAGGCTTTGTATGGTCGACGATGTCATTCGCCATTATATTGGGATGAAGTCAGTGAAAGGAGAATCTTGGGTCCAGAATTGGTTGAGAAGACTGTAGATGCTATATATAAAATTGGATCAAGAATTAAGACTGCCCAAGATCGTCAGAAGAGCTATGTCGACAAAAGGAAAAAAGAATTGAGTTTTGAAGTTGGAGATAAAGTATTTCTCAAAGTGGCACCAATGAAGGAAATACTACGATTTGGAAAGAAAGGAAAACTAAGTCCTAGATTTATCGGTCAATTTGAGATTATTGAAAAAATTGAGAATGTGGCATATCGTTTAGCGTTGCCACCCGAACTTTCAGCAGTGCACAATGTATTTCACATTTCTATGTTGAGAAAATACATCCCGGATCCTAGTCATGTAGTGAATGTCCGATCACTTGATGTTCAAAGTGATATGATGTACGAAGAAGCTCCTGCAGTGATTCTAGAGAAAAATGAGCACATTCTGAGAAATCGAAGGGTTCCATTAGTCAAAGTTCAATGGGATAAACATGGTAAGGATGAAGCTACTTGGGAAAGGGAGGAAGACATCTTAGCCAAGTATCCCGACCTCCTTAAATAAGTAAGTTAAATTTTGAGGACGAAATTATTTTAAGTGAGGAGAGTTGTAGCGACCAAGAAAAAAAATTTTATGTCGTTTTCAAATAATTTTTTTTTGTAGAACTCGAAAATAATATGATTTATATTATTAAGTCGCTACGACCTTTGCTAAGAGTTCAAATTAAAGATTTGTCACGATAGTAAATTTGCCCGTACTTGTCTTAAAATTTTAAAGTTGTGATGACATATCTTAAATCCAAAAGTTAAAAATAAGCTCCACGCACTTATTTGCATAAAATATTTATTTCTTATGTAGTTGTATAGAATTTATCGTAAATCTTATTTGGGTCGAATAATTAAGCATTTTAGAAACCGCCCTCATTTACAATTTTTAACTCATGCCCATTCAGCTACTAAAACCGTCCACTACCATTCAATTTAATGACATTATCTCTTCTATAAATTGGTAGCAAACTTCTTTCAAACCACACTTCCAAACACAAGCTTCAATCACCATTGTTTTTCCAACACGTTGGAATCTGGAAAAAAAAAATAATTTATCCAAAGGATCTTAGGATCACATTGCATTTTTGGACACTCAAGGGTACTCAAACTTCAAGCATTCAAGGTAGGGGTGTTTTACGACACTTTTGTAAAGTAGAATAAAATGATTTGTATTCGGTTTGCTAACGTGTTATTGTGTTACTAATGATAGAAGCACCCTTTGGGTGGTTGAAATAAGAGATAAAGAGATTATGAAACGAGTTATCAAAACTCGAGAATAAGCGGACTGACTGATCACCGGTTGCTAGAGAATGACGATGACACAAATAACCAAAGTTTGCATTTCTGAAAATATATTTATTTTTACCAATTACTTAAGTGTCTTCCTACTAAGTATTATTTATGATACTCACCCCTATTAAAATTTCACAGGTTAAATCGAGGCATGGCAGTGGTTTGGCATGGTGGCGAGTGCTCGGCAAATTTGAAATGCTTTCAACTTTCTAGTAAAAATTTTCGGTTGTGTAAACTTTTTTTATGAATGTTTAGATCACACCCTTAAAAATGTTTTTAATGTTTGTCTCATTCAGTTTCATGTGCTTTCCATGTCAACGATAATTTACAAATGTCGAATTGACAATGCATGAAGTTTATCTACTGCTGCTTTGAATTTCAGATTCTGCCATTAAATTTGAAAATGGTATAACTTGGGCTATACTGCATGTTTTAGAGTGAAATAAGTGGTGTTTCAAAGGTCTATGAGTCTTCTAATAGTGGTCTTTCGAATTACCTTAAAATAGCATCTAGTGGAAAAGTTATGCCCGTTTTAGTAAACTACATTGGGACTGTGTCGGATTTTGTGTCCAGCGTAGTCGTGCAGTATTTTCATGCTTCAAACATTTTCGTCCAGACCCCAAATTTTTACATGTTGTACATATATGAATGTTATAGTCTCTGTTAAAATTTCACAAATTTTTGACAACGTTTGCTAGGTCAAACATATTTTCCTTTCCGCTGTTGCTCAATCGGTATTTCGCTAAATTTCCTCCAAATGTTCTCCAAAATAAAATTTCACCGAATTGTCCAAATCTATATGAACAAAAGTTTTCCATTACATCTTCCTATATGTTTTGGATTTCAATACTTTTATCATTTAAAACTTATTTTGGTTAACATTTAAGGGTTTAAACAAAGAAGAAGAATTTTTCTTTTAACGCTTCGAGTTCCGAGAATTTGGGGCGTTACAGTGTAGGGCCATATACATTTGGCTTAATTCTAGTGGTTAAGGCCAACAAATTCTTAAAAGTACTGGAGTTATTGGAAAAGATAAAAGTAAAATATCACCCTTTTGTGAACAATGGATAATTCAAGAACAAAGTGAAATGCCATTTAAAATTGGTATGCACAAATTCACCGACTTTAGATACAAAAATCAGAAACCTTTTTGACAGCAAAAATGTGACAACCAAAGTGACAAACTAACTTCAATATTCCTCCTTGTCACTTTTGCTGGAAACACCAAGATTGTTTCTCAGTGTTTCAAACATTACCTTTGCTAAAGACTTTGTTAATATGTCTGCAAGTTGATCATCAGATTTGCAATGCACCAGCTTTATTTCATTTTGTTCCTGAGCTTCTCTGATTGAATAGTATCTGATTTTGATGTGTTTGGTTCTACCATGGAAGACTGGATTCTTCACCATAGCAACTGTGGACTGATTATCACAATAGATAACTGTGGCTTCATCTTGCTTGAACTTTAGATCTTCTAACACCTTCCTTAGCCAAATTGCTTGATTGGTAGCTTCTGCAGCAGCTATGTATTTAGCTTCAACTGTTGATTGTGCCACTATTTTTTGTTTAATTGAATTCCAGCATATGATACTTGAACCAATATAGAGTACATAGCTAGAAGTGCTCTTCATATCCTCAAAACTCCCTACCCAATCACCATCAGTGTAGCCGGTTAACTTGCACAATTTTGACTTCTTAAACCAGATCCCCATTTCATGAGTTCCTTTGATATATCTCATGACACGTTTGGCTGCCTGAAAGTGCAATTCACTCGGCTCTTATCTAAATATTGATAGAAGATTTGTAGCATATGTAATATCTGGTCTGGTTACTGTTAGATACAACAAACAACCAATCAAACTTCTATAAACCTTTGCATCAACCTGCTTTGCACCATCTTCATTCAACAATTTTTCATTCTAAACTAATGGTGTGCTAACAGCTTTGCAGTTTTCCATATTAAACCTCCTTGGCACATCTTTTGCAAACTTTCTTTGACTGATAAAAATTCCTTCCTGATCTTGATAAATCTCCATTCCTAGGAAGTAATGCATCTCACCCAGATTAGTCATTTCAAAAGTCTTCTTCAATTAATCTATCACTTCTCTAATTGATTTGTTACTGCTACCTGTGATTAAGAGATCATCAACATAGAGTGATATGATGACCATTTCTGCTTCCACTCGTTTTACATAGAGAGTTTGTTCATTTAAACTCTTTGTAAAACCAAGATAACCAAGGTGATTATCAATTCGACTATACTAGGCCCTTGGAGCCTACTTCAAGACATACAAGGCTTTCTTTAATAGATAAACTTTATTCTCATTTTCTTCAATCCGAAAGCCTTCAAGTTGCTCTACGAAAATCTGTTCATTTAGATAGCCATTTGGGAAAGCTGATTTGACATCTAATTGGTAGATTTTCCAACCACTTTTAAGCAATCTGATAGTCTCATATCTTGCAACTGGAACAAAAGTACCAGTAAAATCAACACCAAACTACTGAGCATAACCCTTAACTACCAATCTGGCTTTTAGTTTATTGACTGAGCCATCAAAATTTAGCTTAGTCCTATATGCCCATTTTACTCCAATGACTTGCTTGTCTAGTGGTCTATCAGCTAGTTCCCAAGTTTCATTTTTCTCAATCATTTCGATCTCTTCCTCCATTGCAACCATCCAGACAGGTGATTTAGACACTTCATCAAAGTTTGCAAGTTCAACTATAGCAGCATTACATCTTGCATAAATGTCTGCACGAGGTCTCATTTTTACTCTGTCATTTTCTGAATCTGAATCATCATCAGGTTCTATTTCATCTTCATTGATTCCTTATTCTCTGTTTTGAGGAATCAGTCCTCTTGTTGTTTTTTCAACAAAGCTTTCCTCCCAATTCCACATGGCTTCTTCATTCACCTTGATATCTCTACTAGAGATTACCTTTTTGCCTGAGTATTGAACACTCTATATCCTTTAACATTGTTGCAATAACCAACCAATATCCCAACTTCAGCCTTTTCACTTAGCTTATCTCTCTTTGCATCAGGAATATGAGATATTTAGTTTAACATCATATCAGGCCTCATATGGAGTTTTATTCTCCAATGCTTTGGTTGGCAAACAGTTGAGAAGATAAACAGCAGTGTTAACTGCCTCTGCCCAGAATTCCTTAGGTACATTTTTCTCAATCAACAAGCACCTAGCCATTTCCATTACAGTCATATTTTTCCTCTCACTAACTCCATTTTGTTGAGGACAATAGGGAATGGTTAACTGATGCTTAACACCTTCAGCTTTATAGAAACTGTCAAATTGTCCATAGCTGTACTCAGTTCCATTATCAGTTTTGATTATCTTTATTTTACATCCACTTTCATTCTCCACCATTTTCTTGAATGTTTAAAACACACATGCAACTTCTGATTTAGCTTTCGAGAAATAAACCCAACACATTTTGGTTAAGTCATCAATGAAGAGGATGAAATATCTCCTGCCATTCAGTGTAGTAACTTTCATTGGACCATAGACATCTGAGTGTACTAATTATAGTTTATTAACAGCCCTTCTTGACTAATTCTTAGGGAAAGGCAATCTTGTTTGCTTCCCAAGTTGACAGACATCACAGACATAAGTATCATCAGTGATTTAGGTAGGCTTTCAACAAGATTAAAGTCATACATTTACCTAAGTGAAGTAGGTAGCATGACCAAATCGTCTATGCCATAAAGAAGACTCACTTTCTTAAGCTAAAAATGCATGTGTAGTGACATTTTTCCAATCTATAGGAAAGCTTCTATTCTCCATTTGAACTGTCATTAACTCCTGTCCATTTTCATCTAGTATAGTGTAGGCTTTATCTTTAAACATTAAGATATGATTTTTCTCAAGCAAATACCCTACACTAACTAGGTTCTGATCTATCTCAGGCACATATAAAACATCAGGAATATGTTTAATACCTGTTGAAGTTTGAACAACAATCATTCCTATGCCTTTCACTTCCACAAAATCTCTATTTCCTACTTTAACTCTGGACTTTTAGTTTTTGTTCAACTCAACAAAGATGTTGGAGTCTGCAGTCATGTGGTGAGTGCAACCACTGTCCAATAACCAAGTTTCAACCTTGTTGCAAGCCTTGATAGCAAAGAACAGATGTTCTTCAAGTAGTTCATCCTGATATTCTGCCATTTTTGCCTACTGCTGTGGTTGTTTCCCCCTTTTATTTTTGCAGACTTTCTCAACATGGCCAAATTTTTTGCAGCTTCTACACTGAACTCCAGGCCTATACCAACACCATTTAGGAGAATGGCCCTTTCTTTTACAATGAGGACAAGGTGCAAACTTATCCTCTTTGTTTCCAGTTCTGCTGCCTTTAGGTTCTTTCTTTTCAGCCTAAGGTTTTTTCACACCAAAGCTCGTTTGAGCTTTTTATTTTCCTTTAGCAAACAGGGCTCCTTCTATTTGTTTCTCTAACCTCATCAGCCTTCTTTGTTCAATTGCCTACAGTACATTCACCAATTCAGCCAAGGTTATAGATGACAGGTCTCTTGAATCTTCCAGTGATGATATCTTGGCTTCAAACTTCTTAGGAAAGCTTATTAAAACCTTTTCCACCACTCTCTTATTTGTTAAATCATCTTCCAGAAGTCTGATTTGATTTACAATCTTCATCATCCTATCTAAAAAATCCTTCAAAGCTTCAGTATCTTTCTTCTTCAAAGTCCCAAACTCTTTTCTAAGGTTGAGTACTTGCATCTGTCTTGTTCTTTCATTGCCTTGATATTTTTCTTTCAGAACATCCCAAGCCTCTTCTGCAGTCTCACGGGTCATGATTCTTATGAAGATAGCATCTAACATGCCTGACTGAATGCAAGAGAGTACCTTAAACTTTTTTGCTACATCTTCACTATGCTACTTAATAAGAGCCACGGTTGGATTCGCTCTTAGAGGATGAGGCTCAACTCCAGCATCAGTTATCTCCCACAAATCATAGACTTTGAGGTAAGCCTTCAACTTTGCAACCCAAAAGTTTTAGTTTTCTCCGGTGAAGGTAGAGGGCAATTGTGCTGAGAAGCCACTTGAAGCCATTTGTTTTTCTGTGAACTGAATATACCCTTGTTGATGATTTCTTTTATTTGTTGCTCCTGCTCTTCTTCCTCTCTTCTTTCGGTCCCTTAAGCTCTGATACCATGAAAGATTATTGATTCAAAGAGAATGAAAAGAAAAACCACCGAGTTGAACTTATCGGATTTGCACAATGCATACCGGTTTCTTCACTAATTACTAGATTTGGCACTAACTTACCGGTCTTTGTAAATGGTTAAATGCTCTGTTTTGAAGAGCAAAAAATGAAGAGAAAATAACAGCTATCATTAGCTTTGTTTCTTACTAAATATATACTTACAAAAACACTTGATTGTCAATACTTTCTATCTACTCCAATCTATCGAGTTGTCAACAAAAATAAAAGACCATACTTAGATAATTTACAAAAGTTAACCACCAACTATTTGTACTTATATCACATAAAACAGTTGGACACAATGCATGAAAAAAAATGAAATATCCGATATGATGATAATATTTATATTTATTTGTGTAATATATCAAATTTTATGATAATATGTAATCAAAAATCGACATGTAATTTTGTAACCAGATAGCTTAATTTGTGGCCTATGCTTTTATAAGTTTGTGAACATCACCGTTCTGTTTACAAAAACAATAATTGGTCACAAATTAACCAGATAGCTTAATTTGTAACCTATGTTTTGTAAGTTTATGACAATTACTGTTCTGGTTACAGAAACAATAATTGGTCACAAATTGACTAGATAGCTTGATTTGTGACCAATGTTTTCTAAATGTGTGACCATTACTGTTCTTGTCACGGAAACAATAAATGGTCACAAATTACAAATATAGAATAATATTATAGGTCACAATAAAAAATTGTGTGTACATTTTGACACTCCTAATGTAAACTACTATACCTATCTATTTTTTGTAGTAGGGTGTTGGCCATGATAAATGGTCACGATTGCACATGCCAACGAATAGATATTCTACCATGACGTTAAACATGGTTGAATCAACCATGCAGTCAAAAGAGTGGCAAAGAACTACCCGTTGAAATACATTTAGATTCATCGAGTCAACCAGTTCAGTCTTGGTTTTGCAATAATAGAGATAATACACATGATAACTTTACAAAACTTGCAAGTCCTCTCACCCCAGTACCCTTCATCACTCTCAATCCCTCTTCCATTGGGTGTATTTACAAATTAACCTTAGCACATGTTTATACTAGCACTTTCTGGAAATGGACAATAAAGATTTATCCTAATTAATGAATAGAATTCATCTTCACAAGAATGGAACATCCTAGCGTCCTTCCATAAGATTCATGCTCTTTCATTGAGTCTTTTAGAATTATCACTAGAATCTCTAAGAAGCTTCTATTACGGATGTCTCGAGTTTAGGACTTGTTCCACAAGTTTCAATAGTCTTTTGCAAACCTCTTCCAAGTCAATTCAAACATGTAGGTTGTTGGTCTAAACTTTCAATCAACCAAGTCAATTCAATCCTCAGTTGTTCCTACATACTCCTCATGCCTTACTACATCCTCACATCTTGCCTACATTCTTACCTTCATATGCATTAGATTTAGGCTATGTGCATCTTTTATCCCCTAGTTATCCCATATGCAATTATATACATCCAATTTCCATCGTGCACCTTTCAACCCCTTACCATAACCTAACGATGCCTAGCCTGCAGCCCCCTACTTGTGCACTCATTGCACATTTTGTGGATGCAATCTTCGATTTCCCTCAAAAGTCCTCTACTATGTAATGCATGGGGCTATCCTTATTCATTGGATGTGGTTTCTATTGTTAAGATTTGTGAATTGTTGACCTATGGTTGATTTCATTCTTAATATTTTGATCATAACAAACAAGATTAATATTGATTTTAACAATTGATTTTGAGTGATAGTAGTTCAATATTAAAATCAATCAAACATTGCCAAAATCAACATATAAATCGGACTCGAAATAAAGATCAAAGTGGAAGTTAAGCATTCAAGTCAAATCATTCGAGACGAGAGCTTAAAGGACAAATGTTAAGAAAAAAGCAAGATCAAGAGCATGAGAGACGTCATCAAATAAAGATCATGACGAGAAGTTTAAGAGGCAAACTTCAAAGCAAGATCAAAAACTAAACTTCTTAATTCAAATATAAAGTTTCTAATACTTTGATATTTAGTAATAAATGATAAAAGCTTAAAAATCACTGTATGCACGAAAAGATTTTTTTACAAAAACACTTGCATAAAAAAATTATTTTTCAAAGATTTTCATTTGATATTTTAAACTTTTTTTACAATGTTACTTACTCCTTCAAAAGACATAAAAAATTCAAAGTCAACCAGACGTCTAGTTCGCCAACGGTCATTTTTTTAACCATTTTGATTTCTGACTCACAAAGGCTAGTTTAGTTGTCCAATTCAGTGGCGGACGTCCGGTTGGGCAGGAACTTTGGACGTTTTAACTGCTATAAATACAACTTTACTTTGCATTCATTAAGCAACTGAAAGAATGCTTTCTTAAGAAAAACATTTGAAAAATCCTCTTTAAACTTACATTTTTACATTTATTTCTTTTATTTCTTCATAATAAAAACTTTGATTGCTGAATCAAACTTTTTGAATCTTTTATCTTATCAAAGTTTTTCATCTCTCTTTTGTGCTTAATTTACTTATATCAATTTTAAAAGAGAGATATATTTTTGAAGAAAATCTTTACACTTATTTTGCATAAACATTTCTACTTTTTCATATTTAAAACTTTGAATGATTTAATCAACCTTGAAAAATCATCATATTCATCGAGGTTTTTTAATCTCTCTTGTTACTTAATTTATCACAAATTATTCATTGAAAGAGACATATTTTTAAAGAAAATTTGTGCACTTACATTGCATAAACTTTTCTTCTTCTTCATATTGAAACTTTGATTGATGATCACCATATTTATCAAAGTTTCTCATTTCTCTCTTAGTACTTAATTTATTACAATAATCCAATAAACGAGAGATATTTCTTGAGAAGATTTCTGAACCTACATTGTATTTATTTCTTCATCTTCCCATTGAAACACTTTGAGTGATTGAATCTAATTTTTGACTATCATATTCATCAAAGTTTTTCATCTAACACTTGAGATATCATTTATTACTATTCATTGAAGTGTTAGCCTCTCTTAGTACTTAACTTGTTTGTATTATTTATTAAGAGAGGTATTCCATTGTACAATCACTTTGATAAAGTGTGTATGTGTCGAAGTCTTTTAAAAATCAACATTGTATAAGGATCGGTGCTCCTTTATTTAAGTCACCGTGTGGGCCATATTGAGGTCCCATCAAACCACAATAGTGGGTCGTGTTGGGGTCCCGTAAAGCTCAACATTTATAAGGATTGGTGTTCCTTATTTCTAAGTCACTAGAAGCGTTGTAAAGGGTTTGATTGCACCATAAGTAAATCAATATAGTGAAAAAGTCTTGCTCGTGCTGGAGAGCTTGGTAACGAAGGACGTAGATCATTGCTTTGGATCGAACCTCCACAATTATATCGTTTGCATCATCTCTCCCTTTTACTTATCGTTATTATATTTGTGTTTATTATTTAAATTAATCTATGTAGTCTTTACTTGCTTGAATTTAGATTAATTCTTCAAAAAAGTTTTTAAAATCAATTTACCCCCCTCTTGATTAGTTATTTTTGGGCTATTAATTGGTATCAAATCAAGGTGCTCAATTTTAAAGATTTCACAATTTTGAGTAATGACTAAGCATATTTTTCAAAAACTTGAGGGTCATTCTACAAATGGTCATCCTTTCTTTGATTGTACTCATTATAACTATTGGAAGGCTAGAATGACAATATTTATTCAATCAATAGATTATAATATTTGGGAAGTAATTAAATTTCGTCCCTGTGTGCCTAAAAAAGTTACTAAAGAGGATGGTAAACCGGATCAAATAATTTCTAAATCTAGAGAGAAATATAACGAAGAGGATAAAAGAAAATTGCCTTTAAATGCTAGATTAAAAAATATACTTTATTGTGCTTTAGATAGAAATGAATTTAATCATATTAGTACATGTAATTTCGCTCATGATAGTTAGCATGCTTTAGAAATTACTCATGTTGGAACTAGCAAAGTGAAAGAAACTAAGATAAATCTTTTAGTTAAAGATTTTGAAAATTTCTTTATGAAAGAAAATGAACCGATTGTTGACATGATCACCTGTTTTACTGATATTGTTAATAGCCTCAAAGGCTTTGATCGAAAATTTCACTAACGGCGAAGTTGTGAGTAAAGTGCTTAGGTCACCCTCGGGAAAATGGAGTTCATTGAGAATGTTGATAGAAAACACCAAAGATATCAATACATATCCATTAGAAGAGCTTTATGGAACATTGATGACATATGAGCTAAATGGCACCGAGACAAAGAAGAAAACAATGAAAAGCAAAGAAGAGAAAAGGCGCCAAATTCCTTTAAATTACGTAGTTGATGAAGACACTTCAATTGAAAATATGAATGATGAAGAACTTGATGATCTAGTTCTTCTTGATAAAAAATGGAAAAGATTTTTGCAACAATCGTCAATTCCAAAAGGAAGAAGAAAATGGCGAAGAGAAAAATAGATTTATCAAAAAGAAAGCACTTCAATTAACATGGGATGGGAGTGATGATGATGACCATGAATAAGATGGAAGTCAAGAGAAAATTGCCGACATGTGCTTCATCACTATTGATGATGAGGTAAATTCAAATGAAAATTGTTCATATGATGAATTATCTACCTCTTTTGATAAAATTCTTGAAAATTTTGAAAACTTACTTTAAATCATTCAATCCTTAAAAAGGTGAATTCTTTATTGAAAAATGAGGTAAAGAAACTTTAGGAAATTCAAAATGATTGTGAAAAAAGAAAAGTCAATTACAATTCTTTAATTAAGTAAAATCCCTCTTTACAAGAAATTTTTTAGATTTGACTCAAATTGTTCACAAATTTACTAAATACAAGAAAAAAATTAATTTAATGCTTGGTGAACAAAAATGTGTTTTTGATAAAGGAGGAAATGGATACAAACCATTTTTTAAACAAAAATCTCTTGAAATTTTCTTTGTTAAAGCTTCTACTTCTCCCGTTTCAATTGTCATATGTAACTTTTGTAATAAAAATGAACATGTGGCTTTTTGTTGTTCTATTAAGAAGGCATTACATTTTGAAGACTACAAGTGGATTCAAAAGCCCACTAATACTAACTGCCAAGGACCCAAGGTTGTATGAGCACCAAAGACCAAAAATTGAATTTATTCAATTATTTTTTGTAGGTTCCAAAGAAAAAAAAGAGCAAAGGACTTTGAATGGTGGACGCTCAAAGCACATAACCGAAAATCAAGCTTTATTGTCAAGTTTCAAAATAAAGGATGATGGTCACGATACTTTTGGAGATAATGCTAAAGGAAAAATCATTGACATTGAAATTATTGGTAATTATTCATCTCCCTTTATTGATAATGTTCCCTTAGTAGATAACATTAAACGTAATCTACTTACTTTTAGTCAAATTATATAATGAATGTTATCATATCAAATTTGATTCTTCCAAGTGCCTTATTGAGGATACTACACCAAAAGTAAGGATATTTATGTCATAAACACTAAGTTTGAATGCGGAGAAAAATATTTTTCAAATTGGAAATATAATACTTCGTTATGGCATAGAAGATTAGGTCATGTTAGTATAGACCTACTTTCAATATTTATAGAAATTGTTTTATTAAAGGTTTGTCAAATTTGAAATTTGAGAAAGACAAAATTTGTGATGTATGAAAAACAAGTAACGAGTTCTTTCAAATTAAGGCAACATTTTTTAAGTACAAAATCTTTTTAACTTCTCCACGTGAATATTTTTCGACCATCTAGAATCACAATCTTAAATGGTAAACAATATCCTTTTGTCATTATTGATGACTTGTTTAAATTTACTTAAGTCCCATTTTTGAACCTAAAAGATGAAGTTTTGAATGCATGTTCAAAATAAAAAGGGATGCACTATTGCTACCATTAGGAGTGATCATGGTAAAAAACCTGAAAAATTGTATTTAATGATTTTTGCAAAAAAATTATGGCTATGATCATAATTTATCGGCTACTAGAACTTCTCAATAAAATGGTGTAGTAGAAAAGAAGAATCGCATATTATAAGAAATGACTAGGACCATGCTAAATAAAAATAGCATGACAAAATACTTTTGGGTAAAGCCATCAACACCGATTGCCATATTGTAAATAGAGTTTTTGTTAGTCGAAAGAAAACTAAAATCCCCTATGAGTTTTGGAAAAATAAAATTCCAAATATTAGCTATTTTAAAGTTTTTTTGTTGTAAATGTTTTATTTGAGAAAATTTGATTCGAAATCCAATATTGGAATCTTTCTAGGTTACTCATCGACTAGCAAAACTTATAGAATCTTTAACAAGATAACTCTAGTCGTTGAAGAATCTATGCATGTTACTTTTGATAAAACTAATCCTCTCGATCAAGAGAAAGTTATTGATAATGATATATGTTTCAAGATTCCTTTGGAACAAATAAAATTCAAAACCAAAATAAGGAAGATCATAAAGATGTTGAAGATCAACAGAGGAAGAAACAAATTTGGAACTAGATGAAGAAGAATCCTTTGAAGTATAATAAAGTCAAACAAAGCACATCATGGACATGCTCAATAAGTTTGAAATGGAAGAGTTGAAATCAATGAACGCTCCAATATGCTCATCAATCAAAATAGATGATCAAGGTACTTCTATAAATATAACAAAATATCAAGATATGATCGGATCTCTCCTTTATTTAATCGCAAGTAGACTCGATATTATCTTTAGTATGATATTATGTACTATATTTCAACCCAGTACTCAATAATCACACTTTAGTGCCATAAAACGAATTTTAGATATCTTAGCGACATTAAGATATTACGTCTATGGTATTCTAAAGGCACTCAAAAGTGGGATATTATATTATAATTTGTGAATAAGGAAAATCAATTGGCCAATATTCTCATTAAACCTCTAATGCTTGATAGATTTTCATATATTCAAAGAGGTTTAGGAATTATCGATAAATTTGAAGTATGTAGCTAAATTAAATTCATACTAAATATTTTCGTATGATTTTATGTGCATAATTGGTTGGAATTTATATAAATTTTACCCAAATGAGTATGCTTTTGTCATTTCATCACTCATGCTTTGATTATTATTTTACTATAAATGTGATAATTATCCTCGTATTTAAACTTGTATTGGCATCTTGTCTTTATTGAGGGGGGATAAGTTACTATCTTCTATGGTTGATTTAATATTTTGATCTTATATGACATACTCTTCCTCTCATATATGCTATCATTTTGCTTATGCTAAACGGAGAAATTGAGTAAGATAGATTTGAAAAGCATTAAAAATGGGAAATCTTTTATTGTTCCATATGGTTGTCTTTTGATCTTAAATGCTATGCCTTCTTACTTATGCCAAAAGGGGGAAAAATATGAAGTGAGATAATTATGCATGCTTTGGTTGAAGTGAGATAATTATGCATGCTTCGATTTGAAAATCACTTATAAGCTTTGAATATACGGTTATTAATTTGTAAAAGATATAGGGAATATATGGATTACATGCAAAATTTATAATGTATATTCCTTTTATCTATATGATATCAATTGTTCAATCTTACCTTATAAATCTTCTTGTTTATCATAATAAAAAAGGGGAAATTTTTTGACTTATGGTTGATTTCATTCTTAATATTTTGATCATAACAAACAATATTAATATTGTTTATAACAATTGATTTTGAGTGATTGTAGTTCAATATTAAAATAAATCAAGCATTGAATAAATCAACATATAAATCGGACTTGAAATGATGATCAAAGTGGAAGTTAGTCATTCAAGTCAAATCATTCGAGACGAGAGCTTAAAAGACAAACGTCAAGAAAAATCAAGATCAAGAGCATGAGAGACGCCATCAAATAAAGATCAAGACGAGAAGTCTAAGAGACAAACTTCAAAGCAAGATCAAAAACTAAACTTCTTAATTCAAATATAAAGTTTCTAATACTTTGATATTTAGTAATAAATGATAAAAGCTTAAAAATCAATGTATGCACGAAAAGATTATTTTACAAAAACACTTGCATAAAAAAATTATTTTTCAAAGATTTTCAACTTGATATTTTAAACTTTTTTTTTTTTTTACAATGTTACTTACTCCTTTAAAAGCCATAAAAAAAAAAAAGTCAAAGTCAACTGGACGTCTGGTTTACAAGGCGGACGTCTGATTCGCCAACGGTCATTTTTTTAACCATTCTGATTTCTGACTCACAACAGCTAGTTTAGTTGTCCGATTTAGTGGCAGACATCCGTTAGGGTCGTCCGGTTGGGCAAAAACTTTGGACTTTTTGACTGCTATAAACACCACTTCACTTTGCATTCATTAAACAACTAAAAGAATGCTTTCTTGATAAATATATTTGAAAAATCCTCTTTGAGCTTACATTTTTACATTTATTTTATTTATTTTTTCATAACAAAAACTTTGATTGTTGAATCAAATTTCTTGAATCATTTATCTCGTCAAAGTTTTTCATTCTCTTTTGTGCTTAATTTACTTATATCAATTTTAAAAGAGATATATATTTTTGAAGAAGATCTTTACACTTATTTTGCATAAAATATTTCTACTTTTTTCATATTTAAAACTTTGATTGATTTAATCAATCTTGAGAAATCATCATATTCATCGAAGTTTTTTAATTCTATCTTAGTATTTAATTTATCACAAATTATTCATTAAAAGAGACATATATTTTTGAAGAAAATTTTTGCACTTACATTGCATAAACTTTTCGTCTTCATCATATTGAAATTTTGATTGATTGAACTAAACTTGTAAAATCATCATATTCATCAAAGTTTTTCATTTCTCTCTTAGTACTTAATTTATTATAATCATTCATTAAATGAGAGATATTTCTTGAGAAGATTTCTGAACCTACATTGTATTTATTTCTTCATATTCTCGTTGAAACATTTTATGTGATTGAATCTAATTTTTTACTATCATGTTCACTAAAAAATTTCATCTAACACTTGAGCTATCATTTATTACTATTCATTGAACGGTTAGCCTCTCTTAGTACTTAACTTGTTTGTATTATTTATTAAGAGAGGTATTCCATGGTTAAATCACTTTGATAAAGTGTGGGTCGTGTTGAAATCCCTTAAAAATCAACATTGTATAAGAATCGGTGATCCTTGTTATAATTCACCGTGTAGGTCATATTAAGGTCCTGTTAAAGCTCAATAGTGGGTCATGTTGAGGTACTGTAAAACTCAACATTGTACAAAAATCGGTGCTCCTTGTTTGGAAGTCACTGGAAACGTTGTAAAGGGTTGGATTACACCATAAGTCAATTAACATAGTGAAAAGGTCTTGCTCGTACCGGAGAGATTGGTAATGGATGACATAAATCATTGATTTGGATCGAACCTCCACAATTATATGGTTTGCATCATCTCTCCCTTTTTTATCGTTATTATATTTGTGCTTATTATTTGAATTAATCTATTTAGTATTTACTTCCTTGAATTTAGATTAATTCTTAAAAAAAAAAAAATTAAAAACCAATTCACCTTCTCTTGGTTAGTTATTCTTGGACTA
Organism: Fraxinus americana; assembly: GCA_035079005.1. Classification (NCBI taxonomy): domain Eukaryota; kingdom Viridiplantae; phylum Streptophyta; class Magnoliopsida; order Lamiales; family Oleaceae; genus Fraxinus; species Fraxinus americana. The sequence goes on along the minus strand of CM068715.1, from coordinate 13,199,851 downwards.
TCATGAATATGTTATCAATTTTTTTTCAATCAAGACAACAAAAAGGCATGCTTTCATATGACACAAAAGTATGTTCATATACGATATATGTCTATATAAGCTATGTCTATGAAGACACATTTTATCGTTCATCCTTAGAAATTGAAATTTTTGGTTTTCCATAGCCAAAGAAACACAATTGAATCTTAATTTGATGTATACCATTGAATTACAAATGCTTGAGAACTACACAAATCATTCGTGAACAAACTGCAATATCACAACCTAAGTTTTTATAAGTTATTGAAATCTTACTTGTATTCTAAGACAAATTAATGTGTACATTTCTCATATTACCTTTTTGCAGTTATGTCATATTAAAATTATCATTTTTCTCATTTTTAATTTAATTGATCTTACCTTAGTTTAAAGAGTGTTAATTCTTTTTTTTTCTCCCCTCTCTTTGCACAAAGTGATTATGTTACAATAGTATTTTAGTCATTTTTTTGACAAGAAACAAGAACGGTAAAACAAACCAAACTTCAAACTTTATATAATGCTAAATTTGTTTTATTTCCGATAAATAATAATTGTAGTTCAATTTTGTAAACTAAAGAAAATATCGTCAAAAAAATAGATTTTTAGTAGATTTAAATAAAAGTTGATGAAAGTTGATTATTGAAAAGTTGTAGATCTCATTAAATTTTGACATAGATTTTAATTAGTTTTTTAGTTGAACCAAACATGGTGATGAGAACGACGTAGCAACGAACACTGCGCAACCCACAAGGAGATTGAAGATCCTAAGAAAGCCCAAAGAATAATCATAATTTTAAGTTTGAACCAAGAATTAATGAACCAAACAAAAACGAAGTTTGAATGACATCTTGATTACACAACACGTGATTCGCACTCGATGTTGAACGCCACAAGAATCCTCTTGATAAGTTTAGAATGTTCTCAGAAGAACAATGTTTGAAAAGAACAATAGTCTCTCGAATATATCTCAATAGTAAATTTGTCAAAATGTTTATACATTGAATAATGAAGTCCTATTTATACTAATGGCGAGAAAACCTAGTAAAAATGTAATTAGGTTACAAAATATTGTAAAATTGGAAAGAAAATAGAATTCTAGTCTACCAAGGAAATTCGCGAAAAAATTAAAGTTCTTGCCAAATTGTTCTCGGTATGTTTCTATGCAATTGCAAACCCAAAAGTACCATGCGCCTATGTAACCTTGTGTAGAATTTCGTTGCATTTCCGGAATGCACTCATGGGCAAAAATCCGACAACTGAACTGTAAGTTATGCCTGTTTTCATCCATGCTGCTCGTTTACTGCATGAATCGAGTTGATCCATTTGGTTTCTTTGCTCCATTCGATTTCTTCTTCCGAACCCACCATGAAACTTGTTCCTTGACTTGTTGACTTTAAAACTTTCCTTTGTTCTGGAAAGTGTTCCTTTCTGAGATGTACCTAAATCCAATCTTCTGGTTCAAATGTCACGCTTTTCCGACCATTGTTTGCTTGCGATGCGAAATGTTTGTTTTTACTTTCAATTTGCGCCCTTACCTTTTCATGGAGAGATTTTACCAATTCGACTTTTCTTTTTCCATCTAAGCTACCTCATTCATTCACAGGTAAAGGTATTAAATCCAAAGGCATTAGTGGATTAAAACTATAAACAGTTTCAAATGGCGAAAACGAAGTAGTAGAATGCGTGGCCCTATTGTATTCAAACTCTATGAACGATAAACACTCTTCCCAACTCTTCAAGTTCTTATGGACTACAGTGCATAATAATTGCATCATGGTTCTGTTTACTACTTCAGTCTAACCATCAGTTGTGGATGACAAGTTGTTGAAAACATAAGCTTAGTGTCTAACTCACCCCACAAAACTCTCCAAAAATGACTCAAGAATTTCACATCCTGATCAGATATTATACTCTTAGGTACCCCATGTAAACGCACTATTTCCTTAAAGAATAAATTAGCAATGTTAGTGGCATCATCAGTCTTATGACATGCTATGAAATGTGCCATCTTACTGAATCTATCTACCACCACAAATATTGAATCTCGTCCCTTCTTAGTCCTAGGTAAACCCAAAACAAAATCCATTGAAATATCAACACATAGTTCGCTAGGCGTAGGTAACAGTGTGTATAAACCTTGAGGTAAAACCTTTGATTTAGCCTACTTACAAGTTATGCATCGATTACAAACTCTTTCAACATCACTTGTTATCTTAGGCCAATAAAAATGCTCCCCCAACATTTTTAAAGTCTTTTGAACCCCAAAGCGTCCCATCAATACATCACTATGTACTTCCCTCACTAAAACCTCTCGCATTGAACAATTAGGAACACACCATCTATTTTCCCGAAATAAATATCTATCAAGCTTAAAGAACTTATCTACAGCCCCCTTATTATAAGATGCATAAATTTCAGAAAAATTCAAATCACTAACATACATGTCCTTAATATGCTCAAAACCAAGTAACTTAGAATTAAGAAAAGATAGTAACACATACCTTCGAGAAAATGCATCCGCCACCACATTTTCCTTACCTTGCTTGTACCGGATGACATAAAGAAATGTCTCTACAAACTCCATCCACCTCGCATGCCTTTTATTCAGCTTGCCTTGACCTCACAAATACTTCAATTATTCATGATCCGTGTGTATCACAAATCCTTAGGCCACAGGTAGTGCTGCCATGTCTCCAAGGCTCGAACAAGTGAATATAATTCATTGTCATACGTAGGATAATTAAGTATCGCTCCACTCAACTTTTCACTGAAGTATACAACTAGTCTTCTATCCTGCATCAAAACATCACCAATACCTATTCCTGATGCATCACATTCAATCTCAAAAAGTTTTATCAAAATTAGGAAGTGCTAAAACCGGTGCCTTACACAACCTATCCTTAATTGTATTAAATGCATGCTCTTGTTCATCACCCTAATGAAATCCCACACTTTTTTTAACAATCTCTGTGAGTGGTGTAGTAATTGTGCTAAAATCTTTTACAAAACGCCTATAAACATTAGCCATTCTGTGAAAACTCCTAACTTCAGTTATGCTTTTAGGTGTTGGCCATTATTTAATAGTTTTTATTTTCTCTTCATCAACTTCTACCACATTAGCACCCACCACAAATCATAAGAAAACAACATTTTCCATGTACACTTTTTAAAATTAGCATAAAGTTGTTCTTTCCTTAAAACTACAAGTATACTTTTAAGATGTTCTACATGTTCATTAAGGTCTTTGCTATAATGTACACTTTTTAAAATTAGCATAAAGTTGTTCTTTCCTTAAAACTACAAGTATACTTTTAAGATGTTCTACATGTTCATTAAGGTCTTTGCTATATACTAAAGTATCATCAAAGTACACAACAAAAAATTTACCTATAAAAGCATGTAAGACATGATTCATTAAGCGCATAAAAATGCTTGGTGCATTAGTGAGTCCAAATGGCATAACTAATTATTCATATAACTCATATTTAGTTTTAAAAGCGGTTTTCCACTCATCACATTCCCACATTCGAATTTGGTGGTATCCACTTTTAAGGTCTATTTTACTAAACATACAAGCAACATGAAATTCATCCAACATATCATCTATCCTAGGAATAGGATGATGATACTTTACCGTTATATTGTTGATGGCTCTGCAATCCACGCACATCCTCCAAGTTCCATCTTTCTTCGGCACAAATAATACTGGAACGGCACATGGACTGATGCTCTCCCTCACGTACCCCTTGTTCATCAATTCCTTCACTTAGCTCTGAAGCTCCTTTGTCTCCTCAGGTTACTTCTATAAGCTGGTCGGTTTGGAATGACAGCTTCAGGAACGAAGTCAATTTGATGTTCAATGCCTCGAATGGGTGGTAATCCACTAGGCATATCCTTCGGAACACATCTTCAAATTCTGGCAATAAAGAGATAGCCAAACTAGGGATAGGTGTGTTAGGTTCCTCAAAATTGAGGAATGATTCCTTATAAACCAACAATACCATTTATTGTCTTTTTCAACTCACTCCCATTTGCAAAGAAATTTACTTTCGGCTTGTCTCTTCTCTTAGAAGGCTCTCTTTCTTTTCCCTCATGTGGCTTTCCTCTCTTTTGCCTCCACTATCCACCTAAACATTTTCTCTCGTGCTCACAATCTCACTATTTTCTTTCTTTTTTTCTAATTCTTTCACTCTCATTTCTTCCTCATTTTTCAATTTGATTTGGTCTTCATACACTTGTGTCGGTGTCAATGGTGCAAGGGTAATGGACCTCCCATCTTGAATGACTTTCCTATCATATTGACATGGTCTATCCAACAAAATATGTCCTACATGCATAGGTACCACATCATACATAATTTTATCCTTATATCTACCAATGGATAAACTAATCAACACCCTCTTATTCACCTTAACTTCTCCACTATCATTCAACCATTGTAACCTATATGGCCCAAGGTGTCTCAATAAGGTTAATCTCAATTTTTCAACTAGATTTGTGCTAGCCACATTAGTACAACTTCCCCCATCAATGATCATGCTACATACCGTGTTGTTAACCTGGCATCGTGTATGGGATATGTTTTCCATTTGCTACTCCAAGTCATATGTCTTGATTTGAGTGTTGAGAGCTCACCTCGTGACCAGTAACTCGCCAACAGTAAATTCAATGTCATTTCCTTTACTAACCTCCTCCAATGCCAGCATGCCTTCATAATCATCCTCACTGTCACTCACCACCTCTCCATTGCGTATTATCATCATTCTTTTATTTAGACATTGAGAAGCGATGTGTCTAGTTCCCAAGCACCTGAAGTACTTGATATCCCGATTTCTAGCTGGTTGTGGCTCTGTTTTGGAAGTTGTTCTGCTAGCTCCATCATCTTTTCCCTTTGGTAGTTCAGTCTTTTCTTTTGCAACAGCTCCATCACCTTTGTTATCCCACTTCGGTTTTCAAGATGAATTAGACCCCGAAGGACCTAATGGTTGCCTAGATGTCCCCTTTCTCTTCAACTATTTCTCCATCTTCATGGCCACATGCAACATGTCTTCAATTTCCACATAATGCTGCAACTCCACAACATTATCAATGTCTCTGTTCAACCCATTTAAGAAACAAGCTATGATGGCTTCCCAATCCTCTTCCACATTCTCCCTAATCATCAAAATTTTCATCTCCTTATGGTAGTCTTAAACACTCTTCGGCCCCTGATATAAACCTTGCAATTTTTGGTGCAGCTCCCTGTAATAGTAACTAGGTACGAACCGCTTTCTCATGATAGTTTTCAACTCTCAAGTATTAACTGGTCATTTCTGACTCCTCCTCCTTGATGTAACCAATTGATCCCACCAAGTTACAGCGTAGTCAACAAACTCAAGAACTGTAATTTTCACATTCTTCTCCTCCGAATAGTTATGACAATCAAATATTAACTCCACCTTCTTCTCCCACTCTAGATAAGCCTCTGGATCACTCCTTCCCTTAAACAGTAGAATTGACATCTTAATATTGCCAATATTCTTATCCACTTCATCTCCAAAATGACTTCTACCCCTTCTTTCAAACCTACCTCCTTTACTTCTCATTCTACCTATATGACCCACCATCGATGCACCATCATCCATATCACTGCTAAATCCATCATCATCATGTACCTCCATCCTAAGCTCCTACCTACTCGGTCTCATTGTATTTGATTGTCACCTATAAAGGTGTACCACCGATGTATCTAATCTATCAAGCCTTTCACTCACATCCCCAAGCACCCGCTCAAACCGCCTTATTACATCATCCGCCATGTGGTTTTGATTCGGCTGTCTATTTGAATTGGAACCATCTTTTTCTAACATCCTAATTCTTTTTCTAACATCCTAATTCTATTGAATTTCTGCCTTACAAATGATCACTCGTGTATCACCCAATTATTGGCTTTTTCCCTCTATTAATCTCGTCACTCTGCCTTTTACGACTGAGTGCTTTCGCACAAGCACTTCAAAGAACAAGGTGAACTCAACTAATATTGTATTCTCATGGATCCAACCGAATATTGATCACGAATTGTGATAGGCGAAAGAAAAGAAAAGATGAAAAATGACTCAAAAACATGAAAAAAGTGAAAGGATGAAGAATGAATTCAATGGACTATTCAAGAACGTAAAATGGAATAAATTTTGAATGATCCTTTTTTTTTACTGAAAGCTGAAATCTAAACTGATGGAAATTTTCCGGTAATAACAATACTTTTTGTATTTTTGTATTTTTTTTAAATTTTTTTTTCGATTTTTTTTTTACTTTGGGAATTCAACTACAAATCCAGCAAAACAAACGAAATTTGATTTGGACTTGTAATTAGTCCGAAAAATAACTTTGACTCTTTTTTTTGTAATTTTCTAGATCAAAACTCAAGAAATAAGACGGACCCGAAGAACGCGAAGAACAATGGAAAAAAAAAAAGAAAAACAAGACTCAAACAAGAAACAAAAGATATAACCTGATTATTTTGGATGATCTAATACCAATTGATGATAACCACGTAGCAACGAACACTACGCAACCCACAACGATATTGAAGATCCCAAGAAAGCCCAAAAAATAATTCCGATTTTGAGTTTGAACCAAGAATTAATGAACCAAGCAACCAAACAAAAATGAAGTTTGAATGACCTCTTGATTACACAGCACGTGATCTACACTCGGTGTTGAACGCCACAAGAATCCTCTTGATGAGTTTAGAATGTTCTAAGAAGAACAATGTTTGAAAAGCACAATAGCCTCTCGAATATATCTAAATAGTAAATTTGTTAAAAGGTTCATACATTGAATAATGAAGCCCTATTTTTACTAATGGCTAGAAAACCTAGTAAAAACGTAATTAGGTTACAAAATATTGAAAAATTGGTAAGAAAATAGAATTCTAGTCTAACAAGGAAATTCGAGAAAAAATTAAAGTTCTCGCCAAATTTTTCTCAGCATGTTTCTGTGCAATGATGAGCCCAAAAGATATAACCTTGTGTATAATTTTGTGTCGTTTCTGGAATGTACTCATGGGCGAAAATCCGACAACTGAGCTGAACGTTATGCTCGTTTTCATCCATGATGCTCGTTTGTTGCTTGAATCGAGTTGATCCATTTGGTTTCTTCTTCCAAACCCAACATGAAACTTGTTCCTTGACTTGTTAACTTTGAAACTTCGTCTACCACAGCTTGAGCCAGAAATTCTATTGCTTCTTTCACCCGCTTTGCTCTCGAACGTGTCATCGGGCCTCCTTTGATAATCAACGGATCCCGTCACGGGCTTGTCCTCGTCGGGCTCGACTCCTGGATCATATCACATGGGCTAAATTCAACTATATAAATTGAACTCTACTTTTGAGGGGAAAAAGTCATTACTTTTGAATTTTTATTTTTGAAAAGAATAATGTTATTCATAGTGAAACTATCGGTAATCGTCTTATATGGCATACACATGACAATTTGTTATTTGGTAAGACGACTACCACTATGAATAGCATTATTTTTCTGGAAAATATGTTTTCAACCTTTTTTATATTTATTAATAAATTTTTATTTGAAATTTTAAACTAAGACAAAATAATTGTAATTATCATCTTTCTCATCCATATGCTTGTAATTTTTCTTTCCAATCACTTGCTAAATTTTTAACGCCCCCATAATCATACTATTAATTAGAAAACAACTAAATCACTATTCCCATGAAAATCCAGTTATTTTTTTGCATTTATCTAGTTATAAAATCACGATTCCTGTGAAAACAACTAAACAACTTTAAAATGTATATATTACTTAATAATATATTTACATAAAAATTATTCTATTTTAACTAAATAATCAATTTTTATGGAATAAATTATTATTAAACAATTTTTCAAAATTTCAAATCAAATAAGTTTTCTAGTTTTCTATTTTTATGGTGTTAGCCCTTTACTCCTTAACCTAGGTGGCAAATCTTACATTGAGCTATGATATAGAAATTAGGTCAATTTAGATGTTGGAGATTGACTTGTTAAGTAAATGGAATCTTGAAAAGGCCGGAATTAGTATCGATAAATGTTTTAGATTTTCATTCGGTTGATCAAGGTCACCATAAATTCTAGATAGGTAATTGACATATTTAGGACACGAGACATGAAGTAAAATGATCACTATGTAACAATATGGGTTTTATATGATGTTATAAATATTGAGGTGCGAATTGTTGAAATTAGTCGGAAATCGGGTGTCAATCGGGTAAGTAATTAAATGAATGGTTAAGGAATTAATGCTATAAAATATTTTGGGATCCTAGAGCATGTAGGATGGATTGTAAAGACACCAAAATAAACTAAGGACACTTGATTTGTACCTGCAAGAATAGATGTGAAATCAAATTTCTACTACAAGGGACACCTCATGCTCAATACGCATCATGCTTGTCGATTTGTCCTTGTAATGGTCAATTCCTTCGCCATTAAGTATCAGTCAAGTTTACAACTCTCTTAAGGCTTCATATATTCAGTATCTTATCCATAAGGTTCATACAAATCCTCCAAGGATAGGTACAAAATCAGAATTTAACTAGAAGAAGCTACCTCATGCTTAAATACCACATGCTTGGAAAACTTGTCATTTTTCTATCCAATTCCTTCAACAATAAGGCTTTCACCACGTCTTCCACCCCCTTGATGCTTCATATATATATATATATAAAGTTATTTTATCCCTTCAAGTGACCCCCAAGTGAAAGAGAGGGCAAAGAAAGCAAAGAGAAGCAGAAACCAGAAGCTGTGAGTTGAAGTTCTAGATAGGTGAGTTTAGTTCACAGTTTTGAAGGTTTTTTTCATTGTTTTTGAAAGTGTTACAATCTTTTGAACCTCTAAAGTTAATTAAGATCATGTTGGGAATGTTATTGTGGTATAAATAAAGAAAATTGTTGGAGATATATGGAGTGAAACAACTAAGGACAGAATCTGCATAGTTTCTAGATTTTACTTCTTTTGCCTTTATTGTTATATAATATGTTGAATGGCATACATATTTATCACTTTGAACATTTGGATATAAGAGTGGTAAGGTATAGAAACGATCCTTAATAGATTATAAACTGACTGGTGGCATAATAAGGAATGGAAACCTAAGACTATCATCGGAAAACTGCCTCATTCATTGTGCTATAAAAAGGACTTGACTTGAGGCTGAAAACTCTGTACTTATGGTGACTTCATGGCATTGTTATCTTCACATATATGTTATATAAATGTTTTAAAATTTTGGGAAGGATTGAATGTGATTGAGAGTGTGAAAAGATGGATGAAACAGGACATGGCAGCAACTAAAATGCAAAAAAAAAAAAAAAAACAGCATCCGTCCAATTTGGTAGTTTGCATAGTTTCAACCTTTACATGTCCGTTAATTATCTTTTAGGTATGGAAAATACATTTTAAGGAGTGCTAGGTTGTTAAACAACAATTGGATGACGTTGGTGTTCATAATTCGACTCGAGAAATAATGTGATTCATGGGACTAGTTTGCAATGCAATCGGAAACTTGAATTGTTAATGTCATCTAAATTATCTTGGCATGAATGGACATAGCACGGGATTGTTTGTAATATTAGATGGTAATACAGGTGATTTTTCGACTTTAAGTGGAAAAGATAATTGATTTACACTCCGTAGAAGCGCGCGCACACACAAGGGTAAAAAGGTAAGTAAAAATCTATTTGCAACTACGTTGCAAGAACATAGTATTTGTGATATAGTAATGTTGGATATTTACATAATTCTGACAAGGAGCTCATTGTATATCATATAATAGTTATGATCATTGAGTATATGGTATCGGAATATATTGACATCCATTTTGATTAAGTACGTCATTTACGAGCATTTTCATCTACATGCATGACATACGTCCCTGGTTGAAAATCTAGCATGCACAACATGATTGCAAAATTGAGTTTTCTTCATAAAATATTTAATGGCCACTACTCGGGCATCGAGGCATGTGAGGCATGCTTATGTGATATGTTTTGGCACCACGAGTGATACTTCCTATTTGATTGCAAAGGTGGATAGGAGATGGGCCTTTGGTGATCACAGGAGGGTGGACCACTTGATTGTGCCTTCATGATACTCTAATTATTGGCGTTGTCGGGTGGGATACTTCTTGGGTGATTATATAGGTAGTTAAGGGATGGGCCTCTAGTGGTCACAAGATGATGGTCCACTTGCCAATGTCGATGTCAGATTAGCCATTTGATTATTGATATTTATATTGTGCAGAGCTCTATCCGGTGCATAGTAGGTGGGTCAATGGCCTAATGGAAGATTTCAAATGAAATTATTTCGAGTCGACTTTGACGAATATCTGAGCATGATACATCCTTAGTTTGATGTTTAAAGTAAATAGCATGGTGTCACCATTATCACTCATACTCATAACTTGCATGATTTTGCTTACTGAGCCTTGACTTATATAGTTCTTGCATTGTAGGTCAGCATGTACCTCCTAGGAGACATGGCTGGCTGTAGAGCTCTTACGGGATTCCGAAGTTTGATGTACATGGATGACGACCTGTAGGGTTTTTTTGTGGCCTCCAATTGTATTATATTTTAGGGATCTTGTATGACTTTTGGAATGTCATGTAAATACTTTTACAACCTCAGGATAAATATGTTGGATTATGGTCTTATGATCCTTATTTTCGGATATACTTTTGGAAATGCTTTCATCTTATAAAAAAAGGTGTGGGTGAATTTGGACGTCTAGGGCAAGTCACCGATCCTATTGTATATTGTTATCTATATGAATGGGGTGTGACGGAGTGGGAGAGAGATATAGAGTTTAGTTTGTGCCTCTGTATGTTTTTTAACAAAATTCAATTTGTCGTATGGGTGTTGGGAAGTTGGGTATTATATAAAGTATCAGTAGATAATGGACCTAATTTTAAAAAGTCCAAAACGAAAGGCCCACAATTTAATAAAATAACCCAAGTCCAACAAACTATCATCCCTAGTGCATTCGGCTTCAAGTTTCCCAATGACTACAACTTGGCGAGTAGGCTGCAAGCCTGCATCCAACCTGTAAATTTCAATAGAGCCGCATGGACGGCCACACCATATCGTTGGGTTTTGGCTCTGTCCCTGATGGCACAACATAGTTGTACCAACATACGCCTAAGATAATGAAGACAATAGTAAATCCTATTTAAACTAAGCATGGGCAATGCATTGCTCCTATGTCGTAGCCTTGACAAAATGTATCTTCGAAAATTTTATTAAGTGGAGTTTGGTGCAAAGAAGAGAAATGGGCAATTGTGTTAGCATGATTTAATGAGTTGCGAGGGATGGGATGCATAACATAGGTGGTGCCTAGATTGCAATGTAGCATGGAAGACGAAAGCAATTCAACATGTAAGCTCAAAATTTAGTCAAGTAAATGATATGACTGAGCTTCTAGCATGCAGACTTAGTCCACTCTTTACGGTTATGAAGTTACAAAAAGTTAGTAGCGTAATAAGCTGTTAACTAGCTCACATGGTTTCCTGCATGATAAGGTAGTTAAGTGGCCTAGATGGGTGATATTCTATAGTTTACATGGTGGAAAAATTGAAAACTAAAGCGTTGTACTTGAGGTTGTTAACTGCAATTTTCTATATTTATACATAGCTTGTTAAGGCATAAATTTGATGTTAGCCAAACAATTATTCTAGAAAGTTGTAGAGTTCATGTCTTGAGGTTGAGTCGACTAGATTATCAATGTAGGAGAATGGGTAGCTTGCCTTAGGGAAAGCTTTATTAAGATTGATAAAGTCAATTTAGACTCGATTGTTTTCCATTCACCTTTTTTTAGGGGCACAACATTATCTAAATAATCTAGGTATTGGACTTCCAGTATAAAGCAAGTTGATGTTAGCTTGTTTATCTCTTATTATATGGCATCACATCGCTTGAGAGCAAATTTTTCTTCGAAGATTTGAATATCCTAAAGTTCTTCCACCAAGGACTCTCGCATATCAAGGTCGAGATCTTTCCTATTATGTATGATGTCAGGTCGAACACTTTAATCTTACAGATATAACATTACTAAGTTGAGGTAAAGTTTTCTCAGATTATGTCGACCCCCCAAGAGGTCAAGAACTTCCTCGCTAGTTGATAAGTCGAGATGATATCTCAAGCGACTTTCAAAGATTGTTGACTAAGTATAGTTTTTATATTCCATTTTTACTACCTAAAAGTTCATTGTCCTAGTACGTTGTCGGCTACAATGTAAAGCTTGATCGGAAGTTCAATAGTGCCTTTGGGATTGATAGAACCCCCTCCTAACCCATTCAACTAGGTATTCACTTGTCACAACCTATCCTTGTGGAGGTTTATTTTGTAGAAAGCATTATAGAAGAAGAGGTTGGTTGCAATTCCATTCTCTACAAAGATTCTTTTAACTTCGAAGTTGGAAATAGTGGTAGTAATGATCATGGCCTCATCGTAAGAGATGTCCTCTTGGAGATGTGGTTATGATGTAGATGTTGAGTCAACTCTTGAGGTAATCATATACATGATCACTTTGATAGTTCTTACCATTCTAGATGAGGCATGGATTTGTGTTCAGTGTTAATTTCCTTCTCCTTCTCTGATGAGGTCTTTAATATTTTGTTATAAAATAAATTAGTCGTTGGTAATAAGGCCACGACTCTTGTATAATTCATAGTATAAGTTTTGATCTTGATTGTTGGAGTTCGATTTCAAAGGAATGGGGACCTTAAGTCCAATTTGTCATTGTTACCATAAATAAATAGGGATATTATTTTAGGAATTATCTTTTTGTTGCAATTGCTGATTTTTAGGGATTACATATTTACAATTTCCTTGTAAAAAGAAATACTATACATTATATATACAAGTGTAAAAAATACAGAGGCACAGAAAATTCTACCAGTTTCCTTCGACATTTTGGTTTCTTTTGGCATGGTATCAAAGCTTGGTTCTAATTCTTTACCAGCTTAATTTCTTTACTAGCATCCAAACTTATTTCTTCTAGTTGTCAGCGCTATTTGGTCTTTGTTTCAATGTGTCTGTTGCCATTTCTTGGTGGGCTTGTGGATTTTCACCTCTTCTCTAGCTCTCATGACACTAGTCGGCAACTTTTCTGGTGGTTTTTGGTTGGGCTCTGCTGTCAGTAATCTGGTACACTAGTTTTGGTCTCTGGGTTTTAGATTCTGGACGAGTAATTCTGATCGGCCTTCTCTGTTAATTAGGTTTTCTATTAATTGGGTTTTGTATTTTCTTTTGGCTAGTTTGTGATTTCTTTCGACTTTTTCTATTTAATTGGGCTCTGCTTCACGTGGTTTTTTTGGATTTTTTATTGCAGTCATATTATAACAGATATTTTTTTCCATCATGTCTTCAAAAAAGTTTGACTCTTTGTACATTTGTTTTAATGGCAAGAATTATTCAACATGGAAGTTTCAATTTTAATTATTTATCGAGGGTAAAGAGTTGTGGGGTCATCTTGATAGAAATGATCCTGCCCCTACAAATGTAGAGGCTTTGTCCAACTGGAAAATCAAGGATGCTCGGGTTATGACCTAGATCCTTAGATCAGTTGAACCTCACCTTGTTCTTAATTTGAGACCTTATAAAACTGGTGCTAATATGTGGCATTACCTTAGCAAGGTCTACAAACAAGACAACACGGCTCGACTATTTCAATTGGAATATGAGGTGGCTAATTTTACACAAGGAAGTCTCTCCATTGAGGAATATTTTTCTAGTTTTCAAAACCTTTGGGCTCTATATTTAGACATCGTTTATGCTAATATTTCTGCTATACCTCTCTCTGTTGTTCAAACATTGCATGAAACAAGTAAGAGAGGTCAAGCCTTGATGAATCTACATCCCAACTTTGAGGTTGCACGTTCTAATTTGATGAATCGTCATCCTATACCATCTCTAGATACTTGTTTCGGTGAACTCCTTCGTAAGGAGCAACGCATTGTCACTCAGGCTGCCATGGAACATAGTGGCACTGTTAGTTCTCCTATTTTTGTGGATTCTACAACACGATGGAGGAATAAAAATTGAGACATGCGTGTTTCCAATGCTATAGCTGTGAAGCTTTTGGTCATATTGCTTGGGATTGTCCTAAAAAATACTATAACTCTGCACGAAACAGGGTCATCACATTTCCTTTTATCCCATTCATCCTGAAAGAAAGCATAGCACTACATATCATGCCCTCACTGGTGCTTATAGCTCCGCTACATTGCTTGTTACCTCAAAAGTTGTTCTTAATCCTGTTTTTACTCCCTTAGGAAACTCGACCACACTCACTACTGAAATGGTACAACAGAAGATCAATTCTGCTTTCTCTGCTTTTGGACTCTTAGGTACTCATAAAATTTCTTCTAAGCTTTGGTTCTTTGACTCCTCTAGAGCCTCTAACCGTATGACTAATATTGTTGTCCCTCTTTCCAATGTCAAAGAGTACGATGGGAATCTAAAAATTCACATTGTTGATGGCAATTCTTTGCCTATCAGCGCTGTTGGTGATCTTTTTTCTTTACAAATTTAATTTTTGTTGGTCAATTTGGTTGATAATAATTGTGATGTCCATTTCTCTCGTTCTGGTTGTGTTGTGCAAGATCTATTATTCGAGATGATCGCGAATAGGCCTATTTCCCTTGTATATTTCGCCTTTCCAATTCTCCATAGGTCTCATTTACTTTTCTTTGCATATAATGCTATTAGTCCTAAAAATAAGTTGTGGCATAGAGTTCTAGGCCCCTCAGACTCTGATGTACTTCGTAATTTATTTAATTCTGACTTGTTGGAAAATAAAGCATGTTCTTTTCTTGATCATTCTTTTAAATGTACTATATGCAAAATTGGTAAAAGAAAAGTTCCACCTTTTCCTTCTCATGGATCTCATGCCTCACAACATTTCAATATTATTGATAACGATGTTTGGGGAATTTCACCTATTATTTCTCACGCCTGCCATAAGTACTTTGTTAAATTCATTGATGATTTTAGTCATTTTACTTGGGTTCACTTTTTACGGGCCAAGGTGAAAGTTTTTTTTTTTTTTTTTTTTTGTCTTTCAATGCTTCCTTACCCTTTTTGAGACTCAATTCTCTGTTGAGATCAAGATCTTGCAATTTGATTCTGGAGGCGAATATATGTCCAATGAGTTTTATGGTTTTCTCCAAAGCAAATGTATCGTTTCTCAACGTTCTTGTTCTTCAATGCCGTAGCAAAATAGTGTTGCTGAGACTCTTTTAATTGAATCATATGTCCCTCCTCAATCTTGGTGTGAAACACTTTTTACTTCGATTCATTTAATAAATCATTTACCCTCTCTTACGTTAAATCATGTTTCTCCTTTCTTTAGGTTGTTTGATCATTCACCTTCCTATTTCGATCTTCATACATTTGGTTGTGTTTGTTTTGTGCATCTCCCTGCTCATGAGTGACATAATCTTACTAAGTCTCTTAAATGTGCTTTTATTGGTTATGCTATCTCTCAAAAGGGTTATGTTTGCTATGACCTTCATGCTCAATGTATCTGTTGGGGAATTATTGAGAGCAATTACCCAAGGCCCAAACCCACTCCACCAGGCCCAAGTGAGGTTCCATCCCAAAACCAATTAGCAATGGGTGGAGTAGCCCACTTGGATTATTTTCTTCCCACAACCGATGTGGGACTTGTTTGCCCCAACAGTATCCGTGTTTGTAAAAATTCTAGAAATGTGAATTTCCTTGAAAATCAATATTTTTTCACATCTGATGTTGAGCTGCCATCTACATTTTTATCTCTTCTGTGTAGTTTTTCTGATTCCTTTACAGTTGTAGAAAGATTTCAACCTAGTCTTGTGTATAAATGACATCGTCATCGTGAGCCTGTTCCACGTCCTCTATGCCCCCTCAAGATCTCAACTTTATGCCTGATCCTGCTGCAGTTTTTACTACTCTTCGTCCGTCTACCCGACCTTCTTGACCGGTATGGTTTCTCCACTTGCTCCCTTGTAGCTACTTTATCTTCTATTTCTATTCTCTCTTAATACATACATGCTATGGAACATGAGTGTTGGTACAATGCAATGCAAGCAAAACTTCAGGATCTTAAAGAGAGAATGATACTGGGACATAGTTCCTTGTTCCCCTAAATCAAACATATTGGGAGTAAATGGGTTTTTTTCGTGAAACTTCTTTTTGATGGCTCTTTGGATAGGTACAAAGCTCATCTTATAGCTCTGGGTAACAAACAGGAATATGGGGTAGACTATGATGAGACATTTACTTATGTTGCTAAAATGAGTACATTTCGAACAATCTTAGCCATTGCCGCCTCATAGTCATAGCGACTCCATCAGATGGATGCGAAGAACGATTTTCTTTATGGCCATCTTCACGAAAAGATCTATATGAAGCTTCCCTCTAGTATGACTACTTCTTTTCATCATGATATATCTAAGTTAAGACGTTCTTTGCATGGGCTCAAACACGCTCATCGTGCTTGGTTTGAGAAGTTTTGTGCTACACTCTTTACCTTTAGCTTTACGCAGAGTCAATACGATTCTTCTATCTTCTTCCACAAGTCGCTACGTATATTGTTCTTCTTGTGGTTTATGTAGATGATATCATTATTACTAGCACTCACTGTGATTTGATTAATAAGCTTCAAAAGCTATTGCATACAACTTTCCATATGAAAGATCTAGGCCAACTCACATACTTCGTGGGACTGGAGGTTCATCATTAGGCCAATGCTGTTTTTTTAAATCAGTATAAGTATGTTCAAAATCTTATCGCATTAGTTGGGTTGGAGGATACTTCTTTTGTGGATACCCTTATGGAGGTAAATGTAAAATATAGGAAAGATGGAGGGGATCTTCTAGTTGATCCTACTATCTATCAATGCCCAGTTGGAAGTCTTATTTATTTGACTACTACTCGCCAGATATCTCATATGTTGTTCACCAGGTTAGCTAGTTTATGTCTTGACCTCGGCATCTTCAGTTCGCTGCATTATTCACTATCTTCGTAGGTCTCCTACCTGTGGGTTGTTCTTTCCTATTGGTTCATCTCTCCAGCTTATTGCCTACAATGACGCTGATTGGGTTGTGTGTCCGGATACGCGTCGATCTACTACGGGCTAGTGTACATTTTTGGGTGATGCATTCTTGGAAATGTAAGGAATAAGATCGTGTTTCTAAATCTCCAACTGAGGTTGAGTATCGTGCTATGTCTACGGCTTGGTCCGAAATTATATGGTTACTTGTTATTCTAGAAGAATTTGGGTTTCTTCAGCCTAACCCTACTCCCTTCATGCTGATAACACTAGTGCTATTCAAATTGCGAACAATCTCGTCTTCCATGAACGTACCAAGCACATTGAGGTTGATGTAACTTTATTCATGACACTTTGGAGGATTGAGTGATATCTCTTCCCTACATTTCGTTTGATCTCCAAATGGAAAATATATTCACAAAAGTTATCACTCGGAAGCGGCATCAATTCTTTGTTGACAAATTGTTGTTGGTGATGTTGGGATATTACCGTAAATAAATAGGGATATTATTTTAGGAATTATCTTTCTGTTACAATTGCTAATTTTTAGGGATTACATATATATAGTTTCCTTTCCAAAAGAAATATTATACATTATATATATGTGTGTGTAATAACTACATAGAAGGACACGAAAAATTCTCAAGAAAATTCTTCCAGTTTCCTTTGGTATTTTGGCTTCTTTTGACAGTTATTGATCTCTATTAGTATTTGTGGAAAGTACTAAGTGGTGTAAATTTTGAAAACCGAAGATTTGCCCAAACGACACTTAAGAGGGCTTTGAGGGCTGGTTAAGTCACAACCCTTATTTTGGTTCTATCTTGTATGGAGGTAATGCCATGGACTAATTAGTGGTAAGTTAGTTCAGAGTGCAGTGCCTAAGGCTGGAAGTGCCATTCGAGTAGATTGTCTCTTCCATATTAATGTATTTCTTGCTTCTATTGAAAATATGGGTCATCATATCTATCAGGCTTGTAGACATGGACATTTTAAAAGTCTCTCTTCGAACTGCATGAGAAAGGTCTAAAACCTCAACCGTGATATGAAGGTCGGGTATTTCGAGCCTCTCCAGGTTGAACAAGTCTATTAAGGCACAAAAAGATTCGTTGGGGCATGGACACGACTGTATGAGCGGGGCTGCTATTTTCATGATGTGTTTTCTATTGGAGAATAAAGCAACAAATTTTGTAGAAAATTTGAAAAAAAAGTGGAGATTGAGTTAACTAATTATGGGCGGCATTGGTGAGTGACTGCAGAAAAGCTTTGCACATCATAATTTCGAGACCAATATGCAGGTTCATACAGTCCTTGTAAGCATTTAGATGGTTGATCGGACATGTTAAGTCTTGGTACTCTTTCATGCAATACTTGTAGCTATCTAGCTGAGGATATGATAGGACCTTGGGCGTAAAGAGGTTGGATATGGTGTAAACCATTGGTCATTGGGCATTCCACCACAAGGCTTCTACGGTCCGGCTTGCACATCTGAGATAGCTTAGTTAGGGTCATTCATATGAACCAAGATTAGTAGCCAAGAGTGGATAATGATGTACCTAAGTTGGGGAACCCAAGATGGTTAGAACGAGCCATCCCGTAAGGCTCTCCCATAATGATGAAATGTTATCCAAGATTATGAAGTGTGACTACCACGGTAGGATTCTGAGCTAGAAGGGTTAGCTTATTGGACAAGGATCTTAGCTTATTGGACAAGGATCTGTGCAATAGAAGAGACCTACTATCTGAGTTGCTTGAAAGCTTTTGAGTTATAGGTGGTGGTGGAGAAACCCGATGAACTCGACGATACTAGATCTACATGAGGTTCGGGTGTATGTGGACCTATTGGTCATCTCTGGGAAATTCGTGTTTATCTTTGGGAGGGTCTATCTAATTTCTTTGTGCATTATGAGCATTCTCGGATGTGGTTGTGATTTCGAATCGTGTTCACCATAACTGACAATAGCGATTTTCCACAAACGAGTCTAATAGACACTACCAAAATTTGTACCTAAATAAGATACGCTAGGGTAGAGGTGTCAATCCGGGTGGTCCGGGCCGGGTCGGCCCACCAACATGTGAGCCCGGTAACGGCCCGCGTGAAAAAATACCCGCCCGCTACGGGTTCCGGGGCGGTTACGGGTCGGCCCACAATTTTGGACTACAACCCAGGCCCGCCCGCTGACCCATCCGGGTCGAGCCCATGCGGGTCACGGGTCGCGGTTCATTCCGATTTGGCCCGTATAATTGTATAAATAAAATTATAAAAATATAGAATTTTTCATATTTATAGCAAAAAATATTTTTTTTTTTCTTAAATGTAAACTAAGAATTGAACAAAATGATAAATTCATAATTATATCAAGAAATTTTTACATAGAATTCAAATTTAACGTTACATGAATTATTTATAACTTTACAAACTTAAATTTAATTTAAACAAATAACAACTACATCAAAATGCATGTCTAATTTATCCACTTCATCTTCTTCTCAATCCAAGATTTTTACAATTTTTTGCAAATTCTTGTTGTCTAGAATCTGAACAAGAAATATAATTAATAGATTCTCTAATTATACTTATTTGTGGTATTATTAATTTCAAACCATCTTGCACAACTAAATTCTCTCCCCCTTTTTTTGAATTTTTTTATTTTTATTTTTTCAATTTTTTTTGTTTGGCTCTCTCCCTCCATTTTTTAAAATTTTTGTTTTATTTTTTTTTTTCAATTTTTTTTACGGGCCGCGGGTTAACCGCGGCCCGTGGGGGTGCAACCCGCGAAACCCGCGGGTTACACCTCCTTGGCCCGTGAACCGCCCGCACGGGTCACGGGTCGGCCCGCGGTCCCGGTTTTCACGGGCCGGTTTTCACGGGTCATGGTCGGTCCGTCCGTCTTGACACCTCTACGCTAGGGATCCAAACTTTAGATGATCGTGAACAAAGGTCTTTAGTCCCTGAAATAAAGCCAATCCTATGATTGGGAAGTGTTTATTTTGTTTATAAATATATTCAAACCACATTTTATCTTCATATTTCAAAAGATCCACAATATATTACCTACTTGTCCATCACTTACATTTATAGTATTTATAAATAATTTATAATCACTTCCCAAACATACTCTAAGATGTGTGACCTTGTGGCCCCTCCAATCTTAAGTTAGCGAAAATGGAGAAAATATATCAAAAAGGCTTTAAGAAAAAGTATGCGATAAAGTTGCGATGATTTAGAATAAGACAGAGGTGCATTTCTATATTATTTTTATATAGTAGGTACCTAGTAGGACTAGGATGGTTTTGGAATGTTGGGTGGCCTGGGAAGTGGTTGATCCTTTGAAAACCATCGTGAACAAGTAATAAAGTAGTGAATAGAGTATTAAACCACGAGAACTACGTGTTTGATCTAGTTAAGATTAATTGTAACTTTAATCGAATGGCAAACAAATTTTATGATTTTTTATACTAATCCCTAAATTATCAATTAAACTAATGAAAGTAAGTAAATGTGTATTTCAAATATGTGATAAGCATTATTAAGATGTCGAATTCTCTTATTATTCCATTTTTAGTGTTACAATTAAAGTAACAATTTGAAATCATTCATGTTGATCAATATTCCTAATTTAATTGAAAGGCTCTCTCGATAGCGATCAAATCTATTCTCATCATGTCTCTTTTATATTTCGATGAAAGATGTAAACATAATAAATACATTAACAAGTGTTAGAACATCTATTGAAATTATATAAAGTATAGATGTGTATCTCTATTCTCTATCGAACCTTAGAGTATTTATTATATGGTGCATAAACCCTATTATCTCTCTCGGTAATAATAAAATCCACTAATAATTCAATTGGTGATCAAACAATTGAAATGAACGATAAAAACGATAATAAATATCCACAAATCAAATCAAATCAAATTAAACTCAAAATAATTAATTAAAAACTAAAAATATTATACAGGGATTTATCTCATCATAACAATGTATAAAATTAGCCTAACATATCAAAATTATAAGAAATCATATTTAAGTGAAAATATATAACCCAAATTTTTTATAAATTGAGAAGATTAAGATAAATCGTGAAATCTTGAATCCCTTCAATGATTTTTTGATGAATCTCCACTTGCGCCCTCTTTTCTTTGCTCAAAAATCAAGTTTGAATTTTCAATTGTTTGAATTCTTGCAAGTTTCGTTCAAATCTCTCACAAAAACTATGAATTTTCCTCGTTTGATGATAATATCGATGAATAATGGAGTATGAGATGTATATGAAAGGTCTTCAATATGTATTCTGCTGTTAGGTATTTGTAAGAGTAGAAAATTGATTGAAAATCACGTCCAAATTGATTTTCAAAAGAGTTCCAATCGAATAAGAAAAATTGTCTTCGCGTACGGATTTTTCGTCTCTGAACAGCAGTCAATATTTTGATCATAACTTTCTTTCCTGATATCCGATTACCAAATATATTTTGTCAAAAGAATTACCAAATATCGATATTTTAGGCCCTCGAATTAGTGTATAAAATACAATTATCAGTGGTCTCCTTCTAGAACTTCATTATTGTGCAAATGGCCTAATTGTGGAAGGATTTAACTTTCTTTAAATGAGGATGATGAAATACCTTATAAAAGCGTATGATCACTCATACACGACCACCCTTCGGTTGGTTGAGAGTTGGGGCATAGAATTTTAGTAGAGACTTGGTATGCTCCCCGAGATATGAGGTCTCAAGGAGACATGTACTCGATCATCCCTTTTGCCGGGATCCTACAATTATGAGAAGGGTAGAATACAATACCTCGGCATATGTAGGTTTGGAGAGGTGATTTTATTTATGTCCTAAGGTGAGGAAGAACCATTACATAAGAGAGTGAATACAAACTTCGGGACATTATAACTCGAGTTGATCATGGGTAAAATTCATTACATGATCATGTCTAAAGTGATTATATAACAATAATATTTTGTCAAAATTAACTTATTTTAATAAGAAATGAATTTAATTCAAAATTTTGACTTGAAATAAGAAAAGGAAAAAAAAAAAAAAAACAAATTTTGAATTGTTATAAATAATAAAGTATTTATGAATGACAATGTAGAATGAATTGCAATCAATAATATATGGGACCTTAATTTTCAACAAAATACACAGACAAATCTATTGACTTCTCTATTTTTTTTCTTCTCTTTCGTTTATAACTCTTTTTAAACACAAATTTCTAGTCAATTGAATTATCAAAAGTGAATCTTATTTTATATTCAACAGAATTCTAGTTTTTTTTATTGTATTTCTGTTCAAAGAAATATGAAAAGAACTAGGGTGGAAAACGTGAATTAGTCTTACACACAAGAAACAATAAAGTCTATAATTGAAAATATCTATCAAACCTGAAAAATAATTCAATTTAATTGTTTTATTTCTACTACAAGTAGGTTTATTTATTTAATTTTTTTATCATATATTATCAAATCGTGTAAGATTATTTATATAAATATTTAATGATATGTATACTCCTAGACAAATATAAAGTTGACGTTTTTGAAAGCAATACAACCCAGGTTATATAAATATTTTTGAAGAATATTATGTTCCAAAAGAAACATAACTTTTTTATATATCATTATTCCGTAAGAACGTCGCAGTACTCCTGAAGAAGCATTAAATAACATATATTAGTATTCTTGAAAATTACAGTGTTGTGTTCATGGAAAAGCACAGTATTACAATATAAATATTTTAGGAGAATATTTTTGTTATTGTTCTTGAAGAAATACAATTCTTCATATATTAATATTCTAGAATAAAACACAAGTTTTATTTAACGTAGATATTCCAATAGAATATTACTAGCTCTTGAAAAACAAAATTTTATGAGATCTTTTATTATATAATAAAATTTGTTATAATTTTGCTTTGAGTAAATCTTTATGTAATTTAATATTTTTTTAATAATAATCTACTATTGCTCCTAAAGTAGCACAATATTTTAGAAGTATATTACTTGTTTTTGAAGAGTATGACAATATAATTTTAATGGTTTAGAAGAATATTAAACTATTGCTCCTTAAGAAGTAATAGTCTAAATATCACTACTTAAAAACAAATAATAATAATATTTTACGTGCTTTTGGAATAGCACATGTCTCGAAAAATATCATACCATAAAAAACACATGAAAAAGATTTCTAATCTTTTTATAAATGCTGATATATGATCGCTATGTTCATATATTATTTTCAAATCAAAAAAGTGATAATCATATTGATTATGCATGACATAATTTCGACGTGAAATTGTTTACTTATTTTATATCATTTGGTTGTTCTCTTATAATTAATACATATTGTAAGTCCAAGTACTTTATTGAAATTATCATGATCCTAAAGTAGGGGGTGGGAAAGAGCACTCGAAACCATACAATTGAACCAAATACTATATTAACCAGAAGTTCAGTAACTCAAAATATTAATTAGTTTGACATGATAAGTTAGATCATTATTGGATCAATAATGATGTGAAATGAGGGTTTGAATAAATATAAATTGAAAAGTTAGAAGATTATTAAATCCAATGAATTCTAATGCTTGTTCTCTTCATTAAAAATTCATTATCAATCATCACTAGAAAAAGTTGAGACTATATCCCATTTTTTAAAAAAATTAATTAGAGTGATATACAGGATCTCACCATCTTCTATGTTAACCATTTAAATATGTATCTAATGAATACATTTACTAGATGATTGTATTGTGTTCCCAATGGGAAGTATGCAATATTACTTGTACAAATTTTACATTATGAATATAATTTTCAGATTATACCATCAAGACAGTAATTATGTCAATGTTAGTAAATCTACATCCCAAACTTTTATGTTAGTTGGGGTGAAAATAAATTGTTCACAATTGATTGTTAAGTACCTCCATAAAGTTTCTTAATCATTACTATTGAGAACAAAGTACTTCTCATTTTTTATCTAGGGAATGTTATTTTATACGCAACAACATTTACACACGCATCATGTCAACATCAAAATTCTCCTCTATTATAGTTGGCTTATATTTAGGGTCCGTTTGATTGTAAATGTGAAAAATGGGTGGAAAAAAAATGTTTTATTGGGAATTGAATTGCCTAGAATTTGTTTTACTGTGAATTGTAATTGTGTTTGATGGTATAATTTTCCACCTGAAAAATGTTAAAAGTTTGGTGTCCGTTTGACTTTATTTTTTATGAAAATTGTCCATTAAAATGATAATTTTTTCTATCATTGGGTTTAGAATTTGCTCCAATTGTCAAAAAAATTTAAATTTTTTTTTAAAAAAATTACAATACCGAATACCATTCGTTTGGCTTTGTTTTGCATGAAAATAGTCCATTAAAGCGAAAAATTCTTTTACCATTGTTGATAGAATTTTTTCCAATTCCTAAAAAAAATAATAATAATAATAATAATAATAAAAGTTGGAAAACTCAATTCTATTTCTCACCAAATAGGCAAGAAAAGCTATTCCTTTAAAAGGTGGAAAGAAGGCGCGTGAGGCCTGGTTCAAGAAAAGGTTTTCCTTGGAAAAGTTTTGTAATCAAACAGGTGAATGGGTAGAAGATGGAAAATATTTTCCATTTTCCATGGAAAAGAGGAGTAATCAAACACAGCCTTAGAGTCAAATATTTTCTATCTAATGATTTTTTATAGTGCAATATATGTATAATTGATTCACCAATGTGCACTGAGATGGATATTAAAAAAAATGCTGAATGTTTAGTTTGAATCCTTATAAATATATCTCAAGTCCTAGCTTGTGATATTTTATAACATGCTTCATTGACTGATTTATAAAATGAACGTTAATCATAGTGATGTCAAAAAAACCTGCCTCGCCCCGACAGGTTGGCAGGGCGGGGGTGTCCAATACCAAAGGGCCTCGAACTCGCCCCGTGAAGAATAAAAAAATAATTAACTACAAATTAAAAACAAAAAATAGTTAATTATAAGTTTTTGAAAAGAAAAAATAAACGGAACAAGCCCTCGCCCCAAACCCGCCCCGCCCTGTCTAAGGTGGGGCGGGGTGCTGGGCGGGATGGGGTAGGGGAGTGGCGGGGTGGGTGGGACAGGGGTGCCCCGCCCCGAACCCACCCGTTGCCATCTCTAGTTAATTATCATATGCTAACTTTTTAACATTTTTTGTATTATGAGATACTTCTATCTTGTTTTTCTAAACTACAATTATAGTTGGGAAAAATTCATGTCTAAGGTGTATTCTTTACCTCAATTCAAAAGTAAAGTAAAATAGTTTAAAAATTCAAAAATCAGGTATGGATTTAATTAATTAAAAATATTTATTAAATAAAGATAATAAAGTCACATTTTGTGATTAATGGTCACATATTCATAATTATAAATCACAGATTTATTTACTGGTCACATATCGTCAAATTTTTTGATCCCATATTATTTCGAGGTCACATGTCAAAAATTTGTACGTCACATATTATTTCGAAGTCACAGATTCTTAAATTAGTTGGTCACGGATTATTTTTGAGTCACGTATTATTAAATTTTTAGGTCACAGTTGAGTAATTGGTCACAGATATTGCCAAACATTTGGTCACATGTCACAGATTGACCAAATGCTTGGTCACAGATTACTAAACATATGGTCATGGACTACCGCCGCTTGGTCACAAGTCGCAGCAGCCACAAACCACCACTCCCACAGCCACAGAACACACGCAGATCCGCCACCACCATCAATAGATCCGCCGCCACCATCAATAGATCCGCCCCAATGACCGCAAACATAAACAACCAACAAATAAGAAACCACCCCTACTACAGCCCCTCAATACCACCACACCACCGTTGCACAACGCACCACCACCCCTACAAACTGATTTTAACCCAATCTGGACTTGGTTCTCTAACCCTGGGGCGTTTGTGGGTTTTACTAGTTTCAATGGCTACTGACGCCTCGCCGACCTGATAGCGGTCCCTCAACCACCCGGAATTATAGTTTCGCGGAGCACAACGGCCTCCACTTTTGGTAGTTTATGATCTCTGGATCAATCGCGGGTGAGGTGGAGCACATGGCAATGTTTCCCGTTGATACAATGAAAACCCAGATCCAAGCCATGGTCTCTTGCCCAGTTAAATCCGCGAGCGTGATGTGCAAATATCGCGAAGAGCCTGTGAGTTCGGCGGTGGTCTTCGGCAGCGGGCGACGGTGCCACAGGTGTGGGTTGAGTGGAGAGAGTGAGGAGAGAAGATGGAGTCAAATGAATTTTTTTAGGGTTTGGAATTGGAATGGGATGAGATGAGTTTTATATTTTAATAATTAAATCAATACTTGAATTTTGAATAAAAAACATTCCCACCTGATTTTTGCACAGTGATTTTGAAATGTCTGGAATTATGTAATTTTTCCTATTATAGTTCGCATAATTTTTTGGGCCGGGATGTCCGTTGAAGTGTTGGGCGTTCGGGTTGTAATGTTATTTCGGCCCAAACAAACTGGGCTTCATTTTAGAAGGTTTGGATTTCAGAAATTAATAATTATATATATAACTCAAGGGTTTTACACCGCTGTTCTGAATCCCATCTGAGAAAAATGGTGCGCCTCCTTCGCCCTCGCCCGCCCGCCCGCCCGCCCATTTGTATTTCGTTGCAATTTTCAGTTTCTGTAACTAACATATAGAACTAACATTTTGCTTCTTTCGTGTAAAAATGAATGTTGTAGGCTCCAAAGAAGGGCGCAAAATTGCCGACAGGTGTGGCTAAAAGGAAAGCGGAAAAGGTAGTGAATCCTCTATTCGAGAAGCGGCCAAAGCAATTTGGTATTGGTGGAGCGTTGCCGCCGAAGAAGGATCTCCACCGATTTGTGAAATGGCCTCAAGTGGTGAGGATTCAGCGCAAGAAGATGATTTTGAAGCAACGGCTTAAGGTCCCGCCGCCAATTCATCAGTTCTCAAAAACCCTCGACAAGAACTTGGGTCTGTTTTTATACCCTCCTCTCTGTATATTTCTCTGTTTTTTTTTACTAATTTGCTGTCCGTATTTGCTATTTTTTATGAGATTCTGAGTGTTATTCTTGTTTGCTAAATGTGAAATTGTTATTTTTGTAATTTTTTTTTATTGTTTCTTAAACTTCTGAAAATTAGTAGAAGGCTACTGACAATGTAGGAAACTGGGTGTGTATAGTAGTATGTTATGTTTTATGATTGATAATGTTGTTGTTGAGTTATATGCTCGTTAGAAATGGCGTGTCTTGTTATACTTTCAGGAAATGTTCATTTGATTTGTATTATTATTTTCAACTGAGATAACATACCCCAGCTCATTTCGTTGTAAATTCAGCATGGCAAAATGATGCTATTGATGGACATGTTTGGTTAATTTATGCGAATGCACATGTTTGGTTATAAGTCTGAATTGAGCGCTCAGATTGGATTCTATCTTTATTATCCTTTTTGAAATATATTCT
Organism: Fraxinus americana; assembly: GCA_035079005.1. Taxonomy (NCBI): domain Eukaryota; kingdom Viridiplantae; phylum Streptophyta; class Magnoliopsida; order Lamiales; family Oleaceae; genus Fraxinus; species Fraxinus americana. The sequence goes on along the minus strand of CM068715.1, from coordinate 13,172,282 downwards.
TTTGGATATGTGGTTAAGAGGAAAGAGGATTGTTTTTAGGACTGGATAAGTCGGGAAAATATAAATTTCATATAGATGTACATATTGATCTCTGATCGTATATTGCTTATGCAGTATTTATCCAGCATGTAAACAATCATCTTTTATATCTTTTAGACAAATTCATAACTATATACTAATAGTAGAGCCAATCTAGGTCATGAAATTAACATCTACGTTTTAGTTGGGCTTTGTGGTCCTGGAATCAGCGACCCAACAATGATCTTCCCTTGTCATTAAGGGCCTCTTTCCATTGCCTTTTTGTAAATTTTTGTTGTTGGTTTTAAAATGAAATTAAATAGTGCTTGTACCATTGTGAAATTTTCTGTTCATGATATTAAATTTGGTTGTTTTTCAATATGCAGCAACGAGCTTGTTCAAGATGCTTCTCAAATACAGGCCTGAGGATAGAGCTCAAAAGAAAGAGAGGCTTCTTAAAAGAGCTCAGGCTGAGGCTGAAGGAAAAACGCCTGAGGTTAAGAAGCCAATCATTGTGAAATATGGTCTCAACCATGTAACATATCTAATTGAGCAGGTCTGGACTTCTTGATTTCAGTGCAGGCATTAGTGTCTTATCCACGAAATGACTAATAAATCATGATTTTATTGCAGAACAAAGCTCAACTTGTTGTCATTGCCCACGATGTTGACCCCATTGAGTTGGTCGTGTGGCTTCCTGCATTGTGCAGGAAAATGGAAATCCCTTACTGCATCGTGAAGGGAAAGGCACGGTTGGGAACTGTAAGTGGCCTCAGATCTATGGCTGTGTGATTTTTGGTAATATTTGCTTAGAGCCCATTATAATGTTCTGTAACATGCCATCGTGCAGATAGTCCATAAGAAGACAGCATCTGTACTGTGCTTAACCTCAGTGAAGAATGAAGACAAGATGGACTTCAGCAGGATCTTGGAAGCTATTAAGGTAGTGTGTTATTCATGTCCTGTAAATCATGTTTTCTTTATGTACTATGTTGAGTTATTCTTAATATGTTTGGCATAAATTAAAAGTTGATGGAATTTCCCTTGTTTTCTTTTTCTGCTGTTACAACAGGCCAACTTCAACGACAAATATGATGAGACCAGGAAGAAGTGGGGTGGTGGAGTTATGGGCTCAAAATCCCAGGCCAAGACAAAGGCCAAAGAGAGACTCATGGCCAAGGAGGCTGCACAGAGGATGACTTAGGCTCTTAGTCTTGCCTTTTCTATCAAGGATAGAACCAAATGAGCGAATCTTTTACCTTCCTTCGCATGCTTCAAATCATGCCAGACATTTTTGTTTCCATTTGATATTTGATGTGACATGTTTCATCATCTCAAGTATATGCCAATGTTTGTTTTTGTTGGGTGTTTACGTACTTCAAGTTTTTCGGAGAATGAAATGCAACATTCTTAAAGTGTTGTATTGTTCTACCTCTAGAAATGCTGCAAATCTGAGCCTCCCTTATTGTTGTGGAATTCTGGGTATTGAGAGTTTGTGGCACCAGCTTGGCATAGAAATTCATTCAAAGCTATTAAATATCAAGTAAAATAGTTAGGAACTTCATTTGGAATTCAGGTTGTTCTATCTTCAAGTTGCTGATTTCAGTTCAACTTGGAAAGCAACATGGCTCGAAATGGATCCGTGGTATATCGAGATAATTTCAGTTGGATGTGAAGAGTTGCACTAAATTTTTCTTTACATCTTTTATGGGTCACCAAAATATCGATTTCAGAAGGAAACGAATGACATGCAAGGTTTTATATATATTGCAGGGATTATTAGCACAAAACATCCTTATGTTTGAAGTTCATTGTGTAAAATATCGCAACTTTGTATTTTTTTTATTTTTGTTTCATCCCTATTTACACATTTCATTGTGGAAATCATCATTTTTATCAAATTTCATCAATTTCTCAATAAAAATTGTGAGGCGGCGAATATATTTTTCTATTTAAATAAAATAAAAATAAAAGAATTTTTTTTAAAAAAGTAAGTTATAAATAAATTATTAAAAAATTAAGGAAAAAAATCTGCCCCACCCCACTCCCACCCACCCACTGACATCTTCATCTCCTCCTTCAAAAGAAGTTATTGATGATTCAGATCAAACAAATGACAATCTCGCTAAAGAAATTTCAGTTTCAGGAGAGCATGTAAGATATATGGGGCTTTCATTTAAAAAATCTAGTCAAATCAATTATTAGTTTTAAAAGTCTTAACAACTATTTTTTTTTTAGTTAAAAAACCTGAAGATACAAAAAATGAAAAACACAATTTGTAAATGACAAAAATATCACTGTATACAAAAAGACATTATTTTTTTAATTCTTATTTCATATTGTTATGTATCAAACTCACAAAATAACATACATCCATATCGTTTTGGTACAATTTTGACGACATTAAAATCGTTTCAGTTCAAATCATAACTAAAATGACATATGTATCGTTTCCTTTCATACGTTACGTTGATGATACAACGATATATCAAACTCATAACAAAACTACAATTATATGATTTCAGTACAAATTCGACGAGATTGAAATCATTCCATTCAAATCATAAGTAAAATGACCTATATATCGTGTCAGTTCATATAAAATGATAATTATATCTTTTAAGTTAAAAAGACGATTTAACCGTCCATGGTCACCCAAATACATCTGACATACATAAGATGATCGGAATACGTTATCAAATGTGTTCAATCTTGCTCAAAAGAGGGAACATTTGTGTTCCCGTAATTTCTACCACTTTCGAACTATTCAGACAAACAAAGTAATCTTCATTCACACTTTCTAAACCATTCGAGTAGTATGTTGGAGGTATGCCGGGTAGCTGTAGACGGTCAAATCTTTGTTTTTAACCAAAACGATATAATTATCATTTTATATGAAAAGCGAAAATATCTATGTCGTTATAGTTATGATTTGAATTGAGACGATTTCAAACTCGTCAAATTTGTACTAAAATGATATGGATATCGTTATGTTATTTTATGGGTTTGATACATAACAATATCATTATCGTTTCAATATAATTTCAACGATATTGATATCGTTTCAGTTGAAATCATAACTAAGATGACATATATATCGTTTCAATTCATATTAAACAATAATCAGTACAAATTCGATGAGATTGAAATCATTCCATTCAAATCATAAGTAAAACAACGTATATATCGTGTCAGTTCATATAAAAAACGATAATTATATCGTTTTAAGTTAAAAAGACAATTTAACCGTCCATTGTCACCCAACATACATCTGACATACGTAAGATGATCGAAATACATCATCAAGTGGGTTAAAGTAGATTCAAAACGAATCTCATCAAGAACAGTTGATTAGGTTTCACTCAGATGTGTGGAGTAGACCTAAAAGATTTATGGGAAAATTAGGCCCGGTACCCCAATATTTGGACAAATTAGATTAGAGAAAATTACATGGAAACCTACTTTTAAAGATTCATTTCAAAAAATAGGTGGATTAATTTTTATTTCACAAATCAGGTGGTAATTAAGTTTTAATAATTATAATTAATAAAAATTTAATTAAGCCCCAGTTTGTTTTAAATTATTTTGCCCATTTAGAAATTCCAATCGTTAGGCAGCAGAAATTGACTTTTTGTTTCATGGTGGGACCCTCAAACAATGCCTAAACCTAATCACCTCACCTCACCTACCCCTTACCCACGCACCTTTCAAAATCTGTAATTAAATTTTCTCTCACTTCTCATTCTCTCTCTCATGTCCTCCTCTGTATCTTCTCTCTCTCTCTCTCTCTCTCTCTCTCTCTCTCTCTTTTTCCATCCTTCATCTTCATTCTCTCCTCATTTTCCACCAGCAGCCACCATGGAGCAGTGTCGCTGGGATCGAGTCATCGCAACCACAACCGTGACGATTTGGCCACAGGCGGGTGAGTTCGCTGTAGACCCACCATCGCTCGTCTGCCATCGTAGTCAGAGGCATGCCGTTGCTACAAGCAGTGACATACTGTAGTTGATTGGATCTGGTTTTGGATGTGTGCCATGATGCCGTCATGGCTACAATCGATAGGATATGGCTAGGTGGTGGTGATGTGTGGTTGTGGTGGCGAGGTGGTTGGTGGTGTTGGTAGCGGTGTCAATGGCGAGTAGAGTATGAGACGAGTGTTTGTGATCTGCATTGGCCTTTCTCTTCATAGATTTTCTCATTATAGATATGGTGATGGTGGTTGTTATTGAGGATGCGGCAGTGGTTTGGAAGCTATGGTGGTGATGTGGGTTGTGGGGGTTGATGGCGATAGAAAAAAATTTAGTGCAGAACAACAAAAATCAATTATTTTCTGTAGATCTACGCAGTAGATTTGATTTTGGAATTATTGGAGTTTGTTGGAAGTTTTTTTATCCAATTTGCTATGGTGTGTGCAGATTGTTCGTGGTGACCATTTGTGACCAAATATGTGCTTATTGTGACTGATTGTAACCGATTGTGACCGGTTAATTGTGACTCGTTGTGACCGATTGTAACTTGAAATTCTGGAAATTTTTTGGAAGTTGGGAGTGGGTGGATGTGGTGGGTAGGTTGATCGGAGCATGCGTTGGAGTGGTCATTAGAGCAGTTTGCTTGAGGGATCGTCGAATAGCCGCCGGAGCGGGCGTCGGGGTGATCGTCAAAATAGTCGTCAGATCGACGGCCGGAGTAATTGACGAAAAGTCACCGGAACGACCACCGGAGTGATCGTCGAAACAGTTGCCGGATTGGCCGCCGAGCCGATGGCCATCTCCGGTGGAGAGGTGGAGGGAAGGTGGTGTAGTGGGTTGATAGGATGGAGTGTGTGAGGTGGCATGAGTGATAATTAATGTATATTATATTATATTTTAATATTTAATAAATTTATTAAACATCTGATTTTTAAAAAGATTTTTGGAGTTTGTTATTTGAAATGTAATACTTAGATGTAGGATTTATGTATTGTTCCTATTAGATTAATACCTTAAACTAAATTAAAAATTAACTAAAACAAATTATAACTGTAATTAATATGCTCTCTTCTCCCTAAACCTCCACCTACGGCCCAATAGCGTCTCTTTCAAACACTCTTTGTCTCTCATTTATCAGATAGTATCATTTCAAACACTATTTCAATAAGAAACCTTTTGCTTCAATTAGTCTCTCTCTCTCTCTCTCTCTCTCTCTCTCTCTCTCTCTCTCTCTCTCTCTCTCTCTCTCTCTCTCTCTCTCTCTCTCTCTCTCTCTCTCTCTCTCCCCCTACTCGATCTTTTCTCCATGGCTGCACAAATATACAGTTCCCTTTTTCTAATAATCTTCGTCTGATTTACGTGTTCCTCGTATGGTTATCAATTGAATGTAGGAGGCAAAGATGGTTGGGTAATAAACCTTAAAGAGAGTTACAGTCACTGGGCTCAAAGATTGAGATTTCAAGTTATGATACCCTTTGTACATGTTGAATCTGTGTTTCTGCGATTTTTTTTTTTTTTTATAATTTTTATTTTGTTTTGATAATGTTTGTTCTTTGCGGTGTTCAAATACGAGAAAGGAATGGATTCTGTATTGGAAGTAAAGAAAGACAGTTTTTTTTAGTTTATATCACTTTTTTATATTATTTTCACCAATAAATCTGCTGAGGTTCATGAAGAAAGTTGGATGTTTTGGAAGTGTTACGGAGATGTTTAACTTGGAATTTAGAAAAGTGACAAGATATGCCGTCATGCCTCAACCGGGCAAATAATAACTCAATTGTGTTACACCAACATGAAAGTTGTAAATTTGTCACTTTTTTTTTAGTGTTCGTCACTTTCTATTAAATTTTTATCATTTTTTTAATGTTTGTTACTTTTTTGTCAATTCTTTGAAAGTTTTTATCACTTTTTTGAGTGACAAACATCATTTTTTAAAATTGAAGTGACATTGTATGTCATTTTTTAATAAAAAAAGTGACACTTAACTTTAAAAAGTGACAGTGGGTCACTTTTTTCAGTGTCACTTTTTTTTTATTGTCACTTTTTCTATTAAAAAAAGTGACAATTAATTTTACACAGTTTTTTTTTTACTTCCAAAATATGTTTCATATGATTTTTCAAAAGACCCTTAATTTTATGGGTATTTTTGTAAGTTCTCCAAGATTTATTCTACCATAAAAAAAGAAATTTTATCTATAGTTTTATGTATTTCAAAATTTCAAGATTATTTGATCAATAAAGAATGCGTTTCAAAAACAGATTACAAAGTTTCAAAAGACATTTTACAAAAAGGTGTCAAAATTCTTGTTTCAAAACAAATCTTTGCAAGAAGGCAAGCTATTTTGTCTTGTTTTGATTTCAAAATAGTATATATACAAGGAAAATCTAAAATTCTTGCAGATTTTCTCGCAAGAGAATTTATAGAGAGAAAACTTGCTTAAAAGGAAAGTTGTGAGAATAATTTGAGAGATTTTCAAATTGAGAGAAATTTTCAATATGGAATCTTCTTCTAAGAAGAATAAGAAGAAAACTTCAATTCCTCTACTCTCAATTGAGGATTATATTCAAGGTTCAAAAGTAGGAGAACAAAGTTTATCCCCTACTTCTCAAAGAGCAACCATGCTTCAAAAACCTGAAAATTTTCAAAACAAAGATATTTTCTATATTCCAGAAACTTCACCTTCAAATTTCAAAAAAGACGTTCAACCTGATTCATGAAAATTACCTGAAGTTAATCCTTCAAAATCTTTTCATTATTTTACTAAACCTATTCTTGAAACGGAAACTTTATGGGTTCATCGGTATTCATCTTTAAATGAATGCTTTCAAGATATTTTTCCTCCTCAATTTTACTATATGCCACAAAATGTCAAGGGATTTTTATGAAGCCATCCTTACTAAATCATGATCGACCATCATAATCCATACTCAAAATCTTTAAAAACACAAGCAAATTGATTTTTCAAAAATTAGTATTCAAAGAGTATTGTCTTATGAAAAAACTTGGGACAAAACCCATGGGATAGGAACATAATACGTTTATCTAAGGATGAAACATTTGAATCTCATTTCAATTATTTTTACTATCAAAATGCTTGGTATCATGTTTTTTTATTTATTTTTTTACTTCAGACCAGTAACTCACTTTCGTTTTAATCTTTTCAACCAACCATGCCCTTCAAGTTTTTCAAAATGATTTCAAACTTGATTCGAATATTTTGGACTTGATGGGATGATTTTACCCACGCTTACTCATCAAGAATTCGAACTATTCAAAAAAGAGGCAAAAACATTTTTATGGCCTCAAGAAAATGTTTTGTTCCAGTTCACGTACAATTTCAAAATTTCATGGATCTTTTGCTGGGATTTCAATCTTTTTCAAAATACAAATTCTAAATTTAATGTTAAACGTATAATTCGGAGACTCAAGATCAAATGTGGTCCAAATTTCATGAAAAAAATTATTGTCCAAAAACTGTTGTTTCATTGGTTCAAGAAGAAAAGAATGTTGGTATTCGACACCTTCAAAGAAAGAACAAGAAAAACAACACGATTTTCTTACAAAAAAATCAAGATTATTAGCTATGTTTTCTTAATTCAAGACGCCAGAAGAATTAGCAGCTATTTAAGAGAAAATAGCTTCTTTAACAGAATCTACCTTAAAGAAATCAAAGTCAAGTTCTTCTCAAACGAAATCAAACTCAGAAACTGACTATACTCAAAGTAATGAGGAATGATACTTGGCTATAGACATTGATGAATTAATAAATCAAAAAACTCAAAAAGATTCAAATGACTATATGAACCCAGCTTTATAGATGAGTTCAGATAATACAGGGTTCATGCTGCAAGGGATAAATTATTTCAATTATGCCTCTCATCTCAAAAGTTATATCTACCAGTTTTACTATCATTCAAATCAAAAGACGAGACTAAAAATGCCAAGAAACTTTAACAAAGAAAGCTTTAATAAAGGAGATTTCATTTTAATCAACTTTATTAAAACTACTTTATGAAAAGTTGAAACATTATCGTCATTCACCAGTTGGCGGATATTATTTCAAGTTTAGAAGATGTCATCGATAAGTGTAGTTTTTACACTTATTCGTGGTCCTAAATGACGATATTTTAATGTTCTTTGGATTAAATACTTCCTAACTTGTGTTATATTTCATTTTTTAGATAAAACTCAATGTTTGATGAACAATTTGAGAAAAGAATACAAAGATAGCGGAAACGAGCTCAATTGTATCAAATACAAAGTTTAGGGACTGAAATGCAAATACTCTTAGGCATCAATTGGATGAGGAAAGAAGCCATATGGATGAAATATAGTCCAAGTACTATCACATATCAACTTCCAGTTGAAAAAGTTATGTTTCGAATTTTCAGTCTCAATTTGAGACCCGTTTTTGGCACAGAAAATGTTCGAATTGGAAAACTTATATTTCTGGATTATATCCGTTTGGGTTATCTTTTTAATTCATTTTGAATCACCTCAATCGGATAACGGGTGAGAAGGATATGACCAAAATACTGAAAGCTGTTCGATGGGAAAAAACGTATTCCTATACTCGATGGGAAAAAAATGTATAATTATGCGGCCGCATAGGTCTAATTTGATGCGACCGCATTATGCATTCCAAGGCTAAAATTGATGTTTGGACATCCTGCTATGCGACCGCTTATACATGTACTATGCGGCCGTATAGTACAAACTTTTGGCGAGATTTTGTTTCCTTTTTCAATTGAAACGCTACTTTGGTAACAAGATTTTAGGCATCCTATATATACCAAATTCGAACAAAACATGGGGGAGACCTCCTTTTGACCTAAAAACATATGCATAAGGGTTTAGAGAGGAGAAAAGAGCAAGAACACGAAGATCAACACCACGACACGAAAATTAATCTCAAGAATTGAATTGGTGATGCCGTTCCTTCATTGTTTTTTCCTGATTTTCTTCGTTCCATCATGCTAGACTAGGTTAATTCTGTACTAGGAGATTAATGAACTATGTAGTATATTTTTAATTCTTAGTTTACAATTCTTGACATCAAAAACGCGTTTTGGATATTTGAATGGTTTATATGATCTTATTTTCTCCATAATTATTGTGCACGTAATTGTGTGAATGTGGTATCTTATTTCATGCATTACAAAGAAGGAAAATAGGGTCGACGTGGAATAAATCATTATAGGGTCCGATAGGGGATAAAAACACATAAAAACACATGCATTCTTGTATGTTCACATCCGTCATAGAGATATAGTCGGGTCATATATGAGAATAGGTTTGACTTTAATCGAGAGAGACTGTTAAATAATTTAGGAGCATTGATTCGTCAATATTTCAATCGTGCTGTCAAAGTGTAGAACTAGATTTAAAAGGAATATTACATAGGGATTCGTGATTATAGTGCAATTATTATTCATAAGAAAACTTTGACGTACATTTAAAATAAATTGCATTTCATTTAGTCCATCGCTCATAATTACATCCTCATTATTATTTTAGTTATAAGTTCATCGTAATAAACAACTCATTTTATTTTTGTTTCAGTTAAAGTCACGATAGTAAAATTTGAACTAATCAATCTTCGTGAGATGATAATTTATCTAAGTGTTAGTTTTGATCCTCTTTCAAGTTGTATGCTTGACAATGACTTGATTCCAGCAAATCCAGAAATTGAACGCACTTTCCATCGTAGGCAAAGAAAAGCAAGAGTAGTACAACAAATGGCTAATACGCAAAATGAACAAGTGGCTCTAGTCAATGAAGAAGAAATTGTTCATGAGGAAAACATGCTAGTTGGGGATTTCATGACACCGCAAATCATTCAGAGTCAATCCAGCATTGTTTACCCTCCATTTGGACAACCTAACTCCCAATTGAAGACCAATGTCATACATCTATTCCAAAATGGACATCAGTTTTATGGCAGAGTTGAAGAAAACCCACATACACACGTCTCTCAATTCTTAGAGATGTGTCAACACTTTCGATATCAGGGAATCTCAGATGATGCTATCAAAATAAGTCTGTTCCCACACACACTACGTAATAAAGCACGGGAGTGGTTGGATTCTCAACCTATTTCCTGCATCAGCACATGGAACGACCTAGCTTAGAAATTCTGTACAAAGTTCTTTCCACCGGCCAAAATTGCAAAACTAAAGCATGGCATCTCTACTTTCCATCAAAATGACTCAGAATCTTTTGATGAAGCTTGAAACAGGTTCAAGAACATGCTACGGAAGTGTCCTCATCACAGTATTAGCAAAGGACTCTAGGTCCAATATTTTTATGCGGGATTGATTCCATAATTCAAAAGCATGGTGGATTCTTCGTCAAATGGTTCATTATCAACAAAAATCATTGATGATGCATTGAAATTGTTCGAGAGAATGGAGACTACTTCAGAAATATGGGCTTTTGAATGGGTTGTTCAAAGGAAAGCGTCAAGTGTTTACGAGGTAGATACTTACTCAGCCTTGTCCATTAAAATAGACTCGTTATTCCATAAGGTTGAAAGCATATCACAAGCAACTAACGTTGCACAGTCCAAAAAGCCAAGTTGTGAGGAGTGTGGAGCATATCACAACACAGCAGATTGCCCAATTTTAGCACAAGGTATGGAAAAGTGGACTTCGTACAATGGGGACAATGTCAACAGAACAATCCACTTTCAGATACGAAGAATTACCCAAACCTCTCATAGGGTGATCAGAATCAGAATAGGCCACAGGGTCAGTTTCAGCAGCCGGGGAAGATGTTGTAGTTGGAAGAAATGGTCAAGAAATTCATGGAGAGAACAAATCAGTACATAGAAGCTAACAACTAGTTCATGAGGGAAACAACTCTCCGAGATCAAAGTGCTGCTATTGAAGACTTGGAGACTCAAGTTGGGCAAATGGCACTTTCCATGACAAGTAGAGTACTGGTATCCTGCCAAGCAATACTGACACTAATCCCAAAGAGCATTTAATTGCCATAAATATTTTGGGAAATGAAATAATTGATGATCCATCTGTGAAAGCAATCACCACCAGGAGTGGGGTGTAATTATCAGAAATACATATCAAGAGGTTGGTTACGACTAAGGAAAAAGTACCTTCTCCAGATGAGGAGCGAGTAGAACAGACTGAACAGACGATATAGGCATCTACTAAAGAAAGTTTAGTTATACCACGAGTTAAGGCAATCGTTCCTATCAATCCTTATGAGCCTCCTATTCCATTCATACAAGGGTGGAAGATACACAAGCTATACCAATAGTTTAAGAAGTTTTTGGATGTACTAAAGAAACTCCACATCAATATCACATTCATAGGCGCAATACGACGTATTCCAATCTATGCAAGATTTTTTAAAGATATGATATCAAAGAAGAAAAAGCTTCCAGAATTTGAAATTGTCTCCCAAGCTCAAAGATCCAGAGAGTTTCACTTTACCTATTTCAATTGGAGAAACTAGTACTTTTATTGCTTTATATGATACAGGTGCAAGTATTAACTTAATGCATTTATATATAGAGGAAATTGGGAATAGGAGAAGCAAAAAAAAAAAAAAAAAAAAAACAACGATGTTATTGCAGCTGGCCGATAGAAGCATCACATATCCAAGAGGTAAAGTTGAGGATATACTCATCAAAGCTGGAAAATTAATTTTTTTTGCAGACTTCGTTGTTCTAGACATAGAAGAAGATAGAGATATTTCAATAATTTTGGGGAGACCATTCTTAGCAACATGTCAAACTTTGATTGATATGGAGAAATGTGAGCTAATCTTGAGGGTTGATGAAGAACAAGAAGTTTTTAAATTATATAATTTATCCAAACAACCATCAGCCCTCGATGAGAGTAATTGTATTGATAAACATGAACTATCCATTTAACAAAATTGCCAGAAGAGAAAACCAAAATTTGGAGGAATTCTTGGTAGAGAAGAGAACGAAGAATTCAAAGTTTGGAGAGCTAAAAGAGGATGCAAGGCTGGAAATTGCAAGGAGTACAATGGTGAAACTTTTCGACTTGAACCACCATGAATCAACCGCTATAAAGTCAAGATACAGACTATAAACAAGTGCTTGTCGGGAGGCAACCCAATACTTCTATCCCTTTAATTTTTAGATTTAAAATAATTTAAGATAATTTAGATTAATTTTTTTATTATTCAATTTTAGGGACTCGACATCCATACCCCATTTCCCCTTAGATCTTCGATATGTTAGTGATTTATTAGATGTTATAGCTAAGTAACACTTGTTCCAGTTATTTGATTTTAATGCTTTATTTGATTGTATTGCGCAGGAACATGATATCGAGGAAACCAACTAAGTCCAAGGAGCTAATGATAGTAATATTAAGCTAGCCATTAGATCACAAGCCATATCAGAAGAGTCTTTTTCTTCTTTTTCTTCCTCACCCCTTTATATGCGGATTTAGGATTTAAAACATTGAAGACAGTGTCTAGTTTAAGTTTATGGGTGGAAAACATGAGTTTTCATTTCATTTTATTTTTGTTTTCATTTTTTTTTGTGTGTTTTTGTGTTATTCTTATGTTTATATATTTTTGTATACTTTTATTGCATTAGTTTAGATATAAAAGAAAATTGAAATTGAAAATTTAAAAAAAAAATTTCTTTTTGTGTGCTTGTCTGAGTTAGTTGGTCTGACTACCAATAAAAATATATTAAATCGTTAATTGATCTATGAATGGTGAATAAGTTGCATGCTTAGATTAACTTTTACGTTTTCATGTGAAATTTGATATATATTGAGCACATTAATTAAGTTAAGTATTGTATAGGAATGAGTAGATTTCATAATTAGATATGTTGAAATATTGGATAATGGATACTAAATATAAAATCACTAAATTTTACATTCGTAGACCAAATTTATAATAGTTTGGGGGATTTCACTATTGTAGGAAGATGTTGAGATAAATGGAGATTTTATGTGTGAAATTAAAAATTTTGTGTGGATTGTCTAAGATCAATAGGAAGCAATTGGGTGAAAATTTCAAGTTAGAGGTTGTTTTACTTGGATATTGTTTAATGAGGGATATTGCATTAATCAATGCATAAATAAAATAAAAAACACATTTGATTTGAAATTTTCTCTTCGTAGCATTTATAACTCGAGTTATTAAGCCTATAATTGATAATTCTTATATATTGACATATGGATTTGCAATTAGTAAGATTTACCTAAACTAGAGGTGAGGATAGTATAAAATTCAATCTTAATCCATACACTTGAAAATAGCCAAAAATAAAAAAAAGTTTGGGGGTGTGTGAATCTTATGAGTGATGAAAAAATATATTTGACTATTGAGGATCGGGAATTGAACAAACTCATGAATTCATAATACTATGTTTAATTCTTCACACACACATCGATTGTACATTGAAGTAGATTTTAATTTCTGTATTGTGATTTTAAAGTTGTGTATAAATCTGATATGATTTCAATCTTGAGATAAAAAGCTAAGTTAGCTAGATAATTTATTTTTTTTTTGCTTTACTTGATTGACGGGCCACCAATTAGGTAATTAACATTGTGTGTTTGTGAGTTTGTTATGTTTTAGTTTTGTTTAAGGACAAATAAAGAATCGAGTTTGGGGGTGTGACTACACTTATTCGAGGTCCTAAATGATGATATTTTACTGTTATTTGGATAAAATACTACCTAACTTGTGTTATATTTCATTTTATAGGTAAAACTCAATGTTTGATGAAGATTGAAGAAAAGAATGCAAAGATAGTGGAAAATAACTCAATTGTATCAAATACAAAGTTCGGGAGCTGAAATGCAAATACTCAAAAGTTACGTCAAAACTCAAGATGAAGATTTGAGAGTTTTAGGCATCAATTGGATGAGGAAAGAAGGCAAATGGATGAAATATAGTCCAAGTACTATCACATATCAACTTCAAGCCGAAAAAGTTATATTTCAGATTTTTAGTCTCAGTTTGAGACGCATCTTTGGTATAGAAAATGTTCGAATTGGAAATATGATACTTAGAATATTTGTATCTCTTTGAGTTGTCTTTCCAATGCATTTTGAATCACCTCAATTGGATAACGGGTGAGAAAGATATGACCAAAATACTGAAAGCTGTCCAGTGGGAAAAACATATTCCTATGCTCGATGGGAAAAAAATGTATACCTATGCAGCCGCATAGGTCTGATTTGATGCGACCGCATTATGTATTACAGGGCTAAAATTGATGGTTGGGCATCCTTCTATGCAACCGCTTATAAATGTACTATGCGGCCGCACAGTACAAACTTTTGGCAAGATTTTATTTCCTTTTTCAATTGAAACTCTACTTTGGTAACAAGATTTTAGGCATCCTATTTATACCAAACTTGACCACAACACGGGGGAGACCTGCTTTTGACCTAAAAAACATATGTATAAGGGTTTTGAGAGGAGAAAAGAGAAAGAACACGAAGATCAACCCCACGACGCGAAGATTAATCTCAAGAATTGAAATTGTGATGGCGTTCCTTCATTCTTTTACTGATTTTCTTCTTTCCATCATGATAGGCTAGGTTAATTCTGTACTAGGAGATCGATGAAATATGTAGTATGATTTTTAATTCTTAGTTTTACAATTCTTGACATTAAAATACGTTTTGGATATTTGAATGGTTTATATGATCTTATTTTCTCCATAATTATTGTACATGTAATTGAGTGAGTGTGGTGACTTATTTCATGCATTCGAAAAAAGAAAAATAGGTCCGACGTCGTATAAATCATTATAGGGTCGATAGGGGAATAGAAATATACCGTTATGCCCTATATGAACTTTAAGTGCTTATAAAAACACATGCATTCTTCTATGTTCGCATTCATCATAGAGATATAGTCAGATCATGTATGAGAATATGTTTGACTTCACTTGAGAGAGACTGTTAAATAATTTAGGAGCATTGATTCGTCAATATTTCAATTGTGTTGTCAAAATGTAGAACTAGGTTTAAAAGGAATATTACATAGGGATTCGTGATCCTAGTGCAATCATTATTCATAAGAAAACTTCGACGTACATTTAAAATAAATTGCATTTTGTTTAGTCCATCACTCATAATTGCATCCGCATTATTATTTTAGTTATAAGTTCATCGTAATAAATAACTCATTTTATTTTTGTTTCGTTTAAGGTCACAATAGTAAAATTTGAACTAATCAATCTTCATGGTACGATACTCGGACTTAAAAAGTCCACTTTATTACTTGTTAACGACCGTATACTTGCGGTTGTTTTAATCCGAAATATTTTCGTGAATAGTCATTTTCAAGACTATTAAAGATTCTTCAAAAGAATTTAATAAAGATTTTAACTCCGGAACTTTAAGTATAAATCAAGCTTAAGATAGAAGTTCTCCTCAAGAGTTTTTTAACAAGAGAGAGAACTTCAAGAAAATTAAAAAATTTCCTTGTAATTTCTAATTTTCTTTACAAAAATTTATATTTTAAATTTTCGTAATTTCAATATTTCTTCAATAAATTAAATATTTTGTTCAAAAGATTGTTCGATTTAATCGAATTTGTATTTCTTTGAAATGAAAACATAATCGCCTAACTATTAAATAAATGTGTCTTTGAACAAATTGAAACTAACGAATCAATGGAAAGATAGAAAAAATTAATGTTTTTGTTTATTCAATCCTCTTGATTGCCATATCACCATCTTGTCACAGTCTCAATCGACCTGAACTAATCTGTAAAATTATTATAAGGGCGAGTATTTAAAAATAGCCAATAAGATACGTACGATTTCCATACACAATTATATAAATAAAATAGACACTTCATATCATTCTTCTTTTAATACAAACTACAAAATGAGCTCAATATTGATATATTAATTATCACTTTATCAATAATTATTTATTTGACCCAATATAATAAGAAAAATAGTTATTTTACTTTAATCCCTCAATTTTTCAAATTATAGAAATAAAGCCATTTGGGTCAAGAATCCTCCTCATCAAATAATTCTATTTTATAAAAATTTTGGAGCGTTACACTCCGTAAGCATTGTTGCAACACAAATTTGTCTTAAAGACAAAATGTTGAACACTTGCCCCAGTTTTAGATTCTTCATTATGTTATTCATTTTTCTGCAAGTTTTGTTTTCATTTCAAGTAAGTTTTACTTTGATTTATTGTTTACTTTAGTCTCAATTATATTTGCAAACAAACACACACACACACACACACACACACACACACACACATAAAATACCCCAACACCCATTTCACTCACATCTCCCACCCGAGGTTTCTTGTATAGCACAAATGCCCCTCTTGCTGCCAAAATTACACATCTGCTATTGATACTCACTTCGAATACCCTCTTTTTGATACTTCTATAATAAAAAAAAAATATAGATTTTGAACATCGATAATCAATCAAAAAATTCATAAAAAGTATTTTTAAAAAATCCTGAGAACGTTACCGATTTGAGGTATAGATCAGAGTCTTGATTTTGCTAGCAAAATTATTTTCATATAGCACTGGGTGCTCCACAGCTGAGCAAAACTCATTCAGTTTTTTATCACTGGAATTTCCTGATCCTTTTTCCTTCCATTTTCATTAGAATCACTCTTTAAAGGTATGAATTGTTCCATAAATGGGCTCACTTCTTTACCCTTTTATACAATTCCTCCTTCTTTAGTTTCTCAGTAGCCAAAGAAAAATCTAATTATCTCCAAAAAGTCAGAACCCACAAAATTAAACAAAAAGGGGGCACATAAAGGTCAAATCTTTATATAAAAAGATCAAATCCCAACCATTAATGACATCATTATTAGTTAAATAGAATTCCTAGTAGAAATATATCATTAAACCAAACTATGATGTGGTATGTAAAAACTTAATCAAAGAAGTGAGAGCAATGGCAAAAAAATAAAATTAAAAAAATCAATTATGACAAAGATCATGAACCTAGAAACAAGAAGAATGGAAGAAGTAAAAATATTGAACTAATCAAATGGGTCTTGAGGGATAATCGAATTCAGGTGTGGCATTTGATCCTTCTTTTCCTCATTCTGCAAATGGTTATTTTTCATAGGGAAAAAAGAGGAGAAAATGAATTCAAATGGGGAATAAAGAGGAAAAATGTTCCAAGACAAGAATACCCTTCGGAGAAGTTGGATGTAAATGAACTGAAATGACGCTTCGCTCAATCATAAGTGTAATTTTATTTTTATTTTTTTGGTGGAAGGAGGGTGATACCTCTGAGATTTTATTAAAATGTCATCACTTGTGGCGGAGGAATACCTTGGTTACAAATGATATTAATGAAATCAATAAATAAGGAAATACTACTTCCCTAACAGTGAAAATAAAGAAAAAAGGAAAGCAGTGAAAAATGAGTATTACTTCCCTTATAAAAAGAACAAGTTAAAGTAAAAATAAAAGTAAAAGCAAAATACAAATACAAATACAAATACCTAAACTCTAGTGTTGGGCAAACCATACCTGTCAATCTGAACAAGCGTCATAATATGCCGTGGTATGTCGGCTGGTCCATATTCTTGGTATCTACGATGATACCAACCCTCAGTAGCAAGTGCATTACAACTTGGTTCCCCTCTCTGAAGATGTAGGAGACCATATCGCTGTCAAAAGAAACGATATCTGCAATCTGTCTGAGTATCCCCTAGATAGGCCACGGTCTGCCACCTCTAGTGATGCAATGAATGGCAATAGTCGAATCTGCCTTAACCCAAATATCCAACAAACCAAGATCGCTAGCCAATAGTATCCCATCACGAATAGCTCTGAGTTCTACCTTTAATACCATACATTGTCCATATAAAGTTGAGAAAGCCCTGATACGATTTCCTACATAGTCCTTGATGATGCCTCCCCTGCTTGCAAACCCATCCTTGACGCAACCATCGATGTTGATCTTGAAAGATCCAAATAATAGAAAGCGGCACCAAACCATGATAGGGGGAGGAGATGGGAAAAAGTCAAAGAAATACCAAAAAGTATAGCAAGTTGCATGTCATTACGCCAATGTAACGGTTGGAATAGTCCACCAATATGGAGGAAGGATACCATACGGTAAACTCTCTAGATAATACATCTCGAGTTCATACATATGTTCATGTGCTTTGCATTATTCATCTCAATCCAAAGAAACCAGAAAATCAATAGACGAATAATGATGTGAATGTGTCCGGTCCTTGCAAACTGACCAGATTACCTACATTTCAGAAATCTCTATTTGACAGTCTCTCTTGTACTCATGGTAATATGAAATGAAGCCCCAAAATGTTGCCAAATATGATTTGAAATACTGTTACAGTAAAAATATGAGTGATGGTCTCAATCTCAGAACAACACCGGCATCGAGAAGCCAAATGACTGCCGATCCTCCTCTGGATAATGACATCAACTGATATTAAATCCTGTCATAGTCTCCAACAGAAGAACGAAATGGTAGTAGGTATGATAGGGCTCTACAGTAGGCAAAATGAATCCTGAACTGGCCTGCTAGAGTTGATCAGCTGCCATGCTGATTTAGTATTAAATCTTCCATCTGATGTGGCCCTCTAGAAAATACGATCTGAGACATCAAGACATAGTGGAATGGTCACGATTTTTTCTGCCATAGCTGATGGAAGAGCCTGAAGCAATCGCCCAAAATCCCATCCAGTCTCTCGAAAAAGTCCCGCACCCTCGCAGATGTATGCTGTCTATGTGGAAAATGGATGCCAATGCAGAATTATCCATCCAACAATCATGCCAAAAGAATATCTGCCCTATCCCAAGGCGCTACGCAATGTGTGTCTCGGCGCATGGTCCAAATTTCTTCACTCTCTTCCAAATAGGAGAGGCTGAGTGAGGAACTGCTACAAGCGAATGATGTGTCCCTCTACAATATTTGCCGAGTAGAATTTGAGCCCAAAGAGAACTCTGAGACCTGAACAACCACCATAACTTCAATGAAAATGTATCCACCATATCCTGTAATAGTCTAAAGTCCAGACCTCCCTCGTCAGCAGGAAGGCAAATTGCCTTCCACTACGCCATTGTAGACGACGCGCATGATCCTTAGAATCCCATAAGAATCGTGGTGAAAATGCCTGAATATGGAAAGTGGGGTCATTTTGCATAATAATAGTGAAAGTTAAGGGTATTATGTGCTAACTACCTATTTTTGGATATTCAAAGAACAAAGAGAAAGGGGGAAATACTCGCATTTTAGTAAATTTTTTAGGCAATTTGTAAATAACTTCTTTTTTTTTTATGAGGATAAGTCAGTTTTTGGGAATGAATTGATATAAAGATTAATTTGTTGAAATGATTTGGGGATTTAAGATAATACATTAGGATTAATTGACGATAGAGTAAAATCTATCAGTTGATTGAATGATTATAAGGATTTAAGTGATTTGATAATTTATAGTTATACTATTATATTACTGTATAAATGGAAAATTAAAAATTAATTTGTAATGTGAACTAGATAAAAAAGAGAATAATGTAAGAAGTCAATAGACTTGTGTATTCTTTATTGATAACAAATGCCCCATATTTATAGGAATCAAAATGAGAGTTACAATCGCAATGAAACACTCTTTTAGACTAGGTAAGACTTATCAACATATTATGATAATATTAAATAATCATCCATAACTATCTCACGATTTTACAACACTCTCCATTTGATGATTATTTGCACAATAACTATCTCGCAAAAAACCTTGTTTGATAAAAATTCAATGAGAAAATATTTCACTAAAGGGAAAAAAATACAGTTAATAGTTAAAATATTTGGAGTATAAAGAAAATGCTGCCTCATTAAAATATCGTTAGAAAAATTCAGTGAGACAAAACTTAAACTGGAAAAAAATACAATTACTCCACCTGATGTTACTCGCTGAAGAACTTTGAGCCGAAACATTTCAATCTTGTGTACCAATTTCTTGAATTTAGATGTCAATGGTGCTTTTGTGAATAAATCGGCTACATTGTCATTTGAGTAAATTTGTTGAATATCGATGTCATTCTTCTGAATCTCATGTGCATAGAAAATTTTTAAAGAAATATGTTTCATCATATTCTCCTTTGAGTTGTGCAGTACATGCTACATTATTTTCATACAAAGTTGTTGAACTATCTTTTGTTGAAATTAATCTGCATGATCCTTGAATATGATATGTCATGTTCCTCAACCATACACATTCTTGACGTACTTCATGGACTGCAATAATTTCAAAATGATTTTAAAATGTTGCTATCAAGATTTGAATATGATGAGTCATGTTCCTCAACCATATATAAATGTTTCTCTTACATCTGCATATCCCACTAAAGAATATCCCAACTCTTGAGAATAAAATAATCCCAAATCAATAGTATATCTTAGGTAACAAAATGTTTTTAACACAATTTTAATGTCTTCGAGTTGGTGTATGACTATATCTTGCAACGAGATTTATAAAAAGCTAAGTCGGATAGAGTACAATTTACAATATAGGTTAATGTTACAATTGCACTAAGATATGGTACTTCAAGACCAAGAATATTTTTTCCATCTTCAAGTGGACGAAAATGATATTTTTTACACCAAGCGAACGAACAACCACGGTTATGCCAATGGATGTGCTTCATCTCAAATTCATTTTCCAAATAATCTACAATTTTGTTGAGATTTTCATGAGTTCGAATTAAATTTAAATTATTAACATAGACTGCCACAATTGCAAATCAAATATTTGTTTTCTTTATGAAAATACATGAGTATACATCCTTATTTTTATAACATTCCTTTAACAAATATTCGCTAAGGTAATTATACTACATGCATTCGAATTGTATCAATCTGTATAGTGATATTGTAATTTAATTGAAAATATAGTTCTCGGGTATGTATCATTTATTTATGGCACTTTAAATCCTTCGTGGACTTTCATATATGTGTCACTATCAATTGAACCATATAGATAGGTAGTTACTACATCTAAAAGGTACATGTTGAGCATTTGGACACAATCAAATTAATTAAGAATCTAAAAGTAATGATGTCAATTACGAGAGAATATTTTTCTTTATAAACAATTCCAGTTATTTGTGAGAAATATTGAGCTACAAGTTAGATTTTGTATTTTGTAATTTCATTATTTTAATTTCATTTCCTTATTAAAACTCGTTTGTATCCTATATGGATTACATTTTTAGGTATTCGAACTACAAATCCAAACACTTTTTGATCGTCTAAGGAATTTAACTCCACTTGTATGACTTCTTTCTATTTTGACTAATCATTTTTATGTTGACAATCTTTAACATATTGTGGTTCAAGATTCTCATTTTACATAATTTCAAGAGTCGTGTTAAGGGCGAAAATATTGTTTATAATAATATTATTTTGTTCCCATGATTTATGAGATAACAAATAATTTATCGAAATATCACTATTTTCGAACACTCTGATTCTGTAGGAATCATATTTTCAATATTTGATTAATCAATCTTTTCTAATATTATTTCTTCCTAATTTTTTTATTGATTTTTCTATTGTATTTTTCTGTTTCGAGGTATAGAGTCTTTAGCACCAACTAGTCGACCACAGTTTAGGCAAATTTGAGATTGATTTTCTACAACGGATTGTCCCAAAGGGATATCAATATTTGCTAGAGCATTTTTGCTGGTATATATGATTTTGTCATTTTTCTTATACCAAAAAATATATTAAATAATCAATTTGTAACTCTTTGCAAGTGAATGATTTTTTTCAATCTCTTACTCACATTGATTGCTGTGATGATCAAAGTGAGATATAATTGTTTTATTCAAAAAAAATTTACCTTATTTTTGTGAAGCAATTTTTCCCCTCAGAGTTGAGAATGTCATTTCATCAAAACAACAATTTGTAAAACATGCAATAAATAAGTCACCCATTACAAATTCAAGGTACCTAATAATGGATGATGAATCAAAACCAACATAAATTTCAAGTCTATATTGGGGATCCATTTTGGAACGTCGTGGAGGTAAATTTGGGACTTGAACAACACAACCGAAAACTCGTATGTGAGAAATATTAGGTTGATGACCAAATGTAAGTTGCAAAAAGTAAATATTGATAATAAACAGTTGATCTTATACGAACCAATGATACATCATGTAATTTAGCGTGATCCCAAACAGAAGTTGAGAATTTTGTTTCATAAGTAATGGTCTAACAATAAGGTTTAGACATTTGATAAATGATTCCACTAAATCATTTGTGTATGGACAAGTGCAACCAAATGTTCAATAATAATCTCAATTAACATATTATAATAATCAAATACTAGTCATCTAAATTCACCAGTATTATGAAGACGACTTGTCCTAATTGAATAATTGAGAAATTGAGCTCGAAATTTTATGATTTAGGCAAGAAGACAGCGAAAGCTATATTCTTAGTGAAAAGAAAGCAAATACGTGACAATCTAGTAGAATAATCAATAAATATCATAAAACAACGAAATTGTCCACATTGTGGGTATATTAACCCACATATATCTCAATGAATTCTTTCCAAAACGTTAGAGATTCAATATTAACCTTTGTAGTTGAAGGTCTGATGACTAATTTATTTTGCGAACAAGCAACACATGAATAAACATCATGTAAAAGAATCTTATTATTCTTTAGAGAATGTCCATGTGAGTTGTTTATTATCGGCGCATCATTATTGCTCCCGGATGTCCAAATTGATCATGCCAAAGTATAATATTTTTTGAGTTAATGAATTTCGAGCTCATGATAATGTTTGATCCAATCATTTTTATAAATGTATAATACATACCAGATGAGAGTGAATGTAGTTGATATTCAATATTATTTTCTTGCATTGTTTCTATGTGATATCCATTGTGACGAATATCCTTAAAGCTAAACAAATTTCTTCCGAATTTGCTTGAATAGTGAATCATTAATATATAATTTTTTTTATTTGGTAAGATAATACAAGTTTTTTAGGAGCATTCAATGATATTCAATACACTTGTTACTTATTAACATTATTTTCTACTAATATTAATTTTAAGAAGTAATTTTTATCTTGAAGAATTGTGTGCTTAGTTGCACTATCTGTTCTTAAATCTTATTAGTGTTTCAAAATTTATGCTTTTTCAGAAACAATAATATAATATTCTTCGAGAATATTGTAACATTGAATATTTGATAACCCAAAAATAACTAACCAAGACGAGGGTGAATTGGTTTTTGAAACTTTTTCAACACTTAGTCTTAAAACAATACAATACACAAGATATGAATGCAAAAGTATAATACTAGAATTAAATATACAAGTTCGATAATTTAATTCAAGTATCGATATAGCACAATATAAATATCAATGTAAAGTAAAGTGCAGTAATGTAAAGATAACAAACTAATTTAATGAGGTTCGATACATAATGTGTTCTACGTCCCCGTTACAAAGCTTTCCGTCACGAGTAAGGTCAAATGCACTATAATGATAACATACAAAAAAGGAGTATTAATCTTTAAGTGGCTTACAACAAGGAGCACTTATCCTTAGGTGACTTACAATAAGGAGCACCTATCCTTAAATAACTTTTAACAAGGAGCACTTATCCTTAACAACAATCGAATTTTCACAAGGCTCTCGAAACGACTAAAGTATAAATGATAGTTTTACAATAGAAGGAACTCTCTTAACAAATGATATAATCAAGTCAAGTATTTAGAGAGTTAGGATAACACTTCGATAGATAGCAAATAATAAAACTTAAGTGTTTATGATGAAAACTTTGATGAATAATTGATAATAAAATAGTTTGTATTTTTGTATCAAAGTTTTCAAATCAATGATCTCTCTTAACAAATAATGCAAGTTAAGTATGAAGAGAGATTTACACTTAATCAAAGTGTTAGCAAAGAAAACTTCTATCAAGGGTGAAGAATAGACGAGTTTGTGAAAAGTTATTTGCAAAATAGAGTTCTTGATAAATAAGATGAAATATATTTGATTGAACAAGAAACTCTTTGTAATAAATGAAGTTGAATGTAGAATCAAGTAAACTCAATGATTTTTAATAAATAAGCTCTCTAAATATCTTTTGTAAGTTGTTGAAAATGAATGCAATAAGATATGGATATTTATAGAGCAAAGAGGCCCAACCAGTCACTTTCTGTTGACCGAAAGTATTGTAGCCGTTGATAAATCAAACCATTGGAATTTCGGTTGACCAATTCTGCATTTTCGGTCGACCAAAGTTTGAATTTTAAGTTGACCGAAAGTTGACTTTTTTTTTTAATTGCATGTTTAAAATCTATTTCATATTATGAATGAAAAATATTTTTTATGCAAGTGATGGATTTTGAAAATAATTTGAGCTTTATACACTTGCTAAGAATAGATAAGTTAATACATTTACATTTAAATTCTGATAGACTACTTCTAAACGTTAATCTTCAAAGTTCTTGTTCTTGTTCTTGTTCTCTTCGAATCTCATTTGATTGTTTGTTCTTCAACAGATGATGATTTAAATTTTTGAATGTTTAAGAAGATATATTCATAAAAAACTCAAGAAACAAAACTTATTAGAAACATAAGTGTATTGTTTATTATAATCAAAACAAGTGGAGCTATATTGAATCATATGACAACAATATTATGTTCTTCGAGAGTGATAAATTAATATTCTTCTTGTAATAAAATAAAAAAGTTGTTTTTTCTTCAATGAATTGTTTAATTCGTGCTTTTTGAAGAGAACAACGGGATATATACTTTTAAAGAGTAATAAATACAATATTCTTTTGAAATATTAATGTTCTACCTTTCGAGTTAAATAATATAATAATTTTTCAGAATGTTTAGCGAATGTAAAGTCATTCTTCTTTGGTAGTAACTATACAATATTTACGAATTGGAATAAATTTAGATACCTTGGAGTTAAATTTTGGAAAAAAAAAAAGTTTGCTTTTAAAAAATTCATGATTTTCAATCAATTCAAAATTTTGCTATTGTTCGCATAAAGATTTCTCACAAATAAACTGCCATATCATGATTTTAACCATTGGATTTGAAGAACAATGAGTTGTGAACCTCTGTCCAAATTTCACAACGATTGGATCAAGGGTTGCTGAAATATCAACGTTTGATCACAACTGCTACATGTGTCCAGGTTCTGCGAATTATTTGCACTATTGATTTTGAATGTTCTCTCTATTTTTGGTGAGCTTATTCAAAACATGTGCTACTTTGAGAGAACATTGTACTATTACTTATTCGGGAGCAATATGTTAATATTTTTCGAAATATTGAAAATTATAATTAATGTGTGGGTCACCATTCCTTCAAGTGTATGTCAATATTTTTCTGGAATATTAAAAATTATAATTAATGCTCTTCAAGGGCGAGTAATATTCTTCTAAAACATTAAATATTAATTGTAATGTTATGATACTTCAGTGGCAAGAACAAAATAATTGTAATATATAAATCTACGAATACTAAATTAATAAGCTATACTACGTATTAAAAAAAAAAAAGAATAAGTTCGTGATAATTAATCGGACGGTAAACAAAAAAAATACTTATAATGAAACACGCCCAACATGGAGGGGAAAAAAGAAAATATGTATACGTGGAACTAAAGTCATATAATTGCAGTTTATATATTAATTGAATGGTTAACATGTAATTGCAATGTATTATCTGAATAAACATGCAATGGCGGTGGAATGAAAGTCCAAACAACCATGAATACAAATAATTAAATCAAACAATTACCCGCCACATATGTCTTAAGTTTACATAACTTTGTAGTGTGGCATGTGGGTTTTCAAATAAGTGCAATCATGTAATGTCGTCGGAAAAATAAGTTGAAATTAGGCAAAAATGAAAGTCCATCGTATAGATAAAATTGATGACAGAATGAAACATGTATGCGACAATGAAAAAAATTGTGCTTATTGACGGCCTTATTAGGTACTATTAGTACGATGTGCAAAAATTAAAGGCTGGAAATAAAATGTGTACAATAAAGAATATTGCTTTTGTGAATGGTACAAGATTAGATATAGACTATCTTCTAACTAATTGACTTAGACGTTTAGAGATTCGAACTGATAACGTGTTATGAACTTAAGAGAAAAGAGAATAAAATAAAGAAATCAATAGAATCGTGTGTTCTTTATTAATAAAATCAAGACTCTTTATTTATAGATTTAAAAATGAGAGTTGCAATTGCAGTGAAATAGACTTTTCTAGACTAGATCGGACTTATCAATATATCATGATAATACTAATAATCGTTCATAATTATCTCACGATTTAAGAACAATAAGTAAATTTTGAATTCATTGATATAATTGGTGTAATTTCTTCTTTTGCTCGTCATGTTAACGTTTTTCAAGGTTTGAATTCAGATTTTAGTTATGGGCCTATCAGTCCTGTATGGGCTTTTCTTTAATTTAGCCCAACTTCTAAATGGTAAATTGCAAAAAATTAGGTGTTTAAAACTTAGTTTTTAAAAATCAGGCCTACAATTTTTTTAATCAAAAATCAGGTGTTATAAAACCTAATTGAAATCCTAATTTATCACACTACTCCCTCCCCTCTCTCTCTCCCTCTCGCCTCGCCTCCCTCCCCCTCCAACAGCAACCACCACCATCCCCCTAAAACAACCACCCACAAAAACTCACCTACACACTAGAAACCTGCACAGCGACGTGGATTTCGCTCCTCGTCCTATCTGTGAATGGTGTGATGTCGAGGACGCCGAGCCGTTGCCACCACGAAAACTGCCCGGAGCCTCTTCGCGCGGAGACGTAGCAGCTACCCTTGCAGCTATCTGTACCAGTGCCTCTGTACGCGATCTGCAACTGCAACGACGATCTGCAATGGATCTTTGTTGGGTGGCAGATATATGGGTGTGTGTGCTGTGGGTGTGTGTGTGTGTGCAGTGGCGTCGCGACGGGGTAGGGGTGTGGTGTCGGTGACTGTTTTTGGGATTTTTTGTTGGGTGGTGGTTGTGGTGTGACATGATTTGTTAATGGTGGTAGTGGTGGTGGTTAGTGGTGGTGGCGATGGCGACTGGAGATTCGATAGAGGTGGTGGTTGTGGTTTTTGTTGACAGTTGACTGGATCTGGTAGCAACGATTTGGTGGTGGTGATGTGGTGTTGGTTTCAGTGGTGGTGGCAACAGTGACGGTGATGGTGGTGGATTTCGCTGCGACGAAGATGGGGGTGGTAGTCCTGGTGACGATGGTGTGTGACCACTATTTTGTGTATGTGGCCAATTAATTGGTTATATGTGACCTACTATTTGATGGTATGTGATCAAATATTTGGTAATCTGTGACTAGTTACTCAACTGTGACCTAAAAATTTATTAATATGTGACTCAAAAATATCTGTGACCAACCAATTTAAAAATCCATGACCAATTAATTTGGAAATTTGTGACTGTGTGACCTATAAACTTTAATCTGTGACCAACTAATTTTAAAATCTGTGACCAACGAATTAATGTGACTTATAAATTTTTCGAACTGTGACCAAAATGGTCATCGGAATAGTCGCCGGAATAATTGCCGGAATCAGAGCAGTCGTCGGAACGGTCGCCGGAAAAGAGTGGTGGTCGGAATGGTCGCCGGAATAGTCCCCGGAGCAGTATGGGTGGTGCATGTGAGATGAGTTAATTATATTATATTAGAATTAAATATTTAATAATAAATTGATTTAATAATTTATTATTTCATAAATAAAAAAAAAACTAATTTTTGAAATTATGCTTCTCTCACAGTTCTTTTCACATTAAGTTTCACAGCCTTTTGTCATTTTATGAATTAAAAGACTATTATACCCTTAGTCTTATATTTTAACTATTTTCCTCTTTTTCACCTTTAATTGGTATCAGAGCCTAGTAACGAAACTAAAGAAAATTTTAAAATGAGTAGAAAAGATAAAATAATTCTAGAAGAATTACAAAATATTAATAAGTATTAAATATAAATCTCTAAGTGAAGAGATAAAACAAGTAAATAGTCCTCAACAATTAGCAGAAATAAAAAAATAAAGGATTACAAATATTAGTAGATGAATTTTCTGAAAATGAAGAAGAAGATATTATTATAAATCAATTTTTAGAACAATATAATAATTTTGCTCAACCTTTAGGAGAAACAGATATTTTAAGTCAAGATGTGTTAACTCATATAAGGAATATCGAATCTAATTTGGAAATTGTGAATGACAATATTAAAATAGGACCAAAAATCCTATATAAACAAATTGAATCTAAATTTAAAGAATCAAAATTTAAGGATTCTTATACTTCAATTGAACCACCTTTACCGGTATATGTTATAGAGGAATTAGAGACTAAATTCTATGAAGCCACAGGGGAAGAATTAGAAGCTTATAAACAGAGTTTAGAACAATTAGCTATTCAAACTGAGAATATTTATATGAATGATCCACCCAAAGAAGAAACAACTGAAATTAATACTCCACCTTTAAATCAACAAGTTGAAACACAAACTTTAGTTGGAGAAACAAGTAATGATTGGACTCAAGTCGAGCCTGATGACTGGAATTTTGAATGGATGAAAGAACATGGAATAATAGAAGAACGAGAAAATTACAATTTTAGAAAAAGAGTTAGAACTACATCAACCAAGCCTATACACCTTAGGGATAATAATCCAGTTAAATTATTTACTGAACAAATTCCTACAACAGGAATATGGCTAGTTGTTGATGATTGCAATAATAAAAATGAAATTATTGACTCATGGGCAAAAGCTACTGATTTAGCGGTTGCTTTTCATAAATGGAATACCACTCAAGCATACAACTTTATAATCCACACCTTTAGGGGAATCACTTCAGATATCTGGAGAAGAACTTTTGAAGAAACTAAAAATCAAATTAAATATGGAGAAAAATCTACAACTACTATAGATAGCAATGAAAGTTTAGATGCTGAAAATTTTAAGGAAATTTTAAAACGAATGGAAAATTTCTTTAGACACTTACTCTTAGGAGAAGTTATACCAGAAACTAAAATAGATATGATCACTCAAGAAACCTTACAAGCAGAAAGAGAAATGGAATTATTAAAAATCTGTGATATGTGTGAATTAAACAAATATACTAAGAAATTCGAAAAAATATACATCAAAGCATCTAAATCCATAAAAGAATAGAATCTATCAGAAGAAGATAAAAAACTACTTAACAGGTATTTTCTTAAACTGCCTTGGCCATGGGGTCAGAAATTATTTGAAGATTACCAAATTTATTGGAATAAAATAGAATGGGAAGATCCTAATCATAGAGCTGATACCTTAGGAATGAGAACTTCATTTGCTAAAAGAAAAATATCAGAATGGTGTAGAAAATCTATGTATCAACACCTATTTAGGAAACATGGTAAGAAAGCAAGTTTATGTTGCTATGGAGAGATAGCAGCAGTACCACAATTTGGTTGTCACCAACCACCTAGGAAACCATATTATAAAAAGAAATTTAAGAAATATCTTAAACCCTGGAAGAGAAACAAAGGATTTAAGAGCCATAAGAAGTATTTTAAGAAGAAAAAACCTTGGAAAAAGGAATATAACCAATATAAAAAATCTCAGAAGAAATCTAAGGAAGAATTTTATAAAAAATGCAAATGTTTTACATGTAATGAAATATGGCACATATCTCCCAACTGTCCTAATAGAAATAAAAGAGAAAATGTTAAAGCCATTAGAATAATGGAAGAAATAGAATCTGACTCAGATTATGAGATAATCGAAGACTTAGATGAGTTATCTGAAACAGACTCAATCTATGAGCTAGATATAGAAGAAATTGAAGAACCAGAATTTTAACAAATTTATATGAATCACGAAATCATTGATACTATGGAAACTACCTTAGATAATGAAGAAGGGATTTCACAAACAGTAGTATTTGATGAAGAAAGATATGGAGTAATAAAAGAAAAACAAATATCTTTAAGAGATAAAGACGTTTTTGTAAGACCAATAATATCTTGGCTTAACAAAACAATTTATATTGCAAAATATAATGAAGTACCTATTAACATCGAAAATGTTAAATGCAATACTACTATACCTCTAATCACTAGAGAATGGGTTAACCGAGAATTAGCAAAAATAAATAGATCTACTAGAGAAAGATTAAAAAATATTGTGATAGGAGGAATCCAAATTATGGTGAAAGGATATTTTAGAGAAGGAATGGATATTCCTATACAAATGTATTTGATGGATAACAGAATACTTCATGATCCTATGGATGCTCTATTAGGAGTAGTCTCTGGAAATCTTGTATATAAGAAAATTATATTTACTATAAGACCTGGATTTGCCATGTCCTTACTAGATGAAAATTTAAGTATGGGATTAAATCTATATCATAGAATTGATAGATTAATTATGCCACCAAGAAGTAAAACTGTAACCTTACATTGTAAAGCTTTATATGCATTTACTACTACACACCAAAAAGAAATCAATAAAGTCTCAGGAGACTTCATACAAATCCATGAAGATTTTAAAGACTTAGCACAATTTACTCCACCAAGAATGTTGAGTAATAATAACGTTTCTTTACCACAAGATATATTGCTTGATTATCATCAGCAATCTAGAAGAATAGATAATAATGTAGGAAATCAATGATTAGTTACCTTAAATACCTCTTGACAACTTATAGCCAGAATGCCTAGTAGAAGAATAGAAAGAAGTATCAGTACTAGAGAACTCGCAAGCTCTAGTAGAACATCTACAAGTAGAAATTACCCAATAATGCCTAGAAATAGCATTGATATTGATCTTAGAAAGTGTGAGGAAGATAATTTCCTTATCTTAACAGAATATATCAATAATCAAAATAACTACGAAGAAATTATAGCCCTTGTTAATACAAGAGCTAGTACTAGTCATATAAGAGCAGACTTAGTTGATCATTTATTAGAAGAAAACCTACCACAAGGAATAACTCTTACAGACTATCATGGAATTAAATATGAAATTAAAACATTTGTTAATCTAGAACTAAGTTTTACAGATACTGAAGGAGAACAATTTAAATTAAATCTTAAAATTCATAAAGACTATAGAAAAGGAAATGATTCTAGTCCAATATTACTTGGAATGAACTTTCTTGAGAAAGTCTCACCATTTCATATACAAAAGAATACTCTACAAATAACTATTGAAGGCAAACAAAAAATGATTCCTAGAATTACTAAAATCAAAGAACCAATTTATATGATACAAGGAATCAGATCAATCAAAACTAGTATACTTAGTCCATATATTGAGATAACTCTCAATTTACCAGACTATTGTATGATAAAATTTCATGCTATAATTGATACTGGATCAGGTATTTGCCTATGTAAAAGAAATGTGTTTCCAGAACATTATTATAAAAGAGATTATAAGAAAACAACTTATGGTCAAACAGCAAGCGATATTGTAGAAATCTATAGAGATTTTGTAGAAAATGTTCCTATAATTATAGGTAATAGAGAATGTTTTATTCCACGAATATATGCAACAGATAAAATTGGATGTGATATCCTTTTAGGAGAAAATTTTATCTATACATATATAGCCCTTTTACACAATATAAAGATAGTTTTGAATTTACTACACCTTGTAATCACAAAATTAAAACACCAAAAATCTATAAAGCCATTGGAATTGCACATCAACCTATTTACCATAGACCTAGACATCAAAGTTCTGCAGGTAATCGTGGTGGATGTTATACAGAAATTAATCAAAAATTCAGTATTAAGAATTGAAAATTTAGAAGAAGAATTAGAAAATATTAAATCAGAACTAAAAGAATGTTATCATGAACATCCCTTAGCCAAATGGGACAAAAATAAACATATGGCAACCATTGAGTTAAAAGATCCAAATGCTAAGATATCAGGAAAACAATTTCCTTATAGTGAAGAAGATAAGAAAGAATTTGAAATACAAATAAAAGAACTCTTACAATTAGGAGTAATAAGAGAATCAACTAGTCCATATAATAGTCCAGCGTTTATGGTTAGAAACCATAGTGAAATTAAAAGAGAAAAAGCTAGAATGGTAATTGATTATAGAGATCTAAACTCTACAACTATACCAAATAACTATAAATTACCCATAAAAGATTTGTTAATAAAACAAATACAAGGAAGTAAAATATATTCTAAATTTGATTGTAAATCAGGATATTGGCAAATAAAACTAGATGAAGAATCAAAACCTTTAACTAGTTTTACTACCCCTAATCCATTAGGACAATTCGAATGGAATGTTATGCCATTTGGATTAATGAATGCACCAGCAATATTTCAACAAAGAATGGATAAAATTATTAGACCAATAAAGAACTTCTGTATTGTTTATGTAGACGATATTCTTATTCATAGTAATAATTTAAAAGAACATATTGAACATCTTAAAAAGTTCAACTATATTGCAAGAAAGTATGGATTAGCTTTATCAGAAAGAAAAGCAGAAATAGCTAAAACCGAAATTGAATTCTTAGGATATATTTTTACTGAAGAAAAAATACTTCAACAACCTCATATTGGAAAAAAGATTATCGAATTTCCAGAAGAAATTAGAGATAAGACAGAGCTGCAAAGTTTTATTGGATTATTGAATTATTCTGAGATATTTATCAAAAATTGTGCTAAATACAAAGTTCACTTTACCAAAAAACTCAAAAAATGAGTTGTATGGGAATGGACACAAGAAGATATAGAAATGGTAAACAAAATCAAGAAAATATGTGAAAATCTACCAGAATTAAATATTCCTAATGATGATGATTTCTTTATTTTAGAAACTGATGCATCTTTATTACATTGGGGAGCAATCCTCAAAAGAAAAGAAAATCATAAAGAATTTCTTTGTAATCCATTATGTAAATGTATAGAAGAGCTTGTTGCTTATACTTCAGGTACATTTAAAGATGCTGAAACAAGGTATGACATTAACCGTAAAGAAATGTTAGCTGTAAAAAAAGGAGTAGCAAAATTTGAACCTTATTTGCTATCTAAGAAATTTCTTATTAGAACAGATAATACTCAGGTAAAACCATTATTAACAAATAAACTTGGAACAAGTGCAGCTGAAAGACCACTTATTAGAATGCAAATGTGGTTTGCATCATTTAAATTTGATATTGTCCATATTAAAGGGAAAGACAATTTTATTCCAGATTTCTTAACCAGGAATGGAGCCAATCAGGAAGGAATTAGAAGCATTGAAGTTCGAAATGAACATGAAGATTGCTGTGATAGAATCCAAGATAACTCTTATGGAGATGGCTGCTGTCAAGCCAGTATCTGAGAAGGCCAATATGGCTATATTATCTGAAGGCCCTAGTGCCAATAATTCTGAAGGCATTTGTGCCAATATTAAACCAGAAGCACTGAAACTTCATAAACTTTCAGTTAGAGAGAATATTACTTTGTCTCCCTCACAGGAGAAAATATTTACAAAGGATAGTATCTCCATACCAGAGCTTAATAGCTCAAATATCATCAAATCCTGTAACACTCATGGTGTTATGGACATAAAAAATAAAGACGATTTTATGCTAGCATATGTATTATTTAATCTAGCCTGCTGCTGGTTCACCAGTCTAGGAGGATGGATGAAAACGCTAACATATGGAACCTATAACAAAGTTAACCTTTATCCAGGAGCCCCAACTTATTGGGTTCGTGCTCTTTATGAAATGGGAAATATAATTTGTATTTACCCATCGGAATCTTGAAAAGAAATTTCTTTGTTACCAAAAGAAGTAATCCGAGCTATTGAAAGGTATTGCCAAGTTCTTAAACATAAGAACATATATATCAGGTTTTTCTCTACCTGTCCCGAATGGGATAGTGAAGAAGATAGGTTACTGCCAGTTAGCCATGTCATAAGGATTGCCACTACTTCCAAGCATCTTCAGCCTGAGAAGAGTGAAGTCCATGAAACTACACCAGAAGATGTTATCAAGATGACGACCTTCCGTAGAGCCAAAGGATATAATGAGCAATTTGAGCATATCCAGAAAGTTATTGAAGAAAATCAGCATATTTGGGTGTATGAATCACAAGACCACTTGATTTACAGTAAGGCTGTGGCACCCACTAAACAAGGAGATTGGCACTATCTTGATTTATGGTGTGATCATATTTTTGGAGGTGACGCTAGTGGGACACAGAAGACAAAAAATGAGCTGTGTAAACAGTTTTGGCGTTATCCAAACCATAAGTGCGAGTTCTGTAGCAATGAAGAAGATGACTCACCAATCTCATTGGATCCAGAGGAATTTCCGGATGAATGGTTTGAATCTCATATGGAAAAGTAATGGACCTCCTTTATCATTACTTTATCAAAGTTACTTTGATAAAGAAAAACTGTGGGGTTTCAACTACATTATTTTCCATGTTAAGACAAAGAACTTTAGGCCACAGTAAGATTCCCATTATCTTACACAGTAACACAACAATAATGAAGACCAGCTGTAGAGCTTTTTCGAGTCTATAAAAGGAAGACTAATTCTCAGAAGAAGGCATCCCATCCTTAAGCAAAAAACTACTTTTCTCTCTAGTTTTTCGAACCTTGTAACCATTTTAGTTTCTCTCTTTCATTTGAAGCTTGTAATAAGGTAATTTCTATGGAGTTCTAATCTCTTTAGAGAAAGTACCAAGAGTGTAGCCGAAATATGTGTGTATACTCTTATGTAAGAGATATTAGTGTGATGTGTTTATGAAATTAAGTTGTTTGAAAATACTGTCTTTTTATTCTTGTTATTTTTTCAAAAACTCTTATCTTACTTATACTCCAACGGTGAGAACCTTGAGGGTTGTGCTAGTATCTTGTTGCCGTTTAGCCGTGTTTTGGCGTTTGAGGTGTTGTTAGAGAAAGCCATTAGAACCCTGTTATCTTTCAAAGGTAATGTTTTAACAAGGAGTTGAAAGGAAAACTGTGATTCCGTGTGATCTATTGTGAGATATGCAAAAGGGTCGAGAGAAAAATAATAAGAGTGTAGAAGTCGTGTTGGACCATAACCCACTTTCTTAAACTCAAATAACATCGATCACTTATATCTGAGTATACAAATATATGGGAGCAAGCTCGAGGGAAATCTCGTTGATATTATTCTGCATTTACCTTCTTCTTCAATACTGTAAGATCTTTCTTATTTATGTTGAATACTTGCATTAATATTTGCACTTATGATATTTATGAAGTTTTAGTTACTATCATTCAATATTTAGAAATTGATTGCGAAAGGAAAAGAGAAGAAATTAAATCATTTTATACTGTGCTTGATTATTTTCTGAAAAATTGTATAAATCTACCCGTGCCTTTATATTTTACAGAAAATATATTTAGAATTAATAAAGTAGAAAATAAAATTAGAATATTAAACGATTGTTTTAATAAAAATATATTGATAAATACGAGCATAATTGACTTTTTCATTTATTAGGAGAAATAAACCAAACTTATCCTATAATAGGAATAGAGAACATTGACTTGAGTAGATAATAGAAGTAGGGCATTTATGTCTTTTTATTAGAGAATGCCAATCAAGCTGTCAACAAAGATCGTAGTGTAGCATGATTGCACCTTTAAACACTTGGAGACTCTTGACAGATTGGGTCCACACTTGGGATTCGTGAAATAGGCTAGGTGAAGTAAATTATCCATGGTGTAATGTGAAAGATACGGATGAATGGCGTTAATTTTTAAAAGTGGAAATTACATCTGCACATGTTTAAAAATAAATCTTCAAAATTTACATTTCAATTTTCTACATTCCATGAATACTGAAGTATACTTAAAAACCATCAAATCCCCGAACTCCTTAAAATTAGACAAGTAATTAAAGGATAAAAAGCTCTCGTCAATTTAAGCCCGGTTTGGGCTCCATTATCACATTTTAACGAGGACAATAGTAACTTTTTGGAGAATGTGTGATTTAATTTTTATTTTTATTTTAGATTTAGGCGTAGTATTATTTTATTGAAAAATGAATTATTGATAAACAGAAGTGGAAAAATAAATTTTAATTAAATGGGGGCCAAACAAGGACTAAATCCAATGAATTATCTCAATCCTCCAAATTCTTCCACAAATTACTCTTTATACCAAACAAACATCAAATCAAAACGGACTTCTCTCTTCTTCAATCATTCGCTTTCCAACGCCTTCTCCTTAAGGTTCTTATAGAAACCCTGATCTATCTCATTCATTATCTCTTTGGGTATGTTCAATCAACTCTCAAATCGTATTAAGTATATTCAGCCTAGCTAGATTAGAAACCCTAAATATCGCACAATTCAAAAATGGTTTGACAAAATATCCATTGAAATCTTGGTTTCATAGAAGGTTTTGATAGAATCTCTATAAAAGGATTTTTAGTTTTTTACAAGCACTTTCACATTTCCATTCTAATGTATTCAGATTTGCGATTACTCACTAGATTTATAACCGTCAATAGCTTGCCATCATCTTATACGAAAGAGTTCCACCAGGAACTAGGCCAATCGTGAAGTTACAACATCAATGGAGATTTGTGAGCCAAAGCATGGAAAAAATGGACATCCTTAAACGACACATTACACGATCTATAAGATGTATGTCGGTTGGACATTGTAGTGATAATGGGTTGTTGGGTGATCCTTTGAAAACCCGCAAATGTATAGGATCGTGGTCAAATAATATTTTGATGAAGAAGGTGTCAAACTCACGAGTACTATTTGTTTGATTAAGTTAAAATTACTTGCAACTTTAATCAAATAGCAAACAAATTGTGATTTTTCTATTACTAATCCCAAAATTATCAATTAAACTAGTAAAAAGAAGTAAATGTGTTTTTCATATATGTGAGATACATTGTTAAGATGTCGAACCCTCTTATTATTCTATTTTTGGTGTAACAAATAAAATGAAAATTTGAAATCATTCATGTTGGTCAATATTTTTAATTTAATTGAAAGCCTCTTTAGATAGCAATCAAATTT
Source organism: Fraxinus americana (assembly GCA_035079005.1). NCBI lineage: Eukaryota > Viridiplantae > Streptophyta > Magnoliopsida > Lamiales > Oleaceae > Fraxinus > Fraxinus americana. The sequence continues at coordinate 13,135,230 of CM068715.1, read as the reverse complement.
ATTCACCTCATGTGACCCTTCTATCTCTCGATAAAAAATGCAAATATGATAAATACATTAACAAGTGTTAGAACACATATTTAAACCATTAAAGCATAAATGTATATTTCTATCTTCTATCGAACCTTACAATATTTATTATATTGTACTTGAATCATATTGTCTCTTTCGATAATAATAAAGTTTACTACCAATTCAATTGATGATCAAACAATTGAAAAAAACGATAAAAATAATAATAAATATCAATAAATCAAACCAAATTTAAGTCAAAATAATTAATTAAAAAACTAAAAATATCATAATATGGGTTCATCTCATCCTAATAATTGTATAAAACTAGCCTAGCATATTGGACTGACAAGAAATCATGTTAAATGTATAGAACATCAACTCAAATTATAAATTAATGAATGATTGAAGATGAATTTTGATGTTCTTGAATTTTTTTCAATGTAATTTTGATAAATCTTTAATAATTCTTTCGCTTCTTTGCCCACAAAATCTCCTTTCAATATATGATTTTACACCTTTTAATGATGAAAATTGATGGAAAATTGTAGTATGAGATATATATATATGAGAGATGTCTCTAATGTATTCTATTGTTAGATATTTGTAGGAGTAGAAAATTGAATTAGGAAAGTCGCATTAGCGAGCGCATATTTTTGTCTCCAAACAGCTGTCAGTATTTTGATCATAAATTTCTCTCTTGATATCGGATTGAGGCAATTCAAAGTTTGTAAGAAAACTAATTCAAATGGATACAACTTTGAAAGGAATAGAAATTTTCTAATTCGAACGTTTACTATACCAAAAATGGGCCTCAATCTTTGACTAAAAATCTGGAATATAACTTTCGCGATTGTAAATTGATTTGTGATAATATTTTGATCATTTTTCATTCCTGTTTGACTTCTAATTGCATCCAATTGTATCCTAACAATTTTCAAAGTATCTTCTTGTGGTTCGAATCACCTATTGGATATATAACTTGGTCCTCAAACTTTGGACTTCGTCATTTTTCATCATTTTTCGCTCTTTTCTTTTAATTCATCATTCGACCATTGAGTTTTACTTATATAATATAAAATACAACAATTATGTTATATTTTATCAAAAGAACTACCAAATAGCAATAGTTTAAACCCAAAATAAGTGTATAAAATACACTTATCACTGACAACAATCAATTTGGATGCTAGAGTTGCGGATATGAAGACCCCGAAATAACAATGGGGCTAAGAGGAATATAGAAATAGTTGTTCTCGACTCTAGTTCTAAAAAGAAGAAGTTGGTTCAAAAACATCAACTATAGTCGATAGACATTACGTTCTGTATTATCTTTTCTATAAAACATGTATTGAAGTTTATATTAGACAAAACCAAAAAAAAAAAAAAATTGTTTATCTTGGTGAACTAGTTTTTTCAATTTTATTTCATGTATTGAAGTTTGCTTTCGACAAAACATATACCACTCTTTTATTTTTCCATGAATACTGTAATGTGAAACACACGTTACAGATTGTATCTATACCATAGTTGTTGAGTATTTTATTTCATGGTTTTCTTGAAATAGCATTAGAAATGGAGACGAGATTAATTTTAGCGTAATACGTGGTTATTTTGAATTATTCCGTTACATTTTTAAAATTGTATACAATAGTGAAATAAGAGTACCTTTTAGTAACAATATTTTTTATTTTATTTCATATATTAATGAGTACATGAAGTATAATAAAATGAGTAGTATTTTATGAATTTTATTTTTTAAAGTGTATATGCGAATTTTTTAGGGACACAATTATCTAAAAAAAGGTTGTGTAACAATCTCTGATATGGTCATAATTAATTCGTCCCAAGCTTTGAAATCTCAAGGATTGATATAGGCTAACTTGGACCCCTCATCCTCAGGCTTGATGTAGTCCTCCGATAATGTGGTAATGATGTTCTCAAAGGTAAGTCCTTTGGATTTTCTAACCTAAGCGGGTTATGTCCTCGGGCGTTTTCCTTTGCCTAACTCAGAGATTTTCTTAAATATGGACTGATTCTACTTTCTAAGGATTCTAAATCTATCCAAATACCTCAACTCAAGATTCAAATGTCTAGAAGGAGTCTATATCGGTGAGTATCATAGTCGAACTATGACTAGACCTACAATTGCAATTCAATACTCATTTCAAGTAGGACTTCTAAGGATAAGGACACATAGCTAGCAAAGTCCTACCAGGAATGCACTACTTAACTCTATAAATATGAAGCTCATATTCATTATTCAGGTGTGCTTTTACATAAAATTTAGTCTCTAGCCTCACGTATAAATTCTCCCTCTAACTTAATAATTGGAGGGGCGACGAGAAAACACATCGATGCCTTTGTTTCAGGTACCAGAAGATTCTATTTGTGCTTATTCTTAATCCTCAAGTTCGGAAATCAACATAAACGATTTTTGGTAGCATCATTGGCGCTGCATGTGGGAAACGCTATCAAAAGCCATGGTCAATACATGTCAGGTCCTCCTCTAGCAAGCTCATCTGCATCGAATCCATCTCCTATTGCGGAGCCCCTAGCTCATCAAGACGAATCATTAAAAATACTAGCTCCCCGACCACAGGTGGTTTCCTCGTGTGCCATCGAAGAACTCCATCAACAAGTTGCAATGCTGACTCAATTACTAAGTCAGAGAAATTCTCATTTGGTGCAGGCACCGACACCAGCGCCGACACCTGTATAACCTAGAGGATTCATGGTCGATGCTTGAGCTCAGGATATCCATAAGGCTCACGACATGGTGGATCTAAGGCCTCGGGTGTACCTCTCATGGCCTTGGCCTTAAGATTGGTTACTATGTACTCACCCCGTAGAGAAAAAAATATATCAACATGGAGGAAACGATGAAAACTGGCCCGACATATGAGATGTTCGAACATAAGGGACCACATGAGTTAAGTTTGCGACATGATCATGCTCGGGGTAAGCAGAGACGGGAAATACAAATTTCAACATTAACTCGTCTGAATACCTCAAAGACTAACATAGTGATGGAGATCAAGGATATGAAGGAGCTTAAATGGCCGCCCAGGTTGCGATCACTCCCGAGACCAAGGGTAAGAGCAAGTATTGCGACTACCACCGTGACCACAGGCACACCACAAAGGACTGCATAACGTTAAAACAATAAATTGAAGCATTTATATAAAGGGGGTTCCTAAAGGCATATCGGGCACGATAAGCATCCTAGAAATGATCATAACAAAGTAAAGACACCAGAACCTAGAGGGAAGGTAATCAACCCACGACAAGTACTATTAAAATTATGGTTGGGGGACCTCAGGAGGAGATTCAAACAATGGGCACGAATAATATGCCTTGCTATAAGGTTCAATCCTAAAGATGGCTCTATGCAACATGGAAGACATAATCTTTAGGTCAAAGGACCTTCAAGGCATATCATCCCTCCATGACGATGCCTTAGTCATGTCCGCTATCATCACCAACTTTGAAGTAAGAAGAATCTTGGTTGACAAAGGGAGCGCGACCAATGAACTGTCCCATGAGGCCTTCACAAAGATGAGTATTTCCACTAACCAGTTCAAGACAATCAAAACCCCACTACAAGGATTTGGGGATGGAACAATCATCCTAGAAGAAGTCGTCGACCTTCTCCTTACACTGGGATCAGACGAAAGGTAGGTCTCAGAAATTAGACCTTTTCAGGTAGTTTGAGCTTCGATGGCTTACAACGTCATCCTCAGGGGACCACTACTCAATAAAATCAAACCCCTTATATCTACCTTTCGAAATTTTTTTGGTGGAAAGAGGACGGTACCTCCGAAATTTTATTAATATATCCTCACTTGTAGCAGAGGAATACCGTGGTTATAAATGATATCAATGAAATCAATAAATAAGAAAGTATTACTTCCTTTACAAAAAGAACAAGTTGAAGCAAAACTAAAAGTAAAAGCAAAATACAAATACCTAAACTCTAGTGCTGGGCAAACCATACCTGTCAATCTGGACAAGCGCCCTGATATGTCATGGTAGGTCGGCTGGTCCATATTCCTAGTATCTACGATGATGTCAACCCTCGGTAGCAAGTGCATCTGCAACTTGGTTCCCCTCTCTGAAGATGTGGGAGACCATATCTCTGTCACTAAAATGATATCTGTAATATGTCTGAGTATCCATTGGATAGGCCATAGTCTGCCACTTGCAAACTCATCCTTGGCACAACCATCAGTGATGATCTTGACATATCCAAATGATGAAAAAGGCCACCAAACCATGATAGGGGGAGGAGATGGGGGGAGAGTCAAAGAAATACCAAAAAGTATAGCAAGCTGGATGTCATTACGCCAATGTAACGGTCGGAATAGTCCACCAATATGGAGGTAGGATACCATATGATAAACTCTCTAGATAATACGTCTCAAGCTCATACGTATGTTTATGTGCTTTGCATTATTCATCTCAGTCTAAAGAAACCAGAAAATCAATAGAGGAATAATTATGCGATTGTGTTCAGTCTTTGCAAACTATCCAAAATACCTCTATTTCAGAAATCTCTGTCTGACACTCTCTCCTGTACTCATGGTAATCTGAAATAAAGCCCCAAAACGTTGCCAAACGTGATATGAAATACTGCTACCAGTAAAAATATACTCGATGGTCTCAATTTCAGAACAATACTAACATCGAGAAGCCAAATGACTACCGATCCTCCTCTGGATAATGACATCAACTAGTATTAAATCCTGCCATAGTCTCCAATAGAAGAACAAAACGGTAGTAGGTATGATAAGACTCCACAATAGGCGAAATGAATCTTGAATTGGCTTGCTAGAGCGGATCAGCTGCCATGCTGATTTAGAATTAAATCTACCATCTGATGTGGCCCTCCAGAAAATACGATCCAAGACATCAAGACATAGTGGAATGGTCGCGATCTGCTCTGCCATAGCTGATGGAAGAGCCTGAAGTAATCGCCCAAAATCCCATCTAGTCTCCTAAAAAAAGTCCTGCGCCCTTGCAGATGTATGCTGTTTGTGTGGAAAAATGGATGCCAATGTAGAATTACCCATCTAACAATCATGCCAAAAGAAGATTTGCCCTATCCTAAGGCGCCATGCAATGTGTGTCTCGGTGCATGGTCCAAATTTCTTCAGTCTTTTCCAAATAGGCGAGGCTGAATAAGGAACTGCTGCAAGCGAATGATGTATCCATCTACAATATTTTCCCAGTAGAACCTGAGCCCAAAGAGAACTCTTAGACCTAAACAACCACCACAGCTTCAATGAAAATATATCCACCATATCCTGTAATAGTCTAAATTTGAGACCTCCCTCGTCAGCAGGAAGGCAAATCAACTTCCAAATACCAATGTGGACGACACGAATGATCCTTAGAATCCTACAAGAATCGTGCAAATATACTTTCTAGCCTTTTCAAAATAACCTTTGGAAGTCGCATAATAATGGAATAGATACAATGGTATAGAGGAAAGAACATACCTTAGTAGAGTAATCCTACCACCAGGAGAGAGAAGATGTGAAGCCCATCCAAAAATCCTACTCATGACCTTCATAATGAGATCATCATACAAACGCTCTTCTTAGCCCCTTTAAACATAGGGACTCCCAGATATGTGAACGGTTGTCTCTGATATGAAAATCCAGTTAAATTCATTAACCTTTGTATCTGAATATCAGATGCCCGCTAGGCAATATAAGACCACTCTTATCTCTATTCACCAATTGGCCAGAGACCCCCTCGTAGTGCTCCAAACAATTGATGACCCTTCTGATAGACTTCTTCTGTCCATTGGTAAATATAATCATATCATCAGCAAAAGCAAGATGAGAGACAAGAGTACTACCTCCCTGTCGATACTGCATACTAGGATATGTCTGAAACCTCTGAGTAAGTAATCGAGAAAAGTAATCCACAACAATAATAAATAAAGATGGAGAGATAGGATCTCCCTGTCTGAGTCCCCGCGATGAAGTAAAGAAACAACATGGTCATCCATTTAGAAGTACTGAGAATCGACACTCTGATATACGTCTGATCCGATCAATCCACAACTGGTCAAAACCAAACGCATCCAGTATAGAATAAATGAATCCTCAATCCATACGATCATATGCTTTAGCCGTGTCAAGTTTTAGCATAATGTTCCTTCCACGTATTCTATTATCCAATGTGTGTAGAAGCTCCTAGGTCAACAAAACATTGTCCCCAATAAGTCGATCGGGACAAATCCACTATGCTGAGGGGAAATAATACAAGGCAGAAATAAATTCAATTTATTGCTCAACAGCTTTGTGATAAGCATATTGAACACCGTACACAGGCTAATAGGACGGTAATCCGTCCATCTACAAGCATTCTCCCTCTTTGGAAGAAAAATAATAGATGTAGCAACAAATCCTCTCGGCAAATGACCACCCTCAAAGAAATCAATGATTGCACTGTATACATCATCCTGTATAATATCCCAACAATGTTGGTAGAAAAATGATGAAAATCCATCAGAGCCCGCAGCACAATCAGCATCAATAATGAAAATAGTCTCTCGCACCTCATCAATTAAAGGGAGACGGTTTAGCGTCATATTGTCTACCTCTGTCAGTATCTTAGGTATGACATCAGGACAAATATACTCTGGAGGCTGTGAAGAAGCCGATAATAATTCCTGGAAAAAATTGATTGCCGAGCTCTGAATATCCACTGGAGTGGTAAGAACTTCCCCTGCCTGAGTCGTAATAGTCTTGATACGAGATTTGATTCGTCGTCCCTGTACCAGTGAATGAAAATATCTGGTGTTTCGATCTCCTTCATATACACAATGAGTGCCGAGCTTTTGCTTCCAAAAATCCTTCTCAATAGTTAAGGTCCGGTTCAAATCAGCCTGTGCATGATGAAGTGAGTCACGGTGCTCCAGTGTAGGATTAACCTCAAAATCAATCTCTGCCTGGTCAACCCTCTCCTCAGCGTCTCTAACTCTCTGGAGCACATCACCAAATATCCGTCGATTCCACCACCTTAGTCCCTGTTTCAGCCTAAAGAACTTCTTCCATGGGGCAACCATTCCTGTAAGATGAGTAGGGAGTGACCACTTTTGAGAAACGAAGGCTGAGAAGTCATGATATTTGGTTTAAACATTGAGGAATCTAAATGGTCTAGGACCTGAAGCATCATCAAAGATCCACTGTAAAAGTATAGGTGAGTGATCAAACGAAGTACGATTCAAATGAGTCACGGTAAGCTGTCTACAAAAATCTGCAGCAAAAGAGTTAATCAAATCTCTATCCACTCTCTTACTAACCCTGCCATTCGTCCAAGTAAACTAAGACCCAAAAAAGCCAGCATCCTCTAAGCCACAGCTCAACATCATATCAAAAAAAGTAGTAAAACCACGATCTTGACGACTATGACCAGTACGCTTACCATCATGTGTGATGACGTTAAAGTCACCCCAACAAGCCAAGGATCATCCATAGAGAGGGAAATATGGTGAAGACCCGCCCACAAGTCCTTCCTAACATAGGCCTGACAAGCAGCATAAACAGAAGTCAAGTAAATAGGTTGTGCTAGTCTAGGATCCACAACTCTGACATGTAGGAACTGGATATGATCATCAATAACAGTAATGGTAGTATCCACATTCCAAAATACCCAAATCTTATTCGACTCATTATGAACCCCAGTGTCGAAATGTAGATAACGACGAACAAAATCAAACATTTTCTCCAAAATCATAGGCTCTAGAATAACCAAGATATAAACTTGATGAAACTGAATAAGTTTTCTCAGGCACCTACAAGTAGTTACACCTCTCACATTTCATATGATGGCACTCATAGGGACGTGGAATGCGATGAGGAACTCTGTGACTGACTCGTTAAGTGCCTATCCCACAACATTGATGTATTTGCGTGGAAGGTTGAGAACATGCCTAGAATAGATCTCTAGGTTGTGGTTCATGGCTCAATGTTAGACAAGGGGCTAAACCAATTAAGTAAAGGAAGAGGCAATTCGTGCCAGATCATAGAGAGGTCATACGTGAAGACATCAATAAACTTGTCAATGCTCGATTTATCCGGGAGATTCATAACCCGGATTGGCTCTCTAACATAGTTCTCATCAAGAAGGCTAACAGCCTCGTGTGTATTGATTTCACAGATCTTAACAGGGCATGCCTCAAGGACAATTATCCCTTACCTCGGATTAACAACCTTGTGACAGTACATCGGGGCCACAAATTGTACACTTTTCTTAATGCATTCTCAGGCTATCATCATATCCTTATGGCGGAGGAGGACCAAGAGAAAAAGACCTTCATAGCTAATTCTACCATAAATTGTTATAAGTTTATGCCATTCAGTTTGAAAAATGCAAGGACAACATATCAAATGCTCATTAACAAAGTCTTCGCTGATTTAATCAGAAAAATATTGAAACCTATGTTGACGACATGGTGTTCAAGAGTAAACAGGTAGATGAACATATAGCCGACCTTAAGGAGGTGTTTACTACAATTTGAAGGTACAAGATGAAGTTAAAGCCGGTAAAGTGCACTTTTAGGATAGCCTCTGGTAAATTCTTGGGCTTCATACAAGCCTTAATATCCATGGAATCACCTAGGAATAAGAAAGAGGTACAAAAGTTGACGAGTAGGTCGTCACCCTGAATAGGTTCATGTCTCAAGTAGCATACACATGTTTCCCTTTCTTTAAAGTTCTTAAGGGTAACGAAAGTTTCGATTGGAAATGCGAAAGAGCTTACCAAGAGCTCAAACAAATATTGGCAAATCCACCAGTTCTTACAAAACCTGAGCCTGGATATACATTGTTTTTATACTAACCCTTTTCTCAAAACGCAGTAAGTGGTGTAATGGTCAAGGAAGTTAAAAAGGTTCAACAACTCATCTATTATGTAAGCAAGGTGTTACTTGGGGTAGAAACTAGATACACATTGGCTGAACAGCTTGCCCTTGCTCTGGTAGTAGCATCACGAAAATTACGGTAATATTTTCAATCACATCAGATTGTGGTGCTCACGGACCAGCCACTCAGATAGATACTTTAGAAGCCCGATGTCTCAAGAAGATTATTAAAATAGGCAATTGAACTTGGTGAATTTTATATAGAGTTCAAGCTCCGGCCTTCTATTAAAGTACAAGTCTTAGCTAACTTCATCGCAAAGCTCACTCCAAGTCCTCGGGGACCAGAGGATAACTCGACCATTGAGGTTAACACCTGGGAAATACTTGTGGATGGGGCATTTAATACCTCAAGCTTGGGTGCAGAAGTCATAATCAATGGCCCAAACAAGCTGACATAAATTCAGTATGCACTCAGATTTGAATTTGAAGCCACGAACAATGAGGCAGAATATGAGATAGTCGTCATTACTCTAGAGCTCGCCAATAGCCTTAAAATTGAATATGTCATGCTTTTCAACGATTTACAACTCGTTGTTAGACAAATTGAAAGAACAATCGAAAGGAAAGATAAAAAGATGAATTTGTACTATTTGAAAGTTTGTTATCTTTAAAGATGATTCAAGAATTGTGAAATTTTGAAAATAGCCCGGGTTAATAATAATAAGGCATACACATTGTCAAGACTTACTGTTATGGAAGTTGATGGGCTTGACAAAACAATCCACGTCATGATGGTAACAGAGCCAAGCATAGGTCAAAAACCAAGTGTCATGGATATCGATAATGAGCCCTCATGGATGGACCCCATAGTCGATGTCATAACTAATGGGAATCTTCATGAGGATCAAAGAGCAGCCAGGAGTGTTCAATCTAGAGCAACAAGATACTGCATCATCAGATGTGTCCTCTTTCATAGAAGTTCCACGCTTCCATACCTCAGATGTCTTAGGCCTTCAAAGTCAACACAAGTCCTATTAGAAGTTCATGAGGGTATATATGGTAATCATCAGGGTGCACGAGCATTGGCTTTAAAACTTAAAAGGTACGGGTATTATTGGCCAACTATGAAGAAAGACACCGCGGATTATGCTAGGAGGCGCGATAAGTACTAGAGGTTCGGTAACGCCATCCATTCTCTCACCAAGGATCTTATACCTATACACTGTTCGGCCCCTTTTAAACAATGATGTATCGACATCCTCGGACCCTTTCCTATAGCAAGAGGACACTTGAAGTTCATTGCGGTAGTGGTGGAATATTTTACCCAGTGGGTGGAGGCCGTGCCCCTAGTAGTTATCTCAAAACCCAAGTTGAGGTCATTCATCTGGAAATCTATTATGTGCAGGTTCAGAATACCCAAAATGCTCATAACTGACAACGGAAGGGAATTCGATAATGCTCGATTCAAAAACTTTTGCACAAACCTCTGGATAGACCATCATTTAACATCAATCAGCTACCTACCATCAGATGCTTGGAACACAGTATCGATGGATCCACCACCGAACACTTTGACCTTCTTGAAGAGGTGTGCGACCATGCTACCTTACGAGTTGCCTCTTATCAGAACATAACAACAAGATATGTTAATAACAAGGTTAGACCTAGGAGGTTTAGAATGGGGATCTAGTGCTCAAGAAGGCCGAAGCCGCCGATCATGCCCCAGGTAAACTTGGCCCTATCTAGGAAGGATCGTATGAGATCATTTGACAAGTCCAAGGATAAGAGTACAATCTAAAAGACATATATGGAAGACTACTGCCAAGGCCTTGGAATGTTGATAATCTAAAAATTTATTACAAGCAACTAGCCCCACCTTATTTATTTAGTTTAGTTTACTTTTAATTGGGTTTGCATGTCCCATGCATTTTTTCCTTTTTCCTTTTTAGATAGTTTATTTGTCAAGGTCTACGAACCAATATTACTTCGAGAGGATAGGAAAGTTTATATAGAATAGCAGTTGCGTAACCCCAACAAAAGTTTTTGAGAAAGATATAACACCAAAAGACTTGTCACGGACAGGCACCGAAAGACCTGTCATGGGCAGGTTTCGAAAAACTTGTCACAATCAGGCACCAAAAGACCTGTCATGAGCAGGTACTTCAAACGTCACAAGCACGATCATACAGGGAATAACAATCCAAAAACAAATGTCCTCAGGATTATCACATTATGTCGACCCTTGAATGTATGGTTTTTTTTAAAACATAGCCTCAGGGCTCGACTTTAATTATTTAACGTTAGGCTCGAACCACACATTGAGCCTAAACCTTTGTTAAAAACACAGCTTCAGAGCTCAGGTTAATTATTTAACGTTAGGCTCGAACCACACGTTGAGCCTAAACCTTTGTAAAAAACCCAGCATCGAAGCTCATGTTTAATTATTTAAAATTAGGCTCGAACACACATCAAGCCTAAACCTTTGTTAGAAACCCAGCCTCAGAGCTCGGGTTTAATTATTTAATGTTTGGATCGAACCACACGTCAAGCCTAAACCTTTGTTAAATCAGTGTTAAACTAGTCGTCGTACTAACTAGCAATTATGTGATCGAGATAAGCACATGTACAAAACTTTCAAAAATAAAGATCGAGCAATGTACTTTGAAAAAATTGAAACATAAAAAACCCGGAAGAGGTAAGGCAATGTACTTTGACAAAAAAAAAATTTATACATCATCAAAAAAAAGCTCGGGGTACGGGGGAACCTATTCTAAGTCGTCGTGCTTAGGAGCTTGGTCAGAAGTTACAACGTCAACCTCATCGTCTTCGTCCTCATTCTCTACAGCATCTTCAGAATCTGAAAGTTCGAGGCTCTCTACCATACCAGGCACGAACTTCAAGTCATCGGGGTTGAACATCGGGAAGCTTGGCTTGAAAAAATGCTTCGGTCTCTTTGAAGGTATGAAGGTATGCTCTCGAGGTATATTCTACTTTGAGCCAATCACACTTCTCAGATGTTTTGAACTCCTCCTAATCTTGGCTTCATGCTCTTTGCATTTATGCTCGACCTCAAGCTTCACTTTCTCAGCCTCGTCTTTGGCCGTCCCCACTTCGTCTCAAGCTTGATGCAATTGCTTAGGGCATCCTAGCCCTCTTTCAGTGGAACCTCGCTCTTAGCCTCCAAATTCTTCAATTTTCTTGTCCCTTACCTCGACGGCCTCCACGAGCCTCGCCATTTTGTAGGATTCGTCCATCCCGTGCAAAGATAGGCCTCGAGCAACCTTTGGGGTCTATCAAAATGAAAGAACATACATTAACATCGAGAAAATTACATTACACATTTAGAACAAGATCCAAATTTTACCTTCAAAGTGAGGAACTCGAGGGCTTTCATCCCCTCGTCAAACCCCACATCACCTCTGTACTTGGCCACTATGCTCGGGACCAAGTGGCATTACTCGAAGTCCTCAATGACCAAAGGCACCGAAAGAATGCAATCATCCTCAAGGTCTACAACCTCGGGCATAAGAGGAGGAGGTAACTTCCTGAGAGATGAAGTTGGCTGTTGGGTTGCTCTTGGGCTCGGGTCAAGTCGCTGGGATTGGGCCCTCTCAAAGACTCATTGTGTTTTGAGACTCGAAGCCTTATATTCCCCTTTTTATGAGGTTGCGGCCTAGGGCTGATGAGCTTCGGTCTTTGAGTTTACAAACTTGCAAAGGGCCGAGGGATCAAAAGATAATTCTGCAAAAAATAGTAAACTTATTAGATCGATCTTAACATCGACGAAAGGGGAATGGGAAACTAAAGAAAAAAACCCTACCCTTGGTTGACTCTTCTCACATCAGAGAGCTCTAAAACTTCATCCCCAATGATAGCCCTCATGTCTGGCATCAAGGGATTGAGCTCATCTAGTATCTTCCTATCCCTCTCAATAACTCAAAGTAGGTCTGACCCTCACAAAACTTAGTAGCATCGGGGATCCCCCACCTCGACCAAAATGGAAGGTCGGGATCTCGAGTGATTGTATAAAACCACCTATCTTTCCATTGCTTCAACGAACTTGGCATGGTCGGGACTCTAAACCCACCTCGAGTCAACATGTAGGCAAAATAGGTGTACTGGAAAAGTTGTTTAAGATAGAACACCATTCTACATAGGTCGAGGTAAGGCGTGATACCCAGGTATCGATAGACAGTAAAGAAATATATGAGCATCTTCCATGTAGTGGGCACTAACTGCCCTGTGCACATGGAGTGCTCGACTAACAAACTTATGAAAAAAATGGTGCAAAGGCCACCTAAACCCGGCCTTTAAAGTGTCTCTAAAAATAACAATCTCTCATTCCTGAGCTTGCACCATTCTATCTTTGGGTCGGACGACCTAATGTCGTAGTTAGGCATTAGCCTAAAATCTCTAACAGCTGCCATGACTAGGTGTTCCTTAAACCCACATTGCTCGTCGGGGAACTTAAACTTGAAGTTGCTATGGTACCTAGGTCGGGCATCTAAAGGGACTGCGCCATGGGAATAATTGACGTTCTTATGTCCTCGTTACTACTCGAACTACCAAAACCCCGGTTATCCTCACCGCTCGACATCACTCTTAATAAAACTAAGAAAATTAACTCAAGGTCTCGAGCCTTACCTTAAAAATTACCCGATGCCTAAAAGGTATCTAAGGAATGTGCTCGAGCTCGATCTTGTAGAGAAAAAATTACAGCGAGTGAAAAGTGAAAAATGAATGGTAAATGGGGTATACATAGGCGTGGAAATAGGAGACCAAAGGTTAGAATCTGGACCGTTGGATTTTGACACGTGTCGCACATCCAAGGAACCTCAATAACAGTCTCTCCTTGCACCGAACATTCAATGTCCATTCGAACATTCCCATATCCCAAGACACAATACCCGACCTGTGTACATCCACCCCTAATGCTCGAGCTCTAGGATTCGATGCAGGGGGCCACTGATATGGTCATAGTTAATCGTCTCGAGCTTTGAAGTCTCGAGGACCGACATACACTAAATTGGACCCCTTATCCTCGAGCTTGATGTAGTCATCAAGATATCTCAAGGATTGGCATTAGAGTTCCTACGATAATGTGGTAATGACGTCCTCGGGGGTAAGTCCTTAGGATTTTTTTGACCCAAGCATGTTGTGTCCTTGGGTGTTTTCCTTTGCTGAACTCAAAGGTTTTCTTAAACATGAACTGATTCTACTTGCCAAGAATTCTAAAGTTATCCAAATACCTCAATTCAAGACTCCTATGTCTAGAAGGAGTCTATATCGATGAGTATCAAATTCGAACTATGACTAGACCTACAATTGCAATCCAATACTCATCTCAAGTAGGATTTCTAAGGATTTTTTACATGAAATTTAATCTCTAGCCTCACACATAAATTCTCTCTCTAACTTAAGTATCGGATGGATGACGAGAAAACATCTCGATGCTTTTTTTTCCCGGTACCGAAAGATTCTGTTCGTTCTCATTCCCATTCCTCATGCTCAAAAATCAACATGAACGATTTTTTGTAGCATCAATCTTGATCCGCAGAGACGGGAACATTGATCCAGCATTTATTCCTTAACCTATAGTCTTAGGAAAAATTAAATATTTATTAATGTGACATTTCATGGAACTATAAATAAAATTTCGAACTTAAAATTTTCTTGAACTTTTAAATCTATCTAGACAAATTAACTTCATATATATAAAAGAAATAACTTGAACATACATAACACATAACGCGTTCCAAAATATAAATGAAAATAGGTTTAGCATAAATGAAAATGACGAAGTTGCCACATTTTACACGAGGGCGTGTTTGATTGCAAGTATGAAACTTGCTTGAAAATAAAATAAATTCTAGTTATTTGCATGGAAATTATTAATTAAATATATTTGATTTATTTAATTTTCAACCTAGAAAATGTTATATATTTCTGTAAAGATGAGTTTTTGAGAAGTTATTGTCTAGAAAATAAAAATCTACATTCTATAAAGAAAATATTTTTCATCGAAAAAATGCAAATCAAACACACCAAAATAAGAATTTGGGTGAAAATGATATTTTTCATGAAAAATAAAGTTAATCAAACACACTTAGTGTATTGGATTTGAGGCCCCATTGATTATCCCCAAAATATGCTCTTCTTATTTTTATTTTTTTTCCATTTTTAGCATGGACATAAATAGTACGTTTGTACCCGGCAATCTAAATTAGTTTTTTTTTTTTAATTCCAGGCGGTGCAAAAAAAATTCAAAATCTTTTGACAAAGTAAATGACCTCTAAAATACATGAAATATAAACATAAGAGATTCAGTTATACTTTTATTAACCATATATTGATTGATAATTGATCACATGATCAATAATATGCACATATTTCTTGATCGTGGATAAGATGCAACACATTGTAGACTACTGAAAGTTCAGACTACGCATCCAATCTATAAGCCACATTTCTAACCTAATTAAGGATTTCGAAGGGTCTGTTATATCATCGTCTCAATTTGCATTTTTTGTCAAACCTCATGATGCTACAATTGGAATGACTTTTATCTCCAACTTGAAATTCCAAATCTTCCCTTCTCGTGTCCACATAAATCTTTTGTCTATCTTGTGCTATCTCTATCCTAGAACAAATATTATCAACAACTTCAACTTTCCTTTTAACGGTCTCTGATCCCAAAAATTCTCTTTTTTTTTTTTTTTTTGGTTAAATGTATAATTGGGCCTATTATCTTGAAAAATTCTTCAATAAATTTCTGATTGTATCCGGTCAATCTTGAAAAGCTTGAACTTTAGATCGATCCATTTCAAACTGGGCAGTAACTACGTGGTCGAGGAAACCAACTCACTCAAGTCAAAATTCACACGTTTTGAGATATGACTTCACCAGCTCGCTTATGCAGTAACTTCACTAACTCGTCAATGTAGTATTTTCAACAATATCTTGAGATGTTCCTTTCACTGATCTTTATCATAAGAACATATTAAAATATCGTCAATAAGGACTATGTTTTTGTCCCAAAAGTTTTCATCAAAAAATATCTTTAACGAGGCAGTTAGTGTAAATTGGGAGTGTTATAAATAATGTAATATTTGTAAATGACAATTAGGCCGTGTTTGATAGGCCACATTTTTCGGGAAAGTAGAAAAATATTTTCCACTTTCTACTTTTTTGGCTGTTTGATAGGCGAAATTTTCCACGGAAAATATTTTTCGGATTTTCCCCACACGTGTGCAATTTCTGGGTTTTTTATGAAAATGTTTTCCCGCCTTTTTGGTGGGAAAATATTTTCCTGGCTGTCTAGAATTTTTTTTTTTTGGCAATAGAAACAAATGTCATAACTAATGGTAAAAAAAATTTCACTTTAATGGACAATTTTCATGTAAAACAAAGTCAAACGAACACTAAACTTTGATGAAAAAAATGTTTTTGAGGAAACAAATTTTTTCCCTTTTTTTTATTTTTTATTTTTTGGCAATGGAAACAAATTTTATAACCAATTGTGAAAAAAAATATCAATTTAATGGACAATTTCCATGTAAAACAAAGTCAAACGAATAGAAAATTTAAAAATTTTTCGGGTGGAAAATTATACCAATCAAATACACTTGAAATCATTTTCCCTACAAAACATTTTTTAGGCAAATCTTTTCCCTATAAAATATTTTTTTTCCACCTTTACAATCAAATGCACCCTTATATCCATGTAGTACTAATTGTAATTTATAAATATGAGATCTTGATTCTAAATAAAATACAAATATAATTCTATTGACTTCTTTATTTTCATCTATTTTTTTTCTCTCTAATTTATAACATGAACTTTATTTATTGTATGTTAAAATTTTTAATATTTTTTGTATTATATAATTGTATTTTATTTTTCTAAACTTCAATCATAGTTCGCATAAATTTTACGAGTATAGAAACATGAAAAACTACAAAAAAAAAAAATAATAATAATAATAAATCACTAAATCAACTATTAAATTAAAATTGTCATCATTTTGGTATAATTTTGGGAATAATGATCCTTGGACAGAGACAATGACACGAGTGTACTGTGGTGATAGGGTATTGTGGCATATAGTGGTTGGGTGTTGTATTTTTTTTTTCAAACTATCCAATCATATATTGACATGGTCCTCTCTAGCCTTGAACTTGTCACTGTAGCATAACTCTGATTTTAGTGAGGCCTGGAATCTTATTTGAGCCGGGATGTCCACTAAAAAGTTAGGCTTTCTGGTTGATGTGTTATTTGGGCCAAATAAAACTGGGCTTTATTTTAGAAGGTTTGCATTTCATAAAGTATATAAGCCTAGCCTAACAATCATAAGGGTTTTACACGTTCTAAATCCTCTGATCTGAGAGAAATGGTGCCGCCGCTGCCTCACCAATATTTATTTTTTTTTGCGATTTTCAATTTCTGTAACTTACATATCGAACTGACTTTATTTTGCTTCTTTCTTGTAAAAATGTATGTTGTAGGCTCCAAAGAAGGGCGCAAAATTGCCGTCGGGAGTGGCTAAAAAGAAGGCGGAAAAGGTAGTGAATCCTCTATTCGAGAAGCGGCCGAAGCAATTTGGAATTGGTGGAGCGTTGCCGCCGAAGAAGGATCTCCACCGATTTGTGAAATGGCCTCAAGTGGTGAGGATTCAGCGCAAGAAGATGATTTTGAAGCAACGCCTTAAGGTCCCGCCGCCAATTCATCAGTTCTCGAAAACCCTCGACAAGAACTTGGGTCTGTTTTTATACCCTCTTCTCTGTATATATTCGTTTTTCTCCATTTACTGTCCGTCTTTGCTAATTTTTTATGAGATTCTGACTGTTATTGTCAACTAGGTAATTTTTGTAATTTGTTTTTGATTGCTTCTTATGCTTGTGAAAATTAGTTGAAGGCTATTGATGGAATCATGTTTGGTTAATTTATGCTTATGAACATGTTATAACTCTAAAATTGAGTGCTCAGATTGGATTATATCTATATTATCCTTCCTGCAATATATGCTATTGGTTATGACGTTGAGTAAAGAGAATTGTTTTTAGGACTGGATAAGTCTGGAAAATTTAGATTTTATATAGATACATGTTGATCTCTGATCATAAATTGCTTATGCAGTATTTATCAAGCTTGTAACTGATAATCTTTTTTATCTTTTAGACATTCATATCTATATAATAATGAAGGAGCCAATCTAGGCCATGAAAGTAACATTTACATTGTAGTTGGGCTTTGTGGTCTTGGAATCACTGACCCAGCTATGATCTACCCTGGTTATTAAGGGTCTCTTTCCATTGCCTTTTTGTAAAATTTTATTGTTGTTTGGCTTTAAAATGAAATAAAATTGTGCTTGAATCATTGTAAAATTTTATGTTCATGATATTGAATTTGGTTGCTTTTCAATATGTAGCAACGAGCTTGTTCAAGATGCTTCTCAAATACAGGCCTGAGGATAAAGCTCAAAAGAAAGAAAGGCTTCTAAAAAGAGCTCAGGCTGAGGCTGAAGGAAAAACACCTGAGGTTAAGAAGCCAATCATTGTGAAATATGGTCTCAACCATGTAACATATCTAATTGAGCAGGTTTGGACTTCTCGATTTCAGTGCAGGCATTAGTGTCTTATCCACGAAATAACTAATAAATCAAGATTTTATTGCAGAACAAAGCTCAACTTGTTGTCATTGCCCACGATGTTGACCCCATTGAGTTGGTCGTGTGGCTTCCTGCATTGTGCAGGAAAATGGAAATCCCTTACTGCATCGTGAAGGGAAAGGCACGGTTGGGAACTGTAAGTGGCCTCGGGTCTATGGCTGTGTGATTTTTGGTAATATTTGCTTAGAGCCCATTATAATGTTCTGTAATATGCCATCGTGCAGATAGTCCATAAGAAGACGGCTTCTGTACTGTGCTTAACCTCAGTGAAGAATGAAGACAAGATGGACTTCAGCAGGATCTTGGAAGCTATTAAGGTAGTGTGCTATTCATATCCTGTAAATCATGTTTTCTTTATGTACTATGTTGAGTTATTCTTAATGTATTTGGCATAAATTAAAATTTGATGGACAAATCCCTTGTTTTCTTTTTCTGCTGTTGCAACAGGCCAACTTCAACGACAAATATGATGAGACCAGGAAGAAGTGGGGTGGTGGAGTTATGGGCTCAAAATCCCTGGCCAAGACAAAGGCCAAAGAGAGACTCATGGCCAAGGAGGCTGCACAGAGGATGACTTAGGCTCTTAGTCTTGCCTTTTCTATCAAGGGTAGAACCAAAGGAGTGAATCTTTTACCTTCCTTTGTATGCTTCAAATCATACTAGACATTTTTGTTTCCGCTTAATATTTGATAGACGACAAGGCATACTTCATTATCTCAAGTATATGCCAGTGTTTGGTATTGTCTGTTGTTTATGTACGTCTAGTTTTTTGTAGAATGAAATGCGACATCTTTAATGTGTTGGGTTCTTTCTCTAGAAATTCTTAAAATCTGAGCCACGTGGTGGAATTCTGGGTATTGAGCGTTTGTGGCACCAACGCAAATGAACTTCACAGCTATGAGATCAGTAAAATAGTTATGGACTTCATTTGGAATTTCAGGTTGTGCTATCTTCAAGTTGCTTATTGAAGTTAATCAACTTGGAAGCAACATAGCTCGAAAGGGATCTGTGGTAGATTTCGAGATGATTTCAGTCTGATATGAAGAGTTAAAACTAAATTTTTCATAACATCTTTTAGGGGTCTCAGAAATATTTTTTTCAGAAGGAAACATGTCATCCGAGGTTTTATATATATTGTTCTACAATTTGGAAAAAGTAATGATTTTCATCAATTAAAGACGTGAAAAAATAAATGCAAAAAATAAAATGAACAATGAAATAAAATAAAATAAAAGGAATGGTAAATAGAGCAGGGACCCATCCCTTTACGTCCTGCCCCGCCTTTACCAGGTATGGGGCGGGGCAAGCAAAGAAAAATACCCAACGGGATTGATAGCTAGTCAGGCTGGGCCTACCCCTTCTTAAAATTTATAATTGGAAAATTAAATATTTGCGTTGATATATTTGCAAATTATATTGCTAAATTTTTTGAAAGTATGGATACTTACTTTTACAAGTAGAATTTATTAGTAAAAAAATAATTTTTTAATAATTCAAGCTAAACTGGTCCTTATGGGTGATTGGGCTGGGAATCCAACCCAAGACACAAGTTGGGCTAGTTACAGTTAAATTTGAGGAAATTACGCCATATACACTTTTGTAATAAAATATTCAATTTCTACGGGTCCACTTTTATTTCTCCGTCTATTGCAATGTAATTAGGGGTGGGCAAAACCCGACCGAATCCATCAAAACTGCCCAAATCGAGACAACCTGACAGATTTGAGTTGGTTTTTTTGTTGTTTTTACATGAGTTAGGTGGGTTGGTTGTATAGGCGGATTGGGTTGGGTTATGAGTTAACTCATAAAAACCGAATAAATCCGTCCAATTCAACCCGACTATATTTATGAACTTTACAAGTGTTATGATATTACTTGAAAATTCTTAGAATAATATTATAAGATTTGGATAGGATGCATTTTACGAAAAGTAGTATAAACAAATACACATTCAACACAAAAATATTTTAATTGTCAAAAATATTTCTTGACTTCATATGATTTAATATCAATTTGTCTATGTAACATTTTCGAGCATAAAGTGCTAAAATAATTCATATTTTTTTGTTCATTGCAACTATAAAAGACCAAATATTATATAAATCATGAGTCGATTATAAATTCGTCCAACCCGACCCGTATACTTTAGTCTTTGTTGACAAATTGTCCCAATCCGACAAACACAACCCGATCCATACTTGATTGTGTTGAGTTTCAACCTTTACACAGATTGAGTTTGGTTAAATTATGATCAAATTGATCATGTTGGGTTGGAATTGGATTGAGGCAAAAACCACCCAAACCCACCCAAC
Organism: Fraxinus americana; assembly: GCA_035079005.1. NCBI lineage: Eukaryota > Viridiplantae > Streptophyta > Magnoliopsida > Lamiales > Oleaceae > Fraxinus > Fraxinus americana. The sequence continues at coordinate 13,114,360 of CM068715.1, read as the reverse complement.
CCAACCCAACCCAACCCATGCACACCCCTAAATGTAATAATATGATGAGGAAATTAGACACAGTACTTTTAATAATAATAATAATAATAATAATAATAATAAAGAATTGATTAATATATTTGAACCAAATTAAAATTTTAATAGTCGTATTAATTACGTCCAACAAAAATATAAAACATTTGAAAATCAACAAAATCATTCCAAAGACGATGGCATTCCCCAATCTGATATTTTCCACTTCTTAAAAATTTTATTATTAAAAAGTTTTCATTTGATATTATTAAAAAGATTATATATTTTAAGCAATTCAAAATTTGTAAGAAAGCTTGCAATGTGGCCATGATATATGTTATGGGCAAAGTTTAAACGTAAAAAATTATCTCACATGAATTATTGAACGCAAAATAAATAATAACTATTAAAACTATTTCTTGCGACCTTTTTGACTTGTTATTATGAACTCATCGTTTATCAATTTTAAATTCCAAAGATTTATTTCAAAGTTTATTGTGAATACTTCGAAACAATAATAAAAACCTCACCCTACGAGTGAAGAAAATAGATCATAAGTAAGCCAAAGAGTGAACATCAAAACAAAAATTAAAATAAAAAATAATAATTCAGTCACTTTTTCATAGAAAGGTGATAGAAGTCACTTTTAGCCCCTGTTTGAGCCACATTAAAATTTTCATTTTTATTCTTCTACTCATTTTCAATCATACATTTTTCAATAAAATAATATTTTTCACATCAGTAATTTTTCCTTCTTTTTCAACCACACATTCTCCATCAATCTACTATTCAAAATACATTCCTCCAAAATAATGTGGCTCAAACACACCCTTATACATTCTCATTTTTGCAAAAACCTTGGAGTCATCAATTGAATTGATTTAAAGAAATATGAATTGAATACAAGATTAAAATACATTCTCAATTTTGCAAAAAAATTGGATACATCAATTGAATTGATTAAAAAAATAAAATAAAATAAAATGAAATGAATTAAATACAAGATTAAAAGAAATTTTGTATTCATATATTTAAAATTTCAAAAACGCACACGTATGCATCTAGTTAATTGCTCCAATGAGATACTGTGATTTTTTCAGAGAAATTTATTTTCACAAATATGTTGGATGTATCAATTGAATTAATTCAAAGAAATATGAATTGAATACAATATTAAAATAATGTTTGAATTCATATATTTAAATTTTAAAAAACACACATATACATCTTGTTAATTTCTCTAATGAGATGCAGTGACTTTTATTTTTCATATTATCATTTTCTCAAACACCTTAAATGTGTCAATTTAATTGATTAAAAATTTTCTTTTTTCATATGTATTAACATAAAATAAAGTTTGAATTTGTATATATAAATTTTAAAAAATACAAACATATGTATCTAATTAATTGTTTCAATGAGAAACTCTAACATTTGTTAGAAAAAAGTGGTGGAATGTCACTTTTTCATTCTCCTTTTGGGCAATAAACCTTGCATACATCAATCTAATTGATTCAAAGTTGTCTTTTTCATGTATATTACATAAAACAAGGCTCATATGTTCAAATTTCCAAAAACTCGCATACATGCGTACTTGTAGTTAATTGCTCCAATAATATAATGTGATTTTTTTTAAAGTGACATATTAACTACAATAAGATACTGTGATTTTTCTTAAAGTGAACATTTTCTTTTTGTGCAACACTTTGCATGTATCAATTTAATTGATTCAAAGTGTTCTTTTTCATATGTTTTAACATAAAATAAGATTTGAATCCGTATATTTAAATTTTAAAAAATGCTGCACATATGCATTTAGTTAATTGTTCCAATGAAATATTTTGACCCTTGTTTTTTAGAAAAAACTAGCAGAATATCACTTTTTCATTCTCATTTTAACCAAACACCTTACATGTATTAATTTAATTTATTCAGAATTTTCTTTTTCATGTGTGTTAACAAAAAAACAATGTTTGAATTTGTATGTTCAAATTTTCAAAAACACATACATGTGTGTAGTTAATTGCTCAAATAAAATACTGTGACTTCATTTAGAAAAGTGACAGAATGTCACTTTTTCCTTTTGAAAAAACATCTATATATATATATATATATATATATATATATATATATATATATATATATATATATATATATACATATATATTAAAATTTTCAAAATCGCAGACATATTCATCTAGTTAATTATTCTATTGAGAAACTATGATTTTTTTTTTTTAGAAACGTTTTAGAATGTCACTTTTTCACGCACTCCTTTTATTAAATACGTTGCAGGCATCATTTAAATGGATTCAAAACTAATTTTTCATGTGTTTTAACACAATTCATTTCCTCTCAAATTTAACAATGTAATTATCAAACATATTTTCCAATCACAATAGCAAAATGAAAAAAACTTCATAAACTCCAATTATTTACATTATAAGGTTCAAACCAAACCTAATTAAAGAAAGATTCCAAAACATAAAAAACCTTTAATTTTGTTTGTGTATTTCCTGATTTGGGAAAGAGAACTTTGAAGAATGAATGTTGAAGTAAACTCTTTCTTTTTTATGCTTGATTTGTTGAAGATTTCCTCTTTTTCTTTTCAATTTCCTTTGATTTTTTGAAATTGGAAGCTGATTTTTGACAAGCCATGTCATGCTTTAGGTTTGAGAGTATATTTTACGTTCAATTTATTTACCATTTAATCCCAAAGCAGTTATCAAAAAATTCGTGTCGTGCTTTAGGTTTGAGTTATCAAATTTTACGTTCAATTTATCATGTTTTACAAAACTATCCTAAAATATAGGGTATTTGTGTAAGTACCCTAATATAATTTATATTCAAAAAATTACTTAACTCCTCCAATACAATCCAATTAAATGCCGATGTCTCGCTCCAAATTCAATCAAATCCTAAAACAGTTGCTCACAACCCCAATTTAAGCACAAATGCGTAGTTGTAGCAAATCTTTCCTAAAATCAAACCCTAAATCCCTTGTTCAACCTTTGTAATCATCTTCAAGTCATCTCGAGGGAAGGAGCTCTAATCCCACTAACATAGAAACCTCAAATTTTCCTTTAACCATGGGTCCAACCAAAACCCAGTCGACGCGTGATATTGCAGCATCTCTTGAGATGTTGGACATAACAATTATGCTTCTTGTACATCAATTGTTGACATCGACTTTGACACTCCTCCTATGTGTATAAAATTTGGTCAATGATTAAAAAAGTGTTGTTAAAATCAATGTACAAAAAGTTTACCAACTCACATGATGTCAAACTTGATGTCAAATATGATACACATGTAGTATGATTGTTGGACCTAAAGAATGATATGATGGAAACTCAGTATACTAGATGGAAAGGCCATTGATCATGTATGGCTAGCTACACATTGCTCAAAATCTTGAGTTTCTGAGATGATGACGCCCCCCAAAAAATAGAACCTTGCTACTTGTACAAAAGAATTTGTACAAAAATGTTGACAAATCCTCACATGTGGGGGGGCCCACTTTTTATTTTCAATTTTTTATTCATGTGGGGCCGGCAATCATGTGAGTGTTTGTCAACATTTTTGTCAAATTCTTTTTGTACAAATAGCTTTTTTTCAAAAAATAATGGTGCTAAGAAGAATATAGACACGATAGCTCTCGACTCGAGTTTCAAGAAAACATTGGTTCAGCAGCATCAATCACAGGTGCATGATTATTTATTTATTTTATAATTTTTTACCCAAGTACACGTATTGCAGTTTGTTAATTTCCGTACTTAAGTAGCATGTTAAATAACACATTTTGTGTATTTTTTTCTTATTTTGTCCCACATATACAAGTATTGTAGTTTGTTGAAAAATATGGGTCATGAGTCGTTTATGTGGAGTGACCTGACGCACAAGACAATAAAGTGGGTTGAATGCAATTGTTTGAACTTGGAATTCAAGCCTTCAATTCCCGATGACCTTTCAAAACTCCCCACATAACTTCCAATTAATTATTAGGAAAAATGGAGAAAAAAATAGATGAAAAAAATGATAAAATTCGTATGACAAATATCACCATAATTGAAAGGCACATTAGAACCACTATTTTGACATGAAAACTTTAAAAAATGGGCACTTAAATTGTGGCTAAAATCCCCTTTCATTGTGATCAAGATTGTGACCGATAAAGTGCAAGAAAATACACATTTCGAAGTTTGGAAAGCAAAGTAATTCAACCATTCAAAAGATTTTGAAATTTATAGCCATAAGGTTTAATTCATTGCTATAACACATGCTTAAATATGCCATTACATGATTTGATTGAGCTATGAATCTTGTATGTAAAGTTTTGAAACTTTATGTGGTCTCAATTGGCATCTTTTGATATACATGTCTAAAATTAACGAAATTTTGGAATTATATATATAATATGTTTTAGAATTCACCAACAAAATTTCATCAATTTTTGTTATTGCTTTTGGGAGAAAATGGAAAACCTAGTCAATTTTGCAGTTTAAAAAATTTGCTACAATAATATTAGTACGGTTAGAAAGGTATTTCAATGAGCTTTCCATCCATATAAAGACGTTAAATTTTGGACTTCAAACGAAGAAATAAATTTTCGAAATTTGGATTAGGGCTGGACAAAACTCCCAAACCGAACCGAACGATTCTTCTTAAATTAAATACCCGAACGGGTACCCGAATCGAGAACCGACGGGTACGGTTCGGTTCTCGGTTCTAGATCCAGAACCGAAGAACCGAATTTTCGAAAAAAATTAATTTTTTTTATTGAATAAATCAAATTATTTTAATATTACCTTAAAAAATTAGCAAATTAACTAATTTTTTTGTTTTAATTTATTGGCCCAACCCATTTTATAAATCCATTTTTTTGTTTTAATTTATTGGCCCAATTATAAGTTTCATTTTCAGCCCAAGATGATACATTTATAATAGTTTTTTATACTTCCTTTTCTCTTCATTTATATACGTAGAACCCGACCCCCAATTGAAAACCTACATATCCCAAATTGAAGCCGCCGAGTCCGAGAATTTTCTTATTCAACTGTGAATTGCGCATCGATTCGAAGCACCGTACATGTTTATATTTCTTTGTTTAAACTGATATCTTGTGTTGAATTTATATACGTATGATTTTTCTTGCTGGTGATTTGAAATAATCTATTCCATTTGAAGGGAAAAATAATATACCTGTGTGTGCAAAGGTGGGAGGAGAGGGAAAAAAGCTTCCAACTGTAGAAAATTGTTGGAGGTTTCCTATTTTTCTTTGCAGCACCACATCAGTATCCCCACCATCATTCCAGGCTAACTTTCAAATTTCGAATCAGGTTTGAAAATTTCATGTTGGATCCTATTATCCCCTCCCACTGACCTCGCTCTCACGTACACGCGTATAGAGTCTATTTAGGGGGAGAGTACTGAGTCCAGACAGAGACGTATGAACATTTGGATGCATATACGCAATTGTTATAGGAATAAAGTCACTTATAAAAATTTGACTAAAGAATTGGTTTGGTTGTAAGACAAACAACTGTTTTAAGGTTGTAATGAAAGACAAATAGTCAAATTTAACGTCAGTAATTCTGGTTTTTATATTGAAATTTTTTTGGTATATCCATGAAATGGGAGAAATTTATTTAGATGTTATTTCATGGATGTAAATTTGAGTGAAGAAAATCTCAAAGTATGTTTGGCATGAAAGTATTGTGAGCATACTGACCATTACAAGAAGTTGAAAAATGACCCATTTTAACTATTTCAAAATGAATTTGATTTGACGTGAATTAAATCTGTTTATTGTATTATAGGTTGTGGGACTTGGCTTCATTTTTGTAATGAATTTTCTTCCACATTGTTTGTGCAGGATATAATCAAGTTGTAGTTAAAGGTGATTCCAGTAATGGATACTCAAATGGGATTCAAAAAACAGCCTAATGAGAGGTCAGAAATATGGAATCATTTTACTAAGATACTTAGTGGAGAAAGAGCAAAATGTAATTATTGTGGGAAAACATTTAAAACTGATACTAATAGTGGAACTTCTAGCATGTGGAAGCATTTAAAAACTTGTTATGCTTATAGATATAAGAACACTACGGTCAATGAAAACCAAGCAATACTCACTCGAGAAAACAATGATGGTGGTATTATGGCTATGGTGTTTAATAAAGAAAAGTGTAGAAAATCATTGGTTAAGATGATTATTATTGATGAATTAGCTTTTTCCTTTGTGGAAGGTGTTGGTTTTAAGGAATTTGTACGTCAACTTTGTCCTAGATTTGACATTCCTTCTCGAAGAACGATTGCTAGAGATGTGCTAAATCTCTACCATGAAATAAAGGAATCATTGAGGATTAAATTAATTCATGATAGGCAAAGGATTTCTTTAACCACTGATTGTTGGACATCAATTCAAAACATCAATTATATGGTAGTTACAGCTCATTTTATTGATAGAAGTTGGAAGCTGCATAAGAGGATATTAAATTTTTATGTTGTTCCAAATCATAAAGGGGAGACAATTGGAAAGCTTATTGAAAACTGTTTACATGATTGGGGAATAGAGCGTGTGGGTACCATTACTGTAGACAATGCTAACACAAATGACGCAGCGATCATTTATGTGAAAAAGAAGTTGAAGAATTGGAAATCTGATGATACTATGATTTTAGGTGGCTCTTATCTGCATGTACGTTGTTCAGCACACATTATCAATTTGATTGTTAAAGAAGGGCTGAAAGAGTTTAATCCATCTATAGAAAGTATTCGCAATGCGGTCAAATATTTTCGATCATCTCCTTCCCAATTGATGAAATTTAAGTGTTGTATTGAAAGGGAAAAGATTGCGTGCAAAAAACTTGCAGTTTTAGATGTTCCTACTAGATGGAATTCAACATTCTTAATGTTGGATAGTGCATTCAATTTTGAAAAAGCCTTTGAAAGAATGGAGGAAGAGGATGGATTTTATGTTAAGTATTTTGATGAGAATGAAGGTGGAAAAGAAAAAGAGGGGCCACCTACAAGTTATGATTGGGAGAAAGCTAGAAAATTTGCCAAGTTTCTAAGAACCTTTTATGATGTCACATTGAAGTTTAGTGCTTCATTGAGTGTTACTTCCAATACTTACTTTCATGAAGTTTGTAAAATTGAGCAAATTTTGAAGAAAATGGGTGACAAGCAAGATTATTTGCTAAGTAGCATAGCAAATAGCATGAAGGTTAAGTTTGACAAGTATTGGGGTAATGTTGATAAAATGAACAAGATTTTGATTGTAGCAGTTGTGCTTGATCCTAGGTATAAGTTGGAGTTTGTTGTATATTGTATTGGTATCTTGTATGACTGTGTTAAGGTCGAAGCTACAAAAAATGAGGTCATGAAACTATTGTATGCACCGTATGACCAATACAAGGGATGTCATCATTCAAACAATGGAGCTAGTGGAAGTGGTGGTGGTGGATCTAATGATGGAGTCGCTTTGTTGGAGGATTCAGATGATGATGATTGGGATGCTTGTAATCTTGATTTTGGGTACAAGAAAATGAAAACTAGAAAAATTGATTTTTCTAGAAAAGATGAGATACAACGATATCTAATGGAACCCACTGAAGATGCTACTGATGGAGATTTTGACATTTTAAATTGGTGGAAGATCAATAAATCAAGATTTGAATTTTTATCTGAGGTTGCAAGGGATGTTCTTGCCATTCCTGTGTCTACAGTTGCTTCTGAGTCAGCATTTAGTACTGGAGGGCGCATTCTTGATTCATTTAGGAGTTCTTTCTAAAATAGTTGAGGCCTTAATTTGTACACAAAACTGGCTAAGGGAAGAATCTAGACTTTTGAGGGTTTTCCAAGATAGCGTTTACATTGAAGAGACAGAGTTCTATGAAAGTATTGAGACATGTAATAAAATATATATTATATTTTTTTCTTATGAAATTTTATTAGTTGAATAGTTTTTAGTTTATTTATGTTTGTTAATTGTGCTTTTTCATTTTTTCTTGTAGAGTTTCTTAGTGGAGAAAGTCAAGCAATTGATGATTAAATCAAATAGTTGGGTATGTAAATTAATCTTATTGGACAATTTGTTATTTATATATTTTAAATTGGATAACGTTAATTTGTGAAAGTTGATATTGAATATGTCATTAGTGGTATTTATGTAGTATTGTTGTAAATGTTAAAAAATTTAATTATGGTACGGAATCGAACGGAACCGAACGGATCGGAACTGAACCCGAATGGTTCCAAAATTTATTTGGACCCGACGGTTCCATTTACTAAATACCCGAAAATTTTCGGTTCAGTTCGGTTCTACAGAGAACCGAACCGAATCGGACCATGTCCAGCCCTAATTTGGATGAAAATTTTATTTTATGCATCAAAATTGGTAAAACTCGAAACTTCATCAGATGATAACTTATTATACACTGTGTTTTATGCTTCCTATTTGATATGGTTGAATAGATTTTCTCGAAACCTTTCAAACAGTATGAAGATCATTATTTTTGGCCTTGAAATGAAGAAGTTATGGCATCTCGGAGTTTTTACAAAAATCTAAAAATTTTGCATAAAATTGAAACGATGGACAGTAGTCAAAATTCCAATCCCATTCTTGGTTATTTCTATTGATGTTCCAAACGTGGCCTCAAAAAAATTAATTTTGTAAAATCTGACCACACAAATGAACTTAAAACGTCGAAATTAATTAAATGAACCAAACTAAAAATAATTTTAGTGTCTACACGTGAGGCATTACTGTGCCCATTTTTTAAAATTAAAAAAAAAAAAAAGAGCTTCGTTACGTGCTGAGTGGACGTGCGGTACCAAAATGAAAATACAAAAATTGCATGTTGGTCCTTGTATTATTTTTGATTTTTCAGTATAATTAAATTAATTTTTGGACTTTTAGCATACTTAGATGGAATACTAGAAAAAAACGCGGGCTATGAAACTTATTGAAAAGCTACATGCTTATTGAAATTAAAAAATGAATCTAGAACATGATCTAATGAGATACGTGAATATATTTTGGACTTTTTTTTATTATGATAAACAAAATATGAGAATTCTGCTACCACTTCCCATTTGCAGGGATTGTGTTGCAATAGATATGTTAGTGTGGTAGACAATCTGTATAATAAAACTTAAATATGTAAGGTTTATTTTTCGATTATAATCAAAATTATTTTTCGAAAGAATTAATTTGTAATATCATGATACATATCATAATTGGATAAACGCGCATATATTGTACATTATGGAATTACCTTATTGAATCACATGAAATCTATTAATTCGCGAATTATTATGAATGTCAAGGTCGGTAAAATTAGTGAGATTCTTGTTTAGACCTTTTGATTGTCAGTTGAGTGATAGTTCAATGATTGAAAGATTTAGAGAAAATCTCACATATAACTATTTGATTCACCAATTGAGTGAGAGTTCTCAAATTGGAAGAATTAATGTAATTCTTGCTTAGAAATTATGGAATTTTGCATTATAAAATTAAGTTTATGGTAGTGAAAGAATAGAATTGTCGACGATGATTAGGAACATATTGAACTTTGACTCTGTGTCTAATATTGAATTATCTTATACATTAATTTGAATTAATACAAAATTGTCTATGTGCATAAATGGACATTGATTGATAATACAAGTGTTTCTAAAATTTGATAGATCATGACATCAAAATCTATAGTTGTTGATCTTAATAAAGGTGATAAGCTAAATGAGATAATATTTGGTATAGTAAAATTTTGAGTGTACTAGAAGAATCGTGATATTTTAGTGAGCATCAACCACTTAACAGAAGGCATGACATGGGTCAGACTATTCCAGAGAATAAAGATCAATAACTTTGTCAAATATGAAAAAAGATAGATTCTAATACTTAAGCATTTGAATTGTTAAGTTCTGTTACGGATGATCTTTTTCTCAAATGTGACTGAACTGAGGTTGACGTAATGTTGAGAATTTTTCATTGTCAAATTTTTTTTGGTGAGTAGTAAGTTCAAACTAGTCTCTTAATAAATGGGAACTTTGAAGGTCAATGTGATTTACAAATTGAAGCGTTGTTTTTCTTTATTGATACTACATGCTGTGTGAGTTAAAAGACGTGCAACTTGATATTGCTAAGTTTTGAGGACATGCTTGTGTAGTAATGTTCTATTTCGTATAAGACTTCAGATCTTAAGTATTAAATAAGCTAGAATATATCAGATAATAAGTGCATAAAATTGGTTTTGGTAGAGGCTTAATATTATAAAGGTTCAAGTGCTTCAACTATAAGGTTTGAATCTCTTAATTCGAAAGTAGTTAAGCTAACTAATATTGATATTAAGATAGTATCAAAAAATCCACTAAACTTGATTTCAATTGTTGTTCTTCTAAGAATGGTCTTCAACTTGATTAACACATGGTAGTTTTATTTATACTCACAGTGGTAATGTTTAATTATGGTTCTACATATTTGTGCAATGGTTTGAGATTTTGATTTGAGAAAATCATTCAAAATTGCAAGAGCTAAACTTTCATATAGTATATCCATTCGAATTTCTTTGCGTGCTACGATTAAAAGAAATAGAGATGGAACCTTATTTTTTATTACATTTATAGATCGAATCACACATTTCAATTGTATTTTTTATTTTCTTATGTTGAAGATATTGCACTGATTTAGACTGAAGTGGAGTGGAAAATCAGATTATGAAAATGAAGATTTTGAAAAACTATTTGAGAGCATGAATCTGTATCATGAATAATCTATGTAATGCAAGAGAAATTCTTATTGAATTGACTATTCGTTGATCACCAATAATTATATGGTTTATTGGGTGAAATAAATGTATATTGCTGAATATGATGAGGCTTAAATAATGTAGTCCAATTTACGTGCTTTTGTTTTTGGAAAGAGTGCTAGTTAACTGCAATTTGTCACTTAATGTAGTTCTCTCAATGTTATTACCTTTAGTATATATAAGCTTTGGACATGTAGATAATCAAACATGTGCTGTCTTAGACTCATAATCGACTATTTAAGTTCTTGATAATGAGTTTGGAACATGAATCTATTAAGAGCAAGATATATCTATTTGAGATACACATGACAGTCCAAAAAAGTATTTAAGTGAGATCTTGAAAACACATGTTGGGTCACAAGATGTGACATTTGACATTTTCCCAAGTAAGGGAGAAAACTTTAGAATATTATTGAAATAAATGTTATGTATATTGATGAATCCGTTTTGAATATATAAGAGTTGGTTTAAGCTTTTCATTCAAGTGCGAGTACTCTATTTCTGAGTGTGAGCTATCTATCCAGGTGGGAGCTATCTAAGAACTATCTAATTTCAATTGTTCTTGGTTCTAAGTGGGAGTTAAGAGATATCTAATTTCAATGATTCTTGGTTCAGAAAACCTATGGAGAAATTTGAGAAAAGTAATGGAAGTATATATGGAGTACAAAATTCCAACCTAATTTGAGATGTGGTGGAAGTTTTAATTAGACATTATGTTTATTGAGAACATTCAAATTCTTAAAAATGGAATGGAAAACTAATGCCTTTATGATAGATAAAGCTCATTTTTTTAAGAAAAAGGTTATACTCAATATGAATATATTGAGTTAGATAAACATTTTCTTAGCAGTGAAATTCATTCTATATGTCAATGTTGGCCATGATAGTGTGTTTATGTTTAAATTACACCAAATAGATTTAGAGACTTTATTTTCATTCTCAATTGAGAATTGACCAAAGAGATCTACATAAATCGATTTGTATGTTGAAGGCTTTTATAGTATTGTGATAACTTTATAGTTACAATTGTAGCCTAATGTAGTCATTTTGATAGTTACTTGAGTTTTAATAGGGTTTAAATCCTGTACAAAATTTCATCATGTGGATGAAGATCGCTGTATTTATGTAAAAGTCCGATGGTAGGTTATAGTTCTAATTTTGATGGTGATGACATTCTATTGGCTAAGTATAAAAAATAGTGTATTGAGGACATTTTGAAATGGTTGTCATTAATCTTTGAGATGAAGGTCATGAGTTTAGCAAATTATACATTGTATATTAAAAAGATTGTTCTAGTCTTATTTCTCTATCACAAGAGTTTATACTATAAAAATTCTATAATATTTATAATTGTAGAATTGCTATCACGTTGATACTCATATATCGAAAGATGACCATATGAATCGTCATTTATGTTCAGGACTCAATTAGTCACAAAGAAATATCCAGAGAACCATATCTAGTATTGTTATGAGTTAAAAGTATGTTATGATGTATATTTGTCTTTACATTTGTCATGCCATGAATCTAGTCAGTAAGCATCGATGTTATCCTTCAAAGGATATTGTAATACTTGAAGGGTACTGATATCAGTTATTTTATTTCTTTGTTGAGGGGAATAGCTTATTATTGGAATAGATATGCAAATGTTGACAAAAGATGAAAGTTAGTCGAGCACAATTAGTCATTAGACTTGTGCACTTTTGCTATATAGAGTAGTAAGAAGCATATCTTGTAGTGTATATCTTGGCAGCTGAAGAAATTATTTGGTATAGATGTATTGTGCATATAATGATACTAATTAAGAATATGAGATTCCTGACATTTATGCAGTTATCTCATGTATTGATGGTATCAAATATCAGAATGGAATCAAACACTTGATGGTATTTCTATGAGAGACAATTAACAGAAAAATTGTCTTTATGATATATCTACGTAAATGATGATATGTAATCATCAAACTCTGAAAATTTCTAAATATATATTTGTTGGTAATATAGAATCTCTAGAATTGCATAGAATATGATATATAATATATTAGAAAACTCTTGAATGAATTTTTTATATGCCTATAGATGAAAATTTTTGTGTTCATGTGTAATATATTGTTGGGATTATGTGATAATGATTTGCATGCACATATAATGTATGTCAAACAAGTTGAGATTGACTCACTTATACGAACAATTGCTATAGACATTTCGGAATGTGCTAAGATGAAATACAGTGATCATGTTGTGTACATGATCTAGTCTTCTTGATGAGATATCAAGATGAGATTATAACAAGTAATCGATATGGATTTTGCCATCCATTAGACCCATTTTATAGCCAGATCGAGTTCTTGATTGGAGATTGCCTAAAAGAATAAATATAAGGAGAACTCATGTTAGGTACAGTGTTATTTATTTATAAAGAATATGATATACACGTGTGTACGTGTTTCATACCACGTGTGTTTTTACGATCAATATTGGGTAAATGAGTGAATGAATCCCTACTTCCTCATTATGTAAGGCATTGATGTTTATATAAGCTCATGAATACCAAATGACTTTTGACTATTTCTTGAGATTTTATTTCAGTGTTACTATTTTCGCATATTGCCAATGACTAAAATTGATTTAGTTTGATAGGACATATCTAGGAAAGTAGCTAATTTTAAATTGAATGATTCAAATTGGAAAGAAAAAGAATTTTGATCAACATTTATATTTGCATTTACTGTTCGGACAATTGTGTTCAACAATTTAGGGTATAGAACACGATTGTGAATACAATAATACGATGTGGGTTCAAGTATATTACAAAAATACTCGAGGGATAAAAAATACTTCAGTTAATGTTGAAAAATAAGTTTGGCGTACAGCAAAATGTGATGTTCCTTTAGTAGAGCTACCTATATCCCTAACATGTTTATCGTATCATGAGCACTAATATTACTCACTGGTTGCACGATCTATTTGCCATATGAACTTTCATGAGATAGACCTTGAGAAGGATCTAATATGTAATATTCATTATGATTTATGGCTCGGGTCAAGCCTATCACGTGCAAGTGACATATGTTGAGAAATATGGGTCGTGGTTCGTTCCTGTGGGGTGACCCGACCCGCAAGACATTAAAGTGAGTTGGATGGAGTGGTTTGAACTTTGAATTTAAACCTTCAACTCCCCATAACCTCCCAAAACTCTCCCACTTAACCTCCAATTAATTGATAGGAAAAATGGAAAAATAAATAAATAAATGAAAACGATGGTGAAATTCGTATGGAAAATATCACCATAATTGAAAGGTACCTAAAACAATTATTTTAACACGAAGAATCACAAAAATTGGCACATAAGTTGTGGCTAGTAATCCCCTTTCATTGTGATCGAGATTGAAATAACTGGAGTTAAAGAAAATGCATATTTCGAAGTTTGGAAAGTTAGGTGATTTAACCATTAGAAAGATCTTGGAATTCATCATTTCAAATAAAGATTCTTGACCCATAATTTATGATTATGTATGGTGTGAATTCCTCCACAGTTTAATACTATGAACCCCCATTTTTTCTTCATCATTTTGAATGTTATATATGTTTCACTTGGTTATAAATATCCTATTAAACCAAAATCCTTGTAGCATGTTAAGTCACACATTTTTAGGTACGTAACATTTATATGGCGGTGATGTGTTGACCTAAACTAAAACACAATTAAATGTCCACAGTCAACTAACATAACGAGAAGCAACTGTGATTAGTTTGAACGATTTTCCTATTTTTCATACTATCTACCATGTGTCGTGTATTGTTTTCTTCAAAAATGTCAAATGTATCGTATAATGATATGTTTAGTAGACGTGCTACATTTTGTAAGTACGTGATCTAGAACTATAATGTTTTACGCCTAGAAAGCTATTCTATTCTCGTTCCAAACAACTTGTTGATGTTGTTTGTCTAAGACACTAATTGAGTCACCGAACTTGCTATCGTCTATTGACAAAGGTTCTTGGTACAATCATTGAAGTGATACTTGTGTACATCATCTAAGGTGATTGTCCTATTCATTAACCCATGTATATTTTATACCATTGAAAAAGAATTGGTCCATGAATCATATACAGTTGAATTGTACATGGTGACTGTAAAAGTACAAGAAAATAATCAAAAAGTGCGTCACACTAATCTGAAATAGTATATGTTGCGCCTCTTTTAGCGAGGCTCGAAGCTTTACCACGTGGCGGCCACATAGCAAACGAATCAGGCCATATACTCTACATCATTCTTCGCAAATGAAAATTTTAGTAGAACGCCCATGAAGAAGACGAGCCTCCATGGGAAGGTCAAACTTATTTACTAATGCCGACCCTCTGTATGAGTCAAACCCTTATGGATGAGTCAAGACTGGTAGGGGCTCTGCCGAAGATCTTTCATACAATCATCAATGAATGATTGGTGTGATAATTCACTGCTACCGCCTCCCCATCTAGCCAAATAAATCAAGTCTAAGTCTTGTGTCAGGTTATGGATTTCAAAATGATTTTAACATTAAATGCCTATAATTGATTGATACCTATGACAAGAGGCATCAACCGTCTGGATAATGCCACGTGTCTTTTCATCCAACAGTTTTTACTCATCATTTCTACTATAAAAGCTCATACAATGTTACAAGTTTATGGTCTCAACAAATAACTTTGATCTCTATATTTCATATATATTCCTTAAAGTTAAGCATCTTTTTACATAAGAGGCTCATATCTAAAAGCATCACCCACACTCAAACATCTGTATTATCAATTGACTTGATTGTTGAAGTATGCAGCCAACTCTACCACCACCGAAGAAGGCCACGTGTGACTTATGGTTTGTTCAAGTGTGTAGGAATAGGCTTACATGGATACGAGAGGCCTTGAGATCTTTGGCTATAGTGGATGTACCAATTTTGAGCTCAACGGAATGGAACCGTCCGTGGGAATCTATACTAAAACTATGAGCATCCCTATGGAAAAAGCCAACTGAAAAAATATATTGACTTTTCCTTGAAAAAGGGTTTTGTTCTTAGAAAAAGAACGAGAAAAGTCCTTAGGAACACCACTCAGAAGTGTCATAACATTCTATGTAGTAACTCCCTGAAAAAGGAGCATTCTGAGATCTGGATCTAACCTAGAAATCTCTCTTCGAAGAAAAAATGTTATATTTGTCATGAGTTCCAATAAAGATGAGTATCGCTTAAGAAGAGCAAGGAAGGTCTCTAAAGAAGAGCTCATTCGGACTAATATTAACCATAGAAGACCTTACCACCAGCACCACTAAGGCGGTGGGACAACCGCAAGACTTGCAAAGGAAATGGAAACAATGGTTGCAAATATGATAAATAAGGCACAACAAAACGCTATTGTACAATAGCATTTAATACAAATCCTATGGCAAGAAGGCTATCAAATGGCTCAAAATATGCTAAAAAGGAGCCTTTCAGCCATAGGAAGATGAAGTGCATAACGCTAAAAGACAAGTGGAGGTAGATGTATACACGAATTATAGTACAAATAAACTATCCCAAAGGGAGTATAACTTTCCTCTAGAGTATGAGCAGGACAGAGACCCCAATGGTCCACCAGTGTATTTGATAGGATTGGTCCATCAAGGCCAAGAAATAGGCCCTAATAACAACCTCCCACGTCTTGGCCACATATAAATGTACTGGACTAAGGGCGACAACAAGTTTCCCCACCTAGAAATAGGCGAGAAAGAGGGGACTTGGTGAATTTAAAGAATTAAGAAGGACCTTTCAACCATCCTGATATCAGGCTAAGGAAGAAGATTCATATGGGCCATGTAAGTCCTTCGAACTGGATGATGATGATGATAACCTACCTTTATCTTAAAAATTGAGGTTTGTACTACCAAAGATTCTCAAGTATGAATGGAAAGGCGATCTTACAAAGTACCTCACCAATTATAAGACTTATTTGAGTCTGAGAGTTGCCTTGCCTGCATTAAAGTATAGAGCGTTCAACTTTACACTTACTGGAGTGGCTTAAATATGGTATAGTTGGATACCTAAAAAGAGCATTATAAGTTAGCTTGACCTCAAAACGCCTTATTGAACTAGTACCTATCCAGCAAGGAATGAGATACTTCTATTCAATGCCTTCAGGATATGAGGCAACAAGCAAACAAAACTTTGAAGAGCTACTTAGCTCGTTTCATGGATGAAATGACCTACTGTGAATAGGTAACTTTCAGCTTTGAATGATACCTCATTATGAATACCCCTTTTTGAACGGATGTGCGAAACAAACCCCTCCTTCCACTTATGTGCACTAGTGGAGAAGATGAGGAGCAAAATTATTAATGAAGAATTGATTAATCATCAAAACAAACTTCTATGGGGCTCCCACTTTCCCAAAGGTAAAGAAGAGCCATGTACTTATCCATTTCTCCATTCTCATTGAGCTTAGTCTTGTAGACCTATTTTACTCCAACTTTCTTCCTTCCTATAGGTAAATATGTCAAGTCCCAATATCATTTCTCTCTGTGGCTTCTATCTCTGTATTCATTGTTTTTCTCCACTTTGCACTTTTCACAGCATCTCCAAATGAGACAAGATCACTTCCTACAAACATGGCAAAATATGCCGCATCTTCTTCCTTAAAGAAATATGCTCCAGTTTCATAGTCTCTCATCCATGCTGGTGGCTCCTTACTTTTCTTTCATTAGAACCAGAAGAAATTTCTTCACTTGACTAATCCAACTTGTTATCCATTGTATCATTTGTCGCATTGTCATGGAGATTAGCTTTAGTATCTCCTTCACTGCTATCAATAGTGGTTGCTTCCTAATCCAGATCATCTATAATGGCTTCTTTGTGACTCTTATCCAAGTCTATACAGTTTTCTTCTTCAGATACTACATCTCTGCTTACTATTATCGTTTGAGAAGCTGGATCATAAAATCTATATGCCTTTAGCTCCTCACTAACGTCAAAGAAAACACATCTTACACACTTGTAATCAAGTTTAGTCCTTTTACTATCAGGAACATAAGTGTGAGATATACATCCAAACACCCTAAAGTAGTCAGTAGATGGTTTAGATCCACTCCATGCTTTTTTCGGAGTCATGTCCTTTACTTCAAGAATTTGGCTTTTATTTAGAACATGAATAGTCCAATTGATTGCTTCTGGCTAGAATGTCTTTGAGATTTTCTTCTCTGAGAGCATACTTCGAACCATATTCATAATAGTTTGATTTTTCATCTCTGCATCACTGTTTTGTTGTGGAGAATATGCCGCTGTCAATTGTCTACGAATGTTATTTGCTTTCCAAAAACTTGTGAACTCTTGTGATGTAAATTCTCTTCTATAGTCAGTGCAAAGAGCTTTTACACATAGACCAGTTTATTTTTTAACGCAGCTTTTATAATTCTTGAATGTGATAAAAGCTTCTGACTTATCTACCAAAAAAATAAACCCAAGTTTTGCGGGCCAGATACCTCTTTTTGCTCTTTAAAAAGGGATTGATTGGTCCACAAATGTCAGCATGCACTAGTTGAAGAATCTGAGATGTGCTCTCCTTTGGGAATTAATCTCTCCATTGTTTCCCCACCAAGCACTCTTTGCATACTTTTGAACAGACTTTTCTACTAAAGATTTTTTAGGCCATTGAAGTTCAAGTGTTCATATCTACGATGTCGAGCCAAGTATGATATTTTGCAAGAGAGGTGAAGCATCTTTCTTCCTTTAGTTGAAATTGAGCATGTAAGATGAACATTCTATTTGCAGACATTGTAGTTTCCATGATTAGTCCTCTCTCAAGATGATAAACCTTGCATTTTCCATGTTGTATGAGTATGCAAGTCCCTTTTCTTGTAGCTGACTAACACTTAGCAAATTGTTCTTCAATCCTGGGACATAAAATACCTCAATAATGACATGTAAATTCCCATTTACTCGCATTCGTAGGTTCCATTTTCCCATCACAACCATGCTTGAATTGTCTTCCAACTTCATAGATTTACTGAAAGTTCCATCAAGGCTTTCTAAAAACTTCTTCTTACCACACATGTGGTTACTACAACCTGAGTCAAGAAACCATACTTCTTCTTTACAAGCTTCTACAACTACCATTAAGAACATATCTCCATTAGCTTCTGCGTAATTAACCTCTGTCCCCTTTCTTGGACATTTATATTGAAAATGTCCAAGCTTATGGCAATTGTAATACTCCATGGTAGACTTATCAAAAAAAAATTTCTAGGTCTTCCTCTAAATCCTGCACAACCTAATCCTCTTTTTCCTACTGGATCTTTATAAGTAACTTTTAAGGTTTGTTCATCTACAACATGACTATTCATGCATTGTTCATGCATTAGAAGACTACTTTGTAATCCATTAATAAACAAGGTGTCTAGATCATTAGACTCGTCAATAGAGCAAACAACATAATCAAACTTAGGAGTCATAGACCTCAAGATCTTTTCAATGACCATAGTGTCTTGTATTTTCTCCCCATGTGTCCTCATCTTGTTGGCTATAGTGAATGTTCGAACAAAGTATGTATTTATAGATTTTACCAACCTCATATAAAGAACTTCAAAGTCCTTTAGAAGAGTTTGTAGTTGTGATGCTGCGCATTACTGTCCCTTGGTACTTCTACTTCAAAGAATCCTAGATGTTCTTTACCGTATCTTTGTTCAGAATAGTTTCCAAGACCAATCGATCTATTGCTTGGAATAGGTAATTCTCAATCTTCAGATCTTTGAGTTTTGCATCTTCAATCATCTTCTTCTATCCTTGAGTAAGTTATACTCTTTTAGCTATTTCTACTATAGGAATCCCATGATCTATCAAACTCCAATATTTTTTCGATCGTAGAAAATTCTCCATAAGCATACACCAATGATTATAGTGTCCATCAAACTTTGGAATAGCTAACTGTACGGAACTGCTTTCAGTCGCCATATCCTTCCTGCTACCCTCTTACAAGATTGCCATTTCTCAATCAGGACTTTGAAATAGATCTTATATAAAATATCACGGACTCTCGCTCTGTATTGAAAGCAAGAATTGGAGAATGCTAATATCATTTAACAAATAAATTAGTGATAATAGCACATTTGTTACGTTTTTCACCCATTAATATTTGCGTTTCTATGATTATTTGACGTCTAAATGCACTAAGTACTTCTATATATTGGTTTAGGTTGCAAATGGGTGAAAACAATGGAAAATTGAAGAGAATAACAAAAAATGACCAAAATGAAAGAAAATGAAGTTTAGGGATTAAAGTGCAAATACTCAAAAATTGTGTTGGGGCTCACAATGAGGGAATTCCGACGCTTCACTGCTTCGAATTATTGATTTTAATTTCACATTTCAACATTGAATTTTGTTACATATTTGAGAGAACAATTCAATCTTTTTGATCCTTTAAATATTCTTCCATATCCTTGTGAATACGATACCCAAAGCTACACTACAACTACCGTGTTATTCTTTGGGCGTAATCAAATTTTGGCGTCGTTGCCGGGGAGACGGTACAAGAAATTGAGGGATTTAATTATGAAATGGTGACTTCGTTCCTTTCCTAACTCCTTTATTTCAATTTAATATTTTCTTTGTTATTCTTTAGTTTCACTTTATTTTCTTTTTAATTGTGTTTCATGAGCAGGTATCAAGGAGAGCGAAGAAGATCTGCTGACAAACCTGATATAGAGTTCGAACATCTTTTTAACCCTTTTTTTTATTCTACATCTAGCAAAACTAATACTTCATCACACAACATCATGTCTGATAGTGAGCATGGTGCACCTTTTAGGACTTTAATATGCCATATATGGACCTTAAACCAAGAATGATTCAACTACTTCCCACTTTTCATGAACTTGAAAATAAAAATTCATACGTGCATATTAGGAAATTTGAGGAGGTGATTGCAACATTCCACAATCAACATGGTACAGCGGATGCACTCAAGCTTAAATTTTTCCCATTCTCACTTAAAGATAGAGCAAAAAGCTGGATGTATTCGCTGAGACCACGTTCGATTGCATCATGGGGTGAGATGACTCAAGCTTTCTTCAACAAATACTTTCCCCATCATAAAACAAGTACTCTGAAGAAACAAATTTCTTCATTCACTCAAAAAGACAGCAAAACATTATACCAAGTATGGGAGCGATACAAAGAGTTGCAAGTTTTTTGCCCACATCATGGTTATGAGAGCTGGTGTATAGTGAGTTATTTTTATGAGGGACTAACACCTAGGGAGCGTCAATTTATTGAGATGATGTGTAATGGTGAATTTTTACAAAAAGATCCTGACGACGCTATAGAGTACTTAGATGACGTAGCTGAAAGAGCTCATACCTGGACTGGTTCCAATGCCACTGATAAAACTAATAGGTCACGACCCGTAGGAAATATTTCTAGTGTAGGCATTTATCATCTTAGAGAAATAGATAGTCTTAGAGTTAAAGTAAAAGCCTTAGCTAGAGAAATTGAAACCCTATGTACTAAGAACTCAAAGCCTACACCTACCGTTGCCTGTGTTGAATCTTCTAGACCATGTTGTTTGTGGTGGTGGAATTGATCATCCAGCGCATGAGTGTTTTGCTCTAGTTGAGATGAGAGAGGTTTATAAGGAACACTACAATGCCTTAGGCACGTATAACAAGCCTTATGCTCCATTTTCTGATACCTATAATCAGGGATGGCGGAATCATCCTAACTTCAACTGGAAATCTGAAAACCAGCAACCTACCCAGCCACCCAGAGTTTTTAATACACCTTTATACCAACCCACGTCATCTAGAAATTCCTTAGAAGATACCCTACATACATTCATGGAGG
This sequence comes from Fraxinus americana, assembly GCA_035079005.1. Taxonomy (NCBI): domain Eukaryota; kingdom Viridiplantae; phylum Streptophyta; class Magnoliopsida; order Lamiales; family Oleaceae; genus Fraxinus; species Fraxinus americana. The sequence continues at coordinate 13,092,689 of CM068715.1, read as the reverse complement.
TATAAGGAAAAACAAATCAAAAATTTGAGACTATGATTACCCAAATTGTTGAGGAAAACAAGGAAATTAAAAATCATATCTACAAACTAACTAGTGCCTTAACAGCAGTGGAACGTGAAAAATTTTCTACTCAAACTCAACCAAATCCTAAAGGGCAGCACATGGTATAAATCTCGGGTTCAAATCAAAACAATCTTAGGGAGGTAAATGCCATAACTACTAGATCATGGAAAATCATAGAACCAACCCCCAAACCTAGGAAAATTGAAAAAGAGTCTAGTGAGCCTGAAGAGAGTAGCTCTAATGAGGAGGTAGTGAAAAATTCAGTAAGAGTACCTTTCCCACTAGCTCTTAAGTCTACCTCAAAACCTGTTGGTCAACATAGTGAGATCTTAGAACACCTAAAGCAAGTAAAAATCAATTTTCCTCTCATGCATGTGATTTCACAGGTTCTTGCTTATGCTAAAATCCTTAAGGACCTACGCACTGTCAAAAGGAAACACCATGTCAAAAAAACTACTTTTTTGACTAAGCAAGCGAGCGCTGTAATTGAACAAAGAGTTCCACCAAAATATAAGGACCCTGGTTGTCCTATAATTTCTTGCATCATCGAAAATCATGAGTTTGGGCAAGCTCTTCTTGATTTAGGGGCTAGTGTCAGTCTCATACTATTTACTTGTCGTTAGGTTTGGGTGAGATGAAGCCTACATCTGTAGCTCTGCAATTAGCTGATAGGTCCACTATTAGACCTAGGGGAGTAGTTGAGGATGTCTTGGTTCAAATTGATAAATTTTGCTACCCCGTCGATTTCTTGGTTTTGGATATAAAAGGTGATATGAATGTTGATTCTAAAATTCCTATTATTCTTGGTAGACCTTTCCTTGCTACTACTAATACTCTGATTAATTGTAGGAATGGTCTTATGAAACTATCATTTGGAAATATGACTCTAGAAGTCAACATTTTCCATATTACTAAGCAGTTAGAGGAGGATGACGAGTGTCATCAATCCCACATGATTGATACACTCACTCATGAGGCCCCCACTCCTGATTTTAAGCTTTCCTCTAATCATCTCACGCATGTATTTGATGGAGGCGGAGAAACATCACCGATGATTATTTCCAAGGGGCTTAGTGTATGCCACTAGAAATTAATTTTGTTTACGAAAATCTAGATGCCATGACACTTGCTGAATTCTTTTTGTGCACACAAGCCTTGTGGTAAGATGGTAGTTTAACACATGTTGCTAGTTAAGTCTCTTGCTGAAGTTTTTCTTGTGAGATACTTGGTGAGGATTGAGAGCCACAATATACTAAAATATGGCAATAAGCGTTCATTGATCTTGTGAATTGGAAACTCCTATGAGAATAACACTACATGGTTTGTGGTAAGATGGTAGATTACTTGGACAATGATAAAGGTCAATTTAGGATCAATATTTGAGCCTTTCAAGCCTTTCTTTTCAATAAGTACAACCCCTATTAGCCATTTTGAGCCGATACACACATATAGCCTTTTCCTTCATGCACCTATGTCATCCATACCCCTCCATGTTGAAGTATAACCTATACACGTATTTTTCCACCTTTTTACTTCCAAGAGTGTAGTAAGTATTGGATGTTTATTTGTGAAAGTTAGAAGCAAGGAAAATGACAGGAGTTGGCTAGTGTAAGTGTTTGAAAAAAAAAAGTGAAAAAAAAATGATTTTGTAGTCTGAAATGCCAAAATAGTTAATTATTGGAAGTTTTGATCGATCGAAATGTTTCATAAGATATCTAACTATGTGCTTGGAAGTATTTAAATTTTTATATCTGTTCTTCTTATACGATCCAACTGAACTTCATTACAACCCTTTGTAATGACTGTTTTGATCCCAAGTAAGTCGTGGTAAGAAATTGATGAATTCTCATTGGGTAGTATGCCTATCATGAGATCAATGTTTTGCGTGTTATTTGTTCATAAATATTTAAGCCTTCAATTTTGAGTGTACATCTTTCTCAGCTCCATAGAGAGAAATCCCGCACTAAACACTTTGATACCCGTGAGTTATGGAGCTGAACCTTCAGTTTGAGATATACTTAATGTTGCATGTGTTAGAGTTGGCGGTAAGATAGCTATGGCTTGACACACACTCACACATTTGGCATGAGTCTTTGACGTTTTGATAATCGTGACATTGTTAATTTCATATGGTCTTGAGTTTGAAGAGGGCATGACATGTGGTTAAATTAGAACCTAACAATTTCACTTCTAATATAGACCAATCATTCATTCACCTTGATCTGCATTAAATTGTTAGGGACTAGCAATAAGCAAGTTGGGGAGGTGTGATAATAACACATTTGTTACGTTTTTCACCCATTAATATTTGTGTTTCTATGATTATTTGATGCCTAAATGCACCAAGTATTTCTATATCTTAGCTTAGCTTGCAAATGGGTGAAAACGGTGGAAAATTGAAAAGAAGAGCGAAAATGACCAAAATGGAAGAAAGTGAAAGTTTAGGGACTAAAGTGAAAATACTCAAAAATTGTGTCGGGGCTCACGATGAAGGTTCTAGAATGCTAAGGGTCGATTGGAAGCAATTAGAAGTAAAAAAGGAATGGAATATGATCAAAATATTATAAAAATCAATTTCCAATTCGCACAAGATATATTCCAGATTTTTAGCCGAAAATTGAGATCCATTTTTGGCATAGTAAAATTCCGAATTGAAAAAGATCTAATCTAACAAAGTTGTATATGTTTGAGTTATCTTTCCATCACATTTTGAATCTTCTAAATCGGATATCGGAAGAGAAAGTTATAACCAAATTACTAACTGCTGTGTAGAGAAAAAAAATTTGCGCACGAATACAACTTTCCTTATTCGATTAGAACTCTTTTGGAAACCAATTTGGATGGGATTTTCATCCAATTTTCGACTCCTACAAATACTTAATAGCTGAATACATATGAAGAAGGCCCCCATACACCATTCTTCTCCTCTTTGACTCAAGAAACTCATGGAGAACTAAAACCCTTGATGAAGTTACGAAGGAACTCGGTTGAAATTGGTGATTTCATGTCTTTTATTCATTTAATTTGATGTTTTCATTGTCAAACAATGCTAGAATTTAGATTTTCATTCTCTTGAATTTATATTGAAATCGATTTAATATTTACAAGATTTTTCATGGATTCAATCATTCTTTTTCCATTGTTCAATCAAACTATTTATTGAGTTTCAAATTCAATTATCTGTTGTTGAATTTTAATCTCAATTCACTTTATTGGCGGATTGATTACTACCTTATGCTTGATGTGTATAGTCGATCTTTGATCTTGTTCCAATAAAATTGTGCGAATATGTCTTAAATCTAAATTCTAATATTACATTTGTAAATTAAGTTGGTTTTCACTATATATCTTCCGATTAGAGTGTAGGGATGAAAGCCTCTAATTGTGTTATAAAAATGAATAATTGATATGATTGATCCAATTCAATTGAGAGAATTCCGACGCTTCACTACTTCGAATTATTGATTTTAATTTCACCTTTCAATATTGAATTTTATTATACATTTGAGATAACATTTCAGCTTTTTTGATCATTTAAATATTTTTCCATCTCCCAGTGGGTATGACACCCCCAAAACTGCAATACAACTACCGCATTATACTTTGGGTTTAATCAATTAGCATTTAAATAGTCTTACAAAAAACTGAAAAAAAAGAAAAATCTGCAACCCACGTTTTATAGATCAAATAACGTTGTAAATGCCAAAGGAATATGTAAACAAATAACAGTCCCTAATTAATAGGTATTATTAACAAAGCTAACAGAATGTTAAATAAATAAAAAAAAAACCTAAGCTTTAACGGGGTACTGCTAAATTCAGACTACCAAAGCTTCTAAAGCCCAATTTTTCACCGCGAACCCAATCCATGTTTTTGTTTGGATTCAAAATTGAATATTTGAATGTATGATGCTATGGTTTTTTTATTTCCTTTTGAAGAAGATAGGAAACATAAGTGTATAATTAATTGTTGATTGGGAAAACTATGTGAACTATGGTCCCAGCTTTTAAGACGACATTGGTGTCGACGGTGGTTCTGGCACTGGGTGGTGGTGGTGACTGATTTTTTAGGATTGGGGATGGGATGGGATGGGGTGGGGTGGGGTGGGTGAATGAGAGAATAAGTACAGAAATAAAGACCCCTTTTATTTATTTTATATTAAAATTGTAGAGTTATCATTTTGTCAATTTTATATTTGGTCAAAATTAATTAATTTGGTCAACTAATAGTCAAATGGATGATTTTGATCCATTTGGACTTCAGGTGCAAATTTTTAATAGGTTTGGTACCGTATATGACACAAATAAAATGTTTGTGTCAAATCTGCAACAAATGAAAGATTTAATACGGTGACTGCAATTCTCCCTCATTTCATTAATTTTTTATTTATTTTGAAGATTATTGCGAAATAATATTTATAATCTATTAAATATCATATCAAATGAGAATAATTTTTTGAACGATTCTAACCCTACTATACTTAAATTATTTCAATAATACCTTACTTTTCGTTTTTCACTATGTATTTAACTTATTTAACCGTTTGAACAATATTATCATGAATTATAATGCCAAATATTTAGCAACCGTCAGTGCATATTTTAAAGATTTGTTTCACATGTATACTTTTGTGCTTTCACTACCTGAAACTCAATTACAAAATAAATACTACAAAATTCTTAGTCATGTATGAATTCTCTATTATTAATTCTACATTAATTAGCATTAGCATTCACATTCATTTAACTAATATTCACCTTCATTTATACATTTTAGTATTATTAATTTACTTATTAGTTAATAAGAATCTCACATTCAAGAATTTATTTCGTTATTCACATCCATGTATGCTAATAAGCATCCAATTTCATTTAATTGAAAATTAAATCATATTCATTTAGTATATATGTTTTAACATTCATTGTCATGTATTCCCTGATATTAATTTTAAATTAATTATCATTCACGCTAATTTATTTATCGTATTTGCTTTAACCATTTGAACAATAGTTCATAAATTATTTTGCCAAATATTTAGTTATTATTAATTACATTTGACATATTCATTTCACTTGTGCGCTTTCATCACACTAAACCTAATAACAAACCTTAATAAATACTACAAAATTCTTGTTCATGCATATATTACATGTTATCAATTCTCAATTAATTAGCATTCACATCATTTAATTAATATTCTTCTTCAAATATTATTTTTATAGCACTGATAAAAATTTTCAGAATAATGTGCAACGCACATTCAACTCTGACTAGTATAAACAAAATGCAACAAAAATAATAATGGAGAAAATTGGAAGGAAACTCAAAATAGAATAAAAACAATGTAGGGACCCACATTCTAAAAAACTAGGCCCAGCCATGTCCTAAATTTTCAAGGAATATGTTTATAGGCAAAGACACATCTAGCACCAGTTTGGTAAGAATTAAAATCAGAATTTAGGAAATCTTTATAAAAGTTAATAAAATGTGTGGTCCAAAAGTTATAGATTCCATAAAATATGTGATTAAAATTAATTATTGACTTTAATTTAGATTCAGAATTTAGGAAATCTTTATAAAAGTTAATAAAATGTGTGGTCCAAAAGTTATAGATTCCATAAAATATGTGATTAAAATTAATTATTGACTTTAATTTAGATTAAAATTTATATTTTAATCTATCAAACAAGAGCCTGTTTGAGCCCATTTTTTTTTTCCAAAAAATGTATTTTGGAATAATATTTTGATGAAGAATGTGTAGTTAAGCCCTTTTTTGACAACCATACTTTTTAAACTCTTATTACTACATACTCATTTTGAACCATACATTTATACAAAAAAAATGTTCTACACGTAAACTCAAAATCTTTTCCTATTTTTTAACCACATATTCTTCTAAAAATCACTATTCTAAACTCTCTTTTTTCAAAAGTGCGGTGTCAAACAAGTGCTAAAAATAGGAAAAGTTTTGAATTTGCGTGTAATATTATTTTATTAAACAATGTGTGGTTGAAAGTAAGATAAAGAAAAATATATTTTGAAAATAATGAAAACCAAATAAAAGTTTACTATTATTCATAGACAAAATAAAGTATCACAGGCTAGACTCCAAGGCCGACGTATAAGTTGTACTCCGGTACCAATCTTTTTTGCTAGCTTGGCTATATGAAGTAACAAAACACAATGCATATAATCGACTCTAAATTTATTAAAAACATGACACAATATGTTGTCATGGATGTGGAAGTATCCAAGACCATTGAAAAAATATCAAGAAAATGCATAGAAGGAGACTTTTAAACTAAAGAAACAAAGGCATGTGCACTTGAACTACTAGACAACAGAGTATTTTTTGCGCACATGAATTATAGTAAAAGACAAGCAGCCAAAAATAATTAAAAACTATATTGTATTCATGAAATCCCTTATGTTTCAGTAGTAAGGGAACTTATAGAAAGCGCAAGTTACATCATTTCACCTTGTTGGGAATTCACTTAATCATGCACAGCGGAAATAAAACAATTTTTCAATTCCCACCAAGGATCTGCAATGTATTTAGATAGAAACTGTGATTAGAATTATACTTTTGATGAATTCTGCAAAACCCTTTGCTGATTCACGAACTCCAATGATCACGATCTGCAATCCAAGCTGTCCAATTGTCCAACCTCCAATGGTGATCCACACAGAGAACAAGAATGGTGGCTAGGATTTCTTTTCTTGTGCTAGCAAGAATAATAAAAAATCTCTACAATTTTAAAACCCTATTATCATATTAATATAAGCCCAAGTGGGCTTGGCCCCTCTTGAAACTAAACCTGGTCCGATACTTTATTAATCAAATTAATTAAACCTGATCCATGAATTAATTAATCCAATTAATTAATTTGGGCATATTAATAAGCAATCCAATTAATTAATTACCCAACACTTGTTAATTAATTAATTGGTAAATCTCATTCTTCTGGTTCTCTTTTGTATGTGACCCATTAGGTTCCCAATCACGATGTCTAACGTCGTGAATTATTATTTTGATCTAATCAAAACATCGATAAATTGAAACACCCTTTTAATTTGTCACTTATTCAGATTCGTCGTCCCAGATTGAAATCTGGCAATGTGTCAAGGCAATACATGTGATGGGAAATGTCACGTGATGTGACAAACCAAAACTCGTTCGTTTACCCTGAAATTATAATCATTTCGTCAATATGATCCAATCAATTATGAGATATGGATATGTGTCAATCTCAATTATCGATCATATCTTTTATCCTACTGTTTAGTCAATGTAATCGAAAACTCCTTTTCGACTTATGAGTTCACCTTGGCCAAGGATTTCATAATCAACTTAACTGGATAAAATGTAGATCATATTCTCTTACTATCTAAGAGTGACGAATCCTCTATTGGTCATTCACAACCTTCATATGATTCTTGACATACCAGAACGATGTTGTATTAGCGACCCTTGTAGAGCAACATCCAATACCACCAAAGTATGACTATCCTCATATAAGGTACCATGATGATCTCAAGTCAAAGGACCAATTCCACTACTAAACGTTAGAGATTAACCACTAACACTCAGATAGTTATCCATGTGGAATCTCTCAGCGGGTCTCCAATGTTTTGTTCTATAACAAACCATCAACGTGTTCATTCAAGTGTCACCACACTTTAGCTTGTGAGATCAGCTACTTACTTCACAAGTAAGAATGTCACACGCGATAGTCTATTTGTAATAACGATATCCGTATCTCGTTATTACTTCGACCACGAACGATTTAAGATTTAGTCATATGTAATTTGTATCTCACAATCACAACTCCTTGTGATTAACAAATCACCAAGACTTGAATCTACAGATTCTATTATTTAATTTATTAGAATATTAATTCAATTAAATAATAGATATTGCCATACATATGCATTGATTATATATATATTCAAAGTGTTTATGTCCAAAGTTGATTAGACCTAGGGCATAACACTTACACACCTATATCTGGCTCCAATTTTCTAAAATTTATTTTTAATCACATATTTCATGACATTCACTACTTTTATCAATTTTTCAACCACACATTCATAAGAACAAATTTACAATAACCTAAACATGTAATATTGTGGGAATAAATTTTGTAAAAAATGATTTCTTTTAGTTCGTGATTAAGTTGGAAAAAATTATGGGTCCATGTACAAAATTATTTTATTGAGAGCGTGTAGTTAAAATTTAATTTGAAGAAAAACAAATTTTAGAAAATAGAATTAGACGTGCTAAATTTGAATTCGAGTCACCGAAATTAATTTTCTTTTTTCTTATGACTCAAGTGTTCTAGGTTTGCCTAACTAATTCGGAGGAGTGGTGATCTTCCTCCTGGTTCGCCACTCAAGTAAATGGATGCGGTCACAACTCATGTACACTTGGGCCGGACATTTAGAAAGTGGTTCTCCTCCCCTAGATCGTCCTTTACGTCATGTGGATGGGACCCCCCAAAAAGGGTGACGAACGCACCATTACTTTGTCTCCACACGACATTTGTCTTCCAACATAAATGTTGTCTTCCAAGTATCGCGAGAATTTGAAATCTTGATACTCTGTAAATAATCATCTTGTTGTTCGAATTTTGTATTGGAAATTAGTTGTGACCAATTGAAATGATTTAAGTGGAAATTCCTTGTTTGGTGAATGAGAAAGCCAAACTTAAACCACTTAATACTTGAAATTATTGAAAAATTGTGTAGAATATTGTGGAATATTCTAGAGATTATGTAGATGAAAAGATGTGTCTTTTCATATGAAATATCATGACCTTTGAAGATCATGACTTTTGGTATGAGTAACTTCCAATAATTATATATATTCAATAGATGTGTCTCTTAGTATGATCGTGTCTTTTGACAACCCTTTCCAACTACTATATATATGGATTCCCCATATGTTTGGATCACAATAGCAACAAGATAAAAAAACAACAAACAATTCAATTGATAGTTTCATATCATTCCATTCCATGTTTACAATTTAGTTTTGCATAAAACACTTTGTAGAAGTGATTATTTCTTGCATCAAAATCATTGTTATGGTAGAGAGGGAACTCCGTTCGAGTTCATTGGTTTAAGCCATTTGGAGTGCTCCTATAGCTTGATGTGGTCTTGTATCTTGGGAGATGATTGTCAAGAAACCGTTAGCACCGATGCGGGGCAAATTCATTTTAAGGACAAAGTGTCAAACACTTGCCTTGACCGATCGCATCACTTGCATCTCATCTTTCTTTTCCGATTTCATTCTAATTTAATATTTTGATTTCGGAGAGTAACTAATATTCTTTTGATTTCATGCAAGGTTTGAAATTAAAGAATGACACGCGTTCAAGATTGGAAAGTGATGAATCCATATTCATATATTGGAAATCGGTAATCACTATTTTGTCTTCTCAAATCAGATTTCGGTAAATCGAATGATATTTCGATATCACAGTATGTTCTTTATTAATAAAATATGCACATTATCGGTGTAATATCTCCTACAATTTTAAGATGAATTTTATCTAATTGTGCATGTTAGATAGCCAACTTATGTGGGATTTCTCATTGCCGGTATGCATGTTGTATTCAAGGTATATACTTGCATTTTGAATCTGGAATATATAAATGATTACCAATGGTTGTATACTTTAATTCCTGTTTGGAAAGAAATCATGAGATTTGTCACTTTAATTATTTGTTCATACCATGTCTCGACTCGTGAATGGATGCCATTAGACACTCTCATAGAAAATTGTTTCTATTTAATTCAAAGTCCATTAAGTGGCGTCTATTATCTAAAATCTGATTTTATATTCATGAAATGAATTGAACATTTGGTTTTGATAGTTACTTTGGTCTCAATTTGTAAACTGATTTGTGATGTCAGTTGCACGTGGAAGTTATGAATTTTATGTGTCAACCATTGTGTTTCTTCATGTTTAAAACTGCTGTATTTAAATCTGCAGTAGATGCATGATAATTAAATTCTGCATAAATATTATTTCATCAGATGGTGCATGAAATAATGTATGTATGCATGTTGCGGTAATTGAAAGATTGTGTCTTTCCATACAAAAGGCAGTTTATGACTTGCATATATGAATGGGCATAAGTGTTCCTTATGATTAAAATTCTGTTTGCCGAATCATTGTTGGATATTTATCTGCTTTATTCATGCCACAAATTGAGAAACTATTATGTTGTTGTATGAATTTGTGTCTAACTGTACATGCCATCGTTTTTGCAAGAATCTCTGATTGAATTATCATGATGGAAAGATACTGGTGACCAATTTCTAGTGTGGAAAATTGTGTCTATTCAAGTTATTCTCTATAACATGAATTGCTAAGCATATAGCTATGGGAGAAATCTAAAGTGTTAGATTTATGTGAAGAAAGTATATGAACTTTCATAACTATTCTTTTGATCAGAATATGGTAAAATTAGCTGGTTAAATTTCATGTTGAAATTACACTAATTTTGATAGCCTCAAATAATTTGATGAAATTAATTGAGTTGAATCTATGCAAATTATGGTTGCATTCTAGCATGACAATATATGATCTTGTCACAATGGGTATTAAGCCGCCTAATCACGTGGTGGAAAAATTTATGGAATAATCTAGGATCATATCATATGAGAAATCAAGACTCTTGAAAATGATTATTTTCCGAAGGAAGTATCTCTTCATAGAGATTGATTCGAAGAGGTGTGTCCTCTCGTTGGGTTGTATCTTTTGAGAACACAACTATCGAACCAATGGATGATTCGTTCATTAAATTTGAACATGGTGAATAAGTATTATTTAACATGAAATAATACTATCTTGTGAAATGTCACAAATGTGATATGTTGGAGAAGTTGCAATTCTTGTGAATCAAGATGCTTAGTCTTCTTCATTGTTGAATTCGATTTCAATAGTGGAACCAAGTAAATTGGTATATGTTTTGAGAGCATTGTTGGTCTTTGTGATGACCCTAATTTAATTTAGATGATCAAATTGAAGATAGTTGGATTGAAGTACATAGTATACTATTTCAATTGAAATAAATTGTGGATTGACGACCACTATTTTGAAAGTACTTAAACTTTACGAAACATTTGATATGGACATTATCTATTTGATAAATGAATTGAACTACGAAAGAGTTGATGAACTCTAAGTTCAAGTGTAACCCAAAAATGTGGGGGTTAACATCAATGCTTGCGAACTTATATAAAAAGTTCAAGATTTGTGAATTCAACATTACTAGTTGCACATGCATTCCTAATTGAGGAATTGTGGGGGTAACTTATGTTAAAAGTTACGATTTTCTATACCTTATAATTATAAAAATATATCTATGAAGGTGAAAGGTAGAAAACCCTTATATTAATTATAAGGAAATTATACACTAAGTCTAAAGTGGATGAAATAGGATAAAAGCCAATTACGGCGTTTGTTTGGATATGCAAGATCAATTGGAATATTTGAAGAATATTCATAAAATTGAAATGCATTGTAATATTTCAATAATGATATTGAATACCCATGTTTTTGAAATCCACTAGTAAAAGTGATTGACTAGTATAGTGTGTGATAGAAATCCTTTAACATTGTTGTTTGAAATTTATAAAGTTTTAGATAAAGCTAGTTAGAAGCATTAGCTTCATGAGAGGATTTCTTGGTGGTGACATGTTGTATCTATTAAATGAATCAATCGTTGGCTAGCTATATTTAATAAGATACTAAGTCACATGTAATGGTAAGTCTAGACATATATATCGTAGACAAATACCACAAGCAGTCGATCTCAATGGTGTAAACTCGTGGTACATATACGAGATTTACCAAGAGATCAAAAAATACTGCATATCGAGGGGAATGAGATTAAAGCTTACGACTAAGAGTCTTTATAATGGTAACCCTACCTTGTTGACTGGAGATCCCAAGATCTTAGTTCAAAGGGACAACTAAGTTATGAAGATTCCATGAAGCACTTAGGAAATTATTCTACTCATTCCTATGATAATTAAAGTGCTTTCTGCTAAATGATTGAAGGTTAGGATATTCTTTTAATGATTCCTATAGCTTGATTCAGTCAAGTGGAGTATGGCAGAATACTCTTAATAGGAGGTCACCTATATAAGTGTGAAGTGGGGCCGCTTCAATGAGAATTGTTCGAGACTAAAATTCTCTAAACACTTATGAAACCAAGAATGATCCATGGCCAAAATGGACACAACCGTGAGAATCATGAACGGTTTAAGGAAGACATTGTGTGAGTACTGTTGTCTTGGCTTACACCAACGGCTGAATGGTTCAAGACATCACATTCACCAATTAGCTAGTAAGTCCGATAGTATTTCACTAAGGGAGGTTCAAGGCCAGAAGCAACCTTCTCTGATGCAGTGTTTTTTCCGCCCTCTCTCTACTAGTATCTTCATAGTCATTTGCATTAATTTTCATTTATTTGGGGGATTGTTGGAATTTTGTATTGGAAATTGGTTGTGACCAATTGAAATGATTTAAGTGGAAATTCCTTGTTTGGTGAATGAGAAATTAAGCCAAACTTAAACCACTTAATACTTGAAATTATTGAAAAATTGTGTACAATATTGTGGAATATTCTAGAGATGATGTAGATGAAAAGATGTGTCTTTTCATATGGAATATCATGACTTTTGGAGATCATGACTTTTGGTATGAGCAACTTCCAATAATTATGTATATTCAATAGATGTGTCTCTTGGTATGATTGTGTCTTTTGACAACCCTTTCCTACTACTATATATATGAATTCCCCATATGTTTGGATCACAACAACAACAAGATGAAAAAAATAACAAACAATTCAATTGATAGTTTCATATCATTCCATTCCATGTTTACAATTTAGTTTTGCATAAAACACTTTGTAGAAGTGATTATTTCTTGCATCAAAATCATGGTTATGGTAGAGAGGGAACTCCGTTCGAGTTCGTTGGTCTAAGCCATTTGGAGTGCTCCTATGGCTTGACGTGGTCGTTGTATCTTGGGAGATGATTTTCAAGAAACCGTTAGCACCGATGCGGGGCAAATTCATCTTAAGGACAAAGTGTCAAACACTTGCCTCGACCGATCGCATCACTTGCATCTCATCTTTCTTTTCCGATTTCATTCTAATTTAGTATTTTGATTTCGGAAAGTAACTAATATTCTTTTGATTTCATGCAAGGTTTGAAATTAAAGAATGACATGCGTTTAAGATTGGAAAGTGATGAATCCATATTCATATATTGGAAATCGGTTATCACTATTTTGTCTTCTCAAATCAGATTTCGGTAAATCGAATGATATTTCGATATCACGGTATGTTCTTGATTAATATAATATACACATTATCGGTGAAATATCTCCTACACTTGCTTTACCACTGCACCATGCTTGTGGGAGCTAATTTTCTTTTCCTTCCCCTTCAACTAGTTTGATAAAACAACCCAATCAGATGTCAACAATGATCAATTTATTGTTTGACAATAATAGAGTACGAGTAAAAAAAAACATAACAAATCGTACACTATCAAAGAAACGGGTGGAGATTCTTGAGGAAATAGCACAGTAGATTGTACGCAAAATATTAATTATTCAAGGACTAAGAAAGACATGTCCTTCAAATATATTCAATGGATGAAAAAATCATCCCGTCTTTATCATTCACAGTAAATTGATGTTGGTACATTAGTTGTAAGGATAATTACGCGAATAAATTAGATCTCATCATTGTTATAGGTATAGCTGGATAATCTTGTCACTTACTATTGAAGGGATTGGGACGCCCAAATCTACAAAGAGTAACGTAAGATACTGAGGTGTTGTATAATAGCAAATGTTTCAACCTCAACATTGGACACAATAGCCACCAATGCAGTTTGGTACATGCCCATCATATTTATATATTATGCCTACCCCATCTGCTCTAACAAAAATCATGTCTACCTTATCCATGCTATTTGCCACAGTGGAGTCTATTAAAAGCTTCACAGGAACATCAAGCTTGTTGGACAACCGTAATCCTGTCTAGTTGGGTCATCCATCTGCATTTTTTTTTTTTTTGGTAAAAGGAGGGTGATACCTCCGAAATTTTATTAATATACTCTTACTTGTGGTGGAGGAATACCGTGGTTACATGAGAAAATAATGAAAGCATAGTAAATGATGATATGCTCCTTCCCTTACAAAGAAAATAATTAATAAGGGATAAATGTAAAGCTTTAAAAAGGAAAGTACTACTTCTCTTACAATAAGAACTAATGCAAGCAAAGAAAAAAACAAGAATAAAAAATGAAAAAATCATATTGTAATGCTGTGCAGTCCATGTCTACAAATTTGTACGAGTGCCCTAATATATTGTGGTAGGTCAGCTGCTCCATATATCTAATAATGCCGATGATCCCAACCCTCTGCAACAAGAGCATTTGCAACCTGATTCCCTTCTCTGTAATTATGGGAAACTGTGTCTCTGTCAAATAATACAATGTCTGTGATTTGTCTGAGTATACCCTAAATAGCCATGGTCCTCATCCTCTAGTGATGTAGTGAATATCCACTATAGAATCTGACTCAATCCAAATGTCTGAAAGATCGAGTCTTCTAGAAAGTAGAATCCCATCAATAATAGCTCTGAGCTCTACCTCTAATATCATGCACAGTCTATACAGAAGCTGAAAAAGTCCTTATACAGTGTCCTGTATGATCCCTGATGATGACTCCCCTACCAAAAATATCATCCTTGACGTATCCATCAGTATTGATCTTTACAAATCCAACAGATGGAGTGCGCCACCAAACCAGAATGGGAGGAGATGTGAGTGGGGAATCAAATAAATACCAAAGATGGGTGCAAGTATCAGATCCCCTCTCCAATGCACAATTCTAAATAGTCATTCTATATGAAAAAAAAGAGATCATGCGATAGACCCACCATATGAAATGTCTGGCCACCATAAGGATCTCCCTATGCTTCGTATCATTCATCTCAGTCCATAGAAATCAAAATACCAGTAGAGAAATGATAGTGTGAATGTGTCCACAACAAACATACTGTCTAGAATACCTCAATCTCTAGAACCTCTATGTAACTCCCTCTTCTGAACTCATAGATATCTAAAAAATGTTCCCCAAATGTTACCATAGATCAGAGATGTTATCGCCGATGAAAATATGACCGACAGTCTCGATCTCAAAACAACATTGGCTCGGGAAGCCAACTGACATCCAATCTTCATCTGAATAACCACGTCTATCGGAATGAGATCCTACCATAGTCTCCAGCAGAAAAATGAGATAATGATGGGCAAAATGGAGCTCCATAGTAATCAATATGAATCCTGATCCTAACGTCCCAAACGTACAAGCTACCATGCAACTTGGTAGCGAAGCTACCATTCGATGTATCCCTCCAAACAATGCGATCCGGGGCATCTGCACATAAAGGTAAAGCGCATATTATTTTCTCCATAAAAGGAAGGAGAACTGCAATAAACGCCCAATATCCCACCCAATATCATCAAAAAAATCCCGCACCATCGCAGATGTATGCTGTCCTGTGGGAGTAGGGAGGCCAATGTGGTGCCGCCCATCCAAGAATCATGCCAGAAGAATATCACACCTACTCCAAGGTGCCATGCAATGTGTGGCTTTGTCGGAGCCCAACTAATTTCAATTTCTTCCAAGTAGGAGAAGATGAGTAGGGAATTGCTACAAGTAAATGATGTATCCCCATACAATACTTGCCCAGTAAAAACTGGGCCCAAAGTGATCTCTGAGAATGAAAAAACCACCAGAGCTTCATGGAAAATGTGCTTATCACATCTTGTAATCTCATGAAGCCTAAACCACACTCATCAGTAGGAAGGCAAATCTCCTTCCAACTACGTCAATGTAATGGTCACGCCCGTCCTTGGAGTCCCACAAAAATTGTATAAAGATGCCCTCAAGTTTTTTCAGGACAGTCTTGGGGGCTGCATAATCTGAAGAAGATGTAATAGTGTGGAAGAAAGCATTGACCTTAGCAAAGTAATACGATCCCCAGTTGATAATAGTCGTAAAGCCCAACTTGAGATCCTATCCCTGACCTTCTGGATAAGGTCATCATAAATGAAGCCCCTCTTAATCCCCTTAAATAAAGGGACCCCCTAGATAAGTAAAAGGCTGCTGCATGTGACGAAATCCTGTCAAAATCTCCAGTCGTCTAATTTGACTAATAGATGTCCGTCTAGATAGAATAAGTCCACTCTTGTCATAGTTTACCAACTGACTAGAAACCCCTTCGTAATGTTCCAAACAATCAAGAACCCTCTCAATATGTTGTTTCTGGCCGTTGGTGAATATGATCATATCATCAACAAATTAGAGGTGTGAGACAAGAGTACTACCGTTATGTCGATAGCACATACTGGGATACTTCTGAAACCTCTAAGTGAGCTGACGTGAGAAGTAATCTGCGGCTATGATGAACAATGATGGAAAAATGGGATCACCGTGTCTGAACCCTGATGGGGAGGGAAAAAAACCACATTGGCAGCCATTTAGAAGTAGAGAGAAAAGAAACTCTGATATGCACTGCCTGATCCCATCGATCTAGAACTGATCAAATCCAAATGCCTCCAATACATAATAAATGAAACCTCAGTCCATGCAATCGTATGCTTAAGTCATGTCTGGTTTCAGCATAGTGTTACCCCCTCACACTTTAGCATCCAAAGTATAGAGAAGCTCTTGAGATAATAATACATTATCTCGAAACAGGCGGCCGAGGATAAATCCACTCTATGGAGGAGAGATAATGAGCGGTAGCAGTGTACTCAACCGAGTGTTCAATAAGCTTATTGAACATTGTACATAAACTAATGGGCCTGAAATTAGTCCATCTAAAAGCACCGTCCCTCTTAGGTAGAAATATAATAGTAGTAGCAACAAAACCCCGTGAAAAATGGCCAATGTCAAAAAAGTCCAAGACTGCCCTATATACGTCGTCCTGAATAATGTCCCATCAATACTGGAAGAAAATGGATGATAACCCATCCAGGCTAACAATACTGTCAGCATCTCTACTGAAAATTGCCTCACATACCTCAAGAATCAAATGGGGATGTTTTAGTGTCATATTATCATCCTCCATCAAAAGCTTGCGGATGATATCAGAACGAATAGGGTCCAAAGGTTGCGGAGCAATAAATAGAAGATCCAGGTAGAATGCAATAGCCGAAGTCTGAACAGCAAGGGTAACTAAGATTTCCCATGTCCGTGTCCTGATGGATGGAGTGTGCTGTCGTAGGCACCCAAAAGTAATACTTTAACCTCTAAAACTAATGTAGTAGTGGAAGTAAGGGTCGATCCCACGAAAAGTATGTAATTCAATATTTTATGCTTCGTACAATGATTTAGGGGTTTTTGTATGCAAACAATTGTAAATAAAGCAATCAATAACAATGAAAATTAAATTAACGAAAATAATCAAAAGACTAACTTTGGTCTAAGTCCACATCCACCGTAGAAAATCCACAATTGATCATAGATGTAAGGGTAATTCAATTCATATTTTGAATATTCACCATTGGAATTATTTTCCTATCTCTCCTTAATTTTAGTTAGTTAGAAACTAGCGTTCTAATTAACCCTAATTATTAAATAACCCTAGACTAGCGGTCAAGATTCAATTTAATAACAGTTTTACACAATAGAGAAATTGATGAACTAGACAACACAAACACCAGCGGTTACATTCAATCTATTTAAACATTCTTCTTAAGATTCAATAACCTCTATCGCAGAAAATTATCAAATTCTCATGCTTCACAAGTTAAATGAATCAAACTATTACGGATTTGATATTTAACTTAGCGGTAGATTGTAACGAATAATAAACTCGTAGGTCTCCTAACAATTAAACATAACAATCATGAAAATAAGTAAAGAAAAATATTTAATACGCAAAATAAGAATTAAACAATAAGAAAAACTATTTAGATCTCACAATATGTGGTTCCAATGCTTCCGTTTCCTTCGACCAAGTGTAAAAATTTAGTTACAATTCATGAATTTAAGAGAGAAATAATGAAGAATGGAGTTTGGAGACGTTCTCCCTTAGTTCTGGACGAGTTTAGTGTTAAATAGGTCGTCCAAATACCCTACCATAAAAGATTGGTTTGATTAAGGAAACCAGAAAATTCGCGCACAGAATGAACCATGCGACAGTGTGGTATAAACTCATGCGACAGCATGGTTATAAAAATTTTACACTTTTGATCTCCTGTTGGTGCTTGGGCGACTGCATGAACTTTCTACCAGGTCGGATAGTAGAAATTATTTTCCATTGGTTCACTTTGGTCCCCAAACTTTATTTCATTTACCCTTTGGCCTTGCTTCCTTCTCCTTCTTCTTCTAACATTCCATGATATCACAATATGTTACTTATCTCAATTCCATGCTTGATTCACCATTCGGGTCATCTTCTGAATAATTGTATTTTGGTTTCTGAAGTTTCATTTTCTTTCCAATTATGTCATATCCATAGAATTGCCACATAAATAAAAATATTAACGTAATGAGTACATTTTGGTACAAAATAAACACGAGTGCATAGAATAAGGAGGGAAAAATATGCATTTTACATTCCTATCAAATTCCTCCACACTAGCTTTTGTTCGTCCTAGGGCAAAACTCAAATTTAATTCCCTAAAAAACACTCAGGTCGACATAGAATAATCAAACTCTTTAAAACACACAACACATCATAAATAAATATTCTCACACAACTGATAATCAATTAGTTAGCATTTTCATATGAAGATGAAATAAACCAAACATGTAGACCCTCACGGATATAAGCACTCAACTCTCATGTGTTTAAGAGGTAAGTGTTTCGCTCAAGTTCATTCCAATGGAGATGATCTACCATATGCTTGTATATCTTCTCATTCACCACCACTTAGATCACATGCTTAACAAGAATCATAATGACTTTTCAATGGTTGTAATGTGGCTTAGGGTCAAGGTGGGAAATATTTGGGTATGTGACTCAAGAGTCATCGATCTAGTGGAGCAAAGATGAATAGACTTAACTCAAACATATACATAAGACATGTAAAACCAACCACTCCACACAATGGTTCCTTTACTTTGCATCTATCACATACAAACTGAACTCTTTCTTGAAATGTAGGATGAATTCAATATTTTATGCTTCATAAAATGATTGGGGGGTCTCGTATGCAAACAACAGTAAATAACGCAATCAATAACAATGAAAATTAAATTAACGAAAATAATCAAAAGATTAACCTTGGTCTAAGTCCACATCCACCGTAGAAAATCCACAATTGATCATAGATGTAAGGGTAATTCAATTCATATTTTGAATATTCACCATTGGAATTATTTTCCTATCTCTTCTTAATTTTAGTTAGTTAGAAACTAGCGTTCTAATTAACCCTAATTATTAAATAACCCTAGACTAGCGGTCAAGATTCAATTTAATAACAGTTTTACACAATAGAGAAATTGATGAACTAGACAACACAAACACCAGCGATTACATTCAATCTATTTAAACATTCTTCTTAAGATTCAATAACCTCTATCGCAGAAAATCATCAAATCCTAGTGCTTCACAAATTAAAGGGATCAAACAATTACGGATTTGATATTTAACTTAGCGGTAGATTGTAACGAATAACAAACTAGTAGGCCACCTAGCAATTAAATATAACAATCATGAAAATAAGTGCAGAAAAATATTCAATACGCAAAATAAGAAAAACTATTTAGATCTCACAATATGTGGTTCCGAGACTTCAATTTCCTTCGACCAAGTATAAAGATTTAGTTACAATTCATGAATCTAATAGAGAAATAATGAAGAATGGAGTTTGGAGGTGTTCTCCCTTGGATTTACCACTGTTTGAGAGGGTAACTTTCTTGAACTTTGTAACTCCAGCCAACGCTAGCCATTTGACCCATTTGATTCTCCAAACATTGAATGCTAGCCCTCGTCTCCTATTGAAATTGTAAAGTGTTAGTTGCAAGAGATTTAACAATATCTTCTAAAGACATACCAGAGTTAGAAGATTGGCCATGTTGTTGCCTAGGCGGATATGGCTGCTTATATTGTTGAAAGTTTGGGCGATTTTGAGTCACATGTTGATTTTTTTGCCAATTTCCATAGCTAAGATTGGGGTTATCCTTCCATCCTTGGTTGTACGTCTTCGAAAAAGGATCATAATTCCTTTGTGGTTGTCCAGAGAAGCCACCCGCTGCATTAACTTGTTTAGTGGGTTCTTCTTAAAGAGTTGGACATGTGTCAGTTGGATGTCCCACTACTGAGCAAATTTCGCAAGCCTTCGCTGTCTGCACATTACCTGTGGCCATTTGACGAATAAGAGTAGTTAGACTCGCTATTTGTTGTTCATGGGATGAGAAATTTACCTCGTAAACTTGTCTAGAAGGGAGTCAAATCTAGTGCCAAATTGTTGAGAGTTGGCTGTCATGTTTGCAATTAGGTTCCTCGCTCCTTCGGGAGTTTTATCCACCAAAGCTCCTCCACTTGCAACATCAATCATACTCCTATATGTGGGTAGAAGACCTTCATAAAAGTATTGAATAAAGAGCTGCTCACTAATTTGGTGATGGGGGCAACTTGCGCACAATTTATTGAATCGCTGGCTCTCTGTTGTCCTGCCTTATACCACAGATTTCCTTTCGAATATTAGCTACCCTTGAAGCTGTGAAATATTTCTCCAAAAATAACCTCTTCATTCCATCCCATGTTGTAATACTTCCCGATGGTAGATAATAGAGTCAATCTTTAGCCGAATCCTTCAGAGAAAATGGAAAGGCCCTCAGTTTAATCTGTTCTTCAGTAATCCCCATGGATTTCATACTTGTCCAGACCACATGAAATTCCTTCAGATGTTTATGGGGATCTTTACCTGTAAGACCATGAAAAGTAGGCAAAAGATGAATTAGCTCAGATTTTAATTCGAAAGTAGTAACAGCATCTAAATTAGGACAAGTAATGCATAGAGGTTGTTTATTCAAGTTAGGGGCTGCAAGCTCCTTCAAAGTTCGATTGTCCTTAACTATGACTATCTCTTCATTTGATTCAAAATCACCAGGGAATAAGGTCTCGGGATCAAAATTGTTCACTTTGAAATTCCACCGATTGCCACTCTTTAACCTGCGTAAAGTTCTTTCTAACCGCTAAGTGGATACCTTTTTTTAATTAAATAAAAAAACTAATTCTTGGATGGACAGTTGAATAAAGTAAGGAAAGTCATTTCTCTCTTTTTCTCTCTCCAAATTTGAATACTATGGCACTGTGTTTTATTGTGTCAATTGGAAGTCTAGGTTCCATCTAGTCTCTATTTATAGAGATAAAATAATTTCAATCCATATACAATAAGAATTCCACATTCACATGTGAGTTTTAATTAAAATTTAAATAGAAGTTCTAATTAAAGTCAAAATTCAATTAAATTACTTTTGATTACATGAGTAGTTTTAGAACTTCAATTATAATAACAATTAAGTTTACAACTTTCATAACAATTACAATTAAATCCAAAACTTTATTGTAATTACAATCAAACCCAAAACTTTTACAATAAATATAATTAGGTCACAATACTTAATATAATTACCATAGGGACCTAATCGGACATATGTTATCCAATCTCCAATAATTAGATCATATATAATCGACCATAGACCATCATCTAATTATTAGTCTTTGTCTTTTTCACTAAAGGTAAAATACTGAACTTTCGGAATATATAAGATCACTTAAGCCAATAATTTTGTAATACTTTCCTCCAACTAGTCGTATATGTATTTTATTCTCATCCAAGATTTGATAATTAGGTAAGAGAATAAATTATTATTTTGCCTCTCTAATTATTCTCAACGTCAGTATCATTTTCTTTAATGGTCTTGTGAATTACTCACAGATGTCAAAGTTTAGTCGTCACTAAACACTGAACTTAAATTTTAACCGCTGAACAAAAAAATATTTAAGTAGTGCTCTATCTATCTTTTAAGGTGGCCGTTCCCAACACGAATTCATGTTTTCTACTTCGCTCATTTTCAACTCCCAACTCACTGATGTATTTGACCAATTAAATTGATCACCCAATCAAAGAACTATTAAAGCCATGAAAAGATATACATAATTCAATTAAGGGATTTAGATGAAATACACAACTATCAAGTAGAATTTAATTTTTTATACGATCATGCTATAGAATTAAACTCAATACGTGATCCATTTAATGCACTCCAAGTGTACTAGTATCACATTTAACTATTTCTGTTATAGGGATAAATCACAAACCCTGAATGTGAGTCAGTCAAAACTATAACCTTCCAATACAAAGTGTCAACCCTTATACATTAATTGTAAACAAACTATTTATGATCAAAATATTTTATGATCAAAATATAATGTGTCACACAGTACTTTTCTAACGCAAGTGCCTAACTTATATTATCATAAGTGGTCATAGGACCTCAAAGCTCTACGATCAACTTATAAAGTCGGAAAAAATGATATATAATTAAATTTTACTCTAAGATCTAGATCAAAAGAAAATTCATACAATCATATATATTAAAAATATATAATATTTATAATCTGATTAGATCTTGATTCTTGATGACCAGTTACTTTGGAAACAATGAGAAGTTTGTGTTACGAGTCATAATATAGAAGCGACACGTGGCACTATATTTCAGTGGTGGGACCAGTTTACTTAGGGCAGGATATGTTCTCTTAGCCTCCGACGTGGATTCTGAGGCCCTGGCTATCGTTCCGAGGCCCTCAAGACAGTTCCTATGCCTTCACTGTCATCCCAGGCCCAAGCCTCGCGTGGAAGAAGGCCACATGGAAAGATATTGCAATGATGAAAGATCCGTGTGAATGATTGACGTGACTTTTGTATAAAGTAAACTGTATCTTGTCTAGTCAATGTAAGAACATTTAATGCTTTGTAAGGCTATGAGAATCAACTTGGTGGCTAGGATTTGATGTCTTGGCCGAGGAGATGAGGCCACGTGTAAATTGATCCAAAGGTCATTATTCGACTTGTAACACTATAAATACCCCAACATGTAACACAAAAAGGGTAATGAAACTTCTCATACCAAATATAAAGAATACTGAATACTTGGAGCAACATTTCTCTCGTTTCAGCAGTGATTCTTACAGCATATTTTCTACTACAAATCGTTCTTCATCGATTGGTTTCTTATACAATCCTGTCACACTTCTTACCGGAAGCCTGAACGGAAACGTCTTGTGCCTTAGAGTTACTCCCACGCGCATTTCTGGAGCCATCTTGACTGTTGATCGGCATTAGCATGTCGGATCAAGGTCGCATGTGTACGAGTGGGCCCGACATCTGTTGGCAACATTTTTTGGGGTCAATAGATTGGCGCCGTCTGTGGGAATCCACACTATAACCACGAGTAACCTGTGGAAAAAGATATCTGAAAATATTTTGGGCATTTCCCTTGAAAGAGGATTTGTTCTTGAAAAAGAATAAGAGGAAGCCCCCAAAATTGGAAAATATTCACAGTTCCAGATTTCAAAAGGTATGAGTTCAGGAGAAGAAGCCCCTTCCAGGCAAACAAGGGAAACTGATAATGAGACCCCAGCGGTCCGACGCCGACCCCACCACCACCATAGGTGAGGTGGTAGGAGATTGGCGGCCCAGCTTACTAGAGAAATGGCAACCATGGCAGCCAATATGAGGAGCATCACCAACCAGAACTTGGCAATGCAAGAGTTGCTAAGGCAAATGCAAGGCCAGGGAGGTCCCTCACCTCCCTCTTTCGTTCCTCAAGAGCCGTATCAACCTGAAGAGGTTCAAAATCAAAGAGCTTACTCCCCCAGGCATCATAGGGGAGGAAGCCCAGTGGAAAGGGAAGTGGGAGTTGACATTTCCTCCAATTATGCTTCTGGCCGACCCACCGAGGCCCCGTT
Organism: Fraxinus americana; assembly: GCA_035079005.1. Classification (NCBI taxonomy): domain Eukaryota; kingdom Viridiplantae; phylum Streptophyta; class Magnoliopsida; order Lamiales; family Oleaceae; genus Fraxinus; species Fraxinus americana. The sequence goes on along the minus strand of CM068715.1, from coordinate 13,068,593 downwards.
TGATATGGAGGATAATTTTCCTCCTGAATATGAACCAGGACCAAGGCCCTAAAGGTCCGACAGTGTGTTCGACAGACTTAGCCCAGTAGATCCGAGGAGCAGACAAAGGAGTGAAGCTCCAACGCCCAGGAATAGGCCACAGCCCCCACCTCCTGAGACTTGGCAATCGGAGGAAAGGCAAGAAAATGCCCCCCGTGTTGTAACGCCTCGTCATGGGCATCCTAGGAGGGGAGAGGAGGCTCGTAACCAGGCAACACCTTCCACGCAACAGCCTATGTATGAGGCTGAGGCTAATCATGATTCGGATGGTCCCCAAAGGTCCTGCGACCTAGACGATGATGATGAAAACTTGCCATTCTCAAGGGAACTAAGGAATGCCCAGGTCCCGAACCATTACACGATGCCTAAAATACCTAAGTATGATGGGAGAGGTGACCCAGCAAAGAACTTGAATAGCTACAAAACACACATGAGATTGAGAGGCGCCACCCCAGCTGTAAAATGCAGAGCTTTTCATTTAACTCTAAGTGGAGCTGCTGAGATTTGGTATAGCAGGCTACCGCCTGGGAGCATTCGGAGCTGTCCAGAGTTCAAAACCACCTTCTTGAAAAGATTTGCTGTGAGCAAAGAAGGTGAGGCCCCAATTCAGCGCCTCCAAGACATGAGGCAACAACCTGAAGAAACTCCGAAGAGCTTTTTATCCCGCTTTACGGATGAAATGATTTGCTGTGTTCAAGTTACGGATCGCGAGGCTCTATCTGCCCTAAGAGGAGGTCTCAACATGAACACCTTGTTTTGGAGGGACGTACAGAATCAGGATCCCCCAACTTACGACGCATTGTTGGAGATGATGCGACGTGAGATCATCAATGAGGAACTGATAGAACATCGGAATAGAGCAAATAAGGGCCTTCAGCCTCAGCAAAGGCAGCGTGGTAGAGGTCCAACCTCACACCTGATGGACCAGCAATGGGGCCAACCCAATATTGAAGTTGCACAAGGCTCGGGCCAAGCACTTGCTGCAGCCACCTTAAATGCTGTACCAACTTTAGCTTACGAGGATGTACCGGCCACTGGCACCCATGAAAATCCGTCAACACAACAGGGCCCCCGCAGGGGACGAGGCCGGGGAAGAGGTTCAAACCAAGGCAGAACTAACTCCCAGGGGTATTGCACTTATCATCATTCTTACAGCCATGCAACTGCTGACTGTAGACACATAGCCCTGCATCCTAGAAGTTTGGATCCCAGGAGCAACAACCAGAATGCCTCCAGACCGAGGAGTAGGCCCCCGTCGAGCCGAGACGAGGCCCCTTCCCATCACAGAGAAGCATCTCCTCGTGGAAGAGAACAGGAAAGGTATAGAAACCCAGATGAACATCAGCGAAGGGGCCACCGAAACAGACCAGAGGATGCCCCGATTCATGAGATTGATACAATTTTTGGAGGCCCCTATATTAGTGGAGAGACCAGGTTCTCACAAAGGAACTACATTCGAGAAGCAAGGGGCCCTCCATTGACTAGTTACATTGTGGGTAGAAGCTCTCGAAGGAGCCAATCACCTCCTATTGTGTTTACACATGAAGATTCTGAAGGTATTCACTACCCCCCACTGTGATGCTCTAGTGGTAAGAGCTGTGGTAGCTAGGAACGGATTGAAGCGAATGTTGGTAGATAATGGCAGTTCGGTGAACATTCTATTTGGGTCCACTTTTGATAAAATGATCTTAGACCATGAGCTGACCCCCACCAACACACCTTTGTATGGCTTCACCGGATATAGCATCATCCCAAGGGCCAAAATCACCCTAGCTGTGGAAATGGGGGAACCTTCCCTATCAACCATGCATTTCATGGAATTTTTGGTAGTTGACAGTAAATCGGCTTACCATGGGGTGTTAGGGAGGCCTGCATTGAAGGACCTGAGAGCTGTCACCTCCATTTACCACCTATGCATAAAGTTCCCAACCGACGGGGGGTGGCAACAGTTAAAGGGGATCAAAGAGGAGCTAGGGAATGCTACATCAACTCTGTGAGGAAAGCTGAGTCTAGGGATATACACATGGTGGTAGGCACCAATGGCCTTGAGTTGCCAGCACTTGATAAACTTGACCCACGAGTAATTGAGACTGATTCCCAGGTGGTTCCCATGGAAGAACTAGAAAGCTTTCCTATTGATCCAAGAGAACCAACTAAGCTGCTACAGGTTGGTAAGAGTTTAGCCCCAAGATTTAAGGAAGAGCTTAAAGAATTTTTGTGCAAGAACCATGATGTTTTTGCTTGGAGGCATGAGGATATGGTGGGCATTGACCCTAGAGTCAGTTGCCATCGCCTAAAAATTGATCTTAAAGTTGCCCTGCATAGGCAGAAGAGGCGAACTCTTAACCCAGAGAGGTATGAGGCCTTGAAAGAGGAAGTGCAGAAGCTGATCAACAATGACTTTATCAGGGAGGCCCTCTATCCAAAGTGGATCTCCAACCCAGTCCTGGTGAAGAAGCATAATGGAAAGTGGAGGGTGTGCATTGATTTTTCTGATCTCAACAAAGCATGTCCAAAGGACAGTTTCCCACTTCCTATAATTGATCAGTTGGTGGACTCCACCGCTGGACATGAGTCCCTAAGCTTCATGGATGCTTATTCTGGCTATAATCAAATTCCCATGCACCCAAGCGATGAGGAGCATACCTCGTTCATCACAGACCGGAGCCTCTACTACTACAAAATGATGCCTTTTGGGCTAAAGAATGCTAGAGCAACTTATCAGAGGCTAGTGAATAAGATGTTTGCTGACTCGCTTGGCAAAACCATGGAGGTCTATGTGGATGACATGCTTGTGAAAAGCTTGAAGGTGGGAGACCACATAACCCACCTCAACAGAGCCTTCGAGGTCCTACGGAAATACCGCATGAAGTTGAACCCCCTCAAATGTGCATTTGGGATGGCATCAGGCAAGTTCCTGGGGTACATTGTCAACCAACGAGGCATTGAGGCTAACCCTGAAAAGATCCAAATGTTGGTTGAGATGAAGTCCCCTGAGAAACCAAAAGAAGTGCAGAGCCTAACGGGTCGAGTTGCTGCTCTCAGTCACTTCATTTCGAAAGCCACAGATAAGTGCCTCCCATTTTTTAAAGTGTTAAAAGGTGGCCAGAAATTTCAATGGTCTGAGGAGTGTGAAGAGGCTTTCCAGGGGCTGAAAAAGCACCTAGGACAGGCCCCCCTCCTATCAAAGCCCAAGTTTGGTGAGGTACTACAACTTTACTTAGCTGTTTCCCTCGATGCTATAAGTGATGTCCTTATAAGGGAAGAAAACTCAACCCAGCTGCCAGTGTATTACATCAGTAAGGCCTTACTACCGCCTGAAACGTGATATCCAGACATGGAAAAGTTAGCTCTGGCATTGATCATTGCATCCCGCAAATTGAGGCCCTATTTCCAAGCTCACATTGTTCATGTGCTGACAAACTGTCCCCTTAGACAAGTACTGCAAAAACCAGACGTCTCGGGTAGGCTATTGAAGTGGGCAGTGGAATTTAGCGAATCCGAGGTTCTCTTCAAGGCTAGGACCGCCGTCAAAGGTCAAACCTTCGCAGATTTTGTGGCAGAATTTACCAATGCCCCTGAAATTGACAAGGCTGTAGAGCCTTCCGAACCTCCAACCTGGAATTTGTTCGTAGACGTTTTGGCTGGGGAGACAGGCTCAGGTAACGATATGGTCCTTGTAAGTCCTGAAGGTCATAAATTGAACAGTGCTGTACGGTTTGGCTTCAGAGCCACCAACAATGCCGCAGAATATGAGGCCCTCCTTGCTGGCCTCGGGCTAGCTAAGGAAATGCAAGTAAAGAGGCTTCATATCAGCAGTGATTCTCAGCTTGTTGTGGGATAAGTGAACGGCAACTTCGCAGCCCGGGATAAGGCCATGGCTTCCTATCTCAAATTGGTAATGAGTCTACTCCCTTCTTTTGAGAAATTTGAGTTGAGTCAGATCCCGCGCCTTGAAAATGCGCATGCCGACGCTTTATCCAAGCTTGCCAGTAGCAAGGACTCTGAATTGTTGACAGTGGTCCCAATTGAGCACCTCCTTAGGCCGTCCACCTCTACAGAAGCAGTAATGTGGGTACAGGGTACCCGAACTTGGATGCAGCCTCTTATGTCCTATCTCAAAGATCAGTCCTTGCCTAATGATAAGGAAGAGGCGTACAAAATACGGAGGAGGTCTGCCCATTTCATGCTAGTTGATGATGTCCTCTACAAACGTGGATTTTCCACACCTCTCCTTCGGTATGTGGGAGAAGAAGAGGCCAATTATGTGCTCGGGAGATCCATGACGGCGTTTGTGGCAATCACTCCAGAGGATTGGCTTTGGCGAATAAAACACTGAGGCAGGGATACTACTGGCCTACTTTGAAAAAAGATACCTTCCAATTTGTTCGCAAGTGCAACAAGTGCCAACGTTTCTCCAACGTACAAAGGCGACCCTCCCAGGAGCTTACTACAGTATCCATCCCTTGGCCCTTCAGTAAGTGGGGTGTAGACCTCATTGGTCCCTTGCCCAAGGGCAGAGGAAGCTCCAGCTTCGCCATTGTAGCAATCGATTATTTTACGAAGTGGGTGGAAGCTGAGCCTTTGGCTAAAATCACTGAGGTTAACACCTCCAAATTCTTATGGAAGAACATAATATGTCGCTTCGGCATCCCTCACTCAATTGTCTCTGATAATGGGAAGCAGTTTGACAACAGAAAGGTCAGGGATCTCTGTGAAGAGCTTGGGATTAAGAAGTATTTCTCTGCTCCTCATCATCCCCAGGCTAAAGGCCAAGTTGAGGCCGTCGACAAAACTATAAAGCACACTTTGAAGAAAAAGCTTGACACAGCCAAGGGAACCTGGGTAGATGAATTGTCCCAGGTGCTGTGGGCAATACGGACTACAAACAGAACTCCTACAGGGGAAACCCCTTTCTCCATGACTTATGGCGCCGAGGCCATAAGCCCAGTTGAGGTAGGATTGACCTCTCCTAGAAGACTAAGCTTCAATGAAATATCAAATGATGAGCTTAGGAGATGTGAGCTTGATTTCCTTGAGGAAAGGAGGAATGATTCCCAACTGAGGCTTGCTTCTTACCAAAGGAAGATGAGCCGGTACTACAACTCAAAGATGAAAAAGAGGTCCTTCCGTATAAATGACTTGGTACTTCACAGGGTTTTCCAGTCCTCGAAAGAATCAGGGGTGGGCACCTTGGGGCCCAACTGGGAAGGGCCCTACCAAATCTAAAAAGAAATTCGACCTAGCACGTACTGGATCAAAGACATGGATGGTAAGACTCAACTCCATCCATGGCATATTGAACATCTCAGAATGTATTATCAATGAATGTAATCTGATGCTGGAAGTGTTTTCCCAGCCTTTGTAAATGAATAAAAGCTCCATTTTAGAAATATGCCATGTACAAAAGCGTGGGCACCTCGGAGGAGAGGATGGAACCTTAAAGAAGGCCACCTCGTTCGAACTCCGAGGCGTACATCATAAGCTTCCCTTTGATGAAACTGAACGTCAAAGGGAGAAGCCTCTGCTTGGATGAACCATCCACCAAGCTGGGAAGCGTAGGCGCCTCGGAGGAGAGGATGGAACCTCAAAGAAGGCCACCTCGTTCGAACTCCGAGGCGTACATCACAAGCCTCCCCTCGATGAACCTGAACATCAAAGGGAGAAACCTTTCCTTGGGTGAACCATCCACCAAGTGAAGAAACGTCAGTAAGATAGATTCAGAATACAAAGCATATCAAGGCCTTCATGTGAGAGTTGTCAAGACTTTAGTTGATAAAGGTTAATACTCAGTTTTAACTTTAGTTGGTTATTACTGTTACATGGGTTGAGTCATTCAGTTAGACGAAGCATAAACAGTTGGAAAATAAAGGTTAATACTCAGTTTTAAAGGTTAATACTCAGTTTTAACTTTAGTTGGTTATTACTGCTACGTGGATTGAGTCATTCAGTTAGACGAAGCGTAAACAGTTGGAAAATAAAGGTTAATACTCAGTTTTAACTTTAGTTGGTTATTACTACTACGTGGATTGAGTCATTCAGTTAGACAAAGCGTAAATAGTTGGAAAATATAAAAGACGAGATAGAACAAGTGAGGCAAAGGAAAGTTCATTCATTTATTCAAATTAGAAATAAGTTACAACTGGAGTTGAGGCCATAGGCCTTTACAAATTCATGATTCAGAAGGGGGTGGTGGGGCTGCAGCTTCAGAAGCAGGGGCCTCAGCTGGTACTAGGGTTTCCTCCATAGGCTGAGGTGCTTCGGTTGGCGTGTTGTCATATTCAAGCTCTATTACCTCGCCTTCCTCAGCTGGTTTGGGGAACCTCCTCCTCAATAAAGTCAACCTTCACATCGGAGATGTCCAGCCCCGGCCGCAGTTCCTCAATGCTCTCAAAGACCTCCTGGTACGCCACCCTACTCTAGTATATCCCAAAGCGGCGGTACTCTTCAGTGAGGTGGAAGTTGGCAATATAGTTCTTCACTGCAATGTCTCCAGCTTCAAGCACGTCAGCCTCATACTTCTTCACCTCGACGGCGTACTACTTCAGTTCATTCTCCATGAACTTTTTGGCATCCCTACTTCTAGCCAGCTCCAGGTTCACCTTCTCCAAGGCCTCGGCAGTGACCTTTTGGTGGTTATCAGACAACTCCACCTTCTTGGTCAAAGCTGTCATTTCGCACTGAGACTCATGTACTTCTTTCTTCAAAGCCTCATTCTCAGCGACGAGGGAAGCCATCTTGGCATCATCTTCGTCCCTCTGGACCCTTAGCTACACATTCGCCTCCTTTTTCTCCTCCAGTTCAGCCTTGACTGCCTCCAGCTCGTCCCTCGAGGCCCTATTCCTTGACTGAATGTCTACAAGAACTGTCTGGCACTCAAGTGCCACGCCAAAGACCCTGGAAGTCTGGCTCACCAAAGTGGCCGTAAGGTCCACTGCGTCGTAGGTGGCGACGTAGTTTTGCCACCTCTCCGTCCAGAATTTATTGAACCCCTCCGTGGCAGCCCTCACCTCGGGCGGAAATATCTCAATGAGGGCAGGGGCAATTTTGTCATCCCTGCCCGCCAGGAAGTTCCCAGACATCCCTGGAGTCATCTCCACAGGCTTCTTCTTTATAGCCTCGGCAGTCTTCGCTGCGTCTTCTATTTTTCTGGATCGAGCCACCAAGGCAGTGTCGATGGAAGACTGTAAGAGCTTTGGCTGCTTCGAAGCACCCTTCTCCGGGTAAGACATTGTGATCCCGAAGCTGGAAGACCCATCACCTGGGCCCAGTTTTCTCTTCTTCTGCGGCTCCTCCGCCACGCCTTTGCCCTTGGCAACAGGCGGTTTCCCTCCTTTGGGAGCCTCCTCAACCGCCTCCTTTGGGGCCTCGCCCTCAGCCTCCTTCTCATTTTTGTTTTTGCTGAGGCGGTCCAGCTTGGCCTTGGTTTGTTTGGCCCCTAAAGACCCAGGCTTTAGAGTCTTGGCCCTCGCAGTGGAAAAGAAGTACCTACCTACTCATTCAAAGAAGAAGCTAAGTGCAGTAGCCTATTACCTTTTGGGGCCATCAGTCCAAAGTCTACAAAGTATTTGTCCCTGTTGATGAGATAGCCAAAGCTTCGGAGCCTCGGAGGTCGTTGGTATATGTCTTCGATGATACCCCACTCAGCTTCGGAGAGTTCGTACCTCGAACTGCCGTTTGCAAAAGTAAATACAAGTGTTAGTACCACAGAGCTACGAATGAATTACAAGCAATCAAGACGAGGCACTCACATGCTTCGTAGTACTGGGTCGGCGCGGTACAGGCTGGGACAACATCTCCTTCGACCATCTGCCACCTCTCCGTTACCCAGAACCAGGACTCCTTCCACCCCTTTATGGAGGAGGGGAGTCCAACTATGAAGGGGGCATGGGAACCCCAAGGGGTGATGTAGTACCACCCCTTAGAATCATCCTTCCCCACGACCCTGGCATGAAAAAGGGTTTCGAAGACGTGAAGGGGCAGGTCCTCGCCAAGGGACGCCTCCTTCCACAGGAAGTAAGTCCCAATGACTTGGCTCTACCCGTTTGGAAGAATTGGGTGGGGGACAACATGAATGTCCTCAGCACCACCCTAAAGAAGGGGTGCAGAGGCAGACACACACCTGCCTTGAGCAGGTGTTCACTAAAGGCCACACAATTTCGCCTCGGAAACCAGGCTCGCTCGTGAGGCTCTGGGACTATTAACTCTACATAATGAGGGATACGGTATAACTCTCTAAACTCAGCTAATTTGGCAGATGTGATGTTGGATGGTATTTTGGCTGCCCCCCAACCTGCCTTGTAATCTATCGCCTCCTCAGTCATAGTCTACCACTCCCCCGAAGCCCCGGACACTGACTCATCACCTCTCCTAGCCACTATGATGGCCATAGACGCCTCCGAAGACATTACGAACTAAAAGGAGTGGCAAAAATAGTGCAGAAATGGTGTTGGAAGAAGGGAAAATGACTGTAACAAGGAAATACCTAGAAAGCAAGGAAGACTCGTCGGAAGATCGCCGGAAAACTCTGGGAAGCAAGAAAGCTGGAGAAATTTTGAAGCGTGATTCGCGAAAGTAAAGTTTGAAAATGACAAGATTCGGGCTTTTATACTAGTAAAGGATTCAGTCCTAGCCATTGGATCAAAGCCCAATTAATCTGAAGCGTCCAAAGATCAAATCAATCTGAGCCACAGATTCCAAACGGTTTACATGTTTAACACCTCAGATTGATGTGTGAGGCACCAACATGGCTGAGGCGCGTGAATGAGTGCCCCAACACCACACGTCCTAATAATTGTCCATCATGATGCATTGAATGCGAACAGCTGTACGGTTATTGAAAGTCGTTTCGAGGCACACAGTTGGCATTGGAAACACGCGAAACCGTCATGTTGCTCAAATCTCCATATGAACTCGCCTCGTCAAAAGGAATTCAGCCTCGCCAGTTCGAATATGAGCTCGCCTCGCCAAAAGGAATTCAGCCTCGGCCAATTCGAATATGAACTCGCCTTGCTTCAGCTCCAAAAGAACTTCAGTTTTACAGGCAACTTTCTTAACCTTACGCTTCACACTCCTTGAATTCCACGCACAGTATGAATATCTCTGCCTGGACTTGGGGGACTGATGTGAAGTACGAAAAATTAAAACTTTTTTCTGACTTACTGCAAGTCCACGCCTGACATAAATGACCACACATGGATTTGGGGGACTATTGTTATGAGTCATAATATAGAAGCGACACGTGGCACTATATTTCAGTGGTGGGACCAGATTACTTAGGCCAGGATATGTTCTCTTAGCCTCCGACGTAGATTCCGAGGCCCTGGCTATTGTTCCAAGGCCCTCAAGACAGTTCATATGCCTTCACTGCCATCCCAGGCCCAAGCCTCGCGTGGAAGAAGGCCACATGGAAAGATATTGCAATGATGAAAGATCCGTGTGAATGATTGACGTGACTTTTGTATAAAGTAAACTCTGTCTTGTCTAGTCAATGTAAGAACATTTAATGCTTTGTAAGGCTAGGAGAGTCAACTTGGTGGCTAGGATTTGATGTCTTGGCATAGGAGATGAGGCCACGTGTAAATTGATCCAAAGGTCATTATTCGACTTGTAACACTATAAATACCCCAACATGTAACACAAAAAGGGTAATGAAACTTCTCATACCAAATATAAAGAATACTGAATACTTGGAGCAACATTTCTCTCGTTTCAGCAGTGATTCTTACAGCATATTTTCTACTACAAATCGTTCTTCATCGATTGGTTTCTTATACAATCGTGTCACACTTCTTGCCAGAAGCCTGAACGGAAACGTCTCATGCCTTTGAGCCACTCCCATGCCCATTTTCTGGAGCCATCTTGACCGTTGATCGGCATTAGCGTGTCGGATCAAGCTCGCGTGTGCACGAGTGGGTCCGGCATCTGTTGGCAACATTTTTTGGGGTCAACAGTTTGAGTTTTTACAAATGATTGAACTAAAATATAATTTTTCTATTGGACTTGAGCTAAAACTATGCAACTGTAAAGTATTTATAAAATTAATTAGATTTAAATTTTGATTACCACTGATTTTGTGCACGGAAAGTGAAACTTTGGAGTGAGATACTTCTGAGGTGAAATGTTCAAATATCTCATGCATCATAGTAAAATGCACCAACAAAAAGTGAAATTTGGCATAATCGAATTTACTTTCGGTTCTCAAGACAACATTGAGAGTTGAATTCAAACCAGCAAATTCTTGATGCGTGGTCATAAAACCGATCAATATAGTCGAAGAATTGAAACCAAACCCTCGTGTTCTATCCATGAAATCCCATAGTGAAGGAATTCAGTTTCCTTGAAATTTCTCAGTGATTGAGAGAATTTCCCCATCATTTCATCTTTTAACTGATCCCAAGTCGGATCCTAAGTACGAGATGGCACCGAAATATGTTTTCCAATTTTGTATATGAACATTGCAAAAGTCCATAAGAAAAATAAAGAACTAATTATAATAGTAGACCTAAATTTTCTTTTTAAAAAAATAAGTCTCAAATAAATTATTAAAAATTAGAAATTTTTTTTAAAAAAAAAATCTCTTTTTTAAATTTGAATTTCGATAACATGCTAAATTTAAAAAATTCTCCAACGGTCGTATGCTAATCGAATCTACAAATTATTTATGTCATCTCAAAACTTAATTCGAGAACTACATTATGGACATATCGAATAGTCCAAACAGATATCGATAATAGTTAAAAACACGTTAAACGCGAGTCTTAAAAAAGACGTCTAACTCGCATTTTTTAAAAAAATTCAATTATTTCATTAATATTTATTATTTTTGCGATACAAATTTCTCAATATAATTTTTATCATTTTATTAGAAAATTTTATATGGAATATGACATCAAAAATTTCCTAAATTTTCAATCCGAAAAAGTTATATCCTATGTAAATTTTCGGATGTAAAATTACATGGGGTATAATTTTTTTCGGTCTTGCTACTTGTACATCATATTGTACATCAGGGTGTACACCCCCCTCACATGAGGGTAGGACCCGCTTAGATTAAAAAATAATTTATGCAATGGGTCCCACACCCCATGTGAGAGGGGTGTAGCCCCTTGTGTACAATTTGTAATGTACAAGTAGCATTTTTGAATTTTTTTGGACGTAAATTTTCAATTGTAAAATTTCTCCCAACTTCTTTACAAGTTCGATTGTGCCCCCCTAACTTTTAAGTTCTGCGTCTGCCCCTGTTTACATCTACTGTATTTATATATATTGTGTGTAGATGGAATGTTTGAGTTACTGGGAATTCTAATTTTGAATATTTCAGATGTTGAAGGACCTGAGGGACTTGGGGTTTACAAAGTTAAGATTCAAATTCCTGAAAGGTATGAATTTCGTGCTTTGGTATTAGTTTAATTATGTTGATAGTTGTCTGATTTATTTCCCCTGAAATTTGAGTTTGGTTTTCATTAGGGACGTGGGTTTTCATTGTATTAGTTGTTAATACACCGATATACCATCCGAAGATAGACACTGGGGGCGGCATTCGTGTTAGGATATTCCCAATCCTCCCCCTAAAGTATGTGTTTCACTCCGTTGCTTTCGATTACAGCCGGGTATGAATATTCCCTAAACTTGAGTACAATCAGCAGTAGCTACACAAAAACTGGTACTCTGAAGGAATTTTTTAAAGGGTTGATGATTTATTTTGTGATAAATTACTTTTATTAGTTCTTCAATTGATAGGATACTATTAGACAATTTGGTCATTGAAAAGAAGGGGTTTGAGGGGGCTGAGAAGTGGGGATTGAACAGTAGGAAGATGAACTTAGGTCATGTTTGATTGCACTTCAATTCCATGAAAGATGAAAATTAAATTTTATTTTCCATTTTTTGGCATGTTTGATTACCCAAATTTTTCATGGAATTGATTTTCCATCTTTCACCCACATGCTCACATTTTCTTGGTTTTTGAGGAAAAACTTTTTTATGTAACTTATTTATTTATTTTAATTTTAATTTATTTTTTTGACAATGGAAACAAATTATATCCCTTTAATGGACAATTTTCATGAAAAATAAAGTCAAACGAACGCCAAAAGATCCAAAATTTCAATATTTTTCATATGAAAAATTATATCAATCAATCACAAGTAATTGACAATTTTCAGTAAATAAATTTTAGGCAATTCAATTACTTGGAATTCATTTTCTTTCAACGTAAATTTCATTTTTACAATCAAACGGACCTTATATTTAGGTTGTAGTAGTTTGTCTCCCTAGGAGAATGAGGAGGAGAAAGAAGAGATTTTTTTTTTAAAAAAAAAAAATTTACTTGGCACTAATTTGTACTTTAAAAAAAATAGAATTATAATTACAATTAATTCTTTATTTTCATTTTTTTCTCTTTTTTTTTTATTTAAATAGGATGATATATTCGTCATTTCACAATTTTTTATTGAGAAATTAAATAAAATTATATGTAAATGATATTTTGCACAATCAAATGTGTAATTAAAGATAAAAATATCAAAAAATGAAAATTTTGACATTTCACAATAATAGTGAAAGATAAGGAAATTATGTACTAATTACTCTTTATATCACACTGCAATTGGATTTTCGACGAAATCCTAGTTTCATAGAACTTCCAAACATGTAAAGTCGAAGAATATTCATTCACAATAGCTTTACCGAAACCTGTATTTGTACTGTTTCATACATAAATTTCGAAAATTAAAATTTCAGTTACAAAATTTACATGTGCACCTCAACCTACCTTAATTCTTTGCTTTTGGAAATGTTCAGTTGGACGGTGAAAATTGTTTCTAATAGATTGTGTGCCCATATAGTATATCTTGTCAAGATAAAATAATATTTTATAATAAATTGGTTGTGGTTTTATTTATTTATAACATTTATTTATTATTAAACATGCAAATTAAACTATGATCACTCACGATAATATAAGTCAGGTGCTACCATTGAGAAGCATAATATGATACAACTTATATATTGATTTTAAATAATTTGTTTACAATCATTATATAAGGGTTGTCACCTTCTACTAGAAGATTGTAGTGTTAGTTGATTCACTATTCGAATATTAGGTTTGTCCTTATTGCGGAAATAATTAAAGATGACATTAGTACACTTGAAATATATTGAACAGACCATGTGTCTAGTTTATTTCTATAGCATGACCTTACGGAGAATTAAATTCTACTTGATCGTCGAAAATTTCATCTAAATCCATGACAAGGTTGTGTATATTTTTTGGAGAGTTTAATGATTTTTATATTTACCAATTGATGAAATCAATTTGATTAATCAAATAATTCGCTAAATTAGGCACTTAAGAATGAGTGAAGTAGACCACAAATTCATTTCTGGAGTCATCATCCTGAAAAATGTGTAGAGTAACTACTTAACTTAAACGTTTTCTATTGAACGTTTAAAATTTGAGTTCAATATTTAGCAATGACTAAATTTCGACATCTATGAATAATTCACAAGATCGTTGAAGAAAATGAAATTTAAGTTAGTGAGAATAATTAGAAAGGAAAAAGATCATATATATATATATATATATATTTCAAGACTCGAGTCTTATGTTTTTAATGAAAAAAATAAAAACTAATAAATAGATTTGATAACCCAAGAATAACTAACCAAGAGGGGAGTGAATTAGTTTTTGAAACTTTTTCGACACTTAGTTTCAAAACAATACAGTACACAAAATATGAATGCAAAGTATAATACTAGAATTAAATATGTATGTTCGATAACTTAATTCAAGTATGAATATAGCAAAATATAAATGACAATTTAAAGTAAAGTGTAATAATGTGAAAATAACAAACCAATTTAATGGGGTTCGATACACAATATGTTCTACGTCCCCGTTAGCAAGCTCTCTATCACGACTAAGGTCAAATGCACTATAATGGTAACTTACAAATAAGAATTACCGATTCTTAAGAGGCTTACAATAAGGAGCACTTATTCTTAACAACAATCTAGTTTTCAGAAGACTCTCGAAACCACTAAAGTATAAATTTAGTTTTACAATAGAAGGAACTCTCTTAACAAATGATATAATAAAATCAAGTATTTAGAGAGTTGGATAACACTTCGATAGATAGCAAATAATAAAGTTCAAGTGCTTATGATGAAAACTTTGATAAATAATTGATAATGAAATAGTTTGAGTTTTTGTATCCAAATTTTCAAACCAATAAATCTCTCTTAACAAATATTACAAGTTAAGTATGAAAAGAGATTTACACTTAAATCAAAGTGTTGGTAAAGAAAACTTTTCTCAAGAATGAAGAGTAGAAGAAGTTGTGAAAAATTCTTTGTAAAATAGAATTCTTGATAAGATGAATGAAATATGTTGAATCAATCAAGAAATTTTTTTGTAATAAATGAAATAGAATTTAGTCTCAAGTTGACTTTTTTTTAAAAAATTTCATTTTCAAAATTTATTTCATATTATGAATAAAAAGTATTTTTAAGCAAGTGATGAATTATGAAAATAATTTGACCTTTATGAACGTGCTAAGAATCGATGAGTTAATACATTTACATTTAAGTTCTGATAAACTACTTCTAAACTTTAATTTTCAAAGTTCTTGTTCTTGTTCTCTTCGAGTTTCATTTGGTTGCTTGTTCTTCAACGGATGACGATTTGAGTCTTTGAATGCTTAAGAAAATATATTCATGAAAAATTCAAAAAACAAAATTTGTTAAAAATATAAGTGTATTGTTTGTTATAATCAAAATAAGTGGAGCTATATTGAATCATTGGTCAACAAGATTGAGTGGTTTATGATCAAGTAGACAAGTTCTAATTATTGGAGCTCGTATAATATATGTTCGATCAGGTCCATATGGTAGATCTATAAACATTGGGACTTAATTGCAATTATTATAAAGTTTTGAGCTATACTTTCAATAGCAATAAAAGTTTTGGGCTCAATTATAATTGCTAAGAATGATGTAAACTTAATTGTGTTTGTAGTTAAAGTTCTAGGAGTCCGCTTGTAATTAAATAAGTTATGAACTAATAGAATCGAATTTGGACTTTAATTGGAACTCCAATTTGGAGTTTATGTGAAATTCTTATTATCTCTATGAATAGAGATTATAAGGAATCAAAATCGATAACATTAATTCTTTCATATTATTTAAATTTAGACAGAGAGAAAAAAAAATCTTGATTTGTTTAGTTTGGAATTAATTTCTTGATTTTATTTAAAGAAAGTTCACTTTGGAAAATATCATAAAAGACTTAGAGGTTTGAAATATCAAACTTTTATATCTAAAAGCTGGAGTTCGAGATTCAAATCGTATCGAAATTTAATTTGCGTATTTGGACAAATTCTTAATCTTTATTTTGATTATAACATACACTGGAATGTCTAGTAACGATTTTGAGTAAAAGAGTTTTGATTTTCAGGTAATTCTTGTTCCGTATTTCAAAAGTTTCCCGACGGCATCCGCTCCTTTAGAAATCAGCTTCTTCTTTTTGCTTTGAAAATTCTCCTGCTCAGCACAAAGTGTGTGTGCACGTGTTTGAATAAAGGTGGAGATAGAAAGTTGGAAATATTTTTATGCGACCCCTAATAATATATAGTGAGAGGAATATAAGAGGGAATGAGGAATGTGAGAGTTCATCTCAGTGTGGGTGAGAGGAAGACGATTGGAGTTCCATTTGGGAAAGTTACAAGTTGGTTTTGGCTTACTTTATCACTATGGATAAATGAGAGATTTTTGGGGATCTAATTTCATATATTAATTCCCAAATAAATTATGTATGCATTGATGTTTGTATATACTAATAAGAGTTGAACGTGCGTTACACGTTATTTTGAAATACTTTATAAGTACTTTAAAAGTAATATTTTATACCAATTTGTTGGAAGAATTTAACGAGTCTTAAAAAAACTAAAGAAAATAAAATTTACTCTCAAAATTTAATTTCTACGATTCAAATTTTTTGTGATGATAAAATACTGTAAAAGAACATTTGTATACTTCATTTGATATATAAGAATTAATTGCAAATACATGCATTTAAACACTCATTAAAATTTTTAGATATATGAATAGAAATAAATTCATTATAATAAATCTAGATTCATGTAATTCAAGTTTCATCAAGTCAAGATTTATTAAGTATATATTAATGTGAATGTTAATTAATTGAGAATTAATAACACAAAATTATGCATAACAATAATTGTGTAGTATTTATCAAATATTGAAAACGAAAAATAAGGTATAATTGAAATAATTAAATTGTAGTAGGGTTAAAATCGTTCAAAGAACAATTCTCGTATAATGTGATATTTAATATATTATAGATATGTCACACCAATTAATTTATGAATCATTTAATTAATGGAACATACCATGAACTTATTCATCAATTATCGGTATACCATGTCACCGTATGCCTAACATAGCTAAATGCCAATGCTTAGGAGATCATTTCTATATGCATATAACTCGTTTGTTTTGCTAAAAATCAGATATTTAGTATTTTTTTTAAGAATGTATCAAATTTTTATTTTTTTGAATTTTTGAATTTTCAGAATTTTATTTAAATGCCTATTTTTCAAATTTTGAGTGTTTTTAGAGTTTTCACTAAAAAGACTGAAAATGTCAAGCTGAAAAGACTCAAAACGTCAAAAATGCGTTTTGAGTTTATTTATTTATTTATTTATTTATTTATTATTATTATTATTATTATTATTATTATTATTACCAAACAAGTTTTTTTGTGTTTAGCAAAACTGAAAATAGTAATCTAAACTCACCCTTAATTGTTAATTTAGATTTGAATTTTTATCAACTTTTTAGTTAAACCAAACATGGACTATATATGGATATAAGAGCTAGAAGAGGAACATAAAAGAAAAAGAAGTTCCATTCTTGTAAATCAAATACAAATTAGTGAATCATCATTGTATCATTACGACCCTAATCATTATGACTATTGTACATCTGCATCCCAAATTCTTCGTTATAAGTATAGATCTTTAATTCTCAATAAAATACACAAGTCTATTAATTTTTTTTATTTTTTTTTAGTTTATAACATATTATCAGCACAACGTTCTAACCAACTGAAATAAGAAAAGCAATCTCTTCCGTCCAAAGAAAAACAAAAAATTTTAACCAATTGAGTTCATAAAGAAACTCTTCTTTTCCATTAAAAAAGTTGGGTATTCTCTTCATTTGAAATTTTGAATTGCATAAAAAATGGTATATTTCTCACTTCCACTTTTGTCTATTTGAGAATGATTTTATTGTTCTGTTTGTTGTCGGAAATTCGACTATCCCAATCGAAAGAACAAATAAAAGAGCAGGAAAAAAAGGAAAAAAGAAGAAGATGAAGTGAGGTATGCCAAACAAAATCTCCTTAAGACAGATTTCGTCCCCCAACAAAATGCAAACGGGATTATGGATGTCTGTCTCCCAAGATACAACGCTTTTCCCAAAGTCGATATTGCACAATACCAACCTTGACGGTCGAACCAAATAATGATCGTACTCGAACGAAATAATCACGAAAATATCGAAGGAATTTTAGCAGAATATGGAGCGAGAAGAATTTTAGAAATCAAGAATATATTAATTGATTTTGGTGTCCAAAAAACGAATTTGGAGGTCTCTATTTATGGAGATTGAAGTGTCTCCTTGAAAGGGTGTGTAACATTTCATGAACTGGTGCACCACTTGATCTGATCTGTTATAGCCATTGGATCGCACTCTTTCATAATCTGACGGACCAAATTAAACCACAAAATGTAGTGTCCATTCATCATGCCTATTCACCAATTCTGAACAGTCACCAGCCATGCAGTTGCCACGCGTACGTCCAACAGGACCAACCGCCATACAGGACGAAGTGACGTGACCTGTTACGTGTGTGCCACCTAGGATGCCAACTCATCGAGCCTCTCATCGCCATGTCACTGAACCATGACTCCATTTCTGAAAACTATAAGGCTCCTCAGCTCCTCTCGACGATGCGTACGTGCGAAGTGCAAAGTGCGCCTCTAAAGCGCCCAATGCGTACTTTGCGACGTGCGCGGGCCCGGACCGGGACTAGGACTGGGGCGTGGCGTGAGTGGTGCGAAGCACCACTCTCGTGGTGACTAGTTAGCTAGCCTTTGGCTAGCTAATAGTTAGCCAAGTTGTAGGTCACTTATTAAATTATAACTTATACACACATCCCACTATAACAAGTCTATTTTCTTGTAAACTTTCGATGTGGGATTCCTTACCATATATAAGACACTTAAATGGGCTTACAATATATGGGCCTATATTGGAGACTTTTCCAATTCACCCAAATTAATTACAACGGCCCACATCATTAAATAACATATTTAATGACCCGAATAAACATCATTAAATAACATATTTAATGATCCAAATAAATCAATTAATTCCAACAATCCCCCACATGAATGGAAGAAGTCGACTCAAATCAAGGAAGATAAAAGAAGAGTACTATTTGAAAGATAACGCATCAAGATAGGTAGCTTTCGCTTTGAACCTTCTTTTGTAAGAATCTATCGAACTCACTTGGCTAATCAGTGAACGCAACGTTTTGAACTATCAGCCGTTATTGCAAGCTCAGACAATAGACCAAACACATTATCTCTCATATCAAACTTGGTTCTCTATTGTGTTCATTATTTCGGCCTTGAACTACTTGGGTTCTGCGAGTGCTTTAGAGAATTCGCCTAAGTAAATTCTCAAAGAACCGGCCAAGTTCGCACTTACATAGGTGATGTTCTATAAGAATACCCTTTTATAGTCATCATTAAAAGCTAAGCTTATCCTTAAATTTCATATGCAGCACTTTTTGCATCATAGAAATGGGAAGGAGTTAAATTTCTAAGTGCTTCTTATTAAGTCATTCATAATTAGTTTTCCTATTGAACCTAGTCCATGGGATCTCCAATTGTTAGGTTAGGTTTCCACTAAGATGACTCATTGAGTTTTAGGCTTTAAACCCATTTCCCTCGATGCGCAGTCTATACACTCTCTAGATAACCCTTTAGTAAACGAATCTGCTAGGTTTTCTTTTGACTTAACAAAATCAATTGATATTGTTCCATTTGAGAGCAACTGCCGAACGATGTTATGTCTACGACGAATATGTCTTGACTTACCGTTATACACAAAATTTTCAGCCATGGCTATTGTTTCCTGGTTATCGCAATGAATACAAATAGCCGGTACAGGCTTTGGCCATATAGGAATATTTTCTACGAAATGTCTTAACCATTCCGCTTTTTCTCCTGCTTTATCTAAAGCAATAAACTCAGATTCCATAGTAGATCGAGCTATACACGTTTGCTTAGAAAATTTCCACGATATGGCGCCACCACCAAGAGTAAATGCATAGCCACTGGTAGACTTAGACTCGTCTGTATCTGATATCCAATTGGCATCACTATATCCTTCAATTACTGGAGGATATTTTTTGTAACATAATGAATACTCTCTGGTCCGTTTCAAGTATCCCAAAACTCTAAGTAATGCATCCCAATGTTGATTACTTGGGTTACTTGTATAACGACTGAGCTTACTTACCGAGTAAGCTATATCAGGTCTTGTACAATTCATTAAGTACATTACACTACCAATAATTTGAGAATATTCTAATTGTTGTTTCCCATTTCCACTATTCTTGTGAAGAACTACATGAGGAAGAAATGGGTTACTTGTTTCTTTAATATTATGAGTCTTAAACCTCTCAATTATTTTGTCAACATAATGGGTTTGAGACAAGAATATTTCATTTGATGTTCTAGATATCTTCATTCCTAGAATCACGTCTGCTTCACCCATATCTTTCATGTCAAAGTTATTGGTAAGCATATTCTTCGTTCTATTGATGACTTCTATATTAGTCCCTAATATAAGCATGTCATCAACATATAAACAGACAAGTACGTATGCCTTTTCGAATCTTTTCGAATATACGCATTTGTCACATGCATTTATTATGAATCCATTCCTAATCATGGTACTGTCAAACTTTTCGTGCCATTGTTTAGGAGCTTGCTTCAACCCGTATAAGGACTTAACAAGTTTGCATACTTTGTTCTCTTGTCCTTTTACTATGAAACCTTCTGGTTGTTCCATATATATTTCTTCGTTTAAATCACCATTTAAGAACGCAGTCTTAACATCCATTTAATGTATTTGTAAATTATACAAGGCTGCTATAGCAATTAAAACTCGAATAGAAGTAATTTTAGTTACTGGAGAATATGTGTCAAAGAAATCAATCCCTTCTTTCTGACGATATCCTTTTGCAACCAGTCGAGCCTTGTATTTGTCTATTGAACCGTCAGGTCTTAACTTTCTTTTGAAGATCCATTTGCACCCTATTGGTTTAGTTCCCTTAGGAAGATCAACCAATTGCCAAGTATTATTACTCATAATGGATTCAATTTCACTATTTATAGCTTCCTTCCATAATACAGATTCTGGACTAGTCATGGCCTCTTTAAACGTTTGAGGCTCTTTCTCAATTATGAAAGATATAAAATCTGGACCAACGGATTTAGCAACTTTTGCTCTTTTACTCTTTCTTGGTTCAGGTTCTATATTATTTTTCAAAGCACTATCTCGTGTTCTCTTTTGAGTATTCGTAACAATATCTCTTTTATTGGGGAACACATTTTCAAAGAATTCAGCATCTCTAGATTCTATAATCGTATTGACATGAATGTCACTTATATCAGATTTATGCACAAGAAATCTGTACGCACTACTATTTATTACATATCCGATAAAAATGCAATCAATAGTTTTAGGACCTAACTTAATCCTTTTAGGAGGTGGAATAACCACTTTTGCTAGACACCCCAACACTTTTAAGTATTTGTAGGAAGGCATTCTGCCTTTCCAAATGTCATAAGGTATCGAATCAGTTTTCTTGTGGGGAACTCTATTTAGAATAAAGTTAGCAGTTAGCACTGCTTCCCCCCACAAATTTTGTGGTAATCCAGAACTTATAAGCATAGCATTAACCATGTCTTTTAAAGTTCTATTTTTTCTCTCAACAATCCCATTTTGCTGCGGAGTATAAGGGGCTGTTGTTTGGTGAATAATACCAAACTTAGCACATAATTCATTAAACATAGATGAATCATATTCACCACCTCTATCGGATCTTAATACCTTAATTGTTTTTCCAAGTTGATTTTCAACTTCATTTTATAAGTAACAAATGCATTCAATGTCTCATCTTTGCTACTTAATAAATAAACATGGCAATACCTACTGTGATCATCAATAAACGTGATAAAATATTTTTTACCACCTCGAGTTTGAACAAATTTTAGATCACAAATGTCGCTATGTATTAAACATAACGGTTCACTACTCCTTTCAATTGAGTTAAAAGGTTTTTTAGCAAATTTTATTTCAACACAAATTTCACATTTATGTTTGTCTTCGGATTCAAGTTTAGGTATAAGACCTAAACCTACAAGTTTTCGTAAAGAAGCACGATTTACATGTCCTAATTGGCTATGCCATAAATTTGAAGAGTCAAGTAAGTAAACAGAATTATTAGTTTTATTAATAACTTGCGGATACAAATATGTGGATTTTTTGTCCACTACAACAGCATTGGCCTTAAATAGACCATCAAGTAAATAACACTTCCCAACATACATGTCTGCTTTAGTAAGTACAAATCTATCAGATTCAAACACAATTTTAAATCCCTTCTTACTAAGAATAGCTCCTGAAATCAAATTCTTTCTGATTTCTGGGACATGTACAACTTCATTCAGCGTCAATTCCTTTCCCGATGTGAATTTCAAAATAACCTTTCCAATCCCTTCAATTTTGAAAGTTGTAGAATTGCCCATGTAAAGGCACTCATTATCATTCAGGGTCTTATATTCAGAAAATAGACCCTTATCAGCACAGACGTGACGAGTGGCTCCTGTGTCTAACCACCAATCTTTGGCATTAGATACCAAATTAACTTCAGAAACAACAGCAGATAGGTTGATGTCTCCAACATCTGTAGAGATATAATCCACTTCGGTTATATTGGCTTGAGGCTGTTTCTTCTTCGGTGTATCCTTCTTTTTGCTTCGACAGTCTTTAGCCCGATGTCCTGGCTTCCCGCAAATATAACAGTTTCCTTTGAACCGTTTTGCATTGATGACTTTTCCTTTGTCCATGGATGAGCTAGAACGCTTCCTTTTCTTGTTCTTAGACCCCGAGTCTTCCACAATGTTAGTCTTTGCTTCCATGTTGTGCACATTATTCTTCTTTTCCGCAGCCCGGTTGTCTTCTTCAATACGAAATCGAACAATTAAATCCTCCATCGTCATCTCTTTGCGTTTATGCTTGAGATAGTTTTTGAAATCTTTCCATAGTGGAGGTAGTTTCTCGATCATAGCAGCAATCTGGAAAGATTCACTTAAAGTCATGCTTTCAGCTTCAATATCATGAAGTATAACTTGCATCTCATGAACCTGACTCATTAATGTTTTTGAATCAGACATCTTATAATCCAGAAATTTGCCGACAATGAATTTCTTCGTTCCAGCATCTTCTGTCTTGTATTTTTTGTCAAGAGATTCCCATAATTCTTTAGCCGTTTTGAAGTCACAATACACACCATATAAGATGTTATCCAATCCATTGAGAATGTAATTACGGCATAAGAAATCTGCATGTTTCCATGCTTCAATGGCTAACTGAGTATTTTTATCAGTAGCATTCTCCGATATTTGTGCGGGACATTCTTCACGCAGAAACTTTACGAAGTTCAACGTTGTCAAATAGAATAACATCTTTTGTTGCCAACGCTTGAAATCCGTACCATTGAATTTTTCCGGTTTCTCATAATGTGAAGCCGGTGGCATAACAAACTGATTGGAACCAGAATTTGGCGCAGTCACAGCACTAGTAGTATTTTCACTAGTACTGGCCATTTTCCGTAAAACCACAATTACAAAAAATAATCAATAAGAGAAATGTAGAAGAAAGAAAGGAAATGAAAATCTGTCTTAAGATTGTTGTCGGAAATTCGACTATCTCAATCGAAAGAACAAATAAAAGAGCAGGAAAAAAAGGAAAAAAGAAGAAGATGAAACGAGGTATGCCAAAGCAAATTTCCTTAAGATAGATTTCGCCCCCCAACAAAGTACAAACGGGATTATGGACGTCTGTCTCCCAAGATACAACGCTTTTCCCAAAGTCGATATTGCACAATACCACTTTGACGGTCGAACCAAATAATAATCGTACTCGAACGAAATAATCACGAAAATATCGAAGGAATTTTAGCAGAATATGGAGCGAGAAGAATTTTAGAAATCAAGAATATATTAATTGATTTTGGTGTCCAAAAAACGAATTTGGAGGTCTCTATTTATAGAGATTGAAGTGTCTCCTTGAAAGGGTGTGTAACATTTCATGAACTGGTGCACCACTTGATCTGATCTGTTATAGCCATTGGATCGCACTTTTCATAATCTGACGGACCAGATTAAGCTACGAAATGTAGTGTCCATTCATCATGCCTATTCACCAATTCTGAACAGTCACCAGCCATGCAGTTGCCACGCGTACGTCCAACAGGACCAACCGCCATGCAGGACGAAGTGACGTGACCTGTTACGTGTGTGCCACCTAGGATGCCAACTCATCGAGCCTCTCATCACCATGTCACCGAACCATGACTCCATTTCTGAAAACTATAAGGCTCCTCACGACGATGCGTACGTGCGAAGTGCAAAGTGCGCCTCTAAAGCGCCCAATGCGTACTTTGCGACGTGCGCGGGCCCGGACCGGGACTAGGACCGGAGCGTGGCGTGGCGTGAGTGGTGTGAAGCACCACTCTCGTGGTGACTAGTTAGCTAGCATTTGGCTAGCTAATAGTTAGCCAAGTTGTAGGTCACTTATTAAATTATAACTTATACACACATCCCACTATATAAACAAGTCTATTTTCTTGTAAACTTTCGATGTGGGATTCCTTACCATATATAAGACACTTAAATGGGTTTATAACATATGGGCCTATATTGGAGACTTTTCCAATTCACCCAAATTAATTACAACGGCCCACATCATTAAATAACATATTTAATGACCCGAATAAACATCATTAAATAACATATTTAATGATCCAAATAAATCAATTAATTCCAACACTGTTCCTATAAAATGTTCCGTGCACGTTCATTGCCTTCATCAATTACATTCATGCACTATAATAATTCGTAGCCCCCAGGGCACATCTTCAAGTGCTAAAAGAGGAAGATGGAAAAACTCCAACTTTGCTTGAGACTGCCGCGTCAAGGGTTCGAATCCTGAAATATGGATTTGGCCCTTGAGTAAGTGCAAGTGTACAAGTAGTCTTCCATCCTAACCCTTGGAGACATAACTTGCGATTTACCTCATTCACCAAAGCCCAGGACAGGGCAGGGCAGGTGGGGACCGCTAAGGATGCTGTTCATCCTTTATAATAATCCGTACATTTATTAGATTTATTGTTTATGTAATCTCAAATTGCAAACATATAAAAATAAAATAAAATAAAAATTAATGTGGAGGCCACGCCGCGTACCGTCCACCAATTTGTAGCCAATATTTTACATGTGCATTTATATTATTACTGTAATCATTGTTGTGTGATAAGTGTGTTCTACACACGTAATTGTGACACAAAACAGATTGAATATTGTTATAAAAAGCTCGAAAAGAACTTGATTAGTTATATATTGTTTTTGTAGGGTGAATCTGATAGAGTGAATGAAATGAAAGCAAAAAGAGGCGAAAAGGACCAAAATGCAAGTCAACGAAAGTTCAGGGACTAATTTGCAATTACTCAGAAGTTGACCCGAATGATCAATCGAGCATAAACATCTATGGAAGACCTAATTGCCAACAAGATGGATGAATAGAAGTGGCTAGAGAAGGGATCAGGACCAAGGATGGACGGAAGAAAACCTTGGGGACCGAAATGAACAAGAAGGAAGATCCCTTCTTCCTTGCGATCGCATGGTGTAACACCTTGCGATCGCCCAAGCTTCAACAGGGAGTAAAAGAAGGGAAAAAGGTTGTGCCTTGCGATCGCAAGGGATCCTTCCTTGCGATCGCAAGGAAGGTTTTCTGGGCGAGAATTTTCAGTTTCCTTTTTCGAATCAAACACTTATGGAATGATATCTTAACACACTATTTAAACGAAAACTCGTCGGGAATTAGGTTTTATGCATTCTTAGGGAGAAAAAGTCGATTTTCAAGGGCAAGAAGAAAAGCTTGAGCTAGGGTTTCATATCGAGATTGAAGATTCAAGCCCTAAACTTCTACTTTTTGGTGATGTTTTCTTTCTATCATTTTTATTATTGTAATTTCATTATGCTAGGCTAGACTTTTTCATGTGCTAGGTGAACGATGAACCTCGCATTGTGAACTCTTTAATTCTATTTTGCAATTTGATAATTAAACACTTTGATGGCTTTTGAATGATTTACATACGCTTATTGTCTCCGTGATTATAGTCGACGATAATTGTGTGAGTTTAGGTGATTTATTTCTTGCATTCGAAAGAGGGGAAATAAATTCAACAAGGTGTAAATTGTCGTTTTGTTCATAGAGGATAGAAATATACCGATATGCATTACGTGAATCTCTAAGTGTTTACAAAACTACATGCGTCCTTATATATTGCATTTGTCATAGAAATATAGTCAAATGGTATACTAGGATAGATTCAATTCTACTCGAAAGACATTGTTGGATAGGTTAGAAACATTGATTCTTCGAACGATTCATTGTGTTGTCAAATTGTGAGATAGGATTAGGAGTGAACTTTGCTTGGTGATTCGGGATCCTAGTGCGATTTTCATACATTAATTTCCTCAAACTTTGCATTCAATGATTGTTTTACAATTACATCGCAATTCTAGTTTAATTTGCATGTTATTTATAATTTCATGTTAAAAACACAAAAAAAAAAATACCAATTTGAGTTTATAGTTTCGGTTAAGGTTACAATAATAGAAATTAGGTTAGATCAATCCTCGTGGGAACGATATTCGAAATTTTACAATTACCACTTTATTACTTGTCAACGAACCGTACACTTGCGGTGATTTAAATTCGAAATATATTTTCGTGAACAAGTTTTTGGCGCCGTTGCCGGGGATTGAGTATTAATTTGATTTCTGTTATTTTAACACTAATTCGAACTTGTTTTTCTTTAGTTTTCATTTTATTTTATTATTTTTTTTTTTAGTTCAATTACTTAGGCTGAACTAAGTGCTGCTACTGTTTTTGTTTTTCAGATATTGCATGCGAAGATCAATCAGCTGTAAATTATTTCAAGTTGATTTGGAAATTGAACGAACCTTTCATCGCAGACAAAGAAAAGCAAGAGCAGCACATCAGGTCAATCAAGAACAAATTGCAATGGCTGATCAACATCTGGAACCTAGGGTAGGTCAGGCAGCGCCAGCCAATGCTGAAGCTCAGCATGAGGGGAACAATATACTTGGGGATTTTCTAGCTCCGTACGTGGCTCAAAGCCAATCCAGCATTGTTTACCCGCCATTCGGACAACCGAATTTTCATCTGAAGACAAATGTTATACAACTCTTTCAGAATGGAAATCACTTCTACGGACTGGACAACGAGAATCCATATACTCATATATCTCGCTTCTTAGATTTGTGTCAAAACTTCAAATTCCCAGGAGTATCAGAAGAGGCAATCATACTCAAGGCTTTTCCGCTAACTCTTCGGGATAAAGCACTTGAGTGGCTCGATTCGCTTCCGGTGGGTAGCATAACTACTTGGAACGACTTAGCTCAGAAATTCTGCACCAAGTACTTCTCACCAGCTAAAGTGGCAAGATTGAGGCATGAAATATCCATTTTTAGCCAACATGATAACGAATCACTTGATGAGGCATGGAGTAGGTTCAAAGGTATGCTAAGAAAATGTCCTCAACATGGTTACAATACGAAAGAACAGGTTAGATACTTCTACTGGGGGCTAACACCAACTTTTAAGGGCATGGTGGATTCTTCATCAAATGGCTCCTTGACCACCAGGTCACCTGAGGGAGCTTGGGAGTTGTTCGAGAGGATGGCTAACACATCAGCCATGTGGCATTCAGATAGAGTTGGTACAAAGAAAGCAGTTGGGGTATATGAGGTGGATACCTATTCGACATTATCTGCAAAGATTGACTCCCTATTTCACAAGATAGAGGGCATAACACAGACCGTGAATTCAGCCCAAGTGAAGAAGCCAATTTGTGACGAATGTGGAGCAGAGCATGGTATAGCTGAATGTCCCATCATTGCTCACAGGATAGAACAGGTGGATTTTGCTCAATGGGGTCAACGTCAGCAGAACAATCCTCATTCCGAGACATACAATCCTGGATGGAGGAATCACCCAAATTTCTCTTGGGGTGGTAACCAGAACCATAACCAAAATCATAATCAGAATCATAATCGAGCTCTAGGACAGTTTCAGCAGGAGAGAAAACCCCAGTTAGAGGACATGTTTGCAAAGCTTATGGAAAAAACCGATAAATATATGGAAACCACAAATCAGTTCATGAGGAAGACTAAGACTAACTTTCAGAATCAGGGTGCAGCTATCAAAAATCTAGAGACTCAGATGGGACAACTAGCCCTTTCTATGACAGGACGAATGCCGGGCGCTCTACCGAGCAATACAGAAGTGAATCCTAGGGAGCATGTTCAGGCCATTACTACAAGAAGTGGAGTTCAGCTACCTGAGATACATGTGAAAAGGCCAGGAGTAGACAAAGAGATAGTGGCATCATCGGAGAAGGAGACTGTAGAAGAGAGTGATAGCACCGAGCAAACACCAGTGAAGGAGAAGTCAGTAGTGCCACAGCAAATGCCAGACAACTCAGTAAATCCTTATGAACCACCCATTCCGTTTCCACAACGGTTGAAGAAGCCACGAATGGAGCAGCAATACAAAAAATTCCTTGAAGTGTTCAGAAAGCTCCATATAAACATTCCATCAGCTGATGCACTCTTCCAAATACCGAGCTACGCGAAGTTCTTGAAGGATATTTTATCAAACAAACGTAAGTTGGAAGACCATGAGACTGTAATGTTGACTGAAGAAGTCAGTGCCAGAATTCAGAATAAGCTTCCACCAAAGCTGAAAGATCCAGGGAGTTTTACTGTTTCTTGTACCATTGGTGACCTTTACTTTGATAAAGCATTATGTGATCTTGGTGCTAGTATTAATTTAATGCCCCTATCTATTTTCAAGAAACTTGGATTAGGAAAGGCTAAGGCAACCACAGTTACACTGCAGCTGGCTGACAGATCATTAACACACCCAAGAGGAATCATAGAGGATGTGCTCATCAAGGTGGAAAAGTTCATATTTCCTGCTGATTTTCTCATTTTGGATATGGAGGAAGACAAAGACGTTCCACTAATTCTGGGCAGACCATTTTTGGCCACTGGAAGAGCACTGATTGATGTTCATATGGGGCAGCTGATTTTGAGATTGGGTGACGAGCAGGTATCCTTCGATGTTTTCAAGGCCATAAAGTTTCCTACAGAGGCAGATAGTTGTTTCAAAATCGATGTCATTGACAAGGTGGTGAATGATACTTTTCTACTTCAACATCATTCGGATGCATATGAGGCGTGCATTGCTCATTCTCAATCAATAAATTCTGATTCACTTGAAATTGAAACTTGTGCACGGTTTCTGGAGACCAACCCACCATATTTTCGAAAACAGCACTTCTCAAAATTTGAAGAACTTGAAACAGAGAGCAAGAAGCATATACCCTCGATTCAGCAGCTGCCTAAATTAGAACTAAAGCAGCTACCACCACACCTCAGATATGCTTATCTTGGAGATTCTTGCACTCTTCCAGTGATTATATCGAACTCAATCAGTGAGGTGGAGGAAGAAAAACTACTTCGGGTACTCAGAGAACACAAAACAGCCATAGGATGGACCATTGGAGATATTAAAGGGATCAGCCCTTCGTTGTGTATGCATAAGATCCTCATGGAGGAAAATTTTCGTCCCAGTGTGGAGAGTCAGCGGAGGTTGAATCCAAATATGAAGGAAGTGGTTCGGGCTGAAGTATTGAAGCTTTTGGATGCGGGAATCATATATCCCATATCTGATAGTGCGTGGATCAGTCCAGTTCAAGTAGTGCCGAAGAAGGGGGGAATCACAGTTGTACCTAATGAGAAGAATGAGCTTATTCCTACCAGAACAGTTACAGGTTGAAGGGTTTGCATTGACTACCGCAAACTCAATACAGCTACTAGGAAGGATCATTTTCCTCTCCCCTTCATTGATCAGATGTTGGAGAGGTTAGCAGGACATTCACATTACTGCTTTCTTGATGGGTACTCCGGTTACAATCAGATTCCAGTAGCACTAGAGGACCAGGAGAAGACCACATTCACATGTCCTTATGGCACTTTTGCTTACCGTAGGATACCTTTCGGTTTATGTAATGCTCCAGCTACGTTTCAGAGATGCATGATGGCTATATTTTCTGATATGGTTGAGAAATTCATAGAAATCTTCATGGATGACTTTTCTGTGTTTGGGTCTTCTTTTGATGAGTGTTTGAAACATATGAACTTGGTTTTGGAAAGGTGTAGGGAAACGAATTTGGTCTTGAATTAGGAGAAATGTCACTTCATGGTGCAGGAAGGAATAGTTTTGGGACATCGAGTTTCAGCCAAGGGAATAGAAGTGGATAAGGCGAAAATTCAAGTCATTGAGAAATTACCACCACCTACTTCTGTAAAGGGTGTTCACAGTTTTCTAGGACATGCCGGTTTTTACAGACGGTTCATCAAGGACTTCTCGAAGATAACTAAGCCACTGTGCAACTTACTGATGAAAGACAATCCATTTAACTTCGATGATGGGTGTTTAACAGCTTTTCGTACTCTCAAAGAAAAGCTCATCTCAGCTCCAGTAGTAGTTGCACCGGATTGGGAGTTACCGTTTGAATTGATGTGCGATGCCAGTGATTACGCCGTGGGAGTAGTTTTGGGGCAGCGAAGAAACAAAATTTTCCATGTGATTTACTACGCCGCAAAACTTTAAATGATGCACAGCTGAATTATGCAACCACAGAGAAGGAGTTATTAGCAGTTGTGTATGCATTTGATAAGTTTCGCCCTTACTTGATTGGATCAAAGGTAGTGGTTTACACTGATCATGCGGCACTGAAGTATCTGATGACGAAGAAGGATGCAAAGCCAAGATTGATTCGCTGGGTGTTACTGTTGCAAGAGTTTGATATTGAAATCAGAGATAAAAAGGGTAGTGAGAACGTTGTAGCAGATCATCTATCTCGATTAGAGCTTGGTCAACCAGATGAGTCAGTAGAAATAAATGAGATTTTTCCTGATGAACAAATTCTCAGTGTGGAGACTGCACCTTGGTATGCTGATATTGTCAACTACTTGGCAAAATCCATTCCTCCACCAGAATATTTAAATCACCAGAGGAAGAAGTTCTATGCAGATCTGAAATACTATTTTTGGGAAGATCCCATTCTCTATAGGCGTGGTGCAGAT
This sequence comes from Fraxinus americana, assembly GCA_035079005.1. Lineage (NCBI taxonomy): Eukaryota > Viridiplantae > Streptophyta > Magnoliopsida > Lamiales > Oleaceae > Fraxinus > Fraxinus americana. The sequence goes on along the minus strand of CM068715.1, from coordinate 13,037,925 downwards.
CAGATCATTCGAAGATGCGTGCCTGAAGAAGAAGTACATTAGATTTTGGAGCATTGCCATTCATCAGCATATGCAGGACATTTTGGGGCTTCCAAGACGGCAGCTAAGGTTTTACAGTCAGTGTTTTATTGGCCTACATTATTCAGGGATGCCTTTGAATTTGTGAAGAGGTGTGATCGGTGTCAACGCACAGGGAATATATCGAGAAAGAATGAAATGCCCTCGACAAGTATCCTAGAAGTAGAGCTATTTGACGTTTGGGGGATTGACTTCATGGGACCATTTCCACCGTTATTCTCCAATCAATATATACTTGTTGCTGTTGACTATGTCTCCAAGTGGGTGGAAGCAGTGGCATTACCTACTAACGATGCAAAAGTGGTGATTGGATTTCTAAAGAAGCACATTTTCACTCGTTATGGCACACCGAGAGCTATCATCAGTGACGGGGGGAACACTTTTGTAATCGCCAGTTTGAGCAGTTGTTGTGTAAGTATGGAGTTAAACATCGCATAGCAACCCCATATCATCCTCAAACCAGTGGGCAAGTTGAAATATCTAACAGAGAGTTGAAAAGAATACTTGAAGTCACGGTGAATTCATCAAGGAAAGACTGGTCCAAGAAATTGGACGATGCATTATGGGCTTACAGAACAGCTTTCAAAACACCTATTGGCATGTCACCATACCGTCTTGTGTTTGGAAAAGCATGTCACTTGCCAGTTGAGTTGGAACATCGGGCTTATTGGGCGCTTCGCAGGTTGAATATGGATTTGCAAGCAGCTGGTGAACAGCGGTTACTTCAGTTGAATGAAATGGATGAATTTCGCCAGGAAGCTTATGAGAATGCAAAAATATACAAGGAGCGCACCAAGAAATTTCATGACCTGCATATTCAGAGAAGAGAGTTCATTGTGGGGCAGCAGGTTCTGTTATTCAATTCTCGCTTAAAGCTTTTTCCGGGAAAATTGAGGTCAAGGTGGTCCGGCCCGTATACTGTCACCCAGGTGTTCCCACATGGAGCTGTTGAAATCACACATGAGAGCAAAGGAACATTCAAGGTCAACGGGCAGCGCTTAAAGCACTATTGGAGCGGGGAGTTCTCGAAAGACAAATCCACCGTTCATCTGCAGGAACCAGAATGATCTCCATACGGTACAGTCGAGCTATCGACTATAAACTAGCGCTGGGTGGGAGGCAACCCATCATTTCTACTCTTTTACTTATTTCGCTTTCTGCAGTCATTTAAGCAAATTTCAAATTTCCTATGCATTTTAGTAGTTTTAGGTCACCGTTCATTTAGTTAGTTCACAGAGCATCCATGCATAGCCCACACTAGTTTTGAATGCATTATATACCGTTTGTGGTGTTAGAATCAGTTTTGGATGAAGTGGGAATCATGTTCACACAATTTACTTAAAAAAAAAAATTGTGATTTTGTGTTACAACATGCTTCGTCAAACCAAGTCTTGCTTTCATGTGTACTTTATGGGTTCAAATTGGTGTTTGGGTTTTAATTTGGCAATGTAGGATGGAAAGAAGTTTTTGGTGAAACATTGGATTTTTACTTGTTTCCTCTCTATTTTGAGCATGTTTAGCTATTCAACAATCCAAATGCCCTTCCCGTGATGATTGTATGCTTAAAAAAATGAAAATTTCTTGCCTTTTCAAAATTCTACCATGTTTCTATACGAATTTTCATGTATTTTGTTGTGTCAACCTCTCACTTTCATGTGTATAGAATACAAGGGGGTTGTGGTTGGTTAGGGATGTTTAGCTATTCATCAACCCTAGAAGCCTTTCAGAGTGCTCATTAGATCTCATGCAGTTTATCAATTGTTAAAAATCAATTTGGGGATGTTTATCGGTCATTTATGCATTTTGGTGGAAAATTCACGTTTTTGAGGGCAAAACGGTTACATTTTGTGTTTCGGAATTCACATATGCTTTCAAGTTCAATTTGATTTTGAAATGAGGTCTTTGGCACGAAATAGAGGTTGTTGGTTAAAAAAAAAAATTCGTTTACCGTGCGATCGCCCAAGAGTAGTCAGGACCTAAGTTGGTCCTAACTCAATGTCCCTTGCGATCGCAGGCCATAAGCCTTTGCGATCGCAAGGGGAAAACCCGAACGTTTTTTTTAGTTAAAACCTCCACCCACGACCTCCACTTTCAATGCACACACCCACTCGACCCTCTTCAAATCCCGACACTTCACTAAGGCTCCATCATTTTTCACCCACAACTTCGAGCACCACTCATCCACACCCAACATCCTCTTTGCATTGCTCATCTAAACTCTCGTCAGGTAAATTTCGCCCATTTCTCCTCGTTTTTGTTCTTAATTTTTCGGTATTTTGAGATTGTTGTGGATGGGCGTTTGGGATTAGGTAGTTGTGGAGTTTTGATTGTGTTGTGTTGTTGAAAATTTGGATCACTTTACACTACCCCATTGTTGTGAAACTCAAGGTAGAACACCACGCACACAACATGTTTGATAAAATGCCTAAATGATGATTTCTCTATCTTTTCATGAATTACGTACTATGCCTCGTCATGATTTGCGATACATGCTTGTTGTGTTGAAAATTCATGTCCAATCCATAGTAGACATTAGCTAGATTTGGCATTGACATATAAGGAGCATCACTGCACCCATGGCTAGACATGACTGCACCTCACGGCACCTACTTCGTCCCCCGGTTTCACCAATCATTTGACCTCCGATTGGAACCAAATTTGACACACTCGTAGTTGGACTTACCCTCTTTCATATGCCTGAACGTTGCTCGGGAAAACTTCGAGATTTCATGTCGATGTCACGGGGCAAAGTTGCCTAGTCGATCATAGTATTACATGCTATATTTTCATATTTTCGACTTATCTTTGGGAAGTTTCACATCTTGCCATGACTTTATCCTATCGTACTCATATGTATCTTCTGATGTGCATCGATTTCACGCACTGTATGCGGTGGACTAATTTTTGCTATTTTCTTCATACAGGATGCTGCCGAAACGCACGTCTAAAGGCAAAGAGAAGGTTGGATCTTCCTCTGGCACAGCCCGCACCCAATCACCAGACGGGGGTGTGCGGCGGTTTTTTCGGCCCAGTTGTCGACTTCGCTATACCGAGGTCATCTCCCATTGGCAGCTACTTTCTGAACGCCCAGTTCAGCTCGAAGATTTCACCGGGTTTGAATTAGCTACGTTGGTCCATCACTGTGGATGGGACAAATTGGTAGAAAACCCGCATCCTATCTATGAAGGTCTAGTCCGGGAATTTTACGCCAACTTCAATGAGGACATAGATACACCTGGATCAGAGCATCAACATCAGACATGGGTTCGGGTCAAATGGGTTATGTTCACGCCAGAAGTGATCCAAGACTACTATCAGTTGACATGGGATAATATCATCCCAATACCTGGGGATTTCCCATGGCCCGAGGTGGCAGAGGTTCTATTGCGACGCGAGAACGCCTGGCCGCTAGACACAGACGAGTGGTATCAGAATGAGCTCACACCCTCCATCGCAATCCTCTGGCTCTTCATTTGCTACAACATTGAGCCTACGCGACACCGCTCCACCTTCCCGGACCCCAAGGCCGGCATGCTATATCACTTAGTTCGGGGAAATAAGATCAATCTCGCAGCCCTCATCTATGAGCAGATCCATACACTGGGACTTTCAAGTGACCGCCGAAATTCATTGATTTTTCCCAGCCTTATTAGCGGCATCTGCAAGCGCGCGGGCGTCACTTTCCCAGCAGGGGAACTTCCAGTCAGATCAAGCCCATTCATTAAACGCAGTACACTGGAAGCTCAGGATAGAGCGAAGCTAAAGCGACAGGAAGCGCAAGTGCGCGCTCATCAGGCCCAGCAGCCACCTGTACAGGGTAATGAGGCTGAAGATGTAGCTATGCCTCAGGCGGCAGCTCCACCACCACCACCTATTGGGGCCGATACAAAGATTTTAAGGCAGATGTTCGCCACTGTGACTGGATACAGCAGAGACCTACAGGGTCTACAGCAGACTTTCGGGACCATGAGCACAGATCTGCAGCAGGTGCGAGCTGACACTCTAGCCACCCGCACTGTGTCATCCGATATTGGGCGGGAAGTACTCGCTTCGAGTAGAGCGGTCGAGACACTGACAGGGAGATTAAGCCTATACACTGGACGGGTCGATGATATACAGCTCCGCACCGATGCGACAGTCACCCGTTTGGGCAGCCTTGAGGCTGAGGTACAGCGACAGTCCAATATTCTTCAAAAGCATACAGAGCTACTTCGAGGCCAATCGATACTTCTTCAGGAGCAGTCCGAGTTGATGCGCCAGATTCTTGCACGACTGCCTCCACAACAGGATGCTGGACCTAGTTTTGACCCTCCACCACCATCACCACCTCCAGCCTGATCAGGGAGTTCCTTTGCCCTCTTCCTCCCTCTCTATGCTTACAGTTTAAACGTTGGGGCAATGTTAGATTTAGTTTGGGGGGTGGAAATGCATATGATTTCGGTAATTTTTAATTCATCATTCATTTTTTATTTGTGCATGCTTTTGTGTGTTGATTGTTTAAAAAAAAATAATAATAATAATTGGTTCACTTCAGCAATCTTTTTGTTTGTGTGCTTGTGTGAGTTTAATAGCCTTACCTGCAATGATGGAAATATTGGGAACAGTATGGCTATGACTTGTGGACATTGTGCATGTTGAATTAATCTACACCTATCTATATGGAAACTTGACATTCATGAGCACAATACTGATGTTGGGCATACTAAGCCAGTGATGGATAAAAAAAAATAAAAAAATTAGCGTAGATATGGACATGATAGGTCAACCCAGAAAACCTCTATTGCACTTATCAAGAAACCATTATTTTAGAAGTTTGGAGATGATTTATCTATCACAGAGGAACATTGAGACGAGTAGGGATTCCATGCGTGGAAATTGTGTTGTGTGGATTGGATTAGACCAATGAGACGAAAACAATGTAAAAGTTTCAAGTTAGAGGGCAGTTTTGGAAACTAGATGTCTAAAAGAAAAGGGGCATTGCACTAATCATTGAAAATAAACATCGGTTCGAGCCTGTATAACTCGAGTGATTAAGTCTGTAAGGGTTTAAAACCTCGTGCCCTATGGTCATCTGACTTGGGAGTCATCGGCCCAAAGCTCGCTACAGGGGTTATATAGAAAGCAAAAGGACGATGTCAAAAAAAAAAAAAAATAATAATAATATATATATATATATAATATATATATATATATATATATATATATATATATATATATATTTCCATTGATGAATAACATACATACTCCTATGTATGGAATGCACTGATTAGTCCCGGACATCCAGTTGATAGAACCATTTCTCTGATACGAAGCAAGTAACTGAGTCTAGTCTCAACGGTTGAAACAATCAAATAATTAGGAGAACCCCTGCTTGTTGAAATGCAAACTTGTGACTGTGAGATCTATCCAAACTAAGAGAGGGTGAGGACTTAAGTGAATCAAATGCTCTATTCTAGAATACACGTGTTAATCTTTGAGCGAAAGAAACAAGTTTGGGGGGAGTGTGAATCTCTCGAGTGAAGAAAGGAAATATTTGACTACTGCAGGTCAGGATTTACACCCATCATCAGTTTGGTATGTTTTGCATGAGTAAGCACCCACATACACATCAAGTTCCATACATGACAGGTGAAAAATTGATTTGATTTTTGCACTATTGAAACTATTCATTGTGCTTTTACTGAACTTTAATGCTGAGACACGGTAAGCTGTTAAACTATGCTTTGTGTTAAATTATCATTTTGTTTGAGGACAAACAACAATTCAAATTTGGGGGTATTTGATAAGTGTGTTCTACACACGTAATTGTGACACAAAACAGATTGAATGTTGTTATAAAAAGCTCGAAAAGAACTTGATTAGTTATATATTGTTTTTGTAGGGTGAATCTGATAGAGTGAATGAAATGAAAGCAAAAAGAGGCGAAAAGGACCAAAATGCAAGTCAACGAAAGTTCAGGGACTAATTTGCAATTACTCAGAAGTTGACCCGAATGATCAATCGAGCATAAACATCTATGGAAGACCTAATTGCCAACAAGATGGATGAATAGAAGTGGCTAGAGAAGGGATCATGACCAAGGATGGTCGGAAGAAAACCTTGGGGACCGAAATGAACAAGAAGGAAGATCCCTTCTTCCTTGCGATCGCATGGTGTAACACCTTGCGATCACCCAAGCTTCAAAAGGGAGTAAAAGAAGGGAAAAAGGTTGTGCCTTGCGATCGCAAGGGATCCTTCCTTGCGATCGCAAGGAAGGTTTTCTGGGCGAGAATTTTCAGTTTCCTTTTTCGAATCAAACACTTATGGAATGATATCTTAACACACTATTTAAACGAAAACTCGTCGGGAATTAGGTTTTATGCATTCTTAGGGAGAAAAAGTTGATTTTCAAGGGCAAGAAGAAAAGCTTGAGCTAGGGTTTCATATCGAGATTGAAGATTCAAGCCCTAAACTTCTACTTGTTGGTGATGTTTTCTTTCTATCATTTTTATTATTGTAATTTCATTATGCTAGGCTAGACTTTTTCATGTGCTAGGTGAACGATGAACCTCGCATTGTGAACTCTTTAATTCTATTTTGCAATTTGATAATTAAACACTTTGATGGCTTTTGAATGATTTACATACGCTTATTGTCTCCGTGATTATAGTCGACGATAATTGTGTGAGTTTAGGTGATTTATTTCTTGCATTCGAAAGAGGGGAAATAAATTCAACAAGGTGTAAAGCGTCGTTTTGTTCATAGAGGATAGAAATATACCGATATGCATTACGTGAATCTCTAAGTGTTTACAAAACTACATGCGTCCTTATATATTGCATTTGTCATAGAAATATAGTCAAATGGTATACTAGGATAGATTCAATTCTACTCGAAAGAGATTGTTGGATAGGTTAGAAACATTGATTCTTCGAACGATTCATTGTGTTGTCAAATTGTGAGATAGGATTAGGAGTGAACTTTGCTTGGTGATTCGGGATCCTAGTGCGATTTTCATACATTAGTTTCCTCAAACTTTGCATTCAACCATTGTTTTACAATTACATCGCAATTCTAGTTTAATTTGCATGTTATTTATAATTTCATGTTAAAAACACAAAAAAAAAAAAAAAAATACCAATTTGAGTTTATAGTTTCGGTTAAGGTTACAATAATAGAAATTAGGTTAGATCAATCCTCGTTGGAACGATATTCGAAATTTTACAATTTCCACTTTATTACTTGTCAACGAACCGTACACTTGCGGTGATTTAAATTCGAAACATATTTTCGTGAACATTGTGTCTATACCATTTTGTGTTTAGCAGCAAATTATTGATAATTGAATGTGTTCTTGATTATACTAGAAGAAACATGTTATGTTTATAAATATTCCAGAAAAATATATGTTATCATTCCCAAAGAAGTAGAATTCTTCGTATATTAATATTCAATTGAGAATATTAATCTATAGTGAATAAAATACAAATTTTATATTACGTTAATATTTCAATAGAATATTATTTGCTCCCGTAAAGTATGATTTTATAAAATCTAATATTTTAAAAAAATTATTATGTTTTTACTCGTTATGAGTAAATCCTTACATAATTTAATATTTCTAAATAATAATATGTTGTTGCTGCTAATGTTATAAAAGAATATATTTCCGATTCAAAATAATGTTACTGCCTGGCTCGGGGTTATGAATTTTCTCATTATTTAATTACTTGAAAAGTCTATTTTAAATTGTCGAGTTGCAAATAGTTATTTACCAATTACATTACAATTCAGTATTCTAGAAGAATATGAACTATTGCTCTTGAAAAAGCGATGAAAATGTTGGATTACAACATTGGGTTACAACCTCTCACAAGGGGGGGTGGGGCCCACTATTATTTTAATCGCGGGGTCCACCTCCATTGTGAGAGGTTGTAACTCAATATTGTACATGTAGCATTGTTCAAAAGTGATAGTCTAAATATATTATCATTTATCAAAGAATTAAATAATAATACTTTATTGTGCTCTCAAAGTAATACATGTCTCGTAGAATGTCATATCATCGAATAAATAAAAAATAATGTGTTATCTATATGCTTATCTTATGAACTAATGCTTATACTTGAAGGAAAGCTTACAACTCTAATTTTGTAAACATCGATTAATTTGATTCTTTAATTGGTTCCTATATGATTACACAATATTTAATTATAATTTTCAAAAACTAATTGTATTTTATTTTGCTTCACTGTATATTTATTGATGATATGTGTAGAATTTTAAATTTGTCATGTTGCAATTATTTCCTATTTTTGAACATCTCGTCGACGGATGTTATTGTGTAATATATAGAAAATAATTTATTTTATCAAACTGTTGTAATTACATCCCTTAAACAAATATTAAAAGTTTTTTGTATGAAAAAATGGCGTTCTGAATAGTGATTTTTTGAAAATTATGTGGTTAAACTATATTAAAAAGTTTTGAATTTATGTGCAAAATATTTTATTGTGTTAATGTTTGATTGAAAATGAATATGAGATTTAAAGAATTTTGTTTTAAAAGATGTGAAATAGGGGCTAAATATGATAACTAGATAATATGTTCAACAGTGAATGTTGTATATTATATGTATACATATACATGAATCAAATATTTATGTGAAAATAAATATTATCTTATAACATTTATAAAATTTAATTTTTTATCGTAAATCATATTAAAGATGAGCCGCCAAAATGTCTTTTTAGTTAACTAGTGTAACTATGGATACTATTTTTCATGACAAAAAGAATTTTTTAGACTTACATTCGTATAAAATAATATTAAGACGATATTAGGTACATCGAATATTATTGAAGGCTCCGGAAGATCTAGTATTTTCATATTAAATAATATAAAATTATATATTGACCATGCACTTTATTCCAAAAAAATTCAGAAAGAATTTACTTAATTTTAGATATATCTACTGCAATGGATATCATATTGAGACGATACAAAAAAATAATATTAAATATCTTTACATAACTTTTTTGTATTTGACCAGAAGCATATAAAAGAAAAACTCCTAGCACTCCCCTCCGGCATATACTATACATTTTTAGAATTGATTGAATCAAACATCTTCATGAATTCGAAGTTCTTTGGCCCAAAAGTTTTAAATGTTTGCACTATCGACTTGAACACTCAAGAGCAGTAATGACCGCCAAATAATTAACAACTCACATGAACATCCCCTAAAAATTAGAAGATTCTTTTACCTAATAATTATCCATTTACTTCTTTTTCATTAGATAAGTTAGTCATCAGACTTTCCATTATGAAGGTTAATGTTGAATCTCCAACTTTTTTCAAAAGAATTCATGGAGATACATATGAATTGATATACCACTAAGTGGATCATTTCGTTATTTTCATGATTTTAATTGATTCTTCTACTAAGACTACGTATATGTTTACTTTTCACTAGAAATGTAGCTTTAGTAAACTAATTGCTCCAATCATAAAATTACGAGTTCAATTTTTAAATTAGTCAATGAAGATAATTCATCTTGATAATGTTGGTGAATTTAATTCACAAGCATTCAATGAATATCATATGCCAGTAAAATTGTTATTGAACATTCAATCGCTCATGTCCATATATAAAGTAGTTTAGCACAGTCATTTATTATATCTCTAAAGTTCATTGCTTAACCATTACTTATAAAAACAAAACTCTCATCTTGTATTTGAGGTTATATCATATTATATGCTACAATATTGGTTCGTATAAGACCAACTACTTATTATTAATACTCATCTTTACGATTTGTATTTGGCCACGAACATAATATTTCTCATTCATGAGTTTTTTTGTTGTACTGTTCAAGACAATTTCACCCCACAACATACCAAAATGGATTCTCAACGAAAACTTGGAATTTAATTTGGTTTTGATTTATCATCCATTATTAGTTACCTTGTTGGATTATAAATACAAAATAATATAAAAGTGAAATAGAGACATCAACACAAATATTTAACGTGGCTCGGCAATATATCTACGTCCACAAGGAGCTAAGCAAATATTTTTATTCAATGTGAATAATAGGGTTACATCATCAGTATTTATACTAACCCTAACCCAAGCTCATACAAAACTTTAGGGCCCGTACAAAAAAATACACATGTACCATACAGTGGGGGCGTTGCCCTCACACCCCCAACCTGTTCGGCCTCCATCCCAAACAAACGGTGAATTAAACCCACAAGGCCGATGCCGAGCTGGATCGAAGTGACGGCATCGATCATTTTGATCCAACAAACTTGTGTTCCACTCTATATGTGCCACATATACAACAATCTCCACATAACCGAATATTCATCCCTTAGGATAAAACACTGAAGCAACATAACCTGGGAAAAACACACCATTTGGGACCAATAAATTGGGACACATCCTCTCTAACGATTATAAATACAAAATAATATAAAAGTGAAATAGAGACATCAACACAAATATTTAACGTGGCTCGGCAATATATCTACGTCCACAAGGAGCGAAGCAAATATTTTTATTCAATGTGAATAATAGGATTACATCATCAGTATTTATACTAACCCTAACCCAAGCTCATACAAAACTTTAGGGCCCGTACAAAAAAATACACATGTACCATACAGTGGGGGTGTTGCCCTCACACCCCCAACCTGTTCGGCCTCCATCCCAAACAAACGGTGAATTAAACCCACAAGGCCGATGCCGAGCTGGATCGAAGTGACGGCATCGATCATTTTGATCCAACAAACTTGTGTTCCACTCTATATGTGCCACATATACAACAATCTCCACATAACCGAATATTCATCCCTTAGGATAAAACACTGAAGCAACATAACCTGGGAAAAACACACCATTTGGGACCAATAAATTGGGACACATCCTCTCTAACGATTATAAATACAAAATAATATAAAAGTGAAATAGAGACATCAACACAAATATTTAACGTGGCTCGGCAATATATCTACGTCTACAAGGAGCGAAGCAAATATTTTTATTCAATGTGAATAATAGGGTTATATCATCAGTATTTTTACTAACCCTAACCCAAACTCATACAAAACTTTAGGGCCCGTACAAAAAAATACACATGTACCATACAGTGGGGGCGTTGCCCTCACACCCCCAACCTATTAGGCCTCCATCCCAAACAAACGGTGAATTAAACCCACAAGGCCGATGCCGGGCTGGATCGAAGTGACGGCATCGATCATTTTGATCCAACAAACTTGTGTTCCACTCTATATGAGCCACATATACAACAATCTCCACATAACCGAATATTCATCCCTTAGGATAAAACACTGAAGTAACATAACCTGGGAAAAACACACCATTTGGGACCAATAGATTGGGACACATCCTCTCTAACACCTATAAATAATAATCAAGTTCAAGCAATGCTTGAACCTATCCATTGTAATTGGTTTTGTCAACATGTCTGCTGTATTAGCTTCTCTAGAAACTATTCTCCTGAAATAACCAATTCCTTTATCTTGTGAAATCTCACAACAATGTGCTTGGTTCTTGCATGATAAATTTGATTTTTTGCAAAGAAGATGACACTTTGACTGTCACGATACAAATTTATTCCATCTTTCTTGATCCCAACCTCCCTAACAAGCCCTCTTAGCTACAATAATTCCTTGACTGCCTAATTGCTGCTACGCACTCTGCTTCAGTTGTGGATAATGCCACAAGTGACTGCACCATTGATCTCTAACATATAGATCACCTACAAGTGTGAAAACATAACATTTATGGGACCTTCTATCATCCAAGTCGCCTGCATAATATGTATCTACGGATACCTGAATTGAAACATCATCATGTTGTCTGTCAAATATGATCCTACACTCCATAGTACATCTCAAATACTTGAAAATCCACTTTACAGCTCTCTAATGCTCTCTATCGGGATTAGCCATGTACTTGTTCACAATACTGAATTTGGTCTAGTATACACCATTGCATACATCAAATATCCTACTACACTAGCATAATGTACCTTTGACATCTCTGTAATTTCTTCTTCATTCTTAGGGTATTGATTACTAAACAATGTGAAGTGATTTGCCAATGATGTATCCAATGATTTTGCATTGGACATGCTAAACCTCTCCTACACTTTTTTCAAGTAATTTTTCAGAAATACCAATTATTTTCTGACCTTCCTATCCTTGTTGAACTCCATGCTAAGAATTTTCTTAATCGAGCCCAAGTCTTTCACATCAAACGTATTACTCAACAAAGATTTCATTCTGTCTACCTCGTTCATATTCTTAGCAGCAATTAATATGTCATCCACATAAAACATCAAGAAACATATGAATCATCCTCAAGAATTTTGTATAAACACAAAAATTATACTCACAGCGACTGTAGCCAATCTGAATCATGTGGGAGTTGGACTTCTCGTATCATTGTCGTGGAGATTGCTTACGGGTATATAAAGACTTTTTCAGTTTATACACAAGATTTTATATTCCTGGTTCCAATAACTCCTCTGGCTGCTCTATGAAAACCTGCTCTTCCAATTTACTATGAAGGAAAGCGGTCTTCACATCCAACTACTCTAACTCCAAATCAAAACTAGTTACCATTATGAAGACAATCCTAATGGAAGTGTGTCTGACGATCGGAGAGAAAATCTCATTATAATCTACTAGTTTCTTTCGTAACTATCCGTTAGCTACTAACCAAACTTTTCATTATGTACACCCACTTACACCGTATCAGTTTCTTTCCTTCTGAAGCTCCAATATATCCTAGGTATCATTTTTATACAATGACTCAATTCCCTCCATCATAATATCTATCCATACTTTTATCCTGACAACCAGCGGCATCCTGAAAAGTTATAGGATCCCTATTACCAGTAATGAGTGCATAAGAAATTGAATCTGAATTCATACTTCACCGGTGGCCTGATAGTGCGACGTTGCCTATCTATGGCAATACTATGGTATTGTTCCTCTTTCAAGTCGAAATTGTTCAATCTCTAATCATTAATCTCCATGTTAACATTGTCTAATTCTACTTGCACTATTTGGCCATTGTTACTGCCCTCGCCTAAATTGCGCTTCTCTTCATCTCGAGGCGCTTTAAGCATGAATGCTTCATCAAAGACTGCATCCCTACTGATCCCCATCTTCTTTACCTCTGGATCCCAGAACTTATACCATTTTACACCTTCCACAAAACCCAGAAAAATAAACTTTCTTGATTTCAGATCAAACTAGGATCTCCGATCGCTAGATACATGTACATAAGTCGAACACTCAAATACTTTCAATCCAGAATAATCAACTTCATTACTTATCCAAACTTTCTCTATAACTTTCCTATCTAGCCCTGCTTGTGGTGATATTTTTATGACGTAACATGCTATGTTTACAACTTCTGCCCAAAAACTCTTCGGAAGCCCAGCATTCAACCTCAAACATCTTGCCTGTTCTATAATTGTTTTGTTCATCATCTTCGCTACACCATTTTGTTGCAGTGGATAGTGAACTGTATAGTGCCGCTAAATACCATGCTCCTCGCAGAATTTCAGAAACTGTGAATCCATGTACTATGTACAATTGTCTGTCCTGAGATACTTAATTTTTCTGCCTGTCGAATCTCTACTTCTGCTTTCCACAATCTGAACTTGACAAAGGTTTCAGACTTGTACTTCATGAAATATACCCAAACTTTCTAGAGAAGCCATCAATGAAAGTAATGAAATACTAAGATCCACCTTTAAACAACTCCCTTATTGGTCCCAAAATATCAGAATGCACATAATCAAGAATGTCATTTATCTTGTGCTTTCTCGTCTTGAACTATAATTTGGACTTTTTTTGAAGTACACAAAACTTGCAGAATCTAGCTCGTGTGATTTTACTCCCTTCAAAAAATTCCTCTCGTAAAGCTCAATTATACCAAGTTCTCCTATATGCCCCTATCACATATGCCACAAGAGAGTGTCATCTTACTTAGATTCTGTTGTAGCAATTCCACCTACAACTGTATTCCCCAGTAGTTTGATGATATTCTCAGCCAATTCTGACCCTTCATCACAATCATAGCTCATTTCTTCACTGTCATAGTTCCACTCTTTGATTTATAAGAATAGTCACATGTATCTAAAGTGCTTAAGGAAATTAGTGATAGACCAAGAATAACTAACCAAGAGGGGGCGATTTGGTTTTTAAAAACTTTTTCGAAAAATTAATCTAAATTTAAGCAAGCAAAGATTAAATAGATTAATTCAAATAATAAGCACAAAAATAAAAGCGATAAGTAAAAGGGAGAGATGATGCAAACGATATAATTGTGGAGGTTCGATCTAAAACAATGATCTACGTCCTCCGTTACCAAACTCTCCGGTATGAGCAAGGTTTTTTCACTATGTTGATTTACTTATGGTGCAATCCAACTATTTACAATGCTTTCGTTGATTTACAAACAAGGAGCACTGATCCTTATACAATGTTGAGCTTTACAGGATCTCAATACAACCCATACTATTGAGTTTTACGGGACCTCAATATGACCCACACAGTGACTTTAAGGGACTTCAACACGACCCACATTTTATCAAAACAACGAAATTACCTCTTGATAAATAATACAAACAAATTAAGTACTAAGAGAGGCTAACACTTCAATGAATAGTAATAAATGATAGCTCAAGTGTTAGATAAAAAACTTTGATGCATACGATATTCAAAAATTAGATTCAATCAATCAAAGTGTTTCGATAAGAAAGTGAAAAAATAAATATAATGTAGGTTAAAAAATCTTCCCACTCAAGAAATATCTCTCTTTTAATGGATAATTGTAATAAATTAAGTACTAAGAGAAATGAGAAACTTTGATGAATATTATATTTACAATTTTGATTCAATCAATCAAAATTTCAATATGAAAAAGAATAAGAAGAAGAAAAGTTTATGCAATGTAAGTGCAAAAATCTTGTTTAAAAATATCTCTCTTTCAATGAATAATTTATGATAAATTAAGTACTAAGAGAGAAATTAAAAACTTTGATGAATATGATGCTTACAAGTTTGATTCAATCAAAGTTTCAATATGAAGAAGTAGAAAAAGTTTATACAATGTAAGTGTAAATATCTTCTTCAAAAATATATCTCTTTTAAAATCAATAAATAAATTAAGTACAAAGAGAAATGAAAAACTTTGATAAGAGAAATGATTCAAGAAGTTTAATCCAACAATCAAAGTTTTTTCTATGAAAAATAAATTTAAATGAATGTAAAATTGTAAATTCAAAAAATATTTTTCGAAGGAAAAACTTTGATGAGTAGATTTTCAAAAGTTAATTTGATCAAAAGTTTTTCAAATCTAAATGATTTTATAATAATAAATGAGATGAGAAACCAATATAATTTTAGCGTAAAGAATATCAATTGAATGATCTAAAGTTGTTATAAATGATAAGAGAGTTAGTATTTATAGAATTGAAAAACGTCAAATTTTCTGTCAAACCAGATGATCGGTCCGATCGATCGCCAATTTTTGGATGACCAATATGGTCGTTTGTACAGTAAAAATTAGAGGTCAGAACTGTCAAATTTTGGACCGTTGGAGTTTTTCGGTCGATCGTCGCCGGTCGACCGCCTAGTCAATCGGTTGACCGTTGACATTTGACTTTTTTTAAAGAGATATGATTAGGGTTGTAAATGGATCGAATCTGTCTATATCCGATCCGATAATCCAAATCGGATATTTGATTATTACATACATATCTGATTTGTTATGTAATTAGATATCCGATCCGATAATCCGATTTGAAATTAATAAAAATTAGGAAAAAAAAATCAATGTTCTTTAAAAATTTTTGAACTAATTTGAGGCCCACATATTTTTACTAGTAAGCCCATTAGTGACTTCTACTATCATGATATTCCTTTTTAAAAGAGAAATCATCTTCTAGTTTTCTATTGACATTCGATGTGGGATAATATAAAATTGAATTTCAATTCTAAATATAAATATCTTTTATTTCATTATTTATATTAACAAATCAAATTATTTATTACATATTAATTATTAGTTTTTAAAGTTGTAAAATAAATTACAATAATAAATTTAATTAAGAAAGATATAGATATTTATTTACTTTAAATTAGTAAACTAAAATTAAAAAAAAAATCTATTGTTTTTATAATATTTTACATTTATGTGTATATTTATTTATTCAATTTAACAATCGGTTCGATACCGATTCGACCCCGATTCGACTTTTTGACCATTGTCCCTCTTCCTTTTTCGGGTTGACGCTCGGGTCGGTTTTTAAAACATTTGTTGAAATCAATTTTTTTTTTCAAAATTTTCATTTCTTAAACATGTTTAATAATTATAAATTTTTCAAATTTTTAATATTTTGAATGTAATTACTTTTTATTCTAAATTTATTTGTTTTCTTATTTATTTATTTTAGTAACAAATAATATGCCATAAAAATATTTTATCGACTCAATTATTTATAGCAAATCGGATCGGATTGACCTATATCCATGTTTAATCCATTTAGTTAACGGATTATTGAATTCGGATCTTAATCGAGTTATCAGATTAAGACCTTAAATCCATCTCTCATTAATTTCGTCGGATTCAGATCAAATTCAATCCATTGACAACCCTAGATATGATCTAAGTTCAAATACACTTTGAAATATCAATCTTACTTTTGATCACAAATATTTTATGTAAGTGATATGAAAATAACTATTCGTGCACAAAATGATTTTTGAGGTATTGTCATTCATTACTAAAAATCAAAGTGTTATACCTTTATATATGATCTTAAAACCATAGTCTTTGATCTTGGTTCAAAGTTTCTTTCATGTTTGGCTCTTAAAATCTTGATCTTATTCTTTTT
Organism: Fraxinus americana; assembly: GCA_035079005.1. Lineage (NCBI taxonomy): Eukaryota > Viridiplantae > Streptophyta > Magnoliopsida > Lamiales > Oleaceae > Fraxinus > Fraxinus americana. The sequence continues at coordinate 13,020,925 of CM068715.1, read as the reverse complement.
CATGAGCCTGATTTGATAGTCTTGATTTTGATCTTTTAAACTCTCCCCTCCAATGATTTGAATTGAATGCTTAACTTTCACTTTGATCTTCATTTCGAGTCCGATTTATGAAGTGTTGATTTTGGCAATACTTTATTGATTTCAATGTTGAACTATTATCACTCAAAATCAATTGTTGGAAATAATATTATCTTGTTTGTTATGATCAAAACATTAAGGATGAAATCAACCATAGGTCAACAATTAGGTTCTTTCTTAATTCTGGTGCATGCCTAACATCCTCCAAAATCCTCACCACACTATCTAAAATTTTAAACTTTATGGACCACATTCCAATGACCTTACATGATGCATCATTACCCATCAGAACAAATCCTAAATTACCTAAACGATATGAATCAAACCAATCCTGTACATGTGATATGAAGAGGCTGAATCAAGTACCCCAAAAGTCATGTGATCTGTCAGAATTACCTGTAGAGACTGATAGCATGTCTCCATCACCAGAATCCGAGTCTCCTTCTGCAAAGTCGAGTTTGAGAACACATCACATTTCCTTTCATTACCTTGCTTCTTATTCAAACAGTCCATTTTAAAATAACCCATCTGACATCACTTGACGTGTTTCTTATTTTGATTTCTAGATTTTGATCTCGTATTCCCTTTGTAAAAAACCACCCATGTCCTTCTTTCTCCCACAATCCTAGTAGCTCTTCACAATCAACCCTTCACCCTGTGAACTTTTGCCAGTTCGCAGTTCCCGCTGGTTGTATGACAACATTGTTGATGTGACTTCCTCCAATTCGAAAGTCTCTTTACCCCCACGTCAACGTGGTCACTAGGTGGTTGTACAATGAAGGAATAGAGCACAACAATATCATTTCCTTGTCTTCGTCATCGAACTTTATTTCAATTCACAACAAATCGCTCATAATTTGATTAAACATATTTGTGTGTTGAATCAGATCTGTACCCTCCAGCATCCATACAGCCACTGCTTCAAATGTAGCTTGTTCGTTAGAGACTTCAACATATAACGACTCTCCAATTTCAGTCAAACCTCCGCTGGAGGCTCAACGTCCAAGACATGATACATGATCTCATCTATCAAACAGAGCTGAATTATACCCACTGCTCGTACCTCGAGCTCTTCCCAATCGACATCTGACTTACCATCTAGCTTCTTCCCAGATAGTGCCTTCACCATCTCTTGCTGCGCCAAAAAATCCTTTACCCTTCTCTGCCATAATTCGAAATTTCCAGTTCCGTCGAACTTCATCACGTCGAATTTTGCAATCGAAGAACTTGTCATCTAGACCTGGAGTTCTGATACTAGTTGTTGGATTTTAAATGCAAAATAATAGAAAAATGAAGTAGATAAATCAATACAAGTATTTAACGTAGTTCGACGATGTGCATACTTCTATAAGGAGCGAAGTGGAGATTTTTATTCATTCAATAAGAATAATAGGGTTACATCAACAGTATTTATACTAACCCTAGACTAAGCCCATACAAAACTTTAGGTCCCGTACAAGAAAAATACACATGTACCGTACCGTGGTTGCATTGCTCTCGCACCCGAACCTATTCAACGTCCCTGCCAAATAAACAATGAATTAAACCGACAAGGCCGATGACGTAGCTCTGCTCCATTCTGTTAAGTGCACTCTACTTCGGTATCGATCATTTTAATTCAATAAAATTGTGTTCCACTCTATATGAGTCACATATACAACATACAATGAATCTTTAAGGGTGACTTATTTACTGCACGTTTTGCAGATTATTTTTTTTATGAACTAACTTTTCCAACTTTGGGATGTGTAAAATTACATCCTAAAAAATAAAGTAAATTTTTTTTTTCGAATGAAGCAACTCAATATCACTTGATTTTACAGCAATTAATGTGAATAAGAGATTGAAAAAATCATTCACTTGCAAAGAGGTGTAAATCAATTATATGAAATATTTGTAAACATAAGAAAGTGACAAAATCACATGGAACAGCAAAAAACGCTCCAGTTAAAAATGACGTCCCTATAGGACAATCTGTTGTATTAAATAAGTCTTAAATACGTTGAAACATAGTTGACCAATTGGTGCCAAAGACTCTGTATTTAAAGAAAGTATAAGAAAAAAATCAATCAAAAACTTTAGCAAAAACAATGATAGAATGATTGATCAATCAAAAACTAATAATGTGATTCCTGTTGACCCACAAATGTCCGAAATAATAAGATTTCAATAAATTACTTATTATTTCATAAATTATAGGAATGAAATAATGTTGTTATAGAAACTATTTTTGCTCTTAACTTGACTCATAAAATTATACAAAATGAAGATCCCGAACCACAATTTATATAAAATTGTAAATATAGAAATGATTGACAAAAATGAAAAGAAGTTATACGATCGGAGTTAAATTTCTCAGATAAACGAAAATGTGTTTGGACTTAAAGTTCGACCCCTTAAAAAATATAATCCATGTAGAGTACAATTTGATTTTTGTAAAGAAGGAAAATTAAAATAATGAAACTACAAGTACAAAGTCCAACATAGCTCAAAAATTTTCACAAAGATCTGGGATGGATTACAAGGAAACATATTCTCATGTAACGAATATCATCACTTTAAATTTTTAATTAATTTGACTGTGTCACATAGGCTCGACATACACCTTATAGATGTAGTATTTGTTTATTATATGGTACACTTGATAGTGATGCATACATGAAAATTTCAAAATGACTTAAAATACAAGAAACAAATGATACATGCCTCAAACTATGTTCTCAATTAAATTTCAAATCATTATGAGGTTTGGAACAATTCAGATGCAAGTGGTATGATCGTCTCAACGAATATTTATTGAAGGAGGGTTATAAAAATGATGATATTTATAATATTGAATTTTCAATTGTTGCACTGTATGTTGATAATTTAAATTTTATTGAAACTCCTAAACATTTTTAGAATACTACAGATTATTTGAAAAATAAATTTGAGATAAAAGATTTCGAAAAAATCAAATTTTATCTTGAGTTGTAGATTTAACGTTTTCAAGGCAACAAAACATTTGTTAAGAACTTAATTACTCTATTTTATTGAAGTTGAGGTCCACAGACGCAATTTACCCAAATTCCAATAGACAAAAAGGAAAAAAGATAAAAGAACTCATTTACTTTCAAATCGATGAATCTGGATTCTCTCATGACAAAACTTGTTAATGTAGACATAATGTCATCGAGCTTCACTCAGGGGCGGACGCAGACTTCAAAGTTAGGGAAGGCACAATCCAACTTGCAAAGAAATTGGGAGAAATTTTACACTCGAAAATTTACATCTAAAAAAATCATACCCCATATAATTTTGAATCCGAAAATTTACATGGGATATGACTTTTTCAGATGAAAATTCGAAAAAATTGAATTTTTTTAAACAAAATTTCGAAAAAATTAAATTTACATGTTAATGAAATAATTGAATTTTTTTAAAGAAAGTGCGAGTTAAACATCTTTTTTTAAAACTCACGTTTAACGCATTTTTAACTATTTTCGATATCTGTTTGGATTATTTGATATGCCTATAATGTAGTTCTCGAAATAAGCTTTGAGATGACATAAACAATTTGTAGATTCGATTAGCGTACGATTGTCGAAATTTTTTTAAAGTTAGTATATTATCGAAATTTTCGAAATACTAATTTTGAACGGCTTACTTTGACAAGTCGTAGCATTTGCTACGATTGATCATTTCGTACGCCATTAATGACGTAGAAAACTAAACTGTGAATACTTCGAAATTGTATTAAAAATGCAATATTTCGCCATTGTTTGATGGAGAGTTGAGATTTTGTTAAAAATTGAGATAAAAAGAGAGAAATTAAAATTTATTGTGATTTTGCTCTTATTTGATGGAGATTAAAATCAAATTTTTAGTAAATTTTGACAAAAATTAAATAGTTATGAATTTCATGAAATATGTTATTAAAATTAATTGTTAACTTTTATTTAAATTAAAATTTATATTTCAGTCGATACCAAACATGATTTTATTAAAAAAAAAATTCAAAAGTTGAGAGGGCATGTGCCACGGGTCCCCGAGTCCACCCATGGCTTCACTTGACTGCTGATAGATAAATGACAAAAATGTCAAATCAGTTAGTCTAGCAAATCATGTGAAGCCACAATTTGAACATTTATTTTGTTGATTTTCATAATGTATAATATAAATTCAAATATTTAAATAGATTGGAGACTCAAATTCTCATTTTAAATAGATGCTAGTCCAAGAAATAATTAGTCTTTTTTTTTTCCATGTTATTGCTTTCGAACTTAACGTATGCAAGCCTAATATGTTTCACGGGACACCAGAATTAAGTCCATAGGGACATTGGTTCTCCAAAGTGCCATGGTCATAGGACAATTATGTGGGTATGATAGAAATATTTCGTTTTCAAGCGTGTACTAATGTAACCTTATAAATTTTCTTGAAAATATCAAACGTGATCTCATTATTCGTTCAACTTCTCAAATTTTCAAGTTGTTGTTATTATTATTTGGGTAGAATAGTGTAATGTGTTACTGTAACTAATGTCTACACTCTATTTTTAAATTCATTTTTTATTGAAGAAAGAAGATTCGTAACGCTTAAAAAATTAATTGTCTAGATATCATAGTTGATTGGCAACGATCCACAATTTTCACAACCTACCCATTCTGACACCACAATTAAGTGGGTGTTTGGTGGGAATTAAAATTAGATTTTTAGTAGATTGTGATAGAATTTTTTGAAATGTGTGACTGAAAAATTGTGAAACACATGAAAGATGTTGTTAATATTGATTGTTTGACTTTAACTTAAATCAAAATTTGATTTTAATCCGAAACAAACAAGGGTTAAGTAAGATTTTATTTTTTTAGAAGCAATATTAGAGACAACCTGAACTATAATACCCAAATTCGCTATTTAATTTTGAGTATCACATACACTTTCTGGTTACTTTTTGAGCTAAATATCATATGAAATGATATTGATATATAAAATACCTTTAAAAAGAAAAATATAAATATTCTACAATATCAGAAACACACTAGTTATGATTTATACTTTTAAGTTCTTTTTAAATAAGTCGATTTCTGTGATAATAATCTTAGACGGAGTTGTACGCTTTGCTGAGACTAGGCCAAGTCTTCATCACTTCATATGAGATATATGTTGTGAAGTTTCTGTAAGGTGAGAATAGAAAAAGTTGTGGGTTTCTTTTTTTCATGTCAAGATGATTGGAATTAATTTAAGGGAGAATTGCAATTACGGTCCCAAACATTTCTTTGTCATAGACTTTATCCAAATCTTTAATTTATGTCAACTACAGTCCCAAATATTTCATTTTGTTACAGTTCAAGGACAAATGGATGGAATTCGTTAGTTAACCCCAAAAAATAATTTTTTACCACATTATTAACTATTTCAGTATATAATGGTAATATGATAACATTGCATTTTTTCTTCATCATATTCTTATCTTCAGCATTTCATTGGTAAAAAAATCTATCTTTAATCATGATTTTCATTCATAAATATTGTTAACTTGTTTTAAAATGAGGGTCAAATATTTAATCGTGTTTTTTGTATTATTATTTGTTATGTTAAATGAATCTTTTTATTTTATTTTAAAAATTTTGGAGAAAAACAATATCAGGAACAATTATGTGAATTTGAGAATAAAAATGTGATGCAAAAAAAGTTGAGACATAAATGTGATAATATATAAAGTTATAAACCTTTCATCTAATTAAAATGTAATCTAGTTATTAAAAAGAGTGGTGAAAATATATTAAGCCAAAATTAAATTTTAAAAAAAAAATCCCATCTTTTCCCCAAAAAATGCCTAACCATGTCTTATATCTTCTTCCATATTCGAACTGCGCGATTCACTATTCAAACCTTAACACACATAATTGCATCCACTAAAACTGCATTGAGGCAAAAACTAATTACAACAACCAGTATATCTGTGGTGCGGCAACGATTTTCTGGTTTCCTGATTTGGTTTTGTAGGTGGGGGTGCGGGGAGAAGAATTCCTATCCTTTTCTTCTTCTTTTTTTCTTTTTCTTTTTTTTTAAAAGAGGGACAAACTATATATGTACATAATTTTTGGTACATGGGGGTATCCACACTCGGGTGAGATCCTACCAAAAATTATCTACACCAAGAATTATTCAAAAAAAAAAAAAAAGATTTTCAACGTATTCTCCTCCATCTTAAAAGAGGGAATAAAATGCAAATTTACTATTTTACCCTTATTGAAATAAATTATAATATTTCCAAAATTATTTTTTCAAGTCAACTAACCGTTAATCCATCCATTTGTCTTTGTATTGTAACACAATGAAAGATTTAGGATTGACATAAATTAAAGATTTGGGTAAAGTGTGCAATAAAAAGAAATGCTTGAGATCATGGCTGCAATTTTTTCCAAGTATAAAAGTGAGTAATATATATTTTTTTATGGGTGATACTAACGGTACATTGAGGTGTACATTGGGGGTTACACCCTCTCACATGGGGGGTGAGACCCGCTTGAATAATATTTTCTCACTCCCTATGTGAGGGAGTGTAACCCCTTATGTACACCACTTGATGTACAAGTGAAATTACCAAAAAAATAAAAAAAAAAAGCTATTTATTGTAAATAATATGATTATTAGCGAATGATAATTATATTTCTGAGATCCTAATTTTTATTACCTTTCTATACCTAATTTTTCTCTATAAAAAAAGGACTTTGATTTTCAATAAAATACATAAATTTATTGATTTCTTTATTATTTTCTATTTTTCTCTCTAGTTTATAATATGTCTCACCACGATTCTCTCAAAATCAAAGTGAATTAATTAAAAGATAATAATTTTTATAAGTATAATAATTTATCATGTACACTAAAATTAATTTGGTGACACGAGAATTTTCTATATATATATATAAATATATATTCAAAATGAGGCTACTTCTTTCTTTTATGCTTTTTTACTTGTATACAAATTTATAATGATTATTTTACTAAATGCACATTCCACATCATTGTGTCTGTTTTGCGTGTCAGGTGGTGTAAATTTTGTATATATTTGCGTGTTTATTAATCAACTTCAATGCACGTGTGTCCGCGTATATGGTGGATTGTGCATGTACATCAATATTGTATCGTACATGTACGCTAATAAAGCAGTAAACATATATCATTGTACTGAGCAACCATCGTATTTAAATTTTTTTTTTTTTCTTTTTGCTTCTTATTTATCGTTTAATTAATTATCACGTTTTTATTCTTTTTAACGCGCTGTATAATTTATGATTTTAGTGCTCTTATAACTATTTATTACAAAAATAGTGTTGTTCTTGAAGTAGAATACTATTATTTACACTTATTCTAGTTAGATTTTACTTTATCTCGAAATGCATAATTAAATACAATTTAACATAAATTATGTTTTTACTCTTAAAAAGTAAATTATCATACAATTTATTATTCTAAATAATAATATGCTCCTGAATAGCATGAAACTACGATTCCAATATTTCAAGAAAATATTGTCATTTTGTTCTTAAAAAAATGATAGTAAAATATAATATGCTTTCGAAGTAACACATATTTCGAAAAATATTCCATTTTAAATTAGTGTTTGTCCTTGAAAGAAAACATACAACTCATGTTATGTGGGCATTGACTTTTATATCATAGTTAATTATATTTTCGAGAATTAACTACGTCTTTTGTTTAATTGAATAGTTATTCAAATGACAAACATTATATTGCACCAAAAGTCCAATTACTAAGTGTATTATTGTTTGGTATGACCAACTAGACCATTACTAGATCAATAATGATGCAAGATTGAGAATTTAAATGGACATTCAACGAGTAATCAGAAGATTCTTCAATACAATGAATTTTTATATGATATTTTTTTCTTTCTATTATTGGTCATTTACCATTACTAGCTAAATACGAACTGAATTCCTTATACTGAAGATTGAAAGAAATATATGGGGCCTATCACCCTCCGTGTTAATCATATAAATATTATTTGTATCGAATATATTTAATACATCTATTAGATGATTGCATGATGTTCGCAACCTGAAATTTTTAAAGTTACTGCTCAAAAGTTAAATTATGAACATAATTTTCAGATTATACAATCAAGACAGTGTCTTGTTAATAATAGTGAGCCTAAATCTCAGTATTTTAGTAAGTGTTGGTTGGGATATCGATAAATAATTTAACATTATTGCCTGTTAAACGCTTCCTATCAATTTTCAAATTATCAGAACAAAATACTTCTCATTTTTGTTTAGGGAATACTATTTTATATCATCCCAATATCATAGTTATCCCTATTATAACTTGGCGTATTATCAGAGCTTAATATTTCATCTAATTATTTTGAAAGTACAATATACGTACAATTGATTCACCACAATGTATTTAGATGAAAATAAAATAACGCTGATGATAAATGCGTTGTTTGACTTTAATCCAAATAGGTAATATTTTAAAACGTCGTAAAAATAATTGTCAATTTGATCGGAGAATTATATATATATACTGATCAAAGAGATCATCAGTATCTCTCTCGCCACTATAAATGCTCAAACTGAAATTGACAATATGGAAGGACAATCGTTAACATTATATCCGATATATCTATGACATGTCTGAAGCGTGAATACATTCAATTCTAAGACAAATATCTTCAAAAGAGTGTAGAGTATATAAGACAGGTGATCCCATTTAGGAAGCGTATACTTTTGAAAAGTATATAGACATAACAAAATATAAAACCTTAGAAGAGGTTCAGGTACATAAAATGTTGAAAATTGAGATATCTTAATAAGTTGTGTCATTATATTATGATAGCAAGAAATAAAAATAAATTCATCAAAACATATCGATCGAAGCAATGATTATTTAAAATAAATGGATGCAATCTTAGCAAATTGAATTTAATAGAGAGACATGAATTTTCTGAATCTATAGTCTGAACACCTAAAGGTGTATATTTATGCAAAATGGAAATAGAAAAATTTAAAGCGTAAAATGTAATGTACAACTCTTAGCATAATAATTCTCGCAAAGACTTATATAAAAAGATAAAATTATCATGTGATAGATTCAATCACGAGTTTCTATTTTGTTAGCCTTACAATGTATGCAATTTGATAATCATGTAATAAGTGTGATTATAACCAATTTATCTCGTATGGTTTTAATATTATCTTCGAAAATTTTTATGCCTAAAGCATATAATTCAAGTGATATTATTATGAATGATAGTAAATATACATTTTACTCTTTTTTCCTTGATCAAGATTTTGTCTCATTGAGTTTTTCTGGCGAAGTTTTTAATGAGACGACTTTTGTAGCATATTCAATAGCATAAATGTACTCTTTTTTCTTTTATTAAAGTTTTTTTTCACAGTATTTTGTCTAATAAAGTTTTAATGAAACATATTCATTGTGTAATGAATGTCTATAACCTAAAAGATATTTACATTCAAAATAATACTCTGATATGTATGAGACTCCTGTAGAGATCAATAAGAGCAATTTTTCGAATTATCATATTACTACAGTTGTCAAAAGTTGATAAATATCTGGTATGAAGACTGTGTGATTTGAAAATTATATAAGACAACATGAGATATATTTCACCAAAAATTGCAATATTGAATACATTAATGTACAAGATAAGGATGAATTGATACAAGATTTGAAATCAGGGAAATCAGTTGTACTTTTTTTTTTCTTTCGATCAAGTTTTGTCCCACTAATTTTCTTGTCAAAATTTTAACGAGATATATATTTTGTAATATGTCATTCACGGGAGAGTATTGTAAATAATATGTTTATTAGTGAATGACAATTATACCTCTGCAGTCCTAGTTTTTATTAGTATTGTATACCTAATTTTTCCCTATAAATATAGAGCTTTGGTTCTCAATAAAACGCACAAATTTGTTAACTTCTTTATTTTTCTATCTTTTTTTCTCTACTTTATAACACTATTCAAATATGTTTAGAAACAGAGGTAATTTTTGTTTAGATTAACTAAAAAAATAGTTGGGTAGAAACACTTTGAAGGGTTGTTTGATAGGACTTTTGTAAAGTCAATAATGATTTTTGAGACTAAGAAGTTGTTTTGGAGTTTATTTGAATAATTTTCTTAAAATACTTTGTCTAATTAGAAGAGATTTTAAAGAAAGGTAACACAATATGTCTTTTTAAAAAAGTTTTTTTTTATTAAAAAAATAGAAGTTATTCGAAACATATCCAATTTCTGGTTTATATGCTTTCACATAATATCCTATAAAATTAATTATTCTGTAGATAGTACATAATATTATAAATATTATAAACTAAAAGAAAAAAATAAAATAAAGAAGTCAATGGAGTGGTGTGTGTAATTTTATTATAATAGTGGAATTCATAGGATTCAAGTAAGAGTTACAATACGAATGAATAAACCTTTTTACAGTGTGACCTATCTAATATACCAATAAAACTAAATAATCATCATATACTTTTACAATACTCTCTATTTAATGATTATTTGTATAATAACTATCTTATTAACAATTAGTTTGACAAAAACTTGACGAGATAAAAATGCCAAACGAAAGAAAAAAATTACAATTAACTATAAATTTTGGATTAACAAAATGTCGTCTGTTAAAACATTGTCAAGAAAATTCAGTAGGACAAAACATGGGCGAATGAAAAAGAATCCTACTACTTTCTTTAATTTCAGTTAATGAAATTATTGTACGGAGTCATCCATGTCTTGTAAGCTAATGTTTTCAACATCAAAATTCTAATGAAATGTGTTTTATTCTATCATGTTATAGCCTACAAGCTATATCATCTCCACATAAGATATTTATTAACCTTGGTGATTGTAGGAACAGAATGATTCGATTAAAAAAAAATTATTATTCTCTTCAGGAGTCTTGTTCAAAATTTGTAATATATAGTAGTATTATTTTGAAGGTCAATATTTTGTAAGTTACATAAATTCAATTTCACTAGAAAAATCTTATGGAAAAAATCCTAATTAAGTAAAATAGTATATAATTCCTTTTGAATAAGTGACAAAAGTTGTCTCGATAAAATCATTAAAATTTAATAGGGCAAAATCCTAATCAAGGAAAAAGGAGTACAACATTTATTCACTCATTTTCACGATAATATCACTTGAATTATATGATTCGGTATAATATCCTTCAGGGATGGTAATAATAATCATGTCGATGAGTTGGCTAAGTGCATTTCAAATTTTATGTATTGTCAGCATAACAAGATATGGACTTGTATTCGCATCCACAAGGATCTTTACGAAATTCATTATGTTGAGCGTCGTGCATTACATGTTACTACTTCATTTTTTAAATTTATTTTTCACATAAGTATACATCTTTTAAGTTTTTGAACTACGGGTCCATGAACTTTAGATTTCCCTAGTAAGTTCAATTTTTCTATGATTACGTTATTTTCTTTGGTCAATCATTTTTTTGATCAATATGCTTTGACGAATTTATTTTGATTCCTTACTATTCATAATATGAAAGATTGTATATAATGTAAAAAAGTGTTGTCGACAATTTTTTTTTATCGATATTTGTTTATTTCCCACTTGTAATTATTGAGATATCTCCACCTTCTATATTTCAAGTACTTGAATCTCTTTTGCTTCAATAGTTTGTCCTTCTAAGACATCAATATAAGATAGAGCATTTATAGCTAGTATATAAGATTTTATAAATCTATTATAGGAGTAAGTATATCTTGCAATTCAATTGAGCTATCTTTTTATATTCTCAAGTGAGAAGATATAATAACACAATAGAAGCATTATGTATTATCTCCAGTTACTAATTTCTCCACTTAATACTGAGAAATTTATCCAGTCAAATTAACAATCAGTAAAAAAAAAAAAAATTATAAATTATAATCCATTAGAGCTTAAGATATTTTATAAAAAATTTCTTTATCTTTATAAGGTAGATACAAAAAAATGCTATGTAAAGATATTCAGGTCCTGTTTGGGAGGGATTAGATTTTTCTATAGTAAATCAATTCTCATTTTCAACCACACATTTTTCAATAAAATAATATTTTCCATCACATCAATAATTTTTTCTTCTTTTTCAACCACACATTTCCCATCATATCACTATTCAAAATCAATTCTTCCCCCAAAAATCTCTCCCAAACAAGCTCTCAATATTGCGTCTGTTCGAGAAAATGGAAATAAAGACATTTTCATTTTCTACATTCGTGGGACCACAATCAATGAAGTTGTCGGTTAGTGTGAGAAAAACACAATTTAATTGTTGACTTTTGGAGAGATTATGGCATGTACAAAATTTTACTTTCCTAATTTACCACTGCATTAATGGTAGCAGCTATCATGTTTTTATTGATTGTTTTCGAACGGAAATTCCAAATTAGGTTATTTTTTCCCTATCTTTACTATTTGAAGAATTACACATAACCGTTTACCAATTGTTGTTAGAATTTGGGTGTGACTCGAATTCCTTATTGAAGTAATTGAAGAATTCTAATTGAAGTGCATATCAAGAAAAATTTGGTTTAGATTGTCATTGGAGTCCTATATCAAGTTGAAGTTCTATTTTGAAAACCCATTGGGAGTTGAAATTTGTTTTGCACTCAATTTTTTGATATCCTACTTTATCAACAACTCTACTAAGAGTGTTTGAATGTCTCCTACATGTTTCATATAAATATGAGGCTCTTCTATACAATTTTATGGTGTGAGAACATATATTACTAGAATTATACGATCTATTGTAATTTTTTCTCTCTTCTCCATTATTTTTGAGTCAATAAAATTTCTTAATTCCTCTACCACATTCTTATCTTTATTATTCTTTTGTTTGATCATATATTTCATTATTATTTGTCATATAACTTCATTAGGTAGATCAATCTCAACTTTATCGTCATCAACATCTTCTGCTCTATGAAATCCTTTGTCAAGTTGTCCTATTCTTAGAAAATTATGTATTGCCATTGATGAGTGCAATTAACTTATTAAACAAGTTTCTTTAAATCGTAGTTTTTTGGTCTGTTCTTGAGCACTTTTGAACGTTTTAATGTGTGTGTTCGTGTTGTTTTATAGTTGGACAAATTGGATGAAAACGGAGTGGTGTGGAGCTTGAAAAGAAGCTATAATGATGATCACGTAAGGATGTATGACATAGTGATGAGAGAAGAGAGGAATGAAGTGGAGAAAAGATCAAAAGATTAGTGGAGAAGACGAACAACGCATTTGGGGCAGAATGCTGCGCCGGACCCAAAAATGCACAAAATGAGCCAGAATGGTTGGAGCTAAGGCGCCGGCCGAGAGGAAAAATCAGCAGAACCGCTGGCGCTACTTTCTGGGTAAAGGAAAATACGCAATTTTTAAAAGATTTTCGGCCCAGCTGTAACACCCCGAAAATTTTAGAATAAGATTTTGTATTCAATTTTATGATTTTGAAAGTTGAAGGACTAAAATAAAGTATGTTTTAAAATTCTTATGTTTTAAATGGTTCAAATATTTAACTTTTTATAGAATGATCAAAAGTATATCAACATTGGGCTCATTTTGTAGCTCGCATTAAATAACGTAGATTGGGCTCGAGAAAATGTAAGTTCAGATGAGTTAAGCCCAAGATATTTCAACTCAAAGAAGCATGATTTATATGTATTATTTTATTTTATGAAATTGAACATTTTAAGATAATTAATGATAGAATATAGTATTTTATTTGATAATCACGTTTATCATTAAATTGAAAATGTTAAATCCTATCCAAACTTTGCCTTTCATTTTTTCCAATAGATGTTCACGTGTGTGTATATAGATATTTTTAAAATAATATTAGTTTATACCATTATGATTGGTTTAATAAAAAGTCATTCTTATCAGGTTAGATAAACATGATTTTCATCACAGTTATATTATGACTCAACTACTGTTTTTCCCCTATAAATAGTGTGCCCATATTTCACAATTTACCACACAAAATTTTACACAGCAGTTTTCATATAGAAAACAGCTGTAAATTCTAAGTATATTTTATATCAAAAGCTCGTTTCAGCAATCAATGTAAGATACTTTTTGTGCAAGTTGTTTATTTTCTTATACTTTTATGTTCAGTAATTTATGCATGAATTGCCAATAGGCCTTCGGGTTCTTTAGAAAGAGAATAGAAAATCCTACGGGATTTAAGATGACCTAAGATGGGTGTTTCGCTTGGTCACCGAGATACTCCATAAGAGAAGAGTGGTTTGAAGTATTATTTTATTGCATATAATTGTGTATGGAAACTGCATGTATCTTACTTGGTGTTTTCAAAATACTCATTCTTACAATTCTTACAGTTTAGTTCGAGTCGATTGGATCTGTGGCGGGATGGTGCAGCGGACTGCCAATGGATTTCCACCTACGAGAACAATATTAAGTTTTACTGTTTTTTATCTTAAAATTTATTAGTTTGCTTTGTCCAATAACTGTAGTTGAGAATATTTAAATTTTTTTTAAAGACATGATTTATGATTCGAATTTAAATTATGAATGTTTTGTTTATTTAGAAAAAGAATGAATTTTATAGTTCCACATTTTAAGTACATAAAAATTATTGTTCGTAACACCTCAAGATGTTTGAAATTTTGGGGCGTTACACTAGCCCACATCCAATTCGTCTTGTAATCATGGGGAAACATAAATACACATTTTTGAAGACCTAAAAGGTGGTGTTGACTGCTAGAGGAAGGCAAGAAGATTGAATACAAAACCGGGAAGAATCAATTGAAAAAATGGGAGATTGACAATTGGAAGAAGAAATCAAGCGGCAACGAATAGTTTTTCTAAATTATTTATTCTTATCCATGTTATTCATATTTAATTCAATTATGTCAATTTTTTTTCATTATGAACTAAACATTTAGATCTAGGGTTTGATGTAATCAACTTGAGACATGTTTGATTCCTACATATTTAGCTCTTTTGGATTTTTCTGTTAATTTATTTATTTTGTTTGTGTTTAATGCGTTCAATTAATTGGCCACTAGTTGAATGTTTTGTTGCATAAATTTCGGCACTCGAGAGAGGAAAATTTAGGCGTGATCAAATAATAACATAACCTAGGTTTTGTAGATTTCGAGAGAAAGTACGAATCTTTGAGGCTTGTTTGAATCAAGAACCACATACATTGAAATCTCTATACATTTGATTCGGAATTGAGATATTTGAATTAAATTATAGAGATTAGTTTTATTCGGCACTCGAGAGAGGGAATAGAACTGATGTAGTACATCACAACTACAATTGATAGTTTTACTTTATTTAGGAGTTTGTCTTTTTTAAATTATATTTTCTAATTTCCTTTTCTAATTGTAATAGGTTTATTCTTAAATTTTATTTAGATTATGATTAGTTTATTTCCTTCTAGAATTTAGTTTCCTTATTTTAATTTCCTTTTATTTATAGGATTAGAGATAATTTGGCCTATAAATATAGGGGTATTGTACACTTTTTAATCAATCAATCATATATCAATACAAAGCAAGATTATTCTAATATAATTCTTAATTTCAATTCTTATTACAAGAATTTCTAAACGCTTCCGCACCAAAATTGGTATCAGAGCAAGGCCTTCACCTTAATCTGATGGCTGAGGATGGTTCGAGTGGCAAACAAACCACTGACGACGAACGGAGGTTTGAAGAAATTAAGCAACGATTAGAAGGGATGGATGAAGCTCTTCGCAATATCACGCAGATGCTAACTGCAATGACTATTGAGAAGCATCATGCACTCAGGGCAGAACAGACCGGTGGGCAGAAATATGTACAAAGAGATATCAACTCAGATTCCGACGATGAGGAAGAAGATGCTAATTTGAATGTAAGAAATCATGGAGTTCCAGTAAGAAGGGAGACGCATCCTATTACCCAGTCCCACGTCGACCCAGGTGTGGGGGAAGGACTCCGGCCCCTTGCAGATAATCGACTAAGGCAGCAGAACCCAGAAATCCATGATCAAGTTTCCTGGCGCGCGAACCCAATCGCGAATCATGACCTTTGCGAGGCTACCCCTCTACGGTTCTACGAGCGAAGAAACAGGTGAGATGAAGGTAACCTCCAGCAAAGGGTTTCAATCTGCGGCGACGAGGAGCTCAGTGACCGACCGCGAGCTCCGACGAAAAATCTTGAGCGAGAGGCAGAGACGCGATTTGATTTCAGGGAAGGAATCAATTTTGACCAACACAATTTTAACCGTGGTTACAATGTTGACCGGCTTACAATGTTGACCGAGGAGTTAATTTTGATCGATGTCCTAATTTTCAGCCGAGGGATAGAGGCTTTCAACAAAGAAGGCTAAGGGGTTTCGATTATTCATCCGAAGAAAAAGATAATTCTGGACCAAGAGCTAATAATCAGGGTACAAATGTTCAAGAATTTAAGAAGAAGATGGACTTGCTAAGTTTTGACGGCCGATTAAATATTGAAGATTTTTTGGATTGGATCCATATCGTCGAAATTTTTTTCGACTATTTGAATATCTCGGAACAAAGCCAAGTTAAGCTCGTAGCGTATAAATTAAAGGGTGGAGCTTCGGCATGGTGGGAACAACTTCAATTTAATCGTCAACGACAAGGAAAACAACGTGTGCAAACTTGGCCCAAGATGAAACGGTTATTGCAAAGACGATTTCTCTCCCCAGATTATGAGCAATTTTTGTACCAGCAATATCAGAATTGTCGACAGAACAATTGAATAGTAAATGAATACACAGAGGAATTCTATCGTTTAAATGCCCGAGTTAATTTGTCTGAAACAGAAGCTCAATTAATTGCTTGATATATAGGAGGCCTAAAATTAGTCATTCAAGATCGACTAGCTCTTTAAGAGGTTTGAACCATGACAGATGCAGTCAATTTAACAATGAAAGTGGAAAATCAGATGAATAAGACCACAACCCGTACTCAAGGCAATTTTCGACGAACAATTCAAGAAACTTATTCTACTCCAAAGGGTGCAACGACATCAGGCAACAATAATAATAACAGTAAGGGTACTACGCCAATTCAGAATTCGGCACAGAATCAAAGTAAAACTTTAGCTCTTGTTCAATCTAACGTCCAAAACAGACACCAAGCACAGCAACGAACAAATAATAACCCTTATGCGCATCCTAATCTTGGAAAGTGCTATCGTTGTAACCAACCAGGACATCTTTCAAATAACTGTCCAAACAGGCAATCTTTTAACATTGTAAAAGAGGGCGAAAGTGATGAAGAACAAAATTTTGAAGATGGTGACTATGAGGGTGGTAATGTTGCAGATGCAGATACTGGGGAAGAGTTGGCTTGCATTGTCCAACGCCTTTTACTTGCACCCAAAAGGTTTAATAACTCACAAAGACACAAAATCTTCCGGACTCGATGCACTATTCGTAGTAAGGTATGCAACGTAATCATTGACAGCGCTAGTAGTGAGAACGTCGTTTCCAAAGCAGTGGTAAAAGCTCTAAATCTGAAGACTGAGAGACGCCCTTCTCCATACAAGATTGTATGGATTAAAAAAGGCCCAGAAGTTCAAGTTCTAGAAATTTGTAAAGTTCCTTTGTCGATTGGGAAATATTACAAAGATGAGATCATGTGTGATGTGGTTGATATGGATGCTTGTCATATATTATTGGGTCGTCCATGGCACTATGACGTTGATGCCACTTATAAGAGGCGAGATAACACTTTCATATTTTGGTGGTTTGACAAGAAGATCGTTTTAGTACCACAATCTCAACCTTTGGAAAATGATCCTGCTATCAAGGAAGATAAACCATTTTTTACCAACATATCAGGCCCAGAATTCTTCGACCAAGTAAAAGAGCTGAGTACCATATTAGCATTAGTAGTTAAAGGTCACTTGGAAGCAACTATACAGATTCCGGCCAAAGTTCAAAAGTTACTTGCTGATTTTGCTGATATAGCACCTGATGAGTTACCAAGCGAGTTACCCCCTATGCGAAACATTCAACATTATATTGATTTGGCACCTGGAGCTAGTTTGCCTAACTTACCACATTATCAAATGAGCCCAGTTGAACATGAAGAATTGCAATGAGAGGTTAATGAGTTACTTGATAAAAGATTGATCCGTGAGAGCATGAGTCATTGTGCAGTTCATTCTTTACTCATTCCAAAGAAGGATGGCAGTTGGCGAATGTATATAGACAGTTGAGCTATTAATAAAATAACAATCAAGTTTTGCTTTCCCATCCCGCGTCATAAAGATATGCTCGACAGACTACAAGGGGCAGTGGTATTCACCAAACTTGATTTAAGGAGTGGCTATCATCAAATCCGTATTTGAACTGGCGACAAGTGGAAGACAGTTTTCAAAACCAAGGATGGTCTCTACGAGTGGTTAGTGATGCCATTTGGTTGTCGAACGCACTAAGCACATTCATGCGATTAATGAACCAAGTTTTTCGTCCTTTGGTGGGAAAATTTGTGGTGGTTTATTTTGATGATATTCTTATCTAAAGCAGAATGAAGATGAGCACTTGTCACATCTTAAAGAAGTTCTCTCTGTCCTGCGAGATAATAAATTGTATATCAATCTCAAAAAATGCATATTTATGACTGATCAACTTTTATTTCTTGGCTTTATGGTGGGAAAAGATGGTATCCAGGTTGATGAAACAAAGGTGAAAGCAATACGCGAATGGCCAGCTCCTAAAACAGTGAGAGAAGTTCAAAGCTTTCATGGACTAGCAACTTTTTATAGGCATTTCATTCGAGGATTTAGTGCAATCATGGCGCCTATTACCGATTGCTTGAAAAAGGGTCAATTTCAATGGGGCAAAGCGCAAGAAAATAGTTTTGAGGCAATAAAAACCAAGTTATGCACTACACCGGTGTTGGCACTACCTAACTTCGAAAAAGTATTTGAAATTGATTGTGATGCTTCAGTTATGGGAATTGGAGCAGTATTATCTCAAGAATGTCGCCCAGTCGAATTTTTCAGTGAAAAGGTTAGTGAGTCTCGGTAAAAGTGGACACTTATGAGTTAGAATTTTATGCCGTTATTCGGGTTTTAAAGCATTGGGAACATTACTTGATACAACGAGAATTTGTGTTATTTACGGATCATCAAGCTTTGAAATTTATCAATTCTAAAAAAAAAAAAATAATCGAATGCACGCTCGGTGGATCACCTTTTTACAGAAATTCACTTTTGCTATAAAGCATAAATTAGGCCAACAGAATAAAGTAGCAGACGCGTTAAGTCGACGAGCATCTCTTTTAGCTACAATTAGTACATAAGTAGTTGTGTTCGATTGCTTAAAGGAACTTTATGCAATGATAAGGATTTTGGCGATATATGGACTCGATGCAGTAATAGAGAATTCATACCCGATTACCTATTTCAGGAAGGATTCTTATTTAAAGGAACGCAATTATGCATTCCTCATTCTTCTTTGCGTGAGCACTTGATTCTAGAATTGTATGCAGGCGGATTAGGAGGACATGTTGGTCGAAATAAGACAATCAGCTTGGTTAAAGAAAGATTTTATTGGCCCCAACTAAAAAGAGACATTGGTCGTTTTATTCAGCGTTGCCCAATATGTCAGAAAGTTAAGGAACAAGCTCAAAACACTGGACTCTATACCCTATTACCTGTTCCAGAAACAATATGGCAAGACCTCACTATGGATTTTGTCCTCGGTCTTCCACGAACTCAATGAGGAGTTGATTCTGTTTTGGTTGTAATTGATCGATTTTCAAAAATGGCTCACTTCCTTCCTTGAAAGAAAACTGCAGATGCTTCTTACGTGGCTAATTTATTTTTTCGTGAGATTGTTCGCCTACACGGCATTCCTCGTTCTATAACTTCTGATAGAGATGTCAAGTTTTCTAAGTCACTTTTGGAGGACATTGTAGAGAATATTTGACACTTCTTTAAAGTTTAGTAGCGCGAGTCATCCACAAACGGATGGACAAACAGAGGTGGCTAATTGAACTCTTGGCAATATGATTCGAGCAGTCAGTAAAGATAAACCAAAGCAGTGGGATGTTACCCTTCCACAGATTGAATTTGCTTTTAATAGTATGTTTAATCGATCCACCAAGAAGACTCCATTTGAAGTCGTTTACACTAGTGTTCCAAGACATACAGTAGATTTGATTCGACTTCCGAATGTCAATTCTAATGCAGAAGAGTTTGTTGAACGTATTCAAATAATTCATCACGAAGTAAAACAAAATTTAGAAGATGCTAATATTCGTTATAAGATTGCTGCAGATCAACATCGACGCCTTAAGCTGTTCAACGAAGGTGATTTGGTGATGATCCATCTCCGCAAAAATCGTTTTCCTGTTGGCACTTACAATAAACTTAAAGATAAGAAGATTGATCCTTTTCGCATTCTTCAAAAGATTGGTGATAATGCTTACAAAGTTGACATTTCCGCTGATATAAACATTTCTAATACTTTCAATGTTGCTGATATCTTCGAATACTTTCCTCCAGATGAATTTTCCTTACACCCACAAAACTCGAGGGCGAGTTTTATTCAAGTGGAGGGGATTGATGTAATACATCACAACTACAATTGATAGTTTTACTTTATCTAGGAGTTTGTCTTTTTTAAATTATCTTTTTTAATTTCCTTTTCTAATTGTAATAGGTTTATTCTTAAATTTTATTTAGATTAGGATTAGTTTATTTCCTTTTAAAATTTAGTTTCCTTATTTTAATTTCCTTTTATTAATAAGATTAGAGATAATTTGACCTATAAATATAGGGGTATTGTACACTTTTTAATCAATCAATCATATATCAATACAAAACAAAATTATTCCAATATAATTCTTATTTTCAATTCTCATTACAAGACTTTCTAAACGCTTCCGCACCAAGAACTATATTTAGGTTTTCGCCTACAATTTAAGAAAAATCTGATTGAGTTAAAATTATATAGGAAGAAAAGCATTGTCGATAGTATGATGAAATCATTCCCTAGGCTTTTATAATTTGATAACGTCCTTAAGATTTGCTCCTGTGACTTGCCAAATTTTGTCTATATACATTAGATCACAATCACATCATTGATTCAATTTTGAACATCTGAATAAAGTAGAAACTATACAATTATAATACTCGGTAGAACTCAAGTATCAATCTTTGTGGGTTCGACATTTCACTATATTACAAAACTTGACACCGTACACTTGCGGTATAAATCATGTTATAGAAAACTCGTGACAAGTTTATGGCGCCGTTGTCGGAGATTATTTTATTTGAATTTTATTGATATTATTACCACTTAGTTCTATTTTAATTTAGAATTTTAATTTTAAGTTACATTCATTTTATTTCTGTTTTTTAAATAGCTTCTGTAATTTTAATTTCAGTTGTTTATGCGAAGGGCGAGAAACATCAACCTATTGCCTGTTGATCCTGAACCATAACACACATTTCACTATCTAAGGGGTATACAGAGAGACGAACGTAAAGTAATGGCTCAACAGGAAGCAAGAGCAGCTAATGGAAATAATCAACAAAGAGATATTAGGTATTATTCAGGCCTATTGTTAATGATAACTATTCCAGCATCGCACGCCCGGCTATAGCTACAAACAACTTCGAACTGAAGCCAGGACTAATACATATGGTACAACAAAATTAGTTTGGGGGAGCTGCAATAGAAGATCTAAATGCTCATTTGGGATCTTTTCTAGAAATATGTGATACTGTTAAGATGAATGGAGTCACCGATGAGGCAACTAAGCTTCGCATATTCTCCTTCTCCTTAAGAGATAAGTCAAAATCTTGGTTCCAATCAATACCGTATGGGTCAATTACAATGTGGGATGCTTTAGCACAGAAATTCCTCACCAAGTACTTTTCACCTTCCAAATCAGCTCAACTCCGAAGCGAGATTGGTCAATTCAGACAGTCTGACTTTGAACCGTTCTATGAAGCTTGAGAAAGATTCAAAGACTTGCTTAGAAGATGTCCTCAACATGGTTTTCGGAGTTCGATGCAGATTGAGATCTTATACAACGGGTTAAATGGGCAGACTAGAACCATAGTGGATGCAGCTATGGGAGGAATTTTAGTAGCTAAAACGGCGAATGATGCATACTCCTTGTTGGATAACATAGCTGCCGGACTTCATGAAATGGACCCCATCACGGCATTAGCAGCTTAGATCTCATCACTTACTAATCAGATAGCAGTATTTGCCACTCAAAGAAATAAACAGAAATCAGATTGAGTTATGGCTGCTTCATCATCACATCAAGAAACAGAGAATGGGAATGAACAAGCTCAATATGTCAACAACAAAAACTATAATCAGAGGGGAAACTACTCTTCAAATCACTATCACCCAGGGCTGAGAAATCATGAGAATTTATCATATGGCAATAACAAGAACACACTCTAACCTCCACCTGGGTTCAACACTCAAACTTCTGAAGGGAAGTTATCCTTATAGGACATCCTTGGAATGTTCATTTCGGAGACAAGATCCCGATGAAACACATGTGACGAACATGAGAGCCACAATGAAAAATCTAGAGGTTCGGATTGGACAGTTGGTGACATCAATGAAGTCTCAACAACAGGGAAAGTTTCCAAATGATACAGAAATCAACCCAAATGAGCATTGTAAGGCCATTACACTGAGGAGTGGGAAACAGATTGGAGAGAGTATGCCCGAAGAAGTAACAAATCCTACACCTGATACAGAGGTAGATCAAGTAGCAGCAGAACAAAAGGCTGAAGAAACACAGAAGGCTCACAAGCCTTACTCCATATCATTCCCTGATAATCCACCGATCATCAAGCCCCCACTTTCTTTTTCACAGAGTTTTCAAAAAAAGAAATTTGATGTACAATTTGCTAAATTTTTAGAAAATTTCAAGAAAATTCATATAAATATTCCTCTTGTAGATGCTTTGGAATAGATGCCAAACTATGCCAAATTCATGAAGGAGGTGAAGTCAAAGAAGAGGAAGCTGGAAGAGTATGAAACAGTGAAGTTGACAGAGGAATGTAGTGCTATTCTCCAGAAGAAATTACCTCAGAAGAGAAAAGATCCGAGCAGTTTCATTAGTCCTTGCACCATTGTAGGCTCCTCTTTTGAAAAAGCACTCTGTGATCTTGGAGCAAGCATCAACCTGATGCCCATATCAGTTTTCAAGAAGTTGGGACTTGGAGAGGACCGACAACAGTAACACTGCAGCTAGCTGACCGATCAGTCACATATCCATGAGGGATTATTGAAGATATTTTGGTTAAAGTTGACAAATTTATCTTCCCAATTGACTTTGTTGTGTTGGACATGGATGAAGATTAGGAAATTCCATTAATTTTAGGTCGGCCATTTTTAGCAACAGGAAAGGCCTTGATTGATATACAAGGAGGTCAGTTGACATTGAGAGTGAATGATAAGGAAGTGATATTCAATATTTACGAAGCAATGAAGTTTCCAGATGATACCAACACTTGCAACAGAATTGACTTCATCGAATCTGTAGTGATAGAAGAGAAAGTATTCATTAAAGACCCTTTGGAGCATTGTATGATGTTTAGTGCAACAATGGATGACATTAACACCTATGGAGAGTACACATGTACTAAAGACTTAGTAGATTGCATACTGGCTATTGAGCCTTCACAGACTGAAGATGATCCATCACAGAGCGAAGATATTCAACAATCAATGAAGTCAAGCTATAACAAGAGTAATGAAGACTGTAAAGTTGAGTTGAAGCAGCTACCAAACCACCTTCGATATGCATTTTTGGAGGAAAATTCTACATCTCCAGTGATAATTTCCTCTTCACGCACCACAGTTGAAGAAGATAGGCTATTAAGAGTATTGAAAAAACACAGGACAACGTTAGGTTGGTCAATAGCTGATATCAAAGGAATAAGCCCTATGATTTGCATGAATAAAATCCTTATGGAGGACTTTTATAGGCCATCCATTGAACATCAGAGAAGAATAAACCCAAGTTACCAAAGGCAAGGATTATATTTGCCATCTCCGACAGTGAATAGGTTAGCCCAGTGCAAGTGGTGCCAAAGAAAGGCGGAATAATGGTGATCAAAAATGACAACAACGAATTAATTCCTACAAGAACAATAACTGGCTGGAGGGTATGTATTGATTACAGGAAGCTGAACAAAGCCACTAGGAAAGATTACTTTCCACTACCTTTCATCGATCAAATGCTGGACAGATTAGCAGGCTATTCCCATTATTGTTTCCTTGTTGGCTACTCGGGCTACGACTAGATTGCAATAGCACCAGAACATTAGGAAAAGACAACATTCACCTGCCCTTTTGGAACTTTTGCCTACAAACTGATGCCATTCGAGTTATGCAATGCACCAGACACTTTTCAAAGGTGCATGATGGCTATCTTTGCAGACATGGTAGAGGACATAATGGAGGTATTTATGGATGATTTTTCTGTATTTGGTACTTCTTTTGACAACTGCCTTCACAATCTCTCCTTGGTATTGCAACGTTGTGAAGAAAAGAGCTTAGTTCTAAAAGACTTCTCAAAGGTAGCTAAACCTCTATGCAACCTCTTGGAGAAGGACACTACATTCGTGTTTGATGAAGATTGTTTGAAAGCATTTGAAGCAATAAAGGATAAATTAGTTATAGCTCCAGTGATGATAATGCCGGATTGAGGTCAGGCATTTGAAGTCAAGTGTGACGCCAGTGACTACGTAGTTGGGACAGTGCTAGGGCAAATGTGTGACAAGATATTAGAGCAATTCACTATGCTAGCAAAACCCTGAATGGAACCCAACTGAATTACACTACAACAGAGAAAGAAATGCTAGCAGTAGTTTTTGCTTGTGATAAATTCAGATCCCATCTTATTGGCACCAAAGTAATTATTTTCACAGATCATGCTGCAATCAGATATCTATTTGAAAAGAAAGATGCCAAGCCACGTTTAATCAGATGGGTCTTGCTATTACAAGAGTTTGATGTAGATATTCGGGATAAGAAGGGCAGTGAGAATGTCGTTGCAGATCATCTCTCAAGGTTGGAGAATGAAAAGGTGGTGGATAATAGTCAAATTATAGAGGCTTTTCCGGATGAGCTTCTTTTCCCAGTTTCTTCAAAGATGCTATGGTATTTAAATTCTGTTAACTATATAGCATACGGGGAATTGCCACTTAACTTGACTCACCATCAAAAGAAGAAATTCCTTCATGATGTCAAGTCATATTTGTGGGACGATCCATTACTTTTCAAGAGATGCGCTGATAGAATAATCAGGAGGTGTGTTCCTATGGAAGAAACAAAATCTTTCATGGAGCATTGTCATTCATCGCCCTATGGAAGTCATTTCGATCGTACACATTCCTAGGTACTACAATCCGAATTTTACTGACCAACTTTCTTCAAGGACTATTATGCTTTGTGAAAACTTGTGACCGTTGTCAACACATGGGGAACATTTCGAGGCATCACGAACTACCGTTAACCAATATACTTAAGGTAGAACTGTTTGATGTATGGGGCATCAATTTCATGGGTCCTTTTCCACCTTCCTTCAACCAAGTGTATATTCTCCTTACAGTAGATTATGTGTCCAAATGAGTTGAATCCATTGCTATACCAACGAATGATGCAAAGGCAGTTTTGAGGTTTCTACGGAAAAATATCTTCACTCATTTTGGCACGCCCAGGGCAATAGTAAGTTATGAAGGTACAGATTTTTGTAATAAACATTTCAATTCCCTTTTGGCTAATTACAATGTCAGGCACAAATTGGCACTTGGCTATCACTCCCAAGCAAATGGGCAAGCATAAATATCCAACAGAGAGATCAAACAAATTCTAGAGAAGACAGTGAACACCAATCGCAAGGACTGGTCACACAAGCTAGATGATGCTCTTTGGGCATATAGAACAGTGTTCAAAACACCAATGGAATGTCACCATACCGTCTGGTATTTGGAAAGGCGTGTCATGTACTGGTTGAACTTGAGCATCAAGCTTATTGGGCTGTGAAAAAGATAAACTTGGACATGAAAATAGCGGGTCCACAACGTTTGCTGCAACTTAACGAATTAGAGGAATTCCGGAATGGTGCCTATGAGAATGCAAAAATATACAAAGAACGAACAAAACTGTGACATGACAAGTGGATCCTGAGGAGGGAATTCAAACCAGGAGAACAAGTCTTTTTATTCAATTCACGTTTGAAACTCTCTCCTAGAAAGCTTAAATCACGGTGGTCGGGACTATTTATAATTCATAAAGTATTTCCTTATGGTTCAGTGGAGTTGGTAAGCAATGATGGATCCACATTCCAAGCAAATGGACAACGCCTCAAAATTACTACGGAGTGGAAGATCGAGAGGTGGACGACATCGCTCTCAAAGAATCAACCTAAATCCACATCTACATCTAGCTAATGACGTAAAAGAAGCGCTTCTTGGGAGGCAACACAAGTTCTACTCTTTATATTTTAATTCATTATCTAAATTGTTTTTAGCGACTTTACTATTGTTGTCTATTTATGTTTTTAGGTATAATTCCAAGAATGGATGCATCGATCCTAGATTATAAGTGGAAATGGTTATGTTGGAGGTAAGTAAAAAAAAAAATTGCCGTTATTTGCAGAACAGCCGGCGCCAAGGCGCCTATATTTGGTGCCGCGACACTGGGTTATTTAAAAAAAAATTATTTTTTTTTACAATGAACCGGGCGCCAAGGCGCCCACCCATTTAAGAAAAAAAAAGGGGAGGAAGCCTCCCCTTGGCCTTTTTTTTTTTTTTTTCCTTTTCCTCCTCCTCTAACCCCCCTCCACAATCCCCTTAACCCTAGTTTTCAACCAAATAATCAAGATTTTTCCTACTTCAAATCTAAGGCTCTGTTTGATTGGCGAAATTTTCCAGGAAACTAGGAAATTTTTTTCCATGAAAATATTTTCCCACTTTTTTGGTGGGAAAATATTTTCCAACTGGCTGCTCAAATTTTTTTTTTTTTTTTTGGCAATGGAAACAAATGCCATAACCAATTGTAAAAATTTTTTTCACTTTAATGGACAATTTCTATGTAAAACAAAGTTAAACGAATACTAAATTTTGATTAAAAAAAATGATTTTTTAGGGAACAAATTTTTTTTCTTTTTTTTACTTTTTGGCAATGGAAACTAATTTTATAACCAATTGTGGAAAAAAAAAATATCACTTTAATGGACAATTTTCATGTAAAACAAAGTCAAAAAGAATAGAAAATTTAAAAAAATTTCGGGTGGAAAATTATGCCAATCAAACACACTTGAAATTATTTTCCCTGCAAAACATTTTCTAGGCAAATCTTTTCCCTGTAAAACATTTTCTTTCCACCCATTTTCCACCATTGCAATCAAATGCACCCTAATTGTTATTCTTTTGCCACTTGTTTATTCTTATTTATCTAACCCTCGTGCCTACTCTATTTGATTGTGGAGACTCCTACAACTTCAAGGTAAGATCTTTAGTCACTCTCTTTCATGAAATTGCTTAGTCTTTGGTAGAAACTTCTACCTTCTTGTTGGGATAATGCTTGGTTGGGAAATGTTGATTGATTGGGTATGTATGAAGGTTAGAACTTTTTGCTTATAAGTTAGTGAAATTTATTGCATACAAGGTGTTTGTGAAAATGCCTAAGTGAATATCTATGTGCATTTTTGTAACAACCTTACCTTTGTCACTTTGAATTTGTTACTTAGGCCTCAATTATATTTCTCTCCTAAATGTGACCTTGCAGTGAACTCATTCCCCATGCCGTCGAAAAGGAAGTCTTAAGGTCACGGAATCATCGTCGTCTACTGCTAATTATGATCAAAAGCATTTTGTAAGCGCCGCGACGAAAGAGAGATATAGGCATGCGATGGTACATAGGAATTGCATCCCGGAGCGAGGTTTTGAGAAGCTATTACTAGAACAAATCCAGAATTTGGGATGGCAAACATTTACTTTGCAACCTCGGGTGTGTTCCATCCTTCTGGTGAAGGAATTTTATACTAATGCCATGGAACATGATGACTTCAAGGTTTTTGTGCGTGGTCGTTGGGTTAGATTTGACAGCGTCTCTATCAACATAATCTACCACACACGGGATATACCCAATGATGACCACACCAGATTGCGGGATGAGGGAGTTGACCCCAACATCTTGATTCACACACTAGTTCGCGAACGCACTGAATGGAAATGTAATGCAAGTGCTGTGACTAATTTTCCTGCAATTGGGTTGATAGCCAATTGTAAGATGTGGTATCAATTTATATCTGCCAAATTAATTCCCAGTAGCAACATCAGTGAGGTGATAAGAGAACAAGCTACATTGAATTACGCCATTCAGATGGGACACTCTATTGATGTAGGCAAGGTTGTTCAGAATAGCATTTTACGCGTCATAGTGGGGCCTGCCACCGGTAATTTGGGACATACATCCCTGGTACATGATCTTTGTATACAAGCGGGGGTCGCCACTCGAGTTCTGATGAGGGCTTTCACCCTAAGCCACCACTCACACTGGACTTCCGTGATAAGCTAGAGGTGCATCAACACATGGCCAGTTCATCTCAACCATTGCAACCAGCTGCACCTACTCCTCCTTCCTCATAACTTGGTGACCCTACAGGGGATATACTTAGGCAGCTCGAGAGAATGGACTTGTGCATGACCCGTTGGCAGGATGGCATGCAAGATCGGATGGACCATCCACAAAGTTCCATGTATAGTCAGTTTCAATATCAGAATGATTTCTTTGCAGCCATAGCCTCTACATATCCCGGGAACAAAGTGCATCGTTAATTTATAAATTTATATTATGTGGTAAGATAATAGTAGCACTTCCAGAGTTTTCAACGCTATTCGACGCAGTTGATATCTTATTAACATTATTTTATGCTAATATTAATTTCAAGAATACCTTTTCTATTGGAGAATTGTGTGCCTAGTTGCACCACCATATGCTAAACAGAAATTTTGATGATCCATCTTAAATCTTATCATCGTTAATGCTCATTCGAGAACAATAATGTAATATTCAACGAGAATATTAAAACGTGGAGTGTTATGCCTTAATATTAATAATTACATTGTGCTTCTTTTGAAGCAACAACAGATTCTACTTCTAGAATATTGATAGATATAAATGTGCTTTTTTGAGTACACGACACAATATTTTTAAAGAACACTAATGTGTTTTTTTTTTATTCTTCTTCTAGCGCAATATTGTTTTGAAATATTTATATAATGTGGGTAGTGTTTCTTCGAGAACGTCAATGCCATATTTGTTTGACTAAATACAATTTTTAGTTATTCTTCTAAGTTGATATATAATATGATAAAAAAAATTAATGAATGAACTTATTTGTAGTGGAAAGGGAGTAATTAAATTAGAGTACTCTCCAAATTTGATAAATATAAAAATCTTCAAGTAGTCTATATAGATCTTAGTAGCCCATTTAAAATTCGTTAGTGTTGACGCAGCAATTTCTTACGACTGATCCGTTGGGTATTAATCTTGATTGATGAATTTGAAGAATAATGAGTTATAAGGTTGAGCATCACCACATATCTTTTAGATAATGCTTTGACATTTATTGGTGACAGAGGATAAGTCATTTATTATAGCCCAACAACATTAATACTATATATTTGACAACAACCAAGAATTGGAATCTTTTTAATGCAAAATTCATTCACGTTACACACATCTTATTAAATTTACACCTTTCACATTGTGTGACTGGGAATGAAAATCAGAAAAAGCCAAATACCCATGTGTTGTCCACACATTTGTTGTTCAAATCTTTCCTCTTTCATCAGCTCCGGATTTAGTTGTTGTTGCAGTTCCATTTTCTGTTTAATCGTTTCCACTTTTAGGTATGGCATTAACGTGGCTGCCACTCATCAGGACAAACCACCACCTGATATTATACATTTTTTTTTGTGTCTCATTCATGGTGGTTGAGCCTACTCTAGTCTACACCGATCTAAGAAAAGAAAAGAAAGAATCCATCAGTCCTTTTTGATTCAAGGAGCTTTGAATTCGACATACATGGGCTCCAAGGAAAATTTTAATTCTACATTCACATCTGTTATTCCACCACTAAAGGGACCTTTCTTGACGACATATTCACAGACAATTGGCTTCAAACAGAAGTAATTCCATGAACTCTCTGAAAAATATCGAATATCAGCTTAGAGTTAATATTTCAGTTTGCAAATCAATTCAGTGTAGGACTTAAATTCAATGCATATGAGGCAGGGGACACTATCCTAAACTGGAAGCAGAACAATGTATTCTCAAATTTTAGAATGACTTGGGGATGGAAAATACGGCAAATTAAATTATCTAGGACACAATAAAGATGTTAGCAGTAACACAGGAAAAATTAGAAATGGCTAAGCAATGCAGATCCGATAAAAATTCACAGGGAGATTACTGATTTACTTAAGTATGCATTTAAGCTAAATCGGCAGGTTCTATACCAAATCCTCTAGTCACTAGCAAATTCTACAGTGTTAGAGATGAAAGTGCCCACATTGAACTATATCAATCCTCAAAAAACTAATAAAAAAAGAACTTTGACATGGTGTCATCTCAACCAGAACCACTCAAAACCAGAGTATGTATATGCCCCTCTAATGGAGATACCACCTAATTCGAAACGCTTCACTTATTCTTCCAGGTGTTGAAGGCTTAAGCAGGCTAATTCAAAATTAGTTCACTTCTACTGACTTCAATGAATCAGGCCTTTTCCTCCAAGATAGAAATCATTACGAGATCATTGTGGAGAAAAAGAAAAGAAAGGCTATAATCAAGATCAGATTTCACTGAGAGAATATATCGTATCTGCCTAATGTTTACTAATCTAAACAAGCAACTAGCTACCGTCAACTTTTAGAAAGCTATAAGCTGCAACGAATGAACATCTCTTGCTTCAGCAAAATGTAGGATTATTAGCACATAATTCCTTGTTTCCTCTTTTCACACAATAAAGTAGTCAATACAACAAATATACCTATATATATTAGCAAAATAATGGAAAGATCCTTTAAACTATGATGAACACACCGTCGAAGATAGCAAGAACATTAGCTCAATTCCTGACTAACTGGTAGGCACAATTCCACCTTCACATTTCAGAGCACAAGCAATTCTGTAAAAGTGACATCTAACATCTCTATAATTTATACAAGAACTTGATTAAAAGGAAAACAATAAAATGATGATCCAGGAGCACCTGTATCTGGAGAGTCGGATGAAGCTGAAGGCCTGGGAGAAGGAAGGATGAGCAAACCAAATGCACACCCCTATAGAATTCTTGGATAGTTATGTACTTTAGTATTTAGACAATGAAAGAAACCAATCATCCACAAAATCCATCTTCTCCACAAAGAGACCTCTTCATTTTTCGTACTTTTCGCAACTTGAATATGTATTATAAACCAATCTACTGTCCCGATCCTTGAGAATCATCCTTGGGAGATGGTTGCTGCTGATGCTGATTTTGATGCTGATGCTGCTGCTGTTGAGGGTGCATCCTAGACTGTCCCATCTGCTGGTAAAGCTGGCTCATTGCCTGAGGATTCAAAACCCCAATATTACCATCTTGTGATAGCCCAAGCTCCAACCCTGGAAGCTGCTGGTTAGTACTAGCACCTAAAATTGAGGTAAAACTCATTGGCCCCATATTGCTTGATGGCAGGTCAAACCCTGGGAACCCAATCTTTTGCAAGTAATTAGAACCCTCACTACCCAGATTAACTGTTGATGGACCAGAAGATGATGACGATGACTGAAATCCAAAACCACTGACAGCAGGCGGCCATATCCCTGCACTTGCCATATGGGGTCTCCCCAAATTTACCATAGGCCAACTAGTCCTATTCCCACCCCCACCTGACCCCGCCATATGCCCACCAAAATCATCAATCTTTTGATGAATCCCTGCTGATATAGAGTTCCCCTGCTGGGAAATAGAAACCCCTGCTGCTGCTAAAGCCGATGCCGGTATAGTCCCTGTCCCTGTTGCAGCAATTATCGATGGCTCCGCCTGCTGTAACAGCCACTGTATAGTTTCTCCATCAGATTTGTGTCCCAATTCTCTGGTCAGCTGAAAAATTCTTGCAGCACAAAGGGCTGGCATCCTTATCCTCCTCCCTCTACCTTCAACTTTCGTGTGCCTATCTTTACTCGAGCTTCTCTTGGGTGCCAGTGCCTGTTTCTTTCCTTCTTCTTTCTCAGCAACCACAATCTGAAAATCCTTCATCTCTGCTGTCTTATTCTCGCCCATCCCTGTGCTGTTATTCAAGAAACTTGATACTTCCTGCGTCTGCTTTGAGCCCTTGGGATCCATGATTTTTACACAAGAAATTACAATAAAATAGCAAAAAAAAAAAAAGCAGTATGAAGAAGGGTTAAGCGTTCTTTGTGTGTATTGAAAAAGGTGACCTCAAGAAACGGAAAAAAAGGAATTCTAGTGATGCTGTGATTCCGCAAGGCTTTTCACTGTTTATGGGTAAAAAGAAGAAGAATGTAAAAGAAATAAAATTAACTTGTTGAAATCCCAAGACAATGAATTTAGGATCTTTGTCAAAAATATAATAAAATCTGCCTCTTTTTTCACTGTTCTGGGTTTGACTTTTGACCCTTTTTTTGATTTGACATGGTTTCTTAGTTTTCACTGGTACACAAACACGCGGCTTGTTAAAATCCAGAATACGAAAATAGAAAACACGACAGAACACAATGCAACAAGAACTCGACTATTATCAATGAATTTTATCTATGATTGCAAGTGAGAGACAGCAAACTGTATGATGAAAGTTTGAACTCGAGTATACAAATGGATGTATTATAGGAGGACACTTGGCAAACAACAAGTGGGATTCCTTCAAACACACTCTAATCGCATCCTCAAAAGAGGGAAACCAAAGATAACTTAAAGAAGCTTCTAATAAATTTTATGGAATCAAGCAAATATGGCCCAGATAGATATGTCCTTTGAGTTGCTAAAGAAAATGATTAGGGTTTCAGGATGCTAATTAGGCGGGGCCCAAAGCTCATCATCCATGTAAGTTGGAAGTTTGGAGCTTACTCAACTTAGATTTTATTCAGTGGACAGATCAGTTAAAAGCTTCTGTAAGAATGTTGGTCTATGTCCAATCGAACTACTTTTTATGAAAACAAAAAACGCTTAAGGATGAGAGTTTAATGTCAAACTTTACCATTTAGGCCCTGTTTGAAAGCAATTAATTTCTTGTAATGCATTATATAAAAAAAAGGATGAACCGCATCCTTAGCAGTCCATGCCCTGCCCTGCCCTGCCCTGGACCTTGATGAAGGAGGTAAATCCCAGGTTATGCATCCAAGGGTATAGAGTGGAAGGTTGCTTGTACACTTGAACTTATCCAATGGCCAAATCAATATTTCAGGATTCGAATCCTTGACGCAGCAGCCTCAAGCGAAGCTGGAGTTTTTCCACCTTCCCCTTTTACTACTTGGAGATGTGCCCTGGTGGCTCTTGTAATGTATTATAGAATAGTAAATTGATGCAGAATGTGTAGTTAAAAAGTAAGGAAACTTTATTGATTTGTGTGTAGAATATTTTATTGTGTGAATGTGTGGTGTAGATTGGTACTGTAGAAAACAATTTAAAATTTTAAAGAACGACAAACAGGAGCTAACTTTGAACTTAATATTTATAGTAGTGAAATAATTGTTTGTCAGGTTTATTAAGTCTCTGTTTGATCTCCATTCTCCAAACATTCATTTTTTCTTAAACACATTTTTAATCACGCATTCTCAAAATAAAATAATTTTGCATATAAACCTAAAAATTTTCCTTACCTTTGAATTACATTCTCTACAAAATCACTACTACAAAACTTATTGTTGACATACAAAAATGAGGCCCAATTAAAATGGTCCAAGAAATGGGGTTTAGTTAAGGAATTTGAGAGATAGACACAAATGAGACCATTGTGAAATGTAGTGGATGCCCATAAATGGAGGACTATCATCGCCCAAGCCTATAGGACACCCAGAATCAAAGCGAATGAAGTATCTTATTGTCGCTCAGAGTGACGGTCACATTCTCGTCCAAGCCTTCGAAATGCCCAAGATCTGAACGAACATAGCGTCCTGTTGTTGTTTAAAGTGGCAGTTATTGAAGTAGTTATTGAGCAAACTTATCATGTTCCACGATCGAAGAATCTCGGTTGCAAGTAGTTAAAAGAGGGGAGCAATAGCAGCAATTTAAAAATGACGGTTTCTCGACACGTCAGCCATTATGAAGCAAGTGTGTAGTTATAGAGCTACAAGCAGTTTCTAAACGGTTTTATAAGAAAAACTGGTAAAGGAGCATAAAAGGAAAAAGAAGACTTAAAAGAGAGGACCCTAATCAATCACTCTCAAACAGAGAATATGTAATTTCATTTCTTTTAATTCATATCGTCAAACTTTCAAATTACTTTGTGTGCTTGTGCCCATCGGATACGTTTTACTTCTTCTTAATTGTAATCTTCATAAATAAAGCACCACTCGTTGGGACTTTATCTCGAGAGATTTGTTCCTTACACAATCGTCTAAACCATTTTTTTTAATTGTTAGTGAGGCTCGATAATCAACAATTACCCCCAAATATGGCAAAATTAATATCAAGTATTAATCTTATGCCATTTATTCCTTTGTATTTTCTGGCAATGCTTGCATTCTCGAAAAATGCGGATAATCCCAATCATTATTTTCATTTGGCGGTAACCCTCTGTATCCTGAATAGTGTAACACAACGTAACCCCTATAAACCAAAATTTACGCCACTTCATCGCGCTATTATATCCACGTCTTTGCATCGCGTGCTTATCTTTCTCTATAGAAATCACTATTCATCTTCTTGCTTCCCTGCTACACTTCTCACAATCCCTTACGAAGATTGTACTTTGCAGCAAATGGCTACTCCACAAAGCCCTTCTGACAACTCCCTTAGCTTTGAGGACTTCCAAAACCTCCTTATCAAGCCGTACATAAATTCAACTTTTCTTTCACTAGCCAACTCTGACCTCCATGAATTTTACCTAGGTCCATCGTTTAATGATGCTGAATCTGTCGGACAAATGGCGGTGGGTCATCTATTCTCTTGTACTCAAGACCCTCATTTTCTAAACCCTCTACCGCTGAAGTTGATTCACAAGAAAGGTATTCGTACCTGGCCTAAAACTGACACTACTTTTCGTATGTGGCATGTACGTATGGTAAATCATGGCCCTATCAGGGCGATTTTTGATCATACTAGGATTTCTAAGCTAGTAGAATTCGCTCTCCATCGCCTAATTTATGACCCGGTGCTTTTTCTTATTGAACTGAGTTTTTGGTCGTCTAAGTACATTACTTTTGTTTTTCCCTTTGGCCCAATGTCTATTACCCTGAGGGACGTTGGAGCCCTAGTAAACCTTCCGACCTTCGGCGATACTATTTTTCCTGGCGTTTTGGTTACCGACACTGCCCTAAAATTTGACAAAAAACTTACTGAGTCCTATTCGGGTATGCAAGGACTTTATAATAATTCTAGCACTGAACCTTCTCATGCTAAGCGTGTGGCTTTTCTTCAGGTTTGGCATTGTAAATACGTCCTTTGTGTGCCGAGTATGAAACCTTCTATGAGTTATCTACCCACAACGCATGAATTAGTGCGTGGTAGGCTTTTGAATCTCTGTTCATTATTTTTAGCCAGCTTTTATAGAGGCATGGCTTCTCTACAATTTCAATTGAGGAATAGTGCATCTCCCACTAGCAGTGGGCCTCTTGGCTCGCTCAATTGTGGTTGAGAGCATACTTTTCCCAGATTGGTGATCTACCATTTCCTCCTCGATCAGTTAGTTGTTATGGGCTGGCCATCAACCAATTGATCCCTGTAACTATGTCTAGTAAGGACGTTTTTTCATTCTTTTATAAATTGGATCCAACCCCTTCCTTTTTTCCTTTTTCTGGTCACCAAATTCTTATTTATGTGTGACCTCCTTCCACCATGAATGAAGTGAGCACATTCTTGCCTATTTGGGCTCAATTCTTGATTGGGAGAGAACCGTTCCATGATATCTTAACTGGAACAAATGCCAAGGCTGGGGTCAAGATATATGCTCCCTTATTTTTTGCTCGTCAAGTTGGTTTTGGTCAGACGTGGCCTGTTCCTCCTTGCTTTTCCAAAAGCTTGATTGATCGTTTCCATACCATTAATAAAACAAAGGCCCAGGCTATTGATGCCTGTAATACTATTTTGGCAACCGACTTCTCATTAGCCCCTTTCAACTCTACTTCTGCCTGTCATCCTTTTTGAACAATTTTGGCCATCTATAAAGCGTAGGCTATTCGCTTCTGACGCTAACTGTGCCTTCCAGTTGCTAGAATGGCCAACAACTTCTTTCACTTATCATATTCTTGCCACTCCTATCTCTATCAGGAATCCCACTTCGCCTGCTCATGCTAAACATATTGCTCCTTCATCTACTTGCCCTCCTGCTCAAGCTGGTACAACCAAAGGTACTTCCAGCCGCAAAAGGCCAGCTTCAGCTTCACCAATTTTGCATGGTGATGATGATGATGCTTCTCTCATCGTCAGGAGAAAGGTAATTGAGCTTGTTTATTCATAAAAACAATCATTCATAGGTTAATGCTTTACCTAAATTTTTCCAGAAGAGCTCAACTTCTCCTTCGAAGGCTTTGATTTTAGCATCTTCTGCTCCATCGCCTTCTGTTGAAACTACTTTATCCAAGTTGTTTGATGCAGGGGCTTTGCCTAAAGAAAAAGCCATAGTCCTAGAGTCTTCACCTGCACAGCCTACTGGAGAGTTGCCACCTTCCCCGGGCGTTGACCCTCCACCTGTTGAACCGGAAGGTAATACATATCTTATGGTCTTTTCTCTTAACTACGCTATTGGCCTTCTACTCATTGCTACTTGAATTTTGTAGAGGTTCCTATGGACCTTTCCGTTGTGGCAGAGCCTGCTCGTCCAGACAAAGGGAAGTCTCCACAAGTGGCTGGGTCAACTAGTGATGTGCCCTAACTTCTAAAAGCTGCTAATGAGATAGCCTTTGTTTTACCTTTCATCTTTATTTCATTCACTATAATGAGGATACTAAATACTTGCATTTTTCTTTATAGGGTGCTAATGCCATTTTGTGCTCAATTCAGGATTTGTTTACCTCTTGTGAACAAGTAAGGGCAAATGAAGTTTCTCGTTCTTCTTCGTCCAATCGTCCTTATGTTTCATTTGCTGCTTTCTTAGAGGAAAACATGAACATTCTCAAGCAATCAGTGCTTGAGTATGTTTCTTTCATGGATATGAACATCAATAAGGCTAGTGCTTCCAACCAAGAGAAAAGTTTGATCTTCTAGGCGCCAAAATGGCTTAAACACTTGAGCTTCCTTCGCTTAAAGTTTCAACCGACTTTAGGCCGACGTTGAAGATTATCCACTCAGAGATAAGCTCTCTGCTAACCAGAAATGTTGAGTTAAAGGCCAAGAAGACTCGGTATATCCATCTGTAACCGAAAAGGAGTATCTACTTCAAGAGCTTGAAAAGACCAAAAGCAATTTACATGAAATCTCCTCTAAAATTGTGGTCGAAGACTCTTTGATGATAAGCCTGGCTGTAGAGATAAAAACACTTCAAGCAATAATGGACTACTGTAAAGCTAGATTTCTGCTAAGAAGCGTACCTTTTCCCAGGAGGTTGAGCGAGGAAAGTCATTGTTGGAGCGCTATTCTAAGCTGGACGTTGACGAGGGATTTGTGACTGAATTGTCTACCGCTTCTGATGAGCAACGTGATGAGTGGAAGAAGCTTAGAGAACAAATGCGTTCTCTTTGGGGCAAGCTATAAATATATTTTGAACCCCTTTCTTTTTATAGGACGATTACGTCTCACATTGGTGCAGCCACTATTGGCTATAATGTAATGACTGTTAAATTCGTTCAATGGAATGACCATTGACCATTTTATTGACTTGTGTGATGGCCTTTACATAGATTTCTGAAATAGCATGACTAACATCCCCAAAACTTTTAATCACTAATCTCGTGCTATGTTCATGCACATTTCCCATTGTGAAACAGAATTAAACCTTTGGTATTCCAATTTTCCTTTCCAAGGTTTGGCCATTCGCATTCTGTCTTTTTCCCTTCGCACCTCTATAAAATCGTGTATTTGTTACACATTCATCATCTTCATCCTTTTCTTCACAAAACTGCTTTATTGCCATTATCTGGCCCTTAAACGATTGACTTCTCTTTTTCAACAGAAATGAATCACTTAATCTTTTATCAGCTTCTCCATCGGTCTTGATATTTTCCTTGGTATGGAAGATATAGGAAATATTCGTTGGTCAATGAAGGTCTTCTCAGCACCCAATTGCCTGTTGAGAGTTCTTCTTTGACCGTTTACCAGCCATTGCAGCAATGTAGTTAGGAAGGTCAATTCACCATTTTCCTTATAGTTGATAGAAGAACCATAATAGCCTGTTTCTAGCTGCGGCTTATTGAACATTTTGTATTTTGTATCTTATGGTTTGTAACAAATATTTGATTAATGGAAAATGTAGTTTGAACGCACTTCGTTCTTATTTTACTAGGACATAAGTGCCCAATAAACTGTTTACTTATGGATCTATTTGTTCACTTTCCCATAAGGAAAGAACATATTTCTTTAAATATTTGCCATTAATGAACCTCATATGCTTCGTACCATCTAAATCTTCTAAATGGTAGGCTCCAATTAAGCAATACGTTTTTCACTTTATATGATCCTTCCTAATTGGGTGACCACTTACCAAACTTTGGATCTTTGCTATCCAAAGGGAGTATTGTTTTCCAAACCAACTAACCCAAGTTAAAAGATTTGACTATAACTTTTTTGTTATAAAATTTAGTCATTCTTCATTTTTGAACCTGCAATCTTTCCAGGACGTCCAACTTTAACTCATCCAATTCCAATAAATTTTGGGCTAGTGATTCGGCATACTCACTATCGCCTAAGTCATTTTGTCAGCCTACTCTCATTGACTGCACGTTGATTTCCATAGGTAACACAACTTCTTGTCCATAAGTAAGTTGAAAAGGAGTCACCTTGGTACTTGAACGTGGTATCGTCTTGTAAGCCCATAAGGCTTTATTTAAGCATTCATGTCAATTTCTAGTATTTTCATTTATTATTTTTCTTATGATATTTTTTAGAATCTTATTAGAAGATTCTGCCTATCCATTAGATTGAGCATAATAAGGTGTGAAGTTTACCAACTTAACTCCAAACTCGCTCAAGAATTTCTTCACTTGATCTCCATTCAGAGAAGTTCCGTAATCCACTATCAAAGTTGTAGAATCCCAAATTTATAAATAATGTGGTCACGAATAAAGTCTATAACATTTTTTTGAGAGATCTCTTTTAAAGGTATTGTTTCTACCCATTTAGTAAAGAAATCTATTGCAACTATTATAAATGTATATTGCCTGGATGACGGGGGATAAATTTTCCCTATCAAGTCTATCGCCCAACCTTTAAATGGCCAAGGTTTAATAATGGGGGCCATCTCTCTTGCTGACACTTTTTGTATCAGACCATGCCTTTGGCATACTAAACAACTCTTTGCATACTGAACGCACAATTCTCCCATTTTGGGCCAAAAGTATCAACTCCTAACCATCATCTATCTCATCATTTGGCCAGCTTGATGGGCCCCGCATATTCCTTCATGTACTTCAGCCATGATTGTTTTGGCCTCTTACAAACTTACACATTTTAATAATACACAACTTGAGCATTTCTTGAATAGCTCCTCGTCTATCAATATGTAATTCAACGAGCGTAACTTCATTTTCCTACTACTTTTCTTGTTAGGTTCTTTCAAGAAACTTTTAATTTCTACCCTCCAATCTATTGTATCTCCATCTTGTATGCAATGAATCTCAATCCCGCTCACCCTCCTTTGTACTACGGGCAATATTACTCCATATTAACAAGTGGATTCCAAATTTAACACCTTTGAATAGCCTGAAGCCATTTGGACTAATTCGTTTGCTAAATCGTTATACATCTTATTGACATATTGAAGCTCTACTTGGTCAAACTCTTCCAATAATTTTTGGGTGATTTCATATTGACTTATAACAGAATCACTTTGGTATTTAAAATCACCAATCAATTGACAAATTACTAATTAGGAATCGCCCCTAATAATTACATTATTTATTCTCAATTCTACTAACAGCTCTAAGTCCACGATCAATGCTTCGTTTCGGCTTGATTGTTAGTACACATTCTATTCAAAGTGAAAGCAAATTTATAACAAACCCTAAATGATTTATTAAAACTATTCTTACCCCCGCACCTCTAGAAGTTTTTGATCTGTCAAAGTATAAAATCCAAGGTTTTATTTCAAATGAATCAATCTCCAATTCAATTTCCTTAGGCATGTCAAGGAATGGATGATCGGCCAGAAAGTTAGTCAATGCTTGATTTTTTACTGCTTTTTGGGGGTATATATTGTATCTCGAATTTCGATAATGCCAAAGGCCTATCATTTGGTGTAAAATAGGGCGAGAAAACATATATTTCATTAAATTTAATTTAAAAATTAAATAAACAGTCATAGGCCGTAGATAAGCCCTTAGTTTTGTACATGTGAAATATAAAGCAAGACACAACTTTTCAATGACAGAGTAATTACATTCACATTTCGTTAACCGTCTGCTCAAATATTAAATCGTCATTTCTTCACCAAATTGGTCTTCTTGCGCGACCGTTCCAGCTATCGATTCTTGTTCAGCCGATATATATACCTTTATTGGCCATCCTTGGGTAGGTGACACCAACACTGGTGGACTTGATAAATAGGTTTTCAGGCTATTGAAAGCCTTTCATGGTCTTCCTTCCAGACGAATTCATCATGATTTTTCAACTTTAAAAGAGGCGAAAAAGCTTTCGTTTGCCCTACACAATTAGAGCGTCTTAAAAAGTTTACTTGGCCTAGAAACCTTTGCAAATTCTTTCTTGTTACTAGGTGGTTTGGCCTCTAAAATGGCCTTCGCTTTATTTTTATTGAGCTCAATTCCTTTTTCGTGCACTAAAAAACCAAGGAAATTTGCTGCATTAATGCCAAATGCACATTTCAAATGATTCAATTTTAGTTTGTACCGCCTCATTCGCTCAAATGAACGTTTTAGCTACTCAAAATGGTCTTCCTTTTTAATAGATTTGACCACCATATCTTCTACATACACTTCAACAAACTTGTCATCATGTTATGAAAAATCAAGTTCATTGCCCTTTGATAAGTTGTCCCTACATTTTTCAGGTCGAAAGACATAACTATCCATTCAAGACATCCTAAAGCCCTAGTGCATCTAAAGACAATTTTGTGTACACCTTCTTCAACTATGTATATTTGGTTATATCCCGAATATTCATCCATAAAGGAATACATTACGTATCCGGCAGTCGAATCTATTAACGAATCCAACGTAGGCATTGGATATTCATTTTATTGCTAAATTTAAATTTCTAAAATCTATGCACATCCTTAATTTACCATTCTTTTTTAATACTGGCACAATATTAGATAACCATTCAACGTATCTGGCTGTCATAATAAAACTTACTTTTAACAATCGTTCTATCTCTTTCTTTACTTTAAGAAGTACATTAGGGGCAAAATACCTAGGAGGTTGTTTATGAGGTTTAAAATTTGGCTTATCTAAATTCTTATCTAAACCAGGCATGTGTTTATACTCCCAAGCAAAGCAATCATTATATTCCTTTAATAAAGCGATTAATTTATTACTTACTTGGCCAAACATCTGGCTGATCAATGTTGGGCGATCTTCTTTTTCGTCACCAATATTCACCTTTATCAAATGATCTTGTGCTTGAGCATGCCCTAGTTTTACAATCCGCATTACTTCATCATCTAGATTTCTGGTAGGCACTTCCTCTTCTAAACAATCCACGTTGTTGACTTCTCGGCCAATATTCTGGTCCAACTCAAACATTGCTATTTTGTTTCTCAACATCTTTAATGTTGCTTCTTCTTTCGTCTTCTCTTGACATTCCTTATTGAAAGCCATTAATTTGACTTTGAAGACCTGAATATTGGCCATATGTTCTTGTTGCTGACAACTCATTAGAGTTCTTTGATTATCTTTTTGCCAATTACTGGTTTTTTGAGGGCCACTATGTTTGGTCTCATTTGATTGAACATTT
Organism: Fraxinus americana; assembly: GCA_035079005.1. NCBI lineage: Eukaryota > Viridiplantae > Streptophyta > Magnoliopsida > Lamiales > Oleaceae > Fraxinus > Fraxinus americana. Next base: position 12,978,536 of record CM068715.1, on the reverse strand, counting down.
CAATAAGTGCATCTACTGAAAATGGCTCTTCACTATGTGTGACAATTTGAGTTTCTTCTCCATCATGAACCATCTCGACAGGTCCATAATTTCCTTCATACATGAACATTTCTATTGAGTTTGCGTCTGCGACAAAGGGTCTATAGTCTGTCTGCACCACTTCTGCTTCACCATTGTCGCATTAGTGGAGCGATGAAGGTATGCAACGACTCCCATAAATCCAGTCCCTTCCTAGTAGTACATTGTAACTAGTAGGACCATCTATCACAAAGAAGACCGTGGTCCTAGTAATTATTCCCACGATTATGTCTAGTGGCATTACCCCTTTAGTCGAAGTTGCTCCTCCGTTGAAACTTGTGAGAATGACTTCTGTTGGGATCATATCACTTTCTGTCTTTGCAAATTTTCTTATCATTTTAGACGGGATGGTATTTATGGCTACTTCATTATCAATAAGCACATTTGCCACATGTATACCATTGACTAAGGCCTTTACATACAATGGCCTTAAATGTTTAGTCAATTTCATGGTTGGTCTCTTAAAGATGACCTTTTCAGCTGCATCCATTTTCACTTCCTGTTTGTCTTTTGTTGAAATATCTCTTTGTGATAAGTCAACATATAATATTTCGTACTGAGTTTCTGCTTCTTGGATTTCCTCCTTACTTTTCTCTAGTGCTTCTTCGTTGGTTATCCACCTGTAGAGGGAGGCAATATTCTTGGAGGTGACCCGTATTTCTCAGAGCGAGGCACTCTCTTCTTTATCTTGGATGTCCCGTACAACACATAGTAGTTGAAAGAACACCTAGATGGTTCTCCTCACAAATCCACATTGCGAACACCTTCCCAATATAGTTGCTTCAACAAAGTATTGCGTGACACTCATCACTTTCTTCTCTCTGCTTCCAAATCATTTCCTCTTCAATATAAGTCACGTCATCGTCCTCTTCTTCATCACAACTTCTTGGGACGTTTGGCCTTCCTCACATTCTAGCAAACATGCTTCTTCCTCATTACCTTCCCTTTCCTCCTCTTCATTTTCTTTCTTTTCAAATTCATTGGCTAGTAAATAATTATTAGTCATAACGGGAGTAAGGTACCAAATTGGATGGTGAGGGGTTGCTTTGGATCTTCATCGTCTTTCTTTTCAAGCTCAAACTTTGATCTTCTGGAGGAACTTTCTGGTAACTCTTCCATTGATTCGCCCACATCTACCTCTTTACTATCTTCAAGAACATTTTGGTTGGCCATATCAAGCAATTTAGGTGCCTTAGAACTTGGTAATCCATGTTGTTGCCTAATCATTCGTCTATAGTTCCGTTGAAAATGCCTTTGTTGGTTCTGGTAATCTCATTGAAAGGCACAACCCTTACTGCGTTATACTAGAATGAATGCCATACGTTCGGTTGACGAAGTTGAGGTCTAAAAGTCCTCCCATGGTTTATCGACTTGAGCTGCCTCTCAAAAGGCGGTCATCTATAGAATGATGCACCCCGTCCTCCACCAGGCTAAATATTTGGGACAATATCAGGGTGATTGTGATGTTGCTATATTCTTGGTCTTTCTATGTTTGCATGAACTTCTCCCTTGCATCTCGCACACAAGATGCTTCCATCCTTTCTAGGCTCTTTTCCTTTGATACGTTCAAAAATATTGGGATGCGGCCCAGAATCTTCTTCTCCTTCATTTACAACCAACTTGAATCTGGGCAACTTGTTTTTGAAACTAGTCTTCACCATGTTCACTCCAAGTGGCTGTGGGAAAAGATTTTCATCCACTGCTATTTTTTTCTTGGCTTCGAATGTGATTCACCCTGACTTGATGGCATCCTGTAACACATGATGAAAGACCAAGAAATGATTAGTCATATGTGACCATGCATTATGCCATTTACAATATTTTTTACCCTTAATTTGTTCAGAGTCTGGCAATTTATGCTTGTCACTCATTTTTATTTGCTTATCCTTATATAATTTATCGAATATAAGGTCAACCTTGGTCACATCAAATGAGAATACCCTAGCCTTTTTGTTATCGTCTTTTAGAGGCTCATTCTTATCCGACGTCCTGGATTAGACCATATGGGACAAGTATATGCATCTCCCTTAATCAATTCAGTCATGCATACTTCTGTCTGATCATAATATTCATTATTAACACCATGAACGTTGAAGTTTAGGTCTCTGTAATAAGTTCCTTTACTAGAGTTCTTTCTATGTTCTTCTTCTCTTATCAATTCCTCATATCTAATTACATTTGCACTCAGTTGAAAAATGTCAGGAAAATCTCTGTTTTGGAATTTCTTTTTTAAATCAAAACTCAAGCAACTTTGAGCGATTTTGACGAATTCCTTTTCGGGCAGAGGGACAAAACATTTGTTCCTAGCTATTTTAAATCTCGAAAGGAAGCTTTTTGCCCATTCATTTTACATTTGGTGTAAATTGGCCAAATTGGCCAAGTAACTTCAGATTCAATTTTGTAAAACTGAGCGTGGAACAATTGTTCTAGTTGTTGCCATGTTTGAATTGAATTTGCTGGCAAGTTAATGAACCACGAGAAGGCTACTCATGTTAACAAATTAGGGAACAGACTCATTTTATGGTAATCGATCACTTCACCACTTTATCGTGTGAATCGCCCTATATGTTCTAGGGTAGAAACCTCTCCCAGATCGGTAAATAGTAAAAATTCATGTACTTTTTACCCTCTAGGCCATGGATAAGCCTGATCTACCCAATCAGGATATGGCTTTGTATAAGTCGGCTTAATAAAAGGACGTGTCCCACAAGCCATTTGATCATGTACTATCTCCATGATTTGATTCCTCAACATAATGTTGGGATCATACATAACTGCTATAGGTTGATTCATTGGTAGAATTATTTGAGGCTTAGTGTTTGGTCCTTAGTTTGTGACAAATGCGCTATTATTTGGGCCATTATTACCGTTAGCATGAATATTTCCTCTATTATTAACACACGGGGTGTTCTGTCCAGTGGCTTGGACATTGTCTCTTGCATTTAGGTTACCCCCAGGTTAGATATTTCAATTCCACTATTTAAATTTGCCATCGCACTACCCTTGATTTGAAGTGGATGGTCCGAAAGGTGGCTCCATTCCTTGGTTCGGACTCAGGACTGATAAATTATGTCCCACAATTGTTCTGGCTTGGAAACTTGGCATAATTGGTTGACAAATTTGGCCTACTAACTTATTCATGATTTTATTTAAAGTATTCAATTGTTTGGCCGTGTTGTCATAATGTACATTTCCATTTTGAGTAAATCTTTCCATATTATGAACATTTTATATATTTACTTGTTCAACGACATCTTGTGTGAGTTCCCCAAGCAATGCACGTATGGTTCGAGGACTCAATTCTGTCATTGGCTCTTAACGACTGTGACTACTTTAACTTTGTCCCTCTGTTCGTGGAGTACTTTCCTGCTCCTCATATCGTTCGATTACAGACTGTACTACTCATTAGCTTGCTGGTTCTTTATCAGAATCCTTATGAGGCATATTGCTTCAGTTTTCATATCTTCAAACACCAAGGTCCCATTGGGCGTGCCAAATTATTTCACGTGAATAATTGAGTCTCGCTAACAATTAAAAAATGGTTCAGACGATTGTGTAAGGAACAAACCTCTCGAAACAAAGTCCCAACGAGGGGTACTTTATTTATGAAGATTACAACTGGGAAGAAGCAAAAAGACTCCAAGGGGTACAAATACACAAAGTAATTTGAAAGTTTGACAATAAGAATTAAAAAAAAAATGAAATTACATATTCACTGTTTGAGAATGATTGATTGGGGGTCCTTTCTTCTATGTTTTCTTTTTCCTTTTATACTTCTTTGCCAGTTTTTCTTGTAAAACTGTTTGGAAACTGCTTGTCGCTCTATAACTACCCGCTTGCTTCATAATGGTTGACATGTCGAGAAACCGTCGTTTTTAAACTGCTGCTATTGCTCTTCTTTTTTAACTGCTTGCAACTGAGATTCTTAGATCGTGGAACATGATAAGTTTGCTCAATAACTGTTTCGATAATCGTCGCTTTAAACAATAACATGACGCTATGTTCGCTCAGATCTTGGGCGTTTCGAAGGTTTGGATGAAAATATACCGCCATTCTGAGCGACATAAGGTACTTCATTCACTCTGATTCTAGGCGTCCTGCAGGCTTGGGCGATGATAGTCCTCCGTTTATGGGACTCCACTACATTTCACAATGGTCTCATTTGGTTCTATCCCTCAAATTCCTTAACTGGGCCCCATTTCTTGAAAAATTTTAATTGGGCCTCATTTTTGTATGTCAACACTTATATTTTATGAAAAATGGGCCTCAGACAGCTACTAAGAGTGTGTTTGTCTTCTATTATTGGGAGAAAAATAGAGTAATGAATAGTATTTTTTAGAGAATGTGTGGTTGAAAAGTAAAGTAACTTTATTGGTTTGTGTGTAAAATATTTTATTAAGTGAATGTATGGTGGAGAATCTTACTGTATCAAATAATTTTTTGGAATAATGGTGGACAAACCAGGGCTAAATCTCTTATTGAATGACCATAATGAACATTGTTACACCACAATTCATTATAAGCAAATAAAGAAATTAAAGTTTCATCTTCCACGCATCATCGTCAATGTAAACAAGAAGCTGACCTCAACTGGGAATCATCGAAGATAGGTTGGAGCTCTCACTAATAAAATTGTTAAAGTGAATTGTCACGCTCCAAAAATATTGACTAAATGTTAGAATATCTTCTGCCACAGATATTCTTGAATTTTTAATAGATAGTAATTTACAATAGTATTAAATTCGTGAGTGACTAATACGCCATATGAATCTCTTAAATAAAGTTGTGGAGGAATATAATTGCAAATAATGATAAGGGAAGAAAGAAACAAATTTGAGAGGAAATGTGGAAAGTGGAGAAGAAGGAGACGTGAATTTCCTTGAATCACTCCTAATTGTTGTAATTTTTAAATGTAGGATTAGCGCAATTTTTTTTATAGCGCCACGTACTTTACAAACCTGATACACGTGCGAGAATAATCATTTTCTAGGCTGGTTATGTTTAGTCACCACCCAAACCTGGTCCAACAAACTAACCTGCACACCATGCAACACTTGGTTCTAGGTACATTTTTAGCAAGGAGTCTTGGGGTACACGTGCTTCCCAACTTTTGATTTATTTTTTTTTAATTTTATAAAATCATATTTGGTATCAATTGAAATATAAATCAAAGTTAATAATTAATTTTAATAACATATTTCATGGAATCCATAATTATTTAACTTTTATCTAAATTTACTAAAAAAATTGATTTTAATCTCCGCCAAACAGGGCAAAATCACGATAAATTTTAATTTATTATTTTTTTCTCGTCCTTTTAACAAAATCTTAACTCTTCATCAAATAAGGGCGAAATATTACATTCTTGATACCATTTCGAAGTGTTCACGGTCTAGTTTTCTACATCGTTAATGACATACGAAACGATCAATCGTAGTAAATATTACGGCTTATCAAAGCCGTTCAAAATTAGTATTTTGAAAATGTTGATAAGCCGTTCAAAATTAGTATTTTGAAAATGTTGATAACATGCTCACTTTAAAAAATTTACGACGATCGTACTCTAATCGAACCTACAAATTGCTTATATCACGTCAAAGCTTTTTTCGAGAACTATATTATAAGTATATTGAATAATCCAAACAGATATCGAAAATAATTAAAAATACGTTAAATATGAGTTTTAAAGAAAATGTGTCTAACTCGCATTTTCGTTAAAAAAATCAATTATTTCATTAACATTTATTATTTTTGCAATACAAATTTCTCAATACAATTTTCATCATTCTATTAGGAAATTTTATATGGAATATGAAATTTTTTTTTCGAAATTTTACATCTAAAAAAGTCATATTTCATTCGGATGAAAATTATATAGGGTATGATTTTTTTGGACGTAAATTTTCGATTGCAAAATTTCTCCCAATTTCTTTGCAAATTCGATTGTGCTCCCATAACTTTAAATTTCTGCGCCCGCACTTGATTTTTAGCATGTTATTAATATGAATCTTCCTACATGCACATCAAGATTTATACTCTCTAAGTCCCAATTATATAGACTGAGTTTCATTTTTCTATATATAGGCATGTTTCTTAATATAAAATATTTTGTTGTGCTCCTTTACCAATATGCCCTTATTAAATTTTCCTCACTTAATATGCCAACTTCTTGAAATCATTCAAATACACATTTCTCACTTCTTGAAAACATGGAACAATTCTCATTTCTTATTCTTCTTCAAATTCTTTATTAAGTCCAACAATAATTTAATTTTACATATTAAAAATTAAATAGGGTAAATTAGGAAAGATTTTGGCAAAAATTAATTTTTCAATGATATTAAAGAAATTTCTTAATTCGTGCAAAAAATGAAACAAGCCTATATAATTGGGATGAATGGAGTATAATGTATTACATAATGTCGCATGATACTCTACCATTTACCAATTTAAAACACAATCAATTTTTTCCTCATCATATTATGTAATCTATTATGCACATTTTTATATACAAATAGAAAAATCCTATTAATATATGCATAATGCATATATATTTATACTTTTAGTAATAATAATAATAATAATAATAATTGTTAAACCTCTACGGCGATAGGTCATTTGACTGTCAACTAAGTAAGATATTATACAAGCACATATTCTTTGAAGTCATAAGGTTATCTACCATAGCATTAACCGCCTTTTACTTTGAGGCTTTGAATACGCATTAATTCAATGTCTCATCGACAACAATCTCCGATGCAAAGTAACTTCATACAGATTTGTCACCTCCCCCTCTTCGCGATAATATCTAGGGGACCTATCCATTAGCCCTATTGGATGAACATCCGGAGTTCTAGATGGTTAGAGTCCAAAGTCTGATGCTTCATTCTAGTTGTAGTATGATATTTTAAGGCAAGTGCAATTTGATGACATCTCTGCAATAATTACTAGAGGTCAAATCCTTTTTTACACTCCTTGGACAGCGTGTGGGGGGTCACAAACCTATGGTACCTAAAATGCGGGATGGCAACAGAGATGAGTTTGACCAATGAGTTATTAGAATGAGGTCATTTTTCAAACATTCGGATAGCTTTAATTCATCTCATTTGCACATAAATCAGGCTCGCCAAAGTTGGGCCAGATGAGGAGGCCCTAGTTAGGCCAACTTTCTTCCCCTTCTTCATAGGTTCTTCATGCTCCCCCTGCTCGTTGGAGGGAGCCTCTTGCTCACATTCTTCAAGTCCTCCTTTTGTTTTTACGCCGCTGTAGAGGTTTTCAGCACACATTCCTCAGCCATGAGCCTCTAGATGTGGCAAAATCAAGTTTCACTGGCCTCTTCTTCAAAAAAGTCGTCTGCAAAAAGAATAAATATTAGCGACTCTATCAACCATATAATGAATGAAGCATAACATGTCAATTTTACCTTGGGAAGTCATCAAGACATTTTTTACGAAGTGGATGTTTTTTTTATTAGCTTGTCGTGTTATCTTTCTTTATGTGGAAGCTGATATGTGATACAAATTGTATCGAAGTCCTCAATTGACAGTTCGTACGGGTAACGAACTTGCTATAGGAAAGATGAGCAAGTTAGAAAATGAAGCAATAAATAATAATAAAGAGATCCGGTTCATAAGAAGTACTTACTAAATGTTGAGAATTTCGTAGGGACTGTCAGAGGCATCAGGGGGTTACCCACTATTGTGTCCCATCTTCTGGAAGCCCAGCACCATGAGTTCTTCCACTCTTTGTTGGACATCGACAAGTTGATGAAAAATGGAGTGTGAGCCCTGCATCACGTCAGTAGTAACACCATCTCGTCTTATCACTACTCGTAGTCACTTTGGAAGGTCTTTGCTTGGAAGTCGTAGAAGGACATCTTCAGCCCGTACGAGGCCTCGCTCCATATCATTCATGACCCTACCGTTTGACTCCATGAGTTCGGATTTAGTTGGGTCGGAGCTATATGACCTCAGTCCGAAATGGAAAGGGATGTAGGGGCAACCTAATGCTGGCTTTAAAAATGTTCTCACTAATAGCAACACACCCAGGCTTCGGGTAGCTTACACTCTCATTAGGGTACATCACTATCGGTCTTATATTGTCTAGAATTCTATAGTCCGCTCTAAGTTTTGCGAAGTCGACGGTGGTCCTCGGGAAGGATAATACGATGCCCTCCAATGGAGCAAGGTGTCTACAGAACTGTCAGTTATCTCTTATATATTCTCTCCCTTTAGAATAGCTCTTGGCACATTGTCCGAGGCTAAAATAATTTGCTCGCTCAACCTTGAAGACATTATACTCAACCGAGCCTTCCTCGCCTCGTCAGAATTCCTAGAACCAGACATTTTAAAGAAAGAAACAGAACAGATGAAGAAATTCAAGAATTTTCGAAGATTTACCTAAATATTAATGTTACTAAGATACTAAGGGGGCGTTCTCTTTGTGTTTCCGTTTTGTGTTTTGAGTTTTGAATTCATTTTGTGTTTTCTGTTTTGAGTGTCTGTTTTGGAATTACTGAAAACTCGTTCTCTTTGTTATTCTGAAAAACTATTTCTGAAAATAGAAAACTTGAAAACGCGTTTACTTTGAAATTTTGAGAATCTTTTTTTTATAATATTTTTGCCTATGATTAATTCATTTTCTGTTTGTAAATTGTTTAACCAATTTCATCCATTCATCTCCAAAAGCCCACAAAGGAATCGCAGACCAAAACGGTTCCAGGCTGGGATTAAATTCTCAAACATACATACCCCCTCCAATGGTGGTGGCTGCCTAGTACTGAAGAAACCAGAAAGGAGAAGACGCCGGCCAAGCTTTCGAACAAACCGCCACTCCATCCAACGCACACCAAATATACACCACCAAACCCACCACAACAAACCGAAAAAACACCAACAAAACAACAAAAGGAAAAAGGAAAACACCCACCATCACAAGGAAAACCGAGATTGGGACCAAAACCATCGCCAGTTGCAGGAGATCCCGAAACTGACCAAGGGTTCCCAAACCCTCTGCAGATCCAGCAAAAACCTCATCGCGACTGGCAGGGCTGCAACGCAGCCTCTGCCCCACCTGGGTCACTAACCCACTCCAAACCCACCACCTCTACAGACCAAGGCCCGAGAGGGGCAAACTAGAATTTTGCGAAGAAAATCTAGGAAGAAAACCTCACCTGCGAGAGAGAGGACACTGCAGTCTATTTCTTTGCAAACTTAACTAAGAATTTGCTCTAGGAATTGTTGAATAGCGTTGGGCATGTTGGTTTTTAGAAACAAGGAGATTGAGGAGGGGGGGGGGGGGGATGGAGGGTTTGGGGGCGGAGGATGAAGAGGAGAGAAGAGAGGGGAGGATGAAGAGGAGAGAAGAGAGTAAAAAAAAAAAAAAAAAAAAATCCCCTTTAGTGAATTACAGGCAAATGGACTCGAACTCACGACCTAAAAGAAATCGGAGCCTCTACCAACTAAGCTGGCACACTGTTTTTTAAAAACGCCATTTTTCGTGTTTTTAAAGTTTTTCGGTTGTTTCAACTGAAAATGCCAAAATGACTTTTTCATCATTTTCCGTTTTCTTTGTTAAATTTTAACTCATTTTCAGAAACTTGTTTTCGAAAACGCTAAAGAGAACGCATTTTCACTGTTTTGAAAAATCGAAAACAGAAAACGACCTGAAAACACCAAAGAGAACGGCACCTAAGTAACCTGAAATTGAGGATTCGTGTAGGAAACTGGAACAACATAGTCAGAGATTTTTTTTTTTGCAGAGTACTAAAGCATTCAATTTTTTTTGTTCAAGTCAAATGAGGAAGGCAATTTTTATAGCTGAGGTGTCAAGCGTCAACCGTTAGATCAAATTACTTAGTGAACTAGACCCTCCATTCACCAAACAATCTAAACTGTTCAGATGAAACTCAAACGTGTTTTGCTATCAAGATAGAGTGATGCATCTCACACACGCATGAGGCGCGTCTTCTCAAATCTCAACAGTCATATACCATGATTAGCAATGATGACCTAAAAGTTGCGTACGTCCTAAGTAAGTGACGCCTCAGCCAATTTTCTGGTAAATATGCTATAGCTTTCAAATCATTGGCACACAAAATGTCTCATCAGCTAAGAACTTCACAGTTATTGCTCCAATGTTTGTAATTCTAATGCACCTAGCCTTTAACTCCACAACTTTTCTCAAAGTTGCAATCATTCAGAGTCTCGTCCTCAAGCAAAGACCTCTCATCTGCCTCCACAACTTTTCTCAAACTTACAATCATTTAGAGCCTGCCCTCAAGTAAGGACCTCGTTTCTGCCTCCACAGCGTTTCTCAAAGTTGTAGTCACACAATCCTGTCCTAATAAATAGACCTTGTCAATATTGTAATAATCGTTTTCAAGAGCATTGAGCACTACCCTCATGTTCGGTATCTCGCAAATGTACATGACCATTGACAAGTAATGGATAAAAGTGAGTTTAGAGTCATCATCTCACGAGAAATAATATTTAATTTCGGTCTACTAATTATTATCAAGTTCAATAAAGAGTAACATCAAAAGAGATTCGTTCTGATTTTCTAATCTAATTTTAATTAAGAAAGCAATTAAGAATGATTTTTAGCCAATATGTGATGAATGTATTGGATTTCCGAATCCCTTTATTAGTGTTATTTCCAATTCTCAACACATAAAATGTAGTATTATTTACCTAATATTAATGACAATCAATAATCCAATTTTATTTAATATCATTTTATAAGAAATATCAAACCTATGATTAATATGACCCCGTCATATTTCTAATTAGAATTCATATGAAAAACATGCACTTAATAACATGATTGTTTTACGCGATTGCACACGCCATGCATATTATTCCTAATATCTATTATTTGTGTGTTAAATATACGGTGTTCTACATATTGTGAGCTTCCTAACACTACGAATAGATAACAAGTTATCTAAATGGTGATCAAATATTCAAACAACACAATGCAGATGCATAAATAATTAACAAACTCAAGAAATTACTAAATTAACAAGTTTTGAATTAAAAAAAACAACTAGTAAGGTTCATCATCCATCCAATATAATGATAAACTTAGCCTTAAATTCTTATAATTAAATTACACAAGAATAATTGAAAAAAATTATCTGAAAATAAGAAAGATGGAAGAAGTAGGAGAAATCCACGTTCTTAGCTCAAATCTTGAAACCGGGTTACGAATCTTCAAAATCGTTGTATGATTCGTCTTGAATTGATGTATAGACTTTTTTTTTTCTTCCAAAATATGTAGGATATGATGAAATTCAGGTTGAATTGAGGATCCCCACATCCTGATCAAGTTTTGTATTTAAATGATGCCAAAAAGATTGTATTGAATTGTTACCAAAACAAAAATAAGAAAAATGATTTTTTCTTATTTTTACACTGAGGCACATGCCTTGATTGTTTGAGGCGTCCCTTTTTTAGTTGAGGCGCATGCCTCGCCTACAAGCGAGGGTGCGAGCCTTGGTCTCTTTGATGAGCAGCATTTAGTATTTTTGTCATAACATTATCTTCCAATATTCAATTGAGATGATTCAAAATGCGTTTGAAAGCTAACTCAAAGGGCTATAATTCTTCTAGATTTATCATTTTTCCAATTCGAATGTTTATTATGTCAAAAAGGGGTCTCAATTTGCGGCTGAAAATCTGAAGCATAATTCTTTCAGCAGAAAATTGATGTTCGATAATATTTTGATTATATTTCATTTATTTGAATTCTTTTCTCTTCCAGTTGAGACCTAACACTCTAAAATCTTCACCGTGACGTCCACCAAGAGCTTTGAGTATTTTCATTTTAGTTCCCAAACTTTGAATCTTTTACCATTGAGCCCATTTTCACCATTTTCTCCAATTCTTTATCAAATCATGAGTTTTACCTATTAAACACAATACACAAAACAATAGGTAATATTTCATCAAAAGAACTACACAATGTCATTATTTAAAGTCAACAAAAAGTGTATAAAATACACTTATCAAACCCCCAAATTTGAACATTTGTTAGTCCCAAAAAAAAAAAAACTACATCCTAACTTGAAATAAACACTCAAACATGCAAAAGGTTTGGCTCGGTAACCTGGCTTTTTACCTCAGGATTGAAATCATAATATTAATCTATAAATACCTTCAATGTTATATTACCAAAATAAAAATCTATTTTTCCAAGGCGAAATTGATGTGTGTGTGTGTGTGAAGAATTAAGTAGAATATCATAAATTCACAAGTAATTTCATTTCCAATTTTTTAATGGTCAAATTTATTCTTTAATCACTCGTAAATTCACACACACCCAAACTCATTATTTTCGCTATTTTCAAGGGTGTGATCTAAAGTTGAATCATTATTCTTGTCATCACCTCTCTATTTTAAACAGATATCACTAATTGAAAGTCAATACTTCAACACACAAGGATTCTCTAATTATTTTGATTGCTTCAATCTTCAAGACTCAGATAGACTAATAATCTCTTATCAAAAGTTAATTTTCTCAAACAAGTATTTGTGGCTTAACCAATGCATATGTTGCGTCTTCTATCTCTTACATCCGTTTTTTCTGATTTTTTTCTTGCTTCTTTCCATTAAAATTTCTAAATGACCCGTGTAACGACCTTTTGACCAATTAGTCCCAAATCAAATGACTTTAAGGCAACATATTTTAGACGAATTAAGCTAAATGAACATAATACTTGACATAGGGGTTGACCCACTTCTCACATTGCATGTGGGTCTCGACCTAAATTAAATAATGTCGACTTCCCCATGTGTGTGTGTTGTGTCATTCCCTATGTCAAGTATTATGTTTGTGTAGCAAAACTCATTTTAAACACCCTTACAAACTTAATAACTTGAGTCATAAAGGCTACGAAGAGAAGTTTAAAAAAAAAAAAAATGCATTAATTAGTGCAATGCCCCTCGTTAAATATCCATTCAAAAAAATCAACCTCTAACTTGAGATATTCACCTAATTTTATCTCGTCGATCTTAGAAAATCCAAACATGATCTTTCACACATAGAATTCTCATTCATATCCAAATCTTCTTGCAACGGTAAAATCACCCCCCAAATTACGCTAAATTGGTCAAATGATGTATAATGAAGTAGTTTATATTAAGCATGTAAGGTCCACTTTGTCGACCTATCCAAATATGAATAACCTCTTTCAGTCATCAATCAATCTAATCATGCAATCTATTCGCTGTCTATAAGTAAATATATGATCTCAAATAAGTTCATAGTTGTCGGCTAGGCCATCTAACCCATATAAGCACACAAATCAAACAAGAAAATTATTTTTTCCCATTTTTTTTTTTCAAATTTCTCGATATTTTTGTATTTTTCTCGTGACACTCACAATAACACGGAAAAGAAAAAACTCAATATTTTTCACCTCTAAAATTAAAATAGACATTATCCTCAATGTCTTAAAATATAAATAGGCATACAAAAGAGCGGGGAAGAAAAAGAAGAAAATACTCCCCGAATTTATTAGGAGGTGATGAATGATATGGCATGAAGTGCAAGAGCTAGTAGGTCATATTCATCATGTTGCCCTTTTGATCAATGTTGGTTTGAGTGTTCCGCGATATCATGTTCCTAAAAAATCAAGTATTAGAGATCAAATAACCTCGAACAGGTATTACATAGCCCAAACATCTCATAAATCAACAATAAATTCATGAGCCTAAGAGGCATGGATGGTGATACCTATAAAAACAAAATTAAACTCATATCCTAAATCTAAAAAGCAAAATAAATAAAAAGGAAAAAAAATTGGATTTTCTTCCAATAAGCGCTTATTTATAGTCTTTAACTTGACTTTTGTAATCTGCATCATGGAATGTTGAAGAAAGCTTTTGATGCCTTACTCGGTTTGCTTTTTTGGACTTTGCTCCACTCTTCGTTGATTCTCCAAATTTTGACATTGCTTCCTCCAAGGTGATATGACTTGCCTATTCCATCAGACTCAAAATCAACTATATAGACTTTTTCCTCTTTATTCAGCTTAATCACAAATTCAATTATTAGACAATCGATAAAATCGAAAGAACGTCTTCATTGATTGCCACTTCTTCGCTTGGTCCATTTGTTATTAATCTTTCATCATCTTTATCCTCTTCTTCAATAATTGATATCTCCTCGGGTTGAATGATCGACTCACAGTCTAAATCCACGGGCAATGGTAATTCTTTTCTTTCAATCTTTTCAAATGGATTATATCCACACCTTTTAATTTCATCCCAAAATATGGAATCTACCAAATGTACTTTGCTTTCACCTAACATGACAAGTTCATTATAATAGTTTGCAAGTGCCTCCTCATTCCATAAGGGAGGACCAATTCCCTTAAGACTAATGTCATCTTCTACATATGGAGATGTCCTTAAGCATGTAGTCTTCATCAGAGTTGTCAATTGCCTATTTTCGATATCTTAAATATTTTTTAAACCACAAAAGCTTGGACATAAATGGATTAGGGCATGTATATAAACATTGTCCAGTATAATGCATCCAATTACAAAGCTCACAATTTATATCTTCCCTAAGCAAATCCTCATAATCCATATCGAGATTACTCATTACAAAAATATTTTAATCGGTTGGCATTATTGGAACCATGCATATATTGCCAAATAGTAGCTGGAAGAATATCAAGCAAGATGGATTAGGGTGGATAGCCAAAATCGACAAAAGAATAATTGAATTTAATATCAACTAATAAACTAGAATCAAACAAATTATTCCCCGACAACGACGCCAAAAACTTGTTTGGTAAAATCCCGCAAGTGTTTGAGATCATTGACAAGTAATAGATAAAGTGAGTTTAGAGTTATCGTCTCGCGAAGAATAGTGTTTAATTTCAGTATATTAGTTATTATCAAGTTCGATAAAGAGTAACATCAAAAGAGATTTGTTATGATTTTCTAATCTAATTTTAACTAAGAAAGTAATTAAGAGTGGTTTTCAGCAAATATGTGATGAAAGTATTTGAATTCTGAATCCCTCTATTAGTGTTATTTTCAATTCTCGACCCATAAAAATGTAGTATTAATTTTCTAATGTTAACGAAAATCAATAATCCAATTTTATTTGATATCATAAATATCAAACCTATGCTTAACATGACACGTTCCTATTCCTATTTGAATTCATCTAAAAAAACATGAATTTAATAACACGATTATTTCACACGATTGAATACGTCATAATATTATTCCTAGTATCAATTGTCAGTGTGTTACATATGCAGTGTTCTTCCTATTGTGAGCCCCCCCCCCCCACCCCCAACACTATGAATAGGCAAAAGTTATCTAAATTGTGATCAAGCATTCAAACAATACAATGTAGATGCATAAATAATCAAGAAACTTAAGAAATTGCAAAATTAACAAGTCCTAAACTAAAAACAATAACTAATAAGGTTCATTATCCATCAAATATAATGAAAAACTTAGCCTAACATTCATATAATTAAATTACACAAGAATAATTGAAAAAAAAATCACCTAAAATAAAAAGGATAGAAGACGTGGGAGAAATTCACATTCTTGACTTAAATCCTAAAACTGGATTATGAATCTTCAAAATCATTGGATGATTCGCCTTGAATTGATGTATGGACTTGTTCTTCACCTCCAAAATATATAGAATGTGATGAAATTTAGGTCGAATTGAGGATCCCCACGTTCTGGTCAAGTTTTAGTATTTAAAGGATACAAAAAAAAAAAAAAAAAAATCATTTAATTATTACCAAAACAAAAATAAGGAAAATCAGATTTTTCCCATTTTTACACTACCTATGGTGTGCGTCTAACTTGTTTGGGGTGTCTCAAGCACCCCGTTTTTTGTTGAGGCTTGTGCCTCGCCTACAGTTGGTGGCGCGTGCCTTGGTCTCTCCGATTAGCAGCCTTCAGTATTTTTGTCATTTAATTTCTTTCGTGATATTCGATTGATGCGACTCAAAATGGATTGAAAAGTTAACTCAAAGGGCTTTAATTTTTATCAAAATATCTTTTTTCTAATTCGAATGTTTACTACACCAAAAAAGGTCTCAGTTTTAGGTAGAAAATCCAAAGCATAACTCTTTCGGTTGGAAATTGATGTTTGATAATATTTTGACCATATTTTATTCATTTGACTTATTTTCTCGTCCAATTGACACCTAATACTCTCAAATTTTCATAATGAGGCCCGTTACAAATTTTGAGCATTTGCACTTTAGTCCTCGAGCTTTGGATCTCTTATAATTTAACACATTTTCACCATTTATCCAATTCTTCATCAAATCGTGAGTTTTACATATTAAACACAATACACAAAATATTAGGTAATATTTCATCAAAATAACTACAAAATATCAATATTTAAAGCCCCAAATAATTGTTTAAAATACACTTATCACCTCACCATCGTTTTTCAAATTCCACACTTGAATATCCATGGTTGGACTCGGGGGACTATTTTGTTGCGTTCAAAATGCACAATCAACAAATGGCTAATACTCCAACGCATGGCCTCGACGTTGAGTAATTCACCTCCATGTTGAATGTCCATGCATAATATAAATATCCATACATGGACTTAGTGGACTATTGTTTCGCCTCTCACGAAGAGGCTCTGAATATCTGCCAACATGGTAGCCAATCCCCTGTTTGGCCTCCATTTTATCCAAAATGCATTCTCTCTTTCATCTTTCTAACCACACATTTTTTAATAAAATAATATTACATATAATCCCAAAACTTTTCCTTCATTTTTAATCATATATTCTTTTAAAAAATCATTATTCCAAAATATATTATCCCCAAAAACATATTAAAATGGAACCCAAACAAGGGCTAAATAAATCAGTAAGGCCCGTACTTCATGTCACCCCCACCACGTCGCTCCCACACATCGAAGCTCCGAGGTGCCAAGGTGAAGTGGTCAGTATAAACACGTCCGCCACATTGAAGCGTCGAGGCTATACATGTCGAAGTGGTGTGTAACAAAGTAATATGAGGGGGACAAACACCTACTACTGAGATAACGATGACATCTCGTCCCAACTAACTAGATCTTTTATACAAAGATCTATCTAAAATAAATTCTTTGTACGATTGATTGATGTGACATTTGTGCAGTCAAATCATGAATCTACTTGTAAGGAGATATTAAATGCCCGCCCACCTAGGAATGATTGACTGACACCTAAGGAGACACTTCAGCTAGTAGATGAGGCCACGTGCCCTTCCATCTAACTGTTCCAAATCCACCTCTTTCCCTATATATATACTCACACTTAGTGCCTTTTGAAGGTAATGCAACTCCAACCAAATCAAATATAATCTCACTTCCCATATCAATATTATATTGATTTTTCTATAGTTCCTACTACCGAAATGCCCCCCATTTTTCATATGATTGATTGACTTGATCGTCGGAAGCTCACAACAGCTTCCACCACCTAAAAGGACAACAGTGACTAACGGAGTATTCTAGTGTGCAAGGAG
Source organism: Fraxinus americana (assembly GCA_035079005.1). Classification (NCBI taxonomy): domain Eukaryota; kingdom Viridiplantae; phylum Streptophyta; class Magnoliopsida; order Lamiales; family Oleaceae; genus Fraxinus; species Fraxinus americana. Next base: position 12,960,936 of record CM068715.1, on the reverse strand, counting down.
TTTGGGTTGAGGTACTAGTTATTGGCTACGTGCGAGGTACATTTTTCGAGGTCAACATATACTGTGCTTAGATTCACATTCACTTTATTACTTGTCTACGATAATTTCCACTTGTGAGATTTTAGCACATAACAAGCCTCCGATAAGAGAGTTGCATAGCTCATATTGGTGGCCTTCGAATGGAGGACACACAATATTAAGAACCCAAGTTTTCGTCAGCTTATAAGCGAGAGCTTCAGCTGACGAGGTCCACGGATGTTTTTGATAGATTCAGAGTTTCGCTTAGAAATAAGCTCCAAAATGAGATGTATATATATAAGCAACAGAATGAAGTGACTAGAAATAAGTGCGTGCATTCTAGGTGCATAGGTCATTTGCATGCGAAGATAGTGAAGTTGGAATCTATTGACGAACTAGATCACATCCAGATTCGGAGCTCAACAATGACGATTATGGATGGTCCCTATGTTACAACTTCGTATCAACTTCAAGGAGTGTTGAATTTCAGGATCTGCAAAATGAACTGTTCTATTCATCTCATGAGGTTGTCAAGTTGGGAGATCGAGCATAGTACGAGCTCCAATACTAAAGTTAGATGGGTATTTTTTTTATAAATACATTAAGATTAACAACTGTGCGTTTTTTAGGGGTGTGATTATTTCAATTAGAGATTGTCCATCTTTTATAGCGAAAGTGAGTGGAGAATGTAATGACAAGTCAAAGGCCATTTAACGCGATTGTAACTTTTTATCACTTTATAGTTACCAAATTGATGGATTTAGACTGTAGCAAAGTCCGGCCTTAACAAGTCAATTTATTTATGGCATTTGTCAGTTATACCTTTATCATAGCGATTGATATGAGTGGAGATGAGTATTGGGTTAGTGATGATAACTGGAGGGGTATGTGTGTGTATGTGATTGAATCGGTTGTCACATGTGGTTGCCATGATGGAGACAAAAGAGACACCTCCTATCTTTCAAAGGCGACTGTTGAATATTATTAACCAAAAATTCAAAGATAGAGGAGGATTGCATGCATGCGATTCGATAAAAAATAAAGCTATTCTTGTAGCAATCTTTGTCTCAATCATCGAACCAACCTCTCTCGTAAAGATATTTGTTGCTATACCTAACTCCCTACCTTTAATTAGTTAGATATTGCATGTTGAATGTGTATATGTACGTGTGATGAAGATGAAAGTGGGGATAGGGAGGATGATACTGTCACAAGATACATTTTTAACACATCCGTACATAATCTCATCTTAACAAAATGGGATGAAATGCAAACATCCCAAGCTGTAACGTATTGAGGTGTTGAAAAATATGCTGGCGGCTTCCCGTTTGATAAGAACATGCCGAGCCGTAAAAATATATTGAGAGGGACAACTAGTTCAAGACAACTGCATTGATCTCAGAAGGGATGTTATGTAGAAAGTTATTGACCCTACCCTACCCAAAAAAGGAAAGAATAACTGCACCTATTTACTAAAAACCGCCTTGAAAATTTATGTACTTCGAGAGAGAGAGAGAAAGCGCTTCAAGTGCCTAAAAATGGGAAAAAACTAATAATACATCTTATTTACAGGCGCATGTTTCAAGAACTAAGCAATTCAACAACACATTCAGTTTAACTTGTTCAGCTACTTGAAGGTTTAAAGTACATGCAGATGGGTGGATTGATCCTGAAGATAGAAAGAATAGCAGATGGTATAGTCCATATTCCATCACCGCATATTAAACCTGAAGCAACCGCGCCTGCGTAATCTTCAGCGTCCTCTCTATTTATCCGCTCCCATACGAACAATATTACGGTGCCAACAAACATGTCAATTGCAAAGTAAGCTCCAATATAGAACGGGACTGCCATTGCCATTGGAATAGGAATGAACTGGGAAATCTTTTTAGGTGTCACATCCCTCAAAAGGTTTATAGCCAGAGCTGCCACAAAGAAGCCACAACATATGGCCAGACAATGCTTCGGAAGTTCAGAGAAGCCTTCCACTCCCAAAATAGCCATTTCCCTGTAGATAACAGCATATGGTGCTTTATACGGACTATCAGGGGTACCAATGTCGAAGGCGGTCCAATACATCCAAAATGTGAGAGGTGCAATAACACAGCCCATGGCTGTTCCAACTAACTGGCTTACAAACATAGATTTTGCTGATGACAGAGTAAGGTAGCCAGTCTTAAAATCTTGCATTAAATCAGCAGCAGTAGAAACAATCGACATCATAACCCCACAAGCTGCCAATCCAGCTAAGACCCCACCATTGCTTCCAACCAGCGAAGCAATAATAAAGAGGCCAATCTTTCCATAAGTAGAAGCCAGACTCCAGTCCGTGAGCCCAGTACCATAAGAGTTGCAGAAGGCAAGGGCAGGTGCAATTATGTAGGAGCAAAGCACCAAATACCACTTAAGAGGTGGAAAGATCATTGGCATTGTAGCAGTAGATATTGCAGCCAGGGCAACATATCCAGAGGCGGCGAACCAGAAAGGGATCCCATCTTTCAGGAAAACCGCATCTCTTTTCCTCTGCTCCACTAGTAACTTGGAATTGTCACTATCTGTAGAAAGATCAATTAGGTATAATTGAAAATATTGATAAATGTCACAATTTGCCATATTGACACCTGAATTATATTTGCAACAACGCCGACACACATCAATAACAGAAATTGATGGTGGCAAATGACAATCCTACATAAAGCTATTTTTTCTCTTCCTCATAATTCAAAAATTGAAGCTATGTGAGGACTTGAGAGGTTGGGGAACAAAGTCACTAAATCTACTGTATGTGAATGAGTTTGTATATTGTCAGTGTAAAGAGAGTCAATACAAAAACTCTACAATATAATGCAAAACGACAAAACAATTTGGAAAACTAACTTCCACCTGCAACTTCCTTGATGACTGGAATATTATGATGCTTGGTGCTACTTCTGTACATCTCCTTAATTGTTATTGCTATTATCTTGATCAAATTGTAAATCCCATCCCCAAGAATTAGGGAAATAGCAATAAAGACCTGCAAATAAAGATAGCTCAATAAGCTTCCTCCATTGTGGCAAAAAGGACAACATAACAAGGAATAAAGACTTCACCATGAATGAAAAAATATAAATGAGGAAGTCAAGATAAATATAATAGAAATGAAGATGTTACAATAAATGTGTGACCATATTACAATAGATAGAAAAAGAACAGAACACATAAACCAACACCTGAAGGAGGCATTCATTGAGAATGAATTGAGGAAATGAATTTTTAGGCAGTTCAACATCATGCATGGACTTGAAGAAAATCAAATGCACAACAGCAATGTGATCCCAATACATTATGTCAAGAGGAGAGGTGAAAAAAAAACATGGCTTAATGTGGATGCACAAGATTTAATTTCATTAGATCTTTTAGTAGATGTAGTTGTGGATCGAACGTGAACAAATGAAAATGCCCCATGCGGCCAGTCCACTATTAACTTTGTATCATTACTGTAAAAGAGAACTGCTTGCCTGTTGTTTTTCATCTAAGGCTGGATCAAGAAGCTTGACCGAAGGTTGAAAAGGTAATCACTCCAATAAGTGGACAGATTTCCACCATCGACTACGATCAATTGCTTGTTTTGGGATAGTGTTCGGCTCTCTTAACAGATTGATCCAATAAAAGAATATAGTTTTTCTCTTTCCACTCATTATCTTTCACCAAAACTGCCCTCCTTACACTTATTGAATTAACTTATGCCATGAAATAGCTCCTTGTGAAAATTTGACTATGCATCAACTCCCAACTCGCCCAATGAAGAAAGAACGAAATCATACTGAGAACATTATCCATGCATTAATCGGACCAACCCTAATATACGTATATCTTGGTGCGACCACTAAAGAATTCACTATACACTAAACAGCTTCTTATATATGCTTATTAAAAGACCGACTTTCCTGACATATTCTCGATACGTACTAACAGTCAAAATTTGTATCCAATTTTCATGATATTATGCTTGGATCAGGTATATCAAGGTGTATTCTTCAGGAAAAAAATGTGTTATCCACAATGGAATTGTGTTACATTCTAATTAACAGAATTGCGATGGCACTTATAAAGTTCCTCATGTATAGTGGAGTTTGTAGTTACAGCAAGGAGGGAGACCCATCGGCCACAGTCCATCTCCGCACTGGTTGACTGAAAATTATGTTCACTTCCTTCTAAGGAACTAACTATTTGGTCAAATTAATCAAAGTACCTTGTATCCATAGAGACCTTTAAAATCATTGCTGCCAAGATCAGCTGGATACCAGTCACCAGCACGTTGAGAAATGAGTGGCCAAAGAAAACCCCACGATATAATAGCTCCAAGAAGCACCGAGCAGTTCACTATATGAGGGCAGATAAGACCACATCCAACATAAGTTGGACTAAAGTCAAAATAGAACCTGCATCATGGAGCATCACTCAAGAGTCGAGGCATAAAAATCTTCTCCATGTCAAATGACTGAAAAAAAAATACACAGCGATATTTAAAAAAAAAATGATATTTCCAAAGTAGCACAACCATGAGTTGGAACTAGAACAAGAGTAGATCCACAAACACTAGCATATCTCTAAGGTAACCAACAAATTGGCCTGTTGAGTATCACTCAAACGATGCACATACAAACACACAATATCACCTATAAAAAAAAATAAAAAAAATCAAGGATTTGTATCATATAAACACCACTGTACAATATAATGCACATAAACAAAGCCTGCCTATCCAGGCAAAATAGCCTAAGCAGAGTAGTAAATCTGCTGTGGCTAGAAGACCACTAATGGAAAACTAATTGCAATATTATTGATAAAAGATCCGTATTAAGTGCACCTTTAACTTTTCTTTATCACACCAATTTCCTTTTTCATTATTCCAAATTTTAGTTTTCTGGTTCGTCTGTGCCAAATAATCTATTATTAAAAAAAATAAAAAATCCCAAATTCCTCTTGACAGATATTGTAACTGGAAAATACAAGCAGAGAAGGCAAACAACAGATCTAAACAGTTACATTTACCTCAAAAGGGTAAATCATTTTATTTCATTTGAAAATTAATTGAATTAACTCATCAACTCTCTATAATATTTTCTGAATATGGTCGTGTGCAAATTTTCTCTGCATGGTTATTTAAAGATGCTCTTTCGCCAAAGTAGATGCATGTACAATCGTAAGTTTTAGCAAAGAGAGAATTTCAATGCATGGATTAAGAAGATAACAAGAAGAAATATAAAAAACTAAAATGCCATAGGTCTTAATGACATACCAAAAACTCCACGATCAAAATCCACAACATCAATAATGAAAGTGAATAATAACATAAACAAAAAGTACAAGGAGCTCACGTGTTGTTGAACAGAGTCAATCCAAGGCTGGGAAAGTTATCAAATCCACATGAATCACCAATACCGCTGAAGAACCATTTAAAGCAGCTCCAGATGAAACTTATGCTCAAGTATTTCCCAAGACAACTCACCTGCTTCCTGAGAAATTAATTCATATTAAAAGAAATTCTGCAAGCACTCCAATGGAAAAGGATCAAAGCTAAGAAACATGCACAGTCTGGGACACATCTTCTATATATATGTAATATATATACATTGATGGTGAATGGACACTACCTGACAAATCTCCGGGCACTGATATGACATGCCATGCGGCGTCTCATATAATTTTTCAATTTCTAACAAGACAGCGACATCTTTTCAACATGTGAAGCAAGCGACAAGCCCCATTTATCCCCATTATTTTTCAAAAATTTCTAAGAGGGAAAAGCCCTCGACACATCAAGCATGCGACAAGCTCCATTTGTATATTTTTAAAATATAAAACCCCAGAAATTTTTTACTATTAAACGAGTAAAAAAGTCAAAACAATGCGAGAAATATTCTACAAATTTCATGTAAAAAAGTGCCAAATCCACGAGGTGTAATTTTGACCCATGAACATTTTTGTTTTGTTGGCCAAAACTCTACATAGTTTTCACCTGCAAAATTCAATATCAAGGCTAAAATGAAAAGCATTAATTTTATTTCAAGACTCCAAGGAAATTAGTAGATTAGTCAAACAAGAGGGATGATCTTCCTAACATATGCTCCCCACGTAAAGAAGCAAAAGTCCCCTGCTTGTAAAAAATAGAAACTGAACCTTGGGAAAATGTTAAAGATACTGAGTATACCTAGCAAGTTCAGCTCCAGTATTTGTATGGAAGCTATTGATCAACATTGCTGTGGCAGTTCCACTGGGGTACGTCATCTTATAATCCAAGACCATAACCTTAAATTCAACAAAAACAGAATATTAGTTATAATCTAAGCAAATCCCCCCAAAACTCTTATCACATCTATTCAAACAGGTTATTGATCAACATTGCTGTGGCAGTTCCACTGGGTATGTCAGCTTAGAATCCAAGACCATAACCTTAAATTCAACAAAAACAGAATATTAGCTATAATCTAAGCAAATCCCCCCAAAAACTCCATCACATCTATTCAAACAGGTTTTAACATTTTTCTTCCACACGTGTCTTAACTAACTACCAGAAGCTAAGAGATTTCTTGCGTTTCTGTTTATTTAAATTTTCCCTCGTTGTCAGGCCAAATTTGCTACCATTACCAAGTATGCCTCAAGCAAATGCATAAATGGAACCTTTGCTCATTCCAATATGAAGGTGCTAACGTTTCATTCATTACCAAGTATGCCTCAAGAAAATGCATAAAGTGAGCATCTTTATATCGAACATCATAAAATCAACTGTGCTTTTATTTATCCAATCAAACTGTATAACTGAATAATGGTTTCATAAAGTACCTTCCGAAGAGGAACAAGGCTAAAAAGTCCAAGAAAACTGACAACGAATATAAAACCCATCATCCACAACAACCCGGGATTCTTAACATCCTCTGCTCGATTTCCTGGATAATCCTCCCCAATCAACTTGTACGTTTTCTCATCCATCGAAAGCAAGTAAGACCCAAATCCCCCTGAGAACAATATCAAACAAGCAATTCATAAACCCATTAGCTCAGTCAGGAAAAAATTAATAAATAAATTCATATATATACACACATTTCTATATGCATATTTATATGTAAGCTTAGTTACCACTAAATGCGAGGCCATAACATGCAACAACACATGTCTGAATTACAGTGTTTTCTTGCCGGGTAAAAGGTTTAACATGAAACCCTAATTTCGACAAAAACTCGGTCCACGACTTGACAAAGAAGAATCCCAGCAAACCGGCGGCAACATTGAGAGAAGGAATGATTCCGACTGTGAGATTAAGCTTGTGTGTAATTATACAGAAAAGAGCGCCTAATAAAGCGCTCACTACAAGTCCTCGAATCGTTATCTGCTCCTTCCATTCGGGGATTATTTCTTCCTCCTGTTCATCGGAACCAACGACCCTGATTTTGCGCTCTGCCACTTCATCCTGTAGTAACGGCTCAGATATTTCCACCCCTGCCGCCTGCTCGGTCCCCATTGAGATGAAACACCGAAAATTGATTTCGGACAACCGGATATTTGGAAATGGGAAGCGATGGAATGTGATGATCGTTATGGGTTTGAAGATTTTTTTTTAGGGAGAGGTGACTCCCTTCCAGTACTCTCTCCTCCAATTTTCTCCAATTTCAACTGAAATCGGGTGTTGCATTTGATTCAAAGAATTGTCTTTTTATTTTTATTTTATTTTTTGTTTTGGATAAATTCCTTTATTTGACCGAGTTACTTTCAATTGTGGCCGAGTTACTTTCAATGGACCATATCACACAATTATTTTATTTGTCTTCGGAATACGATCGTATCTTTTCATATGCATCCGTCCATGTATTCATATGTCTATCAATTTCACAATTTACAAATTGTATCTTCACCTGATGGAAAATATCTACCTAGAGCAAAATGTACAAATGACAAGAACATAATACCTCGCTAAAAGACGAAAACTGTCCAAAAAAATTATCTTTATTATTTCATAAATCAAATGTCTACCTTTCAACTTACATTAGATTTCTTTTTTTTTTTAACGATTCTATCCTTTCAATTGACATCACCTACGTTTTGCATGGCCTGCAAACAATGTCAAAATCAATGGAGAATTGTAGCTATGGTTTCAAATCTTTTTTTTTTTTTTCCACACACTTTACTCAAACCTTTAGTTTGTGCTATCTAATCCCAAATCTTTAAAAAGTTGCACCACAAAGACAAAATGACAAAAATCGTTAGTTCATTTGTTAGTTGACCAAAAGTCAAAGATCTGATCGAATTTTGACTAATTTTAGAAGAGCAAAAAGGTAAATTTAGATTTTTTTCATTTAAAACAATTAATTAAAAAATCGAAATGAAAAGTAAAGAAAATTTTTCTTCTTCCACAACCCATAACTCACCTTCCACTGTCCACCTCCCATTGCCACCACCTTATGTCGTCCACAATTATATGCGACTCATTATCTATATGCACCAAAACTGTAACTAGTAACCATTTTTACGCCTCTTCTTCACCATCTATCTCATCTTGGAGGCATCGACCCAGGAATTGCCAGCGACGTGGATATTTGATGAAGTTGCGGAAGCCATGGCTCGATTAGGCTAGAAATGTATAGATCTTGGCTGAAATCAATTTGATCTTTTTATACAGATCTCAAATTGAGAATTGCTGATTTCAAAAATCTGAAAAATTCCCAAAAAGAGTTGCAAAAATGGAACGGTTGACTGGAGCTACCACAACTTATATACAACATTGGAGGCTCTGGCAAGATGTTGTGGAAATTTTTTTTGATTATTGCTCAAGTTGTTGAAAAGGGTGAAATTGTGTAATGGCAGCTATTGTAGCAGGGACGGATCCAGGATTTTTTGTGGGGAGGGGGGGAGAGGGGGCTGAAAGCACTTAGCAAAACCAATGTAATAAAATTTACATGTACAAAAAAAATTCATTAAAAAACATTATTTATTTAAGTCATTCCCGATGAGGATTTGAAACATAATATTCATCTATAATAGAATTTAGATCGATTTTCTCAGCAAGTTCTCTTTCTATAAAAAGTATCATACAATCACCAAGAAAGTCATCCTCCATTTTGTTGCGAAATGTCGTCTTCACATGTTTCATTGATGAAAATGCTCGCTCAGAGCTTGAGGTAGAAATAGGTAATGCCAATACAAGACGAATCAATCTAGTCACCATAATGTAACTTTCCGACCTTCCACTCTCAATCAACTGTTTGCATAATTCAGCAAGTGTAGATACTTGAAATTAGCCTCACCTTTCATATCTAACTCATAATGTGGTAACTCAAATTGTAATGTAATAATATATTGCTTTGAAAAATCTTGAGGATAGAATTTCTCTGCAAGTGTGCAAATTTTACGACAGTCAAATGATTTAAATGAATCTTTAGGATCCAAAGCAGCACTGAGAGAAAGGAGTTCAACTGACGTGTCATTAAATCTTGCACTTAACACTACCATCACAAAATCGATTAATTCGTTGAAAACATCATAGTGATAATAATGCTCAACTGTAGTTTCATCACTAGAACGACCAATGTTATACAAAGCTTCTAGATTAGGTATTGTAATATCATTTCTTGAGCAAAAAATTTTCACTTCTTGAAGAAATTCTTCACAGTCGTCATCTCTCAATTTCTGAAACAATTGTTTTGTAGTAGACACAAACTTTAAAGCAACCAAGATGTCTTGAGATTGTTTTTGAAGGGTTTAACAAAGAACATTAGTAATTCTCATAATTCTATGGATCAATACAAGATAAATATGAACTTAAAACTCACCAGCTTTTTGTAAGCACCACGAGCTTCAGCCAAAGATCTGCCATTTGAACAATGGTCACAAATATATTCAAGCACTTTTCGGGTTGCACCATACATATATATCAAACTCTTTACAGAGTTGTAATGTGAACTCCAAAGAGTACCTATTGACCACTGCAAATTAACCATTTGATTGGCTCCACTTCCAGATTCGAGCTCCCCAGCAGCCATCATATGCTAAATTTCCTCTCTATGAGAAGCTTGCAACTCAGTAACTCATTTAGGAGAAGAAGTAATAATATTGATAATTTTGTCTAAATGAGAAAAGAAATTCCGAATGATAGGAACATCTTTAGCTACTGCGACCAATGTCAACTGTAATCGATGAGCAAAACAATGGATGTAGTATGCATATTCACGATCTCTAAGAAATAATTCTTGAAGTCCATTCCAAGCACCGCACATATTACTCGCACCGTCATACCCTTCTCCTCTCATTTTGTTCACCTAAAGTTCATATTGAGTAAGAACATCACATATTTTGTTTTTGAGATTCAACGACTTAGTATCACTAACTCTTTTGATTGCAAATAAACGTTCTATCAAACGGCCATGACTATTTACAAACCTCAAGATAATCCCCATATGTTCTCGATTTGATGCATCTTGTGCTTCATCAACAACAATGCAAAAGCATTCATCCCCATCCTCCTCTCCAATCATTCGTCGTACTCTATTGGCCATAATATGCAAAATTTCTTTCTGAAAAGTTGGAGCAATGTATTGTGCATTTTGTGGTGCATTTTCCAATACAACTTTTCTAATTTCCGGACTCAAATCTATTGCGTACTTTATTAGTTGTATAACATTCCTACGATTAAGAGAAGATGGTGATTCATCGTTACCTCTGAACCCTAAACCTTTAAATGCCAGCCATTGAACACTTTTAATTGAAGTCATTAAACGTAAACGACATTTCTAAAGTTCCTATTCCAATACAGTATACATTACCTTGTCAATATGTTGAGACGGTTTGATTAAATCTTCAACTCTAGTCTTACACAGTTTATGATGTGTTTAATTAGCATGAATAAAAAATGTACAATTGCTTCCATCCTTAACCCTCTTCCATTTATTATATCCTTCGGTAACCAATCCTGAACATTCAGACGAATTGTCATCTTTCTGAAAAGAAAACGGTAAAAATAATATGCCATTTCAGTTGAAGGAAAATACTCCAACCAAGGAAATTCATCGAACCACTTTTTCTGAAAGCGACATACTTGTTTTTTTCCTTCTATCCTTGGATACTCGTTAAGCTTCAGCTGATAAGTTCCAAATTTTATATATGAAATTCCAATCTCATCTCGTAGATTGACAGGATGTTCAAACAGTTGGTTTCGTTTTCCCGGATCCCGTTCAATACTAGTACATGATTGCAATTCAGGAATTGAGACGGATGAATGTTCAATTTCTGGATATGAAATTGGAGGATGTTGCATAGGAGTTGAGACTGACAGATGTTCAATTTCTGGAGAAGTAGATATACTTTAACTGGATTGTCCCGTCTTTTTAAAGAACGAAAATATCGTCTTCATTCTCTTTGATGAAGGTTGAGCTTCCATTTGTAAAGGCTGAAAATAGTAGAAAGAATAAAAAAACTGAGAATAAAAGATCAAATAATTACAGCTATTGTTATGAAAAAAGAGAGTCCAAGAAAATGGTTTTAAGGAGTCTTTTGTTTCATTCCTTTGATAAGGATCTCACTGTATTTTTTTTTTTTTTTTTGGTTTCTGGGGTCCATTTATTGCTTTTGATGGGTGAATTTTTGCCTTTGCAGTTTCATTTTGCATTCAAAATGATTGGCTTTTGATTAATGGTGTGTTCATTTTGTTTAGTACTAAGTACTAGGATCTTTAATTTGTATTTACTAAAAACGTAATATTTAAAAATTAAACCAATCAGTTATGGAAATTAAACACTATGATATTTGATACTAATCATACTATCCAATCTATTAGCATACTAAATAGATTTGAGCCTCACCAAAGGTCCACAGTAGCCACTATAAACAAAACACTAGTACACCACAGGTCCACAGGACCACATGCACTATTTCTATTGACTATTATCGTATCAATTTAGCACAAAAGAGGCAAAACAAAACCAGGCAACCAGCAAGAAAAAAACTTCAACTCACTTGGAATTGGGAAGTGCCAAAGCCGAACGCCGCCCGAACAAAGAAACAAAACGGTAAACCAGCAAGAGAAAATTAGGGACAGCCCTGCCGCTATAAATTCAACAAAAAAGAGAGTAAGAGTTTAAGAGACAAATCACAAAAGTCAAAACAAAACCAGCATTCGAATTTTCAGCTAGAAAAAAACTTCATTTTGGAAAACAAAATACCAAATATAATTTCCTATACCAGCAAGAAAAAACCAACCTGTTACCTGTGGGAAATTTGAAGGGAATAATGGAATTGGCTGCAGGGTGCTCCTGCCCGACGCCTCGGCTACTCCAGGTAAATACGTAATGAAGATTTCGAATTGATTTTGTGGTGTGATTCGTGTGAATGAGTGATGATAATTGGGTAATTGGGTTAGGTTTTAATTGAATTGGATTGGACTTTTGGGTAATGGGCTCAATTTTTTTAACTGGGCCCGTAAAAAAAAAAAAAATTGGAGCTGGATCGGGCTACGGCCCATTCCAGGCCCCTCTATCCGTCCCTATATTGTGGGTTTTGGTTTGATTGGGTGGGGGCAAAGGTATGTATTGTTTGTGGTGGCATTGGTGACGGTTGTGGTGGGGTGGTTTAGATGTGGTGGGTAAGGATCGTCACAAGTGGTTGGGTGGGTGGACTTTGGTTTGGTTCAACTGAGTGGGATGGGAAAAAGATGAACATTGGTTAGATCGTCTACTTCCATCACTTTGTCCTTGTGATGCTAATATTTCAAAAGTTTGAAATTGTGGATGGTATAAATTAAAGATTAGATAAAATTTGTTAAAAAAAAAAAAGATCTGGGATTGTGACTACAATTCTCCCTAAAATCAATTATGAAAGGTTGAAACCCTTTTGGGGGAATTTATCCTTTTTTTTTTTTTGAAAGTGGAATTTATCCCTTTTGCTTGGTTGGTAAATGGTTTTTGGGAGGGTCAAAGGGTAACAGGTTAGGTGGATTGAAGACAATATAATAAACAACATAAATATATTTAGAAGAGCTTTTAAATAAATTTGATCAAATGTAAGTTTCCTTAAAAACACTTTAGAAATACGAAACTTTTTTAAAAGTTAAACAAAAATTAAGGTAATTTTTTTGAAAAACTCTTCAACAGGAAATAAAAGCAAAAGTCTTGTTAAACGGACCTTAATTTTGTTTCAAATAATAAACTAATACCTTAAATAAGAAGTTGAAACATATAATGATCATGCAGTTGCTGACTATGAAGGACAATAATTTTTTTTTAATGCTTTTACACCAATCAAAGAATTTTAATTTTTTAAAATTAGTTTTATACTTTCAAAATTATATTCCAACAAAGATTGGGAACAAGACTATAGCTTTGATCAAAAGTTGGGGAGTACAATCCCCATTTAAACTCCTTTTGTTTTTATTTTTTCTAAAATTCATTTTCTATCATTTATTCTTTTAAATAAAATAATTTTACATGAAAATTCATAATTTTTTCGTACTTTTAATCATATATATTCTAAAAAAAAAATGTTTTCAACATTTTCAAAAATTGAGATTCAAACAAATCCTTAACTAAATTATAGCCACGTTTGAATTTCATTTTTTGGGAAAATAGATTTTTTAATATTGATTTTTAGCGTATGAGAGATTGAAAAATGGGAAAAATTTTAAAATTTATATGTAAAATTATTTTATTGAAAGAACATGGATATAAAATAAGTTTGAACAAAAAATGAGATTTTAAAAAATTCAAACATGGACTAAAAGATTACATTCATTTGACTTGATGTGATGTTAATTTTGTCTTTTTATAACTATTAATTTGAGATATTTTAAAGAAAATCTAATGCAAGATGGCATTTGTTAGAATTACTAGTCTTTCACCCGTGCGATGCACGGTGCGATGCATAAATTTATATTAAGTGATAAACAATTCTAATATGAGCAACATATGCTAATTGATTTTCCAATCCAATTAGATACAAAACACTGCATAAAATTTACTTGCGAGTGAATATGTAATTTTAAATAAAAGTATATTCACCCCATAACTAATTCAAATTTTGAAAAACTTCTTTGAAAACAACATTTGTTGTTGAATTGGATGGTACTCCATCTTGATCGCAACAAAGAATTTTCAATCCTGAACGGTCTGTAACTGCAACATAAAGTTGACCATGACTGAATCGTTTAATCATTAAAAAGTAAAACGACAATTAAATATTGATTTCGACTTACAAAATTTGTCACTGACCACCAATTCAAATATAATCCAAAAATCGCTGAATCATTCAACTGAAAAGGGGTCAAAAAGATGGGAAAAATTCAGATTAAAATCAAGAAAATAACAGATAAAAACTTTACTTTCAGAATAACAAACATAAAAAGGGGGGAAAATTGGTGTAAACAAACATTTCTTTTTTAACTTCACCAGCCTATTTTTTTACTAAAATTATTGCCTATTTTTTTCTACCTTTTAAGCTTAGCCAACATGCTACCATCTGTTAAAACACCCTAAAATATGGAGATTGAGTCTTCTAACTTCATTTAGTGCCCTAGCCATAAACAACACAAAAAATTTATTCATCTATAAAGTTTTTTTCTAGATTGCACAAATGAATTAGAGATAAATAATGTTTGTTAGATCAAAGAACCAATAACCCACGATAGAAAATGATGTCAACGGAAAAGATGGCAAGGAAAGTAAATTCACGTTTGGAATGGAAATAGACAATAGAATAAGGCTTCTGTAAACTCCAGTTAGAACAAGTTAGTACATTGCACAAATCTTCTTCTTCCTTCATCAACTCCATATAGCTTAACTTCACAGACAAAGCACCATATCAATTCTTCAGTATCATTTGGATTTTGTGCAACTTCTTATCTACCCAGTTCTCTGTCAAAATGGCATCATACAAAGAGTTTTTGATATCAATACAATGCCATTCTTCAATAGCAAATACAAAATGAAAACAATACAAATAACTCGTTCAACAAATGACTTTTTCAACAACTAACTACTTTCATTTCCCTTACTCCTCCGCACGTCATTTTATCGGCTATTCGAGCAAGAGAGTCAAACATGTTTGGCAAATCTTCGAATTCCTTATTGGCCACAAAATTCATTGCTTCATTAATGGGAATGGTTCATCCACATGCGGATAGAAATCAGAAATCAGGAATGGTTCCTCCGCCTGCGGAGGCTACGCGGAGGCACCAGATTTTTGGTTCCTCCGTAAAAGTAAGGAGGTCAAGAATCTTTATGGGTATCACAGAATTTCGTGAAAAAAAAACTTTAATTATTGTCTTAATTTTGTCAAATAATCCCCAAGATTAAGACAAAATCAACATTATAACACTTAATGGCTAATTAAATTAAGTCCTTGTAGCTTAATGTCATTGGATTTACGTTCCTCCATTCAAGTGGGGTCCAGTACCATTGCTATCAATTTTAAACATTATCTGATTGTCTCCAACTTTTTATTGTTAAAAAATAATGATTACCATTAATACAGACAATATTAAAGCGGAGGAACCATCCTCCGCACAGAATTTAGTGAAAAAACAAACTTTAATTATTGTCTTAATTTTGTCAAATAATCCCCAAGATTAAGACAAAATCAACATTATAACATCTAATGGCTAATTAAATTAAGTCCCTGTGGCTTAATGCCATTGGATTTTCGTTCCTCCATTCAAGTGGGATCCAGTACCATTGCTAATCAATTTTCAACATTATCTGATTGTCTCCAACTTTTTATTGTTAAAAAATAATCTGTCCAGCTGTTAATTGATTACAGACAATATTAATTTGTGCATCACACTCACATCTTCATCAGTCAATTCTACATTGAACACACACCCTTCTCCTCTGGCATTCCTATACAACCGCATATTTCCTTCCCAGTTACACGAACCTTAATCGTCCAAATTCCTTGATATGGATTCAAGGAATTCAGCGCGGATAAATTCTTCGGGTTATTGCCATACGAGCAGATGGTGCCATACTGATTTTCATTAATTGTAACAGCATTAACACCTCAATATCAAATCGCGGCATCACACAACTATCCCAAAATTCTTTTGAATGCAACTAAAGAAAGAAGAAAACACTGACTTTCCATGTTGCTCATGAATTATTTGAGCAGCTGATTTGCTCACAATTTCTTACTTTGGCTTCAAAACAATGCCATTAACTTCATTTTTTACTTCTCCATCAACATCCATTTCCTGTTTTGGCTTCATTTCGAAGCCACTATCCTTAGTTTCTGCCTCGGCCTTATACTCAGAGTCGAGTGCCGGAGATACGGTCTCAAATTTTGTTACAAATAAGTACCTAAAAATTAACATAACATAGATTTAGACATCCATTAAAAAAATTTAGCTAACAGAACATAATGAAGAAAGAGGCATAATGGTTTTTACTTCTCGTTCTTCGTCGGGATGTCATTTAGAGTGTAATCAAGAATCCGAATAACAAGTTCTGAACACTCCCAGAGGTGATTAAAGACGACAAAGTAGATTGAAACATGGCCTTGACCTTCATTTTCCCATCATTCGTTGTAAATCTGCAGATAATCAAAAAATTTCACCAATATGGCACATCCGTTGCATGAAAATCTAGCCCAAAAATCTAAATAAGTTAGAAAAACAATCTACAAATAATAAAACTAAAAAAAAACTTCATATATGGATTTCCTCTAAATTATTGAATAAACAGATCCCACTATTGCTAATATAATAGAATCAACTTTAGTTACGCCAGATCTCGCTCTAGCCATAGCCCATAATACATAACTACATACGCAACGAAAGGGAAAAAAAAAAAGATATTGTTGATTCCTCTAAAAAAAAAACTTCATATATGGATTTCCTCTAAAAAAAATATGATTGTTTAAACTAAACTGATCTGTTTGAAGTGTGAAATATCGATCAATGTGTGAACTGGAAGATATTCCTATAACTACCCCCACCACAAAAATTATCAAAATTGTGATAAGCTTCAGCAAGCTGATAGAAGAATCCTTCGTTACTGATGAGTTCGACCAGCTCTCCAGATCTTCTTTTTCTCTACTTCTCGCCATCTTCTCCTTCTTCTCTATATCTTCTTATTTGGGAAAATTTAACTGCTCTTCTGGAATATAAAAACCCACCCAAAAATCTTTGATATTTATGCGATTTCAGGCATAAATTCAAGTGTCTGATATCAGTATTGATCAAAAGTCATAAACCCCACTTCAAAAATCAAATATTCCAGAAACCCAATACACAAGATCAAATTTGAAAAAAAACGGTCAAAATAAGGCATATATCCAACAAAATCAGAATCTGGATTCTTGAAGAGTGAAGTTAAAAAAAAAAAATTCATTTTATCTGCACCAGCCTCCGCGGGCGGACGTTCCAACCTCCGCACTGAACCTTCTCACTCGGAGGCTGGCGGAGGCACACGGACCCACGCCAGCCTCCGCGTGCGGAGGGTGGAACCCTCCGCACGCGGAGGCTAGAACCTTCGCGTGCGGAGGCTGGAACCTCCGCACGCGAAGGATTTCACCAGCCTCCTGTGCGGAGGTTGGTGTGGCGCACGCGGAGGCTAGAACCTTCGCGTACGGAGGCTGGAACCTCCGCACGCGGAGGATTTCACCAGCCTCCTGTGCGGAGGCCGGTGTGGCGCACGCGGAGGCTAGAACCTCCGCACGAGGAGGCTTTCACCAGCCTCCTGTGAAGAGGCTGGTGTGGTAGATGAGTTATTTTGGAGGGCTTCATTGGTGCCCCATAAGGAGTTTTCATTTAGTAGAGTACCACGGGTGGCATTCATGTTCTTGACCAGAGGGCCATTGAGAAAAGATTCGTACGTTTAATTAATGCAATAATTCTAGTTTTAAAAAAAAGGTCGAAGAAAGAAATTGATTCTTACCTTGATAAATATCACAGCAAAATTAAGCTTAAATCTTGAGTGTAAAGAAACTTCAGCACATTGGTTATACCGAATCCTCAACTCCATGAAACGCTGGCGTTTGAAGTTAACCACCTCGATTCCATCAAATGCCCTGCAATTCTACGATCGGCCCCTACCCGTGAAATAAGTCCAACATTATAAGCTATTCACGAACCAGATATATTGAAAATCCTCACTTCAGAAAAAAAATCAGAAAGATTTCACATTTTTGAAGAACACTCCCAAAATGACAGCTCAATATATTTATTAGAGGTCAGTATACTGTTTGTAAATTTCACTGATAATTGACAAAAAATAATTGTTTGAAGAGAGTTCACAGTGAGGAGAAATGAAGAAAGACAGGCGATTATTATTTGCTGATAGCGGTGGAGGTGGGTAGAGTTAGATACAATTATTATTTACCGATTGAGAGTTGAGGCGAGAAAGGAATGGACAGGAAATATTGTTAGAATTGAATTTGAATTTGAATTTGGTGTGCAGCTCACGGATTTTTTTTCTTTTTTTTTTTTCCTTCCCTTGGGCGGGAAATTGGGGCAGCATTTTAGGGGGGAATACTGTTGCAGCTATCCTCCTTTTCTTGTTTTCTTTTTTGTTTTTTCTTTGCCCATTCCCTTGGGCGGGAAATTGGTGCACCATCTTAAGCGGGAATACTGTGCAGTAGCTATCCTTCTTTAATATAGTAAATAGATTCTTGGTATCATAGAACCCCTGCAAAACACTCACAAAGGGTGGGGAGTGGGTCATTTTTTGTATACTTTTTTATTGAGTGGGACCCACCCTTTGTGAGTGTTAAGTGGGGATCTGTGAGAACCCCTCGGGACCCATCCTTTGTGAGTGTTATGTGGGGATTATGTGAGAACCCTGTAACTTTTTTTTTAATATCGTAAGTGTACAATATCGTAACAAGTAGTAAAGTGGACCTTTGAGTCCGGATTACCGTTTCCACGAGGATTATATTTTAGTCTTAATCTACTTTTTATAACTTTTATTTGATGCAAATAAACAAGAACAATGATTGGTTATGAATTTTTGAATTGAAATTAAGTTGAATGCAAAAGCAATTAATTGGAAATTCAAAGGATAACGGATATTGGGGTGGAACAATTTCACCTATTTATCACCTTTACTCCTTAAATCAAGATTCATACAATCTAAGGTAGTGTTCAGTCGAATTCTTCTATTGTATTCAATTTACCCTTCTCGAGTTCTCATTGAACCTATTTAACTAATTCAATTCCATATCTTTATGCAAATTGACATTTAGTTAAACGAAACATCGGTTCTAAGAATTCAATTATGACCGCAGCAATTAACATATGTATCTTTACACGTTATGCCAATTTATCGGAATTTACTACTTGGTCTAAACAACAATCTGCATCTCTACGTAATTATTGTTCACGAAATCACTTAATTAGTGATCAAGTAATTAAATACATTGAGAACATAGAAAAATCAACACATAAAATAAAAGCACAAGAATCTCAATTTAAAGAAATAAAGGATCCCAATTAGTTACATTGTTCGCCCTAAATCAGATTTAACTACTCATCGGAATGAAAGAAAAATACAAAATTATTATAGAGTACATCACTGGGTTTAGAAGAATAATATGGAATGAGAGATTGATCTTGCACCAAGATCTTCTTCCGCCTCCAATTGATGCTTCAAAACGTGGTTTGCGCGATGTTTTCCTCCTTTGAATCTCCAATTGTATATGCTTTCCCTCCAAATGAGTAGAATAAATTCTTTTGCTGTGTTCTTCCTTGAATTCCTCCTCAAATCTTCAAAGTTCCATATGTTTGTGTTGTTTGGAATGAGTAATGGAGGCTCTCAATGTGTCACTCCCCCTTTCTCAATGTTTGGAACCCCCTTTTCATTCCTCCTTAGGTCTATTTATACTTCTCTATACGTTCTTGGTCAATTTGGAGTCTTTTTGTGGAGTTTTCGAGGCCTAAACAATAAAAACCTAAAATGTTTGGTGGCGCGTGGTGCCTAGGTGCTACGGGACAACGTCTGGGCACTGAAAATCTGTAAATTCTGGGCTTGTGCAGTGCCTGGGCGCTTGTTTACTGCCCTGGGCACTGAGTTTTTGTCCACTATGCGTCTGCTTTAGTATTTTTGTCATACCTTTCTTTCTCGATCTCTGATTAAGGTAATTCAAGATACATTGGAAAGGTAACTCAAAGAGCTACAACTTTGATAGTGTAGCTCTTTTCCAATTCGAACGTTTACTAGGCCAAAAATGGGTCTCAATCTATGACCGAAAATCTAGAACATCCATGTGCAGTTGAAAAATGATTTGTGAAAATATTTTGGTCATATTTCACTCCTCTTAACCTTTAGTTGTATCCATTTGACCTCTAGAATTCTCGAATCTTCATCGTGAGCTCCGACACAACTTTTGAGTATTTGCACTTTAGCCCCCAAACTTTGGATCTTGCCATTTTCGCCATTTTTCGCTTCTTTCTTTCAATTTCACTTTCAGTCATCGAGTTTAACCTAATAACACATTATATAATAAATTAGGTTATAATTTCATTAAAAGAATTACGAAATGTCAATATTTTAGAGTCAGAATAAGTGTATAAAATACACTTATCAAATCCCCTGTACATTATTGCCATTTTGTCATATTGCCATTTTAAACTACTGTGTTTTCTTTTGGAGAAATTACTCCCCAATACTTCAAAATTTTACTAATTTAAAATTCTTCCTCCTATCCATTAATTTGACAAATCTCTTTTGATAAATATTTGTGATCTTTAACTTAAACCAGTCCAATACTTAAAATTTATCTATTAAAGTACTATAGAATTCATAAACCTAATTCAAACACCCATAATTACCTTTTATTAATTCCTAAAATCTCTCAATACGATCATCATTTTCTATCATCTTATTCCATTTCCATTACCACCGAAATTCCTCCTCTCCGGTGAAATTAAATCTCCAAACTACTGTTGGATGAATATGGTGTATGGAGTGATAAACAAATGCCCGTAGAATCTTTATAAAACTTCTGTTGGAATTTCGACAGAGTAACGACAATGGAATTTCAAATGAATAACACCAAATAGATGCAAAGTTGAGGCAAATGTAGAACATTTTATCATTAAATCAAATTTCCCCCGCAACGGCGCCTACGGTTTAGTCAATCAACTCTCAAGATACAACGACATCTTCTTGTGTGAGTAGATTTATATGATTCCTTTTGTATTCCTTCTTTCACTTTTCTTTATTTGGTGTTTTGTTAGTATAACTATTAGCAATTTGATTTCTTAATTTACGTCAATGGGTCGAGTGAGAAACTTCATCTGGATTTTTTTATGTATTGAATTAACTGTGTGAAATAGTAGATATTATTTCGATCCATCGCATGCCACTAAAAACCAATTCCACTATCACTTGGAGATCCCTCAAATAGATTCTTTAGGATGTCTCCAATGAGGGGTCAAATTTGATATAAAATACCAAATTTGGTGTAAAACCCTTTCCAATAAGGGGTCAAATATAGTGTCATGAATAGTGTTACACCAAATTTGGTGTAATACCATTCATTTATACAAAATATAAGAGTTTTCGATAACCCCATTTTGCCGTTCTTTCCACTTTACAAAAATTGATTCTTCCATTTATGTCCTATTTTAGTGTTAATAGATTTTAATAGATTTATAATTATTTTAATGTGATTATTAATTTTATTTAACATTTATTTTTAAATTTTTATCAATTGATAAGTAATAATTATTTCAACAATAAATTAAATTGTTCATTAAAAAGTCAAAAATTATAAATTTAATAATTAACAAATTAGCACTAGAACAAGATAAATATATTAAAAACTTAAATCAAAGTACAATACAACATTTAACTAAAATAATAAAGGGCTGTTATCTTTGTATTTCTGAGTTTTCAATTTATCTTGGGTTTTGTGCTTTAAGTGTCTATTTTGAGATTGTTGAAAATGTGTTCTTTTTGGTATTTTGAAAAATTATTTTCAAAAATCAAAAATTCGAAAACTCATTCTCTTTCTTCCCTTCTCTGTCGTCTCTCTCCTTCCCCTCTCTCTGTCGTCTTCTCTTTTCTTCCACTCCTCTCTATCGACGAGTAGCGACCGTGGCTATGATCGGTATGTAGTGTACGACGGTGGTTGGTTGTGGTTGCGATCGCTAGGGACTTCGTCTCTTTTTTTTTACTGTGGCGGTGGTTGGGTATGTGGCTGTGGCTGTGGCGATTGTGTGCGTGTGTGGTGGTGGTTTTTAAGTGTGGCGGTGGTTGGGTGCTGTGGTGTGGCGGTTGTATTTGAGTGCGTGGTTGTGGCGGTGGTGTGCGTGGTGTGGCTGTTCGGCTACAATTTTGGCGGTTTTTGTGGTGGTGGCTGTGGTGGCGGATCTGGCGATTTTTGTTGGTGGTGTGGTGTAGGCGACGACGGTGGTGGTTGGAGTGATGTTGTGGCGACGACAGCGGCTATGGTTTTTGTGGTGGTGTGGTGTAGGCAGCAATGGTGGTGGTTGCGGCGGCGACGAGGGTGTGGTGCAGGCGGCATTGATGGTGGTTACGGTGACCATTAAATTGAAAACACCAAAAACATGTTTTGAAAATTTTGGCTTGATTATAACTGAAAACACTCAAAAGTTGTCGTTTTGATTTTTTTTTTTTTTTGTAAAAAAAAAGAACATGTTTTCACTATTTTAGAAAATCGAAAACAGAAAACGGCTTGAAAACGGTAAATAGAACAATCCATAAGGTTTTTTTCTTGTTATATGTAAATTTCCTCGCGCGTTAAAAGTAATTTCTATAATTTGCGGTATTATATATTTTTTTAAATTTATAGATAAATGCGATAATAAAATTTGCAATTAAATTATTCAAAATAAAATTTGGCGTAAAATTTAGTGTAAAATGGTTTCTAATAGTCTACATCAAATGTGGTCCAACTTTTACACCAAATTTGGTGTAAATTTTGGTGTAACCATTAGAGAGGAAAAATCAAATTATACCAAATTTTGTGTAGACCATTGGAGATGATCTTAGAACAACATTGGACGATTTATGGTGATTGATTCGGAGTTCAAATTTTTCCCGCTCTTGTAATTTTTTATTTTTTTATTTTCATGTGTCGTATGTTAGAAATTGTTCCCAAGTATTACACTTGGTAGCATTTCGAGAACTATATAGAACCTGCCTACATAATTATCTATATAAAACTTTCCATATTTTACTGTATGCTGAAAACTGTATGGTGATAATATTCTCATGCCATGATAGTGTTGCTTGATTCATCTGTAATTTAGATGTTCTAATTGAGTTTTAATTTGCTTGAAGTATTAGTAAAATGGTTAATGAAACATTATTATTTAGTGTCCTGTTTGATTCCCATTTCTTGGAAAAATATGAGTTTTGAATAGTATTTTTAGGAGAATGTGTGGTTAAAAAGGACAGAAATTTTTTGAGAAAATATGTAGAATATTTTATTTTGTGAATGTATGACTGAAAATGATCATGTGGCAAACTATAAAATAAATTAATGGGAATCAAATAGGCCCTTAGTTCAACAAGGAGTACTTTAAGCATGCTAAAATTTGTTTGAGAAAATATAGGTGTCAGTTATTCAACAATAAATTTGATTATTGGTAATTCTTTATGTTGACACACCAAAAATACAGCTCAAATTGAATAGCCCAAAGAGTGAAACCCAATTGGAGAATCCAGGATAAAGACCCAAATAAGTTTATTGGTGAATGCAGAGGAAGCCCACGAACACAGTAACATCATCGCCCAATCCTGCAAGACGCCCAGAGTTTGGGCGAATGGGGCGTCTCACTGTCTCTCAGAGCGACAACCTCATTTTTGCTCGAACCTTCGAGTCGTAACCATACATTTTTTTCACCACTGAAAAGGATAAAAACGAGGTCAAATAGAAGTATGCCTGAATTAGTAGAAAATCTTTCCGAAGCATTCAAAAATGAGAATATAAAAGTTGTCAAAGTTGTCTCAATTCTTGGTGGTGATACTATTGGTTTTAATGGGAGAGATTGTTATAACCACTTAACGTGTATAAGATGTAAAGAGTTAGAAGTTGGGGATGCCCAACCCGTTCTCACATTTTCCAATAAAAAAAGAAGAAGAAGAAGAAGAAGAAGAAGAAGAAAAACAAGCAGAAAATCCACAATTTTATTATGCAATACAATGTGATGAAGGTGTACGAGCACTCAATTTCTTTTGGGTGGATGCAATGTGTCGCATGCATCTCATATCAATATGATATGCTAATTGCTCCCTTTTCTGGTGTGAACCATCATTCTCAATCCATATAATTTGGTTGTGAATTATTACAAGATGAGACAGAGGTTAAAAAAAAAAAAATTGTGGTTATTTCAAACATGGCTTGATGCTATAGGAGGATGTTATCCCATTTGTATCATAACGGACCAAGATCTAGCTATGAAGGCATCTATTATTGAGGTTCTTCCTTGCACTCTATCATCGTATAATATATATATATTATAAGAAGGATATGAAAAGTTGCATTCATTTTATGTATAAATTCGAAATTTTTGAAAAGAAATGATTGGAGAGTATGGTTTGGAAAGTAGCAAATGGCTTCAGGATTTATACGTAATATGCGATATTGGGTTCCAGTGTATAATCGGGGTTTTTTTTTTTGGGGCACGAATGCTACTGGCTGCAGTGAAAGTATTAACTCATTTTTTGATAGCTTGTTACTTCTCGAACTAACCTTCACAATTTTGTTCTAAAATATTATCAAAAGGACTAAAGCAAGTAAATTTTTTTTTTTATATCACTAGTAAATTAGTATTTTACTTGTTTGTATACTAAGTTATTTTCTTTCACGTAGGATTCAGATTTCGAGTTAGATTTTTAAGCCAAGTACTGTACAAATGATTTTTGGAACTCATATTAAGGTAAATTGATTTATTCCATGTCTCCATTGTTTCATGGCTATATTATTTATTTTCATGAATGCATAGGATGATATTTGTGGATGAGATTAATCTTTACTCCATATATATATATATATATATATATATATATATATATATATATATATATATATATATATATATATATATAATGTACTTGTAGATTCATCGACCTATGTTGAGACCTACAAAACATGTTTATCGACTTGTAGTAGGTTTCGTATTTTCCAATTGGAAGGAAATTTCTAAACATCAAGTCTTATAATTTGCATCTAAAATATATGAATGATTCAAGTTTACAACAAGAGATAAGCTTCATCAAAGAGTTTAACACCATAAGCAAATTTTGGTAGTTAAAATAGGGTCAGTAATGGTTTTAAATGGAACAATTGTGAAACAAACCCAATGTCAATTGCATGGAAGAATTTTCCACTGTTTAGAAATGCCAATTAATTGCTAGAGATTGGCTATTTTTATCTGCTATGGAATGATAACATTATGCAGTAAAAAGATTCTAAACAAAAAATGTAAATGAGTCTAACGGAACACATGTATATAACCCTCATATATTGCAAAGACTAGACACAATATGATAAGTTTCGGATAATCTTACTTACACACTCTTCAAGATAATCTTCACAATTTGTGACAAGGAAACAAAATACATAACAAACTAACAAATGCATATGAAACTAATGCTTCAATGATAAATCTGTGGTTAAGTCTTCTACAAAGTAACTTGACTAATTTTGGCACCAACAATATAAAATATAACGAGAACTAATTCTGATGGCGTGATAATGGTTCTATCCAACCTCTAATCAGAGTATACCCAACAAACTATACTTGTGTCCAGCTTGAAGCCTCAAAACCCTGACTATGACCACCATCCTCTGTCTTGTCATATTGTCATAGGATACCCTCATAAACCTTCAAATGAGCAAGTGCAATTGCAATTGCTCCTCACTTAGTCTTGTAGCGGATGGTCCTTTAAATATAAAATGACATAAGACAAGACACACTTTTAAGCAACTAAATTAGAGTGTCTATATTGCAAATGAATTAAGCAACACTGTAGTGCATGAGAATATAACATAAAGACCTCCTCTAATAGTTCGATGCTTTAAAAAATTAGATGTAGCATATACGGAAGATTAATCTACTGTTCATAATGTGCAGAAATGGTAATATTCCATATTAGAGCAGGACCATCAAAATAAGTTATTTACCAGCCATGGAAATTAATTTAAAGGCCTGTTTGATAGTGTATATTTTCTAGGGAAAATGGAAAACAAATTCCATTTCCCTCCGAGTTGTTTGTTTGATAGGGAAAAAGCTGCCAAGAAATCATTTTCCACCAAGCCAGCCCACGTGACCTGTTTTCCCCAAAATTGAGGAAAAGCTTTTCCCATGCGGCTTTTTTTTTCTTGCAATTGGAACAAATTTCATAACCAATTATATAAAAAAAATTCACTTTAATGAATAATTTTCATGTAAAACGAAGCTAAACGAATACTGAACTTTGATGAAAAATAGTTTTAGAGCAAATTTTTTTTTTTCTCTTTTTGACAATGGTAACAAATTTCATAATCAATTGTAAAAAAAAAAAAAAATCACTAAAATTGACAATTTCCATTTAAAATAAAGTCAAACGTGAACAAAAAAAATCCGAAATTTCAAAACTTTTTCAGGTGGAAAATTATACCAATCAAACACACTTAATTAACAATTTCCTACAAAACAATTTTTAGGCAATTACTTTTCCTGAAATTCATTTTCTTTTCACCCATTTTCCACCATTACAATCAAACGAACCCCAATGTTAATAATGTTTAGAATGGGTGGTATTCAATATTAGAGTAGGACTATAAAAAATAATTTGTTTTAAGAATAATCACTATACAGTAAAAATATGTTAAGATTTATACAAAGAACTATGCAGCTAGCTTCTAATATAATTATCAAAATGCTACCAGATGTAATGCTTGGGAACAATTTCTAACAGATGACACATGAAAATAGTGGTGGCAATGGGCCGAGCCGAGCCGGCTCGGCCCATTGCCCTACGAGCTCGGCTCGTTGCCCTACGAGCCAAGCTCGTGGCTCGTTACAAACGAGCCGAGCTTCTGCTCAGCTCGTTTGCTCGTGGGCGAGCTCGGCTCGGCCCACGAGCTCGTGATTCACGAGCCACGAGCCAAGCCGGCTCGGCTCGGCTCGTGGCTCGTCAAATTTTTTTTTTTTTTTTAGTTTTTCTTAGTTTTTTTTTAAATGTTTTTCACGAGCCCACGAGCTCGGCTCGTGGGCTCGTGCCCCACGAGCGCTCGTGTCTTGACGAGCCGAGCCGAGCTCGGCTCGTCTATTGACGGGTCCGCTCGGCTCGGGCTCGTCTTTTGACGAGTCCGAGCGGCTCGTGGATCGCTACAGTACGAGCCGAGCGGCCGAGCCGACGAGCCGCTCGGCTCGATTGCCATCACTACATGAAAATAAAAAAATTACTGAGTGGGGAAAATTGAACTTTGAACCAATTACCATAAATTTTCCAATGTTGTTCTAAAGAATCATTTAATAGATCTCCAAGTGGCAGTGAACTTGGTTTTTAGTGGCTTGTAGATGAATCGAAATGGTTTCTATTGTAAAACAAACAAGATATCGGAATAGTTCTCATATCAATTGTTGTGGAACAAACTATCGGATTGAGGTGCTGAAGTTATATGACAAATAATAATTAAATATTTGATCAAGAAAAAGAATAAAGAAGACAAAAATATGACAGATGAATTAAGAGATTTTATTGATTCAAGAATAACGGAGAAGAGAGAAAATTACAATGGATCATATAATTCTAATAATCCGTTTTCTCACACTATAAAATTGTATAGAAGAGCCTAGTATTTACAGAGAATAAGTAGGGGATGTTCAAACCCGCCTAGTATGTTGATGAAGTAGGATACCATAAAATTGAGTCCAAAACAAATTCTAACTCCCAATTGGCTTCCAAAATAGAGTTTCAACATGACATAGGACTAATAATATTCCAAATTTGAATTCTTCAGGGTGTGCACTTCAATTAAAAATTCAATTATTTCAACAAAAAATTCGGGTCACACCCAAATTCTAACAATCTCCACCTTGACATGAATTCCACCAAAGAATGAATTGACTTCTTCAACAATAACAAAAAAAAATTAATTTCTCCAGCCAAATACAAAATACTCCACCTCTTTCAATGAATCCAAGTACTACTTTGCAGAATTACCTTAGATTCCAAAAAATCATAATGATTTTATAATTTACCAAAATGAGCTGTAACACACCCCAAAACAGAATCAATACCAAATGCTTTTACAGAAGGCTCCTTACTAGATTGTACACCTTCTACTTTACTTAAAGCATACTCAACAAAATCAACATCTATATACCCTTTTCAATTGAGTTCGTCTCTAATAATTGAATACAATGGTACAACAGGTCATGGTGGGAAAGCGGCATTATCCATATCTCTTGAACTCCACTGAACTGTATTATTCAAATCCGACCATTTATGAGCTCATAAAGGTATTGTACCAAACTGAATGTCCACCAAGATCCCGAACTTGTGCTGATTGACTTTTCTAAATTCTGCACGACCCTACAAGATGTATAACTGAGACCTTTTTCGTCCCTCCAATACAACTTGAGCACCCTTACAAACCTTTAAAGCTCTACCTCCACCAAAGAACTCATAACCTTTTGAATCAACGATAAACAACGAGATGTGATTTTTTTTCAAATCTGGAACATGTCGAACCTGGCCAAGTGTTCTAATTGTCCCATCCAAAAGTTTCAATATGACTGTGCTAATTCCAGCAACCCGACAAGATGCGTTGTTTCCCATAACCACTACACATTTGGAAACAGTTTCATATGTACCAAACAAGTTCTTATTAAGATACATATGAAATACACATGCTCAATCCAGAATCCAATCATCTTTCGATTTAGACTCAATGTCAGAAATAGCTAAGAGTTTCCCATCACTTACAACGTTCTCCACGATGTCTGCTTCGCCTGAAGTATCTGAATATCTACTTGCAACCATCATTTTTTTATTCTACAATTTGTAGCAATCATTCTTTAAGTGCCTCTTCTTCTTGCAGTAGTTACAAATTTGATTACTAGACTTCAACTTCGATATACCTCTTCTAGAACCACCATGAGCAACCAGGCCCTCTCCATTTCTAGCATAAAAAACCAGATGCTTCATCTTTTCTTTGAAAACAAAGCATCATACACTTCCTCTATGGTGAGAGTATCACGACTATACAAAATCGTGTCTCTAAAAGAAGAAAACGAAGTGGGCAACAAACATAATAGGATCAAGGCCAAATCTTCTTCATCATATTCTGCTTCCAAAGTTTTCAAATCAGGGACGATCTCCTTAAATATAGTTGGTGGTCTTCCAATGATCGTCCTTCTGCCATTCGATGAGAGTATAAACGTTACTTAAGGTTCAACTTTCTTGTCAGACTTTTTGTCATATACAATTGCTCCAACCTCAACCTTAAAGCAGCTGCTGAATTCTCCTTCAAAACGTCCTAAAGAATAGTATTTGATAGATGAAGATGAATGTGAGAAACTGCCTTCATATCCTTCCGTAATTTCTCCTCTTCGGTCAAAGTTGCGGGCATCTTGTCAATTCTCAGTAACACATCATCCAAATTCAGTCGTGCGAGTACTGCATGTATCTTAACCCGCCATAGCGAAAATCTAGTGTTCCGATCCAAAAGCGGAATATCATACTTCATAGAAGCCATTACGAATATAAAACTTCGAACAAAACAAACCTTGCATTTTTGTAACGACCCGACCTCTCACCGAAGCCGTTATCTTACATACTGTCCGCTCTGGGGTGGGCTTCTGCCCACTTATCCTCTCACGGCTTTCGACGCATCCCCCAGAATTCGAACCCAAGACCTCCATCATATGGGAGACTTAAGTTGAATCCTGGTACCAATTGGACCATTTGTAACGACCCGGGTCCCACTTAACGGGCTGTCCCGGCTGTTAGATTGACGATGTATTGTCCTCACTGTACCAACATGAGTCTTTTTAGCATGCTTTGTCATCACTCGCACGCTCCCCAAGAAAAACTTCCCAGGGGGTCACCCATCATAGAATTACTCCAAGCCAGCACGCTTAACTGTAGAGTTTCTAACGATGGACTTGCGAAAAAGAAGGTGCACCTTGTTTTTTGTAACGACCCGACCTCTCACCGGAGCCGTAAGTACTGTCCGCTCTGGGGTAGGCTTCTGCCCGCTTATCCCCACACGGCTTTCTGACGCGTCCCCCAAGATTCGAATACAAGACCTCCATCATATGGGAGACTTAAGTTGAATCATGATACCAATTGGACAACTTGCCCAATTGGTACCAGGATTCAACTTAAGTCTCCCATATGATGGAGGTCTTGGGTTTGAATTTTGGGGGACGCGTCAGAAAGCCGTGAGGGGATAAGTAGGCAGAAGCCTACCCCAAAGCTGATAGTACGTAAGATAACGGCTTCGATGAGAGTTCGGGGTCGTTACAAAAAAATGCGCACGACTTTCGACGCGTCCCCCAAGATTCAAACCCAAGACCTCCATCATATGGGAAACTTAAATTGTCTCCTGGTACCAATTGGGCAAGTTGTCTAATTGGTACCAGGATTCAATTTAAGTCTCCCATATGATGGAGGTCTTGAATTCGAATCTTGGGGGACGCGTCAGAAAGTCGTGAGGGGATAAGTGGGCAGAAGCCTACCCCAGATCGGACAGTACGTAAGACAACGGCTCCGATGAGAGGCTGGGTCATTACACGCTCTTATGGAACTGCTGAACTTGGGGCTCTAATACCAATTGCTGTAAAACAAATAAGATACCATAATAGTTCTGATACCAATTGTTGTGGAACAAACCACCGGATTGAGATGTTGAAGTTATATGGCAGATAATAATGAAGTATTTGATCAAACAAAAGAATAAAGAAGACAAAATTGTGGCTGAGGAATTAAGAGATTTAATTGACTCAAAAATAATGGAGAAAAGAGAAAATTAAAATGGATCATATAATTCTAGTAATCTATTTTCTCACACTATAAAATTGTATAGAATAGCCTAATATTTATAGAGAATAAGTAGCGGATATCCAAACTCACCTAGTAGAGTTGTTGATGTAGTCGGATATCATAAAATTGAGTTTAAAACAAATTCCAACTCCCAATGAGTTTCCAAAGTAGAACTTCAACATGATATAAGATTTCAATAATATTCTAAATTTGAATTTTTCATGATGTGCATTTCAATTATAATTCTTCAATTACTTCAACAAGGAATTCGGGCCAAACCCAAATTCTAATAGTTTCTATTATTTTACACAGTTAATTCAATAGTAAAGAAACTCAGATAAAGTTTCTCAATTGACCAATTAACGTAGATTAAGAAATCAAATTTCTAGTAGTTATACCCACATAATCACCAAATAAAGAAAAATGAAAGAAAGAACACCAAAGAAATCATATACACGGATGGTATGCCATAGAATTTTGGATGGATCACAAAAATGGACGGGCCAAATTCAGAGATGAGGAATTTCGGTAGTGATGGAAATGGAATAAGATATATGATAGGAAATGACTTTCTTTATTGTAATATTTTAGGGATTAATATAATGTAATTAAGGGTGTTAGGACGTAGGTTTATGAATTCAATAATGTTTTAATAGATAAATTTTGAGTGTTGCATTGATTTAAATTAAAAGTCATGATATTTATTTTTAATAGTTTTTTTATTTTTAAAAATGTGCTAATCCATTATAATAGTAAGAAAAGTGTAAACATATCATTAAGGCAACTAACCTGATAAGTGCATTTTGTATACTTATATGAGCCGTCAAACTAAGGTATTACTTGTTGATTTGGATGAATTATAATTTAATTATGTGTTAATTTTGTTTGTTATGTAAAACTCGAAGCATATTGTTTGAATTGGAAGAAAGGAATTAAAAACAGGCGAAAAATGATGATTCCCAAAGTTCGAGCTCTAAATTGGAAGTTTCCAATAGTTGATTCTGGCCACAAAACCATGATTGAAGATTATATGGGTTTAATTGGATACAATTAGAAGTCAAATGAGTAAATATAGTCAAAATATTTTTTACAAATCAATTTTCAACGGCACAAGTTATGCTCCAAATTTTTAGCCTAAGATTATAACATATTTCTCGTATAGCAAACATTCAAATTGAAAAATTGATATTTCTATAAGCATTGTAACCATTTGAGTTATCTTTCTAGCTCACTTTGAATCGCTTTAATTTAATATCGAAACATAAAGATAAGACAAAAATAATGCTGGCTGCACATATGCATAATCATGCGCGACGCGAATGCAATTTTCGTTATTTATTTGGAACTCTTTTGAAACCTAATTTGGACATGATTCTTGATCTAATTTCACCTTCTATAAATCAAGAACGTGAAAAACATTTAAGAGATCTCTCGTTCACCTCTCAAATCTTATCTTATCATAAAATCTATTAAGAAACAATGAGCCAATTCAATATTCATTGGAATGGAGAAACAAATTTAACACGTGGATTTAATTAAGAAATATCAAGAAAGCAAAGAATCAAAGTTTTGGGTTGAAGATCAAGAACAAAAATTAGACCATGACATCTCTTTCTTGTAGCTATAAATTTTGGGTGATGCTTTTCCATTTTTCCTGCTATTTTATCTTTAGAAACATATTAATCTAGATTTCTTTTGTGTTGGATGAAAACTAACCATTTATTTATTTATTTTTAAGTCAAAGAAAGGTAGTTTAGTAATTCTTGTATTTCTTGATTAATTATTCTTGCTCGTTGCATTATTTGACTGCTTGATCACCAATTAGGTAATTAGTTACTTGTTATAGTGCTGCAAAGTTCACAATTTAAGTAGAACACTACATGATTAACACAAAGACAATAGATGTTACAAATAACCTATATCGCATGTGTATTGCGTTCTACTCATTCGAAATCAGACTAGGCATAGGACGGGGTCATGTTTAGAATAGAATTAAGTTCTCTTGAAAAAGAAAGTTGAATACAATAGAATTATCGATTGTACAAAATACAAGAATGAAGCTAAATTACATAGTTGGGAATTCAAAATATGATAATAATATACGGATTCAAAATTCCAACACATATGGTGCACGCTGTTGCAGGCATCCAAAAGTAATACCCTAACCTCTAAAACCAATGTAGTAGTGGAAGTAATGGTTGATCCCACGAAGAGTATGTAATTCAATATATTATGCTTTGTACAATGATTGAGGAGTTTTGTTATGCAAACAATTGTAAATAACGCAATTAATAAAAATGAAAATTAAATTAACGGAAACAATCAAAAGACTAACTGTGACGTTCCCCCTTAATGTAATTAATATTTATTAAAAATTTTTATTTTCTTCTTCTTTCCTTCTTATCTTTTTATTCTATTATATTATTAATTTTTTTTTTT
The DNA here is from genome assembly GCA_035079005.1 of Fraxinus americana. Taxonomy (NCBI): domain Eukaryota; kingdom Viridiplantae; phylum Streptophyta; class Magnoliopsida; order Lamiales; family Oleaceae; genus Fraxinus; species Fraxinus americana. Next base: position 12,927,514 of record CM068715.1, on the reverse strand, counting down.
TTTGAATCATTCTAGAATTTAAAATTTATTCTTAGACATATCAAAATAAAACCAAAATATATCATGAAGATTAAATTAATAATATAAAGAGTTTAAAGCACCGTCAAACTTATATTATAACCAAAAGAGGCTTGCTTTACAAAATACAGTTAATGAGTTAGCTATAGACCATTCAAAAATTCTAGTCAAAAGAAGTGCCTGCTAACTTTCAAAAATATTCCATATATCTAATATATCGCAGGCTAATGTAGTAGCGTACCCATGTCGGCTAACTCATGCCATATTTACTACATTCTTTTACTATTTTCCATCACCTACCTTACATCACTATCTACTCTACAGATATCATAGTATTTATATATCGCCCCGTGATCAGATCATACACGTCAACCATTACCAACACAAAATCCTTATATTCTTCAAAAGTTTCAATACCTTCAACATCGTCAACAACCATATAAAAACGTGTGTTGTGAGTGCGCCTATATATCACATATATAGCTGTTAGGTCTTCAGTAATTTCGGCATGTCTGGTGGTATGAATAACCTCAGTTGTCTGCGGAGCCATCTACAATACAAAATACACAGCGTGAACAATAAAGTTCAGTAAATATGATGGTGCAATGATGTCACTCACACACACTTGGGCCCGAATCCTCATTATAGTGTACCGTGTGAGCTTACAATAACATAGCCTTAACTTGTGCACAAATCAATGCCAAGGCATCCGTCCTTGCCCACCGAGACTCATGATACCTCATCAGAATATATATAATATGAACTAAGGCTTGGCACCGTGCCTATCCGCAGTCCCAAGGCCACCAAGGGACCTCCTGACACCGCCTGTATACAAGTGCCGAACTCAAAATACCCTATCCTTGGCTACCCTTAGTGACCGTCAGGAGCCTCAAAGCGGTATATTTATTCGGACACCATAGTACGGTACATCTATAATGGGATTCACATGTAAAATTCTCAACCACACACTCCATGAAAATGATAACATAAATATGCATGACCTTGAAAACGTACTATCCATACGTTTTCTAAATAAACCCAGTAACCAATTGTCACATCACCATGTCATATAAAGACAACAAACACATATAAACACATCACTTCACATAATCACGTATTTTGTATTGTAGTTGAAGAACATCAATATTTACCTTTTTCGCTACCTCCTTGCTCAATATCTGCATTAATAAAATAACTTCTACATTAATCCTAACTTATCATGTTATTTCCATGTTATCTAAACTAAACCTATAAGATGATATATATTTACTTAATAGAGTACCCCTTGTAATAATACTAATAATGATCTTACTTTATTACCCATAACATAAATGAAATTTTCTTTATTTTTATAAAAGAACTTCCAAAACTTCTAAAATAAAACCCATACATATAAAAATTAAAGTAGCCAATATACTACCATATTCTTTCCCATTTCATGTTTGATCCATTTTATCTTTACCAAATTTTCAACATACCTCACCCATTATAACATTTTACTTCTCATATTATCATATCACCAAATCAAAATAATTTAAGTTTAAGTCTCAAATGCTAAATGTTTTCTCTCCAATTGACCATATCTACATATATATACCTATATTAATGACCCAATTTCCATAACTAATATCATGATGATAGTAACAATTATTATAGTAAATCATTTTCTACTTTCTTTCTTCCTTAATTACTTCCCATCATTTTTCCTCAATTTCATCTTCTTTTTTTTAATTATTTTCAAATCTCTTTCACACAATCCTTGATTTAATTAATTAAATTTAATTCCAATTTTATCTTCCTTCAATTATCAAGGAATCCTAAAACAATAATTTTGATTTTCCACTCATAAATCAATTAAGCACTTAAATCAAATATTTAGTTAAATATCTAAATAAATAAGTAATTAACTAAATAATTAACTCCATCATTCAAAACTTCAAGTGCCGAAAATAAACGAATAATTAATTAAATTAGTATCTAATTAAATAAGTGATTAACTAAACCATTAACTAACTAATTAACTTATAAAAACAAGAAATTGGAATGTACCAACCAATTAGCTAATTATATTATTAACTAATTAAATAAACAAATAACTAAATAATTAACTAACTAATTAAATTAAACAAAGAAGGAAAAGTTAAAACATACCTTAAAAAGGAAAGAGAAGTAGACATGTCTCACTTCCCCCAAACCCTTCCATATTTATAGTGATTACTAGGGGTTGATTGAGCAATTTACAAATTTACATTTTTAACTCCTAGGATAAAAATGTCAAGTTTCTATTTGTTGATGATATTATACATGTGCACTTTTAGCCCCATGAGAAAGATGTTAAAATTTTATTTGTCAATGAAATTGCACATTTGGTCCTTGGGTAGATTTGCAATTATTTTATTTTTAATAAAATTGCACTTCCAATACCCATAATATTATTTTAATTATAATTCATACATAATTTACACTATCAATTCAATTAAGTCCCTAAAATTTCTCGAAAATTTCGGGATGTCACACTAATCTTGGTCCAAGTCAATATCCACCGTCGGAACTTTACAAGTGATCATCGATGCAAGTATAAATCAACCCATATTTTAAATATTCACCGTTGGAATTAATTCATATTTCTCCTTAATTTTAGTTAGTTAGAAATCAACATTCTAACTAACCCTAATTATTAAATATCTAACTAACCCTAATTGTTAAATAACCCCGAACCAACGCTCAAGATTAAATTTAATAACAACTCTACACAATAGAGAAATCGGTGAACTAGATAACACAAATACCAGTGGTTGCATCATGATTATTATTATACGAATATTTCATGGAATCATAGTCATTAAGTTTAATGATTTTATCATCAAATTCCATGGTCAATGTGCAATTATGAAAATCTATTTTAGTTTTGGATGTCCTTAATAACGGTCTTCCTAACAAGATATGGATAGTATGATTACTATTTCTCATGTCAAGCAAATAAAAATCAGTAGGAAAAACCAACTCATTAACTTTCACGAGAACATCATCAACTATCCCCTTAGGATAGGCACTAGATTTATCACATTAGGTTTATTTAAAGGTCCAAGTTTCAAGAAAGTGTATACAGAATATGACATAACATTAATAGATGTTCCTGAATCTAGCATGGCCTTTTCAAACTTAGTGACGCCTATCATGCAAAGGATAGTGAACATACCTGGATCCGTGCACTTTACAGGAAAAGTCTTTTGAATAATTGCAGATACCTGTTCTCCAACTTTTACCCTTTCAATTCCCTTCAGTTTCTATTTTCTCTTGTGCACAATTGTTTTAAAAATTTAGCATAACGAGACACTTGTTTAGTAATATCTAAAAGTGGAATATTGACCTCGCATTTACTGAAAATTTCATGCAGCTCATTATGATCTCGTTCATATTTCCTAGATCCTACTAAATTTTGAGAAAAAAGGAGGTATTGGTTTATAATCAGAGACGGGTAAAAACTTACGCTCGGTCACCTCAGTATCATTGGTGGCAGTCTTGTTTGCAACCTCTTTTTCTTCATTTTCTTGCTCCAACAACGTAAGGGATGCCTTTATCGGAATCTCAACCTCTTTACCACTTCTCAGGATGATTGTGCTCATATTTTCTTTTGAATTCACCATTGTTTGAGAGGGTAGTTTCCTCAAACTTTGCCCCTCTAGCCGACTGACCGCATTAGCTACTTAACCTATTTGATTCTCCAAAAATTGAATGCTATCCCTGGTCTCCTATTGAAATTGCAAAGTGTTAGTGGCAAGGGATTTAACAATATCTTCTAAAGATATACCAGAGTTAGAAGTTTGGCCATGTTGTTGTCCATGAGGGTATGGCTAACTATATTGCTGGAAATTTTGCCGATTTTGATTCATAGGTTGATTCACTTGTCGATTTCCATAGCTAAGATTTGGATGATCCCTCCATCATTGGTTGTACGTGTTTGAATATAGATCATAATTCTTCTATGGTTGTCTAGGAAAGCCACCAGCTGTGTTTACGTTTTCAACGAATTCTTCTTGAAGTGTTGGGCACATATTAGTTGGATGGCCTACCAATGAACAAATTCAACATATCTTCGTTGTTTGCATAGTACCTGCAGCCATTTGACGAACAAGAGTGGTTAGACTCGCCAGTTGTTGTTCAATGGGTGAAACATTTACCTCGCTAACATGTTTAGACGGGGTGTCAAGTCTAGTGCAAAATTGCTGAGAGTTGGCTGCCATAGTTGCAATCAAGTTTTTTGCAGCCTCAGGAGTTTTATCCACCAACACTCCTCCACTTGCAGCATCAATCATACTCCTATCTGTGGGTAGAAGGCCTTCATAAAAGTATTGAATAAAGAGCTGCTCACTGATTTGGTGATGGGGGCAACTTGCGCACAATTTCTTGAACCGCTTCTAGTATTCATGTAATGACTCTCTGTTGTCCTGCCTTATGCCACAGATTTCATTTCGGATGTTAGCTGCCCTTGAAGTTGGGAAATATTTGTCCAAAAATAATCTTCTCATCCCATCCCATGTAGTAACGCTTTCGGAAGGTAGATAATATAGCCAATCCTTTGCCGAATCTTTCAAAGATAATGGGAAGACTCTCAGTTTGATTTGTTCTTCGGTGACTCCCGTAGGTTTCATACTTGTGCAAACCACATGGAATTCCTTTAGATGCTTGTGTGGATCCTCACTTGCAAGACCATGAAAAGTGGGTAAAAGATGAATTAGCCCATATTTTAATTTGAAAGTAGTAGCAACATCTAAGTTAGGAAAAGTAATGTATAGAGGTTGTTGATTCAAGTTAGGGACTGCAAGTTCCTTCAAAGTTCGAGTGTCCTCAGCCATGACTTCTTCTTCTTCTTCAAAATCACTTGCAAATAGGATGTTGGGATTGAGATTGCTTTCTTCAAGATTCTATCGAATATCATTCCTTAACCTACGCAATGTTCTTTCTAATTTCGGATCGTACTACAAATCACCTTGATTAGAAGATTGAGTTGTGGACATAAATAAATAAAACAAATTAAAAAGAAGCTAGAGTAAGAAAAACAAATAAAATTCTACGCTAAAATTTCTAAAAGCAATAAATTACCTAAAAACCCAGAAAATTATGAATTTTTTTTTCAAAAATAAAATAAACAATTAAAAAAAAAATTAGCATCACTCCTCGGTAACGGCGCCAAAATTTGGTGTGTACTGTCACAGACACCCAAAAATAATACCTTAACCTCTAAAACTAATGTAGTAGTGGAAGTAAGGGTCTATCCCACGAAAAGTATGTAATTCAATATATTATACTTCGTACAATGATTTGAGGGTTTTGTTATGCAAACAATTGTAAATAACGCAATTAATAAAAATGAAAATTAAATTAACGAAAACAATCAAAAGACTAATCTTGGTCCAAGTCAATATCCACCATCGGAACTTTACAATTGATCATCGATGCAAGTATAAATCAACCCATATTTTGAATATTCATCGTTGGAATTAATTCTTATTTCTCCGTACTTTTAGTTAGTTAGAAACCAGCGTTCTAACTAAACTTAATTATTAAATAATCTCGTACCAGCGCTCAAGATTCAATTTAATAACATATTTACATAATAGAGAAATCGATAAACTAGATAACACAAACATCATCGGTTGTATTCAATCTATTTAAACATTCTTCCTAAGATTTAACAATCACCAAAACAACAAATTATCAAACCCTAGTTGCTTCACAAGTTAAATAAATCAAACAATTACGAATTTGATATTTAATTTAGAGGTAGATTATAACGAATAATAAACTAGTAGGCCTCCTAACAATTAAACATAACAATCGTGGAAATAAGTGTAAAAGAATATTCAATACTCAAAAACATGAATTAAACTAAGAAAGATCATTTACATTTCACAATATGTGGTTCCGAGGCTTCAATCTCCTTCGACCAAGTGTAAAAGTTTAGTTACAATCCATGAATCTATGAGCAAAATAATGAAGAATGAAGTTTTGAGGCGTTCTGTACATTTCTCCTTTGTTTTAGAGTTTTAAAATATGTATTTATAGTTATTTCCATAGGTATTTGACTTAAATTTGGAAACCATAATTTTCGTTTCAGGAATGAACTATGGGGCCGCATGGTAGTAAGTCATGCCATCGCATAGAACATTGAAAATGGACTCTGAAATTCGCTGAAACACCATTTGCAACCGCATAGAATTTAAGCTATGTGTTCGCATGGCTTTAAATAATTTCTACTGGACAACTTTCAGTATTTTGATTATATCTTTCTATCTCGATATACGATTAAGGTGATTCAAGATGCATTGGAAAGTTAACTCAAAGGGATACCACTTTGCTTCAAATATTATCTTCCAATTAGATTGTTTTCCATGTCAAAAATGGGTCTCAATGTGAGGATGAAAATCAATGCTTAACTTTTTTGATTGTAAATTGATGTGTGATCATAATTTGACGATATTTCATCCATTTGATGTCTTCTTTCATCCAATTGACTCGTAACACTCTCAAATCTTCATCGTGAGGTTTCACATAACTTTGAGTATTTGCATTTCAGTCCCCAAACTTCGTTTTCTTTCATTTTGGTCATTGTTTGCTTATTTTTTCCAAATTACACCATATTTATAAATTTGCCACCTAAATCAAAATATGAACGTAAGGGCATTGACCAATCATACGATCACATAAAATAAGGAAGGAAAAATATGCATTTTACATTCCTATCAACATACAACACATAATTTAGTTAAATATAGTATTATATAACTAGTAGCTTAAACTAGATACATAATCAAATCATCACTTTGTTACACAATTCGAATTTGATAACAGATTGACACAATTCAATTTAATGTTTATTTCTTGTGAGACGATAATCTTAACTTATCAAATATATTACTTGTCACGATCTTGTACATTTACGAAATTTATTCGAACAAGTTTTTAGCATCATTACCGGGGAGTAAAGTTTTTAATCTGAATTTATTGTTGTTTTGTTAATTTTGGCTCCCACTTGGATCTCTACTGTATTGATATTCTTTCAGGTATTATTCAGTAGTATATATAAGATTCTGATGCTAGCAAGTCAGTAAAATTTTTGCAATAAGTAATCTTGACATGGATGATCATTTCTACCTATTTTCATCCAATTTCTCAATAAAAAATAGTGGAATGACGAATATACCCTCATATTTAAATAAAAAGGCTAAAGAATTAATTGTAGCAATTGTCCAAATTTTTTAAAATTGTACAAATGAGTCCCCAATAAATTATTCAAAATTTTTAATTTTTTTATGAAAAGTGCAAATGAGTCCCAATTAAATTTATTTAAAAATTTAAAAAATTAAAAAAATTAAAAAGTGCAAACGAGTCCTAAATAAATTATTAAAGAATTAAAAATTAAAAAAATGTTTTATTTAAATACGAGAGTATATTCATAATTTCACAGTTCTTTATTGAGAAAATGGATATAAATGATGGTTTGTGCTATCAAAATATAATTAAGAGAGAAAATGCCAAAAATAAAATAAAAGGTAGGGATTTTTTTGCAATAATAGTGAAAGGTATGGACATTATGTGCTAATTACCCTTTTGATAATTTATTTGGGACCCATTTGCACTTTTCAAAAAAGTTGGGACTATGTTTGCAATTAATTTTTTTCTTTTTGCTTTTGTTTTATTTAAAGAAAATGGTGTTTTCGTCATTTCACAATTTTTAATTAAGAAAATGGATGAAAATGACATTTTACGTAATGAACGATGGAAATAGGAGTGAAAATGTCAAAAAATGAAAAGTATGGACGTATTCCATAATAGCAATGAAAGGTGGGGACGTTATGTGTTAATTACCCTACATATTATTACGCTTATATTTATCAATTATTATCATTAAATGAGGAAAATTAATAATTTTTGTGAGAGAATTAAATGGGGCTCACAAGAATTTAATCAATTGAATATTCAAACTTGTTTTTTTGGACAAAAAAAAAAAAAAAGGAGAGAGAGATTACGCAAGTGAAGATTCATCAAGAAACCATTGAAGAGATTTAAGCTTTCAAGATTTACCTTCATCTTCTCAATTTATCAAAAATTTGGGTTATGTCTTTCACTTAAATATGATTTCATGTAATTTGGATATGTTAGGCTAGTTTTATACATTGTTAGAATGAGATGAACCATTTTTATGATATTTTTAATTTTTAATTAACTATTTTGTGGATGTTTATTATCATTTTTATTGTGGATGTTTATTATCATTTTTATCATTCTTTTCAATTGCTTTATCACCAATAATTGTTAGTGAATTTTATTGTTATCGAGAGAGACAATATGGTTTAAGCACAATATAATAAACATTGTAAGGTTCAATAGATGATAGAAATACACTTCTATGTTTTATATGGTTTAAATAGGTATTTTAGCGCCTGTTAATGCATTTATCATATTTGTATCTTTCAACGAAAGATAGAAGGGTCACAGAGAAGAATATATCTGATCGCTATCAAGAGAGACTTTCAATTAAATTAGGAACATTGACCAATATGAATGATTTCAAATTGTCACTTTAATTGTTACACTAAAAATGGAATAGTAAGGAGGATTCGACATCTTAACAATGCATCTCACATATTTGAAAAAACACATTTACTTACTTTCATTAATTTAATTGATATTTAGAGATTAATATACAAAAATACCAAAATTTGTTGGCTATTCAATTAAAGTTATAGTTAATTTAACTCAATAAAATACATAGTCCTTGTGGGTTCGACACTCTATTTATCATTTTATTACTTGATCACAGTCCCGTGCACTTGCGAGTTTTCAAATGATCAAGTTTTTAGCGTCGTTGTCGGGGACTATTATCTTTAATTAGTTTTAACTAATTTTAGCTTTAATTTGAATTTTTTATTGCTTATTTATTTAGTTTCATTTATTAGAAAAATATTGCAGTGTTTTCTATTTTTTTTCCTTTTCAGGACTTCGTATACAAAATTCAAGACACGGTGATCTTGTTCAATTTAATCTAAAAATTGAACAAACATTCAGGTCGATAAGAAGAGAACAATTATAAGCACACAAAAAAAGCAAGCAGAGCTTATGGCAGAACAAAATCAAAATCAAATTGCCATGGGGGGCGAATGAAGCAGTATGACATCCATTGCGGCGACATGGAATCAAAATACTATGCTTTTTTTTTTTTCTTGTTAAAGGAGGGCGGTACCTCCGAGATTTTTTTAATCTGCCCTCACTTGTGGTGAAAGAATACCGTGGTTACATGAAAAAATTGAAAGCAATAAATGAGGAAGTACTACTTTTCTTACAATGGAAATAAATGATGAAGATTAAAGCAGTAAACGAGGAAGTACTACTTCCTTTACAATAAGAACTAATGCAATGAATTAGAAATAAAAATCAAAATTAAAATCTGGCATTGGGAAATCCGTGTCTGTCAGTTTGTACTAGTGCCCTAATATGTCGTGGTAGGTCATGTAGTCCGTATATCTGATATCGTCTATGATCCCAACCCTCCGCAGCAAGAGCATCTGCAACCTGGTTTCCTTATTTGTAAATGTGAGAAACTATGTCTCTGTCGAATGATATAATATCTATGATACGTCTGAGTAAACCCTGAATAGTCCAAGGTCATCCTCCTCTAGTGATGCAGTGAATAGCTACTGTAGAATCAGACTCTACCAAAATCGCTGAAAACCCAAGTCCATGAGCTAGTAAAATCCCATCAAGAATAGCCTAGAGCTCTTCCTCTAAAATCAAGCATGGTACATACGAAGCTGAGAAAGCCTTAATACAGTGTCCTGCGTGGTCTCTGATGATGCCTCCCCTATTCGGAAAACCATCCTTAACGCATCCATCAATATTGATCTTGACAGATCCGATTGGTGGAGTACGCCACCAAACTAGAATAGGGAGAGATGGGGAATGAGGGTCCATAAAAATACCAAATATGGGTGCAAGTGTCAAATCCCCTCGCCAATGCACCACATGAAGCAATCCTCCCATATGAAAAAAGAGATCATGCGATAAACCCTCCAAATGATACGTTTGGCAACAATGTGAATCCCCTTATGCTTCGCATCATTCCTTGCGGTCCATAGGTACTAAAATATCAGTAAAGGAATGATAATGCGAATGTCTCCACAACGAACATAACGTCCAGAATGATAATGCGAATGTGATCAATATGTTCCAGAATGCACTACAATTCTTTTGGGAGGGCTATTGAAAATCCCAATGCTGATATCTCAAGATTTCTGGACATGTGTACAACAATAGAATATCCAAAGGTTTCAAGTGATGCAATCCGATTGAGGCTTTTTCCTTACAGTTTGAGATATTCAGCTAGGGAATGGTTGGATACTTTTCCTTCTCACAGCATCACTAGTTGGAATAGTTTGAGCCAAAAATTCCTAAACAAATATTTTCCACCTAAAAGGATTTCCAGGTTGAGGGATGAAATCATTACATTCTCTCAGCACGATAGTAGTTCCTACAACCATTCACCAAAGCTGTCATTTACTAAGAAGATCAATATACGAGAGTAGGAAGATCGGTGCTCCGGAGGTGTATTGAATTTCGATTCATCATCGTAAATTAGTAAGATGGTACTTGCAATGAATTTTGGAATGGTTGTCGCAATGACTTTCGCTGGAAAGTTTCTAATAGTTTTGCATGTGGTGGTTTTAGTGGTTGTGGTGGTTGATAGCTACAACAGTGTAAGGACCCATACGATTTCACATGGATGGAGTTGGTCTGGGTCGACATTAGCTATTCGGGATTTTACTAAGGTAGGACTAAAATTAGATTTGGGTATTTTGTGTGAGAACTATATTTTATTAGTGTTGGTGATGGTGGTAGCGAGATCCAAAGTATAGGTAGTTATATTTAAATCACAGTTTTTGTTGATACACCATATTTTAATTATAATGAAAGATCCCAATACTTGCTTATTGTCGCACTTGTGTCCCCAACCTTTTTATCGTATTTTTATCCTTAACCTTAAATTAATAGTATATAATTTGCTCCCAATAACATTTTTTTTGTCCTAAATGTGGTGCAGCAAACAAAAATTATAGTGTGAATATACTTTTGGACCTATAGGGAATGCGATGATGTGGTGGTGGGAACGAGCAGTAGATAAATTTTAAACAAATTTTTAATAAATGTACTAGAATCAGATGAGTGCAACGCCAGTCCATCGACAAATGGGGTGGTGGCAACGAAGGTATATTACACGTAGTCAGCGAAGACGAGTTGGTAGGGAATGTGGGTGTCGGTGGTGGAATTAATCCAATGGTAAATGATTGTAAAATAGTATGTATATACAACACAATATTTTTTATAATAAAAACCGTATTAATTTATTTTATTGTAATCTTCTATTTCATTTTTCGGCCAAAGAGAAATTGAAGTTAATTTTTGCTATTCATAGTAGGGAAAATTTCATATTTAAGAGATTAACTATGATCCATTTCAAAATTAAGAGACTGCATTTAAAACTTCAAAAAATAGATATTATTAAATTTTATTTATGAAATACTTTTTTAAACATGTATTTTATTAATTAAATATATTAAGATCACAATTTTATATAATTTAATTACAAATTATCGAATTAATTGGTCACAAATTATTTTTCGATCACAAACCAAAAATTTTATAAGTCACAACTTAAAATTTTAGATCACATATTATTATTTATTGATCACAATTTATAGGCCACATATTATTTTGGGTCACAAAATATCTAATAATTAGTCACAAATACTTTAATTCCCAACATGTACTCCACCCAATCCCAATTGATCATGGCACCAATCGAAAGCAGCTCCACCTCACCTCCATCGCTAGTGCCACAACTACCACCTCCAACAAACTACCATTTTTCAACTTTAAAACCACCATCTCCACCACCTTACCACTACAACCACTAACAAAACCACTGTCGCCAACAAGATCCAACACTGCCACCCAAACACCAGATAGTAGGCATACCAATCGCCACCTAAACACCAACAAAACCCTAGCCCAAACATCAACAAACCCATCGCCACCAACAAGATTCGACACCACTGCCTAAACACTAAATCGCAAGCACACCAATCGTCACCCAAACTCCAACAAAATTGAGACCTAAACACCAAATCTAAATAGAGAGAGAGAGAGAGAAAGAGAGAGAGAGAGAGAGAAGGGAGGGAATATAGAAAGAGGTGACATCATCACTCATTTAGCAACGTAGACAGCATCTTCGTTCCTGCAGTGGCGGCGTCAACCACCGTTGCATCGGCGTAGATGGCACGAGTGAAAAGTGGTGGCAACGTGAAAGAAGTGGCGTCCATCATCACCGGTGGTGTGTTATCGGGGGTGTGACGGCTGGAAGATGATGGCAGAGACAAGAGAGTGAGAAGAGAGATAGATGAGGAGGAAAAATTTAGGTTTGTTTCATTTGGTGGGGCCGGATAGAGGTAGGGGATGGTATAGAAATTAATTTAATTTTATAATATTATTATTAATATGTAGAATTATAAATATATCTGATTTTTGAAAAGAAATCTTGTATCTCTTAATTGTGAATTGAGATCTTGAAAACACTTAGTCCATGTAATTTTCACTTGATGGTATAGGCCTTGTGTTAGATAAGAGCCCCAGCCTTTTAAATGGTATTTTTCGTAGGCCTTTTTAGTACATACAAGCGAAATTGAGGCAACAAGACAATTTTAGCATTCTTACCTTAAAAAAAATTATGTCTTCTTTAAAATATTCTGAACAGTTCCTGTAGGTTGAGCACCCTTTTTCACTTTAGCATCCATCTTAATCATGCTACTTGTACATCTTTATTTATATTTATTTTGACATTGTTGTGAGGTACATTGATTTTAACAACACTTTAAACAATCAACGACACGAATTTTGACAACACATGGAGTGTGAAACTTAATGTACACCAAGTGTGTACAATTAGTTTAATTCCATCTCTTTTGCGTCCCTCAAAAATACAAATGTTATGATATTCTTCCTAACATAGAGTTTGAATATTGAATCTTCAAGGCAAATGACAATTCCGATGCTGTTATTTCACTATAGCATCTATTTCGCATTCCTTTATATACAAATGATGTTTTAAAAAGAGTGGAAAAGTTTTTTTTTATTATTTTATTTAATTGAAAAAATTCTGATTCAATTATATCTCATGCATCATGTATGTATAAACTGTTATGTAAACTAATTACGTACATGTAGCACAACCATTTTTTATTTAAGGGAAAGGGAGGTGGGAGATACCAATCCTTAAACCCTTGACTTTGATTGGGAAAATAATAATCTTTAATCAAAATAAAAATATAATTTTATCCTTCTTAACACATGTTTTGAATGCCGAGTAGACATTTTTAACCTTGATTTTGAAAGTCAAGTAGACCTTCCATTCTTGTTTCTTTTTCTTGAACACCTACTCCAAAAATTATTATTTTTCTATCATTTCCAGCCTTTAATCGACCCCTATTGACGAAGGCACAAATTACTCCAAGGGATTTGAGTACCGTAAAATCCTTTTTCCTTCATCTTTGATCTATGTATCCATCAATGTTAAGTAAGGCTGAAAATTGTTTTTTATTTTTCGATCTTACTCAATTGAACACTTAAATAAGATTGACTAAGGACTAGGCATGAATAATAAACACTAATTGTCAATCGAAGTCGAATAGGAGATCTCTTACTCGCTTCTTGATAACAACACAACACAGTTGCAAAATTAATAGTCCCCAATAAGTGGAGTAACTCAATTTCTTACAAGCCAATAATTCATTTCATGTCAAAACCAATTTGAAACTTTGATCCTACTTTCCTAACAATCACCCCTCAAATGAAATATCATGCCATCTCAGCCACCCTTCAAGCAATAGTTTATCAATCATTCTTTTTTTATTGAACTGGGAAAGATTACATGTTCTATCAACCGACTCTTTTGATGCATGAATTTTCCCACCAATCGCGTTCCAACTTATGATCCACCACCTTCATTAAACTGCAACTAAAGATATACATCCACATGAGGTGTTTGGTGAGAATTAAAATTAGATTTTTAGTAGATTGTGATAGAAATTTTTGAAATGTGTGGTTGAAAAAATGTGAGATCTATAAAAGATGTGTTTAATATTGATTGTTTGATTTTGACTTAGATTAAAATCAGATTTTAATCCGGCACAAACGCCCTAAATTTGGAGCCGGACTCTAAACCACTTACAAGGAATTAAAATTTCAAAACATAAAGTTAACCCATTTGGCGGAGTCGTCCAATCTGTTAAAAACCACTTGATCTCAAAATCTTATTGAATATTTTTTGCCGACTTCACATGCAGAATATATCGGTACATGAGCACGTGGGAACCACACCTTCATTGATTTCCTACTGACTCCAGAAACTAAAGCTATTCGATCAACTTGTGGTTGTTTTCTGTTTGTATTGATCTGTAGATGAAGCATAGTTGCGTAAAACTTTAGTTATTTATTCAACAAAGAGGAGATTTTTCTGTTTTATAGTGCCTTGTTGCTTAGCTTAAAATGATGATCCTATCAGATTTTGATTGCTTTAGGATAAATTTGTCTCGCCAATTTCATACCTTCAATAATAGACACAGTACACGTTCACACGCATTCACGTGACAAAAGTAAGACACGATGAGTTAGATGTGTCAAAATCTGCTTGACCCAACACATGATAAGCATGGCCTAGGCATGACTCGAGCCAAGTAGTGAGCCAACTCGAGCATGCCTACTTCTAGAGAAAACACAAAGAAAACTTGTCCAAAACAAAATTGTACAGGCATTTAGGTCCGGCCAACTCAGTCCGGGTTCAGATAACAGTCTGTGATGAGCATATTTTACTAGGGAGCTACACCACACACTGCACTATTAAGGTAGGATTTCTTAATTTGATCCAAATAAATAACACCGTGTCAAGGACCGACGACATGCTTAGCCCATTGACCACTCACAGCTGCAGTTTGCGTAACCGTTACACGTCGGCAGGTGGAGTGGGTGGGTGAGTGAGTGATGGCTGAAAACAAAAGAAGAAAATATGCAAATCTAGAAAGTCTGTATCAGAAGAAAATGCTTGACAGAAGGTGTCAATGCATCTTAATTATTTCATGAACTAATTATATATGTCAAATCTTTCCCCATAATGCAATGCAAGATATGACTAAACAACCTCCTAATTGCCATTAACATTTGTAAGATAGCATTAAACACAATAGAAAGTCATGTAGAGTTAAGCATACAAGTCCAAGCACATTTGCACACATTAATGGGAATGGAAATCACCAGATCACTGGATAAACAAAAAGCCAGAGATGGATAGTATGGCTAAATATACTGATAATTCAACACATATATGTGAAAAATAGGAGTACAATGAAAATAATTCCGAAAGAATATACAGTGTTTTATCAGACGAGGTGACAAAAAAAAAAAGATTCATATAGTCGGATTATAAATTAATGGAGAATAAAATTGAGTTTGTTTTTGTCTAAATGCAAAGAAGACGATCCAAGACCAGCAAATGGAAACATGTACCTACATGGACTGAAACATGGGCAGTTGCAGGTTTTCTGTCACAAATATCACAAATGGTTTTAGCTGCAATTAACTTCCATATTCATTTGGGGGTAAAAAAGACTTTCCAGATGCTGCTATGCAGACGTCTGATCAAGTTCATTTATCAACATTAGACTTTCTAGCATGGCCTATGTCGTGAAGTACAGCTTCCACTCGTAATATACCTAGTTTGCATCCCTGCACAAAAAATGCAGTTCCATTAGGCGTAATATAAAATCGATAAAGGCTATAAACCCATAACAACGCTGACTCTCTCATGAAAATAGAGAAATATGTTCCCATTAAGCTTCACAAACACATCCTGTAATTCCTATAGCAAACATTTTGACCTCAAGATTCCAAATGAAATTGTGGTTAAAAGATGAGATTGTGGAATAAAAGTGAAATTGTGGCACAGCATATAGGAATGAAGGACAGAAGAGTATCTTTGATTAGACACGAGCTCCACCGATAATTATCTGGGATTTTTGGGGTCAATAAAGGGGGAACATATGATACTCTATTTGGTCAGTTTTTCAGCAAAAATAGATATCTCAAGGAAAATCACAAGTCAGATTATCAACTAGGAACAAGAGGTGGCCCTAATGTACAAATATCTTTGAAGAATCAATTATCTTTTTATCCACAAATTCTGAATGCAACTAATAAATCAATGTGGCCCTACCAATTATGGTGGTACCAGTACTTTGAAAATGAACACATGAAAATAAAACATTTGCTGAAATAGTGCATGCAAAAATAATGCCATGCTCAAATTTTCTTCATAGGCAGATCAACGTATCATGTCGTGTACATCCTTTAATTTTCAAATACCACTTGCAGACAAACACAACAGACAAATCGTGTTCAGACAAGATCAGTATCGCCTAAAGTTCATATCTATCAGCACAATGCCACCAACTCCAAGAAAATGTGTATAATCACCCACATGTGGGTCTCAAGCCCACTCCTCAACTGATACAATGTTGACAGAATTGTTCCAGCATAATCTTGTACCTTTCTCCATGTTGTTCTCTGCACAAGTCCACCTCAGACTCTTCTAGGAACCCAGGTGGTTCTATTTGCGAACAACATTATGAAAAGGAAATTCAGTCTTTCCGAGTTTTAACTTTCTCCTTTTATTGCTGATTCCTCCATCCAACATCTATCTATTTCCTCTCAACACAACATTTTTTTCTGGAAAAAATTGACCATCTCTGATCAAACCGTCAATACAGAGTTCAATATGAAGGTGAGTCCTAATTCTTCTAAACTTGGGATAAAAATGAAAAAAAGCAATATTTCTGACTTTGAATTTGACGCAGTTACTAGGCTGGATGCACCGTAAGTCGAGGCAAAATAGTACAGAGCCACTGAAGAATTTTACAACAGGTAACTTCTCTGAGGACACCAATTATCATTTATAAAGTTCAGAAAGCTTTGAAACTTGATTTTTTTTTTCATCCCTCTTTGGAATCATTTAGATGAATGGAGATCTTATACCAGCATAGTTAAGGACAACCTGTCATACTGTGATATCTTTGAGGCATTTAATTGCCTTCAAAATATAGCTGAGAGCTTAAAATGCTCCAGGAAAAAATGGCGAACAGATTAAAATCTATGATACATATGAAGTTATGGAATTACCAAGGAGAAGCCAAACTCCTCATCAAAATTTGACATGACTTGATGAGTGGCAAGCGGATTCCCTCCTACCCAATAATTTTCATATAAAAAAATTTGGGAGAAACAATCAAACTTTTAAATGAGTTTCATTTTCGATTTCAGGAAACCCCGCCTCTTGCCTCTCAGTGCAGGCATTTTCTGATAAGCACTACTATCTAGACCCAATCAAGACATTTTCACACTCAAACATCAAGTGTCAAAAATCTTCAAATAAAATTGAAGCTGACAATTCAGAAGTGACCTTTCAAGAAGACTCATTCGATCCCTTTGGCTTTCTAGCAATTGGTACTTTTGGTATGGAACTACTCAATACAGACCCACCAACTCCAAGATTTACTGTTCCTTGTACGAATTTGACTAATGAAGAGACAGAAATTACAAACAATGACCTCAAGCTTATTAACTATGAGCTGGAGAAGTTTCTTGAAGCTGAAGCAAAAGAGATAGCCAATGACTCTTCAGAGAGGAGTAGTCAAGCAAGTATTATAACCCTCAGTAACAAGCAGATTGAAGGAGAAGATTCTGAAGGCACAAACACTGTGCCATGTCCTCTGCAAAATTATCTCTTTGGCTCTTTAACTGAACTGGCTGGGACTGGGGTAGAGGCAAAAAAAGAGAGGACATCACTTGGGGAGCTCTTTAAGAGGAACTTACTCCATGATGATCCTAGCAGGAAATATGAAGAATCAGATAAAGAAGCAAGGGGAAGATATGTAACACGTTTCATGAAGAAGATGGTAAAGAATTTCCATTCTGCAACAAGCAGCAGTACTCTTTCATCTAAGGGTGATGCTGCTGAATCCATTTCAATTAAAAGGAAACTCTCTAAGGTTAGTTAACTCTTACTAACTCTCCTAAGAACGATAGATCAAGATTGGCTTCCATATTGCAGTTCTGTAGACAATAGAATAATTGCAAGTACAAAGGTCATGCCAACGAACACCAAAACTGAAGCCGTGAACAAATCGGATGGAAAACTATCAGATTCTGCCACATCTTTGGCAAAAGATCTTTTTATTCAGTATTAATTTATTCACTTATAATTTAGAGAGAACTTCATATAACCATATACACAAGGATGTATCATCCTAGGTATTCAAACTGAACACCATTAATTTCAGCATCTAATTATATCCCAACGGGAAGTCACTAATTTAAATGTAGTCCCCCGGTAACAATGCAAATATCCCTTCACAGAAGCTTGCATATTAATGACTCTCGAAAATTTCCAAATGATAGTTCTGTTATGATGCAGTAAACTGAAGTAGTTATAACACTTTCCAATTATGTTATGAGCAAGCTCTAAAGGTGTTTTGCACAAAGGTTTACCCTGAAGAGATGACCATAAAACAGTTCATAAATTTGCAAAAAGGTAAGATCAAAAACATTTCCCATAAGGGTGGCTATCAGATTGGAGGGGGCAATGAAAATAAAAAGCTTGCTCAAGCAGCCAACATAAAGAATGAGAAGAATACCGTGAAACTATCTTCAAATGGTGTAGGCAAAAGTGCTTCAACAGTGAACGGAGAGCATTGGATTAAGACAGATACTGATTGTAAGTCAATGTGAAATATAGACATCAATATGTGGCATAGAACAATCAAATCCTAATTCAGCACAATTATCTCACTCTTCATTTTGTTCGCACTGTAGACTTGGTCTTGGAGCTGTAGAGGCAGAAACATTTGAAGCAAAGGTAGCCTGTCCTCATCCGTTCCAGTCAATCTGGTGTTTATTAAGGTATTACATATATGCAGCTTTATTTATGAGTGAGGTGTGAATTCAAGAATTACAGAAAATAAACTAGGAGTCTCTCCTATCTCCGTGAGTTTTCCAGTGAAGAAAGAGTAATGGATTGCAATGCTATGTGTGCACATGGTTCTTTAAAGTCTATTTCTGGAAAAACTAAGATAAACATGAAAAATCAAATATAGCTGTTCCTGTCGTGCGCAATTTAACAAGTGCTTATGTTGGAATTATTCAATTGCAGCAAACATTTTGCAAATATATTTGATGCCTTCAACATATGTAACTGTCCTAAATTTGAATCTGGTACATTAGAGGGTTGCATTCCTATTGAAGGGCACATGACTATCATTGCATCACAGGAAAAATCGCCAGGCGAAACTAATATAGGCAATTGTAATTACTCTTTTTAGTTTTACTATCATCTTACAATGTTTCTAAAGGTCGCTATATTTACTTAATGTGATTCTACCCTTTCCAGCATATATAGATCTACATGGAAAGGAACTAGGTAAATCACAAACCGAAATTATACCTCACTCTTAGCATCATAAGTTGATCGGGTAGAGAAAAGAACTTGCTGAAAATCAAATTGGCAAGAGTTCACTCTTCAATACTCCCGTCTCCATCCTCCAGGACCGATCTACAAGAGAGGCCAACTCTCTGAATATACATATAGATTTGTCGTTAGTGGATATACGAACACTGCAAAATTAGAACAATGACATTTCTATCCATTATTTCTTTGCCTAGATATGAAGTTTATTAAATCAGTATGCACTTTACAATTCGTATGATACTACTGGAAAATGCCACTTAGGAACATGATAAGAAATATAACTTAAAAAGTTCAAGGACATGGTGCGAATCCTGTCTCTAGACTTACCACCACAAGATACAGAACATTAGTCATAATACTTTCGAACATCCGGACCAACAACAAACATAAATTAATTTAAATAAAGCTAAGGTTGGACACATTAGTCCCTTTTCCCATGAAACAGAAATTCATAAGTGCATTTCTTCAAGGATGTTTCAACAGTTTCTAGCAGGCTGTTCAACTTCTAAAACTGAAAAAAACGGTTCTTAATTTGAAAATTGACTTAAATCGCCAAGTAATAATATTGTCCTTCAAGTAAATTTCCAGTGACCTAAGCATGACCCAAACTTGCTTGTAAAACAGTAGCCCATGATAAGAAAAATAAGGTTAAAAAGAATATTACCCCCGTCTTTCCTACAAGTTTCTAGGTAACCATCCACAAGTGTACTTCAATATGGGCAACTAATTCCTGTTTTTTGCTATAAAGATTTGGTATAAACATTGGAGAGAAGAAGTTAATTGTCTTCCTCTCATCTACTTCCATTATATAGAAAAATCAAGATACACGAATGGAAACTTAGGAAAAGTATAGAAACACAATAAACCCAATTGCATTATCGCCTAATCTATGTAATTCTTGACCGATTTATTTCCTTAACTCTCCCCTCAAGCTGGAGCGTATAATATCATATTAGCCCAGCTTGGAATATAGAATCTTTAATCGATTACCATTCAACGACTTTGTAAACATATCAACAAGCTCGTCTCCTGTCTTTACAAATGGTGTAAATATATCATCACTCCCTATCTTGTCCCGAACAAACTGATAATCAATTTCAACGTGCTTGGTATAACAACTCAGGTCTCTATACCCAAGCCGTTAGCTTGCGTACTGTTCGCTTTGAGTGGGCCTATGCCCACTTATCCCTCACGGCTTTGTGACGCGTTCCCCAATATTCGAACCCAAAACCTCCATCATATGAGAGACTTAAGTTGAATTCCACCCAAAGCGGACAGTACACAAGCTAACGGCTTCGGTATAGAGACCTGGGTCATTACAAAAAACGCGCTTTTTTTTCAATAATAATAATTAACATTATGGATTTTAAATGATTAAACGGTTATGACACTTAGTGGATATTAAAATTCAAATGAAATGTCTAGTGAAGAAAAAAGAAAAGTCACATTGAGGGATGAGAAAAAAATTAAAAGACGTGGTTGAAAAGATTGGAGTTATTTGAAGACAAAAAATCATGTTTAAGGACTATTTGGCATAAACAATAAGTGTATCTATGTATATATATTTTTTGAATCTTAGGAACTTAAAATATGTCATCATAAACATTTAAAAGAAATTCGACGCTTAAAAGACAAGTACGCACAAATTTACTATCGTGACCAAAACTTTAATTCGAACTCTTAGGTAGGGTTGTAGCGACTTAATAAAACTCAAATTATTTTTGGTTTCTACAAGAAAATTTCTTTTAAGACGAAATGCAAGATTTTTTTTTCGGTCGCTACAACTCTCCCCACGTAAAATAATTTCGTCATCGAAATTTAACTTGTTTAAAGAGATTGGGATACTTGGCTAACATGTCTTCTTCCCTTTCCCGAGTAACCTCATCCTTACCATGTTTATCTCACTGGACTTTGACTAATAGAATCTTACGATTTCTCAGAACATGATCCTCTCTCCAGAATCATTGCAGGAGCTTCTTTATATGTTATATCACTCGGACATCCAACGATCGAACATTCACCACATGACTAGGATCTGGGATATACTTTCTTAACATTGAAACGTGAAATACGTTGTGTACTGCTGCTAGTTCGGGTGGGCAATGCTAAACGATATGCTACATTGCCAATTTTTTCAAGAACCTCAAATGGACCGATAAATCTAGGGCTCAATTTTCATTTCTTTCCAAATCGTAGTGTTCCCTTCATCGACGCCACTTTGAGAAATACTTTATCTCCAACCTCAAAATTCAATTCTTTTATCCTTTTGTCAACATAGCTCTTCTGACGATCTTGGGCAATCCTAATTCTTGATCTAATTTTATGTATAGCCTCTACAGTTTTCTCAACTAATTTTGGACCCAAAACTCTTCTTTCACCAACTTCATCCCAGTATAATGGCGAACGACATCGTCGACCATACAAAGCCTCATACGGCGCCATGCCAATAGTTGCTTGAAAGCTATTTTTGTACGCAAATTCGACTAATGGTAAATGATCTTCCCACTTACCTCCCAAATCTAGGACACAAGCTCTTAACATATCTTCAAGAATCTGGATAGTTCGTTTAGATTGTCCGTCAGTTTGAGGATGGTAAGCAGTACTAAATGTTAACTTGGTACCCACAGCTTTCTAAAGGTTTATCCAAAACTTCGAAGTAAACCTCGGGTCTCTATCCAATACAATAGAAACTGGTACCAATTGGGCAGAGCGTTTTTTTTTTTTTTTGTAATGACCCAGGTCTCTATACCCATATGATGGAGGTCTTGGGTTCGAATCCTGGGGGAGGCGTCAGAAAGCCGTGAGGGGTAAGATGGGCCTAGACTCTCCCAAAACGGACAGTACGCAAGCTAACGGTTTGGGTATAAAGACTTGGGTCGTTACACTTGGTCCTCTCATGAAAGACTAGATTTGACGCAATATGTAGAGCAGCCTGGTTATCACAGAACATCGAAATAGGGGTAGAAGGTGAAAGATTGATTTCTTGAAGAAAGTGTTGCAACCATATGAATTTACTAGTAGTATGATTTGTTGCCCTATATTCTGCTTCTGCACTTGACTTTACTACTACAGTTTGTTTCTTACTTCACCAAGAGATAAGATTACTATCGAGAAAAGAATAGAAACCAGTAGTGGATCGTCTATTTGATGGAGATCTTGCCCAATCTGCATATGTAAACCCTACTACTCTAATATGTCCATTTGGTTTAGACAATAATCCAAGACTTGGAGCCTTTTTCAAATACCGAATAATACGTATCACAACTTCCCAATGAGAAACCCGAGGAGCATCCAAGAACTGACTAATGATGCTAACTGCATGGGAAATATATGGTTGTGTGATGGTAAGATAATTCGATTTTCCAACCAAACGACGATATTGTCTTGGTTCTCCAAACGGTTCTCCTTCATCCTTCAAAAGCTTCACATTAGGATCCATGGGAGTATCAATTGGACGAGTTCCAAGAAAACCTTATCTCATCTAACAGGTGAAGTACGTATTTTCTTTGAGATAAGTTTATACTTGCTCAAAACCTAGCAACTTCAATACCTAAACAATATGGTGCTTGCTTTGACCCATATAAAGCATTTTTCAACTTACAAACATAGTTCTGGTACTCCCACTGAGCAACAAACTCAGGTGGTTGCTCCATATAAACCTCTTCGTGCAAGTCACCATGATGGAAGACATTGTTAATATCCAATTGAAATAGTGGCCAACCAAGGTTAGCAGCGATAGAAATTAAAATGCGAATAGAAGAAATCTTAGCAACTTGAGAGAATGTTTTATCATAATTAATACTATAGGTATGTGTGTAACCTTTATCAACCAATTGGGTTTTCAATCTATCAACAGTCCCATCAGGATTGAACTTCGAAACATAGACCCACATGTTACCAACATGATGTATTCTAGGCGGTGAAGGAACGAGTTCCCAAGTTTTATTCTCGTGCAAGCCTGCCATTTCTAATTCCATTGCCTTTTGCCACTCAAGATTAGATAAAGCTTCTGTCACTGTTTTAAGTACAAAAACACTAGAAATGTAAGATGTGAAACAGGAAAACGAAGGTGATAACGAATCAAAAGCTATATAATTATCGATAGGATGTTCAGTTACACAAGTACATTTTACCTTTTAAAAGAAATAGACAATGACTAATGATCAGAACAAATGATGGATATAGGATCTACAAATGACAAGGTGACGGATGGGGCCACAAGCGTTGGTGGTTTACAACATCGAGTATAAATTTGTAAAGGAGGAAGTGGTTTCTCATGAGAGGAGGGCAACTCTAGTGTAGTAGATGGAGATGAGTCTGATTATGGAGAAAAACCAACCGGTAGATATGGAACAAGTAAGTTGACGGGATCCTGAGTAGATTCGGGACGTACTATGATCAGAGAAATAAGGTGTGGACTCGTCAAATGTGATATTTGCATTTACAAAGTAGAGTTGTAGAGAAGGATTGTAGCAAAGATACCCTTTCTGTGTTTGAGAGTAACAAGGAAAATATAATTCATAGAGCGAGAGTCAAATTTGTTATGACCAGGACAAAATGATGTACATAACAGATACACTCAAAAACCTTAAGAGGAAACAAGTATTGTGGAGATGGGAGAAACAAAATGGAGAAGGGAGATGTATAGTCTGAAACAGAGGATGACATAGGTTTAATGAGATGGCATGCAGTAAGGCAACATCACTCCAAAAACGTTTAGGAACTCACATATGACAAAGAAGAGCACAAGTAACTTCTAACAAATTGACAATTTTTATGTTATACAACTCCATTTTGTTGTGAAGTATATGCGTAAGATGTTTGATGAATAATGCATTTGGAAGAGAGAGAGGATGCAAAAAAAGTAGACATACATTCTTTGGCATTATCTGACCGCAAAATAAGAATGTTCTAGTTAAATTGAGTTTTGATCAAAGTACGAAAGACTTGACATATAGAAAATAACGATTTTCATTAAAAACAACAAAGTCATACGAGAATAATCATCCACAAAACATGACAAAATATTGAAATTTATTAGAGGAGATACTGATTGGTCCCCATACGTCAGAATGAACTATCTCAAATAATCTGGAAATACAACTAATAGTTCTTAAAAGAAAAAAGACAGATGTTTGCTAAGCTGAAAAGTTTCACATTCAAGGGAGGACACATTACGATGACTTACAAGTTGACATTTTAAAATGGAAAGAGAAGGGTGACCAAGACGACATGCCAGTGCATGAGTAAAACAAAAGACTGGATAGCTCGAGGAGGAAAGGCTGGTGAAAGATCCATGTAATACAAGCCATCAACTTCATTCCCCATACCAATCATCTTGAGATCTTGAAAAACACATAAGGATAAAAGGTTACAGAACATTGAAGAGTTGTGGAAATTTCACTAATAGACAATAAATTAAAGGGAAAGCCAAGAACAAGAAGAATAACTGACAAATCAATATTAGGACTAAGATGGGCATTGCCTGAGCCTGCAACACTAGTTCGGGAACTGTTAGCAAGACTTAACACATTTGGAAGAAGTGAGGGTGATAATCAAGAAGAAAAGTAGAAAAACCAGTCGTGGGTTTGGTTACTCTGGAATCGATAATCTACGGATTGTGAGAGGATGACAATAGATAGTGAAAAGATACAATACCCGATTGAGCGAAAATGTTCATAGAAGTGGAAGTGGCTCTTTTATGATTTAAAAACTCAGCATACTCATCCTGTTGTACACATAAGAAAATAGACTGTGTTGTTGAACTAGAGTTAGGCACTAGTCCAAATATTGGGTGATGGTTCTCATTAGACGAGACCAGATGGGCAGAATCAGATGGTTTACCATGTAGGTCCCAATGATAATTAACGAAGTGACCCATACGACCATAGTGAGTACATTTCCAAAGTTCACGAAATACCGAACGCTCGTTGCCTCTAGTGTCTCGTCCACCCGAGAGCTAAAACTACGTCCACTCCAACTGTTACGTCCATCCCTGAATGACATGATACTAGCTAAACAAACGAGTCAAATAATAAAAGGTATCCTCATAACAACTAATCAGTCCAATAATTAAAAGAGCCCCAAAAAATATAACCAGCCCAAAATTAGCTTAATCTGCCGGTAAACATATATTTAACCCACAAAACTTAAATTCCAAACGGTCCAAATTAAATGCCCAACAACGACTGAGGATTATGACAGTCTACAATGAAGTTAAAACAAAATACTACCCACAATGAAGAGTCCTCTACCCAAAATTGCATCGTCGACGTTGAGAGCTCTGACTACTGCTAAAAAAACCTACCCTACTCAGCCTACAATAGCAACAAGCAACTCTGCCACAACCAACCCACGAAGCCAAGGAAAATCCTTCACACCAACCGGCAACCACCAGTCACGATAGCCACACAATACAACATGAGTTTTCGATAGTAACACCGGCCACTAAAGACTGTGAACACACTGGCCACCGTCACAAAGAAGAGGAAATTATTACCCAAAGCATTTGGCACCAACCGAAGACTATCCAAGAACTGAAGACTGCCCAACACCTACTAGATGTCGTAGTCTCACCTTGCCAATGAAAAAACCAAGGAGCCCGACACCCAAACAGAGAATCAAAGAAAAAATTAAGAGGTATGCTCTCATTCCATGTTGTAAGATTTGGTATAAACATTGGAGAGAAAAGTAATTGTCTTCCTCTCATCTACTTCCATTATATAGAAAAATCAAGATTACACATGGAAACTTAGGAAAATTATGGAAACACAATAAACCTAATTGCACTATTGCCTAATCTAAGTAATTCTTGACCGATTTATTTCCTTTAACATTTTCAAAAGGGACACATACTGCTCTGAGATCAACTATCAACACCAAGTGAAATTCACACATAAAAAATGACTTGTCATAATGAGGCTGAAAAATAAAAATGTACTGAAACACTAATTGATAGTTACGGGATTGTAACAAAAAGGGGTCCCCATTTAATAATATATTTTAAGCTTCTAGAAGTTAACAGTAGCAAGGAGAGGGTGTTAATTATGTGATGTTTCAATAAAACAAAAGAAGCCATCTATATCAAGAAAATGAAGTGCCCAACAAGTTTGAAAATTTACAGTAGGATAAAAGTTTTTCTCCAGGAAAAGGAAGACAGATGACAGTAATTCAGTAGACAAAAAGATGTCCAAAATTAGAACTTACTCAAGGTCATGGCTGACAAGCAGCAAGGTCAGCTCTTTCTTCAGTTTCTTCAACAACTTAACAATATCTGCACTGGCCTTCCAATCTAACAGACAGACAAATGTTCAGTAATTTAAAAACGAGTACTCAGCAGACATGAAGTTAAAAGCATCAGTTGATATTTTTTCTAAACGGAGGACGATTCATATTACTTTGCTCGTGCAACTACAAGCTACATATGAAGATACATATAGAAAATAGTGCAGCTATGATGCAATCAGGAGCAAATTCCACAAATGGCAAAAAAATACATCCTAAACTATCCAATGGTATGAATCAGACTTTTGTGGAACTCACTGTATTTTAGATCTATGTTTTCAACTTGACTCATTTCCAAGCTCGAATTCGTCGGGATAAACATGTGCTGTTATTGCAATGGGTTGGTGGAGACTGAATCAAGGAACTTTGCATATTTGTTTTATATTTTTCTTCCAACATTTTTTTTTAAAAGCTCATTTTCAAGAAATTGTAACCATAACAACAAACTAAGACTTTTTTCCAAGTAAATTTGATGTTGGCTACCAAAGAAGTGGAGAATCAGTAAGTGGGACAAGGCCCCCTCTATTATAAACTATGTTCCAATTAACATCCTTCCTTTAATTTGTCCATATTGGTGCCACCTCCACTTGTTTGACATGTATTCTTTTTATTTTATCCATTTTATTATGGCTACACATACTTCTTAACACCAAATTTCCTGTTTGGTTCATCCTATAGATATTTTGTTGTTTTAACGGCCATACACTCGTAGCATGTTTGATCCAGTTAAACCATTTTGTATAAAGAATGCTGCTTCACATACAGGCAGCAGGTTCACAGGGCCAGGCATCACACAAAGATGGGGCCCGCGCAGCACTATTTTTTTTTTATATAAATACATGTGGGGGCCCCCAAAAGTGAGGGCCTGTAATAGCCCTGTGAACCATTTTTCTCTAAATTTAGCTTAATTCTTTGTATAAATTGCCAAATTATTAGGTACCTATTCCAATCTTGATTCCAATTCACCTAAACAACATCAAATTAGTTATTCTATAATCGCAATGCAACCAACCTTCCCCACCTCCTATGTTTCTAACTGATTACATAAGGTCCACTGAAAAGAAGTATACAGCACTACATTATCAAATATCCAATTCTTCAACAAGCATCTCAACATGACAATAACAGAGTACTGAAATGAAGATCCATGCGTCACAAATATGATTTTCTACCTTGCTTCTCAAATAGGCTTGAAGACCAAAATATTGTGTCTCGATTAGTATGCCTTAAGATCAAACAAGTCACATATTAAAGAGCATAGCAGAAATCTTCATACCAAGACCAGCAAGAGGCTCATCCAATATTAACAGGGCTGGAATTTGCACCTGAGCAGAGATAACAACCATTAATGCGATCATTAACTAATACAAATTTCAAACTTGTAGTGATGCAAGATCATTGAGAGGACAGACATTGGGCAAATAAGCTAAGCTCCATTGGCACCTGAAGATCATGGGTTCGAATCATTGAAATGGCCTATCACTTTGAAGGGGTATGCTGATAAGTGCTAACATCTAGCTCTTCTCAGACCACAATGGTGGGAGCACTTGGTAAGAACTTCTTAGTGACGTAAGACATTACACATAGGAACACATCCCCACTCAGGCATAAAGACACACAAGTGCATGCACACATGCAAATGCAACTCTATTCCCTTTTCTAATTTCACAAACGTACACAGGATATTATCAAGAAAGGAAAGATTCTCACTAAATAGATTGCTAGGGCAAGTCGACGTTTGTAGCCACCACTTAGAGATTGTGGATCTTTGTCCAGAGAGATTCCAGTCAGACCAACCTGAAAGTTATAAATTGCACCATAACACTCGTCAGAATTCTATATGTGAACAATACTATAAATCAGAAATTAATAATGAAGGAAAAAAGGGAGCGAAAGAAAATGAATGCTTGTTCGCTCTAATATGCCGAAGTCATAGCTCTTTCGAGTCTTGAAGCAAGAAGCTCTCTCAATTGCACGCCGCCCCTTTGTCTTGGCCACCCAAATGTGATTTCATCAAGAACATTGTCAGCAACAAAGTACCTGGACAATCTATTGTATTAGATACCCTAACAGAACTGCAATTACGTACTTATGTAATCTGAAGCAAACAAGCATTCAATATGAACTTTTAATACGAGAAAAAAGATAGGCATACGGTGGATGCAAATTCACTCAAGGCAAACATCAGTTGATGTAACAGTTAAACCTCTTAAGTGAAAAAAGAAGACTACAAGATATAGAACACAGAAATTACTTTAGTATTGGCATAAAACTTCTATAAAAACAAAACCTACTACACAATCAAATCAGAAAAGAGGGTTCATATTTTTTTTCCCATTTTTCTTGGGGGCATCAGCTATGGAAATTGAAGGAAAGAAAATGCCAATGGAGTGACTATGAGAGTAATAACATTACAGTTGCATTAGTCTCCAAGTGCAAGATGCAACATGAATGTTGAATAAACAATATGTAATTCAATATGCAGTATAAGCTCATTTTTTCAAGATAGGATGCAGTTAAAGAACCTAAATACCAAATGAACCTTACTTTATGAAATGGAAAAAGTTAAAATTGTCTCCAATGCACTGATTAGAAGTTAATACCTTTCAGGAAACTGGAAAACAATACCAACTCTTCCAGGCAATAACAATTCAGGAGACTGATCATTATTTATGGATGGAGCCTGATTTTGGCTACTTAACCCTGCTATCAACTGTAGGAAACAGTCAAAGATCTGAGTAGAAATTAAGATAAGAAAACAGGTAAATCAGTAGATACAGAACAGTTGGTTTAACATGGCACAAATTGTCGATCAAAAGGTGGACCTGCAAAAGAGCAGGTTTCCCATTTCCACTCCGTCCAAAAACCAATCCAAAACTGCATAAGCGCATGACAAAATACACATTATTTCAATATGGAGATCTTTTGTAAGTATAAAACCCCTGCCACCAGTAAATGAAAAAGTGGCATTTCAACATAAATTCTGTCTGTTCAGACCAAAAGAACTTACTACAGTTCGTACGTCCAACATAAGATCTTTCAGTGTTAAAATTCAGACAATACCAGTTGCAAAATGCTAAAAGAAAGACAAATTTGTTTTTGTTTTTTATAAATATATGTAACTTATTTATGACAAAATGAAAAGGAAGTGCCTTTTTTCAGTAAGTGAGAAACTTATTCTGTTCAAAAGATTGACCTTGGTCCCTGGAGATTGATAGCTAATGTCTTTTACCTAGGAGAAAGAGGGAGAAAACATTTAAAGTGTTTCAACAACATTTATTAACTTCAAAACTATAAAATAAATAAGTGAAACATACTGGAAGAAAAGCAAGGAAGTCTTAATCTGATGAATACAAATAAGGAAGTAATATAGAGACATCAGTAATGAGTGCTGCAGACGGGATCAACCGTCTAGAATTTGAGTCAGCAGTGTATATTTATGAAGGGAAGTAGTTGAAGATAACATTAAAACTGGATGTAAGAGGAACACGTAGAAACAGTAGAAAGAACCAAGCATGTCCATTTTACGGTTAAGAATAATTCAACGAATGACCAATCACCTCTTACGTTATCGTGATTCTAAAAACGGCCTCTCACAACAGGTGTAGAAAGATATATAACAGAGTATCAGATATTTCAAAGCACATGACAGAAAACACAGCATAAGATTGATTAATGCTAGATAGCCTCCTACCCTTATATCCAGCGACAAGTTGTAGTAAAATAGTATCCTTAAGGGTAAACAAAGTAGAATAGTGCTTTTACAATAATTAAGGGTTCAATTGTTTAGTAAATTCTAGGAGAGAAATAACTGTGAATTCAAAAATCTTATGATTCACAAAAAATAGGCATTTGCTTCCAAAATTCGATTAGATTCCTTACTCTCATTAGTTGATACTTGATATGTAATACTGCAGAACTAATCGATTAAGATCAACTACAAAATTAGCATCATCTTTAACCTTAATTAGAATAATTAGAGAAGAAAATAAATCCAAATTTCTGATAGGTAAATGCTGAGGATAGTTAAAATCCCTGAGAATTAGAAACTTTCCAGGAGAATGGACACTTAAAAAAGGATTTTCTTTCCTTATTATTTACGGACAATAAAGATGGCACATATTTTAAGATACTACGGTTTCTGTAGCAAACACATTGGGTAGAAACCGGCTTGTAAGGGGATGGTTACTCAATTGGTCTAATTAGATTGTTACATACGGTTCAAAGCAATACAAGAAATACAACCGCAGCAGTACTATTAAAATTAAGCTTCACACTTACTTCAAAACACGAACAATCGCAGGAAATTTTGCTCGGTCGAAATATTCTCAAATTTGCACTGTGATTACAAACAGCTGATTAAAACAAAGATATAATAATGAGAGAGCCAACTGAATGCCGAAGAATTCCGTGGTCGATAATGTGATCGGAATATTCAGAGATTGAAAGACCAAACCTCGGATATGTTGGAATTTTGAACACAGTCGTGGGCTTGGTTACAGGCGAATAGGGAAGCACAACACCCGCCATTCTCTCCTTGGCGGTTAGCAAATTCAACATGATAAGTGTGATTTTACACGCGCCATGTTTCAAAAGTAGATATTTGGGATAATATTGGTTAAATAATGATTATTGTAGGAAAAATTGTTGGAATGTCATTGGCTTTGAAAATGTCATGTTCACTAAAATCCCTACTTTTATGTATTTGATTTTTTCACTATTGGGTATTTGATTGACATTTTTTTTCTAAGCAATTCTCCCTCACATCTACCTTATTTCTCTCATCTGCTCATCATTAAAAGATAAACACGTATAATATTTTCTAAATTGAAAATTAAACCAATCAAACAAATTTAATTAATAATTTCCATATAAATAAATTCTTGGCAGCCTAGAACTTATTTTCTTTCGATACAATTTTCATTATTGCAATCAAACATACTTTTATTCAAACTTTTAAAAGTGGATATTTGGAACTCACTTTAGTAGAGTTACTACTTAATATTGGTTGTAGTAGAAATTCAATGTTGGAAGGTAAAAATGATGAAAATAGTGAAAATCGGTCAAAGAGGGTAGAAGAACCACAATTGTTAAAAGAACCAATTGCGAATCTCCAAAGCTTGATATAGATCAAGGATGGGCAATTGAGGATTGCATGGATCAAATTGAAAACAATTTAAAGATGAAAGATCTTAAATTTGAACAAGGAAGGACTCAAGCTGAACTGAAGAAGGAATTCATGGACCAAAGCGAACAAATTCAAAGAAGGAATACCTTACAGTCGCAAGGATCCTTACATTCGATTGCAATGAGGTTGAAGTCAGTTCCTGTAGCTCCATACACATAACCATGCGATTACGATGGACTATAGCATGTGATTGCATGGTGCATTCTAATTGGAAAAATATGTTACCTAATTTGTGTCTACCTCCACATAGAAGACAAATTGTAACTTTAAATTTCTAGTCACTACGATGACGACAAACCCAATATTATGATGTGTTAATATAATTTCGAGACTTTGACTTTATTGCTTGTTTTGGTTGAATGATTGTTATATGTTTAATTCTTAAATTAATTGATCCATAATTGAATTGATTACTGATTTTTTTTATTTGAGAAAAATAATAAGGATTATAGCACTTGTAACGATCATTATAGAGTATAATAGAGGATAGAGATATGCTTATTAGCCTTATATAATATTATTGCATAATAATTAGTTTCCTTATTTGTATGTTTTATTTTTGTTTTCTTTTCTTGTAATATATAAACTTGTGTATTCCATTGAAAACCTAATTTTTGGCAGCTCAATATATTATTGATTTTCCTCCTCCCGTTCTTCTCCTCCTCCTCATTGAATTGTTTAACTATATTGATTCAAGGTAACTCATGTTGTTGACATTGTATCAGAGCCTATAGTTGAGTGAAATTTATTGCTGGCCGAAAGAAAAGAGAAAGTATTGGAGTCCATTTTGAATTCTAGAGATTGATTGCTGTAGGAATTAAAAAGGCGGAAAGAATATTATATATATATATATATATATATATATATATATATATATATATATATATATATAGACACACACACACACACAGAAAGAAAGCGGGAGGCAGAAAGAGGAGAGGAAATATTGTGCGGCTGTAGGAAGAAAAAAAGGCGACTGGAGAAAAGAAAAAGGAGAAAAGTTGTTGCTTTTGGGAATTAAAAAAGAGGAGTATATATACACACAGAAGGCTGCTTTTAGGAATTAAAAAGGAGGATTATATATACACGTACAAGATGGACGCAGAGGCTAGAAATTGAAAAAAAAAAAAAAAACACGGAGACACAGGTAGCAATAGAGAAAATAATTCCAAATTCTTGTGCAATAATTCATCATTGTAATTTGTGGTGGTACATTGATTATCGTTGGTTTCCCTTAGAATTGGGTGATTTTGTTGATTCGTAGTTGATTATTTGTTAACTTTATGATGTCAATTGAAAGAGATGATTCACTTCAATCCATTAATGTCAGATTAAATGGTAAAAATTACTCGTCTTGGAGTACCGTGATGAAAAATTTTCTGGAAGGAAAAAGATTGTGGGGGGTTTTGTTAGTGGAATTGTTGTGAAACCCAAGAATACTGCTAATAATTATGTGACAGAGTTGGATAATTGATAATCAAATAATGCGAAAATTCTTACTTGGATTCATAATTCTGTTGAGCAATCAATTGGTACACAGTTGGCAAAGTTCGAAACAGCAAAGGAAGTTTGGGAACATTTTCAGAAGTTCTACACTAAGTCTAACTTTGCAAAGTAGCATCAGTTGGAGATTGATATACGGGTTTACAATAGAAGAATATGAGTATTCTCGAGTTTTACGCTACTATGAATTCAATTTGGGATGAGTTGGCTCTTACGAAATCAACGGGATTGAACGCATGTGAGGAATATATTACTTTTAGAGAGCAGCATCGATTAGTTCAGTTTTTTATAGCACTTCACAGTAATTTTGAGGGACTTAGATGCTCTATCTTGCACTGCACTCCACTCCCTCAGTTGATTCGGTGGTTAGTGAACTTGTAGTCGAGGAAACACATTTGAAATCTCTTACACGAAAGTTATCTCTTCCTCTATCTAGGACCTCAGTGTTAGCTGTACCATCTCGACCGTTTACACAAAATCAAACAAAGGTTATGAGAGAGTTGCTAGTGATGAGTGTAACTTTTGCAAACAAAAGGGACATTGGAAGTCTCGATGTCCTAAACTATTGAAGAAACAGCAGCTACAACCACAACAGCGATCCTATCATCCCAATGCTAACATAGCTGCCACCATACCATCTAGTGACTCGTCTATACTTGGAACACCTCCTTCCTCCAATATTATGTTGACTAATTTAGTAGAGTAGTGTCGAAGTTTTTAGCCACACAGTCACATGCTATGTCAGCCTCAACTCATATAAGTTTGTTATCTCAGAGTCATTTAGGTATTTCTTCTTCATGGATCTTTGACTTAGGTGCTTCCAAACACATGTTGTCTAACTCAAAATTCTTTAATGACTTGCGTCATTTTAACTTGTCTACGTCTGTTATGACTGTTGATGGCACACCATTGCCTTTAGCATGTGTTGGTTCTGTTAACACACATAATTTATCACTTTTAGATGTCTATTGTGTTCCAGCTCTTACTTCGAATTTTATTTCAGTTGGCCAATTGTGTGATTTTAGATACTTAGTTCAATTTTCTTCTACTGTTTATCATGTATAGGATCTTCGATCTTAGAAGCTAATTGGGATAGGCCTTAGATAAGGAAGGTTATATGTTTTGGACAATCTGAGACCACCACAAGTTGCAGCCTCTGGTGTTGACTTGTCATCTTTCTGTTTGAATTCACCTCTAGTGTTGACTTGTCATCTTTCTGTTTAAATTCATCGTCTTCTAGTTTTTATTTATGGCATTTTCGCCTTGGACAGGTTTCCGCTAGTCGTTTGAAATTTTAAGTTTCTAAAGGTCAATTGGGAGATTTGCAAACTCATGACATTTCTGATTGTAGTTGTTGCAAATTAGCTAAATTTTCTGCTTTACCTTTTCCTCAAAGCGTTTCTCATTCTATTGCACCATTTGACCTTGTTCACTCTAATATATAGGGACCTACTCCTATTGCTACAAAAGGAGGATCTAGATATTATGTGTCTTTTATTGATGATTATAGTTGTTATTGTTGGATTTATCTTATGAAACGATGATATGACTTCCTTTCTGTTTATCGTTCATTTAGAGCACTTATTAAAACTCAACATTTTGCTATAATTAAGTGCTTTAGATACAACTTAGGTCGAGAGTATACTTCGGTTGATTTCTCTGAATTGCTTGCTCTTGATGGCACAATTCATCAAACCTCGTGTACTAATATCCCCAATAAAATGGTGTTACTGAACGGAAGCATATGCACATTGTAGAAACGGCTCATTCCCTTCTCTTGTCTGCCCAAGTCCCCAGTGAATTTTGGGGAGAAGCAGTTCTCACTGCTGTTTCTTTAATTAATAAAATTCCATCTTCCCACACTTCAGGTTTATCACCCTTTGAAACATTGTATGGGCATCCTCCTGATTACTCCTCATTAAGAGTTTTTAGCTGTACTTGCTTTGTTCTTCGTCCTAAAGTCGAACGTAGTAAGTTAATATCTTGCTCTACTATATATGTTTTCTTGGGTTATGGGCAGGGACAAAAGGGCTATCCCTGTTTTGATCCCAATAATAAAAGTTATATGTTTCTTGTCATGTCGTGTTTTTTGAGCACATTCCATTCTTTTCTATCTTTGATAATACTCATGAAGTGACTAAAATTGATCTCATTCGTATTGATCCATTTTCTGATAATATTGACAGATCGCCTTTCCATATCCCATGTATTGTTGATTCTTCATGTCCTATAGGTACACATGTGTCGATTCATGATACCCCTCATCTTTCTATGGCCCCCCAACCACCGTCTGAGATTGTTGATCCAACTCCTGCTCTTTCTCTTCCTCAATATTCTCAACGTTTTCGTAAGTCTACTTAGTTACCTGATTTTTCTTATTCTTGTTATTCTGAGACCTTTTGTTGTTTTCTAACCTCTATGCACAAGCTATCTGAACCCTCTTTCTATAAGAGGCTATTCTGGATCCTCTTTGGCAACAAGCTATGGACGATGAACTCTCTACTCTACATAAGACATACACTTGGGACTTGGTTGCATTGCATTCAGGTAAACATGCCATTAGTTCTCGTTGGGTTTATTATATTAAAACCAAATCTGATGGTTCAGTTGAGTGTTACAAGGCTAGATTGGTTGCTAAACGCTTTAATCAATAGTATGGTCTGGATTATGAGGAGACTTTTACTCGCGTTGCCAAGATGACCACTATTCGTACACTTATTGTAGTTGCATCTGTTCGTCAGTGGAGTCTCTCCCAGTTGCGCGTCAAAAATGCCTTTTTGAATAGAAATCTTTAAAAGAAGGTTTATATGGTTCTTCCTCACTCTTCTGGATATGTTTGCATCAAGAAGGCACTTTATGGCCTCAAACAAGCAACTCGTGCCTGGTTTGAGTAATTCTCCATTGTTGTTTTCTCTCTTGGTTTTACATTTAGTCATCATAACTCTATCCTATTCTTTAGATGTTCTTCAGCTGGTTGTATTCTACTTTTGCTTTATGTTGACGATATGATTATTACTGGTGATGATGTTGATGGGATTGCAGATTTGAAATCAGAATTGGCTCATCGTTTTGAAACGAAGAATTTAGGTGCATTACCTTATCTTTTGGGAATCGAAGTTACTTTTTCTCCTAGAGTTATCTTATCTCACAGTCTAAGTATACTATGGATGTTATTGAGCGTGCTCGGCTTATTGATACTAAAACTATTGATACTTCTCTTGAGTCCAACGCTCGATATTCACTCTCTGATAGTATACCCTTAAGTGATCCCACTTGGTATTGCACCATTGTTGGATGTCTAGTTTATCTTACCAATACACGTCCCGATATTGCTTATGTTGTTCACATTAGTAGTTAGTTTGTTTCGGCTTCTGATACAGTTCATTGGCCAGCTGTTGTTCGTATTTTACGCTATTTTTGTAGTACTTGCTTTCATAGTCTTTTATTTCCATCAACCTCCTCTTTAGTGCTTCGTGCCTTCTCTGATGCTGATTGGGCTAGTAACCCCACCAATTGCAAGTCCACTACTGGTTTTTGTATATTTTTGGGTGATTCCCTTATCTCTTGGAAGAGTAAGAAATAGACTGTTGTTTCACATTCCTCTACTGAGGCAGAGTATTGTGTTATGGCATCCACTACCACTGAGATTGTGTGGTTGCATTGGTTACTTGCAGACATCGGTGTTCCTTTTTCCACTTCAACCCCTATGTATTGTGATAATAAAAGTGCTACTCAGATATCTCACAATTCTATATTCTATGAACGTACGAAGCATATTGAGATTGATTGTTATCTAATTCGCCATCATTTGCCGACTGGCACGCTTTCTCTGCCTTTTGTTTCTTTATTGTTATAGCTTGCTGACTTCTTCACGAAATCTTATCCAATTCATTGCTTTCGCTACTTACTTGACAAACTCTCGCTACTTTTCACTGTAACATCGTGAGTTTGAGGGGAGATATTAGCCTTATATGATATCTCCTTATATAATATTATTGCATAATATTTAGTTTCCTTATTTATAGGTTTCCTTTTTTTTTACTTTTCTTGTAATATATAAACTTGTGTATTCCATTAAAAATCTAGTTTTTGACGGCTCAATTTATTATTGACTTTTCCTCTCTCTTTCTTCTTCTTCTTCTCTTCTCTTTGAATTGTTTAACTTTATTGATTCAAGGTAGCTCATGTTGTTGACAATGCTCATATACCTTGCATGGTTTAATTGAATATAAATGCATCACACGTCTGAAATCTTTATAGAGATATTATTGGTTCACATTTGATGATATATCTAGTATTGTTTGAGAGAGATTACTATATGAAATAGGTATATTAATCATCAAGTTTAAACGAGTGTTGTCGTTGTCTTAGATTGTTGTTAAAATGAAATAATACAAAGGGATTAGAAGTCCTAATGCTTGAAGTAATCGCGTTTATAAAAGCTTCCTAGCAGATCATTAGTTTAGTATAAATGGTTATAGATTTACTTAGTCAAGATCAAAATCGATCATATTGTACTATTCGATTAGAGTTGTATTAATTGAAAAAAATGTAGGACTTTACAAGGTTGACAGATTGATAGCAATTTTTGCTTAGCTTGTATTATTAACAAAAGAAGTTGAGGATATCACTGTCAATCCATCAACTAATGAAGTTCAAATATCAGGGCTAAAGTGTGATCAATATGAGGGTAGTCATGCAAGTATGGATTGCAATGTGAGGATTTTGTTTGCTCAACCTTCTGATGAAGTAAACTATGTGTAGAACTTTTAGGGACAACAAAATAATTGTGCTCCAACACTTATAATCCAAGTTAGACTTTAGAGGAATCGTCCAAATTTATCTTTGAACAATGCATAAACATCTCAAAATCTATCGTTGCATAATAGACCACCTGGTTTTCAGCAATAAAGAAGGTATCTCAATTGGAACCATCGCTTAAATTAATAAATATTACAACTCAATTTTTGTAGAAGACATAGCAGCTCATGAGAAAAAAAAGTTAAGGGGCCTATAAAAAACTTGGAGAATCAGATAGGGCAGTTGGTGAAAGTAATCTCAAAGGAAATTAGGAAATTTGACAAGCAACACAAAAACCAACACCTGGAAGCATTATCCATTAGAGTTGTCGAGATCGATATGATCGAAAACCCACAGTCAAAGGCAATCGTTCCAGTTAGAACAAAAAAAGTCCAATCTCGTTTCCTTAAAGGCTTCAACTTCGAAGACATACAGAAGAAAAAATGATTCTAGCAATAACTACTAGGAATTGAGTTCAGTTATCAAAAATTTCTATTAAGAAATATGTTGTATCGAATGAAAAAGTACTTAACATTGATGATGATATTGTGGGTAGGTTTGAACAATCAAGAAAAATAATTCCATATCAAAAGTCAGACACTCTACGGATTAAGGAAATTGTCATGTCAACGTATATGTGATTATAATCCCATTCCCTCAACGGCTCCTGAAGAATTAAGCTAAATAAACAATTTTCAAGGTTCTTGGATGATGTAAGAAGCTCTACATCAATATGCTCATTCATTGACGTGATATTGAAAATCTTGAGCTATACTTAGTTCTTGAAATAGATGTTGTCCAAGAAAAGAAGACTCCAAGAATAATATAGTGGCTTTAAATGAGAAGTGATGTGTTGTGTTGCTAAAAAAAATTGCCTTTCAAATTAATATATTCAGGGAGTTTCAAGTTACCTCGTTATGTAGAAAAAAAATTATCTGTTTAATGCTTTATGTTATTCATGTGCAAGTGCTAAGTTGACGTATTTATGTGTCTACAAAAGATTAGGTTTGGGAGAGGCAAAATCAACAACATTGCAGCTAACAAATAGATCAATCAAAAGTCCACGAGGTATGGTTGAGGATGTGCTCATCAAAATCAGACAATTTTATCTTCTATGTGGATTTTATCACCCTTGATAGAAGGAGATCATGATATGCTAGCGACTTTGGGTCTATCATTCTTACCAACAAGTAGATGCTTAATTGTTATTAACAAGAAGAGTTGATTTGATGGTGGATGAATGAGAAAATTTCAATATGTACACCACATCCAGTAAACCATCTGACCTCGAAAAGACCTAGGGTTGAAGAAAAGATGAATGGTCGAGAATATGGTTCATACAAATGGAAATTTGGTGGATTAATTAGAGCCCTGTTGGGTATTTTAGTGATGCCCAAATAACCCATAGGGAATGATGAAAAATTGTGGCCCGATTATCTTCATAGGCTATAAGCCAGGGATTGAAGAATATTATTAAAGTCCATACCACAAATGATGTAGCCCAATTTTGTTGGTTATTTAGAGGAAATCAGCCCATTGGGCTAGGTGCTCAATACCTAATTATGGAGATGATTTGAAAAGTATCCATTTTCTCACATGGAAGTTAGATGGTTACATTATTCTTATCCTTAGTAACCATTTCAGTTTTCTTGAACTCTATCTTAGAGAGAAAAATCTAAAACTTCGTTTGTCCATTTTGCCTATAAATTGGAGTCTTTTGTTTACATTTAAACACACCAAAAACTTGAGGAAAATCGGCTTCTTTCTTCTTCCTTTTTACTATGCCTTTGTATGCCAATGTCTCTGCCTCTTTTTCCTGCCTTCGTGTACAATTTTCTCTGCTTCCAAGTTCTCTAATTTGGTGTTGTCTTTGTGGTGTTGGATTGATGATTTTCTGAGCCTAAATGAAAAGGGGAAAACATTAATTTTGAATTCTTCTTCTCCTTCAATTTTTATTTCCTTTTAAATGTTTTTACTTAATTCTTTACTAATTTCTTTGTGTTGTTTAATTGTAGAATGAATTAAGATACAACATTTGGTATCAGAACTTGTGAGGAATCAAAATCTGAAGAAAAAACGTAGGTAAAGCAGACTGGGAAGAAGAACAGTAAAATTTTGAAAAAATCAGACCTGCAAATCCATTTTCCAGAAAATGGCTGACCTACAGAAGAAACTGAGGCCAGATTCAGACTCTGCAGGCAAAGGAGAAGGTGATTGGATGGCGCATGGTCGGCAGGGCGACGCGTGGAGACTTTGACGGTGGCACGTTGGGTGGATTTCGACGATAGTTTCTTCAGACATAATCTTCATTTTGACATTTCTAATGTGTGTTGTTATTTTTTGTTTCAGGTACTATAGCAAACGTTGGATGTTTTTGCCCTTGGTAGGTCGACGGTCGCAACTACTATATATATTTACTGAATTACTTTAGGCCAAAATAGCGACCGTAAAGCAGTAAATTCGCATCTCTCCTTTTTTACGGACTACAAAACTAGTCCGCTCTAGTAAATTGGCTGAAACCTTTACATTATCACACTAGCGGATCATTGTGTGGGGTGATCATTAGGATTGGGGGTTGCCATTGCTTGGTAACAATTGCTTGTTGATAGAACCTAGCGTTACTTGCCATTCTTTATTTAATTTCTAAGTGGAAATATTTATTTGTCGTCTTTGGACTTAATTGTTGAACTTTTTTGCGTTATTTAATCTCCTATTATATTAGACTTGTACCCAGACTCCTATTCTAGCTTATTCCCTTGATCTGAGAACGTGATTCTCATGAAATCTTGGGGTCTAGAATAACATATTATTGTGAAACCATTGGAATCTTGTTACTCTGTGTAATATATGTGCCATGTGACTTTTACATATTTAAGTTTGTGTTATGTGCATTTTTTGGTGAGATGTCGACACATCACTTTGAGTTGGGTATCTTTAATGGTAAATGAGATTTTTCAATTTGGCAACAAAAATAAAAGGTATTCTTGAAACAAAAAATTTCTAAAGATATTGATGGCTCTTTTCCTACAAACTTGACTACTGAAGAAAAAGAGAATTTGGATGAATTGGCATATACTTCTATCATTTTACATTTATCTGATGCGGTATTAAAAAAAAATTGGTATCTTAAAATCAACTCAAGAACTTTGGAGAAAATTGGAGGAGCTTTATGTGTCTAAATCTACTCCAAACAAATTTTTTCTACTTGAAAGCTTTTTAGCTTCAAAATCAAATCTACAAAGGATCTGGATTACATTTGGATCTTTTCAATAAACTCGTGCAAGATATCGCTAACTGTGGTGAAAAAGTATCTATTAATATAAGGCTATCATTTTGTTAAATGCTATCCCTGACACTTATAGAGAAGTTAAAATTGCTATTAAATACGGGAGATATACTTTAACACTTTAAATTGTCATAGACTCGTTAAGAAGTAAAGATATGGAAATGCGAGCCGAGAGAGTCGAGAGAAAAGTGGTGAGGTTCATATGATGAGAGGTAGGTCTCAGTCTAGGACTCGTGATAACCAAAGTGAATACGCATCTGGTAGTAAAAAGAAAAGTAGAAGTCTATTTAGGTCAAAAAGTAAATTTAAAGGTAGAAAATGCTATGGGTGCGGTAAAAC
This sequence comes from Fraxinus americana, assembly GCA_035079005.1. NCBI lineage: Eukaryota > Viridiplantae > Streptophyta > Magnoliopsida > Lamiales > Oleaceae > Fraxinus > Fraxinus americana. The sequence continues at coordinate 12,885,472 of CM068715.1, read as the reverse complement.
TGGATATTTCATTAAAGACCGTTATGTTGAGAGAAAAACAAACAAAAAGAAAAGGTTTACGATGAGGCAAATGTTATTGCTTCTTCTGATGAATGCTGTGAAGTCTATGTGTTATTGAACTCTGAACCTACTGAAGTAAATCTGACTGTGAAATAACATTTGCATGAATGGATACTTGATTCGGTGCATCATTCCATGTTTCATAACATAAAACCTATTTTGAAAATTTGCAAGAATCTGAAAGTGGTCATACTATTTTGTGCAATAATCATGCTTATAAAATTGTCGGAATTGGTGATATCACGATATAATTTGACACTAATTATGTGCTTAAATTACATGGAGTCAGATATATTCCTGAAATGGCTAGAAATCTTATTTCGGTAGGAGCATTAGAAATCGATGATTTTACTGGTAAAATTGGAAACAATATGTTAAAAATGATTAAGGGTGCTCTTGTTACATGTAAATGTACTAAAAGAAACGGTATTTACATGACTATTGCTGAAATTATTAAAAATTCATCTTCCTCCATAAATTTGACCAACACGGATGACACACACAAGTGGCATAATAGATTAGCTCACATAAGTATTAAATGACTTAAACTACTAAATGATAAAGGTGTATTTGGAAAAGACAATGTGTCTAATATGCATTTTTGTGATCACTGTGTGCTTGATAAACATCATGAGTTATCTCTCATTTGGCATACACAAAACTACTAAAGTTTTGGAATATTTTCATACTAATCCTACAATGGGTGGTAATAGATTTTTTTGTCCATAATTGATGATTATTCTCGTTGGGTGTGGGTTTATCTGTTAAAAGATAAAACTGAAACCTTCAAAAATTTCAAAAAATGAAAATTGCAAGTTGAAACTCAAACTGGCAAAAAGATAAAATATCTAAGAACTGATAATGACCTAGAATTTTGTAATAATGATTTTGATGATATGTATGAAAAATGTGGAATTACTAGACATAAAACTGTTCCTTATACACCTCAATAGAACGAGATGGCTGAACGTATGAATCGTACTTTACTTGATAAAGTTAGATATATGATGTTGAGTTCTGGTATTCCTAAATCTTTTTGGGGTAAAGCTATTATGACTACACGTTATCAGATTAATCTGACACCTTTTACTGCATTAAATGGTGATACTCTTCATGAAAAATGGTATGGTAAACGTGCCGACTATACCGTGTTAAAAACTTTTGGCTGTGCTGTTTTCTCTCATCAAAATAAGAGAAAATTAGAACTAGAGCTAGGATATCCTGAAGGAGTTAAAGGGTATAGGCTTTGGGATAGAAGTCAAACTAGACTTAAGATCATCATAAGTTGTGATGTTTGTAACGCCCCGACCCGCATGGATCGGAACATCACTAGATTAACTATACTTTAGCCGTTGACTTAATAGAATTAACCTTACCCTTAGCGGAAAGCTTAAACATTTAATTTATGAAATTTAAATCAACATAATTTGTTAAAAGAAAATAATTCAATACTATAAACAAAACAATTCAAAAATATCTTTAGAATATCTTCCGTGCATGCATCCACAATTGACGTCAAATTTTAGACAAAACTTTAAAAATAATGTTGCTGTTTTCTTTTTCTATCTTATATGGGTAGTGACAAAAATAAATCGTTTGCATAACTATCGACCTTGAAACTTCGTGAACCTTTAATACAAGGTAGAAAACTCTTTATAATATGACATATCAAAAAATTGGGCTCCGTCGGCAACAGATAGGGCATTAAAATATTTTTCGAAACCCCACAGCAAATCGGGTTGGGAGGAAACCCAGCACAGTTCACTTAAAATATCATATAAAATTTTACACAAATCGAACTGACATGAATTTAGCTATATCCAGTAGCTAGCCCTTGAGACTATCATATCCAATTTCTTTTGTCCAAAAACATCAAGTAACGGGTGAGATATAAATTTTTTGAAGCCAAGAGCAGAAACTGAAAAACAGCAACACTCACCCGTGCAGTTTACTTAACATGACGTATAAAATCCTACTAACATCAGATTGACATGATTTCAAGTTCAATCAATATCTAACATGTAAGTTTATCCAACGCCACTGATTTTGTCTAAAAGTTCCAAATAATGAGTGAGTTATGATTGTTTGAAATCAACTACAGAAACTGGAAACCCAACAACACTTTCTAGTGCAGTTTACTCTAAGTGACCTATAAAATTTTACCTACATTGGATTGACTTGATTCCAAGTTTATTTCGTAGCTAACCTATGAGGCTATCAAATGCCACTGGTTTCATTGAAAAATTCCAAGTAACGACTAAGTGACGGATTTTTGAAGTCGAGTCAGAAATGAAATTTCTAGAAAAACAGCAACGTTACTTTGCTAACATCTTTTTTTAAAATATAAACCAGCGACTTGTAAGATAATTTGCTAACAGTTCCATAAACAACATTTCATAGGAAACAAATTATTTAAAGTAAACATTTTTGTAGTAAAATTGAAAATATTAAATCACCGGCCTCTCCATAGCACGTTGCATCATTCTTTACCATCATCCACGTCCCAAGCAAATCATATCAAATTAACATGTAGAGAGGGAATTAACCCATGAGTTTGAAACTCAATAGATGTCATTGGTGCGTTTCGTTAACAAATTATAAAATTTTCGAACTGTAGATTCATACCGTCGCGTAGTAGGATTTCCGGCAAAATCCAATTTCTGTAGCGTTATGAATTAACATAACGCATAGAGCCGGAGAATGATCATTCAACTATAGTGGTGCCGAAACACCGTACCCGAAGGTACCATTACATTCATACTTTTAACGAAAATCATAGTTTGAAAACGAAACAAACACTTGTACCTCTACCTACCTTTGTTAAAAGCTTTTGAAAGTATAATGTTGGATGATTGTTGTCGCTTCCCGACGGTATCAGAACTTTTAGAAATATGCTCCTCTCCTATTCTTTTGAAAATCTTTTTCCTTGATCAAAGTGTGTACTTTCTCCTTCACACCCTTGCTATTCTTTCAAACTTTACTTAATATAAAATTTTTTTTTTAGAGAAAATAAGTGTAATCTCGAATTTGAGGAAAGGTGTAGTTAAAAAATGTTTTTCCTCTTCTTGTAACCTCCCTTTTTAATGGAAAACTAAATGGAAGAGTTATATTATCATTAATCTTGTTAAATTGAGTCTTTAACTAGGAATTTGAAGAGTTTTAAGCCCAACAAATAATTTTATAAAATACTTCATAAAAACATCTACATGATGATTCGAACCTGGGTGGCCAATAGGAAATACCATGCAGATGACCATTGTGGCAACCCAGTTATTCATTAAATCTTTGAAATCAAATTTACTTAAACTTAATGTCTTAAAGTATTGGGCTTATAAATAACTTATGGCTTGTACTTTCATAACCTTAAATGGGTCAAGCTTCCATAGCTTATTTCTTAAATGGGCTACACCAACCAAATTAAGACTATAAAATCTGGGACATTACAATGTTACATTTAATGAGTCTGAAATGATGTGTCTAAAAACAGTTAGTGACACATTGAGAGAAAAACAGCAAGAAAACACTAGTGAGGAATCCCAAGAGGATTTAAGGCATTTGAGTGTTCAAACCCCTACCACTTCAATTGTGGTGGAGCATCAAAATCCTGAATTAGAAGATAATCAAAGTGAAAATATTAAGACAGAGTGAGGAGAACATATAGGGTACCTCAAAGGTTAGAGTTTGATTTTGAACTTGCTTATGCTCGTTATGAAAAACTAGTTGATAAGGAACCAATCACGTATGAAGAAGCCTTAAGGAGTGAACAATCTGAGGATTGGGTGAAAGCGATGAAAGAAGAGATAAATTCCCTCGATAAAAATCAAACATGGGAGTTAGTCCCAAGACCTAAAGACAAGTCTACTGTTGGCTATAAATGGGTTTTTAAAATTAAGGAGTGAATCACCAAAGGAGATGCTTTAAGGTTTAAGGCTAGACTTGTGGCCAAAGGTTACACACAAAAGGACATGATAGATTATGACGAAATCTTTTCTCCAGTTGTTGAGAATACAACAATTAGGACTATGCTTGCATTAGTTGCGCATTTTAATTGGGAACTTGAACAACTTGATGTTAAAACTGTTTTCTACATGGTGAACTTGATGAAAAGATTTTATGGATCAACCTAAGGGTTTTTAAGCTAAACAAAAACCTGATCATGCGTGTTTTCTTAAACGCTCTCTGTATGGTCTAAAACAATCTCATAGACAATGATACAAACGTTTCGATTCGTTCGTTCAAACAATTGGTTTTAAAGGAGTGAAATTGATCATTGCTCATACTATCAAGGTAATGCAAATAATAATAACTGTGTGTTTTTGTTGCTATACGTGGATGATATGCTTTTAATTGGTCCCAACTTGAAGTTGTTAAATGATATAAAAACTACTTTGAGTAATGAATTTGATATGAAAGGCCTAGGTAATGCTAAAAGAATATTAGGCATGGAAATTCAAAGAGATAGGTGTGATTCATTTTTTTTTTTTTTGGCATCAGGCTCCATTGGTTGTGTTATATATCTAATGGAGTGTACTAGACCTGACTTTGCCTTTGCTATTAGTACACTTAGTAGGTATATGTTCAACCCTGGCCCCAAACATTGGGAAGCTTTAAAATGGCTATTTAGATATTTGAAAGGAACATGAAATCTTGGCTTAATATATAAGTTTAGTACCGAAGGAGTAAAATTGAAAGGCTTTACTAGTGCTAATTATGTTGGTGATAGAGATAATAGGAAATCTACATCTTCCTATGTGTTTACTTTGTGTAATTCATGTATTAGCTGGAAATGACAACTTCAACATGTTGTTGCATGATCCACTACTGAATTTGAATATATTGCTGCTACTAAAACTTTTAAAGAATCTTTGTGGTTTAAAGGTGTATTAAATGAATTTGGTGTTTTTGATGACAATGTGACAATATATTCTGATAGTCAATCTGCTATTCACCTATGCAAAAATCTCATCTTTCATGAACGTACTAAACATATAGATGTTAGACTGCATTTCATTAGAGATATGGTTTCTCAAGAATTGATAAAACTTGAGAAAACCCTTTCAGAATATAATCCTGCAGACATGGGAACTAAGGTACTCCCATTGGTAAAATTTAGAAGCTGTCTTGATCTTCTAAACATTGGTACGAACTTTTAAGTCTCTTTCCTTAAACTATTTGTTATCTTATCTGACTTGCAGGTTGATTTGGCATCAAGGTAGAGGTTGTCGGGTATTTTAGTGATGCCCAAATAACCCCTAGGCAATGATGAAAAATCATAGCCCGTTTATCTTCATAGGCTATAAGCTCGGGAATGAAGAATATTATTAAAATCCACACCACAAATGATGTAGCCCAATCTTGTTGGGTATTTAGAGGAAATCAGCCCATTGGGCTAGGTGCTCAATAACCAATTATTGAGATAATTTGAAAATGGATTTCTATTCCTTTTCTCACGTGGAAGTTAGATGGTTATATTATTCTTATCCTTGGTAATCATTTCAGTTTTCTTGAACTCTATCTTGGAGAGAAAAATCTGGAAATTCGTTTGTCCATTTTGCCTATAAATTGGAACCTTTTGTTTTCATTTAAACACACCAAAACCTTGAGGAAAACCAGCTTCTTTCTTCTTCATTTTAATGTGCCTCTGTGTGCCAATTTTTCTGCCTCTTCTTCCTACCTTTGTGTGCCATTTTCTCTGCTTCCAAGTTCTCTAATTTGGTGTTGCCTTTGTGGTGTCGGATTGATGATTTTTTGAGCTTAAATGGAAAGGGGAAAACATTAATTTTGAATTCTTCTTCTTCTCAATTTTGATTTCCCTTTAAATGTTTTTACTTAATTCTTTACTAATTTCTTTGTGTTGCTCAATTGTATGATGAATTAAGATCAACAAGCCCTCAAATGATGAATGGTCAAGACTATGTAGGAAACGTGTGGAATGCATTATGAGGCATAGGGTCGACATCAAGTTGGGATGAATAGATAGTGCATTTGGATAGCATTGGGTCTCAAATCGAATGGCTCTTATAGTCTAAGATTGCAAGACCATGTTTTTTCTTGGAAAAGAAGCCAACGAGTTTACCATGAGATTGTAAGCCACAAGGCCATGTAATCACATGGTTATCTAGGTAAGGAGTTTTTAACATGTTACCTTCACATGTTTCAAACCACTTCTATAACCCCCACAATCAATTTTCTCCCAACTTAAATGCCATTTTTTCCACATTTTAGATCTTGGCCCCTAGAATTTCTACATTTAGAAAAACACCATGGGAACAATTCACAGAAGTAACAACATTTTCATCCTCAAACCATCCAAGGTAAGTCTCTCAAGCAAAAAATAGATTTTTTTCCTTCACAGTCGATTTTCTAGTTTTGTAATTTGTGTGGAATGCAAGTAGGAGAATGGGCTTTGGAATTTATAGGTTTTGATAAGAGAATTAAGATGAAATTTTTGGCTTAAATCAACCTCCTTAATGCATTTGAATTCAAGACAATTCGCCATTCTCGCTAGGTATTCGATGAAATATCTCAACTATCGTAAAAGTAATTTTTTAGCACTCTTTTCATATAAGTGTACTTCATCCAATCCATTTATATTAGTTTGAGAATTACACTTTACATTACATACATTTAATTTTCAAGTTTTTCATCTAAATTATAAGTACAATGGCATCAAAATGAAGAGCTCCATCAACAACGGAGAAGGGGGAATGACACCCCAAATGAGTCTTTAGTTCTATGTTTTGTTATTTATATTTTCTTATGGTTTGTGTATGCATACAATGAGGGTAACATGTAGTTTAGGTTTAGGGTGGTTGATGTTAGTTGAAATTATATCTCAAGCGCACGGTATCAACTTTTATAATATAACGATGAGTTTGGATGTCGAACCTACATGGATTGATAATTAAATTTATACTAAGTACTATAATTATAACAACTATTACTTTATCTAGATGCTCGAATTAATTGGAACAATGAAATTTAGCTAAATCTAAATTGAAAGTTTGACTAAATCAACGGAGGAATGCCGAATGCTAAGGATTAAACAATACGAGAATAGCATAGGATTTTGATTTCAAATAACTATCAAATATGTCCTTTAGTTTTCTATTTATCAAAAATTGATTTTCCTAGTTTATGAGCAAAGAACCCTATTATATTTTCACTCCCTTTCTCGAGTGTCGAGTGAAAATCATTCCTAAATTTTGATTTCAATATCTCTATTCCAAATCAAAATTACCAAAATTCATTGAGTTCTATGGTTCTTTGTAAAATTTTTAAATGATTTATATTTTCTCTCAAAATCTATAAAAGCTTAGGTTGTGTTATTCTATGATCATGTTTAAGGTTCCCTTTCTCGAGTGTCGAATCTTAAACACCAAATCAATCAATTAATGGCCAGTTAATTGAAAACATTAAAAACTGAATAACACAAATAAACTTAGAACAAAACCTTAAGGAAATATATATTGAAAATCAAAACATAGAATAAAGTATGGATTACATCAATCTACTAGATAATTAACTTAGTTCATGATTGAAAAATAAAGAAAACTCAAGTTCATAATCATAAACATGGAGGAGAAAAAGAGAAAAAACTATTTTGGAGTTGAATCAATATTCATTCTCACCATTTATTTCTTCAATTGCCTTCTTCTCTAGATTTGCTGTTTGCAAAACTGTCCTTCAAAATCCTTGAAAAGGTTGTATTTATGACATCCTCAATGTCTATCTCGAGTTAGGAATAACTGGGCTTTTTTCAAATTAAATTAACCCTAAATTCTGCTGCATATCATTTATTTGTTGGTTGACGCCTAGGTGCCAGTTGTTTAGTACTTTTAGAAAGCTTTTGCAATGTGTGATAACTATGAGGGTAGTCATGCAAGTATGGATTGCAATATGAGGATTCTGTTTGCTCAACCTTTTGATGAAGTAAACTATGTGTAGAACTTTTAGGGACAACAAAATAATCGTACTCCAACACTTATAATACAGGTTAGAGGGAGCAATGCATAAACATCTCAAAATCTACCACTGCATAATATACCACCTGGTTTTCAGCAATAAAAAAGATATCTCAATTGGAAACATTTCTTAAATTAATAAAGGGTAATTGGCGCAAAACGTCCCTACCTTTGCGCGTTCATGTGCAAAACGTCCCTACCTTTACATTTTTGGTGCAGAACGTCCTTACCTTTACATTTTCTTGCGCAAAACGTCCTTTTTTGTCTCTTTTTGACCATTTTACCCTTTTATTAAAATAAAACAAACACAAAAGAAAAGAAAAATAAAGAATAAATTGCAATTATAGGTTCAAACTTTTAAAAAGGTACAAATTACCAAAGTTTTTTTTTTTTTGCATTTTCCTCCTCCCCCTCCCTCTCCCCCGCCTCCTCCACCACCACCACAGTCGTCATCAAAACCATCGAAGATCAGCTCTCACCATAAACTGCTGCCATCAACGCTCAAACACTTGTGTTATGACAGAAATTTGATACAAATACTACTCAATTGAAAGGTGACCTAAACCTGTATGCATTCGAACTGTCCCATAATCAATTGCGAGATTCATGCAAAATTGTTGAAGACCCATACTTGTTATAGCTTCACCATAATGAGAGGATGCTGAATATGGTGGTCCGTGATCACGATGTCCACCACAGTCGCCAGAAGTTTCGCCTGAAACCTGCGTGATGACTACTTTCGAAATGTTCGGCTGCAGATATTGATTGGGTGGTTGAGTAGGTGTTTAGGGACCATGGTTTGATGCATCATGATGAGAGGAGTCGACCAATATGTTGGGCTTAGGTTGAGAGTCGCCGGAAAGGTAGTTGCCGGCAGTTTTGATTTGTGTGACCGGCAGATTTTGGACAGAAATTCCTACCAATTCACCTGAAGTTAGGGTCAATTGTTGGGTGGGTTGTGTAGACGGCAGGACGAGCTTCAAGTTGGTACTATGGTCCGATGGCCATGGTGGCCAGAAGGTGATGAAAATCAGGTGGAGGAAGGGAAGAGAAGAAGAGAAGAGAGAGTTTTTTTTTGTAAATATTTTAATAATTTATTTGGACTCATTTGAACTTTTTAAAAAGTTTAGCAGTAAGATTGCAATTTATTCTTTATTTTTATTTTCTTTTGTGGTTGTTTTATTTTAATAGAAGGGTAAAATGGTCAAAAAGAGACGAAAAGGACGTTCTGTGCCAAAAATGTAAAGGTAGTGACGTTCTGCGCCAAAAATGTAAAGGTAGGGACGTTTTGCACACGAACGCGCAAAAGTAGGGACGTTTTGCTCCAATTACCCAATTAGTAAATATTACAACTCAATTTTTGTAGAGGACATATCAATTCATGAAAAAAAAAAGTTAAGGGGCCTATAAAAACTTGGAGAATCAGATAGGGCAGTTGGTGAAAGTAATCTCAAAGGAAATCAAGAAATTTGATAAGCAACACAAAAACCAACACCCTGAAGTATTGTCCATTAGAGTTGTCGAGATCGATACGATCGAAACCCCACAATCATAGGCCATCGTCTAGTTAGAACATAAACACATCCAATCTCGTTTCCTTAAGGGCTTCGGCTTCCAAGACATATAGAAAAAAAAAGGAATCTAGCAATAACTACTAGGAGAGGAGTTTAGTTATCAAAAATTACTGCTAAGAAATATGTTGTTTCGAATGAAAAGGTACTTAACATTGATGGTGACATTGTGGATAGGTTTGAACAATCAGCAAAAATAATTCCATATCAAAAGTCAGACACTCTACGGATTAAGGAAATTGTCATGTCAACGTATATGTGATTATTATCCCATTCCCTCAACGGCTCCTGAAGAATTAAGCTAAATAAACAATTTTCAAGGTTCTTGGATGTTATAAGAAGCTCTACATCAATATGCTCATTCATTGACATGATATTGCAAATCTCGAGCTATACTTAGTTCTTGAAATAGATGTCGTCCAAGAAAAGAAGACTCCTTGAATAAGATAGTGGCTTTAAATGAGAAGTGACGTGTTGTGTTGCTAAAAAATTTGCCTCTCAAAATAATATATTCAAGGAGTTTCAAATTACCTCGTTGTGTAGAAAAAAAATTATTGTTTAATGCTTTATGTTATTCATGTGCAAGTGCTAAGTTGACGCATTTATATGTCTACAAAAGATTAGGTTTCGGAGAGGCAAAAACAACAATAGTGTCATTGCAGCTGGTTAATAGATCAATCAAATGTCCACGAGGTATAGTTGGGGATGTGCTCATCAAATTCAAGTAATTTTATCTTCCATGTGGATTTTATCACCCTTGACATAGAAGGAGATTAGGATATGCTAGTGACTTTGGGTCTATTATTCCTAGCAATAGGTAGATGTTTAATTGTTATTAACAAGACAAGTTGATTTGAGGGTGGATGATGAACGAGAAAAATACAATATGTACGCCACATCTGAGGAACAATTGACCTCGAAAAGACCTAGGGTTTAAGAAAAGATGAATGGTAAATCTTTAGGAATGATTGATGTAACGTTTGTAAAAAAGAATGTCACGTATATCAGCCTAATGTATAAGGTTGCTGACCCATTGTCAATGTATTTAATGTATGATGGACTTAGGAATGTGAGGCTTTAGTCAAGGAGATGAGGTTACATGGTTCTTATCTAACGATCACCACATCAGGCAGAACTCTATAAATAGGTAGTCTTTGTAAATTGTAAAGGATGGTCTTTTGAATATTGATTCTAATACACAAGAATACAATCAAGAAAAATACTCTTTCTTGCTTGTTCTACATTTGTTATTTTGATTTTAGGTTATTGACATTTTTTTGGTGATTGTTTGTTAATCCAATCATCTTAGTCACTATCGTCAGTGCTCAAACATTTTTGTCTCTACCGTAAAGCATCTTCTGCATTCATGCGCCCCCCTTCTCCGTCTGGTTCTCTGGTCAAAATGCGTCTAAACTTGCTTAAGTTGGCAAGAGTGGGCCATATATCTGTTGTCGATGTTGGCGTTATGAAACATAGGGTCAACAGAGCATTCAAATGATGAATGGTTAAGAATATTTAGGAAACATGTGGAATGTATTAAGAGCCACCAGGTCAACATCAAGTTGGGATGAATAGATAGTGCATTTGGATAGCATCAGGTTGTAGATCGCATTGCTCTTATAGTCTAAGATCACAAGACCATGTTTTTTCTTGGAAAAAAGCCAAGAATTCTACCAGGTGATTGTAAGCCACAAGGCCATGCAATCAATTGGTTATCTAGGCAAGGAGTTTTAAACATGTTACCTTCACATGTTTCAAACCACTTCTATAACCCCCACGATCAATTTTCTCCCAACTTAAATGCCATTTTCTCCACATTTTAGATCTTGGCCCATAGAATTTCTACATTTCTACCTTTAAAATTCCTTGTCGCCATTTCTTCCTTCGATTGCCTTCTTCTCTAGATTTGCCATCGTCAAAAGTGGCCTTCAAAATCCTCTAGAAGGTTGTATTTACGACATCCTCAATGTCTATCTTAAGTTAAGGTTAACTAGGTTTTTTTCTAATTAAATTAACCCTAAATTCCTCAGCGCATCATTTATTTGCTGGGTAGCGCCTAGGTGCTACTTGTTCAGTAATTTTAGAAAGCTTTTGCAATGTGGTGCCTAGGTGCTACCATTCTGCTGATTTTATTATGTTTTCTACAACGTTGAGGTGCTGCTTGGTTCCACCTATTTCCTTGCCTTCTTAGTATATTTTCAAGTCCTTAAATCCTCATTTCATCTTTCTATCACTTCTTGGTTCCTAAAAGCTCTAAGAATCGCCTTTCATCACCATTTCACCTAACCTACAACAAAATACAAAACACACACATCAAAATGTCCTAAAAATCTTAAAATCAAACAAAACATCAATCTTAAATAGTATTAATTGCATGAGTGAAACACACTCATCAATTGACATCGAAATTGTATCCTTCTATGATAATAGATATTTTGTGTTATTTGATAATGTTGTGTTAATTTTTTTTTATTTCTTTTTGAAAAAAATTGAAAAATTTCAAAAATATTTTCATTTGTTTATTGTGTGTTTATGTGAGTTAGGTAACCTTGTCGACTAATGATGATACTATTGAAATTGATTATGATTTATAAATTGTTACTAGGTTATGCCACTTTGATTATTTTGAAACTCATCCTTATGAGATTTTGCTACACTTTGAGCACTATAGTCATTTTAGTCATCATTTATCTTTGAAGTGGTAATATGAATATAATAGGTTGAATGATTTTGAATGTAGGTTGTTAAAACCAAATTGACAAAATACTTTGGCCATTTGAAAGGATAGCTTGGGGTGGTTGAATTGAAGTTAGAAGCTACTTAGATATGTGTTGATTTCATTCATGTTAAACATTTACATGGAAATTTTTTGGATAACAAGTGGAACCTAGGTAGGAATCATACATTAGAAATCTTTTACCAATTATTCATCCAATAAAAGGCAATGCACTAATCATGGTAAAAATGAAAAAAAAAATTGTCATGTCTTCAAGAGTGAAAGAAAAGATCGTAATGAGGATACCAAATGAATATCCCTAAAATACAAAATCAAAAGGGATGAAATCTAATGAATGAAACAAAATACTCACACATTAAATATGAAAAAGCAAGTGCATGATATATAAAGCGCATTATAAGGTTGATTTAGCCTAGGACAATAAACTTGGGAGTTAGATTTCTGAATAGGTTTGTTAGTCTAGTTGAAGCTTAGACGTTGAGACACTCGGATGTAGGTAAAATCATCATAGATGGAGATAGTGACTTCCATTTGATGAATATAACCAAATTTGAGTTATGAATGAGTGTTGTGGATTCAACCATTTGAATAAACATCCCAGGTATGACAATGAAGAATGAGTTTAGGGGTGTGCATGTATCGAAAGGGAAAGAAAATATTTGACCTTTGAGGTTGGAAAATAACCAGCTTTAGAAGTTTATGGTGACTGAATTGACTATGCATGCACATAGATCGATCTAGTGTCAAATAGATAGAAGAATAAATTTTGTTAGCATGCTTTAGAAGCCTTCTAAGAATTGCTCAAATAATTTTAGAACATGAGGAAATACATAAAGGTATCCAAATAAGTGAGTTTTATTTTGTTTATATTCGTTAAGTAGCCAATTATGTTCGAGATGAATAAATATACAAGTTTGGGGATATTTGATAAATGTCATTTTACACTTATTCAGGCTTTCAAAAGTTCATGTTTGTGATCACTTTGATAAAATTACTACTTAATATTGGTTAAATTTTGATTATTGTAGGAAAAATGTGATGTTAGAAGGTAGACGATGAAATAAAGTGAAAATCGGCTAAAAAGAACTAAAGAATAACAATTGTAAAAATTTGCTGACTCAATTGCAACTTTCCAAAACTTGATAGGATCGAGGATGCACAATTAAGGATGACGTGGATCAAATTGGAAACACTTGAAAGATGAAGGAAACATGATTCAAATAAGGACTCTATCTGAATCGAAGAAGGAATTCAAGGACTAAAGTGAACAAAGTCAAAGAAGGAACGCCGTGCGATTGTAAGGACCCTTCGATGCGATTGCAAGGAGGTTGAAGTCAATTTATAAAGCTCCACATGCATAACTATATGATTGCAATGGACTACACCATGCTATTGTATCATTATGATAGGAAAAAAAATCTATTTTCTAATTTGACTCAACTTCTCTATGAGATACGATGCAGTTTCGTTTTTAACATACTTTCGGAGGCAAAAAATCGAGTTACCAACCATTAGAGGGAACAAAATGAAAGATGCAAGAGTAAATATTCATACATGTAAATTGACGATTATTACTTGAATTTTGGACAACTTAGAAGAAGACTCAAGGTGATTATTTAGTAAGTGTTGAAGAAATTCAAGAATTCAAGACCTTGCTCTTTTTATTTCTATAATTAAAATTCAGATAATGTCTCAATATTCAATCATATATTTTTGTAACTTTATGACGCTCTACTAAAATTTTTAGTTACTAGGATGACGATGAATCAATATTATAACTTTTTAATTTTAACTTTGAGACTTTGATTAGGTTGAATGATTGATATGTGTGTAATGCTTTCACTTAATGGGTTCTTAATTGAACTAGTTTGAAATAAGGATTATGGTACATGATAACGATCATTGTAAATTATAGAGATATATATGGATGTCTTGCATGGTTTAACTGAATGTATAACAATTAAATTCATCATCACTTGTTCGCAATCTTCATAGAGATATTGTAGGTTCACACATAAGGATAGATTTAGTATTGCTCGAGAAAGATTACCAAATAAAATAGGTACATTGACCATCAAGTTTGAAGTAGCATTGTCATTGTTTTGAATTGTTTGGGGGATTCAAATCATAGTTTCACGAGGTGCCTTTCTTCTTAGCACAAGAAAGAACACCGTGGGACAATAGTCGTAGACTACCTTCCACATTTTCTCTGTCATTTCGAGATGAAAGAAAATAATTACAATTTTGAAGAAAGCTTACAATAGAGAATTTGAATGCATTGAAAGTACATTGTTCATTGATTGATGAAAGCTACAAATTACAATTGATTAAAGTAGAAAATTACAATTGTTGGTGCGGGGGACGAATACCAGTAAGCTTAAAAGATTTTTGAATGACTAATATCCTTTATAATAGCTTGTGGAACAAAAATCTAAGTGACATGAGTAGATGCTTAAATGATGAGAAATCATACTAAATGTTTACAAATATTAGAGTTATTTTACAAATGAAATAAACTATTACAACTGATAGGAAACTACAACTTAAACTTGAACTAATATTTACAATGTGCGGTTGAAGTTGGGCAAACAGTGGCTGCGAGTGGGTCAAGGGGCTAAGTAATGCTGCGGTCCTTGACATTCTCCCCCAGTTGCTTTGGTGACGTCCTCAGTGCCAACAATGTATGATATTTTTCGATTAGAGGTTTGAAGGTATTTTCCCAAGTATTCTCCTCATTGCTGTATCCACTCAATTTGACCAAATACTCTTAATGATCCTTCCTGGAAGCTCGAGTAATACAGTGGTCAAAAATAGCTTCAGCAACCTTCTTCCCTACTTTCTTCAATTCAAACACATGTGACTTGGCTTATTTTTGGATGATCCTTCTTATTTGCAAAATATGGTTTGAGTGCATCGACATGGAGGACGTTATGTATTTTGCACTGTGAAGGGAGTTCTACTCTGTACGTGACTCTTCTAATCCTCTTCGCGATGGGTAATGACTCAATATATCTTGGCACCAATCTTGTATATGGATGACGTACGTCTTATTACCTACCATCCTTAATGAATCAGAGTATGGCAACACTGTTGTCTTCATATCCTAAAGGAATTTCAATCCCAAAATAAGCTTGAAGTCATCAATTGGACTGCAGATAAAAGTTGTCCTTCTTTTAAAAGGACCCTCCTTAATTAGCACGGATTTCGCTATTCCAACAATTAGTTGAGTAGTTGAGTTGATTGCCTTGACCTTTCGATTACCTTTTTCCAGAACAAGTCTGAGTCAGTTGTGGGTAGCAATAGTATCCACCATAGACCTGAATGCTCTACAAGGTAGTTGTAGGTAGTACCAATATCTACCATAGCCCTGATGGTCTTTCCATTGATCTTCACATCAATGTACATTAGGCCTTTGGCCTTACAAATACGAGCCTTCGATTCTTCCATTTATATATCTTTTGAGGAAACATCATCCTCTTTCGCATCTCGGTGCAATAGTGTATTGCATTGATGTGAGAATGCACCAATTACATCCTTTTCGTCTTCGGAGTTGGTCTCATCGTGATAGCTAACTTGTGGTACATCTTGCTTTGAACTCGATCTACCACTTGCTAGTTGACAATATGCATTTACAAGTCATTTTTAGGACAGTCCCACACTCGATGAGGTCCTTCACATAAAAATAACACCAGTTTAGAAGTGGTATCAGATCTACCCTCCAGCGTCATTCCTTTATTTCGTTTTTTGTTGTGGCTATCGTGACAGTTGCCTGACGACCACTTTGATGGTTTATTTGAAAGTTACAGTGACGGATACCTTGCTAGGCTAATCCACTATTATAAGAGTAACGTTCTTCTCCATTTGAGTTCAAGATGGGTCTAAAAGGTCTGTTTCCACCTCCAATAGCTTGACTATTCCTCAAAGGCTGATCTTTTCTCTATTCCTATTGATAGTCACTTAAACATTCAGCGACTTCCATGGCCATGCTCAAATCAGCGACCTTCTATCTCTGAAGTTCCTTGCGTGTACGGTTTCAAACCTTCCTGAAGCTGAAGAGCTTGTCCTTTTTCCTGATATGTCTCGAATATTCATCATGTATCTCAAAAAGGCTTTCACGTACTCTCTGATAAAGTCTGTATGTTTCAGTTTCTATAGTACCCATTGAGCCTGATATTCTACATTTTTTTGGGAAAGACTAATATATGATCGCTTTCTTGAGGAGATCTAAGAATCTATTTGCACCCCATTGGCCTGAATATCAATGTATTTTGTCCGCCACCACAGTTTTGCATTTCTACCTATGCTTGTTGTTGATACCTTTCTTGTTTAGTCTTCAATCGAAGCCACGAGAAAGTATTGTTCTTATGTCAGGAAGTTCTCGACTTTCTTTGCATCACACGCCCTTTCGTAGGTACATGATTTTGGGATTCTGAGCCTAGGTGCATACTCTTGTGCGGGAGCTTTCCAATTTCCAACCGTATGTTGGAGAACTCGCAATTGAGCTCTCAACTCTTCCATTTCATCCTGTAGATTAGGAATGATTGCCACAGCATTAGTCACTGCTGCGTAAGCCTATCAGCTTTCATCTAGTTAGATGTGTAATTCACAAATATCCATTTTAACCACCTCAAACTTTTCCTCTAGGCCCTCCATGACATAGCACAACGTAGTAGTTATTTCATCAAACGCATGCACGTACTGTTTAGTACTCTTCTTTTGATGAACTCCTACTTTAGTGGTGTGTGATGTATTCGGTTCCATATCTTTCTTATCGAGGGTCGTGAGATGCAGCTCTAATACCAACTTTTACAGGGTACCTTTTTTCTTAGCACAAAAAAGGGATATCATACAGCAGTAGTTTGCTCTGCAAGATTGATTTTTGCCTTTTCTCAATCGTTTCGTAACGAAAGAAAATTTGATTACAATTTTGAAAAAAGTTTACAACAGAGAACTTGAATGCATTGAAAGTAAATTGTTCAATGCTTGATGAAAGCTGAAAATTACAATTGATGAAAGTAGAAAATTACAATTGTTGGTGTAGGGAGGCTGATACCAGTGAGGTTGAAATATTTTTGAATGACTAATACCCCTATAATAGCTTGTGGAACAAAAATCTAAGTGACGAAAGTAGACATTTAAATAACGAGGAATCATACTAAACGTCTACAAGTATCAGAGATATTTTATAACTGAAATAAACTATTACAAAACTCAAACAAATATTTACAATGTGTGGTCGATGTTGGGCAAACTGTGGCTGCGAGCGGCTCAAGGGGCTAAGTAATGTTGCAGTCCTTGACACCTAGTGTTGTCATTAATAGAGTTTATAAAAGTTTCTTAGTAGTTCATTAATTTAGTATTTAGATAGTTGTAAATCTGCTTGGTCAAAATCAAAATCAATCATATTACACTATTCGATTAAATTTAGTATTAGAACAATGCTTTATTCACACTATTACTTGGATACAATACCATAAACCTGCAAAATTTTACTGATCAAGTTTTCGGATCCCATGGAGGGCGGATAAAAACCATGCACATGGTTTTTACCATGTTTGGCTAAACTTAAATGGAAATAATTTTTTTTTTTAGAATAATTAAAGTAAATTACGAATAACTTCATTTTTAGTTATTGAACTTTAAGTGAAATCTCTATTAGGTCATTCAATTTTAATTTATCAAGAACTTCAATTTACTTTATGTATTAGCCATTGTCTGAAAAAAAAATCGATTTTTTGGGATTGTTTGTGGGTCCAAAATTAAATAAATTATAGGGAAAATTGCAGCCACGTTACCAAACCTTTCACTTTTTTTGCAGATTTTACCCAAACCTTTGATTTGTGCCAACCACGGTACAAAACTTTTCAAAAATATGCACCGGAGGTTCGAATGGATGGTTTCCGTCCAGTTGACCATTAGTTGACAAAACAAGTCAAAATTGACCAAATTCATTAAGGACAAAATGGTAAATTTACATTTTTTCATATAAATTAATTATAAAGAAAAGAAAAGAAAAGAAATAAAAAGGCTAGCCACCCCACACCACCCAACCTCGATTTCTCTTCTCCAGCCAACAACAGTGCTGGCACACCTCCGGCACCTCCACCACCTTTGTGCTGGCACAAACCAGTGAACCCACACCCCACAGTATCTACCATGTCTTCCTCGAATTCCCGTCAAACCTGTGAACCCAAATCCGAATCTACAGAGAATTCCCACAATGAATCCTGCCATAACCAACAGTGGAAGCAGGAACCTCTGAAGAATTCACTCACATGCTTCTCAGTTTTAGATGGCTTGAAGACAATAACCTCCTTCCCAATCCGGACCACATTTGCAAGAGCCTTTCCAGCTGCAATAATCCTCTGAATGTGGGCTTTATTTTCCTTATTGCCACCATCACTTCCAATACTATGCTTCCAGTGAGAATGAGCATAAGAATTTACAGAGAATTTTTGAATTAGGGCTTGCAATTCGGGTTTGGGTTCACAGGTTTGAGGAAAATTCGAGGAACAGATAGTAGATACTGTAGGGTGTGGGTTCACGGGTTTGTTGAGGTTGTGGTGGGGGAAGAAGCGACGGCGGTCTTGGTGGTGGGAGGAAGAGGCGATGGAGGTCGGAGCATTCTTGAATTTGGGTGGAGGTCGGAGCGAAAATCGGGGGTAGAAGAAGAGGGATCGCTCGAGATGGGGAGGAAGAGGACGGGCTGAGGAGGAAGAGGTTGTGCCGACGCTGGCTGGTGGTGGTTGAAGCGGTTTGGATGGTATGAGGAAGAAGACGACTCTTTTGTTTTTTTTTTCTTTTTTCTTTTCTAATTATTATAATTATTTTATATGAAAAAATGTAAACTTACCATTTTGTCCTTAATGAATTTGGTCAATTTTGACTTTTTTGGTCAACTAACGATCAACTGGACAGAAACCATTCATTCGGACCTCCGGTACATATTTTTGAAAGGTTTGGTATTGTGGGTGGCACAAATCAAAGGTTTGAACAAAGTCAGCAAAAAAGTTAAAGATTTGGTACCGTGACTGCAATTTTCCCTAAATTATATTTTCCTAAATAGTACTTATTATCTTTGTTGACTTATTGCATTTTATCTTGCCAACCGCTTGGTGGAAATGGACGAAACAACCCCTGCATTATGATGAATGGATAATTTGCCATTTATAAGTCTAAAATTAAATAAATTATATTATCTTAAATAGTACTTATTATCTTTGTCGACTTATTGCATTTTATCTTGCGTTCACTTGGTGGAAATGGGTGAAACATTTAGTCTGAATATTTTAACAGAATTTTTCACTTTCAAATATCAAATTTCGATACTAATTTGATTTAAAGAAAATAAAATACACACTTAGCCCTGTTTAGTTTAGCTAAAAAAATCTAATTAAAATTTAAGTTAAAGTCAATAATTAATTTTAACTAATATTCTAATAGTGTAAAGCGTGACAAAATGTGGAGGCCAAATTTCAAATTTTACGAAAATATTTTCTTATTTTTAATATTATTTTAATTTTTAATCATTTTAAAAATATTGAATAATTAAAATAATACATATTAGACATCTAAAATTATAAAATATTTTTTTTATTTAATAATACCTACAATTAGCCAATTATACAATGTTTAAAGGAAAAACATTTAAACTAATTAAACAAAATGCTTTAAAAAATAAATAAATAAAAGGTGGGGCATTTTGACAGTGTCTCGTTTCCGGGTGCTTTTTAGACTGGATCTTATAACTTTTCAATGCACATTTCATCAACTTTTATTAAAATCTACTAAAAATCTAATTTTTACGCAAATCAGATAGGGGCTCAGTGTCATTCACTCAACTTAACATCTGAATCGTACGTAGCTGATAAAAAATTGGGAACAATTTGATGTCTTACATTTCAGGTACCTAATAAAGTTGTGCCTAGAAAATTTAAAAATAAATCATCGTGGTATATTTTAAAATTTTACGACCACGACTCAATTAGGTAGCATATTTACTTGAAAAATGTAAAATGCGTGATTGCATTTTCAAGTTATCTAGTTTAACAAATTAATATGTCAGCTTTATTGTAATGTCCTAAAACATAAGATTTTGATTTGTTACAAAAACGTGCTTCTTAGTTTTTCGAAATTCGGGTTAAATTAATTTTTTTCTTATTTCCTAGATTATCCTTACATTTTATTACTAGTTCCAGCAAATATTAGAAAAAAATTATTTATAAACAAAAACTATAACAAGATGGAGATGGAGATGGAGATGGAGATGAAAATGGAGGCTAGCTTACATTAACGGAGTTCAGCATTACCCAACGATCAACCTTAGTTAGACTATTTTTCAAGTTCAGAATTCTATGAAATTATTATACTCTTTCCTAAACTCATTCATGTACAACATGGTAAAATTTCATAATTTTCTAACATCATTGAGGAACTGACACTCGAAATACATGCCAAAAGTGTTTCCAGGGTACATTGAACCCAACACATGGAAAATGGCATAACTTATCACATCGACATTCAAATGTCTTGATTCCAATGCCGATGGGTGAGGACTCATATGGCTTTCAAACTGGATTGATCTATTTTACACAAAAGCCGCAATTTCTATTTTAAATTTTAACATGTCCAAATCCACTCAACCATATTTTCTTGTCAAAACTTATGTTAACATGTCATACTGACATAATTTAATAATGTACAGCTTGACAAACTATACATTGCTGACAAAACTTATGCTAACATACTTCTCTGATTCTCTGCTTTCTCATACTTACGCACACAAAGCCTTCCTTTGAAATTTATTGCCTTTCGACGTCATCTCGAAATCTTTGATCATATCAGATCTGACCTCACTTCCAATTTCCAGGAGAAATAGATTCTTATCTTGTGCTTCAATAATTCAATCTTTAAGATTAGATAGATACTGGTTCAATAATTTGATCTCGAAATCCTTAGGCAATTGATATTGGTAATCAATAGTGCAATCATTATTTTTTACCAACTTTAACCATCTCTTTTGTCTCATAATCAATTCTTTCTAGGTGAAGAAATACTTGATACTTTTGCAATCAGTATAGATTTCACACTTACTTCCATACAGATAGTGACACCATAACTTCAATACATGAACCACTGTCGCAATCTCAAGATCATACGGAGAGTAATTCTGATATTTCTACTTTAACTGCTTTGAAGCATAGGCAATTACCTTTCCATACTGCATAAAACCACATCATAAGATCCGCTTAAATGCATCACTATAAATTACTAAACCCCCTGATCCTTTTGGAATAGCTAATGTTTCGTGACTAACCCCGTTTCAACTCTTCAAAACATTGTTCGATCCAGCCACCTTAGAGAAACCTTAAACGAATCTCTTATAATAGCTAGCTAAACCCAGAAAACTACGAACTTCACTTGCATTAGATAGACAGTTCTACTTAGTTACTGCATCTACCATAGTTGGGTCAAACTCAATTCCATTTCTAGTAACTATGTAACCAAGAAACCTATTCGGTTGAGCCAAAATTCATACTCATTGAACTTAGCATACACCCTTTCCTTTCGTAAAGTTTCTAATGTTGTCTCGAGATGCTCCTTGCGCTAATTTTGATCTTACAAATAGAGCAAAATGTCGACAATAAAGACTATGACAAACTGATCTCGAATTGATGAAATGCCCTATTCACAAATCCATAGACACTACAAAGCATTAATTACTCCAAAAGGTATAAACTCATGATGATCATATCGAGTCCGTAAAGCTAATTTTGGTACATACCAAGATTGCAAATCAATCTCAGAGAATATATTTGTTCCTCTCAACTGATTAAACAAATCTTGTAATTGGGCAGAAGGTACTTATTCATAATAACGAATTTGTTCAACTTACGATAATATATCCACATTCTCACGGTACCTTTTATCTTCTTAACAAACAATATTGGTGCTACCTATGGAGAGACACTAGGTCGAATAAACCTATTATCTAACAACTTCTGAATCTGAACCTTTTAACTCTTCTAGCTTTTTTGGTGCCATTCAATGTGGAGTCTTAGATACTGTAATGACTCGGCTTCTATGTAAGAGCCATTATATCATATGTACTGTTCGTTTTGGGTGGACATCTGTCCACTTACCCCCTCATGAATTTCTATCGTAGGACGCTTGCCCAATTGGTACTAGAATTCAACTTGAGTCTCTCATTAAATAGAGGTCTTATGTTCGAATCCTCGGTGACGCGATTGAAATTAGTGAAAAGGCAAGTGGGAAGATGCCCATCCAAAGTGGACAGTAGGTATGATTTAACGATTTATGTATAGAGCCCGGATCGTTACAAAAAAATGTATTTTTTGTATCGACCCGACCTCTATGCACGAGCTGTTATATCATATGTACAGTCTGCTTTTTGTGGACATTTGCCTACTTATCCTCTCATGAATTTCTATCATGTCTCCCATGATTCAACTTAAGCCTCTCATTAAGTAGAGGTCTTGGGTCCAAATCTTGAGGGACACGATAGAAATTCGTACGATATAACGACTCGAAGTGGACAATACGTATGATATAACGACTTGTACTTAGAGGTCGGGTTGTTACAAATATCGACGCTGCTCTAGGAACTAGATCTATTGCAAACTTGACTTATCTATTAGTTGGGGCACTTGGTAGATTTTCTAAAAACACATCTTCAAATTCTTGCACTACCGGTACTTCACTCAACTTAGCTTTCTAATGCTTCATTTTTAGAACACTGACTAGGAACCCTTAACACATTCCTTTCCCCAACATCATCTTAGATTTTAACGCTGAAATTATCTGTATTTTATGTTTGGTCTTTACCCCAAATAAGAAAATTCTTCTTTCGCTGGAGCTTTAAAAGATACTTCATTCTCTCGACATTAGATGCTAACGTGATTATCTCCCAACTAATCCATGCCTAAAATTATATCAAATTATTTTTTATATATTATAAACAAGTTCGCCTCAAACGATCGTGTATATATTTTTAATGCTCTACTTAAGGAAATGTTAACCTCTAGTATTCTATCACACTTATCACACACAATACTAGATTTCACAATAAAAGACTATGAAACAAAAAAAAAAAAAATGCATTACCCTAGAGTCAAATAACGCGGCATGAAACTCATCAATCCTAACATGTAACTTTTCCACAATTTATAATTTAACACATGTTTCCAAATATTTGCATTATATTCGGCAAATTTATCTAACCCACACAAACACACAAAAATAAAAATAAGGCTAAAAACAAAATATTATTTTTTTCAAATTTTTCGTTTTTTTTTTCATGCGAACAAGTACACAAAATAATAAAAACTCAATATTTTTCACCCGCAAACTTATAAGAAATATTGCCCTCAATATCTAAAAATATAATAAGCAATACACAAAAGTTAAGGACAAAGAAGGGAACTAAGTACTCTTGTATAAATCTATAGGTGGTGAATGAATTGGCATGAAAGTGTTGGCTCACTTCCTATGTGTTTTCCCTTATCTAGTGCGATCAGATGTAATGCTTCTTCAAAATAATTAGAAAATCAATCATATCATAGAACACTTTATAATAAGCTCAAACACAACCTAATGGGAAATATGGGGATGAAGATATCCTATACTACTAAAAGAAATAAAAATGACTAATCCTATATCT
Organism: Fraxinus americana; assembly: GCA_035079005.1. NCBI lineage: Eukaryota > Viridiplantae > Streptophyta > Magnoliopsida > Lamiales > Oleaceae > Fraxinus > Fraxinus americana. Next base: position 12,861,460 of record CM068715.1, on the reverse strand, counting down.
AAAAAGCAAAATAAATGAAAAAAGAAGTAAATTTAGTTGCCTCTCAATAAGCGCTTATTTATAGACATTAGCTTGATTTTGATGTTTTAGTTATTCATGGTGGCTTGAAAAGGGAGTTTTTAGCGTTGCATCTACTACACTGGCAGTTATTCTTCAATTCATCTTTAAGCTTTGTGATTACAAGATTTTCATTGTTATTCTGCCCAAAAATTCTGATTTCTTCCTTCTTGTTGCATCCCCAATGATCTATCCTTTTGCACTCTCCAATGTGATGTGTTTGCTTTAGTGAAACATCATGGAGAAACTTTGTTATTTTTCTTCCATCCTCAAGATTAACTTACCTTTTTCAAAATCCATTAATGTTCATGCAATTGCTAAGAATGGTTTCCCCAAAATTAAAGGCATGTGTTGAGTATCGATATTAAGGATGATGAAATCAGTTGGAAAGAATTGATCTCCAACTTTGATGAGCATATCCTCCACCACTCCATAAGGATGCTTGAGTGTCTTGTCAACCAGCTGTAGGATTATTGAGGTTGTTTTTGGACTTCCAATTTTTATTTCTTGTAGATAGAAGTGGAATCAAATTAATACTTGCTCTAAAATCAATTAAGGCATTTAAATTATGTGAATTTTGTATAGAACAAGGTATATTGAAACTCTCTGGAACTTTTAGTTTAGGAGGGAACATTTGCTTTATGATTGTGTTGCACACTTCTGTCAAATCCACTGTTTCATCTACTGGCAGCTTTCCCTTCTTTGTCAACATATCTTTCAAAAACTTCATATAATTGTGAATCTACAAAATAACGTTGATGAAATGAATGTTAATGTGAAGTTGTATGAGAATATCTATGAACTTAAATTGCTTTCCCAACTTATTGTTTTGCAACCTTTGAGGAATGTGACTGGAGGTATGTATTTATTAACAGGAACTGTTGCCTTAACATGTGGATTGTCTCACCGTTCTTCTTGATTAACCTTTGCTGCTTCTTCAGTATGAACTATTTGTTCATTGCCCATGGTAGGTATTTGATTCTCCTCGATCCTTTTTTCTTCACCGTAATTTTTAGCAGTTCAAGTCTACTTCTTGCTATGATAGCCTGAACATGTTCCTCTTTAGGCTATCTTTGAAATCTCAAAGAGAATGGAATAAGTGGCACATAAGCTTGAACATGGGTGGCGGGCTTAATTGATCATGCCTCAATAATGACTTAATTTGTAGCTTCAACTGCTAATACCTATTCTAGTAGGTTCTATTCTATGTCGCTGGTAGGATACCTTGTGTTTTGTTGGCCAATGCTTTCTAAATACTCTACAAGATTCTCCAAATTTGAGATAAAAGCTTAGTGGTTCTAGATTGTAATCTCAGTATTGGTGATGTACTTAGAAAATAGATCCACCTAAGATGACCTATTCTCCTGTTGCTACTGAAATTCTTGTGTTTTACCTTGAATTTGATATCTATATCCCCGATTATTAGCCTATAAGAAGTTAATATAATTGTTCCAACCTTGATTATAGGTGTTCGAATAAGGATTGTTCTGTTGCCTTAGAATGCTCTGTGCATAATTGACCTCTTCAAGCTGATAAACATGCGTGAAGGCTAAATGACAACTTGCAATTATATGATTTGCCCATAGCCCCACAGACTGGTGTTGATTAGTGTACTATGCTCACATTCTAAGTTAGTTTGTCCAACTCCTTTGTTAGTACTTCCAATTGGGCTATCAATGATGTAATTGCATCTATGTTGTGAATACCTGCTATTTTCCTTAGATTTTTCCTTTCAAATTGTCACCAACATTTATTTTTTGCAATTCTTTCAAAAATATATAAAGCATTGTCTAAGGGTATATCTATGATTGATACTCTTATGGAAGCATCGACCATGTCATGGTATTCAAAATTCAGGCCTGCATAGAAGATGTGGACCTTAACTCTTTTAGGAATGTCTAGATTGGAATACTTTCTAAAGTAATCTTTGAATCTTTCCCATGCTTCTAGACAACTTTCAAGGTCATTTTACTTGAAAGCATGTCTTCATTTTTGTTCTGATGGATTCGAAAAGACGGAAAGAATTTCAATGTGAAATTTCTGCACCATGACATTCCATAAAATGATGCTCATAGGAAGTAATGATATTAACCATTCTCTTGCACCTTCCTTTAAAGTATAAGAGAATAGGCACTGTTGAAAAGCATCAACTAACATGCCTTCGTGATTGATCACCTCGTAAAGTATCAAGAAACCTGATCTCTTGATGATTCTGAAACAACTTGATGACATCTAGTCGAATGTGGAAGTTGGCCTGCCCAAAGGGTGGATAAACAATAGCTTGTTGCACATGAACATTGATGTGATCCATGATACGAGAAGAAGTCTGACCAAGAATCCATTGATCATTGAAGAAGTGCTTATGACTAGGTTACGAGTGAAGCGGGTCAAAAAAGCAATGGGACTGCTTGCTCAAACCATGGTGGATGAAATATTAATCACGACAAGCAAATAGATAAGTTTCGTGTAGGGTATGAGAGATGAAACGAAGTGGAACAACTTGATTCAAACAATAGACGGAGAGGTTGGAAGGAACAACTATGCGACCGCATAGTTGTTCAAATCGCATGCCCATTTATTGAGCCCATAGGGGAGGGCCTCAAATGATCTATGTGACTGCATATAATTACACTATGAGACCGCATAGTGTATTTTCGACAGTGAATTTTCCAAATTTTGTACAATTTTCTATTTTAGTTAAAACTCTATTTTGTGAAATCTTTTGTTATTTTTAGGGTTCAATTCCATTTTTACTAGGTTTTAGAGATTCCATATAAATAGGGTTATTATTTTCATTATAAAAAACACAATTATTGAGAGATTTATTACAAGATATTATTGCTTTCTTCTTGTTGTTCATCCAATTAATTCTGAATCTATCAAGATTATTTCTTGTGGCATTCAAACAAATCAAGTGAGACTCTTGAATTTTGTAATCGCGGAATCAACGTATTTTCGGCGATTGTGTTTGTTCCTTGATTCAATATTTTTGAATCAAGTTTAAACTTTGATTCTTGCTTTCTTGAGAATGAATCAATTGCTATGTGGGTTCGCATCAGTTGGTATCAGAACAAGGTTCCAAAAATTAAGGTTATATCTTTTTTTTCTTTTGTTTAAGTCTTTGTTTTTCATTCTCTGCATTCTTCAAATTTTTTTCTTCTCCAATCCATAAAATTACGAACTTTTTTGTGTGCTAATTTAGTATCCAAATTACTTTTTGTTTCTTTTTCTAGTATCTAGTTGAATTTTTGAGCAAAAAAAATGAAATTGCTAACAGTATACAATTTCATTTTTTTGAGTGAAAAATAATTCAAATTCAAGGAACACCTTCTTAAATTTTTTCTTAGTGTTCTATTCAAAGTGCCAATTCCTACTTCTTGAGTCATTCTAGAGTCAATTTTTGTTACCAAATCTTTGTTTGAAACTTTACAAAGATTGAATTTTGATTGAGATTGAATTATTTCTTTGAAGTGCTTGCAAGAGAAAGCATTGAATGGAAAAAGGCAAGAGTGATGAGGCTAATGAGTCAAATATCAAATTAGATTTAGGATGTCGGATAGAGACGAGTTTACTTCAAGTAGGAATAATAATCAAGTCAACATGTTGGATGAGGTGATACAATGATTTGAAAGGTTGTTAGAGGAGATGAGAGACAGATTTGATAGGCAAGATACATTACTTGCTAATTTAAGTGGGGAACAACCTAGAGGAATTTCTAACGTAATGAAGCAAGATAGGCGAGATCATAGAATGGATTTTGCTGGTGAATGTAAAGCAGATAGTACATTAATGAGGATGTATTGGTGGATGTCAAATTAGGAAGAATTAGAGATAAAAGAGTTAGGCATGAAAGGAGGGGTAGAGATCTTGTTGGAGATGGTGCTGATCGAAGTATGGCAATATCAAAAAGACGATTCCTTAATTCAAAGGAAGGAATGATCTGGAGGTATGCTTGGAGTGGGAAAAGAAAGTATAGTTGATATTTGATTGCCATAACTACTCGGAGGAAAAGAAGGTAAAAATTGCGGTACTTGAATTTACCGATTATGCTATCACTTGGTAGGATCAAGTAGTAACATCTAGGAGGAGAAATCGTAAGAGGCCTATTAATACATGTAAAGAATTGAAAGCTATCATGCAGAAAAGTTTCGTACTTAATCATTATTATGAGAGCTTCATAAAAATTGCAAAGTCTCTATCAAGTTCTAGGAGTGTTGAGGACTATCACAAAGAGATAGAGATTGTTATGATTAGAACGAATTTTGAGGAGGATATGGAGGCAACCATGGCCCGATTTTTGAATGGTTTAAATAGGGAGAAAGCTAATGTGTTAGAGTTATAACATTATGTGGAGTTGGAAGACGTGCTACATGTAGCTATGAAAGTGGAAAGACAATTGAAGAGGAATGGGACAACTAGATATTCATCGGGTTCCTTAGGTTCTAACTCTTCTTGGAAACTGAAGTGGGATAATAATAAAGGTGATGTGGCTATTTCAAAAAGTAGGACTAAGCTACCAAAGGAAAGAGATGAAGTTTCTAGCAAAGCTATACCCAAGGTGGATTCCCAAACTTATAGGAATCGGGATATCAAATGCTTTAAGTGCTTGGGATCGGGACACATTGCTTCTCAATGTCCAAACAAAAGAGATATGATCTTGCGCGACAATGGAGAAGTGGTGAGTGATAGTGAGAGTAGATATGATGACATGCCAGAATCGGAAGTGCTAGCGATGGTGAGAAAGTGAAGTATACAGTAGGAGAGCTCTTGGTTACACGACGAGCTCTTAGTGCTCAAATCAAAGTGGATGACTTGGAGTAACAAAGGGAGAACATATTTCAAACGAGATGCCACGTCAACAATAATTTATATAGTATGATTATTGATGGGGCTAGTTGTACCAATGTGGCTAGCACTATACTTGTTGAAAATTTGGAATTAACTATGCAAAAATAATCTTAGGCCATACAAATTGCAATGGTTGAATGAATGTGGAGAGATTAAAGTTAATAAGAGAGTGTTGGTGAGTTTCTCAATTGGATGGTATTATGGTTAAGTATGTATGATGTGGTTCCTTACATGTCAGCATATTTTGTTGGGGAGACCATATCAATATGATAGGAAAGTTATTCATGATGGGTACAAAAATAGGTACAAATTTACTAAGGATGAGAAATTTATTACTCTTGTGCTGTTAACACCATAACAAGTGCATGAAGATCAAATCAAATAGAAAAGTGAGGAAGAAAAAAGATTGAGAGAAAAATGGAGAGATTGATCTTTCACAACAAGAGAGTAAGAGAGAAAATAGTGAGGTAACTAATTGTGAGAAAAAAAGATAGAGCCACAAGAGAATAAAGATAAAAAGTCCTATGAGATGAGAGAAAATTCGAAAGTGAATTTCTTTGCAAAAAGGGAGTGAGTTGAAGAAGATAGTAGTTGAGAACCGACCTATGATCTTGTTGATTTATAAGGAGTCACTCCTCAATCTTGAGGAATCTAATACACCTCTCCTTAGTTTAGCTACTTCTTTATTGCAGAAATTTGATGACGTGTTTCCGGAGGACATGCCTAGTGGGCTACTATCTATTCGAGGCATTGAACATCAAATTGATTTCTTACCAGAGGTACCATTCCAAACAGACCCGCTTATCAGAGTAATCCCAAGGAGACTAAGGAACTTCAAAGGTAAGTGGAAGAATTGATGAGAAAAGGGTATGTGAGGAAGAGTATGAGTCCACGTGTTGTGCTTTTCTACTACTTATCAACTACAAATGAATAAGTAAACTGAGGTAGTTAATATGACTATGATACAATTGTTACGCACTGTAGTTAAGAAGAATTTGAAGAGTTGGGAGGAGTGTTTATCATTCATAAAATTTGTATATAATAGGGCCACACATTCTGCTATTTCTTACTCAACCTTTTGAAATTGTATATGGGTCTAATTCACTAACACCTTTGGATTTAATTCATTTACATGTGAATAAAAGAGGTAGCTTAGATGGAAAGAAAAAGGCCGATTTGGTGAAATCACTACATGAATAGGTAAGGTTGCAAATTGAGAAGAAAAATGAGTATTATGCTTTTCAAGCAAATAAGGGACGAAATCACGTTACATTTGAACCAGGAGATTGGGTTTAAGTACACTTGAGGAAAGAACATTTTCCAAAATAGAGAAAGTCAAAGTTGCAGCCATGGGGAGATGGTCCATTTCAAGTCCTTGAAAATATCAATGACAATGCTTACAAATTATATCTTCATGGTGAGTATAATATTTCGATTACCTTTAATATCTCTGATCTTTCTCTCTTTGATGTAGGTACGGATTCGAGGTCGAATCCGTTCGAAGAGAATAGAAATGGTGTAATCCATGATACGATGACAAGTTCGGGTGAGGATCCATTAATCGCCAATGACTAGGTCGTAAGCAAAGCTTGTTAAAGAAGCAACGAGAGAGCAAGCCACAATGGATGAAACATTGATCATGACAAGTTAAATGACAAGTTTCATGTTGGGCCTAGAAGATGAAATGAAGTGGAGCACTTTGATTCAAGTAATGAACGTAGAGACTGGAAGGAACAACTATGCAGCCGCATAGTTGTTACCGAGCCCACAAGGGAGGGTATCAAATGATCTATGCGACCGTATAGAATTACACTAAGTGGCCGCATAGTGTATTTTCGGCAGCGAATTTTTCAAATTTTGCGGAATCTTCTATTTTAGTTAAAATCTATTTTATAATATCTTTTGTTATTTTTAGAGTTTGATTTTATTTTTACTAGGGTTTTAGGGATTTCCATATAAATAGGGTTATTATTTTCATTGTAAAAATACACAATCATTGAGAGATTATTGCAAAGCGTTATTGTTTTCTTCTTTTTCTTCATACAATTAATTCTGAACTTATCAAGATTATTTATTGTGGTGTTCAAACAAAACAAGTGAGATTCTTAAATCTTATAATCATGGGGACAACATATTTTCGACGATTTTGTTGGTACATTGGTTCAATATTTTTGAATCAAACTTAAACATTGATTCTTGGCTTTCTTGGGATTGAATAAATCTTGTGTGGGTTTCGTTGTTTCAATTTCTACGTGATTTTGCATCAAATAGGTATGGGATTTAAATAATTCCTTAGAGACTCTTCATAATTAGTAGCTGCTCTTGGTGGATCTTGTTATTCTAGCTGATATAGTGGTATATAATATAATATGATTTTGATTTTGATTTTGTTTTTCTACCATTTTTCTTGTTTCACTTTGTTCTCTTCTCCTTGTCTTAAGGTTTTTTTCAATCTCAGGATCAACGGGCAGGAGCTCGATTTCTTCATAATCTTGTATAAACTGTCCAAAATCAAATAACAGAGATTAGGTGTATAAATAATCGCCTAAAACAAAATAAAAGAAAGTTTAAATTTTATATAAACTAATAAACTCTAATTAAATACTTTATTCCCCGACAACGATGCCAAAAACTTGTTCGTGTGAAACTCGCAAGCGTAGGAGATCGTTGACAAGTAATAGATTTAGTGAGAGGAGAGCATCATCCCACATAGAAGAATTTCTAATACAAGTTTACTAGTTTGTATGAAATTCAAAATATGTAACACAAAAGAGAGTTTGATTTGATTTTGTTTATACTAAATTACTCTAACAAAGTTCTAAAAGTTCGGTTTTTTTTATCAAATTATGGATGATTGTATTGGACTTTGAATCCGCCTATTACTATTTATTTCGATTATTGATTTGTAATATTGTCATATTCAAGCATTATTGACAATCGATAAACTAATGCATTTAAATTTATTTTTCAAGACAAATTAAATCTATTCTAGTCACGATCCAAATCTATTCCTAGTCTAAATTCGAATAAATATAATGTATTAATTTTTAGATTATCTATATGATTGTATATGTGATAAATGTTATTCTTAACATCTATTGTACATATGTTAATTTTGTCGTGTTCTAAACTTATTGTGAGCCTCCCAACACTACAATAAACAACTAATTATCTAATGGTGATCAAGTAATTAAATAATGTAACGAGTATGCAAAACTAATCAAGAAATGCAAGAAATATTAAACTTCTAGTCTTCAATCAAATAATAAACAATAGGGTTCATCTCATCCGATACAAAATGAATCTGGCCTAGCATACTTTTAAATGAATTACAAGAAAAATAATGAAAAAATATCACTTGAATCATGAAAGAATGTAAGAAATCTTGTTCTTCAATTCCAAGATTTAATTTTTCAAAATCTTGATACAATTGACTTCAATTACTTGCTAGGGATTGATCTTCTCTATCAAAATATAACAATTGTTTGAGAGATTAGATAGAGATCTTTCAATGGATGCCCATGCCTTGTATTATATAAGGTGAAATTAGGTCAAAAAATATGTCCAATTGGGTTCCAAAAGAGTTTCGATCAAATAAGAGAAGTTGCCTTCGCGAGTGCATGATTATGTATCAGCATATTTGTCAATAATTTGGTCATGACTTTCTCTCCCAATATCCAATTGAGGTGATTCAAAGTGCGTTAACTCAAATGGCTAAATTATTCTAAAAAGAATATCTCCAATTTGAATTGCTATCCAAAAAAATGTGTCTCAATCTCCGACTAAAAATCTGGAACATACTTTGTGTGATTGGAAATTGATTTGTGAAAATTCTTTTATTGTATTTAATTTTTTTTTGACTTCTAATTGCATCAAATTGACTCCTAACAAACAATTATCATTTTATGGTTCAAATCAACTATTGAATATTTACAATTTGATCTCGGACTTTGAATTTCTTTCATTTTTGCCAATGTTTCGCTTCTTTCTTCCAATTCACCAAATTTGCCTTGAGTCTTACCCTACAAACAAAATTAAAATTTAATGAAGTTATAAGTCATCAAAATTAATTACAATATTTAGCTGTCCAAATAAATATATAAAATATACTTATCACTGATGTCCAGCACTTGTCTTCTGCCTATACTTCTGTATACTAGCCCTTTGACACCAAATAACATCAGCTCATTCCAATATTTTGCTATAGGAAGAGAAATTGTGAGACATGATAATCATGCTAATGTTTGAAGCCTTTGCTTAAACCTCTTTTTTTAATAGCATCGGCCTCCACTAGATGTAGAGTATACCTAATAAGCTGATATAGTCGATTAAGGACATGCTTCCCTACTTAAGTTGCAGACACTCCATCTTCTTGAAATCCCTTAAAGCCTATGAGAAAACTTCTCAATCACTTCTTCCTTGAACTACTCCCAATTCAAAGCCTACTGCTGAGCCTCGATCCTAATTTGGGATTTCGACTCCTGCTAATAACTTACTGATCTAATGAACAAAAACACGATGCATTGAACCTATTGTGCATTCATGAAGCCTATAAGTTGAAAGATCCATTCCACTTCCGCAGTCACTCCTCAATGGCTAAAAATGTGGCTTGTACCTTATAAAAGTCTCTACTACTGAAGCTTGAGTCGGAATAACTTCTTCGATGTTCACTCACGAGCTTGTGCTTGACTTTGCTTTCCAAGCTTTTGCATCATTTGCAGCAAGTCTCTTATCAATTCACTTTGATTTGGTTGCACCATTTCCTTTAGATGAGAAAAATAATTTTCTATCTATAAGACAAGCACACACCAACTCCATATTCCCCAAGAGGATTAATTCAAGATAATAAGAGAAAAATACAGAGATAAAATCTCAAGAGTCCAAAAGTCTATATATATACTCTAATCATCCCTGCCTCGATTATCCTCTTCCTTCGAATTCTCTTCAGGGTCTTCCTCTTCTTCATCCTCATTGTTTTTTTTTTCCCTCGGTTGATTGAGCCAGATTGTAAAATTACATCACCCACTAAGCCTCCCAATGCTCTGACTACATCTCCACTTCTTTTCGGTTGATTTCTTCTAGCCATCTATTATTTAATTGAATTAATATTCTAATAAATTAAATAATAGAATCCGTAGATTCAAGTCTTGGTGATTTGTTAATCACAAGGAGTTGTGATTGTGAGATACAAATTACATATGACTGAATCTTAAATCGTTCGCAGTCGAAGTAATAACAAGACGCGGATATCGTCATTACAGATAGACCATCACGTGTGGCGTTCTTACTTGTGAAGTAAGTATCTGATCTCACAATCTAAAGTGTGGTGACACTTGAATTAACACGTGAATGTTTTCTTATAGAACAAAACATTGGAGACGCGCTGGGATATTTCATATGGATAACTATCTGAGTGTTAGTGTTTAATCTCTAATCTTCGGTAGTGGAATTGGTCCTTTGACTTGAGGACATCATATTACCTTACACGAGGATAGTCATACTTTGGTGGTGTTGGATGTTGGTCTACCAAGGGTAGCTAATACAGCATCATTCGTGTATGTCAAGAATCATATGAAAGTTGTGAATGATCGATAAAGGATTCGTCACTCTTAGATAGTAAGAGATTATGATCTACATTTTATCCAGTTAAGTTGATAATGAAATCCTTGGACAAGGGAAACTCATAATTCGAAAAGTAGTTTTCGACTTACATTGACTTAACAGTAAGATAAAAGACATGATCGATAATTGAGATTGACACATATCCATATCTCATAATTGATTGGATCATATTGACGAAAGGATTATAGTTTCACGGTAAACGAACAAGTTTGATTTTTCTATACAGCGTGACATTTTCCGTCATGCGTATTGCCTTGACACATTGCTAGATGTCAATCTGGGACGACGAATGTGAATTAATGATAAATTAAATGAGTGTTTTAATTTATCGATTTTGATTATATCAAAATAATAATTTACGTCGTTAGGTATCATGATCAGGAACCTAATGGGTCACACACAAAAGAGAAACATAAGAATGAGATTTAACAATTAATTAATTGACAAGTGTTGAATAATTAATTAATTGGGTTGCTTATTAATAGGCCCAAATGAATTAATTGGATTAATTTATTCATGGACCAAATTTAATTAATTTGATTAATTAAATATTGGATCGGGTTAAGTTTAAGAGACGGGGCAAGCCAGCTTGGGCTTATATTAATAAACTGTTAAGGTTTGAAAACTGTATGAAATAATTCATTATTCATGCTAGCACAAGGAAAGAAAATCTTAGTCGCCATTTTTGTTCTCTATGTGGATTACTATTGGAGGCTGGAAAATTGAAAAGTTTGGATTGCAGATTGTGATCATTAGAGTTCGAAAATCAACGAAGGAGTTTGCAGAATTCATCAAAGGTAGTATTCTAAACACAAAGCAGATCCATGGTGGGAATTGAAAATTAATTTATTTACCGCTGTGCATGATTAAGTAAATTCTCAACAGTGGTATCAGAGCCTACTTTGTGTTTGTTAGAAATTATTTCATATCTTCAACAATCAAGAGTTGATTGTTTATATGATTTCTTGTTTCTAGTAATTAATTAAAAAAAATTTGAATCGGAGAAGATCGCTGGCAGGACTACAGGTGGCACTGGCGACGATTGATATCGCCAGAGTGACAGCAGTAGAAAGAGGCGACGGTCGCAGCTGAGCTTTGCTGCGGCGATAATCGCCGCTGTGGAAAATCACAGTTCTTCGCTCTGCAGTTATTCAGCAGTGCGAAGCGCCACTGAAATGGCGAACTCGCCGTTGTCATGCCTCCTCATGTCTCTAGGGACGACGCCGGAAAGTAGCCGTCCCTGTCCCCAATGAATTTAGGATTTTTTTTTATTTCAGAAACGGGTGATAGGTGGAGGCGGGGGCCTCTTATGCAATTTTCGAAATTGCAGACCCCTGTCTGCAATTATTATAAGGGGTTAAGTTTGCAAATTTTAAAAAGGGCTTGTCATGCAATTAATATAATTCAAAGGCCTGTTAATAATTTTAAACTTGGGGTCTTATTGCAAATTTCAAAATGGTTTTGAATTTAAAATTTAAAAGGGTTTTGAATTAGATTTTAAAATGGTTTGACATTAAAATTTCAATTTTGACTTGTTTAAAATTTTATTTAAAATTGACGACTTTTATAGTTTTGTTAAAATTTGATTTTAACTTAAATATTAAACTTTGACCCCAAATTGAATTTTATTTTATTTAGGAGTTTTATTTTAAATTAAAATGTTAATTCATTTTAAATTAGAGTTTGACTTTAATTTAGTATTTAATTAAAATTTAATTTTAATTAAATTATCCACCCTAGTATATTGTTGAAATTAGAGTTTGACTCTAATTTGACATTTAATTGAAATTTGATTTTAATTAAATTGTATCACCCTAAATTTTTCTTGAAATTAGAGTTTGACTCTAATTTGGTATTTAATTAAAATTTGATTTTAATTAAATAAGTTCACCCTATAATTGTAGAATTAGAGTTGGACTCTAATTTGATATTAATTAAATAAGCCCGCTAATTAAATTAATTAATTATTTAATTGTTCCTATCCATTTGTCTAAATTAGTTTAGACGACTTTAATTGTTAGAAATTTGAAACATGTTTACATATATTATTAGATATTATATAGGAAAGCATTTATATGATGAATGTTTTATTAGTGGGTGATTATAGACTCGACTATGTTGATGTGATGAATGTTAGTTTTATTCTTATTGTTTTATGGGCCTACGAGCTCTTAATTTATTTTGGACATGCGAGCCCATTATTATTTTTATTATTTTGGGCCAGTGTGTCCAATTATTTAGGCCGCCTGCCAACTAGTATAAGATACATGTTGCAGCTAGACTAATTAGAGATGTAAGAAGAGATGGAGACCATAGAGATGGAGCATTGTATGAATCAATGCAATACCCCCTAGGAATTGACCAACTAGTCTTCCTTATGGATCAGGAAGACTACATAGTAAAGTCCATAATCGTCCACACTATTTTATATATATATATATATATATGTGTGTGTGTGTGTGTGTGTGTGTTTATTTGCATAATCGACTATATATAATTATTACGATGAGATCTTTGCATGCAAAACCCTTCGTTAAAAATATTAAGTCAATATGTTATTTGCCTTCCATCATTATAGTGAAAAATGAAAGTCCTAAATCGATCTTAGATTGCTGAGCACACTCAAAGCTGGTCTATTGGAGATATGTTTGACACTATGAAATATTATATATTTCTGAATGATGGGCTTGATTTAACTAAAATTTATCTTTTGTTGAGTACGCTCAAGGAGATGAATTTTTAGAGGCATGTTAAGCTAACACATAAGATGTGTGAAGACAAAGAATTGCCAGCTTAATGATCTGGGAGTTGTATGGAGATACAATAATTGTATCCATCCAAATATTTTATTAAGACTTTTTGATTACACTCAAGATTTTAATATAACAAATGGGATCCCAACCCACTGGGAGTCAAGTATGGATTCCATAAATTTATGTGAGAGGGTCATAAATTTGAGTTAAACAGTGGGAACGAAATTAATTTAATAAAAGACTATGTTGAATTAATTGATGCATTATATATATTATTCTTTTACTTTTTGTCATTTACATTTATTGAATCATGAGTAACCATGTGCATTTGAGAGGCATACTAAATGCCAACAATCAAACCAAATTTTCTTAATTGGCACCGCAATTTGAGAATTGTTCTCAAGCATGATAAAATATGTTGTGTCCTTGAGTAGCTCTTTCCAGAGACACCTGCTAATGACTCAAAAAAGGAAGAGGTGGCTGCTATAATGAACACAGTGATAACGATAGTACTGCAACATGTGTGATATTTGCGACTATGTCACCTGAGTTACAAAAGCAACATAAGAGTATAGATGTTAACACATAATTTTCCATCTCAAGTTTTTGAATGATGAACAATCGTGTGTGGAAGATATGAGATTTCCGAGCAACTATACTAGTGCATAATGGCAGAGAAATCTTCAGCCGTGCTAAAGATGTTGACTACTTTGAGAAGTTGTCATAATTGAGTTTAGTTATGAACAATGAACTAAGTATAGACTTGGTTCTACAATCACTGCCGGAGAGTTATTCATAACTAATTGTGAATTTAACATGAATAAACTCAAATGCACGCTCATTGAATTGCTGAACATGCTTAAAACTGTTAAGTCCAACATCTGTGTTTGTAGTAGGCAGATCTTAGTCATAGATTTCTCTAAGTCTAAAGGATGCTTTAGGAAAGCAATCAAGATGGCTAAGACCGTTAAAGCGAATAAGGACAATACCAAATCTAATGACCCTTATTATGATTTTGAAATGGTAGGTCGTTGGAAATGAAATTGCAAGGCTTATATCTATTTCATTATTTTCATGGGTATTAGATACTAGATATGGATCTCATATTTGTATAAATATGCAGAAACTAAATAAAAGTAGATCGCTGCAGAAAGGAAAAGTTGACCTATACATTGAAAATGAGCAAAGCTTGGTGCATTGCCTGTAGAAGCATATTTCTTGCAATTGCCTTTATACTTAATATTAAAATTAGAGAAATGTTATTTTTGTTCTCACCATTACCAAGAGCATTAAATAAATTTTATGTTTTGACATGAATTATTTTAATGTTAAGGACAATTGTTGTTCCTTTTTATCTTGATAAGATCTTAATGGTTATGGTAAATTATAAAATGACATTTATATTCTAAATATTGAGTATTCTATAATGAGTATAGAAATTGAAAGGCATAAAAATGATAATCTGAATAACACCTATATCTGGCATTGCAGCTTTGGTCACATTTATGATAATGCAATTCCAAACTTACATGGAGATGTATATATGAGTCAAATGATTTTTGAATCATTTGACAAATGTGATTCATGCCTATTAAGCACAGCGAACAAATCTCATTTTACTTGAAAATGAGAAAGATCTGCACAATTATTAGGTCTAATACATAGTGATGTATGTAGACATATATCGATTAATGTTAGGTGAAGTTTTTTCTTATCAATCACATTTACTAATGACAATTTCAGAAATGATCATGTATATTTGATGAAATTCAAGTATGAAACTCTTGAAATATTCAAGGGATTCAAGTTAGAAATAGAGAAACAAATAGGTAAATATATATATTCTTACACTAAGATTTGATCAAGGTAAAAAATATCTAAAATGGAGAATTTTAGATTATTTAAAAGAGAATGAGATTCTCACGCAGTGGATTTCTCCACATACATTGCAACATAATGGTGTATCTAAAATAAGGAATCGTACACTATTAGATATAGTATAATTAAGAACAAGCCATGCAAACATTCAAAAATCATTTTAAGGTCATGCACTGATTGCCACGTGTCGCGCACTAAATCGTGTCCCATCTAAATCGGTTGACAAAACTGTATACAAGTTATGGAAAGGCCCAACTTATCTCATATGAAAGTTTGGGCTGCGACGCTTATGTGAAGTGCACTGAATCTGATAAGTTTGAGACTAAATCCAATAAATACATATTTGTGGATATCTAAGAGACAATTGGATATCAATTCTATAATTCCGTTGTGAAGAAGATGTTCGTCTCAAGATATGTCATACTCCTAGAGAAAGTGTTTATTCTAGGAGAGGACAATGGGAACATAATAAATTTTGAAGGAGTTCAAGAATCTACGAATATAATTGATCAAATAGATGAACCTGAGTCTAATCCTACACCTACTGAGGGACATACTCTTGATCAAGAAGTGGAAACTTCTAAGGACACGTTCGCTCCGTGTAAATCTTGTAGGATCATTTGACCTGCTAGATGGTATGAATCCATGATTACTAATTAGAAATTACTAATCGAGGAGATGAACCTACTAATTATGCAGAAATAAAGTCAAGTGTTGACTTAATGAGATGGCAAGAGGCCATGGAAATCTGAGATGGACTTGATGTATGTAACCAAGGTTTAGACCTTGGTCGACCTGCCTAATAGATTAGAACCCATTTGTTGTAAATGAGTTTATAAGAAAAGGTCAATATGGATTGAAACAAGTCTCTTGGAGCTGAAATCTTCGATTTGATGTGAAAGTCAAAATGTTTGATTTTATCAAAAGTGAAGGCGAATTGTGCGTTTTCAAGAAGATAGTGGGAGCATTGTTGCATTTTAATATTATATGTATGAGACATATTATAGGAAACAACATCCTTATATTTCAATTGTTGAAATTATGATTGTTAAATATTTCTCCGCGATAGATATGGAAGAAGTAAGTTGATCTATAGAAATAGATCTAAAGGATTACTTAACTCATCCCAATCTATATAGATAAAATCTTGAGAAGATTTAAATGGAGAAAATGAACTGAGAGTTCATGTATACACCGATACTAACTTCTAGTCGGACTAGAATAATAGTATATCTCAAATAGGATATTAGTTTACTCTTAAGCGGTGTGTTGGAAAGTTTCCAAATTGAAAATAACCGTTGATTCAATAATGGAAGCCTTATACATCATTGCTTTAGAAAACAATAAAAGTTGTGGTCTGCATTAGGAAGTTCATTAATGAACTTGGAGTAGTTCCTAACATTTTTGATCACACGCTTCTGCATTGTTTTAACAATGGAGCCATCGTACAAGCGAATGAACTAAGGTCTCAACAATAATCTAAACATGTGTTAAGGCGGTATTATCTCATCGAAAAGATAATACAATGAAATGACGTAAAGAAAGAACGAATTCCCACAAGTTATTAAATTGCAGATCCACTGACAAAGAGCTGTCGCAGCATAAACATGATCGTCATGTAGACTCTTATGGTATAAGATACATAAGTGAATGAATCTAGTACAAGTGGGAGTTTGTAAGTGTTATGCCCTAAGTCCAATCAACTTTAGGCATAAACACTTTATATATATATATATATATATATATATATATATATATATATATATATATATATATATATATATATATATATATATATATATATAATCGATGCAGATTTATGGCAATATCTATTATTTAATTGAATTAATATTCTAATAAATTAAATAATAGAATCCGTAGATTCAAGTCTTGGCGATTTGTTAATCACAAGGAGTTGTGATTGTGAGATACAAATTATATATGATTGAATTTTAAATAGTCCGTGGTCGAAGTAATAACGAGACACGGATATCGTCATTACAGATAGACCATCACGTGTGGCATTCTTACTTGTAAAGCAAGTAGCTGATCTCACAAGTTATAGTGTGGTGACACTTGAATGAACACGTGGATGTTTTGTTATAGAACAAAACATTGGAGACCCCCTAAGAGATTCCAATGGATAACTATCTGAGAGTTAGTGGTTAATCTCTAACATTCGATAGTGAAATTGGTCATTTGCCTTGAGGTCATTGTAGTACCTTATATGAGGACAATCATATTTTGGTGGTGTTGAATGTTGCTCTACCAAGGGTTACTAATGCAACATCATTTGGGTATGTCAAGAATCATATGAAGGTTGTGAATGATCGATAGATGATTCGTCACCCTTAGATAGTAAGAGATTATGATCTACATTTTATCCAATTAAGTTGATAATGAAGTCATTGGCCAAAGTGTACTCATAAGTCGAAAAGGAGTTTTCGACTTACATTGACTTGACAGTAGGATAAAAGATATGATCGATAATTGATATTGGCACATATCCATATCTCATAATTGATCGGATCATATTGACAAAAAGATTATAGTTTTACGGTAAACGAACAAGTTTGATTTTGTTACACCACGTGACATTTTTCGTCCCATGTATTGCCTTGACACATTACTAGATGTTAATCTGGGACGACAAATGTGAATTAGTGGTAAATTAAAAGGTGTTTTAATTTATCGATTTTGATTATATCAAAATAATAATTCACGTCGTTAGATATCGTGATCGGGAACCTAATGAGTCACACACAAAAGAGAAACAGAAGAATGAGATTTATCAATTTATTAATTGACAAGTGTTGGATAATTAATTAATTAGGTTGCTTATTAATAGGCTCGAATGAATTAATTTGATTAATTAAATATTGAACCGGATTAAGTTTAAGAGACGGGTCAAGCCCTGTTGGGCTTATATTAATAGGCTGTTAGGGTTTGAAAACTGTATGGAATAATTCATTATTCTTGCTAGTACAAGAAAAGAAAACTCTAGTCGTCATTCTTGTTCTCTGTGTGGATCACCATTAAAGGCTGGACAATTTGACAGTTTGAATTGCAGATTGTGATCATTGGAGTTTGAGAATCAACAATGGAGTTTGCAGAATTTATCAAATGTATTATTCTAAACATAATTTCTATCTAAATACAAAACAGATCCATGGTGAGAATTAAAAATTAATTTATTTTCTGCAGTTCGTGATTAAATAAATTCCCAACATCTTTATCTCAAAAATAATAATGCATGAAAATATGAATTTAACAATATTAATTATTGAATATAATATTTTCGTAACTTTGCATTTCGATTCATGGTCATGGAATAACAAGGAGAAATCAAATCATTTACCATACTTTAAAATTTTCATGCACATGTTTCATAATGCCCTATACACTCACTACTATATGTAATCATTCCAATTACATCACATTTATGCAAGCAAGAGAGAGAGTAATTTTTTTCTATGGTTTTTCATGGTTAAGTCTACATAAAAGTTTAAACCTTGGGATCTAACACCAAGTTGTAATGTCTCAAATCTTAAAATTTGAACTTTTTACAAAACTTGTTTTTTAAGTCTTCGAAATTTGGGTTAAATTACCCTTATTCCATTTTTTGTCTCATTGGTTACCCTTACTTACTATTAAAAGTTCCAACAATTAATGAAAACAAAAGGTTAAAGTTAGTTAGCTTTGGTTTGTTGAATAAAATAAAACTAAAATGAAGGCTAGCTTACACTAAACACACCACGTGGGTATAACTTATCATACCTATCTTCAAATGACTTGATTCCAAAGTTAATGGACTTGGGTGTAATGAATCGGGTCTCTATACCTAAATCATTAGCTTAAGTAGTGTCCACTTTGGGTGGGCCTATGTTCACGGTACCAGAATTTAACTTAAGTCTCTTATTTGACAATGTCTTGGATTCGAATCCTGGAAGATGTAATAGAAATCCGTGAGGGGGTAAGTAGACATAGGCCCACCCAAAATGGACAGTACGTACGCTAATGGATTGGGTATAGAAACCCGGATTGTTACAAAAACCAATTGGCACCAAGATTCAATTTAAATCTTTCATTAGGCATATGTCTTGTGTTCGGGGAATGCGATAGAAATTCTTGAGGGGGTAATTGGGCATGAACCCACCCAAAGTAGACAGTACATAAGCTAACGGCTTGGATATAGAGACCTGAATCGTTACAAGGGGACTCATAAGACTTTCAAACCCCCACTAACAGAAAGATAAACTATCTATTTTACGTTTTACATGTCCAAGTACACACACCCAATCACATTTTTATGTCAAAACTTATGCTAACATATCATACTAATATAATTTAATGAATATCAAATCATGGACTTATATCAAAATCTAATTTCATGCCAAAGTCCAAACTCAAACACAAATAATCATGCAAATTCATTATCTTAGTTTTAACATAAAAGATATGAAAGTAAATCCTACACATGAGAACATTGGTCTTTTATTTGATTTTCTCCCCTATCTTCTCACAATGCATGCAATCTCCGTCTATCCATCCCTTCTCACGCTGAAGGTTTTCATAAAATATGATTGAGCATAAAGCCCGTAGAATTTTATAGGTGCAATCCCCTTTGAACATATATGCTTATTCAGATGTAAAACATAAAAAATTGTGTACTCAACTTTGATAACTCACATGACCAATATTAAAAATCATTAGGACCATTGCTATGTCTAACAATTGTTCTAAGTCAATTACCTCATGCACTTCAGGTGTGTTGGCCATGCACCCTTGATGAGTCCACATATACCTCACCAAGATCATTAGTAGATTTCAGTCACATTTCCTTGTTCTTTGTTATTATCTTTTTGTTTATTTTTTTCCCTTTTGTCAATCTTTGATGAAATATTATAGTTTACAACACTCGTATTTTTTTTTTCATTATCTCTAGATTTATGTTTACTCTTATCCATCTTATTGTGTTTCTCATGGCGGTTGTCTCTAGTAGTACTCTTTCCTCTAGCAACTAGCCCTCTAGTCCTATTACTGTCATTTGTAGAGGGATTTAAGCTCTAGTTCTCTAGCTTTCAAGGAATTGATAACTATGTCAGGGTCATCCATACCATACTTAATGGCATGTTTAGTCTCTCTATCAAATTCAAGAATGGAGTTTAGGAGTGTGATTGATTTCTAATAATTAGGTATATTCGTACAAAACCCGCAAGCGTATGAGATCGTTGATAAGAAATAGATTTAGTGAGTCGAGAGTATCGTCTCACATGAAATAAATTCAATTCAAGTTTACTAGTTTCGTACGAAATTCGAATTATTTAACACAAAAGAGTTTTTTATTTGATTTATCCTAAATTAATCTAAGACATCTGTAAATTTTTTTTTTTATCAAATTATGGATGATTGTATTGAATTTCGAATCCGTCTATTGCTATTCATTTCAATTCTTAATTTGTAATATAGTTTTGTTTGTGAGTTCTTAATAATCGATAAAGTTATGAAATATAATTTTCTTTTCGAAGACAAACTAAATCCATCCTAATCGCTCTCCGAATATATTCCTAGCTCGAATTCGAATGATTAGAATGCATTAAAATTTGGATTATCTATATGAATGCACATGTGATAAATGTTATTCCTAACATCTATTGGACATATATTAATTTTGCCATCTTCTAAACTTATTATAAGTTTCTCATCGCTATAAAAAGTAACTAATTATCTAATTGGTGGTCAATCAATTAAATAATACAATGGGTATGCAAAATAAATCCAAAAACACAATAAATAAACTAAACTAAAAGTCTTGAATCAAAACAAATAAGAAATAGGGTTCATATTCATTCAATACAAAAATGATCTAGCCTAGCATGCTTTTAAATAAATTACAAGATGAATAATGGAAAATCATCACTCAGATCATGAAAGAATATATGAATTCTTGATCTTCAATTCCAATGTCGAATTTTTCAAACTCTTGATGTAATTGTCTTCAATTCCACGCTAGGGTTTGATATTCTCTCTCAAAAGTGATGAAATGTCCTTCTTGTTCTTGATAAATTTGATGATATTATTATGTATGAAGAGGCAGGAGAGAGTTTTTCAATGTGACCCTTATTTTGTATTTTCAAGAGTCAGAAAATAGGCCAAAATTGTGTTCAATTTGGGTTCTAAAAGAGTTTGAATTGCGAAGAAAACTGTTGATTCATCCGTGGAACTAACCTGCGTGTGTGCACAGGCATAGCCACCGTGCACGCACCGTTGGGCCAAATGTCTCTCGGGTTGGTGAAATTAGGGCTCTGTGTGCACACCATGAATTGCCTGCTCGCGAGCGCTCAGGCTCATGTCGGTTCAACCATGAGTTTCTTTCGGTATTTCGGTCATAAATTTCTTTCCCGATATCCGATTGAGATTATTCAAAGTACATTAAAAGGATAACTCAAATGACTACAATTTTGGTATCCGTAAAATGGGTTTTAAGTTGAGGCTAAAAATAGGAGGCATAACTTCTTCCGCTGGAAATTAATTTGTGAAAATACTTCAACTATATTTAACTCATTTGATCTCTAGTTGCATCAAATTGATCATTATCATCTTTAATCATCGTTTTGTGATCCAGATCAACTATTGGATGTTTACACTTGGGTCCTTGAACATTAGATTTCTTTCATTTTTGCTCATTGGATGTTTACACTTAGGTCCTTGAACATTAGATTTCTTTCATTTTTGCTCATTTTTCTTTCATTTCTTCCAATTTCACCAATTTACCTCGAGGTTTACCTAAAAAACAATTAACACATAATTAAGTTATAACTCATCCAATTAACTAACAAATACTCCAACTTAATGGTCTAAATAAGTGTACAAAATACACACTTACCAAAATACTTTATCTTGAGTGTTGTTAATGTCTTGCGCTATTTTATTTCACACATCAAATCTCTCATCAGGTTCTTTTGAATGATCTAACGTAAAAGAGAAAAAGTTGTTCCATCAGGAACATTTTATTTGGTAAATATTTGATTAAATGTGATTTGCTCAATATTTCTCCTAAATTCCTAGCACTACCTAATTTTCATTCTTTTCTAAATACACAATCATACAAATGTAGGATAATCGATGTATAGGCTGGTTCATTAGCATCAGTCTTTAGTCAGCAATGTAATTTATGCAAACTAGAAGCACGTACATCTTGTACTCGCGTCTTTTCATTTTCCTTCAATTTTTCAATGAGCATCACAATCAACATAAACAATGACTTAACTTATTAAAGATCACAAGAAGAATTGTCTAAATACATATCTCTTTAAACGACTTTAAATTGTTATAGAACAATAAGCGACTTATAATATAATATCAATAAAACTAACAAATTAAGATAACACAAAATATGAGAAAAGAGTTAGAAATACTAGCCTAAGAGAGTCGCGAAAATTGTTGTCCTAAAGTCTTGTGAGAAGCCCTTCGTGCATGTGCTTTCGACATTGTACGGCTCCAAGATAAAATCCTTATGACTAATAGTTGGTTTTCCTTCTGTGAGCACAACCATATGGATAAAAAGAACAAGTCTAATTGAGTTGCAAAATTATCGGAATATAATATGAAATATATAGAGAGTAATCTTTCTAATTAAGTTTTCAAGTTTTGTCAAACAATGAATTATCCCCCTTCTTTTAGTGTAAAAATTCAACCCCCATAATAATGAAATTTTATTCATTAAAATATAAGTTATATCTAAAATTAGGATTTCTAATTTGTATTAAAACTGCAAAATAAAACAAATAATTTGAAAAATTAAAATTACCTTTGATTTTGAAAGTTTAAAGTTTTCATGTTACAACGGGTTGCTTGAGGGGTTGGGAAAGAAATTTTACTGACAACCGGTATGTTTTCTTTTTCTTGAAACAACTAGATAAACCCAATTTGCAGTTTTTCGAAAGTCAATATTTCATGAGAAAATTACATCTAAACCTGTTTTTAAAGTATACATTTCATTATTCATATTTTAAATTTATTTTTTCAAAAATTAGGAATTATTTATTAATAAATATATTATTAATAATCATCAATTAAAATTACATATCATTCTATTCTCTCTCTCTATTCACACACTTTCTCTATACTCTCTCTCCGTTCTCTTTCTCTATCTAGTGTTTGATGGAGGCGACGATGATGGCTTGGTGTGTAGCGCCCCGAGTTCTGTTAACCCGGATTGCCACGTCATCGTCTTTTGCCCTAATTTTGTCAATCAATTTTGCGGAAATGACCTAATTTTAAAATCACATTTTGCAATTGGAAACTACGTCGGCAATTAAAATACATTGGATAATTGTTCAAAATCTAAATATCAAGTTTTGGAATAGCGGAAACGAAAAACACGTTAACAGTGTTTCAATACATAAATTCGGAAACTTAATAAATTCGATAATCAAATTTTATGCCACCACTGCCGGATCAATCTCGATCGCCTCCGAAGTCTGCAAATATTGTTAAAATAGCAGAATGAGTATTTCGAAGAAATACTCAGTAGACTCATCGCCGATAATTAATTTACAGAATAATTGAAAACACACTCATGCAATATACAATGTGATATCATCTTTGGTTCATTTTCTTGAAATCATAGGCTCTTTAAAAACATGGGCTGTGGGTAGTCTTTCTTTCTTGTGCGGATGAAGCACATAAGTTATGCATAACATTCTTTCTTATCTCATAAGAGATTCTTTCTTTCTTTCTTTCTCATGCAATTAAGCATATAAGTTATGACAAGCATAACAATATCATATATCGCATATGACACATTCTCATCCTATGCATAAAGCATATAAATCACGTAATTCACATAAAGCATGCAATTATAATTTAAACTAATTAATGGTGGCGAGTCTACCTCAATTGTTTCGAGTTGCGTGAAAAGTGAGCGGGAAAATAACTTCAAGCTCTTAATTGCTCGTACGTATCGTCTAGCCAAAAATAGGAAATAAGTTTGAATTAGTATTTCGAACTTTAAAGTTTTAAAGTGTTGAAATTAAGTTTAAGGACTTAATTGAAAATTATTGGAAATGAAATAAATGGCTTAAAATGATAAAATAAAGTTTAGGGCTAAATTGAAAGTTTATTAAATCGAATTTGACAAATCTAAGGGCTAAAAATATTATTTTCAAAGTATCGTGACTAAATGTGAAAAATAGAAACTCTAGGGTCTTAATTGAAAACTATTAAAACTGAAAATAAAAGTTTAAGGGCTGAAATTGATCTTTTATAAGTTAAGGACTAAACTGTAAATCTATTAAAATTGAATATAAAAGTTTAGGGGCTGAAATAATAAATTTTACAAGTTAGGGACTAAACTGTAAATATTTTAAAACTGAAATTAAAACTTAAATGGCTGAAATAATAACTTATATAAACTAGGGACTAAATTAAATAACTTCTAAACTAAAAATAAAATTTAAAGAACTGAAATTAAAATATTTAAAACATAAGGACTTAATTATAACAATTAAAACTTGGGGGCTTAAGGGGCAAATTCTAAAAATCAAAATAAAATAAAAATAAAACAAATCTCTCTCTCTCTCTCTCTCATTTCAAATTCGAGAGAGAGAGAGGAGGAGGGCGACGGGAGAAGGGGGCGAAGCCCCTTTCTCCGATTCCACCACTGCCGAACGGTGGCAGCGCCACCGTCGTGGTGGCGCCGGGGTGTGGGGGTGGTTGTGGCGTCGAATCGAGGGAAAACCGAAGCTGGGGAGTTCAATTTTCTTTCGGGTAAGAGGAAAATTTCTCTTGGGTTTTTCTTAGTTCTTGGTTTTTGTGGCTTTTGGGGTTGATTGGGGGTTGATCTTGGTGGTGTTTTGGGGCTAAGGTGGTGTTGGGCAGATGGCGATTTGAGGTGGATGAGTGGCGGGTTGGTGTCGATTTTGGGTGAAGTAGTGGGTTGATTCGTTTTCTGCTGGAGTTCGAAAATGGCTGTCGTTTGGAGCGATTGAGGTGGTTCGAACTAGATGGTGTTGTGTTGGGCAGCTTCGTGGGTTGCATTCTCGGTTTGGTGGTTTTGGGTAGTGTTGGTCTCGGTTTCATAGGGTTGGAGTGACTGCATTGTTGAGTTCTTAGGTTGGGCAGTTGGCTGAGGTCTCGTTTTTCAGTGGGGTTTTGGTGCAGCTGGATGGTGGAATCCTAATGGTGGTTCTGGGTTGATTGTCGTGTGGTGTTGGTCTCGTGAGTTGGAGGTGGTGGTGTCGAGGTTGCAGCTTGGTTGTTGGCAGTAGTTTACTTGCAGTCAGTTTTGGGTGTTGGTGACTGCTGGTGAAAGTGGTGTTGAGGGAGTTGCTGCTTGGTGAGTTTGCAGGTTTGGGAATGTTGGGGAATGGGTGGTTCTGCAGTTGATGGTTGGTGAAATGGGTTCGGTTCTAGCATCACACAATGCTAGAAACTGAGGTTCTAGCATCACATGATGCTTTCCAATTTCTGGGATGTTCTACTGGAATTGATACACTGTTGATGCTAGAAATGGATTTTCTAGCATCAATGGTGTTTCACCTGGGAATAGAGAGAATGTTGGAGAGATAGACTATTTTCTTACCAATGGATTTTGGCTGCGTGATGTATGGAGTGGAGGGAAATGATGGTAAATAAGATAGTGAATTTAGGGCACAAATTTCAAGGTGGGTAATTGGGTTAGGAAATAGTTGGGCCTAGCATTTGGGCTGTGGGGTTTTTCTAAATTGGGCTTATGGTAATTGGGCTTGAAATAATTTTCTTGTTGGACTTAAGTGGAATTGGACCTAAACATCCAAGATTTGGACTAATAAGTAATTGGGCTTGAATTTAATAAAAATTGGATTTAAATAAAATAATTCCGAATAAAAATAATTACTCAATATTTGATTCGATTCGAAATAATTTAAATTCATTTATAACGGCTAGACGAACGTGCTATTTCTTAAAAATTAGGGTTAAAGTCGAGCGACACGTTTTTCGAGAATTAATTTTATATTATTCAAAAGTTCTCGGTCGCTACAACCTTACCTCCTTAAAATAATTTCGTCCTCGAAATTTAAACTTACTTGATCTAATATATCTGGATACTTGGCCAGAATCTATTCCTCTTTCTCCCAGGTAGCTTCATCGCTATCCTGTCTACCCCATTGGACTTTGACTAAAGGAATCTCTTTATTTCTTAAGACATGGACTTTTCTTTCTATTATGCACATAGGTGTCTCCTCATAGGACAGATTCCTCTGAATCGAAATAGTATGAAAATTTACCACGTGACTTGGATCGTGGATATACTTTCTCAATAGGGAAACGTGAAAAACGTTGTGTACGGCCGATAGCTCGGGCGGCAACGCCAAACGATAAGCCACGTTACCCACTTTCTCTAATATCTCGAATGGTCCGATAAAACGAGGTCTTAACTTCCCTCTCTTGCCGAAGCGAATAGTTCCTTTCATAGGAGCTACTTTCAAGAATACTTTCTCTCCAATTTCAAATTCTAAGTCTTTTCTCCTTTGATCGGCATAGCTTTTCTGTCTATCTTGAGCGGCTTTGATCCGTAGTCTGATCTTATCAATAGCCTCAACTGTCCTTTCAACCAATTTTGGACCTAAAATTCTTCTCTCGCCTACTTCATCCCAATAGACTGGTGATCGACATCGTCGTCCATAAAGTGCCTCATATGGTGCCATTCCAATAGTAGCCTGAAAACTATTATTGTAGGCAAATTCCACTAATGGGAGGTGAGTCTCCCAATTACCACTCAAATCTAGTACGCAAGCTCTAAGCATATCTTCTAGTGTCTGAATAGTGCGTTCAGACTGTCCATCGGTCTGGGGATGGTAAGCAGTACTAAAATTTAATTTAGTACCCATCGCTACTTGTAAACTCTTCCAGAATCTTGATGTAAATCTCGGGTCTCTATCTGATACAATGGAAGCTGGTACTCCATGAAGTCGAACAATCTCTCTAACATACAACTGGATAACTGATCCACATTGAGAGTCATTCTGATTGGTAGGAAATGAGCTGACTTCGTAAGTCGATCTACGATAACCCAAATAGCGTCATGTCCTTTCACTGATTTCGGTAACCCTGTTACGAAATCCATGGAAATTTTCTCCCATTTCCATTCTGGTATATCCAAGGGATTTAACAATCCTGATGGTCTCTGATGTTCAGCCTTTACTTGCTGACACGTCATGCATCGAGAGACAAACTTTGCAATACAACCCTTCATGTTTCTCCACCAAAAGGTATTGCGCAAATCACGATACATCTTTGTCCCTCCTGGGTGGCACGCATATGGTGCTGAATGAGCTTCTGTCAAAATCTCATTCTGGATATGTTCATCCTTTGGTACACATAGACGTCCTCTGAATATAAGTGCCTTATCAGAGGCAATCTCGAAACCTATTCTCTTGCCAGTTCCAACTTCGGATCTGATCTTTTCCAAGAACTTATCTCCAGTTTGAGCTGTTATAATCCGACCTCTCAAGTCTGGTTTAACGCTCAGATTTGCCAATCTAGAAGATCCTTGGACTGAGGGGGTTCGCACTTCGATTCTTAGATTCCTCAAATCTCGAATCAACTGATCTTGCGTCGTTCCCAAAGCTGATAACTGTCCGGCGTCCTTTCTGCTCAAAGCGTCGGCAACCTTATTTGCTTTACCCGGGTGGTAAAGGATGGTGCAGTCATAGTCCTTTACCAGCTCTAGCCATCGTCGTTGTCTCATGTTTAGTTCCTTCTGAGTGAAGAAATACTTGAGACTCTTGTGATCGGTGTAAATCTCACATTTACTCCCGTACAGATAGTGTCTCCAAATCTTAAGAGCGTGCACAACAGCTGCGAGCTCTAAATCATGTGTCGGGTAATTCTTCTCATGTGGCTTCAACTATCTTGAAGCATATGCTATCACTTTGCCATTCTGCATCAAAACACAACCTAAACCATGTTTGGATGCATCGCTGTAAATAACGAAACCTTCAGATCCATCTGGTATAGTCAAGACCTTGGTCTTTGAGACGAGTCTGTCCTTAAGTTTCTGAAAGCTTTGTTCACATTGTTCTGTCCACTGAAATTTAACTCCCTTCCTGGTCAACTGAGTCATAGAACCTGCTATTTTAGAAAAACCTTCTATGAATCGCCGATAATATCCAGCTAATCCAAGAAAGCTTCTCACATCTCCAACATTTGCAGGTGTTGGCCAATTCGTTACAGTTTCAACTTTAGAAGGATCAACCTCGATACCTTTAGCTGTAACAATATGACCCAAGAAACCTACTCTTTCAAGCCAAAATTCACATTTCTTGAACTTGGCGTACAACTTTTCTGCTCTCAGCGTTTCCAACACAATCCTCAAATGTTCTTCGTGTTGTGCGGAATTCCTGGAGTAGATCAGTATATCATCGATAAAAACAATAACGAATTTATCAAGATACTGATGGAAAACTCGGTTCATCAAGTCCATAAATATTGCAGGTGCGTTCGTAAGACCGAACGGCATCACTGTGAACTCATAATGTCCATATCGTGTCCTGAGCGCTGTCTTTGGTACGTCAGCTGGCGAAACCTTTAGCTGATGGTACCCAGATCTCAAATCAATCTTCGAGAAAATTGCAGTACCTTTCAACTGATCGAATAAGTCTTCGATCCTGGGTAGGGGATACTTATTCCTTATCGTCAACTTGTTAAGTTCTCGATAGTCGATACACATCCTCATGCTTTCGTCCTTCTTCTTTACAAACAGCACAGGTGCTCCCCACGGAGACACACTTGGCCTAATAAAACCCTTCTCTAGCAATTCCTCTAATTGCACCTTCAGTTCTTGCAACTCCTTTGGTGCCATGCGGTATGGAGCTTTAGAAACAGGGGCAGTTCCTGGTACCAAATCGATGGAAAATTCCACTTGCCTATCCGGCGGAGTGCCGGGTAGATCGTCTGGAAAAAGTCACCATATTCACATACTACTGGCATTGAATCCAGAGTAATCTCATCTACGGTTTTGTCTTGAAGACTAACCAAATAGCCATGACAACTATCCTTGACTAATAGCTTCTCCGCTTGTAAAGCCGAAATCAGGCGAGGAAGTGCCTTAATCCTCGTCCCATAAAATCTGAATACTTCTTCACCATCTTTACGAAAAATAACCTCCTTCTCGTGGCACATAATTGCGGCACGGTTGGTGCTGAGCCAATCCATACCTAGAATAATATCGAAATCTTTCATTCGAATAATATTCAGGTCTGCCTCCAAAACTTGACCATCAAAATCTATTTGTACTGCTTTGACTATCTTATTAGTATCGATAGTTTCTCCTGACGGCAAACTAACCTCGAGGGTGCTACCAATCTCTTCTCCTAGTAAGTTCAGTCTTTCTAAACATGCATCATTTCATTAATAATTCAACTTCTTTTCATGTAGGTACATCGGGTGGCGTGTATGCCAACATTCATTAAAACGTTAACCCTACTCTAACTCCTATCATCTATTCTCCTTCGGTCACGCATGATTCGGCGTCCGAGAATTCTCCCAACGCTGGATCAGCGTCTTCCTCTGGTTCTTCTTCTTCAGGGTCTTCTTCGGGATCTTCTTCTTCTTCTGGGTCTTCCTCGGGATCTTCTTCCTCTTCGGGGTCTTCTTCGGGATCTTCTTCCTCTTCTGGTTCCTCCTCGGGATTGCCCTCGGGTGCTAACTCATCTTCTTGCACCTGTTCAGGCTCGAGCATTGGCTCAGGTCCTGGCTCTCCTTCAGGTACAACCCCAAAGCGGTGCTCAAAATACATGGGCCAATATGCCACAAATCTCACGCAGAATGTATCATATCCCATATCCACGTTAGGTGACGTGAGAGCATCCATGTATATGCTACGAGCTACTTCCGCATAGTCGCCTCGGAAAGTCGAGAGTAGGTGATGAATCGACTGGCGATTACAGGTCACGTAGCCATGTTGTATGGCCCGTTCCCGTACGACATTCAACTGCTCTATGTGTTGGGCAATTGTCCAATCAAGTCTAGGCATGAAGCGGTCGTAGTCTATAACAGCTTGTTCTACGTCGCTGGGTGCATTTCTACGAATGGGTGCCATGTCCTAAACCAATTATGCAAAGTCCAATTAAGTGGGGTTATTCATCTCTTCTTAGTTAAAATTTACGAGGACGTAAAAATTTAGAAAATTATTTCCAATTATGCTCAAACTCGTCTTTCTTTTCTTTCTTTCTTTTCTTTCTAATTCGGATACACTTTCTTTCTCTTTCTTCTAAGCTTCGTAAATCGTAAAACAGTATCCGAAATAACATAACAGTAAACTTCAATAACTTCTTTACCTTCGGAGTCGACGGATTGAATGGTGACAGTGGCAGTTTTCATTAATGATAATTAAACAATTTAAAACGTCTCTTTGAAAAAAAAATTTATTTTTTTTTTTTTGAAAATTTTGCCAGTCTACAGAAACGCAGACCAGCTCTGATACCAAGCTGTAGCGCCCCGAGTTCTGTTAACCCGGATTGCCACGTCATCGTCTTTTGCCCTAATTTTGTCAATCAATTTTGTGGAAATGACCTAATTTTAAAATCACATTTTGCAATTAGAAACTACGTCGGCAATTAAAATACATTGGATAATTGTTCAAAATCTAAATATCAAGTTTTGGAATAGCGGAAACGAAAAACACGTTAACAGTGTTTCAATACATAAATTCGGAAACTTAATAAATTCGATAATCAAATTTTATGCCACCACTGCCGGATCAATCTCGATCGCCTCCGAAGTCTGCAAATATTGTTAAAATAGCAGAATGAGTATTTCGAAGAAATACTCAGTAGACTCATCGCCGATAATTAATTTACAGAATAATTGAAAACACACTCATGCAATATACAATGTGATATCATCTTTGGTTCATTTTCTTGAAATCATAGGCTCTTTAAAAACATGGGCTGTGGGTAGTCTTTCTTTCTTGTGCGGATGAAGCACATAAGTTATGCATAACATTCTTTCTTATCTCATAAGAGATTCTTTCTTTCTTTCTTTCTTTCTCATGCAATTAAGCATATAAGTTATGACAAGCATAACAATATCATATATCGCATATGACACATTCTCATCCTATGCATAAAGCATATAAATCACGTAATTCACATAAAGCATGCAATTATAATTTAAACTAATTAATGGTGGCGAGTCTACCTCAATTGTTTCGAGTTGCGTGAAAAGTGAGCGGGAAAATAACTTCAAGCTCTTAATTGCTCGTACGTATCGTCTAGCCAAAAATAGGAAATAAGTTTGAATTAGTATTTCGAATTTTAAAGTTTTAAAGTGTTGAAATTAAGTTTAAGGACTTAATTGAAAATTATTGGAAATGAAATAAATGGCTTAAAATGATAAAATAAAGTTTAGGGCTAAATTGAAAGTTTATTAAATCGAATTTGACAAATCTAAGGGCTAAAAATATTATTTTCAAAGTATCGTGACTAAATGTGAAAAATAGAAACTCTAGGGTCTTAATTGAAAACTATTAAAACTGAAAATAAAAGTTTAAGGGCTGAAATTGATCTTTTATAAGTTAAGGACTAAACTGTAAATCTATTAAAATTGAATATAAAAGTTTAGGGACTGAAATAATAAATTTTACAAGTTAGGGACTAAACTGTAAATATTTTAAAACTGAAATTAAAACTTAAATGGCTGAAATAATAACTTATATAAACTAGGGACTAAATTAAATAACTTCTAAACTAAAAATAAAATTTAAAGAACTGAAATTAAAATATTTAAAACATAAGGACTTAATTATAACAATTAAAACTTGGGGGCTTAAGGGGCAAATTCTAAAAATCAAAATAAAATAAAAATAAAACAAATCTCTCTCTCTCTCATTTCGAATTCGAGAGAGAGAGAGGAGGAGGGCGACGGGAGAAGGGGGCGAAGCCCCTTTCTCCGATTCCACCACTGCCGAACGGTGGCAGCGCCACCGTCGTGGTGGCGCCGGGGTGTGGGGGTGGTTGTGGCGTCGAATCGAGGGAAAACCGAAGCTGGGGAGTTCAATTTTCTTTCGGGTAAGAGGTAAATTTCTCTTGGGTTTTTCTTAGTTCTTGGTTTTTGTGGCTTTTGGGGTTGATTGGGGGTTGATCTTGGTGGTGTTTTGGGGCTAAGGTGGTGTTGGGCAGATGGCGATTTGAGGTGGATGAGTGGCGGGTTGGTGTCGATTTTGGGTGAAGTAGTGGGTTGATTCGTTTTCTGCTGGAGTTCGAAAATGGCTGTCGTTTGGAGCGATTGAGGTGGTTCGAACTAGATGGTGTTGTGTTGGGCAGCTTCGTGGGTTGCATTCTCGGTTTGGTGGTTTTGGGTAGTGTTGGTCTCGGTTTCATAGGGTTGGAGTGACTGCATTGTTGAGTTCTTAGGTTGGGCAGTTGGCTGAGGTCTCGTTTTTCAGTGGGGTTTTGGTGCAGCTGGATGGTGGAATCCTAATGGTGGTTCTGGGTTGATTGTCGTGTGGTGTTGGTCTCGTGAGTTGGAGGTGGTGGTGTCGAGGTTGCAGCTTGGTTGTTGGCAGTAGTTTACTTGCAGTCAGTTTTGGGTGTTGGTGACTGCTGGTGAAAGTGGTGTTGAGGGAGTTGCTGCTTGGTGAGTTTGCAGGTTTGGGAATGTTGGGGAATGGGTGGTTCTGCAGTTGATGGTTGGTGAAATGGGTTCGGTTCTAGCATCACACAATGCTAGAAACTGAGGTTCTAGCATCACATGATGCTTTCCAATTTCTGGGATGTTCTACTGGAATTGATACACTGTTGATGCTAGAAATGGATTTTCTAGCATCAATGGTGTTTCACCTGGGAATAGAGAGAATGTTGGAGAGATAGACTATTTTCTTACCAATGGATTTTGGCTGCGTGATGTATGGAGTGGAGGGAAATGATGGTAAATAAGATAGTGAATTTAGGGCACAAATTTCAAGGTGGGTAATTGGGTTAGGAAATAGTTGGGCCTAGCATTTGGGCTGTGGGGTTTTTCTAAATTGGGCTTATGGTAATTGGGCTTGAAATAATTTTCTTGTTGGACTTAAGTGGAATTGGACCTAAACATCCAAGATTTGGACTAATAAGTAATTGGGCTTGAATTTAATAAAAATTGGATTTAAATAAAATAATTCCGAATAAAAATAATTACTCAATATTTGATTCGATTCGAAATAATTTAAATTCATTTATAACGGCTAGACGAACGTGCTATTTCTTAAAAATTAGGGTTAAAGTCGAACGACACGTTTTTCGAGAATTAATTTTATATTATTCAAAAGTTCTCGGTCGCTACATGGTGGTTGCTGTCCGTGTTGCAGAGAAGTCATGTAATTGGTTGGGATTAAGTGTGGCGGAGGGTACAGAAGCCAGATCTATAGCCGCAACCAACTCCGATCAACACCGTGGGCCAATCTGCTTCCTTCCCTTGTTCGGTTTTATCTCTGTGTGATCTCTGCCTCTGGTTTTTGTTTCTGCTTTGTTTGGTCTTAACACAACAAATCAAAGAAAAAAACCAATTCAAATAATTTGAACAGTGTTCTTAAAGAATTTTGCACAAACAACCATTACTACAACAAAAACAGCCTTTTGTTGTCGAAGACTTTTTTGCAACGTTTAGACGTATGTTGCAAACCTCGATGTTATCGTAACGTAGAAGGATATGACAAGATTTTTTAAATGTTTCTAATAAATTTTTGCAACATTTTTTAAATGTCATTAATAACCTTTTGCAACGTTTTTTAAATGTTGCTAATAACTTTTTCGCAACATTTTTTGAATGTTGCAAATAACCTTTTTTCATCGTTTTTCTAGTGTTGCTAATAACTCTTTTGCAACGTTTTTTGACCGTTGCCGCAAGTGTTTTTTTTGTTTATAGCAATTTATGTAAATTGACTGGCAAAGTCAAAAATACTTCTTGTGAACAAATTTTGAAATTTCATAAAAATAGATAATTTCATTACAAATTTTTGAATCTTTACAATCTTCTAGAGGAAAAAGTATGCACCATCTAAATCCATGAATTCTGTATAGTAATTACTTCAAGAACTTCTATAGCTTCTCTTCTTGTTTACACAATACTGACACATCCAATACTCCCTCCACGCCCATGGAACAGAGTAACCTTTATACCGTATTCATTGCATGCAGCTACAACATCTTCTTGAGCTTTGTAAAGTTCCCATGCAGCAGTAAAGCCGCCAGGATCTTTACGTGAGTCTGAATATCCAACCATCACCTGTACACAGCAAACATCACCTGGTTGGCCGACTAGAACAACAGAGATGTCTGTATGAATCCTGGCTGCACTTAGCTAAACATTTGAGGTGAAGTTCAATTATAGCACTTGATGAAAATTTACAGTAGCTTTTTTCTCTAACACCAATAGGCAATAGAATTTGGATTATGAATGAAGACAAGCATTGCAAAGTGAGTGACCAGTGGCGGACCCAGCATTAGACCTCAACCCGAGCGGACGTTGATCGGTCAACGTCGACAGTCATCAATCGTAAAAGCGAGATCGTTTATCAATATTTATTTAAATAATATTAAAAATTACTCAATATATATATATGTAAACGCACTAAAAAGTAAAAATTATATATATATATATATATATATATATATATATATATATATATATATATATATATATATATATATATATACAGAGATGATCTAATGAGCACCGGTGCTCATCTTATCCTAAGCACCGATGAGTTGGCACATTAATTCATTGGTGGATAAAAATTTTGTGAGTTCCAATCCACCAATGAATTAATGTGCCAACTTATCGGTGCTTAGGATAAGATGAGCACCGGTGCTCATTAGATCATTTCTGTATATATATATATATATATATATATGAAAACGTAATTCAATGCAACCAAAAATATTAAATACAACCTACTCTATAATTGTGATCTTAGATAACTGCATTCTACGAGATCTCATGTTTTGAAAATGTTGCAATATTTGCATTCTCATTTTTTTTAAAAATCTCTTTCTCCATGTAAACCACCAAATTTGTTGATAATGTAGAAGTGAAAAGTCCCAACATTCATAAATCCAAATCCAAATCCAAATTTCCAATTCCCCCAATTCTAAATCCAATTCCAAACCTTAAATCCAATTCCAATTCCAATTCCAATTCGAAATCCAATTTTAATTTCCCCCGATTCCAAATTCAATTCCAATTTTCCAATTCCCCCAATTCCAATTCAAAAGTCATACATGAGATGAAACAACACTGAAAATAATCATAAATCATGATTTCACAACTCATAGATAGATAATAACACCAAAAAAAAAAAACACGATGGGTAGAAATGACAAAACTCACGGCGCCACAGTCGGTCGTAACTCGCAAACAGTGGAGAAGCTGCAGCTGTTCACACTGGCGGTTGGTGGAAGGTGGTGGTGAGGATTCACCGGCAGGCGTACCGGAGAAGATGGCTGGACAATGGACAGTGGTGGCGGAACTCGGCAGGAGCCATGAAGGAAATCCAGATCGCGTGGTGGAGTTGAAGGAAATGAGTTCGTTTCCTAAATTTTTAATTTCAATTGGGGATAAATAGGCCGAAAACTAATAACCCAATCCAATTATGAAATAAAAAGAAAAAGAAAAGGGATGGTCTGGTGTGGTCTAGTCTAGTCTGAGTTTATATATAATTTAGTTTTGGGCAAAAAACAAATGGCCCAACAACCTCATTACAAAACCAAAAAAAAAAAAAGGAAAGAACCTGGGGAAGACGATGAACAGCAGAACAGGAAGCGAAATGGCAGAACCAAACCAGGCGGGCGCCGGTGGCCATCACCCATCTTCTTCCCAAAAATCTTCTGCCGGAGCCCAGCACGCGCGGCCGCCCCCCTGGCCGGGTGCTGGGTTTTGTTGGGGCAAACAAGTCCCACATCGGTTGTGGGAAGAAAATAAATCCACCATATAACTCAAGTGAGCTACTCCACCCATTACCAATTGGTTTTGGGATGGAACCTCACTTGGGCCTGGTGGAGTGGGCTTGGGCCCTGAGTAATTGCTCTCAATAATTCCCTACAACTGGTATCAGAGCCCAGGTTGTGTGGCTAGATAAATCGAGGTGGTGAAAAATTCTCATGAGATGGTTGATCCATGGTAACGTAGTGGGTGCAGGCTACGATGGATTATCTCGATGAGTGGTGATTTATCTCGTGAGCCTTGTTTGAGGGAGGGATTGTTGGGGCAAACAAGTCCCACATCGGTTGTGGGAAGAAAATAAATCCACCATATAACTCAAGTGAGCTACTCCACCCATTACCAATTGGTTTTGGGATGGAACCTCACTTGGGCCTGGTGGAGTGGGCTTGGGCCCTGAGTAATTGCTCTCAATAATTCCCTACACGCCACTATGCAAAGATATCATGTATCATAGGCTGTCATTGAGAACAGTCAGCATTTCTCCAAGAACTATTAGCTTCAGTGGCATTTTTTTCCCAAATCTAAGAGTATGTCTAAGGTTTACATGCTCATTGCCACAAATCTATCAAGTAGTTGCCAAAATTATGATAATCATTTCGTCCAGTGTTCATCATGTCAAGAAACAGAATTCCAATACCTGTCCAGAAGCCATTGATGATCTAAAGTTGCTTTATCGATTGAGGGTATTTCACCGTTAATTCTAGGAATATGCTGTTAAAAAAATTTGAGGAGAAAGATTAACATCCAATTGTAAATTTTGGCAACAAAGTCACCACGCATTCACATTTAACTAGCATTCAGGTGTAATAAGAAACTATACAAGATTGCATAGCTATGTTTTTAGTAGATATGTTTACCACTTGCAACTTTGCACTTAATCATGGAACATGGCTTCCACCAGAACTGAACCCGAATAATTCTAATAACTTGTCTAAATTAACCAATAGCCTGAGAAATACAATATCAATTCTTAGTAATAAAACTCACACCTTAATTAAAGATGTTGTGGGGAAGTCACAAATCTCATCAATAG
Organism: Fraxinus americana; assembly: GCA_035079005.1. Lineage (NCBI taxonomy): Eukaryota > Viridiplantae > Streptophyta > Magnoliopsida > Lamiales > Oleaceae > Fraxinus > Fraxinus americana. The sequence goes on along the minus strand of CM068715.1, from coordinate 12,824,305 downwards.
TTACCAAGTTTAGTTCATTAGCAATTTAGTACGATGACCCAAAATGTGGCATACTGGTGATGGTTGTGAAAGTATCTCTTTCTTCGCAGCTCAAACTTTCAAATAAATAAGATTTCAGTATAAATTTTTTTCATAGGAAAATCAATTGCATACTTTATTATGGTATAGATTTCCCACAAAAGATTAGCCTCTCTAATTTACCAAGCAATAAGCGCCATATCCTCCTAGCAATAACGTAGTTACCTCTGAGGACAGGAGCAGGAGCATATCCTATCTTCTGGTCCACTTGGGCATTATGTGCTCCCTTTGACCGAACTCTTTGAGGCATCTTATTAAGGACCTTCATTTCTTATCCTCCTAGACGTCCCATTATCACTTAGCATATCATTCACTCAATGAAGACCTAAATAAGCCACTTCCCTAATTCAACAGCTCAATCATTCTTCACTTCTTTCACTCTGTTTCCGTCACTCTCCACAATCTTCAACTCGTCAATGCCTCTGTCCAAGCCACGACACCTAAAGCAACAAGGTAAAGAAGCTTCCTCCGAGCCTCATAAACTGGGTTTGTCTCAACCAAGCATCCCCTCTCATATGCCTCCCTCAGAAACTCAGAGTCACAGGATGAGCAAGTTATCAACTATTACATAGTAATACTAAAGAAACAATAACTCTAACATGGACAACAATAACTCTAACATGGAGAAGAAAGTATAATAGTAGAGTGCAACAGGAGGATTATCTTACCTTGTTCCAGGACCAGTAGAGGATGGAGCCGGAAGAGGAGGAGTTAGGTTCCAGGAGTTGGGATGGGGCCAAGAATTGGCCACCAAAACAGTTGAAGTCCAGGGGTGGACGCAGATCTTAAAAGTTAGGGGGGCACAATCGAACTAGCAAAGAAGTTGAGAGAAATTTTACAATCGAAAATTTACGTCCAAAAAAATTTACATGAGATATGACTTTTTCGGATGTAAAATTTCGAAACTTTTTTATGTCATATTCCATATAAAATTTCCAAATAAAATGATGAAAATCACATTGAGAAATTTGTATCACAAAAATAATAAATGTTAATGAAATAATTGAATTTTTTAAAAAAATGCGAGTTAGACGTCTTTTTTTAAGACTCACGTTTAACGTATTTTTAACTATTTTCGATATTTGTTTGGACTATTCGATATGCCCATAATGTAGTTCTCGAAATAAGCTTTGAGATGACATAAGAAATTTGTAAATTCGATTAGCGTACGATCGTATGAGAATTTTTGAAGTTAGCATGTTATCGAAATTCAAATTTATTATGATGTTGCCCTTGTTTGGTGAAGATTAAAATTAAATTTTTAGTAAATTTTGATAAAAGTTAAATAGTTATGGATTCCATGAAATATGTTATTAAAATTAATTGTTAACCTTGATTTAGATTAAAATTTAGATTTCAATCGATACCAAACACAATTTTATATTAAAAAAAAAATCTCAAAAGTTTGGGGGGCGTGGGCACTTGCCCCCTCGGGACCCCCCTAGGTCCGCCCATGTTGAAGTCAAAAAAAGGTTACAAAGAATGAAACTTTACGAACATGGAACGTTGTTATAGAATCAGATTTTAACAACATTCAAAAAAAGATTACAAAGAATGAAACTTTTCGGAACATTCGAAAAATGTTGTAAAAGGCGACATTAGCAACGTTTATTTAAAAAATGTTTCCAAAATTCAATTATATTAACCAATCACAAAATTCACTCATAAAAATGTTGCAATAGACCCATTTAGCAACACTCGATTAACAAATGTTGTCTTTTTTATGTTGCAAAGTATCATTTTTGTTGTAGTGCATCAGGACTTAGTATCCCTAATCCAAAAAGATTGACTCTCAACAACCTTGCCCAAACGTTCAATCTCCAACTCAAATCAATATAATCCTTGGATCACAAATAACACAAGATTTTCCACAACGGAAACAACCACAAAAGGCATTAGCAAGAAGAAGTAATTGATGGCAGGTTTCACCAAGAAATCACAAGAAGATTTCACAAAGAAATTAAGAAGAAAAATGAAGAAATAAAAGAAAATGAGTTAACTAAATCAGAGCAACTTTACCATTGGTTACTATTTGCTCACTGAAAAACAAAAAAAGAAGATTACCCAATGTTCATTCATTTATTCAAATATTTACCCATTCATCACTCCTTTCAAATCCATTATCTCTACAAACAAAAAACTGATGTGGAACAGTTACATCATTAATTTGTCCACTTGATTGAAAACAAAATAAAAACATCCAAATTTAAAACAGTAAATCATGCTTGTATGCTTATAACCAAATTCTAAGTAGTAGAACTTACTTGAAATCACAAAAATGAGGTTGTATTGGCAATTGTGTCTCAAAACTCAAATAATTAACACAATTGTCCTGCCGATGAATACAAGTAGTGGTGTTAGATAAAATAGTCTTTATTTTCTACTTGAATCCCTAATTTCAAGTCAAATGCTTTTCTTGACATGTCCCATCAAGCCGAATCAACTGTGGTTATTGACAACATGCTAAAGTAGCAACATTGAAATAAAATTCTGAGAAAGAGTCAATAGTCATAAGGGTATATAAGTGAGGTCATATGTGCCATGGAGACTCACACGTGGTCTTTCATTTTTCATTGATTGTTATAGCACATGTGGCATGAAACACATGTTACGGTGTTTTCTCACTTTCTTCGGGTGCATGTTTAATCTTACAAATTAAATATATCGTACAGATCATAGTTCATATATTGTTGGATATCTAATCTGAGTTATCCTTATATTTATTCCTCTAAGCAATCCCATTCGAGAACTCGATCTGGCTAATAATCACGTATAATGGATAGCAAAATTAATTTCGATTTCTTATTGTAATTTCATCTTAATACCTTATCAAGGCGATTGGACCACATACATAACATGATCACTTTGTCTCGTCTCAGTACACCTCAAAATGTCTGATGCGATTGTTCGTGTGAGTGAATTAATCTTAACCCGTTTGACATACTTTATGTGTGGAAATTAAATAATGTTCTAGTAATCACAACAAAAAGATTACTCTTAACATATGAACTCAAAAATTGTTCATTAATGGACATATAAAAAGTTTACATAGTACATAATTCAAACTATATGTAATAATAGTGATTTAACACGAGCCATAAAAACATCTCTAGGGATAGGTTTTATAAATGGATCAGCTACCATTTAGGGGTGTAAGCGGTCCGGTTTTACCGATTTTTGACAAATTTTCAAACCAAACCGTTACAACCGGTTTGAGAAAAACTCAAACCTAAACCAAACGGTTTTGACCAGTTTGAAAAAAAACTCAAACCTAAACCTAACAGTTTGGTCCGATTTTAAACCGCCGGTTTCGCATATATTTTTTTGCATGTCTAGTGTCTACTTTTATGTCATTAATTCAATATATATTTATATCTTACTGACAATAAATCTAAAATAAACTAAATATATCTACTATAAATTTAAATACCAACAAAATCAAAGTAAAATCACAGTCATATAATTCCAGAGACAACTTAGACGATTTTCATGTTCAAGAATCAAGAACACGTAGCCATGTAACTAAAATCACAGAATTTCGAAAATAGAAATAATCCACAGGTCATAAAAAATCACGAATTTGGAGATTTTCAAGAATTGAGATGACAGACTATGTTTAGTAATGACTTAGACGGTTTCCATGTTCAAGAATCAAGAACACGCAACTATGTAACTAAAATAATAAAAAAAAATCATAGAACTAATCCATAGGTCACAAAAAATCATGCAGTCTTGCAACGAAATTGAAGGCTATCAGTTGTGAATGAACCGTGGACTATCGGCGACCGTCACTGACAACTGAAAATTATGACCGTAGACTACCGACGATTTGAGGAAAATTCAAGAGCGAGGGAGAGATGAATGGAAGGTTAGAGATTAGGGCAGTGTTTGTGGGGAGTTCATTTTTTTAAAAAAATTAGGATAGCGGGTCGGGTTGAGATTTCGGCGGGTCGTAAAAAATTAGAAATTGACAAAAATACCAACAAAATGACAAAATTATTGAATTTACAAAATTGGAATTTTGGATAAATTTTCAAAAAAATTCAATTTTTTATTTTTTATTTTATATATTTTTCCGCCGGTCCGGTTTGGTTTTAAACCGTAATTAAAATTCTCAAACCTAAACCAAAGCGTTTTTGACCGGTTTGGTTTGGTTTAAAACCATTTTGTTGATGGGTCCACGTGGCACCAAGCCGCCGGTTTCGAAATTGCGATTTCGGTTCGATTTTCCGATTTGGCGGTTTTTGCTTACATCCCTACTACCATTGGGTGCGTAAAAATATACTACAAACTTACTTTTTTCTTTCATATGATGTCTTTAACAAAATTATATTTTGTATCAATGTGTTTGGTTTTGCCGTGATACTTTGGATCCTTTGTATATGCAATAACGTCTAACTATCACAGTAAATCAATATAGGTCTCACATCACCACTAAGGACTCTTAGATACTTGTAGAATCTCCTTAACCAATTAACTTCTTATACAACTGAAGCACATGCAACAAATTTTACTTCCATTATGGACAAGTAAATCCATGCCTATTTCTTGCTACTCCAAGAAAATGGCTCCATTATTAAGCAAGAGTGTAAACCTTGAAGTTGATTTGCTCTTATCTAGGTCTTCACCCCAATCAACATCTGTGTATCCTTTTAAGCACAAATCATTCCCTTAATATCATAGGGAATAATTAGCAGTACCCTTCATGTATCTCAATATCATCTTAAAATCTTTCCACTGCTCTCTTCTGGGATTAGATTGATACCTACTCACTAGACCTATGGCATAACAAATGTCAGGGTGAGTACAAATCATAGCTTACATCAAGCTCCCAAATGCACTTGAGTATGGAACTCTGGACATTTTTTCTTTTTCCTCAAGAGCCTTAGGACACATGCGGAGACTTAGAGTTTTGCCTTTAATATACTCCTTATCATTCATAACTAGTAAGATGTCATCAACATAGAGAGATAGAAGTACAAATTTCTCATTGAACCTTTTCAAATAAATACAGTGATCTTCATCCATCATGACAAAATTGTACGAGATAACCACTTTGTCAAATCTCAAACACCACTATCTAAAAGACTATTTTAGGCCATAGATAGATTTTTTTTAATTTACAAACTTTATTCTCTTGACCTATTTTACTAAAACCTACTGGTTGTTACATGTATATTTATTCATCCAATTTTCTATTGAGAAAGACAGTCTTCACGTCCACATGATATAATTCTAAATCTAAACGTGCCACTATGATTAATAGTAGGCGAATTGAAGCAAATCTTATTACTGATGAAAATATCTCTTTATAATCTATACCCTTCAATTGAGTATAAACTTTTACCACCAAGCGAGCCTTATACCTCTCTATAGTCCCAGTAGCTCTTCATTTTATCTTGAGAACCCAATTGTTCCCCAATAGCTCTCCTACTAGTCGGAAGATCAACCAAGTCCCAAACTTGAGAACCCAATTGTTCCCCAATAGCTCTACTACTCTTCTTTCCTCTCGAACCTAATTTTCCAAACTTTCTTGAGGAATCATGGATGTAGGCAATGGATCCCATGATCTAAGATAACTCAATTCAAGGGATCTATATATCGAAATTTGATATGGTATAATAGATACCAATTTAGAGAAAACTCTATTCAAAATATAGGTCGCAATTAACAAAGTATCTCTCCAGTAGAAAATGGGTAAGTTAGCCAGGGCCATCATGGACCTTACCATTTCTAGCAAAGTTTTATTCCTCCTCTCAACAACACTATTTTGTTGTCGTATATTGGGACAATTTAATTGTCTAATGATTCTCTTATCATTACATAGTTCTTTGAACTCTTCGGATAGATATTTACACCTTCGGTCAGTTCTTAAGGCTTTCACATTTCGATCTATTTGATTTTCTACTACATTTAAATATCGTCTAAAGCATTCTAATGCCTCTGACTTATGAGAAATCAAATAGACATAACTATACCATGTAAAATCGTCTATAAAAGTAATGAAATAAGAGGCTCTACATTTTATCCTACATTCATAGGCCACATATATTTGAATGGACTAATTGCAATAGAAGTTCGGCTTTTAATGCTTTATCGAATGGTTTTCTTGTTGTTTTATGAATAGGCAATGTTCACAAGTAATGAAACCTTAGAGATTGAACATAGCAAGCCTTCTTTAGCTAACATATTTTGTAACGACCCGACCCGACCTTGCGCCACAGCTATTATTATATCATACATACTGTCCACTTTGGGAGGACCTAGGTCCATCTTACCCTTCACGACAGCTTGCCCAATTGGTACCAGGATTCAACTTAAGTCTCCCATATGATGGAGGTCTTAGATTCGAATCCTGGGGGACGCATCAAAAAGCTGTAAGGAGTAAGATGGACCTAGGCACTACCAAAGCGGACAGTACGTACTATATGATGACGGCTTCGGCGCGAGATCGGGTTGTTACATATTCATTCTGTCTTACCCAATATGTTCCAATCTAGCATGTCATACTCATGAATCAACATTCAAATCTTTAGAAGAATAACATACATTCATAGAAAAACAACAATCAACGTAATAGTTATAAGTGATTGGATCATAATCCAACACTACAAAACCACCTGATACATATCTAGATCCATAATATACATTACCATTATAAATATGAACAGAAGTACCTCAAAAGTTCAAACTGAAACTTAATCTTAAAAGAAAAACAACGAAAATTAAGTTCCTTTGTATCCCTTGTACAAATAAGACGCCATAAAGGAGAATAGTACAGCCACCACGCAAATGCAGCTTGTATGTACTTCCTTTCGCCTTCACCTTCTAATCGATACTGATGTATATTCACTTTGTACTAGATGAAAAATTGACGAAACATCACAAATGCTTCTTGATCCCTGGTTACATGGTATATCACTCCTAAGTCTACAATCCACATAAGATAAGACTCAGTTAGTATAAAAGCACTTGAAACATAAAAGCACTAAAGAAGTATTTACAAGAGCTGCCTTTTTTGGCTTAGGGCATTTTCAAGGAAAGTGACCCAACACCTAACACGTGACAGATGAAGCATTTCAACTTGCTCTTGTTTTTCTTCTTTTCAAACCATTTACCCTTATTGTTGCACTTGAGTGTGCCCTTTTTAGGTCCCTATCCAATTTTTTTCCTTTCCTTTCCTTTCCCGTATTTGAACTAGTTCTTCCTACGCTTAAAGTTTGAAGCTTTTCTAGAACTAGATTCAGTTACAAAAGCACGTCTAAGGAATTTAGCAGCTCCAAGCTGCTCATCCTCTAGTTCCACATGGCAGGCAGCATTAGCAAATCTTTTGATGCTATCACTGTAAGTCAGATTGACTTTCAAATGTTCCCAATTATTAGGAAGAAAGCGAATCAAAGCCTAAACTTGTTGTTTATCAGAGAGTATGTGACCTGCCGACTGTAGCTCCCTAATTATAGTAAACATGGTCCTCATATGCTACCTGATATGTGATTAGAAGGTTTCTTATAAGTGCCAAACTTAATAGTCAGCTATCTGAGTCTAGTCACACTATTACCATCATATGTCTCTCTTAAATATGTCCTAATATCATTAATAGCCTGGAACTGCTCACACTCATGAATGAGATCATCCATAATGAAACTTACCAAAATTGTACAAGCCATGGAATCTTTCTTTTTCCATGTCTAGAAAGTTTCCCGATCCTTTCTATGTTGACCAGTTTGACCCATCCCTAGTTCTTCCATCATGTGGTTAATGCCCTCAAGGCAATCATGTTCCTCTAGCACGACCAAATTTTACCGTGCCAAGTGTTATAGTAATTGCCATTCAACTTGTCACCCTTATTAAGTCATGTATGATATTCTTAGATGACATAGTTTGTCAAACTTTTACAGACAATCATATAAATATCTATTTATGCACATATATCATTTTGCGCTCATGCAAATTAAGTTTTATGATAATTTCACACTAGACACGGAGTCGAAAGTTCACTAAATTCTCAATCATCGTCCATTATCCTAATGTTACATTATCACAAAATTAAATTTTGCAGTGCCAAATTGTAAGTTCTACGTCAAAATTACTTAAACCCTTTCAACCTTAGAACTCCCACTAAATTAAGCAATTAATCATGTATAAAGTGAGCACGACACTTTGACTATATGTAATAAACACAAATATAAATAAATTTCAAAATGTCAAATATCTACATGCGATCATATTAATTTTCTTTATACAACTACTAAACATGAAAAAATATTACATAGATATTATTCGACAATTTGAACTAACAATACATATCTAAATTGATTATAAAATTCTCATTTTCTGAATTCCATTTTCTCAACAAAATCCTGATCAGATAGCTATAGGCTAAGATGTGGTGAGTTATCCAAAATTTCAATGGCTCTATCATGCCAATATTTGGGAAGAGTTCTAATTAGAAGATACATAATATCCACCTCACAAATAGGCTATCACAAATGCATCACTTCTAGACGCATTGCTTGGAGATGTTTTATGTATTGTTCCAAGTTATGTCGTAGATCCATTTTATAGTTTCGATAAGCATTTAATTTTTTAACACGTTCCGCAACCTATACTTTAGTAGCTTCTTCTCTAAAGATACTAAAAGTACGCATTGATCCATCCATATCTGATCAAGCACAAAAATTGAAAACTAATCACAATGAATCACATAACCTAATCAAAACCCACACAACTCATGAACGTATATAAAATATGGTATTTTAAACACTTTCACAGTTTTTTCGTTTTCAAAAAAATGGGAGGACGTCAAAAAAAAAATAACTCCCACTCGACAAACACCACTTAACAAATATTTTTTTATTTTTATAAAAATATCTGCAGAAATTAATCAAGTTAAAAAAAAATTAATGATTTTTACAAATTTTATTTTAAACATTTAAAAAGTTTAATTATCAGAAAATTAATTTTAGTTACTTTTAAAAAAATAAGAATATTTTAGGGACTAAGTTGCTATTTCCCAAAATGGATTTGGAATTGTCAACGTGCAAAATAGTTTCTGGGACCAACATGCAATATTTCAAATTTAAGATTTGGACTCCACGTGCCATACATGCCAATTCGAACCCAAAAAAAGAAAATCGTTTTGTCTATTTCACTAGCTTAGACACTGTGAGTTCGTCTGTGTGGTCAGATTTTAAAAGCTCAATTTTTAAGACTATGTTTAGGACGCAAATAAAACTGACCGAGACTAAAAATTGAAAGGATGGGTATTGTTCATCATTTTCTATATAATGTAGTTTTTCAAATTTTCATTGAAACTTCACGAGGCCATAACTTCATTTTAAAGCCAAATTTAATTATCTTTATACCTTTAGAAAGATATCGAGAAGCTCTATCAACCATACCAAATGGGTAACATGAAGCCTAATGTACAGCAAGTTATGACGTTATGAAGTTTCATTTTTACAACTAGGGTTCACTTTTTTTTCCTCAAAATACAAATCCAAACGAAGTGAAATTTTGGAGATATGTTCTACATGCTATCATGAGCATACGGTATAAGTTTCATGTGTTTATATTGAGTATATCAATTTGCCACTAATGACGTTTCAAGCTTTGGAAGAAATCAAAAATTCATGCATTTTGATCATTTAAAAAAAAAATTCTGCATGTAATTAAGCAAGAAAACAACTTACTTAGGCTCTAATACCATTGTAAATCATGTCTGCATGCTTATAACCTAATTCTGAGTAGTAAAACTTACTTGAAATCACAAAAATGAGGTTGAATTACTTACCTTTGTTTTTGCTTCCTTCCACACTGCCTTGCACTCTCCTTGGTCAGAAGCTCGATCACAAAAGGAAGGAGTTTAATAGCCACAACCGAAGAACCAATTTTGAGATGTTACTTTTACCAAAATCAAGCCACAACACCTTATGCATTTTGTATATGTGTTCTCCACGAATTTGCATGATTTTTTTTTTAAGTTTTTTAAATATAGTGGAGGTTACATGGAGGTTGAGGGCGGTGGGAGGTTATGGTTTCAAATTCAAAGCCTTAACTCCATCAACTTCTCCCTCCAAATCACCCAGTGCAATTCGGGTCGGGTTGGGTCAGCCCACATGTTTGACTTGTTTTCTTCCAATGTGTAGGATTTTACAGCATGCACAATCATAAATTACTAGTTAAGAATTCTTACTTGAAACGATGAATTCCAAGATCTTTTGAATGGTTGGATCACCTTCCTTTCCAAAACTCCAAATCTACAATTTTCTTGCACTTCAATGTTCTCAATCCCGATCACAATGGAAGGGAATTATTAGCCATAACCTAACTACCAATTTTTGTGAGTTTTCATGCCAAAATAGTGGTTCTAGGTGTCTTTCAAATTTGGTGATATTTTCATACGAATTTTACCATATTATCTTGCCATCTTTTTTCTCTTTTTTTATGCAATGACCATTGGAGGTTGTATAGGAGTTAATGGTGGTTATAGGGAGTTTTAGGTTTGAATCTCAAATTCAAACCACTCCGTCGAACCCTTTTAATGTCTTGTAGGTTGGGTCGACGGGAGTTTTAGGTTTGAATCTCAAATTTAAACCCCTCTGTCCAACCCTTTTAATGTCTTGTAGGTTGTGGGCGACCCATGATTCATATTTCTAACATTTCCCATTGGCACATGATGGGCTTAACCCAAACCACAAGTGACAATGAATATCACACATTAAATCCTTCTCAAGGTCTATCTCACAAAGATTCATACGGTAATCCTTCTCAAGGTCTATCTCACAAAGATTCATACGATAAATAGATTGTACAACCAACGAGTACTTATAGAACATACTAGAACCACATATTGTATCATTGTATTCACAATTTTGTTCTATAGTCTAAATAGTTAAATACAATTGTCTGGCCGGTGAATACAAATATAAATGTTGGTCAAAATAGTTTTCATTTCCTACTCAAATCCTTCAACTTTAAATCAACAGCTTTTCTAGATATGTCCCATTAAATCGAATCAATAGTAATCATTGGCAACATGCTAAAGTAATAATACTAAAATAAAATCTCAAGAAACAGTCAAAGTCATGAGGGTATTTATGAGGTTATATGAACCTCAAGTACAATGAGAAAATAGGGATCCATTCACTCATTTACCCAATATTGATCGTAAAAGAACACGTGGTATGAAACACGTGCTACAATATTTTTTCCCTTTCTTAGGGCATATGTCATATTCCTTATAAATAAATAACACTGAACATATCATAGTCCAGATATTCCCTAATACCTAACCTGAGTTTTTTCCTTATATTCATTCCTCTAGACAATCTCAAATCGAGAACATGATCTGGCTACTAAACAGGTTTAATGGCTAGGAAAATCCATTTCTATTACTTGTTGTAATCTCATCAAGGCAACTGGATCAGGTACACAATATGATCACTTTGTCTCATCTCAGGATATCCCCAAACAATTTCTTCAATTGCCAAGATATATACTACATGATATGCATCTTGTTATTCTATATAGCATGATTCCACACGTCTAATAACTATTTGTGCTCGACTAACTCTCATCCTTAGTCGACATTTGCATATCTAATCCAATCACATGTTATTCTTTTGACAATAAATAGAATAATTGACAACAATACCCTTCAGGTATAACAATACATTTTTAAGGATAACATCGATACCTATTGACTAGATCCATGTCGTGACAAATGTTAGAACAAGTATACATCATACTGTACTTCTAACTCCTAATCGTACTAGATATGGTTTTCTGGATATTTCTTTTTACACTTATGGATTCATTGGACATTTATGAAGACTCATATGGTCGCCTTCCAATATTGGAGCATCAACCGAGTAGTAATTCCACAGTTATAAATATTCTAGAATCTTTATAGTATACAACTGTTGTGATAGAATAAGAAGGCTAAAATAATTTTTTTAACACAAAATATATAATTTGCTAAACTCATGTCCTTCATCTTAAATTTTGAGAACAATCATTTCAAAATGGTCTATATACATTCCTTCTCATGCTTATCCAATATAATATCATCAACTCCAAAATTGAAAATACAATCTACCATTAGACATTCACAAAAATATAGTGTTCTTCATCCACATAACGAAATTTTGTACTATATTTAAACCCTGTTAAAAACTCAAGTACCACCGTCAAGATGAATGTATTAGGCTACAAGTATAGTTATAAAGTTAACCACAATATTGTGGAAGCCTTTAAAATGAGACCTACAAATTGATTCACGTAGATCTCTTCAATCAATTGAGAATGAAAATAAAGTCTCTGAGTCTATTTGGTGTAATCTAAACTTAAGTAAACTATCATAGCTAGCATCGACATATAGAAGTGAATCTCATTGCTAAGCAAAAAGTTCGTCTAACTCAATATACTCATATTGAGTATAACATTTCTCTAAAAAATGAGCTTTATTTATCATAAATTCATTAGTCTTTCACTAGTTTTTAAGAACTTGATTGTTCTCAATAAACAAAATTTCCAATTAGAACTTCCACTACATCTCAAATTAGGTTGGAACTCTATACTCCATATATGTACTTCCATCACTTTCAACTCTTCGCTTTATCTTGAGAACCTATTTGTTCCTAATAGCCCTCTTACTAGTTGAAAGATCAACCAAGTCCTAGACTTGATTTGATTTCGTAGACTCCATCTCTTCTTTCGATGCATTCTTCCAATTATTCTTTGCAGGGCATGATAAAACTTTTTGTACTGATTTTGGTTCTTCATTATCTTCTGTAAATACTAGAAAAACTTGCCTTTCAATCTCGAAATGATGTTACTTCGCAAGAGTACTAGAAAAAGTACGCTAAACGTCATTTCGAAATTGAAGGGAAAATTTTTCTAGTATCTCCAGAAGATGATGAAGAACCAAAATTAGTACAAGAAGATCTATCAAGCCCTATAAAAGAAAATTGGAAGAATGTGATGGAAGAAGAAATGGAGTCTACGAAATCAAATCAAGTCTAGGACTGTTTGATCTTTTGACTGGTAGGAGAGCTATTATGAACAAATGGAATCTTAAGATAAAGTGAAAAGCTAATGGGACTATAGAGAGGAATAAGGGTCCCTTGGTAGCAAAGGGTTATTCTCAATATAAGGGTATAGATTCTGGAACTCATACAGTTTTGTTGCGTTACGTTAGTTTGGTTGCTTGATGAACTACTAGTAAAGATCATCCATTTTCCTATATTTCTTCATAGGAGGGGAATGGACAATTCTCCTCTAATAGGAAAGGGCAGTCCAGACTGCATGAAGGAATTAGCACAACTAGTGAGATTTACTTCAATTCGCCTACTCTTAGCCATAGTGGTACGTTTAGATTTAGAATTATATCAAATGGACACGAAGACTGCATTTCTCAATAGAAAATTGGATGAAGAGATATTTACGTGTAACAACTAGTAGGTTTTATTAAAACAAGCCAAGAGAACAAAGTTTGTAAATCGAAAAGATCAATCTATGACCTAAACCAATCTTCTAGACAATGGTACTTGAAATTTGACAGAGCGATTATCTCGTACAGTTTTATCATGATGGATGAAGATCATTATGTTTATTTGAAAAGGTCGAATGAAAAATTTGTATTTTTATATTTGTACGTAGATAATATCTACTAGCTGGAAATGATAAGAAGTATATTAAAACCATTAAGAAATGGCTGTCCTCAAATTTTGAAATGAAAGAGATGGGTTAAGCAGATTACATATTAGGTGTTAAAATCCATAGAGATCGTTTGAAAATGCTTCTTGCTCTATTACAAGTGCCATATATAAAGAAAATTCTTAAACGTTTCAAAATGCAGAATTGCAATCCCATTGACACTTCTATATCGAAAGGTGAACTTTAAGTTTTCGCATGTTTCCTAAGACTCTTGAGGAAAAAGAATAAATGTCCAGAGTTCCATACTCCAGTATGATTGGGAACTTGAAGTAAACTATGATATGTACTCGCCCTAACATTTTTTATGCTATAGGTCTAGTTAGTAGGTATCAATCTAATCCCGGAAGAGAGCATTGAAAATTTGTTAAGGGGATATTGAGATGCCTAAAGGATATTGCTAACTATTCCCTATGCTATCAAGATAATGATTTGTACTTCAAAGGATACGCAGATGCTGATTGGGATAGAGACCCAGATGAGCGCAAATCAACTTTGAGATATACATTCTTGCTTAATAAAGGTGCCATCTCTTAGAGTAGTAAGAAATAAGCATGCATTTCCTTGTCCACAATGGAAGCAGAATTTGTAGCATTTCTTTATCCACAATGCTATCAAGGGAAAGATTTGGGCTTCAAAGGATACGCATATGTTGATTGGGATGGAAACCCAGATGAGCGCAAATCAACTTTGAGATATACAGTTTTGCTTAATAATGGCACCATCTCTTAGAGTAGCAAGAAATAAACATGCATTTCATTGTCCAAAAAGGAAGCATAATTTGTAGTATGTACTTCAACGACACATGGAGTTTTTTGGTTAAGGAGATTCTTACAGAATTTAAGAGTCTCGTTAAGGACATTCATAAAGCATCAAAGAGTCCTTAGTGGTGATGTAGGACCTATATTGATTTAATTTGGTCGTTAGACAGCTATTGTATATACAAAGGATCACAAGTATCATAATAGAACCAAAAACATTGTTACAAAATATAATTTTGTAACAGACATCATAGACAAGAAAGAAATAAGTTTGCAGTATATTTCTACACCAAATGATAGTTGATCCATTTGCAAATCCTATCCCCGGAGATGTTTTTATGACTCATGTTAAATCTCTGTATTGGTAAAATTTGAATTATGTACTATGTAAACTTTTTATATGTCCATTAATGAACAATATTTTGGGTTCATATGTTAAGAGTAATCCATTTTTTTGTGATTATTAGAACATTATTTTATTTTCACATATGATGTATGTCAAACAGGCTAAAATTGATTCACTTATATGAACAATCACCTCAGGCACTTTGGAGTGTACTAAGATGAGACAAAGTGATCATGTTATGTATATGATCCAATTGCCTTGATGAGGTATCAAGATGAGATTACAACAAGAAATCGAAATGGATTTTACCATCCATTAGACCTGTTTAATAGCCGATCAAATTCTCGATTGGGATTGTCTAGAGGAATAAGTATGACGAGAACTATGATCTATATGGTGTATTTAATTTGTATGATTAGACATATGCCCTAAAAATGAGAGAAAACATCGTAACATGTGTTTCATGCCACGTGCTTTGACGAACAATGTGAAATGAAAAAAATTGAACTTGTTTTTCCATTGTATAAGTCTTCAAGGCACATATGATGTCACTTATATACCCTTACAACTTTTGACTCTTTCTCATAATTTTATTTCAGTATTATTACTTTAGCATATTACCAATAATTATGGTTGATTGGATTTGACATCTCTATGAAAGCAGCTGCCTTGAAATTAAGATATTCAAATAAGAAATGAAGACTATTTTATCTAACACCTCTGCTTGTATTCACTGACCGGACAATTGTGTAAATTATTTGAGTTTTACGACACAATTGTGAATAGAATGTAAATGAAAAAGTTGAGTATGTTCTTTGATTACTTGAGCAGTCAGAAATACTCGAACTCGTGTTATAAAATATGTTTGGGGTATAGTGAGAAATATACTTTCTCTAGTAGAATTGCTATATATCCCTAACAGGTGTATAATATTATGTGTTCTTAAATTAACTCGCTGGTCGCACGACCCATTTGCGTGTATGAACTTGGCGATGTTGAGATATATATATAATTAATATTATATTAAAATCAAGTTAAGCATATCATGTACTAGTGGGATATGGTGGAAGAAAATGAGTCACCCATGTAGACTGACCCGACCCGAATTGCATGGGGATGGTTTGGAGGGAGAAGCAAAAAATCGATCAAATCAAAACCCCCAATTGTCTGAAGATAAACCTTAACCATTTTCATTTCCATTTCATTTCATCCTACCATTTTCATTTTCGTTGCTTGTTTTTGTAAAGATATGGGTTTGAGGCCATGAAAATAAAAATGAAAAGGGCCCACGAAGAAGGAAGTCTCGAAAAGTACATAACAGATTTCAATAAAAAACAGTTTACAGAATATTCAATCCTTTTTCTCCTGGTGAATTATTGTGAGGTAGGGAACTATTAGTTATTGACTTATTGTGAAAAATGGTCAGAGTTGGTCACGATTATTTGTTAACGAAAACTGAGATTCATGCATGCCCGGAATCATGGCTGTTTTTTGCACTTGAAAGTGAAATTTTATATGTTATTTTACGAAACGGGAACTTTCGGATCTTCTAAACAAAAAAAAGTTATCTGATTCTGTTGTTTAACGCATATCACCTTTGCCATACTCAACCTTCATTCTTGTACCCAATGTGAAACAAGGAGTTCAAGCAAAAATTTTAGGAACAAAAATTTGGAATCCTCCAAAGAATGAATGATAAACTCAAGATTCTTTATTAATTCAAAAACTGCCTAAAAATGAGGTTTACACGAAAACCTAATTTAAGAGCACTAAAATTGTAAAGAATTCGAAATAAACTAAATGACAAAATAACACTAAAACTTAAAAAGTAGTTTTCGAGTCCTAAACGAACTCGGATGGCGAAAGTTCAGTCCGACTTGTCTGTAACGCCCCGAGTTCCGTGAACCCGGATTGCCACTTCATCTTCATTTGTAACTAAATTAACTAAAAAGGATTTGCGAAAAATAACTAAATTTTAAACATCACATTTATAACAGTAGAACCTCATCGGCAACAAAACTTATTTGATTAACTTAAAAAATTTGAATAAACTTTAAAACTCAAGTTTTTGAAATAACTGAAGTAGCAAAGTACGTTAATAATGTTCAAATACAAAATTTTTCAAATGTAAATAATTGAATCCATTAAATCGTTGCTACACTGCCCATCAAACCCGGCCGTCTCCAAAATCTGCAAATGTCGTTAAAATAACGGAATGAGTATTTCGATGAAATACTCAGTATACTCATCGCCGATAATTAATTTACAGAATAATTGAACACATAATCATGCAAAATATACAGTGACATCATCATCATTAGCTCATTTTCTTGGAAATCATAGGCTCTTTAAAATCATAGGGTGGGGGTAGTCTCGTCTCATGCATTTAAGCACATAAGTCATGCATAACATTCTTATCTTATCTCATAAGAGATATTCGTCTCTTCTCATGCATTTAAGCATATAAGTTATGACAAGCATTAGGACATCATATATCTCATATGACATATTCTCATCTCATGCATTAAAACATATAAATCACGTAAATTTACATAATACATGCAATTATAATTTAAACTAATTAACGGTGACGAGTCTACCTCAAATTATCTCGAGTCTCGTAAAAAGTGGAGCCAAGACGTAATCTCAATCTCCTAATCGTCCGTACGTTTCGTCTAGCCAAAATAGAAAATAGATTTTGAATTAGTATTCCAAAAATTTAAAGTTTTAAAACGATAAAATAAAGTTTAGGGACCTAATTGGATATTTATTAAAACTGAATTTGACAAATCTAGGGGCTGAAAATAATAGTTTCAAAGTAATGGGGTTAAATGTGGGAAATAAGAACTCTAGGGACTTAATTGGAAACTATTGAAACTGAAAATAAAAGTTTAAGGGCTGAAATTGTACTTTTAGGAATTAGGGACTTAATTGGAAATTTATTGAAATTGAAAATAAAAATTGAAGGGCTGAAATTAAACTTTTCTAAAATAGGGACTTAATTGGAATAGAGTGAAAATAAGAATTTTGAAGACTGAAATAAAATACTCTAAACTTAGGGGTTGATTCATAAATAATACAAACTTTAGAACTAAATACATGACTTTTGAAACTTGGGGGCTTATGGGGCAATTTATAAAAGTAAAAAATAACAAAATAACTACACCCTCTCTCTCTCTCTCTCTCTCTCTCTCTCTCATTTTCAAACAAATGAGAGAGATGGGCAGCGATGGGAAGGGGCTTCGCCCCTTCCTTCGATTCTACCGATAGCCAGCGGCCGGTGTCGGGGCCAGTGCTTAGTGTGGAGGTTGTGGAGAGTTTTTTTGGTGCATGGATTGGGAGTTAACCGAGGTTAGAAGGTCGATTTCTTTGGAGCTTCTTGGTGGCAATCGAGCTGAAAAGGGTCAGGAAGTGAGGTAAGTTATGGGTTTTTGGTTTTATTTGGTTTATGTGGTTGATTGGGTGTCGATTTTGAGGTGTGGGAGTGGCGGTTTTGGTGTTGATTTTGGGTGTTTTGTTGGCTGTGTACGGTGGGGGTACTTGGAGATGGTGGCGGTGATTCGAAAATTGGGTATTTGCAGCTGGGTGGTGAGGTGACTATGGTTGGCAGTGAGATGGTGGGTTGGTGATGGAACGGTGTTGGTTGGTCGATTTCTTGGTTGCAGTTGCGGTTTGTGTGTCTTGCAACTGGGTTTGGGTGACTGGTTGTAGTTTTGCAGTTTGGTGGTGGTGGTAGAATTTGGGTGACTGGAATGTAGATTGAGGGGCTATAGCTTGGGTGTTGGTGGATTGTTGATGTCTGTTGATGTTTGGGTGAAGCAGTGGGTGTTGGTTGGTCTCGTGAGTTGGAGGTGGTAATGTTGAGCTGAGGAGATGGTGGTGTTGATGCTAGAAATTGATGTTCTAGCATCAACATTGGTCTCCAAAAATGAGGGAGGGGAAGATCCTTACCAAATGGCTTTTGCTGTGTGAATTTCTGATGATGGGAGGAAATGAGGATATATGAACAGTAAAATATTAGGGCACAAATCCCTAGGTAACCAATTGGGCCAAATAGTTGGGCCAAACATTTGGACTGTAGGGGTCTTCAAATTGGGCCTAAATGGAATTGACCTAAATAATTAAGACTTGAGCTAATAAGTAATTTGACCTTAACTATTGCTTAAATATTTAAAATGATGAGAAATTAGATACTTTAAAAATATTCGGGATGGAATTTGATTTGAATGGATTTAAATTGGTTTTATAACGGCTAGATGAACACGCTTTCGTTTTAACGTTGGGGTTAAAATTTAGCGACACGTTTTTCAAGATAATAGTTTAAAATTCTCGATCTCTTCAACTTTACTCCCTTAAATTAATTTCGTCCTCGAAATTTAAACTTACTTATCTAAAATATCTGGATACTTAGCCAAAATCTCGTCTTCTCTTTCCCAGGTAGCTTCATCACTACCCTGTCTACCCTATTGGACTTTGACTAAATGAACCTCTTTGTTTCTTAAGACATGAACTTTCTCTCCACAATGCACATAGGTGTCTCCTCATAAGATAGATTCCTCTGAATCGAAATAGTTTGAAAATTTACCACATGATTCGGGTCGTGGATATATTTGCTCAATAAAGAAACGTGAAAAACATTGTGTAAGGCCGAGAGCTCGGGTGGCAATGCCAAACGATAAGCCACATTACCTACTTTCTCTAAGATCTAGAACAGTCTGATAAAACAAGGTCTTAGCTTCCCTCTCTTGCCGAAACGGATAGTACCCTTCATAGGACCTACTTTCAAGAATATTTTCTCTCCAATCTCAAACTCCAAGTCTTTTCTCCTTTGACTGGCATAGCTTTTCTATCTATCTTGGGCGGCTTTGATCCGTAGTCTGATCTTCTTAATAGTCTCAACTGTCTTCTTCTAGACCCAAAATTTTTCTCTCGCCTACTTCATCCCCATAGACTGGTGATCGACAACGTCGTCCATATAGTGCCTCATATGATGCCATACCAGTAGTAGCCCGAAAGCCGTTATTGTAGGCAAACTCCACTAATGGAAGATGAGTCTCCCAACTACCACTCAAGTCTAGTACACAAGCTCTAAGCATATCTTCCAGTGTCTGAATAGTGCGTTCAGACTGTCCATCTGTCTGGGGATGATGAGCTGTACTAAAATTTAATTTAGTACCCATTGCAACATGTAAACCCTTCCAAAATCTCGAAGTAAACCTCGGATCTCTATCTGAAACAATAGAAGCTAGTACTCCATGAAGTCGAACAATTTCTCTAACATACAATTGGGCTAATTGATCCATATTGAGAGTCATTCTGATTGGTAGGAAGTGAGCTGACTTCGTAAGTCGGTCTACAATAACCTATATAGCGTCGTGACCCTTTACTGATTTTGGTAATCTCGTCACAAAATCCATGGAAATTTTTTCCCATTTCCATTCTAGTATATCCAAGATATTTAACATCCCTGATGGTCTCTGATATTCAGCCTTGACCTGCTAACACGTCATGCATCGAGAGACAAAACTTGCAATGCAACCTTTCATGTTTCTCCACCAAAAAGTACTGCGCAAATTACGATACATCTTCGTCCCTCCTGGGTGGCATGCATATGGTGCTAAATGAGCTTCTATCAAAATCTCATTCCTGATATGTTCATCCTTCGGCACACAGAGACGCCCTCTGAATATAAGCGCTTTATCAGAAGCAATCTCAAAACCTATTATCTTGCCAATCCCGACATCGAATCCGATCTTTTCCAAGAATTTATCTTTGGCTTGAGCTGTTACAATCCGACCTCGCAAGTTCGGTTTCATGGTCAGATTTACCAATCTATAAGATCCTTAGACTAATGGGGCTCACACTTCGATTCTTAAATTCTAAAAATCTCGAATCAATTGATCTTGCGTTGTTCCCAAAGCTGATAATTGTCCAGCGTTCTTTCTGCTCAAAACGTCTGCAATCTTATTTGCTTTACCTGGGTGGTAAAAATGGTTTAGTCATAGTCTTTTACCAGCTCTAGCCATCATCGTTGTCTCATATCTAGTTCCTTCTGAGTGAAGAAATACTTGAGACTCTTGTGATCGGTGTAGATCTCACGTTTACTCCCATACAGATAGTGTCGCCAAATCTTAAGAGCGTACACAACAGCTACGAGCTCTAAATCATGTGTCGGGTAATTCTTCTCATGTGGCTTCAACTGTCTTGAAACATATGCTATCACTTTACCATTCTGCATCAATACGCAACCTAAATCATGTTTGGATACATCGCTGTAAATAACGAAACCATCAAACCCATTAGGTATAGTCAGTACTGGTGTTGAGACGAGTCTGTTCTTAAGTTTCTGAAAGCTTTGTTCACACTATTCTGTCCACTGAAACTTAACTCCTTTCCTGGTTAACTACGTCATAGGACCTGCTATTTTAGAGAAACCCTCTATGAATCGTCGATAATATCCAGCTAATCCAAGAAAGCTTCTCACATCTCCAATATTTGCAGGTGTTGGCCAATTCGTTACAGTTTCAACTTTAGAAAGATCAATCTCGATGCCTTTAGCTGTAGCAATGTGAACCAGGAAACCTACTCTCTCAAGCCAAAATTCACATTTCTTGAATTTGGTGTACAACTTTTATGTTCTCAGTGTTTCCAACACAATCCGAAAATGTTCTTCATGTTGTGTAGAATTTCTAGAATAGATCAGTATGTCATCGATAAAAACAATTACAAATTTATCAGGATACTAATGGAAAACTCTGTTCATCAAGTCCATAAATATTGTAGATGCATTCGTGAGGTCGAAAGGTATCACTACGAACTCATTATGTTCATATCGTGTCCTGAACGCTGTCTTTGGTACATCAGCTAGCGAAACCTTTAGCTGATGGTAGCGAGATCTCAAATCAATCTTTGAGAAGATAGTTGTACCTTTCAACTGATCGAATAAGTCTTCGATACTTGGAAGGGGATACTTATTCTTTATCGTCAACTTGTTAAGTTCTCGATAGGCGATGCACATCCTCATGCTTTCATCCTTCTTCTTCACAAATAAAACAGGTGCTCCCCATGGGGATACACTTGGCCTGATGAAACCCTTCTCGAGTAATTCTTCTAACTGCACATTCAGTTCTTGCAACTCCTTCATCGCCATTCGGTACGGAGCCTTAGAAATAGGGGCAACTCCTGGTACTAAATCAATGGAGAATTCCACTTGCCTATCTGGCGGAGTACCGGGTAGATCATCTAGAAAGACATCACTGTACTCACGTACTATTGGCATGGAATCCAAAGTGATCTCCTCTGCGGGTTTATCTTAAATACTAACCATAGCCATGACAATTGTCCTTGGCTAATAGCTTCTCCACTTGTAAAGCCGAGATAAAGCGAGAAAGTGCCTTAATCTTCGTTCCGTAAAACTTGAATACTTCTTCACCATCCTTACGAAAAATAACCTCTTTCTCGTAGCACATAATTGCTGCACGGTTGGTGCTGAGCCAATCCATACCCAGAATAATATCGAAATCTTTCATTCGGATAATATTCAAGTTTGCTTCTAAAACTTGACCATCAAAATCTATTTGTACTGCTTTGAATATCTTATTGATATCGATAGTTCCTCCTGAAGGTAAACTAACCTCGAGGGTACTACCAGTCTCTTCTCCTATTAAGTTCAGTCTTTCTAAACATGTATCAACTATAAATGAATGCGTGGCTCCCGAGTCTATTAGAACATATACGGGGATACTAGAAATAGATAGTATACCTGTCATCATATCATCATGCTCAAAATGGGAAGGAAATACAGTATGGAGAATAGTTAAGACATGCACAAGAATACCAGAATAACTAGTATACCTACAATCACGTCAGAATCCTCTGCTGCATCCATAGCAAATACTCTTGCTATCCCTTTTCTGTTCTGGTCCGAGTTTGTCTTCAGATTGGAACCCTGGGCGAATGGAGCACGACAATCTGTTGTAAAGTGGCCCGGCTGGCCGCACTTGTAGCAGACACCCTTTCCAAAAAGGCACTCTCCTTTATGCAACATCTGACACTTAGGGCAGGGTGGAGTGAAATTGGTCATCTGTCTCCATGTTGGTCCTGGATTCAGCCTCTTGTTAAATGTTTGATTCCGGTTCTGATTCTGATTGCAATTTGTACCTTGCCACTTTCTCTTTCCCTGGTACCTCTGCTCATTATGATTGCCTTGGTTCCCAACTCTCACACCGGCATAGGCCACTACTTAAGCCTTCTTCACTACCTCCCTGTAAGTCGGCAGCTCATGTGAACTGACAATCTGCCTGACATCAAAGCGTAGACCTCTCTCAAAATGCCGTGCCTTTTGGAACTCAGTATCCACCAGATGTGGAGCATAACGTGACAGTTCCTCGAACTTCCTCTCATATTCAGTTATATCCATTTCACCCTGTACCAAACGCAGAAACTCAGACTTCTTGTGATTTCTGAGGGCTTGTAGGAAAAATTTATCCCTGATCTCAATCTTAAATTTGTTCCAAGTCAGAGTTGTTAGCTGCTCTTCACTCTTCGTCCGAGATGCCGATTCCCACCAAAAACCAGCTCTTCCGATTAACATGAACTCTGCACAGACTACCTTCTTATCCTTGGGGCAAGATATGTGCTTGAAGATCTTCTCGATGGACTGGAGCCACTCTTCTACTGCTAGTGGACCATCTCCGCCATCGAACGTAGGTGGGCGATATCTCCTGAACTGATCAATCACTGGTACTGTAGAGTTAACTGGCTGTGGAGCTTGTCTCATCTCTTGCACCATATTAAGTAATTCCCTGATCATGTCGGCTTTGGTTGGTGGTACCATAACCTTCATAATGTTAAGAGTAGTTCGTAAATGTTGAACTAAGTGTACCAATATCAAAGAAGATAACTCGAAAAATGGAAATTGGAAAACCAAGTATCATTTCATTTAAAATTCAACTTCTTTTAATGAATGTACATGGGCAGGAAGGCATGCATGCCGAACATTTTTTTTATACAATAAAATGTCAAGTTTACTCTAATTTCTATCTCTCTACTCTCCTTCGGTTACACATGATTCGGCGTCCGAGAACTCTCCTAGCGCTGGATCAGCGTCTTCCTCTAGTTCTTCTTCTTCAGGTCTTCTTCGGGTTCCTCCTTGGGAACTAACCCATCTTCTTGCCCTAGTTTGAGCTCGAGCACTGGCTCATGTTCTGGCTCCCCTTCAGGTGCAACCCCAAAGCGGTACTCAAAGTACATAGGCTAATATGGCACAAATCTTACGTAGAAGGTGTCATACTCTAATTCCACATTAGGAGACAATAGAGCATCTGCATATATGCTATGAGCTACCTCTGCATAGTCACTTCGAAAAGTCGAGAGTAAATGATGGATCGACCTGCGATTACAGGCAATTGTCCAATCAAGTTCAGGCCAGAAGCGGTCATAATCCCTAATGGCTCGCTCTGTGTCACTGAGTATATTTCTACTAATGGGTGCCATGTTCTAGACCAATTATGCAAAGTCCAATTAGACAGGGTTATTCATCTCTCTTAGTTAAAATTACGAGGATGTAAAAAAATTTAAAAACTCTTTCAAATTATGCTCGAACTCGTCTTTCTTTCTTTCTAACTCGGATACACTTTCTTTCTCTTTCTTCTAAATCTCATAAATCATTACAATAGGTATCAGAAATAAAATAATGATTAAACTTCAAAAACTTTACCTTCGGAGTCGGGGGATCGAATGATGGCAGTGGCAACTTTCATTAATGATAATTTAAACAATGTAGAATGTGTCTTTGAAATTTTCTCTTTTTTGAAAATTTTTCCAGTCTATAGAAACGCAAACAAACTCTAATACCAAGCTGTAACACCCCGACTTCCTTGAACCCGGATTGCCACGTCATCTTCATTTGTAACTAAATTAACTAAAAAGGATTTGCGAAAAATAACTAAATTTTAAAAATCACATTTATAACGGTAAAACCTCGTCGGCAACAAAACTCATTTGATTAATTTAAGAAATTTGATTAAACTTTAAAACTCGAGTTTTTGAAACAACTGAAGTAACAAAGTACGTTAATAATATTCAAATACAAAATTTTTCAAATGTAAATAACTGAATTCATTAAATCGTTGCCACACTGCCCATCAAACCCAATCGTCTCCAAAATCTACAAATGTCATTAAAATAACGAAATGAGTATTTCGATGAAATACTCAGTAGACTCATTGCCGATAATTAATTTACAGAATAATTGAACACACAATCATGCAAAATATACAGTGACATCATCATCATCATCATTAGCTCATTTTCTTGGAAATCATAGGCTCTTTAAAATCATAGGGTGTGGGTAGTCTCGTTTCATGCATTTAAGCACATAAGTCATGCATAACATTTTCATCTTATCTCATAAGAGATATTCGTCTCTTCTCATGCATTTAAGCATATAAGTTATGACAAGCATAACAACATCATATATCTCATATGACATATTCTCATCTCATGCATTAAAACATATAAATCACATAAATTTACATAATACATGCAATTATAATTTAAACTAATTAACGGTGGCGAGTCTACCTCAAATTAGCTCGAGTCTCGTAAAAAGTGGAGCGAGACGTAATCTCAATCTCCTAATCGTCCGTACGTTTCGTCTAGCCAAAATAGAAAATAGGTTTTGAATTAGTATTCCAAAATTTAAAGTTTTAAAGCGATAAAATAAAATTTAGGGACCTAATTGTATATTTATTAAAACTGAATTGACAAATCTATGAGCTGAAAATAATATTTTCAAAGTAATGAGGTTAAATTTGGGAAATAAGAACTCTAGGGACTTAATTGGAAACTATTGAAACTGAAAAAAAAAGTTTAAGGGCTGAAATTGTACTTTTAGGAATTAGGGACTTAATTGGAAACTTATTGAAACTGAAAATAAAAATTGAAGGGTTGAAATTAAACTTTTCTAAAATAGGGACTTAATTGGAATAGAGTGAAAATAAGAATTTTGAGGATTGAAATAAAATACTCTAAACTCATATTGAACAATCAATAAATTCAAATAATGGTAAGCCACATTGCAAAGACTTGGCACAACATTGACATATGGTATTTGGACTGAAATATCAACTTGTAAGTGGTACTTTTGGTGTAGTAATCAAATATTGGCAATAAATCATGTCAAATATTAAGTCTATCTTTGAACCCATTCAATGCTCACATAAAAATATACTTTATAATAGTCATATATTTATTACAACATGTTTGCAAATAATTCGGCCAAAAATTGACATTCCTTTGGATCAGCCAATACCCGAATGAATTACAAAGACACAACTTTCCTAATATTCCAAATAAATTAATTTATACAAGAGATGTTACTTTGATAGCAAGTTGTTTCAATTAATCTATTTTAGAAAATTAGTAATTAAAAAAAAAACTTTAGTACCAAGATTTGAATTTGATTACCCTTTACCATTTAATTTTATTTTTCTTTCTTTCATTAAAACAAAACTGAACAGCATATCGGCACAACAACGCTCGGAAACGGGTGTTGCAGTGCCAATAGTTACCTCCCTGCGAAAACCCACATGAAATCTGGTTTTCTTCCAACCAATTTAGTCACCACATGCACACGTGTCGTTCTTAATTTATTGATGCCATGAAATCAAGTATTGGGAAGAATAAACGATCATATTCTCTTAATTCAAAGCTAGACGTACCACCTTTCTTTCTCTTCCCCAATTCTAATTAGATACAGCAATATCAATTCCCCAAAAAAATAAAAAATTTGAAATTATAGGCTTAAAATTCACGTTCCAAAATTTAGAAATCCAAAGTATAAATTTGGAACTAAAAATTCTTTCTTTAATCTTAACGGTTTAACATGGAGTTAGCTATGATACCACTTGTTAAAATTTTAAATCTTCGGAACATGAAAACCTAATTATTTTATTGTAAAATTCTTTAATGTTTGATCTTAATTCCAAATTTTGAATCTTTATTATTGGCTCTTTTGATTTTTGAGTTTTTTATCTTGATTTTGACTTCTTGCTTAATAATCTTGATTGTGGGTTTTTTATCCATATGTTTTTCGTCCATCATGAAATACAATTCTAAAAGAATCTGATATCTATACATATAATAAGTGCAACTTACAAAAATACCCTTAAAATTAAGGGTTTTTTGAAAAATCATATGAAACATATTTTGGAAGTAAAAAATACTTTGTAAAATCAATTGTCACTTTTTTTAATAGAAAAAGTGACCCACTGTCACTTTTTAAAGTTAAGTGCCACTTTTTTATTAAAAAATGACATACAATATCACTTTTATTAAAAATTGATATTTGTCACTAAAAAAGGTGATAAAAATCTAAAGTGACTAAAAAAAGTGATAAACACTAAAAAAAAATAACAAAATTTTAAAAAGTGACGAATTCAAAAAGTGGCACAAATTAAAAGAAATTATACTGATTAAAAAAGTGACAGACAATAAAAAGTGACAAACACTCAAAAAGTGACAAACTCCAAAAAGTGACAAAATTTTTTAAAAAGTGACGAAGTTAAAAAAAAAATGCTATTGCTTGCACTAAACTCATTGCCCAAAGACAGTGAAATGTGATGGAAGACACATTTTTGAAATGGTTACATTTTTGGATTTTTAATAATGTAATCGATCACTTGCATTATATGTATTTACATGTGCATAAAACTGATGGGAAATCAAGAAAAGAGCAATCCATCCTTATGCAATACACCATATCTTCTCTTCTCCATAAAACTAGAGAAAAACTAACATTACACTAAGCAATACCCCTCATGGAATAGGTTGAAACTGTACGATCAAGAATTGGAGCTCCATAATCTTGGGTGATCACTCTCCATCACATAATCCATGGTGGGTGGACAGTACTCCATTTCTTCTTCCTCTTCATACACATATTCAGGTATCTCAATATCCTTTTCCCTCACATTTTCCCACAAAAATTCCAACATGTTTACATATCTCACCTTCCAATAGCACTTGCAAAATTTAACAAATATGAATTCGACCTAAAAAAATACTTTGAAATTAAAAAATCTGACATGATAGCTTAAGCTTTACCCTCTTGTCCAGGGAAATGAGATGGCCGAACGTCACGAGAAAGAGGCGGGACTGAAATCCAGGATGAAGGAAATAAATTGAGTCCAAATTCTCACTAATTTTAACAAGAATTACTTCGTAGATTGATCTCAAAGCTGAAATGCATGGGAAGTTGTCGCTTCTGATCACACCAGTGTTGACATAAACCACTGAAAATGGGTTTTTTCCTAAACTTGGGAAAATCTCACCCTCTAAGTATTTCTTCAGTACATCAACATTCAGAACTCTCGCTGTTAACAAATTACAACTGTAAATGTTAATACAAACAACAAGTACAGAGATTGAAAACAAGAATGAATTTTTTTCCCAATCATGCGAAGGATGGTGAAACCTCGTTTATCTATGCCTTGAATTTTGAAGACTTCAAGTTTTTTGAAGAGATTTTCTTGTTCTGATTGAGAGAGTATTCAAGGAGGAGCAGTGATGGAAGTCATTGTAGAATGTGTTGAGAGAAATTAAAGAATGAATTGTTGAAGGAGAAGCGGCCCCTTGACACGGAATAGGTGGGTGGCGGTGTCTGTAGTCTCTGTATTCAGTGGGCTGGGAGATTTTGGAGTTTTGGGGATTTGTTTTAGTTTAGAGCGTAATTAATACGGGGATTTATGTCATTATGTGATGTTTAAATAATTTAGGGTATTAATCTAATTGGGTCAATTTTTAGAACATTAGGCTTAATTTCCTCTACATATAATCCAACTCACGGTTTATTTAGATGCTAAAAACCCGGTTACTTAATTCTTGATTAGATCATTTTAAGTTTATGCTTAACTTTAAAATAACATTTACGCACAATTAATTAAATTAATATGTCGGCCCACGTAACAAATTAAATATTTATCCCAACACCAAAAGACAAAATCATAAAATATGCTACCCTATTTCCTTCTCCCTATGTTGGAGTTTTAAAGCATGCTATTAACAATGGACTTGTACCTCAAGTAAGAGGGTTGGATCAACACAACCAAAGAAATTGTAAGAATCTGAACGCCCATACAAATTGAGAATTGTTCATTCCAAAGATAAGATTCGGAGCTATGATTTACACTAGGGTCGATTGTTTGTTATTGATACATAAATGTATGTGTCCGTTTATAAAATCATGAAGGATGTTAAAATACATAATGCAGCATATCAGCAGCCACGCTTATCAACTAAAGCATTAGCAATAGTTTGGTTATCAGCAAGATATGTACACATATCATAAGGTAGCATGTTTATCAAGCCAAGTGTCCTGCCAACTCGTGTAAATTGCACATGGTTAGGTAGAATAATATTATTCTGTTGTATAGTCTGTTAGGATGTTTCTTTACTCATTTACCCCTTTGTACCTTCTATATATTAGCCTTTGTATTACTGTTATGAAATGAGGTGAATTTAAGATTCAATCCAAATTTATCAGTCTTCATCATCTTCATTCGGGTTTATTATCTTACATGGTATCAGAGCAATGACCACCATTGCCGATATGAACTCTGCTGGTAGTGAAAACACAGCTCCCATTCCCACTCCTGAACTCTCTGACCAATACAAGTTGGAAAACTTAGATAACCCGGGAGCTATTTTAGTCACAGAATTGCTAACCACAGATAATTATACTACCAGATCAAGGGCACTCTGACAAGCACTCCAAGCTAAAAACAAGCTCAGTTTCATCAATGGAACATTGCCCAAACCTGAACCGACCAATGACTCTTTTGATCTATGGGAAAGATGTAATGAGATGGTAGTGTCATGGATTCAAAATGTCATATCTCCTTTGATTAGATCCAGTGTGGCATTCATGGATGAGGCAAATGAAATATGGTCAGAACTTAAGGATTGATTTTTTCAATAAAACCGGCCCAGAATATATGAACCGAAGAAGGCATTGGCTGATTTGCAACAAAAGAATGACTCTGTAAGCGTCTACTATGGTAAGCTAAAAACAATTTGGGATGAACTGTCAGTCTCTGATCCTATTCCAGATTTTAGTTGTGGACAATTGAAAGTACTAGTTGATAGGCATCAACGTGATTGTGTGATAAAATTCCTAATGGGGTTGAATGAAATCTATGATAACACAAGGACTCAAGTCATGATGCTTGATCCCCTTCCACCAGTTAACAAGGTATTTTCATACATACAGCAGCAGGAGAGGCAGAGACAACTTGCCTCCAATACTGTAAGTGATGAAGCTATTGCAATGATAACCAGGAATTTCTATGGAGAAAACAGATCTCTTAGCTATGGAAAGTCGAATATCAGTGGCAGAAAGGACATACCATACTGGGCATACCTTGGATAAATGTTTCAAAGCAGGGAATACTGAACCTCCTATATGTACCCACTGCAATATGATAAGACACACTATGGAGAAGTGTTTCAAGCTACATGGTTATCCTCCAAACCATAAGCTACACAAAGTCCAGAGAAGAGAATGGGAGGTTTGTAAACGAGTCAAGTATTATTCAGGGAGACATTGAGAGACCAGTTTCTCTAACCAAGGGAGAATATCAAGAATTCCTTACCTTGCTTCGACCTAAGGATAACTAACAGAACACTCATTCTGTCAATCATGTGCAGACCATCAACCATTCCAAAATTAATCATCAATCTAATTTGTCTGGTAAAGCCACTTGTTTATTTGTTTCACTCTCACACACTCAGAACTTTAATAACATTCCATGGATCATTGACATGGGTGCAACAGATCATATGATCTGTAAACCAGCTTTTCACTTCTATTGAATCAAGAACCTCTCTATCAGTTAAATTACCTACTGGTAAGGTTGTTCCAGCTACACACTCTAGTGTAGTACAAATCACAGGGTCATTGGTACTCAAAGATGTTCTATGTGTTCCTAATTTCCACTTCAATTTATTAGCTGTTAAAAGGCCGACAAACAGATCCCTTATTACCTAATTTTTATATCCGATGCCTACTATGTGCATGACCTTTTGTCTTGGAGGACGATTGGGAAGGGTGAAGTATGGCGTGGCCTATATAGACTCGAGCTACATAAGGTTCCATCCAAAACTCTAATGACCACCTTACCAGCTCATAATCTTAGAAAATTTCCTACTGCAGCTTCTATTGTTAATTCTGATATTCAGCCAGGAGCTTCTATTGATGATCAGCCACACTTATGACATTATCGTTTAGGACACATTTTTTATTCTAGAATGAAACTTATTCCTGATAACTCTATTGTTTCTCATTGCAAGAATGCTAGCAAGGTTCCATGTTTTATCTGTCCATTGGCAAAGCAACGCAAGAATCCCTTCCCTATAAACATACATAAAACAAAAGAAATTTTTGACATTATCCACTGTGACATTTTGAGGTCCTTGCCCCACTACAGCATATGATGGATCTAAATACTTTCTTTTAGTGGTGGCTGACTTCTCACGAGCCACTTGAGTGTATATGCTTAAGAGGAAATCTGATGTTAGTTATTTCATTAAGGCATTTATCCAAATGATAGAAAATCAGTTCCAAATCTCAGTAAAAATATTGAGAAGTGACAATGGACCTGAATTCAAACTGACTGACTTTTACAATCAAAAGGGGATCATTCATCAAAAAAGTTATGTTGAGACCCCTCAACAAAGCGGCATAGTTGAAAGGAAACATCAGCATTGGATGAATGTTTCCAGGGCCTTGAAATATTAGTCTGGTCTTCCATTGTTTTATTGGAATGAATTTATCCTTACAGCAACTTACTTAATCAATAGGACCCCCACACCATCGCTGCAAAACAAATCACCATTTGAAGTATTATTCTACCTCACACCAACTTATTTTCATCTCAGAATTTTTGGATACCTCTATTATGCATCCACATTGGTACATGGCAGAAGGAAATTTGATCCTAGAAGGTGCCAATGTGTTTTCTTAGGCTACCCTTTTAGGGTTAAGGGATATAAAGTAATGGACCTGCAGACCAAAGTCATTTTTATATCTAGGGAAGTAACATTTCATGAAACTTATTTCCCTTACAAACAGGCTAAAAGACCCAATGATGAAACTGAACTTGTCTTCACCAAGCCTCTTCCGGACATTGCCAACTATATTCCTGAACCAACATCAAGCGATATACCTAATTCACCTAGAACATGTACACCTGATCAGAACATACCTAATAGCCATGCACCTAATAATTCTCCTCAACCATCATCTCCCATACCACCTAGCATTCGAAAATCTACAAGAGTCAAGAAAGCTCCCCAGTACTTGCAAGATTTCCATTGTCATCAGGCCACATCAACTAAGCCATTCCAATCTCTTCTCAAGGCAAGATCTTCAGCATCTGCAGGTAATGCCTCTCCTCTTTCTAATACCATTTCTTGTCATAAGTTATCACCCCAGTTCAAGGTTTTTTCAACCTCAATTTGCACAAACTTCAAACCTAATACTTACCATCAAGCCATGAGTGATCCTAATTGGTGCAAGGCAAAGAATTCAGAAATAGAAGCCTTTAAGTTGAACAGGACCTGGACTCTCACTGACCTTCCACCATGAAAGGCTGTAATTGGGTACAAATGGGTGTATAAGTTAAAGTATAACTCAGATGGAAGCATTGAAAGGCACAAAGCAAGGCTTGTAGCCAAAGGATATACACAAAGGGAAGGGATAGACTACAATGAGACTTTTTCACCTGTTGCAAAACTTGTAACTGTTTAATGCTTATTGGCTGTAGCAGCAGTTCAAAATTGGCATCTAAAGCAATTTGATGTAAGTACTACTTTCTTAGATGGAGTTTTACATGAAGAGGTCTACATACAAAAACCTCCAAGCTACACAAAAGAAACCCCTAACCAGGTCTGCAAGTTGTTGAAGAGCATATACGTCATGAAGCAAGCCTCAATGTAATGGTATTCCACATTTTCTGCGGCACTTGTAGAATTTGGTTTCTCTCAGTCAAAAGCTGACTACAGCCTTTTCACTATGGCAACAAATCGTTCATTCATAGCCTTAGTTGTCTATGTAGATGACATTGTCATAGCAGGCTCCAATTTGAAGCAAATAGACACAATACAAAGGTTTCTCAGTAGCAAGTTCAAAATTAAGGCATTAGGTGATTTAAAATATTTTCTTGGCCTTGAAGTTGCAAGATCAAACATGGAAATTGTCATCTCCCAATGCAAAGACACCTTGGACTTGTTAGCTGACGCAGGATTACTTGCGGCTAAACCAGTTAAATTGCCTATGGACCAGAATCTGAAATTAGGAAGGGACACAAGAAAACCATTACCAAATCCTACAATTTACAGAAAATTGATTGGAAAGTTGATGTATTTATCTTTAACTAGACCTGATATATGTTATGCAATTCAGTATCTTAGCCAATACATGGAAGCCCCTTCTTTCACACATCTTGCAGTAGCTCACAAAGTGATTAGATACCTTAAGTTGGCACCAGGACAAGGTCTCATATTTCCATCTTCATCCTCATTAACTCTACGAGCATTTTGTGACTCTAATTGGGCAGCATGCCCTGACTCACGAAGGTCAGTCATTGGTTATTGTATTTTTCTTGGAGATTCATTGATCTCTTGGAAGTCTAAGAAGCAAACTGTGGTGCCTCGATCATCTGCTGAATCAGAATACAGGTCAATTGCCAGCACTTGTTGCGAAATTACATGGTTAAAACACATTCTAAAGGATCTTCAAATTCATTATCCCCAACCAGTCAACTTATATTGTGACAATCAAGCAGCATTGCACATTGCCTCCAACCCGGTGTTCCATGAAAGAACTAAACATATCGAGTTGGACTGCTACTTAATCGAGATCAGATCGAAGCTGGACACATTTCCACATATTACATTCATACTCAATTACAGCTTGCAGACATATTCACCAAAGCATCTATGTGCAAGATGGGAATAGAAGTCTCATTTGTCCAAGATGGAAATAGAAAACATCTATTCTCCATCTTGAGGGAGGCTATTGAAATACATAGTGCAGCATATCAACAGCCACGTTTATCAACTAAACCATCAGCAATAGTTTGGTTATCAACAAGATGTGTACACATATCATAAGGCAACATGTTTATCAAGCCAGGTGTCCTGCCAGCTCATGTAAATTGCATATGGTTAGGTAGTATAATATTCTTTCTATTGTATAGTCTATTAGGATGTTTTTTTACTCATTTACCCCTTTGTACCTTCTATATATTAGCCTTTGTATTAGTGTTATGAAATGAGGTGAATTTAAGATTCAATCCAAATTTATCAGTCTTCATCATCTTCATTCAGTTTTATTATCTTACAAAGCAAGAAACGATTTTCAATAGACCTTCTCTCACTTTTGGAACGCATTTAAACCACGTTGAAGTGGCTTTTTGTTGATTCGGCATAATTTAACACCTAAAAGGTTTGAATTTTTGTTTATGGAAATTGAATCCATCCTACCGATGAATGGATAACATGCATGAATATTCAGCGTTCAATGAGATAAGTTTCAAAGTTTAATTGTTACTTAATCACTCAAATCATAGTTGAGCGACCAATGATATAATTAATTAATTATTTTATCTTTAACTTTGAGTCACGTGAAAAGTCGCATTAGATTTTAATGTTCACATTGACGATTTCGATATATGTTAAGACCCAAATTCATATCTGACTATATTAAAAACTTAGAATTTCACTTTAAAAGATCGTAAATCCATTACCACGTCATGTGATAGATTTGATAGCTCAACCCTAATTTTCCCATTTCTAAAAGGTGTGATTAGTTGAAAAAAAAAAAGAAAGAAACATCCCTATCATTTGCACTCATTGCTGTTATAATCCTATCGTTTCAAACTTGGCATTTACACCCTCTTTTCTAACATTTCTTGGGGAGTTGGTCATTTTCGCCATGTTCCGTTAAATTTTTCCTTAAAATATAAGTAATTAGCACAAAAAGTCCAAATCATTTGCCTTCATTGCGGAAATCATCTCTATTGTTTCAATTTCGACACTCAGGTCGATCTGTTTTTGCTTTAAAGATCCTCATCGTCTATTTTCCCTGTTGAACCATTGTAAAATGGTCGATTTAAGAAAGAAATAATATAAAAAAATTGCATATAGAGTTTCAACATTTCTAAAAAATAAAAAAGAGTCTCAAGTAAAATAATTTAAAATATTCTAATAAAAGAAAAATATTTTATCTACCCAATTAACCGACCTATCCATACGCCCACCACTTACCCTCCACCACCACCAAAATAATTAAAAAGAGAAATAAAAGTATAAAATAAGAAAACTAAAAGTAGAAAGGAAAAAAAAACAAACAAAATGATGCTTCTTCCTTATCCAAGTTTATTTTGCCTCGTATATAGAAATTTATCTTTTCTTTAACAAAATCAAAACAAAATTCAAGAGCTGATGTATTGAGTATGTGTATATAATCAGCAATGAGAAAATAAAAACAAGAATTTACTGAAAATAACTAAATTCCATAAAAAAAACTCTTGTAATTTCGTTGAAAATGGAAAAAGATATTGGATTACGAAACTTGATTACAGGAAAATAACTAAATTCATTAATAGTGCCACGGTGGAATGAGGAAAATGGGTAGTGATGGTTGTGGCAGTCAATGGCAGAGTGTGGAATTGGATGAGGAAGAAGCACAATTTTGTTTTTTATTTTTATTTTTTTACCTTTTTTTATAATTTTAATTCTCCTTTTAATTATTTTGGTGGTTGTGATGACAGTAGTGGATGGACGTAGGGATATGTGGATTAATTAGGAAGACAAAATATTTTTTCTGTTATTAGAATATTTTAAATTACGTGGGACTCATTTACACTTTTAAAAAAAAATCGAAACTCCAGATGCATTTTTTTATATTATTTCTTTCTTTTCCATTTGATAATTTAAAGATGATGGTAAATTAGTCATTTGAAAATACTTTAATGGAAAATGGAAGATAAAAACCTTTTGTGTAAAGAAATGTCGATTTGAGTACTCAAATGTCAAAATTGAAATGATAGGAATGATTTACGCGATGAAGATAAAATATAGGGATTAGTTGTGCCAATTACACATATTTCACAGGATGATTTAATGGAACAAGATGGAAAAGAACAAACTCCACAAGAAATGCTTGAAATGAGGGTGTAAATGTCAGGTTTGAAATGATAGGTACTATTTTTTGCAATGAATTCAATCGACAAGAATTTTTTTATATTTTATTTGTTAATTATCCTTTCTGAGAGTATAAACGATAATGTTGTTGGTCCTTGAGTGCATAAAAGAGAAAGAAAAGTGTAATGATATTATCACATCAAAATTTATTTACTGCATAACATTATAATCACAACACAATTAAAATATAATCTCAATAAATACACCACAACAAATTCTCAATTATACTCTTAATACAAAAAAAAATCTTAATACAATAAAAACTAAAAATAAAAAAAATAAATATGTGGTGTATACATCTCCCAGTATTGGCAAAACAGAAATCTCAATAGTATTGGTGAAGGACACTACTCTCGACGAAGGAGAAAGTTTCGAAAAGAGATGTATCCAAAGGTGAATTGTCGTTCCTTCATCACCACTAGAATTTACAACTAACAAAGTTTTTCTCATATTCAATTTCTTTAAATCCCCAATTATTGGTAAAACCCAGAATCCTAAAATTAAACTAGTCCCAACAAAATGCTACATGCCACTGCTTCAAAATGCAAGGCTAATCTGAGCAATTCCAATTTGATATATCATTATTATCATCGTTCGAATATCCTCAATACCCTTAATTACAGAGTTACTTTGCGGATGTATGTGAAATGGATTTGGGGCTTCAATATTCGTCAAACAATGTATGGTGATTCACAATGACAATGTCAAGAGTAACAATGCATGCTATATTCCCCTCGACTACTTGTGTAGGTATTAGTGGATGTAACCTAACATCTAATTATATTTGTTCTTATTCATCAGATATGAAAGTAGCAAGACACTGCTACTAGTTTCTCCTAAATTTTCTGGTAATTTTCCTTCAATGAAAGATGATGAAACTACTTCTCATGATCTATTGGTCAATCAACTTCCTATTTTTAATGATAAGAATTTTAGCAATCATGGAAGTCTGAAACTTTTGGGTCAATTTGGACGACTTGAAACATCCCTCCAAATGGGTTTCATCCTAATGATAAGAGTAAAGGTTTATTTTTGTGGTGTGATTAATTAAAAGTATATTAAAATCCTAATTATGTAATTTCATTTAAGGCTATTTAAGTAAATAAGAAAAATGTTAAAATTTGTGGTGCACTTAATAAATTTTGTGGTGGTAATATAACACAATTTATTTGGTGCACCAGATTGTAAATGCACAACAATAAAAACGTGATTTTAATAAATACACAACAATAAAATTACAATTATAATCATATTCCAATAAAAATTTTAAAAATAAAATATCACAATCTATTTCTTTTATGCAGAAAGAAGATATAAAATCTAGGTGCAGCAAAGAGTCCTGTCGGCATAGACCTTCTCTAATAGTAACAATATGGAGGTTGTGCCGCCCCCCGGGGCATAGGTCAATGGTGCAAAGACATGAGTGAAGTAGTCTCGATTGAGTTAGCAGGCGTGGTGTGAAGGTTCGATTCTTACCTCTTACAAGGTATGGAATTAGACTCTTTGTGGGCACCAGTATGACAACTCTTGTACCCTGATCTGATGAGACACATCTCGTGATTTACTTTCTTCATAATGCTCTAGGGGCAGGGCGGTGGGGGACCCTCAAGGTTGGGGTTCAACTTTTTTTTTTTTTTTTAATATGGAGGTTGTGCCTCCTTGGTGGTGGTCAATTGATAATATCCATATTGAGCCAGTGGCCTCTCCGGGTACCACCTCGGATAATACGAGCCTTTAGTAGGACACCAAGGATTTGCTCCACCAAAATGCCCTTGTGCGTAGTTTGGCATATATCCACAGTCTGGCACTACTCTCATCTTGGGGCACTTTATCAATAATTTCTCGATTCTTGGGATGTAGTTTGTAGAAATAATTTTTGCAAACAAAATCTTTAACATTATTTCCCATCATAGGACACGATCCGTCTTGACAGCAACAAGTTTTGTGTATTTCTTTTGTGTCTTGAGATTTAATTTTGTTGTTCGAATCTTTATTTGTGTTCTTATATTTGTCCTTTTGATCGTTTGTACATTGAGGCTCGTAGGATACAAGTTTTGCCGTTTTTGCTAATTTTGTATAAATGAGTTTGATGATTGTATGTGGATCCATTGTTCCCGCTACTTGATGTTGGGAGGTGAATCATACATAAGATATGGTGGTGACTGTGATCTCCATAAAAATATTTTATATTAATAATTTAGGTAAAATTGTGGTTAATTAAGTAATTCTACATAGTGTCATTTAAGTAAGTAATTAAAATTGTGGTGTAACAAATAAATTTCGTGATGATGATGTAATTATGGAAAACAAAAATCGAAAATCATGAAAATATCCACCTTCCAGAACATTCGGTCCCACCCTAGCGTATTATTCCAGCAGATACTAATACACACCCGGAAACCAGGTGGGTAGATAATTATTACCGAGAGGCGCCGTCTATAGAACCCGATAACCCGAATCCTCAAACAATGGATCCAGATGCAGTTGCCAAGGCATTCGTTGAACACTATTATTCAACGTTCGATGCGAATCGGGCCGGGATCGCTAACCTGTATCAGGAAGGCTCGATGTTGACATTCGAGGGCCAGAAGATCATGGGATCGCAGAATATCGTGGCGAAGCTCACCAGTCTGCCGTTCCAGCAGTGCCAGCACCATATCACGACCGTTGATTGTCAGCCGTCTGGACCCGCCGGCGGTATGCTAGTTTTTGTCTCCGGTAATCTCCAACTTGCCGGTGAACAGCACGCGCTCAAGTTCAGTCAGGTACGTTTTTCATTCGTTATGCTTGTTTGCATAATCGGTTATATGTGCTTTGTAGTAATGAAATCGTTCTCCAATTTACACTAGTGAAATCATATTTATTTGTCAATACATTGAATATTGATTTGCAATAATTGATTGGTTATTACTTATTAGTTCATTGGCACTTTGGTTTGCAATATTAGATTGGTTATTGGTTCATCAGTTAATTGATTGAAATGGAACTGTTGTTGCACAAGTAAATGGTGTTTTTAGTTGAAGAACAGTGTTAATTGATGGGTTTGATGAGCATCATTGAAGTTCTGTGTAAATGCTGACCTCTTGAATATGATGGAGAACTTGGAATGTTTATAACTCATGAAATGTCGTATGGGGTTAAAAGACTGTTAAAAAGAACAATTCCTTTATAGTAACAAGTATTGAGATCTTAGAAGGATGTAAGATAAATATAATAAAAATGATGCTAAGTTGGATGTGTAGTAATACTTTAATGAATAAGATTGGAAATGAGAATATACAAGTGAAGGTGATACTATTTGAGAATAATTTATGCAAAAGACGACATGGTTGAGGGAAACATGTTAATCTATGGTTGTACTGTTAACAAAACAGATTACAAGAAGGAAGAGTAGAACCAATTCTAATATTATAGTCTTTAATGGTTGCTAAAGATCTGGTTGTTTTGGACTTTGGAGCTTCCAGTAAACATACTAATAATGACTAGGGTTTGGTTTACATAAGTAGGTAGCTAACGTGCATTGTGCAAGTTGCAAAATATACTATTGAGTGCAGGGTAGAGTAAAACTAATATGATCTTTAATTGTTATCATAGACATACTAATAATGGCAAGAGTTTGGTTTACATCAGAAATAGGTACTTGATGTGCATTGTGCAAGTTGCAAAATATTCTATTGAACAAGTATTTGAATTACATGATATGCATTATAAGTTTCTTACTCATCAAAAAAAAAAAATTATAAGTTTCTTGTGGACTGTTGTTCGAGTTCCACAAAAATCAAAATAATTGACCTTTTGCTTGTATGCTTGGAATTTTGAGACTGGAGTTCATGCTCACTGAAAATAGAATATTAGATTTCCTTTCCTAACTGGGCTATGTGACCTCAGGTTATGAAAATGAGAAACTATTCGACAAATCAGCTTTGTACCCTTTGTTGTCTCGTTTCAAAATGTAAATCTGCTACTGGATGCATGCATGACCTCATATTTGAAGTTGTGGCTGCAACTGCTTTTTCCCTCTTCCATGTTCTTTCTCAATATTGTTGGAAAGAGAAACGGCTGAATGCTTCTCTTCATTCTTATTTCATCCGTACAGGCAAAGAAGAATCTTACTTTATAATATGGGATTACATGTTACTTTATATACAGAAGGCACAAATTAGATTTCAATTCATGTTTTCATGTCCATTTATTTAAGGAATTAAATGCGTGTTGGATCCATTATTTCACTGTAATGTTCGTGCACATGGAGTGATACAAACCTGGTCGAAATTCTGAAGTCGCTAGTGAAATCATAAGTGCTCTAGGTTTACTCTGAGGTCTGTGTCTTAGGTACAATTAAGGGAAGTTCTTGAAATGCATTTGGAGTGCAAAGGGGTCCACAGGCCTGCCTTTTTGTTGCCTACTTGCTCAGATACTGCCAATTAATTTACACTAAAGAACAGTACGTACAAATTTTGAAAAGCGCACTGTTGAGACCTTTGAATGATAAATTGGTGCACGATGCCTAGTATATTGGAAGTATTTTAAAAAGCTTGGAATTTTCCGACTTGAAGTATATTGTGGTCTGCAAAACTTGCTGGATCAATGTCATAAAGAGCTCTATTTTATGATCACTGTCGTTTTAGTAAGACAGTAAATAATCATCCGTCATTGCTTGATTAGAAAGAAAAATGCTCTGGCAGCTACAGGCAACTGGTTTTAAAAAAACCCTTCGTTCTATGACTTCTCTTTTGCATTTTCCTGGGATTAAACAATTTATTTTCTGATACAGAAGCATGTCTTCTCTTCCTGTAATTATTGCCTCACCATTTGATCATATTCTTGACCTTTTACGATTTTTGAACAGATGTTCCATTTGATGCCAACACCACAGGGAAGCTTCTACGTGTTCAATGACATTTTCCGCTTGAACTATGCATAATGGATTGCGCCTGGATTTGGGAATTTGTCTGGGGAGTGTTTTGAATTGATCACATTGAAACATGTGAAGTTAATATGCTTTAGGAGTCCAAAATTGTTGATTTACTTTCATCTACTTGGCTGTTTGCTTATTTCTCCCTTGCTATGAAGTTTTTGGACTAATCCCCAGTTGAGATGGGATGAATTGATTGATTGGATTCCTGAAACTGTTTGGGATTTAATGGAATGAATTAAATTGTACCTTCTTTTCGTCTAGTGATATTGCCAATCTGGCCTTGTGAAGCTGCGCTGTTTTTTGTTGTTCATGTTTAGTTAATTAGTTTTTGTGAACTCGGGAATGAAAAGCTTATCTACTGCATGCCTCTCGTGTTTTCTTAACTTTACCTGAACCCCTTGATACCCCGTCTTCTAACAAGCTGTTTCGCGGGTTTCGCTCGCTAACAATTAAAAAGGGATCAGACGATTGTGTAAGGGACAAACTTCTTGGAATAAAGTTCCAAAAAGGGGTGTTTATTGAATATGAAGATTACAGTTTGGACACGAATAAGATGCCTCCAAGGGGCGCAAGCACACAAGTACAAGGGAATTGAAGTAATTGAAAGTTAATCTAAGAAAAGTAAATTACATGTTCTCTGTTTTGAGAGTGAATTTTTTCGGGGTATCTTCATTGTCTTCCTCTTTCTTTTATACGGCTTGGGCAATTTTGATCGTTAAGAAACTGCTTGTAACTACCCATTTCCTTCATCGTGGTTGGCTGGCCAACAACTACCGTGTGCAACTCCTATCACCACGTCCTCTTCATAACTGCTTGCCATCAACTCTCTCAAATCGTGGGGCGTAATTATGATGTGCTCAAACCGTCTTAGATCGTGCCTTTGGATAACAACAAGTTTTAGTCGTTGCTAGGACTCTGGGCGACTCAGCATTTTTGGGCGACAATTGATCTTCCGCTCTGAGCGATTATAGGATGTTTCATTCGCTCAACATCTGGGCGTTCTGCAGGCTTGAGCGACGTTGTACTTTTGTTTTTGGGCTTTCATCATATTTAATGACATTTCTGGTTGGGCTTTTACCCCGATCTCTCTAGATGGGCTTCTTTTCTTGGGCCATTACCTCTCTTGGGCCATTTGAATTGAGCTGAATATTTTGCGTGTCAACAATTACCCCCCAATATGGCGGAATTAATTTTAATTTTCGCCATATTCATCTTCGTGTCTTCCAGCAACGTTTGAAATTCCCAATGTTTTTCAATTATCACTTTCTTCTAATTGTCTGGAATGGTGTGACGTTACAACCCTTCTAAACCTAAAAATTGCGCCACTTCGTTGCACCACTGGACCACGTCTCCATACTTCACGTCTTTTCCCCACTATTTTACTGTTCATCGTCTTGCTTCTCCTGCTACGCTTCACCGGCAAACTTCAACAGTCTTGCAATCTAATGGCCACTCCACGAACCCAATCTGACGCTCTTTTCAGTTTCGAGGATTTTCAAAACCTTCTTGCCAAACCGTATGTAAACCCCAGCTTTCTTGCACAAACCAACCTTGGCCCTGATGAATTCTATTTGGGGCCGTCATTCAATAATGCTGAAGCTCTTGACTAAGCATATAAATGTTGGGCGATCTTCTCCCACGTCGCCAATTTTTATTTTGATCAAAGGGTCTTGTGCTTGAGCGTTTCCTGGTTTGTGGATCCTCATCACTTCATTGTCCATGTCCCTTGCAGGTACTTCTTCTTCAGGCAATCTACATTGTTAACTTCCTGGTCAATACTTTGTTCCAATTTGAATACTGTCAATTTGTCTCCCAGCGTTTTCAAAGCTACCTCTTTTTTTATTTTCTCCTGACATTCTTTATTGAAAGCCACTAATCTGGCTTTAAAGGCCTGGATCTCAGCCACATGCTCTTTTGGTTGCCAAGTCATCAATATTCTCTGAGCGTTCTTTTGCCAATCACTGGCTCCTCTAGGGCCCTATGTTTGGCCTCATTTGACTGAACATTTCAGCGAGTGCTTCTACCGAAAATGGTTCTTCACTCTGTGCGACGACTTGAGTTTCTTCTCCATCTTGGATTATCCTGACAGGTTCGTAGTTTCCTTCGTACATGAACCTTTCTACCGAGTTAGTTTCTGCAACAAAAGGCATATGATCTGCTTGTACCACTTATGCTTTACCTTGGTCATTCTAGAAAATCAATCACTGGTGGAGTGATGATGGTATACAGCGACTTCCATGAATCCAATTTCGCCCTAGCAATATATTGTAACTAGTAGGACCATTAATGACAAAGAAGACAGTCCTAGTAGTCGTACCCACAGTTAAATCTAGTGGCATTACTCCCTTGGTCGAAATGACTCCCCCATTGAAGCTCGTGAGAATGACTTCCGTTGGGATCATGTCATCCTCTGTTTTCGCGAACTTTCTCATCATCCTCAATGGGATAGTATTTATGGCGATCCCATTGTTAATAAGTACTTTCACCACGGGTATGCCATTGACCAAACCCTTCACATAAAGTGGCCTTAAATGGTTGGTCAATTTTATAGTGGGCTTTTTGAAGACAACCTTTTCTGCTGCATCAATTTCCACCTCCTGTTTGTCCCCTGTGGACTTATCCCCTTGTGATAAATCAACTTGCAATACCTCTGGCTGAATACTTATCTATGGGGCACTATATTCATTCTCCAATATTTCTCCAGCAGCTACCCAACCTGTTGGGGGAGGCAGTATCCTTGGAGGAGACCCGTATTTCTCAGAACGAGGTACTCTTTTCTTCCTCTGGGTGTCCCATATAGTACGTAGAAATCGAAAGAACGCCCAGATGGTTCTCCCAACAAATCTACTTCACGAACTCCTTCCCGATGCAATTGTTTCAGCAAGGTGTTACGCGATACTCATCTCTTTCTCCTTTCTTCTTCTAGATCGATTTCTTCATCAATATCAGTCATGCCATCGTCCTCTTCGTCTTGTATATTTCTTGAGACGTCTGACCACCTCTACATTCCAACACACATGTTTCTTCTTCATCTCCTCCTTCTTCCTCCTTATTCTTGAATTCATTGGCCAACAGGTAATTATTAGCCATGACGGGAGGTAAGGTGCCGAACTGGATTGTAAGAGGGGGTTCTGTATCTTCTTCGTCTCTTTTGCTTCGATCAAACTTCGACCTCCCAGAAGAGCTTTCTGACATTTCTCCCATTGATAGGAATGTAAAATACACATTTTACATCTTTATTTAATGCACTCATATGACTATTTTATGCCTAAATTGATTTAGTATTCTCATATTTTGGTTTAGGTGGCAAGTTGATGGATATAGCGTAATTTGGAAGAAATATGTGAAAATGAACCAAAGTGAAAGGAAATGAAAGTTCAAGGACTAGCGTGCAAATATACAAAAGTTGTGTCAAACCAAACAATGAAGATTTGAGAGTCAATTGGTTAAAAGA
This sequence comes from Fraxinus americana, assembly GCA_035079005.1. Classification (NCBI taxonomy): domain Eukaryota; kingdom Viridiplantae; phylum Streptophyta; class Magnoliopsida; order Lamiales; family Oleaceae; genus Fraxinus; species Fraxinus americana. Next base: position 12,779,765 of record CM068715.1, on the reverse strand, counting down.
AAACGTCAAATGGATGAAATATCGTCAAAGTATGATCACACATCAATTTCCAATCGAAAAGTTATACACCGATTTTCAGCCTCATATTGAGATCCATTTTCGACATGGAAAACGATCGAATTGGAGGATCATATCTGAATAAAAGTTGTAACCCTTTGAGCTATCTTTCCAACGCATCTTGAATCGCCTCAATCGGATATCGGGAAAAGAAGATACGACCAAAACACTGAAAGCTGTCGGAGGAAATTTCGTAAAACCATGCGGCCGCAAGCCTTTAATTCCATGCGGCTGCATAGACCATTACCGAGAGTTTGAAGGCTGAGTTCATTTGTTCCTTGCGGCCGTAAGCCTCTAAACCATGCGGTCGCATGGTTCATTTTCGATACGAAAATTCTGATTTTCTAATTTAAGTCAACTACCTATGGAAACAACTATAAATACATATTTTAAAACCTTAGAACGTACCAGAACGCCTCCAACCTATTTTCTCTCTATTTTTTTAGATCTATCATGTGTAATTAAACTTTTACGCTTGGTCGAAGGAAATTGAAGCCTCGGAACCACATATTGTGAGATCTAAATAGTTTTTCTTATTGTTTGATTTATATTTTGCGTATTGAATATTCTTCTGCATTTATTTATATGATTTGTTGCGTTTAATTGTTAGAGGGCTCGCTACTTTATTGATTGTAACAATCTACCGCTAAGTTAAACATCAAATCCGTAATTGTTTAATTCTTTTAACTTGTAAAGCACTCGGATTTGATAATTGTCTGCGATAGTGGTTATTGAATTTTAAGAAGAATGTTTAAATAGATTGAATGCAACCGCTGGTGTTTGTGTTATCTAGTTCATCGATTTCTCTATTGTGTAAAACTGTTATTAAATTGAATCTTGAGCGCTGGTTTGGGGTTATTTAATAATTAGGGTTAATTAGAACGCTGGTTTCTAACTAACTAAAATTAAGGAGAAATAGGAATCAATTCCAACGATGAATAATCAAGATATAAATTGAATTATCATTGCATCTATGATCAATTGTGGATTTCCGATGGTGGATGTGAACGTAAACCAAGGTTAGTGTTTTGATTGTTTTCGTTAATTTAATTGGCATTGTTATTAATTGAGTTATTTACAATTGTTTGAATACAAAATCTTCCCAATCATTGTACGAAGCATAAATATTGAATTACACACTCTTCGTATGATCGACCCTTACTTCCATTACTACAGTAGTTTTAAAGGTTTAAGGACTATTTTTGGGTGCCTACGACAGCACGCCAAATTTTGGCGCCGTTGTCGGGGATCGAACCCGGGTCAGCCGCGTGATAGGCGAGAATTCCTCCACACTTAGCTTTTGCTCGTCCTCGGGCAAAACTTAAATTTAATTTTCCAAAAACACTAGGTCGTAATGTCAAGATCATAGAACCATCAAGCTTTTTCAAAACACATAAAATTTTATGAATAAACATTCCACACAACTCATAATCAATTAGCAAGTATTTTCATATAAAGATGAAGTAAACTAAACATGTAGACCATCACGGATATAAGCACTCAACTCTCATGTGTTTAAAAGGGTAAGTGTTTCGCTCAAATTCATTCCAATTAAGATGTTCTACCATATGTTTGCATATCTTCTCATTCGCCACCACTTAGATCACATGCTTTACAAGAATCATAAGGAGCTTTCAAATGTTATAATGTGGCTTATGGTCAAGGTGGGAAATATTTGGATATGTAACTCAAGAGCCATCGAAGCTAGTGGAGTAAAGATAGATGGACTTAGCTCAAACATATACTTAAGACATGTAAACCAACTACTCCACATGATAGCTTTATCATTTTTGTATCTATCCCATACAAATCGAACTCTTTCTTGAGATGTAGGAATAGTTATGAATATAGATCTTTTTCTAATTAAAATCACTCTCTTTCATCACTTATTTTCTTTTTCTTTCTTTTTTTCTTCAATCATTCATTTTTTTTCTTCTTCTCCTTGTGTTTTTCTTGCACAATGTAAACTCCAAATTATATACCAATACTGGAACTCCCTGAATTGACATAGAAAATTTGTTCCAATTCACCAATAATAGTACTACCATAAATCTTGATACCCCCACACTTATTTTCTTGCATACCTACACTTCTCATGATATTCAACAATACTCCACTAGCTCTAAGGTTTGGGTAAAGACATTGCTTTTCCAGTTTAAAGCTTGTAATGTGAATTTATACAAAGAAAAGACAATGAGGCTCAAAGGGGCTCAACAATGGAAAATTCAATTACATGGTCGGCTATTTGGCTAAGGTGGCTAATTTATGTAACAAAGATGGCTTTAATCATGTTCGTGCATGCATGTGTCAATGTGATCTTGAAGAGAATCAAGGCAAATTCTAGAGATACAAACCCATGGAAGAATATCACACATGAAAAAAATAATGAGAATGTTATGGATGTATCAGTTTAAAAGCTCAAAAATCTCACCGGCTTTTGTTCACATAATTTAGTTACTACCATTCTCAAAGAAAATAACTAACTAATCAACTCTAAGTTGGAAGACTATTCATTCAATCATGTTATAAGTTCTTCAAAAACCTAATTAATTATAGCAAATAGCATACACAACCCAAAACAATCATATAACTCTCAATTCATTTTCTTGAAAAATCATGCAAAAATTTTTAAAATTTTTGAAATTTAAACTCAATCTAAATCTCTTTTCCCATACTTAAAACTTACGTTGTCCCCAATGTAAGGTGAAATGCAAAGAAAAGACAAAGATAACTAAAATATGAATATCCATATGTTTGACGCCCGTTTTTTGCCCATTTTTTAACAGTAAATTGCAAGGTTTGTGGGACCCATAGTCCTTGCCCAGCAGCTGCATGTCAAACGCCTGGAGTCTCCAAAGAATACTTTCGTACGAAGTTGCTGGAAAGTAGAAGAGTTCCCAATAATGCCCTTCCATGTTGTAGTTGGAATTGTAAGTGGTAGGTGGGTGCACGTGGAGAGCTTTGTACATGAGTTTGCTTGTGTTGAAAAGTCAAGATTTCAACAACTATGTTTTCTTCTTTTTGCTTGTGTTGAAAAGTCATCATTTCAACTAATATTGTTGCAATCTTTTACGTAAATTTTTTTGCAAAATGTGTTCAAAAGTCATCTAACTTGTGTTGAAAAATGGGAATATTTCAACTAATATGTTTTATTTTTGGACCTTTTTTTGGTTGCAAAATGTGTTCACAAGTCTTGTAAATATTAAGGCAATACATTAGCATCCGAAACGTGAACATTACACGAATACATTTTTCCGTTTTTTCCTAATTAATTCGTGAATCATGCGTTATTTATGAAATATTAGCTTCCGAATCGTACGACACCAACAATACAAACATACGTATACCACTACGACTTCTTCCATAGGCACTAACGTAACGCCTGTGCCATGTAATCACGTAGTTGGTGCCACGACATGTCCTTCATCTGGTAGATCTATCTCTACCTCTTCGTCATCTTCTTCTTCGGCTCTACGAAAACCCTCATCCATCTGACCGTTTCGCCTTAAGAAGTTATGTATACCCATTGTAGCGACGACCACGGCTGTTTGCGCTCACATATTATAAGCAGGCATTCGATCAACTATCTTCCACCTCTGTTTCCAAACACCGAAGGCACGCTCAATAACGTTACGGCATGAGGAGTGATGAAAATTGAACCGCTCACGTGCATTTCTAAACCTACGGCGTTGCCCATCCCTTGCACGGTCGAACTTTTGAAAATGGTATCTAATATCAGAGCCCTTATATGGAGCCATATAACCAGGCCTATGTGCGAACCCCGAGTCAACCAGGTAATATTTCCCATTAGCGGGTGCTGGAAAATTGATATCCGGACTATGTACAGCCCGAGCCAATATGCGACTATCGTGGGTGTTCCCTGTGGTTCCCCAAAGCACGAACGTAAAGCAAAGGTTGAAATCGCATGCGTCGCACATTTTGTGTTGGTATTCCCTTCCTCCCAATGTAACTCTCTCTTTTATGTCGTGGAAGCACAGCCCGCACATGTGTGCCGTTGATGGCACCTATACAATCCTGGGTCGTAATTTCGAAAATTAAAATACAATACATATGAAAATAAGTACGAGGGCTTAATTCGCTAGTTATGTAGGATCATGCACCTGGAATAGGGGGTACCGTTCCACATGCGGATGATGGTGAGCTGCACCTTCGTTGTACCTCGGATCTGGTTTAATCATGTCCGCTGCGAAAGCTACGCAAGCACGCAATGTTCTCTTGAAATAATACGAGATGGTCTGCAACGAATGATTGAAAAGCGTTTGAACTTGACGATAACCTTTGCCATGTGCTAGTATACACAAAAAAATTCCCACTTGTTCATATATGTCAATGTTTGCACTGCTGGAAAGATTGTACTGATCACGGAGGATGTGCGTGAAATACATAAATATCGGAGGATACATCCGAAATTCCTGAAAACATGTTTGAGGATAAACATGTATATTTTGGAGCATAAAAATGTGGCCACATCGTGATGTTGGGAATAAATATCGACGTGCTCCATTTGGTGCCAAGTAATCCCGCACAATGCACTCTGCAATTCTGCAATAATTGAGCCACACGTTGATGTCATCCTCAAGCCGCTGCATAAAATCCTCGTCTGAACTCGATGAGGAATCAGACATCGAGTCAATATCGCAATCTGTTTCGGAAGATGACACCTGATCGAAATAGTGCGACATATTTTCTAAAGAAATGCGTGAGGAGTGGCGCACAAAAACGTGAAATACGAATGTGTTTGTGCTAACAATTGGGGATACCCTCCACAATTGGCTTCTTGAAGAGTGTTTGATAGGGTTGTACAAATTATTGACTGCCATCACGGGGGTACTTATAACAAGGAAAAGTGATATAATGATGTAAATAAGTTCCTAAAATCCATGACATGCGTACGTATATATTCTCATTCAAATAAATCTTTGATTGCTCCAGCACATGGAAAATACAGTGGAATAAATTTGGAATCGATGTAAATCAATTTGCAGGGACTGAATGGTTTTGCAGTGTCCCTCCCAAGGAATATATTCTTTTTTTTTATCGTGTGTTAAGGAAATTTGCAGGGAAAATTTTCTTTTTTCTTTGATGGCGTGTGAAGAAAATTTGCAGGGAATATTTTCTTTTATCTTTCATGGTGTGTGAAGTAAATTTGCAGGGAATATATTCTATTGTCTTTCAATAGTATCTAAATTAAATGTGCAGGGAATATATTCCCTGCAACATGAAGAAATCACTTTTCCATATCTATATTGTTTCTTACTTTCATTAATGATTACGTACTACTTATGATGATAGCTTCGTTGAAGGATTTATGAAGCCTTAATTTCGTTGTGCAAGGGTGAAATCGTCATCAATGTCACACATATATTACAAACCAACACAACCAGTCCGAGAAATGAAAAATAACACAAACGTACAGTACAAATGAAAAACCTCACGAAGGCACGGAAAAAAAATTAGGAAAATAAAATGTTTTCAGGTAACTCTTCGGCTCCCACGTTACGCTGTCGTGACATCTTGTCCCTCTCGGCAAAGACTCAACGAACTTAAAACGCAGTGTAAGGTGTCTCACCGCAAACAGACGATTTGCGATTGTCTTTTTCGCGTAGGAACCACAGCAAAGAGGTGGGATCTCGTCACCCGTCTCTGGACATGCCCGTAAGACGTAGTTCCTTGGACGCACCGCCAATCGCCATCACATCCTTATGATATGATCTTGCGATGAAGGCCGCATCGCACCAACACCGACCATTTGCTCAAGCGACGCTGAAACCTCATGTACACCGTACGATTTCTTCTTCCGTCTTTGTTTCCTTGTGCATTTGCCCTTTCTTTTTTCCCCACTACGGTTCCCGGATATATTCATCGCCGAACATGTTCTATCGCTATCTCTGACTTGCACCTGAATCTCGCTTCGCCGTTGATTGGCACCGCGTCGCTCTCGTACTCTTGTCGCCGTTCCGTGCTCAAGTCAAGTCCACGCCGCGACAACTTCGTCCGGGAAAACAAGATATTTGGTAGAGTCACCCGTGTCGCGAACAATTTCCCATACGTGTCGTATATCTCACTCGCAACAAAATTTCGATACTTTGCATATTTCGGGTTTTCCCGCATGAACACGATAAAATGCCTAGTCATATGTAGCAAAATTTTCCAACAACTACAACATACATGTTCTCATTTTTATATTTTCCAAATATTATAATGCACGAAAAATGTCATAGATTGGTATTGCTTGCAAGTGAATTAAGCCAAAACCTAAGCCTTTCTACACAAGTCTCCTCGCTACTTATGGTAATCAAATTACACAGGTAGTCACCTATTACATTGAGGATGAACAAGACAATTGCTTCCTGAAGCAATGGTTACAAGTACAGAAGAGATCACAAGTGATGATTGCAATGTGTGAACTAGTAAAAATGAGAGCACAAGTGATGGTTACAAGTAAAAATGTAAAAATGGTATCATTAGTGACAAATCCTATTGCATTGGAAAATAACAGATTGTTCACAAAGACAAACTCTATTGCATTATATGTTCACATATTGTTCACAAAGACAAACTTTCCATCGTACACTCGCACGCTTGAGCAACGGAGCCGTGCAATACATAAATGAAACATGTGTCAATCTGTCAACAATTGAATGAAAGAAATTAAACTCTTGATTGAGCCATATTCTAGTGTAGCATAACAGCACTAATCCCGGTCCAGACATGTATATTAGTGAGTGACTAAAATTTAATTTGTAAGAGAAGGTTTCGTAAATGAGATAGCAACCGCTTTCTTTGATGGCAAGATGCTATCATGATTGAAAGGCGAGGACTCGAACATGAAAAGGGAAGGAAGTTCATGTTTCATTGCTTCCAATTCTCATGTGCAAATTCCCAAAGAATACCTTCATCGTCGAAAAAGAAGCAAAATTGGGAAGAAAGAAATGATGATTTTGATTTTTGCTTCCCACCAATGATCCGGGGCGTGAATTCTTCCAGTTCCCGACCGGTACTCAATTCCGGTGCATCGCAGTAACTCGAACAGGTGTTTGTGCTCTGTTCGGAGTTTGTTCCAGTAGTTCTTCATTTGGGCCGTAGTCCAATTCTTTCCTGTTGAGGCGTTGAAGAGGTCTGCGATGCGAGCCCATCCGTTCGAGGAAAAGCATTTACCACGTCGATGGCCTTCGGCAATAACAAGTTCACAGGTGTCAATAAACACTTTGTGCTCCGTTGGGCTCCATCGTGCCGACTTCCGGACGTTTGGCTGAGGCGAGCGACGGCTGGAAGAGGTATGAGTAAACGGGTCTCTGCAAACTTCTGCGTAACGCTGCAATTGGAAAATGGGATGCTCAATGACCCACTGTAGGACGGAAGAAAAGATCGAAAACGAAACAACAGCAATTCTTCCACAGATTTTCGAAGAACAGGATGCAAAATGTTTATCGTGCGAAGACAAATTGAACATGGAATATCTTACCGTGTGACCCGAGTAACACGTCCACTGGGACCCGTCGTTGTCCATAGAAGGTAGTAGGGTGGAAGAGACGAGCGTGTCGGCGGAAAGGAACTTGCTGGCTTGAAAGTTCTCGATCAACTTGATGTCCAGCGAGATGCAGATGTCTGTGGCCTCGTGGCAAGGTGAATTTGTCCCCAAATTATCTCACTGCACCAGTGATGTCTTCTCAGATGCGGCGGTTGAAATGGGTGTCGGGTGGAAGTTTCGTAGGGTTAAGAATAGGGGGGTTTTGTGAATGGGTGAAAATTTGGAAGAAACGTTGAGGGTAGAAAGGGAAATGAATGTAACGGTCACCTAAGGCAAAGTTGTGCTCTGACACAGAAATTCAATTCTCCTGTCTTGTCCCACAAGTTCCCTGTAGCAAAATGAATTTTAACCCAAAAAAACGGGCGTCAAACAGAGGCTATGAAAAACAAAAAATAAATAAAAAGATAAAGGAAAAAACTCCTCTTGGGTTGCCTCCCAAACAACGCCTTTGTTTATTGTCTTTGACTCAACTTATTGCTTTCTTGTTTAGCTCGGGTCTATCATGGTTGGCTTCGATCTTCTTTGCAGTGCACCAAGTCCATTGGGAATGATAATTGGTAGTGTCCCTCCACCTCCATGAAATGTATACTTGTACTGACTGAGGTGAAACTTCAAATTCAGAATGAAAATCTGCAAAACAAAGGATAAAGATTTCTCATTAGAAACTGACAAGACAAAACAAGAACTATTACCTGACTTTGGAAGATCATTTAATGCTGCCACAGTTTTTTGTAACTCGGTGTTTAAGGTCAACTCCTTTTTTTCCTCCCCAAGATGCTCATTAATGACAGATTCCCATTCATTTTTAGCAGCAAATTTGAAAACATCCGGTGCTAATTGATCAATTATATCAATAAAATGAACATAATTATTATTACACAGATATTTCATGGAATCATAGATATTAAGTTCAATGATCTTATCATCAAACTCCATGATCAATGTGCCATTATGAAAATTTATTTCAGTTTTAGACGTCCTTAAGAATGGTCTTCCTAACAAGATAGGGGTAATATGATTACTATTGCACATGTCAAGCACATAAAAATCAGCAGGGAAAATCAAACCATCAATTTTCACAAGAACATCCTCAACTAGACCCATAGGATAGACATTAGATTTATCAGCTAGTTGAATTATTACACCAGTTTTATTTAAAGGTCCAAGTTTCAAGGAAGTGTATACAGAATATGGCATGAGATTAATAGATGCTCCTGAATCTAGCATGGCATTTTGAAACTTAGTGTTACCTACCGTGCAAGGGATAGTGCACATGTCAGAATCCGTGCATTTTACAGGAAGTCTCTTTTGAATAATTGCAGATACAGTCTCTCCAACGTTAACCTTTTCAATTCCCTTTAGTTCCTGTTTCCTCTTACTTGTGTACAATTGTTTTAAAAATTTAGTATAACAAGGCACTTGTTTAATGATAGCTAAAAGTGGAATATTTACCTCGCATTTACTAAAAATTTCATGCAACTCATCATAATCTTGTTCATATTTCCTAGATCCTACTAAAGCTTGAGGGAAAGGAGGTACATGTTTATAATCCGAAAGAGGTGGAAACTTACGCTAAGTTACCATATTATCGTTGAGAGCACTTTTTTCTGCTGTGATATATTCCTCATTTTCTTCCTTCAATGATGTAGGGGCTATCTTCACTGGAACTTTAACCTCCGTGCCACTCCTCGACGTGATTGCATTTACATTTTCCCTTGGATTTACTACCGTTTGAGAGGGTAGTTTCTCCGTATTTTGTGACTCCAATCGACTGACCGCGTTAGCCATTTGACTTATCTGATTCTCCAAACATTGAATGCTAGCCCTTCTCTCCTGTTGAAATTGTAAAGTGTTAGTGGCCAGAGATTTAACAATATCTTTTAAAGACATACCAAAGTTAGAAGTTTGGCCCTGTTGTTGTCTAGGAGGGTATGGCTGATTATATTGCTGGAAATTCTGTCGATTTTGATTCATATGTTGATTCACTTGTCGATTCTCATAACTAAGATTTGGATGATCCCTCCATCCTTGATTGTATGTGTTTGAATAGGGATCATAATTCCTCTGTGGTTGTCCAGGAAAGCTACCGACTGCATTTACGTATTCAACGAATTCTTCTTGAAGTGTTGGGCACATATCGGTTGGATGGCCTACCAATGAACAAACTCTACAAGCTTTTGCCATTTGCACATTACCTACAACCATTCGACAAATAAGAGTAGTTAGATTCGCAAGTTGTTGTTAAATGGATGAGACATTTGCCTCATTAACATATTTCGATGACATGTCGAGTCTAGCGCCGAATTGTTGAGAACTGGCGGTCATAGTTGCAATCAAGTTCCTTCAACTTTCAAGGAAATTCAAAAAAAAATGACAAACAAGTTTAAAAAAAAAACTAGAATAAGAAAACAAATAAAATTCTATGCTAAAATTCTTAAAAACAATAAATTGCTAACAAAACCTAAAAAATTGGGATTTTTGTGTTTTTTTTTTTTTTTTTGCAAAAATAAAATAAAATAACTAAAGAAGCACAAAAATAAATTAACACAACTCCCCGACAATGGTGCCAAAATTTGGTATGCTGTCGCAAGCACTCAAAAATAGTCCTTAAACCTCTAAAACTAATGTAGTAGTGGAAGTAAGGGTCGATCCCACGAAGAGTATGTAATTCAATATTTTATACTTCGTACAATGATTGGGGGGTTTTTGTATGCAACAATTGTAAATAACATAATCAATAACAATGAAAATTAAATTAACGAAATCAATCAAATGACTAACCTTGGTCTAAGTCCACATCCACCATCGGAAATCCACAATTAATCATAGATCCAAGGATAATTCAATTCATATTTCGAATATTTATCGTTGGAATTGATTTCTATTTCTCCTTAATTTTAGTTAATTAGAAGCCAGCGTTCTAATTAACCCTAATTATTAAATAACCTCAAACCAGCGCTCAAGATTCAATTTAATAACAGTTTTACACAATAGAGAAATCGATGAACTAGATAACACAAACACCAGCGGTTGCATTCAATTTATTTGAACATTCTTCTTAAGATTCAATAACCTCTACCGCTAAGTTAAGCATCAAATCCGTAATTGTTTGATCCATTTAACTTGTGAATCACTAAGATTTGATTATTTTCTGCGATAGAGGTTATTGAATTTTAAGAAGAATGTTTAAATAGATTGAATGCAACCGCTGGTGTTTGTGTTATCTAGTTCATCGATTTCTCTATTGTGTAAAGCTGTTATTAAATTGAATCTTGAGCGCTGATCTGGCGTTATTTAATAATTAGGGTTAATTAGAACGCTGGTTTCTAATTAACTAAAATTAAGAAGAAATAGGAATCAATTTCAACGATGAATATTCGAAATATGAATTGAATTATCCTTGTATCTATGATCAATTGTGGATTTCCGATGGTAGATGTGGACTTAGACCGAGGTTAGTCATTTGATTGATTTCGTTAATTTAATTTTCATTGTTATTGATTATGTTATTTACAATTGTTGCATACAAAAACCCCCCAATCATTGTACGAAGCATAAAATATTGAATTACACACTCTTCGTGGGATCGACCCTTACTTCCACTACTACATTAGTTTTAGAAGTTTAAAAACTATTTTTGGGTGCTTGCGACAGCACACCACCCATTGACTCCCCAGTGCCAGTCCCTTCACTGTCTTCGAGAGCATTTTGATTAACTATCTTCAGTACTCTTGGCGCTTTAGGACGGGAGATTTCTTATTGCTACCTCATCACCGTTGAAATCGTCTTTGCTGAGTCCTGGTCATTCATTAAACTACACAACACGTCTCGCATTATACTGATATGAATGCCATACATTAGGCTGGCGAGGCTGTGGAATGATCTTTCATGCCTTGTTGGCCTGAACTGTCTTTCCAGAGGCGGTCATTTATAGAACGATGTGCCTTGCCTCCTGTTTGGAACAAACTCAGGGGGGTGATGATTCTGCCATACTTCCGGTTTCCCAATACTTGCTTTCATTTCTCCTTTACATCTGGCACACAAGACTTCTTCATTCATCATGGGTTTTTTTCCCCTAATACGTTCGAACACGCTAGCATGTTTCTCAGGGTCTTCTTCATCATCGATGACTAACTTCAACCTTGACAACTTATTTTTGAGATTGGTCATCACCATATTCACTTCAAGTGGCTGTGGGAAAGGATTTTCATCCATTGCCATCTTCTTTTTGTCTTCGAAAGTGATTCGTCCTGACTCAATAGCGTCCTGTAAAACATGACGGAAAACCAATCAGTAATTAGTCATATGTAACCATGCATTATGCCATTTACAATATTTTTTACCCTTAATTTGCTCAGGGTTTGGCAACTTATGTTTATCGCTCAGTTTTATCTGCTTACCCTTATACAATTTATCGAATATAAGGTCAGCCTTTGTCACGTCGAACGAAAACGTTATGCTCTTTTTGTTTTCTCCTTTTACAGGCTCATCTCTGGCTACATCCTTAGGCTTAACCATTATGGGACAAGTATATGCATCCCTTTTGGTCAATTCGACCAAACATATTTCAGTTTGATCGTAAAATTCATCGTTTATAGCATGAACGCCAAAGTGTGGGTCTTTGTAATAAGTCCCTTTGCTAGAATTTTTTATTTGCTCTTCTTCTCTTATCAAACGTTCGTACGTGATCACGTTCGCACTAAGTTGGAACAGGTCAGGGAATTCCCTATCCTGAAACTTCTTCTTTAAATCAAAACTTAAACAATTTTGAGCGATTTTGACATTCTTTTTCGGGCAAGCGTACAAAGCATTTACTCCTAACTGTTTTGAACCTTTGAAGAAAACCTTCTGCCCATTCGTTTGGCATTTGACGTAAGTTCGCCAAATCGGCCAGTGTAACCTCAGATTCTGTTTTATAAAACTGAGCATGGAATAACTATTCCATTTGTTGCCATGTCTGAACAGAGTTTGCTGGCAAGTTGATAAACCACGAAAAGGCTACTCCTGTTAATGAACTAGGGAATAGTCTCATTTTATGATAATCAGTCACTTCACCACTCTGTAATGTGAATCGTCATATATGTTCCATAGTAGATACTTCTCCTAAACCAGTGAACAATGAGAATTCGGGCACTTTATACCCTCTAGGCCAGGGATATGCTTGATCTACCGAATCAGGATATGGTTTAGTGTAGGTCGGCCTAATAACAGGACGTACCCCAACAGCCATTTGGTCTTGTACTATTTCGGCAATTTGATTCCTCAGTAAAGCATTTGGCTCATATGGGACTCCTATGGGTTGATTCACTTGTTGGTTTGTTTGAGGCGGCCTAAAATTTGGTCTTTGATTGGCAGGGAAAGTGTCATTATTCAGACCATTATACCCATTATATTGAGTATTTACTCCCTCATTAACACGAGGTAAATTATGTCCACCATTCAATACATTATCCCTTACGTTTGGATTATCCCCAAGTTGGTAGTCATATTATCGCCATTCAAATTTGGCGCTCCATTAACCCCTTGATTTGAGGTGGAATGGCCGAAAAATGTTTCTAGACCTGGGTTCAAGCCAGGGGAATTGTGTGGTGAAGCATGTCCCACAATTGCCCTAGTCTGGAAATGACTCCCTACGGTTGGTTGATATACTTGGCCTACTAATTTTCTCATGAGATCATTTAACGCACTTAATTGTTTGGCCATGTTATCATAGTGAACATTTCCACTTTGGGTAAATTTTTCCATATTATGGACGTTTCGTAAATTTACCTGTTCAACGACGTCTTGTGTGAGTTCTCCAAACAATGCACGCATGGTTCGAGGATTCAACTCTGTCATTGACTCATAACGACTGTGATTACTTGGAGTCTGTCCTTCCGTCTGAGGAGAATGTTGATGTTCCTAAAATCGCTCGATCACAGATTGGACTACTCCGTGACTTGCTGGTGCTTTATCAGAATTTTTATGAGGCATAATGTTTTCCTTTTGCATCTTCAAACACCAAGTGTCCCACAAGGCGTGCTAAATTGTTTCACGGGTTTTCGTTCGCTAACAATTAAAAATGGATCAGACGATTGTGTAAGGGACAACCCTCTTGGAACAAAGTCCCAAAAAGGGGTGTTTATTGAATATGAAAATTACAGTTTAGATACGAAAAAGATGCCTCCAAGGGGCGCAAGCACACAATTACAAGGGAATTGAAGTAATTGAAAGTTAATCTAAGAAAAGTAAATTACATGTTCTCTGTTTTGAGAGTGAATTTTTCCGGGGTATCTTCATTGTCTTCCTCTTTTTTTTATACGGCTTGGGCAATTTTGATCGTTAAGAAACTGCTTGTAACTATCCATTTCCTTCATCGTGGTTGGCTGGCCAACAACTACCGTGTGCAACTCCTATCACCACGTCCTCTTCATAACTGCTTGCCATCAACTCTCCCAAATCGTGGGGCGTAATTATGATGTGCTCAAACCGTCTTAGATCATGCCTTTGGATAACAACAAGCTTTAGTCGTTGCTGAGACTCTGGGCGACTCAGCATTTTTGGGCGACAATTGATCTTCCGCTTTGGGCGATTATAGGATGTTTCATTCGCTCAACATCTGGACGTTCTGCAGGTTTGGGCGACGTTGTACCTTTGTTTTTGGGCTTTCATCATATTTAATAACATTTTTGGTTGGACTTTTACCCTGATCTCTCTAGATAAGCTTCTTTTCTTGGGTCATTACCTCTCTTGGGCCATTTGAATTGAGCTGAATATTTTGTGTGTCAACACAAGCATAATTTCCAGAGTATGCAACCATGAAGTGCATGTTCAGTAGAATTTGACACAAAATTTTGTTTTTCTGTTTTAATACTGCTCAGTGCTATCTAGTCTAGTCTACCTTGATCAACATTGCTTTTCTTTCTTTTAGAATCTGCACCTCTTGTCATTTTGTCAGCGTTACCTTGGTAAGTTTCCTTTTAATTCGAGCACTGATTTTCTTGAACGGGTCTTGCACATCTTCGCCTGAAATTTACCCTATCTTTTGCTTGTAAAATTGTTAGGTAATTTACCTGATTATGTGCAGTTTAGATTATGTGCAGTTTAGATTTTGAAATGCTGCTTAACTAAGCCCATGTTTGTGATCCATTTAATTCAAAATGCATCTCTTTTTTTTGCAACTAAACATTCTTCGATAAAATAATATTACACATAAATTCTTTTTTTAATCACAATCTTCAAACAATTACTATTATAAAATTGTTGTAAATGGTGAATTTATTAGTGAATAACAATTGTATCCCTTCTGCCCTAGAAGTTATTATCATTGTATTCCTAATTATTCTTTATAAATATAGGATTTTGGTTTTTGTTATAATATATATAAGTCTATTGATTTTTATTCTCTCTTTTCATAATATGTTATCGGTGCGCAAACTTAATATTTCAAAATCAATTGAAGCCAGTAATTTTTTATTAGGATAATCATGTCATGTGTGTCGAAATTAATTTGGTGACACGTGAATTTATTTTTTATACATATTTTGGTTCTGTAACGTGAATTTTTGTAACCACGTACTATTTGCTCTCTACTTTCTTATAAATCATAAACTTCTGAATTAGGTGACATTATACTTTCTTGTAAAGCAGATAGATTTATGAAGCAATCATTAGATGTACTAGCTTCTGCCTCTTTAATTCATGTGCGGCACCAGCTTCTTTAATTCCTGTAATCAATTCGTTTGAAGCCATCTAATTACGTTTGTATAATGATTGTGATATCTGTCTGTATAATTAATCTTTTATATCTACATAATGATTTTATTTAATTTTTTCTAATACATATTTGGTAATTAGTTTTTATATATAAATTTATATCATGTCTGTATGGTAATTAATATTTTTAATTTGTTTAAATATTTTTTATATTCTTTTATAAGTTTTAAATTGATAATTTATTATGTTGTTGTTCCTAAAGTATCACAATATTATAATTTATTAATATTCCAGAATAATATTTATCATATATCTATTTATTACAAATAGTTTGTTATTACTCTTGAAATAGGACAACATTATAATTATTATTCTAGATGAATATTAATTGTAGATGTATTTGTTAAAAATAGTTTGTTGTTTTTGAAGTAATACAATAGTATAATTAATATTTCGGAAAAATATTAATTGCTCCTAAAGAGTATGAATTATAATTTTCAATATTCTAGAAGAATATTGACAATGTGCTCTTAAAGAAGAACTGGTAAAATATAACGTGATTTCGAAGTATCACGTTTCGATGAAAATATTATTTTGAATTAGTGTTTATTAGAAAATATGTAGTTCATGTCATGCTGACATTGACTATATACAATATTTAATCATATTCTTCAAAATTAATTATAATTGTGTAGTTAATCAAATGTCGAACATCACAAAGTTTGAGTTTGATTTACTTAAACATATATGATAAAAACTATTTGTCATGGATCCTTGATATTGATATTCATCTTGTTTCAAAATATTTGGGAGATATAATAAAAAAGGAAACAAAGAATCCCAAAAATAAGTGCAAAAACACTTATCTTCCTTCGTCGTCATCTTCATAATGTATTGAAAATTGAATATTTCACTGAAAAGAATCATAGGTTAATAGAAAAAAAATCGATTGAAATATTTAATTATCAAATGAATATAGTCTTCCTCAAAGTTCGTTATAAGTGGATGTACATTCGTTTGCAAAATTATGAAACTATTAGTCAGTACAATTATAAACTGTTCAGAATATGTTCTAATAGACAGTGTGGAGAAAAAACCATTTATGAAGATATGTTGGAAAAAAAATTCACCTTTCATACCTCGAATGTGCTCTGCAGTAACAATATCGTGAGCGTTGTTTCAAAAAAATATCGAAAATTCATATCTTGCCTATTTATAATTGAACAAAATAATGAACTGCTGATGAAAAATCAAAGGTTACGTCAATTTGGTTATGTTTCATTGTTTGAAGCAAATGGTACTATTGTTTGAAGCAAATGTAATATCAGGATATGAACGTGGAATAAACAATGGACGACATAGTTAACAAAATTATTAACAAGAAGAAAATTTCAAAAGACACAAAATAAACGAAAGTAGTATATCCAAAAAGAAGAACAAATAAAGTTGTTTTAGATGTGGAATGAAAAAGCATGGGCACGTGCCTGTCGTATGGCAAAACACATTGTAGATCTCTATCAAAAATCAATCAAAAGAAAGACAAAAGTGGAGACAAATTTTGCCGATTATGATGATCCAATCGATGCGATTCATCTGGATGTCTCTGATTTCTTTGCTGATCCAAATGGCAATATTGAACATTTGATTGGAAGTGGTGTGATGAAAGATATATATTAGTTTACTTTTTATGCTTTTAGTCTTTCCCCTTGTTTTAAAAATTCAGTTTGAAATATGTTTTTACTTTTTGCAAAAATTTGAAACTTTATCATGAATCATTAATTTCATAATATTGAATTATGTTTATTCCTTTAAATTTAAATTTTAGTTTTTTTTAAATATATCTATTTTATTATATTTATAAATCCATGGACTGTCAGACACCTGCTTGGTTGATAGTACAACTACGCATACTATTTTTCAAGATAAAAAAAAAATAAAAATTTAGACTAAACATTAACAGAAATAATGTTAATACGATATTAAGTGCATCAAATATCGTTGAAAGCTCTAGAAGATCTTATGTTATTTTATCAAATAATACAAAATTATATATTGACGATACACTTTATTTTAGCAAGTTCAGAAGAAATTTGTTTAATTTTAAAGATATTCGCTACAATGGATATCACATTGAGACGATACAAGAAAATAATATTGAATATATTTGCATAACTTCTTTTGTATCGACCAAAAGCAGATAAAAGAAAAATCTCATGCACTTTCATCGACATGTATTATACATTTATAAAAATGGTTGAATCAAATAATGTTACAAACCAAAAGTTCGTTGACCCAAAAATTTTTATGATTTGGCATGATTGACTGGACATCCAGTAGTTATGATGATGTGTCGAATAATAAACAACTCACACAGACATCTTTTAAAAAATCAGAAGATTATTTTACTTAATGATTATCTATGTGTAGCTTGTTCACAAGTCAAATTAGTCGTTAGACCTTCGACAACAAATGTCAATATTGAATCTCCAACTTTCTTAAAAAAATTCATGGAGATATATGTGGGTCAATACACCAACCATGTGAAACCATTTGGTTATTTTATACTATTAATTGATTCTTTTATTAGATGGTCACATGTTTGTCTATTTTTCATTTAGAATGTAACTATTTGCTCAAATCATAAAATTACGAACTCAATTTTTCGATTACTCAATAAAGACAATTTATCTTTGAGTGAATTTAGATCACAAGCATTCGATGATTATTGGATGTCAATTGGAATTATTATTGAACATTCAGCTTCAAATGTTCATGCACAAAATAGTTTAGTAGAATCATTTAGTAAACGTCTACATCTTATTACTAGATCATACTTATAAAAACAAAACTCTCAACTTCTATTTGGCGTCACGTCATATTACATGTTGCATCATTAATTTGTATAAGATCAACTGTCTATTATCTATATTCACCTTTCCAATTTGCATTTGGTCATAAACTCAATATTTTTCACCTGCGAGTTTTTGGTTATACTATCCAAATCCCTATTTCAACCCTCCCCCCCAACATACTAAAATGGATCACCAACAAAGATTGGGATTTATATTGGTTTTAATTCACCATCTATTATTAGGTATCTTAAAATTTTAACGAGTGATTTATTTAATACACGTTTTCCAACTTTGAGAGATGAATAACTACATCCTGAAGAACAAGGTAAAATTTATTAGAATGAAGCAACTATATTTCACTTTGATCCGTACAGCAATAAATGTGAGTAAGATGTTGAAAAAATTATTTCATTTGCTAAAAGTTGTAATAAATTATCTGATACATTTGTTGACACAAGAAGAGTAACAAAGTCATATATTCCAACATAAAATATTTTCGCAAAAAAATGATGTCCCTGTAGGACAATCTATTATAGTAAATGAATCTCAAATACAAAAGAAACGTGGTTGACTAGTTGGTTCAAAAGACTATGTACTTCGAAAAGGAAAAATATAAGAGAAAAATAAACAAAAAAACTTCAGAAGAATTAACATTAAAAAAATATTGATCAATCAAATATTGAAAATATGGTTTCTGAAAAATCACAAGTGGTCAATAAATTATATGTTATCTCATAAATATGAGAACGAAATAATATTGTTATAGACAATATTTTCGTTTTGAACGTGGCTATTGATATTATTCAAAATGAAAATCTCGAACCACAGTTTGTTGAAGACTGTCAACATAGAAATAATTGGCCAAAAATGTTTGTTAAAGACTTTCAACATAGAAATGATTGAACAAATATAAAGAGGCCATACAGACAGAATTGAATTCCTTAGATAAACGAAAAGTATTTGGATAATGTAGGTCGAAAACCTGAAAATACAATCTCTATAGAATACAAATATATTTTTGTACAAAAGAGAAATAAAAATAATGAACTTATAAGATAAAAACCCTGACTCGTAGCTCAAGGATTTTCACAAATATCAGGAATTAATTATGAGGAAACATATTATTTCGTAATGGATACTATCACTTTTAGATTTTTAATTAATTTGACTGTGTCACAAAGCCTTGATATGCGCATTATGGATGTAGTAACTGCATGTTTGTATGGTTCACTTGACATTGACATATATAGATTCCTGGCACTTTATGTTGATGATTTAAATTTATATCATCAACATAAAGTGCCATAAATAAATGATACACACTCGAGAACACTATTTTCAATTAAATTACAAAGATCATTATATGAATTGAAACAATCTGAATGTATGCTGTATAATCGCCCTATCCAATGTTTGTTGAATGAGGGTAATAAAAATGATGATGTATGTTCATTTTTTTTTTATAAAAGAAAATAAATATTGAATTTGCAATTATGACAATTTATGTTGATGATTTAAATTCAATTGAAACTTCTGAAGAACTCAGCAAAACTGTAAATTATTTGAAAAATGAATTTGAGATGAAGGAATTGAGAAAAATCAGATTTTGTGTCGGGTTGCATATTAAACATTTCCCAAAAAGATTATTTGTTCATCAATTTACATATACAGAAAAAGTCATAAAACGTTTTTATATTATGGATAATGTACATTCACTGACATCATCTATGATTATTCGATCACTTCATTTGAAAAAAAACTCATTTTTTCCACCTGAAGATGGAGAAAATGTTCTTAGTTCTGAAATATCATATCTTAGAACAATTGCAACATTAACTTATCTTGCAAACCGCACCCAACCCGACATAGTTTTTTCTTTATTAATCTTCTTACAAGATATAGCTCTACACCAAATATTTTTCGTTACCTAAGAAGTACTATTGATTTGAAATTATTTTATTCTCAAAATTCGGGATCTGCTTTAGTGGGATACGTTGATGTAAGTTTTCTCTTTGATCCACATGAAGCTAAATCACAAACAGAATATGTGTTTACACATGGACGAACATTTATATTATGGAGATCTGTGAAGCAATCGTTGACAGCAATATCCTCAAATCATTATGAAATTATTGCAATCCAATATGCTGATAATGTGTATGGTAATATGTATGGTTGAGGAACATGACCCATCATATCCAATCATCATGCAAATTAACTTAACAAAAGATAGTCCAACAATTTTGTATGAAGACAATGCAGTTTGTATTGCACAACTCAAATGAGTCTATATTAAAGGTAATAGGACGAAACATATTTCTCCAAGATTTTTTTCATACACGAGTTTCAGAAAAATTGCGACATCAATGTTCAACAAATTCGCTTAAGTGATAATGTGACTGATTTATTTACAAAAACACTGCCAATATCTATATTTAAGAAATTGGTTCACGATATTGGAATGCGTTGCCTCAAAGTTTTTCAATGATCAACATCAGGGATAGTTGTACTTCTTTTCCTTCACTTAATTTTGCCCCACTGGCTTTTTATAACAAGATTTTAATGAGGCAACATTTATTTTTAATATACATTCCTAAAAATTATTAACATTGTATCCTTAATCACTCCCTATAAATATAAGCCATTGTTTGCCCCCCATTATATCACATTCCATTACATTAATTTTTTCTCTCTTCATCTCAACCATCCATTCATCAAATAAAATAATAATACACACAAATCAAAAACTTTTCAACCACACATCTCCCATCAATCACTATTCTAAAAATTATCTACCCCCCAAAAATTTAAATTAATGGGGGGCAAACAGGGGCTAAAACTTTGGTTCTCATTATAATATATACAAGTCTATTGATTCTTATTCTCCTTTCTTTTTTCTATCTTTTCGTAACAAAAGTACATTTTTTCCAAAATTTGATTTTAACGGAGCCCAAAGAAGGGCTAAATTTCTTACCGTTCCCCAGGAGATCCGAACAAAAAGAAAGCAATGAGAATTCTTAGATTTGAGAGGGGAATCTTTTGATTGTGTAATTAGGATCTGTCTGGGGTGGCTCATGCTGAATTTACCTGATAGAAGAGTTTCTTAAGGACATAAAAGTATATTTAAAAATTAACTACATGGACTTAAAAGCAACTTTTTAATCCAAACAGGTTCTTAAGTATTGATCGATGCCTTTCTTGTTCCGGTGGCTAGGCAATTTTCTTTTTGGAGAACGCACGCTTGCTTGAAACAGTTCCCAACATTTCTTAGCAGTAGGACTAGTTTAAAGACTTGTAGACATGGAGGAATCATCTGCAAAGCTAACTGACTAATATTCTCGATGTATATTAACTTCAGCTTCGACTACTTAAGGCTTGCATGCTTATACGAAAGTAACAAAACTAGTAACATCCAAAGCAAACAATGGAAAATACGAAGAAAATCAACAGTACAGAAATTTATTACAACTAATAATATATATGTTTCACAAAAGAAGCCAAAAGGAAGAAAATGAACTAGTCTCAGACAAACTAGTATATATAATTGGATCTGTCATTACACATAAATGTATTAGGCAGCATGTATGTGAACTCCAACAGCTATGATAACGATGGTGTAAATACAGAAGAACAATACCGCGTGAAGTAGAATAGACATCCCGCTAGTGTACATGTTGCCGAATTCAACCATCCTCGCCCTTGCTGGAAACTGGCATAGCAGCCCCGGCGACAAGAGGACGAACAGCACCACAGCCACCACCACCGGTCCCCAATCGGCACTCATTTTTTCTCTATAAGCTTTCTTCTTTTAGAAATGATTGTTAATTGGGAAGAAGGTATGTTTTGTATTGATGTTTCTTAATGGAGAAGGTATTGCTAGGAATGGATACTAAACTTGAGAAATGAAAGGAAAGAGTAGGAGGGAAAGTATTTTGAGTGGTAATGGAATTGCTTTATGGAGATGGACAGTTCAACTTTCGTTTCATAAGCCTCCAATAATTGTATACGTGACTGGCCCGCTTCCATTTTCAAAGAAGGATTATTTATTTATTTATTTATTATTATTATTATTATTTTTTTTTTTTTGGGGGGATTCTTTAGCATGTTAGATAAGAGGAATAGACAGTACTGATAATATTAACAAGAAAAAAAGTTTAAATTTTATCTTTTTCGACATTCCTGTTCAATATTACATCTCGGGCCCGCACTTGAGAATTTATGAAGGTAAGTGGATGTATAGTTGGATAATTTATAAGGCAACAATAACTTCTACAGATTTAATTACTTTCGATAAATATGATGAACACAGACAAAATTTACAAAAGGGACAATGTTAAAGCACAAAGGCAACTCAGTGGGAAAATGTCACAGATGCAACTATTGTAAGAAAAGGATAACATATATTCATCTCTATTTAAACTGGAGGCACGAATCATCTTTAGATACTCCATCATATTTATAACTTGTCTGGAGACATAAACTCAACACGAAAACAGGCTGATGCACTCTGGCCAAAATCTAGCTATAGCCGAACAAGAAAGCGCATAACAGCAACGATACATCAACTTTCTGCTCATGAACATGTAATAGTAAATTTAAAAACACTGCCCCAGTCCATGCCCATCAAATTGCAAGTGATGGAAAGTTGAAAGTCTTCATATGAATGAAATCATGAAAATTAACCACACAGTATTTCATGACATGCCAAGGGAAGAAAATTCAAAGGTGTAAAAGGTACGACTGCAATGACTATGTTGGAGAAAGAAGCGGAAAAGAAGAAAAAGGAAAAAGGAATGTACACAAAATTAGGTAGCATGCATGTGAACTCCAATGGCAATGATCAAGATGGTATAAATACAAAAGAACAAAACCGCATGAAGTAGGATTGAAATCCCACTAGTATACATGTTTCAAACACCCTCGTCCTTGCTGGAAACTGGAATAGCAGCACCGGTGACAAGATGATGAACAATGCCACTGCCACCACAGCTGGTCCCCAATCTGCATTCATTTTCTCTCTCACCGCCGATCCCCAGTCATCAGTCATTTCTCTCTCTTTCTCTCTCACAATTCTCAGCTTTATGAAATGGTTCTTAATTGCAAATGAGGAAAGTATGGATGTTTTTGTACTGATATTTTCTTAATGGAGGAAATAGCCACGAATGGATACTAAACTTGTGGAAAAAGAAGACACTAGAAAGGAAAGTATTTTCTGTGGTAAAGGAATTGCTTTACGGACAAGGACACTCGCTACTGGTCCGGTCCTTTTCAATAAATGCCTTTATGGCAAGTTTGGTAGGAAGGATTGGATAGCACTAGATGGTACAAACTAGAAAAAAGAACCTAAAATCTTCTCATATACTTCAAAGTCATGTCCAAGACTTCTTACTAAACATGCACTTGTGTATTCATGAAGGTAAATGATAGGCCACCCATACGTTTTACGTATGAGAGGCGTAACAAGAAGGGGGCTGACTAGGATTTGTTGTTAGGGGGTTGTTTGGGGGGAAAGGAGTTAGTTGGCAACTGTCACATGAGGGGTTAGAATAAAAGGGGGGAAACAGTAAATAATTGGCATTCACGAGATAGAGAAACTGTGAATCTCTTGGGAGAGGGGCAGCTCTCTAAACCTGCCATTTTCATTTCTATTTTACATTTATGTCATTTGCTTCTTGTAATTGCTCTTTGATGAAATACACTTCAGTTCTTCCTTTCAAAGTATACGTGTCTTCTACTTCTCGTTATTGAATTAGGGCTAATACCGTAAGTTGTTGGAGCAGGTTCTATCATTTGGTATCAGAGCACGTCGATTCGGGGTAGGCGATGCCAGTTACGAGAATGGATAATCGCATTGAAACTCTCGAAACTTCAATAGCTCAAATTCCAAAATTGGGCGCATCAGTGATGGGATTACAAGGTCACGTAGAACAACTGAATGCGAAGCTAGGGATGGAACTGGAGAAGATGAATGAGAAATTAGAACTAAGTTTGGCGATGGGTCGAAGGGAGCTGAATGACAGTCTGCAGACAATAGCGAAGATGATGAAAAGTCAGTCAATAGATCCGCAACCCATGGTCGGCGAAGAGAGTGGAATCCGACCTTCGATTCCTGTCGAGGAGCAAATTGAATCTGAAAAGATGAGCAAGGATAAGCAGAAATTAGACATTGGGGAGGGACATTATCGCAAGCTTGAGCTGCCACTGTTCAATGGGACCGATCCCGATTCATGGATTTTTAGAGCCGAAAGATATTTTTGCAAGAATAAGCTGAATGATGCCGAACGGGCATGGGCAGCTGGGGTATGTATGGAGGGCAGTGCTCTTTCATGGTTCCAATGGGAGGATGGGAGACAGCCTATGCGAAGCTGGGGGGACCTAAAACATCGTCTGTTGGAAAGGTTCAGAGACACTCAGTATGGCACTCTGCACCAGCGATTTTTGGCGATCAAACAAACAGGAACTGTAGCAGAATTCAGGGAGAAATTTGAGATCATGGCATCACCACTTCAAAATGTGAATGACGAGACCTTAGAAGGGGTTTTTATCAATGGGTTGGACGAAGAGCTGCAGGCAGAGGTGTTGATGGCTAATCCAAAAGGGTTATCTCAAATCATGGATATGGCACAACGGATCGAGGATAGAAATGTGCGAATTAGTAAGACTCGGGAGCGTCCACGTTATAGAAGTTCTACCTATAACCCCCCTGTTCGGACAGAGAATAGAACCATGCTTTGGAATCCTCCTCGAGGGAATATTCCGTTGGAAAAGACATGAACACTCTCTACACAATCAACTTCAGGATTTAAGAAGTTATCACAAACAGAAATATAGGCCAGGAAGGAGAAGGGGTTGTGTTTTAGATGTGATGAGAAATACACTATCGCGCATAAGTATCGTAACAAGGAATTGCATGTGTTGCTAGTTGATGATGACATTGAGGTGGGCGATGAGGAAGAAGTACCTGAGGAGAAATTAGATAGAACAGATTTAGAGGGAGTGGAGTTGTCAATGAATTCGGTGATCGGTTTGACATCACCTAAAACTATGAAGGTAAAAGGTACGATTAATGGACAGGAGGTTGTAGTACTGATTGACTCCGGAGCAACACACAATTTTATATCCCTAGATTTGGTTCAGAAATTGAAATTACCCATTATTGAGACTAATGGTTATGGGGTGCAGGTCGGCACAGGGTTGGCAGTTAAAGGAAAAGGAATTTGTAAAGGAGTGGTGCTTTATATGCAAACTGTGGTAGTCGTTGATGAGTATTTGCCACTAGACCTGAGTAGTTCTGACATTATTCTGGGAATGCAATGGTTGAGTACGTTAGGCACCGTTCAAGTGAATTGGAAGCTATTGGTAATGAAGATACCCATGGGGGATAAGACTGTAACTTTAAAAGGGGATGAAGGGTTAAGTAAGTCCTTGGTTTCCTTGAAGTCGATGTTAAAAACTATACAGATGGAGGGTGAAGGTTTATTGGTGGAGCTCTGTTCGGTGCAAGCAGAGGAACTTAAACAGGACTCTAATTACCCAGAACCCATTCAGAATATTTTAGCAGCTTATAACACTGTTTTTGAGATGCCGGGGGGTTTGCCTCCTCTACGGGGTCATGAGCATGCCATCACGTTGAAGCCAGGGACTGAACCCATTATGTGAGGCCCTATCGCTACCCTCATGCCCAGAAGACAGAGATTGAGCAGTTGGTGGCTTATATGTTAGAGGCAGGGATAATCCAGCTAAGCATCAGTCCATTTTCGAGCCCCGTGCTGTTAGTGAAGAAGAAGGATGGAGGTTGGAGATTCTGTGTAGATTACGAGCCACGAAACGAGCGCCGCCGGTACTTGATCGATTTCCTATACCGACCGTTGATGAGCTATTGGATGAATTAGGGTGCCGCTTCTCCAAACTAGCACTGAAATCGAGGGTATCATCGAATCCGTCGATGGCGGGGATGAACAGCGCACACTTTCAGAACACATGAGGGGCATTATGAGTTTTTAGTCATGCCTTTTGGGCTTACTAATGCCCCAGTCACATTTCAGTCATTAATGAATTGTGTTTTCAAAAAATTGTTGCGACGGTGCGTGCTAGTTTTCTTTGATGACATTTTGGTGTACGGTCGTTCGTTGGAGGAGCATTGTAAGCATTTGAGTGAGGTGTTAGGGCTTTTACGGAACACCAACTTTTTGCAAATCGTAAGAAGTGTGAATTTGGATGTGTAACTCTGGAATATTTAGGGCATGTAATTAGCGCTAATGGGGTGGCGGCTGATCCTAAGAAACTATATGTAATGCAATCATGGCCTGTTCCTCGAAATATCAAGGCGTTAGGAGGCTTCTTGGGTTAACTGGGTATTACCGAAGGTTTGTGGAGGGCTATGGAAAAATAGCTGAGCCTTTAACTAGACAATTGAAGAAAAACTGACTTTCGGGATCGTGAGGTGACACGGCATTTTATAAGTTGCGAGAAGCTATGACCAAAGTTCCAGTGTTAGCATTACCGGACTTCACTCTGCCTTTCATGGTGGAAACTGATGCTTCAGGGGTTGGATTAGGCGCTGTTCTTTCTCAGCAACAAAGACCTATATCATACTTCAGCCAAGCCCTCTCTCCTAGAGCTAGACTCAAGTCTATTTATGAAAGGGAACTAATGGCCATAGTTCTATCTATCCAGAAATGGAGACACTATCTACTGGGGAGGCATTTCATAGTTCGGACGGATCAAAAGAGTTTAAAGTTCTTGCTGGAACAACGGTTGGTGTGTGTTGAACATCAGAGGTGGGTAACCAAGTTACTAGGCTATGATTTCGAGATACAGTACAGACCGGGCCTTGAGAACAAAGCAGCTGATGCTTTGTCCCGTCTTCCTGTGGCAGCCGAGTTAACTGTTATTTATGTATCCAAAGTACTCGATTTGGGTGTATTGCAGGCACAAATAGGTGCCGATGAGAGGTTAGCCAGCATCAGGGAGGCTTTGCTCAGGGATCCTCTGTCCATTGATAACTGGTCCATTACAGATGGGTGTCTTCTATATAAACAGCGACTAGTGCTCCCAAAGGGGTCCACTTTGATGCCCAGTTTACTTCAGGAGTTTCATGGCAGTGCAGTTGGTGGCCATTCAAGGACTTTAAAGACTTACAAAAGAATTGCCAGGGAATTTTTTTGGGTAGGGATGAAAAAAAATATTCAGTCTTTTGTGGAGGCATGTTCTGTTTGCCAACAGAATAAATATTTAGCGCTTTCTCCGGCTGGTTTGCTTTAACCTTTGCTGATTCAAGAGGCGATATGGGAGGATTTAATGTTGGATTTTATTGAGGGATTGCCAAAGTCTCGTGGATGGGATACGATCTTAGTCGTGGTGGATAGACTGAGCAAGTATGCTCATTTGATGACCTTAAAGCATCCGTTTTCGGCTAAGACAGTGGCTGAGTCATTTGTATAAGGAGTGGTACGACTTCATGGATTCCCTAGGTCTTTGGTCTCGGATAGGTACAAAGTTTTCCTTAGCTTGTTTTGGACCGAGCTGTTTCGGCTGCAAGCTACGCAACTCCGACGTAGTACAGCTTACCACCCACAAACTGATGGGCAGTCTGAGGTCGTGAATCGCTGTTTAGAGACTTATTTGCGTTGCTTCGCTAATAGCCACCCTCGCACTTGGTCTAATTGGATACCTTGGGCAGAATTTTGGTATAACACCTCCTTCCATACATCTACCAAGACTACTCCTTTTAAGGTGGTATATGGGCGGGACCCTCCTCCGGTTGTACGTTATGGAAACCAACAGACGCCGGTAGCGGAGCTTGATCAGCAGTTGCAGCTTCACAATGACACGTTGGATGAGTTGAAATTACAGTTGGCCCGGGCTCAATCCAGGATGAAAAAAGTGGCAGATGGTAAACGAAGGGCAGTTCAGTTTGAAGTGGGGGACTTGGTTTATCTAAAAATCCAGCCTTGCCGACAGAAATCATTGGCCAAGCGTGTGAATGAGAAGTTGTCTCCTCGATCTTTCGATCCTTATCCAATTCTCCAGAGGATTGGAGTGGTAGCGTCATGAACCGATACACCATCCATCCGGTGTTTCATGTGTCTCAGCTCCGTAAGGCAGTTGGTCAGGTGACTCCCACTCAACCTCTCCCACCTCTTCTCAGTTCGGAGTTGGAGTGGACCGTGCAACCAGCTTCTGTTTTGGGCACCAGGCCGAGTAATGATCCCGATACTGAATGAATGGACGTCCTTATTCAATGGCAGAATGTTTCCTCCTTCGAGGCTACTTGGGAGCCTTTCGAATTGATCAACACGCAGTTTCTCGAATTCCACCTTGAGGACAAGGTGCTTGCATTGGCGGGGGTATTGATAGCCCACCCATACGTTTTACGTATGAGAGGCGTAACAAGAAGGGGACTGACTAGGATTTGTTGTTAGGGGGTTGTTTGGGGGGAAAGGAGTTAGTTGGCAGCTGTCACGTGAGGGGTTAGAATAAAAGGGGGAAAACAGTAAATAATTGGCATTCACGAGATAGAGAAACTGTGAATCTCTTGGGAGAGGGGCAGCTCTCTAAACCTGCCATTTTCATTTCTATTTTACATTTACGTCATTTGCTTCTTGTAATTGCTCTTTGATGAAATACATTTCAGTTCATCCTCTCAAAGTATATGTGTCTTCTACTTCTCGTTATTGAATTAGGGCTAATACCGTAAGTTGTTGGAGCAGGTTCTATCAGTAAATTAAGCAGGTGGTAGATGCATGTATAATTGGAGAAGTTAAAAGGTAATTCTCTCACAGATTTAATTTTGATAAACAAGTACAAACAAAATTTATAGAGGGACAAGGGCACATAAAGGGAAAGCAGAGGTAGATGAAAGAAAAAGAGAAAATCTATAGTGGGAAAAATGTCATTACAGATACAGCTCAAGTCAAAAATGATTGTAGTATCACATCTCTATTTAGATCAGAAGCATGCTTCAGCTTGAATAACTCAATGGAAGACTAGATACTTTTTAACTTCGTCTTCAAACAAATATATTCAACAGCAGAGGTGGGGGATATCCTGCCCAATATGTAGCTATAGCCAAAGAAGAAAGCCCATAACAGCAAGGAGCTATCTCCCATCATCAAAGACTGCAGGCTCTAAAATAAGACAAAACAAAGGCAACAAAAATCAACTTCTTCACTCAATCAGGAATAATCCGATACATACCTCTGCAGTTGTAGGTGAAAGATGCTGAAAAAATATGCAGACATGAATCCCATTTTTTATTACAAAGAAAAGAATTTTATTGTTGTCTTTGTAGTTGTAGCGTCAAAAGAAAAATTTTCTACTTTTATTTATGGTGTTGAAATGGATGTATCTACCTCAATAATGTTTAATGGAAATTGAGTTGAAATTTTATTTTGGGGTATACTAATAAGTTGAAGTGAGCATCCAAAATGGTATCATTGGACTTACAAGCCTAACATGGTGAGCTAGATCATTTAAATAAGCCAAACATAAACCCAAGTGTAAATGACATTCAGCTTGTACCTAACACCAAGCTGACATCAGACATCAAATACTATCATGCTAAACCTAGTTTTGTGCCCCTGAGACTCTGCTAGAGTTTGAAGCTCAGGTTAGATAGTGCAACAAGGCAGACAAGAGCTTGGACTCAGAAGCATCTACAAGCTGACCGTGAAATATATTTGCTAAACTCAGTAAACGAAATTGTCAATACTGACCTAGCACAAAGCTCACCTAAAATGCAACACAGATGTGTGGTGCATCCGAAAATCAAATGAACCGATAGGTAGGTACTTCTAGGAGTTATGAACTCGCAAACCACGTATAAAGTTATCTCATGTGCTCTACATGGAGGTTCCAAACCATTCTCTTCGATTAATGCAGCTGCAATTTTATTTACTTACTGAAACTCTAGAATAGGAGTTGTTAAATGGTACCCACGTTTGCAGATTTTCAGAGATTTTCGCTTCTTGCATTCAATTTAGGAACTAATGCAATCTTCTCTAGTACAATTTGCGGTGGGGAATTTCATCCATTTCAACAGCATAAATTTACAGCACCAAACAACATATAGCAAACAAGCATTTATCAAACATCAATAAGAACATAAAAGGTTATATAAAGATTTTTCAAATACGTCAAAAGAAGAAATTAGGAAAAAATAATTTCCCTTTACCTGGAGCAAACTTAACGGCAACAGAGGCAGGCCAGAGGATGGCGCGACCAAATTCAGAAAAATTTAAAAGCATCCCCACAAAATAGAATAGAAAAACCAGAGTTATGACCAAAGGCATCAATACGAACCCGATCATGAAAGTCACGGTTCCGAATAGCATCAAAGCGAACGAAATCCCAAGAAACAAAGCCCCGAAAGCAGCCGATGAAACCTGAGGCGCCAGTGGTCGTGAGCAAGAATACAACGGTGTCGGCGCCGGTAATACAAGAGAAAGGCTGGGAAAAGATATCGAAAGCGGCGGCGATCGGAAAATTTGAATAATCATGGTGCATAGATCGTATAATACCCTGGTTTGCTGATCTTGATCCCTCATTTTCGATTAAGATTGTGATAGACAGCCTGTTTGGTAACAATTCTCCTTTTCTACAGTAAATCACTTCTCATTTTCAACCACACATTCTTCAATAAAATAATATTTTCCATCACATCAATACTTTTTTCTTCTTTTTCAACCACACATTTCCCATCATATCACTATTCAAAAATCAATTTTTCTCCTAAAAATCCCTACCAAACACACTCAGAAACTTTTGGAATAGGATGCGACTAAGGGTGGATCGAATTCCGGGTGGACTGTGAAAATAAAGACGAAGAGATTAATCCCGAAAAGGAATATTTAAAAATTGATCTTTTCAAAAAATAAGTTAAAATTTGATTAAAAGGACAAGAAAAAGAAATATAGATTTGTGAATACCTTTGTGCAATTTTATTATAATCATTGACATTTTTTTTAACCAAAGACATTAACACAACCCTAACGAGTTTTTAGGTTTCACCAATGAAAGACGATAGGAGTTAGGATTCCCTAACCATATGTCAATTGGATTTGCAATTGTGGCTGTTTTAAATTTAATTGGAATTTCTGAAGAACTAACAAAATTGTAAATTATTTAAAAAATGAATTTGAGATGAAAGATTTAGAAAAAATCAAATTCTGTATTGAATTGCCGATTGAACATTTTATAGAAGGATTATTTGTTCATCAATGTACATATACAAAAATAAAAATCTTAAAACGCTTTTATATGGATAATGCATATCCATTGGCATCACATATGGTTATTCGATCACTTGATATGAAAAAAATAATTTCCGTCCACTTGAAGATGGAGAAAAGGTTCTTAGTCCTAAAGTATTATATTTTAGTGCAATTGGAGTATTAACTTATTTTGCAAACTGCACTCGACCCGACATAGTTTTTTTCATAAATCTCCTTTTAAGATATAACTCTACACCAACACAAAGTCATTGAAATGATGTTAAACATATTTTTCGTTACTTAAAGGGTACTATTAATTTGAGATTATTTTATTCTCAAAAGTCGGGATCCATTTTAGTGAGATATGCAGATGCAAGTTGTCTCTCTGACTCATATAAAACTAAATCACATGATACATGTTTACACGTGGAAGAATAAATAGATCATGAAGATCTATAAAGGAATCATTGACAGTAATATCTTTAAATTATTCTAAAATTATTGCAATCCATGAAGCTGACAGAAAATGTGTATGGTTGAGGAACATGACCCATCATATCCAAGTATCATGCGGATTAACTTCAATAAAAGATAATCCAACAATTTTGTATGACGACAATGCAGTTTATATTGACGAAGCATATTCTCCAAGATTTTTGCATACACATGTTTCAAAAGAATGGCGATATCAATGTTCAACAAATTCGTTCAAGTTATAATATAATTGATTTATTTACAAAAGTACTACCAATATCTACATTCAAGAAATTTGGTTCACAAGATTGGAATGCGTCGACTCAAAGATTTTTAGTGATCAACATGAAGGGAAGTAGCTGTACTCTTTTTCCTTTGCTTATATTTTATATCACTGAATTTTCCTTGCAATGTTTTAATAAAACACCATTTATTTTTAATACTTCAAAATAACTATATTATTTTTCCTTCATTTGATTTTTTGTCACATGGATTTTTAACAAACAAGGTTTTAATGAAGCCGATATTTTGTAATGTATCATTCAAGAGGGAATCTTGTAAATGGTAAGTTTATTAGTACATGACAATTATATCCATACAACCCTAGAAATTATTATCATTGTATCTCTAATCCTTCTCTATAAATATAGGGTTTTGATTCTCATTATAATATACACAAGTTTATTGACTTTTATTATCTCTTCTATTTTTCTCTCTTTTCATGACACAATGTTAAATTTTTATTTTTCTAGATATTTATATAATTGTGGCGTGAAATACTTACTGTACAATAAATTTCAAATTAGAATGGATCATGTTGGATGCGTTAAAAATTGGATGAGTGATGCTTATGAGTTGCTAAGTAAAATTTTAACAAGGATTTATGTCTAATTTTCATTTTAAGAATATTTATATGTTTAATTAAGTGCACATCATTTTAGTAGTTTTGGCATTCGAGCCATGTTAACATCCCATGTTAAAATTGTGTTTTTTAAGATTTAATTATATATGAAAAATTCTCATTTAAATTGTTGAATTAAATTATAGATTTATTGATCTAATCCCAACATTTGTACAGTAATATTAAAATTCACTTAAATTAGATAAGGAAGATTTTAGTAACACTTCAAATCTTTGTTTTTCTTTTTTTAAAACAATGCAATAGATTTGGAGCATTACAACAACCACCGCCACCACCACATGCACCACCACAACCGCGAGCACCACTATCACCTCTGCATTATCATCACCACCCACAACATTACCACCTCAGCATTACAATCATCACATACACCATCACCACCAAATACAAACCACCATAAAAAATCACCCAAAACTCTAACAAAGCAGCAGATCAAAAAAGGAAGAAACTATCCAAAAATCACCCCGAACACTTCATCACCGTTGCGTGCCGCTTCTCGGCACAACATCATCACTGCATCGTGCTGCTTCTCTGCACAAAGTCGCCGCACAGACATTGTGCAGAGTCACTGCGCAGCAACGATGATGTTGTAGTGCGGCTTGCAGTGACACTATGAGCACCACCGTCTTCTAGTGATGTTGATCTTTATTGAGAGAGAGAGAGAGATTAGGGTTTGTGAGTTAAATTTGGTGGGGTGGATGAAATGTGATGGGGTTGAGGTGAATGTTTAGATTAATTTAACTTTTGATAATATTACTAATATTAAAAAATTGAATTATCACCTAATTTTTGAATAAAAACTTTTAAATTTGATTTTTGAATTGAAAAGAATAAAAATGTGTCAGTGTAATTTACACAATTAAAAGACGCCAAGTTGACTTCGGCCCATTTTATATAAAGACCATTATTTAATAAAGTCCACAACTCCTTTTTATAGACTAATTTTTACATACTTTCTTTTCAATTGAGATATGGGATTCATTTTTCATGCATTTATTTGTTATTTGACCGTGGGACTTGTTAAGGAGTTTATTGTTATTTGACTATGGGACTTGTTAAGGAGTTTCATTTTGTCCCACGTAGGGACGGATGGAGGGGGAGGGGGCTACAGCCCGACCCTCCCTCCCGCAACTGTTTTTTTTTTGTAGTTAGAAAAAAATATATGTAAAAAAAAAAAAAATCACATGTTATTATTATTATTATTATTTACGTATTAGCCCGGCCTGTAATTCGGTCCTGAATCCATCCCTGGTCCTACGTCAAAACATATCGTTCACTTTAGAGAATAAAGATCTATAAATAATTGTAACACCCCGAAAATTTTAGAATAAAAATATTTGTTTTATAAATTTTATTCTATGGTTTTTGAAAGTAGAAGGGCTAAAATAAAGTATCTTTTAAATCCTTATGTTTTAAATGGGCCTTCGGGTTCCTTAGAAAGAGATAAGAGATCCTTCGAGAATTTAAGATGACCTAGATGGGTGTTTCGCTTGGTCACCGAGATACTCCATAAGAGAAGAGTGGTATGAAGTGTTATTTTATTGCATATAATTGTATAATGGAAACTGCACGTATCTTACTGAGTGTTTTCAAAATACTCACTCTTACAATTTTTACAGACTAGTTCGGGTCGATTGGAGCTTTGGCGGGACGGTGATGCGGGCTGCCAAAGGATTTCGACCGATGAGAATAACATTAGGTCTTGCGATAAGGAATGAGCTCCCTGACCCAAACTCATTCCATTGCAATCCGTGAATGGAATATGGGTTTAGGTTGTTGGATAAAATAACAATAAAGTGCAGAAAAACTTATCAATAGATCGAGTCTCGTGACAGCACGATGTCCTAAAGCGAAATTGCCCGTCGATAACTGCTGCGACCTCTGTGGACAATCACCTCCAGGATACAACGATCAAATAAACCAATTGTGCAGCAATCACAAAAGGTTTCCAGAACTCTCAAGTGTACTCCAGAAATATGTAAAATTAAGAACAATATTTTTACTGTACTGTATAGAAATGTATAAACTCGTTTTTCTTGTATTTTTCTAATACCCAAAAGTGTGTTTATATAAGCATAAAAGAAAAGTAACTTCTACCACCATGATCTAGTATTAAGTTGCAGATGTAATGGCCAATGGTAATGGGTATTAATATTGGGCAGTTAAAACTGTCATATTCTACTGGCTAGTTGACCCATTAAATAATTCCGAAAATGATTAAAAAAAATAATTATTTTATTAGAATCAATAAAGCCCAAGAGCCCAAGGCCCCAAGGCCCAATCAAAGACTTTTTAATATAGTGCGTGAGGCGTGGCTCGAACACCTGACCTCCCACACAAATTCCACACTTTTCACCAGTTGGGCACTTCATCTTAATTAATTATTTCTTTCAAATATTATATTTATTATATAAATATATAACAATCCCCCACATGAAAGAAATAAGATAAATAAAAATACTATTCTGGAGTACGGTAGAAATCACGCAGGCTTAGGTGTCTATCGACTTGAACCTTAGCTTTGTATATTCTATCGAGTTTACTAACTGTAGAGTGAACTATGTCTTGAACTCCACAATTATGATTTGCAAACTGAGACAATAGAACACACACATGACTTCTAAAACAATCATTGAGTTCTCACGATTGTGTTCATTTTAGGCCGTGAACTTTCCCGATTTCTTTGAGTGCTCTAGAGAATTAGCCTTAATTCTCATAGGAAGCGGCCCCACTTCCACACTCAAATAGGTGCTTCTATCAAGGATGCACTGTATTTAAACACCCCACTGAATATCAGCTATAGAAAGCATTAAGAGCATTAGCTCATCCTCTAATCAATACAGTTTGTACTACTCATCATAGTGAGGGGTTTGAAATAAATTCAATGTAGTACCCCCACAGATCACTCCAATAACTTTGTTATCCCATTGAACCTTATCCATGGGATCTCCAATCGCAAGGTTGGGTTTCCATTATAGGTGATCTAATTTGCAATAGGCTTCAGTGAATTAAAAATTTGACCAAAGAAGATGTTAGGGACGTATTCATTTTTGTGAGAGACCTTCCAGATTATGATGTTTTCGGCTAAGTATTTTGTATTTAATTACATCATATTTGTTTTCAACATCTTACAAGAATGTCGTAGATCGCTTTTTGTTTCCATTCATTAAAGATTTTGATGGGATGAAGATTTTCCCATAAGAAAGATATTTTTTGAGATTACATTGGGTTTTTTGAATGAGGGTTTGAGCAATAGGTCAAGTCATAATAAGTTAAAAGGTCTACTAGTAGCCTTCCAATATTGGATATATGAGACGATTCATAGTCTCAATGGATCTGTGGTTATAAGGATGTTTATATTGTATCTCTACATCAAGAATTGGATGGCGGATGAGCACCCCTCAGCTACAAAGTTGGAAGGATGTGATGTCTTCTCTAACCCCGATGTAAGGATTTAAGTTCATTTACTGACTAGTGCACTACATAATATTTTGTATGAAATTTCATCGTTGACCTTTTTTCTTAGTTATTCTGGGATGAAAAACTCTAGTAAACGACTTAGACCTTTGAATATGGATATGTGATGCCTTATATAACTGAGAATGCCGTACAACAAACCAGTGCAACCACGGCTAGCCATGAAGGAATGAGTACAAAGGTAGGTTCATCTGATCACAAATCCTCTGCTCTAATGCTCATGATAACTTATGGTAGACTTGGACATTCCAATGTTGTTGAAAATGATAACGATGATTTCATATATCCGCCAACGAGACATCAACGTACTTCGAGCACTGAAGATTATCTAAAAGAACGACCCACAACAAATCCAGCTTATTGTTCAAGTGTTGATGTATGTAATTAACTTATATTTATTTGCTATTTCATCATTTTACTTCGATATAAATCAATACTTATAAAAATGTTATTTTTGGCATATATATGACCAATTGAGGAGTAGTTGAGTGGGCATGTATGTGACATGTAGGCTAAGAATGAAGTTCTGACCTCAAAAATTGTGAATTTGAAGTCACGATTGATAGAATTAAGGAAACAAATGGATGGTTCGGACAAAAAAAAGAAGATTCATAGCATTGTATGTCATCAAATGGAAATCAAATGTGATTTGTTCGAACTCAAGTCGAATATTAGTACGTTCATGAAATTGTTAACCAACTTAATATCAAAATCAATGGAAAAGTGCAAGAAAAGATGGTTCAGATATGTGAACAACAAATTCCAAGAAAATCAGAATTGAATGATCGAAAAAGGAAAAATAAGGTAGAAGATAATGTTGTTGACATAATCGTGTATTGGCATCTCATTCAAACACCATCATTTGATCTTGGGGTTGGTTTAACCCAGTCACAATAATATAAAGGACAGTGGGCTGATTTATTTTCATATCGCAGTACGATGATATAACTACAAAACAAATTAAATTAATTGAAAAATCTTAGAATGTAAAAGTATAAATATCACCACGTTCGGTTGGCAGTAGAACACCAACGATTACATCATTAACCTACCGCTACACACTGGGGTCTACAAATAAATCAGCCCACTGATCTTTATGCAATTGCAAGTGGGTTAAATCGACTCCATGATCAAATGATGGTGTTTGAATGAGATCCTGGTACGGGATTGTGTCAACAACATCATCTTCTACCTTACTTTTCCCTTGTAATAATCAAAATCTAATTTTCTTGGAATCTGCTATTCACATATTTAAACCTTCTTTTCCTATATTTCTTCCATTGATTTTGATATCAAATTGGTCACGAATTTCATGAACGTACTCATATTCAACTTGAGGTCAAATAAATTGCCTTTGATTTGACATATTTTGCCATCAATATATTGTTTTACATCCGAAACATCCATTTGTGATCTCAATTCTATCAACTATAATTTCAAATATACAATTACTGACGTCAAAACTTCATTCTTAGCATGCAAGTCACATAACTGCCAAACATAACATTTTTATAAGCATTTATTTATATCGATGTATGATGACGAAATAGTGAATAAGTATAAATTAATTATATACATCAACACATGAACAATGAGTTGGATGTGTTGTGGGTCGTTAGTTTGAAGAATCTTTAGTACTCGAAGTACACTGATGTCTCATTGACGGAACAACTAAATCATCATCATCGGTATCATCATCATCATCATCTTCGACGACATCAAAATGTTCAAATCTACAATCAGTTATCATGAGCATCAAGGTGTACTT
This sequence comes from Fraxinus americana, assembly GCA_035079005.1. Lineage (NCBI taxonomy): Eukaryota > Viridiplantae > Streptophyta > Magnoliopsida > Lamiales > Oleaceae > Fraxinus > Fraxinus americana. The sequence goes on along the minus strand of CM068715.1, from coordinate 12,741,754 downwards.
GGTCTCGCACTGACACTTAGACTTTGTATTCTGCCCTTTTTGAACTTTCCTTCACGTGTCAACTATGGTTGCACTAATTAGTTGTATGTTGCTCCAACTATATAGGGCATCATCATCTCCAGATCCTACTATCGAAACTGACAACATCATATTCTAGAAGGTCTATCACAGAAAGGATATGTCCATAACATCATCATTGGTTACAATGTTCAACACACTGAAGTATGTGTTCTACAAGTTAGATGGACTGGAGTTAAGTTTCTTTCTATCATCATTATTGAAATATCTGAAACCGACAACTAAACAAAACTTCGGCAACGAGAATCATATAAAGCGACCTCTATCTTGAACCACATTTCATTAGAGTTCGAGTGCTTCACATTTCTTAATAAAAAGTAATGGATCAATTGTAATTGAACCATAATTTCATGGAAGTCCATCATTTATATTACGAACCAGAACTTGTGGTTCACCACAATTGATCCACTACTTTTTATTGAGGGAGGTGAAATAGTCGGACCCTGATGAGATATTGTGCAAATTAGCAGGTCTCTTTGTTAGATTTTCGTTGCCAGAGTTCTGTTTAATTATCGGTCTCAGATATTTCAATAATGATTATACAAAAAAACTTGACTTCAATAAATCCAGTTTGAAGGACAATAATTTAGTAAGTTGAAAATTGCGACAAACAATGACGTTAGGGATGTGTTTCTTTTAATGAGAGACATTCCAGATGTCGATATTGTCAAGCTCGATATTTTGAAGTTGATTCCCTCATACTTGTTTTCAACATCATATAAGAAGGTTGTTAATCACTATTTATTTGTACTCATTGAAGATTTTGATGCGATGGAGATGCTCCCATAGGAGAAGACATTGTTTGATATTACCATGAATTCCTTGAAGGAAAGTTTGAGCAATAGGTCAAGTCATTATAGGTTAAAAGGTCTACTAGTAGACTTCCTATTTTGGATATATGAGATGATTCCTATTATCAATGGATCTGTGGTTCAAGGATGTTTAGACTATAACCCTATATACAAAATTGGATAGCAGATGGGCACCCCTCAACTATTAAGTTGGAAGGACGGATGTCTTCTATAACCTTGATGTAAGGATTTAGGTTCATTTCCTGACCGGTGCAGTACGAAATATTTTGTATAATATTTCATCATTGACCTGTTTTAATCATTTTGGGATGATAGATTCAAGTAAATGACTTGACATATCGAATCTAGAGATAATGATGCCCTACAGACTGGAGTGTCGTACAACAAACCAGTACAACCATACCTGACTCGAGAAGGAAAGTTCAAAAAGGGCAAAATGTAAAGTCCAAGTGATCGTGAGGAAAGAAGTACAAAGGTAGGTTCATCTGGTCACAGATCATCTACTCTGATGTTCATGATAACTGATGGTAGACTTGGACGTTCTAATGTCGAAGATGATAATGCTGATTTTATTGATCTGCCAATGAGACATCAACGTACTTCAAATACTGAAGATTCTCGGAGGAACAACCCTCAACAAATCCAGCTCATTCTTCATATGTTGATATATGTAATTAACTTATACTTATTCACTATTTTGTCATTTTACTTCGATATAAATCAATAAAATAAAAAATATTTGGTTTGACTGGTGTGTAACCAATTGATAAGTAAGTTGAATGAGCATGTATGTAACTTGCGGGCTAAGAATTTTTTTTGGTTAAAGAAGGCCGGTACCTCCGATATTTTATTAATATGTCATCAATTGTGGCAGAGAAATACCGTGGTTACATAAGGAAATAATGAAAATAGTAAATGAAGAAATACTACTTCCCTTATAATGAAAATAAAAGACAATGGACAAAAATAAGAGTAAAAAATCATATTCTAATGTTGGCCAGTTCATGTCTATCAATCTATACGAGTGCCCTAACACTTTGTGGTAGGTTACCTAATCTATGTATCTGCTCCATATTTCAACAGTAAGAGCATCTTCAACCTGATTCCTTTCTCTGTAGATATGGGAAACTGTGTTTCTATCGAATGATATGATGTCTATGATCTATCTAAGGATACTTTGAATAGCCCATGGTCCTCCACCTCTAGTGATGCAGTGAATAGCCACCACAAAATCTGGCTCAATCCAAATGTTTGAGAGACCAAGTCTTCTAGCTAGTATCACATCTAGAATAGCCCATAGCTCTGCCTTTAATATCATACATGATCTGTACAAAGCTGAAAAAGCCCTAATATATTGACCTTCATGATCTCTGATGATGCCTCCCCCGCTCGCAAAACCATCCTTGACGTAACCATTAGTATTGCTCTTGACAGATCCGACTGATGCAATGCGCCATCAAACTAGAACGGGAGAGATAAGGAAGGGGTTCCAAAGCAATGCCGCAGATGGGTACAAGTGTCAAATCCTATCGCCAATGCACAACTCGAAATAATCTTCCCTTATGAAGAAAACGGATCTTGAGATAAAACCTCAAAATGATGCATCTGGCCTCCATGTGGATACCTCTATGCTTTGCATCATTCCTCTCTATCCAAAGAAACCAAAATATCAGTAGAGGAATCATAGTGTGAATATGTCCATATCGAATATACTGTCCAAAATATCGCCATCTCCGGAACCTCTGTCTGACTCCTTCTCCTGAACTCATAGGAATCCGAAAATTATCCCCAAAATACTTACATACATGATCAAAAATGCTACTGCCAGTGAAGATGTGATTGATAGGCTCAATCTCAAAACAACACTGGCAACTAAAATTGGTATCCAATCCTCCTCTAAATAACCACATCTACTAGAATGAGGTCTTGCCATAGTCTCTAGCAGAAGAATGAGACAGTACCTCACAAAATGGAGCTCTACAATAATCAATACTAATCCTGACACTGACGTTCCGTACGTACGAGCTGCCATGCAGACTTGGTAGCGAAGCTACCATCCGATGTATCCCACCAAACAATGCAATCTGGGGAATCTGTACATAAAGGTATAGCCCCTACTGTATCGCCATAAGAGGATGTAGAACATGTAATAAACATTCTCTATCCCACCCAGTGTCATCAAAAAAATCATGCACCCTTGCAAATGTGTGCTGCCAGTATGGGAATAGGGATGTCAATGTGGTCTCACCCATACAACAAGCATACCAAAAAAATATCTGACATACCCCAAGGTGCCATGCAATGTGTGGCTTTGTCCAAAGCCCAACTAATTTCAACATCTTCCAGGTAGGAGAAGGTGATTTGGGAACTATTGCAAGTGAAGGATGTATCCCTAAACAATACTTGCTCAGTAAAAATTGTGCCCAAAATTGATCTCTAAGAACGGAATAACCATCAGAGCTTTATGAAAAAGGTGTCCACCAAATCCTACAATCTCCTGAAACCTAGATCACCCTCATTAGTAGGAAGGCAAATCTTCTTTCAGCCCTACCAATGTAAACGTCACGCATGCTCCATGGAGTCCCATAGGAAACGAGCAAAGATGCTCTCAAATTTTTTCAAGATAGTTTTGGGGGGCTACATAATTGGAAGAAGATGTAATAGCATGGAAAAGATCATTGTCCTCGGCATGGTAATACCCCAGGTGATAAAAGTCATGATGCCCAACTTGAAATCATGTTCCTGACCTTCTGGATAAGGTCATCATAAATGAAGCTCATCTTGGTTGTCTTAAATAAGAGGACCCCCAGATAAGTGAAAGGCTATTGCTGGTGTCTAAATCCAATCAAAATCTCCAAACATCTGATCTGACTAATAGATGCCCGTCTTGGTAGTATAAGTCTGCTCTTGTCCCTGTTTACCAACTAACCAGAAACCCTCTCATAATGCTCCAGAAAATCAAGAATCCTCCTGATAGACTATTTTGTCTGTTGGCAAATAGATCATATCATCAGCAAATGAAAGCTGTAAGACAAGGGTACTACATCCATGCCAATAGCACATATTGGGATACTTCTGAAACCTCTAAGTGAGCAAGTCTGAAAAGTAATTTGTAGCGATGATGAATAGTGATGGTGAAATGGGTTCACCTTGTCTAAGCCCTCATGAGGAGAGAAAAAACCACATGTGTACCCATTTAGGAGTACTAAAAAAAACACTCTGAGATGCACCGCCAAAGCCGCATCCATGCGATCATATGATTTAGCCATGTCTAGCTTCAGCATGGTATTACCTCCATCGTGCTCTAGCATCCAAAGTATAGAGAAACTCCTGAACTAATAAGATATTTTCCCCAATCAGACCGCCATAGATGAAACCACTATGTGGAGGAAAGTTAATGTACGGTAACATTGTACTCAACAGAGTGTTCAAAAGTTTAGTAATAATCTTATTGAACACAGTTCATAAACTGATAGATCTGAAATCTATTTATCTAAAAGCACCATCCCTCTTAAGGAGCAATACATTAATAGTAGCAGCAAAACCCCATGAAAGACGACCGCAATCAAAGAAGTCCAAGATTGATGTCCCAAATGAAGTTCTGACCTCAAAAATTGTGTATCTGAAGTCACGATTGACAAAATTGGTCAGACAAAAAAAACAGATTGATGGCATTGTACACATATGGAAATCAAAGGCTATTTAATCAACCTCAAGTGGGTTAAATCGAGTCAAATAGCAAATGATAGTATTTAAATGAGATCCTGATACGGGATTGTGTCGGATTGTGTCAACATCATCTTCCACTTTACTTTTTCTTTTTGATCATCAATTTATAATTGTCTTAGAATCTGCTATTTAAATACCTAAACTATCTTTTCTTGTACTTCTTTCATTGATTTTGATATCAAGTTGGTCACGTATTCTATGAATGTAATCATATTTGACTTAAGGTCGAATGAATTGCCTTTGATTTCCATTTGATGTTGTACAATGCCATCAATCTTTTATTCTATATGAGACATCCATTTGTGACCTCAACTATGTCAAATGTGACCCCAAGTACATGATTTCTGAGGTCGAAACTTCATTCTTGGCCTGCATGTCACATACCTGTCAATCTGAACATTTTAATAAATATTGATTTATATCGAAGTACAATGACGAAATAGTGAATAATTATAAATTAAGTACATATATCAACACATGAACAACAAGCTAGATATGTTGTGGGCCATTCCTTCAAAGAATCCTCAAAACTCAAAATACATTGATTTCTCATCGATGGATCAACGAAATCATCATCATCTTCAACGACATCAAAATTTCAAAGTCTACCATCAGTTATCATGAGCACCGGAGTACTACTTGGTCCCGCACTGTCACTTCAACCATTCTGCCCTTCTCGAATTTTCCATCACGTGTCTTTATAGTTGCATTGGTTTGTTGTACGTCGCTCCAGTCATGTAGGGCATCATCATTTCTAGAGCCGATAGGTTCAATTCGTTTACTGGAATCTATCATCCCAAAATAATTGAAAAAAGAAGGTCAACAATGAAATATTACACAAAACATTACATACTGCACTAGTCTAAAAATGAATTTAAACCTTACATCATAATTAGAGAAAACACCAAGTCCTTCCAATTTAGTAACCGAGGAGTGCTCATCTATCACCCTGTTCTTGATGCAGGAATACAGTCTAAACTTCTTTGTAATACAGATCTACGAGTACAAGGAATCATCTCATATATCCAAACATGGAAGGGAGTAAAATAGACCTTTAACCTATAATGGCTTGACCTATTGCTCAAACGCTCCTTCAAAGAACGCATGGTAATCTCATACAATGTCTTCCCCATGGGAATATCTCCATCGCATCAAAATCTTCAACGAGTACAAACAAATTGTGATCGATAACCTTCTTGTACAATGTGAAAAACAAGTATGATGTAATCATATACAAAATATCAAGCCTAATAACATCATAATCTAGAAGGTCTCTAGTAAAAAAGAACACTTCTCTAACATCATCGTTGGTCACAATTTTCATCTCAATGAAGTATGTGTTCTTCAAACTAGATGAACTAGAGTTAAGCTTTTTTTCTATCGTCATTATCGAAATATCTGAGATAGGTAACTAAATAAAACTCCGACAATGAGAATCTAAAAAACCAACCCACTGTCTTGAACCACATCTCATGAGGGATCTGACTATTTCACCTTTCTCAATAAATAGTGAATCAATTGTGATTGAACCACAATTTCATGGCAATCCATATAGTGTGAGAATAATGTATCTTACAATATATCCCTTTGAGCTTCATTGAAGTTTTTTGAAAAATTTGTTATAACACTATTCGTCAAGTTAGTTGTAATTTTTTCGAAAAATCAATGGTCTTCAGGAATAATGTACTTGCATTTCTACATTATTTGTATATATAAACACTTTAAAATCAAATGTGGAATGGTTGGAATATTGGTCACAAAAAAACATACAATAGTATATCCTCAAGTCACATATATAAAAACTCCAATCACAATTCTGGTTCGTAATGACCTTTTCAACATATATCGAACATAGTTTTAGCATGTCACAATCAGACACTAACTCATGTTACAATTCTATATTATGTGTAGATAAAGACAATGTTAAAATCAAATATGGAATGGTAGAATGATCATTCCACCGACAAACATACAATAGTATATCAATCAAGTCACGTATATACAAAATCCAGTTAAAAGTTCTGGTTCTAACACTGATGATGTAGATAGAAAAGGGAAATGTTACATAAACACTGATCCTTCAAATGACATCCCCTATCACTGCCATATTCAAACTCGTTCATTTTATCTAGGTGATGGATCAAGATAGACACTGAACAGATAAGTACAAGAGCATGTAAATCAAGTTATAATTGGTGTGCTGTAGTCAATTAAACTTTAAAAAAAAAATAAGTTCATGTATTTGGATTGCTACTACTCATGCATGTTTTGGTTACCAATTGTCGGAATGCAGAAGCAGAATTGCCCATAAATTAAAAAAAATATTTAATTCAATAAAAAAGATCATCTAGATGTTCACGTATATGTTATATCAAGAATAAAGGATTCGAATATTTACCTAAATTCAATGATTAATTCTTGAATTAATTCTAAATCTCGAACTTCTAGCTTTTTAGATCACTAGCTTACAACATTTTAATTCCAATAACTTGATGCTCCAAACCTCCAAATCTTTTATGGTCTTCTCCAAAGTCGAGATTACACCAGTAGTTGGGCACCTTCTTTTAATTAAATTAAGAATCTAATTTCTTCGATTGGACATTAAGAAAAAATAATTTTTATCACTTTTTCTCTCTCCAATTTAAACACTATGAAATTATGTATTATGATTGTTTTAGGATTTTTATGTCTATCTAATCTTTATTTATAGAGATAAAGATGTTTCAGTCCATGTACAATAATAATTTCAATTTCAATTATAACTCCTAATTAAAATCATTTCTTCTACATTTTTGTGAACAAATCACAGATGTCGAAATTTAGCAGCCGCTAAACACTGACTTCAAAGTTTAACAGTTCAACAGAAAATAGTTAAGTAGTCACTCTACCCATTTTTCAGGGCAACAATTCCCGACACGAATTCATATTCTCTACTTCACTTATTCTCAAGTTCCCAACTCACCATGATATTTAATCAATCAAATTGACTTCACCTATCATGTGAATCAAATAATCATTAAAATCACAAAAAGTTATACATAACACTGTCAATCGATCTAGACGAAATATACGACGATCAAGTGAGAATTAATTCTCCGCACGGTTATGCTATAGAATTAAACTCGACACGCGGTTCGTTCAATACACTTTAAGTGTACTAGTGTTACATTTAACTATTTCTACAATAAAGACAAATCACAAATCCGAATAGTGAATCGGTCAACACTACAACCTTCAAGTGCAAGGTATCAACTTTTATGCATTGGCTGTGAACAAATTATTTATGATCAAAACAAAATTTGTGTTACACTGTAATTCTTAACGCAAGTACCCAACTTACACAATTGATCATAGGCACTTTGATTCTCATGCTCAATAATAAATGAATGCAATAAATAAATAAAATTACAATTTATCTGTTATAAAATATTATTTTACCACAGCAAAATATATTATATGGGCACACAACCAAACAATTATCTCACTTACCCTAGAGTATACGTGTCTTGCAACCTCATGTCTTCCAGATGTCCCTTAAAAACCTTAACCAACAAGCTTTTAGTAAACGAATCTACAAGGTTATCCCTAGTGACAATCTTATTAACAACCAAGTTTTCTCTACCAACTATTTTTCTTAAGAGATGATATTTTCATTTAGTGTTTACCACGCTAATGACTCTTGGTTATTTAGCATCGGCCACAGTCCCACTGTTATCCTAACGGTTGTACAGATGCAGGCACCACCTCGATGTCCACTAGGATTTTCTAAATTATACAGCCAATTTAGTAGCTTCACAAGTGATAAGTGTATTTTCTACACTTATTCGAGACTTGAAACTATAGAATTTTATTGTTCTTTTGACAAAATACGACCTAAATTGTGTTATATTGCATCTCGCAGGTAAAACTCAATGTTTGATGAAGAATTGGAGAAAAGAAGCAAAATATGGTGAAAAATGGTAAAATCCAAAGTTCGAGGATCAAATTGCAAATGCTCAAGAAGATACTTTGAAGATTGATAGGAGACAAGTGGATTGAAATTAGAATTCAAAAAGGAATGGAACATGATCAAAGTATTATCAAAATCAATTTCCAATCGCTCAAAATATATTCCAGATTTTTAGCCGAATATTGAGACCCATTTTTGGCATAGTAAACGTTCGACTTGGAAAAACTCTATTTCAATCCAAGTTGTGGCCCTTTAAGTTATCTTTCCAACGCACTTTGAATCGCATCAATCGGATATCAGAAGAGAAAGTTATGACTAAAATACGGACTGCTGTGCAGAGACAAAAAATCCGCGCGCGAAGGCAACTTTCCTTATTCGATTAAAACTTTTTTGGAAACCAATTTGGACGTGATTTTCAACCAATTTTCGGATCCTATAAAGAGGAAACAGCAGAATACATATGGAGAACCTCCCTAGACCTAAAAATCTCTATATTATACATATTTTGGAGGCGAAGAACGTGGCTAACAACGTGGAATCAAGGCAAATTGCATAGGATATTGAAAATTCTTCATCCAGATTCAAGTTTCACATCAAGAACGTGGATTTTTCCAACTTCTTCCATCTTTCTTATTTCCGGGTGATATTTTTCCAATTATTCTTGTGTAATTTAATTTCTACAATATGCTAGGCTAAATTCTCTGGTATTGAATGGATGATGAAGCTAATTAATTTTTAGTTTTTAATTCGATATCATGTGTTTTTAATTTAATTCTTGCATTGTGATTTCATAAAAATATATGAATTTATTGTTTTTAATGTTTGCGCACCATTATGACAATTAGTTGCTTATTCGTAGTGTTGGAAAACTCACGGTAGGTAGAACACTGTTTATGGAACACACGGACAACAAATATTAGGAATAATATTAATGGCGTGTGCGGTCATGTGTGATAATCCTAAACGTCAATGCTTGCTTGTCATATGAATTCGGACTAGGAATAGGATCGTCTCGTGGCAATCATAGATTTATTATATCTTGGGAAAGAATAGTAAATGAAAGTGGAATTATCGATCGTCGCAATTGCATGAATCGAATTAATTATCACTGGTTGAAAATTGAAATTAAGAATTAATTAGTGGAGTCGGAAATCCAATACACTCACCCACATTTGATTTAAAACCATTTTTTTTTCGTAGTTATAGAACGTAGTCAACTAAAAATCAACCATCTTTTGTTACATTTACGAATTTAAATATATCGAATACTCTAAAATTGAGCCTTATTCCCTGTGGGACGATAACTCACTCATCACAATTATTACTTGTACAACGAACTCGTACGCTTGCGAGATTTTTGCGTAACAAGTTTTTGGCACTGTTGCCGGGGAATAACGGTGTTAATCTTGGATATTTGATATTTTAGATTCGCTTTAATTTTTATTTTATTTTATTTTTGTTGTTTTTAGGCTATTATTACACTCCTGAGTTATCTTGTGTCTTGATTTTGTCAGGTGAAGTTGGTATTTGCAAAATCTTGACGAGCCAAATCTCTTTCCGTTAGATCACGAAATCGAAAAGACATTCAGAAATCGCAGGAGAGTGCAACGTCAAGCAAGGAGAATGGCCGCAAATCAGAATCAACCACAAAATCAGGTTCATCTTCAAGGGCAAATACCACAGCCAAATCAACAGAGAGCTATCCCGAATGAAGCTCCTATTTTAGTTGGGAATTATTTAAACCCAATTCCAGCACCAGTGCAACCTGCCGTGGTATACACTTCCTTTGGACAACCTAACTTCCACCTTAGACCAGATGTCATAAATCTGTTCCAAAATCACCAAGACATCAGGTTTTTTGGAAAAGCTACGGAGAACCCTCATGAACATATTTCGGCTTTTCTCATGTTATGTGAGGTGATCAGTCACGATGGGGTATCAGCAGACGCTTTTCGAATGCGGTTATTCCCTCATACTCTGAAGGATGTTGCTAGAGAATGGTTTCTTTGTTTACCACCAGGGAGCATACAATCATGGGCTGATATGGTTCAAAAATTCACGATGAAATTCTTCCCACCATCTCGAGTCCATCAAATCAGGAATGAAGTCCACACTTTCAAGCAGAAAGATTTAGAGAGCTACCCTGAGGTATGGGAGAGGTTCAAGAATCTATTTACAAAATGCCCTAGCTTGGATATTCCGAAGCAGGCTAGACAATATCTCTTCTATAACGGATTACACCAGGAGTTCAGGAATATGATAGATGCTTTAGCAGGGGGGCTCAGTGATGAAACTTGACGTCGATGATGCATATGAACTATATGAGAAGATAGCTGAGAATCAATTGATGTGGCCAACTGATAGGGAAGCTCCAAGGAAAACAGTTGGGGTGCACAACGTGGATGCAATGACAGCATTAGCGGCACAAATGGAAGTTCTCACAATGAAAATGGATAATCTATCTCAATCGGTCAACATGGTACATCAATTACCGCCTGTTTGCGGAGGTTGTGGAGCAGATCATACTACTTCACGCTGCCCTTTGGCGTTTACACAGGTTTCGCAGCCCGAAGAGATTAGCTACGCACAGAACTACTCAAGGCAACAAAACAATCCCTACTCCAACACTTATAATCCGGGTTGGAGAAACCATCCAAATTTTTCATGGTCTAACAATCAGGTGCAAGTACAGGGACTGGGAGGAAACAATCAGAATGGACCACATGGGTTTCAACAACAACAACAGCAAGTGAGAAAGTCGTCGTTGGAGGATTTTCTATCTCAGTACATTACTAAGACTGAGACTAATTTTCAGAACCAACAGGCCTCGATCAAGAACTTGGAACAACAAGTGGGACAGATAGCAGCTGCGATAGCCAACAGACCACAAGGTACCTTACCGAGTGATACAGAGAAGAACCCACGGGAGCAGGTATTAGCAGTTGAGGCGGTAAATTATGCAACTATTGAGCTCCCATCATTCACTTCCACCACCACTGTCAAGGCTTATGTTCCACCCATTCCATTCCCTCAAAGACTTTGACGACAGCCAACAACGGAGCAAGTTCAGGCCATCACTACTAGGAGTGGTGTTCAGTTGCCAGAAATCACTGCAAAGAGGAAGGAGACAAAGACCACTCAAATATCCACTAAGGGCAAGGAACAAGTGGAGCAATCCGAAGAAGCAACAGAGAAAAATCAACAATTAGTCTCAAACAGCCCACAGCTCAAGACAACAGTTCCTGGCACTTCACTCACATCTCTGATCCCATTTCCTCAAAGGATGCAAAACATCAAACTGGAGAGGCAGTTCACTAAATTTCTGGAAGTCCTCAAAAAACTGCATGTCAATATCCCATTCATTGACGCGATCCTTCAAATCCCAAATTACTCCAAGTTTTTGAAGGAGATGTTGACCAAAAAGAGGAAGCTGCCCGAGTACGAAACGATAGCATTATCTGAAGAATGCAGCGCGATCATCCGACAAGATCCTCCCAAACCCGAAAGATCCAGCGAGTTTCATTCTACCCTGCTCCATAGGAAATTTACATGATATAAATTGTTTAATTGATTCAGGAGCAAGTATTAATTTAATTCCCTTATCTGCCTCTTTATAGGAAACTGGGATTAGGAGATCCTAAGGCAGCATCTATTATCCTTCAACTAGCGGATAGATCACTGAAGCATCCCTACGGAATAGTCGAAGATATGCTCATCAAGGCGGGAGAACTCATTTTTCCAGCTGACTTTATCATCCTGGATATAGAAGAGACATATCACATACCGATAATTCTTGGAAGGCCATTCTTATCTACAAGTCGAGCTTTGCTGGATTTTGATACTAATGAGATAGTCTTGAGAGTGGAGGATAAGCAGCAAAGTTTCACCATGGAAAATCCAATCAAGCAACCTTCATACTTGGAGGATTGCCAACGAGTGAATCATTGGGAGAGCTATAAAGGCAGGCCAAATACATGAGGAAATGTTGGTAGGGATGATAAGGGAAACGTGATTGTGTGGAGAGTCAAAGATGAACCGAAGAAGTGCAACCATTGTCTGAAATGCAGGGCTGAAAATTCCCTTTTTAAACCACCATGAAGAGCCTAAAAATAACAAGAGTCGAGCTACAGACTTTAAACAAGCGCTGGTTGGGAGGCAACCCAACACTTCTATCCCTTTCATTTATTTTGCTTTGTAGTTTTAGAATAATTTAAGATAATTAAGATTATTATTTTTTATTTTTTTTTTCATTTCCTTTTTTTTATTTTTTTATCAATTTTAGAGACTCATCATCCACATCCCATTTTCTCTTAGGTCTTTGTTATGTTTGTTGGTTTATGAAATATTAGAGCTAAGTAACACTTGTTCCAAAATTTTGAACCTTAATGCTTTATTTGATCGCATTGTGCAGAAACATGACGTCGTTGAACACTTACACCAACTAGGACCAAAGAGTTTACGGGAGCAATAAGAAAGTTAGCCATTGGATTATAAGTCATATCAGGGGAGTCTTTTCTTCATTTTCTTCCCCACCCCTTTATATGCGGATTTAGAATGTAAGACATTGAGGACAATGTCTAGTTTAAGTTTGGGGGTGGAAAACATGAGTTTTCATTTTTTTTATGTGTTTTTGTGTGTTTTTATTGCTTTAGAAAAAAAAATTAAAAAAAAAAGTTCTTTTTGTGTGCTTGTGTGAGTTAGTTGGCCGGCTGGCAATGAGAATGTATTGAATTATAAATTGATTTATGAATGGTGAATAATTGCATGCTTAGATTAATTTTTACTTTTCCATGTGAAATTTGATATATATTGAGCACGTGAATTAAGTTAAGTATTGTGTAAGAATGAGTTGATTTCATAATGAATATGTTGAAATAGTAGACCATAGATGTTAAAACCCAAAACCACTAAATTTTACATCCTTAGACCAAATTTAGAATAGTTTGGGGGGATTTCACTATTGTGGGAAGATGTTGAGATAAATGGGGATTCCATGTGTGAAATAAAAAAATATTGTGTGGATTGTCTAAGGTCAATAGGATGCAATTGGGTGAAAATCTCAAGTTAGAGGTCGTTTTACTTGAATTGGTGTTTAATGAGGGACATTGCACTAATCAAGGTAAAAAAAAATTTTATTTTATTTGAAAATTTCTCTTCGCAGCCTTTATGACTTGAGCAATTAAGCCTGGAAGGGTTTTTAAAACCTGATACTCTATGGTCATCTGACTTGGGAGTCATCGGCCGAAAACTTGTTACATGAGTCACTTAGAAAGTTTAAGGGAGAGAATGATTCAAATAAAGAAAAAAAAAAGTTGGAAAAAATTGATTGAGAAAAAAAAATAGAAAAAGTAGGTTCATGAAACAGAAGACGCACCAAGTGCCCTGGTTATGTCCCGAACACTTGTTTAAGGAAATTCGACTTTTTGATAAGGGATTATTAGCCTAATTAAATCCTAGAGATTGAAGCAATCAAATTATGGAGAATCCTTATTTATTGATATATTGACTTACAATTAGTGAGATTTACCTAAACTAGAGGGGTGAGAATAGTAGAAAATTCAACCTTAGGTCTCACACTTAGAAAGAGCGAAAAGAATAAGTTTGGAGGTGTGTGAATCTTACAAGCGATGAAAGAACATATTTAACCATTGAGGGCAGGGAATTGAAACAACTTATGAACACACAATGTTATGCTTAATTCCACACACACACACACACACACACACACGCGCGCGCGCGCGTCGATTTTACATTGGAAAAGTAGATTTTAATTTTTGTATTGTGATTTTGAGTTATGCATAGATCTGATTATGATTTCAATCTTGAGATAAAAAGCCAGGGTAACTAGCTAAATATTTTTGCTTTACTTGATTGCATGGCCACCAATTAGATAATTAGCATTCCATGTTTGTGTGTTTGTTAGATTTTAGTTTTGTTTGAGGACAAACAAAGATTCAAATTTGGGGGTTTGATAAGTGTATTTTCTACACTTATTTGAGGCTTGAAACTATAGAATTTTATTGTTCTTTTGACAAAATACGACCTAAATTGTGTTATATTGCATCTCGCAGGTAAAACTCAATGTTTGATGAAGAATTGGAGAAAAGAAGCAAAATATGGTGAAAAATGGTAAAATCCAAAGTTCGAGGATCAAATTGCAAATGCTCAAGAAGATACTTTGAAGATTGCTAGGAGACAAGTGGATTGAAATTAGAATTCAAAAAGGAATGGAACATGATCAAAGTATTATCAAAATCAATTTCCAATCGCTCAAGATATATTCCAGATTTTTAGTCGAATATTGAGACCCATTTTTGGCATAGTAAATGTCTGACTTGGAAAAACTCTATTTCAATCAAAGTTGTGGCCCTTTAAGTTATCTTTCCAACGCACTTTGAACCGCATCAATCGGATATCAGAAGAGAAAGTTATGACTAAAATACGGACTGCTGTGCAGAGACAAAAAATCCGCGCGCGAAGGCAACTTTCCTTATTCGATTAAAAATTTTTTGGAAACCAATTTGGACGTGATCTTCAACCAATTTTCAGCTCCTATAAAGAGGAAACAGCAGAATACATATGGAGAACCTCCCTAGACCTAAAAATCTCTATATTATACATATTTTGGAGGCGAAGAACGTGGCTAACAACGTGGAATCAAGGTAAATTGCATAGGATATTGAAAATTCTTCATCCGGATTCAAGTTTCACATCAAGAACGTGGATTTTTCCAACTTCTTCCATCTTTCTTATTTCCGGGTGATATTTTTCCAATTATTCTTGTGTAATTTAATTTCTACAATATGCTAGGCTAAATTCCCTTGTATTGAATGGATGATGAAGCTAATTAATTTTTAGTTTTTAATTCGATATCATGTGTTTTTAATTTAATTCTTGCATTGTGATTTCATAAAAATATATGAATTTATTGTTTTTAATGTTTGTGCACCATTATGACAATTAGTTGCTTATTCGTAGTATTGGAAAACTCACGGTAGGTAGAACACTGTTTATGGAACACACGGACAACAAATATTAGGAATAATATTTATGGCGTGTGTGGTCATGTGTGATAATCCTAAACGTCAATGCTTGTTTGTCATATGAATTCGGACTAGGAATAGGATCGTCTCGTGGCAATCATAGATTTATTATATCTTGGGAAAGAATAGTAAATGAAAGTGGAATTATCGATCGTCGCAATTGCATGAATCGAATTAATTATCACTGGTTGAAAATTGAAATTAAGAATTGATTAGTGGAGTCGGAAATCCAATACACTCACCCACATTTGATTTAAAACCATTTTTTTTCGTAGTTATAGAACGTAGTCAACTAAAAATCAACCATCTTTTGTTACATTTTTGAATTTAAATATATCGAACACTCTAAAATTGAGCCTTATTCCCTGTGGAACGATAACTCACTCATCACAATTATTACTTGTACAACGAACTCATACGCTTGTGAGATTTTTGCGTAACAACAAGCTGCCAAATACTTGGCATCAATGGTGGAATCAGCAATGCATGATTGCTTGATACTTCTCCAAATAATGGCCCAACCCTCAAGTGTAAACAACGATACTGATGTAGACTTGCCATAATCTTCATCACTCTAGAAGTCCGAATCCTTTTAGCGTGTCGAAAACAATATCTGGATAGGAGCATATAATTCCTTGTTCTCCAGAAGTACTAAAAGATATGCTTTACCGCCATTTAATGTTTTGATCCTATGGTTAAATAGATATCGACTCACTACTCCAACAGTATGATAAATGTCAGGTCTATTGCATAGTATAGGATATATGAGACTACTCAATCTCTTTAGGAGTCTTAGGGGACTAATCCTTAGTTAGTTGGATTCGATGCCTGAATGGCGAAATCTTGCATCACAAATCTGACAAGTATCTTGTCAACATATGAGACTCGGGACAAAGCTATCATCTTTTTCTTTTGATCTCTTTAAGATCTGAAACCTATAACATAGATAGCTTCACTAAGTTCTTCATGTGAAATTGTTAGGCACTTTCACAGACAATAACGCACTTACATTATTTTTAATGAGTAAGATATCATCTACATAAGCACCAAGAGAAATACAATTTTGTTTTGTATCTTCTTATAAACCCAGGGTCATCAAAGTTTTGATTAAAACCATATGTCTTAACCACTTTATTGAATATCTTATTCCAAGATCTCAATGTCTGCTTCGATCCACAAGATAGATGCATCCATATCATCTATAGCCTCTTTATATGAAGTTAGATCGTCAACTTGTACCATGGAGATAACCAGATTGGAATTTCTACTCAACAAGTACCTTGAAGGTGAACTGATAATCATCCGACTTTTTCTAAGGGACAATTGATCTTAGACTGTGGGGTCTTTGGAACGTAATATTTTCATCAATGCTGGCATTACATTTAGGTGACACCATTACCTCCCCATTACCTTCCACGTCTATTGATTTATTGAATCAGATGACACTCATCTCTCCCACTTAGGTCATGTTGTCAAGGTATATTTTACACCATGGGATGTCTACCCTAGGTTGTGTTCTAGGAATTGATGGGGTGG
The DNA here is from genome assembly GCA_035079005.1 of Fraxinus americana. NCBI lineage: Eukaryota > Viridiplantae > Streptophyta > Magnoliopsida > Lamiales > Oleaceae > Fraxinus > Fraxinus americana. The sequence goes on along the minus strand of CM068715.1, from coordinate 12,724,607 downwards.
AATATCTCTCACTCATTTCTTCCAACATGACCTTATTCTTGGACTAACGATCATTGATATACTTGTTCTCCAAGAAGTTCATATCGAGATGACTATAATGAAAAATTTCCTTAGTATCTTTAGGATATCCCACAAACAGTCACATCTTTGACCTAGATTCCAACTTTTCTGCCTTTCCTTTAAGCATATGAACTGGACCCCCAAAAAATTTCGATTTCATGCAATCAAGATTTGAATCTATATCAAAATTTTAGGAGAGTCTTGAGAATAGGTTTAAAAGAAACTAAGTTAAGATTATATCCAACTATTTCCATTGTATATCCCCAAAATGAGATAGGTAGAGTTGTGAAACTCTTCATTGACCTAACCACGTCTAACAATGTCTTGTTTCTTCTTTCTAAAATGCCATTCTGTTGGGACATATAAGGCATATTCAATTGAGCAACAATACCATTTTCTGTCAAGTAGTCCCTGAATGCTTCGAAAGATATTCACTACCTTGATCAAATCAAAGTGTCTTAATGCTCTTACCTAAATATTTCTCGACCTTAGTCTAATACATTTCTACTTCTCAAAAGTATTTGACTTTTAAGCCATTAGGTAAATGTATTTGAATCTAGAGTAATCATCTGTAAAGAAATACTCATAATCCCATCTCGCAAGTATATTCATAGGTCCACAGATATCAGAGCGAACTAGTTCCAATACATCTTTGGCTTTATCTCTTTTTGTCAAAGGAGAATATCTTGGTCATATTGCCAAACAAGAATTATAAACTAACAATGATTGGGTCCTAACCGAGTTGAGAAGACCATCTCTAGTCGGTATTTATATTCTGTTAAGGTTGATCTACCTAAGACGTCATAGATATGTACCACTAGTATAGTGCGACCTTTATGGTTCACAGAAGTAACATTTTTATTTCATATGTGGGGTAGTATAAAACATAAAGACCATTAATCAAATGTCCAACACAAATAGGAAATTTATTCATGAAAATAATAAGCGTATCAGATGCTGATTTTATAGAATAACATTGTCAATTTAAATTGCCCTACCACTACTGTTCTTGTGCCAACGATAATTTTAAACTGGCCTTTCCTGAGCAATCTGCTTTCTTGAAGCACTAGCATCATCATACAGATATGATTAGTGGTTCCAAAATATACAACTCGGGAATTTGTAGTATCAACCACTTTTTTTTTGGTGGAAGAAGGGTGGTACTTCCGAAATTTTATTAATATGTCATCACTTGTGGCGGAGGAATACTGTGGTTACAAATGATATCAATGAAATCAATAAATAAGAAAATACTACTTCCCCAAAACGAACAAGTAAAAGCAAAAGTAAAAGTAAAAGCAAAATACAAAAATATAAACTTTAGTGCTGGACAAACCATACCTGTCAATCTGAACAAGCACCCTGATATGTCGTGGTAGGTCGGCTGGTCCATATTCCTGGTATCTACGATGATGCCAACCCTCAGTATCAAGTGCATCTGCAACTTGGTTCCCCTCTCTGAACATGTGGGAGACCATATCTCTGTCAAATGAAAAGATATCAGCAATCTGTCTGAATATCCCCTAGATAGGCCACAGTCCGCCACCTCTAGTGATGTAGTGAATGGCAACAGTCGAATCTACCTCAACCTAAATATCTGACAAACCAAGATCTCTATCCAATAATATCTCATCACAAATAGCCCTAAGTTCTGCCTCTAATATCATATATTGTCCATATGAAAACCTCACCCGTACTTTGCTTTCTAACTAGTATATCTGGACGGTTTTTCTCCAGTGTCCTTTTTTTACCGGATTTGGAACACTAGCCTCAAGACTTTCCATCTACTTTTAGTATTTTGTTGCTCTCATGTTTCTTAATAGCTTTCTTCCTCTTCTTTCCAAAATTATCTTTTGGCTTGGAACCAGATGAGCCACCAAATGATGCACGAGTATCGTCATTGTACCCTTAAGACCACTTTCCACATTACAACTATATCATCAACTCATTTAATGGTATCTTCATCTTGTGCAAGTGATAGTCCATAGTAAACTACGAAAAATTATCAGGTAACGAATTCAATACCATGTCAAACTGAGTCTCATTGATAGATGGTTGCACCTAGACTCTCGGCCATATTTAAAGTGTGCAATCATATTCAAACTTTGAAAACTTCACAGGCACTCTGGACTTCATGCGGATGTAAAGGTACGAATGACTTCAAAAGAGCCTTCCTACTTTGATGATCAAATATGCCCTAAAGGGTATGTAATATGTCATATGAGGTACTCTGACTTTCAAGCTTTCCTGCAACAAGTTTGACATCAAAGTCAAAAGTAACAGTGAGCCATCTTGTCTGTAGTCATTCACTAAGCATACACAATCCTTTTAGACTTATCACATGGTCTCAATAGGTCCATGAGGAAGTCCCTCAAGCACAAAATTAAGTTTTCCTACATTGAACAAAATATTTTCAATCCACATAATTTTTCGTAATTAGTTGGTTTTATTTTAGAATAACGAAAAAAATGGGTCAAGTGATATTTTGTAAAAAAAATAACCATCCATTGCATATTAAAAATGAGTACCACAAAATAATTTAGCATATGATGCATGAATACACATATAGATCCATCTAACGACAATAATGCAACGACTACTTGATCCTTGTGATCCAACAGGCCCCTCTATAGAAATGGTCATTGTGTCCACTGATCAAGTTGGGATCCTCCCACTAGACAAATCATATTTAATGACATACCTCTATACAAGTCTGTATCATTTTATTTGGTCATCAAAATCATAAACGAGAGCCCCTATAGGAGGTTAGTAGATAATCTCGATTTGAGTGTATAACCTTTGTCTCGATCTCTAGATACTTTTGTCATCTATAGGATGATCACATATTATATTATATCCAGACAATCTTATTATAAAGAAATCCAATCAAGCAACTCGAACAACGCAACCCTCCTATTGGGAGTCCGTTGCATTACTAGCACGAGGCAAACACATTACTTTGCTTATGGATTGACCAAAGGAGACCATTGATTTTTGTTTAAACAAACAACATCCCCCACTCAATATTTTTAAAGTAGGGTTATGCTAATGTACATAATTTTTTACCTAATCTTTTACACCCCACTCACATTAGGAGGTGAGGACCACGAGCCGACATTTTTAAAAACACATGGGGTCCGGCCCCATGTGAGGGGGGGGGACACCATTCAGTTATCCCCCCCCCCCCCCTCCCCTTCAGTAGAAGGGGAATAACCCTTTAAAGTAATGGACTTTGATTTTAAATAATTACCAACTATTCACGTTAATCAAATTAACATACAGTTCAATTATTATTAGTTCTTCATCCAAGAAAATTTAATCTATACCAAGAAAATTTAATCTAAATTTATTAATCAATGAAAAATCGTTGTTCAATGATATGCATCATATTCATAGTATCACAAGCGATATTATAAATAAATCTATATGTCATGATATCAAGAACGATAATATTTCAAACAATAATTTAAAGCATTCATAAAGCGATAGATTAACAATTATTTGTGGCACAAAAATGACTCAAGAATTAAATTAAAAACTAATTGGACACAAACCCAATATTTAATCTAAATCTACAGTCCAAAAATCTTCAAGTATCCAACAGTATCAATCGAAATAGCAATCGAACTCCGCCACCGTACCTGAAAAAAATAATTTCGGACATGAACCATCCAAATAGACCCAACTGCACCGACCTGAAAAAAATAAGTTCAGTTGACAGCAGAACATGCAATTTTTTGGATAATGTAATTCTGCTTCCGCATTCACATATGTTCCTGGAATCCGTAACCAGCTTGATATCAAAATCAATGGAAGAAATCCAAGAATAGATGGCTCAGATATGTGAGCAACAGATTTCAAGACAATCAGAATTTGATGATCGAAAAGGGAAAAATAAAGTGGAAAATGATGTTATTGACACAATCCCGTATCAGGACCTCATTCAAACACCATCATTTGATCTTAGAGTCGGTTTGAACTATTCACAATTACATAAAGGTCAGCGGACTCAGTGATCGTGAGGTGATCTATACTTTTTATTGAGGGAGTTGAAGCAGCCTGACCCTATAAAGATCTAGTTCAAGACAACAGATCACTTTGTTAGATTTTCGTTGTCAGGGTTCTATTTAGTTACCAGTCTCTAACATTTCGATAATGATGATAGAAAAAAGCTTGACTCCAGTCCATCCAATTTGAAGTACACATACTTCACTGAGTTGAAAATTGTAATAAGATATCGAATGCATTATTTTTCGTAACTTTTTTTTTGCAAGTTTGATTGTGCCCTCCTAATTCAAAATGTCTGCATCCGCCAGTGTTCATTCTCATGCTCATGCTATAAATATAGCTATCCTTATGCATACGAAAGATTATTGCATACACGTTTGATTCATTAATGGAAAAATGGCATTGATCACATCTAGCGGAAATCAAATCTCTCTCAACTAGGGGTGGGCGTGGGTTGGGTTGGGTCGGGTTGGGTCGGTTTTTGTCCCAACCCAAACCCAACCTAACACGATCAGTTTGATCGAAATTCAACCCAACCCACGAAAAAATCCCAACCAAATGTGGGTTGGGTTAGGTCGGGTTAAGACGGCCTTTCTACAAATATTAAAATCCCAAAATACTATTTTTTTCTACCAAAATACTGAATATAAAGCAACATTAATAGCCTTTCAATATCAATAAATTTAATATTTGATAACAAATAACATATTTGACAACATTTACATAATGTAAACATCACTAAAGAAGCTCTTGAATATACCTGGAAACGTGTGAAGCACTAAAGAAGTTCATCAGCACCTGAGGAGTAACCTGGATAAGTTTATGCAACTTGGATAAGTTTATGCACTAAAAATGAACATTCAAACAGATAAGTTTATGCAACCTGGATAAATGAAACACAAATAAGGAGCAAACAATTCAACAAATTCAATAAAATCAAAAGAAGCAACTTCAATAAGATGAACTAGAATTTAGCTTATATTTAGTTCTCTATCGCCCAAAATAACTGTTGACAATTGTCCTCGCAACTTACAACAACAATCCAAGTTTACAACACACACTGAAAGTAAAATTGCATTATTTCTTAAAGCATGAAATTCTCCAACATAAACCAGTGTGCTGAAACAGATTAGGAGGACAATGAGGCAGCAAGCATCCATGAATGTTCCAGATCCTGATTGTCATGAAATCTGATGGAAACATACAAATCATGAAATTAAAAACTGATGTGTGTGTGTGTGTGTGTGTGTGTGTGTCTATACATATATATATATATATGTCTAATTGAAATCAATCTTGTAAAATGGATGATATATATATATATATATATATATATATATATATATATATATATATATAATTGAAATCAATCTTGTAAAATGGATGAATGACTTACGTTGGGCCTATGGTCATCTTCAGTTGATTTTGAATTCATTGAATCTAAAAGTTCATCCATTTGGTTGTATTGCTCAACATTTTCGATGCAAAAACCATCCAAGTTTGGAGAAGCTTTCAACCAATTTTGAGTGCATACTAAGACCTCGACCATCCTAGGACTTAAGGAACTACGAAAAGGATCAAGTATCCTTCCTCCAGTACTAAATGCACTTTCTGAAGCAACAGTTGACACTTGAATTGCCAACACATCTTTGGCCAAATTGGATAAGACACCATATTTATTTCTGTTAACCTTCCACCAATCTACAATTTCAAAATCTTTTTTCTCTATGCTTTCACGAGCATCCAATAAGTATCGTTCTACGTCATTTTTTATCTCAACAGAATCCTTCAGTGCTTGTTTTTCCATAAATCTACTAAGGCGAGCATCCCTCGTAGAAGAAGAACATCCTTTAGATGTATTTGTAGAATTTACAGTCTCTCTGGTTGACACTTTACTACTTCCATCAATATTTTCATGACGCACATACCAATCATAAATATCCATCAAATTAGTTTTCAAAGACTTCATCATATTACTAACGACTTCCCCATCCATATATAGATCATTCAAACAATATTCAACATAATCCATTTTGTATCTTGGATCCAGAATAGTAGCAAAAAGCAACAACTTATTCACATTTTCCATTTTACCCCAATACTTATCAAACTTCTTCTTCATGTTAGTCGCCATTTCACCTAACAAAAAGTTTTCACTTAATCTCCAATCATCTAATTCGATTACAAGATTACAAATTTCATAAAGATAAGCACAAGCACTAACATGCAATGAAACACTAAAAGTTAAAGTCACATTATAGAAATTTTGAAGAAATTTAACAAACACAGATGCACTTTCCCAATCTAAACTTGACGGAGGTCTACCCCTCCTTCTACTACCATCATCTTCGCGAAAGTAATGCAAATACTGAGCATCCTCCTCTTCTAATTTATCGAAAACTTTTTCAAATTTCAATGCCGTTTCCAACATCAAATAGATAGAGTTCCACCTAGTTGGAACATCCAAAAACACAATAGAATTGCAATCAATTTTCTCTTTGTTAGCACACTCCTTCAATTTTTCATACCTAACTGGAGAAGATTTCACATATTTGATTGCATTGCAAATAGTCACAATGGAGTCATGTGCTTTCCTCAACTCTTCAACAACGATCAAATTGATAATATGTGCACAACATCTCAAGCGCAAATACCTCCCTTCTAGAACAAATCCATCACTACCCCAAGCAACTACCTTTCGCCTAAGATAAGACATGGCTGTGTCATTGGAGCTTGCATTATCAACAGTGACTGCAAAAATTTTCTCAATCCCCCAATCATGCAAACAAGTCTCAATCATTTTTCCAATAGTTTCTCCCTTATGATTTGGAACGACACAAAAATTCAAAATACGCTTATTAAGCGTCCATTCAGAATCAATGTAGTGTGCTGTAAGAGACATGTAATTAACATTCTGAATAGAAGTCCAAGTATCAGTTGTAAGAGAAACCCTTTGGCGGTGAAATTGAAAGGCATCTCTCAATTTCAGTTTTTCAACCGAATACAACTGATAAATGTCTCTAACGAGAGTCCTACGAGATGGAGGCTGAAAGTGAGGACATGCTACACTACAAAAATGCCTAAAACCACGAGCTTCGACAAACCTAAAAGGTAATTCATCCACAACTATCATTTTAGCACATGCAACTCTACACTCTTCCTTCGTTCGACCAACAACAATAAGATTGCTCCCTCCACCCTCATTGTTATCAAAAGATAAGGTTTTCGGCTTCTTATCCACCAATCTACCTGGATACTTCTTACATTTATTTGTCAAGTGATTACTCAATGTACTAGTACCACACTTCTTAGTGCCACAAACATAATCAACTCCACAGTAATTATACTTACACCTAACATCTGGATCATCCTTTGAGCCTAGTAGAGTGAAGTGATCCCAAACATAAGAAGCAAGCCTATGAGATTTTCATTTACCCAATGTTGACGGTGCACGCGGAGGTAGACCAGATTGCAAATCTGTAGCATTTGAGTCTGATTGAGCTTGTGTCCCAGTGCTACTTTCTTCCCCTACATCCATATCTACCAACAAAGCAGAATTATTAGAAGACTTCAACACATTAGAAAGCAGAATTATTATGCTCCAACCTCTTTACCACTTAGAGAATCGTGAAATATAAATAAACGAGAAATGAAAGTGCTATAAGTTAATTGCGTTTATAGTTTAGACAACAAGAGATAAGAAAGTGATTATAAATTTATAGTATGGAATTGAAATAAATTACAAGATATAATAATAAATTAGACAATGGGATATTGAAGGCTATAAAATAATTCGTATAAAAGGAGAAAAAAGCACAAGTACAGGAAAATCCATGTATAACCTGAATAAGGAGATATATGATGCTGAAAAATGTTGAAGGTTGAAACATAATATAGTAGATTCTGTTGCTTATGCTATGTGCCAGATTTAATGTTATATTTTGCTAGAGCAATAAGTAAAAGCTTGGTGTGTCATTTCCAATCTATTTCACATACACATTTTTAGAATGAGATTATTATTTTGGCATTGGCTCACACGAGGCAACATTATTTAGCATAGCACTATTGAATCCTAGTGGAGAGTGATAGATTACAGTTTAACATAGGCATGGATGGTGGGTGATTGCAATTTTTACTTGATTGTGATTATGCAGTTGGAGATGATGAAAGCTGTAAGCTTTATGTATGTAAAACCTCCTGGTTACAATGTGGACTGTGGAGAGTGCAAAAGCTGCAGAAATGGCGAATGAGGGAAAAAAGCAGGACCAAAGTATTAGTGCCTCTGAGGAGCCATCTCTCGCTGGAGAAAAAGAAACAAAGGCCAAAAGATGTATTTGGCCGCGCTTTACCAACAGAAGATTTCCATGCATAGCTTAGTATCAATTTTAAAAATGTAAAAGAGACCCACAATAACTCAGCTATGCGTGAATCCAATATCAATAAAAATGAAGAAAATAGCAGACCATAAATTGCCCTATTACGATTATAGATCTTTCAATTGTTGCTAAAATAAGTCTTTCTAAACAAGCTCCAATTACCAATTTTTTTCAGAAACCAATAATTTACTATCGAAAAATTACACATTTCTCGTCCTAAAGTATAATCGAATCAAATTTATCACAATCGCAATCAACCTAGTATTTGACAGTAATGAGGATTGCTCACCCTGGATTGGAAGCGGATAGATGGTTGGGTAGTTGGGTCGCCTGGATTGGGAGAGATTTGAGAGAGAGAGACCGAGAGAGAGAGAGAGAGAGAGCAATGGGCTGTGGCATGTAGGAGTGGGTCGAAATGTAGGGTTTTCTTTTGAAACCGGTTTTTTTTTTTTTTTTTTTTTGGGTTGGGTTGGGTTGGGTCGGTTTATATCGGGTTTGGGTTGTTAACCTACAACCCGACCCGATTACCCGCCCAGAAACCCGAAACTCGCCCAAATAATGTAAAAACCCGACCCAAACCGCAATCAACCTAGTATTTGACAGTAATGAGGATTGCTCACCCTGGATTGGAAGCGGATAGATGGTTGGGTAGTTGGGTCGCCTGGATTGGGAGAGATTTGAGAGAGAGAGAGAGAGAGAGAGAGAGAGAGCAGTGGCCTGTGGGAGTGGGTCGAAATGTAGGGTTTTCTTTTGAAACCGGTTTTTTTTTTTTTTTTTTTTGGTTTGGGTTGGGTCGGTTTATATCGGGTTTGGGTTGTTATCCCACAACCCGACCCGATTACTCGCCTAGAAACCCGAAACCCGCCCAAATAATGTAAAAACCCGACCCAAACCGGTCGGTTTGATTCGGGTTTTGCCCACTCCTACTCTCAACGTTGCCTATCACTTGGCTTAGCATGGCTGCCGATGGTTTCTTGTTTTGTGTTATGTATTAGTTGCATGCACAATTTTTAGATACATGTAGCTTTTTTGCCTTCGCAACATTTATTTATTAAGACTTGGGATTTCATCTAAAATATTTAACTTTACTTTATCAAGAGGAGGAGTCGCTCAAATTTTAAAATATTGAGCATTATTTCTTTTGCCTTCGAAGCTTTGACATGATGGCTCGTTTTGAGAAACGTAATCTGCTTATTTGTATGAACTTAAGATGGATCTATTTGTTATATGAGCTTTTGGGTTCTAATACCATTAAACCTCGTCTCGAACACACTATATATAATGAGTGATATACCATTTGTTTGTCATGATTCTTGTGTTGTTACTGTAATCCTTGTTTATAAGGTAAATGCAATGCTAGGTTGGTTTTGATGGGGAATGAAGAGCTATTGAGGAGATAATGAGATCTCTAAACGGGGTTGATACTGTTGAGGTGGTTGGTTTAAACATGGAAGATGACAGAGGCAGTTTTCTAAGAAGCAGTGGACAATGTGTGCAGACATTATTGGGGGGTTTCAACTCTTACTTCTGCTATCTTCCATTATCTCCTCGAAAGTGTCTCTTTTTTCTATCAATTTAGAGCTTAGAAAACCATCAAAGATTTGTTATCCTGGACCTGGTACCTTACCAAGAGCCAGGGTATAGTAAAGCAAGTCAAGTGATTGGGACATTAGTCTCTGAACCTGGATCTTTAAGAGAACTTTCTTGATTTCACCCCGGGAACAAGGGCAATAAAATTCACAATTTGAAAAAAGGCAAGATGCAAGGTCCTCTGATCTAATTGAAGACGAGTTCAAAAAGATCACTTAGAGTCAATTTCACGGCAGCTTGGTACCTATTGAAAGCTGTTGGAGCTGGGGGTTCCCTCATAGTTCTGACCTCTTTAATTGCTGCCGAAAGAGGAATATTACAAGGAGCTGCAGCATATGGATCGTGTTTGGCAGAAGTGCTGCAGCTAGGTAATTTAAACCATTCACGGTGCTATATCTTCATCAACCCTGTAGAAGAACTGGCTTTATTAGGACGTCCAAAACAACATTCATAATACTGATTCACAATTAGAACATTATATTATTGGCAGACCTCAGCAATAGAGATTGGAAAGTATCGCATAAGGGTTAATGCTATAGCTCGTGGATTGCATCTTCATAATGAGAATCTTGTGTCAGCTAGGAAGCAGAAAGCAGAGGAACTTGTGCATGAAGCAGCACCAGTGCAGCTATGGCCCACAATACATTACTGGTATCACCATATTTGTTGACGGTGGCCAGCCCATGGTGAGGCCTTGAATGCAGTCATATATGTGACAATGTGTGCCACTATAGCAAAATAAGATGGATGTTCAAGTTCTTAGCATTTAATTTCTTGTTAAATCAAGTGTTCAACGCCTGCCGAGAGGCAGTGATAGGTAGCTGGGGTGGAGGGTAAAATATCTGCATTGATCAGCTACCTTTAAGCAAGGGTGGGGGAAACCCCGAAATAGCATTAGAAGAAACACAACTTAGCACTCTAGAATAGAAAAGAACCAAGACTAAAACATGATTCTATATAAACTACCTACAACTATAGGCACAAGGGACAGCAGACATGACTCTCCTGGCCTGCAGCCCATGTAACACTATTTTATTCTATTTTTTAGAAATTGGAAAATTTGGGTGACCAGAGCCACCCACCCAACCCATTTTACAGCTCCTCGTGCAACTAAGATCTTACAAAGAAAACTTCCTCCTGGTGCAGTTCCTTAAGCAGGTATCACATTTAGTGCTTGTCATCTTTAGGAATATCTTTCCCTGGTATCTCCTTTGGTTTTGCCTTCTCCATTTCCCTGCAAAAAGAAACATGCATAGTCCAAATTTAGGCTGACAGAACGAAAACTTGAATAATGGTAACCTGGAATTAGTAAAAGAATTGGAAACCACTTATTCCATGCAAAGAAAGGTTTGCTCACAAGTCACAAGGAAGATCTGAGACCATCTGCCAGAGATTAGAAACCAGTAATCTACTCAAGAAGGATTTTACATAAACCCTGATTTTGCCATCATTAGAGGCTATTATAGAACTCCGAATCTAAATTTCATTCCCATCAATGTTAATGTGAGAATTTGATTTTCCAAAGAGCAGAGTAGTGTTGAAGGGTAAGAGCAGGAAGGAGCTGGGGTAATTGCGAACAATTTGCTATAGAGAGAGAACAGTGTATTTGGGCCATGTATCTTATCAAGCTGGCAATAAAGATAAATGCTGGAACTGATAGATTCCTTACCTTTTAACAAATCATGGAAGATTTCAAATATCAGCTAAATACGAGGCTCTAGCTATAGAAATGGCATGGAATTTAAGAATTGATTAGTGAAGAGAGTGAAGATCATCTTTAGTTAGGTTTAGGCCCTTTAACTATATATGATGCTCATAATGGCAAAAACAAAAATCAAAGAGCGACCAACATTCTAAATACATCCACTTTGACTTCAATACATCACAAACAAGACACAGTTCAGTCAAGAGGCTGAACAACGATTGATCTAACAGTTAAATTAGACAAATTCTACACATCTCTTTACTATGTTTCATTGTTCCATATACATTAGACTTTGGGGAATCATGAGGTACATCGCAGTTTTTGGCACACCTATAAATGACATGTTTGCTGAATAAAGAATGACACTGAAGAAATAAAAGCAAACTTGTGATCAACAATACCAAATTGACCACAGTATATCTCATTTTAGCTTCATCTGTATGCATATACTACCCCATAATATTCCATCAATGTCTAACAACCAACTAACAATTATTTCATTATATGTCCTATTTAGCTGTTTAACAGTAAATTTCTCATTTATTTGCATTAAAAGAAGGTATTAAGAAATACCCCATTGGCAATTCTTCTTCCTCGTCTAAATTTGTCAAAGGCTAAGTTCTTGAAAACAAAAGAACAACAAAGTCATGCTAGATGATGCAAAACACTATGACATTGTACTCATCCTCAATCATTTACAAGTTTGGAGATACAAAACGGATTTTTCACACACCTATCCTCAGTAAGGTTTGTGGAGTAAGTTGCAGAATACGAACTTGTATGATCCTCACCGCTGATGAATAAACCAGAGAAACTAGCCACTTTTCATGTCTATTATATGTTGCCTATGATGTCTCAAAATTACAACCAAAGTTGATGGCTTGAAGCTTGAATGAAAGGCCCCGGCAAACGAGATGTGCAATCAAACTAACGAAAAAATGCAGTAGAAACTTGGGTTTTATGATGCGTATAACGAAAATGAATTTCAAATCATTCGTATTCAATAAGAACAAAAAATATGAGTAAAAGACAAATACAAGTGAATTTGTGGTTGGAGACCGTACTTAGCTGCAGTTGCTGACTCTTCTTCGAGCCAGTTGCGGATGTGACGAACGTTACGGCGGAAAATGGAAGCTGATTGTTTCACATCGCTTCTCATTAGCAAAACCACCGCGGTGACTCCAGCCACCGTCAGTATGAAATTCGTCAGCGCCATCTGACTAATCTGATTGATTCTACTCAAATTGACGATTCTCGGATTTGGATATGTATTCTGTACTCGTTTATCGGATCAAACCATGACTATTCATTTTGTAGGGTTTTTGAATTGGAAACTTGTTAGGGGAATGAGTTCAAATGCCCAATCCTCTCAAACATTTTGTGTAAATGCCCTTTGACTAAAGTGAACAAAAGAAAAGTAATTTTAATTATTTAAAATTGTTAAAAGACTCATTTACCCTCCATTGAATAATCAAATAAATAAAGAATTTTGGGTATCTAAATTTTTTTTTGAAGGTTTAAGGTTTCGAACCTTTGACCTCTAGAAAAAAAGAAGCTCCTCACACCACTAGGATATCGAAAGATATTGTTCATTTTATTTCAGTAACCTATATATATATATCTTGACAAATTATATTCAAATTTACAAGGTGCAAGGATTTGAACCTTCAACCTTTAAGAAAAAAATTATTATTATGTTATCCTCACCACTACGACATTGAACATTGTTGTTTACTTTATTGCAATAACTTACATATATCTTGAAATATTATAATCAAATTTTCAATATCCAAATATTTAAACAGTCAACTTCTAATAAAAATGATGTTTCTCTCACCACTAAGACATTGAACAGTATTTTTTTTTGTTTTTAATGCAATAACATATATATAACCCTATAATTCTGAATATCTTAAAAAATTATAGTTAAACATTTCATTTTAATTTATATACGTATTATGTATTGAAAGATTAATTTTAATTAAGATGAATTGAATGTCTACAAAATTTATGATTTCGAAATATATAAATAATTAGTGACAATTGAATTAAAATCTTTAATTTTATTTCAAATATTTTTTTTATATTTTTAAGTAATCGTCCACCGGTCCAACCATTAATTTTTTTATTTTTTCCCCTTCACCCGCACGTAAACTTTTTACGACGTGGAAGATATACTTTTTATATACCTTAAAAAATATAATTGTCGTTTTATATATCTTAAAACAATATATATGTCATTTTAATTAAGATTAAAATTGAAACGATATCAATATAATTATCGTTTTATATAAACGAAAACGATATATGTATCGTTCTAGTTATGATTTAAACTGAAACGATATCAATGTCGTCGTAATTAAATCTTGTAAACGATATGGATATCGTTATGTATCAAATCCACAAAATAACATAACGACGTCCATATCGTTTTCAAGACAAATTTGACGAGTTTGAAATCGTTCCAATTCAAATAATAACTATAACGATATATATATCGTTCTTTTCATGAAAAACGATAATTATATCGTTTTGGCCAAAAATAACGATTTTATGCATAACAAAATCCATGTCGTTCTATGTGAATCGAAACGACATAGATGTCGTTTAGCGTATGTTTAAATCCGATAAGTTTAGCCAAATCCGGTAAGTTGAAATCCGATAATTTCAATATCCGTAAGTGAAGGAAAAATTCGAGAAAGTTGAATGGAAAACGACATCTATATCGTTTAAGACACAGAACGATATCAATGTCGTTATGAAAATCGAGGAAGCAGTGTATTTTCTTAAACGATATTCAAATCGTTTTCCTTTTTAAGGAACGATATCAATATCGTTTCAATAATCCGTGCAATTTTTGAATGATGTATATAGTCATGAGACCACAAATATTCTCATAGTTTCTTTTGAGTGTGATCGAACTCACTTGATGACCTATTTCGATTATCCTACATATGTCGAATGCATGTCGAGTTGTCGTGGACAGTTGAATCGTCGTTTTTAGCAAAAACGACATAATTATCGTTTTTATATAAACTAAAACGATATATGTATCGTTCTAGTTATGATTTAAACTGAAACGATATCAATGTCGTCAAGATTGTACTGAAACGATATGGATATCGTTATGTATCAAATCCACAAAATAACATAACGACGTCCATATCGTTTCAGTACAAATTTGACGAGTTTGAAATCGTTCCAGTTCAAATAATAACTATAACGATATAGATATCGTTTCTTTTCATGAAAAACGATAATTATATCGTTTTGGCTAAAAATAAGGATTCGATCGTCCACAACCACCCAACATGCTTTCAACATACGTAGGACGATCGAAAAGGTCATCAAGTGGGTTGATGCCACTCGAATGACTTAGAAAGAACGAACGAATATACTCTTTTTATTGGAATAGTTCGAATGTAGTATATAGTCATGAGAACACAAATATTCCCATAGTTTCTTTTGAGTGTGATCGAACTCACTTGATGACCTATTTCGATCATCCTACATATGTCGAATGCATGTCGAGTTATGGTGACAGTTGAATCGTCGTTTTTAGCAAAAACGATATAATTATCGTTTTATATAAACTAAAACGATATATGTATCGTTCTAGTTATGATTTAAACTGAAACGATATCAATGTCGTCAAGATTGTACTGAAACGATATGGATATCGTTATGTATCAAATCCACAAAATAACATAACGACGTCCATATCGTTTCAGTACAAATTTGACGAGTTTGAAATCGTTCCAGTTCAAATAATAACTATAACGATATAGATATCGTTTCTTTTCATGAAAAACGATAATTATATCGTTTTGGATAAAAATAAGGATTTGATCGTCCACAACCACCCAACATGCTTTCAACATACGTAGGACGATCGAAAAGGTCATCAAGTGGGTTGATGCCACTCGAATGACTTAGAAAGAACGAACGAATATACTCTTTCTATTGGAATAGTTCGAATGTAGTATATAGTCATGAGAACACAAATATTCCCATAGTTTCTTTTGAGTGTGATCGAACTCACTTGATGACCTATTTCGATCATCCTACATATGTCGAATGCATGTCGAGTTGTCGTGGACAGTTGAATCGTCGTTTTTAGCAAAAACGATATAATTATCGTTTTATATAAACTAAAACGATATATGTATCGTTCTAGTTATGATTTAAACTGAAACGATATCAATGTCGTCAAGATTTTACTGAAACGATATGAATGTCGTTACTTTATTTCGTGTGTTTGAAAGTATAACGACATTGGAGTCGTTTCAAATGAGAAGAAACGACATCCAAGTCGATTTAGTTACGATTTGTACTGAAACGAGTTCCAACTCGCCAATTTGTACGAAAGCGATATGGACGTTATTACTTTGTTTCGTGGGTTTGACACGACAACGACATAGTAGTCGTTTCATATGGGACGAAACGACATCTAAGTCGTTCTAGTTATGAGATTGGCTGACACGAGTTCGAACTCGATAAATTTGTACTGGAACGATCTTGAAGTCGTTATGCAATTCCATATCGTTTTGAAACTCAGCAGGTATTTCATACTGAAACGATATCCAAGTCTTTTCTTTATCACGGGAACGACCTCAATATCGTTACTAAGATCAGGGAAGCCGTGTCTATTTCTTATGGGAAACGATATTGAGATCGTTTTTTCATTACAGTAACGATATCGATATCGTTATGAAAATCAGCGTGCATTTCACATGGAAACGATATAGAAGTCGTTTCTTTGTCCAGGGAACGACGTCAATATCGTTACATACATCCGTAAAGTCGTGTCTATTTCTTATTGAAACGATAATGAAATCGTGTTTTCATTATAGTAACGATATCGATATCGTTATGAAAATCACCGTGCATTTCACACGGAAACGTTATAGAAGTCGTTTCTTTGTCCCAGGAACGACGTCAATATCGTTACGTACATCCGTGAAGTCGTGTCTATTTCTTATTGAAACGATAATGAAATCGTGTTTTCATTACAGTAACGATATCGATATCGTTATGAAAATCACCGTGTATTTCACACGGAAACGATATCCACGTCGTTTCTTTGTCACGGGAATGACCTCAACATCGTTACTAAGATCGGGGAAGCCGTGTCTATTTCTTATGGGAAACGATATTGAGATCGTTTTTTCATTACAGTAACGATATCGATATCGTTATGAAAATTACCGTGTATTTCACATGGAAACAATATCCAAGTCGTTTCTTTGTCCCGGGAACGACTTCAATATCGTTACGCAGATCAACGAAGCAGTGTCTATTTCATATAGGAACGATATGGAGGTCGTTTTGGATTACAGTAACGATGTCTATATCGTTATGAAAATCAGCGTGTATTTTATACTGAAACGATATCCAAGTCGTTTCTTTGTCACGGGAACGACTCCAACATCGTTACGAAGATCAACGGAGTATTGTCTATTTCATATGGGAACGATATGGAGGTCGTTTTGGATTACAGTAACGATGTCTATATCGTTATGGAAATCAGCGTGTATTTTATACTGAAACGATATCCAAGTCGTTTCTTTGTCCCGGGAACGACTCGAATATCGTTACGAAGATCAACGAAGCGATGTCTATTTCATATGGGAACGATACGAGAGGTCGTTTTTGGATTACGATAGCGATGTCTATATCGTTATGAAAATCAGCGTGTATTTTATGCGAAACGATATCCAAGTCGTTTCTTTATCACGGGAACGACTCCAATATCGTTACGAAGATCAACGAAGCAGTGTCTATTTCATATGGGAACGATACGGAGGTCGTTTTGGATTACAGTAACGATGTCTATATCGTTATGGAAATCAGTGTGTATTTTATACTGAAACGATATCCAAGTCGTTTCTTTGTCCCGGGAACGACTCCAATATCGTTACGAAGATCAACGAAGCAGTGTCTATTTCATATGAGAACGATTTGAGGTCGTTTTGGATAGCAATATCATTTCAATAGTACAAAATGATTTTTATAGCACAATGCTTACAAGATTTAATAACTCATCCTGTGCTTCGGATAAGTACAAAATTTTACAGCTACAAGTCAGAACGATGTTACAATTTTAAGTTTCACTACCAGCTGATTGGCTTGTGCAAGTGGATCGAACATGACCAGTTTTCTTGCACCTACTGCACTTACGAGGAGTACGTGTCTCTCCGGCTGATCTTTTCCTCTTTTTTGACGGTCGCCCACCTTGTCTTCGTGCCAATGGTGGAAATACTTCCCTAGCCATTACATGCTTGGGAATTCGCCATTCAACCTCATTTGGCAAAGGGTATACAAATACAGAATACGCTTGCTTCCAACACATACTAGTATAAAAGTGGCTACATAGATCATAGCCATCATCTCCTTTAAACCTTACAGCAGCAATTGCATGAGCGCATGGGAACTTGTCTAGATCAAATTTCCTACACGTACATGTCTTTTCATCTAAATCCACAAAATGGTGTTCTAAACTGTCCCCGACCTCATAAATGTCTAAAGCTTTAGATATTATAGGGACAAGAGCTGAAATCTCCATTTGTACGCCCTCGTATCGATGTTCAACACCTCTTTGATTTTTTCATACAATTCCACATAAGACATAGTTTTCGCAACAAGAATAGGAGTTGTTTTTCCTTTGCCATTCCCTACATATTTCCATTTCCATGCACCTTCAATTGATTGTTCATATTCAATTGGATAACAAACTGATATCCATACCATATTCTCGGTGCCCATAACTGCAATTCAATATAAAAATTTCATCACATTTCAAACATAATACAGTACTGAAAACGATATGTAACTCGTTATGGATTATGTAAAACGACATGTAGATCGTTATGTACAAAAAACACTAAACGTACGTTTTATAGTACAAAAATGAAAAGAATAGTCAAACATGTCTTTGCCAACTTACATTTTCCTTCAATTAATACAAATAACTGGAAATGAGAAAATGGGTTGAGAAGTAACCCATATCAAAATCTAATCAAATGTTAAAATAAATTCAAAATTATTGTTTACAAGTGAACACCATAAATATATATACAACAACATAAAAAAAATTTCAAAAAAATGGAGAAATAAAGTAACCCAAAAATTGAAAATTTACAATACCCTCTTCTCCTTCAAATGCCTAAGAAGAATGATGAAAGAGTATATCACTCACTTCAACAAATGAGTGTTTAAGGGAAAGAGAATGTAGAATTTATGGAAATCTTCAATTAGAGAAAAATGATGATGAGAAAATGAAAGAAATTCATACATGGGTTTGCAGGGGAAGGAAATCGTTGCTGGGAATTCAATTAGGTTTACATGGAAATTGAAATGAGAATTAGGGCAATAATGTCTTTTTGTGTACAAGGACATTCTAGTCATTTACAAATTACATTTTCCATTATTCATATACTTGGGCTATCTAACTAAAGAAGTTAGTTGATGGTCTATTTAAACAAAAACTTGGTTTGACTAGGGTAAGTAAATAAAGTCCCCAACTTGTTAGATGAGAAGATATTTGGGAAGGCCAGAGTCGTATTCAAAAAGGGGTCTCAATTTTAATTTGCGAAATATTCTCTATGCTACTTTGTTTGGGTTTCTTTTTTTTCCACCAAAACTAGTTTTTGTTAGGGTTGTCGATGGATCAGATTTTGATCCGAATCCGATGAAATTAATGGGAGAGGGATTTACAGTCTCAATCCGATAACTCGATCAAGATCCAAATCCGATGATCCGTTAACTAAATGGATCAAATATAGATATAGGTCAATCCGATCCGATAACAATCAAATCCGATATGTTATAAATAATTGAGTTGGTAAAATATTTTTATATCATATTATTTGTTATTAAAATAAATAAATTTAGAATAAAAAAGTAATCAAATTCAAAACATAAAAAAGTTGAAAAATTTATAATTATTTAGCCTGTTTAAGAATTGGAAAATTTGAAGAAAAAAGTTGATTTCAACCAATATTTTAAAAACTAACCCGAGCATCGACTCGGAAAAAGAAGAGGATCAATGGTCAAAAGTCGAATCGGTATCGACCCGGTTGTTGAATTGAATAAATAACTATACACATAAATGTAAAATATTATAAAAACAATAGATTTTTTTTAATTTTAGTTTACTATTGGGCTTGTTAGTAAAAACAAGTGGGCCTCAAGTTAATTCAAAAATTTTTAAAGAACATTATTTTGTTTCCTAATTTTTATTAATTTCGGATCGGATATCCGTTGGATTTTCGGATCGGTTCGGATAATTTTCTTATCGTATCGGATCGGATATAGACAGATCCGATCCATATCTGATCCATTTACAGCCCTAATTTTTGCCCCGTGCAATGCACAGATTGTATTATTTTGAAGGTAATGTTAGCGTCTTGAATGTTAAGTGGTGCTGGGGAGGGTGTAGTATTGATTTTGAGATGTTGATGTTGCTATTGGGCGGCGACGGTGGTGGTACCGCTGGTGGAGACAGTGGCGAAGTGGTGGTCACAAATGATTTGGTGATTGTAACAAATGAGTTAGTTAATTGTGACCAATAATTTGGTTGTTGTGTGACCAATAAACAATATGTGATCAATGAATTAGATAAATTTTGACCAATACATGCTGTGTGGCCTAAAAATTATTAAATTGTGACCAATAATTTAATAAATTGTGACCTAAATAAAATTTGTGTTCAATTAATGTGATATTTGTGACCATAAAATTATTAGTGACTTATAAATTTTGTAATTTGTGATCGATAAATAAATTGTGACTTTTAAATTTTTAATATGTGACCGATGAACAAATTACGACATATAAAAATTTTGAATTATGACCTAAAAATTTTCGAATTGTGACCAAATTGCATAGATCTGTGACATTAATATATTCGTCGAAATTGGAACAATCACCGAAATAAAGTGACGACGGAACGATCATCAGAATAGTCGCCGGAGAAGAATTGTGATCGGAACGATAGCCGAATTAGTCCCCGAAGCGGTAGGGATGGTGGAGATGGGGGTGGGGTAATTATGTTATATTAGAATTAAATATGTAATAATAAATTGATTTAATAATTTATTATTTCATAAATAAAAATTTAAAAAATCAGATTTTTGAAATTTGAAATGGCTTAATGGCTTAATAGCACAAAAAAGTCTCTACGTTTGGCATATAGTATGCAAAACGTCCCTACGTTTCATTTTTTTGCATTTTCGCCCTTATTTCAACGTTTCATTACGAAAAACGTCATTTTCACTGTTTTTAGTGTAAAATGACCGATATATATCCATCTGTTAACCTCGAAAAATGGCTCCGACACGTGGCCAACTGAAAATGTCTTTAAGCTAGCTCTTCATTGACACGTGGCACTTCATTAGTCACTCGTGGCCTTTCCCGGAGTGGTTGGGGGCGGCCGCAAACACTCCAACGGTCAAGCCAGTTTAGAGTTCAACCAGAGAAGAGTTCACCGACGGTGGAACACTCGCCGGGAAGTGGTTGACAAAGTGTATATCGAAAGATGTTAATATATAAGGGAAGTGAATACTTAATTTTGCAATGTAATGGTAGTTTGGAGTGTGTTGGATTACAATCCTTTAGCAGGCGCAAGAAGCGGGTATTTATACTAAGGATGGGAAGAGGAGAGTCGTTGGATGATGAGACACGTGTTGCCAGATCCTCAGGGCTCGTCCTATCGTAGGTGCCAATCCGTCCCTCCGTAGGTTGGCTAGCATTGAATGTTTCTGACAGAAGCAGCTGATTGGACCATTTGGGTCTTGACACACGTCCCATCAGTCAGCAATTTGACTTTGGAAATATCTTTGTACAAGAGATCTTCGATGAGGCGTGGCGAGGCGGCGAGACATTACAGCATTGTAAAAGCAGAGTGTGAGTCTTTGCATCCACGATATATTTGCGGATGAGTCCGGTTCGTTTGCGACGCCTATTCAGTTCGTTCATTTGGGATCACTTCGGCGTATGCAACTAGCTCACCTCGTCTGATGTGTGGGTTGGTGTGGGTCACCTCTGATGACACGTAGAGGGTGAGGTGGCGGGTCTGATACGGACCCGTAACAATAGTCCCGCAAGTCCATGTATGGATATTTATATAGTACAAGGACTTTCAGTTCTGCAGGTTCAGTTGGGGATTCTGTAGGGAGTTGGCGTGGCATCAGAGCCTGCTCTGGCTAAAGTGATGTAGGTTGGCAATTTTATGGAGAGCTGTTGCAATGCGAGGCTGCTGTGACCGAAGCGATAGGAGTTGGCAACTCTAGGGGGAGCTGTTGCAACGCGAAACTGTTGTGGGCGAAAGGATTTGGCAACTCTAGCGGAAGTTGTTGCAACATCGGAGCCTGCTCTGGCCAAAGTGATATGGGTTAGCAACTCTGTGGAGAGCTGTTGCAACGCGAGGCTGTTGTGGCTAAAGTGATAGGGGTTAGCAACTCTAGGAGGAGTTGTTGCAACATCGGATTCTGCTCTGGCCGAAGTGATATGAGTTGACAACTCTGTGGAGAGCTGTTACAATGCGAAACTGTGTGGCCAAAGCGATAGGAGTTGACAACTCTAGCGGGAGGAGCTGTGGGGATGGCTCCTGTGGAGGAGGTTGCACCTCGCCCGATGTTGCTTGATGTGTACACTTGCCGCTTCATCAAAGATGGCACCCACACCACCTCTGACTAAGCAGATTGCTTTATTGGGAATGACTCCTATGGAGAAGCTTGCACCTCGCCCAATGTTGGTTAATTGTGCACTTCTTGCATCATAAAAGATGGCACCCACATCACCTCTGACTGGCAGAATATTTTATTGGTGGTGACCCCTGTGGAGGGGCTTCCACCTCGCCCAATGTTTCTCGATGTGTGCATTGATGTGAAAGCGGAGTCAACAGAACATTGATTCATTTCATTGCAAAATTTATAACGTTATATGTTCCCTACTAGTAATACTTCCTCATATGTTCAATATTCCAGGGGTGAGGCATCATTTTTCCGTCCAGGTTCCCAATTTTATAAGTTCTGGACTTGATCTCTGGCATACGATAAGGCCCTTCCCAGTTCGGCCCCAAAGTCCCTGTGTTTGGATCTTTAGCCGAAGGGAAAACTTTGTGGAGTACCAGGTCGCCAACACGGAATACTATCTTCTTCACCTTAGCGTTTTAGTAACGCATCATCTTCCGCTGGTAAGAAGCGAGCCTGATTTGGGAATCATCTCTCTTTTCCTCAAGAAAATCCAGCTCAAGCTTACTTAGTTCATCATTCGTTATTTCGTTGAAGTGGATACGACGAAGATAAAGAAAACCGACTTCTACAGGGCTCATTGCCTCAGCTCCATAGGTCATGGAAAATGGAGTTTCCCCAGTGGCTGTTTTGCAGGTGGTTCTGATGGTCTATAGAACCTAGGGGAGCTCGTCAACCCAGGCCCCTTTGGAGGCATCCAGCTTCCTTTTCAGAGTGAGCTTTATGGTCTTTATGGTCTTTTTGACTGCCTCGACCGGACATTCGTCTGGGGGTGATGAGGTAAAAGAAAAATTCTTTCTAATTCTGAGCTCATCACATAATTCCCGGATCTTCCTGTTGTCGAACTGTTTGCCATTGTCTGAAACTAAAGAATGAGGTCTGCCGAACCAGCATATGATGTTTTTCCAGAGAAACTTGGAAGTGTCGACCTCAGTAATCTTGGCCAGAGGCTCTGCTTCCATCCATTTGGTAAAGTAGTCAATAGCGACTATGGCGAAGCAAGCACTCGCTCTTCCCTTTGGCAGGGGGCCAACGAAATCTACACCCCATTTGGCGAACGGCTATGGAATGGATACAACGGTGAGTTCTTGAGATGGTTGCCTCTGGATATTGGAGAAGCGTTGCGACCAACTCAATTTGGACCCAAAGTTCACTTCGCACCGACAGAAAATGAGGAGCCTAAACTCGAAAAGGTACATGGCCCGAAAAGAAGATGTGCAAAGGCTCATATCTAACAGGTTTATCAGAGAGGCGGTGTACCCAAAATAGATATCCAACCCCGTCTTAGTAAAAAAACCCAATGGCAAATGGAGGGTCTACGTAGATTTCTCCAACCTCAACTAAGGTTGCCCGTAGGACAGCTTCCCACTTCTAAGGATCGACTAACTGGTTGATTCCACTACGGGCCACTAGCTTTTAAGTTTCATGGATGTATACGCAGGGTACAACCAAATCCCTATACACCTTGTCGACGAGGAAAACACGTCGTTCATCACTGACAGAGACCTCTACTGCTATAAGGTCATGCCATTTGGTTTGAAAAAACGTCAGTGCAACCTATCAACAGCTAGTCAACAAAATGTTTACCGACCTCATTGGCAAAATGATGGAGGTATATGTAGATGATATGCTTGTAAAGAGCCTCAGGTCTGCAGACCACGTTGAATACTTAGGGGCTGCATTTAAGATATTGAGGAATTATCGAATGAAATTAAACCCCTAGAAATGCGCCTTTGGCTTCGCATCTGGGAAATTCTTAGGCTATATGGTTAACCAGCGAGGCATTGAAGCGAATCCTGAGAAAATTAAGGCCATGCTGGACATGAAATCCCTAAGCAAGCCCAATGAAGTACAGTGTCTAACAGGACGCCTTGCATCACTGAACCGCTTCATCTCTAAGACCACAGATAGATGTCTCCCCTTCTTTAAAATCTTGAAAGGGAAGAAAAGGTTCCAATTGACTAAAGAATGTGAAGAAGCTTTCCAAGGGCTAAAACAACACCTAGGCCAAGCTCAGCTTCTCTCAAAGCCTAAAAGGGGAGAAACGTTACAACTATATCTGGTCGTAAGTTCCATTGTTGTGAGTTCAGTGCTGGCAAGAGAGAAGGATGGAGTTCAATTACCTGTTTACTACGTAAGCAAGGCCCTCATTCCAGTCGAAATGAGATACACTGATATGAAGAGGCTTGTTTTATCCCTTATGATCGCCTCTAGAAAGCTAAGGCTCTACTTCTAGGCCCATAGCATATGTGTGTTGATGAACATCCCCTAAAACAGGTGCTACAGAAGCCAGACGCATCGGGAAGGATGATGAAATGGGCTATAGAGTTAAGCAAGTTCGACATTTCGTACCAACCCAAAACTTCGAAGGGGCAGACGGTGGCTGATTTCATAGCAGAATTTTCAGAAGCAACAAACATCAATGCAATTATGGAACCAGCAGACCCTCCCATCATAGAGATTGTTTATGGACGGATCCGCTGGAGAAACGGGGTCGGGGGCTGGGCTACTATTGGAAAGCCAAAGGGGTATAAGCTCAATTGTGCCGTAAGGTTCAGCTTTAAGACCTCCAACAACGCCATTGAATATGAGGTACTTTTAGCAGAGCTCAAGTTGGCCAAAGAAATGCAAGTAAAAAATTTAACAGTTCGAAGTGCTTCCAGTTAGTCATAAGCCAAGTCTGTGGCAACTTTTGTGGCAGTATACTTGAAAAAGTTCATGGACCTCATACCTTATTTTGAGATTCGAGCTGACCCAAATATCGAGAATAGAAAACCTACATGCAGACGCCTTATCAAAATTAGCTAGTAGCGAGGATTCAGAACTGCTCAAAATTATACGGTTGAATACCTTCCCAGGCCTTCCATAGCCAAGCAAAAGGATGTGGATTGGAGGAACCCCACAATAGATGCAACCAATTATAGCCTACCTTAAAGACCACACCTTTCCGGAGAACGAAGAGGAGGCCCTCAAAGTCAAGCATAGAGTCGCCCACTATGTACTACAAGATGAAATACTTTACAAGAGAGGTTTTTCCCCCCTTGTACGATGCACTGGGAGGTGAAGCTGACTACGTCTTACGAAATATCCATGAAGGAATTTGTGGAAACCACACGGGGGGCCCTGCATTGGCCCATAAAGTAATAAGGTAAGGATTCTACTGGCCGACCTTGAAAAGGGATGCAATACAGTTCATGAAAAGATGCGACAAATGTCAACGCTTCTCCTTCATTTAGAGGCAACCATCCCAAGAACTAACCGTAGTGTCCAGTTCATGGCCATTCGCCAAATGGAAGGTCGATTTGATAGGACCACTGCCGAAGGGAAAAGAAAGTGCAAACTACACAATTGTTACCATTGCGTACTTCACTAAATGGGTCGAGGCAGAACCGCTAGCTAAAATAATCGAGGCAAACACTTCTAAGTTCATATGGAAGAACATCATATGCAGGTTTGGAATTTCCCACTCAATCGTTACAGACAATGGGCAACAGTTTGACAACAAGAAGCTCAGAGACCTATGTGATGAACTAGGGATCAGAAAACATTTCTCCTTCCCTCACCACCCCCAAGCAAATGGTCAAGCTGATACAGTCAACAAGAATATCAAACACCTCTTAAAGAAAAAGCTTAATGCATTAAAGGGCGCATGGGTAGACAAGCTCTATCATGTGCTATGGGCTATTCGCACCACCAGTCGAACGGTGATGGGAAAAACTCCATTTTCCATGGCGTATGGAACCGAAGCCATGAGCTTAATCGAAGTAAGTCTTCCTTCACCTCGTCGCCTACAATTCAATAAGATGTCGAATATATGAGATAAGAAGGTGCTAGCTCGACTTCCTTGAAGATTTGAGGGATGACTCCCAAACAAGGTTAGCCTCATATCAAAGGAAAATGGCAAGGTATTATAACGCAAGGGTAAATAAGAAATCTTTCAGAAGAGGCGACCTGGTACTCAGAAGGGTCTTCATGTCCTCCAAGGAACCTGGGCTCGAAACGTTGGCTCCGAACTAGGAAGGCCCCTATCGCATATCAGCCGACATCAGACCGAAACCTTTTTAATTGAAAATTTGGACGGAAAGATACAGCCCCACCCTTAGAACGTTGAGCACCTGAGAATGTATTATCAATAAATGTCAAGATTGTTACCTATGTACCTTTTATAACTAAAGCGTATGCCCCCTTTTGTTTCTGATTATGGAAAGCCCATAAGTGACAAGCTCACATTATTAAAGTTCAGTACGGTTCAAATTATGGCGAGCCTATATATTATTAAATAACGTAAGTGACAAGCTCACATTATTAAAGTTCAGTAAAGTTCAAATTATGGCAAGCCCATAAATTGTTAACTAACATAAGTGGCAAGCTCACATCATTAAAGTTCAGTAAAGTTCAAATTATGGCGAGCCTATACATTGTTAACTAACGTAAGTAACGAGCTCACATTATTAAAGTTCAGTAAAGCACAATTAAGGCGAGCTATATATTGTTAAATAATTTAGATAGCCAGCTCACGGGTTATTAAAATTCAGCAAAATGTGATTACGGCGAGCCCATATAACATTTTCATAAAGAATTATGCTTTTTATTAAAAATGAGTCCAGAACAAATGGGGATGGGTCGTTATAAGCATCGCAGATCCAATACAAAAATGAGGGAGATGGGTTTATTCTAAGAAGCGGCAGCATCATCCTGCTGAGGCTCTAGAGCATCTACCTCTTCCACCAAATCCTTAACTTCAAGGATGAAGTGGACGGTTCAGCAGAAGGGAATTCCTCCCTTGCGGCAATTAAGTCCAGTTGGGGATGCTGCTGGCAAGCTTTGCGAACACTTCGTTGTATGCTACCCCCGCCATATATATCGAGCCCGTCACACTCCGTAGTTTCATGAAAATGGGCAACATACTCATTTGCAGCCACCGTCCCTACACCACTCAACTGCTGCCTCAGATCAGTGGCCTTAGTAGTCAGCTGCTCAACTTTGGCCTTCAGCTTCACTCTCTCTTTGTTGGCTACTACCAAGGCCGACAAGGCTATCTTCTGTAGATTATCAGAATTTTCTACCTGTTTAGTTAAAGCAATCTCTGCCTTCTAGTGGTAGGTTTTCTTCTTCAGCTCCTCATTCTCCTTGGAGAGATCTTCCACCTTCGACTCGACTTTGGCAAGCTTCAACTTGGAGGCCTCAGAGACCTTGTTCGCAGAAGAGACCTCGGCGTTTGCCTTAATTAAAGTAAACTCCACGTTTTGGGCTCGGTGGAGGTAGTCTTGGACAAGCCCATGCATACGCCTCACTTCCATTTGGGCATTTATAAAAATGTTTTGGGAGCGAGCCACATGGTAAGTCTAGCCTTCATCGGGTTAACCGCACCACAAGACTCGGCGTAAGAAGAGAACTTTCCGGTCCAATATTTGTGGCTAAGCCTTGTAGCTCCCTGGACCTCCGTCGGGAGCATCTCCATCATGGTGGATGAGATTTCATCTGACCTTCCACTAAGAAAGTTCTGTACCTTGCTCTCTGTAGGCTCTTCAGTCAAGCTTTCCCCCCCTCTTTCTCTTGATTAAACCTCCATTCTCCTCAGAAGCCTTCTCCACATCAACAACCTTCAGCGATGTAATGGGTTCGACAAGGATGGGGCGCTTCAGTAATTCGCCAGAGTTATCTGGCGCTTAGGCGGGGGAGGGGGTCCAACATTTTTTGAAAGGACTAGCTTCCTCTTCGGGGGCCTCTCTGATGAAGCCTCACCCTCTTTGGCTTTTTCTTCTCTTTGTGTATCTTTGTCTCCCACCTTCATTGGGGGAGGTGGAGGGTTCACCCTTAACAAGCGGGCCAGCTCGTCCCTTTGGTTCTTGTAAGTGGTCGAACCACTACTCAGCGGCTTCTTCCTCTAGGCCTCAACTAGGCTCTTTAGTTGGAACAGGTTGGGCTTCACGTGTTCTTTCTTATCGTGTTGTCCTGTAAAATAAGATCAGGTTCAGAAGGAGCCCTGCTGATGGGATCAAACAAAACCCCGCAAAACAGAACTAAATGTCCAAACTTACCCTTTTGTGGTCATTAGGAGATGTTCAACAAAAAGGTTCATCTTGCTAACAACATTCTTGAAGAACCTCTTCTCCACGGGCAGCTCGTAAATCGCATGGACAGTGGCCCACTCTGACGGCTCGAGCTCGAACCGGTTAACCGCAGTTGCATGAAGATATTTTGTTAAATTAAGACAGGAATAAAAAGCAATAATGATAATAATAAGGTCGATAGCAGTACGAAAGAAGGCTCGACTCACTATACTCGTGATATTAGGTCGGCACGGTGATCTCCGAGACCACATCTCCTTCCACCATTTGCCAGTGACCCCCAACCCTAAATCAGGAGGACTTCCAATTTTTTATGAAGGTTGGGGTCTCCTAAATGAAAGGAAAGTGTGGGCCCCAGGGATTCATGCAATACAACCCCTTACAATCACTCCCCCCACTAGAAGCCCGGGGCTAAAAGAGAGTTTGTAAAAAGAGGGGAGGCATATCATCACCAAGGGTGACCTCCTTCCGAAGAATGAACCCCTACTAATTGACTCCATACATTCAGCACTAGTTGGGTGGGGGCTAGGTTATACTACTTAAGGATAAACCTAAAGAAGGGATACAGGGGTAGCCTCATCCCCCCTGCCAAAACGGTCTCACTCACTGCGGCGCACCCCTTCCTAGGAAAATAAGCTCTATCATCTGGGGTTGGTAAGAACATCTCTATATTTTCAGGGATCCTATACCTCTCACGAAAGGTCTCTAATTCTCCATCCTTTATGTCCGTGGGCCATAAAGAGGCCCCCCACCTGATACTACGATCCATAGGACCTTCTTGTACCACCCACTCACCATGGGGCTCCCTCATTGTCCCCACGATCTACCTAGTGGGAAATACCGAGATAACATTCACCTCAACATGCATTAGTTTATATATACCCTAGGAGACCCATCATCCGCATCTACCCTCGATGATGAAGCCATTAAGGATCAAGACAATGATGTAGACGCCTCGGTAAAGGTGAGTACTTACGCAAACGCTGAAAATCCCAAGTCCCAGAGAGCTTTAAAATCAGGAGAAACGATCGACCGTCAGCAACAGTGAGAAGGTATTAAGCTCTTGAGGGAGAATTCTTACACTTGATATTTCGAACTTTCAAAGTGGAAAAAAGTTGAAAAAGCTGGTTCCCAGCCTTTTATATAGGCTTACCTAATGAACCCCCACCGTTGGATATCTCCCTGATTTAATCTAAGCCATCCACCTGTAACCTCATCATCTGCGTTGAAACCAAAATGTGCCTATTAAAATTTAAATCAAGGGCTCAGATGTGACCGTGCCATGCACGCATTTCAAATTTAAGTACACTTGGGTGAAAGTGTAACGTCATCATCATTGCACATTAAATGCGCACGTCGCTCGAGCCTTGGAAAAGATCGAAATATCCAGTTGTCGTTCATTGGGAACCAACACTTGCCAAGTCACCAATACCGATCGACAAAGAAGCTCTAATTGTAAATAAGGGCTCGACGACTCGTCCAAATTGCCTCATCCCACATTAAAAGGTCACACCTTACTTAAACAGTTGAAACACGGTGACTAACCCATTCACTAAAGGCCTCGCCCATACACGATTCTTCCACAAGGGTTTAACCTCCACGTATCGACAGATATAAAGGGAGTCGTCCTTCCAATAACAAGGTTATCTATGTCAGGGAAGCCTCGCCTCAACTCCAGCAGGCAAAGGGAAACGTCGCCTCCATTACCTCTCGACCTTTAAAAAGTCCATGCACTATATAAATAGTCATGCCGGACCTCGAGGACTAATGTTACTCATATAAATAATCGTAAAATAGATTCTCAACGTGGTGAAATGACAAGCTCATACGTGGCATAGTGATACGGCGACCCGCTTCTATACCTGTCAAGGTATGATTAGTCTGAGGGCTAGTTGACCCCTCCTAGCAGAGGCCCTCGACATGGACCCCTCCCTGGCGAAGCGAACAATCAACCAACAGCAGACCCTATGAATTGATTGACAGAGAATTCACTGCCAACATCGCCTCTAAACACCTACATGGGCAAATCCCATTTACACAAAATAGGATCTGTGGGTAAGTAAGAGATCTTAGCATTTAATGGTCATGACTGATGGCTAGATTGATTGATTGACGCTTACAACAAAAATGGCTAGTTAATTTGATGAAACCACGTGTCTTATCATCCAACGGGCTTCACCCTTCCAACTCAAGTATAAAAAACCCATATTTAGCACTATTCAGCGTAATGCAACTCTAGATTTCCAACCCAACATTCTTGCCAAAGACACTTCTATCATTTTAAGCGAGATCACCACCTTTTCTTAAATTCGACCCGACCTACATGGGTACAAGAAGTTCTTGACATCTGTTGGCCCCATTTGATACAAATTTTGGGGTCAACAATATTCTTATACAAGAATATAAAGAAATCACATTAACATCAATGAAAAATTCACATTGGTGATATCGTCATCGACCATTTCCATCGTTAATGCTGCATATTTTATCTCCCTAGCAAAAATAGAAGCCAAGAACAGAAAAATGGACCATTAAGGAGGTAGTGACGGAGGGAAGATGGAAGTAATAGGTAGTGGTGATAGTTTCCTAGATAGTGGTGCTTGATGGTCGTGGTGGTTAAAGTGGTGGTCGTCATTGCATTGGTGGTGGTCAGAGAGGATGGTGAATTGGTGATTGTTACTAGTATTTACTATTTATTGAATTTAAAAGTAGTATATAATGTAAAGAAAGTGATGGTATAATTTTTCCTATAATTATCTGCTAATTGTTGTGAAAAGAGATAAAAAAAGAAGAGGGAATAAAAGTCAATGGACTTGTGTGTATTATAATACCCTATATTTATATGAAAGTATTGGTATACAATGGTAATAATTTTTAGAGTTGTAGGGATACAATTGTCATTCACTAATAAATTTATCATTCACAATACTCCCCCTTGAATGACACATTAAAAAATATACGCATCATTAAAGCTTTGTTTGATAAAAATCTAATGGGAAAAAAAAATCAAACAAAGGAAAAATAGTACAATTATTTTGGAGTATTAAAGATAAATGTTACCTCATTAAAACATTATTAAGAAAACCAAGTGGGATAAAACCTAAGCGAAGGGAAAAAAAAATACAATTACTCTATCTGATGTTGATCATTGAAAATCTTTGAAACGACGCATTCCAATCATGTGAACAAATTTCTTAAATGTAGATGTTGACAGTGTTTTTGTAAATAAATTAGTTACATCGTCACTTGAGCGAATTTGTTGAACATCAATATCGTCATTCTTTTGAAGCTTATAAGTATGAAAGAATTTTAGAGAAATATGTTTCGTCCTTTCAACTTTGATATAACCTCCTTTGAGGTGTGTAATACAAACAGCGTTGTCTTTATACAAAATTGTTGAACTGTCTTTTATTGAAATTATTCTGCATGATGCTTGAATATGATGGGTCATATTCCTCAACCATACACATTTTCGGCCTACTCCATGGATTGTAATAATTTTAAAATGATTTGAGAATGTTGTTGCCAAATATTACTTCACAGATCTCCATGATATAGCTATTCCTCCACGTGTAAATATGTATCATGCTTGTGATTTACCTTTATGTAGGTCAGAGAGATAACATATATCTGCATATCCCACTAAAGTAGATCCCGACTTTTGAGAATAAAATAATCTCAAATCAATAGTACCGTTTAGGTAACGAAAATTAGTTTAACACCATCCCAATGTTTTTGTATTGGTGTAGAGTTATATCTTGCAATGAGATTTACATAAAAAAAACTATGTCGGGTCGAGAATAGTTTGCAAGATAAGTTAATACTCCAATTGTATTAAGATGAAGAACATTTTTTCCATCTTCAAGTATGCAAAAATGATCTTTTTTCATATCAAGTGATCGAATAACCATTTGTGATACCAATGGATGTTTATTATTCATATAAAAGCATTTAAAGACTTTTTTGTATATATAGATTGATGAACAAATAATCTTTCTGGGAATGTCGATTTGCAACTCGAGATAGAATTTGATTTTTCTCAATTCTTTCATCTCAAATTCATTTTTCAAATAATTTGCAGTTTTTTTAACTCTTCATAAGTTCCAATTAAATTTGTATCATCTACATAAATTGCCACAATTGCAAATCCATTATTTGTTTTCTTTATAAAAACACATGAACGTCTAGAATCATTTATTTTATTTTTTTTTGTCTTCCTTCAACAAATATTCGTTAAAGCGATTATACCATATACATCCGGATTGTTTCAGTCCATATAATGATCTTTGCAATTTAATTGAAAACATGATTCTCAGGCATTTATCATTTGTTTCTCTCACTTTAAGTCATTTAGGAACTTTCATATATATGTCATTATCAAGTAAACCATACAAATAAGTAGTCACTACATCCATGATGCACATATCGAGCATTTGTGACATAGTCAAACCAATTAAGAATTTAGAAGTTATGGTATTCATTACGGGAGAATATGGTTCCTCATAATTTTTCTTGGTCTTTATGAAAAACTTTGAGATACGAGTCAGGCATTGTATCTTGTAATTTCATTATTTTCATTTCTCTTTCATACAAAAACCCCCTTTGTAACCAACAGTGATTATATTTTTAGGTTTTCGAACACATGTCTAAACACTTTTCGTTTCTCTAATGAATTTAATTTCGCATGTATAGCTTCTTTCCACTTTGGCCAATCATTTCTATGTTAACAGTTTTTAACAAATTGTGATTCAGGATCCTCATTTTGTATAATATCAAGAGTCACGTTAAAGGAAAAAATATTATCTATAACAACAATTTTGTTCTCATAATTTATGAAATAACATATAGCTTATTGAAATCTCATTATTTTCGAACACTTGTGGTTTTTCAGGAACCATATTTTCAATATTTAATTGATTAATCTCTTCTAATGTTACTTATTTTGAAATTTTTGGTTGATTTTTCTCTTATACTTTTCTTTTTCGAGGTGCATAATCTTTTGAACCAATTGATCGACCACACTTCTGACGTATTTGAGATTCATTTGTTATAACAAATTGTCATGCAGGGACATCAATTTTTGTTGAAATATTTTCTGTTGGCATATATGACTTTGTCACCATTTTGTGTCATCAAATACATCTGGTAGTTGATTTATAGCTCTTTGCAAATGAATGATTTTTTCAACATCTTGCTCATGTTGATTATTGCGGGGATCAAAGTAAGATATAGTTGTTCCAATCCAAGAAATTTTACCTTATTTATCATGATATATTTTTTCTCCTCCCAAAGTTGGGAAAGCTAAAGACAATCTGCAAAACGTGTAGTAAATGAATCACCCGTTAAAGGTTCAAGATATCTAATAATAGATGGTGAATCAAAATCCACATAAATCCCAAGTTTTCGTTGGAGGCCCAATTTAGTATGTTGTGGGGGTGAAATAGGCACTTGAATAGCACAACCAAAAACCCGTAAATGAGAAAGATTAGGTTCATGACCAAATGTCAATTGGAAAGGTGAATATTGATAATATGCAGTTGGTCTAATACGACTTCAAATAGAAGCTGTGAGTTTTGTTTTCATAAATAATGGTCTAGCAATAAGTTATAGACATTTAACAAATGACTCTGCTAAACTATTTTGTGTATAGACATGCGCAACCGAATTTTCAATAACAATCTCAATTAACATACAATAATTATCGAATGCTTGTGATCTAAATTCACCATTATTGTCAAGACAAATAGTCTTGATTGAGTAATCGGGAAATTGGGCTAGTAATTTTATGATTTGAGCAAGTAGTCTAACAAAAACTACTTTCCTAGTGAAAAAATAGGCAAACTTTTGTGACCATTCAGTAGAAGAATCAATTAATACCATGAAATAATGAAATGGTCCACATGATGAATGTATTCGTCCACATATATCTCCATGAATTCTTTCCAAAAAAGTTGGAGATTCAATATTGACCTTTATAGTTAGAGGTGTCATTTCGGGTGGTCCGGGCTGGGTCGGCCCACCAACATATGAGCCAGGCAATGGTCCTCGTGAAAAAAGACCACCCGCTACGGGTTCCGGATCTGTTCCAGGTTGGCCCATAAATTTTGGACTACAACCCAAGCTCGCCCGCTGACCCATCCGGGTCGAGCTCATGCGGGTCACGGGTCGCGATTTATTCCAATTTGGCTCGTATTATTGTATAAATAAAATTATAAAAATATAGAATTTTTTATATTTATAGTAAAAAATATTTTTTTTGTTAAATGTAAACTAGGAATTGAACAAAGTGATAAGTTCATATTTATACCAAAAAATGTTTATATAGAATTCAAATTTAATATTAAATGAATTATTTATAATTTTGTAAAGTTAAATTTAACTTAAACAAATATCAACTAAATGTACTTCTAATTACTATTATCAAATATTTATAGTATAAGTACATTTCAATTAAGTTGGCACCTACTTTTCTTATAATTTATAATTTAAGTACATCACAATTGGCTGACTCTCTCCCTTTTTTTTGTTAATTTTTTTTTAAAATTTTTTGTTTCACAGGCCAACGGGTTAACCGCGGCCCGTGAAGGTGCAACCTGCGAAGCCTGCGGGTCACACCTCCTTGACCCGTGAACCACCCGCTCAGGTCACGGGTCGGCCAGCGGTCCCAAGCCGATTTTCACTGGTTTGGCCAGCCCGTCCATCTTGACACCTCTATTTATAGCCTAATGACTAACTTACCTTGCGAACAAGTTACAGATGAATAATCATTAGGTAAAAGAATCTTCTGATTCTTTGAAGGGTGTCATGTTTATTATTCAATTCATCATTATAACTTCTGGATGTCCAGTCGATCATGTCAAAGTATAATTTTTTTGAATCAACGAACTTCTAGTTCGTGATAATATCTGATTCGATCATTTTTATAAATGTACAATACATGCCGATAGGAGTGCATGAAGTTTTTCTTTTATCTGCTTTTGGTCAGTTACAAAAAAAGTTATGCAAAGAAATTCAACATTATTTTCTTACATCGTCTCAATGTGATATCCATTAGCGGACATCTTTAAAACTAAGCAAGCTTTTTTCTGAATTTACTAAAATAAAGTGTATCTTCAATATATAATTTTGTATTATTTAATAAAATAATACAAGCTATTCTGGAGCCATCAATGATATCTGGTGCACCTGATATCGTATTAACATTATTTTCTTCTAATTTTAAATTTTATGTACTTTTATCATGAAAAATTGTGTGCATATTTGCACTATCTGCTAAACAAAATATTTTCATAATCTATCTTAAATTTTATTAGTATTTCTAGCTCTGTACTTTTTTAGAAGCACTAGTATGATATTATTTGAGAATATTGAAACATCGAATTGTATGCTCTTCTGGAACGATAAATTAATATTCTTCTTGAATAAAATTTATTTTCCTTTAAAAAATTACGATAAGTATTGAATTGTTTAGTTTATATTCTTCAGAAACACAAAGAGATATAATTCTTCAAGAAATGTGCTATTAAAATAGAACGTCATATTTTATTATTGTTTTTTCAAGAGTAATAGGCTAATATCTTCTAAAATATTGAAAATTATAATTCATGATTTTCAGGAACAATAACATATTATTATTATTATTATTATTATTATTATTATTATTATTATTATTATTATTATTATTATACAACTATTTACTTTTCGGAAGTAAAAATATAATTTAAATTATATCGTATTTAATTATGCTCTTCGGGAGCAAATAAAATCTAACTAGAATATTTGTCTATAATAATGTGTTACTTTTGGAGCAATAACAAATTATTATTTAGAAATATTAACTATTCATAAGCATGTTTTCTAGTAAAATATTACTATTTGCAGAGTTGTACTTTTTTGAGAAGCAACAATAAGTAGGGGTGGGCGCGGTTCGGTTTGGGTTGGTTTCGACCCCAACCCGAAATCAAAACCAAATTAGTCGGTTTGGAAAAATTTCGACCCAAACCAACCCACTTTACCTCTTAAACCGAACCAATCCAAACCAAATCGGTTCGGTTTGGTTTGGTTCGGTTAGTCGGTTTAGACTTTTAAATAATATTGCATCATAAAAAATGAAAAGTCATGCAAAAAATAATGTATGTCATTCAATTTAACTACTCACAGTGACGCAATCAAGAACCAACACATAATCATAACAAAACCGAATCTTCATCAAGCTTTTTTTCCATCCCAATAGTTCATTTTCATCAACCTGGATATGTGGTGAATATCCATAAGAATAAAAGAGATGTCAAATTACGTTTACTGCACTTAATTAAATATGAACTGTTAAACATATCACAATTATTTCTTTCTTCCATCTCAATAGAAGGCGGGATATGATCACAATTGAAAATAACCAGAACTAAGCATAATTCAAAACCAAGACTAAGAAAATAACCAGAACTAAGCATAATCCAAATTCAAAAGTAAGAAAATAAAATTTATGTTACAAGAACGAAACTCAAGCACAATGTCTAGATTTTAGGAAAATAAATATCCAAGAAAGTAAAATCTAAATTCCAAAAGTTTTGATTTTGACTTTTCTTTTTTCAAAAAAATAAAATAAAAATAGAAACATGTATAAGTGGGTTGGGTCGGTTAACCGGTGGTTTAAGGCTTTAAACCATGACCAAACCGAACCACCGTGGTTTTGTTTAAAATAAAACCAAACCGAACCAATAACTATGTCAAACCGACCCAAACCGACCCGAGTCGGTTTGGTTCGGTCGGTTTGGTCGAGTTTTCGGTTTTTTTGCCCACCCCTAACAATAAGATATATTATCAATTTAAGTTTATAATTGAATATCTAAAAATATTTAATCAAGTTGAAAAAAAATTAATTAACAAACGTGCAAAATAAATAATTATACTGTGAATATAATAGACAGTAAAAATAACGTAATTATTAGTAAAAAAAACAAGAGTGGAAAATAAACTATGCATATAAATGAAATTGAAAATTTCCATAACTAATCAAGGTAATCGTTAGTGTAAATGACTGGAGTGAACAAATAATTAGTAAAGAATAAATCATTACCATACACACAAATCGCGACGATTGTGTGTGTGTATATATATATAAAAGGAATGTAGAAAAATACTCAATTAATTTTTCGACATAAATTCTCATATTATATGAAACAGTAACTAAACTGTAAAGGCATGAATTAATATAAATTAAAGGCATGGACGTAAATTAAATTACTTCATGAATTAAAGGCATGAATTGATTAAATAAAATTATTAATTAATATTCTACAAATAAAAGGTAGAGAAGAATAAGAAACAATCTTGTTTTGATGTATATGTATGTCAAAAAAAATCACATATCACCAAATTAATTTCGGTGCACGTGATAGATAATTATGTTTAAAAAAAATTACTAACTTCTCTAAGCTTTGAAGAATTAAGCTTTTATATCGATAATGTGATGTGAAAAGGGAGAAAAATTAAAGAGAGAATAAAATTTCATAGAAAGTTTCGAATGGAACCACACGTACCCCCTCGTAAAAATTCATAGGATAATTAGGTCCATTACTTTAAAAAATAATAATAATTAGAATAATAAGTTTAAACTTAATTATATCTCTAATTACAATATTAATTACGCTACGCTCAAACTTATTCGAAAACACAGGCAGACAAATCCTTTCCTCCAATCTAATTTTTTTCTTTTCTTAAAAATTTTATTATTAAAATATTTTCATTTGATGTAGTATTTTACGCTATAGTTATCTATTTTGAACAATTCAAAAATCTATTAGAAGCTTACAATGCCCTCGTGATAAATATGTTATGGATGATATTTAAAAATAAAAAATTATCTTCCATAAATTATTAAACATAAAACTATGTTTATTAATTTTTCTTTTTATTTTTTTCATAATCAATATCAATGTAAAAAATTATGAGTTTAAACCATAATTATTAAGTTCATTTCTTGTGGCCATTTTCGACATGTAATTATGAACTAATCATTTACTAATTTTAATTCAAAAGATGTATTTTAAAGTTTGTTGTGATTACTTCAATATGATAACAAAAACCTCACATGAACAGTGAAAAAACATAGTCCTTAAATAAGTAAATAATAATAATAATAATTCTAAGTAACATGATATGTCACTTTTTTTAGTGTTTATTACTTTTTTTTTAATTTCTATCTTTTTTTACTGCTTGTCACTTTTTTTAGTGCCACTTTTTTTAATTTTTGTAACTTTTTCGAATGTTTGTTTCTTTTTCAATTCCTCGGTCACTTTTTTTTTAAAAAAAAATTCTCTCGCTTTTTTAGTGTTTATCACCTTTTTATTTTTTGTCACTTGTTTTGAATTTATGTCACTTTTTTTTTATAATTTATGTCGCTTTTTTTAGAGTCACTTTTTTTTTTTTATAATTTTCATCACTTTTTTTTAGTGTTTGTATTCTTTTATTTTTTGTCACTTGTTTTGAATTTGTATCACTCTATTTAAATATGTAACCTTTTTTAAAATTTCTATCACTTATTTGAATGTTTGTTACTTTTTTAAATGTAAGTTACAATTGTAAATAAGTAATCTTGCAACAACAAGAGTTATAAATAAGTTATTTATTTAATTTATTGTCAAAATAATTAAGATTTTACTTGTAAAAATTAAAATATCAACGCATCTAAACATGTCCTTAAAAAATATGGAATAGTTTGTTGGGAAGAGTTCAAAAGTCAGGGATTAACTATACACAATTCAAAAATCAGGTTTTAAGTTTGACTAATGCAAAAATCATGTTTTAGTTAATTGATTAAAAATATTTATTAATTAAATATAATAAAATCGCAGTTATATAATTAATGGTCACATATACATAATTATAGCTCACATGTCACATATTTTAAATTTAATTGATCACATATCAAAAATTTTGTACATCACAGATTATTTCAAGGTCACAGATTTTTAAATCAGTTGGTCACAAATTATTTTTGAGTCACATATTATTAAATTTTTAGGTCACAGTTGAGTAATTGGTCACAAATTACCAAACATTTGGTCACAGATTACCGAACATTTGGTTACAAACAACTGCCACTACCACTATGGCCACTTTTGACCACCAATACTTAGTCACAAATCGACCAAATAGTTGGTTACAAACCCCGCCACGACAATTAGTTAAAAAGTAGGGGGAGGAAGGGGGTTTCACTTTTGCTAAAAAAATAATGCCTGAACATCAATATTTAAGAAATTGGCTTGGGCAAGGTCAAGGTTCAGAGGGTTGAACCTATGCTAAAATAAAAGCAAAATACGGGGTGAACGACATGTATGGTATGGTATGGTGCTTATGTTCATGGTTTCTAAGTTTCTTGTTTTTACTCTATTACCAACTGATTGTCACGATTCCCAATTTCTCGATCAGACCTGCTGCAGGTCTGATCTTGACAATATTGCTAAACATCTACAATGGACTACAAGTAGAAAGTTAATAGCCGGCAGTGGGATAGGAGGAATGAAAGAGACCCAAGAGATAATTGATTTTGCAGCAAAGCACAATATATTACCAGATGTGGAGATCATCCTCATTCATGGAACAACACCATCAAAAATAAAGAGACGGCGGGTCGCTGCAGCGACGACGATGGCGGTGGGTTGACGGTAGAGACGATGGTGACGGTAGAGAGAATGGAAATGTGATTTGGGAATTAATTTTAGGGTTTGGATGGGTATAGAAGTGAGAGAAATGAAAAGGGAGAAGAGGAAGAGAAATGAAGAGAGAGAAGGGTGAGAAATGAAATAAAATTAGGGTTTGGGTGGTATAATATTTAATTACCTGAATTTTGATTAAAAAATCTTCACACCTGATTTTTGCACTTTGAAGTTTAAACACCTGATCTATGTAATTTTCCCTAGTTTGTTGGCCCATAGTTGTCAGAATTGCAACCGTATTGGTCGGTCTTGAACACTGGACAAAAAATTACCATAATTTTTTCTTCAAAATAAATTTTAGCATATTTTTTCTAAATGCTTCCAATTTTCTGGGTATTTATGCAAGGACACTTGTTGTGAATTTGGACCTTTTGATGACGTTGGACTTCTTATGGACCTTCCCTTTTCTTTTTTTTTTTTACTCAAGACCAGGGCCTAGTAAATGGGGTAAGTTGATCCACTCCATTCACATTTTTCAAAAGTCCAGTACATTCAATTGCAATAAATAGCGTTACATTTGTTAGACTTGCAATGGAATACTAATTTTTGAGGTCTTCTCTTTTCGAAATTCAGAAGGATAAAACATTTCAATAGTTCTCAGTTCTCGTCGAGATTCTTTATCAAAATTCAAGATTGCGAATTAAAAATCAAATTTATGCCAAAAATCGCTTGAAGTAAAAGGCTTCATTAATCAATTTGTATGTAGGCATTTTTATCTGTAATCACTTCAACGTGACAAATAACGATGAATACAATTCGATTTCCGCAATTTTTGAGTTATTTTTAAATCAAACGAAACTTTCATTTGCGATTCAATTCGATTTCAAATCACAATTTTAACATATAAAAATATCTTTCAAACAAGTGAAAAAAAAATATGTATTAGTAGAAAATCTCAATATCACACTTAATTGAAACCTTCTAATATTGACGTTAAAATATTAATATATTTGTCTCAATACAAATTTAAACAAATAAATTAATACAAAGTTCAACTATAAAATTTAAGTTTACAAAATTCTGAAATATATAAGTAAAATGTATCATTAATATTTTATTTCCCTAGCAAATATAAAAGTCAACTAGTAAATTCATTTTTTGAAGCATAAAATAAAATAATAAATAATATATTTTGAATTTAAAAAAAAAGTAATTTCTTAAAAAAAAATTGGTTGAGCATATCAATTTAGTTTCAAACAATTTTCAACTATTGAAACCTAATTCAAACAAAACCCTTACAAACAGTTTTGCTTGGTTTAAAATCGAAACATTGACTGCCAATGTGGAATCAAAGCAATGATTTCAAAATTGTGATTTCGATTCGATTTGACTGGTTGATAGTTTTGTGTTCACTCCTACAATCATCTTCAATGATGCTATAATTAGATCTAAATCGTGATTTATATTTTCAAAATATCATGAAATATATTCAACAGGGATATGCATAGGAAATGTAAATTGTATTTTTCGACAGAAAATATAAAAAACGATGTAAATTTATATCTTTTTAGATCCACTAGAGGCAAAACGCTACCAACTCACTTACACCTAATTTTTTTCGATCTTTCCATTAGAGCAGAATTTGTATTTAGATCAATCATGATGTAAATAATTAAGGATGCATAATGATTTTGAAACTGTCAATTTACACCCATTTAAATCACCATCGGAGATGTCTGCAGTGTAATAGTAGAACTGAACATTGAAATGCTCTAATTCAATTATAGTTAAACTGTGTTTGTCAAAGTTTATAATTACTTATAAGCAATATATCCTAAAGATTGTGTGTCTTAAGGAATGCGTGTATAAAATGGAGTTTAATCAACTTATAAGCAATTATAAACTTTGACAAATATGAATAAAATTAATTTGTATAGTCTCTTGATTTATGGCTTTACATTAATTACATAATCAAACGTTGTCACCGAAAATAGAAAGGGTGAAAATGAAATAAAAAAAATTATAAACTATTTATTTTAATTCTTTAAGCATAAAAGAACTAAATTAGACACCCGAATCAATCGATATTGACCCGGTCCGATTTCTTTTACGCTCATATGACTAATACTTCTATTTTCACATCATTATGAAATTTGATTTGATCCAATCCTCGGAAAATGAACCGCCCATTATCCAAGGCAAAACGTATGTGGATCCTACACAGCTTGTCCTCAAATAGAATCAAACCAAAATAAGAATATTTCACAATTAAATTCCTGCTTTATTAGTTTGTTATCACAAAATGTCATATCAAAACGCCAAATCTGTTCCACGATATGACATTTTGCAAAAAAAAACATTCTAAAACTCGTCACCACACGTATTGTTTTAATACTTTA
The DNA here is from genome assembly GCA_035079005.1 of Fraxinus americana. Taxonomy (NCBI): domain Eukaryota; kingdom Viridiplantae; phylum Streptophyta; class Magnoliopsida; order Lamiales; family Oleaceae; genus Fraxinus; species Fraxinus americana. The sequence continues at coordinate 12,681,987 of CM068715.1, read as the reverse complement.
TTTGTTATTTTCACTATTAATTATTAAGCCGACCACCTCGATCTATTTAAACGAAGAAAAAAAAATTAAATTTAAATAAAATATTTATATAATACAAAACTTGAGAAAGACAAAAATATTAATTTAAGTCATAAATTATTAGAGTTTAATCATATGAAGTTTAGTCCCAGTTGTCCTCTTGAATGGATAGACATCTGGGAATGGATAAGAACTGAATTTACTCATCACAACACACATTTAGAATCATCGAGCTAAAAAAGGCCAAAGGATACACAAACGAAAGGGGCAAATATCCACAAAAAGGACAACGGCCATTTTTAAATGGCCTTTCGAGATGATGAATGTTAAAATCGTACAATATTTTTTGATGTGCTTTGTATCGATGTTAAGAAGGTTAAAATTGAATCAATCTCATCTAAACAAAAGCTGGTGTAATCGCAAAGTACATTGTGATTCAACTAAAATATTGGACACTAATGGTGGAACTCAACATGAAAACATTAAGTTTCAAAGATGAAAAGAGACTTGTGGCTAAAATTCACGTATAAAAGCTTTATTAGAATCCTTTTGTATGGATGAAACGATTTGTCAAATTCACACCTGTACTTTAAGTTATGAAAGCTTTTCTGGAATAACGCAAAACTCATATACATAGCTTTCGAAAATCACCAATTCTTTGAAGTTCTGAGGATTTGATGAACTATACACCATTGGAAAGCTCTATCAATTTACTTTCATATGGAAGAAACGATTTTTTTGAACTCACACTCGTACTTTAAGTTGTGAAGTTTTTTTTTCTGAAACAACGTAAAAATCGTATTACACAACCGTCAAAAAAATCATAACATTTTTAAATTTGGGAAAAAAATTGAAACAAAATCAAAATTTGAAATTTTGTGGGATCATTGGCCTCTATACATAAACCACATGACCCCCATCACTATTGGGCACGACCAGCTCTTGTAGAGTGATGTGCATTATATATAAGACTTAGAGAAAGATTAACAGACGTGTGATTAACCAACAATAACATATTTGACTTCAACGAGTTATGGAACTATGTATCGTTCCCCTTCATGTCTAGTCTTTTTATCAATTATCTTCCAGCGTACATGTACATAACTTGAGATATAATGTTAAAACACTATTTCCATACGTACTTTGAGAGTAGTACTAATTGGAGATACGATTTGAACAACCCTGCTCCTATTTGAACTCCCTGATGAGACTAAAAATGTAATTTGATGACAAAACTCCATATTGTTCATTTTATTTTATTGTACTATCAACTCTATGCAATATTATGATTAATTCATCATTGAGCACCCGTTTGCTGCATGTCAAAAGGCCAATATTAACCTTGTCGATAATAGATTATTCAACACACTTCAAAACCAGTCCACCTTTTTCGAAAAGTACAAGTACGATAAGTAAATTTTTTGACCAAATCCTAGTGATGACTTCTCGTGCCAACACAAACTTTTGCGCACAATTGTGTTCATTAAGTCAATTCTACTATCGTTATTTCAACTCTTTTTTTCTACATATTTATTTTTAATTACACATTCACGTAATAAAATATTATGTACGTAAATTCAAATTTTTTCTATATTTTCAACCCAGGTCCGGCGCTCAGCTAGGGTGGAGGTCAACCGTTGATCGTTGACCGTTGATTCAACGGTCATAATAGCGATGTGCCCAAACAAAGGTTTCCTGCTTCATGATAACAAAGATTTTGAATGTGGGCTACTGCAAGACTAGCCAATTGCACAAATGAATATTTGGAAAAAGCAACAAAGAACTCGAGTATAAATTCAATCTTGTCTTCATTTCTTAATGGTTGTACAATGGCTGAATTTATAGAAGTACAAAGGAATCAAATCAAACAAACTCTAAAACGTAAAGAAAATGAATTTTAATATATACAACAACTTGCACAACAACTTTCTCTAAAAACACTTGCGGATGTACAAAAAAATCGCTCCATAATTTGCAAAATAACCCAATTTATTTTTCACTTAAAATTGACTAAAAACAGTGTATTCAGCCCAACATATTCTCCATTAATTTTTTTCATTTATCCCTAATTTCCTAAAATCCTAAATTCCCAAATCACAATTCACAAATCAAAATTATAATTCATAAGTCATAACTCATAGTGTCAAACAATAATATATTATAAATTCTCATTTCTCATGATTCATAAATCACAAATTCACAAAAACCAAAAAAAAAAAAAGATAAGAAAAATAGAGACTGAAACTTGAAACAGAACGAAAACCGTTCACACTGCACCGATAAAATTAAAGGCAAAGGCGCTCACCGTGCGAGTCAGGCGTCCACCGTCCACCACCTTCCACCGGTCCCCTCGATCAGCGGTGTCACAGTAGCAGGTTTGCAGCGGCGCAGCTGGTCACTTCACTCTTCAGTCATCTCCCTCAATTTTGGAATTGGTTTTGTGGTAATGGGTTGCAATTGCTAGCAACACCCATATAATCTATCATCCATGGACTGATGGACGGTCCAGCCACCATGGATTGGGCGTTGGGCCTTATTTAAAAAAAAAAAAGGCCCAAACAATAAGAAAGGAAAAAAAAAACTATGTGCAAACCTGAAGCTTCGGTTGTTTCATGGTAGCGGCAGCATGCTTCTTCTTCTTCCCGGTGGACAGCGACTAACCTGAAGCTCCTGGCGGATCTAGCACGGGCGGCCGCGGGGTTGGCCAGGTGCTGGATCCGCCCCTGCATGTACATAACTTGAGATATAATGTTAAAGCGGTATTTCGATACGTACTTTAAGAGTAGTACTAATTGGAGACACGATTTGAACAACCCTGCTCCTATTTGAATTCCCTGATGGGGCTAAAAATGTAATTTGATGACAAAACTCCATATTGTTCATTTTATTTTATTGTACTATCAACTCTATTCAATATTATGATTAATTCATCATTGAGCACCCTTTTGCTGCATGTCAAAAGGCCAATATTAACCTTGTCGATAATAGATTATTCAACACACTTCAAAATCAGTCCACCTTTTTCGAAAAGTACAAGTACGGTAAGTAAATTTTTTGACCAAAACCAAGTGATGACTTCTCGTGCCAACACAAACTTTTTCGCACAATTGTGTAACGCCCCAAAATTTCACTCATCTTGAGGTGTTACCAAAATAATTTTCATTTACTTAAATGCGGAACTGTAAAATTATATTTTTCTAAATAAACAGAACATTCATAACTTTAAATATGAATCATAAAATCGTGTCTTCGAAAACAATTCGAACATTCTCCAACTAAATAATTTGCTAATAATGTTATTGGACAAAACGAACTAATAAACTTTAAATGGAAAGAAGCAAAACTTAATATTATTCTCGTAGGTGGAAATCCATTGGCACTCCGCCGCACCATCCCGCCACAAATCCAATCGACCCGAACTAACCTGTAAAATTTGTAAAATTGAGTATTTTGAAAACACTCAGTAAGATACGTGCAGTTTCCATATGCAGGTACATAACAATAACATAGACAATTCGTACCATTCTTCACATTTCTCATTTATGGAGTATATCGGTGGCCAATCGAGATACCCATGTCTTCACATTTCTCATTTCTCATTAGGTCGAACCCGAAGGTCCATTGGCAATACATGCATAAATTACTGAACGTAAAAACATAAAGAAACAAAACAACTTGCACAAAAGTATCTTACCTCGATTGATGAAACGAGTTTTTGATATAAAAAATATACTTAGAATTTACAACTGTTCTCTATATGAAAACTGTTGTGTAAAATTCTGTGTGGTGAATTGTGAAATATAGGCACACTATTTATAGGGAAAAAATAGAGTAGTTGAGTCATAATATAACTGTGATAAAATCATGTTTATATAACTTGATAAGAATTTGAATTATAATGTGACACGTGTCCATCACAACAAAAAAGATTTCAATCCCAAAACAACTTTGACTTTAAATATAAATTTTAATAAAATATTATTTTTACATCAATTCTCTACACGTGAGAATTCTTATTCAATTTCAATTTTATTTTAAAAATATAAATAAATTACAAGTTTCTTTAAACTTTAATATCTTGAGACCTACTTATCCGAATTAACTTTTTCTCGAGTCTATTTTCATGATTAAAAATGAGCTATCCAACGAGACCCATATGGATATACTTTTGGTCACTCTATGAAAAGTTAAATATTTGATCCAAAACATAAGAATTTAAAATACTTTATTTTAATCCCTCAACTTTCAAAATCATAAAATTGAATACAAAAATTTATTCTAAAATTTTCGGGGTGCTACAATCTCCCCTTCTTAAAAAAGTTTCGTTCTCGAAATTACATTAACTACTTTAAAAGTTCTAAATACTCGACTTTGACATACTCGTAATAGTACATAACATAAAGTAAGAAAACTCATAATCATGCTAAAAGAATGACATTTCTTTTCATACCTTGCGATCAATTGGAGAGTGGTCGAGTGGTGAGCGTCACGTGCCAATTATTCTTTATAATTAAAATTTTACATCAACTACTACAATTTTTTTTTTTTAAATACTGCCCCTTTTTTTTGTAACTTCCAAAAATATGATTTTCTATAAATAGAAATTTCAAAAAGAATATCTTTTTTTTTTTGAAAAAAAAATACTGTATGTAAGGTTTAAAATATTGTGTTTCATCTCATCAACTTGAATAACGTGCAATCAAAATGCTTCCAGATGAGAAGGGAGGTCACAATGGACCGCTTAAATCACAAGCTCTTCTTAGACATTTTAGGTCTTTTTGACAAAACTTTTTAACTTTGCAATTATGCAAATCAACAAAACTCTAACAATAAGTCGAACATAAAATCTTTAAAAAAAAAAATTATTATTTTGAAAAGATGTCTACAGAATCGATTTTATAATTCTGGGCTCTGATACTAAACTGTAACGCCCCAAAATTTCACGCATCTTGAGGTGTTACCAAAATAATTTTCATGTACTTAAATGCGGAACTATAAAATTATATTTTTCTAAATAAACAGAACATTCATAACTTTAAATATGAATCATAAAATCGTGTCTTCGAAAACAATTCGAACATTCTTCAACTAAATAATTTGCTAATAATGTTCTTGGACAAAACGAACTAATAAACTTTAAATGGAAAGAAGCAAAACTTAATATTATTCTCGTAGGTGGAAATCTATTGGCACTCCGCCGCATCATCCCGCCACAGATCCAATCGACCCGAACTAGCCTGTAAAATTTGTAAGAGTGAGTATTTTGAAAACACTCAGTAAGATACGTGCAGTTTCCATATGCAGTTACATAACAATAACATAGACAATTCGTACCATTCTTCACATTTCTCATTTATGGAGTATATCGGTGGCCAATCGAGATACCCATGTCTTCACATTTCTCATTTCTCATTAGGTCGAACCCGATGGTCCATTGGCAATACATGCATAAATTACTGAACGTAAAGACATAAAGAAACAAAACAACTTGCACAAAAGTATCTTACCTCAATTGATGAAACGAGTTTTTGATATAAAAAATATACTTAGAATTTACAACTGTTCTCTATATGAAAACTGTTGTGTAAAATTCTGTGTGGTGAATTGTGAAATATGGGCACACTATTTATAGGGAAAAAATAGAGTAGTTGAGTCATAATATATCTGTGATAAAAATCATGTTTGTCTAACTTGATAAGAATTTGAATTACAATGTGACACGTGTCCATCACAACAAAAAAGATTCCAATCCCAAAACAATTTTGACTTTAAATATAAATTTTAATAAAATATTATTTTTAATCAATTCTCTACACGTGAGAATTCTTATTCAATTTCAATTTTATTTTAAAAATATAAATAAATTACAAGTTTCTTTAAACTTTAATATCTTGAGACCTACTTATTCGAATTAACTTTTTCTCGAGCCTATTTTCATGATTAAAAATGAGCTATCCAACGAGACCCATATTGATATACTTTTGGTCACTCTATGAAAAGTTAAATATTTGATCCAAAACATAAGAATTTAAAATACTTTATTTTAATCCCTCAACTTTCAAAATCATAAAATTGAATACAAAAATTTATTCTAAAATTTTCGGGGTGCTACAATCTCCCATTCTTAAAAAAATTTTGTTCTCGAAATTACATTAACTACTTTAAAAGTTCTAAATATTCGACTTTGACATACTCGTAATAGTACATAACATAAAGTAAGAAAACTCATAATCATGCTAAAAGAATGACATTTCTTTTTATATGATTAAAAAGTAAGTATTTTTTTTAAATTTATATGTAATATTATTTTATCGAGAAAATGTGTAGCGGATAATGTGAAAGAAAAAAAATGAATTACTCCGGATCTTGACCAAATTTCATTTACTAACTACATCCAATTATTTAGGAAATTAAAAAATCAATTATGGCAGCCAGAACAATTAGGCTACAACACCCATCACGTGGGTAAATATTATATATAGTTATTTGCTCCAACTCATGCTTAATCATGTTAATATCTGGTCCAAATCTTATGACATTGATAACATAGGTGTACAACTTCAATTTGGCTAAAAAAACAAAAAAAATCAAAGAAAGAGGGTGTAAAGTCAAATAAATAATTTTCTTCAATTTAGCTATTATAACTCGAAATACTAAACAAGGAATTCTGAATCTAGATTTATTATCGTGTGGTAAGAAAAAAAAAATGAATTAGAATGCAAAAAATCCTTTTTTTTTATTGCATGTCTATATAAATAATTAATTTAATATATTTTAAATATTTTTTATCATATTCCAATCATAACTAAATTGTATTATAATTGTACCTTTTAATACTAGGGGTCCGTTTGATTCAAATATGGAATTTGGGTGGAAAGGAAACGAATTACAAGGAATTGAATTGTCTAGAATTTGTTTTATTGAGAGTTGTCAATTAATTGTGTTTGATTGGTATAATTTTTCATCTAAAAATGTTGAAATTTTCTATCTTTTGGTGTTTGTTTGACTTTATTTTTCATGAAAATTATCAATTAAAGTCGAGATTTAGACCTTGTTTGGTTTAGATATAAATTAATTTTTTAATAAATCTTGATAAAAAAATAATGAAATTTGTGGTTGATAAGTTGATAAAAATTTATGGATCTCATAAAATATGTGAATGAAAATGAGTTTTAGGAAATGGTGGTCAAACATTAGATAATACATATAACTCATCTTCAACAACCTTTTACGCAATACAATTAACGTTAAATTGAGTTAAAGAAAAGATATGACGAGAACTAAATATAGGTGTCGACTTGATTAGTCGAGTAACTGGGGGACAAATGCGATCAACACTTTCAAGGTTCAAGGACCACCATCACCACGGGATCCTGCGGTCAAGGTAATTAAGGTCGCTTGCGTAGGCATTCTTGCACATCATACGGAAACAAGTTAGCACCTGAGCCACACCACCAAAGACTTCACATAACTCTATAAATATTAAGTAGAGTTTTTCCATCCAAAAAGACAGATAGCAACATAAAAGGCACATTATTTTCTCTCGAAAAAAAATGGAAAAAAAAAAAAATGAATCCTTGTCTAACTTCAAGACCCTACATTGGAAAACGTCATATCCACCACCGCCTTTTTAATTCTAAACATGTCTGGTCCCCATTTTTATAAAAACTCAGTTTTTTTTTTTTTTTTCAAAATTATTTTCAACCACATATTTCCTCATAAAATAAGAATACACGTAAATCGAAAAAAATTCCTTACTTTTTAAGCACATATTATCCAAAAGACCACTATTCTTAAACTCATTTTCTTCCAAATTTTCATTAAAATAGAGCCCAAACAAGGGCTAAATCGTAAATTATCAATGGACGAAGGAGCATAACATGACCAATTGTCGCTAAAGAGTCGTATGAAAATGAAACTATCCAATTTGATTGGAATTGACTCTGAGGTTGCTAATTAGGCTAGAAAATGACCCTTTTATAAAAGTCCTATAGGCATACTATGACGCACCTCAAAAAAGTTATATTAAGTACATGTTTAAGTCACATTAAAATTTTTATTTTTATTTTTCTACTCATTTTCAACCACACATTTTTCAATAAAATAATATTTTTCATCATATTAATAATTTTTTCTTCTTTTTCAACCACACATTCTCTATCAACAGGGGCGGAGCCAGGAAATATATTAGGCTGGACTGAATTTTTTTTTTTTTTTTTCAATGAACTTGTACACTAAAAGATGTTCTAAACCACATGATAAAACAAAAATTGGACCCAAAATCGGGCAAAATCATGCACAACTAACTCATTATGACAAAACTGTTTAAAACCCACTAAACCGGCCGGTTCAACCGTAAACCGATGAACTAATCGCAGTTTGGTGGTTTTCCTGATTTTTTTTTTTTTTAGTTTAAAATTTTTTAACTTCATGAATAGAACTCATAGATTATAATTCAAAGGCACATAGAAAACTATTGGATGCCATGTTCATATTATAGATGCACTTATCTCAAATTGTTTCATAAACTTCTAATGTGAGATAATGTCTTTTATAAATGCTCCCCTTTCCAATAGTTCCATAAACTTCCAATGTGGGATAGGGACATAATAAAAAAATGTTAAAATGTCCATCAAAAATCATTTTTCAAATGTATGTCTAATTGACTAATTTGATTTTGAATCCAAACTAATTAAATTGTAATATTCACCTTCATCATTTCATTTATTTAATTTTCAAATTTAACTTAAATCGCACTTGATTTTTAATATATTAATGTTATATATCATTTTCTATAAGTTTAAAACATTGGTCATAATATATTTTTGAACACTCGTAACAATATTTTAACAAATATATTTTTATACTAATAAAAGTAAATATATAGCATATTACTTATTTTGATAACAACATCATTTCAGAAGAAACTTCACGGTGAAAACTAAAAAGAATAAAATTAGCCTAATACAAAAATTAATTCCCAACTCGGAAGCAAATTCTTGGTGAAAATTTTTTTAAAAATGTAAAATTTGTCGAGCCCAAATATTCATTTTAGCCCAATTAATTTTATTTACAACCTAAGTGTAAAACTGAAATGATACACAATTAACCAAATATTTAAACCAAATTAACTAAATATTAAAAAAAAAAAATTGCTTTTGGGCTGGGGTAGGGCTGGGCTATAGCCCACCCCAACCCACCCCTCCCTCCGCCTATATCTATCAATCTACTATTCTAAAATATATTCTTTCAAAATAATGTGGATCAAACACACCAAAAAAAATTCATCGTGGGATTTTAAATTAGAGATCCTATAATTTTATTTTTTCGAATTAGGGATCAACTCCTCAATCTTTTATGTAGTGAAGTTACAAATCTCTATTATTTAAAAGTAAAGTTTGGGATCTTCAATCCACTTAACTCTATAAATATGAATCTCCATCGACCAAAATTGTCAGTGTATATGTTAAAATTGCTCGCGACTTTCAAATGACTTAAAAGCAGGAACAATATAATTTTAAGTTGTTTGATGCTATTGAAATTTTAAATCAAGTGAATTTAAGATACGTATCCAAATTTAAAAAGTCTATCCCTAATCACACCATGTGAAAAATATGAGTGTCTACACGTAATTTCCCGTATAATTTTCTTCCGCAATTCCTTTTCCAAATAAATAGCACCGCCCCCTAAAATTAAAAATATATATATATATATATAATAAAAAAATAATAATCCGTATTTTAATAACTATACATAAAGTAAAGTGGTAGAGGAACATTGAAATTGAACTTAGAAACAAGAAAAAAAATAAAAATAAATAAATAAAAGGTTGTAATGATAGAAAACCGATGATTGCATCCCACACTAACCCAACGCTCTTGACCGACCAATAGTGTGTCCACACGATCCCAAGGATTCAATCCTATTTTTTAGTTTTCTAAACCTATTTTAATACGATGATATGATAATTTCAAATATTTTAATTTTTATAGTTGAAAAATAAATTTAATAGAAATTACTTTATTCCACTTATAATTTTCATAAAATGAACATCACACCAATCATGATGTCATTTAAAATTAAGACCATAATATAATGGAAACTAAATTATACTTACTTTGTTAAGAAAAGGAAAAGTAGAAACAAAAGAGCTTCATCAATGACAATCATGAATCTAATTTATTATTACATGTTCGTCGATGAATGACACATATATGATGTTGGATGTCACGTGTCACATTATTTCTTGAATTTGTCCCAAAATTTTTGAAACTCGTTTTTCCTAAACTCCTTTTTGGATCATATGTTTTATGAGATCCACAATTTTATTAACGTTTTGATCACATAATTCATCAACTTTTATCATAATCCACTAAAAATCTGATTTTTTTTTTTTTTTGCCAAATCAAATTTTACAAAATATTTAAAGTCAAAATTAAGAAAATTTATTCTAAAATTCATATTTATTGATTAATCTAACTCTTTTAGAGAACCTCATGATCATTTGAATAGTGATATTCCACATACCTAAAACCTCTCAAGTGTCCTTGCTCATTATCACCCAAACTATCATCTGCAGCTTCCTAGATTCCATTATTCCTCCCTTTAGATAAATCGTACTATCATAGCTATGCCACTTATGCACTCAAAATTACAGTAATTCAAATGGGGAAATCGAAGAGAAATTCACTCATAAATAGATAGACAGTCAATAATTTAAAATCCATTTAAACATCATGGAAGTCCGAGCATTGGAATAACCCAAATTATGGAGCCAAGGAATAGCATCCAAAGTATACAACTTGCATACGATAATTACTTATATAGTAAACCATATACATTTTGTTTCAAATTTCAAGAAGTTGTAAGATTATTATAAAATGATTCAATATAGAAAGAAGATTTCATGGAAAAGTTGGATTGACGTAAACAAAAAACAAGTAATTTTTCGGAGTGTCCATCTTCGAAAACTTTTGTGTCTATGTTGAGTGGAAACGATCCAATGAGCAAGACTCTGCGGCTTTACCTTCGATGTATGGCCAGTTTTAACAAAATTCCAAGACTCCTAAAATACATTTTTAGTTTTTCTAGATAATTTAGTTTAGTTTAATTAAATTAGGAATTTAATTCCATTTAGAGTTAGGGTCTGTTTGGTAGGGATTCTCATTTTCTACAGTAAATCAATTCTCATTTTCAACCACACATTCTTCAATAAAATAATATTTTCCATCACATCAATAATTTTTTCTTCTTTTTCAACCACACATTTCCCATCATATCACTATTCAAAATCAATTCTTCCCCCAAAAAATCCCTACCAAACAAGCTCTTAGTCTTTATCTTTAATTCGCGTCATTATCTAAAATTAGTCGTTATTTGAAAGTTTAGTCATTTTCAAATTTTAGTTATTGCTTTTAATAAGAGTTGTAAATCTTAACGACCATCGTTGAATTTGTTTATGATAAAGAGCATTGAGAAGTTGTCTCAAAATTATTATCTTCCCCGATATTCGTTAACAAATAAACAAATTTGAGTTTTTCATGAAATTTTGTTCTTTTCTAAGACATATATATATATATATATATATATATATATATATATATATATATATATATATATATGACAAATTATTTGTGAAAGAAGTATACATTTATACTTACCATAAAAGAAATGGTAAAAATGAAAATTTTATTCTAATAGGAGAGATTTGTGTAATTTTAAAAAACAAAGGGAAGAAGTTCGTTTAATTTATCAATTGATTTTTAACTTGTTTTTATTGATAGATTCTTTATCTTATTTCTAAGGCTTTACTTTCCTTATGTTTCGGACATTCTATCGAATTCAATAGGTATGTTTGGCTAAGCTTAAACAAAATTACTTGCAACCAAACATGATTAAGTTAACGTTTGATATTCACTTAGCCAAACATTCTAGCCTTATTCACTTCTATTTATTTTAGTAATATTTCTATTATTTAGTTTCACGTTCATTGTCGTTTCATAAAACCATAATCTTCTTGACAAACACACACCTTTATACAATGGTTTAAAAAATATATGTTTTATATATGACTTGAGATTACAAGAAAAATGTATTGCAATTTTAATGGGATTCAAACCGGATAAATGTGTGTGATATGAAAAATGATATGAGATTATGCTAGTGTAAATTCAATAAGTCGAAATGTAAGCTAGAATGTACATGTAGTAGAATTGTTTTGAAAATGTCTATTGATTAGATGTAAATGTCACATGGATTAAAATCTTTCAATTAGTGTATCCTAGTTCGTAGTGATTAAAATCTAAATTTTAATATGTAAGTCAAACTCAACAATTAATTTCAACCACATATTTCTTGAGATTTATAACTTTTTCAACCACATATTTCATCTACTTTTATCAAAATTTACTAAAAAATTGATTTCAATCCCTACCGAACAAGGACTGTATGATGGCGGATAATGCTACGTATACACTCTTTTGTCTACATCATACTTGACATTATCGTTGTTTTCCAGCAATGATTGATTAAAAAAATCTTTTTTTAACCGTCCAACAGTGTATTACCACGTAGCAAGAGCGTAAAATTTAATGTACGTCAAACATGATTGTATAATGCATTAGATGTACATCACATCTAATGGAGAAAGGAATAAAACATTTGTACAGGAAAATGGTTGACAGAAATTTTACCGACTCTCACAATGTGTGGGATCCACCGAAATAAAATAAAAAAAAATCCACCCCCGCATTAGTGAGTGACTGTCAACCAAACCCTCCCTACCCCGCGAACTCTCACCTGTACGAGTAGCGTGATTGAAGGTAGGACAGGAATAGCAAATCCAGAATCATGCTCGTGGTGCCGTTACAAGAAGTATTATGGGCGCCGAAAAGGATATTGCAGAGTTGAGATGTAAAATTTGAGACGTAATTCACGGGGTCCGAATCCCATGAACGTCAGTTGCATCTGTTGTTTTCTTGTGAGTAATGTCGACAATGATTCTCTATACACGAAATTTAATAAATAAATGAAAAATACATAATTATTTCTAAATACGGATCCTCAAAAAAAAAAAAAAAAAAACAATCATTATCGTCCCGAAGCCTGTTTGCTCTTTTATAAAGGTCAACAAAACTCATTTCCAGCAAATCCAAATCATCATTTCCCTATTTTTTCGCCTTTTGCTTTCATAAATATTTCCAAATCCCAGGATTCATTTGCAAGTAATTTGATTGACTCAGAGCCTCTGTACCATCAATGGCTCGCTTGAAGGAAAATATTTCTTCGTTTTTCAATAATAGATGGCTGGTTTTTGTTGTTGCAATGTGGATTCAGTCTTGTGCTGGAATTGGGTATCTTTTTGGGAGTCTTTCTCCGAAAATAAAAAGTTCATTGAATTATAATCAGAAACAAATAGCGAGGTTGGGGGTTGCTAAGGACTTGGGGGATAGCGTCGGATTTTTGGCCGGAACTTTATCTGAGATTTTGCCTTTATGGGGTGCTCTTCTTATTGGTGCTATTCAGAATTTCGTCGGATATGGCTGGGTTTGGCTTATCGTCACCGGCAGAGCTCCGGTTTTGCCGTTATGGACTGTGAGTATCAAATTTGTATTCATCGCCATTGATATTGATCTTATTATGATTACATAATGATCTACCTCTATATCCACCAAATTCAAACATCCGGTTTTATGTTTTATGCATCCGGCTATTATGAATCTATGATCTATTAACTAGCTATAATTCATTTTTGCATAGATCATGATCGTGTCATACTTGGTTGGAGACGTTGTTTTTTGCTGTCTTTCTTGGACAAAAATAAAATATTTCAATCCAAAATCTAGTTAAACTCAACCATTTATAATGAAACGTGTTTAAGAACTTAATATATGTAGATGCTCTTAAATTCATTTGGCCTCTTTTGCATTTCAAAATTTTGGGATTTACTATACAACAAGTCGCTGATTTAAAATTTTAAATTCGGGTATATTGAATCTCTCAGGCCTTTTATCTCAATATATTGGAACATTAGGATTTCCAACTCCAATCAGTCTGACATCTCTTCGGGATAAATTTGTTCATTTTACTCCTCGAATTGCTGTCTGCTTGTCTGACTTGTTTTATCCATTAATATGCAGATGTGCATTCTTATATTTGTTGGAACAAATGGTGAGACCTACTTCAACACGGCAGCTTTGGTGTCTTGTGTGCAAAATTTCCCCAAAAGCCGTGGTCCTGTTGTCGGAATATTGAAGGGTTTTGCTGGATTGGGAGGTGCAATTTTGACTCAAATATATGCTGTGATGCATTCCCCTGACCATGCGTCACTCATATTTATGGTCGCAGTCGGGCCAACAATGGTGGTCATTGCTCTAATGTTCATTATAAGACCCGTTGGAGGTCACAAACAAGTTAGATTGTCTGATGGAATTAGTTTTTCGATTGTTTATAGCACATGTCTCCTTTTGGCTGCTTATTTGATGGGTGTCATGCTTGTGGAAGATCTTGTGGATTTGAGCCAGACTGTTATTACAATATTCACGGTGATTTTGTTTATTCTGCTTTTTATCCCCATCGCAATCCCTATCACATTGTGCTTTTCTCGGGGGCCAATAATACCAGCAGAAGAGGCACTTCTATCCGAGTCACAGAAACGAGAACCGACGAAATATGAAGACGATACTCAAGAGATCATATTTAGTGAAGTTGAAGACGAAAAACCAAAAGACGTAGATATGCTTCCGGCTTTGGAGCGCCAAAAAAGAATCGCCCAACTGCAGTCAAAACTAGCTCAAGCAGCTGCAGAAGGAGCAGTTAGAATTAAGAAGCGAAGGCCGCACAGAGGAGAGGACTTCACCTTGACAGAGGCATTGATAAAGGCAGATTTTTGGCTCATATTTTTCTCTCTTTTGTTAGGCTCTGGTTCTGGCTTGACAGTAATTGATAATTTGGGTCAGATGAGTGAGTCCTTGGGGTATGATAATACCCATGTATTTGTTTCCATGATCAGCATTTGGAACTTTCTAGGCCGTGTTGGGGGCGGTTACTTCTCCGAGAAAATTGTCAAGTACAAATTCCAGCCACTTTCTACTCATCTTCGTGTTATTTCATCTTAAATCGTTTCTCTTCCACCTCTAACTCGTGATACTCTTAACAGGGAGTACGCATATCCAAGGCATGTGGCTATGGCTGCTGCCCAAACCATAATGGCGGTTGGACATTTCATATTTGCTATGGGTTGGCCTGGGGATATGTACATTGGAACTCTTCTAGTCGGTCTTGGCTACGGAGCCCACTGGGCAATAGTTCCTGCTGCAGCCTCAGAACTGTTTGGTTTGAAAAAATTCGGGGCTTTGTACAATTCTCTCACACTAGCTAACCCCGCAGGTTCTTTAGTATTCTCAGGTGTCATTGCCAGCAGCATATACGACAGAGAAGCAGAAAAACAAGCTCATATGCACCATCATGGCCACCGTAGTTTCTTGTCGAGTTTTGTCGATTTGAACGAACCTCTAAAGTGCACTGGTGCTATTTGCTTCTTTTTAACTTCCTTAGTAATGTCTGGACTTTGCATCGTTGCAGCTGTTTTAAGCATGATTCTTGTCTATCGGACAAAGACCGTCTATGCTCACCTTTACGGAAGATCTCAACAATAATTTGTGGTAATCTACGTCGATCAGAATTCAGAATTTATAGCAGAATAGAAGTTCAAAATGTGTGCAGGTTTCATAAATTATTTCCTTGATTATCAATGTTTCTAAACTACTTAAGAGGTAAGCATTGGAGTAGAATCCCAAAAACAGGGTCGAGAGTGAGATCAAGTCTGCAGATTGGCAGTGGGATGTGTACTCTGTTTGGATTTTTGTTGTAATTTCATATTATATATTTATATTCTTTGGTCCAATTGGAATTATTGGAAGAAATTTTCATCACCAAAGGCAGTTTGTTGAATAAAGTCTCAAGGATTTCTTTGTACATTTAAAGGATCTCAAATTATTAGGTGTTTGTGTTGTGGAGTTCGTTGTAATGCAAAATTTACTACTACTGATATCTATTTTACGGTGCTAGATAAGTTGACATTGGCATTCAATCATTGGACCGTTTAAAACAAAATCAATTTTTCAATCCAATCATCTGCTACCACCAATACTTCTATCATTGCATCTGTCAAAATACATCTGGCAAAGTGGCATAATCCATTTTAGCCAGCCTATTGCATTGCCTCTGTAAGTTGACGTAATATTGCAGTGCTAGATAAGTTGACGTAATATTACATGGCGTTCAATCATTTGACCGTTTAAAACAAAATCAACTTTTCAATCCAATCATCTGCTACCACCAATACTTCTATCATTGCATCTGTCAAAATACATTTGGCAAAGTGCATAATACATTTTAGCCAGCCTATTGCATTGCCTCTGTAAGTTGACGTAATATTGCAGTGCTAGATAAGTTGACGTAATATTACATGGCGTTCAATCATTGGACCGTTTAAAACAAAATCAACTTTTCAATTCAATCATCTGCTACCACCAATACTTCTATCATTGCATCTGTCAAAATACATTTGGCAAAGTGCATAATACATTTTAGCCAGCCTATTGCATTGCCTCTGTAAGTTGACAAAATGATACGTAATGTATAAATATACTTTCATATTATACATTTCTTGACGCCAAAAGAATGGAAATTTTAAATAATATTAATAGACTAAGATCAAATCAAGTCCTAATCATATATATGCACATCAAATTAAGCGTTGATCGTCCTTTAATTGTCTAATACACCACGCAATTGCAAGATCGGATAATATAGCTGGCAAGTTTGAAATCAACGCCAAACTTCCCTTTGATGTGAATTAAAATTAAATTTTTAATAAATTTTGATAAAAGTTAGTTACTGTTTGACTCTCATTAATTAAGAAAAAATGAGTTTTGAATAATATTTTTAGAAGAATGTGTAGTTAAGCCCTGTTTGACCCCATTATTCCAAAAATTTATTATTCTCTCTTATTTTCAACCACACAATTTTTCATAAAATAATATTATACGTAAACCAAAAAAAAATTCTTCTTTTTCAACCACACATTCACCAAGAAAATTATATTCCAAAAATTATAATTTGAAATAATGGGGGCTAAAAAGTGGAGAATTCTTTTTTTTTTTTTTGGATATACGTATATAATATTTTATTGTGTGAATGTGTGATTGAAATGATCATGTAGCAAACCATAAAATAAAGTAATGGATGCCAAACAGGGCACTTAATGAAATGTGTGAAGATATGAGAAATTGAAGATACCATGAAATGTATTATTAAAATTAATTATTGACTTTAACTTAAACTAAAATCTAAATTTTAATTCCACAAAACAAGGGCTAAAGTTGAAAACCTAAAAATTGTAAAGAATCTAGAGGAACAGAGGAGAGTAAAATTTTCAACTCCTCATTGAACTTTCAACAAATTTTAATTCAATTGAATTACTTAACTTCAAATTGATTCCAAATTTCACCCTGCATTGATTGCTATTTCCCAAATTGATGAAAATTGCTTAATTGACTACTACAATGAATCTTTCACGTAATCACGACATATCATGAAAGTACCAAAATTAAAAACATGCTTTCTAACATTTTAATCTAATACATTGCGAAAATCCTTATTTTACTTTGTTTTCAGGATGTTGATTATATGGAAGACCAATTTTTGACAGCCAATACGTTATCAGTTTAGGGAATGATGGGTGACAAAATGTGATAAAGTGATGAAATTTAAAAGTTGAGTGATCCAATTAAAAAATAAATAAAGTTGAGTAACTGCTAATGAAATTTACCCTTCAGATGAAATAGAAGAAGACAAGTCAAAATTCAAAGGTAATGTTGAAAGCATAATAAAATTAAAATATTCATGAATTAAATGTACAAAACCATTCAACCACATGTGCTTGAATGTACAAAATAGTCAATTCTTATCTTTATTCTTCAATAACTAATATATATAAAGAAATTGCTGAACTTCTAATTTTTTGTTGCTTATTTAAAAATACGAGAGAAAACTCCTCATAATGATTTTTTTACCGTTATCATGGAGAAGTCGTGCTAACTAACAGAAGGTTAAAATAAATATATGATGAAAAAAGTTCAAAAGGTAAAGGCGAAAGCTAGCAAAAGTTGGGGCTACAAAAATTGTTGCCAATATACAATATCCTAAATTAATAAATAACGAAGAGGTTTGCCCACAACACCGTATTATTCTTAATATCGTCTCTCAGCCCTCTCTGCAACAAACAACAAATCAGAAAGTAAGGATGCATTAAAGTTACTCTACCTTGACTTGCGGGTGAACCAATGGCGAATCCAACACCAGACGAGCTGTGATGTTAAAACTCGGTTTTACACCAAGAAATCGGGCTCAGAATCCTCCAATCAAACACCACAAGAGAAAACTCAAAACCCCTCTTCTTCCAAATGGTTGCTCCACCGTTTTCTACTGCCCACACAGGTTGGTCTAATGGTGAAGAGAGTATTGTAACCACAATCTAGCCACAAAGGCAAAGGAGAAGAAAAGGGACGAAGTAGCACACAGCAAGGTCACGGTTTCTCTCAAAGGCACAAATTCTCTCACACACTATGAATAGAAACGGGTTAGCATACATATAGTATTAGGCATAGAACTAGGTTAGGCCCAATAAACAAGCTAAGGCCCAAGTAGAAAACATAGATGGGTCATCCAAGTTTGGGTCGGTTTACCAATTGTGGTGTTCGATTAACTTTCAGTCATTTGGACTATGCCGACTGAATTAATACAACGTATTTCATCATCGCCCGGGGGAGGTCGTTTGACAACAATTTGCCTAACAAACCTCCACCTTGGTGTCAAAGGACCTGCAAAGAAAGTTATTACGCATTAGTAATAATCTAGAAAAATGGAGAACCAATAAAATTGGAAATCATTTACCTCCACCGATGTTTAGAAGATCTTTGCAACTTCTAAACTTCACCAAAGGTAGCACCTTAGTACCCATGTCTGAGGGATTATATTGTATGTGTATTTTCTCAAGCCTTACTACTTCTTGAGACACAATATCTCTAATGAAATGTAGTCTAACATCAATGTGTTTGGTGCGTTCGTGAAAAACAGGATTCTTACATAAATGTATAGAAGACTGACTATCTGAATATACTACCACATAATCATTTAGAACACACAGTTCATGTAAAAGGCCTCTAAGCCATAAAGTTTCTTTAATAGTTTCAGTAGTAGCAATGTATTCAGATTCTGTCGTGGATAGTGCAACTATGTGTTGTAACTGTGATTTCCAACTAACACAAGAATTTGACAAGGTAAACACATAGGCAGAAGTGGATTTCCTGTTATCCCTATCCCCAGCATAGTCAGCATCAACATATCCTTTCAGTTTAACCCCATCGTTATTAACACCAAACTTTAGACCTACATCACATGTACCCTTTAAATACCCTAACATCCATTTTAAGGCTTCCCAGTGCTCAGGACCAGGATTAGACATATATCTACTAAGCGTGCTCACAGCGAAAGCTAAATCAGGTCTAGTGCAAACCATCAAGTACATAACAGAACCAATCACATTTGAATAAGGAATTCTGCTCATGTATTCTACTTCCTTTTCATTACAAGGAGCTTGATCTTTAGATAATACAAAGTGACTAGCTACAGGTAATGTAACAGATTTGCAATCATACATTCCAAATTTCTTCAACACTTTTGAAACATACGAGGATTGATGTAAAAACAAGATAGAATTTGACCTATCTCTTTCAATTTCCATACCTAGGATTCGTTTAGCCTTTCCTAGATCTTTCATGTCAAATTTACCATTCAAACTTGCTTTTATATCACTTATCCATTTAGGTGATGAACCAACTAAGAGCATATCATCCACATAAAGTAGTAAGAACAGATAATCATTACTAGCATCATTATGTTGGAAGTAAAGACAATGATCAAACTTGCTACGATGAAACCCTATAGATAGCACAAAAGAATCAAATCTTTTATACCACTGTCTAGGTGATTGTTTTAGGCCATATAACGATCTTTTCAAGAAACACACATAATCAGGTTTTAGTTTGTCTTCAAAACCTCTTGGTTGATTTATAAAGATTTGCTCATCAAGTTCACCATGTAAAAAAATAGTTTTTACATCAAGTTGTTCAAGTTCCCAGTCAAAATGTGCAACCAATGCAAGTATGACCCTAATAGTAGTGTACTTAACAACTGGTGAAAAAATCTCATTGTAATCAACCCCCTCTTTTTGAGTGTATCCCTTTGCCACTAGCCTAGCCTTAAACCTTAAGGGTTCAGAAGCACTAGTACCCTCCTTAACCTTAAAAACCCACTTACAGTCAACAGTAGATTTATTTTTAGGTTTAGGTACTCATTTCCAAGTTTGATTCGTCTCTAAAGAACTCATCTCATCTCTCATTGCCTTAAACCACTCTTCAGATTGTTCACTCTTCATTGCCTCTTCAAAGGTCTTTGGTTCCCTATCAGCTAACTCCTCATAACTCGTATGAGCAAAAGCTAACTCGGATTCATAACCAAATCTCACCGGTGCTCTAGTCTGTCTCCTCTCTCTATCCCTAGCCAAGTTATAGTCTGCTAGAGGATTCTCTTCTTCAGGGTATTCTTCTACTACTACTTCATCTCCATTCTCGACATCAGGTTGTTGTTCCTAAGTCTCCACCACACTCTGTGTAACAGGGATGAATGTGCTAGGTTTCCCTAACTCCACCTTTAGCTGACTACTCTCTTCACCTTGTATTTCCTCACTTACAGGTTCAGATTCAGCTTTCAAACATGGCATTTCGCTCTCATTGAATGTAACATCTCTACTCACAATGATTTTAACTCCTTTCTGGCTCCTATCCCACAACCTATACCCCTTGACACCTTCGGGGTAACCTAGAAAAACACATTTCCTAGCTCTAGGTTCAAGCTTTCCCTCACTCTGATGAGAAAAAGCAGTGCAGCCAAAAGTTCTAAGCATGGAGTAATTGCTAAGTTTACCAAACCATTTTTCATGCGGAGTATCACCATTCAATGCAGCAGATGGAGTCAAATTAATCAAATAACAAGCAGTCATAATAGCATCGCCCCAAAATGACTTCGGGACTCCAGAACTTAACATCATGCAACACACTTTATCAAGTATGGTTCTATTCATCCTTTCCGCTACCCCATTTTGTTGGAGACTGTAAGGAACCGTTTTATGCCTTGTTATTCCACTTTCCTTGCACATATTATCAAAATCAGTGTTACAAAACTCTAGACCATTATCAGTTCTCAAAAACTTGATCTTCTTACCAGTTTGGTTTTCAACTTGTCTTTTCCAATTATTAAATTTATCGAAAGTGTCGGATTTCTCTTTCAAAAGGTAAACCCACACTTTCCTAGTATAGTCATCAATAATAGACAAGAAATACCTATTCCCACCTGCGGTGGGAGTGCTAGATGGACCCCACAGGTCCGAATGCACATATTCAAGCATGGTTCTAGTATTATGAACACTCGTGGAGAAAGTAGTTTTATGGTGTTTGCCAAGCACACAATGGTCACAGAAAGACAAATCAGACACACAATCATTTCCAAAAGCACATTTTTCATTAAGAAGCTTAATCCCCTTAATACCCACATGTGCAAGTCTATTGTGCCATTTGTGTGTATGATCAGACTTGGCGGAAGAGATAGAGGAGTCTAAACCTCTCATCACTTCCCCAGTGGTTATATAAATATCATTTTTCTAATACCCTTAATAGAGACGAGTGCACATTTAATCAATTTCAAAATCTTATTTCCAATTTTACCAGTGAAATCAGATTTCTCAAGTCTTCCTACTAAAATTAAGTTTCTAGACAATTCAGGGATATATTTAACGTCCTTTAAAGTATACACAAAACCAGTATCAAACTTCAACGTAATATCACCCATGCCAACAACATTGTAAGCAGAATTGTCACACAACACAACACGCCCATCATTTGATTCATACAAATTTTCAAACCAATCTTTATGTGATGTCACATGAAAAGATGCACCAGAATCAAGAATCCACTCATGAAAACGAGAATTTGCAGTTGAGTTTAATTCAGCAGAAGAAACAATAGAATTGGTAATCATATAGATTTCACCATCACAATTACCAGAGTCAGACGACAACACATTCACCTCGTCTTTATCTCGACCCTTTTGCTTATTTTTCTCTTTATAGCAATCTTTTATAAAATGCCCCGTGTTCCCACAGTCATAGCATTTTCTTTCCTTAATCCTAGATTTGGATCTAGGCTTACCCCTGCTTTTCCTTCTATATCCATTACTACTAGACTCGCCACTACTTTGGTAACCATTATGACTGTTTTGCCTAAACTGAGTTCTACCCCTCATCATGTGAATCTCACCGCTCTTCCTATCATTTTTTCAGCCCGCATCTCCATCTCTTTACTTCTAAGAGAGTCAACGACAATTTCAGGTGTCAAGGTGTCCCTACCATACTTAATAGCATTTTTCACTTCACGATAAATATCAGGTATAGCATTCAGCAGTATAATAGCTTTGTAGGTTTCAGGCACCGACTCTCCACAGTTAACAATATCTTGTACAAGTTTGTTAAACACATCTAAATTGTCATCAAATTCTTTTGAGGAATCCATTTTGAAACAGAAAAAACGCTCGAGTAAGTAGAGCTTGTTGGGAGTAGATTTAAGCAAATACAAATTTTCCAATTTTTGCCAAAGTTCTTTAGTGGTTTTCAGTTTACTCACTTTTCTCAAAACTGCGTCAGATGAGTGTAAAATAATAGAGGTGTAAGCAAGCTCATCAGCTTCTTCTTTTTGTTCTTTTGAAAAATCAGCGGGAAAATTGCCATCAATGGCTTTCGAAACCTTTTGTTGAACCAAAATACCTCGCATTTTCTGTCGCCAAATAGAAAAATCACCTTTTCCAGTAAAAGTTCCCAAATCAAAATTGTGCGTTGTCATTTTCAAACAAGAAACACAAAGACACAATTAAGCCACACAAAGTAGACCTAGGTTCGCAAGTATACACCGTTTAGAAATTTCCGGACGGGTAAGGTCTAGGTATTCTAGGGACTTATCAATGCAACTGAAGGATAATCAACAAACAGTTTCACTTACAATATATCACAAACGATAATATGCTGAAATTAACCAAAAGAGCAAAAAACACTTAGCAAACGGAAAAACAGTTAATTCCTAATTTCTAGCACAAGCAATGGTTACCCCACAAGGTAACCCCAATCATATTGTCACCCCACACGATGACGCGCTAGTGCTGAAATTAAAAGAGGATCAGCCAATTTACCAGAGCGGACTTGTCTGAGTCCGTAATTTTCGAAAGTTACGAATTTACTGCTTTAGGCCGCAATTTATGGCCTAAAGTACTTCAAGAATGTGTTGCGCGATTCTGACCTCGAATCTGTATCGATCACCGAAATGGCAAAATCGTCCAATATTTTCTACAAAACCTGAAACACTAAAATAAATATATCAGTACGTTCACAAAATCAAAAGGAACAAACTGCCTGAAGAAACCGTCGCCGGAAAAGCCTCCACGCGCCGCCACGCGCTGTCGTCGGAGTCCCCACGCGCCGCCACCGTTCACACGCGCCGGACCTCCAGCAGCACCTCGGTCTGCACGTTCCACCAGTGGTCTTGGATTTTTCAAAAGGTTACTAGTTTGGCCGGAAAATCCAATTGCAGGCTCGATTTTCGCACCAAAAACTAGGCAGTTTTTCTGCTCGGTTTCTCTTGCTCGTTTGGTCGATTTTTGGTCAGAAATTGAAGCCCAATCCACCACCAACTAGCTCTGATACCAAATGTGATGTTAAAACTCCGTTTTACACCAAGAAACCGGGCTCAGAATCCTCCAATCAAACACCACAAGAGAAAACTCAAAACCCCTCTTCTTCCAAACGGTTGCTCCACCGTTTTCTACTGCCCACACAGGTTGGTCTAATGGTGAAGAGAGTATTGTAACCACAATCTAGCCACAAAGGCAAAGGAGAAGAAAATGGACGAAGTAGCACACAGCATGGTCACGGTTTCTCTCAAAGGCACAAATTCTCTCACGCACTATGAATAGAAACGGGTTAGCATACATATAGTATTAGGCATAGAACTAGGTTAGGCCCAATAAACAAGCTAAGGCCCAAGTAGAAAACATAGATGGGTCATCCAAGTTTGGGTCGGTTTAGGGTCGGTTTACCAATTGTGGTGTTCGATTAACTTTCAGTCATTTGGACTATGCCGACTGAATTAATACAACGTATTTCATCATCGCCTGGGGGAGGTCGTTTGACAACAATTTGCCTAACACGAGCTTCGGTGGTCGCCCATGCGGGATCCACCAGTATTAAATTTTTTTGTATCAATATACATATATTTTTGTTATATATATATTTGTAATTTCATTTGTTTTCAAACAATTCTAATAGTTCCAATTAGTTGGAACACCTATCAAGTGGAGGTCTTGAGTTTGACTCTCCACAAGATCAATCATTTACGTTTTGTTTTATTATTTTTCACTATTATAAAAAGATGTGCAACAATAGAGATTCTTGTTATGAAAAGAGAAAAAAAGAGAAAAGAAGAAAATATAAGAGTTAAAACTCAAGTGTGTATTTATTGAGAATCAATACCAGTATTTATAGAGTCTAAAATAAGAATTATAATTGGAATGAAATAGACTCTCTGAACCAAATAAAACTTATCTATATATTACGATAATATTAAATAATCATCAATAATTATCTCATTATTTTACAACACTCCCGATTTGATGATTATTTGTACAATAATTATCTCGTTAAAACTTTGTTTGATAAAAACTCAATGGGACTAAAAAAATCAAACGAAGGAAAAAAAAAAAAAAGAACAGTTATTTTACAGTATTAAAAATAAATGTTGTCTCATTAAAACCTTGTCAGGAAAATCCAATTGGATAAATTTTAAGCGAAGGAAAAAGAGTACAACTATTTCTCCTGATGTTGATCACTTAAAATCTTTAAATCGACGCATTCCATTCTTGTAAACCAATTTCTTGAATGTAAATATTGACAATACTTTTGTAAATAAATCAGCCACATTGTCACTTGAACGAATTTGTTGAATATTGATGTCGCCATTTTTCTGAAACTCGTATGTATAAAATTTTTTTAGAGAAATGTGTTTCGTCCTGTCACCTTTGATATAACCTCATTTAAGTTGTGCAATAGAAGCAGCATCATCTTCATAGAAAATTGTTGGACTATCTTTTATTAAAATTAATCTGCATGATGTTTGGATATGATGGGTCATATTCCTCAACCATAAATATTCTCAGCATGCTTCATGAATTTTAATAATTTCAGAATGATTTGTGGATGTTGCTGCCAATGATTGCCTCACAGATTTCCATGATATAGCTGCTCCTCCACGTGTAAACACGTATCCTATTTGTGATTTAGCTTTATGTGAGTCAGAGAGATAATATGCATATGTATATCTCACTAAAGCAGATCCCGACTTTTGAAAATAAAATAATCACAAATCAATAGTACTATTTAGGTCACGAAAAATATTTTTAACACAATTACATTGTCTTTGTGTTTATGTAGAGCTATATCTTGTACAGATATTTACAGAAGAATCTATGTCGGGTCGAGTACAATTTGCAAGATAAGTTATTTGATAAGGGCGTTTTTACACGTTCATTTTAGTTCACAAACATGGATAATTGTCGATAAATGTGCAGAATATAACTAATTTGATGTAATATGTGTTTGCAGGACATCAATGATGAAAGTGAGAGAGAGAAAAAAAAAGGCAAAAAATGGCTTAAATGAGGCAAAAGCAAAGCTTGAGGACTCAAGTACAAACATTGAAAAGTCGTGTCGAACCTCATGATGAAGTTTTGAGAGTGTTGGGAGTCAATTGGATGAAATAAGACTCAAATGGATGAAATATCGTCAAAGTATGATCACACGTCAATTTCCAATCGAAAAAGTTATGCACCGATTTTCAGTCTCATATTAAGACCCATTGTTAACATGGTGAACTATTGAATTGGAAGATGATATCTCAAGTAAAGTTGTAGTCATTTAAGTTATCTTTCCAACGCATCTTGAATCACTAAAATCGGACATTTGGAGTGGAAGATATGACCAAAATACTAAACGATCGGCAGAGAAAAATGCCAACACTATGCGGTCGCACAGTGTTAATTTATTGCGACCGCATAGACCACTACCGAGATCTTTTGGGTTGAATTTATTTGTTATATGCGACTGCATGACTTTGTACTATGCGATTGCATAGAAGACCCCCGACATGAAAATTCTGGTTTCCTTATTTCATTCCAACTCTCATGGAAACCAATCTTTTAGCAACTATATAAACTCTTAAGCCGTCCTCAAACCCTAGGCAGGCCTGGGAGGATACTTTTGAAGCGTTTGAGAGAGAAATCAAGGCACAAACAAGGAGAATAACATCACGACGCAAAGAATCAATTCAAAAATCTAAATCGGTGATTTCGTTCTTTATTAGATTTTCTGATTTTTTTTCTTCTATCATGTTAGACTACATTTATATGTGGTAGATGAACGATGAACCTTGTGATGTGATATTTTAATTCCTAATTTTACTTTGTTGACATTAAAACGCGTTTTGAATTATTGAATAATTTATATACATTGCTTTTTCTCTACAATTATATGCGCAATAGTTGTATGAGTGTGGTAACTTATTTTATGCATTCGAAAGAAATGAAATAAGCTCAACATGGTATAAATCATCGTAGGGTCCGATAGGGGATAGAAATATACCGCTATACTCTACGTGAATCTTTAAGTGTTTACAAAACGTCATGCATTCTTATATATTGTATTTATGATATAAATATAGTCAAATGGTATGCAAAAATAGGTTCAATTCTACGCAAGAGAGATTATTGAATATGTTAGAAACATTGATTCTTCATCAATTCAAGCGTGTTGTCAATTTTGTAGAACTAGAGTTAAAATGGATCATTGTATGAGAATTCACGAACCTAGTGCGTTGCTTTTCTATTAGTTACTTTAATTTGTATTCGATCATATAATTTGCATTTAGTTCAATTAATTCATCCACTATTGCTTTCATTTAGTTTAGCTACAATTTAGTTACAAAACTTAACCATATTTCACGTTTCGGTTAAAGTCAAAATATGTAAAATCGAACTAGTAAATCTCTGTGGGAACGATATTTGGACTCTAAACTCCATTTTATTACTTGAACGATCCGTACACTTGCAGTAATTTTTATTCGAAACATATTTTCGTATAACAAGTTTTTGGCGCCGTTGTCGGGGATTTAACTTTAGTTTGATTTTATTTACTTTGACACTAATTCGAACTTATCTTTAATTTTTTTTTAACATATTTTATTCTACTAAGCATTGTTATTTAGATTAAGCTAAGTGCTACTATTGTCAGCAGGAATACCAAGAACAACTACAAATGGAAAATCAACAGACTGAACCGAGATTGAATCTTGTAGCTCCAACTCCAGCCAATGTAGAGGCACAATATGATGGGAATGCTCTTCTTGGAGATTTCTTGTCACCATTTGTTGTTCAAAGTCAATCCAGCATTGTGTACTCTTCATTCGAACAGTTGAACTTCTAGCTGAAAACTAATGTCATCCAACTCTTCCAAAATGGGCATCAGTTTTACGGATTGACAAAGGAAAATCCTCATACACATATATCCCGGTTCTTAGGAAGATGCTATCAGGCTAAGGTCATTTCCACACTCTACAGGATAAAGCACTCAAATGGTTGGATTCACTTTCAGTGGCGTGAATAACTACCTAGAATGATTTGGCTCACAAATTCTATACCAAATTTTTCTCACTAGCCAAAGTGGTGAAATTGAGGCACGATATATCAATATTTAGCCAAAATGAAGCCAAATCTTTTGATGAAGCTTGGAACAGATTCAAGAACATGCTAAGGAAATATCCTCAACATGGGTTCGACAAGCCAACATAAAACAGATTTTTCTATATAGGACTACTTCCGACTTTCAGGAGCATGGTGGACTCGTCATCAAATGGATCCCTAACCACCAGAACGATTATGGAGCTTGGGAATTGTTCGAGAGATGGCTAACACTACAGCCATGTGGGCTTCAGATCGAGGAGGTCTAAAGAAAACAGCTGGAGTCTACGAGGTAGAGAACTACTTGGCCTTATCTGCAAAGATTGAAGAGCATAACACAAACGGTGAACTCAGCACAAGTAAAGAAGTCAAATTGTGAAGAGTGTAGAGCAGAACATGGCACAGCTGAATGTCTCATCCTTACATAAGGAATGGAACATGTGGATTATGCTCAATGGGGTCAACGTCAGCCCAACAACCCTCACTCTGACACATACAATCCGGGCTGGAAAAATCATCCAAATTTCGGGTCAAGTACAGTTTGCAAGATAAGTTAATTCTCCAATTGTACTAAGATATGGTACTTCATGACCAAAAATCTTTTCTCTATCTTCAAGTAGATAAAAAAGATCATTCTTCACATCAAGTAATTCAACAACCATAGGTGATGCCAACGGATGTGCATTTTCCATATAAAATTGTTTTAAGACTTTTTTTTATATGTAGATTGATGAACAAATAATCTTTCTAGAAAGTGTTCAATTTGCAATCCAAGACATAATTTGATTTTTCCAAATATTTCAAATTCATTATTCAATTAATTACAATTTTGTTGAGCTCTTCAAAATTTCCAATTAAATTTAAATCATTAACATAAACTGCCACAATTGTAAATCCAATATTTATTTTCTTTATGAAAACACATGGGCAGACATCATCATTTTCATAGTCTTCCTTCAACAAATATTAGCTTATGCGATTATATCACATGCGTCCAGATTGTTTCAATCGATATAATGATCTTTACAATTTAATTAAAAACATAATTCTCAGGCATGTATCATTTATTTCTTGCTCTTTAAGTCCTTCAGGAACTTATATATATATATATATATATATATATATATATATATATATATATATATATATATATATATATATATATATATATCACTGAACTTTAAAAATCACCTCATTTATTACTAAACTTTGCAAGAGGTTCCTACTGGATCACTGAACTTTGCAAAATGTTTCCTAGGAGATCACTGAATTAGTGATTCCTAGGAAACCTTTTACAAAGTTTAGTGATGAATGAGGTGATTTTTAAAGTTTAGTGACATCGTGAAAATCTTTTGCAAAGTTCAGTGATAACTTGGGTGATTTTGAAAGTTCAGTGACCTCTTGGAAGCATAGTGTAAGGTTCAGTGACTATTTGGGCAATTCACTCTTTGTAACATACTCAAACTAATTAAGAATCTAAAATTAGTGGTGTCCATTACGGGAGAATATGTTTCATCATTATCAATTCCGATTTTTGTGAGAAATCTTGAGATATGAATCGGACTTTGTATCTTGTAATTTCATTATTTTCATTTCTCTTTCGTACAAAAACTTATTGTATCCAATTGGGTTTACAATTCCAGGTGTTCGAACTATAGGTCCAAACACTTTCCCTTTCTCTAAGGAATTTATTTCAGTCATTATGACTTCTTCCACTTTGGCCAATCATTTGTATTTTGACAATCTTGAAGACTGTGGTTCAAGATCCTCATTTTGCATAATATCAAGAGTCACGTTAAATGAGAAAATATTTTCTATAACAACATTATTTCTTTCTCATAATTTATGAGATAACATATAATTTATTGAAATCTCATTATTTTCGAACACGTGTGGTTTTTCAGGAACCATATTTTCAATATTTGATTTATCAATATTTTCTAATATTACTTCTTCTAAAGTTTTTGGTTGATTTTACCCTTGTACTTTTCTTTTTCGAAGTACAAAGTTTTTTAAACTAGCGGTTGACCACGTTTCTGACGTATTTGAGATTCATTAACTACAGCAAATTGTCCTGCATGGATATCAATTTTTGCTGAAATATTTTCTACTGGTATATATGATTTTATCATTTTTCTTGTGTCAACAAATACATTTGGTAATTGATTTGCAACTCTTTACAAATGAATGATTTTTTCAACATCTTGCTCACATGATTGTTGTGGGGATCAAAGTGAGATAAAGTTGTTTCATTCCAAGAAATTTTACCTTATCTATCAGGATATAGTTTTTCCCCTCCCAAAGTTGGGAGAGTCATTTCATCAAAATGACAATTGTAAAGCGTGCAGTAAATAAATAATATGTTAAATGTTCAAGACACCTAATTATAGAAGGTGAATCAAAACCACATAAATCCCGAGTTTTCGTTGGGGACCCATTTTAGTCCGTTGTGGGGTGAAATAGGGACTTGAAGAGCACAACAAAAAACCTGTAGGTGAGAAATATTAGGTTCATTACCAAATGCCAATTGCAAATGTGAATATTGATAATATGCAATTGGTCTGATTCCAACCAATGAAGCAACATAATATGGCATGACCCCAAACAAAAGATGAGAGTTTTGTTGCCATAAATAATAGTCTAGTAATAAGTTGTAGACATTTGATAAATGACTCAACTAAACCATTTTGTGTATGGATATGCGCAATCGAATGTTTAACAACAATCACAATTGACATGCAATAATCATTGAATATTTGTGATTAAAATTTACCAGCATTATCGAGACGAATAGTTTTGATTGAGTAATCAAGGATTGCGCTCGTAATTTTATGATTTGAGCAAGTAGTTTAGGAATAGCTACATTTCTAGTGGAAAGTAGACAAACATGTGATCATCTAGTAGAAGAATCAATTAATATCATAAAATAACGAAATGGTCCATATGGTGAGTGTATTGGCCCACATATATCTCTATGAATCATTTCGAAGAAAGTTGGAGATTCAATATTGACATTTGTAGTCGAAGTTCTAATAACTAATTGCCTTGTGAACAAGCAATACATGAATAATCATAAGGTAAAAGAATCTCATGGTTCTTTAAAAGATGTTCATGTGAGTTATTTCTTATTCGACACATCTTTATAGCTCTGGATGTCCAAATCGATCATGCCAAAGTATAAATTTTTTTGGATCAATGAACTTCTGGTTCGTGATAATATTTGACTCAACCATTTTTATTAATGCATAATACATGACATATGGGAGTGCATGATGCTTTTCTTTTATTTGCTTCTAGTCAGATGCAAAAGAAGTTATGTAAATATATTTAACATTATTTTCTTGCATCATCTCGATGTGATATCCATTGCAGCGGATATTTTTAAAACTAAGAAATTTCTTCTGAATTTGCTAGAATAAAATGTGTTGTTAATATATAATTTTGTATTATTTGATAACATAATACAAGCTCTTTCGAAGCTATCAACGATATTCGATACACTTGATATTGCATTAACATTATTTGTAATGTTTGTCATTTAATTAACTACATAATAAAATAAAAAGAAATATAATTAGTTTCAAAAAATATGATTAAACATCAAGTAGTCAATAGCAACATGACATAAGTTACGTGTTTTCATTCAAAGATAAACACTAATTTAAAATAATATGTTCTTCGAAACATGTTTTATTTCGAGAGCATGTTGTATTTTACTATTGTTTTTTCAAGAGAAATATGTCAATATTCTTCTGAAATTTTAAAAAATATAATTCATACTCTTCAGGAGCAAGTAATATTCTTTATAAATATTAATTATAATGTTGTGCTACTTCAAGAGTAACAACAAATTATTATTTAGAAACATTAGCTCTTCAATTATTTATAATGTTGTACTACTTCATGAACAACAACAATTAAAAATGAATTCAATAATTGATATTTATTGCTAAACATTAATAAAAAAGAAAAAAAGAAAAAAAGATGAAACGTTCAATTGTACACTACAATAATAATATTAATCTATAAATACACGTAAATTAACTTGAACACGTTAACATGAATTGAGTGTAATAGAAAAGTAAAAAAAAAAAAAAAATGACGCTAATTCATTAACGCAAGCGCGAACAATTGTTAATTGATGAATTTGGATGCCTAAGTAATTATTATTAAGGGACACGCACGCAGCCAAATTCATTCAAACCAATTCATTAATTTAAACCAATTAACAATCATGTATGCCGCCGGCAAAATGATGATTTGATTATGCATGAATCAAAACCAAATTAAAAAGAAAAATGAGAATTTAATGAACACACAGGATATGGCCACATAATTAAAGGAAATTTTGAAAAAAAATTAAGCTTTCTGATAACGTGTTATAAAATAAAAATAATATAACAAGAAGAAAAGAAAATATAAGAGTTAGAATTCAAGTGTGTATTTTATTAAGAATCAAGACCAGTATTTATATGGTCTAAAATAAGAGTTACAATTTGAATGAAATAGATTCTCTGAATTAAACAAGACTTATCTATATATTATGATAATACTAAATAATCACCAATAATTATCTCATTATTTTGCAACAATTCAAACTTGTACATTCCTTTGGAATTATTGTAAGCTTGACCACTATGACATTTAGTTGATGCCAACGCCTAGTGCAACAAAAATATATATGATCAGTTTTAGCAAAGTAATTGATATATTGTCTATTTATTATAATTTTTTAAAACTAAAATTCGACATTTCAATGACTCGGCGGTTAAACCACTCGCTCACATTTATTGAAACCCAAGAATTTATTTGTTTTAATCTTGTCATTGGAGACTATTTAATCGGCAAAAAAAAAAAAAAAAAAAATAGCAATTCGGCTGAGCATTCACGCATTTTTTTCTTCACACTCTCAAGTTCTCGAGCGCTCTCTCTCTCTCTCTCTCTCTCTCTCTTACTGGGATTATTAACAATTCGACAAATTTGACCTATTTATCAAAATTAAATTCTTACTCGATAAATATTATTTGACTGGTAGATAACGTACATCTACACTTGCAATTCGAACTACGATACAAGTAATTTCAATTCACCGTATTGTTTTCGTTGTTGCCATTAATGGTCAACGGCCAACGACCTTCCGTGTTCACTCGAAATCCTAGATCCGCTACTGGGGTGAACTAAAGGAAAGCTGTTTTAACTTCCAAAATGAACACATAAACATTTTGCTCCCTTATAAGTCTTTAAAGCTTACGGAAATAAATATAATTTAACTTTCTTCCATGCTCCAACTTTTGGTCAATCGTGTCCCCATTTTCTTATCATTTTTTGCAGAAGTGCCGAGAGAGGAATAGGCTAAATAGTCTATTTAAACTTTTCAAACTCACCTTATAGTTTAACTCGCGAAATTTCAAGTTGTAAATGCCCCTTTTGTGGTGAAAGATTAAAATGCCCTCGTCAAGATTTAAAAATTACTAAAATAAGATCAAGGTAAAATATATGAATACAATTTCTCCTGTTTGATGATCATTGATTGGGGAAAAAATTATTTGAATAGTGAACTTTAGGAGAATATGTGGTTAAAAAGTTGTAAAAAGTTTTGGATTTACGTATTGTATATCTTTTGTGTGATTGTTGTGCTTTAATATTCAATAAATCTCGGACAATGATGTGAAACAGTTGAATTATATTTTACAGACGTCGTCCTTTGAGTGAATTAATAATCAACAACATAATTTAAATGATTGATCCAAAAATAATGTGAACCGTTAAAAGTAGATTAAAGTTATTAATGATGCTTATGACCCAAACATTTGCTTCCTGGAGGCTCTTATAACTTTGGCTCACTTACGTTGAGACTTGGCCCATTTTGGTTACAATCTAATTCTATAACTCTGGCCCATTTACCTTGAGACTTGGCCCATTTTGGTTACAACCTAATTCTATATAGAATTAAGCTATTTGTACCCTCTTATTTACCCTCTTGTTTACCCGACCCCACCTGCCCTCTCACATGGAGGTCGGGTCCCACATCCAATAAATGCGTGGGGCCCCACCTCCATGTGAGAGAATGGGTGGGACAGAGTAAACCAAAGTGTAAACAAGAGGGTACAAGAAGCAAGGTCCGTGTCTTGAGTCTAACCTTCTTCCACCATTGTTTTCTTCTCCTTTGTAACTAGCAAGACACCACCATATTTTTGTCCTTTGTGGCTGAAAGAAAGATGCAGTTGGAGTGATTGGTTGTGGGTTGAGGTATTGGATTGGTTGTTAGTTGAGACTGGTAGCATTAAACTGAGCCCGAAAATCAACGAATCGATGATCTTGAAATAAGCTTCCGCAACAGTAGTTGAAAATAAGTATATAGAAAAAATAATTTTCAAATAATGATTGTCAAATAAGGCTCAATTGCAAAAAGATAATTGATATCTCACCGTAAATTCAATTCAAATTTTAAATAAACTTCATGGATATTTTTACCATCTCCAGTACTAAGTCCTCATGGTTTCAATTCTATCTTTAATATTTTCTTACAACTCAATATTTTATATTGGTAAGAATATTTTCACTTCCATGCATTTCGTTAGTTTGGGTCTGCTTATTTTTTTTAGCATATTTAGATAAATAAGCACTAATTATTGGACAAATTAGTGAATTTTTGCATAGATTTACTGAATAGAAAGTCTACAATATATACAATGTTAGGTGAAACAAGCGGTCGATTAACTGAACTCCTTTTAATAGATCGTCAATTAACAGATGACTATTTTGTCTATTAAGAGGCAATCGGTTATCGAGTCAGCGGCCTAATATTAAGTTTAATTTTGAATAGTGGTACTTAGATAACTTTTTTTGAATTTCTTGTTAAAATGCAAATATGAATTTTACAATCCTCCTTGTTTTGTTAATTTTGTGAGTTTGTTAGGAATGACTAGTGTTGATGGACATGAAAATAAAGTTGGAATATTGCAGAAGGTTTGCAAAACTCGTATATGTATATCGTTTATGAACATATACCGTGGTGTACAAAACCTCCTTAGCGTTGATTCATCTGAATATGAGATGGAGTTCAAATTTCTTTTTCCTAAAAATACACAATTTTTAGTTCCACCCTTAAAAATTAATTTAGACATGAAATGGAAGTAGCTGATGGACCTCAATCAAAAGAACAATTATCCTCTTTGTGTAACTCTTGAATAGAATAATATTTTTGAGAATGAACATGAAACAGTGCATGAAGTGGACACTAACATTATGATTTTTAAGACACAATGAAGAATGGAGATAACTTGAAAGAATGATGTTATTCCGAAGACAAATGCTACACACAGACCTGCCGAGACAGTTAAAGACAATGAGGAGGAAATTTCATTTACATGAATAATTGTAACTTAAATAAGTAAATTTTAAACATAGGATCGGTTAAGCATAGTTTGTGAAATAAAGTTCCTCGTGAGCAAGAAGATCAATGAGGAACATTCCCCACCAATTGTAAAGGTCAATGATGATTAAATACTCACAGACCCCTTATAGTCGGTGATGGTTGAATCCTTACCCTCATGGACCCTTATAGTTACTGAAGAACATTGTTTTACCGATGGGGTCGATGAATAACACAAATTCTAAATTTAAACCTGCAATCAATTTAAACTCAAATTTAGACAATAATGCACAAATTTAGACTCAAAATACTACCAACAATATTTTATACTAAATATCAATAATTTCTAACCTAAATGAGCTAAAGGAAGAAAAAATAAACACAAATTTGAAAAAAGTTACATTGGTCGGTGATGTATCCAAAATTTATCTAACCCTAGAACTTGTGCTTGAGGAGGTCATGTGGTCGATTCAACACTTTTTGGAACGCCCATGCTCGATCTCAAGCATGGTTAGGAATGAGCTTTGCCATAGACAATCTATACATTTCAGGCAATGCACTTAGGCCACACATCGCCCATCATTACTTAACTCAAAAGGACTCTACTTTCCAAGTGTCTTGACCTCATCCAATCACCTTAATCCTACACACCTACCCAATTTACAACTCTTCTACACAAAAGGACTATATCTCTACAAACCTATTATCTCGAAACTAAGATTGGTCTCACAGTTGTAAAAGAGCTCCAATGTCCACCTCACGTAGGACTCTTAAATCAGAAAAGGATACTCAACTAGCCTAATCCTATTAGGAACATACTACCTACCTATATAAATATAGGACCCTAATTCATTATTCAGGTACATTTTTACATAATTTTCAATTTATAGTCTAACGCATAAATTCTCTCCCTCTCTCTAACTTAAGCATCGAAGGGCGACAAGAACATACCTTAACGCATTTGTTTCAGGTATTGGAAGATTCTGTACCCATTTCCAATTCTCAGACTCGAAAACCAATAGGTATGATTTTTGGTAGCATCGTGACGCTGTCTACGAGAACCACTACTAAAAGCCATGACACACGTTCAAGACACCTTCAAACAAGCTTATCCGGTCCTAATCAACCCCCCTGAGGATCCTCTGGTGTCGTAGGAGGAACCATCAGGAATTCCAACACCTCAACCAGCAGTTGTTGCTCATAAAGCATTCGAAGAGCTTTGCCAACAAGTTACGATGATAACTCAATTGCTAAGTTAAAGAAATTTGCATCAAGCGCCAACCTTAAGGTGGTTTTATGGACGATGCACGAGCTTGAGCTCTTTTCCTGTGGTACTGGAACTTCGGGCATACCTCGGGCTCTAGATCAGTTACCATGGACTCTACTGAACTTGATAAGATCTTGCAAGACAGGATTATGATAGGTCTACTTCAGAACACCCAAGGGTCAACCAGTTTCACCCCATTCATTCCCGAGATCTTGTTATATCCCTTACGTATCCTTGCATAAAAGAGAACAATGGGACTTCCAAATGAATAAATAATCTCAATGTATATATCGATGTCATGAATTTGTAAGTTGTTCTAGACTTGGTGATGTGCAAAGCTTTTCTGCAAACTTGACTAATGCTGCTCAGGATTGGTTCTCTACCTTGGAGCCTAATTCCATTGCCTCATTCATAGACTTGGCCAATAAGTTCACTGCCTTCTTCACAAGTAGTAAACGCATTAGGAAGACCGTCGCTTCCCCCATGCAACTTCGCCAATGACAAAATGAATACCTATGTAACTTTATGACAATGTTCAATAAAGAAAGGTTCCAGATACCTAACCTACATATTACAGTAGTTGTCTCCGCTCTCACATATGTTATAAAGTGTGAGACATTCAAAATGTCCTTGTCAAAAACACTGCCAAAATCGGTGATCGAACTACTCACTTGAGTTGAAAAATACATCAATATGGAGAAAACTTAAATCCAAGGAAAATGGACTTATGAGAGACCCGAACACAAGAGACAGCATGATACAAGACTAGACGTTCCTTGAGGTAAACCGAGGTAAGAGGTCCCGTCGACATCATTCACACGGTTGAACACTTCTGGATCCAACATTTTGATGGAGATCAAGGACATAAAATAAATTAAATGGCCTTCAAGTATTGTGACTTTCATTGGAACCATGAGCATAACATGGAAGATTGGAAAACCTTGCAGTAAGAAATATAGGCTCTTATCAAAAGAGGATTATTAGGAACTTATATCGATCATGATAATGCCAAAGGAATGATCATAACAAGGAGGTCCCTGAGGCCCGAGGCAGTGGTCAACCTACAGTACAAACCATTAACATTATTGTTGGGGCATAGCCTCGATGAGAGACTCAAACATTGGGCATAAGCAATATTCTCGACAATATATCTCAAACTCAAGGACAACTCAAAGGACTTAGAAAGTATATTATCTTCTCATGATGATGCCTTATTCATATCCGTGATTATTGTTAACTTTGAGGTGAAGAGAATTTTGGTCGACAATGGGAGTATGACCAATGTATTGTCTCATGAGGCATTTACGTAGGGGTGTCTAAAAGTCTCGAACCGAACCGATCGGTTCTTCATAAATTAAATACTTGAACGGGTACCCGAATCGAGAACCGATGAGTTTGGGTCGGGTCTCGGGTCGAGACCAAGAACCGAAGAACCGAATAAGAACCGAAACTCAATAATTTTTTTATTTTTTATATTGAATTAATTAAATTATTTTATTTTTTTCTAAACAAATTAGCAAATTAATTAAATAAATCAGATTATTTCATAATTTTAATTTTAAAGCCCAAATCATTTTTAAAGCCCATTAGCCCATTTTAATTTGAAACAAATGAATATACTTTATGTAGTGTTGCTGTAATATTAATATCTATTTTTTGGTATTTGTATACATTGAATTAATCTTATTGGACAGCTAGTTATTTATATATTTTTGAATTGGGCTACGTTAATTTTTAAAAGTTACGAATGAAATGTCATTAGTTGTATTTATGTAGTATTGCTGTAAATATTAAAAAAATTTAATTATGGTACAGAACCGAACCGACCCAAACCAAACCGAACAGAACCGAACCCGAACGGTTCCATAATTATATTTGGACCCGACGGTTCCATTTATTTAATTCCCGAAAGTTTTGGGTCGGTTCGGGTCTCTTCAGAACCGAACCAAGACCCGAACCGAACCGACCCACAGATAGCCCTACATTTACGAAGATAAGAATGTTGGCTGATCAACTGAAAATGGTAAAAAATCCTCTTCAAGGATTTGGAGATGGAGTCATCATTCCTGAAGGAATCGTCAATCTTCATTTCACCATGGGCTCAGATCATAAGAAGATGACAAAAATTATAGCCTTTCACGTAGTTCGGGCTTCGATGGCTTACAATGACATCCTTAGAAGACTACTACTCAATAAAATAAATGACATTGTATCAACCCACCATCTTTCTATGATGTTTTCTAGAAGTAATGGAGTAGAGGTCATGCGTGGAGAACAAACAGCAGCTAGACAATGCTATGTTACTAGCGTTTAAGGAATAAACACTGACGTCATGCAACTTTCAACATATGAGCCTGAGCTCGAGCATCAAGAAAGACTTACTCCGGTAGAAGAATTGATAGAGGTCGAGGTCGAGGTCAAGCATGGTAAAAAAATGAGAGTGGGTAAGGATCTTGACGTCACTCTCATAGTTGAACTTATTAGCAACATGTCTCGTAACATTGATATATTTGATGGAGGGTTGAAGATATGCCTGGAATAGACTACGGTGTTGCAATCCATGAACTCAACATTAACCCAGGAGCTAAGCCAAATAAACAAAAGAAGAGAGTTTGCCCCAGAACATCAAGAGGTCATACATGAGGAGATTGGTAAACTTATTAGCGCTCGGTTTATTCCGAAAGGTCAGTACCCTGATTGGCTCGCCAACTTCAAAAATTTTAACAAAGCATGCCCTAATGACAGTTATCCCCTTCCTCGAATTGACAACCTCGTGAACAGCACATCGAGCCATAAATTGTACATTTTCCTTGATACATTTTCTAGATATCACTAGATCCTCGCGACTGAAGAAAATCAGGAAAATATATCATTCGTGGTTGACTTTGTCATACATTGTTACAAGGTCATGCCCTTTGCGCTGAAAAATGCATGAGCTACATATTAAAGGCTCATCAATAAAGTCTTTGCCAATTTAATCGAGAAAAATATTGAGACCAATAGGTTGACCAATTTTATCAAGAAAAATAAATTCGATGACATGGTAGTCAAAAGTAAATAGGTTGACCAATATATTACCGATCTCTAGGAAGTATTTTCTACACTTCAAATTATGAGATGAAGTTAAATCCACTTAAGTGTACATTCAGAGTAGCCTTGAGCAAGTTCTTGGGATTTATGATCACACATAGGGAGATATAGGCCAATCTAGAAAAGATACATGGCTTGGCATCCATGGAACCACCTAGGAGCAAAAGAGAGGTACAAAAATTGACAAATCGGGTTGCCACCTTGAATAAGTTCATGTCTCGAGTAGCGGATAGATGTTTTCCCTTCTTGAAGGTTCTCAAGGGCATTCAAAGCTTTGAGTGGAATGAAGAATGTGAAAAAGCGTTCCAAGAGCTTAAACAAAATTTTTTGACACTACTAGTTCTCACAAAACCCAAGCCCGGTGATACTTTATTTTTTACTTAGTTGTTTCTTAAAATATAGTAAGTAGAGTATTGGTAAAAGAGGTTAACAAGGCTCATCAACCAATTTACTATGTAGGTAAAGTATTACTTTAACGCAGAGGCCAAATATACATTGGCTAAATAGCTTGCTCTAGCCTTGGTCATATTGGCACGAAAACTACGGCAATATTTTTCAATCTGATTCAACTGTGATGTTCACAAATCAGCCATTCAAGCACATACATCAGAAAGCTGACATCTCAAGAAGATTGTTAAAATAGGCAATTGATTTGGTAAATTTCATATAGAGTTCAACTCTCGACCTTTTATTAAGGCACGTGCCTTGACTGTCTTCATAGCAGAACTCACCCTATGCCTCGAGGCCAACGGTACAGACACTTTGGAGATATTTGTAGATGGAGTATTTAACTCCTCGAGCTCGGGTATAGGGGTCATAATTATCAGCCTAGACAAGGTCGCAGAAATTTAATATACATTCATATTTGAATTTGAAGCCACCAATAATGAGGCCGATTGTGAGGTTGTCGTCATTGCTCTAGAGCTTGCCAACAACCTTGAGCTATAAATATCAAGATTTTTAGTGACTCACAACTTGTGGTTGGTTAGATTGAAGGAGCATTCGAAAGGAAATATGAGAAAAAGAGTTTATACTGTTTAAAAGTTTATGATCTTCAAAGAAGATTCAAGAATTTCAAAATTATGAAAATCACCCGAGCTGACCATTGTAAGGCTGATGCCTTGTCCAAACTTATATTCATGGGAGTAGACAGACTTGACAAGACAATCCACATCAAAATTGTGATGGAACCAAACATAAGTTAGACACCCGACGTCATGGACATTAATCATGAACCCTCATGAATAGACCCAATAGTCGACTTCATAAGTAATGGAAATTTACAAGATAGGATCCTCAGGCAATAGGTATCCGATCTTGATTACCAAGGTACTGCATGATCAGGGAAGCCCTATTTCGTATGAGCTTCACACTCTCATATCTCAAGTGCCTTAGACCTTCAAAATCATCCCAGGCCATAGCTGAAGTTCATGAAGAAGTATGTGAGAATCACCAGGAAGCTCGAGCCCTAGCATTCAAACTTATAATATATGGGTACTACTGGCTGATTATGAACAACGATGCCTCAATTATGTTAAGATATATAGCAAGTGTCACAGGTTCTACAACTTCATCCATTCCCCTACCGAGGGACATATCCATATCCACTTTTTAGCTCTATTTGAACAATGAGGTGTAATCATCCTTCGCCCAATCCCTATGATAAGAGATCAATTGAAGTTCGTCACCGTAGCAGTGAAATTTTTTACTAAATGAGCAATGGTAGAACCTCTTACAACAAGCCCAAGCTTAGGACATTCATTTGGAAGTCCATTATATACATGTTCGGGATACCCAGGGTCCTCATAACCGACAACGAAGGGTAATTTGATAATTCTCAATTTAGAAACTTTTGTACCAACATTGGGATTGACCATCGTTTGACGTCAGTTTCACATTCTTAGAGCAATGGCCTTGTTATGGAGACAAATCGGATTATATTACAAGACCTCCGAACAAGGATCGGGGATGCTAAGGGTGATTAGCTTGATGATCTCTCTTCTATACTCTAGACATATAGAACATCTCACAAAACAACGATGGGCGAGACCCCCTTCCTGTTGGCATTTGGTGTTGAAGTTGCGATTCCGATAGAGGTCAGATTTTCTAACCTCAGGAGACTAGAGCTTGAGGTCGAGGATCATAAAATGGAATGCCTATACCTCATTGAAGAACTACGTGAGAAAACGTCCCTAAGAGTCGCGTATTATCAAAATAGAATAGCGCGACACTTCAACAATAACATGTAAGATCCAAAAAGGTTTAGGATCAGGGACCTAGTACTAAGAAGAGCACTAGCAGCAGGTTACACCCCTGCAAACTTGGGCCAACTTGGGAAGGGCCTTTCAAAGTTATACAAGAAATTCGTAAAGGAGCATAGAGCCTGGGAGATACCTCTGGAAGACCCCTCCCAAAACCTTGGAACGCTGATAATTTGAAGATTTATTACAAGTAGTTTGCCCTACCTTACATGGCAGCTTATGTAGTTTATTTGATTTTCTTTTACATTGTTCTTTTTATTGTATTTGTTTTGTCATGTTGCACGCCTAGTTGATTTTACATTTTCAGTCGGTCGGGCCTACGTGTCGTCATTCATTTTTAAATAGGAGTTAGTTTTGATTGATAGTCGTCGAGATCTTATCCCAATAAAAGTTTAAATTTCCATTCTAAATAGCACTCTAAGCCCTATCCTCCCTCAAGCACTCTAAGCATGGCCATGCGCAAGCACCTAAGGATTGACCCGTGCATGCACTCTAAGCCTTGTCCCATGTAAGCACTTATGCCTTGTCCCACGCAAGCACACCTAAGCTTTGCCCTATGCAAGCACACTTAAACCTTACCCTGCGCCAACACTGCTAAGTAAATGTAGGCTCGAACTTTGAAAAACATCATACTTCTGAATATCATATTGTAATATACTTGGGATGTATATTCATCGGGATACATTGGATATGCCTATCAGTAGACATTGAGCTTGACATCATCATCGAGCTCAATACTGAATAAATCTCGGTCATTAAGATCGAGTTTATTTGTTTATTTACACTAAGTTTGACGACGTCATCGAACTTATTATTTTGATTCAAATCTAGGTCTGGATCTCGGGTTTGTTCAATTTAAATTAAGTTAGATAATGAAGTCGAGCTTAATACTTCAAATCAAATATTAACCTAGAGCTCGGGTTTCATCAAGTTAAATTAGGTTTTGCCTAGTCGTTGAACTCAAGAGGTCAACTCAAATCTTTAAGATCGAGTTTAATTGGTTTAAATTAAGAGAGGCTAAATCGTCAAGCTTGATACCAAGATAAAACCTAGCCTTAGAGCTTGAGTTTGATCAATTTACATTAGGTTTTGACTTGTTTGTCGAGCTTAATTCTGCAAATAAATCCTTATTAAAGTTTGAGATCGGTAAATACATGATATTCTTAATCGTCTAGATAAACACTTGGCTAAAAATAATTCAAAAAAGAGATATATTTCATTCAAAAACAAAAGACGCCCTCGACGGTCAAGCAATGTAGTTAGAAAATAAAAAAAAATGTTTACATAATTGAAATTTGATCGATGGGATACAAAGAAAATGAGGGGAATGGCCTTACCCGATGGCTACGCCCCTATCCTCGAGGACACCCTTCTCTTCATCATCATTGGCGTCATCCTCGGATTGCATGAGATCCACCACTTCAGGTGTTGATCGATAAGTGTGTTTTTGCACGCTTGATAAAACTATTAGATTTCTATTCACAATCGGGTAATATTTGCTTTTGTATGGTAAAGAATCACCAATTGGAAAGAACAAGTAAAAATGAAGGAAAATGATTGAAATTGTGCAAAATCATGGATTTGGTGACCAAAATGCACAAATATAGAAAGTTCAGGACCTTGATTCAATTTATTGAGGACATGATTGAAATGAAAATTAAAATTCAAGGACTATATACAAGATCAAAGTTGAGAGACCTGATGCGCAAATATGCAAATGACTAAATTGGAAGAACGCCTTGGCTTTCAACTAGGGATTGTTTTAATTGTTTCTTCAAAACTCGGGGGCCATGGCTACAAATTTTGAAGGGTTTTGAGGGTTTTAAAACATAGAAAAGGGCCGCCAACG
The DNA here is from genome assembly GCA_035079005.1 of Fraxinus americana. Taxonomy (NCBI): domain Eukaryota; kingdom Viridiplantae; phylum Streptophyta; class Magnoliopsida; order Lamiales; family Oleaceae; genus Fraxinus; species Fraxinus americana. The sequence goes on along the minus strand of CM068715.1, from coordinate 12,638,176 downwards.
CTTGACTTCTTTCAATGTCCATTTTTTTTCTTGTTCATTTTTTCCTCTTGTTTTCCTCTTGTTTTCTTTTCTTTTTATTTTTCTTTGTATTTTGGGAAAAAATCTAGAGCGGAAGGAGAAGCGACCAAAGAAGTTGGAGAAACATTTGGGGAAAGTCAAGACAAATTCATACATTGCTTCAAATTACAACCAAAATGGGTTTTTTCTTTCATATTTTTTTTAATCCATTATTTTCTCCAAATTTGTAATGAATATTATGAATCTTCTTCCTTTGTTAACATACATATATAATATGGGCCAATTTCTTGTGTTTGGATTTATGGTAGTAGCTAGACCTAACTTTAATTAATTTTAATATTTGCTCTTTAATGTTAAAATTACTTATGTCATGTGTATTTACTATTGATTTTCATGTTATTCATTTATTTGGCCAATAAATGTTTGTATTAAGTGATTTGTGGGATTATTGAGAAATTCTTGTACATTTTAGACCACAGAGTAAATACTCTAAGTTCATGTAAGGGATAGAAATATATCACTAATCTTAGGTGATCCATTGAACAATTTTCACAAAAATTGAATGCGGTTGTTTGGTTTTAATCAATATAGAGATATAGTAGGTTAAATCAATTAACTAGGGTTAATTTAACTCGAAAGAGGAAATTAGCTAAAATAGAAAAATCAGGTTTAACACAAGAAGTGGTCCACCACTTCAGGTGTTGTCGTGTTGATCGTGCAACCGTAACACGATGAGTGGTGGGGCATAGTCCTCCCCCCTATTAGGGCTAGATTCCCTAGCGTTTGATGACTCTCCAGAGCCTTTCCTTGAGGGCTCGGTAGTTCGTTCCCAATCCCTCTTCCGCCCATTTTTCTGTTAGGGGCCCCAACTCTAGGGGCTTTCAATTTGAAGTTCATAGCCCAGCGTAATGCACTATGATACGTCATTCTTGAAAAATAAATTAAGAAATTGAAGAATGATCCAAGCACTGTGATGTGGAGAATTATTGAATATGATGGGGCTTTTGTGTAAGGGGGATGGCGTCCCAAATAAATAGTTCTTGGGGTGGATTTTGTCGTGCCTAATATTGGGTGATATAAGGTTTGATCGTGCCTCTCCTATCAATTACAACTTTTTGAAAAAAAGTTGTTGCATTTCCCTATATAGAGTTAACTAGTGTACACAATTGTGTTTGTGCTTTCCTTTGAATCTCTCTCCTTTTGGTTGGAGACTAAGAAGATATATTTGTTGCTTCGACGATGTTAATATGGATCAACTTTATTTTCCCTCAACGAATTGATTGCTTCTGTTAAAAATAGCATTTTGGCTTTGGATGGAAATGATAAAATTTAGTATCTTAGTTTCAAGACGAGGTTAGAATCGGTCGCATAAGAGTGAAGGAGTTCCTGAAATTTGTAGATAAATTCTGCTATGAAACCATCGTATATAAAAGCTTCGTGCCTTGACTTTGCAACTGTTGAAGTTATTCCCATTTCAATTATATCAAAAAAAAAAAATTCACGCGGTTGACAAAGAACCCCAAATAAGCCCCCTATAGCAAGCATAATAGGCATTGACGAAACAAAAGTTAAGTCACCGATTAGCCAATTGTAGCATTTACCTCAAATAATAAACAACCGATGGCATTAAATTCGAAATAGATTCAACAAGTTGACAAGTATTCTACAATAAAAGTTCATCGATGTATAGTACAAAACCTCTAAACAAGATAATTTCCAGCTATCTTGGCTGAAATACGGGAGACACCCTTCTTCGAACAATGTCTTGGATCTGCTCAACTGACAACACAGATGCCTCTGAATCAAAATTCGCCTTCTCCATCTGCTGGCTAACCTACAGTAGCACTCCTCCCAGTTAAAAGATTGAACCTAACTTATTTATTCTCAATTTAACCAGTAGAAGAGTTGATTATTTGAAAACTTGCTTATTTACTTATAATTGAATTCGCCAGACAAACTGAGGTCTAACAAATTCAAATAAGAGAGGAGCATGCTGATTTGTCGTAAAAATGATGGCAGGCACATGTACATACAACAAGATTTCAGGCTCTCTGCAGCATATCAACAATGTACAATAATTTTTTGATTAATTGTGAACCATAAACCATAGTCAGGCAATCCAAAGTGTTCGAGAAATCTATAGGATTTTGACAAAAAATAAATAAATAAATAAAATTCTCATTTGGCCATCACATAATAAATTTGACAGTATTGCAAAAGCAAATAACAATTAATTTCGCAGTAATTTGAAGGCATGATGATCAGGAATGTCTTGTTTAGACAAATGGAAAGATAGGCAAGTTATTCATAAAATAGATCTCTGGCACAACATGAATAGAGTACAAATGACTAAGATGAAAGAATAATTGCTTAATCACACGTTTCATACCTTTTCAAGGATTGCCGACTGATCATCCAGGTGAAAGTTGCGCATGTATTTGAGCATCTCCAATTGCTGTAAAAAATGCAAACCCAATCCATTCATCAGTAAGTTAACAGGATTATTAAAATTGAAGAACCTTTACCTGTTCTTGTAACTTCCTTTGCACCTCCATTCTTTCTGCAATTTTTTCTGGTCCAAGCTCAGCTTCTTCACATGCTGTCTCTTCCCTTTCAAGTCAACACAAAAGGAAAATAGTTATTTCTTCAGATATCAACCGCCTCGTATTATTTGTGCCCAAGTAGAAATAAACTTTCAAGGCGAGAGAAGGCTGAATGGAAAGCAAAAATTAAAATGCCTATGGTTGTGAATTGGTGGCTAGAAACTAATAGAAACACATCAACTGAATAGCTTAACCAATGTACACCGTACTGATAAACCATATAAGCAGTGAGAACAGACGTGCGCACATATAGAGAGATTGTGCATACTTGGCTACGAATACATAAAACTGGATCAGCAAAGCTAGATCATTCTCGTAAACCATGTTTACTTTTCCCAAGCAAGCTAGACCAAACCTTGGATCTGCAATTGACAAATAAATAATTCTTATATGCGTAGTATATTAGTACATGAATAATACAAAGAGATAATGTGTATTGGACTTAATTTGTAATAAAAACATACTGCAGTTTACCCATGAAGGTACAAAGAAGAAATGCAGATTATTCTTCACATCAGTGTAACGCATATATATAATGCAAAGTTGATATTTCCCTTGTCCAAAAAAATTGCATTTGACTGATTGTAAGAAAGCATGACTATAACGAATGCTAGAGACACGATAGAAATCGGTGAGGGGTAAGATGAGCTTAGACCCTCCCAGAGCAGACTGTACGTAAGTTAACGGTTTGAACATAGAGATCGGATCGTTACAAAAAAAATGCACATTTTATTGTAACGACCTAAGCCTCGTGCTCTAGCCATTACATCATATGTACTTCCTATTTTGGGAGTCTAGCATATCTTATTCCTCAAGAATTTGTATCGCATCCCCAGGTTTCGAACCCATGACATTTCTCTTAAGAGAAACTTAAGTTGAATATTGATACTAATTGGACGCGATAGAAATTCGTAAAAGATAAAATGAACTAGTCTCTCCCAAAGAGGACAATACGCATGATATAAAGGCTTGAGCACAAGGCCTAGGTCATTACAATGACTATGTCACATTCTATATAGCCTAGTTTGTAACTTGTGTGAACAAAAGAACACAATTGTATCCACACAAGATAAGGCCGATCTGATGTCATCTAAATGCTCTTGAATTGCATGAATTGCCAGTTGACAAACATTGAAACGTAGACCAAGCTTTTCACTTTCACCCAATAATACAAGTTGATTCAACCAACCAAATTGCAAATACAAACTCTTAATTAGTCCAATTGTAGTTTTCCAGTTCATTAACCTACAATAGAGTATGCAGTATAGATATTTTAAAAATTAAAAAAGTTCAACAAAAGGATACTGTACCATATAGCAGGCATGACCTAAATCAATATAGTTTCTTTCATTTTCTTAGAACAATAGCACGAAAAAAGAATAGCTTAATCAAGACGTCTTACATTAGAATTATAAACATTTCAGAATTAGATTGAAATCAACTGACGAAACTGATTTATATAATATATATCAGATTCAACTGAGAAACTTTCAGCACCAAAACCTTTTGATTTGGTTTTAGAACTATAGTTCACTTTCAACCCATGCATTTGAAAATTTTAGTACAGAAACATATAACCAGCTAAAGACAATTTCTTAAGCTTATAATTCTGTTAATCTAAACACCTGCCTGCCACTACAAGCGACTCGTGTTAATTTGGAAAAAAAAGTTGAATACAAGTGGAAAAATTTATGGTTCGTATAATCCATATACCAACTAGGACCACTCACCAACTCCCATCTCCTGAAATATCTCTTCTTGGATTGCAGTAGTTACAGCTACAGCTTCCTGCATGTATTACAAAATTTAATTAACAAACTCATGACAAAAGAAGCATTCATGCCCACAGGAGAAACAACCATCATAATTTTTGTGTCTATCTCTTATCTGGAGGAAGATAAAATAGCAAAACTGAAAATAAGAAAGCCTTGGAATACATTAAACACTGAAAATTTTTCATCACAACTTCTAAGGCTTGGGCAAAGTATAGCATTCAATTTGAATGAAAACGGCAACTAATCAGAGCCTAGAACCCAATAACTTTTTTGACACCTCAGCATGTCACCTTCTCTTAGCAAATGAGAAGTCATCAACACGTTTTGTTTTTTCACACCTTGGTGTCTTTTCATTTACTAAGAAAAGATTACCTGCTCGACTAATCAAGTCAGGAATTGTGCCAACCTACCCAACCCATGTGAAGAAAAGCTATGGATGGAGGTCCAACATAAACAGCTTTTACACTTGGAAGTGAAACTATACGTCACCTCAAACACTAATCCCAGGTAGAAACTAAGCCCATATTTGAGCCACGTTATGCCCCTGTTTGGGCTCCATTAAAATTTATTTTTGGGAAAAAATGTATTTTGAAATAGTGATTGTTTGAAAAATGTGTGATTTAGAAATAAGGAAAAGTTTTGAGTGAAAAATGTGTGTGGTTGAAAATAAGAAAGAGGAAAAATGTATTTTTACAAAAATGGAGCCAAACGTAGGCTATTTAATTTTTCCCCAACTCATTTTCATCGGTACATTATCCCAATAAAATAATTTTGCATATAAACCCAAAATTTTTCCCATTTTTTTAACCAATCTGCAAAAAATTGGCTTTTTACAAAATCTATCCTACAAAAATGGGACTCAAATAGAGATTAAAGTTCCTCGGCAGCCTTGAACCGATTGTTTCATTCTCCACATTGTTTTCTCTGAATAAAATGCACAAATTCATGATTCGAACTTTAAAACAAGTGTTGTCGATTAACGGAAAAATGTTAATACTATTTTGTTAACAATCGAAGAAATTTAGAGGAACCTGCTTTTCATTTACAGCATCAGCAATCCGTTTCTTCACATCTAAGCATCATTCAAAAAAGGGAATAAGAAAACGAAATATTAATAAAAATGCAAAAGAAGCATTGAGTAAAATTACCAGGCTGCGAGGTGAGAAAGGCAAAACGGTCAAAGAGATGAAGCAACTGCTCTTTTGATAGCATTCCGGAGCTTTGGTAATTGGTACTCCATTGCATTGCTGAGTATAGAAAAATGGCTATGGAGAGCGATAAAGTTGATTTTGCCGTTTGAAAGAGTGTTCAGAGTTTATGATTATCGAAGGCTCAAACCCCAAAATCATTACTTGCAGTCAGGATAGGAGAACGTGGGCCAACTATCTTCCTTTTTTCTCTACCACTTTTTTTTTTTTTCAAATCCCTTTTTCTCTAAATTATTCAAAAAAGAAAGCGATGTCTGGTGGACAGGGAAATGGAATTGTGGAGTTTAATAATTAAGGGGGAAGAACGGGGGTACTTTTCAAAATGCCCAAGTTTCCATTTTGCCCAAAAATTTTAATCATTCACAACAATAGCTTTCTAAGGCTGAAAAGACGAAATTACCCTTAAAATGTTATATAAATTACAAAAAATGGTATAGTTTCAAAAAGACAATAATACCCTTTTTAAGTTATAAAGAATTTCAAACACTTCCTACGTAAAATTTCGAAACCAATTCACTTTCTCCATCTGTTTACTCCAACACAGATAAAAACTTATCAAACACTCAACAAGGAAATATTTCACAGCCATCAGTGAATTCGGTAAGCATATTTTTACGTATTTTTGATTTCGTTTTGGTTAAGTACATTATTTTAATCTTTAAATCTAATGTATATGAAAATTTTATGATCTATAATCGACATTTTTAAACAAAAACGAGAAAAAAATTCATCTGATTGAGATTTTCAGATCTGTGATGGAAGAAGAAAACCAATTAAACACGACCCCGACGTCCGGGGAGTCTGGGCCCAGACGCCCGGAAGTCTGGGCCCGGACTTCCGGGCGTCCGGGGCGGTGCACCCTCGCCGGTTTTTTTTTCCACGAACATAACAAATATTTTTTTTTTTTAATGCAGCAGATATGGTTGCAATCCCGGTTCTTTACTTTGGTGAATTTGAAGATAATGGAAATGGTGGATGGGTCTGGAAATGGACAGGTGATATACATGGCTCAATTTCAATTGTATTGACATCGAATACATCGTATGCAGAAATGTACAGTGAGATACAGGACGTGCTTGACATCAATCCCTCTCAGTACGACATGGAATTGAGATTTCTATTCAACAACGAGCATACATCCATTCCAATTCCACCTACAAAGGTTACTTCTAGAAATGGCATCAAAGCTTTAATTGCATTGAACGAAGATCGCATGACTACTCCTCTTTGCGTAACTTTAGTAAAAAAGAATGTCCCCGATGGTGAACACGAAGATCTCGATAGAGGGGATCATAATGTGAATGATTTTTGGAACACGGTGGAGATAGCTCGTGAGGATGATGTGGTTATTCCCACTACAGTTGTTCATCATCATGATTTCACCGTTACGCACAGAATTCCCTCGATAGTTGATGACAACGAGAATGCAAATGAATTTACGAATGAGGATTTGATTGCTTTATCCGGTCGAAGACATGGGTCGGGTTCAGGTACCTCTAATTGTTCTCGTACAGTTCCTGATGATGAAGATTTATATGTCGAGCAACTGTTCGAAATAAAGAAAGATTTGCAAGAAGCTGTGCACCGGATTGTTTTGAAACACAATTTCGAGTTTAAAGTTAAAAAATCGGACAAGTCGACGTACACAATCATCTGCATTGACGACAGTTGCCATTGGCGTTTGCGAGCGACGAAAATGGACACGAATGAGTTCTTTTGTAATCCGTAAGTATGCACGAGAACATACTTGCGAAGTGGGTATTCGTCGAAATGATCACAGACAGGCCCGAGCATGGTTCATTGGTCGACAAATAATGGACAAGTTTCGGGACCCACGAACGATCTACAGACCTTCGGACATTATCAATGACGTCCGTCGAGATTACGGGGTGGTCATGAGCTATCGAAGCCTGGAAGGCCAAAGAATGCGCATTGGAGGACTTAATGGGTTCGGCCGAGGAAAGTTACGCTAAATTGGCTAGATATTGCCACAACATGGAGAAAACTAATCCTGGATCAGCATTTTATATTGATACGGACGACGGGAATCGCTTCAAGTATTTTTTCATGGCCCTTGGACAGTGCATTCGAGGATTTCGGAACGCGATGCGACCCGTAATTCTAGTCGACGGTACAACCCTTAAGGCTAGATACGAAGGCAAGTTGATTATTGCTACGTGTCAAGATCCTAACATCCAAATTTACCCTCTTGCGTTCGGTATAGTCGATGGAGAGAATGATTTAGCGATGCGTTGGTTCTTCACGAAGTTGAGGGAAGTAATTGGAGACGTCGAGAACCTTGCATTCGTAACTGACCGGGGGCAATCAATAATAAATGGTATCGCCGAAGTCTTTCCTGATGCACATCACGGTTATTGTATGTACCATATACAGGGCAATCTAAAGACGAAGTTTCGGGGCAGTGGCATCGTTGCATTGTTTAGGAAAGGCAGAGGCGTACGCTTTGAAGAGTTTGAAAAGTTCATGGGTGAAATAGAAAGTAAATCACCTGCCGCATGGGTTTATCTAACGGAGATGGGGAACGAACATTGGGCACGATCACATTTTCCAGACGTCGATACAACATGATGACGTCGAACAATGTTGAGTCGCTCAATGCGTTATTCAAGAAGGATCGAGAGTTACCAATTCTCGCAATGATTGAGCAAATTCGTAACAAGTTGCGACGGTGGTTTCATGACCGGCGTGAGGAATCACAAAATTGCACAAGTGTGTCGACTCGCTCAGAAGATAAAATCTTCAAAACTCTAGAGGTTGCGAGGAAGGTATGCGTGGAACCACCGGATCGATTTCGCTTCTCCGTGAGATGTGGACGTAATATCGGATACGTCGTGGACTTGAATGATAACACATGCACGTGTAGAAAGTTCCGATTGGAAAGGTTTCCGTGTACGCATGCGATGGCGGTGGCTATGCATAGAGGGATTCCGACACACGCCTTATGCAGTGTTTATTACACGACTGATTTTTGGAAAGCGGCGTATGCCGAAACGATATTTCCCCTGCCAAATGAAGCCGAGTGGGAAGTTCCCGACCATATTCTCCCACTTAATAATTTGTTGCCACCCGAAATCAGACCACGTGCTCCGGGACGTAGACGTACGTCTAGAATACCATCCACCGGAGAATTTCCCCGACCTCGTAAGTGCGGCAGATGCGGCGCAACAGGGCATACCCGTCAATTTTGTACAAGTCAGATTCCTCTACATAACAATTCAACCGATGTGTAATTATTTAAATTCATTGATTAATGAAATTATTTGTTTACATAATTTATGTTAATTGATTAATGAAATTATTTATTTACATAATTTATGTTAATTGATTAATTCAAATATTTATTTACATAATTTGTTAATTGATTAATTCAAATATTTATTTAAATTATTTATTTACATTCATTATTACTTAATGGAATATGAAATAAACATTTAAATAAAATAATGTATATTAATTACATAATTACACAATATACTAAGGATCACAATTATATTCATACAAATCACAAGCTAGCTTCAACCTCCACATGTCCATAAACGATTGGGAAATTGTATCAACCTTGCGACCAATACTCAAAAATTCTATATACTTTATCGCGAACATCCCACAGTCGCCCCTGCGAGTAAATAAAAATATATTAATTCGATAACATATAGCTAAAAACTAAATTTAAAAATTGAAAACTTGTAAATTCTTACGATATTTCTTGTCTCGCCGTCGTCGTGTCCCGCATAATGGCTAATTTGTCATTTACTTGAATATCCGCATGTCTAGCCATCATGGGAATGATCACTCTCATCGGCTCCAATATCTGCTCCAGTTGCCCTTGGGTCAAACAGCTATGGTCGGAGTCGTACACATGTATAGTCGAATCCGCGAAAGAGATCTCAACTGCAAAGCAGTGTGAGTTCGCGACCTGTGGAATGTACATATGTGTACAATCCGTCCACGGCTGCCCGTATGTCGGCTCCAGCCCAATGACCCACTCCAACATATACTCGGGCACCACATATCCGCCGCCTTGGAGTAGGAGTGTGCTGTGCTCAATATCAAGGGCACGTGCGAAACTGGAGCTAAGGATGACTCGGCCAGGAATGCCAAAAGATCTCGGGTGTCTCCGAGCTCTATCGCGCAACAGTTCCATAGCCAAGTCCATGTGCTAACACCAATAAAACATAAATAGTCGTTAAATTAAATAAAATAAAAAATAATTAAATAAAATACCAAATAACAAAGAGAATATCCTTACATCATCGGCGAGCCACGCACCCCTCGTCAGAACATCGTTGAACCACTTCTTCGCGTTTGAGATGGTCATCGTCCCTATCTTATAGTTGTCCCTACAAAAATCAAAATCGTGAATTGTTACAAAAAGCATAGATGATCTTTTACATAATTTATGAAAATGATAAAATACTTACTCATGCTGAAGGGATGTGAACCACAATGAGAACGCCTTCTGCCGAACCGGGTCGACCTCGCGGAAGAGATTGGGAAAGGTCCCATCCAAGAACGTGCGTCTCTTCGCCTCAGCTGTGAAGGGGGAAACGATGTACTGTGACGGCAATCTCGATCTCTTACCAACCACCATTGGTGTCACGTCAACAGCACGCTTGGTACCCTTCCTCAGCTCCGTAGTCCCCTCCGACACAAATACTACGTCATCCGCCTCCACCTGCGCCGGTACCCCCTCCACCCCCTCCCGTGCCCCCACCTCCGTCAGTACCCCCTCCACCTCCACCTCCACCTCCGCCGGTACCCCCTCGACGTGCGTCTTCGCCGGTACCCCCACCTCCACCTCCGCCTCCGCCGGTGCTCCCTCCACCCCCTCATGTGCCCTCCCCTCCGGTACCCTCCCCTCCACCTGCGCCGGTGCCCCCTCCGGTACCCCCCCTCCACCTGCGCCGGTACCCCCCCTTCGGACTCCATCGGTACTCCCTCCACCTCCGCCTGCGCCGGTACCCCCTCCACCTCCACCGGTACCCCCACCTCCGCCTCTGCTGGTACTCCCTCCTCCGGTACCCCATCAAAAAATGATTCGTAATCTCCCCCCGGCCATGACAGATCATCGTACCCCATCTGTCTCGCTCCACCGTCACCCTTTCCATCTCGATGACTGTCAGTCCCTCGTATGGCTGCTACGTCGCCCCGTAACATATTGACCTCAGTACGAAGGTTTCCTATCTCGCGCTGTAGATCTACCACGTCGCGACGTAGAACGAATACATCATTATATACATCGTCGATATGTCCCTTCAGCTCTTGTCGCAGTTCGCCCATCTCTTCTGACAGTCTGGCAGAGCTCTCGTCGACCTGCCGTCCCAACTCTCGGCACATCGCGCCCATCTCGAACGACAATCTGGAATACTGATCGTCGCCCTGCCGTCCCAACTCTCGACGCATCGCGCCCATCTGACCCTGTATAAACTCAGTAAGACGGCCATACAGATCAGTGGACGAGGGAGAAGGAGACCTGATCAGCGACGGTGATGCCCTCGACGGCGGTGGTGAGGCCCTCGGCGGTGGAGGTGACCTCGGCGGCGGAGGTGATCTCGGCGGCGGTGGAGGTGATCTCGGCGGCGGTGGAGGTGACCTCGGCGGCGGAGGTGATCTCGGCGGCGGAAGTGACCTCGGCGGCGGAGGTGATACTGGACGGCACTCCTGAGAAAATAAAGTCCGAATTATTAATTTAATTCAAAAATCAAAACGTTAATCAACATATTATATTCAATGAACATACCCTATCCCGATCAACGATGGACTCGGGCGTCGGATCATCTGACGCGGCCTGGACAGACAAGGAACGTATGTAACTCTGACCCTCCTCCTCTATCGACGGGGTCAACTCAGAGAGGACTTCAACCTATCATATTGACATTTTACCGAGCTCATGACCATGTATCGATATGTTGAAAGGACATACAATATAAATCGCAAAATGTATACTACGTACCTCAGGATCGTCGAGAATAGCTGATATTTGTTTTGCAAGTGGCTTGTCCTGTGCTCGCCATTGATAAATCCGAGGGCAGCACGTCTCCACTCTCGTCGCATACCGGCTAGCCAATATGGGGACAGTCTCGTACACCCATATCTGCAACAGTTACAATTATTACATATAGAATTGAATACTAAAAATAGATAATTCATTATGTTGAACATTTACCTGCAAAGCCAACGGCAGGCCATATGCATCGTACTTGCGCTCGGCTCTATCCCCCTTAGGCATCGAATATCCCCTCCTGAAGTGTCGTAAGGTATCCTCAAAACATCTCTGCCCCCAAGGATAGCTGTTGAAGGTATCAATGTCATCCACAACTTCCAAATGAAAAAGGTCAATCGACGTCTTCTTGTGATGACACCTGAGCACACTCTCGAGGATAAGCACCATACCCGACTTCAACTTATCGGACATGTCCTCGCATGCCCCGAATGCGTCCGCCAATCGCCCGAGTGACCGTCGTACGCCCGTGAAAATATTCATTCAACAACCTCTTATTTCTCGGAATACGGGCCCGGCCGCTTCTTCGCCGACACATCAATCCGGTGATGAGGGCAAACTCGAATATAGAAAATCTAACTACCTTGCCCCCAAAATCAAAATGGAGGGCATCTCCGTCAACTGGTTTAAGCAGCCGACATAGCAACGCATCGAGCAGCTGACCAGAAAAATGTACGCCGAGCAATGAATACAATGGCCATAAGCAGGATCGCCTCAATATGTTTGCGTGCTCCTCGTCCAGCAAATTTAATACCACTGTAAAGATGGCAAAGTTACAGTTCGATGTAACTTTGCATGGGATCTGTCTTACCGCATCATTTAAGTGGTAATCCATCCTGCAACATTTCAAATGTTAGAATCATGTGCAAGATATAATAAATAAAACATAATATACGAAAATTAAACTAACTGAATGACATTAATTACTATCCGCAAGAATCAATAGTGGAATAATGGAAGAATGACATTAATTACTATCCGCAAGAATCAATAGTTAAATAAGAAATTTAATTACAAATAATGCAATAATGGAACAAATTATTTCATTTAATTGTTAACTTAATATTTCAAATTAATATAAGAATTTATAATGAAATTTCTTATTTTAATTGTTTATATAATATTTAATTATAATTATTAGAATATTAAAGAAACAATTCAAATAAACAATTTATTTTGTTTATTTAGTTTTTCTATTATTTATAACTAAACAATTAAATGAAATAATTTATTTAGAATTATTGATTATGATTTAAAATAAATTATTTCATTTAATTGTTCAATTAATATTTCAAATTAATAGAAGAATTTATAATTAAATTTCTTATTTTATAACTACACAATTAAATGAAATAATTTATTTAAAATAATATATTTAATGTTTTTTGAACAATTTCAATAAGTAATTAAAATAAATAATTTTATAATAAATATTTTATTTGTTCACTTAATATTTCGTTGTAAAAGAAGAATTTTTAAATAAATTCATTAATTTAATTATTTATATAATATTTAATTATTATTAATTAAAATATTATAATTTCAAAATATTATAATTAAATATTTATTTTAAGTGAACAAGTAAAATATTTATTATAAAATATTAAAATAATTTTTTAATAAATATTTAATTTTTTATTAATTAATAATAATTAAATAAAAAATTAAATAAACAATCGAAATATAAAATTGAAATAAACAATTCAAAGAAACAATTTATTTTGTTTATTTAATATTTTATAATTTATTAAATAATATTTTATAATTTATTAATTCGTTTCATATTTTAATTTAAATAAAAGGCAACAAAAAAAAAATATTTCAATAAGTAATTCAAATAAATAATTTTATAATAAATAGTTTACTTGTTCACTTAATATTTCGTTGTAAAAGAAGAATTTTTAAATAAATTCATTATTTTAATTGTTTATATAATATTTAATTATTATTAATTAAAATATTATAATTTTAAAATATTATAATTAAATATTTATTTTAAGTGAACAAGTAAAATATTTATTATAAAATATTAAAATAATTTTTTAATAAATATTTAATTTTTTTTAATTAATAAAAAATTAAATAAAAAATTAAATAAACAATCGAAATATAAAATTGAAATAAACAATTCAAAGAAACAATTTATTTTGTTTATTTAATATTTCATAATTTATTAAATAATATTTTATAATTTATTAATTCGTTTCATATTTTAATTTAAATAAAAGGCAAAAAAAAAATATTTCAATAAGTAATTAAAATAAATAATTTTATAATAAATAGTTTACTTGTTCACTTAATATTTCGTTGTAAAAGAAGAATTTTTAAATAAATTCATTATTTTAATTGTTTATATAATATTTAATTATTATTAATTAAAATATTATAATTTTAAAATATTATAATTAAATATTTATTTTAAGTGAACAAGTAAAATATTTATTATAAAATATTAAAATAATTTTTTAATAAATATTTAATTTTTTTAATTAATAATAATTAAATAAAAAATTAAATAAACAATCGAAATATAAAATTGAAATAAACAATTCAAAGAAACAATTTATATTGTTTATTTAATATTTTATAATTTATTAAATAATATTTTATAATTTATTAATTCGTTTCATATTTTCATTTAAATAAAAGGCAAAAAAAAAAATGCAGGCTTGCTTACGGGCCCGGGCGTGCGGGCCCGAATCCCGAGTCTCGGGCTTCGCCGAAGCCCAAGATTCGGGCGTACGGGCGTCTGGGCCCAGAGAGGCCCAGAATCCCATAAGTGCAGGCCCCGGACCCCCGGACTTACGGGGTGCAGGCCCCGAAGCCCAAAGATTACGGGCCTGCGGGCTTCTCGGGCCCGGACCCCGGACTGGCGTGCCCAGAAGGGGGCGTCTGCCCCCTTCTTCTCCGACGGAGATCGCCGGAAAACGCCATTTCCGGCGATCTCCAACCCCCAAAATGGCTCCCAAACATTATTTCTTCGATATTAATTGATTCTACAACAATTTTTTCGAAAATAATCAACAAAAATTCGCAAACATGCATAATATTGAATGATTTCAACCATGCTTTTTGTAAAATAACATAGAATGGTTTTCAAAAGCTCACCTTCTTCAAGAGAAATGACGATTCCGGTCTGGGCACCACACGGTCGGTTTTTGGGTCGGGCACCACACGGTCGGTTTTTCTCTCCCAACTCTCTTCCAAGTCACGTGAGGGTAAAAATGGCAAAATGCTTCAATGTTAAGCTTTTTTTAGTTTTTCCTTTTTTTTTTTTTTTATCAGTCAACGGCTATTTTGGAAAAGTGACCGGGTCAACCGGGCATTTCCCACTATTTCCTCGAAGAACGGGATCTGGATTTGGATTTGGGAACAAAATAATTGCGATTTAATTTAATAGTAACTTAATACCTACATATCCATCTTTATCCTAAAATTAAATGTGATTTTTAACTAGGTTGGTGAATAAATATTTAATGTGAAACGTGTTTATATGGAAGTCACACAAACTTGAATTGAATAATATTTGCTAATATGAATTCATCGTGTAACTTTAATATAATGTTTGATACGTATTTTGGGAAGCACCGTCAAAATCTTTGTTTAGTTGTCACCGACAAGTTACTCGTCGACTTTAGATTTTTACTTTCTAAATTGGATCGATGTCTGAACATTTATTGTGAAATTTGTTTACATAAAATTTTGGTGTGATAATGAATAATTGGAAAGTATTCATTATGAATTATTGTGCAATAATAATGAAGTCGATACTCATTTGTAGCGGAATGGTAGGTTGGAGACTAATGATAGTTTTGTTGACCTCGAAAATGAGATTACCAATTTTTTTCTCATATAACCAAAATTTTTCTTTCCTAAATACACTGGTTAGCTCTAGTATGAACAACAAGAGAAATTACTATTTGAAATTAGGATATTCAAATTTGCATGCCATTGTTTATTCCCAACTCTCTCTATTTATAGATTTCTTATGAGGTCATGGGGATAATTGAGTCATTTCTATTATTAACACGTGGGCAGTCATTGATTAATGCACTTCTAACGAAATTTGTTAGCTTTTCACATTTTATTCCTTAGTCCATGTGTTCCTCGTCCATTGGTTTTGAATCATGCTTTACATTCTTAATCACGTGTGCTTTGATAACGGTTTCCGTTGATGTGAAATAGTCGGTGAAATCAGTTAAAGTATATTTGTTCCTGCTCATGGTCGAGGTTGATTATAAGGCCTCGCATTATAAATGCTCACTTATATTATCATGCTCCTGTACATGGTTTGGTTGGCTTTAAAAATATTCGTCGGTAAAGGCATATGTGTTGAAACTTTTAATGAAACTTAAATCTTATAAACTTGACAAAATTTTCATGTCAAACCATCAAGAACTTTAAATTAACGCGGAAAATACCTTGATCCATTGATTTTTAACTTGAATAATGAATCTTGAATTTTGATCTTTAAATCTTCAATTTGATTGCTCAAACCGCCTTCTTGATTCCTAATTGTGGGTTTATGGATCTTCCTCTTCAATATATTTTCTCTTGTATTCTTGTATTGATGGGATGTCACAAAAAATGAGAAAATCGTATATGAATTGGGGACCATAACCTCTTATATAGTTCCATATGTATTCGGTCCATCATCAAATACAAACCTTAATTGATCCATTGGGCCACATATTGCAAATTAAATAATTTCTCAACAATCTTCCACTTGGGCCACATATGTTACCTTATAAATGTGTATAACCTTATGAGCTCAAATCTTTTGCCATCATAACCAAAAGTATCTCCGAACAATCTCGTCTATTGATTATATCAATATAGAATCAAAGCGGTCTTCGTTATAAATATCATAACTAAACTCATCAATGGTCACGTACATCAATACAATCAAATAACATAGATCAAGTGTGGATGTGTAGCATGAAAATTTCATGTAATGTGATCCAAACATTCTTATTTCAAACTGGTTCTACTTTATTTTTTAATGAGATCGACCATAAACTTTAATTAGAGTTGAACTGAACTGAATACTTTATTTCTGAAATGAACTGAAATAAACTTGAATGTGCACAACCAAAATTATGTGTCAAAAGACAACATTCAAAATACATACTCCCACGAAACTGGCATATTATCAAAAGATGCAACACCCATGTGAGCATTATGCTCATGAAAGACCTTGGGTGGTAGCCATTTAGTAAATAGATCCATGATTATAGAGTTTATCCTTATATGCTTTATATAAACTTAATCACTCTGAATTCTTTCCTTGGCAACTAGGAACTTAATATCTATGAACATTGACATCGTCATGTTCCTATTGGAATACAAGACTGCTATTGTCACAAAATAACTTAAGTGATCTTTCAATTCCATCCAAAATATGCAGCCTAGTGACAATATTTTGCAGTCATATTCCATTATCAAAATCAGAATATCCAACGATATCCAATTGGTCTGATTTTCCTGAATGTGATCGTGCAATCCTTTGTTCTCTATAGATACCGAATAACCTAATGGATGCTTTCCAAATTTCCATCGCAAAGTTAATAAATATATGTCTAATATTCCAACAATGAATGTTATATTCGGATGTGTGCAAACCAGAGTATACATTAAATTCCCAATTGCTAAAGCATAGAGAACTTTGATGTATTTACATTTCCTTTAAATTTATCATTAGGGCAATAATTGAGACTAAAGTTATCTCCCTTAATTGTAGGGGTATCACTTGATTTTCATATCTGCATTTCAAATCTTTTAAAAACCTTATCAATACAGATCTTTTGTGGTAATCTAAAAATATACCAAGCGCAATTCTTGTGTATCTATATCCTTAATACAAAAGAGATATCACTAAGATTTACTTACTTTCACTGAACTTGTGATATCCACAATCATCAACTAAATTCATCTCAAAACCAAATGAGATAATTATTTGATAAAATTGTGATACCATTTTGGGAAACGAGCTTAAGCCCATAGATGGATTTCTTTAATTTGTAAACCATCTAATGTTACTTAAAATCAAAATATGTCACAGATGCCAAAATTGTCCTAAAAGAGTTTTCATGGAAACCGGAGAAAAATCTCTTCATGCATGGCATCAATACATTCTTTAGAATTATTCCCTTGCATGACTTGATAAAAGTTGATTGATCAGTTTTTATTTCGTTAATCCATGTCAACCTTATTTTCTTAGAGAAAGAAAGACTATGAAGTCATCCAAAATTGTTTTTCTCCCTTATATAGTGGATTTCATTAGTTACATTTGTTCTTGAGGTTGTTGAGTTTGTTTTTTTTGGAACAATCTCTTGATTATGTATGTGGAATTTTGTAACATTATCTTGATCCGAAATTGCTTCTTGAACCAGATTTGAAACAAGAATTTGTCTATGAACCAAATCATTGTCAATTGCAACAAAAGAAACATATACATATTCTTTATCCAAGACAAAGTCATTAATCTTATAACATTATCTCCCCCCACAAACTCTACATCCTCAAGAAATTGAATATTTTCCGTTTCGAAAATTGACCTGATAGTGGGACCTTTAAAAATTTGAAACCCCTTAACAATTGTTTTGTTTGTAACTTTGTTAAGAACTTAAAAGATCCTGATGTACTACAGGTCGATTCCACATCCCCCTAGGAATATTGCGAAAGGCCCTGGACGTCGTTCTCCTGATTCGTTACATTTGTCATAGTATTTACCACTATGGTAAGATTTGACTTCTTAAATTCTTTTATTGAGTTGATTTTCAAACTCAGTCTTGTATACCTTGAACATGTCCAGTGTTTGGAATTTCTCATAGAAGAAATATAGGTAGCCAGATTGAGAAAAATTCATCTATGAACGTAATAAATAACCATTGACCATTCTAAGAATCTGAAGGGAATGATCCACAGATATCGATATAAATTAGTTCTAGACGTCTGTAGTCCTATTGGCACCTAATCTCCTTATATTTGTTTGTTTTCCCTTATTACAATTTACACAAACACTTAAGTATGAAAAATAAAGAGAATCAAGAATTCCTTCTGACACAAGTTTTTCCTTTCTCTTTTGAGAGATGTGACATCATCGTTTGTGCCATAATAAAGCAGTATTCTCATTGGTTAATTTATGTTCAATACCACGTGAATCTACATACAAGGTTTCTTTATAAGAGGAAACCGTATTAAACAAATATAGGTTATCGTAATTGGATAAAGAACTGGCACCCACAACATTTGAATTAAGAAAAAGATCAAATTGACTATTTCCAATTAAACAAGAGTAACCAAATTTGTCCAATATAGAAATAGAAACCAAATTCCAACCAAAAGGACGGTACGGCAAATGTCTCTTTCAAATCCAAATAATAATCAGTCTTTAATGATAACCTAAATTCCCTATAGCCTCAACCTTAAACTGATTTGTCATCGCCCTAGATAGATAACCCACACAGACACACTTATGTGAGTAGTGGTACTGAAATTCATCCATCAAGTGTATTTAGGTATTGGCACTAAATTTACCACAAAACAAACTAAAGTGGGAAATGTACTTGTCTTGACATGCCAAGCGTGGTATTTAGCACAGTCTCTCTTTATATATCCCAAATTTTCGCAAAAGTTATAGCTAAATTTATTTCGTTGTTTATTTTGAACTGAACCGGATACAACTTTCTTATTCTTTCTTTTCTTGAACTTGTCCTTAAATGTACTAGCCAAGTGAGCACTTTCAGTCCTTTCTTGCTTCGACCTTTCTTCTTCTTGTACACAGTATGAAATAAGCTCATTTAGAGTCCACTTCTCCTTTTGACAGTTATAAATGACCTTAAATTGATTGAATTGTACAGGAAGAGAAATTAAAACCAGATGCATGAGCAAATTATCAGATAGCTCAAGTTTTAGAGCCTTTAATTTTGAAACAATATGAGACATTTGTATTATGTGCTCCCGAATATATCATTTACCTTTATACCTTAGTGAAACTAAGTATGCCAAATGCGTACTAGTTTCAGGTTTATCGCTCTTTACAAAGCGTTTTTCAATTTCAGCAAGAAATTTATTGGCAGTAGTTACCTTATCGAACACAGCGCCCCTGAATGATTCTGAAATACCACGCTCATGATCATAAGACTCATGCGGTTTGAACGATCCCACTTATCAAAGTCCCTTTTTTCATCAACGAAACTTTTAACCGTAAGTGCAGCGGGTTGTTCAGTCCTTAACGCAAGGTCTAAATCCATGCAGCAAAGAACGATCAAAACGTTCTCTTTCCAATCCTTAAAGTTTGGTTACAGGACATAAATTGAATTGATGTTGACAGATATTGTGGAAGTTGATGGATTAAGTGAATAGAGAACTCATACTTAATTAACATGTTCACATATGAATCCGTATTAAACAATTAATCAATTCAAATAATAGTAAACCCCATCACAAGAGACCGATCACAACATTAATATTTAGTCTTTGGATAGAAATACCAACTTGTAAGTGATACTATTGGTGTAATAATAAAAAATTGACAATAAACTATGTCAAACAATAAACCTATCTTTGTACCGATTTATTGTTTACATAAAATAAAACCTTCTAATTGTCACATATTTATTACCTCAGATATGTAAATAACTCGGCCAAATATTAACATTTCTTTGAGTCAGTCAATACCCGCATGAATTTCGTACACACAACCTTTCTAATATTCCAAATAAATTAATTTAGGCATGAGAGTTCACTTCGGTAACATGTTGTTTCAATTAATTTATTTAGAAAAATTAGTAATACAAAAGAAATACCAAAATTTGAATTATAATTGTTAATCCTTACTTCTTTTATTTTATTTTGAAATTTTAGGGGGCTAGGGTTAATAATTCAAAACTTTAGGGACCCAAAAATAATTATCCAAAACTGTAGCGGTCAATACTTAATTATTGAAAACTTTAGGAGTCAAAAAATTAATTATTCAAAATTTTAGGAGCCAAAATTTAAAAATTTAAAACATTTGGGGCCAATTAGAACAAAATCAGAAACTTTGGAGACAGAACTTTAAATGGCCCAAAAATAATTAAGTTTAAAACTCTATGGGCTGAATTATTAAAACTCATAACCTTAAAGCCCAACCTTAATGAACTTTAAACCTTAGGGACGACATAACCAAAGTTGTAAACTATAGGGGCTTAAACATTAAAATTAAACTCTAATTTGAAAATGCAAACTAGAGCCTGAAATCTTCAAATTTATAGCTCATACCCCTGCCCCCAAAACCTATAAACCCTAAAAAAAAAAAATTTAATCGTAACCCGGGGGCGGGCTCATCAACGCCGCCCCTAAAATTCGAAACAACGCTTGCCTCATCAAGGCTCTTCTTTGAAAGTCTGACGGCAAGTGCGAGTTTCGATCGTCGTACTTTAAATAATAATAATTATTATTATTCATTTTTTAAAAAACTGAATTTAAAAGCTGAAATTCTTGAAAAACCAATCCAATGATTTTCAAATTTAACAAAACTTAAATCCGAAATTATTAAATTTGAAAATCATGAAATTATACAAGAACCAAATTAAACATGAATAGTCTCTGATACCACTTGTTGGAACTTTTAATGAAACTTAAATCTTATAAACTTGCCAAGATCTTCATGTCAAACCATCAAAAACTTTAAATTAACGCGGAACATACTCTGATCCATTGATTTCTAATTTGAATAATGAATCTTGATCTTTAAATCTTCAATTTGATTGCTCAAACCTCCTTCTTAATTCCTGATTGTGAGTTTATGGATTTTCTCTTGTATTCTTCTGTTGATAAGATATCACAAAAAATGAGAAAATCACATATGAATTGAGGACCATAACCCTTTATATAGTTTCATGTGTATTCGGCTCATCGTCAAATACAAACCCCAATAGATCCGGTCTCTACACATATAGTCCGGTCCACACTTTATTTAGATGCTCAAACCAATTACTTCATTTTTTATTAGATCACTTTAATTTTGGGTTTAACTTTAAGATATCACTTATACACAATTAATTACATATGTCGGCCTACATGGCAAATTAAATAATTTCCCAACAATATGTTCTTCACTAATCCTTTATACATTTTAATTGACAACAAAAAGTCCCCAAAGTTCGAGTATAAATATTTATATTAGGTTTAGGTTTATTGCTCTATGTTATGCTAATCTACAAATATTTTGTTTATATCTAAACTTATTCAAAAATGCTGTTTGTACAGCTCGAGCTTCGCAGCTCAGGCTACAGCCTTCTCACAAAGCCGTGGGGCTGGTGATTATTTTAATTGCGGACCCCGCCCCTGAATGTGAGAGGACTGTCAACCGTGCTGTGAGTCGAACTGTGTGTGTAGCATTGTTCAAACTTATTTTGGTAGTACTGGCTTTTAATAATTTATTACGACAATCAATCTTAGAACATGGCTTGGTTTGTACAACTTACCTAATTCTGAGTGAAAATGGGATTTGATAATTAACAAATAATAGTCCTCAAAGTTTGAGCTTAACTTTTTAAGTTAAGTGACGAACTTTTGGTCTTGAGGTAAGGTTTTTATACTGAAATATCTAAGGATAGCTAACGTGTGACATGAACGGGGTTGTTATGATTATATTTGTTTTTTGAATATAACAATGAGGTTGTTGCATGTTTTAAGTTATGTGAATTGTGCTCATTTGATGCTCTTGTTACTCACGCGTGATCAGATCTACTCGTTTGAAATAATTTTGGGCAGCTCTTTGCATTCAATGGTCGGAATTGTTTTTCTCCTTACGATCAAGATCAACCTTGACATGATCCAACACATAGTACCAGGGACGTAGCCAGGATTTTAATCTTTGGGGGCGAAAATTTTTTTTAACTAAGATGATTGAAAACGACTATTTTGAGTACCAAAATATACAAGTTAGATTGACTGACCAAAAAGACAATCAGTTTGTCGATACAAAAACAATATGTCCATCTATGTGTCTAACACTAGACAAATTGAAAATATGAACGTTAGATGGATATCAAAAAGACAAAAAGTAAATTGTCTATTTAAGAACGATGGCCATCTGCTCTCTTTTTGATGAATCTTGAGATTCATCCACTAATATGCAAAATTTGGCATTACCAATCTCGTTTACAATAAAATGTTGTACCTTGGATGCTAGAAGAGATAATATCTATTTTTGAATCTCAGGAGAAGTATAAGTTGCATTTCTTGGAGCATTCTTGAACACAACTGCATCCACGGCTTCGTTGTAATGTGCTGTGTGTTTAATCAATTGAATAAAGTTTCCTCTGTTAATGGATTCAAGTCTTTCATCACGACCTCTGAATGCTATCTTTTGAAGTGCACACCATTTTATTGCATCAATGGATACTTGAACTTTCAATCGATTACTTGCAACCTTTTTGGAGCTTTGATTCTCAATAACTTTATCCACGTGTTGCAATGAATTCATTAAGTCACGACAACAATTCATAGCCCTTTTGTGCAATGTATTTGGGTAATTTCCCACATGATTTAGAAAAACACAATTCTTTCCATCATTAACTTTCTTCCAATTCCTGAAACCCTCAACTGTAAATACATTTTAACCCGTTCGAGCACATGGTGGATTAAAAAGATAGCAAGGAAGACAATATGCCCCATTTTTTGTTGGCGAAAACTCCAACCAATCTGGAAAGAGTTTGTACCAACAAGGGAGAAAACGTCTACCATTCTTATTCAAATACATTGATGTTCTAGGAGGAATTGGTTGATATGGCCCCAACTTGACATAAGCTCGTCTGATTGCATCCCTCTGCACTATCAAAAAATCCAACATTGATTTGCGTAGTCCAGGATCACGTTCCAGTGAAGATGAATCGAATTCCTCATTTTGAGGAGAAGAATCAACAACATATGGTTCTTGACCAGTGTTATATTCCGGAATAAGAGATTCAAGATTAGAGGTAGAAGCTTCCTCAAAAGTTCATTTCTTGAAATATGAATCAATCTTCTTCATGCTGTAAATATTCCCAGTAATTCAAATTAATTTCAACAAAAAGGGATTTTCCTTACTAAGCAAAATAATTGCCGAGAATAATCCTTTATTAACCATATCCCAAATTTCTCAAATTCATGAAAATTCTCCCAAACATTGTGCCAAGCAAGGACTCAACTTCAAGATATTCAACAAATCCCAAATCACAAAGCATTATTACGATTCAAATAAATCACATATTGACAAATTATCACAAATCACAGATTATCGCTACATTACAAACAACCCTAAATCACAATACTAAATCTATAATCACCAATCAATATATATAAATCACAAATCACAAATCTATAAATCTTTAATTCCCCAATGAAAATGGCATCCAAAAATGAACTAAAAAAACAAAAACAAAAAGAAGAAGAAGAAGGGAGGCTTATATAGCTGTAGACAGTGATGGAAGCCTCGGCGTGATGGCGTTGATGACTAGACGGATCCAGCCAGCAGGTCACAACCCATAAGGCTGAATAGTGAAGGCCAACGTCGCACAGTGGGAGATCCATAGGGATTGCCAAATTGGTTTCTCAACTGTCTGTGGACTTTGTATGCTTAATCCGTCACAAAACGAAGCAGGTCTATGATATGGGCCTAATTTAAAAAAAGAACAAAAGCATTTTTAGTTTATCTTTGTCTGTGGGCTGTGTATGCTTAATCCAACTATTAGATCTTTTGTTTAGGTCTAAAATTTTTTGTATGATTGAATTTTAAAGTGTAAGTTATTAGGTCAATATTTATTAATGGAAAAAAAAAATTCAAAATTTTGAGGGGGTAAAACTGAAAAATACAATACAAATTAATTAGGAATAGTGAACCAGCGGACAATGTTGCCCCCCTATCTCCGTCTTTGATAGTATCCTTATTCAGAAATTATAATTATGACAACTCTATTAGTTGTTACGATTCCTTACTCTTCCAAAATTTCTTTCTTTATTCTTTCATCTTATTCCGTTGTGTAAGAGATGCTAAGATGTTTTTGGTGATTCATCTTTGCTTCTTCTTAATAACCCTTTAAATCATATATTAGGTACGTATTTGTGGACTTTTCCTTCTTCTCATGTATATTCTTTATCTATTCGTCATTTATTGCTACCCGGAGAATTTTTATCTGAAAGTTCATATGAAATCAATTTTAGAGGATGCTTCCCAAAGTGATTCTCAAAACAGATTCCTTAGTGCTGAACTACTAGCTCTAGATTTAAGGATGACGGGGTGAATTCATCATCGTCATCTTCTGTAAATGTGTTATATTCTGATGTTGTACCTCGGATGGCAACCACATAAACTGGTATGTGTATAAATTCGCGAACAATTAGGCAAGGTGAGCGACTACCCCTTAGGGACGTACCTAACGAGCCTTTAAATGAACCCAAGGATATTAGTGAGAGTGAAGATGAGGATATTGTAGCCATGTCAACAAGCCGAGTCGAGCCAATAAAATTGTGTATTACTTAAAAAAAATTATGATATAAGCAAAAATAGAAATTTAAAAAATTCATCTCCAATGCAAGCTGTGTGAGATCTCATTAAAGCTGACATGGAATAAAAATTAGACAATATCTAGAATTCCGATTAGGGGGTTGTGAATGGAGTACAGGGGTGGGTTTTACAGGGCACTTCCCGGGCAGACACATCGGGTGGGGTCGGGTAATTTTTATTTTATTTTTTAACACATGTGGGGCCACCCCACATGTGAGAGGCCTGTAAGGCCTCGGTCCTGTACGTGGGGAATTACCCATCGATTAGAGGTCAGTTAGATGGAGTGACTAGACAAAAAAATATTTTCTTTCCAAGTTTATATTTTCAATCCAAATTTAGATTTAATTTTGTTTTATTTACAGATAATGAATGGCATCTAGACATCAATACATAAAATACATTAAATATGGATTTTAAACTTGATTTTCAATTTTATTAGAATTTATGTCATATGCATAATAATTCATAAAAAAAATAATGCTATGTAGCTCCACTGGGGGTTGCCCTAGTTTAGATGGCGCTACATGATAGATTAATGATGTATTTGATTGCGAGCACGTAATTTTTATGAAAAGAAAATAAATTGTAGACAATATAATTTTTATGAAAAGAATATAAATTGTAGACAATTCATATAACTTATTTGTATGAAAATTATTAATTAAACGTGTTTGATTAATTATGTTTCAATTTAGAATATAATACTTGTTCATTTTTTATTGGTGGATAAATGAGAGATATGCTAGATGATAGAGAGAGAATGGGAGACAATTACCTCTAAAATAAAAACTACATATTTCTAAAGAAAATTTTTTCCTTATTTTTGAAGAAAAATATGTTCTATGACCAAACTTTGGAAAATATTTTCCATAGAAAAAAGTATCAGTCAAATACCACAAAAATAGGAATTTGGATGAAAAAATAACATTTTCCATGAAAATTAAAGTCAATCAAACACACTTTAAATAAAAGATGAAATGAAATGAGTCTTATAATCTAAAGTCACATCAATGCCACCTAAACTAAAATTGCAACCTCAATGAAAGTAAATACCATTACTCTTTGTAAACTACGTACGTTAGATTAATATTTTTATTTTTATTCCATTTAAAATTATTCCTTAACTTTGATCTTTCACCTTTGAGAAAGTTGTGGTTTCCTACTTGCGACCCCATGCTTTTACACGTGTATTTCAGCTCTTTGCCTTTAGCTGTAGCTGTCCGAAGGTGACACGTAGCCCTGTCCAGATGAGCAGACGGACAATCTTCACCTCTCGACACCAACATAGACGAGAAAGCCACTCACGAGTGTACCAGCGCGTGTATATCTAATTGATTGTTCGAGCTGTCTCTTTCCCCAAAAAATTTAAGGAAAAGTCTATTGGTACACAATGTTTCTACATAATGGTACACATAATACTCGCATGGGGTGAGACCCATGTGTGGATCCCACCTCACATGGGTCCCACCTCCATGTGAGTATTATGTCAACCCCTATGTTATGCTCTATGTACACCAAGCAAGATCCAAAATTTAAATTTTCGTGGCATTTTTGTATTTAAAGCAAAACGTCAAGGGTACTTCCGCTGAAGTCTCACATGCATAGGGTTAATCTCAATAATGGTCACAGAACCTTTTACTTTGTGTCATCTTGACCACTAAACTTTAATTCCTTTTATTAATCACTATACTTTACAAAATATTATGAATACAAATTCAGCCCTTGGTTTATAAATATTATTTTAAAATTCTTTATTTTACGTACTCATTTTCAATTACACATTCACACAATTTTATCAAAAACATATTTTTCGAAACTCATTTTCAACTAAACATTCTCCAATAAAATAATTTTACACGTAAATCAAAATTTTTTATATTATTTTTTAACAACACATTTAAAAAAAAAAAACCATTTTAAAATATACTTTTCCCCAAAATGGGGTTTAAACTTTAAATAAGGACAAAATATCTTGCACATAAATCCAAAATTCTTCTCTTTTTTTAATCACACAATCTTCAAATATTTACAATTTAAAACTTTTAATTTTTTGCCAAATAATTCAAACACTATTAGAATTTTCAGTTAAATCATTGAATTAGTGCACAAATGAGTAGCTGTAGAATTTTCAGTTTAAAAATGGACGCTGAACTGGTTGAAATGAGATATTTCATAAAGTTTAGTGATAAATTTGAAATTAATTGAAGTTTAGTGGCCATAGTGATATTAAGATAGAAGTTTGGTGGCCATTAGTGAAATTAACCGCATATATAGTCAAAAATTGTACCTCTGTCTTCCGGTCGCATTTTCTGGTTTCAGGCAAGCAAGAAGATAAAGGTGTGTACTTTCTCTCCAGCTTTAGCTTTTAGCTTTGAATCCGTAAATGTAGGGTTTGTTCAAATTGACGATTTTTGTCCTGATCCGTTAACTTAAACACTTTAAAGTTTCGTTCATCAAAGCTGAATTTAAGAATTTATGTTTTGCTCATTTTCATAAAATAATTTTGTACTTGGTGAGTTAAGATGGTAAATTAACTGCAAGTTTACATTTGAGTTGTGATTTCATGTTTTGATTCGTCCGTGGTTGATACGCATTGTTTGAATTTTGAATGTATGTGGCTAGGGCTTTATGGTCAACTTTGGATAAAATTATCCCGCTTTTTGTTCTTTTTAGTAGTAGTGCTGCCAATTTTTGAAGAAAACACACGATTTTATTTAATGAAGTTAATTTTTTTGTAGTTTATGTTTCTTTCTAGTTGTATTGTTTGATGACATTTCGGAAAGCTCGTTAAAATTCTGCAATTAGCTCTGGAAATTTGTATAAAATGGTTTATCTTCAAAGATCTACAGATTACAGATTATTAAAAAGCATTTTCCACTGTATGTGGCGCACAGTGGAATGCGCAAAACTCAACCTGCTTTTAGGGTTCTCTTGGCAAATATTTTCAAGGTTGAAAATAAAACATGTTATGTTTTAGGGTTTCTTATATTTATGCAAGGAAAAGGAGTGTGCCAATTGACTTGATTTTCTTTTGGGTAAGTTACTTGATAATAATGTTTGTGTATATTGCTTTTTATATTCTGCAGTATGGAGAGTATTCAGGGCTTTTGGCAGCTGGGAGATGAGCTTCGAGGACATTCAAAAAATTCTGAGGATCAAAAATGGCTGGTGGCTGCTAATAAATTGGCAGAGCAAACTAGGTCAAAGGGCGAGAGAAGGATCAACCTAGATCTCTCAAAGGGTTATGCTGAAATAAGGCCTAGGGATAATTATGGGTTTCAGGGAGAAAACAAATTTGACAGTTTCAATTTCAACATGTTAAATCTGGAGACCAAAATGAATGAGAATGTGACCAAAAGTTCTCTGAGGAATATTTATGATACAAATGCTGCATATCAGAATCCTGTTGCCAACTTTATGGGAAATATTTCTGGAAGCAAATATAACAATAGCAACCTCAGTAAGGAGCCTAACAAAAGCTACAATAACGAGGAAGGCACTTATGCGAGCAATGCAGTTGACAAAAGGTTCAAGACCTTGCCTGCTGCAGAGACACTTCCCAGGAACGAGGTTCTTGGTGGATATATTTTTGTTTGCAACAATGACACGATGCAAGAAGATCTAAAGAGACAACTGTTTGGTAACTAAAATGATTTCTCTCTTGCAGCATTGATCATTGCCTGAACTTAAGATCTATCTAGTGAAACCTTTGGCCTTGCCATTGTGCAATTTGAAGCTATAGGTCAGGAGACCTGTATGCATTTGTTGGAAATGGAATTATCTTGATCTGTGTTTAATCAGTAGCATGGCTTTGGGTAGTGTGGGCTTGCACGATTGACATTTGTGGCGTAGTTAAGATTAAACTGATTATTCTTTATGCAAGATTGCTCTGCGGAAGTAGTTTGAGAGATGTTCACTCTGACTAAGAATGTTTGGTGTCACCATTAATTAATTGTTCTCACTTCAATAATGACATAAATGATTTTTTTCTTCCCTTCTAGTGCATTTGATAGGCATTAATGAGCTTAATAGATAACAATACTCTAATTCAATTTTATGATAGCCTGTCCTTTTAAGATGTTTGACATAATCTTGACGATTTTTGTATGCTGTAGAATTTTATTTTCGTTCTTACATGGATCTAAAGCCACAGATGTTGCCATGTGGTGATTCTAATTGCACATTCTTTATTACACTGGATGTGCTGTTGATATTTACTCTCATCCTAGTGCATTTTTTTGCAGGTTTACCACCGAGATATAGAGACTCTGTGAGGACAATAACACCAGGCTTACCACTGTTCCTCTACAACTACACCACCCACCAGCTGCATGGTATTTTCGAGGTACAGTGCAATGTTTTGCTATTTTTTTCTGGATTTACGTCTATGGCACCAGAGACCACAGTGTCTGAACAGGCAAGACGTGATAAATACCAATTAATATTTTACTAAAGTGACATCCTGATTCCAAACCTTGATGTTGTAATTATGCGTTTTAATGCAGAACTTATTAACTCTTCCATTCAGCATGATAACCGCAGTTGTTGTTTTGCATACTAAATTTGTTTGGCATCTTTAATGAATGCATTTAAATTGTTCCTCAAACTAACTATATAGGCAGCAAGTTTTGGGGGTTCTAACATTGATCCTACTGCTTGGGAAGATAAAAAGTGTAAAGGCGAGTCAAGGTTCCCTGCTCAGGTAACATGTTGCATACATATCCACTTCAGCTTTATATGCCTTTCTATTTTTGTAAACAAAGTATTTATTTTGTTGCCATGTTGTTCTCGACTAGGTAAGGATTCAAGTTAGGAAACTCTGCAAGGCTTTGGAAGAAGATGCTTTTAGGCCGGTCCTGCATCATTATGATGGCCCTAAGTTTCGACTTGAGCTGTCTGTGCCTGAGGTAAGATAATAAGGTCCACTATTATGAATAAGCTTTCTTTGATGTCTTTATTCTGACACGGAATAACATTCTAATATCATTTGGCATTGTAGACTTTGGACTTGCTAGATCTCTGTGAACAAGCTGGTGTTTAGTCTTGCGAGGTTATTGGCTGCTCAGCATGAACAAATTGTATTGTTGTATGTGAATGGAGTAGGGTCCCTGGTGCATTGATACGTGTTGTTTCCACAGATTTTCCATATAGCGCAAGCTTGTGAGTCAAATCTAGTTGTGCACTATACTTGATCGTATTGGCTTGTTTGTTGCCGAATAAATGTAAGTGTTATATGAAGATAGCTTATTTGCTGATGTAATCGTTATAGTCTTGTAAGAAAACAGTGGCCGGGAATTGGTCGAATCTTTGTCGACT
Organism: Fraxinus americana; assembly: GCA_035079005.1. Taxonomy (NCBI): domain Eukaryota; kingdom Viridiplantae; phylum Streptophyta; class Magnoliopsida; order Lamiales; family Oleaceae; genus Fraxinus; species Fraxinus americana. The sequence goes on along the minus strand of CM068715.1, from coordinate 12,607,700 downwards.
TAAAACGTAATTGTGATGTTGGAATTGTTCTTTTGTCATAGCAAGGAAATTTATGAGAAATATGTTATTAGGGGAAATTGAACTTTTGTTTAGTAATCTATAAAAGTCTGTTCTCTTTATCATTTTCAAACTGTTTTCTATTTTCGATTTTTCAAAGCAGTGAAAACGTATTTTCTTTCCTATTTTCGAAAACGCGTTTTTGAAAACATATTAAAAATTTACAAAGAAAATCTAAAATGACAAATTTGTCGTTTTTGGTGTCTTCAGTTATAATTAAGTCAAAATTTTCAAAACGCGTTTAGAGTGTTTCTAAAACAATTTTTCAAAATGTCAGAAAGAAAACATTTTTAACAATTTCAAAGTGAATACTAAAAGTACAAAACATAAACTGAATTCAAAATTTAAAACACAAAATTGAAATTCAAAGAGAACAACTCATCAATCTTTTAAAAAGTGCAATTTTTAATAATAGATTTTTGGACGTCGGTTCAATTGAGAAGTAAAATTTTACTTTATAAAGTCAGACACGCGAGGAATATAAAGATTTAACAGACGGATTGATGGGCAACATTTTAGAAGTTGGGGGATTAACTTGTTCAACTATGCTTCTTGTACATCAATGGTTGACATCAACTTTGACACTCAGCCTACAGGTAGAAATTTTGGTCATTGATTAAAAAAGTGTCGTTGAAATCAACGTATAAAAATTTATCAATTCATGTGATGTCAAAAAAGCTGTCAAACTTGATATTAATTCACCATGATTGTTAACTTGTTACAATGACAATAGTTTGATGTAGCTATTGGAATAATTTTCCCAATTTGTTTCTAGTAGCAACAATTAATTAATTTGGATTTGAATAAGGACACAAGCTGCCTGCGTGGAGAATCCACAAACACAACACCAACGGCAGAAAACGAAAATCACTCACTAAAATGGAAATGCGAACGTCTATTGTTACAGCTTGGTGCACGATAAAAATCGCACAAACTATTCCTCACCTCTGGGGTCTGAAAGTGGGGCCCGTTCATTGCTCAATTTCGTGGTTGTGACATACCATGCACGTCAAAGGCCAATAATTTAGGGTTTTTGATTTTCTAAAACAGTGAAAATACGTTCTCTTTTCCATTTTCGAAAAGTCGTTTTTGAAAATAAGTTAAAAATTTACAAAGAAAACTCAAAACGACAAATTTGTCGTTTTGGGTGTTTTCAGTTATAATCAAGTCAAAATTTTCAAAACACGTTTTGAGTGTTTTCAAAACAATTTTTTTAAAATGCCAAAAAGAACACATTTTTAACAATCTCTAAATGAACACTCAAAACATAAAACCCAAAATGAATTCAAAATTCAAAACACAAAACTCAAACACAAAGAGAACAACTCTAGCCTTTATTTTGGAACAATTTCGTATTTGGTCACTGAACTTTCAATTGGATCACCTAATTTTAATATTTTGCAATCGAGTAATGATATTTATAGTCGGCGACTGTAGTAGTTATTCTATGTGACATCTTGTTATTTGGGGCAATGAAATTACAAAAAATTAATGCATCAAATAATAAATTGACACATAAGATGTTTACTGCAATCGCTAATTATATATATTATTACTCAAAGTCCTAATCTTTCATTAGCTAAACATGTCATTTAATTATATTGTGGTTTCATAATCTTAAAATTGAGGAAAAATGAATCCTTTGTATGCTACATTGTGAAGCCCCTGGTCAATTTAGTTTAAAATTAGATTTTTAGTAGTTTTTGATTAAAAAAAAGAAATTTTTTTATTGAAAAATTGATAATAATTGTGGATTTCAAAAAGTGTGTGCGCAAACGAGCCCTTTTTTTAACCGAATTCATTTTTTCAAAAACTCATTTTCAACCAAATATTTTTTAATAAAATAATATTATACGTAAATCAAAAAAAAAATTCTCTTTTTTAACCACACATTATCACTATTATAAAATGCTTTCCCCCCAAAATGAAACTCAAACAAGGGCTGAGTTTCATGAAAAAAATGAGTTATATAAAATTAGGGTCAAATCGATACGAATTTTCAAACAAGTTATTTTTATTTTTTTTAGCAGCAACATGATTAAGTGTTGACATATTTCACTGAAAACTAATATGTCAAATTGCTTTAACGTTTCATAATCATCTTACGTATTACATATGTTGTAGTTTGTTATTTAATAAACGAGACAATAAAAAATTACTATATTGTTGCATCAAATAATATATTGTTATATGTATGTCATGTAAGACGACCATTGACATACCTCGGTCTGCATAGCATTTCTAGTGGCCAATATTTAAATTAAATTGAAGTTGAATGATTTAATTAGGATAATTAGCATATAACACTCTTACCTTTCATTATTATTGTAGAAAATGTCCTTATCTTTTATTTTTTGACATTTTCACCCTTATTTCCATCTTTCATTGTACAAAATGTCATTTTCCATTCATTTTCTCAATTAAAAGATGTGAAATGACAAATATACCATTCTATTTAAAAAAAAAAAGAACTAATTGCAAATATAGTCCCAGATTTTTTTTAAAATGTGCGAAAGAGCCTCAAATAAATTATTAAAAAAGTAATTAGTACATAATGTCCATATCTTTCATTATTTATTGTAATAACGTCTATACCTTTCATTTTTTGGCATTTTCAATCTTAATTATACCTTTAATTGTGAAAACTATAATTTCTATTAATTTTCATCCAATTTCATAAAAGCCGTAAAATGATGAATATATCCTCCTATTAAAAAAAAAAGAAAAATATTATTTTTATTTTTATCTTTTAATAATTTATTTGGGACTCATTTGCACTTCTTTTAAAAAACATTTAATTTATAATTTTTTAATAATTTATTTGGAACTCGTTTACTTTTTTTTTTTAAAAAAAATTGGAATTATGGTTACAATTAGTTATTTATTTTTTTCTTTTTTTCTTATATATAAATAAGATGGTATATTTGTTATTTCATAACTTTTATTAAGAGATTGGACGAAAGTGAATAGAAATGATGATTTGTGCAATTAAAAGTGTAATTAAGGGTAAAAATGCCAAAATAACGAAAAGAATGGACATTATGTGTTAAATATCCGTTTATTAATTTATTTGCTATTTTTTTTTTTTAAATTGGACTATAATTACAATTAATTTTTTATTTTTATTTTATTTAAATAATAGTGTATATTCGTTATTAACAAATTATAACTGAAAAAATGAATGAAAATGATCTTTTACGCAATGAAAAGTGGAAACAAATGTGAAAACACTAGAAAATGAAAGGTAACGTGGTTACACGCTTGTTACCTATTTACCCCTTCTTTCACACACATTATTTCAAAATACATTATTTCATAACTCATTTTCAACCACAGATTATTCAATAAAATAATATTTTCCATCAAATCAATAATTTTTTCTTATTTTTTAACAACATATTTCTCGTCATATCATTATTTAAAATACGTTATTTCCTCAATAATATCAATCAAACACACATTTAGCCTCTATTTGGCACTCATTCTCATTTTTTCCTCTCTTTATTTCAACTACACATTCTCTCAATAAAATAATATTACACACAAATTTAAAACTTTTCATAACTTTTCACCACATATTCTCTTATTAATCACTATTCCAAAAATTTCATCATTCTCTAAAAACGGGTGTCAAAACACCTACTTAATTCGAATAAATTAAAGTCGGATGACATAATCGAGAATAACGCCTTTATTTTTAGGGAAAAGATAGATAGTCCGGGTTTGCACCCAGGCTTTGGTGACCGACGCCACGTAGGCCTCCCTCCAATGAACCGACGCCACGTGACGTCGGTCACCAAAGCCTGGGTGCAAACCCTAGCCCCCTAGCACAGCTCTTTTTTTTAACGTTTCACTGATAGCAAGCTCCGCCTCTCCTCGTGTCTCCCTCGCACCGCATCTCTTTCTCTCTTCCTCTCTGCCTATAGTTGCCGCCATTCTACGCAGAAGCCGCACAAGCGGCAAACGAACGGAGGAACTGAAAATGCCTGGACTAACTGCACCTTCCGATTATTCGCAAGAGCCCCCTCGCCACCCTGCCCTTCTGATTAATTGCAAGGTTCGGAAACAGGATTCGTCTCCGAGTCTCTCTCTCTCTCTCTATGCGTATTCCTAGATGCGTTGTTGATTGTGAACACATGCAGAAATTCGCTTTTAATAATTGATGTTTTAATGGTATAGTATAGTGACGAATTTTAAGCTTCAAGTCGGATTTTGCGTGAATTTCTAAAAAAATTCCAATTATTCAACCGCTAAAAAGAGAGAATTGGAGTTTCTCGAATCATATGATGCGTTTGATTGGCAATATTTTCCACCTAAATTCTTATTTATGTATTGTTTAATTAACAAGTTTTTCCAAGAAAAATATTTTTCCTTTCTCCAAAGTGATGTGGTTTTCTCTATCTTTCTCGCTCTCATCTATCCCCATTCTCTTCTCTACCCACAGATAAAAAATGAAAAAGTATAATACTTTTTAGGTTGAAAATTAAATCAATCAAACACATAATTAATAATTTTTCATGCAAATAAGTCTAGGCGATTGAATTGCCTATAATTTATTTTTCTTTCCATTTAAATTCTATACCTGCAATCAAACGCACCCTTATTCTTTTAGTTGTTGATTATGTGTATTAAACATTTTGTCCTACTGGTAATTGGCCCGAGTCCAACTTCAATAGGCAAGAATATAAAAATTATGTCTGAAGTTCTCATTGTTAAGTAGTTATGATTTAAAACACAAGAAGGCATTGTTATTCAATATGTTAGAAAACAGAATGTCCCTTTTGAAATGAAATTTCCATTTAGACAATTTTTTTATCTTAATCAGTTATTGGTTTGGCCGCTCAATTGCGTAACAAATGTTGATTGGTGCCCTTTTGGTCCAGGAGCCCTTCAATGCTGAGCCACATCGTTCAGATTTGATTTCATCTTATGTTACGCCAGTGGATTTCTTCTATAAGAGGAATCATGGGCCAATTCCGATAGTCGATGACATAGAGAGGTCCACCGTCTTCCCTTTTTCATGAATACATCTTTTCTAATCTTGATCTTGCTGAAATGTATGAATTCATATGACTAACAAAGTCTATTTGGTTGAGCAGATATAGTTTTTCCATAACTGGTTTAATAGAGAACCCAAAAGAGCTGTACATGAAAGATATTTGGTGAGTGATAGACTATTAACATTATGCCTTACCATGTCAATATTTTTCATCTTCCAAGATTGTTTGAATGTGGGACTTACATTGTTTGTTAATAACAGGAAGCTGCCAAAATATATCGTCACTGCCACTTTACAGGTATATTTGTTCTTTAAGAATTATTAACTGTTTATTCAGGTCTGTTTTATCTGCTTATATGTTATGTCAGAGTTAAGATGGTAAGAGGTATGGATCAAGGGAAGGATTATTTGCGTTTCTTTTTGGTGGCCTCAAAACATACTAGTGCAATTATTGGAAGGTTGCATTACATGTGAAATTAATACCACAAGTAGATGGTTAAGAAGCATATAAGTAGTATTACTATTACCTATGAAAAGCGGTAATGAAGGTTGGACACGACATGATACCCCGTGTAATTTTGAAAGGAGCAAGTGATGAATATCTCGATTAAAATACTTCTAAAAATATACACTCATATAGTGTATCTCGACTTTTATACTCTTTTATTATTGTTCAAATTAATTAATACACCTTTTTAACTTGATTATGAATTTTGCTAGAGAAATCTGTTGGGAAGTGACTATTTGTTATGTCAATATAACTTTTGAGTTGTATAGTTTTATATTAAAATTGAGAATAAAGATTTGTTTGGTAGTTGGGTGATTATATAAGTTGTGATCATTTTGTTGACAATATTCTTTAGATCAAGAAGTCTACACGCATTAAATCACATAGTTTTCACCTTATAGGATCCGTGCTCTATTCATGTCTCATCCCACAATGCCAGCAATATAAATTAGATGAATTACAAATTCAAATAAGAGCACAAGAAAAAGCCAATTACATGAAGATTTTCAATAATTACTAATATAAGTAGAAATTAAAAAATGATACACAACATGTCTGAAGCTTCTTATCATGGTTTATGCTAAGATTTTACCGGATTCATGAGCTAATGAGAGGAAGCTACATAGCTATATAATTTGTGAGATCTAATGTATTGGCTGCAAGCCAGCACAGTAGCTCATGGTATTGTGAAATGTGTCTCCACTGAGGTTAGGGATTTTGGTAATGCCAATTAACTTCCACCTGCTTATTTGTGAATGGGTATGCTAGATATCTCTAGTTTTCTTCTCTATTTTGCTAAGATGGGCTTGATCCCTACTTTACATTTTTACTTGTAGTGTGCTGGCAATAGAAGAACTGCCATGAGCAAAACTCGCAATGTTAAGGGAGTTGGATGGGATATTTCTGCTATAGGAAATGGTTAGTCCATGCTAAAAAGAATGAATTTGTTTCTGTTAAACTATCTATTTATCTGGAAAATGTTGCCTGTAAAAGAAAGCATTATATGTTGGCCAGTCCTATATATCGATCGTTATAGCTCTGAAATTTCTATATCCTTCATTTCTCAAAAAACTATTTCCTTGATGAAAATATTATATTTTGGATTGCAATAACTGTCAAAGTAAATAATTGTATTCTTTACTATGTGGGCTGACAGATGCTATGGCCCTTGATGGGTTCGAAGGCTTTTTAAGGTTGTTGAGACTGATTCAACATGAGTTTATCCTTTGTCTCAACAATGATCTTTTAAAAGCTTTCATATTATATTATATTGGTGAGTTATATTGGTTCCTGTTTCTCTCCCTTAATTTCACATCTTCCAGAATTTTCATTTCAGCTGTTTGGGGTGGACCTAAATTAGCAGATGTTCTTGAACTGATTGGAATTCCTAAGTCCTCACAGATAACACCATCTGGAGGAAAACATGTAGAATTCGTAAGCATTGACAAGTGTAAGGTAAATCACCTATTCAACTCCTGGTCACTATTTGGTCACTGCACCATGTGAAACTTTTACTTTTTATAGTGACGGTTTAATTACAGGAGGAAAATGGAGGCCCTTATAAAGCGTCAATTCCAATAAGTCAGGCCACAAACCCCGAGGCTGACGTTTTACTTGCTTATGAGATGAATGGAGAGGTATTATATGCTTGGTTATGTGACAAACATGTTTAGTTTATAATTATTAATCATGCTGGTCTCTCGATCAACTCCAAACAGCTCCTTACATTACATTACTCTACCTGCAAGAATGTTCTTCCTGTTCTTATATGATTTATCAAAATTTTTTGGTATGTTTTTCTCTCAATATAATTATATTCTGCTTATGTTTGGTGCCCCATTTTTTCTAAAAATTCAGTTTTCCAAAACTCATTTTCAACTAGACATTCTCCAAAAAAAATAAAAATAAAAAAATCACTATTCCAAAACACATTTCTCTAAAAAAATGGGGCTCAAACTAGAGCTCTGTGCTGTGAAGAATCAGGACTGATTGTACTATGGAGGATATAGGGCATGAAGATCACATTCGGATGTAGATGTTTTGTAGATTTGTTGGTACACACCCAGTTTCTTAATTTGTACTTTACTTTTTACTAAATCAATTCAAAGGAAAGATCATTCTTAATATCTGCATGATTTTATTTTCCTTTTTCTTTCTGTATCATTAGATTATTTTGGAGTCACACACACACACACACAAACTCTCACTTTCAGCACTCTACCTCGCTCTCCATCTATGCATGCACATCAGCCATAAGTATTTACATGCCCCTTATGTTTTCTTTAGATAGATTGAATTTGATCAAATAAAATACGTAATATTCTAATTTGATAAAATTCATACTGATCTAAATGGAGTCACTAAGGTTCTCTCTCTGCTTTCAAGTCATTTATGGTTTATATTGTACTTAAACTTGATCATGTGATTTGTGCCTATCGAAAATAAAATTTTGTTATATTTCATTTTGGTACTTTTTGTTAATTTTGAGATGTTGAGGTAGTAATATGAAAATAAGTTTTGACGTCAATATTTTCCTTTATTCGGTCAAATAATTAAGTATTCATTTAGCGAGAATTTCCCTATTGAGCTTGTTTTGAAACTCATATTAAAAGGCGAATTTTGGACTTGAGAAAAAGTAATTTTGGATAAGTTAGGCTCATGATATTGTAGATCAAAGAATCCATTTTTAAATTAATGTTAATTAATGATTTAACATGTTGGCAGCTACTGTGTCACAGTAAAATTTGAATTTGATCTTTTTAATTTTGGATTAGGATGAAAGCTTTTGGTATTTGTTGTAATTGATTTCCATTGGAATTCTAGGTAAGAAATTCAATCTTTTTTTTAGAGCCAATTCACGTGTGAGTTCATGACTTGATTAGGAAAACATTTGTTTATTTGAAATCCATCTTTATCTAGTCTTTGAGAGCTACACAGCTAAAGACTCTATATACTCATTAACTTCTATTGAAGATAGATTATTAGTTACTCTAGATACATAAAACAGAGAACACACATTGAATACATATTATATGCATATAGTAGCCACACAAAAAACATAAAAAAGTAGAGAATATTTTCACGTTTAAGATTCGGAAGGAATACTGGTTGACATAGTCACTACCGTATTATTGCGAATTAAGGTAGGATCACTACGCTAAGTTGTTGTTATATGAATTAAATTTTCATTTAAGCATGTTATTCGTTATGTTTGCTCATGAAGTATATGAAGTGCCTTTAAGGTTTTCTCTTAAATGTTGATGCAAGAAAGATTATATGTTTAACTGATAGTCGCAGAGACTAATTAGAACTTTAAGTAAATCATTTGATCATCAATTTGCTTATTTATGAAGGCAATATGTAAGGATATATGATTAAATTTATGGCAGCATGTGTAGCTTACTGAGTATTTCTTTGAGATTCTCATTCCTACGTAACCTTTTTAGAGTAACCGGGGATTCTGCGGTGGCTCGGCGTTAATGACACATTATTTTTAGAGAAATTTATTTCTTATGTTTTAGGTTGTCACTTTTATGTTTAATAATCCTTGGGGTGTCCCAGAAACTGTAGTTTAAATTCATGCTTTGAGACGGAAAATTTTAATGTTTGAACATGTGTTTTAGTAAATTTCAGCATTTTGCCACCGTTTTTAAAATTGTACTACGATCGGTATATTTAGAATTTAGCATGTTTTTAATTGAAAAATGATCCCTTGCGAGTTATCTATCATATGCAACTGAAAACAGGTCGATTGGAGTACCGTAGAATTTATTATAGCAATTTTGGTAAACTGTGACAGTCAAATCCGGGATTACAGATCAGCCTATTTGAAAATATTTTCCGGGCCTCAAAAAATCTTCTTCGAGATCCCAAATTTTTGTATGTTGTACTTATGAGTTTCATACTTGCTGTTAAATTGTCATATTTTTTAGTCGAGGTTTACAAGGTCGAATAAATTTTGTAACTCACTACACAACTGGAGAAAAACTGTTTACAACTTTCTGATTTATTTAAAACTCATTCCAACTCATTTTGTTCCATATTTTGTTCTCCAAGTCCATATGTTTAAAATGGTTAAGATTTTACAATATTTATTAATTAATTTAGATTAATTTTTTTTTATCTTGCATTTTGAAGATTTATGTTAAGGACTCATGTTTGGTAACGCGTCGGGTTATAAGAATTCGGGGCGTTACATGATTGATAGCCTAAAGTCCTTTCTTTTAACATGTTGTCAAACTTGTATCTGTATTCTGTTGGCATGAATTTTCTCTGCTCTATAGTTTCTTTTGTGATAGAGTTTAGCACCATCTCCCTTCCAGTTTTCTTTCTTTTTGTATCTAATCTGTGTGTTTTGGATTTGCTATGATGCAAAGACTCTTAACAGGGATCATGGGTACCCGTTACGGGTGATTGTCCCAGGTGTTATTGGTGCTCGTTCTGTCAAATGGCTTGATTCCATCAACATCCTTGCAGAAGAATGCCAGGTTAAAATATTTCCATAATTACTCTGAAGAATGATTGCATCTTCTTTGCTAAGCTTTATGAAGTTTATATTGCTTCCGTATAGGGATTCTTTATGCAAAGGGATTATAAAATGTTTCCACCTTCAGTTGATTGGGATAATATCAACTGGTCTACGAGGAGGCCACAAATGGATTTTCCTGTCCAGGTGTTTGCTCATCTTCAGTTTTGCTCTTGGTCAATGGGTCTGTGTAATTAATAAAAGAAATGTTCATTCAGAAAGCATTGTAATGCTTATAATCTTTTGCATTGTGTAGCAGGTATATAGTCAAATATGAGAGGAGGGAAACTACTTAGTAATATGAAATATTCTTGTTTAGAGCTTCTAAATTCGTTTACAATGTTATGGTGCTCACGTGAATAGAATCTCCAAGTCCAAAACGGTTTTCCTATGTTACATTAGCCACCAGAATAGGACAATTTATATTTTAAGAACTGATTTTTTACTTTTTTAGTTTCAAGATAGGAAGGAAGGAAAAGCCTAGTTAAACTAACTGCAAAGTTGTTGGAAGCACAATTCGTTTATTTCTTATGGTAGAATGTATAGTGTTTTAAAGTTTCTTGAAGATGATTTTTCAATTGATACTCAAATTTATGCTGCTTGCAGACTGCAATATGTTCTCTGGAGGATGTAAATGTGGTAAAACCTGGAAAGGTCAGTATGCTATGATATTGCTACGCTTATGCTTCTATACTGCTTTTCTTGTTTTCAGCAATTAAATTTCATGGATACATTATGTAAGCAAGCAGTAAGGTGATGAAATTTAGCCCCTGTTTGAGGCCCATTTTTATAAGATGTATTTTAGAATAGTGATTTTTTGGAGAATGTATAGTTAAAAATAATGTTGTTTATGATTTACATGTAAAATTATTTTATGGGAAAATGTGTGGTTGAAAATGAGTTTTGAAGAAATGAGATTTTGAAAAAATGGGGGCCGAACATAGGCTTAATTAAGACACTAATACATCACTTACTTGTTTTAACTTTGATTTGGACAACAATTTTAAGGAAAAAAGCTTAAGAAATACCAAAAGATAGTAACCTTTTTTTGGTTTTTTTTTTTTATGAAGTAACGGTGTGAACTATTAATGGTACTGTTACCCAACTGAATATATTATGATACTACTTATGCAAGTCCTGTACCTAATTAGAAGGTACAGGTACCATTGAATTGGGTACCACCACCTTTTCGGGATAGATAGGTGTACCATGGATATTGGTACCCTTACCAATATACGAGCAGAATAGTATTCCAAGTGTCAGACTGATTTTGCACTTGCATTATACAAGTAATTGCAGAGGTTTAGGTCAAATCACAGTAGGCATATGCGTAACTTTTTTTCTTACAAAATAGAGTTTGTCTACGACGCTTTATTTACATGAAGCCACGTAAAAAATACTTCAAAAATAAGAGGAAAGGGTTATTAGTTATACATGGTTGCCTAACCAAAAACACAAGCTAACTTCCTTTCTTTAATTTTTTATCTCCCATCTCCAGATAAACAAAAATGGTTCCCATTCTTTCTTCTCTACCACCATTGCCCAATGAAATTCTCAGCCATCGCGCATCGAAGCCCAACTATCTTCTTCAGTGATCTGAAAAGTGGGATAATGACTAGGATGAATATGACATACTTAGTGAATAAAATATGATGTATGTGTACGTAATATGTATGAATTACATGTGTTCTTTTCTTATCTGTTGGCCTCTTATGGAGTCAATGATTGTACGCCATGAGCTCGTATAATAATTATAAAAGTGACTTGAGCATAAATAATTTTGGCAACTCTTTCTTTCCCATGGTGACATGTTTCTGGTTGACATAAAGCTTAAGCCACATGCCGTATCTATCTCATAATACTAATCACATGCTAGTCGGTCACCATCAAGATATCACAACACCAAATAACTCACATATGGTCGAGCCTATATCCAATCATTAGACCACCAGGTGATCCATTAGGTGCCCTCTTGTGATGCCCATTGACCCATCTTAGTGTACCACTCATGACCCGTATATATTCATGTTCATGATGTCATTCGTTTACTTTTATCGTAATATCAATATGTGAATGATATTTGAAGATTTATCACATTAAACGTATGTTTGAGCCACATTATTTTGGAAGAATGTATTTTGAAATAGTAGATTGATGGAGAATGTGTGGTTTGATCGGAAATGGTGTTCCTATAAAAAAAAAAGATTGATGGAGAATGTGTGGTTGAAAAATAAGGAAAAGTTATTGATGTGATTGGAAAATATCATTTTATTGAAGAATGTGTGGTTGAAAATGAGTAGAATAATGAAAATGAAAATTTTAATGTGGCTCAAACAAGGGCTAAATTCACGAATTACATGATACATAATGTTTCACGTTTTAATCATAAATACATTCATAACGATCATACCATGTAAAAACACAATGATAAGTGTTATAGCTATCAAAGATGTAAATCAAATAATGCAATGTAACATGTAAGATAACATCTCTTTCACATATAACTGGTATACATAAACACGAAAGATAAAGGCTTTCCTACATATTTTTCTCACAATTTTGTAGATTGGTACATTCACGGGTTGTTGCATGCTAAGTAATGCATAATAACCTGTATTTAATGTTTCATTTTAATCATTACAACATTAAATACCATTATTGTGTACGGGTATCCTAAAATCAGGTTGCGCTACCTTAAGAATGGGTACGATTACCTTTTTGTTATGTATGTTATGATTTTCCTAAAAGATAGGTACGAGTACCTCCTATACCAGTATACTTTGGTGTGTAGGTATGTTAACCCGTGAAATAGGTGTGCGCACCCAGTGTTTTTGACTTTGATACTGGTACTTGAGGTTTCGAGTGTATGTTCGCGCACATGATTTTCTTCATTTAAAATGTATTCTAGGATTTTTAAAATTCTGAAATTTATAAAGACAAATGGAATAGTAGATTCTAACCTCAAAATGAGAATCCTACCTTTTTTTGTAGAATACATATACAACTTTCCTCCTTATTTTGTGTGTGTGTGAGAAGTAAAGCAGATTTGGGTGTTGTTGACTTATTGTTTATATAGGAGTCTATTTAAGCTATTATTAAAGGGTAAAAACTGTTACATTGGAGGACAAGAAGGTGGCTTTACCTCCTTAACATAAATTAAGGTTTTCCCTTGGGGGGTTAACTTTCAAATCTAATTCATTCTTTCCTTTACCAAGACAGTGGCGAGAATTTTGACCATTATTGTGGTACTCTTTCTTGCTCTCGCATGTGCGAATTTATGCTATTGTCAGCGAGCATTTTTAAGTCGATCAAAGTTATCAAATTATGTGCAAACCAATGCCATTGTCCGTGAGGATTTCTAAGTTGAAACTATAAGCTTGATCTTAATTATGAACGATGAGCGCACCAGTCGTGCAAGCACAAATTGTTGAAAGAGCAAAAATATTTCTATTTGTTTCCATGGAATATTCTATGCTAGCAAAATTGTTATTGAAGCACACGAATAAAAAATGCTAAATCTTTTGAAAATGATATCACAACCAATGAGTGAATAATACATGGCCTGGTGAGTAAGACGTGAAAAGGTAACATATTCATTTAGAAACTCACTAATTAATGATTGCCAAGTGTTGCTAAAGAGAAAATGACTAAATTACCCAATTGACATCATCGGATATCTATAAATAAGTTATCAATTCAAGCAGAAAGGAGATAAAAAAAATTAGATATACACTCTTTTCAAATAGCCAATTCTGTCTCAACTCTTATATTCAGCAGATTTAATTGAGTTTAGAAAGAGAAAACCATCACTAGGTTAAAGGAATTTCTTAATTTCGATTTGGAGATTAACAAATTGGCACTGTCTATAAAAATCTAGAGCAAAGATAACCATGATTTCAGTCATTTTTTAGGGAAAGCCACCAAAAAACTATTTGAAGAAAATGAGTTAAGTTGAGATAAATCTTGTTGAGGTTGAAGCTTTGGAATCTGGAACGGAAATCCCCAGTAAAAACCATGAAATTAGCAATGTCAATCCGAAAAGGTAGCGAGAGGAATCCCATGGAAAGTTTCCAGCATGTGGTTCTCCGACAAGACTCCATCGCTAGCATAGGAAAATTTTCACCGCTCGTACCATATAGGGGATGGCTACAAGTTTAAGGGTGTTGACATATGAGAATGCATCCCTACAGGCAACGATAATAAATCCTTTAAATCCCAAGTTGAATTTCAAATTGGAATTGGGAGAGAATGATCTTAAACCAACGGCAAGCTCTATCTGCCCCATGGGATGTGGCCGCAATATTAGAGTCTCCAACCCATCAATAGCCTACCTTATGAGTGTGCGGATGAGGTCTACGAGTGTTTTTGTTAGGTTGGGAGTAGAAGTAAACTCCATGGAAGGAGATATCATCATCCAATCGGAGGGTAGTTTGTCTCCATATCATGAGGAATATGAAGATAGGCTCGCGATGAAGTGAGAGTTTACCATTCTCAAGAGAAATTAGGGAGATTCCAATTCTTGATAATTTTTTTCAATAAAAAAATGGACAAGTATAATAGGCAAGGTGACCTAATTTACCACTTGAACGAATACAGGACCTAAACGAAGCTGAAAAAGGTGAGTCCAGCATTGAAGTGCCAAGCATTTTATCTAACATTGAGTGGCTCAATGGAGAGAGGAGATGATATAGTAAGTTTGCAATAGTGTCAATCAGGAGCTCATCATAATTAGCTTTCCTTGACGCCTTAATTGGAATCCACCGTGTTGATGCTCCTACTACAAAGCTCAATGATATGAGGCAGGAGGAGGGAGAATCATTGAAAAGCTACTTCTGTCGCTTTATTGTTGAGCTTATTGCAAGTGAAACCTTATTTGACGAAAAAACGATGGATGCTCTATGGAATGGACTTCGGATGGAAACTCACATTTGGAGGGATGGTCACAATAAAAATCCTGCCACAAATCACTAGCTCGTCAATCTTATTCAGGTTCAAATTTTTACCAAAAAAAAAAAATCATTGAGCAGGAAGAAAATGGAGCAAGGATGAACGGAGAAGTTGATGAAAAGGAGAAGGGAAAATCCTCGATGCATGGGCGAAGGCCACCAAGACAGCCATGCATCCTCTTCGATGAACACAGAGGAGATGTGAACACTGTGTCACCTGCCCCCTCACTACTTTTAAGGAGTGAACCAGATTGAAACCCATCTACTATGAAGAAATCTTGTTTATATTCAGGTGAAGCCACCTCATTTTTTCCATTCAAAGCTTGCCCTTTAGGGCTGGACAAAACTCCCGAACCGAACCAAATCGGACCGATCCAACCTAACTCGAACCTAGTGGTTCTTCTTAAGTTAAATACTCGAATGAGTATCTGAATCGAGAACAGATGGGTTGGGCTCGGTTCTAGACGAAAAATCGAATAAGAACCGAATATCCCTAATTTTTTAAATTTTTTTATCTTAAATAAGTCAAATTATTTTATTTTTTTAAATAAATTGCTAACTAATTAATTTAGTCCAAACCCAAAATATGATTTTACCATTTCTAATTTTCAGCCAAGCCTAACTTAATCAAATTGACCTAAGTTTTACCCAAATATCTTATTCTACCGTAGTGTTATTTCTACCGTTCTATTATTGTCAAATGTCAACTAGCCATCTTTCTTTTTCCTGTGATTTTAACAGTCAAATCTATGAAGAACTCAACAAAGAGAGGTGCAAAAGATATCACGAGATTGAACTACGTTATTTTATAAGAGTTAAAATTGAATATGTCATAATCGAATTAATGTAGTGTTGTAATATAAAAAAAATTTAATTATTGTACGGAATCCCAGAATTGAATAGAACCGAACTGATCCGATCCAAATGGAACCTAGCCCGAACGGTTCTATAATTAAATTTAGACATGACGGTTCCATTTTCTAAATGCCCAAAAATTTCGGGTTGGGTTTGGTTCGGTTATTTTTAGAACCGGAGAACCAAACTGAACCGAACCATGCCTACCCCTACTGCCCTTTAATAACTAATAGATTAGGACTCCTATATCAATCATTATTCAGCTGACAAACCTTTTTCTAGCCCACTTACACACACCACAGTTTAAAGGAGAAATGAAGGTGCAAAATTAAGAATAGGAAGAAGACAAATAAAGAAGTTAAAGAGGTTAGAATCTCCAATACCTACTTATCAAAAAAAAGGTTAGAATCTCCAATACCTGTTTTGCTTTATGAATTTGAAAGTTTAAGAACCTGGAACATTTTAAATGAAAGAGGAATGAAGGAAATCAGATCTGAACATGAACTGACCTTGGAAATAGCCATTAATGGAGTTTTGTGCTGGTTCACAAGTACCTTACCTATCTAGATAGGTACAGTTGCTAAAATACCCATGCCTACATGTAAACATACTCGAATAAGAAGTACCCTAATCTAAGCTAAAGGTACCCGTACCTTATTCTAAGCAGAACCTGAAATATAATCAATAAAAGGGGTACCCACACCCTATTCTTAATAAAATGGAATATTATTTTGGGTACCTATACCTGGTGAGGGTATTATATTACTGCTGCGAAGTATGAAAATGTATTACTGAACATACTTGGCAGGCACAAATGTATGCATGAGTGATTTATATAGTTAATTATGTATATAATATAGTTAGAATTTCCATAATTATTTATGCAAATTATTTTTATGTATTAATTGTGAAAATGGTTACACGTTGAACTTGTGAGTGGAATACGTAGTTGGGAGTTTACGTTTTTGCAATTATATGTTATGTGCCAAGTTCTTAATATGTGGCTTTAAGCTTCGATTTCTATGCTGCTTAGTAACAATATGTTTACTGTCAGATTATGGAAGTAGCATGAGCACGAGAAATATGTTATGCACAGTTCGTAAATGAGACATCTTGAAGCACTATCAACGTGTTAGCATGACGATTGCATTAAAGAAAGAAAGAAACAGAAAGAAGCGTGTTTTACATCATGAAAATATATACACTATGGAATCATGTGTTGTGCCCATCAATTGTTTTTATGCAAGTGGTTGGCCTTTTAAATTGGTTTTGTGCCCCTTGCCCGTATTTACTTGAGCTCAGGTGATACAACCGTGGATTCAAGTAGAGTCCGTTAGATAAAAGAAGGTGACAGAACAGAAAGAATGTCATATCATATCACGACATTCATGCATCTGCACACGTCCATCATATTCCATTCACTAAGTGTGTTATACTCAATTCTTTTTGATTTTCCACTTCTCAAATTATTACGCTTGGTGACTATTTAGAATATAGAGAGAACAGTTGGGATTTGATGCATGATGGCTGGGAGTTTTATTAAATACTTGCATTAATATGTGATTATGCTTTCTCTAAAGCTCAGAGTCATATGTAGGAGAAATAAATGTCTCTGTGTTCTACATAATATCCTACCCTCTCTTTTGAAAGGATGATAACTATGTTACGAAATTACAATATTTGCAATGAAATAGAAAGTACGACTTTTATCTCCTACAGTTTTGACCTAAAAAACTTTTGCATCATGTTTGTATGATAGCACAAAAATGGATTTTAAGTTAATGTAGCATTATGCCCAGAGTCAGTAAATTACCCAATATCATGGTACACCTACCAGTCTATGGGTACATTTACCCAGTTCAAGTAACAAAGGTAGTGATGTAGTACCCATACCCACGAGTCATTACATCAACATTGTTTTGCAAAAGGTAAAAGAGAAGTTTTCATGTATAAAGATGTACATTATATAAATAGAAATTCAGAAAAGGGGTGTTGTGGTGGTGGTGTCAAAGCACATTATGAGTCTTGTAGACTATGCAATAAAATCCAAACATCACAAAGACAAGCCGAGCTGTACAAGTACGTTGTGTTTTAATTCTATGATTATGTTATGTTGTAATTATTTTCTTTGAACTAGAACAGACAAGACCTAGACATTCTATATATGAGGCATGAAAACATAAGAAATTATTAAGTTGCAACGAAAATGAAAGAACTTAGAATAAATGTTAATGTAGCAGAAACTTAGCAAGTAATTCATGGTAGTAGTAGCATTGCCCTGTCAAAACAGTATTAATACCGTAACCAATACCAAGCAGTACCAAAATGATTCTAAGACTAGAATCAGAACTAGAAATGGAAAGGATAATAAAAGGGCAAAATGATCCCATAACGTCTAGACCAACCTATGAGCATTTAAAATTATCAGAAAATCTAAAATAATCGTTCAATAAATAGAAAACGAAGCCTAGAGCATGCACATGGAAGCGTGGTTGACCCATAACCCACAGGTCCTAGGATTGCTCTCCATGTGTGATTGCTTCCGAATAGTGAGAGAATAGTAGACTTGTAGGAGTACTAAAAATTGAGCTGACTATGAAAGAACACAGTGCGTCACGAAGAGAGAGAGAAGAAAAGAGGGTGGAACATGAAATCCTTTTATAGGCCCAAATAGTGTCCCCTCCTAAGTTAAGGGTATGTGTACCAATTTCATTGGTAGCTTTCCCGTTAGACCTTCTAATAAATTGGAACCATTACATAATAGGTATAGCAATAGTACCTGTAAGTTAGCAGTTTGAGGAACAAGTATGGGTATTGATATTTGGGCATACAAATGCTCATATGAAGGTAACCACACTACGATCCTTACATATATACTTTGTTTGTGTAGAGTACACTTCCCCTATAGTTGGGATACTTACTATGTAGACAAATTTGTATACTCATAATTTCTA
Source organism: Fraxinus americana (assembly GCA_035079005.1). NCBI lineage: Eukaryota > Viridiplantae > Streptophyta > Magnoliopsida > Lamiales > Oleaceae > Fraxinus > Fraxinus americana. Next base: position 12,588,856 of record CM068715.1, on the reverse strand, counting down.
ATATATTTGAATCACGTCTAGAGAGGAGAAAGACCGATTGTTAGATAAACTAACCAAATCTGTTTACCTGTATGTTCGGCAATTATGATAACATATGAATCTAGCTTAATCATAACTGCAAGTAGCGCAATGGAAGTGCATGTATAGCAATAGCATGTGCCAATGTTGAGGAAAATTGGGGCTAAAGTAACCAAGTTGGGGATGACTAAGGCTTTTATATTGAAAGTTTAGGGGTATCAAAATTGAATGATTCTCAAACCCCTTTAGGCAGTACGCTTACTTAAATATTCCAAATGATTGGTACCATTACTAATATAATGTAGTAGTCGAATCTTAATTCAGATAACTTTTAGGAATTGGTATATATGCTAGATTTTACTGTACTTCCTTGAAATTAGGTATCTGTATCAATAGTTGATGTTATCCCGATTGATTGGTATGTATTACTTATTTGGTTTACATACAATGAGAAGTGGTATGAATACATGAGAAGTGGTATGAATACCTGAATGATTTGTCTGTATGCTTAAAAACCATAATGACAATTGAAGCTACTTTCTAGATAATGCCAAAAGGAGATAAGGACGGATTGATACAAATGATAACTTGACTAGTTGAACGGCAATTAACTTGACTATATGATGGAGATCCTTGAGATACTATTAATCCTATTTATGGAAGACTTGCTAGAGTTCTATAGATTAAAATATGAGCAGTCACAAACTGTGTAATAAGTGTGCAAGTGCACACAGAGGTAAATGCCACTTTGGTCGACGAATTTGTTATTTCTGCGGAAAATCAGAAACTATAAAAGGTTACTGCACCATAAACCAATTGATTCTACTCCAGTGAGAGTATATGCTTTCGCCGGAGAATCATCAGTAGCATAGGATGCTCACATTGTGTCAGGTATCTAAATAGCTGGTGGTAGGCTGACTATTATGCTTTTCTGGTACAATGTATTCTTATGCATCCAACTCTTCGATATTCATATGGAATCTAAATTCAAGATTCCAAAATGAGAGAATAATATCTAGAACTCTTTCGGTGAATTTTGTTTTTAGCTGATTTGGTGTACTGAACTGGTGAAAACACTTCTTATTTTAGATAGACTCGAAGTTGGGGGAACTTGATGGAAAATACATTTGTATGCACAAGAATTTGGTCTCAGTGCATTTTTAAAATTCAGTGTTCATAAAGATGTGTAAAAGCAAAAGAATATTACTCTGCCTACATTTGAATGTCCTTGTTCATTTTGGAATGTCCATAATGATTACCTCTTTCCAAAATCATTAATTTCCTTTTCAATAATTTGCTTACTTTAAAGTGATCGACTGACTACATGGGATTCTTGGCCATTGGTTATACATAAAAAATGAAATGTTTTGTTGAGAACGTTAACTATTGTATTCCTTAAAATCCGTGTTAATATGTAGTACAAGATAATTAGCTGATGAATGGAGCAGTTCATGCCTCTGTAGCTTATACCACGTACGTTGCCATAAAATATTTCTATGGCTTGATTTTTCGTTATTCTTTAACTTGCGAAATTCCGAAGGGCACTGGCGTGTAGCTATGCAATTGCTTCTTGCTTCGAGCGTATGAACTTAATCCCACTATAGATCTTTCTAGCAATGAACATAGCTGTTAAAGGGTATTTAGGTCTTTTATATAATACCTAGGGTTTCCTAACTCTTATTATAAATAGTGGGACAGGCTAACACAATTGTTAAGCCTTCTAAATCTTTTACTTTAACATGGTATCAGAGCAAGGTTATGGGAGATTAATTCCATAAGCTTTGTTCAAACATTTTTTTTCCTTCTTTAAAAAAAAAAAAAAAATCCGGTACTGTTCATCCGCGGTACTGTTCATCGCGGGTACTGTTCATCCGCGGTTACTGTTCATCCGACTGGTTTTTGGTCTGTGTTCAATCTGCTAATTTCATATCTGATTCTGGTTATTGGTTATTGTTCGTATGACAGTACTACAAATGTTCGTAAGTCTGGTTATGACTCTCACGTTCTTCGTTTAAGCCCTACAGTTGTTTGTATTGTTGGTTTGTTTCCCTTGTGCGAGCTGTTTATTACTTGTTGAATTGGACGGTATTAATATCGATGACTTCACCTCAACCATTAACAACCCGTAAGTTGAACGGAATCAATTATTTAAATTAGTCTAAAGATGTGAAAATATCCCTAACTGGACAGGGAAAACATCGTCACATCACGGAATCCACCCCGGCAACAGATGATAAAAAGTATGACGATTGGATTCAGGCTGATGCGCAGATTGTAACATTGTTGTGGAATTCGATGGAGCCTCAGGTGGCTGATCTCTGTACTCATCTAGATACGTGCAAAGATATATGGGAGTATCTCTGTGTATTATATTCTAGTAATCTCACCAGGATGTATGATTTATCAGTGGAGTACTTCCAACTTCAACAAGGCATGCAATCCGTTACAGATTATTTTGCCACATTCAATCGCCTCTATGAGGAGATGAATACTATCCTACCATTGACTATCGATCTGAAGGAAATGCAAAAGCAACGTGAGCAGTTGGCTGTCATGAAGTTCTTGGCTGGGTTACGTCCAGACTTCGAACCAGTCCGATCCCAGATTCTTTCGAGTGCTACCCTCCCCACCATCACTGAAATGTATTCTCGCGTTTCCCGTAGTACTACCAAGGATAATGTTTCTGGCTCGGGTTCGTCTACGTCATCTGAGCATTTGGCACTTGTTACACAGATTCCCACGCGAAATTGAGATGATCCACTTAGTGGTGGTCGTGGTAGTTTCTCTCGTGGTCGCCGTGGTAGTGGCCTTCGGGGTGGACGTAGTGGCCGTGGTCGTGTCTCCATTCGTCAGTGCTCCTTTTGTGGGTTGAAGAATCATAATCGAGACACATGTTGGGATTTGGTTGGCCGTCCACTCAAATTTGCCAATGCAGTAACATCTGATCCAGATATTCCTACCATTCCAGTATCTCAGGCGGCTAAGGACATATCTAATGAGGAATATGCTCAGATCCTTCAGTATAGGGCATCTCAGCAGGCATCTCTTCCTATTACTTCTTTAGCTCAACGAGGTACTTCTTCTGCTTGTCTTTCCATTCGTCCATCCCCTCCATCACCCTGGGTCATAGATTCCGCAGCCACTGATCACATGTCACGTACATCTTCTTTATTTACGCATATTCAGTCCTCTTCTTCGTTGTCTCCTGTTACGGTTGCTGATGGTTCTACTATCCCTATCCGTGGCATTGGTACAGTGGACCCCTCACCCTCCTTATCTCTCTCCTCCGTCTTGTATATTCCTTCGTTTTCCTTTAATTTGATGTCAGTTAGTAAACTCACTAAACATCTTAATTGTTCTGTCTCATTTTTTCCTGATTCTGTCATTCTCCAGGATTTGAGGACGCGGAAGACGATTGGCACAGGGCGTGAGGACAATGGCCTTTATTACCTTGATCGTGATGAGAGTCCTCCACACCCTCTTACTGCATGTCCTGCTGTTGCATCTGCTCACCAAATCCATTGTCGCCTTGGTCATCCCTGCCTTGGCAACCTCAAGTTACTCTTTCCTAGTTTCAGTCATTTGTCTTCTTTAGAGTGTGAGTCTTGTCAATTGGGTAAGTATCGTCGTGTTTCATTTGCTTCCCCTGCTCATGTTCGAGCATCGAGTCCTTTTGGTTTAGTTCATTCAAATGTTTGGGGTCCTTCTCATGTTACTTCTACAATTGGTTTTCGTTATTTTGTCACTTTTGTGGATGATTTTTCAAGAGTTACTTGGCTTTATTTAATGAAAGATCGTTCCGAATTATTCTCTATTTTTCGTGCATTTTGTGCTGAAGTTCAAACCCAATTTAATGTACCCGTGCGTATTCTTCGTAGTGATAATGCTCGAGAATACTTTTCTCAGCCCTTTACTTCCTATATGTCGCACTCTGGTATCCTGCATCAGTCTTCTTGCCCTCACACACCACAGCAAAATGGGTTTGCGGAGCGTAAGAATCGACATCTCCTAGAGGTGGGCCGTACTCTCCTTTTTGAGATGAACGTTCCCAAACATTTCTGGGGCGATGCGGTTCTTACAGCTTGCTTCCTAATCAACCGGATGCCATCCTCTACCCTGCGAGGCACGGTTCCCCATTCCATTCTTTTTCCCCGTTCACCATTATTTAGCTTACCTCCTCGCATATTTGGGTGTGTTTGTTTTGTTCATCAGATGACTCCCGGCAGGGACAAGTTAGATCCTCGTGCTTTAAAATGTGTCTTCCTCGGCTATTCTCGCACGCAAAAAGGTTATCTATGTTATAGTCCATCATTACGTCGCTCATTTGTGTGTGCCGATGTTACATTCTTTGAGTCCACCCCTTACTTTTCTACCCCATCATCTCAAGTTGATTTAGATGTTACACTTCCTTTGCCCATTGACCCTACCCCTACGCTATCTTCCTCCGCTCCAGATCCTATCCCCTCCAATCGTTCTTCGGCCCCTTGGCAGGTATACTCTCGTCGCCAGAAGGACGCCTCTGCTGCTGTGCCCATCGATTCTGTGCCCTCAGATTCTTCTCCAGCAGACCCGCCCATGTCTGACATGGACATGCCCATTGCCATCCGGAAAGGTAAGCGCACCTGTACTACCCATCCTATTTCTAACTTTGTCTCATATGCGCACCTATCTCCTTCATACTCCTCTTTTGTTACTTCTCTGTCCTCTGTTTCTATCCCTAAGTCCGTTTCAGAGGCCCTTATTCTCCCTGGTTGGGCAAAAGCAATGGAGGAAGAAATGACTGCTTTACATCAGAATGGCACTTGGGATCTTGTCTCGCTTCCGCCTAACAAAACTACAGTTGGATGTAAATGGGTGTACACTGTTAAGGTTCATTCGGACGGCGCCATTGATCGACTCAAGGCTCGCTTAGTTGCTAAAGGCTATACTCAGGTCTACGGTCTTGATTACTATGTGACCTTTTCTCCCGTTGCCAAGCTCGCTTCTGTTCGTTTGTTCATCTCTCTGGCTGCCACTTTTCTTTGGCCCTTACATCAGCTCGATATCAAGAATGCTTTCTTAAATGGCGATCTGACTGAGGAAGTTTATATGGAGCAACCTCCTGGGTTTGTTGCTCAGGGGGAGTCTGATTTGGTATGTCGTTTGAAGAAGTCTATTTATGGCCTCAAGCAGTCTCCTAGAGCATGGTTTGAAAGATTTAGTGAAGTGGTCATTGAATTTGGTCTTCAGCGTTGTGGAGTCGATCATTCTGTCTTCTACAAGCACAGTAAAGTCGGCAGAATATTGTTAATTGTGTATGTGGATGACATCGTGATTACTGGGGATGATCACAGTGGTATTCAAGAACTCAAAAAGTGTTTGCATAGTAAGTTCCAAACCAAAGATTTGGGGCACTTAAAGTATTTCTTGGGGATTGAAGTTGCTCGATCAAGTCAGGGCATTTACCTGTCCCAGAGAAAATATGTCCTTGATCTATTGAGCGAAACATGAATGCTAGGAGCAAAACCTATTGACTCGCCTATGGATCCAAACACCAAATTATTGCCAGATCAGGGTATACCACTGACAGATTCAGCTCAATATAGACGGTTAGTTGGAAAGTTGAACTACCTGACAATTACTAGACCAGATATCTCCTTTGCTGTTAGTGTTATTAGTCAGTTCTTGGGTCGTCCAATGATTTGTTACTGGGATGCAGTGATTCGTATTCTCCGATATCTGAAAGACGCTCCTGGTTGTGGTTTGCTATATCAAAATTTTGGACATACTCAAATAAAGGGCTACACAGATGCAGACTGGGCTGGATCACCCCTAGATAGGAAATCTACTACTGGGTATTGTGTGTTTGTTGGTGATAACCTTGTCTCTTGGAAGAGTAAAAAGCAGACGGTAGTGGCGCGGTCGAGTGCAGAATTGGAATACAGGGCAATGGCGCATACCACTTGTGAGTTAACGTGGTTGAAACATTTGTTGGAAGAAGTTGGATTTGAACACACTTCACCGATGGAATTAGTATGTGATAATCAAGCAGCACTTCACATTGCATCCAACCCAGTCTTCCATGAGAGAACGAAGCACATTGAAGTTGACTGTCACTTTATTCGAGAAAAATTGTTGCAGAAGCAGATTGAGATTAAATATGTAAACTCAGCTGATCAGTTAGCTGATATATTTACTAAATCGTTGGGGGGCTCAAGGATAAAGTACATTTGTAACAAGCTTGGAGCACACAATATATATGCTCCATCTTGAGGGGGAGTGTTAAAGGGTATTTAGGTCTTTTATGTAATACCTAGGGTTTTCTAAGGTTTTCCTAACTCTTATTATAAATAGTGGGATAGGCTAACACAATTGTTAAGCGTTCTAAATCTTTTACTTTAACAATAGCAGAATGGCAGAGAAAGATTCATGTAGCCAAACCCCAAATTTCTTGGGAACGAGGCATAGTTTGTTGTTGCTGTATTTGCTTACTTTAATAGTCTTGCGGGTAAAGTTAACATTATGATGTACTTTGAGTCAATTGTCAGATAACCATCAAGGGTTATGCGGTATCAGGAGGTGAACGTGGCATAGATAGAGTAGATGTGTCCATCGATGGTGGCAAAATTTGGGTGGAAGCCTCCAGATTCCAGAAAGCTGGCATTCCTTACATTTCTGATGATACAAGCAGTGACAAATGGGCATGGGTGATTTTTGAGGTTGAGGCTGATATCCCAGAGAGTGCTGAGATTGTTGCTAAAGCGGTATGTTATAAATTTCTTATGAGAAGCATAGCGTTTGAGTTGTACATGCAGATATATGTTTTGCAATACTCTAGAGCACGTTTGAAATAAATCACTTTTTTGTTGGTGAGTTGAAAATAACTTATTTTGATACGAGGCAAGAGTTACGTTCAATATAATTACTTTTTTTTCCTTTATAAATTCTTCAAACAAAGTTATCCAAAGATTTTTGGAAACAAAATCGACTTAAAACTAACTTCTACACATTTTTATTTATTTATTTTTTGCTTAGCCAAACATTCTCTTACAAAAACTTGAAGATATAGTTGGCATTTTTGTTGTCCGTTGTCATTGATAATTGTTTTAATACATGAAAGTGGAAATTATTATTTGCCGAGTTTCACTGTTCTTTCCTTGACTCTGTTAACTGTGGTATAACTTTTTACTATCATTGGCAGGTGGACACTGCTGCAAATGTACAACCTGAAAATGTAGAAGTCATTTGGAACTTGAGAGGGATACTGAACACCTCATGGCACCGGGTTCATGTCCGGGTCGGGCATTCCAGTATGTAGACAAAGCAGTCTAGTAGCAGATTACTGATCCACCATCCTGCACTGTCGTCATTGTGTTATGCATTCAACTTGCTTAAATGTGGATAACATGTAATTTGATGTCTGTTAGAAGGTTTACATGTTTTTATTCCCGGGTTTTATACGTGTGAAAGTATATGTTTCGTTCTTGAAATGATTTGCTGGAATCTTTGAGCTGTTTGAATGATGACAAATCTCTACATTGATAATAACCAGAAATAAAAGATTGATATGCGGCTACCTGCCAGATGAAAGTTTGCTTAAACAATTATATACTCACTTTGTATAATTGTCTCAATATCTAGGTAAATCAACTCGAGGCAATCTCAATGTTTCCCATATTTTGAGATATGTTCAGTAAATAGTCCATAAAAAATTTAACACGTTTCTTCCTGCTTCATATCAAGTCCAACATAACAAATATAATATGCTAAATGGAGATTACCAATACCGAACTCTGGCCTACTATCCGTTTGGAATTCATTAAAATGAGATTTTGGGAGGAAATGTATTTTGAAATAGTAATTTTATAGAGAATATGATTAAAATATAAAAATAAATAATTTCGAGCTTACGTGTAACATTATTTTATGGAAGAATGTGATTGAAAACGAGTTTTTAAAAAAATGCATTTTTTGAAAAATAAATACCAAACAAGGACTAATATGAAATTGCTAATGAAGTCAGCAACTCACAGTCCTTATTCAAAAGCTGTTTTGAGACTCATTTTTTTTCTTAAGAATGCATTTTAAAATAGGACATTAATGGAGAATGTGTGACTGAAAAAAGGGAAAAGTTTTGAGCTTGTATGTAATATTATTTTATTTAAAAACGCGTGATTGAAAAGAAAAAAGAAAAATATATTTTAAAAATAATGAGAATGAAACAAAGGCACATTTCAATCCAAAATTTGAGCACCACGTCAGATTCGAAAGAAAAGGGGCGGCGGGGGATCAATTTTTTGTGCAAAAGCAAATAGATCAAAGATGAAGCATCCAAAACTACTAAAATCATCTAGCAAGATCTTGAGAGTTTCTGTTTAGGCTGGCTTCGACACAATGACATACGATCCAACATTTGTCCTAATCAAACAACAGCACTTAAAGCTAGAACTGCTATTGCACATTGGCAAAGATAAATCTGTAATGGATATTTGTCTGACAACCAGAAACAGCAAGTGAAACCACAGTGCTGATGACCAGATATACTATCTTTTAAAACGATTCAAAGTTCATTACCACTGGAAATGCGATGACCAGTGGCAAAAAAGCCGTGTAGCTGTTCAACGAACAATAAGAGACAGTAACTGCATACTTTTCTTTAGCAACTCTAGGGATTCTGCCTACTTTGCTTCCAGAAGCATCTGCAGGCGGTTTACGGTTCAGATATCCACAGACGCTTTAGGGTTCCTGCCTACTCGTGCTTCCAGGAGCATCTGCAGGTTGCTTACGATTCAGATAGCGTATAACAGCATCTTCCACCCTGTCAAGAAGAGACAATGATTTCAATAACAAGTCCGGTATTAAGGGGAAATGCTAGGAAGTAAGTTTAACTCTAAAACGGAAGCAGCTAATATCTCATGCAGAAAACAAAGCCTACCAAGTACCGATACTCATATTTCATCTTTATTGAATAAAAGAAATTCAGGTCGAACAAGTTTCAATTCAAATAAAAAAAAAAAAAAAGGCACACAACAATGTCTATGACATTCCCGATATACCAACAAATTTCAATATCTAGGGTATTATAAGGTTCTTAACTAAACTGAAAGGACATAAACACGGACACATTGAGGACACTGATTTAAAATTTTAAATTCTTATATTTTATCTTTATTTTTATATTGTTTTATATAGGACATGGTATATGATGTATCAGAGGGGTGTCTCTAAATATCCCTAGACTGTCGGTAATTTAAAAAATATATGAAAAAAAAGGGGGGAACGAGGGCACATGGCTTGTTGGATACATGTCCTTAAGTGTGAAATGTCCGTGCAACATAGGTTTTTAATCATCTGAAAATCAGTTAAAGCAGGAACATCTCAAATTACTTCCGAAATCCATTACAAGCATTCAACTCCAGCTTCCTGTCTGAACCATTTGCCTATATGATATGGTAATTGTATCCAAAATAGGGTTCTAGCTTCTGATTGAAGTCAACTACGTATGTTCCCCAACCACTTTACAATGATAATATTCGGAGCCCGTTTGATGTACATCTTTTGAGAATAGATTTTGTAAAAAGAAAAAAACGATTCTCTAGAGAATGTATAGTTAAAATGTAAGGAAAAATTATGGGTTCACATGCAAAATTATTTTATCTGAAGAATGTGCGGTTGAAAATGAGTTCGGAGAAAAATGAATTTTAAAAAATCTGAACCAAACAAAGGCTCAATCAAGTAAGCTAAAAACAGTTAACTGGGATCAGGAAGTTAATTATGAACATACCAGGGTTGGTTGTAGAAATCTGATCGACGCTCTTTTTCTGGATTGCGTATCGCTTCCCCAGAAACAACTTTCAGATCCTTGTTTTGAGAATCAATCAGTGTGTTAATAAATTCTACTGGTGACTGACTAAAACCAAGAAAGAATGCCCTTCTTCTACGGTGCTCATGGATCTTTCTTATGGCGGTACAAATTGCTTCATCACAGGCATCGATCTCTTTTGTTTTTTCAGTATTGGCCAACAGAGCATTCAATTCCCTCTGTATTGGGAAGGGCACATCAACTAAGACATCATAGCATGCAGTTCCAGCAGGACAGTTTCCTGATAGTTTGATCCTGTGCTCTAAATGTATGGGTTGAGGAGGAAACAGGTGGGGTGTTATTTTCTGCGTCACTGCAGTAAATCTGATCCTTCCTTCCCCAAACAATTTCTGAAGAGGAGGATCACAATTGAAAGAAGAAGGGTCATCCGGACACTGCAATTTTCTAGCCTTCACATAATGCCAAATAGCAGCTATGATTCTTGCACGAGTATCAACCTCGATACCTAAGACTTCCATCAGAGCCGATGAAAGCTTATACTTCTCGGGCATGTAATTCATTTCTAATCGTATATTTGCAGTGAATTCTTGATCCCCTTTCCTTTTTACCTCGAAGCCTTCATGAGAAGCAGGTGACCGAGCACTATCCCATATAATCATATGGTTATCAGGATAGAGTTTCTGGTCCAAGGAAATAGTAACTCTCTTGAAAAAAGAAGAGAACCTTGGATATAAGGAGCTTGATTTCTGCATCATGCCAGCTTGGTCAGGATCCATCCCGTCCTCCAAAATCCTCCCTACAATTTTAAGGGTCCACGTAGGTGGCTCCGCATTTGGCTTCTTAGGAATGGTACGAATCTGATTAGCAAAAGTGTTAAATACATATATCCGCAGAGTTTTCGGTATGTATGATGGAGACTTTAGAGCCTCTTGGATATCAATTTTCTTCCTTGTCAGAGCAGCATCCACACGAGACTCAAACTCAAGGAGCTGTGTGTAAAGAGCAGATTCGGGCAAAATTGCAGCCACTCTTTCCTGTAACTGCTTCTCTGGAAGCTTTTGCTTCTTCCTGCGAGCAGCAGCTGAAGCGTCCATTGTCCTCATAGGAGAAACCGTGTTAGTAGGCAAGAAGCCGGTCGGCCGAACAGGTGGTTTCTGCATAAACCTTTTTGCACTGGCACTGCCAGCTCCTGAAACAGAGGGAGATGGAGAACCCAAATTTGCCCCACTGGAATGTGCTTGGTTGAATGAAAGCCCTTGAGCAGCTTGCAACTGCGCTTGGAATTGAGCATGGGCGGCCTGCACTTGAGCTTGGGCATGAGCCTGAGCCTTTGACTGAGCTTGAGCAATGGCTTGGGCATGAGCAGTGAGCTGAGACAGTTGAAATTGCCCCGGAAAGCCAGATACGACTTGTTGCTGAGCAGATGGGTTCACAGGCAATGAATTGCCGAAGGGGGATGAAGCCCCAATGTTCTTTGGTGGATTATTGTTATTTGCAGACATAGCTAAATCTAAACAATTAATTACCTCAGATAAACCTAATCAGCATATGCATCAGGGCACCGACTGGGACCGGTCGAACTTATAGATTGGAAACCAACAAAAAAGATCTAACTACTGTACATAAACCTAATAACCATAATAAGAAACCCAAAAAAAAAAAAAAAAAAGGCTCAAGAGCACGTAATTAAGCACCGTTAACCTGAAAACAGGAAATTTTCAAATCTTTACCAAAAAATCAAAATTTGGCAACAGCTCATTACATAATAGAGATTGTAACAATGGAAAACCATAAACCCTAATCTTACACGATACGATTTCATAAATTACATAATTGGAAATTTAGGATCGAAATTATTGAATAATCTTACAAAATATGAATCTCACTGGTGAGAGTTGGAAACCGTGGAGCTTCCTTCTCGGCAGTTGACTCGCTCGGCGAGTTAGCCACTCAACAATGGCGTGAGTAGGTTCCAGTTTGGTTATAGTCAGTCATAAATAAAGATTGGGCCTATTTACAAGTTCTGTGTGTTTTGGGCCACAAATTCCAAGTTTTTGTCATATTTTATGAAGCAGATACTACTATTTTCATCCACCATTTTTATACATACTAGTTTTAACCCGTTCATTGTACGGGGTGTGTGTTTTTGAAGGTGATGTTAGCGTTCTGTATTTTATGTAATAGTCAAAATATTGTACAGTTTGGAATAGTTTGGAAACAATAAAGTAATAGAAAAAAAGTCATTAGTTTCTGTATTTTATAGAGACTTCCGAATGGACTAATATTTGTATACGTCTATGTTAGATTACAAATTCTAAAATTTCTCCAATGTTGTAATTCCTGAAAATAAATGATAGGTATGTACAAGGAGAATGCAAAGGAAGATTCATATTCAAAGAAAATGAACCTCTTCAGTGAACTTCTTGCCGATTATATCTACAATATGCAATCTTAGTGTAGTTGTATTCTGTTGATTGGCCATGTGAAAGCAAGGAGTATAGAGCTACAAAAATGTGTGGAAGAGTCAACGAAGTTTCATAGAAGTGTAAATGTTATAACACGGTCAAGAGAGTCATTTTGATATCTACCTGTGGCTCGACATATGTGAATGAGCTGCCAACAAATGAATTTGATGAGGAATAAGATGTCCCATCCAACCCCGTGTGGGGAAAGAACAAGAATTCCAGCAACAATCCCTTCAACCAATCTTTGTTCACTCAAAGCTGTCCATGAATAACCTATCAGATAATACAACTAAGAGGCTTTGTAAATGACATCTACCATTGCCATATGAAAGAAGTCTATTTTCCAAGTCATCAATGAACTTATGATACATCAACATAGACAATCAATGGTTGATTTAGTAAAAGGAAAAATTCACTGCTCCTGAAGAGCTTACACGGTAAGAACCTACCATTAAGGTGAACAAGCCCTCCATGGATCTTTGGACATCTCTCCAAGTCCAACTTTACCAAGTTTAAAGGGAAATGAAAACTTAAAGGCCTTAATAGTGTCATATATCTAGTAGAAATCCATTTTCTTTCTACCTCTCACCATAGTCTTCCTTAGTGCAATGATGGACTTTAAAAAAAAAAAAAAAAAAAAAATTCCAAATCTTCTCTTTTCTTTATACGTTTCAATAATATTCCTAGAAGGTGCATGGTTTTCATAGTAGTTCTTAATATAAATCAAAAGTGATTCTCTACATTGGACATGAAATACCGCCCTCCCTCAAATATTTTCATACTTCGAGTGGAATTCCATCTAGGCTAATTATTTTTTATGATCTTCGGCCTCTTTATATAATCACTCACTTCTACAAATTGAATTCTTCTAGTATAAATAACATTCATATCTATAGTGGACTTCATTGAATACTCAATATCCTCACTACGCCTTTCTATAAATAATTTGTCAAAATATTTCCTCAATCTTCTCTGAGATCTTATTGCTAAGGAATAAAACTCTTTTAGTTTTCATCTTTAATATACTAAACTTACTAAGATCTCTACTTCCTTTTCCCTTTAGCCGAGATATATTGTAAATAGATTTGTTCTCAGCATTTTAAAGTTAACTACACAATTTTTCATATTCCTCCTCACATGACTCAAAACACCTGGTTTAAAACATCTATTGCTATTAAAGGATTTGGAAAGAGGCCAAAGATGTATATTATTCCAATGATCGAGGGAAATTAAAAAAAATATGGGTAGACATGCAACAGTGATTTGGCAGCACATGCAACAGTGATCCGTGAGAAAAAATCACGAATGAACAGTGAACCTCAAACCCAAAAAAAAAAAAAAAGAAATGAAAAAAAAGGCGCGGGTGGGAAGACACGTAATAAATTTTGATTTTCATATATGTATGGAGATGAATATTTTCTAATATTTTTGAATTAATAAGTAAAATTGTATTTATTGTTTGTGTAAAATGTAAATAAGTAGAATTTTTGGCAAAAAAAATAAGAAATGAAAAAAAAGGCAACACAGAATAAATTTTGATTTTCATGTATTTATGGAGTTGAATATGTTCTAATGTTTTGAAATTAAATTATTAATAAGTGAAAATGTATTTATAGGTCGTGTGAAATGTAAATAAGTAGAATTTTTGACAAAAAAAAATAAGAAATGAAAAAAAGGCGCGGGTGCGAAGACATTGAATAAATTTTGATTTTACGTATATATGGAATAAAGTAAAAAATTTTAAAAAATAAAAAAGAAAAATTGCAAAAAAAAAAAAAAAGTGCTCCAAAAAATGCGGAGGAACAATCTACATGAGGAGCAATGCTCTGCACAAATGCGGAGCAAAACGATTTTTTTTTTAATTTTTCAGTTTTTTTTTTACATTTTTTTGTTTACGTGCTATCACTAATTTATTTCAATCTAATACAAAAATATAAAATTAGAAATGTGAAATTGAATATTTATGTTACAATTGATATGCATGAGATTAAAATTATCCCCTTGCCAACCAATAATCAAAGTTACCACTATGGTTCTACCCATAACATTCATACTGCTCTAGACAAATTAAATGATAACACATTACCCTTTCCGAGTAATAGTTCTCTATTTTCACAAGATATTAGTAATGACAATATAAATTGCAAAATAAAACCATTAAGATTATCATAGGATCATGGCACTTGACCCCCCAAATTGAAGAACAATTCATTTACTGGGCAGTTGCCAAACTCTTTAACAAATTTGGAAAATCTAAGAACTTTAGTGATTTCTGCAAATAATTCATCTGAGCAAGTGCCTGCTGCCCTGCTCTTCACAACTTGACAAATCTTCAAGTTCTTGATTTTTCAGACAACAATCTTGGACCCGCGTTTCCTAGTTTGCTCTCAAAGTTGATTTCTTTGGTGCTCAGGAAGAACAAGTTCTACTCAGCAATTTCTGATAAGTTAAGCTCTTGTTACCAGCTTCATCCCATTTGTTTTCCATTGTTCTCAAGCTTTTCATCATTCTCTTGGGATATAGCTTCCTGCAGAAATAAATCAGTCATCAGAACAAAAGAAAGAAAGTAGAAAATCAACAAAATAGAATCAGTACGACATTTTAAAACATGCATTAGAAAATTCACTAAACAAACATCCCCAGAAAACCGATTTTTGAATTATAGAGATTTCATAAATTCTCTTCATCAATGGTAGGATCTAATGAAATCTTATAATGAGTATGCTATATATCAACCATTGTTTGATGAATATTTGACTCTCAATTGTACGCCACGAAGTTCAAATCCTATGCGGAGTTGATGTGCGGAGTAAACTCCGCATTATGCAGAGTTAATGTGCGCAGCGAACTCCGCATTATGCGGAGATCCTGTACGGTACTCCACATAATGCGGAGTTTGCTTCACACATTACTCCGCATAATGCAGAGCTTGCACTTGAATTTTTTTTTTTCACTTCATACATAAATAGAATTACAATTTATTCCTTGCCCTCCTCCTCCATCGAGCGAAAAGAATCCATCCATTTTACAAAGTTTGAGAATTATGAGAGACGGGAAGAAGGCAGCCACCATTTCAAAGGGAGGAAAAAATTGGCTTAGTTGGAAGACTCCAACTCTGCATAATGCGGAGTTCATGGTTCATGTCTCCAAATTATATGAAGATGTCTCCATAGAATTTGGAGACACAGTACTTCGGGTCTGTTTGTAGGCAGTCACTATTTCAAAGGGAGGAGAAAATGGGCTCAATTGGACAACTCCAACTCCGCATAATGCGGAATGCACTATGCCGAGCTCATGAACTCCGCATAATCCGGAGGGATGCGATATTCAACATATGCTAATTAAACATGTTGGGCACTAAAGGCCACAATGGAAAATTAACTTCATTTTCTTGTAATTTAATTTCTATTTGCATGCTTACTGGTATATATTCTAGTAACATGTTTTGTAAAGAAAAACTTAGAAACATAATTTACGAATAAAGAAGTAAAAAAAAAAACCCAATGTTGAGAAGTAACCACAGTAGAACAATATTGAATTCCAAAAAAACACTTTCATTTCTTTCTACTTTATTTTCATTTCTTTCTAATTTATGATACAAACTAAAAAACACATTTTCATAACAAATATTTCAAAATACTTTCTTCCACTGTCAAACACTAAAAATTTTAACTTCTAAAATATTTAATGCTAAATATTCTCTTCAACATATTTATATTCTAATATATAACATTGAGAACTAACCAACAACAGTGGAACAATGTTGAATCTGTACGGAAAGATCAAACAAATCTTCTGGGTTTAATATTTGTAGAATAAGACCACTATGAAATGGAGAGACGATGCGTAGTTGCGGAGTGGCACTCCGCACAAATGCGGAGTAACACTCCGTTACTCCGTACAATGCAGAGAAGCCATCAAAGACCATGGCAAATAACCTGGGAAGATGACTAAAGAAACATATTTGATTAGGAAAGGTGCATTAATCAACAGATATTGAAGCCGAATAAATAGAATGTTGGTTTAAGTCTGATGGTAACAAGTTGGAATAATATATATAACACAGATTCATAGATCACATCATGCTAATAAAAATAACTATATCATACTTCATTTTAGGGCCAAAAAGCAGCTTTAGAAGATGCCTTATTATAGTCTCACATGGAATTTTTCGTAAGCATCCATAAATAAGTTTATTTTGAAACCCACTCGCAAAATAAACTTATTCAAAGCTTCCATTCCCAGATATACAGCCAGAAAAAGCAGAATAGATGCCACAAAAGAAGAAGAAGGCACATTTCACTTTTGTCTCCCCGCCTAAGACAACATCAAAAACAATGTAGACATGCAACACATCAAATCTTTACCTATTAAGCATGGAAAGATTGTAAATAAGAGCAAAACTACTAAGTAAAAAAAAAAGTTATCAAATTAGCTTAAACTAACCTTTTTCTATCAGGATTATCACAACTAAACAATAAACATCATAGAATGGTATGAGGACCACTAAATTTTTTTTGTAGGAGGTATGAACTACGACTGGTTCCAATGCAGTCAACAAAGATCAATAAAAGCACAAACAAAGAAGTGAGAAGGAAAGATAAATTGACATGAACTAAAATTTAGTAAAAAATTGTGGATCTAGAATGATTTCATATTCTATTATATTATAGTCATACAAGCATAAGGGTGCAGCAAAACAACCTCTCTTACAGCTTCCATGCTCAATATACGCAGATCAGCATCTTTCTAGTTACTGTTGATCATTTGTCAACAAATGTTTTCTTATTCACCATTTCATTTGAAATGGGGGCCTTAGGAGTTACATGAACATAACTAAAACCTAGACCCCATCCAGAAGGGTCACCTACACCAGTAATCTCCAAACGCTCAATCTTTTCTTCATCCTGAATATCAAAGGTAAGTTCAGTTTCCAAATACATGATCCTACACATTTATGGTTTAAACAAGTATATCACAATGTAGGCAGCCAATATCCTTAAATTTAAGGTTTCAAATATGATATATTGGAGGATAACTGGAAATAGAAAACATAGCCATTCGAGAAATAATGAACTAAAGTTGTCAATTGCCCGCATGACATGTTGCTCTTTAAACCAGGCAAGTCTGCAGACTCTTTAAGGCAATCAAAGCTATCACTTAACAAATCTTCACCAAACAGTATATTAACAGAACGGATAATTTATATAACAGATAATATACTATATACGGTAAAGCCAAAATGTCAATTCACTTTTCTTTTTCCTTTCTTTTGAGGAGGGGTGGGCTTTGTCTTTCTTCCTTTACACTTTTTATTGGAGATAGGGGAAGGCGAACCATGAAAAGGGGGTCCCGCGGAGAAGGAAGAAATTATAACTTACCGCTTTCGTACATGCCACAAAATTGCTACTCAAATTCCATGGTGTTATTTGCAGTTCTCTCTCAATGTGTGATGCAGCGGCTAAAGCAATTACTTCATCTGGCAGTTGATTCATTGCAGATGAACGTCCTGCAGGATGAGTGAACCTAGTGATTCCTAACCGTCTAAGCCTGTATTGGCCAGCCAACATGCTCTCATAGGCACACACCTACGACAATCAGTAAACAGAAGTAATAAATTATCTACTTCTATCAAAATAATAGTAAAAAATATTCATCTCCTTAAGTAATAAAAAAACATAGATAAGATGGTCAAGACAAAAAAAATAGGAGACAGTAATCCTGCTTGGGTGATTTGAAGTAAATCCTAAGTCATAATTCTTTGTGGTTTGACACAATAGAAGAAGTGTTGCATAACAACAGCTTCATGCGATAAGGTAAAGATGCCAAAATGTTAACCAAGTAAAGGCATGTTAACGTTACTTAACGATGTTCATTTGCAACTGTGACAACCTTAAAAACATAATTTTGCCAAACTTCAACCAATATGAAAAAGACAATTTACATAATATTTTCCTGGTGAAGCACCATGAGATTAATGTGATCAAAATGAACAAATTATTATTCCTAAAAAAACAAGGCCCATATCATAATTCAAAAACTTTGAGAAAATTAGTTGTCAATAATATATTAAAGAACACATATAGATGTGGAAGCCAATAGCATATTTTGTTCCCGGTCTATCCAAGTTGATCTCAAAAATTTCTGAAAGTGTAAGTCTCCTTAAGGTTTAAAGCAGCAAGCATTCTTTTGGAGGAATCCGGATTACCCCATCTCTCCACTACCTTTGTAGAAGCTCTACTTTGCTCTTCCCGTGTATCAATAATTGTTAAAAGTGCCAAAAAAAAAAAAAAAACCCTTGGTGAGTTCAATTACACTTCTTTAAACTATGAAACATATTTCTGATTGTAAGCATAAACAATTTGGAGAACACTTATGACTTCACTCCCTTCTGTAGTCCTTCTTCATAAGTTTATCTGGAGTTTGATTTGAAGTCGCAACAAGAATCTATCCAATTTTCCCATCACAACATCCTCAAATACTATGCGACTTAACAGGAAAAATTACTTCTTCGAGCCTCTTTATTCACTAAAACACTTAACATTCAATTACATGAATGAGTAGAAAGAATTTCCAGATTTTCATGAAGAGAAGTGTACGTGGAATGATCAAAACCTAATTTCTTTTATTGATAGGTACAGCCGTAGAATATGCCTTCTCTTGTTTTCCATTAGAAGTTATTTTTAGCTAGATGGTTTCTGTTTTGAACATCTATTGATATTTAGGCCAAAATTTTAGGTTGAAGAAGTTACTAAAATTCTAGGAAATGCTAATTAATTGAACAAATGTACAGGGAAGGAATTGTTATATGTAAACAGAAATTGTATTTAAATACTTACAGTGAGAGGCAATATAAATTATAAGAAATTCGCAGGTTTTTGTGCTCTTGAAAATTTCATAGCTAAGCTCCGCATAATGCGGAGCTCAACTCACAAATGTGGAGCATACCTCCGCATAATGTGGAGCAATGCTTCACATTTGTGCGGAGCCTGCTCCAGCCAATGAGTGAATTTAATTTCTTTTTTGACTTTATTTAATTTAATCAATATATAAAAATAAAAATCAACAACTTTTTTCAATTAATTGTCTACATTTTCTTACTCCAAATGTATTTATTTTAAATGTATACAATGGGAAAAATTTAATCAACCTCAACTTCCACCATTAATCCTAACCCAACGAACTACAAATAGGAAATGAAAATATATTTGGTATTTACAGTGTTATTATTATTATTTTTTTAAAGAAAGACTTGCATTTGTATTTAAAATAATATATGCTTTCCAATTTATAGTCTTAAACATAGAGAAGCAACAGGATGGAAAACACAAAATTGTATTCAAATACTTACAGTAAGAAGCAATATAGAGGGTAAGAAATTGTTTGGCCGGATATGAGGAGTAAATTGTTTGACCTGACGAAAATAATCGATTTTCGATTTGAGTAGAAGAATTTCAGATGACTCACATGTGTACTTGATGGCATCACATCCTACTTCAGGAACACTGAAAAATTATTTTTCAAACCAATGAAAGCAATTCCAAATTTACATGGGAGAAGAATCTAACAACCAACTTTAAGACTACTACAGATTTCTAAGAATATAGGAACACTGAAAAAAGTCAACAATATGCTAGTTCTAGATCTCTTTGAAAGGGTATGGTTACAACAAGTATAGTCGATCAATATTATCACAAAATTAAAGTAGATTGAATTATCCAATAGTTAAACACCAAAACGAGAGGCAATTTCTTGAACCTGGCTTTGAAAGTAGCATGACAATTCGAATACGCTTCACTAAAAGACATTAAGAACTCTGAACTGCAGAAAAAGACATTTACTTGATCTACCGTGGGCATCAATCCACTTGCATGTGCACCAAGGTAAGAACCAGGTAGTACAGGTTCCTGTTAAACAGTTAAAGAAATTCTGATTTTATATATGTATGACATGAAACAAAAAATTGTAAAAAAAAAAAAAATGAAGAAAAAAAATAAATTTTTTTCTCTGCACAAATGTGGAGTGGCTACTCCACATTTGTGTGGAGTTAACTCCGTATCTCTGCATATGAAGAGCAACCTATTCATGAGCTCCGCATTATGCAGACCGATGAAAGGATATGTGTTCACCTTTAAGTTGGGACAATTTTGAAATTGACTTAACTAAGAAATTGACCTCTGGATTCTTGAATTGTGGAGTTATGTAAGTATGTAAAAGAAGATAAAAATTGTTAGTACAGGAGAGCTCATTTTTGCGTCAATTACATTTTTTTTTTTGCTGTTTTATTCGTAAATTATGTTCCTAATTTTTCCTTTACCACATCCGGGTAGACTTCCAAACTGCCTTAGATGAGCAAAATGAGAACCGTACAGATGTTGAGACAACTGTGTGAATATTGCTCATTAACTAATTAATTCAAATTCCAAATGAAAACTGAAAGACTTGCACCAAGATCCTGATTTGCATCAAATGGAACAGAGGGGCTTCTCCTATTTGAATTATCAAGATCACCTAGCAGCTTCTTTTTCAGTTGTAGTATTTGTTCACTCTCTGAAATTTACTTATAAGTTAGTTAAGTTTTGATATTAAGACATTTACTGCAATTGATTAAGTGGATAAAAGTCTAATGAATTCAACAGAATACATACCTAATTTGGACCATATATTAAAAGTAATATAAAAAAACATATATATTAATTATTTGATCATCTGCTCCATTTATTTACACATAAAAATGTAAATAGTCAGCTTCCATTTATTTGATCATTCGTTCTAAGAAAACTTAGAAGACTCCAACTCCACATAATGCGAGCTCATGGTCCATGTCTCCAAATTCTATGGAGATGTTTCCATAGAATTCAGAACCTTAAAGAGCAAAGCTCTCTGGCGTGAATCTCCAACATCAAGACGCCCAAGGAGAAGGATGATTGTATTCAAAAAGATATGCAAGTCATAACACCTTGCTCTCCACCTTTTAAACATTTTTTCCGTGTTTCCGCACCCCGCGCCTTTTTTCATTTCTTTTTTAAAGTTTTCTTGCTCCATTCCATATATAAAAAAAATTATAATTTGTTCCGTGTCTCCGCGGGGATCGACCTGTATTTATAGTTTGTGTAAAATGTAAATAAGTAGAATTTTTTTGGCAAAAAAAAAAAAAATAAGAAATGAAAAAAAAAGCGCGGGGTGCGGAGACCACCATAAATTTTAATTTTATGTATATATGGAATGAATCAAGAAACCTTTAAAAAAACTGGGGGAAAAAATGTAAGATGTGTCTCCAAATTCTATGGAGACATGAACCATGAACTCCGCATTATGCGGAGTGTTCTCCACATTATGCGGAGTTGGAGTCTTCCGACTGATCCAATTTTTTCTTCTCTTTGAAATGGTGGCTACCTTCTTCATGTGGTTCATAATGTTTTTTTACTCCGCATTATGCATAGTTAGTGCTCCGCATAATGCGTAGTTGCTCCGTATTATGTGGAGCAGGTGCTCCGCAGAAATGTGGAGCAGCTCAGCATGATGCGGAGCACTAATTTCGCATTATGCAGAGTATTTCTTACATACACGATAGGCAACTACGAAAAATGAAAATCTAGTCCGTTTTCTCCTTCCTTTGAAATGGTGGCTGCACGTAGTAACTACGCAGATGCTCCGCACAAATGCAGAGCCTGCTCCAGCCAATGAGTGAATTTAATTTCTTTTCAACTTTATTTAATTTAATCAATATATAAAAATAAAAATTAACAACTTTTTTCAATTAATTGTCTATATTTTCTTATTCCAAATGTATTTATTTTAAATGTATACAACGGGAAAAATTTAATCAACCTCAACTTCCACCATTAATCCTAAACCAACAGAACTACAAATAGGAAATGAAAACACATTTGGTATTTACAGTGTTATTTTTTTTTGAAGAAAGACTTGCATTTGCATTTAAAATAATATATGCTTTCCGATTTATAGTCTTAAACATAGAGAAGCAACATGATGGAAAACACAAAATTGTATTTAAATACTTACAGTGAAAAACAATATAAACGGTAAGAAATTCGCATGTTTCTGTGCTATAAGACCCGTTCTTGAAAATTTATTATTCCTACAAGCTCAAGAGGACGGTAATGGGATAAAATTGTAGAAGTTGGAGAGGACGATGGCAGAATGGAATAACCAATACAAACAGATTTTAAAAATGCGAACCGACTATAAAAAGATCAATTTGTTCTTCAACCGACTATAAAAAAGAGTATGGGAAATTGAAGTACTCCAAAGTCAATAAATCCTGCTGGAAGGCTAATTGGAATTTTTGTCTGCACATGCAACAGTGATATGTGAGGAAAAATCACGAATGAACAGTGAACCTCAAACCCTCTCTTTTAAGAGAGTAGGGATATTCTACTCTAAGTTCATTCCTATTAAAATTTTAAATTTTTAAAAGTAATTATATTACCCCTACAAATTATATTAAGTGCACCACAAATTTTTAGTATTTTTCTTATTTACTGAGATAGTTTTAAGTAAAATTACACATAATTACCCTAAATTAAATTATTGTTCCACCACAAGTGTAAACTTATTATTTTTTCTTTCTTTATTCTCAACAGCTGACTACGCATATATTTTTCGTCGACGATGACTTTTTCGGCAGCAAGATAATTTTCTCACACAATTTAAAATAAGGATCCCCCAAAATCAAGCTAGCTTTGCAAAATCAAAATTGCATTTAAAACTGAGTTGCCATGGTCACCTATAGTATAATATTAATATACCTTCACTCAGAAGGCTGCAGTCCAGTTTCTCACGAAAACATGGGTGGAAAGGATGAAAAAATGAGGAGTATGATTAGTACACCATATATATATATAAACACACACACACTAGGTGAAAGCAACGTGCAATGCACATTTGCTTAGTTCATATTTAATTTATTTGGTTAAGAATAAATCTCTTATTAATAAAGATGTAATTGTTTTGGGTAATTAAATAACTAATGATATAATGTTTATGTAATTGATAAATAATTACATGTTGTGATATATTAAAAAAAAGAGCATTAATAGAATCTATGGAATGATCCTATAAATAAACATAGCTCAATAGTTTTATGAAAGGTGTTTGAAATAATTTTGATTCTAAAATGACGATCCAGCATTTTCCTCATCTTGCACTGCTTCAACAGAGAGGACATTAAAATGCTTATATTTTTTCTCATTCAGTTTCTCTGGATCTACAAAAAGTTGAATCTTCCAACTTTTTTTTGATAATTTCTCTGCAACGCTTTTAACATATGGTCGATTTTCCTACAAAATAAATTTTGAATAGGTTTACATAATTAATTTAAAATCCATTTATATTTTAAATAACTCATTATAATGAAACTCAAGTTTTAAAGAAAAATTGAAAAGATACCTCTCCAGCATGTTTCATTAATTCAACTGCTGAACAACCAAATGTTCGTTCTGCTACTTCACCAAACAAAGTGGCAGCTAACTTTCAAATATTATCGTCCAATTCAACACACTCTAGCACTTTAAATGCGTTGAATATATTAATTTTTATTTGAATGTTGTGAAATTATAAATTAAATGAGACATCAATTTTAAATTAAAATTGTAAGATACATACCGTGGTTTGCTGAGCCCTTAACTTTTGCAATATATACAAACGAATGTTTCATTGTATATATATCCAATTCCTCTATTACATGCAACACATGACATGTAATAAAATATTTAGGCAAACTCAATCACATTTATGTTTACCTTTATCCATATTTTTGCTTTCTATATTAAACCATAATAAATTTTTAGAATGAATGTTTGCGTAAATATTATAATGAATTACTAATAAAATAATATTTACCGCAGTGGGTTGTAAACCCTTAATCAAATCTGCAATATCGCAAATCTTCACAATTTCCCGAATACCAACAGATGAAAGTGGTGCAGATGGGCATGTCAAGGATCTTGCAATTATAGTTTTAATTATCGAATCATTATTCTGCGCCCTTAAAATTCAAAAAAGAAGAATAATGTAAGGAAATGAAATATACAGGTAAATTACATAAATCACATAATTATGTCTAATATTAATGCATTAATATGTAATTTTTAATTGATGAGAATTACCATTGCTTCATTGCAGCTGCCTCAGGAAGAAGATGATTGACTATAAAGGTACTTGACGGACGTGATGAGAGAGACAAACCTTTGTTGAAATTGAGATCGATTTTAGTGCAAGTATATACAGCATGGAAAAATATCTAACATTTTTTATTATTATATAAATACCGTTATATGATCCAACAAATATTTTTGTTCCAAGTATTATTGGCTTATCTTCAATAATATTTGATATTTTCTGACATTCGTCTTGGACGAATCGACCCCACATAGTCAAACATATGGGGTTCAAGCTACAAAATTGAAATTATTAAAAGAGTTAATAAAATATTCCTAAATTAATATTGGAATTCAAATTTAAAAGAAATGAGAAGTTATAAGAATTTTTTACCTTTCGTCGATAACATATATCTCTTGGATTGTTGTTGGTCCAAATGTTGTCGTTACCTCTTTAGTTTGCTTAATTTTTATTACTACAGCTAAAATACCTAAGTATTTAAATATGAAATGTTAATTTATTGATAATTAATTTGTAATAAAATTTAAATTAAATTACCTATTTCTCCAATTGACCCTCTATAAGCCTCTAAATCCTTGAATGAGACGATCTCATATTTCGGTGCATCTATTTGCTCTTCGTTTTGTGGAACATTTTCTATTATTGTTTTTGAGTTCAGAGACAAGATTCAAAAATTCAGCCGCTGAAACACGTACAAAAGGGGAAAAATAAGAGCAAATGAGACTCTAGTTTTTCCAAATTGTAACTTATTATAATTTTTTTGCCATTACAATGTATAGGAGAAGACAATGGTATCCCTGCCTAGAGTCAACGTGTATAATATGCCACTGTTTTTCTATTAAATTTTGAGTTCTCAAGTAATGGAATTCAAATAAACAAAAATGGCCTATGGGGTACACTTATAATTGGCACTGTTTTTTTCCATATTCGAAATTATTATATAATGAAATTCCAGCTGACAGAAGATAAATGAGCACAAAGTCTGCCTTAATTGTTACTTAACGGAACCATTAAAGTTAACGGTGGAAAAAGTGGAACAAGAATTTCTGTCAAAACAATAACTTCCGTTTCATAGCCACTTTTTGTGGGCACTTCTAAAAGGTGACGTGGACGTCAAGTCTCAAACCTTACAAATTTAAGAATGATTAAGTATTGTCCTATTTTAATATTTTTTTGAATTATTCTAGACAACAAAAAAAACACATGCCTTCAAAATTTATGAAACTTAAAAATTTTAGGTTTTCAACAAAAAAAATAAATCAAAATCATAAATATCATAATTACTTAGTAATGAATTTCTACAAATTAGGTTAGATAAGAACATATCATAAACTTAGTGCAACTCTTTGTGGATAGTAGATGAAAGCCGCAGAAGATTCGAAGAATAAATTGAGCCGAGAAAAAAATGGAGAAAAATGAGTGCTTTGATTATTTTCAACGTGAATGCTCTCGTTTGAGATGTTCACGAGTCTTGTAACCACAATTTTAAAATGCACGCCTAGACTCATAGAGTAATCGAGGTCCCCACCTAGGACTTGGGCATGCGAAAAGGCGAAAGTAAGCTCTTTGTCCAACTTCATTTTGCCTTTCGACTATCTCGTTTCGTGCCAATTCCGTGCCAACCAGCTAGACGTAGGGAAATTGTGGGCACTACGTTGCAGCGTGCATCTATGCTTGGCCGATCAATTGAAAAGCTGCGCAATCTCCCCTCCACGAGCGTGTCCATTGTTTGCTATCTAATTTCGGGGCAAATTCTGTGTCACAACTCTTTTATTGACCATCTAATACGAGTCTAGACAATTTTCATATATGGACCCAAATATGAAACTAAATCCAATTTGAGAATTTGACATTGGCACTTTATCACTCTCTACTCTGTACATCAATATTATCCCGTCCCAAAAAAATAGATTTTTCAAAAAATGTTAACACTGTTTAAAGAGGCCATGCAACTTTTATTCATTACAACCCAGAACACATATTACACATTATCGGAAGTACAAATATTCATAAAAATGACACAAAGTTCCACATACAGAAATAAACATCATTAAATAAACAAACAAAATAAAGCAGAACAATAATCCAAACTTCCGAATAGTTGAAAATAATTCAGCCAGCGATTTCAATAGTCTTGGCCTCAGGTTTCTTCACCTCCTGCTTAGGAACAGTTACAGTAAGAATACCATTCTCCATAGTTGCCTTCACTTAATCAGTTTTAGCATTTTCCGGTAAATAGAACCTCCTAAGAAATTTGCCTCTTCCTCTCTCAATCTGATGCCATTTATCATTCTTGTCTTCCTTTTTCGCTGCCCTCTCACCCTTGATTTGCAGAACCCTACCGTCCTCTACCTCTACTTTCACCTCTTATTTCTTCAGTCCCGGAAGATCGGCTTTGAAAACATGGGCCTCCGAAGTCTCCTTCCAATCTATCCGCGCGTTGGCGGTGGCGAAAATTTCGTTGGTTGATTGAAATTGTAGGAAAGCTTCGCTCAAAATTTGAGGAATCAAAGACATTTTTCCTTTTTTTTCCCCTAATTAACTTGATCGTAGGATTCTTTATGTAATGGGTTGTGAATTTTAATCATATTTATAGTGGGTGAGAATGAGACCATGAAGCTTCTTGATAGAAGATAAATGGGCACAAAGACTGCCTTAATTGCTACTTAACGGAATCCATTAAAGTTAACGGTGGAAGAAGTGGAACAAGAATTTATGTCAAAACAATAACTTCCGTTTTATAGCCACTTTATATATATATATATATATATATATATATATATATATATATATATATATATATTATTGGATTAGGAGTATTATTGTAATTTTGTTGTGGTGTATTTATTGAAAATATATTTTAATTGTGGCATGATTATAATATGCTGTAGTAAGTAAATTTGTAATTATCCAAAGTTGTGACACCCCGAACTTAAGCTTTGGGTGTCACGTACTAACATAATAATTTCAGCCTTTGTTACATGTAAAAACTCTTAAATAAAATGTAATGCATACTGGGAACCTATTTGTAATTTATAGTAAAATAACTCCATAAAGTTTAATGGCTAGCAAGAGTGCGTGCCGCATTTAATTATTCTTTACATATGCGGACTCGGTGCTGTCCCGGCTAGTTTAGGCAGCCAGTTCGAACATTTATATAAAATTCACCCCAACTCCATTTTCTATGAAATTTGTGGCATTTGAAAGATATTTCCCATTAGTTTCTCAAGTTAAAATATGGAGTGTTTTCAAGATTATATGATATGGACAAGTTATTTAAAACAGTGAGGTACTGCACAGAAATTTCAGATTTGACCTTTCGACACTTAAAAATTTATATCTCCGGCTACAAACATCCAAATTGAGTGATTTTTATGCTCATATTAAGACAACTCAAAGAGGAACATGAAGGTATTTTTAGTCTCAAATAGACTTTTTAGAGTTCATAATTTCATTTTGAACTGACCCTAAAAACCTGCCTAGTTTCTGCCTCTTTTACCGTCGTAGTAAAAAGGGTCTTTACGCTTGCCTCTCAGCGTAACATGAACGATGTACTTACAAAACTTAATTCCAGTACCGTATTACATAAGGTATTATGCTGGTTTATATCTAATATCACACGAAAAACATATGAAAAACAGTCTTTGAACAAAACGTACGAAAAGGAAGTTTTGATATAAGATAACCTTGTCCTATCATCAAGTAGGCCGACTAACTTTCACCAACTCAACTCAACGATCAAGAATCTGAAAATTTAGTATAAATACTATGAGTATAAAGAATACTTAGTAAGATAACATACTTAGATTTAATATGTCAATACTATACAAAAGAAAGCATTCAAACACATACTTGTACATTTCGGCTTGCCGGTGCCCTTCGGACTTGTCCTAAGGCATAAGTAGATATCTTTGTGGACTTGTTCACCTCTTTCATATTATGGTTTTCATGCATATCTTGAGCATACATATTAACATAAAATTCTACCACTTGAGCATAGCAAGTATCTTACCTTAACACTTGGAGAAATTTTTAGTTGAAACGTATACTTGAAAGTGCTAGCCTTTGTTTTCCTTTTTCACGTATCCTATCTTTCTCTGTTTGCACGTAATTTTTTGATTTCAAAGACAATTGTTGGGGCATACCTTAAGTATTTAAAGGCAAGGAAACCCATGACTAAGTAAGGTATAATGGTGACAATTGACCAAGGTAATTGTTATGCCTTCCACGTAGCCATTGAGTTATCTTCATGCATGCATTAGCTTTATTTGTAAATAGCTCATGGTTGATAAAAACACCTCATGCTTGTTTAATATTTAACCACCTCATACTTGCTTAACCACTTAACACATCATGCTTGCACATTACAATTTAACATGTATTCTCCACCTTCTACGGCCCTAAGTGTTGTTGACCCGAATCATAGGCCGAATCCAGTTTCAGCCAAGGATAAGGGCAATGGTAAGGATATCATGACTGCACCTTGACAGCGATGGACACTTATTAAGAGACATCAAAGGAGACAAGTTGGTACTTCAGATAAGATCTCCCAGTCCATCCTTCAGAGTGTTCCTCGTATTGCCACTAGTGGTCACACTACTACTGTTGCTTCATCGCAGACACTTGCTGCACATATGGCTCCCACTTATTCTACTTCTCCATCTATCATCAGCACTACTGCTACACAGACTACTACTTCTCTATCACTTGATCATCCTACAAATGTTCCTTACAGGGTTGTTCCTCAGAGTTCACCAGTTGTTACATCAATTGATCAATCAGGTATTCAGACCTCGGTCCCCATCACCTGTGCAGCTATAACAGTTACTTCTTCATGCTTTGACCCTAGCTTGAGGGATATGATCGTGAGGCCGCAGGGCTTCAGTAGTACGGATGTACCTATTGCACATTGTCAGCAGAATATGGAGGTTCCTTTGTCTACAGAGCAATCGGATTAAGGGATTTTTCCCAGGTTGCAGTTCATCAGCAGGGTCCTTTTCGTAGATCTTCTTTTGATGATTTAACAGGTTTGGCTGGAAGGACAGAGGATGATGGATTTGTCCCAGTTAGTCGGAAAAGACATTCGAAAGTTACTGATAACTCACTATCCAAGATGATGACCAGGAGTTGGTCGCAGGATACCTCTTCCCATACTTCCAAGTGCTATCATCTGGAATGTGAGAGGTGTAGCTAGTGTAGCTACTCGCAGATACCTAAGAAAACTTATTCAGCTTTATCAGGTTTATATTTTGGTTATTCTTGAGCCTATAGTTTCTGAGAAGAGGTTTGATTTTGTTCGTCGTTATCTGCATTTGGGTATTCTGGAATGTGGGTACTACCATTACTATTATTGATGATCATACACAGTACCTACATGTCAGAGTTGTGGATCCCAGATTTACACGACCTATTTACTTGACACTTGTTTGCGATGCTTGTCAAACCTATGTTAGGAGGGAATTGTGGGCAGGTCTTCACCACATTTCCCTATCTATGGATGATCCTTGGCTTGTTGGGGGTGATTTTAATGTCATCACACATGATGGTGAGTGTTCTGGTCATAGTCGTCAAGATCGGGGTTCCACTGATTTCTCTGATATGATGTTGGATTGTGGCTTAGAGGACGCTGGCTTTTCTGGGTCTCAGTTTACCTGGACGAATGGTAGGGTCAGTAAAAGATTGGATAGAGTCTTAATTAACTCTTTAGCTGCAGACTTTTGTCGACAACTTACTGTGACTCATCTGAATCGTACCTCATCTGATCACTCACCTTTATTTTTATAGTGGATTTCTGATGATGATTTAGGTCCTAGACCATTTAGATTCTTCAATGTGTGGACTAAACATCATGACTTTTCCGCCTTCGTTTCTCAAAAGTGGTCACTTCCTACTCATCTTACAGGAATGGATGCCCTTTGGGAAAAGTTCTTTAGGCTGAAACAGGGACTCAAGTGGTGGAATCGATGGGTATTTGGTGATGTGTTCCAAAGAGTTAGAGACGCTGAGGAAAAGGTTGACCAGGCAGAGATTGATTTTGAGGCTGATCCTACACCGGAGTACCGTGACTTACTTCATCACGCATATGCTGATTTGAACCGGACATTAGCTATTGAGGAGGGTTTTTGGAAGTAAAAGGCCGGCTCTCATTGGATATGTGAAGGAGATCGTAACACCAGATATTTTCATTCACTGGTACATGGACGACGGATCGGATCTCGTATCAGGAACATCACGAATCAGGCAGGGGAAGTTCTTACTACTCCAGCAGATATTCAGGGTTCGGCTGTCTCTTTTTTCCAGGAATTATTATCCGCTCCTTCACAGCCTCTGGAGCATATTCGTCCTGATATCGTACCTAGGATATTGACGGAGGTAGACAATATAGCGCTGAACCGCTTTCCTTTGATTGATGAGGTACGGGAGGCTATTTTCAGTATTGATGCTGACAGTGTTGCAGGCCCTGATGGATTTTCATCATTGTTCTACCAACACTGTTGGATAATGTTTACGGTGCGGTCATTGATTTCTTTGAGGGTGGTCATTTACCGAGAGGATTTGAGCTACGTCTATTGTTTTGCTCCTGAAGAAGGAGAATGCTTGCAGATGGAGGGATTATCGCCCTATCAGTCTGTGTACAGTGTTCAATAAGTTTATTACAAAGCTGTTGAATAATAGACTCAGCTCATTTCTGCCTTGTATTATTTCTCCTCAGCAAAGTGGTTTTGTCCGAGGTCGACTAATTGGGGACAATGTTTTGTTGATCCAGGAGCTTCTACACAAGTTGGATAATAAAATGCGTGGAGGGAATGTTATGCTCAAGCTTGACATGGCTAAAGCATAAGATCGTATAGATTGGAGATTCATTTATTCTATACTGGAGGCTTTTGGTTTTGACCAGTTGTGGATTGATCGGATAGGACGTTGTATATCGGAGTGTCGATTCTCAGTCCTTCTGAATGGGCGACCATGTGGTTTCTTTTCTTCATCGCGGGGGCTCAGACAAGGAGATCCTATCTCTCCATCGTTATTTATTATTGCTGCGGATTACTTCTCTCGATTGCTTATTCAGAGGTTTCAAACTTATCCTAGTATGCAGTATCGACATGGAGGTAGTACTCTTGTATCTCATCTTGCTTTTGCTGATGATTTAATTATATTTACCAATGGACAGAAGAAGTCTGTCAGAAGGGTCATCGATTGTTTGGAGCACTACGAGGGGGTCTCTGGCCAATTGGTGAATAGAGAAAAGAGTGGTCTTATATTGCCCAGGCGGGCATCTGATATTCAGATACGGAGGCTAGTGACCTTGACTGGATTTTCACATCGGGGACAGCCGTTCACATATTTGGGTATCCCTTTATTTAAAGGGGCTAAGAAGAGTTTTCTTTATGATGACCTCATTATGAAGGTTAGGAGTAAGATTTCTGGATGGGCTTCCCGCCTTCTTTCTCCTGGTGGTAGGATTACTCTACTGAGGTCTGTTCTTTCCTCTATACTACTATATCTTTTCCAGATTATGCGACTTCCTAAGGTCATTCTGAAAAAGTTGGAGAGTATATTTGCGCGATTCTTATGGGATACTAAGGATCATGCGCATCGTCTACATTGGCGGAGTTGGAAAGCGATTTGCCTTCCTGCGACGAGGGAGGCTTGGGATTTAGACGACTACAGGATACGGTGGACACATTTTCATTGAAGCTTTGGTGGTTGTTCAGGTCTCAAAGTTCTCTTTGGGCTCAGTTTCTACTGGGCAAATATTGTAGAGGGACACATCCGTCGCTTGCATCAGTTCATCAATCGGCATCTCCTATTTGGAAGAGACTGAAGAGATTTGGACCTTGTGCCAAGACACACATTGCGTGGCGCCTTGGGATAGGACAGATCTTTTTTTGGCATGACTGTTGGATGGGTGATTCTACTTTGGCATCCAGTTTCCCACACAGATAGCACACATCTATGAGGGTGCAAGACTTTTTCGAGGATACTGGATGGGATTTTGGGCTATTGTTACAGGCACTTCCATCATCTATGGCAGAGTAGATTGTGGGCATACCACTATGTTTGATGTCTCAGATCATATTTTCTGGAGGGCCATATCAAATGCTAGATTTACCACTAAATCAGTATGGCAGCTCATCCGCTCTAGTAAACCAGTATAAGATTTATTTCGCCTACTGTGGAGCCCTATCATACCTCCTACCATTTCTTTCTTCTGTTGGAGATTGTGGCAGGACTTAATACCAGTTGATGTTATTATCCAGAGGAGGATAGGTAGTCAACTAGCTTCTCGATGTCAGTGTTGTTCAGAGATTGAGACCATCACTCATATTTTTACTGGTAGCAGCATTTCAGATCATGTTTGGCAACATTTTGGGGCTTTATTTCAGATTAGCATGAGTGCAGGAGAGAGTGTCAGACAGAGATTTCTGAGATGGAGATATTCTGGTCGGTTTGCAAGGATCGGGCACGTTCGCATCATTATTCCTCTATTCATTTTCTGGTTTCTTTGGACTGAGAGAAATGATGCAAAGCATAGGGACATACGTATGAGCTCGAGATGGATCATCTGGAGAGTATACCGTATGATATCATTCCTCCATATTGGTGGATTATTTCGGCCGGTACATTGGCGTGACGACATGCAACTTGATCCATGTTTTGGTATTTCTTTGACTCTGCCTTCATCTCCTCCCCCTACTATGGTTTGGTGGTGCACTCCACCAGTTGGATCTGTCAAGATCAACACCGATGGTTGCGTCAAGGATGGGTTTGCGAGTGGGGGAGGCATCATTAGGGATCACACAGGAAACTATATCAGGGCCTTCTCGGTTTCTTATGGACAGTGTATGATACTAGAGGCAGAACTTAGAGCTATTCGTGATGGGATACTACTGGCTAAAGATCTTGGATTGTCAGATATTTGGGTTGAGGCAGACTCGATTGTGGCCATTCACTGCATTACCAAAGGTGGCGGACCGTGGCATATTTGTAACCACGGTATTCCTCCGCCACAAGTGAGGACATATTAATAAAATTTTGGAGGTACCGCCCTCATTCCTTTAAAAAAAAAAACCTTTAATTAACTAACATTGGTAAACTCTCAATCACCAAATAATTTTTGAAAGTTAAATTACTATCCCAAAAATTTAAATGAGCAAATTAAATGAGCATAAAATTTCGGAGTATTACAAAAGTACTATTTTCATCCACGTCATATTCTAATATTGTCCTTACTAAATTCATTTATTTAAACACTATATATATCTACACTTTTAAATCTCTATTCCATTCTAAATCTATCCCTATTACAATTTTAAAATTTTGAAAAACACTATATGCATCCTCATTAGCTCGTGAATATGAAAGTTGATTGAATCAGGCTTCTTCACCAGGTAGCATAAAATAGAATCCATCCAAATGATCATAGGAAGGTGAGTGTTTTCAAGAAGCTGATTGCCCCATCTTTTAAGTTTTATAATTCCAGTCTAAGACTCTTCGAACTTTTGTGTATTACACCTGAGATTAAGGAAAATTAACATTGTGCAGGAATTATAAAGTGCCGTTGTCTTATAATTTTTTCATACGGACATATGTATAGTCATAATGATATGCGCTATCAAATCTTAATTTCTGTTTCGTTTCTCCTTTGTATGTGCATTTACAGTTAAGGATACATGCTCTTATTGCTTCATTTTTACTTCTTTCTTTCCCTTGCATCCTCATATACATAATATTCGTCTTTCATGTATTCTGTAAATTGCACAGTAGAATAGCATGAAAGATTTCCTTTCAAAAAAAGTAATAAGGGTCCGTTTGATTGCAATGATGGAAAATGGGTGGAAAGAAAATGAATTCTAGGGAAAATAATTGCCTAGAAAATATTACAGGAAATTGTTAATTAAGTGTGTTTGATTTGTATAATTTTCCACCCGAAAAATTTTTAAATTTTGTATTCGTTTGGCTTTGTTTTACATGAAAATTATCCATTAAAGTGATTTTTTTCCCACAAATGGTTATAAAATTTGTTTCCATTGCAAAAAGTAAAAAAAAAAAAAAAAAAAAAAATCATTTTTTAATCAAAGTTTAGTGTTCGTTTGTCATTATTTTACATAAAAATTGTCCATTAAAAAGAAATTTTTTTTACCATTGTGTTTAAAATTTTTTTCAATTGCCAAGAAAAAAAAAACCCAAACCTGGAAAACACAATTCCCACCAAAACAAGAAGAAAAGATTTTCCTTAAAAGGTGGGAACAAGGGCACGTGAGGGTTGAGTGAGGAAAAGTTATTCCATGAAAAATTTGATCATTCAAACACCCAAAAACTTGGAAAGTGGAAAATATTTTCCATTTTCCATGGAAAATCTCACCTTCAAACAAGGCCTAAATATAAAGTTCAGATTATATGGAAGGGAGTATGTCACCAACACTTCAAATTCAGACTCTCTAGATCTTTTTGCAGCTTCTTCTCTAAATCAGCTGAGTCTTCTGATAAAAACAAGCAAAAGGAAAAATGATTTTCAATAATATTTTCTTTGCAAGTGCCTGAACAAGCAAGTATGAAAAAGTAAAACGATTGATTTCATGTCAATTACCTCTTAAACAACAAAAATATGACATAAAACCAATAATGTCAAAAGATAAGTAGACCAAATGACAAAACAATGTAACGGCTGATCTAAAAATAGAAAGGGGAAGATTGTTAACATCCGACATGCGATATAATTAAGATCGATTGTTACATACACTCAGTATATCTCAATCTAAGATCGGCTTCATAAGGTCAGGTCATCGACTTCATAAGGTCAAGTCGTATTGTCGAGGTTCAAGGGAACATAATGATTATAGATTTCTAATGTACTGATAAAACATCTAATCAAATTAATTACTACATCCATAATTTACGTCAGCGCGTGCTTATTTCGCCAATCATATTATGTAGCTTCGCTTATTTACTAGCTCATTAATTGTTGGGGACCCACTTAAATGACCGTTTCGTGATAACCTGTCAAGCCGACCTCAGTAACTAATGGAGATATGCCAGTAATGTACTTTTTAGTTCGGCACTAGGGATTGACAAGACAGGAAAGTCGGTGACAGTGAATTTTCTTTACCTATAATCTTTGGACAGGAGAAGGAGACTGGGATCTTTAAAAAATATCTCTTTGGATGAAATACTTATAATTTAGAAGTGATTATCGAATAATCTTGAGTTTCGCTTTATTTTACTTTCAAAGTTGACTTAAATTGATCCTTACACTTTTTAACGTCAACAATTGGCGCTAGAAGGATGACCCTTACTTGAATAATCAACCATATTCGCTAAAAAAAAGGCCCCTCACAAAAAAGCCTGTTATGGAATGATATTTCAGCATCATGAAATCAATCTCATACCTATCCTAAACAAGCCAATATTCCACAAAATATTGGAAGAGGACGAGATAAAAATGAAGCTGGTGACCCTCACTAGACCCTTAGGAGAGAAGCTATCGAAAGGTTGACGAATGTAGTCAACAGATTGGAGCAAAACCAAACTCACGTTCACCTACCCGATATTGAGGTAGAGTCCTCACAAAGAGAGGGGTCAGACGACCTCCCACCAGGAGGACTCTCTACTTTTCAGGAGAAGAATCGTCTAAAGGTCAAACTAAAGAAATCAGGAGTTCTCCCGCAGTAGTGGAGCCGAGTACAAGGAAAACTAGCAATGTGTTCGATAGGTTGGGGTCTCAGTGCTCCCTAACACCTCAGATCGAGTATACCGAGCCCCGTGCAAAACGTCTTTTGGAACAAGCTGAACTCGAAATGAATGCCCTAAAAAAGTACATTCCTAACCTGGAAGCCAAGAATAAAGGAGGCACGAAGGAGTATCTCACTAAGCACCATTCTCCTTTTACTGAAGATATTTTCGCTGAACCTTTACCTGAAAAGCTAAAAATGCCACAACTAATTGGGTACGAGGGAGAAGAAGATCCTTTAGACAAGTACACTTCCTGGATGGAGCTGCAATGAGCAGGCAACACTATTATGTGACGTGTCTTTCCATTAACGTTGGGAGATAAATCTCAAAGGTGGTTAAGGAGGTTACATCAGAGGTCTATAAAAAATTGGAACGACTTTGCCACAGCATTCCTGATAAGTACTTTTTTACAAGGATCGACTACAAAAGTGTGACATCATTCCTTTTATTTTTTTTTGTTAATTTAATTTTCTTTATTGTATTTTTCCTAATTTCACTTTATTTTCTTTTAGTTTTTCTATGAGCAGTATCGAGAAGATCGAGGACGATCTGCGGACAGACCAGACACAGAGTTTGAACATCTTTTTAACCCTGCTTTACACTTCATCACATAACACAATGTCTGACAATGAACATGATGTACCGTATAAAACTTTGCATGATTATCTGCACCCCACGCGTACATCTACACCTTCATGTATTATGTTTCCACCCAACATGCCACGTGTAGATTTTAAACCTGGAATGATTCAACTTCTTCCTAACTTTCATGAACTTGAGAATGAAAACTTGTATGTGTATGTTAGGGAATTCGAGGAGGTTGTAGCAACCTTCCACAATCAATATGGTACAATAGATGCAATTAGGCTCAAATTCTTCCCATTTTCTCTTAAGGAAAGGGCTAAAAGCTGGTTGTATTCATTGAGACCACATTCGATTGGAACTTGGGTTGAAATGACACAAGTATTCTTTAGCAAATACTTTCTCCACCACAAAACTATTGCGTTGAAAAAACAATTATCTTCTTTTATCCAAAAGGAGAGTGAAACTTTATATCAAGTGTGGGAAAGGTATAGAACTTCAAGCTCTTTGCCCCCATCATAGTTATGAGAGTTGGCGTATCGTGAGCCATTTTTACGAACTAAAATAGAAGCCTGACTAGAGAAATTGAAAACCTACGCACTAAGAGTTCAAAGCCTATATCTACTATAGCTCGTGTTGAGTCTTCAGGATTTTGTGATGTGTGTGGTGGAATTGGTCATCCAACGTAAGAGTGTTCTACTCTCGCTAAGATGAATGGGGTTCATGAAGAATATTGCAATGCATTATGTACGTATAACAAATCCTATGCCCCTTTCTCTGAAAGCTACAACACAGGGTGGCGAAATCATCCCAATTTTAGCTGGAAATCTGAAAACGAGCAACCCGCCCAAACGAATAGAGCTTACAATACACCCTCATATGAACCCACGCCATCTAGAAATTTCTTAGAAGATACCTTACATGCTTTCATGGAGGCACATGGGAAAAAAAATCAAAAATTCGACACTATGATTACCCAAATTGTTGTGGATCATAAGGAAATCAAGAATCATATCTCCAAACTAACTAGTACCTTAGAAACGTGGAAAATTTTCGGCTCAACTTCAACCTAACCCTGAGGGACAATACATGACACAAACCTTAGGATCTAATGTAAACAATCTTAGGGAGGTAAATGTCATAACCACTAGGTCAGGGAAAGTCATAGAACCAACCCCTAGACCTATCGAAACTGAGAAAGAGTCTATTGAGCCTGAAGAGAGTATCCTTAGGGAGGAAGTGATGACAAATCCAATGAGAGCACCTTTCCCACTAGCTCTTAAGTCCACCTTAAAATTTGATGGTCAACATAGTGAAGTTTTAGAGCATCTAAAATCGGTAAAAATCAATTTGCTCTTTTTGCATGTAATTTCATAGATTCCTATGTATGCTAAAATCTTTAAGGATTTATGCACTATCAAAAGGAAACATAATGTCAAGAAAACTGATTTCTTGACCGAGCAAGTGAGTGCAGTGATTGAACGAGTCCCACTTAAGTATAAGGACCCTGGTTGTCCTACTATGTCTTGTATTATTGGGAGTCATGAGTTTGGACAAGCTCTTCTAGATTTAGGGCTAATGTCAATCTCCTGCCTTATGCTATTTACTTGTCATTAGGTTTGGGTGAGATGAAGCCTACATCTGTGGTTTTACAATTAGCTGATAGGTCTACTGTTAGACCTAGGGGAGTAGATGATGTCTTGATTCAAATTGATAAATTTTACTATCCCATGGATTTCTTGGTGTTGGATGTAAAAGATGATGTGAATGTTGACTCTAAAATTCCTACCTTTCCTTGCTACTGCTAATGCTCTGATTAATTATATGAATGGTCTTATGAAACTATCATTTGGGAATATGACTCTAGAAGTCAACATTTTCCATATCACTAAGCAGTTAGAGGAGGATGACGAGTGTCATCAAACACACATGATTGATGCACTCACTCAAGAGGTTGTTGATAGTATGTTTCTTGAACCAGCACAGGAAATTCTAGAATCGGATGAAGTAGACTTCATCATCAATAAACATCTTCAGATAGATGATCAAGAGTCGGTAATAGTTCTTATTTTACATTGCCAGTTTCTAATGAGAGAACTTTACCTTTTGTCTTGCAGGTCCCTACTCCTGATTCTGAGTTCTTCTCTGGTTATCCCACGCATGTATTTGATGGAGGCGGAGGAACATCACCAGTGCTTATGTCCAAGGAGCTTAGAGCATTGCAAAAAAGATTTAAACCAAACTTACTGGATGCAGGCTAGGGAAGAAATATTGGATCGAGCTAAAGACAATAAACAAAGGCACTGCTTGGGAGGTAACCCAAGGGGAGTTCGTTCTTTTTCTTCAACCATTTACTTTTACATTTTTATTCTAGTTAATTTTTTCATTTTCTTTGCTTCACCATTCCATCGAGTACTTTCGACTCTTACACTTTAAGTTTATGTCGCTTCACTACACTATTATGTGATATTTGTCATTCCCTTCATTTGTCTATCATGGTTATGCATTGAGGACAATGCAAAATTTAGTTGGGGGGAGGATTCTATTAGATTTTGTTGTGAATTTGTATAAGTAATATCATGGAGTTTCAAAATTTTTGAGAATCATTGGGATAAGTATCAGCTGTGAATGATGAAATAGTGCATTATTGGATTAGTGTAGACCTGTTTATGCAAAGTTCAGATTATATAGAAGGGAGTATGTCACCAACCCTTCAAATTCAGAGTCTCTAGATCTTTTTACAGCTTCTTCTCTAAATCAGCTGAGTCTTCTGATAAAAACCACA
The DNA here is from genome assembly GCA_035079005.1 of Fraxinus americana. NCBI lineage: Eukaryota > Viridiplantae > Streptophyta > Magnoliopsida > Lamiales > Oleaceae > Fraxinus > Fraxinus americana. The sequence continues at coordinate 12,549,327 of CM068715.1, read as the reverse complement.
AGCAAAAGGAAAAATGATTTTCAATAATATTTTCTTTGCAAGTGCCTGAACAAGCAAGTATGAAAAAGTAAAACAATTGATTTCATGTCAATCACCTCTTAACAACAAAAATATGACATAAAACCAATAATATCAAAAGATAAGTAGACCAAATGACAAAACAATGTAACAGTTGATCTAAAAATAGAACGGGGAAGGTTGTTAACATTCGACATGCTATGCAATTAAGAACGATTGTGACATACACTTAGCATATCTCAATCTAAGATCAGCTTCATAAGGTCAAGTCGTATTGTCGAGGTTCAAGGGAACATACTGATTATAGATTTCTTATATACTGATAAAACATCTAATCAAATTAGTTACTACATCCATAACTTACGTCAGCGCCCGCTTATTTCGCCAATCATATGATGTAGTTTCGCTTACTCACTAGCTCATTAATTGTTGGAGACCCACTTAAAGGACGATTTCATGATAACCCGTCAAGCCGACCTCAGGCCAGTAATGTACTTTTTAGTTCGGCACTAGGGATTGACAAGACAGGAAAGTCGACGATACTGAATTTTCTTTACCTATAATCTTTGGACAGGAGAAGGAGATTGGGATCTTTAAAAAATATCTCTTTGGATGAATACTTGTAATTTAGAAGTGGTTATCGAATAATTTTGAGTTTCGCTTTATTTTACTTTCAAAGTTGACTTAAATTGATCCTTATACTTTTTAACATCAACAATTGGCGCTAGAAGAAGGGCCCTTACTTGAATAATAAGCTATATTCGCTTAAAAAAAAGGCCCCTTACAAAAACGGCTGTTATGGATGATATTTCGGGATCATGAAATCAATCTCATACCTATCCTAAACAAGCCAATATTCCACGAAATATTGGAAGATGACGAGATCAAAATGAAGCTGGCGACCCTCACATGACCCTCAGGAGAGAAGCTATCGAAAGGATGACGAATGTAGTCAACAGATTGGAGCAAAACTAAACCCATATTCACCTACCCGATATTGAGGTAGAGTCCTCACAAAGGGATGGGTCAGACGACCTCCCATAAAGAAGATTCTCTACTTTTCAGGAGAAGAATCGTCTAAAGGTCAAACTAAAGAAATCGGGAGTTCTCCCGCAGTAGTGGAGCCGGGTACAAGGAAAACCAACAATGTATTCGATAGGTTGGGGTCTCAGTGCTTCCTAACACCTCAGATCGAGTATACCGAGCCCCAAACAAAACGTCTTTTGGAACAAGCTGAACCTGAAATGAATGCCCTAAGAAAGTACATTCCTGACCTCGAAGCCAAGAATAAATGAGGCACGAATGAGTATCTCACTAAGCACCACTCTCCTTTCCCTAAAGATATTTTCGCTGAACCTCTACCTGAAATTGGGTACGAGGGAGAAAAGATCCCCTTAATCATTTAGATAAGTAAACTTCCTGGATGAAGCTGCAACGAGCAGGAGATGCTATTATGTGACGTGTCTTTCCATTAACGTTTGGAGATAAAGCTCAAATGTGGTTCAGGAGGTTACATCAGAGGTCCATAAAAAATCGGAACGACCTTGTCACAGCATTCCTAGCTCAGTTCATGGGTTCTAAAGTAAGAACCACACCCAAAGAACGTTTGGTAAGCATCAAGTAAGGGAAAAGCTAATCGCTTAAAAGTTACCTCAATAGGTTTAACAAACAATCCGTGGAGGTCGAAAAAATATCTGATAATGCTGCACTCATGGCAGTTCTATCTAGGCTAAGGCCTAGAATGAGGTTTTGGTGATCTGTACTTGAAGATGGGCCTCGAACATACCATGAGTTCCTTAATAAAGCTAAAAAACATATAAGCACAGAGGAAGCCACTTCAAATTAGGTGGAAGTAAAGATAAATCCACACTCCTCTAATCCAATGAGGGAGGAAAAAGTGGACAAATGATTCAATCATGAAAAGAGAAAAGACCGAAGGGAAAGATATCTTCCAAGGTCTTATCCAAAAAGATTCCGTGAATGTCATCCACCGAACAATACCTTTGGGGAGGTCATCCTGCAAATAGGAGAAAAAAAGGCGTTTTGCAGACCCCCACCTCATAAAAAGGATCCACCAAGAACGAACCAAGGAAAATACTGCCGGTATTACAAGTCGGCAGGGCACAACACAGATGACTGCAAAAATTTGAAAGAAGAGATGGAGTCCTTAATCTAGTAAGGTCTTTTGCAGAAGTTTGTGGCTGAACCCAGAGAAATGAATTAGGCGTCTAATCAACAACCTCACCAACCTGGTACGGTTCAACGAGGTCAGCTAACTCACCAAGCTCGGAACTCCCCACCTCGTACTAAAATCAAAATGTTAGTAGGTGGAAACCAGTGCATCGAAGGATCCAGGATGGTAAGGCGCAGACAACCAGAGATGTATGCATTTGCCAGAATTACGATATAGAACAACTAAAGCCTGATAACGGCATGGAATCATTATCGAAACGATTTAGATTTCCAAAAGAAGATTTGCACAGAATTTTGCAAGACCAAAGTGACGAGTTGGTAATAACCATGTAGGTAGCTGACATATAAATACATCGAACTCTTGTAAATAATGGAAGTTCAGTCAATTTGTTGTATTCTCTAACTATAAAGCAAATGGGAATTCAAGAACAGTACCTCCAATCGTATTCCAGGAAACTACAAGGATTTTCTGGAGACCCAATTGAAGCTCGAGGTCACATTGTTTTGATCGTAGAGCTAGGCGAGGTCCCCTGCCAGAGAAGGATCCTAGAAGATTTTGTGATTGTTGACTTGCCTTCCAATTATAACGCTATACAAGAAGACCTATATTACACGAGCTTCAGGCTGCCACTTCAATATATCACTATTATACAAAGTTTTTCACTCCAGATGGAGTTGGAGTAGTGCATAGAAATCAAGCCGGGGCCAGGGCTTGCAATGTTGATTTACCTGGTTCGAATGTTGAGGAACTGGCAGAATGATTAAGTGAGGGAAGCTAGATTAAAGAAATCTATTGTAGCCAACATCACTGAGATCGGTATCATTGAGAAACACTGAAAAATATAATGGATGAACATCTTTCGTTCGACGATAAGGAGACAGATCCACGTCTTTATTTTGGAATCATGGTGATTTCAATACCCATTGTAGGGTCATCATTCCCAAAGTTTTAGTAGATATAGAGAGTTCTCTCAACGTCCTTTATGCTAACATATTGGAGTTGATGAGTATTCCATTAAATTTTCTATAACCATACTCAATGTGGTTTTAGGACTTAATGGAGCCCGTACCCAAGGGAAAGGGTCGATTAAGCTCTATGCTGATATTGGCGAAGTCCCACGCCAAATTAAGTTAAACATTGAGTTCGTGGTACTCGATTTCAATTCACCTTATAACCCATTATAGGGTAGCCTTTGCTCTTCAACCTCATGGCAATTGTGTCTATATACCATTACACGCTAAAATTCCATATGCCTCATAGTGTAGGTCAAGTTAAGGGAAACAGAGACAATGCTGAGAAATGCCAAGTGAAGATCTATCAAGCAAAGAATGAGGCATATACTTCTCCAGGAATTTATATGGCACATTTAGTGGAGTCCGAGCTTCGCTCATTAAACCCATGTCTAAGGGTCAAAGGGGGAAAACTTGTGGAGGATCTAGATATGGTAGCAATCAGACCAGATGATCCATTTAAGGAGCTCAGAATACGTCATGAGCTTCGGCCATCCATCCGAGGTGAGATAATTGACTTTCTCTAACAGAACCTTGATGCTTTTGCTTAGAATCATGCGGATATAAAATGAATCAATTCAAGCGTCACTTGCCATAAGTTGGGTATCGATCATTCGATGTGACTTAAGCGGCAGAGACGTCGACCTTTAAAGTCGAAAAGGTACGAAGTACAGAATCTACTTTGCAATGGGTTCATCCGTGAAGCAAACTATCGAAAATGGGTTACTAACCCAGTGCTTGTGAAAAAAAAGTAATTGGGAATGGATGATGTGTATAGATTTCACTGACCTCAACAAAGCACGTCCTAAAGATAGTTTTCCTTTACGAAGGATAGATCAGATGGTCGGTATGACGACATGACATGAATTGCTTAGCTTCATAGATACATACTCAGGATATAATCAAATCCCTATGTACAAGCCAGATCAGGAGCATACCGCCTTTATTACTGATCAATGTCTTTATTGTTACAAGGTGATTCCTTTTGGCCTTAAGAAAGCTGGAACCACTTATCAGCGTTTGGTCAACTCCATGTTCGATAAAAAAATTGGTAAAATAATGGAAGTATATGTTGATAATATGTTAGTTAAGAGTACAGATACCGGAGATCATCAACAATATCTTGCTGAAATGTTTGGAATCTTGAGAAAGTATGGAATGAAACTAAATCCATACAAATGCGCCTTTGGTGTAAGCTTCGAAAATTCTTAGGTTTTCTTGTAAATTGTCGAGGAATTGAGGCCAACCCAAAAAAGATACGAGCCATCATTGAAATACAAGGCCAAATGAGGTTCAAAGTTTGATTGGACAAATAGCTTCCCTCAGTTGCTTTATGTTAAAATCAACTGATCGATGTAAGCCATTCTTTGATATCCTACGAAGAAGGAATAAGTTTGAGTAGACTGATGAATGTCAACTCACTTTCGAGGACACAACCACCAGTGTTGTGAAAACCAAGGGCAAGCAAAGTGTTGATCCTATATCTTGCAGTATCTGAACATGTTATCAATGCTATCTTAGCTCAGGAAGAAAAGAGAATACAACATCATGTCTACTATGTCAGTAAAGCCATCCATAAAGCCGAACTACGTTATTCTCCTTTAGAGAAATTGGCCTATGCTGTTGTTATGGCTATAAGGAAAGACCATATTTCATAGAGCACCCTATTGAGACTTTTTTAACTAACTATCCATTAAGGAAAACCTTGCAAAATCCTGATTCTTCGGGACGAATGGTCAAGTAGGCAGTGGAGCATGGACAATTTGACATAAGATACAAACATCATACCTCTATAAAAAGTCAAGCGCTGCTGATTTTATTGCAGAGTTCAGTTCGGAACCGGTAGAAGTGTTTTCTCATGACTCTCCATGGGAACTCTTTACAGATGGATCCTCAACTGGAATTCGTTCAGGGGCAGGAGTAGTCATGGTAGGTCCAAATCTCCAGTTATTCTGTGAAGCCTTACTGTTCGTCTTCAAGGCTTCCAACAATGAGGCTGAGTATGAAGCGTTAATAGCTGGGGTGAGAATGGCAAAAGAGATGGGAATTTCTCATCTGATAGTTCACAATGATTCACAATTGGTGGTCAATCAGATCAACAAGGCCAACCAAACTAAGGAAGAAAGAATGAATAGTATTTCCAAATTTTTAGGCAGGAGCTTGAGAATTTCTGAACTATTGTGGTCAAACAAATTCCTTGAACTCAGAACTATCATGTTGACGCTTTAGCTCGTTTAGCTACAAGCGAATGGAACAATTTGACAGTGTTCCAGTAGGAATGATTACTTATCCTACTGTTGGAAAACTAGATGTTGTTGCCATGATGACTGATTAAAAGGCTACATGTGTGGACGAGATGGTACTCATCTAAGAACAGGGGTACGCCATGAGGATCCTATTAAAGCAAGAAAACTCCGATGAGGTTAACAAGGTACATACTAATTGACAATGTGCTCTATAAACGGGGATATTCGGTACCTTTGTTAAGATGTTTGAATGAAGAAGAAGCGCTTTATGCTTTGCATGAAGTACATGAAAGAATATGTGGAAATCATTCCGGAGGACAATCATTGGCTCATAAAATCATGTGTCAAGGATATTTCTGGCCTATTATGAAGCGGGATGCCTTACAATTTGTGAGAAGATGTGATAAATGTCAACGCTTTGCTCCAACATCAAGCTTTCGCCAGAAGAATTGAACTTTGTAGTGGCTCATTGGCCGTTCTCCAAACGGGAGGTCGATTTAATTGGCCAAATGGCCTCTGGGAAGGGTGGAACGAAGTTCGCAATCATTACAGTTGACTACTTTACTAAATGGACAGAACAAAAGACCACTGATTTCATATGGAAGTCCATCGTGTACAGGTTTGGAATACCTCATTCCATTGTAATAGACAATGCAAAGCAATTCGACAATAACCGTTTCGCAAATTTTTGCGAAGAACTTGGCATACGAAAACATTTCTCTACGCCAAATCATCAAGCCAATGGACAAGTTGAAGTAATCAATAAGATCATCAAGCATACACTAAAGGCAAAAATGTTTGCTCTTAAGGGAGGATAGGCTGAGGAACTTACTATGGTCTTACCGTACTACGCTTAGGAGTAGCACGGGAGAAACCCTTTTCTCTCTGGCTTTTGGTATAGAAGTTGTGATCCCATTAGAGGTAGGGATTCCTTCCATTTGAACAACAAGGTACAATGAGGAGGGAAATGAGAAAGCTTTGCGTAGAGAGTTGGACCTAATAGAGGAAATGAAGAATGAAGCTGAAATCAGGAATGCTTTATACAAACAACACAGTGCAAAGTACTATAATTAGAAGGTCAAGAAGCAGGCATTTGAGGCCAGAACCCTAGTGTTGAGGAAAAGTTTTCTTGCCACTAGAGATCTAGCTCTGGATCTTTAGGAAATGAGTGTACTTTGTACTATAAATCTATAATAAAAAGTGTGTTCTATAAAAAATATTGCTTATTAGCAAGTTGAGCTAAGGTTGCATGTGTTATAATACTTAGACAATTTCCCTCTTAAGGGAGGTATAAAGCTTTGTTCGATAGGAAGTTGAGCTAAGATTGCATGTGCTGCAACATTTAGACAAGTTCCCTCTTAAGGGAGGTATAAAGCTTTGCTCTATTGCAAACTAAGCTAAGGTTGCACGTGCTGCAACACTTGGACAAATTTTCTCTTAAGGGAGGTATAAAGGTTTGCTCGGTAGCAAGCAGAGCTAAGGTTGCATGTGTTACAACACTTAGACAAATTCCCTCTTAAGGGAGGTATAAAGCTTTGCTCGATAGTAAGCTGAGCTAATGTTGCATGTGCTGCAACACTTAGACAAATTTCTCTTAAGAGATGTATAAAGCTTTGCTCGTTAGCAAACTGAGCTAAGGTCGCATGTACTGCAACACTTAGATAAATTTATGTTGTAAAAGTAAGCAACGTATTGTGCAAAGTAAAAGATAAACTAAAATGCAAAGTAAAAGATAAACTAAAATTCATTCATTAACAAAATAAGAATTTTACATCATTCATTTAAGCAATTTTTAAACAATTTTTTTTTAAAAATCCTAAGGAAGAGCTGGGTCTTATGGAGCTGGACTTTCATCTTCAATATCTTCATCAACTGGAGAGATGCGAACTCCAGTTGCTTCGGATAATCTTTGGAGGTCCTTCTTTTGATCCTCTATAGATTCCATCAAGAAGCCCGTGTCGAAATCTAGCCTCACCTTTCCAATATGTTTTATAAGCTCTCCCAAGGCCACGACATAGGCATCATGAGCAAGTCCATCAAACTCAGGAGAGGCCCTCCAGATCTCCATTGCCTTGGAAGCTTTAGCTTCAGCCCTCTTGGTGGCCTCTTCAACTCTTTTCATAGTTTCTTCAGCCCAAGCTCATTCTTCATCAGCTCGAGCTTTCTCCCCTTCAGCCTTTTTTTTTTTCTCAGCAGCTGCCCATTGTGTTGCTTTCCCCTCCCAAATTTGTAGAGGCTTAGTATCATCCATATATTTTAGTTCAGAGGCAGATTTGGCTTCCAACTCAACTCCCATCTTATTGAGGCGATCTTCATAATCTTTTTCTTTTGTTGCGAACTTTGCTCGCTCAGCTTCCATGTTCTTAAACAAACCTAAGGCTTGATTTTTTACTTCGAGCATTTTATCTAGCTCGGCTTTGACCTAAGCAAAGAAAAGTAGTGTCAGTAATGAAACTAAAGAAGATATTTAAAACCATTTGAGTTTAATTGAACTACCTTATCTACTACTGACATCATGTACATGATAGATTTGTGGCTATGCAGCTGAGCTGAGATGATGGCCTCACCCACTAGCATCTTAGTCAAGAATTATTTTCCCCTTTCATTCCAGCTCCTAGTGAGGAGGTTGGCAGATTCTCTGAAAGGAAAGGGAAGTGCTATAACGGATTCCATCGATGGGGATGGAGCTTGGAGGAAGTCTAGGAAAATGTCAGGTTGATGGCCTAGTAAATTTTCAACATTTGGCCTCTGCAAGTATGAGAACCTTTCTTGCGACCTTGAAGAGCTAGTCCTTGTTATTGTAGGGATAGAAGTTGGGATTGAGTTCGGTTTTTTGAGAGGGATTTCAGTGGAGGACCTCTCTAGAGCTAAAGTCTCGGGAGTGCACTTATCTGGCGTTTTGTCAGAACGACGACGCTTTAAAAGTTGAACCTCCTGCTCAAGTTTAGTCTCATCTGCCTACACAACCTCCTGAGGTTGGCTAACGACTTCGGCAGAACCAATCTTCTTTTTGCCTTTGGCAATAGCAGCTACTACTTTCGTGGCCTTGTATCCAAACATCTCTTGATTTTGAGTTGGAGTAAAAGGAACGACAAACACGTGTTAAGCATGTCTAGGGCAAACATTAATGGAGATATTAATTAAGATACTTACTGGAAGAGGTTGGGACAGTTGTAGGAGCTTTGCTTGAGGTCGAAGTTGGAGGAAGAGATTGGAACAACCCCACTTGGAAGAGGTTGAAATCAGATATGATGAATTTGCAAGACCTTTGCTTCTTTGGAAGAGCTCTTACCGTGTCGGCTAACTTCTGGATTGCTGAGGTCAAGGTCGTCTTCTTGTAGTCTGCAGATAAAATTAATTAAATTATAAATGTGCTTATAAAACAAATGTAGGGAAATATGCTACTACTTTCGTGGCCTTGTATCCCAACATCTCTTGATTTTGAGTTGGAGTAAAAGGAACGACAAACACGTGTTAAGCATGTCTAGGGCAAACATTAATGGAGATATTAATTAAGATACTTACTGGAAGAGGTTGGGACAGTTGTAGGAGCTTTGCTTGAGGTCGAAGTTGGAGGAAGAGATTGGAACAACCCCACTTAGAAGAGGTTGAAATCAGATATGATGAATTTGCAAGACCTTTGCTTCTTTGGAAGAGCTCTTACCGTGTCGGCTAACTTCTGGATTGCTGAGGTCAAGGTCGTCTTCTTGTAGTCTACAGATAAAATTAATTAAATTATAAATGTGCTTATAAAACAAATGTAGGGAAATATTGAAGTGCTCACTTATACAGTGGGTGATAAAGAGTGGGAACTACATCCTCCATATTCACCTTAGCAGGGTGTAACTACCACTCCCCCAACACAAAAAAGAACTCCTCTTTCCACTTCTTTATTGAGGAGAGAGAATCTAGTACTTTAGGACCACCAGTCCTAGGCCTAACACTAGTGTACCACCAGCTGGTGTTTTTCCCATCCTCTTTAAAGGTGAAGAGGGAGTTGAAATGTGCTACACTTAGCTCAAGATGACCTAATTTACTCCACAAAATCGGAGTGGCAACTAACGTCCTCCAGCCATTGGGACACAATTGAGTAGGAGCTATTCCCTACTAACAAAAGAATTTACGAATAATCCTAGGAAAATAAAGTCTAAGCCCGATGTTAAAGATAATTGAATTTAAAGCTACGCATCCTACTGGAGGAGCGTTAGCTCGGTCAGATGAGGTGGGAATTATTAGTTCTACTAAGATAGGAATATTATATTTCACCATCAAACTTGCTAACATATCCCCTGTCACTACTAATTTATACAAATCTGCCCCCACTCCTGCGAACTCCCTCATCCCCTTCATGAGACCCGACCTCTTCCCTCTTGATGTTTTGTTCCATATTTTTATTCTGGCCTAAATTTTATGCGCGTATGGTGACGATTGGGACTGGAGTTAAAATTCCTGACAGTCCGAACTTGCAGAGGATGTAGATGAAGAAGATGCTACTTCTTCCTGTTGGTTGCCCATGAATGAACCCTAAATTTGTCCGAACTCATGCAAGTGATCGAGGTTAAAATGCAGTAAAAAGAAAGGTATTTTCTGTTAAGGAGAATGTCTGGGAATGAACGACTTCACTCAGAAAATAAATAAGACTTTATAGAAAAGTTATTGAAGAAAATCTTTTATTTCTTTGAAAGAGAAATCCGAGAGTAAAAGTGTGAAAATGAAAGAAAAAACACATGTAAAGAGATAAGAGATGAAGAGACGCATCCTAGACCGTAAGATGGGAAAATAGGAAGGAAAATCAATGGCCAGATCCTACCAGACTTAAACATCGTTGTTTTTGGCAAAGCTTCCCAAAGAAGCTAATTTGTGTGCGTGACAGCTCATCAAGAGCAAAAAGTGACACCTGTCCTATCTAGTTATTACTGTAATAAAAATGAAGCATAGAAAAGCGAACCAATTACGTCCAAGGTCAGTCCTTAACCTATGCAAGAACTGACCTAGGGGTAACTGTTAACATTCGACCTGCGACCTAATTTAGACCGATTGTTACATACACTCAGTATATCTCAATCTAAGATGGGCCTCTTAAGGTCAGGTCGTATTGTCAATGTTCGAGGGAACATAATGATTATAGATTTCTCACATACTGATAAAACATCCAATCAAATTAATTACTGCATCAAGAACTTACGTCAGCACCTGTTTATTTCGCCAATCATATTATGTAGCTTCGCTTACTTACTAGCTGATTAATTGCGAGGGATCGACTTAAAGGACAGTTTCATGATAACCTATCAAGCCGACCTCAACAACCAATAGAGATATGCCACTAATGTACTTTTTAGTTCGGCATTGGTGATTGACAAGACACGAAAATGGGTGATACTGGATTTTCTTTACCTATAATTTTTGGACAGGAGGAGACTGGGATCTTTAAAAAATATCTCTTTGGATGAAATACTTGTAATTTAGAGGTGATAATCGAAAAATCTTGAGTTTCTCTTTAATTTACTTTCAAAGTTGATTTAAATTGATCCTTACATTTTTTAACGTCAACAAAGGTAAACAAGGATTCTCTCTTCATTGGAGAGATAAGTTACCCAGTTCTTCCCTTTCAGATAGGTTTTGTTCTTCATTTACAGCAAATTCTTCACCATTTTCTTCTGATCAGTTACTGGATGAAAATAATATAAAAAGGTCCAAAGAATTTAATAAAAATAAATATTAGTAGATGAATTGTACTGTGTAGCAAATATGTCGAGTCGAATATGGATGTATGTTAGTAGTGACAAATTCAGACATTTTTCATTGTGGAGTCAAAATTAAGTTAAAATTTTTTTTTTTTTTTTTTTAAGGATCGAACCTTATTTCATTGTTTTTGAGGCATTCATTCAAGCTGTTGAAGACACATGAACCCGTGTATCCTCCATTGTATTTTAGTTGACATGATTCTTAACATGACAATTCACTTGATGTGATATCTCACCTACAATCACTCTTTTTTTTTTTGGTACGATTCTAATTTTTCGGTTATGCTACATGTACATAATAATTTATATACACATCATGTGGTGATATATGATTAGTTCGGAATTTTTTCAACCAAATAAAAAATATATATATATTTTCACTCTCTTTTTGAGACCTCGTCTGTATGTAAATCATTATATAACTTCATTATGTACAATTAACATTATTCTAATTTTATTATTAGAGTGCGAGTAAGATTATGACTAAATTTTAATGTCAATAAATATTATCACATGATGACAAAAATTGACAGTTTACGATCATTAATTCTCGATCATATAATACACATTACAACTAATACCTACTTGTAAACAAAAGTATTTTGCATTGATAATGTGTTTGGTGTAGACTCCGAATTAAACTTCCTTGTTCAGTTGCTCATTCACTGATGCACTGCATAGCTACATATCACACAATGACATTATGAGAGAGTCAATGTTTGTTTGGAAGACATTATTTGAAGTGAAAATAAATTTTTTTTGAGTGATATGTTAAAAAGTAGAAAAAAACTTAGAAATTATTTTATTGAAAAAATGTGGGTTTTGAGGAAAAATGATTTTCTAATAAACTGTGCCAAACAAACATGTAGAGAAAATGTAATCGTATACGGAAAAAAAACTGAGAACGAGAATTTGAAAAAGATGAGCAGCTTCAAATATAAAATGAGTCAATACCTTACAGAGGTTATTAAATCAAGTGAAAAAAGGCAAACAAACAGGAGGATTTATATGAAGTACAAGTAGTAATATTAAGATTACACATCAGGACAATCAATCTTGCAATGAGGGGGTGTTTATGATAATACGGATTCAAATTCCTTAGGAATACTCCCTCAAGCTACCATAACACAACAGTTTAAAATGAAGTGACTAAGCCGGTTTCTGCCACTGTCAATAGGTCTCCACCGTAATTTACAGGCATCAGAATCTGGGCAGCACGTATATATAGCCATCCAATTACTAGCACATGAAGAAGTCGATGCTCCTATCACGAGCAGTTCGTCTCCCAGAGACTTGAATGCGACTCCCCAACCTCTGTTGCAATCGGCTCTCACTGGAACTTGCCCCAGCGGCTTCCATGTATTTGTCTTCTTCAGATACACCTTCAGCTGGTTGGAAGAAGACTCAAGTGAGTAGAGTTCATTATTTATGACAGCAAGAAGTGGTGGTGAGTGGGATGATTGTACAGGATCATCCTTCAACATGTCGGGAATGAGCTCCCATCTGTTTTTGTTTTCATCGAAAAATTCACCACAGGTTAGTTCTCCACCATCATTTCTCCCACCAATCACGTAAAATTTATTGTCCATGTAACATCCGGAGCAAAACTTCCTCCTTTTTCTCATCCTTGGAAGTGGTTCCCATGATCCACTGTCCGGATTATATTTTTCAGCAGTGTCGTAGACTTCATTATTTGCCTCCATCCCCATCCCACCAGCCACATAAGCAAAGGTGCCACAAGTTGCAGATGCAAACAAGCATCTCGGGCTAATCATAGATGGACCCTTGAACCATTTATTCTCATCCGATTCATACCTCCAAATAACAAGACCGTCAATTTCTCTGCCAGAAACGAGAAGGTGAGTACCAGCACATAATGTCTCTTTATCTCCAGAAGTAAAACAGGGATCAGAAGGTAGAACTGGAAGCTTTCTACGGGACCTAAATTCTCGATCAAATGCCCACCAATTACCTTCCCCAGTCGCTAGCATGAAAACAGATGGTTCTTTAAATCCAATTTTCTTTCTAATCTCATCAAGCTCGCCACTTTTAAAGAGAGTCAAACACCTTTTATTCACAAAGCATAATTTCCAATACTCTGACCTTGGAAACCTAGCAAAAATTAGATTCTCTAATTCGTAGCTAAGTGATATGTGAGTATAATCTGCATCCTGAGGTTCTTCACCTGACAAACCATCAGTACCGCCATTACCAGAAGGATTGGATACATTCCAATCTGATGTATTTCCAGTTTCCCACATCCTCACCCTCTTTGAGTCAGAAATGCCGAAAGTAATCCAATTATCACAACTGAAATTCAAATCAAACCAATGTTTCTGTTTCGAACAATCAGTATTTTCACCAATACCCTTTTTTTCTTCTTTAAGTTCCTCTTTCATTTCCCAAAATCCTCCTAATTTCATCTAATCAAAAGAAAAGAAAATGAAACAATATGATCATCGAGTAATTATAAACCATATTCCCCTCATAATAGAAATTCTAACATCCAACTAGAAGTCATTGCATCAAGGACTGAAGACTTAGAGAAACCATTTAGTACTTTAAAAACAATACATTCAAATCTTCACATCATCATCCGATGAACAAAAGGGAAATAAACTTAAAACCCAAAAAGTATCACACTGTACACACATGAGAAATCCCATTTAAACGAAAACAAGGCCGATGTCATAGTTCAAAACCAGATGCCTCTTTTCCCAATGAAACCAATAATAAACAAGATTTTAAGCTGAACATGAAAAACAAATCTATAATCGCAAAGATCACTACCAGAAGCAAACGATTACTCTAATCTAATGAGTTATTGCCCACGAAAACTAAAGATCTACAAAATTAATTTTTCAAAAGCAGTAGTCTGTCAATTGATGTAATAAAAACATAAAACAGTTCTAAAATACGAAATAAATTAATCAAAGCGAAAACATATCAAAGCAAACATCAGGGTAAGATAAATTTACACACATTAATACACTTAATTTACAAGCAGAGATAGCAATAGAAGCTTACCCCGGAAGCCAAAAAGTCCAGTTATGGAAGAAGCATTAATACACACATCTAAACTGCTCGAACATATCATAAACAGCCCTACTATACATTCTGCATAAATAGAGGAAGAAAGAAGACATACATACATACATAAAAAACATGTATGTATATAATAGGTAAAGAGGAAAAGGGGTTGCGAGCATTGAGGCGCAGAGAGGTATATAATATAATGCAAGAAGAGGTGGTTTCTTGGACCCATCCATTTGCTTGAAGGGATTAAAAAATACGTTAAAATAATAATTGATACGAGACCCAACATTGGCAACAACAAAGATGGCATCGTCGATTTGGGAAAGCAGATAGTTATTTATGGGTGATTTGTAAGAGAGAGAGAGAGAGAGAGAGAGAGGAATTTGTGTATTTTGAATTCAATATTCATAATGGAATTTTGAATTTTCAATTGCATAAGATAATGATAGTCTCCAGTAAAAATTCCCTTTTTTCCTGCAAAATGTAATACTTCCAACGGTAATCAAGAAAAAGAATGTATTCCATGTAATGTAAATGGATGCGATTACATTTCTAGAATTAGATTCTCAGGTCTTCTGCTAGATTCAATGTTTATTGATAAAGAGATGTACCTGTTTGAAGCCACGTTTTATTCTCATTATTCTATTCATTTTTAATTACACATTTTTTAATAAAATAATATTGAGGTACTTACAAAAATACCCTTAAAATTAGGAATGTTTTGAAAAATTATATGAAAGGTTTTTAAGAAGTAAAAAATACTGTGTAAAATGAAAAAGTGACATAATTTCAATTTTTTTATAAAAATTATCACTTTTTTACTTTTACTTTAAAAAAAAAAAGTGACACAAATTCAAAAAAAGTGACAAAACAAAAAAAAATGACACTCTTAAAAAGTGATACAAACTCAAAAAAGTGACAAATACCAAAATAGTACTAATCCACATGCTGATTAAAAAGTGATGTTTGTTATAAAAAAAAGTGACAAATTTTTTAAAAAGCTATAGAAAAAAAGTGATAGAAAAAAGTGACAAATACTAAAAAGTGACATGAATTTAAAAAAAAGTGACAAAACGTTCTAAAAAGTGACAAAAGTTAAAAAAAAAAAACTGCAAACATTCGAAAAAATGACAAAACACCAATCGAAAAAGTGACAAACCATTCATTCACAACACTTCTTCTACCTAACCCTCCATTCTCTCTCTAATTTCCAACCAAAATTCAAGCAAAATTGTTAGAAAACAAAAATAAGTGCTTCTCTCTTCAAAAATCTTGATTACCAAAATCATTTTGTAAATGTTGATTTACTAGAAATCACAATGTATAAATGCTCATATTCTAAAATAAACAATGCACCAAATCCATTCAATTTCTTTAGTTAGAGTACAATAACTTTACAACTGATAAACTATTATGATACTACAAGAAGATTACTCATTGAAAACATATATATGCAAGCACCTCATACAAGATTCGTGGGATGATAACTACAAATTGCATTTCACTTTCATAATCCTTACACATTTAAAACATAAATACAGAAAAGTGACAAAAGTTAAAAGACATGGCAGTCCTCAAACTAAGAGACGCGGAAAGTTGCAAATTATGCACAGGAAATAATGCTGAAAATCTGGCATGCAAGATCACGTGAATTCACTAACTGTCAACACAAGAAAATCCAACATCTTCCTTGAACTATTATCTTCGACAATAGATACACAATACAAACACCTTCAAAAGATGAAGTTGAAGCAAACACCTTCAACCAAAAGCCCAAAAAATCTGCAAAAACCCAGGTACCCAAAGCTCCAAACAACAAAACACCCAGCACCCCAACAAAACACCCAGCGAGTTCGCGACTACCTGCATTTCTGGATCAAATTCGTGTTGCTGTGGGTAAAATTGGTGTTGACCTATACATGGGCTAGGAGCGCCAGGTGAAGGCGAACATATCCCAATTGGTCCGCATCCATAGGTGCACCGGATGGTTCCGGAAATCGAGTTCTTCGCTGGTGGAATCGCGAGCTTCGTGATTGGGTAGTTTTCAGAATTAAATTAAGCCTGTTTGAAAGATGATATGGATGAATTGCCACCATGTATAATCTCGTCTGGATGTAGAGAAGAGGCCAGTAGGGTTCCGCGACCATAGGTGTGGCCGAAGGTGGGATTTCCGACCGTTTTCAAATTGTTGGGCAATGAACTTTGAGCATTAATTCCGACTGAAATACTTGATGGAATTGGATGATGTTTGTTGGTAGTTGAAGGAGATGTTAGGGGCTGTCGATCGGTATCCAATTCCGGCGATTTTTCTGACCGGGAGTTGCCGGAAGTTTGGTTCATTTTTGGGTGATTCTAGAGAGAAGGGAGAGCATTTGGAATTTGAAATTTGACTAGCATATACTTTAGTGTTTTGCGGGGTTGGAGTCTTAGTTAATAGTTTAGATTAGGACGTAATTATTATTTGATCAAAATGTTTAATTAGATTAAAATGTATTAATCAAAATACTTATTTTAGTAGGGTACACAACCTAATATTCCTAATAATATTTTCCATCAATCAATAACTTTTTCTTCTTTTTCAACCACATATTCTCAATCACATCAACACACATTAACGGTAAAAATGCATTCTTTTTTAAAAAATGTGTACCAAACGGGGGCCCATAAACCTCATTTTGACTTTCAAAAGCCATGCCAAAAGGATTCTAAACCTCTCCACGCTCATTTAAAATTCTAACCCCACAAAATCTTAATGAGCCTTTGAGATTTCACTAAGCTCATGTTTGTATATCATTTTTCAAAAATTCATTTTCAACCACATATTCTAACAACAAAATATTTTACAAGTAAATTCAAAATTTTTCGACCTTTTAACTACAAATTCTCCAAAAATCTCTATTGCAAAACTCCTTTTTTTTTTTTTCAAAAAAACTTTTTTTAATGGGCATCAAACAAAAGAAAAAAAAACCCCCCATATTTAACCTCGTCTCAATCATCTCTAAAGTAAATATAAAAGAAGTTGCTCAACAAAACTCCATTCTCTCTTCAATTGTGCATTTATTTGTTCTTTGGACACATTTTTTTAACAACATTAATGATGTTCAAGGAAAATAAAAAAGATAGGGAATAAACAACTTTTAAACATAAACGCACAAGTAGTCAATTCCAAACACTTTTAATGTATGTTTACCAATTCAAGAATAACATTTCTCATATATAAAATACTACAAAAAATTGGCTATCGACACCTCTGTATCCAACTCATAGCAATCACTACCAAAACAAGTATCATATAAAGTTGAAGTAGCTCAACAAAGAGATCGTGTATCCTAATTTAGTCCTTAAATGAAAGTGTCATTCTAAAAAGATCACGTATCTCAATTATAGTTATAAAAAGTACAACCTGAATCGACTATTTTTTAAAATAGTCTTTAATTAATAGTTATACTTTTTTTTTTTTTTTCAAAAACTCATTTGTAACTATACATTTTTCAGTAAAATAATTTTACACGTAAATTGAAAATTTTCTCATACATTTTTCAAAAAAATTACTATTCAAAAATACAATTTCCCCCAAAATAAGGATCAAGCCATAACCCTAGCTAGAAAGTGGAAGTCCTTGTCCATTTGATATATAAGACCTTTATTAGTAGCTTTTTTTAAATAAAAATTAAAGACGTAATGAGCTGTCTCTCCACTGATTAGTTGGTGGATTTGCCTTTAACTTGCTTTTCATATATTTTAAATTTGAGTCGGAGTCATAATCGAGTAGGCATAGCATTTTCGTTATGAGTGTGTTTCACAATTAAAACATAAGATTCATAATAAAGCAATAGCAACGACAAAACACACGAGGATTGGTCTAAACGTGTCAGCTCTAAGCCCATAGTTTTGGAAGATTAATATTAATTAATCAAAGCCCTCTTTTTCTAATCTGAAAAAACATTAAAACCCCCCACTAATTGGTTTAATTTTATAGCATTTCATCCTTATTGGACGCGAAGATCATCGTTCTCTTCAACTAAGAGACATTGGGGACCTAAACTCAACTCCTTTTTGTTCTTATCTAACATGGGAAGTCTCAAAATCTTTTTTCTAATATATGGTTAACTCAACCAGTTTTAGTATTTTATCATAGTTATTAGAATCCATTTGATCGTCAGACTCGGACAAATCATTAGATTACTGAATTATTGGTTCAACCGGTGAGTAAGTGGTTCAACTGATGAGTTATTGCTAGACTATAATTCTAATCAAAAATATTTTTAAAACAAAAGTTCAAATATATATTTTATTTTTTATGCTATTTTACTAAAACTGAATATATTCCCTCACATAAATTGAAAAGGTTCTTCAAGTATCATCATAGGGGTCGAGGTTCTAACCTTCCATAAAGTTGCGCGGGTTCCAACCTCTTCCTAAGCAAACATGAGATAAAATTTTGCTATGAATCAATTTGCTAAAAATTGATTTGCATTAAATCGGTTCATGTGAACCCATTCATGCCAAACAAATATTTAGCAGTCTGAGTGGTTCTTGACTGATTTATTTGCAAATGGACCAAATAATCTCAATCTAGTTATTATAATTATGATAATAGTAAAAGAATTACGAGCATGTTATATTGTAATTAAAAGTAAATTAAATTTACATTTAAGTTATTAATTTATCATTTTTTATTGAATTACGAGCATGGTCGATATTACTTAAAAGTAGATTAGATTTACATTTAAGTTATTAATTTATCATAGCTTAGTTTTTGAGAAAATAAGTGTATTAACATAGTCGCAAGAAAAATAATGCTTATATTTTCATCTTGGATCTAGAAATGCTTAGGCTTGCTTTGGAGTTTTGATGTACCGATTATAAGCGTATTTTAAAGTATCATTTTGAACATTTATAAGCGGATCGATTTTGAGTGGTTTTAGTAGCGATTTTTAAAATCATCCAATCTATACTCGAGAATTTATTATCCACAAGTTCTGAATTTTTTTTAAAAGGATAAAATTACATATTTGTCTCTTGGTAAAATATTCAGTTTTCAGTATATATTTTTTTATATAAATTTTTTTTATTCATAATTAATATTTTACTTATAAGATAATTTTTTTCATATATAAGTTGATATTTAACTTAAAAAATTAAATAAAGTTAAATATTTATTTAAAATTTAAAGTTAATATTTTTTACTTATATATAAATTTTATAATTATAAGTTAATCTAGTTGCACAAACCCAAATTCGATCTGCGAAGGAAGAAGTTCCTCAAGTCCAACCAATTCCGCTCACGATGAAGGTAATTCCAAGGTTACAGGGATGTGAAATGTTCTCTTCATTTTGCATTTATTTGTTTGAATAATGTTGAAGGAAATGGTGAAGGATTTAACGGCTCAGCAATGTTTGGACTACAGTTAATATTGTATCTTCCACCTGAATATGAAATAGTAACATGCATTTCTCTGTCCTATTTTGTTGGCACAAGATGACTGATTTTAAGAGTTATTTGGCTACACATAATTGATGATTTGTGCATGTATTTTGGTATATAAAAAGACTCTTTCTATGTTAGTTTTTGGATTAATTCTGTAAAAAGCATGAATTTGATCTCTTTCTCTCTGCCACATACATCAATTTTCTTAAAAGGATATGCATTGCTGATTGTTTTCTGTCCAAAATATGGCAAGTATGGGAATTGAAGATTGAGAAAGATTTAACTTATTTGTAGTTTGATTATTAGAGTGGACACTTATCTCACGTTTGAAGCGTTATGGTAGGGAAGAACATGGACATATGTCATAGTTGTAGGAAGCCTGGACACTACTTGTCGGATTGTCCAACAAAGAAACAATGCCCAAAATGTGGCCAGGGATTTGAGAAACGTATGGAGGTGGAGAAAAATACTTCAAATATAGGGAGGTTGTTCTTATGTTGTATTAGGGATTGTGGTCATTTCGAGTGGAAGAATAAAGAACAGTTTATTGCGAAATTGAGTTATGTTTGTTCAGGTAATTGTAAAGTTATATATCCGTGTCAAGACCTGTCATGTATGTTCAACACATTTGCTCAAATAACTGAAGTAAAAGACATCGAGATATCCATCAACATTACCATGCGCAAAGGCAAGGGGGTTACAGAGAATAATGGCAAATGAAATGGCAAAGTTCAGTGAATTTGTTGCAACCATGTGATTGATTTGAAGAAAATTATTGTATTTGTCAAAATCCATGTTTATGTAATCGTCATTGAACTTGTAGTAAATTATGTATGTTGTAAGACTTGGATATAAGACTTTTATGTAATCGTTTTTTATTACATTATGAAATTTTCTGATTTACTGAAACTACTTATCAAAGTTCATTTGGCAGAGCAAATTTTTCTCTTGATATGTACATTTTAACATGTTGGTTATGGTGGCATTTTGTGGCTATTACTAGTAACCAAAAACTGATTCACATAAAAGATTAACATGGAAATGATATGCCACAAAAGTTCCTTACAATTCCCTTCAAGAGCATAAGAAAAAACCATTTCATAGCTCGTTCCATCACAAAAGATATCAAAACGTTCACTTTACTATCCAGAACAAAAAAAACCATCAAATTTACATTAATATAAATCACAACAGCCAGTCATTTCCATCATGAACGATCTGCCAATGTACTTGCTGCTGGGCCTTATCTTCAACTACTCGTATGTGTTTGTCTAGCAACCCCCAGGTTGGAATGAAATGTATGAGCTCTTCTTCATTTGGGTTTTTGGGTTGATGACAATTCTGACCTCTTGATGAAACCATTTTACCCTATAATCCAACAGAAATAAGAAATGTAGTGAATTGGCTAGAAAATGAATTTGGTATTTACTCACATGTTCGTTAACATTTATGTTGCTATTTGAATCAACTGGTTCTAATTCAACATTGAACCATTCATGTCCGAGAGTAAATAGGTTAGCATATGACGAAATTATCTTACATTGACAGAGAGAAATACATACTTGAACTGGGGCACTACCCTTCAATCTACATATTGAGCACGTCATGCGCACTTGGCCTTTCTTCTTGATGTATGACTTTCCCCGACTTTACACTACCATTTCTTCATCCTGTTTCATTCTCTTTTTCTGTTTCTTTCCTCGTTGAGGCACAATCTACTTAGATTAGATGATTCTAGGGGCATCAACCTCAGGCCACAACATTTTTCCGTTGATTGGGTTCATTATATTATTATAACAGTTCATGTACGTCTCGATTGTGTAACAATTATCAACAAATTCCTCTGGTTCATTTCTGCAGTCTCGTATCACTACTACGGCATGCATACATGTATACCCGTAAGCTCCCATTGTTGGCATGCGTATGTACGTTCTTCGAGATCAACTACAAATATCTCATAACTGCAATCAACTTGCCACCTTAGGCCCTCAGACAAGTGCAACGTGCATTCTCTTGACATCTCAGCGATTTTGTACAATTTTTTGTAATCTTTGGACATAAACGACCTTCGCATCGTCTCATTTTTTCTCATCTCTACTATGTCCCTTCCATGAACGTCATCTGCACTGATGTTAACATATTTAAAATCAATTTCTCTCTATCGTCCATCAACATTTTGTTGAACACTTCGCATATGTTGTTAAGCAGAAAATCGTACTTGGAGTACAATGAAAAGTGTGATCGACTCCACTCTTGAGAGTGTCTTTTTATCAGCCATCCATATGTATTTTCACTTACTTTACGAATTCTTTGCATCCAATGTTTGAATTCAGCAATAGTTGTTGACTTGGCGGAACGCCAAAAGAAAATACTTTAGTATTTTGCTCTTAGGGTTTGTGTACATATGTTGTACATAGAAACGAAGTTCTACCTCCAGGAATAACTCCTCGCATACATTTTGAAGACCCTTTTGTCCGTTAGTCATCAATGTCCAACCTCTCCTATTGCCAATTCCAATGTCCTCTTGAAGGTTCTTCATCAACCATCTCCAAGTATTCGTGTTCTCCTTCTCGATAACAGCATATGCCACGGGGTATATGCGACTCATTAGCATCTTGTACCACTGCTGTTAACATAATTTTCCTAAACTAGCTTCGTAAATGGTACCCTCAACACCTAACACTTTCCTGCATCCAATTTTAAACTCGGCCTTGTAGGCACTGAACCATAAATAGATACCTTCAAAAACTAGCTCATGTAGGGCTATCATCATTGTTGATCCCGGTTTCATCTGAAGTACTTCAGCGGCATATCGCCTTAGAAGTCCGAATTGTTCTTCCATAGTTCCGAACATCAATTTCTTAGCATATTGCCTCATCTTGTTGGCCACATTTTTACTTATCCCCGTCTTCAAATCATCATTCACAGTCACCAAAATGGACTTTGTTTTTCAGTCGGGGTTTGCCTTGAACTGTTCAATGTATCTATTTGTTAAGAAGATATAGTAACAATGTCAATTGTTTTGGCTCCGTGTGAATGTGTGTTCTGACGTTTAAGACTTCACTTGCGTTGTCTCCATCGTACTCAACTTCGAGGCCCATATCCTTCAATTACACCCCATTTTGCAGACTCCTTGAGGTTGTTTTCTATCATTACACTTTAACTTCACATTGTAACTATTGAGAGCACCATAGTTTCTCACTACAATCCGAAACTCTTCCATTGATGGAAAGAGTTGTCCAACCTCAAACTGCGGATACCTTATATCTGTCTAACCTCAAACTGCGGATTCTTCTTGATCGAAAGAGGTCTCTCATATGTATTCTGCTGTTAGGTATTTGCAGAAGTAGAAATTTGGTTGAAAATCACGTCCAAATTGATTTCCAAAAGAGTTCCAATCGAATAAAGAAAGTTGTCTTCGCGCGCGGATTTTGTTTGTTTCTGCATATCAGTTAGTATTTTGGCCATAACTTTTTCTCTGATATCCGATTTAGGGTATTAAAATTGCATTGGAAAGCTAGCTCAATGGGCTACAACTCTTCCAGAAACATAATATTTCCAGTTCGAACATTTACAATGCCAAAAATTGGTCTTAATATTTAGCTAAAAATCTAGAATATAACTTATACGATTGAAAATTGATTTTGATAATATTTTGATCATATCCCATTCCTTTTTGAGTTATAATTTCATCCAATTGTTTCATAATAATTTTCGAAGTATCTTCTTGTGTCCGAATCAACTAATAATTAAAATTCGATTCTCAAACTTTGGATTTTGCCACTTTTCGCTTCTTTCTTTCGATTCCTCTTTCAACCGTTATTTTTACCTATATAATATAAAATACAATAAATTGGAATATATTTTGTCAAAAGAATTACCAAATATCGATATTTTAGGCCCCCGAATAAGTGTATAAAATATATTTATCAAATACCCCAAACGTAAATATTTGTTTGTCCTCAAACAAAACTATCACGTAAATAATAACAAACACACAACCATACAAAAATATTTAATTAGACAATCTAGATTTTTATCTAAGTATTTGGAATTACAGTTCTAAATCTACAAAATGTTTCAAAGTCACAATACCAAACCAATATCCACTCTTCCAATGCAAAATTGACGTATGTGTAAAGAATTAAGTAGAAAATCATGAATTTACAAATTATTTCAATTCCCAACCCTCTGTAGTCAAATATATCTTTTCACCTCTTGTATGATTCACACACCCCAAACTTGTTCTTTTTTCACTCTTTTCTCAGTATGTAATCTAAGGTTGAATTTTTCATTACTATCATCACATTCTCTAGTTTAGGTGGTCTCTACTAATTGTAAGTCAGCCATTAATAAATAATGATTCTCCAATCCTTTGATTGCTTCAACTTCTAGGACTAAATAGGCTAATAATCTCAAATCAAAAGTCAAGTCTTCTCAAATAAGTGTTTGAGACTTAACCAGGGCATTTAGTGCATCATCTGTTTCATGCACCTGTTTTTTTTTTAAATTTTCCTATTTTTTGCACCCTCTGCCCCTTAACCTTTCTATATGATATATGTAACAAACTTTTGGCCGATAACTTTCAAATCAGACGATTTTAGGGCACCATGTTGTAAATACCCTAACAAGCTTAATAAACCGAGTTATAAATGTTACGAAAAGATGTCTTTTATATATTTTTCTACCCTAATTAGTGCAATACCCCTCCCTGTCTAATCTTACCAACCTCTAACTTAAGATTTTTGCCAAATTTTATCCTATTAGTCTGAGACAATCCACACAAAATTTCACACATGGAATCCCAGTTTACATCCATATCTTTCTACAACAGTAAAATCGCACACAAATTATGTTAATTTTGGTCTAAGGATCATTAATATATGATAGTTTTAGGTATAGCATCTATTTTTAATCTATCAACCTATTCAGCATATGAATCAACTTATTGTATCATGATGTAAAACTCAATTCTAGTGCACATATTATATCAAGTTTTGCAAGGTTAAGTCTTAATTAGTCTAACATGCATCCTATCAACAGTTCATAAATCAACACCAAATTTTAAATTTAATAATTATTTCCAGCTAGAAAATATATATATTTTATTTTTTATATATATACTAAAGCAAAAATAAACACACAAACACAAAAACACTCAAAAACATACTAAAAGTAAAAAATTCAATTTCTTTCACCCCCAAACTTAAAACCAACAATGTCCTCAATGTCCTAAAACATAAATAAGAATATAAGGGGACGAGAAAGAAAAGAAAGATGGTACTCCCCGAATTTTTCTGTTGAAGGTGTGAGGTACTATGTGTGACGACTAGACAATCTTCTTCATCAAGATTTTCCCTAGGTCTATGTTAGTTTGAGTATTTCACGACGTCATGTTCCTGCACATAGCGGTGAAATCGAACATTAAAGATCAAATAATCTAGAACATGTGTTACTTAATCCAAAAAATCGAAATAACCAACAATAAATTCAATGGTCTAAGGGGAAACATGATGGATGGTGATACCCTATAAATTGAAACGCGTATAAGTCTAATGCAAACTAATAATCAAAATAAATCTATATGCAATACAGTATAGAAAGCAGAATAAATAAAAGGGTTAGGAAATTGGGTTGCCCTCCAATAAGCGCTTAATTTCTAGTCTTTAGCTAGACTGTATGGATAAATTGATCATGGTGGCTCATGCTGGAATCTTGCAACCTTACACTCCTTGCAATTTCCAGCCTTACATCCACTTTTTGCCCTCCAAACCTTGAACTCTCCATTCTCATCTCGTCCAAGGCTCCCTAAATTCTTAAGCTCTGTCTTGTTTGAGCCTTGTTGCACCTATTTGAGCAATATAACTGCACTATTCATTAGCCTTTTTGCTAATCTCTAAATGTAATGGGTTCTCGATAGTAGTTTAGATCTTGAATTTATTTTTCTTATCATCCACTCTCAATGTTAGTTCGCCACTTTCAAAGTCCATGATAGCTCGGCTTGTTGATAGGAAAGATCTACACAAGATAAGTAATGATGCATCCCATGGCTCCTCCATATCTAGGACAATGAAATTAACTGGGAATATGAATTTGCCCACTTTAATGAGCAGTTCTCAACCACTCATCGTGAGTATTTGATTGACCTGTCTGCCAATTGAAGGGAGATAGATGTGTCCTTCAGCTCTTCCAAACTTAAGTTCCTATAGACAGAAAAAGGCATTAGGTACAAACTTGCTCCTGAGTCACATAAACAATGAAAATTCGAATAACTTCCTATTGAGCAAGGTATTTTGAGACTTCCTGGATCTTTTAGTTTAGGAGGTAATTTGTTCTACAAGATGACACTACACTTCTCATTTAACTTGATGGTCTCAAAATCTGTAAACTTTCTCTTTTTGGATATGATCTCCTTCAGAAACTTTGCGTAGTTGGGTATTTAAGATATAACTTCAATCAGTGGGATGTTGATATGAAGCTTCCTGAAGATGTCCAAAAACTTTGCAAAATGTCTTCCAGCTTCCTCTATTGCAATATATATGGGAATGGTATTTGTAGAGCATATTCTCTGGTAGGAGTGGTTATCTTAACTTTTGGATCCTCTGATACATTTTCTTTTTCTTTTTCTGATTCTATATTCTACTTAGATTTCTCTAAGTGCTCCTCGATCGTAGAAGACACATTTTTATTCACTACCTCTTATCTCTCAACTGTGATTTCTGAAAGTTGAACCCTGCTGCGTGTAGTGATTGCTTCAATCTCCTCACTCTCTACGACTTTTACTGTCATTACCTACTGCTTATGATTTGTCTCTATGTGCTTAGCACTGCTCCTGGCCGTCTTTCTGAGAGTGTCTTAGGTATTTGTCCCATCTGGTTTTCCAAATTCTTGATGGTAGCTCACTGAACTAGCAAAACCTTATTTGTTCTTTGTATGTATTGTGTAGAGATCTCCGCCAATTTAGTAACAAGATTTTTTAATGAAGATTTATTTTCAATTTGCTGAAAACCTGGAGGCGCAGTCTGTTGTGGTGTGGTCTGAGAGCTTTGATTGTTGCTCCATGAGAAGTTGTGATGATTTTTCCAACCAGAATTGTATGTGTTGGAATAGGGATTATTTTGTTGTCTGTGAAAGTTTTGTGTGTAGTTAACATCTTCCACTGATAGGACAAACGTACTACCTACATTGCAATCTACACTCTCATGGTTCCCTCCATAATGTTTGCATCTCGGTCTGGCTGTTTGGATTGCACTCATCTGTTCCACTTTTTTAGCTAAAGCTGCCAGCTACGATGAGATTGCTATCAATAGATCCACCTCATGTATCCAGCTACTTTTTGTACACTTGTTCTTTCTATTGGCCACAGTGCACTAGTGAATGCCAAATTCTCCATGATCTGATAGACTTGATCCGTTGTCATCTTTGTAATAGATCCATCGCATGTGGAGTCAACATTAGCTCCGCTTGTCGGATTTAGCCCAATGTAGAAATATTGAACTTGGAGCCATTTTTGCAGGAAAAAATAAATAGAAAACACTGTAATATTTTTCCAATAAATGAAACTAAATAAATAAGTTATAAAAATTCAAAATAAAGTTAAAATTTATTAAAATTAATTAAATACAATAGTCCACGACAACGACGCCAAAAACTTAATCGTTTGATTTCCCGCAAGTGAAAGTAATCGTGACCAAGTAATATAGCAGTGTGTAGAGTGTCGAACCCATGAGAACTAAGTATTCAATCAAGTTCAAATTAATAGAAACCTTAATCGAATAGCAAATACGTTTTGAGTTTTCTATATAAATATCTAAATTATCCATTAAACTATAAAGTAATTCAACTGGTTTGATTTCCAATATGTAAAAGTATTTCTAAGATGTCGAATCCCACTTGTTAATTCATTTTTAGCACAACGAATTAAAGTGACAGTTTGTAGTCATTCTTGTTGGTCAATGTTCCTAATGTAATTGAAAACTTCTCTTGACAGTTATCAAATTTACCCTCATGTGACTCTCTTATCTCTCGATGAAAAGATACAAATATGATAAATGTATTAAATGATCTAGAGCACATATGAAAATCATGTAAAGTATAGATGTATATCTCTGAACTTTATAATGTTTATTATTTTTAGCTAAAAACCAACTATCTCTCTCGATAATAGTAGATTCCAATAAATCATCTCAATTAGTACCTAATTAATTGAAAAGTTGGTGAAAACAATAATAAACAATCAAGAATAAACATACTAGTCGTCAAAATAATTAATTAAAAATCTCATAACAATGGTTCATCTCATCCTAACAATGTATAAAACTAGCCTAACCTTTCAAAATTACAAGAAATCATATTTAAATGAAAAGATATAACCCGAATTTTTGATAAATTGAGAAGATGAAGATGAAGATGAATTTTGAAATCTTGAATTTTTTCAATGGTTTCTTGATGAATCTCCACTTGTGTCATTCTCTTATTCGCCCAAAAAATCAAGTTTGAATCTTTACTTGATTTAATTCATGCAAGTCCCCATCAATTCTATGACAAAAACTATGAATTTTCCTCATTTAATGATAATAATTGATGAATTTTGGAGTATGAGACGTATATAAGAGGTCTCTCATATGAATTTTGTTGTTAGGTATTCGTAGGAGTAAAAAATTGGTTGAAAATCATGTTCAACTTGATTTTCAAAAGAGTTCCAATCGAATAAGGAAAGTTGTCTTCACACGCGAATTTTTTTGTCTCTGCACAATAGTCAGTATTTTGGTCATAACCTTCTCTCCAGATATCTAATTGAAAAACTAGCTCAAAAGGCTACAATATTTCTAGAAATAGAATTTTTCCAATTCAGACGTTTACTATGCCAAAATGGGTCTCAATGTTCGGTTAAAATTTTGGAATATAACTTGTACGATTGAAAATTGATTTTGATAATATATTGATCATATTCCATTCATTTTTGAGTTCTAATTCTATCCAATTGTCTCATAACAATCTTCAAGTTATCTTCTTGTGTCCGAATCAACTATTGAATAGTTACAATTTGGTCCTCAAACTTTGAATTTTGCCAATTTTCATCAATTTTCGCTTATTTCTTTCGATTCCTCGTTCAATCATTGAGTTTTATTTATTTAATATAAAATACATCAAATTAGAATATATTTTGTCAAAAGAATTATCCAATATCGATATTTTAGGCCCCCCGAATAAGTGTATAAAATACACTTAATACTTACCGTTAAAACTCAATAGCACAAAAACATTGAGAAAATATTGAATTTTATGCTTTAAGCTTTATCCTTCAAAAATAGTATTAAAAACATACAAGATAAGTTGGTTATAATTACATTCATTATATGCATATCAAATTTTATGCATTGTTGACTAGTAAAATAGAGACTTGTGATCACATCTACCACAAGATAATTTATCTATTTATACAAGTTTTCTCGAAATTCATTATGTAAAGAGTTTTTACATTTCATATTACAACTTTACTTTACCATTATCATTTCGCATAAGTATACACATTTAGTCGTTTGAATTGTAGATATAGAAACTTCAGGTTTCTCTGGTAAATTCCATTTTGCTAGGATTACTTCATTTTATTTGATCAATTATTTTTTTCGATCGATATACTTCAATAAATTTATTTCGATATCCTCGCTATTCATAATATGAAGCGGTAAATTATGTACAAAATTATTATCGACAACTTTTTTATTTTTTCTCGTATTGACATAACTTATTGAGATATCTCAATTTTCAACATGTCAGATATCCGAACCTCTTCTGAGGGTTTATAATTTGTTATGTTTAAATACTCATCAAGAGTATATGCCTTCTTAATGGAAATATCTTTGCTAATTGCTCAATTTTTGTTTAGAGATTTTTGTATTAGAATCGAATATCATCTTATTTCAAATGTGTCATAAATTTATCAAATATAATATTAATTAATTGTCCTCTAGGATGTTAATTGAAGTTGGAGCATTTAAAACTGGAGTGTGAGATATTGTTGATCTCTTTGGTCAAAAATGTATCTAAATGAATTATTTTTCGAACTTCTTATTCGAATTATCTTTTGCGAGAATTTAGATAGTGATGCATTTGTACATTATTTTCAGCTTTTTAAGTCTTCCTCCTAATGCATAGAAAATTGTCTAATCAAATTGACAATCAACAAACTGCGTTATAAAATATCACACATTTGGGAGGTAAGGGTTCAAGTTACGCATTTATTCTCAACATTCTTTATTTTTCATTTCAATGCAATGTGGTCAACTAATTGTACATATTTTGCATTATCAAATAATTAGATGAAGAAATCATGGAGAACTTGATGTTTGCATGATGCACAATAGCATTCTCTAAATAGGAATTGGAAGTAATTTATTCTCAATAAAATTAATTAGAGGCATTTAACAAGTAATAGTGTTAACCATTTATCGACATTCAAACTAACACTTATTAAAAGTTTGGGAAGTAGGCTCACTATCAAACAAGACACATTTTGATTGTATAATCTGAAAATTATGCTTTTGAACAATAATTTCGCAAATTTCAAGTTACGTACACCATACAATCATCTAGTAGATGTTTCAAGTCTCTTAGATATAAATAATATTTGATGTTCGACATGGAGGGTGACAGGACCCCATATATCAGCCTAATTAATTTTCAGAAATATAGAAAATTTAGTCCATATTTTAGTTAGTGACGATCAATGACCAATTTTTAATAAAAAGAACAAACATTATATATGAATTATTTGGATTGAAGAATTTTCTGATTCTTCATTAAATATTTGAATTTTCAATTTCCCATTGTTATTAATCTAATGATGGTCCAACTAATAGTGCCAAACAATAATATATTCGAATACAATGTTTGCAATTTGCATAACTATTCAATTAAAAAAATAGTTAATTCTCGAAAACATGATTAACCATGATATAATCATATGAGAATCAATATTCATATGACATGAATTGTATATGTTTCTTTCAGGGATAAACATTCATTCAAAATGATATATTTTTCGAAAAATGTGCTACATCAAAAACACCTTATATTTACTATTATTTTTTCAAAAGCAATATATCAATATATTTTTTTAAAATTTTAGAATTTTAATGCTATACACTCTAGGAGCAATAACATACATGAATGAGATAATTAAAAAGAATGAGTATTAAATTCAAATTAAAAAGAACATGAATGAGATAATTGATCGAATGACGGACAAAAAATAGATAATAATTTAGGTGAAAAGATGAAACGTTCATAAAATATTGGCTTGAATTTATTAAGGCAAATTCAATTGAAAAAGAAAATATATTAACGAAAGATTTACCATTTCCCGCTAACGTGAATTGACTTGATTTCCTAATCGATTAATTCAAACATATATTCATATATAATAAAAATATAATAACTATGCATACAAAAAAATAATCATTGCTTCTTCAAGAGTAATAAATCAATATTCCATATAAATTGCAATATCATATCCTTCTGGGACAAGTAATATTTCGTTGGAATATTAGAATAATATAATTTTTTTTTTTCAAAATCTACATATTATTCTTCAGGAATATTAATGGAATTGTAAATTGTATTTATTCATGAAAGCACAATTAGAAACAAATTCTATTAAAAAATATAACATGAAAAAAATATTATGATTTTTCAAGAGTAATAATACAATATTATTTTAAATGTTGTATGTGTGAATTTGTGTTTTTTCAGGCAACAAAATAATACAAATATCATATTCATTTCAAGCAATGCTATAATATTCTTCTGAAATATTGATTTAGATGTTTTCTTTTCAAAAATAATAATACAATACTCTTTTAGAATATTGATTTAGATTATTTCTTTTTGAAAACAATAATACAATATTTTTGGAATATTGTATTGAAATATTGAACTAAAAAAGAATCACATTCATATAAATATTTATTTATCATAAATTGGAATAGTTAAATCGATATAATCAAATCGAATAATTATACATCTTTGTTATACAATGTAAAGTTAATATAATACTAACATTTTCTTTGAGTAGATTAAAAGAGTTTATTTGTAAACTCAATTGGCTAGAATTTCTTGTCTTCCTTTGAGTGAAGGAAAAAACTTTGACCTCGACGGGCCAGAGATTTAAAAGCAGAAAGAGAAATAAATTTTGTAACTCAATCGTTTATAACTTTGTCTTAATAACGTGTTATAAACTAAAAAGAAAAAAAAGGGAAGTCAATAAACTTGTATATTATATTGAGAACCAAAACCTCATATTTATATGGAAGAATAATAGATATAATGGTAATAAGAACTATAGTTGTAGGGATATAATTGTCATTCACTAATAAAATATTATTTACAACAGGTTCATTTATTTTATCATTCCCAACAAAATATATTGTTAAATAATACCAGGTAGTAATTAAAAATTAAACTACATGACATTTGTAATTAAGAATTAAATAAAACTATATTTGACCAATTCTACTCTTAATCCGTTCAGAATTTAATAACTCAAAAGAAAAGGAGGATCATCCTAACAAACTTTACATTAATAAGGTGTCCTCAATTTTGAGAGATTCTAATTGATTTTAAAAGATTATAAATTTTAATGAATTTTGTGAATCTGAATAAGTTTTTAATTTTTATAAGAGAATCATGCTACACTTACCAAATTTTTTAGGGAAAAATTCATTTGTCCTATTTTATCTTTACCCTATTTCAAAAATAACAAAACAACTTTCACATTTCAAAAATCAGATATTTTAACCTATATATATATATATATATATATATATATATATATATATATATATATATATATATATATATATATATATATAATTAACCCACCCCCACCCCACTGCTCCGACGACTATTCCGGCGACCGCTCTGGTGCCGATTCCGGCGACTACCCCGACTCCGATGATCATTCCGACGTCTGCTCCAATTCCGACGACTCAGGTCACAAGTCACAGTTCAGGTCACAAATCAGAATTTTGTTTATAGTCACGAGTTATTTTCAAATGATCACAGCACATGTCAAAAATTTTATAGGTCACAGATTATTTTATTGGTCACGAATCAAAAAATTACAGGTCACAGATTAATTTTTAGTCAGAATTTGTCGAATTTTAAGATCACGGATAGTCCATTATGCGGTCACAATTAATCTAATCTATGACCACCGTCAACAGTTGTGCCACCAATTCAACGCTGTCTCTAACAGCATCACCACCACCGTCCATCGCTCTCACTACACCAACAGCACCCACGCAACCACTAGATCTACCACCATCACCCACCTCCATCGCAGCTAGAAACCACCACGACCACAGCGAGATATACCAAAAAAATAGATACAACACCCCACAACCACAACCAGCATCACCTCACTGCCGCCTCCGCCACATCACCACTACGTCACGATTTGAAAACCACAAACGGAAACAAAAAAAAAATCCAAGACCACCTTGCCGCCACACCGCCACCACCAACCACAATAGGAAACAAAAACCAAAAATTTGGCACCATACCACAATAGCAACCATCTGAGAAATTAAACTCAAGGCCAACGCACTGAATTGCACCCCACCATCATCACCGAACTGCACCCACCACTGGTTGACGATGACAGAGCTACGAACCTTCGCAGCCATAAATCGACACCGCTTTGAATTAGGGCAGAAGTATAATCGACACCATAAATCTAGCAATGTATCATTTTTCTTTATAGAATTCATAAAAATCTCATTGAAAATTGTAAAATTTCAAAAGAGTTGTTTTGTGCATTTTCAAGTTTGAAATACATTCAAATCTTTTGAAATTCACATATTAATTAAATTTTAAAAAATACACGAGTTATTGAGAACTTGATTTTAAAGGATTTCATTGAAATTTATTAAAATTTCAGGGTACATAAATTTTAATAAAATTAATTAAATTCTCAGTAGGATACCTAAAATTAGAAATATTTCTAAAATACATCAACATGTGACACGTTTAAATAAAAGTGTAGGCTTTATCTATGTGGATTGATATACAAATTGGACTCGAAGGTAAATATAATATTGCATAGTTAATTACCATAAAAAAATAAATAATGAATCATCAGGAGACTGGAGTCTTACAATTCCAACTGTGACGTTCCCCCTTAATGTAATTAATATTTATTATTATTAAAAAAAATTCCTTCTTCTTTCCTTCTTATCTTTTTATTCTATTATATTATTATTTTTGAATCATTTTAGGATTTAAAATTTATACTTAGACATATTAAAATAAAACTAAAATATATCATGAAAATTAAATTAATAATATAAAGAGTTTAAAACACCGTCAAACTTATATTATAACCAAAAGAGGCTTGCTTTACAAAATACAGTTAATGAGTTAGCTATAGACCATTCAAAAATTCTAGTCAAAAGAAGTGCCTGCTAACTTTCAAAAAATATTCTAATCTATAGCAGACTAATATGGCGGTATACTCATGTAAGCTAACTCATGCCATATTTACTACATTCTTTTACCATTTTCCATCACTTACCTTACATCACTATCTACTCTACAGATAGCATAGTATTTACATATCGCCCTGTGATCAAGTCATACACGTCAACCATTACCAACACAAAATCCTTATATTCTTCAAAATTTTCAATACCTTCAACATCGTCAACAACCATATAAAAACGTGTGTAGTGAGTGTGCATATATATCATATGTATAGCTATTAGGTCTTCAATAATTTCGGCATGTCTGGTAGTTCGGATAACCTCAGTTACCTGCGGAGCCATCTACAATACAAAATACAAAGCGTGAACAATAAAGTTCAGTAAATATTGATGTTCTTCAATTACAGTACAAAATACGTGATTATGTGAAGTTATGTGTTTATATGTGTTTGTTGTCTTTATGTGACATGGTGATGTGACAATTGTTTATTGGGTTTATTTAGAAAACGTATGGATAATACGTTTTCAAGGCCATGCATATTTATGTTATTATTTTCACGGAGTGTGTGGTTGAGAATTTTAAATGTGAATCTCATTATAGATGTACCGTACTATGGTGTCCGAATAAATATACCACTTTGAGGCTCCTGACGGTCACTAAGGGTAGCCAAGGATAGGGTATTTGGAGTTCGACACTTGTATACAGGCGGTACTGTTTCAAATGGAAGTTCAACAGCAAGCACAGCTGCCTGGCTTGAGTTCATTCAACAATTCCTCCACCAAGCTGAAGACTCCGGTATATCTTTTAGTTCAATTTTTGTCATAATCATTATTCTTTTTCACAGAAAAAATATAGAGTAATGATCTTGTGTATAACCAAAAAACATTCTTTTCCACCTAGTATTTTCCGCTCAAAGAGCTGTAGACTGTTCTGACAATCACAACTCACAGGAAGTCACATTTGAAAACGAATTTGAGAGAAGGATCTGGGCAGACATAATTCCTCAGAATGAAATTGGTGTCAAGTTCGAATGTTCGATGACATTGGAGCTCTTGATAACGTCAAGGATGCACTGAAGGAGTTGGTGATGCTTCCCTTACAGAGACCTGAATTATTCTGTAAAGGGCAACTCAGGAAGGTAGCTTTATTTCCACCAATCTGTGATACCCTTGCATATTTATGCATTTAACATGGTTGGCGAGATATTCTTGTTTGATAACTTCTGCTAGCTAGAAATATACGACAAAGAAGGTTATTTAACCCTTTCTATGTCCAGCCTTGCAGGGGAATACTTCTTTTTGGTCCTCCCGGTACGGGAAAAACTATGCTCGCCAAAGCTGTAGCGACTGAAGCTGGTGCAAATTTTCTGAACATCTCAATATCTAGTATTGCTTCAAAGGTCAGCAATGTATTGAAATTACTAAATGATTAAGCATAAAATTACTAAAGCACATGACCTTTAGAGCATTTTCATTACAGTGGTATGGTGATTCTGAACAATATGTGAAGGCAATCTTCTCGATAGCCAGCAAAATTGCTCCGTGTTGTATTTATTGTCTATTGATGAGGTAAGTTTTGTGGTATGAACAGTTTTTTTAAACTTGGTTTAGCATGTTTTGGGAAATTCTTATTCCTTGTCAAAATCATAAAGGTTGATAGCGCTTTGGGTCGAAGAAACGATCAAGACTCTGGAATCACTCGTAGGATAAAAACTGAATTTATGGTAAATTGGGATGGCTTGCGCACAAAGGATGAGGAAAGGATACTAGTTCTTGCAGCCACAAACAGGCCTTTTGACCTCGATGAAGCTGTTATCAGAAGACTTCCACGCCGGTAGAGTCCTGTTCTCTGTTAAACTTATTTGTTCACTTGTGTAGTTTGAAGTCTCTGACTATATTTTTGGTCTGTTCTGTGGATTCATGGTAAATTTGCCGGATCTTGCAAACAGAACTAAGATCTTAAAAATTATATTGGCCGAGGAAGACATGTCTCCAGATGTTGATATCGATGCAATTGCTAGTATGACCGATGGCTTCTCTGGTAGTGATCTCAAGGTTTGTGCTTTCATTATCCCCAATCTTCTTATAATAATTAAAGCGTATGATGCACAAATATGGACACATTGACACACAATTTTTCAAAAAAGTACTGACACGACTCTCGTCAATACGTAATTAAATTCTTTAAATTTTTTTATTTATATAGTATAAATTTAGTTTACGTTTGTAATTAATTTTCTTGTTGAAATCTTTTGAATATAAGTACTTATTTATTATTCAATAATAATTTTGAGTTAAAAATATATAACATTTCTGGCGAAGAAAGAAAAATGATCATAGAAGAGTGTTGGTATCCGACACTTGTAGGTCATGGACATGGACACACCACCCTAACTGAAGTATCCATGCAACACAAATTAAAGCAACAACTTGTTCTCAGGCTCTTCTCTGTTTATTATGCTTTGCAGAACCTGTGCATCGCTGCTGCATATTGTCCCCTGCGAGAGTTTTTAAGGAAGGAAAAGGAAAAGGACAAGGTCAGTTTCCGGCATATTCTTTATAAGCAAAGTTTTTTCCATATCGTAAAGTAACTGGATTGATCACAAATGAATTAAATGAAGGGTAAACAAGCCAAGTTTAGATCATTTGTGGCGAAATTCGTTTCATAAGTTGGTAGATGGATGGTGGTTAATCAGTTCATAAGTTAAATTTAACCTTGAGTCTTGTATAAGGGTGGTTGCTTAATAAATAGATTATGCTATACCATGTGAATTTCTTCATATGAATCCAAATATTTATTTGATTGTGCTTAAATTTGTTTCATTTTTTTACTTAAATCTACCACTCCAGGATCTGTTTTCTTTTTTCTTCCCTTGCCAAGCAGACATTTTCTTAGGTTTTGGCTGCTGATATTTGGATTATAGGACAAATAATTATTTGTTTAGGACTACATTTTAATATACAGAAACATGAATCATATATTACAGGTTCATGATTTAGATGTTGGTTTTCTGCTGAAATCTCTTGAAGTAACTGAAGCAAAGTCTTCGCCTGCCAATAGAGGGATTGCTGAACTACGGCCTTTAAATATGAAGGACTTCATTTATGCTCGTGAACAGGTTTGGAAACAAATAAAAAAAATAACTGGAGAGAACAACCCTCTTGTCAATTTTGCGATATAATATTATGAGAACACGATAGAGTTTCTGTTATTAATGCAGGTTAGAGCAAGCACACCAGCCGACTCACGGATCATGACAGAGGTTCTGCAATGGAATGAGCGGTATGGAGAAGGTGGTTCCCAAAAGAAGACATAATCTAGCTTAATACGTTTGACGATGCTATCATTTTCTTTGTTATTTTACAAATATTTATTTAAAAAACTGGTAACGTGTTCGAGTTGGGTATACACGAAGTCCCAAAAGAGAAGTTATGGTTATGGGGACGTGCATAAACTCCAACATTGCTTTCATATGCTGCAATTTTGATAAATTTATCAAGGGTACAGTAGTCAATATTTGGTGAAACTTGTTAAAAAATAAGTTGTATGTGTGCATAAACTCTTGACATTATTTTACTATTTTAGAGTAACTTGTTTTACTTTTAAGTAAAAAAAAAAAGTAACTTGTAATTTTGAGATCACTACATCTACCCGACAAGCCATAAGTCATATTCCCAATTGCATCCAAAATAAACATTAGGAGACTGATCTTCATCCGCCAATATCACTTTTAAGATCTGAATTCTGTTTGTTTCGAGATATGCTGCTGAGCGGTGATTGTTTCCTTTCTTACCTTTATCAAGCAAATTCTATATTCATGGTTGCTTGTGGTTTCCCGTGTACTCCATATCTTTCTAATAAATTCTGCAAAATTCTCCTCCATAAAGGGTGCTGATGTCCGTCCTCTAAACATGGAGGACTTCAAATGTGCTCGTGAACAGGATCGGAACGGAGTAAAAAAGAATACAATGTTGGGAATTTACTTAACATGCACAGCGGAAATAAAACAATTTTCAATTCCCAAACGAGGATCTGCAATGTGTTTAGATAGAAACTGTGATGAGAATGATACATTTGATAAATTCCACAAACTCTTTTGCCTTTTCTTGAACTCCAATGATCACGATCTGCAATCCAAGATATCCAATTGTCCAGCCTCCGATGGTAATCCACACAGAGAACAAGAATGACAACTAGGGTTTTCTTTTCTTGTGCTAGCAAGAATAATGAAAAATTTCATACTGTTTTCAAACCCTATTAGCATATTAATATAAGTCCAAATGGGCTCGATCCATCTGTTAAACTTAACCCGGTCCAATATTTAATTAATCAAATTAATAAAATCTGGTCCATGAATTAATTAATCTAATTAGTTAATTCGGGCCTATTAATAAACAACCCAATTAATTAATTATCCAACACTTGTCAATTAATTAATTGATAAATCTCATTCTTCTGATTCTCTTTTGTATGTGACCCATTAGGTTCCCGATCACGATGCCTAATGACGTGAATTATTATTTTGATCTAATCAAAATCGATAAATTAAAACGCCCCTTCTAATTTATCACTAATTCACTTTCGTTATCCCAGATTGACATCTAGCAATGTGTCAGGGCAATACATGTGACGGGAAATATCACGTAGTATGACAAAACCAAACTTGTTCGTTTACCGTGAAACTATAATCGTTTCGTCAATATGATCCGATCAATTATGAGATATGGATATGTGTCAATCTCAATTATTGATCATATATTTTATCTCACTGTTAAGTCAATGTACGTCGAAAACTCTTTTCCGACTTATGAGTTCACCTTGACCAATGA
The DNA here is from genome assembly GCA_035079005.1 of Fraxinus americana. Lineage (NCBI taxonomy): Eukaryota > Viridiplantae > Streptophyta > Magnoliopsida > Lamiales > Oleaceae > Fraxinus > Fraxinus americana. The sequence continues at coordinate 12,510,335 of CM068715.1, read as the reverse complement.
TTTCATTATCAACTTAACATGATAAAATGTAGATCATAATCTCTTGCTATCTAAGAGTAACGAATCCTCTATTAGTCATTCACAACTTTCATATGATTCTTGATATACCCGAACGATGTTGTATTAGCGATCTTTGGCAGAGCAACATCCAACACCACCAAAGTATGACTGTCCTCATATAAGGTACCATGATGATCTCAAGTTAAAGGACCAATTCCACTATCGAACGTTAGAGATTAACCACTAACACTCAGATAGTTATCCATGTGGAATCTCTCAACAGGTCTCCAATGTTTTGTTCTATAACAAAACATCCACGTGTTAATTCAAGTGTCACCACACTTTAGCTTGTGAGGTCGCTACTTACTTCACAAGTAAGAATGCCACACACGATAGTCTATCCATAATAACGATATCCGTATCTCATTACTACTTTGACCACGGACGATTTAAGATTCAGTCATATGTAATTTGTATCTCATAATCACAACTCCTTGTGATTAACAAATCACCAAGACTTGAATCTACGGATTCTATTATTTAATTTATTAGAATATTGATTCAATTAAATAATAGATATTGCCATACATATGCATTGATTATATATATATTCAAAGTGTTTATATCCAAAGTTGATTGGATTTAGGGCATAACACTTACAAACTCTCACTTGCACTAGATCCAATCACTTGTGTATCTTATACCATAAGAGTCTACACGATGATCATGTTTATGCTGCGACAACTTTTTGTTAGTGGATCTGCAATTTAATAACTTGTGGGAATTCGTTCTTTATTTACGTCATTTCATAGTATTATCTTTCCAATGAGATAACGCTGCCTTAATATATGTGTTGGATCATTGATGAGACCTTAGTTTCTTCGCTTGCACGATGGCTCCATTGTTATCACAATGCATAAGCGTATGATCAACAATGTTAGGAACTACTCCAAGTTCATTAATGAACTTCCTGATTCAGATCACAACTTTTGTTGCTTTCTAAAGCAATGATGTATAAGACTTCTATTATTGAATCAACGGTTATTTTAGATTTGGAACATTTCTAACACACCCCTTAAGAGTAAACCAATGTCTTATTTGAAATATACTATTATTCTAGTCTGACTAGAAGTTAGCATTAGTGTATCCATGAACTATCAGTTCATTTTCTCTATATAAAATCTTCTCGAGATTTTATCTGTATAGATTGGGATGAGTTAAGCAATCTTCTAGATCTATCTTTATAGATCAACTTACTTCTATCATATCTATCACAGAGAAATTATTTGACAACCATAATTTCAACAATTGAAATATAGAGACGTCGTTTCCTATAATATGTCTCATACATATAATATCAGGAATGCGACATGCTCCCACTATCTTCTTGTAAATGCACAATTCGTCTTCATTTTTGATAAAATCAAACATTTTGACTTTTTGCATCAAATCGAAGATTCCAGCTCCAAGAGGATTGTTTCAATCCATATTGACATTTTCTTGTAAACTCATTTACAACCTATGGGTTCTAATCCATTAGGCAAGTCGACCAAGGTCAAACCTTGGCTACGTACAACAAGTCCATCTCTTTAAATCAATACTTGACTTTATTCCTGCGTAATTAGTAGGTTCATTATCCTTGATTAGTAATCATGGATTCGTACCTTCTAGGAGGTCAAATGATCATACAAGATTTACACGGTGCTAACGTGTCCTCAGAAGTCTCCACTTCCTGATCAAGAGTATGTCCCTCAGCAAGTATGGGATAAGACTTAGGTTCATCTATTCGATCAATTATATCCGTGAAATCTTGAACTCTTTCAAGATTTATTCTGCTCCCACCGTCTCTCTTAGAATAAACACTTTATCTATGAGTATGACATGTCTTGAGATGAACATCTTCTTCTCAATGAGATTATAGAATTAATATCCAATTATCTCTTGGATATCCATAAATATATATTTATCGGATTTAGTCTTAAACTTATCTGATTCAGTACGCTTCACATAAGCGTCACAACCCAAACTTTCATATGAGATATGTTGGGCCATTCCATAACTCGTATGGAGTTTTTGTCAACAGATTTAGATGAGAAACGATTTAGTGCGCAGCACGTATCAATCAGTGCATGACCTCAAAACGATTTTTGAATGTTTGCATGGCTGTTCTTAATTGCACTATATCTAATAGTGTACGATTCCTCATTTCAGATGCACCATTATGTTGCAATGTATGTGGAGGAATCCACTGCGTGAGAATCTCATTCTCTTTTAGATAATCTAAAATTTTTCCTTTTAGATATTCTCCACATCGATCAAATCTTAGTGTGAGAATATATTTACCTATTTGTTTATCAACTTTTAGTTTGAATCTCTTGAACATTTCAAGAGTTTCATGTTTGAATTTCATCAAATATATGTGATCATTTCTGAAATGGTCATTAGTAAATGTGATGAGATAAGATAAACTTCACCTGACATTGATTAATATGAGTCCACATACATCACTATGTATTAGACCTAGTAATTGTACAGATCTTTCTCATTTTCAAATAAAAGGAGGTTTGGTCACTGTGTCTTACAGACATGATTCGCATTGGTCAAATGATTCAAAATCATTTGACCCAAATATACATCTCCATGTAAGTTTGGAATTGCATTCTTATTTATGTGACCAAATCCACAATGCCAGATATATGTGTATTTAGATTATCATTTTTATGCCTTTCAATTTCTATACTCATTATAGAATACTCAATGTTTAGAATATAAATGTCATTTTGTAATTTACCATAACAATTAAGATATTATCAAGATAAAAAGGAACAACAATTGTCCTTAACATTAAAATAATTCATGTCAAAATATGAAATTTATTTAATACTCTTATTAATTGTGAGAACAAAATTAACATTTCTCTAATTCTAATATCAAGCCTAAAGGCAATGGCACGAAATATGCTTCTACAGGCAATACAACAACTTTTGCTCATTTTCAATGTGTAGGTCAACTTCTCCCTTCTGCATCGATCTACTTTTATTTAGTTTCTGCAAATTTATACAAATTAATACCCATGAAACTAATGAAGTAGATATAAGCCTTACAACTACAAACACAGATGTTGGACTTAACAGTTTTAAGCATGTTCAGCAACTCAATGAGCGTGCTACGAGTTTATTCATGTTAAATTCATAATTAGTTATGAATAACTCTCTGATAGAGATTGCAGAACCAAGTCTATACTCAGTTCATTTTTCATGACTGAACGCAATCAAGACAACTTTTCAAAGTAGTCAGTATCTTTAGCACACGAGCACTGACTGAAGATTCTTCTGCCATTATGCACCGGTATAGTTGCTAGGAAATCTCATATCTTTCCACATGTGATTGTTCATCATTCAACACATTGAGATGAAAAATCATGTGTTAGCATCTATACTTTATGTTGCTTTGTAACTCAGGTGACATAGTCGCAAACATCACGTATGTTGCAGTACTATCGTCATCACTGTGTTTATTATAGCAGCCACCTCTTCCTTTGTCGAGTCATCAGGAAGTGTCTCTAGAAAGGGCTACTTAAGGACATAACCAATTTCTCATGCCTGAGAACAATTCTCGGATTGCGGCATTAATCAAGAAAGTTTGCTTTGGTTGTTGGCATTCAATATGCCTCTCAAATATATATGTGGTTACTCATGATTCAATAAACGTAAACGACGAAAAGTAAAAGAAATAATATATAAAGCATCAGTTAATTTAACATGGTCTTTTAATAAATTAAATTTGCTCCCACTGTTTAACTCAAATTTATGACTCTCTCACATAAATTTATGAAATCCATACTTGATTCCCAGTAGGCTGGAATCTCATTTGTTATATTAAAACCTTGAGTGTACTCAACAAGCCCTAATAAAACATTTGGGTAGATACTATTATCAATTGTATCTCCATACAACTCCCAGATCATTAAGCTGACAACTCTTTGTCTTCACACATCTTATGTGTTAGCTTAACACGCCTATAAGATTTATCTCCTTGAGTGTACTCAACAAGAGATAAATATGAGTCAAGTCAAACCCATCATTCAGAAATATCTAATATTTCATAGTGTCAAATATATCCCTAATAGACCAGCGTTGAGTGTACTCAACAAGCTAAAATCGATTTAGGACTCTCGTTTTTCACTATAATGAAGGAAGGCGAATATAAATATGACTTAATATTTTAACATGCCTCTAAGATTTATCTTTTTGAGTGTACTCAACAAAAGATAAATATTAGTTAAGTCAAACCTATCATTCAGAAATATCTAATATTTCATAGTGTCAAACATATCCCTAATAAATCAGCCTTGAGTGTACTTAACAAGTTAAGATCGATTTAGGATTCTCGTTTTTCACTATAATGATAGAAGGCAAATAACAAATTGATTTAATATTTTTTTAACGAGGGATTTTGCATGCAAAAGGTCTCATCGTAATAATTATATATATTTTATTGTACATCTAACATGCAAATAAACATACATACAATAGTGTGGACGATTATGAACTTATACTATCTAGTCTTCCCGAGCCATAAGGAAGATTAGTCGGTCAGTTCTTAGGGGGTATAGCATTGATTCATACAATGCTCCATCTCTATGGTCTCTTCCTCTTCTTGTATCTCCAATTAGTCTAGCTGCAATTTGTATCCTATACTAGTTGGCACGCATGCCTAAATAATATTAGACGCACATGCCCATAATAATAACGATAGTAATGGACTCGCAGGTCCAAAATAAATTAGAGCTCGCAGGTCCCATAAAACAACAAAAATAAAACTAACCATTCAACACATCCATATAGTCGAGTCCATAATCATCCACTAATAAAACATTCATCATATAAATGAATTCCTATATAATATCTAATATTATATGCAAACATGTTTCAAGTTTCTAGCTATTAAAGTCGTCTAAACTAATTTAGACAAATGAATCGAAACAATTAAATGATTAATTAATCAAATTAATTAATTAATTTAATTAGCGAATTTATTTAATTAAAATTAAGTTTCAATTAAATATCAAATTAGAGTCTAACTCTAATTCTGTAATTATATGGCAGAACTATTTAATTAAAATCAAATTTTAATTAAATACCAAATTAGAGTCCAACTCTAATTCCAATAAAATTTTAGGGCAAGACAATTTAATTAAAATCAAATTTTAATTAAATGTCAAATTAAAGTCCAACTCTAAATATAATCAAATTAATACGGTTGAATTTAATTAAAATCAAATTTTAATTAAATGTCAAATTAAAGTCCAACTCTAATTCCAAGATATTAGGGTGAACTTATTTAATTAAAATCAAATTTAATTAAATACAAAATTAGAGTCCAACTCTTATTTCAAGAAAGATTTTATGGTGAGACAATTTAATTAAAATCAAATTTCAATTAAATGTCAAATTAGAGTCCAACTCTAATTTCAACAACATACTAGGGTGGATAATTTAATTAAAATCAAATTTTAATTAAATATTAAATTAAAGTCCAACTCTAATTTAAAATGAATTAACATTTTAATTTAGGATAAAACTCCAAAATAAAATAAAATTCAATTTAGGGTCAAAATTTAATATTTAAGTTAAAATCCAATTTTAACGAAAATATAAAAAATCGTCAATTTTAAATAAAATTTTAAACGGGTCAAAATTGAATTTTAGGTCAAACCATTTGAAAATCAAATTAAAACCATTTTAATATTTAAATTCAAAACTATTTTGAAAATTGCAAATTGACCCAAGTTTAAAATTAAAAACAAGTCTTTCAATTAACTTAATTGCACGACAGGTCCTTAATCGAAATATTGCAAACTTAACCCCTAATCATAATTGGAGACAGGGGCTCGCAATTTCACAAATTGCATGACAAGCCCCCGTCCCCAAATCTTCCACCCGTCTCAGCAGAAAACCTATAAATTTTCCCTTCCTATTTGCGGCGCCGACGAGAATAATGGTGGTGCGACAACAGCGCACCATCGGTACCGCAGCAGCGCACGGCGCTGTTGCAATAACCAGCAGCAGCGTCGTACGCTGCTGCTCCCGATTTTCCCAGCAGTGGCGCTCGTCACTGCAAATCGGCAGCAACAAAAGCTACTGCGCCCTGGACGTGGCGGTGTGCTGCTCGCGCCGCCATGTCCCGGTGGCGCCCCTGCCATGGCCGGTGGTGCCATGCTTTTCAGATCCAAAATTTTGACCAAAAATTATTTTCTTTTTCCAAAAACAGATTTTTGAAGATGAAAAATAATTTTCTAAATTGTTAGATTCAAGAAAACACATGACTAATCAACTTTTGATTATTCAAGATATAAAACAGTTTCTAACAAACACAAAGTATGCTCTAATACCACTGTTGGGATTTTACTTAATATGCACAGCAGAAATAAAACAATTTTCAATTCCCAAACGAGGATCTGCAATGTGTTTAAATAGAAACTGTGATGAGAATGATACCTTTGATGAATTCCACAAACTCTTTTGCCTTTTCTTGAACTCCAATGATCACGATCTGCAATCCAAGTTGTCCAACTGTCCAGCCTCCGATGGTGATCCACACAGAGAACAAGAATGACAACTAGGGTTTTCTTTTCTTATGCTAGCAAGAATAATGAAAAATTCCATACTATTTTCAAACCCTAGTAGCATATTAATATAAGTCCAAATGGGCTCGACCCATCTGTTAAACTTAATCCGGTCCAATATTTAATTAATCAAATTAATTAAATCTGGTCCATGAATTAATTAATCCAATTAGTTAATTCGGGCCTATTAATAAACAACCCAATTAATTAATTAATTATCCAAAACTTGTCAATTAATTAATTGGTAAATCTCATTTTTCTAATTCTCTTTTGTGTGTGACCCATTAAGTTCTCGATCACGATACCTAACGACGTGAATTATTATTTTGATCTAATCAAAATCGATAAATTAAAACGCCCCTTTTAATTTATCACTAATTCACTTTCGTTGTCCCAAATTGACATCTAGCAATGTGTCAGGGCAATACATGTGACGGAAAATATCACGTAGTATGACAAACCAAACTTGTTCGTTTACCGTGAAACTATAATCCTTTCGTCAGTATGATCCGATCAATTATGAGATATGGATATGTGTCAATCTCAATTATCGATCATAACTTTTATCCCACTGTTAAGTCAATGTACGTCGAAAACTCTTTTCCGACTTATGAGTTCACTTTGGCCAATGATTTCATTATCAACTTAATTGGATAAAATGTAGATCATAATCTTTTACTATCTAAGAGTGACGAATCATCTATTGGTCATTCACAACTTTCATATGATTCTTGACATACTCGAACGATGTTGTATTAGCGATCCTTGGCAGAGCAACATCCAACACCACCAAAGTATGACTATCCTCATATAAGGTACCATGATGACCTCAAGTCAAAGGACCAATTCCACTATCGAACGTTAGAGATTAACCACTAACACTCAGATAGTTATCCATGTGGAATCTCTTAGCGGGTCTCCAATGTTTTGTTTTATAACAAAACATCCACGTGTTCATTCAAGTGTCACCACACTTTAGCTTGTAAGATCAGCTACTTACTTCACAAGTAAGAATGCCATACTCGATAGTCTATCCGTAATAACGATATCCGTATCTTGTTACTACTTCGACCACAAACGATTTAAGATTCAGTCATATATAATTTGTATCTCACAATCACAATTCCTTGTGATTAACAAATCACCAAGACTTGAATCTACGGATTCTATTATTTAATTTATTAGAATATTGATTCAATTAAATAATAGATAGTGTCATACATATGCATTGATTATATATATATATATATATATATATATATATATATATATATATATATATATATATATATATATATATATAAAGTGTTTATGTCCAAAGTTGAGTGGACCTAGGGCATAACACTTACATACAGCGAGAGGGAAATGCTTTCTTGTCAAGGGAAGACTCCTTTGAGATACTATTTGAGGATGGATACTGCCCTTTGTTACCCCCCACTACTTACAGAAAGTGCACAGACAAAAGTGCATATGTAAAAATCATATAGGCCCTGTTTGATTGTAACGAATTTCATGAAAAATGTCACATCAGAAGAAAATAAATTCCACTTTGGCCATTTGATTGCAGAGTGGAAATGGAAATTGAATTCCAAGGTACAACCACTTTAAACTACATTTTATTTGTTTTCATGGAAAACGAATTCTTGTGAGTTTGGTGAGTTTTTATTTTCCAACTAGCATTGAATTGAAATTTCTTTCCACATTTGCCTATCAAACGGACCCGTAATGTTTTCAATTACAGTTTAACAATGGGGATACATGAATGTCCAAAACATATGTTATGTTTACATCTACATAAAATCCAAGATTGTGTTCCATACTTGCATTATTATATGTTGTAACTTGTATTTGTGATTATCAGATATGTTAGGCCCAAATTGTAATTGGCTTTATTCGAATCCAAAATTATGACTATTTAAGTTGTAATTTAAGTCAAAATAGCTTGGAGTTGGCAAAATCCTAAAAGGAGTCGAAGGCATTCAAGAAGATCAAGAATCGTAAAAGTCGACTGTTTGCTGCACGTCAAAATGGCCCTCGAAGTAGGAACTCTCGCATTCATTGGCCACAACATTACCACTTGAGCAGCAGACTAGCCATTCGCTAGACGTCTACCTAGCGCTCGAACGGCGGTTCGATCCAGGAATAAACCTAATTCAATTTTAACAATTTTTTTCTAATCTCATTTCACCCCAAGCATTATCTATTATAAATAGCAACCATAAGTTTGTTCTAAGGTGAATTGAATCATTATTTCATTATAGAGAGTATAATATTGAATATCCAAAACACATTCAAAGATTTCTAGATTCAACCACTCCATTTATTCATAAATTCATCCCCAAATATTGTTTTATTATTGGTTGAACCTCATATTCAGTCAAGAGTATATTCTTTGAAGATCAAATCCATAATCCAATAATCACTTAGCTCAGATATAGATCAAGATACAGAAAGATCTTGAGATAAAATACCAAATACCCTATCTTTACCTATAAGACTTCAGAGTTCTGAGGTTAGAGAAGAGACGCTTGGAGTTCCAAGGCTTTGGAAGGAGTTTGTTCTTTGTAATCCAGTGAAGAGAAAATTAGTCTAAAGTTTTGGAACATATGAGTTGTACAATCGAAGAGTTCTTTGGCGATTTAAAAGTTGGGATGTCAGAGTCAGCTAAGATTTAACAGTGTGACCAATTGTAAGTCTTCTTTTCTGGTGAAATTTTACTGATAAGTTTGCTCAGAGATTTTTGATCCCGAGAAGGGATTTTTCTCTGTCATCATATCTAGTGTTGTTTACTTTACTATTTTGATCTGAATATTCGTGATTGTTTAAACTTATGATTTAATATTGATTATCTTTAATAATCTTCTAGAGACAATAAAAGTACTTGTTACTTATTATTGTGTTAATTTTGCATATTTTGGTCTAAATATTTTTCCACAAATGGTATTAGAGCTTAATTGTGTTTCTTGGTACTATTTGTCTAGATGAGTCAATCACATTTCATTCATCCATACGTTGACGATAGCAATTATGTGTATTGGAAGATTAGAATAAGAACTTGTCTTATGGATGAGCGGGTTTGGGTTAGTATAAAAAGGGTTGGATTGCCCTATCTACATCTTTTGTTGGTGTTGTTACACCAACTGACATCTCCACATGGACTAAGGATGAGTTAGCTGATTGTAACTGGAATAATTCCGTATTCATGCCATATTTATGGCTATTTCCCCAAAAGTGCTTAAACGGGTATATACGTATGTGACAACTAAAGAAGTTTAGAATATATTGGAAACCATAAATGAACCAATAATGTTAAAAACTCAAAATTGCATATGTTGACTACTAAGTTTGAGGAAATCAGGATGAAAGATGATGAATCTTTTGATGATTTCTATGCTAAATTAAACGATATTGTTAACTCCATTTTCAATTTAGGTGAGTGACTCCTTGAGGCTAAAATAGTGAGGAAAATTATGAGATCCCTACTCGAGAGATTTAGACTTAAGGTTACTGTTATTGAATAAAGCAAGAATTTAGATGTAATTAAGATAGAAAAACTCGAAAAATCTCTCCAAACATATGAACATAGCCCACTTCAGTCTAAGAACAAGTTTTTAGCCCTCAATATTGATTGGGAAGCAGATAGTGACACCATTAATGATGAGAAACTTAAGGAAGAGGAGCTTGCATACCTTGCTAGAAAATTTAATAAATTCTTTAAGAATAATAGTAAGATACATTCTTAGAGATTCAAAGGTTGTTCTGTTATTGTTTTGAATGATTTTTAGATTGATTAAAAATTTAAAATAATATTAAAATGAAAAAACACTCTTTACACTTTTTACACTTTTTGAATGATTTTTAGATTGACTTTTAGATTGATTTAAAGGCCTCACCTACCCGAAACTTAATCTCTACGTCTTGCCATGCTTTATGCTTTTTAAAACACTCAAATTCATTCCTACCAGGATTCCTAATTTATGCTTCTCTCACCACCAAACCATGCACCACTCCATTTCTTTCTCCGCAAATCGCCCACTTGACACACGTGATATGACCATATTCCCCAAATGCTTTTTTATTATGGATTGGGTTGTAGACTGTTTGTCAGATTTCGGCCTCTTTTAAGATTTGGAGTTGGGAGAGCTGTTGTTTTGTTGGTTGGTGTTGGGTTTGTGTGGTATGTTTTCAAATGGTCTCTTTAATTTTTATTTATTATTATTATTTTTTTTTTTTGGAAAAATTATTTGTACAAGAGGATTGTGTATCATTAACCGTTCGGCCCTCATTTTTCAAAACTTATTTTTTCTCGAATTTTTTTTTGGTCACACATTTCATGAAAATCACTATTTTTATCAATTTTTCGACTATTTATTTTATCAGCTTTCATCAAAATTAATTAAAAATATGATTTTTAACAAAATAAAACAAGAGCCTAATGATGCAGGAGGGTCCAAGTCAGATGTTGAGTTGTCGATAACACGTTAATGGCTCTGAGGTGTGAGTTGGCAGATCGGGGCAAGGATGACAAGTGATCGCGTAACTTTGGCAATTAAGTCGTGTTTCGATAATTTAGCCATAATTTTGGTTACGGTTATCAGAATCGCGACTATGACCACAATCCGGAAAGCTCGTTTCGGTGCACACGTCGTGGCCATCTAGCTACGCTCGGTGTGTGCCCTTTTTATCCTCAAATTCAACTATTTTCCCTTACGAATTGCTATTTTAAATTAATTTTTGATATTTTTGGTAATATTTCGATTGCATGTTAGAAGATGATTTTAAACTCGATTTGGGCTAGATTTTTTGTAGAATACTTATTTTTTTTCCATATTTTCGTTTGGCGTGATATAATAAAATTCTCTAAATTTCAGAGACGTTTTCTCTGTATTTTTTTCGGCGTTAATCTTGTGTTCTTCCCTGTCAATTTGCTGGTAGAACTAGCCTGCAGAATAATCACTATTCTGCCCGGCGTCAGTTGGTATCAGGGCTTCAATCTTCTTCCTAGGTGAGATTTCATCAGTTCCAATGGCTGGAGGTCGTGGTCGTGGTCGACGTGGGCAGGTTCCAATTGAGGAAGTCCAACACGGTAATCGTAATATTCAGGATGCCATGATTGAAGATTTGCAGAGGCAAGTTGCAGAGTTAACCCAGTGCCTCGCGGCATGCGATTTGGAGGACCATGAGATCTCCGAGCCGAGTCTGATTTCGCTGTTTTTGAAAATCCCTACCACCAACGTGATCTATTTCGGGAGCACCGTGGTCAGGAGGAGCGTTATAGGGATCTCAGTTTTTGCGTGGATCTGCCCGAATTTTCTGGTACGTTACAGGCTGAGGGATTTATCGGTTGGATAAACGAAGTGGAACGTATCTTTGATTACAAGGAAGTGCCGGATCATGTGAAGGTAAAATTGGTTGCCATCAAACTCAAAGGCAGGGTGTCTGCCTGGTGGGAACAATTGAGGCATTCACGGGATAGGCAGGGAAAATCCAAGATTGCTTATTGGGAAAAGATGAAGAAAAAGATGAAGGGTCACTTTCTTCCCTTTTGTTATACTCAAACCATATTTCAACAACTTCATACGTTGAGGCAGGGTTTGAGATCAGTTGATGATTACATAGAGGAGTTTTACCAGTTGGCCGCCCGGAATGACTTATCTGAGACGGAGGAACAGATGGTAGCACGGTACTTGGGAGGGTTGCGCCAACCCCTGCAGGATGTCCTCAACATTCATTCAATGTGGACTGTGTCGAACGCATATTAGCGTGCACTTGCTGTTGAAAAATAGTAGAACAAGAGTCCAGTTCTCAGGAACGATCAGAACAATCAACCAGTTTGCCCTCAGGATTCCCGTCCCGTCCAACAGATACCGCAGGGTAATTCTAATTCTTCTATTAAGTGTTTTCGTTTTGGTGAACAAGGGCTTATGGCTACTGATTGCAGGAAGCTTGCTAGTCAAAAGGGGAAAAATTTATTAATTGAGGAGGACGTGGTAGATGAGACTGAGAAGATTGGAGAGGCTATGTATGACGATGATAACATTGATGATGTGCTGTATGGAGATGGCCATGAGGCTTTGGTGGTTCGTAAGAGTTTATTGACTCCCAGGGGCGATTCAGCAGACGATTGGTTGAGGACCAATATTTTCCACACGACCTGCACAGTTGCTGATAAAGTCTGCAAAATGATCATTGACAGTGGCAGTTGTGAGAATGTAGTGTTCGATGAGGCTGTCCAGAAATTACAGTTAAAAACTGATCCTCATCCCAAACCATACAAGTTGTCGTGGCTGAATAAGGGCAGTGAGGTAACCGTAGATAGGCGATGTCTCGTCTCTTTTTCAATTGGTAGCAAATATTTTGATAATGTTTGGTGCGATGTTGTGTCAATGGATGCATGTCATGTATTGTTGGGTTGGCCTTGGCAGTATGATCGTAGTGTTATCCATGATGGACGGAAAAATACATACTCCCTTAGCATCAAGGGGAAAAAGATTGTGTTAGCAACCCGGTGTGAAGGACCCTCTTCTACTCCGGTAGTGAACAACACTAATCTACTTTCTATGTCCAGATTTTTAGAAGAGGTTGAGCATGGGAATGTAGTATATGCTCTACTACCTTACGGGGATATTGCAGTGATGTTAGTGGAATCTGAGTTACCAGCAGAGGTGCAACAACTACTAGCGGAATTCACTGACCTTATGCCAGAGGACCTTCCTCCTGGACTACCGCCTATAAGGGATATTCAGCATCAGATTGATCTTGTTCCAGGATCGAGCTTACCTAATCGACCTGCATATCGCCTTAGTCCCAAGGAGGCTGAAGAGTTACAGCGGCAAGTGGTGGAGTTATTGGAGAGAGGTTATATTAGCGAAAGCATGAGCCCTTGTGCAGTCCCTGCGTTGCTTGTGCCGAAGAAAGACGGTTCATGGCGTATGTGTGTTGATAGTCGAGCAATAAATAAAATTATTGTAAAGTACAGGTTTCCAATTTCCCATCTGGATGATATGTTGGATCAACTATCTGGCTCTACGATCTTCTCAAAGATTGACCTGAAGAGTGGATACCATTAGATCAGAATAAAGCCTGGAGATGAATGGAAGACAGCCTTTAAAACGCAACACGGTTTATATGAGTTGATGGTCATGCCTTTTGGGCTATCCAATGCTCCCAGTACGTTCATGCGGTTTATGCACCAGGTCTTGCGACCTTTTATGGAAAAATTCGTCGTGGTTTATTTCGTCGATATCCTCATTTATAGTTCGACGCGGGGCCTCACACTTTGATCATCTTCGTGCTGTTTTTGAGATGCTGAGGAGGGAATGCTTATTTGTTAATCAGAAGAAGTGTTCATTTTTCACTACTTCTGTAACTTTCCTTGGTTTTGTTGTGTCTACTGATGGTGTTCATGCAAATCAGTCAAAGATAGATGCAGTCTTGGAATGGCCTAAACCCAGAAACTTGCACGATGTCAGGAGCTTCCACGGGTTAGCATCATTCTATCGACGATTCATCAGAAACTTTAGCACTTTGATTGCTCCTATTACAGAATGTCTTAAGGGTCGTGATTTCACATGGTTTGAGGAAGCAGAAGCCAGCTTTCAGTTAGTCAAACAGAAGATGACCGAAGCACCTGTCTTGGCACTCCCTGATTTTGACAAGGTGTTTGAGGTCAATTGTGATGCATCAGGCGTTGGCATTGGAGGTGTTCTGAGTCAGTCAGGGCGACCGATTACTTTATTCAGCGAGAAGCTCTCGGGATCCAAGAAAAACTATTCCACCTATGACCTAGAGTTCTATGCCATAGTTCAATCCCTAAAACATTGGCGTCACTATTTGGTGTAGAGGGAGTTTATTCTATTTACTGATCATGAGGCCCTGAAGTACATTAATGGTCAACATAAGCTGAGTAGACGGCACGCCAAGTGGGTGGCGTACTTTCAGGAGTTCACCTTTACACTCAGGCACCAAGTAGGGAGCCTAAATCGTGTCTCAGATGTATTGAGCCGTCGTACTTTGCTCCTCACCACTACTAGTACCAGAGTTACAGGCTTTGAGACTTTTCCAGATATGTATGCAGATGATCCTTCCTTCGGCAGTATATTTCAAGAGGTAACTAACGGTCATCGTCATGATTTTGTTTTGCATAATGGCTATCTGTTTCGTGGATTATAGTTGTGCATTCCAGATTGTTCATTGAGGCAGCAAATTATCAGTGAATTTCACAATGAGGGACACTTTGGCCGAGACAAGACATTGGCCCTTATTTCTTCTGACTTTTATTGGCCCAAGTTGACCAGTGATGTTGCCCATTATGTGAACCGTTGTTATATTTGTCAGCGGTCTAAAGGAGTTCTCACCAATGTTGGCATGTACACTCCCTTACCTGTTCCTGAAACTCCTTGGTTTGATGTTAGCATGGATTTTGTGTTGGGCTTACCCCGGACCCAACGAGCCACGGATTCTATCCTTGTTGTGGTTGACAGATTTTCGAAGATAGCCCATTTTGTAGCTTGCAGGAAGACTATGGATACTACTCGGATTGCCCACCTTTATTTTCAGGAAATTGTGCTTTTACATGGTATTCCTTGATCTATTACTTTAGATCGTGATACCAAGTTCATCAGTCACTTCTGGAAGAGTTTGTGGGGACGGCTGGGGACACAACTGAATTTTAGCAGCGCCTATCACCCCCAAACAGATGGTTAGACTGAAGTAGTGAACCGGAGCTTGGGCAATCTTTTGCGCTGTTTGGCAGGAACTAAGCCGAAGCAGTGGGATTTAGCGTTACCTCGAGCAGAATTTGCCTATAACAGGATGACAAACAGAACCACCGGTTTCAGTCCATTTCAGATTATCTATGGTCAGAACCCATCTAGGGTGCTGGATTTGGCCCCTATCCCGTGCGTATGACGTTTCAGTTTTAAGGCAGATGAGATGGTAGAGCATCTTCGAGGTATCCATGAGCAAGTGAAGTTGGCAATTCATGAGAACAATACCAAGTACAAAGCTCGGGTTGACAGTCATCGTCGTCGGTTCTTTTTGATGTTGGTGATTTTGTCTGGGTTATTTTAACGGGTGATCGTTTCCCTGTTGGTGAGTATAATAAGCTTAAGGATCGGAAGATTGGGCCTTGTGAGGTACTATAGAAGATCAACGATAATGCTTACAGGTTGCGTCTTCCAAGTCACTTGAGGACCTCTGATGTCTTTAATGTGAAACACCTCAGTCCTTGTTTTATGGATTCTGATAACACTACCACGAACTCGAGGACGAGTTCTTTCCAACCAGAGGTGACTGATGTAGGAGGGTCCGAGTCAGATGCTGAGTTGTCAGATAACACGTTAATGGCTCTAAGGTATCACAAGTTGGCAGATCGGGGCAAGGATGACAAGTGATCGCAAAACTTTGGCAATTAAGTCGTGTTTCGGTAATTTGGCCATAACTTTGGCTACGGTTATCAGAATCGTGATTATGACCACAATCCGGAAAGCTCGTTTCAGTGCGCACGTCGTGGCCACCCAGCTACGCTCGGTGTGTGCCATTTTCATCCTCAAATTCAACTGTTTTCCCTCCGAATTGCTATTTTAAGTTAATCTTTGCTATTTTTGGTAATATTTCGATTGCATGTTAGGAGATGATTTTTAACCCAATTTGGGCTAGATTTTTTGCAGAATACTTATTTTTTTCCATATTTTCGTTTGGTGTGATATAATAAAATTCTCTAAACTTCAGAGACGTTTTCTCTGTATTTTTTTCGGCGCTAATCTTGTGTTCTTCCCTGTGAATTTGCTGGTAGAACTAACCTGCAGAATAATCATTATTCTGCCCGGCATCACCTAATTAGTACTCTCCTAAAGAACAGCTATCCAATCCAATCCAATCCTTTTAACTATGTCTCATTTATTCTTGACAAAATATCATATCATTTTTAGACTACAACAACATAAATTACGTACTCGCAATCTTATGGAAAATCAAACGATTTCTCCTTAAAAAATTGAAGAATTCCGAAGACGATGTGTATATGACAAAATTATGATTTCTATCCCAAGTTTGGAAGAAGATTATGCAAAATCTAGCTTTTTAGATAGAAAATAGTTGCGGAATTTGACAAAGTGCAGAGCAAATACTGTTAATTGAAGAAAGAGCAACTGATAAAATGATAATTCTTCTGAAAGTTTTGGATAGAGATGGCAATTTTCCCCGCCCCGCCCCGCCCCGCCCCGAATGGGGCAAAAAAACCCGCCCCGAATGGGTTGGCGGGGTGGGGTGGGGCGGGGCGAGGTTCGTCGCCCCGTCACGGGTCGTGGGGAGGGGCTGGGTGGAGATGCCCCGCCCCACGACCCGTGACGGGGCGACGAACCTCGCCCCGCCCCACCCCGCCAACCCATTCGGGGCGGGTTTTTTTGCCCCATTCGGGGCGGGGCCCCGCGGGGACGGGGCGGGGCGGGGAAAATTGCCATCTCTATCCAAAACTTTCTGAAGAATTATCATTTTATCAGTTGCTCTTTCTTCAATTAACAGTATCTGCTCTGCACTTTGTCACCCCGAACCCGCCCCGTGAAGAATTAAAAAAGAAAAAAAATTTGTTTTGGACATTATTTGTTTTGGACATTTTTTGTTTCAAGTGTTTGCTTTGAATATTGATATAATTAGTTTGAACATTATTTACTTTGGATTTTAAAATTTAAAATTTGTATTTTAAATAAAAAAAAAAAAACAAATGGGGCAAGAAACGGGGCAAGTCCTCGCCCCGTACCCGCCCCGCCCCATCTAAGGCGGGGTGGAGCGCGGGGCAGGGAGGGGGAGTGGCGTGGTGGGACGGGGTGGGGTGAGGGTGCCCCGCCCCGAACCCGCCCCATTGCCATCACTAGTTTTGGATAATATCAAATTCTATTCTACTTTTCTTTTGAAGCTTTTGCCAACTTGTAGTTCGAAAAACTTTTGAATAATTAATAGAGAAATTTAATTAATTTGGTTTTCCTTTTAAGGTTCAAATGAAGTATAAATTGATCTTTAATAGGATATTACATGAACCATTGACATAAGCTTCTCAATAGCTAAATATTTCGTTTTATGGAGTTTATTGACAATAAGTAATATTTTTCAACATATACTCAATTCACATGGATCAAGTGTGCCAGGAATCCTAAAGTGGTTCAAGATTTTGGCTCGCACTATATGCATAGTACCAAAACTTTTAAAAGAATTCGATTATCTATTACACGACGTTATGCACAGGGCTCGTCCTCTTCCTTTCAGTACAGCTACGACTACTAGAGAGCAATCTCGGAAGGCAACACTGCACGGAGTTTACCGATTTTTCCTCTGCTCCTAGCATTCGGCTGGTAGTTTTTTCACGACTATAGCACGAGTTAGCTCTAGCGATATAAATGGTCCACTTTGCAGATTTAGGCGAAGGTTCCACCTTTTCAGCAACTTCTTTTTCATTGCTTGCAGCATTTTGCTTGTCGTCGTCGTCCTGATCACCTCGTAAGCTCTCTCTAAAAAGTTCGGAAAGTTTCTTTCTCTTTTCTGGAGGTGAAGTAGACTCTGCCCGATTCACTCGTGGGGTTCCTGCAGAGAAGTTGTGATGGACCGGAGTACTTCCACGAGATGGGGTAAAATCTGCCAACGCAAAACTATGTTAGAGAGTAATGAGGAGGACAAACTAACAGGCAATTACAAGAGAATAATGCTATTTACAAGAATCTGAAAAAACTGATCTGATAACAAATATGGGTACAACACAATCATGGCACGTGATCAATATAAATTTTTTCCTTCTTTACTACAGTCAAATACTATTTAATCCATCTTACCAAACATGGGATCAATATTGACCACACAGAGAAGGCTACATTTTTATGATTGCATCGACTAGAATGATTTTGATTTCTGTGCATTTTCGGGGGATGATGGAGGAAAACTTATAGGTGAAAGGATGATAGAGTTCGTACCTCCGTTGACGCTATAAAATTCTTCACAATCCGACTCTAACCATGGTTGGGAATCGAAGAAGGTTTCATCTTTACTACCTGCAAGATATCGAGATACATTTCAGATCAGCATCAGATATATATATCTCAGTACAAAGAGGATTAACAGTATAATGGAAAACAAAGTCAATCTTACGATAAGTCCAAGAACAACCTCGAGAAACAAATAAGTTACGCGTTTCTAACACTAGCGAATTTAAGTGCACCAAACGGAAGATTTTTTTTTTTTAGATTAACATTCTTCCAAATCATAAATACACCAATGGAACGTACACCAATAATTTGAAAGAATAGATTCAACAATAATTTGAAATTCCTGCATTTGAAGTAAAGGCATCCTCCACGTCTTTAAAAAGTCAATTGCACATATTGTTGCAGCATCCCCCAACCCCCGGCGAATGAAGGCTCCACACATTCCAACAAATATAACACCCATGATCTACAGTTTATCGAGTTGAGAAAATATTTCCAATAAAAGAATACCCTAAATTATAAAATACAAAATTAACAAAAAAAAAAAAAAAACTTCAAAGTAGCAGAAAATCCAACCCTTCAACTCTTAAGAAAAAAAAAATATTTAAAAACAAATTAATGGAAATTAATATTTCCTTCTAAAAGCATCTCCAAAATCATTTTTGCATTTTCGTTTATGTACGGGTTGATCTAAATCCAATTTCTGCTTCACTTTAACTATCTAAGTTCTAACAAGAAAAAAGAAAGGGGGAATTGGCCTTCTGATTGCAATGAATGAACTAAATTTATCAGAGAGAAAGTCAAAGTTGACACCTACGCGACCATCCTAATATCTAATCGTTTGATCCGTCAACTCGACCTGAGGCGGAGTTTTTCAGTTGAATGAAGAAGAAGATACACAGATTAGTATATAATTGCATATAAAGATAAATTTCCTCAAAGACATAACAGATAAAGAGGCCACAAATAATCCAAACAAATTATGAATAATAAGAAACAAATTCGTACCAGAATCAGGGGCGGATAGAGCAGGTGACATCTGGGAATTGAAAGCCACGTCGGCAATCGTACGACGACCTCCGTCGACCTTCTCCAGTTTCTCTTTCACCGGCGATAGGATTAGAAGCTTCTCATTTTTAGACCCGACCGAAAGCTGAAGTTTCATGGCGGATTCAGGGCCTTTGTCCACAGAAATACATCCACCCATTCTTCCCAAAAAAAAAAAAAAAAAACACAATAGAGAGAGAGAGAGAGAGTGAAGTAGATGAGAGATGAGATGAGACCGGGAGGAGAAGAATAGGAGAAGGCGGCTGGTTGGTCTTAATTTAGATCAAAAGAAAATCAATCAATTATTCCGAGAAGGAGAATTTGAAAAAAAAAAAAAAATAAGGAAATAAAAAAATAACGTATCCGAGAGGGACAGAGGGAATGAATTCAATCGAAAGGACACAACTAGTTATTTTATTCGTAGGATTAATTCGCAGTATGAACACATGTGGGACCCATTGAGGAAAAATGTTGAATTATTGGAGTTTTTTTATTTTGGGACTCTTTTTGTTCTCTTGTGACAGCCATGCAAAACGACACAATAATTAATTTCAATGGCTTAAGCTTATTCTTATACTTATCATTATTATTATTATTGAAAGAGTTAATACCTATTTTATATTTTTTTTATCTAGTTTTCTATATGATCAATTGGATAATTCTATTCATACAGATATTCACATACAGAATAAAAAACAGATACGCAAAATACCTAAAATGTCCCTTATACATAAATTGAATCCAAAACACCTACAAGTATATAAAAACTTCAAATTAGACCCTAAAAATTTATGAGTGCATAATTAATTCCGCTGACTCTGCGCACTCTGGTATAATTGGTATCAGAGCCATGTTAGATCATGGAAATTGAAATAATTAAAAATAATTGGTATTATATATTAAAAGAAAAAGATGGTTTAAGTTATATGATAGAACCTGTTCCCAGGAGATTAAAAATATTAACATTAATTGTAACAAAAAAGTTACCTAGAGGAATAAGGAAACAAATATTAGAAAAATTAGAGTTGGGATATATAAGAGATGAATATTTATATCAAAAGATAATGATAGAATTTGAAAAAGAAGTAGAATTTTATTGTAAAGAAATGTATGAACCTGATAAATATTACGAATCTAAATATTATGAACCAAAAGTCATGATGAATATAGTTGATGAAGAAAACATAATTGAAGAATTTTTGAAAAAGGTTGAAAAACATAAAAAACCTAGTTATCCTTACCTACCTAAAATTAGTACAAATGAAAGTTTTGAGGATATACATAAAAGATTAGAAAATCTTGAGTATAATATACAAATAGGAAATGCCCTATTAGATAAAAAACTAGAAGGAAAAGATAGGATTATAATTAATCCACCCCAGGATTTTAGAATAATAAGTAAAGATAAAGAGAAAAATCATGAAATAAAACAATACATGATAACAGATGTAGAAGAATTAGAACAAAAATTCTTAGAATCTACTGGTGAAGAATATGAAGGATATAAAAAACAGTTAGAAGAATTAACTGAAAAAATGGAAAATACAAAAATGAATACTAATCCATCAACTAGTCAAAATATAAAAATAGAATTCAGTAGTGATGAAGAGTATGAAAATTATCCTTATGGTACACCAATACCAAATAAGGAAGGTATTAACCAATATAGGAAAACACAGAAGAGATACACTGGAAATATAAGAAAACAATCCATTAAAGAAATAAACCCAATGAAATCTTACAATGAACCAATCCATACAACTGGAATATGGTTAGATCTAGATTGTGTAGATAAAAATAAGGCCATTGAAACATGGATAAAAAGTACAGATCTAGCTATACAATTTAACAAATGGGAAACATATACAGCCTTTGGATTTATAGAACATACTTTTAGAGGAATTGTATCTGACTGGTGGAGAAAGCTACCAGAAAATATAAAAAAGAGTATAAAATATGGAGAAAACACAACTGAAACAATTGACAATAGGAATACTTTGAATGAGCAGAATATACAAGAAATTCTTAGAAGAATAGAAAGAATTCTAAGAACAGAATTCTTAGGAAATAGATTCACAATAGATGAAGAAACTAGAAAACAAGAAGAATATAATGAAGGAATGATAGCTATGGAAAATTTAAAAATATGTGATATGTGTGAACTTGAAAGATACACATGTAAATTTGAAGAAATATATTATATATTGAACCAAGGAAATTATCAAGAAAATAAACCTATATTAAGGTCTTATTTTATGAAGTTACCATTTCCATGGGGAATGAAATTATTGAAAGAATATGAAAAATTATTACCTCTTGGAGAAGAGGATGGAGTGAATAAAGATAGTTTAGGATGTAGAATTGAATTTACGAAAAGAATGATAAGTATATGGTGTAGAGAAGCCTTAGAAAATAAGAAAGCATATAAGATGAGAAGAAATTCTCTATGTTGCTATAAAGATATAGGCCAAATTGAACAATTTGGATGTTACAAGAAGAAGTATAAGCCATATAAGAAGTATAAGAGAAAGTTCAAAAAATATAAGAAGTTTAAGAAAAGATTTTTTAAACCTCATAAAAAATATTTTAAGAAAAGAGATTGGACTAAGAAGCCCAAACCTAAATATATCAAAAAATGTAGATGCTTTATTTGCAATGAAGAAGGACATATTGCTCCTCAATGTCCTAAGAAAAAAGATAAACAAAATGTAAAAACTCTTAGAACCTATGAAGAATTTCAAAATGATAGTGATATAGAACCAATTGAAAACATTGTTATCATGGAAAGAGTAATTAATACTAATCCCATGAGCCCATATATTGAAATTACACTCAATATAAAAGGAAACTGTAAAATTAAATTTCATGCTTATCTAGATACAGGAAGCACGATAAGTTTGTGTTTACCAAATGTACTACCAAATGAATACTGGAAATATGATTCAAAAAAGATTGTTACTGCTACAACAGCAGGAGGAAATAAAGTAATATATAGTAGATATGCTACACAAGTACCTTTTCTAATATCTTTTAGAGAAGTATTTGTTGATACAATATACATGTCTTCTACAATTGGATGTGATATTTTATTAGGACAAAACTTCCTACTAAAATATGCACAATTTACTCAATATGTAGATAGATATATGTTCACAACACCTTGTGCACATAAGATATTTACACCAAAAATAATTAAAGCTGATAGCATAGCACATACACAAATTAATCATCAGAGTTCCTCAACCCAGCGTGGTGGATGTTGGAATATAGGAAAAACTAAACCAATTACAGTTTTGAAAATGACAACAGAAAATAAAATTGAAAAATTGAAAAAAGAAATTTCTGAAACATATTCTGAAAATCCATTAGAAAAATGGAACACAGATAAAGTAAAAGCAAAAATAGAACTAATCAATCCAGACACTATAGTTAGAGTCAAACCAATGAAATATAGTGTGGAAGATCAAAAGGAATTTAAGGATCAGATAAAAGAATTACTAGAAGCTAAATTGATTAGGTCTAGTAAAAGCCCACACAGTAGTCCAGCCTTTATGGTAAGAAAACATAGTGAAATAAAAAGAGGAAAAGCTAGAATGGTAATAAACTATAAGAAGTTAAATGAAGTTACAAAATTTGATGGATATTACTTGCCTAATAAGGACACCCTTATTAAACAAGTACAAAACAAGAAAATATTTTCAAAATTTGATTGTAAGTCAGGTTTTTGGCAAATCATGCTTACAGAAGAAAGTAAACCATTGACTGCATTTAGTACTCCCAGTCCTTTAGGACAATATGAATGGAATGTAATGCCATTTGGGTTGAAAAATGCACCACAGATATTTCAGAGAAGAATGGATGAGGTAATCAAACCAATTGCTCACTTCTGTATTGCTTATGTTGATGATTTACTGATTCATTCAAATAATATAAATGAACATATTGAACATCTTGAGAAATTTTGTTATATTATGAAAAAACATGGTATCACACTTTCTCAAAAGAAAGCAGAGATAGCCAAAACAGAGATAGAATTCTTAGGATTATTTATTAAAGAAGGAGAATTGCAATTGCAATCTCATATTGGAGAAAAACTTCAAGAATTTCCTGAAAAAATTAAAGATAAAAAACAGTTACAAAGCTTCCTAGGTATATTAAATTATGCTGAAGGATTTATTGAAAATTGTGCCAAGTTAAAAAATTATTTTCTTCCAAAATTGAGAAAAAATATAATGTGGTCTTGGGAAGAACAAGATTGTGAAAATATAAGAAAAGTAAAAGAGGAATTAAGAGTTTTGCCTAAACTTGTAATTCCACAAGAAGAAGATTTCTTTATTCTTGAAACTGACGCATCAGATAATTACTGGGGTGCAGTATTAAAGATTAAAAAGAATCACAAAGAATATAAATGTACAAAAGATTGTTCTTGTCCTGAAACACTTGCAGGTTATACATCAGGAACATTCAAAGAAGTTGAAACAAGGTATGAAATGAACAGAAAAGAACTCATTGCTGTAAAGCGAGGAGTGCAGAAATATGAAGATTATCTATTACCAAAAAAGTTCTTAATTAGGACTGATAATACTCAAGTTAAAGCATTTTTGAAAAATAATGTTGATCCATCTATTGCCAATAGATATATTATTAGAATTCAAATTTGGTTTTCTTACTTCAAATTTGATATTGAGTATATAAAAGGAAAGGCTAACTTCCTTCCTGATTATCTTAGCAGGGATGGAGCTAGATCAACTAAGGACGAAAGTCCAAATACTTGAAATAAAAGTTTCCTATTTGGAAGCTCAAATTCAAAATATACAAGATAGTCTTCGAGACAAAAATATAGCCCTTGAGGCAGAAGTAACTTGTACCAAGTCTAGTATCCCTTCACAGGGACTTGTGAATACTAGCGCTCTACCCGAGGATAAAGGGAAAGCAAAGAAGGTAATAGGAACCCCTTCACAGGGAAAATTTGAACCTATTACTAGTATCCAAGATATCAAAAATAGCAAAGGTAGCTCTTCACAGAGCCATACTTTACCTAAGCTAGATATTGAAAAAATTGATCCAAAAGAAATTGTCAAGATATGTCATGTGACAAAGATATCCAAAAAGGATAACTATGAAGAAGTAATTTTCTTTATTGTTGTTTTCAATATATTATCCGATTGGTATCTAGAAGTGGGAAAGTGGATGAAGACTCTCCACTATGGAAGATACAACAAGATAATTTTTTATCCAGAAGCTCCAGCCAACTGGGTGAAAAACTGTTTTGAATTAGGAAATATACTCTGTATATATCCTAGCAAAGATCTCAAGGAGATAGCCCAACTTCCAGCCGACGTCAAGAAGGCCATTAAAAGATATACTGAAGTTGTGAAAACTACAAACATATACATCAGATTCTACTCCGCAACAATGGAATGGGATCCAGATCTTCAATATATGCAGCCAGCATTTCATGTTATCAAATTAGGGCTCACAAACCAACATTTTCTACCAACCAGTCAAAAGGTTGTTAAAAATGGTTATCAAGATATCATTAACATGATGCCATATAGAAGAGCCAAAGGATACAAAGAAATATTTGAACATCTAACTCAATTAATTACTGAGAAAGAAAAAATATGGGTTTACCCATCTGAGGAACACATAATCTATTCTAATGCCAGAATAGAGACAAAAGAGGAAGATATCTGTTATCTTGATCATTTATTATCCAAGATAATTTCTAATCAGGTTAGTGGATCTGAGAAGATGGAAAAAGAACTATGCAAAATACTTTGGGATTACAGTGATCACCATTGTGTACACTGTGTAGTAGAAGATATGAGTCAAGTTTCACTAGATGATGAAGAATTCCCTGCCGAATTCTTTGAATCAAGAATGGAGAAATAATTGAGATAAGATAGTGACCCTTTATCACTACTTTAATAAAGTCTCTTTATTAAAGAAAAACTGTGGTCACTCAAAGACAAAAGATAGTAGTTGAGATAATGACCTTCTACCAGCTATTGGAGAAAATAACAAAAGTTGTTGTTGAAGATAAGAAAGGTGGGTATGACAATAACTCTTTACCTACTTGCCAGCTCAAAATGAGGACGATTTAACTACCCAACAAAAGAAGATGGCAGACAAAGGAGGACAGCTGTGAAGATAAGGTGGTGAACCACTTGAAGAGAAAACCTCTATATAAAGGGAGGAGATCCTGAAATCCCAAGAATCAGATCCATCTTGCATCTCTAGAATTCTTTATCCTTATATCTGTATACACTACTTGTATTCAGAAAAATAAATTAGATAAGCTTTGGAGATAGGAAAGCTTGTAATAAGGTAATCACTTATGGAGTTCTAAACTTCATAAGGTGAGTACCAAAGGTATGTAAAGATAGTAAGCTAGCATGTATTATTTCAATCTTATGAATATAAAGATGAAGTTTATTATGGTTTAGCAAAGTTTCTTTAAAAGGATTTCGTTAAGTTTCTCATGATTCCTCGGCAGTACAAATAGAGATTTTAAGAGATTTTCAAAACATTGTTTTGAATGGATGTTAGCCATGAAAAAGTACCCGTCTTTGATGTATGTTTTAGGGGAAAAAAAGGCAGTTTTCTAACAAAAATTTGTAGCACCTTGTGTGTGAGTTATCTTTTAAAATCTTGTTCTAAGTAAGAACTTGTTCTGAAAAGAGTTTGAATAGAGGTGAAAACAGAGACTCTGGATACTGTGAGATAGTGTCTGTGGCAACACGGCTAGTTCTCTAGAGTGAGAAATGCAACCTTAATTGAAAAGCCTTTTGCGGAAGCAGTTGTGGACCCAAATGATTTCAAAAACATTTTAAATGTTCATCTGATTCAGAAGAATGATTAAATACATGCAAAGCTACTAAGAACATACTGGAGGGAAAACCTGTTTATTTCCATTGATTACTGTAAGTTATTTACATGCTTTTATATGATTATGCTTTGATTATTATTAATCTTTATGAACACCTCACAAGCATCCACATCTAATGATGATTGTCTTAGATTATATTTAGATAAAAAAGATATTTCATTTCTGCTTAATATAGTTGAAAAATCTGAAGATATAATTCCTGTTGGTCAAGAAAAACTTAAAGAAATATATTTTGATATAGATTATGCCTGTAGACATAATATAGAATTTAACCCTGTAGAAACTAGTAAAGAAATAAAAAGAGTTGAAGATGTCATATATAAATTCAAAGATATAAAAGAAGAAGTTTCAGAAGGAATTGTTTTTGGATATATAACTGAAAAAGACCAACCTAGAGCCTTTGAAAAATTAATAAAATACAGAGAATATCTAGAACAATTTGAAAGATTAAATAAATTTTATATTAATCCTGATTAATGAATCAAGAAGAAAGAAATAATCTTGAAAGACCAAACAACTAAGAGATATAGGACTAAAACTGCAAAATATTTCATTAAGGGCAAAATAGTATTTTAACTCAAAATAATTTTATATTAATAAAAATCTTTGTGAGTATTCTGTCTTTGAGCCTGTTTTTGAGCCTGGCTCAGTAGCATAGTCCATGATCAATTATATCATAATTCTAAGAATTAGTTTATTTTTTGTACAATTATATTGATAAGAGTACTTAGCGGTGGCAACGAGCCGAGCCGAGCTCTTGGAACGAGCTTTTTTTGGCCCGAGCCGAGTCGAGCCGGGCCCGGCCAAAAAAAATGAAGCTCGACCTGAAATTTTGGCCCGAGCCTTAGCAGGCCGAGCCGGCTCGGATTTTTTGGGTTTTTTTTTCTTGTTTCGTTCTTTGCCCGCAACGAGCAAAATTGCTTGCTGCCAATGACAAGCCGCCGTCTTAGCAGAAAAGACTGCAAGGCTGCCTGCCTTCAAAAAAAAATTTTTTTTTTTTCTTATTTCTTTAGTCGCTTTGCAGAGCTGACTTGTGATGCGAAAGTCGACAAAGTAAGCGCCAAGTGCTGTTGTGCAAGTTGCAGGCAGCTACCTGCAGCTTGCACAAGGCAGGCTTTTTTCTTTTTTTTTTTTCTTGTTTCCTTAGCTGCCTTTGCAGTGGCTATCCCGCAGCGGCTTACTGCGATAGCAAAGTCTTGGCTTGCCACGTCTCTGGCTTGCACAAGGTAGGCAGCTTGTTGCCTGCCTGTTGCAGGCAGCTTGACCGCAGCAGCTTGCTGCCTGCCTTGTGCAAGCTGCAGGCTCAGCAACGACAGGCCGCTGCAGCGCAGAGCTTGTCGCACTGCAAAGCCGCCTCGCCTTCAAAAAAAAAATTTATTTATTTATGTATTTATTTTTTTCTTGTTTCTTTCGTTAGCGCTGCGAGGCGGCTATCTCGCAGCGACTTTGTCGTCGTCACAGCAGGCGACTTGCCGCTGCTCTTGTAAGCTTGCACATGGCGAGTGTGTCGCCTTAAAAAAAAAAATTTTTTTTTTTTAAATGAAGGCTCGCTCGAGCCGACTCCCCAAAGTGGGGCTCGGCTCGAGCCTGGGCTCTGTTCCACCGAGCCCGAGCCGGGCCCAGCTCGGGCTTTTTCCGAGCCGAGCCCGGACCGTCCGAGCCTCCGAGCTTTTTTGCCACCGCTAAGAGTACTATTCAAACAAATCAACAAATGTGCATTTAATAACATATTCTAAGTTCAATGAATGGTGTTATTTTAATTCCTTGTTTGATTTCCATTTTTTTTTCTTTCTAAAATACATTTTTCTCTCTCTTCTTTTCAATTTAGGGATAACAAAAAAATTCGACAAACCTTATACTCGCGGGTCCCGCCCTGAACATTAATCGGGTTTTCGGGTCTGGGAATTGGCGTGTACGAGTAACGGGTGCCCCGTCTCGTTTAATTTTTTTTTAATTCAATATTTTAAATGAAAAATTTCACGAAATTTCATTAGTTTTAACAGAAAATTGCAACTAAGATTATTTAAAACATATGACAAATAATAAAAATCTTAGTTTATCAAATATATTTGAATACTTTAACTTTTAAAAATAAATAAAAAATTTAAAAATATATTATTGTCTCACTCTAATGAATAAGAAAAAATAGTTAAAAAGTAGAATCAAAGTTAAATAAGAAAAAGATAAAAAGAACTATTAAAAAACATTCATCATCCCCAATCCACACAATCTCACCCAACCAAATGAAGGTTAGGTGTTCGACTTTTGGTCGGATGACATTTTTTTTTTATGGAAATCGGAAGAGGTTTTTTCTATGCACATTTATTGAAAGATTTGGGGCATAATTGTTAAGCCCGTGTTTGGTGGGGGATTAAAATTAGATTTTTAGTAAATTTCGATAAAAATTGATTAAATGTATGGTTAAAATATTATTGATCCCATGAAATATGTGATTAAAGTTTATTATTGATTTTGACTTAAATTAAAATTTTGATTTTGATTTGTACCAAGTAGGGCTAGGAATCAAAAGTTTCGAGATCAAACTACATATTTTTGAACGTTTTGAGACCTTTATTGCAAATTTCTCACATATATATTTAGTCTATTAGATATTTGTGGGATTTTTTTTGCAATTAATTTTGTATTGCTTTTTAGGACTGTCCGTGAGTCGATTCGGTTCGGTTCTGAAGAGACTCGAACCGACCCAAAACTTTCGGGTATTTAATAAATGAACCCGTCGGATCCAAATATAATTATGGAACTGTTCGGGTTCGGTTCCGTTCAGTTCGGTTCGGTTCCGTTCGGGTCGGGTTGGTTCGGTTCCGTTCGGTTCCGTACCATAATTAAACTTTTTAATATTTTTAGCAACATTACATAAATACAATTAATGACATTTCATTCGTAACTTTTACAAATTAACGTAGCCCAATTCAAAAACATATACAAAACTAGTCGTCCAATAAGATTAATTCAATACATACAAATACCAAAAAGTAGATATTAATAGAGGAAATTACACCTACACCTGGATTTAGATTTTCAATTTCACAAATAAGGTCACAAGTTTAACATTTCAAAAATCAGGTTTTAATTAAAATTTCAAAATATTTTTTTTATTTAATTAATCTAATCAAACCCTAATATTAATAGGAACAAACCGACAGTCTCTCACCCATTTTCACCCATCACCGCCTCCCTCTGCCGTGAGAGAGCTGTTGCTATTTTTCTCCTCCTTTTTCTTGATTGTTCTTACACGAAAAACAGAACAAAACCGCGTAGCTCTTGAAAGGAATTGAATTGTTGACAAGTCAACAATTGAGGCTACCTTGATTTTGTGATTCTGGAGAGTGATTGATATATATTTATATATTCAATTGGCACAACTTCTCTAGGGGACAGAA
Source organism: Fraxinus americana (assembly GCA_035079005.1). Classification (NCBI taxonomy): domain Eukaryota; kingdom Viridiplantae; phylum Streptophyta; class Magnoliopsida; order Lamiales; family Oleaceae; genus Fraxinus; species Fraxinus americana. Next base: position 12,480,395 of record CM068715.1, on the reverse strand, counting down.
GGCAATTGGTAGTTGGCAGATGATATATATCCAAGCTCCAGCATACGCACAGAGGGAAGAAAAAGGAGGTTTGGCACTGCTAAGGTCTGAGAAGGGTCAGATCTGTGTTTTTTTTTTTTTTTTTTTGTGGTGCGATGCGGTGGCGATGGAGTGTGGGGTGCGGTGGCGGTCTAGTCCAGTGGTTGTGAGTTTTGCTTTGGTGCTATGGTGCAGTGGAGGTGGTTGGGTGAGTTTTGCTTTCGTGGTCAGTTTTTTGCATCGCCATGATATGGTTGGGACGGTGTTGGATGCTTAGATGCTAAGTGTGAACGGCGCCATGGTGTGGGTGTTGGATCCGGGTGTTACAGATCTGTAATTTCTGTTTTTTTTTGTTTTCGAGTTTGATTTATCAGATGGTTGTGGAGGTTGCAGATCTGTTGGGTGTGCAGTTTGTGTGTGTGTTCGTGGGTGCGGTGGTTGGGTGTCAGGTGCGTGAGGTGTCGGTACGATTGTGGTGTGCTGTGGTCATGTTAGCGGTGGTGGTGGTTGTGGCGAAGTGGTGGTCACAAATGATTCGAGGGTGGTCACAAATAATTAGGTTGTTTGTGACCAAGAATTTGGTTAGTTTGTGACCAGTAAACACTATGTGACCAATGAATTAAATAAACGGTGACCAATAAATGCTTTGTGACCTAGAAATTATTAATTTGCGACCAATAATTTGATAAATTGTGACCTAAAATATAATGTATGTTCAATTAATATGATGTTTGTGACCGTAAATAAGTATTGTGACTTACAAATTTTGTAATTTGTGACCGATGAAAAAATTGTGACTTTTAAATTTTTAAATTGTGACCGATGAACAAATTGTGACCTATAAAAATTTTGAATTGTGACCTACAAAATTTTGAATTGTGATCAAATTGTATAGATCTGTGACCTTAACATATTCGCCGGAATCGGATCAGTCGTCGAAAAAATCGTCGGAACGGTCGCCGGAGAAGAGTGGTGATCGGAAAGTCGGTAGGGGTGGTGGAGGTGGGGTGGGGTAATTATATTAAATTAGAATTAAATATTTGATAATAAATTGATTTAGTAATTCATAATTATTAATTAAAAATTAAAAAAACCTGATTTGTGAATTTTCAAACTTGTTTTTGTATTTTTGAAAAGGTGTAAAGCAAATACCTTATAAATGTATTGTTCCCATATTAATATTACAGCAAAACTACATAAAGTATATTCATTTGTTTCAAATTAAAATGGGCTAATAGATTTTAAAATGATTTGGGCTTAAAAATTAAAATTATGAAATAATATAATTTATTCAATTAATTTACTAATTTTTATAGAAAAAAACAAAATAATTTAATTAATTCAATATAAAAAATAAAAAAATTATTTAGTTTCGGTTCTTGTTCGATTCTTGGGCTAGACCCGAGACCCGACACAAACCCATCGGTTCTCGATTCGGGTACCCGTTCGGGTATTTAATTTATGAAGAACCGCTCGATTCGATTCGGGTTCGGTTCGGGACTTTTGGACACTCCTATAAATGCTTTTCAAACCTAACAAACTATGGTGAATAAAAAATGCCTTGTTTTGACAATTTGAAGTTCATTTTAGTCTGTCAAAATTTTGAACCTAGACAACTTAATAATTTGTTTTTATATTACAAGAATAGATGACTGAATATTAAAGTTTTAAGTAAGTCAAACTTTTCATTTTAATCATAAGTGTTTTGTACTTTTAAGTTAAAAAATTATTTATAATTTCAACATGAGCTACCGCACTAAGAAAAAAATGGATACTAACAAAAATTTAGATGTACCTACACATTTTATTTACTCTAATATAGTAAAATTATTGTTGAATATTTTACCAAACATTTTATTTTAAATATTTTTTATTTGTCATTACACACGGACAGAATCAGATCACGTTTTCCATTTTTCAATCGATAGTAGATATTATCCCCTGTCTGAGCCCATTATTTGGCTAATAATATTTTGGAACAATAGATTAATGGAGAATGTGTGGTTAAAAAAATAAAAAAAAAATATTTTGAATTTACGTGTAATATTATTTTATTGAAAAATATGTGATTGAAAAGAATATAGAGAAAAATATATTTTAAAAATAATGAAAATTAAACAAGTTTTTGTGCCATTTTCTATGGCCATCAAAAGCGACACACTGGCTGCCTACCCACACTCCGGTCAAATCCAATCTTCGCGTTCACAAAATTTGATCCAACGAGTAATGACTCGTTGACTGTAAAATTTCTTCAGCCATGCTATACCCGTGCACTTTGGTTTATATCTTGATTTAAACTCCTATGTGTTGACAGATTTAGACACATTAATCTTAAAAAATCAATAGTTAGATTTTTTCTGCATAAAAAGTGTCAATTAAAATGTACATATTCAAATTTCTTTTTGTTATCCATACTTTTTCGTCAAACTTAATTTTTTATTCTTTTTACTGTGTGTCAATTTAAGAGTGGATATGTCTCACAAATCACTTTTCTAGTACATATTAATATTTTGTGAGATATTATTTATTTATTAATTATTCATTTTATTTATATATACTAAATTTTATAGTCCTATGGATATGATGCAACACAAATGTGCGTTAGCATCTCGTCTACTATATTCTTTGTCGACTAAATAATAAATTCAAACAAAGTTTATGTAAACTATTTATTTCATGGGCTACATTAATTTTAACTATCAAATTTCATTTTCAACCATATTTTAGTGTATCCACAACTACTATCTACCATTCAATTTTTTTTTTTAAATCTATTTATACGTTAAATCAATTATAAATTCTTCCCAAATAGAGGCTAAATTTTCTGGTATTGCGTCTTAGTGGACTCTATACTGATTACAGCACTTTAATTACACGACGACTTAATCGATCACATGATAATAAACAAACAACTCGAAATTTTAACTTGAACTCAGAACTCAGTTTGCAACGACTCAACTAATCCGAAATTAAAACATAGTGTCAGTCCTAATATATATAGCTCATGTTTGTTATAGATTAAAATTAGTTTTTTAATAGATTTTGATCAGAATTGACGAAATATGTGGTTGAAAAGTTGTGAGTCCCATAAAATGTGTGGTTAAAATTAATTGATGATCTTGACTTAGCATTAAAATCAGATTTTAATTTGTACCAGACAGTGGCATAGATTCAAATGACCAAAAAAAGTGGCATACAACTTGGTGTCGTAAAAATTTACTATCAGAAATACTAGATAAAACCTTAAGGGTCCATTTGATTGTAAGAATGAAATTTAGGTGGAAAAAAATAAATTCCAGATAATTGAATTGTCTAGAATTTGTTTTACTGAGAATTATCAATTAATTATATTTGATTGATATAATTTTTCACCTGAAAAATGTTGAAATTTTGGATCTTTTGGTATTCGTTTGGCTTTGTTTTCGATGAAAATTGTCCAGTAAATGGATATAATTTGTTACCATTGTGGTAAAAAAAAAAAAAAAAAAAGGAGCCTAGAAAACCATTTCAAGGAAAAGCAAGAAAAATGGGTCACGTGGGGCTTAAGAAGGAAAACCAATTTCATGAAAATTTTTGACCAATCAAACATGCAATAACTTGAAAAATGAAAAATAATTTCCAACATCTATGAAAAATAAATCCCATCAAACATGGCCCAATTTCTGACACAGCAAAGTTATATCTTTTTATCGTTGTAATAGTGATTATGATTTATGAATGGCCGACATTAGATATTGCATGTAAAAGTTGGATGGAAAAGCAAATTCCTTTTAAAAGCTTATGCCTCCCCCACTTAACTCTCTTCATTTTCAATGCTCAAGCCAAAGATGATATGATTGGCACCTTTACACCAAAAAAAAATAAAAATAAAAATATATAAATAAACTAAAAATGACATTTGAATGTTCCGTATTTAAAATTTTTAAATCTTATTCTTTGATGAACGTTTTTCGTCCAAAGAAAGGGAGAAAAATGGAAAATCAAAAGGCGGGGACGAGGGTGGAGAATGGCAAGTTGTAATTACTATAAAACATGAAAAAAAGACGAAAAATTGAAAACAAAAGTTGAAAAGATTTTGTTCTCTATGATGGGGTTTGGTATAATTTTTGTTTACTTGCTTTTCTTCTTTATTTACGCGAGTTTCCTTGTTAAAAGGGCAATGGATCCAATAGTTGCAAATTCAGTTGACAAAATCAATAAGCAAGTAGAATAATTTGTAATTTTTATTCCAAATGAGCTGAGGAAAAAAATTTATTAAAACACAATAATATTAAAATTATATTAATATTAAAAGTGTACGTGTTTTTTAATACTTAATAAAACACGGCATGGGACGAGGAATACCGAATAAACGTGGGCAGCCTAATTAGATTAGCTACAAAATTAATGATTGGTTTGGCGCCATATTCGGGGAAATACACCTCATATTCATACAATTTGTGCATATATTTTTTTTCAATAATTCTTTCTTGTCGATGAATTTACCACCTTGGATGACATGTGCATTGGTGACAGTGAATGATTGATGGAACAACTGCTTTTTTTTAATTGGCTAATGACATATTGTTATTTATCATTATGTCAACCAAAATGGTAAGACTTTCTCGCAATGTAGAAAGGTTGAATTTTTTTTTTTTTTCGTAGTGAATTTTCAGATGTTTTGTATAGTCCAAGTTTACGAGATTTATATGAAGTGAATAATAATTGTAAATTCTGAAATCTAAATAAATTAAAAATGAATATTAATTTCACTCTTACAAATCTAAATTAGGCAGTCAGAACTTCCTATAATCAATTTCTAATTATTCTGACTGCAACATGTGGGATGTTATTGCGTTCATAGAGTTTTAACTAGATGTGAAATTTAAATAAAAGATTAAAACTTGAACACTAAATATAACGTTGTAAACTCCGAAAGAAAACATCCACGGTCCCTAAAAAACAATCCTCTAATTTAATTAATAAAAAATACAATAATTTCCAAATTTATAATTTCGCAAAATTAACAAAGAACAATAAAAAGAAACCAACTATCTTCTCCTTTTGACTTGTCAATGAAGTAGAATTAAATCTACCGATCTTAACCTTATCACCACTTTCCTTTGTTCTCAATCTAACCGCCACTTGGATTAAGAATCAACGTCCTTAACTGACGCCAAACAACTTGACCAATGAATGTGATTGAACATTTAACACAATTTGTTTTGTATTCTACAAAATACTTTGAACAAGACTTTGGCTTTAAGCATTGAATCCAAATGAACTTCTTCAAAAATGGTAGAACTACTTGTTGCTGTTTCACGGACTGAAATTATTTTTTTCAAAATTTAATTCCATTCTTGACTAATTGTCTTACTCAGAGGTAAAATAATTATCAAACATAGAAATAAAATATTTTCTGATAATCTACAATAGCACGATAACAAATTTATCATAAAAGATAAGTAATTATCATAATTTTTTTTTTTTTTTCAAAGTAGGCTAAACAAGGAATTATAATTCTAATTTAACATATCATATTCTCATTCTCAATAAATCTGAAAATATTTGATAATTTTATCATAAAAGATATGCCAAAAGATATCCTAAATTTGTTGACTTTCAATATAAGAAAAGATAACTTTAATTTAATAAATCCTTATATTTTCTTTCTAAACAAATTTGAACATGTCTAGGATGGTATAAAAGTTATTTCGCACGAGCTGTATATGTATAACAATAAATCAGATCCTGTTATTAGGAGAAACAATAAAATTCGCGGCTCAAATATTTTGGACAGATCAACTTACCATCCCAGTTAGTCAGGACTGGCTGTATGGTCTGGTCATAAAATGTAACCTTTTCATAGGGTTTTGATAATTGATTTGACAATTAAAAATCAACAAAAATATTAATCAATCTAATAAATAAAACTTGATATTTTTTCAACAATCTCTCCTCTTGACTTTGCTTAATTTTAAAAATTAATGCTCGATTTTTAATAACGTGTGTGTGGTAACTGTAATCAAATAATCTACATGGACGACTCTCTATCAGTTAATATCTAATTGAAAAACAATTATACACGTCCCATCACTCAAAACACATATTGCCCCAAACTAAAAAATATCATATCATATTAAAGATGAGGAGAAAGGGGGAGTATTCAAAATAGCCTGTGAATAGTGGTTTTTTAAGATTTTTGTTAAAAAATCAGTTTTACCCTTAATGAAATGGGTCATTTATTGCAGATCAAGTCCTCAATCTTTATAAATTTTTTTCGAAATTAGTTTTATTCTTGTTTTTATTCATCATCACTAGACGTTTCTTCTAAATCTGATTTTTCTTCAAATATTTCTTCATTTACTTCGATTTCTTCTATATCAACTTCTTCACATTCATCTATAATTTATTCAAAGTCCGTAATTAATATTCTAACTTTCTTTTTTGGGCATTCAGTGCTAATATGACTTTGTTCATTGCAATTCCAACATTTACATCGTTTTTTATCTAATGGTTTTTTATTATAAGGTTTATATTTTCTTCTAAAATATTTTCTTTTTGGTTTAAAATATTTCTTTTTAAACTTATTATATTTTTTATATTTCTTGGGTTTTATTTTTCTTTTTCTTTTATAATCATAACATCCCCAATTTCCTGGTACTTCGGTATCTCTACAACAAATCCTATCTTGTATAAATCCTGATTGTTTATAAATCATTTGATTACTACACATAGTACTTATTTCGTCTTTTATAGTTCTTATAATAAATTCTAATGTATATCCTTCTTCATTTCTTCGTAATTGTTTTTCTTTAATCTTATTTTGAAAATAACTATTCCATGTTGGTGGTAATTTTCTAATAAAAACTTCCTTATAATAATTATTATCAACTCCACTTCCAAACATCATATAATAATATTTACTATATTCACAACAATATTCATTGAGGTAACACATATTACAAATTTGTAAATGTTCCATTCTGTTTTTAGCATCTTCTATCTCTTCTAATCTAGCTTTAGTACTTTCATTTACCCAGTCTTCTCCAGCAAATTCTCTATAAATTCTTGTAGCAACTCTATTTATTCCTTCTATTATACTAATTCCAAATCCTACTTCAATACTATCTTTCCAAATACCTTTTGTTGTTTCTTCTAATCCTCTATACCAATTAAATACATTTCCTTTAAATGTTGCTAATAAATATTCAGTTCTATTTTTATTATCTCAGACATCGCGATTATAAGTAAAGTGTGCTATCATATTAGTACTCTATTCATTTATAGCTCTTCTAACATCTAATTCACAATCTAAATTTAAATATGATCCTACAATTTTCATTGGATTTGATTCTCTTAATACTGGTTTAAATTGGTCTCTATACATTCTTTCTTTGGTAGTTTTAAAATCTACTTTTGTATTAACATATCTTCTAGGGTCTATTTCTGCTTCATATCTAGCTGTGCTAGTTTCTCCATATTCTTCTTGTTTGACTGCTGTGGTCCTCCTGTTTTTCCGACCATATGATTTTTAGTTATTTTTTCACAAATTTTTAAGTCTTCTAAGTCAAATATTAAATTTTCCATTTCTTCGTTCATTATTCTTCTATAATTAATTTTCCTTCTTTTTTTTCTATAAGATTTTCTTCTTACTTTCTAAGATCAATCAACAATCTTTCTATATCTTCTTTTAATCCTCCATTAAGTTTTGTTAATTCTTCATATTTTTCAATTTTCTTTCTGACTTCTTTAAGTTCTTTGGCATAATCTGGTTTAAATGGTTTTTCTTTATTTAGATTTTCTATTATTCTATTTAAAAGATTTTCTATTTTTAAAAAGTTATGTTGTAGTTTTTCTTTTTTTTCTTCGTAACCTATTTCAATTCTTGTTATTTTTCATCGATTGTTTTTATATTTTTCTCAATTAAATTAATTTTATCATTCATACTCATATTTTAGATTTTTTATAAGATGGTTTTTCAATTTCAAATCCTAATTTATTTAATAGAATATCAAGTTTGTAATTAATAATATCTATCTTTTCTTCTAAAGTTGCTATTTTGTTAATACTATTTTTTTGTGCAATTTTTGATATTCGATTTTGAATTTCTTCGAGTTTAGCTTCATCAAGTATTTCTAAATTATTAATTTGTTCTTTTATTTTATTAAATTGTTTAGACATATTTTTGCTTAAAACTTCTAACCTTTCTTTAGCTATTTCATCTTTTGGATCTATATTATTTATTTCGTCTATAGCTTCTACATCTTTAGATTTTAATTGTCCTAATTGTTGCCATAAAAATGCATTAGTCCAATTTGTAGTCATATTTAACCATTCATCTGTATTTCCCCATGAGCTTAAAGGTTGAAACAGAGTTGTATTCCATTTTTTAGTTTGATAGCTTCCTATTGGTAATATAATATTTTCTATTTCTTGTTTATCAAATCTTATTTTTGTTGGTAAACTCATATTAGTCTGGTATGTTTAAGGAATTAATTATTATATTATTTATCATTTGTCTTATTTCTCTTCTGAATTGTTCTTCTCTTCTTAATTCTCTTGTAATTTCATTCCTTAATAATTCTCTTTTAATTTTATTCCAATTAGAAATTTCCCTTTCTATTTCTCTACGATTATTGTCAGTTATTATCTGTTCTTCTAAAATTTTTATTTTATTATCACAAAATTTTCTAGTTATTCCAGGCATATTCTTATTATATATCGTCAAAACTAAGAGCAAAATCATATAATTCAGAAACTTCATTATAACTTACATGTTCTATAGTTTCAAAAGTTCTTTCACTATTTTCACTATCTAACCAGAAAAATATAATCATTTTTATTATTTCTTTAGGCAATCTTTCTTTTAATCCAAATGATACAATTGTAAGGCATTTTTCATAATATCTACTATCTCTTTTTATGAAATTTATTCCTCTAGTATAACTATCATAAGTTTCTGGAATTTCTATCATGTGACTATAATCAATACTATTAGTATATCTAAAAGGTACAGTTCTATAATAAAACTCGTAACTTTCCATGAAAAAGTTCTTCAAAGTATACAATCTCATAAGAATTCTTATATAATAATTTTCATGCAAATTTTCAGACAATAAATTTCCTTGAAGCTTAAAATAAGGGCCTTACCACGCTTCGCCAAATAGCAAGAATGTTATATGTTCCTGGTCACCTTCGTCACAAGAGTTGGCCAAAGTCCGACAGCATCATAGCAAAATGGACACAAAGGCACTCAAAACTCTCAAACAGACTCACTGTGTAGAACATCACTCAAAGCGTAATAAAAGATTTATTTCAAACTCAAAGATTTTATTGATCTGAAGATAGCTTGAAAGCTATTATACAAGGATTTTTACAAAGATTGATACTCCGAAGAGTAGTTTCTACTCTCTAATGAGAATGATTACAAAGATCATTGTTGAAAGTTTGAGATGGTAGTTCAGGATGTGATTTCAGATGGCTAATTTTCGATGATCCTTTCTAATGAGAAGAGTCTCAATTTATAGAAAGGCTCGCACTTCACCAAGAAGCTTCTGGCCAATCAGATTTTTACAACACAAAAGTAAAAAGTACAATAATTTTAGAAGTGGTTGAAAATATTTAAAGTGCTTGTTGGTTGTCTTTATTCCAGTGTCGGCAATTTCTTTTGATTCCAGCTTGACAGCTGTCTTCATATCTTCAAAGTTCACATGGTGTTGTCAGTCACGTTTTTCTTGATCGTCCTTCACTTGTGGACGTGTCCCATGAGTCGGCAGGCTTCTTTAATGCATTCTTCACTTCCAGAGAATTGATCGTTCATAATTCCACAGATCTTTTCTTCAAAAATTTTTGATTCTTTATCTCCTCTACAGATAAGGATCCAATTATTGCTCATACCATAGACCATGTATCTTTCTCCAAAAAAGAACTGCATTGTTGAGCAGACTGATTTTATTCCGAGAGCTCGTCTGTAAATCATCCATTTTCTATTAATAGTAGGTAATTCTTTAAAAATCTGAATCTCTTTAAGTGGATTTCCATTATTTTTCCGAATTGTGATGAGATGATGTTCTCCATACCACTCTGGTTCTTTATATTCAGGACTAATTGTGTAAAATCTCAGTTCAATCGATTGTTTATCACTGAATTTTTTAACACAATTAACAAATTCTTTGTCAAACTGTTCGATTTCTTTTAGATCTATCCCTGGGAAGAGTCGATCTAAAAATCCAAATGCTGCCAATTTTCGAACAATATTAGGATCTGCTCCTTGAATTGCACTGATCCTTGGATAAATCGCCGTTGGAAGGGCTGCCAAATATAGAGAACTTCCTTCTCTGAAATTATATACCTATTCTGAGAATTCATAATACTCCTTTTCCATTGGATGTAGATTAGCTCTGATGTGATGAGTAACAATTATTCCCTTTGGTGATTTAAGGTCACCAACTGGTGATTTTTTATCTTCTTGGAATTCACTGATAACAGTAGGCTGTTCCAATGGGCCTTTTGATAAGGATGTTTGAGTACTAGACTCAGCGGCTCCTTTTCCACTTGTAAATTTTTCCAACAATTTGTTCATACTGACAGGTAGTTGTTTTGGACCCTTTTTTATGACTTTTTCCTCTTGCGAGGTAAGAGAGTCATTTCTCTTAAATTTTGATTCTCCACTTGAGGTGAATGTATTAATTTCCCGAAATGGGATGTGACTAGCCTTTCGGCTGTATTCATCTTTTAAAGGAGGATACTCCTGGCTACAATTTGCAAAAAAGTTTAAACATTCTGACAATTTTTCATCTATTTTTTCTTTGTTATCATTCAATTTTTCAATCTTTTTCCCACTTTCAACAACTTTACTTGATAAATCACACAAAGTTTGTCGAATATCAAGATGATCTTCTTGAACAGCAAGATAATCTGCATTAAAATCTGTTAGAAGATCTTGTAATTCCTTTGTAAATGCTTCAATCTTTTCCATATTCATGATTCCTGCTCAAGAAATCAGCAAATAAATTATTTTTTCCTTTAATATATTCAAATTTAAAATTATAAAAAGATAGTAACACTTGCCATCTATGTAATCTTCTATGTTGAGGTGAATTTGGTAATTTATTATTTACTAGTCCGTTAAGTTGTGTATTATCAGTTTGAACAATAAATTCCTTGGGTAACAAAAACATTTTAAATTTGTTTATTCCTTTAACAACTGCCAATAATTCTTTCTCATTGGTTGAATAATTTACTTCAACATTATTAAATGTTCCACTAGTATACCTGCAAATTTCATTTAAATCAGTTTTTAATAAAGCACTCCAATATAAATCTGAAACATCGGTTTGAACTATTAATTTATCTTTTTCATCAGGAAGTCTAAGTTTAGGTAAATTTCTACAATTTTCTTTTAAATTTTTAACACAAAGAGTATGTTCTTCATTCCAACCTAATTTATTTGATTTTCTTAATAGTTTCTGAAGTTTATTTCTTTTTTCTGCAAGTTTTTCTATAAATCCTTCAGTATAATTAAGACAACCCAAAAACTTTTGAATTTGTTACTTATTTTCTAATTTATCAGGAAATAAAATTATTTTTTCTGAAATATGAGGTTGCAATTTTATTCCATCACTATTTATTATCATTCCTAAGAATTCAATTTCATGTTTTGCTACTTCTGCTTTTTTCTGACTAAGTATTATACCTTCTTTTGAGCAAAGTGTAGCAAAAATTCTAAGATGTTTAAGATGATCTTCATATGTTTCTGAACAAACAAGTATATCATCAACATAAATAATAAGAAAATTATAAGTTTTAAAGATTTCATCCATTCTTCTTTGATAAATTTGTGGTGCATTTTTTAATCCAAATGGCATAACTAACCATTCATAATGTCCTTGAGGAGTACTAAATGCTGTTAATGGTATACTATTATCTTCTAGTTTAATTTGCCAAAATCCAGATTTACAATCAAATTTTGAATAATATTTTTTATTCTTAGCTATATTTATTAATACTTCTTTATTTGATAAATAATATCTATCAAATTTAGTGTTTTTATTAAGTTCTTTATAATTTACTACCATCCTAGGTTTTCCTCTTTTTATCTCCGAATGATTTCTAACCATAAAAGTTGGGCTACTATGAGATCTATTACTTCTCCTTATAAGTTTTTGATTAAGAAGTTCTTGAATTTGTATTTGAAATTCTTCCTTATCTTCTTGATTATAGAGCATAAGTTTGATTCTAATAATGATTGTTGGTTCTAATAGTTCTATTTTAGCTGTTATTTTTTATTTTTCCCATTTTTCAAGTGGGTTTTCATTATAATTTTTAGCTAAAAGATCTTTTATTTGATCAAGAGTAATTGTTTTGATTGAATAATTGAGTAATTTTGGTATAAATTCTATTTTTTCACCACGCTGAAATTTGTTGAACTCTGAATGGTTTAAATTCTCTAGCAATTTTTAGTAAATGTCCACATGGTGTTTTTAATTGAATAGTATAAATATTTTGACTATATTAACTAAACTGTTGTAGAAAGTCATTTCCAAGAATAATATCACAATTATTAATATTATATTGGTAAACATTTCTTATGGTTACTATTTTAGATCTTATTATAACTTCTATATTTTCATTTTTATATTTTAAAGATTCTCTTACTCCAGTTATTCCTTGTAGAGTTAATTGTCGTTTATTTTCTATCCACTTTGGTAATAAAAATTCTTTAAAGACAGTTATCTCAGCTCCTGTATCAATTAGAGCACAAGTAGTTATTTTTTATTCAAATACAGTTATTTGTATGTATACATTAATTGAGAATTTTATTTCTCTACTCATTTTTCTTTAGGGCAATATGTAGTTATTCCTTGATGTATAATAAGAATTCCTTCATTGTCTATTTTATAATTATCAAGACTATTTAAAAATGAATTTCCTAATAATATTGGATGTTCATCAAAATTCATATTATTATCAATATAGCATTCTATGCTTAATAATAGATTTTCTAATTTAATTTGAACTTATCCTATGATATCAAAAGAGTTTATTTTTCCTTCAAAATCTCTATAATTATAAGGTTCAACTTTTTTCTTTTTAATTCCTTCATCAATAAGAGAGCAAATATGATTCTGACTTGCTCCAGTATCAATAAGTATTTTAATTTCATTTATCCATTTACTTTCATTAAAGAACTTTCATTTGATTCCCATAGACACTATTATTTTTATTTTGTATTATTTTTGAAATACTATGTCTTACTGTATTATTTCCAATAATTATTTTATTTTCTTTATATGTTATTTGTTTTGGTATTATAGGTTGATCAATACTTATAGCATCATCATATCCTATTTCAAAATTTTCTATTTCTTCTATGTCTTCTTCTCTAGGTAAGATTGCTTCTCCTATATCCCTAAATTTTTCGTCGATTTCTATAAAAGACTTTTCTTTATATATATTTCCATAATTACTATTTGTATAACAATACAATCCTTGATATAATATAGTAAAACTTTATTATCATCTTTTAATATTTTATTAGTCATCTTAAAATGTAGAATAAGACAATCATCTAAATTTTTATCATTTATATGCACACAATATCTTGGATAACAAGTAAATTTTAATTTTTTATAGGCTAAGTTTCCTTTTACTATTCCTAAATTTTCATTTTCTGCAGTTATACATCTTTCATCTTGTAGATTAAGTATTATAGGACTATTAATTCCTTCTTTAAAACATGATTTTATTATTATCTGTATTCCAGCAAGGTAAACATAAGATATTTTATCTCGTTTTTCTTGTTTTAATTTTCCTAGGAATTCATTAATATTTCTTTTTGTTATAAGATTTAATTTTATTTTTCCTTGTGTATGTTTAATATCTATGGCTTTTTCTATTTCATGATATTCATTAATGACTAACTTTTTTCTTTTAAAGGCTGATTCTAAAATATTAAATAATTTATTTTCTCCTGGTGGTTTTAGACTTAATTCTGCTCTATTAATTTTTCTAAATTTTTCCCAATCAAATTTTCCTTTTAAGGCATATCCCTCTACTCTTTCGTATACTTCAGTTTCTATATTTTCTGAATTTTCTATTTCCATGATTTTTAGGTATCTAATTCTTCAATTCTCCTAATTTCATTATTAAGAACTCTTTGTATTCTTTTTAAAGTTTTCATTTCTATAAGAATAGGCATTTTAACAAGATATCCCATGTCTTCGTCTAAAATTTCATCAAAATCTATTAAAAGAAAAGTAATTTTTTTTTCAAATTTTTTCTTTATTTTAAGACTATCGGAGTCTTTTATTTTATCAATCAAATTTCTTGATTTATTAACAAGATGTTGAATATAACTATCAGTATCTAAATATTCAGTAGAATTGTTAACGTACCATCCTATGCAAATTTCGTTATTATCTTCCATTCTGTAATGTCTTTAATTCCTCAAAATATAGGGCTCTGATACCATTTTTATGTGACCTAAAATGCAAAAATACAATTAATTCAAAAATAAAATTATTAATTAAATTTTTTTGGCTCAAGATAGGTGGAAAGAGTTGATAGTGAAGAAAAATTAATTTTTTATTGTAAGGGGCAAGCAATTTTGTCGAATCCAAAATTAGATTTAAAGTTTAAGGATTAAAATGACTTGTTTTAAAACTTTTTATTTTAAGGGTATTTTAGGTATTTTAGAATGTTAAAATGGTCAAAGGCCATTCAAAGGCCATTTTGGAATTATAGCATTGAATTTGGGCCATTCACACATATATCGTCTGAGGAGAAAACATGAGCGACACATTCATATTAAAACATGAAACATATGAATTCATCCAACAAACAAAAACAACTTACTCTCCCTTTTTAAAAATAAAGGAACAACCACTAGATGTAGGGGAAGAACACAACCAACCAACCAATAACGTATAGTGTATATTACAGTCATGCATAATTTTACGCAAACTAAGCCCTTATTTGGCCCCCATTAAATTAAATTACATTACATTAAATTTTTCTCTCTCTTTATTTCAACCACACATTCATCAAATAAAATAATATTACACACAAATCAAAAAAATTTCAACCACACATACTCCCATCTGTCACTATTCTAAAAATTTTCAACCCCCAAAAATGCAAAATAATGGGGGCCAAACAGGGGCTAAATGAGTAATGCTATTTATTATCATGTTCATGGAATATAGGTGATGTGACAGCCATGATCTCTGTCATTTTTTTCTCTCTCTCTCTTCACCACCTTTCATAAAAATTGAATTATTCAATCTCATTATTCTACAGAGACTTCCACATCACCAATATTCCATCATCATAACGATAAATAACATTATTCAAATTAAATTGGTAGAGTCAAATAGTTAGAACATAAAGTTAGGATAAAAAAGTTAGAACCATTCAAGCACAGACTTCTTGGACTTTTTGGTAGTAGCCTTGGGCCTCTGGTTCTGCTGTGTTGAACTGACTTGTCGAATATGGTCATCTCTTAAATATTGAATCTTCTTCAGCACACTGAATAACCTAAGGTCTGAACTTAGAGTTGCTAGGATTCTGTAAGCTCCACAAACCAGGGTAGGAGGGCTTGATTGTCAGGTGCTATGGTTTTCGTGTCTTTCTTGACTTCCTCAATTGGGTTAGGACCGTCTCTTTCTTTAATAGGTTATTTGGCCTTAACTTCTCGATTTCAAAAGGGAAAATTTCTTCAATTTGGTAAAATTGCACACAAGTAACTGTAAATTGAGAACATACATACAAGAGTTAAATAATAAACCCTTTTTGAACAATTACGCTAATAAACTCCCCAATATCTCAATAGTTACATTTTCACCCATTTTAAATTCAATTTCTTGCTATTTAATAAGGTTGAACCATTCCTTCATGTATCATACATATTTTAATTCTAAAAACGGAGATAATTTTCCCGTTATCATGGAGGCAAGATTTTATCGCTTGAGTTAAACCCCTGATCAGAAAATCTGTGAAAAAGCTCAAACAAGTCACTTAAACAAAAATAATGAAACCTAATCTTTTTATTTTTGGGGAAATTTCACGTCCCATGAATTCTCAATTAGTCTAAAATCATCAGTTGAATCAAGAATCTTTTAATAGATGTCTGCTTATATTTAGATTCAATTAATTGAACAGGTTATGATGTGAGTGTAGGGATGGCAAAAAAACCCGACAAACCCGATACCCGCGGGGACCCGCCCCGAACGGGGAGTGGAAAACCATCTTAAACGGGTAACGGGGTCCCCGCCCCGCCCCGCCCCGTTAAAAAAAAAAAAAATTTTTTTTTTTTTTAGAATTCAATACTTTAAATGAAAATTTTCATTAATTCTAATAGAAAATAGCAACTAAAATTATTTATCTAAATATAATGAATATGGATAATAAAAATAAATTATGAAAAACAAAAAAAAATAAATTTAAACGGGGAATAAACGGGGAAATAACCTACCCCCGCCCCGCTCCGTCCCGCCCCGTTGCCATCCCTATGTGAGTGTGTGTTAGATCTGAACCAGTCAATTATAACCCGTATCCTAACTTAAGTTGAGACTTCTTCAGTAGACAAGTACGTAGATACATTTCGAACCAAACATCGCCTGAAATTGTCTCTATAATTAGAAAAATATGAACATGTCAAGCATGAGCATAAATATATATTTTTTAGTATACTTTTGAATGTTCATTGTGTTGACTCTTTTTATTTTCTTTTAAAGCACAACTTTTTTGAATTCATGTAGTTAACTTTCACATAGCCATATGGGTAGTCCTTTTATCATGACCTATATTCATTTTCAAGGATAGTTTCACACACCCTTGGTGATAGCTCTCTCTTCAAATGAACTTGCACGTTAACACTACAACACATTATGGTGCTACTGACCATAGGTCCACAACTAAGTACATGTCACTTTTAAAGATGACAACCCAGACAGTATTAAGGCAAAATTAAACTAGTCATGATGTTCATACAATTTGGTCATCGGATTATAATTTATCATATCGTATAATGAGCACATCACACTTATTGGAGAATTCAATTTCATCCCAATAATAATAGACCAATGAGAAATTTACATCACGTGAGATTTGTAAGAAAATCTATTTTTCTTTCTTTTTATATATATATAAAAATAACTGCAAAAAGACACACTCACAAAGTCATTATACAACAAAAACAAAACAAAATGTATATAAGAAATAGCTTAACGCATTAAGCACAAGCCCACAGATTTTCACAAGAAATCTTACAGTATCTAAAGCTTTTGTGAGCAAATTAGCCAATTGTCCTTTTAGTATGTACGTGTTATAATACAATTACTTGTGTTTTAAAGTATCAGCAAGTACCTTTTTTGTGATTTGTTGTTTTTTGTGAGATAAACAGTCAAGTAAATCGTGTCGATGCTTACCACATAAACTACATCTTACAGTGCTTTATTTTACCTTTCTGCTTTTGGTAGTGACACCTTACGTGTGTTACTTGATGACTTGATCTGAATCAAGTATTTGGAGTCAGTCAGAACCTGCTTGTGTGAGTTAGACATTTTATGACCTTTCTATCTGAGATTCTATCTACTTGCTTTACTGTAGCTTCAGAGTTCTGATGACCTATTGATCAATTAGATCCGATTTCTTTGACAAACTTTAATTAAAGAATCCTTCTCTTTTCCTTCATATCCTAAGGTCTCTTCGTTGCTCGATATTTTTCTATAGCTAAGAACTTCACTTAGATGGGCATATCCAATGGTTAGTTATCTAAATCTTTCCTTGCTGTGATTTAGTTCAGCTAAGAGCTTCAGGTGTTGATTTTTCTTCTCCTTTAAGAGTTTGGATAGGGATATACCACTAAATGACCCAAATTCAAGGCCAAAATTCCAAACTAACCCCAAACTAACCCATTTCACTATTCAATCATATAAACTACCTAAAATACCCTTAATATAAAAGGTTTCAAAATAAGTCATTTTAGTCCTCATAACTTTAATTCTAATTTTGGATTCGACAAAATTGTTTGCCCCTTGCAATAAAAATTAACTTTTCTTCACCATCAACTCTTTCCACCTATCTTGAGCCGAAAAATTTGATATTGATTAATAATTTTATTTATTTTTGAATTTTTGCATTTTAGGTCAAAAATAAATGGTATCAGAGCCCTATATCTTGAGGAATTAACGACATTAGAGAATGGAAGATAATAACGAAATTTGCATAGGATGGTACGTTAACAATTCTACTGAATATTTAGATACTGATAGTTATATTCAACATCTTGTTAATAAATCAAGAAATTTGATTAATAAAATAAAAGACTCCGATAATCTTAAAATAAAGAAAAAATTTGAAAAGAAAATTACTTTTCTTTTAATAGATTTTGATGAAGTTTTAGACGAAGACATAGGATATCTTGTTAAAATGCCTATTCTTATAGAAATGAAAACTTTAAAAAGAATACAAAGAGTTCTTAATAATGAAATTAGGAGAATTGAAGAATTAGATACCTAAAAATCATGGAAATTGAAAATTCTGAAAATTTAGAAACTGAAGTATACGAATGAGTAGAGGGATATGCCTTAAAAGGAAAATTTGATTGGGAAAAATTTAGAAAAATTAATAAAGCAGAATTAAGTCTAAAACCACCAGGAGAAAATAAATTATTTAATATCTTAGGATCAGCCTTCAGAAGAAAGAAGTTAGTCATTAACGAATATCATGAAATAGAAAAGGCCATAGATATTAAACATACACAAGGAAAAATAAAATTAAATCTTATAACAAAAAGAAATATTAATGAATTCCTAGGAAAATTAAAACAAGAAAAACGAGATAAAATATCTTATGTTTACCTTCTTTGGAATACTATTAATAATAAAATCATGTTTTAAAGAAGGAATTAATAGTCATATAATACTTAATATACAAGATGAAAGATGTATAACTTCAGAAAATGGAAATTTAGGAATAATAAAAGGAAACTTAGCCTATAAAAAATTAAAATTTACTTGTTATCCAAGATATTGTGTGCATATAAATGATAAAAATTTAGATGATTGTCTTAGTCTACATTTTAAGATGACTAATAAAATATTAAAAGACGATAATAAAGTTTTTACTATATTATATCAAGGATTGTATTGTTATACAAATAGTAATTATGGAAATATATATAAAGAAAAACCTTTTATAGAAATTGACGAAGAATTTAGGGATATAGGAGAAGCAATCTTACCCAGAGAACAAGACATAGAAGAAATAGAAAATTTTGAGATAGGACATGATGATGCTATAAGTATTGATCAACCTATAATACCAAAACAAATAACATATAAAGAAAATAAAATAATTATTGGAAATAATACATTAAGACATAGTATTTCAAAAATAGTACAAAGTAAAAATAATAGTGTTTATGGAATCAAGGGAAAGTTCTTTAATGGAAGTAAATGGATAAATGAAATTAAAATACTTATTGATACTGGAGCAAGTCAGAATCATATTTGTTCTCTTATTGATGAAGGAATTAAAAAGAAAAAAGTTGAATCTTATAGTTATAGAGATTTTGAAGGAAAAATAAACTCTTGTGATATCATAGGACAAGTTCAAATTAAATTAGGAAATCTATTATTAAGCATAGAATGCTATATTGATAATAATATGAATTTTGATGAACATCCAATATTATTAGGAAATTCATTTTTAAATAGTCTTGATAATTATAAAATAGACAAGGAAGGAATTCTTATTATACATCAAGGAATAACTACATATTGCCCTAAAGAAAAATGAGTAGAGAAATAAAATTCCCAATAAGTGTATATATACAAATAACTGTATTTGAATCAAAAATAACTACTTGTGCTCTAATTGATACAGGAGCTGAGATAACTGTCTTTAAAGAATTTTTATTACCAAAGTGGATAGAAAATAAACAACAATTAACTCTACAAGGAATAACTGGAGAAAGAGAATCTTTAAAATATAAAAATGAAAATATAGAAGTTATAATAGGATCTAAAATAGTAACTATAAGAAATGTTTACCAATATAATATTAATGATTGTGATATTATTCTTGGAAATGACTTTCTACAACAGTTTAGTCAATATAGTCAAAATATTTATACTATTCAATTAAAAACACCATGTGGACATTTACTAAAAATTGCTAGAGAATTTAAACCATTCGTAGTTCAACATTTCTGTGGTGAATAAATATAATTTATACAAAAATTACTCAATTATTCAATCAAAACAATTAATCTTGATCAAATAAAAGATCTTTTAGCTAAAAATTATAATGAAAACCCACTTGAAAAATGGGAAAAATCAAAAACAACAGCTAAAATAGAACTATTAGAACCAACAATCATTATTAGAGTCAAACCTATGCTCTATAATCAAGAAGATAAGGAAGAATTTCAAATACAAATTCAAGAACTTCTTAATCAAAAACTTATAAGAAGAAGTAATAGCCCTCATAGTAGCCCAGCTTTTATGGTTAGAAATCATTCGGAGATAAAAAGAGGAAAACCTAGGATGGTAGTAAATTATAAAGAACTTAATAAAAACACTAAGTTTGATGGATATTATTTACCAAATAAAGAAGTATTAATAAATATAGCCAAGAATAAAAAATATTATTCAAAATTTGATTGTAAATCTGGATTTTGGCAAATTAAACTAGAAGATAATAGTATACCATTAACAGCATTTAGTACTCCTCAAGGGCATTATGAATGGTTAGTTATGCCATTTGGATTAAAAAATGCACCACAAATTTATCAAAGAAGAATGGATGAAGTCTTTAAAACTTATAATTTTCTTATTGTTTATGTTGATGATATACTTGTTTGTTCAGAAACATATGAAGATCATCTTAAACATCTTAGAATTTTTGCTACACTTTGCTCAAAAGAAGGTATAATACTTAGTCAGAAAAAAGCAGAAGTAGCAAAACATGAAATTGAATTCTTAGGAATGATAATAAATAGTGATGGAATAAAATTGCAACCTCATATTTAAAATAAATTTATTTCTGATAAATTAGAAAATAAGCAACAAATTCAAAAGTTTTTGGGTTGTCTTAATTATGTCAAGGATTTATAGAAAAACTTGCGTAAAAAAGAAATAAACTTTAAACTATTAAGAAAATCAAATAAATTAGGTTGGAATGAAGAACATACTCTTTGTGTTAAAAATTTAAAAGAAAATTGTAGAAATTTACCTAAACTTAGACTTCCTGATGAAAAAGATAAATTAATAGTTCAAACCGATGCTTCAGATTTATATTGGAGTGCTTTATTAAAAACTGATTTAAATGAAATTTGTAGGTATACTAGTGGAACATTTAATAATGCTGAAGTAAATTATTCAACCAATGAGAAAGAATTATTGGCAGTTATTAAAGGAATAAACAAATTTAAAATGTTTTTGTTACCCAAGGAATTTATTGTTCAAACTGATAATACACAACTTAACGGACTAGTAAATAATAAATTACCAAATTCACCTCAACATAGAAGATTACATAGATGGCAAGTGTTACTATCTTTTTATAATTTTAAATTTGAATATATTAAAGGAAAAGATAATTTATTTGCTGATTTCTTGAGCAGGAATCATGAATATGGAAAAGATTGAAGCATTTACAAAGGAATTACAAGATCTTCTAATGATTTTAATGCAGATTATCTTCTTGTTCAAGAAGATCATCTTGATATTCGACAAACTTTGTGTGATTTATCAAGCAAAGTTGTTGAAAGTGGGAAAAAGATTGAGAAATTGAATGATAACAAAGAAAAAATAGTTGAAAAATTGTCAGAATGTTTAGACTTTTTGCAAATTGTAGCCAGGAGTATCCTCCTTTAAAAGGTGAATACAAAGAAAGGCTAGTCACATCCCATTTCGGGAGATTAATACATCCACCTCGAGTGGAGAATCAAAATTTAAGAGAAATGACTCTCTTACCTCGCAAGAGGAAAAAGTCATAAAAAGGGTCCACAACAACTACCCGTCGGTATGGACAAATTGTTGGAAAAATTTACAAGTGGAAAAGGAGCCGCCGAGTCTAGTACTCAAACATCCTTATCAAAAGGCCCATTGGAACAAACCCTCGTTATCAATTGAATTCCAAGAAGATAAAAAATCACCGATTGGTGACCTTAAATCACCAAAAGGAATAATTGCTACTCATCATATTAGAGCTAATCTACATCCAATGGAAAAGGAGTATTATGAATTCTCGTAATGGGTATATAATTTCGAGAAGGAAGTTCTCTATATTTGTGACCCTTCCAACGGCGATTTATCCAAGGATCGGTGCGGTTCAAGGAGCAGATCCTAATATTGTTCGAAAATTGGCGAGATTTGGATTTTTAGATCGACTCTTCCCGTGGATAGATCTAAAAGAAATTGAACAGTTTGACAAAGAATTTGTTAATTGTGTTAAAAAATTCAGCGATAAACAACCTATTGAACGAGATTTTACACAATTAGTCCCGAATATAAAGAACCAGTGGTATGGAGAACATCATCTCATCACAATTCGGAAAAATAATGGAAATCCACGCAAGGAGATTCAGATTTTTAAAGATTTGCCCACTATTAATAGAAAATGGATGATTTACGACGAGCTCTCGGAATAAAATCGATCACGCTCAACAATGCGAGTTCTTTTATGGAGAAAGATACATGGTCTATGGTATGAGTAATAATTGGATCCTTATCTCAGAGAGGAGATAAAGAATCAAAATTCTTGAAGAAAAATCATGGAATCATGAACGATCAATTTTCCGGAAGTGAAGAATGCATTAAAGAAGCCTGCCGACTTATGGGACACGTCCACAAGTAAAGGACGATCAAGAAAAAGCGTGGTAGACAAAGACCATGTGAACTTTGAAGAAAAGAAGACAAATTGTCGAATCAAAAGAAATTGCCGACCGAATAAAGACAACCAACAACCACTTTTAATATTTTCAACCACATTTGAAATTATTGTACTTCTTACTTTTGTGTTGTAATAATCTGATTGGCCAGAAGCTTCTCGGTGAAGTGCGAGCCTTTCTATAAATTGAGACCCTTCTCATTAGAAAAGATTATTCGAAAATTAGCCATCTGAAATCTCATCCTGAACTACCATCTAAAACCCTCAACAATGATCTTTGTAATCATTCTCTTTAGAGAGTAGAAACCACTCTTCGGAGTATCAATCTCTGTAAAAATCTTTGTATAATAGCTTTCAAGCTATCTTCAGATCAATAAAATCTTTGAGTTTGAAATAAATCTTTTATTACGCTTTGAGTGTTGTTCTACACAGTGAGTCTGTTTGAGAGTTTTGAGTGCCTTTGTGTCCATTT
This sequence comes from Fraxinus americana, assembly GCA_035079005.1. Classification (NCBI taxonomy): domain Eukaryota; kingdom Viridiplantae; phylum Streptophyta; class Magnoliopsida; order Lamiales; family Oleaceae; genus Fraxinus; species Fraxinus americana. The sequence continues at coordinate 12,457,024 of CM068715.1, read as the reverse complement.
TTTTGTGATCTTTGTCGGACTTTGGCCAACTCTTGTGACGAAGGTGACCAGGAACATATAACATTCTTGCTATTTGGCGAAGCGTGGTAAGGCCCTTATTTCAAGCTACAAGAAAATTTATTGTCTGAAAATTTGCATGAAAATTATTATATAAGAATTTTTATGAGATTGTTTACTTTGAAGAACTTTTATCATGGAAAGTTACGAGTTTTATTATAGATCTGTACCTTTTAGATATACTAATAGTATTGATTATAGTCACATAATAGAAATTCCAAACTTATGATAGTTATACTAGAGGAATAAATTTCATAAAAAGAGATAGTAGATATTATGAAAAATGCCTTACAATTGTATCATTTGGATTAAAAGAAAAATTGCCTAAAGAAATAATAAAAATGATTATATTTTTCTGGTTAGATAGTGAAAATAGTGAAAGAACTTTTGAAACTACAGAGCATGTAAGTTATAATGAAATTTCTGAATTATATGATTTTGATCTTAGTTTTGACGATATAGAATAAGAATATGCCTGGAATAACTAGAAAATTTTGTGATAATAAAATAAAAATTTTAGAAGAAACAGAGATAATAACTGACAATAATCGTAGAGAAATAGAAAGGGAAATTTCTAATTGGAATAAAATTAAAAGAGAATTATTAAGGAATGAAATTACAAGAGAATTAAGAAGAGAAGAACAATTTAGAAGAGAAATAAGACAAATGATAAATAATATAATAATTAATTCCTTAAACATACCAGACTAATATGAGTTTACCAACAAAAATAAGATTTGATAAACAAGAAATAGAAAATATTAGATTACCAATAGGAAGCTATCAAACTAAAAAATGGAATACAACTCTATTTCAACCTTTAAGCTCATGGGGAAATACAGATGAATGGTTAAATATGACTACAAATTGGACTAATGCATTTTTATGGCAACAATTAGGACAATTAAAATCTAAAGACGTAGAAGCTATAGACGAAATAAATAATATAGATCCAAAAGATGAAATAGCTAAAGAAAGGTTAGAAGTTTTAAGCAAAAATATGTCTAAACAATTTAATAAAATAAAAGACCAAATTAATAATTTAGAAATACTTGATGAAGCTAAACTTGAAGAAATTCAAAATCGAATATCAAAAATTGCACAGAAAAATAGTATTAATAAAATAGCAACTTTAGAAGAAAAAGTAGACATTATTAATTATAAACTTGATATTCTGTTGAAAAAATTAGGATTTGAAATTGAAAAACCATCTTATAAAAAACCTAAAATATGAGTATGAATGATAAAATTAATTTAATTGAGAAAAATATAAAAACAATTGATGAAAAAATAACTAGAATTGAAATAGGCTACGAAGAAGAGAAAGAAAGATTACAAAATAATTTTTTAAGAATAGAAAATCTTTTAAATAGAATAATAGAAAACTTAAATAAAGAAAAACCATTTAAACCAAATTATACTAAAGAACTTAAAGAAGTTAGAAAGAAAATTGAAAAATATGAAGAATTAATACAACTTAATGGAGGATTAAAAGAAGATATAGAAAAATTATTGATTGATCTTAGAAAGCAAGAAGAAAATCTTATAGAAAAAGAAGAAGGAAAATTAATTATAGAAGAACAATGAACGAAGAAATGGAAAATTTAATATTTGACTTAGAAGACTTAAAAATTTGTGAAGAAATAACTAAAAATCATATGGTTGGAAAAACAGGAGGACCACGAGCAGTTAAACAAGAAGAATATGGAGAAACTAGCACAGCTAAATATGAAGCAGAAATAGACCCTAGAAGATATGTTAATACAAAAGTAGATTTTAGAACTACCAAAGAAAGAATGTATAGAGATCAATTTAAACCAATTTTAAGAGAATCAAACCCAATGAAAATTGCAGGATCATATTTAAATTTAGATTGTGAATTAGATGTTAGAAGAGCTATAAGTGAATGGAGTACCAATATGATAGCACACTTTAATTATAATCGCAGTAATACAGATAATAAAAATAGAACTGAATATTTATTAGCAACATTTAAAGGAAATGTGTTTAATTGGTATAGAGGATTAGAAGAAACAACAAAAGGTATTTGGAAAGATAGTATTGAAGCAGGATTTGGAATTAGTATAATAGAAGGAATAAATAGAGTTGCTACAAGAATTTATAGAGAATTTGCTGGAGAAGATTGGGTAAATGAAAGTACTAAAGCTAGATTAGAAGAAATAGAAGATGCTAAAAAGCAGAATGGAACATTTACAAATTTGTAATATGTGTTACCTCAATGAATATTGTTGTGAATATAGTAAATATTATTATATGATGTTTGGAAGTGGAGCTGATAATAATTATTATAAGGAAGTTTTTATTAGAAAATTACCACCACCATGGAATAATTATTTTCAAAATAAGATTAAAGAAAAACAATTAGGAAGAAATGAAGAAGGATATACATTAGGATTTATTATAAGAACTATAAAAGACGAAATAAGTACTATGTGTAGTAATCAAATGATTTATAAACAATCAGGATTTATACAAGATAGGATTTGTTGTAGAGATACCGAAGTACCAGGAAATTGGGGATGTTATGATTATAAAAGAAAAGGAAAAATAAAACCCAAGAAATATAAAAAATATAATAAGTTTAAAAAGAAATATTTTAAACCAAAAAGAAAATATTTTAGAAGAAAATATAAACCTTATAATAAAAAACCATTAGATAAAAAACGATGTAAATGTTGGAATTGCAATGAAGAAGGTCATATTAGTACTGAATGCCCAAAAAAGAAAGTTAGAATATTAATTACGGACTTTGAACAAATTAGAGATGAATGTGAAGAAGTTGATATTGAAGAAATAGAAGTAAATGAAGAAATATTTGAAGAAAAATCAGATTTAGAAGAAACGTCTAGTGATGATGAATAAAAACAAGAATAAAACTAATTTCGAAAAAATTATAAGGATTGAGGACTTGATCTGCAATAAATAACCCATTTCATTAAGGGTAAAACTGACTTTTTAACAAAAATCTTAAAAAGCCACTATTCATAGGTCATTTTGCAAAATCTCCCGTTTGGATAGAGTTTCATTTTCAGTACCAACCACATCTCTTTCTTCTTTAATAAACTCAATTACTGCATGAAGAATGATATTATTTTCTTATTTAATTTTCAGATTTCCTTTCACGATGGTGCATTCTAAATATATGCAACTAGGTTCGACCGTATCTCTAACTAGTGAGTTTGTACCCGAAGGAAACAATTGTATCAAGTCAAAATCAGACTCTAGGTTGACAATAAATGAGGTTATTTGATTATTTCGTCAGTTTTGTCCTCCTTGTCTGAGTTTGATTCTCTGTCCTCATCTTCCCTCCACGTGATAATCATTGCTTTCTTTGAACGAGACTTCTTCAATATGTTAGCACATTCATATTATGTGTGTTAATATTCCTCACATTCATGGCATTTGAAACGATTTTGAGTTCTCTCCATAAATGTAGGTGGATTTTGCCTTGAATTGTTAAATAATTTCTTTTTCAGTGGTGGTGAGGCTTTGAATTTGTTTCTTTTTGATTGTTCTTCAAGAATTTCTTGATTGTTTGGTGTGTATGGCTGTATGTCCATCAGTATCACTTTTCTCATCCTCAACCTTTTCTTCAACATTTTTGGCTTTGAAGGCAATTCTAGTTCCATTTTCTTTCTTTCTTCTATAGAGATGTAGCTTATAAGTCATCATTGAACCAGTTCTTCTAGTTTTATGGTTTTAATAACACTGGTTTCTTCTACAACAATTACTTTGGAGTGAAATCGATCAGGTATAGATCTAAGGATCTTCTTTACTATCTTACTTACTGAGTACCTCTTCCCTTCCCCAAAGTATATATTGAATGTAATTGAGTTAAGCGTAGAAATCTTTGAATTGTTCGTCTTCTCTCATTGTTAATTATTTGAACTCTAAGGTGAGCATTTGGAGTTTCGATGACTTTACAATGGAAATTCCTTCACGAGCAACTTGTAGTATATCCCAAGCTTCCTTAGCTACCTTACATGTAGAGATAAGAAGAAACTGGTCAGAATCCATAAATGGAAAAAATAGCATTTAAGGCTGTTTCGCGCGTTTTCGCTCGTTAACAATTAAAAAGGGAATCAGACGATTGTGTAAGGGACAAACCTCTTGGAACAAAGTCCCAAAAAGGGGTGTTTATTGAATATGAAGATTACAGTTTGGACACGAACAAGATGCCTTCAAGAGGCGCAAGCACACAAGTACAAGGGGATTGAAGTAATTAAAAAATTAATCTAAGGAAAATAAATTATATGTTCTCTGTTTTGAGAATGAATTTTGTCGGGGCTTATTTTCGTTGTCTTCTTCCTTTTTTTTATACGGCTTGGGCAGTTTTGATCGTTTTTGCAACTGCTTGTAACTACCCATGTCTTTCATCATGGTCGGCTGGCTAATAACTACCGTGTGCAACTCCTATCACTACGCTCTCTTCATAACTGCTTGCCATCAACTTTCTCAAATCGTGGGGCGTAATTATGATGTGCTCAAACCGTCTTAGATCGTGATTTTGGATAACAACAAACTTTAGTCATTTCTGGGACTCTGGACGACTCAGCATTCTTGGGCGACAATTGATCTTCTACTCTGGGCGATTACAGGATGTTTCATTCGCTCAATATCTGGGCGTCCTGCGGGCTTGGGCGACGTCGTACCTTTGTCTTTTTGGGCTTTCATCATATTTAATGATATTTCTGGTTGGGCTTTTACCCTGATCTCTCTATCTGGGCTTCTTCTTTTGAGTCATTTCCTCTCTTGGGCCATTTGATTTGGGCTGCCTATTTTGTGTGTCAACAATTACCCCCCAATATGGCGGAATTAATTTTAATTTTCGCCATATTCGTTTATGTGTCTTCCAGCAACGTTTGAAATTTCCAAGGTTTTTCAATCATCACTTTCTTCTAATTGTCTAAAACAGTGTGACGTTACAACTCCTCTAAACCCAAACATCGCGCCACTTCGTTGCACCACTAAACCACGTCTTCATACTTCGCGTCTTTTCCCCCTTATTTTACTGTTTATCGTCTTGCTTCTCCTTTACGTTTCTTAAGCAAACTCAGACAAACTCATATTTTGCGTTCAATAGCGACCTCTCAAACTCGTTCGGATTCCCCTTTTAGTTTCGAAGACTTCCTGAATCTCCTCACCAGGCCGTATGTAAACCCTTCTCGTCTTGTACCGGCCAATCCAGACCGGAATGAGTTTTATCTTGGCCTATTGTTCAATGATGCTACATCAATAGAGAAAGTGGCGGCGGGTCAAGTATTCCCTTGCACGGAAAATCTCCCTTTTCTGAACTCATTACCGTTAAGGCCCATCCAGGAGCGAGGTATTCGTACTTGGCCTAAAGCTGATTCTTCTTTTCGTTTTTGGCATGCACGTCTGGTAAAACATGATCCCACAAAAGCACTTTTTGATCGTGCACGGATTTCTGATTTGTTGGAGATTACCCTCCATCCTCTAATTTATGACTCAGCACTTTTTCCAATCGCGCTGAGTTTTTGGTCCTCAGAGTATTAACACTTTTGTTTTTCCTCTTGGCCTGATGTCTATTACCCTGAGGGACGTAGGGGCTTTAGTAAACCTCCCACCTTTGGGTGATATCATATTTCCTGGTATCTTGATCACTAGTGCTGCTCCGAAGTTTGACAAGAAAATTACTGAGTCGTATTCGAGCATGCAAAGCCTTTACACTGCTTCCATTTCTGAACCTAACCATGCTGAGCGTGTAGCTTTTATCCATGTTTGGCTGTGTAAATATGTTCTCTGCATCCCTAGTCTGAAGCCTTCTACAAGTTATTTGCCCATATCACACGAATTAGCATGTGGTCGACCCTTGAATTTATGTTCATTCCTTTTGGCTGCTCTTTATAGAGGCATGGCCTTCCTTCAATTTCAATTGAAGAATAATGCCTCCTCTACAGACAGTGAACCTCTTTGGTTGGCCCAATTGTGGTTGATGGCGTATTTCCCACAACTTGGTGCTGTACCTTCCCCTCCTAAATCAGTTGCCTGCTATGGGTTGTTTATTCATCAGTTAGACCCTGTAAATATGTCTCCCAGAGAAATTTTCACCTTCTTTTACACACTGAACTTCATTCCTTCATTCTTTCCTTTTCCCGTTCATCAAATCCCCATTTTTGTTTGTCATCCTTCCACTATAGATGAGGCAACTGCATCTTTGCCTATATGGGTTGAATTTTTGGTTGGGAGGGAGTTGTTTCATGATATTGTGATAGGAATGAATGCTAAGGCTAGTGTTGAGATATATGCTCCTCATTTCTTTGCCCGTCAGCTTGGTTTCGGCCAAACTTGGTCTGTTCCTCCTTGTTACTCCAAAAATATCACAGAGCGTTTTCACCTTATTAGTAAGGCTGAGACTGGGGCTATAGATGCTCGCAATAAAAGCTTGGTTGAAGGCTTTTCTTTTGTTCCTTTTAATCCTCTGCTGTCACACATCCTCTTTTTGACCAACTGTGGCCATCTGTGAAGCGTAGGCTCTTTTCAGTCAACGCTAATCGTGCCTTTCATTCATTGGATCGTTCAGAGACTCTCCCTTCTTCCCCTATCCTTGCTACTCCTCTGTCCATCAAGGGCCCTTCCAAATCACCACCAGCTTCCCACAAATGTTCAAATCTTCGTTCTGCTTCCTCGACTTCCCCGGCTGTTGCTACCAAAGGTGCTTCTAGCCGGAAACGGCCAGCTGCAGCTTCTCCGATCTTGCATGATGACACTGGTGATGATGGTGGTGATGATGTTGATGTCCCCCTCATTCACAAAAGAAAGGTAATAGCTTTGTTTAAACATGACTTGTTAATCTTTATGGACTGATGCTTCATTTGACTATTCCATTTGAAGGTTCCAGAAAGTTCATCTTCTCGCTTAGAAGCTTTAGTCACAGACTCTCCAGCTCCAGCTCTAGCTATTGCAATTGTTTCGATAGGGTCATCTGATGAAGGGATTCCTCCCACAGAACGACCTCTAGTGTCAGAAACTTCATCACAATCCCTTGAAGCATCGCAGACTTCTCAGGACGTTCATCCTCCAATTTCTGTGCCAGCAGGTCGGCTGTTTCTTGACACTTTCGCTCTATTTGTTGACTCAGCAGTCTCTGACCTATTTTCCTCTGTGTGCATTAGGTGTTTCCACAGACCTGCCCGTTGCAGCGAGTTCGTCCTATTTAGAGAAAGGAAAGTCTTCACGAATGATGGGGCAAATTGATGATGATCCTGGACACCCAAAAGTTGCTGATGAGGTATCTCATATTTCTCCTTCATTCTTTTGGCTTTGCTTGATTGATTTGTTGTAGTGACATTTTAACATTGGCACCTTCTTTCAGTGCGCTAGTCCTGTTGTGCGCTCCATTCAAGATTTTCTTTCTTCTTGGGAACAATTGGAAACATCTTCTTCCAGTCGTCCGTCAAACTCCTCTGAGGCAAACATGGAGGTGCTTAGACAATCAATGCTTGAGTACGTTGCCTTCATGGACATGGATGTTTGCATGGCCAGTGCTGCTGCTCAGAAGGATAAATTTGATCTCTTGAGCACAAAGTTGGTACAAGCACTTGCGCTTCCGTCGCTCAATGTTCCCCGAAATTCAAGGCGACGTTGAGGGCCATTCATTCTGAAGTCCTTTATCTGTTGGCTAGATGTGCCGAATTGAACGCCAAAAGTGCTCAGTATCTTCGTGCTTCTTCTGAAAAAGAATCTTTGCTCCAGGAGATCAACAAGGCTAAAACTGAATTGAATGAACTCTCTTCTGAAATTAAGGCCGAATATTCTTTAATGATGACTTTGGCTGCAGAGATGAAAGATCTTCAAGCAAAGATGGATGATTGCAAGGCCAGGATGGCTGCTAAAGAGCGTAACGCTTCCCAAAGGGTAGAATGGACCAAATCATTAGTTGGGCATTACTAGGAGCTGAAAGTGGATGAAGAGGTGGTGACCGATATAGATACTACTTCTCAAAGGCAGGATGAGGACTGGGCGAAGCTTAGGGAACATATGCGATCTGTTTGGGGTGAACTGTAATTGAGACATTTTTATGTCCTTCTCTTTGTAAATTCGTGAACTATTCATCATAGTCACTTTTTAACTGTTACAGCAGCTTTCACCTTTAATGATCAATTATTTTGCATGTTTGAATATTAATTGAAGTTTATCTTTTAATCGTCAACCCCCAAGCACTTAATTACATGCTAATTGTATGCTCGAATATTGATTGACGTTACTCTTTTAAATCGTCAACCCCCCAAATATTTAATTACATGCTAAGATTCATGCATATCAATTTCCTCACCCTTCAGATTTTTGGGCCATTCAATGTATGTAGCCTTTCGTATCCTGACTTTTCATATTCATTTCCTTATAAATACGTTTGTGCCTTCAACACTTATCACTCCCATTCGTAATCCTTTTCCAAGAATTATCCTACTGCCATTGTCCAGTATCTCAACACTCTCTCCAGTTTCGACTTTCTGTAGAAATGGATCAGTTGATCCATCCTGTGTGTCGTCCGACTTGACATGTATGTTGGTATGGGAGATATAGGAAAAGTTTCTTGGCCAGCAGCAAAATTCTTCCCATCTATCGATGGAGGGAAGGAATGTTTCTGGGCCCTTTGCTCGCCATTGCAGCAATGCTCTTGGGGATGTGGTTGGTCCCAGTCCACAATTTTCACCGTTTACTGCCGAAGGCCTACAATTGTTTATCCTCAGTCGTAACTTATTGGAGATTTCAAATTCTTGTTCATAGGAGACTTTGCACTTTTCATATTCTGTTGATGTAACCAATATTTGATTAATAAAAAGTTTTATTTAGACGTATTTCGTCCTTTATTTTATTTGGTTATCATTGCTCATTATAACTTTCATTTTTAAGTTTGTATTTGTTCGTCGTCCCATAAGGAAAGAACATATTTCTTCAAGTATTTGCCATTGATGAACCTCACGTAGTTAGTACCATCTAGATCCTTTAAATGATAGGCTCTGTTAGGCAAAACACTTTTCACTTTGTATGGTCCTTCCCAATTTGGTGACCATTTACCGTACTTTGGATCTTTACTATCCAAAGGGAGTATTGTCTTCCAAACTAAATTGTCCAAACTGAAGGACTTGGCTACGACCTTCTTGTTGTAAAACTTAGCCATTTTCTGTTTCTGGACTTGTAATCTATCCAGAACATCTATCCTTAATTCGTCCAATTCCAACAAATTTTGGACGAGCAATTCTGCGCGTTCGTTGTCACCCAGGTTGTTTTGTGATCGTACTCTTATTGATTGCACGTTGATTTCCACAGGTAACACTGCGTCTTGCCCGCATGTCAGTTGAAAAGGGGTAACTTTAGTGCTTGTACGTGGTGACGTTCTATAGGCCCACAGAGCTTGATTCAAACACTCGTGCCAATCTCTGACGTTTTCACTTATCATCTTTCTAATGATGTTCTTCAGGATCTTGTTAGATGACTCGGCCTGACCGTTGGATTGAGCGTAATAAGGCGTGGAATTTACCAACTTGACCCCAAATTCGCTTAAAAATTCCTTCACTTGATCCCCATTCAAGGAAGTTCCATGATCCACCATCAGGGTTTGTGGGATTCCAAACCTATAGATGATATGGTCGCGAATGAATTCTATAACACTTTTTTGAGATATCTCTTTTAGAGGTATGGCCTCTACCCACTTAGTGAAGAAATCTGTTGCCACTATAATGAATGTATGTAGTTTGGACGATGGTGGATAAATCTTCCCTATAAAGTCTATCGCCCAGCCTCTAAATGGCCATGGCTTAATGATAGGCACCATTTCCCTAGCTGGTGTTCTCTGAATTGACCCATGCTTTTGACATGCCAGACAACCTTTCGCATATTGGACACACATTTCTCCCATTTTAGGCCAAAAATATCAATTCCTAATAATTAACCACCTCATCCTTTGACTAGCTTGGTGGGCTCCACAAATTCCTTCGTGTATTTCAGCCATAATTACCTTGGCTTCTTGTAAACTCACACACTTTAACAACACCCCATCTGGGCTTTTGAAGCAATTCACCTTCAATTAATGTATAGTTCAACGATCGTAGCTTTATCTTTCTGTTGTTCTTTTCACTTGATTTTTCCAAGAATTCTTTTATCTCTACCCTCCAATCCATTGCGTCTCCTTCTTGTATACAATGAATTCCAATCCTATTTGCCCTCCTTTGTATAACAGGCAAAATTGTTCCATATTCACAAGTGTGCTCCATGTCTAAGACTTTTAAGTAACTTGAGGCCATTTGGGCCAGTTCGTTTGCTATGTCGTTGTACATTCTGTTGACATATTGGAGTTCTACTCGGTCGAACTCTTCTAGTAATTCTTGGGCGACTTCATACTGGCTTATAACGGATTCGCTCTGACATTTAAAATCGTCAGTGAATTGGTAAATCACCAACTGGGAATCGCTTCTAATAATCCCGTTTTTTACTTCCATTTCAATTAATAATTCTAAGCCGACAATCAATGCTTCATATTTGGCCTGGTTATTGGTGCACATTCTGTCCAATGTGAAGGCAAACTTATAGCAAATCCCTAGAGGATTTATCAAAGCTATTCCTACTCCTGCACCTTTGGAAGTTTTTGATCCATCAAAATATAGGATCCATGGTTTGAATTCGAACGAGTCTATTTCCAATTTAATTTCTTCAGGCATATCAAGGCACGGGTGATCGGCCAAGAAATTAGCCAATGCTTGATTTTTTACCGCCTTCTGTGGTATATATTGTATTTCAAACTCGAACGATGTCAAAGTCCAAAGGCCTATCCTTTGGTGTAAAACGGGGCGAGAGAACATATACTTCACTAAATTAACTTTAGAAATCAGATAAACTGTTACAGGCCGTAAATAGGCCATTAACTTAGTACATGTGAAATATAAAGCGAGACATAGTTTCTCGATAGCAGAATAATTACATTCGCATTTTGTCAAACGTCTACTTAAATAGTATATTGCCCTTTCTTCACCAAACTGGTCTTCCTGCTCGACCATCCCAACTATCGATTCTTGTTCAGCCGATATATACACCTTCATTGGCCGTCCTTGGATAGGTGACACCAACACTGGCGGATTTGCCAAATACGTCTTTAGGCTATCAAAGGCCTTTTGATGTTCTTCTTTCCAGACGAGTTCGTCCTGATTTTTCAACTTTAGGAGAGGCGAAAAAGCTTTTGTTCGCCCTGCACAGTTATAAATAAATCGCCTTAAAAAATTAATTTGACCTAGAAATCTTTGCAATTTTTTTTTGTTGCTAGGCGGTTTGGCCTCTAAAATGGCATTTGCTTTATTCTTATCGAGTTCAATTCCTCTTTGGTGTACTAGAAAGCCAAGGAAATTACCGGCATTGACACCAAACGCACACTTCAAAGGATTCAATTTCAGCTTATATTGTCTCATTCGCTCAAATGAGCACTTCAGTTGTTCGAAATGATCTTCCTCTTTAACAGATTTAACTACGATGTCATCTACATACACCTCGACAAACTTGCCTATCATATCATGGAAGATTAGATTCATTGCTCTTTGATAAGTCGCCCCCGCATTTTTTTAGGCCGAAAGGCATAACTACCTATTCGTAACACCCTAAGGCCCCTGGGCATCTAAAGGCAGTTTTGTGTATGTCTTCTTCAACTATATATATTTGGTTATATCCTGAGTACCCATCCATAAAATAATACATGACATGTCCGGCAGTGGAATCAACCAAGGAATCTACCGTGGGCATTGGATACTCATCTTTAGGTGTTGCTAAATTCAGATTTCTAAAGTCTATACACACCCTCATTTTACCATTATTTTTTAACACTGGCACGATATTAGATAACCATTCAACATATCTAGCTGTCCTGATGAAACCTGCTTTTAATAATCGCTCAATTTCTTTCTTAATTTCAGGCAACACGTTAGGAGCAAAACGTCTAGGAGGCTGTTTATGGGGCTTAAAGTTTGGTTTAGTTGGCATTCCACTAAATTTTTATCTAAACCAGGCATATGTTCATATTCCCAAGCAAAACAGTCTTTATACTCTTTTAATAAAGCGATTAATGCTGTACTAACCTCTTGACTAAGCATCTGGCTGATAAATGTTGGGCGATCCTCTCCCACACCGCCAATGTTTACTTTGATCAACGGGTCTTGTGCTTGAGCATTTCTAGGTTTGTGGATCCTCATTACTTCATCGTCCATGTCCCTTACAGGTATTTCTTCTTCTAGGCAATCTACCTTGTTAACTTCCCGGTCAATACTTTGTTCCAATTTGAATACTGCCAATTTGTCTCCCAGTGTTTTCAATGCTACCTCCTTTTTGATTTTCTCCTGACGTTCTTTATTGAAAGCCACTAGTCTGGCTTTAAAGGCCTGGATGTCGGCCACATGCTCTTTTGGTTGCCAAGTCATTAATATTCTCTGAGCGTTCTTTTGGCAATAACTGGCTCTTCTAGGGCCACTATGTTTGGCCTCATTTGACTGAACATTTCAGCGAGTGCGTCTACGGAAAATGGTTCTTCACTCTGTACGACGACTTGAGTTTCTTCTCCATCTTGGATTATTCTAACAGGTCCGTAGTTCCCTTCATACATGAACCTTTCTACCGAATTAGTTTCTGCAACAAGAGGCCTATGATCTGCCTGTACCACCTCTGTCTTCCCTTGGTCATTCTAAAAAACCAAGCACTGATGGAGCGATGATGGTATACAGCGACTTCCATGAATCCAATCTCGCCCTAACAGTATATTGTAACTGGTAGGACCATTAATGACAAAGAAGACAGTCGTCCTTGTAGTCGTACCTACAGTTATATCAAGTGGCATTACTCCCTTGGCTGAAGTGGCTCCCCCATTGAAGCTCGTGAGAATGACTTCTGTTGGGATCATGTCATCCTCTGTTTTTGCGAACTTCCTCATCATCCTTAGTGGGATGGTGTTTATGGCAACCCCATTGTCAATAAGCACCTTCACTACGGGTATGCCATTTACCAAGGCCTTCACATAAAGTGGCCTTAAATGCTTGGTCAATTTCATAGTGGGTTTTTTGAAGACAACTTTTTTTGCTGCATCGATTTCCACCTCCTGTTTGTCTCCTGTCGACTTATTCCTTTGTGATGAATTAACTTGCAATACCTCGGGCTGAATAATCGTCTGTGGGGCATCATCTCTATCTTTTAGTATTTCTCCAGTAGCTATCCAACCTGTTGGGGGAGGCAGTATTCTTGGAGGAGATCCGTATTTCTCATAACGAGGTACCCTTTTCTTCCTTTTGGGTGTCCCATATAGTACGTAGAAATCGAAAGAACGCCCAGATGGTTTTCCCAACAAATCTACTTCACGAACTCCTTTCCAATGCAATTGTTTCAGCAAGGAATTACGCTATACTCCTCTCGTTCTCCTTTCTTCTTCGAGATCGATCTCTTCCTCAATATCTGTCATGCCATCATCCTCTTCGCCTTGTACTTCTTGGGATGTCTGACCACCTTCGTATTCCAACACACACGCTTCTTCTTCATCTCCTCCTTCTCCCTCCTTATTCTTGAATTCGTTGGCCAACAAATAATTATTAGCCATGACGGGAGGTAAGGTGCCGAATTGGATAGTAAGAGGGGGTTCCGTATCGTCTTCTTCTCTTTTGCTTCGATCAAACTTTGACCTCCCAGAAGAACTTTCTGGCATTTCTCTCATTGATTCTCCAGTGCCAGTCTCTTCACTATCTTCGAGAGCGTTTTGATTAACCATTTCCAATATTCTTGGTGCTTTAGGACGTGGCTTTTCTGGTTGCTGCCTCATCATTCGTCCATAATTCCGTTGAAATCGTCTTTGCTGAGTCCTGGTCATTTCATTAAAAGGGACAACACGTCTTGCGTTATACTGATATGAGTGCCACACATTAGGTTGGCGAGGCTGTGGTCTGAACGATTTCTCATGCCGTGTCGGCCTGAACTGCCTTTCCAAAGGCGGCCCCTTATAAAACGATGTGCCCTGCCTTCTGTTTGGAGCAAACTCAGGGCGATGGTGATTCTGCCATACTTCTGATTTTTCGGTATTTGCTCTCATTTCTGCTTTACATCTGGCACACAAGACTTCTTCATTCTTCATAGGTTCTTTTCCCCTGATACGTTCGAACACACTGGCATGTTTCTCAGGGTCTTCCTCATCATCGATGACCAACTTAAACCTTGGTAATCTATTTGTAACATTGGTCGTCACCATATTCACCTCAAATGGTTATGGGAAAGGATTTTCATCCACTGTCATTTTCTTTTTGTCTTCGAACGTGATTCCTCCTGACTCAATAGCGTCCTGTAAAACATGACGAAAAACCAAGCAATAATTAGTCATATGTGACCATGCATCATGCGATTCATGCCATTTACAATATTTTTTACCCTTAATCTGCTCAGTGCTTGACAACTTATGTTTATCGCTCAGTTTTATCTGCTTATCCTTATATAATTTATCGAATATAAGGTCAGCTTTTGTCACATCGAACGAGAACGTTCTGCTCTTTTTGTTTTCTCCTTTTACAGGTTCATCTCTGGCTACATCCCTAGGCTTAGCCATTATGGGGCACGTATATGCATCCCCTTTGGTCAATTCGGCCAAACATATTTCAGTTTGATCATAAAATTCATCATTTACAGCATGAACGCCAAAGTGTGGGTCTTTATAATAAGTCCCTTTGCTAGAATTTTTTACTTGCTCTTCTTCTCTTATCAAACGTTCGTACCTGATCACGTTCGCACTAAGTTGGAACAGGTCAGGGAATTTCCTATCCTGGAACTTCTTCTTTAAATCAAAACTTAAACAGCTTTGAGCGATTTTGACAAATTCTTTTTCAGGAAGGGGTACAAAGCATTTACTCCTAGCTGTTTTAAACCTTTGAAGGAAACCTTCTGCCCATTCGTTTGGCATTTGACGTAAGTTCGCCAAATCGGTCAGTGTGACCTCAGATTCTGTTTTATAAAACTGAGCATGGAACAATTGTTCCATTTGTTGCCATGTTTGAACGAAATTTGCTGGCAAGTTAATGAACCACGAAAAGGCTACTCCTGTTAATGAACTAGGGAATAGTCTCATTTTATGGTAATCGGTCACCTCACCACTTTGTAATGTGAATCGCCCTATATGTTCTAGAGTAGATACTTCTCCTAAACCAGTGAACAATGAGAATTCGGACACTTTATACCCTCTAGGCCATGGGTACACTTGATCTACCCAATCAGGATATGGTTTAGTGTAAGTCGGCCTAATAACATGACGTACCCCAACAGCCATTTGATCTTGTACTATTTCTGCAATCTGATTCCTTAGTAAAGCATTTGGATCATATGGGACTCCTATGGGTTGATTCACTTGTTGGTTTATTTGAGGCGGCCTGATGTTTGGTCCTTTATTGACAGGGAAAACACCATTGTTCAGACTATTATACCCATTATGTTGAGTATTCATTCCCTCATTAACGCGAGGTAAATTATGTCCACCATTCAGGACATTATCCCTTATATTTGGATTACCCCCCCAGGTTGGTAGTCACGTTATCGCCATTCAAATTTGGCGCTCCATTAACCCCTTGATTTGAGGTGGAAGGGCCGAAAAATGTTTCTAAACCTAGACCTGGGTTCAAACCAGAGGAATTGTGTGGTGAAGCATGTCCCACAATCGCTCTGGTCTGGAAATGACTTCCTACGGTTGGTTGACATACTTGGCCTACTAATTTGCTCATGAGATCATTTAACGCACTTAATTGTTTGGCCATGTTGTCATAGTGAACATTTCCACTATGGGTAAATTTTTCCATATTATGGACGTTTCGTAAATTTACCTGTTCAATGACGTCTTGTGTGAGTTCTCCAAGCAATGCACGCATGGTTCGAGGACTCAACTCTGTCATTGGCTCATAACGACTGTGACTGCTTGGAGTCTGTCCTTCCGTCTGAGGAGAATGCTGCTGCTCCTCATATCCCTCGATCACAGATTGGACTACTCCGTGACTTGCTGGTGCTTTATCCGAATTTTTATGAGGCATAATGTTTTCTTTTTGCATCTCCAAACACCAAGTGTCCCACCGGGCATGCCAAATTGTTTCGCGTCTTTTCGCTCGCTAACAATTAAAAAGGGAATCAGACGATTGTGTAAGGGACAAACCTCTTGAAACAAAGTTCCAAGAAGGGGTGTTTATTAAATATGAAGATTACAGTTTGGACAGGAACAAGTGCCTCCAAGGGGCGCAAGCACACAAGTACAAGGGGATTGAAATAATTAAAAAATTAATCTAAAGAAAGTAAATTACATGTTCTCTGTTTTGAGAATGAATTTTGTCGGGGCTTATCTTCGTTGTCTTCTTCCTTCTTTTATACGGCCTGGGCAGTTTTGATCGTTTTTGCAACCTTGATAAATTAAAAATGAATTTTAGTTTCGCTATTATAATTCTAGACAACAAGTGTTAGAACCTCCCATAATCAGTTTCTAATAGTCTTGACTACAACGTATAGGATGTTACTAAGTTCGAACAGTTTTAACTAGATATGAAATTTAAATAAAAAATCGAAATTTAAATACTAGATATAACGTGGTAAACCCTGAAAGAAAACATTCACGGGCCATATGTCATAGGTAAAATAATCCACTAAATTAATTAATGCAAAATATAACAGTCTTCGATTTTGTAATTTCGCAAAATTAACAAAAAAAAATCAAAAAAATCCAAGAACAACTCCTTTTGACTTGTTGAAGAAGTGAAATCTAACCCATTTGTCCTGACTTTATTAACACTTTCATATTGTACTTGACTACACCACCACTTGGATTTAGAATCGACATCCCTAACTCACGCTAAGCATTTTAATCAATAAATGTCATCGAACGTTCAGTACAATTTGATTTGTTTTCTCCAAATACTTTGAAAAAGACTTTGGCTCTGAAAATAATCAATGAAGCTGTTGACCTCGAAAAATGGCTCGGACACGTGGTCAACAGGATACGTCTTCAAGTCAGCTCCTCCTGCACACGTAACACGCCGTTAGTCACTCGTGGCTTCTCCCGGAGGGGGTGGGAGCGGCCGCAAGAACTCCGACGGTCAAGTCAGTTCAATATTCAACCGGTAAGAGATTCGCCGGCGGTAGGACACTCGCCGGGAAGGTAGTCGGTATGGTGTCGATAAAATTGGCAAGTATATAAGGGAAATGATGATACTTGGTTTCGCAGTATGTAGGAGAGCAAATGGGATTCCAATCCCTAAATTTGGCCCAAGGAGGGGATATTTATACTAAGGATGGAACGAGACGGGCTGTTGGATGAGGAGACACGTGTTGTCGGATCTTCAAGGCTCGTCCCATCCTAGGTGTCACTCTGTCCCTCCATAGGTCGACTGGTATTGAATGTTTCTGACATAGGCTGCTGATTTGACCGTTTGAGGACCTGCTACATATCCCATCAGTCAGAGATTTGACTTTGGGAAGATCTTTGTACAAAGGATCTTTGTAGAGACGAGGTGTAGCGGGTAAAGCGTTGCAGCGTGGTAGAAATGGGGTGCGGGCCTTTGCATCCACTGCGCGCTTGTGGATGAGTCCGGTTCATTCGCTGACGCGTGTTCAGTTCGCCCCTCATGCATTCACCTCGGCATGTACAACCAGCTCGTCCCTGGTTCAATCACCTCGTTCGACACGTGGCTTGGGCCACGGGTGCGGACACGTGGCGGGCGAGGTGGCGGGTCTGACACAGGCCCGTAACAATAGTCCCGCAAGTCCATGTATAAATATTTATATAGTACAAGGACTTTTGATTTTGAGTTGGGGGTGCCGAGACGAGTCGTTGGCGATGAGAGCTGAGGGTTAGTACAGAGCTGTTGCGCAGAGGCGATAAAGGTTGGCGACTCTTCAGAAGAGCTGTAGCAACGCAGAGCTGTTGTGCCCGAGGCGATAAA
This sequence comes from Fraxinus americana, assembly GCA_035079005.1. Taxonomy (NCBI): domain Eukaryota; kingdom Viridiplantae; phylum Streptophyta; class Magnoliopsida; order Lamiales; family Oleaceae; genus Fraxinus; species Fraxinus americana. The sequence goes on along the minus strand of CM068715.1, from coordinate 12,439,007 downwards.
GGTTGGCAACTCTTCAGAAGAGCTGTAGCAACGCAGAGCTGCTGTGGCCGAGGCGATGGAGGTTGACAACTCTTCAGAAGAGCTATAGCAACACAAAGCTGCTGTGGCCGAGGCGATGGAGGTTGACCTTGAACATTGTGCCAATGATTTGGAAGCCCTTGTATCTTCCCAAAGCAATCATGGGGAGGCGTTTGCTTGCTTCCAAGGCACGCCTCCATCGACATAAATGATAATAATGACGATGGCTCCCATTCCTCGAGGCAACGTGCTTAAGCTGAGCGTGTAACTCACCGCCTCATCAGGGCCGTTAATTCAAATGACCATTGGTTTGGACGGAGATCCTTACATTTGGGTGCTGGACGGTCTGGATTGTGTTTGGGTTGATCTAACGGTTGGGGTGAGTTTGGAGTGCCTATAAAAGGCACATCCTTCTCATTTCAAAACCTTTATTTCGCGAAAATCTCTCGAACTCTTTCAAACTCCTTGGAACCAAGTGACCGTTTCCATTCTCCGGCGAGCATTCAGGATTCCGACGACCTCGTGAATTCCGGTGGGCGAGTACCTTCCTACGGTTTTAGGTAACCTTCTAGATTTCAGTTTCCTCCATCTCCTTTTCTTTTTTTTTTGCGTCTATTTATAGAGATGTCGAGTGGGCAAGTTGTTGAGGGGGGAAGTGAGGAGAGGCGAGGCAAAGAGAGCACTTCCTTGAGGGAACCCATACTAATCTCATCCGATGAGCTGAGTAGGGCCATTAGAGCCGGGGAGAACATTTGGAAACATCCAGATTCCCCCGTAGACACATCTGTGCAATGGGGGGCCTCAAAATACCCATCTAAAATCACCTCGGAACAGATAGAAAAATGTAGGGAGTGTTTAGGATTCCTCACAATATTCTGCTTATCCAACCCGAACCCCATGAGAGAGCCTATTATCTTAGGCCGGGGTGCGTAGCAGTGAGTGACCACCTCTTCCGGGCTGGGTTGAGGCTTCCATTCCACCCCTTTTTTTGCCTAGTCCTTAGGTCTTTTGGGTTGGCCCCTACCCAGTTTAATCCCAATGCGGTCCCAAATGGTTGGGACGTGGATGCTGTGGCGGAGGGCCAGCATTGGAGTGGACATGCCGTTCAGTGTATTCCACTCTCTTTTCTTTCCAAAAGCCACGGCGGGGGCGAGGCGAGAAAAGGCTGGTACTATCTGGCTCCCTGGGGGTCCCATTCGCCGTTCGTGGTTGAGACACCCTCCTCGATTAAAGGCTGGAGGAGTTTGTGGTTCTGGGTGTCAGGACGGTGGGATACCGTGGAGAATGACCCAATGGCGCCTCTGACCGTCCCCACCATCTATTCGACTTGCAGTAAGCAACTTTCCGATTTGAATTTACTTGGCTAACTTTGCTTATGGTTTTAATATTTCTGTTCTTTGCAGGCTCCCTCCCGAGGTGCGAAATTGCAGAGGAGGACTGGGACATAATTGCCCAATTGTATCAGACGCCTCTACCGGAGAGAAGCACAAGGAGTTGATCGACCAGAACCACCACTTCACTCTTCACGGACTGATGATGAACAGAGGTGAGTGCATTTCATTTCGGTTCTGTTTCAATATTTTACCTGGATACTTAGCAATTTTCTTCTTTGCAGGGGATTTCAAAAACAAGAGGCCTCCCTGGCCCGACCTGGCCACAATCCGACGGAGCGTGGCGGAGGCCAAGCTGCTGAAGACCAGCTCGGCCGTGTACAAAAAGCAGTCGGAGCGGCTGCAGACGCTGAGCAAGGCTCGTGCTGAGGAAGAGGCGAGCTGGCCCAATCGTGGCCCCCACCCCTGCGGCGTCTTTTCTTCCCCCAACCGAAGCGGGGGTCAGTGTGGCGATTCCACCTTCTGCCCAGGCCATCATGCCTATTACTGCGTACTTCGCCGAAGGGGCGACTAAGAAGAGGCTGAAGAGGCCAGCCAGTGCGGCGGGCAAGGGGAAAGCCACTGATTTTTTGGGGAGCAAGGACGAGGATTTGTCCGAGGCTGTGCTGGAGATGCTCCCAGCGGAAACCGCATCGGCCGCGAGGGTCCACAGTAAGTACTGGACCGAAGACTGGGCCAATCACGCTGCCTCGTGCGACATTGAGGACTTGCTGGCGGCGAATAGCGCCTGCGTGGCCAGGGCCCTAAGTATGGGCACCGCGACAGAAGATTTGGTGAGGGGCCTCCGGAGGAAGAATGAGGATCTGGAGAAGAGGATTGAAGCCTCTTCAAGCTGGGAGGCCGAAGTGGAGAAGGCCAAGAAGGAGTTGGAAGAGGTGGAGGAGAAGTGGGTGACTGCCGCCACGAAGTTGGACTCGGCTGAAATACATGTTAATCAGTTGAAGAATGAGCTTCACGAGTCCGTTTCCCAGGTGGCGGCCCTGACGAAGAGGGTGGACCAGGCCAATGACCACCAAAGGCTAACGTTCGAAGCCTTGGAGGAGGCCAATAAGGAGAGGGCCGAGCAGAGGAGACGAATTGAAGCCCAGACTGAGGAGATAAATTCGCTGAGCGCAGAGGCAAAGACTGTTGGCGAAGTGGCGGTCCAGAACTACAAGGATAATTTCGAAAATACGCCATAGTATGACGATTTCGCCAACTACTGGGCCTCCTGGGCGGCAAAGGAGATGATGTCCCGCCTCCGTAAGAGGCACCTCGATCTGGACATCAATTTTCTGGAAGAAGAGTTCGGGGGCCCCTCTGGGGGCAGGCCCGTCGAGGATGAAGAGGCCCCGCCAGAAGAGGTCGAAGGCGAGGGGCCCGAGGCGACCATTAATGTAGATTAGTTCGCAATTCTTTTTCCTTATGTAATGGCTTCGGCCTCTTCCCTTCTGGCAATGAATGAAAAAATTTTATCAAGTGTTGTTGCTTCTTTCCTTTTTTATTTGTCGCATTGCCTTGTAGCATAACTTCGAACAAAAGGTATCGCTTCGGACTTTTAACCACTTAATAAAATGGAAGAAGCCAATTAATTGTGATAACGCGTCGAACCTACTCAACCACTTAATAAAATGGGAGAAGCCAATAAACAAGCAATAACGCATCGGACAAGTCAACCACTTAATAAAATGGAAGAAGCCAATAAACAAGTAATAACGCATCGGACTTAGTCAACGTGCGTGTGCTGCCTCGCCCAGGATGGCACCCGCACCACCTCTGGCTCAGGCAAAATATCTTGGGGGTGTACCCTTTGGATGGGCTTGCACCTTCCCAAGTTCGTCTGATGTGTGCACGCCGTTTCGTCCAGGATGGTACCCGCATCATCTCTGGCTTAGGCGGAATATCTTGGGGGTGTACCCTTTGGATGGGCTTGCACCTTACCAAGTTCGTCTGAGGTGTGCACGCTGCTTCGTCCAGGATGGTACCCGCACCACCTCTGGCTTAGGCAGAATATCTTGGGGATGTACCCTTTGGATGGGCTTGCACCTTGCCAAGTTCGTCTGAGGTGTGCACGCTGCTTCGTCCAGGATGGTACCCGCACCACCTCTGGCTTAGGCAGAATATCTTGGGGGTGTACCCTTTGGATGGGCTTGCACCTTGCCAAGTTCGTTTGAGGTGTGCACGCTGCTTCGTCCAGGATGGTACCCGTACTACCTCTGGCTTAGGCAGAATATCTTGGGGGTGTACCCTTTGGATGGGCTTGCACCTTGCCAACTTTGTTTGGTGTGTCCATGCAAGAACAAAGTGAACAGAACATTCGTTTATTTGATTGCAACATTTACAACAATACACGTCCTCTACTGATAATATTTCCTTAAATGTTCAATATTCCAGGGGTGAGACATCATTTTTCCATTCAGATCTTCAATTTTATAAGTTCCAGACTTGATTTCTGCAATCACGCGATAGGGCCCTTCCCAGTTTGGTCCCAGAGACCCTGTGCCAGGATTTTTGGTCGAAGGGAAGACTTTACGAAGCACCAAGTCTCCAATGCGAAACGCTCTCTTCTTCACCTTGGCGTTGTAGTAGCGCATCATTTTTCGCTGGTAGGAGGCGAGCCTAACCTGAGACCTGTCCCTCTTCTCTCCGAGAAAGTCTAGCTTAAGTTTTCTCAACTCATCATTCGTCACTTCATCGAAGTGGATGCGTCGAGGGGATGGAACGCCGACCTCCACAGGGCTCATAGCCTCGGCTCCGTAAGCCATAGAAAATGGGGTTTCCCCAGTAGCGGTTTTGCAAGTGGTCCTGATGGCCCATAAGACCTGGGGAAGCTGGTCAACCCAGGCGCCCTTGGAGGCATCCAGCTTTCTTTTCAAGGTGAGCTTGATGGTTTTGTTGACCGCCTCGACCTGCCCATTTGCCTGGGGGTGATGGGGTGCAGAAAAATGCTTTCTGATCCCAAGCTCATCACATAAGTCCCGGACCTTCTTGTTGTCGAACTGTTTGCCGTTGTCTGAAACCAGGGAGTGAGGTATGCCGAACCGGGAGATGATGTTTTTCCAAAGGAACTTGGAGGTGTTGGCCTCAGTGATCTTGGCTAGAGGTTCTGCTTCCACCCACTTGGTGAAATAATCAATAGCGACTATGGCGAAGCGAGCATTCGCTCTTCCTTTTGGCAAGGGGCCAATGAAATCAACACCCCATTTGGCGAAAGGCCAGGGGCTTGATACCACTGTGAGCTCCTGAGATGGTTGCCTCTGCACATTGGAGAAGCGCTGGCACTTGTCACATTTGCGTACGAATTCTGTGGCGTCCCTTTTCAGGGTTGGCCAGTAATATCCCTACCTAAGTTATTTGTGTGCCAAGGCTGTTCCGCCAGAGTGATTTCCACAAACCCCTTCATGCACTTCCCTGAGGATGTAGTTTGCCTCCTCTCCTTCTGTACATCTGAGAAGGGAGGAGGAGAAGCCACGTTTGTACAGAATATCGTCCTGTAGTATGAAGTACGCAGCCCTTCTTCGAAGCTTCCGCGCCACGGTTTCGTCTTCTAGCAAGTTTTGCTCTTTCAGATAGGCCAGTATAGGTAGCATCCATGGTGGGGTGCTCTCAACCCACATTAGTTTCTCGCCCTCCTTACTAGATGGTTCGGCTAGGTGTTCGATGGGGACCACCTTTAGAAGTTCTGAATCTTTGCTGCTGGCCAGCTTTGACAGGGCGTCGACGTGGCAATTCTCTTGGCGAGGTACTTGGATTAGCTCAAATTTTTCGAAGTTGGGCTGGGAATTCATGACCAGCTTCAGGTAGGCCGCCATATGCTTGTCCCTGGCCACGAAGTGGCCATTAACCTGATTTACCACTAATTGCGAATCACTGTTAATAACCAATCTCTTTACTTGCAGTTCCTTGGCGAGCCGAAGCCCGGCCAGGAGTGCCTCGTATTCAGCCATATTGTTGGAGGCCTTGAATCCGAGCCTTACTGCGCAGTTAAGCCTGTGCCTCTCCAGACTTTCCAACACTATACCAGCTCCGGAGCCTGTCTCTCCGGAGGAACCGTCGACGAAGAGGTTCCAAGTGGGAGGCTCTGCTGGCTCCATATCCACTTCGATTTCAGGGGCCTTGGCGAATTCCGCGACAAAATCGGCCAGGGCCTGACCCTTGATGGCTGTCCGGGGTGCATAGACTATGTCGAACTCACTGAGTTCTACCGCCCATTTCAGTAACCTTCCCGAGGCGTCTGGCTTCTGCAAGACCTGCCTTAGTGGGAAATTTGTCAAAATATGAACGCTGTGGGCTTGGAAATACGGCCTCAATTTTCGAGCAGTAGTGACCAATGAAAGAGCCAACTTCTCCATATCTGGGTATCTCACTTCGGCGGGGAGCAGGGCTCTGCTTACATAATATATTGGCAGTTGGTGCATCGCTTCTTCCCGCACAAGAGCTGAGCTGATTGAGCTTTCAGCTACAGCTAAGTATAACAATAAGGGTTCTCCCTCCCTTGGTTTGCTGAGGAGGGGGGCTCGCCCCAAGTAGTTTTTCAACTCCTGGAACGCTACCTCGCATTCTGGAGTCCATTGGAACTTCCTGCCTCCTTTGAGGGTTTTAAAGAAGGGCAGACACTTTTCAGTGGCCCTTGAGATGAAGCGATTGAGTGCGGCTATTCTGCCAGTGAGCCGTTGCACTTCCTTGGGTTTCTGAGGTGATTTCATCTCGATTAAGGATTTAATCTTTTCTGGGTTGGCTTTTATTCCCCGTTGATTCACGATGTAACCCAAGAACTTTTCGGAAGCCACGGCAAAAGCACATTTCAAAGGGTTCAGCCTTATGTGGTACCTTCTCAGAGTTTTGAAGGCTTCAGCCAGGTGTTCGATATGCTTCTCAGCCATGAGACTTTTCACAAACATGTCATCAACGTAGACCTCCATTGTTTTGCCGAGCTGATTGGCGAACATTTTATTTACTAACCTCTGGTAGGTTGCCCCAGCGTTTTTTAGGCCAAAGGGCATTACCTTGTAACAATAAAGCCCTCTATCGGTGATGAAGGAGGTGCTCTCTTTGTCGCCTGGGAACATCGGTATCTGATTGTAGCCCTAATAGGCGTCCATAAAGCTTAACAATTCGTGCCCAGCAGTTGAGTCTACAAGTTGGTCGATCCGTGGGAGTGGGAAGCTGTCTTTTGGGCAGGCCTGACTGAGGTTTGAAAAGTCGATGCAAACCCTCCATTTACCATTATGCTTCTTCACAAGCATAGGATTTGAAATCCACTTTGGGTAGTTGGCTTCACGAACGAAACCGTTACTGATGAGTCTCTCCACCTCTTCTTTCAAGGCCTCATACCTTTCGGTGTTCAACGCTCTCCTCTTCTGTCTATGGGGAGGACAGCTCGGATCGACCTGCAAGCTATGGAAACTGACTGTGGGGTCTATACCAATCATGTCCTCATGCCTCCATGCAAAGACATCGGAGTTTTGCCGAAGGAAGCTTTTCAGTTCCTCCTTAATTTCCTTATCCAGTTCCTTTCCGATTTGCAAAACTTTGGATGTGTCTTGGGAGTATACTGGGAACGCTTCCAGTTCCTCCATTGGGGCAGCTTGTGATTCTGATTCGATCACCCTGGGATCCAGTTCCTCCAAAGATATTTCGGATCTGGCTTCTGCCATGACTACATCTTGCGTCGGAGGTTGCCCTTCAGGGGCCTCCGTCATTTCAGTATCCAGCACCATGTTGACTCGAGGCTCTGCCTTCCTAAGGGAGTTAAGATAGCACTCCCTGGATCCCGTCTGGTCGCCTCGAACAGTTGCGACCCCTCGTTCGGTTGGGAATTTCATGCAGAGGTGATGGATGGAAGTTACTGCCCACAGTTCCTTTAGGGCAGGCCTCCCCAGGACTCTATGGTAGGCGGATCGACGGTCAACCACTAAGAACTCCATGAAGTGATGTGCCACCTAGGGCGAGGCTCCCATTTAGACAGCAAGGGTAATTTTGCCCCTAGGAATAATGCTGTCTCCAGTGAATCCGTAAAGGGGCGAACTCATGGGTGTTAGCTCGTGATCCACAGCCATTTTGTCGAAAGTTGTGCCGAACAGGATATTGACTGAGCTGCCATTATCTACCAGCATGCGTTTCAGCCCGTTGCGAGCCACCACGGCTCTGACTACTAGGGCGTCGCAGTGTGGGAAGTGTACTCCTGTAGTATCTTCCTGGGTGAAGGTTATGGGTTCTGCAGCCCTTCCACCTTATGATTGGTTCACTAGGTAATTGACCATGGGTGGGGGTTTCGCCTCTCTGGCATAATTCCTCTGAGCATTTTTTGATTCGCCTCCCACGTGGGGCCCCCCAATAATGGTATCTATTTCACGAATTGGTTGCTGCTCGTTCGAGGGGGCTGAATCTCTCTTAGGGCGTTGCCCTTTCCGGGGCCTGTCCCTATCATCGTTTCTATTGGTTGGGAAGTGCCGCCTCGTCTCACCCCTCCTGGGGGAACTGCGTCTTGGATTATTGCTTTCATAATTGTGTTCCCTGTAGTTACGAGGGTTGATCGCAGGTCTGCCTAAACCCGCACAATCTCTAGTGTCGTGGCCATAATGGCGATGAATGGTGCAATAAGGTCGCACTTCTGGGGGCCTATCTCTAGGCCTTCCTCATCTTCCCCTATTTCTAGAGGTGGAGGGTCGTCCGGCATTCCTAGCAGGATTGCTTGTGCCCGGTCCAGCGTTTTCGTAGGCCAAGGTGGGGACCGCATTGAGTGTGGCAGTGGCTAACGCTTGTCCCGAGGTGGGAGCCACTGTGTGCCCAGCTTGAGTCCATTGCTAGCTCACTATCTGGGAGGTGGGCCCCCTACCTATCTGCCTCTGGGGTGGTGGAAGCCCTTGGGCAGCCCTGTTTCTGTGATCGATCATTTCCTCGTTGACAATCTCTATTTTCATCATTTCCACCAACTCATCATATGTCGAAGGGTTCTTGCTTCAGACGTCCCTCCAAAACAGTGTGTTCATGTTCAGTCCTCCTTTCAGAGCTGAAAGGGCCTCCTTGTCCGTGACCTGCTTGCAGTAGGTTATTTTAGGGCTGTCCGTGGGTCGGTTCGGTTCGGTTCTGAAGATACCCGAACCGACCCAAAACTTTCGGGTATTTAATAAATGGACCCGTCGGGTCCAAATATAATTATGGAACCGTTCGGGTTCGGTTCCGTTCGGATCGGTTCGGGTCGGTTCGGTTCCGTACTATGATCAAATTTTTTAATATTTACAGCAACACTACATAAATACAACTAATGACATTTCATTCGTAACTTTTACAAATTAACGTAGCCCAATTCAAAAACATATAAATAACTAGCCGTCCAATAAGATTAATTCAGTGTATACAAATACCAAAAAGTAGATATTAATATTACAGCAAAACTACATAAAGTATATTCATTTGCTTCAAATTAAAATGGGTTAATGGGTTTTAAAAATGATTTGGACTTTAAAATTAAAATTATGAAATAATCTGATTTATTTAATTAATTTGCTAATTTGTATAAAAAAAAATAATAATTTAATTAATTCAATATAAAAAATAAAAAAATTATTTAGTTTCGGTTCTTCGGTTCTTGGTCTAGACCCGAGACCCGACCCAAACCCATCGGTTCTCGATTTGGGTACCCGTTCGGGTATTTAATTTATGAAGAACCGCTCGGTTCGGTTCGGTTCGGTTCGGGTTCGGTTCGGTCCGGTTCGGTTCGGGACTTTTGGACACCCCTAGGTTATTTCATCAGTGAAACGAGTAAGGTAGTTTTTTTTAGGGTTTTCCCTGCTGCTGCCTCATGTCTTGCAAGCGTTGAATAGGAGTCTCTCCTTCTTTGGTTCAAGAATGCCTTTTTCAAATTCGGCCAGCTTCGTATACTGAGTGGTGCCAACCTGCTATACCACACTTCGGCAGAGCCGCCAGAGTTAAGTGGAATGCTCTGCATTTCAAAGCTGGCGAGGCGCCTCTGAGGCTCATCTGTGTTTTGTATTTGTTGAGATGTTTTTCCAGGTCGCCCTTTCCTTCGTATTTTGGGATTTTAGGAGGAACAAAGTTGTGAGGCATCGGGAATGTGCGAAGCTCCCTGGAAAAGGGCAAATTGTCGTCATCGTCATCAAGCTCATACGACCTACAGGGTCCGTCAGAATCATTCCCGTCTGCATGCTGTTGGGGTGGACGCTGAGCCGTTTCAGCCCTGTTTCCCCAATCCACTTGGCTTCGCCTCTCCCGCCTATTTCTAGGCGGAGGGGCTTGGACCTCTTGGCTTTGTTCCTGCCTCTGCTGGCGAGTTGTTTGCAGCGGGGGCTGGTTCCTATTTCTAGGTGCCCGTCCGATTCGATCGAGAACACTGGCAGACCTCTGAGGTCGCTCGTATTCCGGAGGAAAACTTTCTCCTGTAGAGGCACCACCGGCTGAGGTAGCGGTGTAATTTGAAGTGTCCATTCCCACATCCCTTTCCACAGAAACCTCTCCCTGGGGACTCATGTGGGTTCCTCTACTGGATTCAGCCTCAGCTCGTCTATGTGCCGATTTCTGCGGATGATGCGGGGCTTGAAAACTGCCCTGGTTTTGTACTTGCATGAGAAGTTCTTGCATGGCTGCATTCTGAGCCGTGATGGTCCTCATGTTAGTGGCCATTTGGGCCACTTCGGCCGCCAAACGTGCTGCCGTTCTTCTACCTCTACGGTAGCGGTGATGAGGCCGTTGTTGCGTAACATTAGTTCGAATGATCTCTTCTTCAGAGACATCCCTTGCCCTCGCATTATCATCTCCACTGGAACTCATGGTCCGAGGTGGCTGAAAATGATTCTTTTTTCAAGAATCGATCCTTTTTCAAGGGGAAATTTCAACCGGATAGTCAAGCAACTTTTGGTGGGAGAACTCGTAGTTAAGTTAGTTTCCCACAGACGGCGCCAATCTGTTGACCTCGAAAAATGGGTCGGACACGTGGCCAACAGGATACGTCTTCAAGTCAGCTCCTTCTGCACACGTAGCACGTCGTTAGTCACTCGTGGCTTTTCCCGGAGGGGGTGGGAGCGGCCGCAAGCACTCCGACGGTCAAGTCAGTTCAATATTCAACCGGTAAGAGATTCGCCGGCGGTAGGACACTCGCCGGGAAGGTAGTCGGTATGGTGTCGATAAAATTGGCAAGTATATAAGGGAAAGGATGGTACTTAGTTTCGCAGTATGTAGGAGAGCAAATGGGATTCCAATCCCTAAATTTGGCCCAAGGAGGGGATATTTATACTAAGGATGGAACGAGACGGGTCGTTGGATGAGGAGACACGTGTTGCCGGATCTTCAAGGCTCGTCCCATCCTAGGTGTCATTCTGTCCCTCCATAGGTCGACTGGTATTGAATGTTTCTGACATAGGCTGCTCATTTGACCGTTTGAGGACCTGCCACACGTCCCATCAGTCAGAGATTTGACTTTAGGAAGATCTTTGTACAAAGGATCTTTGTAGAGGCGAGGTGTGGCGGGTGAAGCGTTGCAGCGTGGTAGAAACGGGGTGCGGGCCTTTGCATCCACTGCGCGCTTGTGGATGAGTCCGGTTCATTCGCTGACGCGTGTTCAGTTCGCCCCTCATGCATTCACCTCGGCATATACAACCAGCTCGTCCCTGGTTCAATCACCTCGTTCGACACGTGGCCTGGGCCATGGGTGCGGACACGTGGCGGGAGAGTGTGGGGGGTCTGACACAGGCCCGTAACAGAAGCATTCAATTCGTATGCCCTTCTTCGAAAATGGCAGAACTACTTGCTGTTGGTTGGCGTACTGGAGTTATTTTTTCAAAACTTAATTCCATTCTTAATTAATTATCTTACTTATAAGTAAAGCAATTATCAAATATAGAAATAAAATATTATCTAATAATCTACAATAGAACGATACCAAACTTATCATAAAATATATGCAATTATCATAAAGGTTTTTTTTTGGTGGATTTGTGGAAGAATAATTTTAATTTAACATATTCTTATATTCTCATTCTACATAAATCAGAAAATATCTATCAATTTTATTATAAAAGATATGCCAAACGATATCATAAATTTGTAGTATTTTAATATAAGGAAAGATAACCTTAATTTAACAAATCTTTATATTTTTCTTTTAAACAAATCTGAACATATCTAGGATTGTATAAAATTTATTATGTACGAGTTGTATAAGTATAACAATAATTAAATCATATTGTATAACGAAAAACAATAAAATTCGCAGCTCAAATATTCTGGGCGGATCCGCTTATCATTCCAGTCAGCGATGACTATGTGTAACATTTTCACACAATTTTGATAATTATTTTGATAATTAAAAATCAACAGGAATATTAAGCAAGCCAACAAATAAAACTTTTAAAAATATGACACATTTTTCAAACATTAAGTACTTCGATTTTAATTGATTGCAATTAAAATCTTAAAACTTATTGAGATGGCGAGATCCCTTTTTCATTCATATGGGCCGTTTTAAAAATTTAGACCAACTATAGCCAATTGACGACGACGATGCATACGTAACACAGAGAGAGGAGAGGGGAAGTTCCTACCCTGACTAAGAAAAAAATTTGGAATGATTCATTTCTGTAAGCGAATCAAGGAGTGGATATATTTGAATATAATTGATTTTTGATTAAGAAAAAATTTTGATACCTGATTTTTGAAATTAAAACATAAAAAATAGGGTTTGATGTAACTTTTCCTTTTTTAATTATATTTCTTAAATAGGTTTTTAAACTTTTAAATATTAGACCAAAGAGGAATTCCCCGTATAGAAATAATCAATTATAAAAGGAAGGTTGGGCCACCTATCCTCATTTTGCTCATGTGGTAAACAGAGAAACAAGAGTTTTATCGAGGATAATTGGAACAAAATGTCCCCATTATTCGCCTTTATTTTGAAAATCATTCATATTGTTTCAGTTTTGGTATTTGGGTTCTAAGATCGACTTTTCTTTGTGTGAAACATTCTACCATCCATTTATTCTGTTAAGTCTTGTAAAATGATAAATTTATACTTTCTTTTTAAATAAATAACAAGAAAGAAAAGAAAAAGAAGAATTATTGTAGAGCCACAATCCCATAAAATTTAAAAAAATCAAACAATTTTAAATATATTATCAAAACAGAAAAAAAAAAATCGTCCAAACCAAACCAACCCCACCTACGCCTATATCCACTCCTACCCTCGGCAGCCACCACCAAACCTGCGTTGATGTGCATACACAAACACCTATCAATTTTGTCTTTGTATTCTTTATCTGTGGGCTTTTGTGGTTCTCCTATTTGTTGGGCTAGTGACCAGGATTGTGTGCTTCCTCTTTTGAATAATTTGCAGCCCTTGATTAAACCAATGGTGGAGATTTATCCTAGTGAGATATTTTCTTGGGAATTGACTTTTGAAATGAAATGGGTTGCTTCTTTGATACGCCTAATACACACCGTCCCCTTGGTCTTTAAATAGGCAGAGAGTTGGTTCCTTCTAAGCTCTCTCTTCGATACTTCTTCTCCTTCGTTCCTCTGTTGGTGTGGTTCCTGCCTCCTCTTCCTTTGACCCAAGAAATCGATCCTTTAGCCTGTTGATTGAAGAAACCCCTGTTATTCTTAGGCCTGAAACAGTGGCTAAGTGGTGTTGTGTTTATCTGAGGTTTAGGTCAGATTTAGGGTGAACTGTGCCTGTTTTGGTAGACCTTTTGGTCCATGATCCAAGCCAAGTTCAAAGGAGTTCTGAACCGGTTCTTACCTCTCTCTGGACAGAGATTACAAGGTGTGGAAGGGGCTGTGCCTGAGCCTACTTTTTAGACAAAAATAGGAGGAGTAACTGGGTAGCTTCGGCCAGCAAGAAGGGAAGAAGAAGGCAGCTTTTCTGGACGGTAAAAAGGGAAGTAAAGTTTCTGTCCATTTTAATGTTCTGGCTTTCGATTTCTCTGTTTTAGTTTCTCAATTTCGATTTATGCAGTATATATAAGTTTGAAGTCATTACTTGAACTAGGGTAGTATTCTGCTGATTTATGTACAACTGTAAATGCTATGGTATATGTTCGATTACATATTATATTCTGATTTCTGGAGCATGTTTGAACTCTGTCATTGGTTTAATAAACATAGAACTCTGTTAGACTGATTTGGTGTCTACACTATGCTGCTGTAAATTCCTAACATTTGGTATCAGAGCCTAGTTTAGGTTTAGGGATTGTTTATCCTTCGTTGTTTTGGGTTGAGTGGTATCTCTGTTTAGCATTTTAGTCCTCTAATTCGATACTGATTTGTGGTTATTTTTCTGTGTGTATGTTGGTGGACTCTCTAGCTGGCTCACTTGAGTAAGGAACTGGTGGTATAATTACTGTTTTTCAACAGTTAATTGGTAAGATCGTTCCAAACTAATCTTCGAGTTAGGTTTGGTAATCTACCCTGGTTTTATGCATGTTTGCTGGGTTACTTGCATTTGAATTCTGTTGACTGGATTCCTGTGAATGAGTTGTAACCTGAAAAGCATATTTACTTGCATTGTATACCTGTTCACTGTTTGAGTTTTGGATTACACCTGCACACATCGTACTGAAGTTTAGTGATCGAATTGATTCATTGTTGTGCTTCATTTCTGGATATTAGTTTTAAACTCTGCATTCATACTGTGTGTTGATCATCTGGAAAAGATTTTTTCAAAACCTTTTTTGTTGTGTCCATGAGTACGGGCCACTCTTTTACAGAATTCGGAATAGGTTCGAGAGTCGAATTATCGTAATTCGATGGAAAGGGGGCTACTCAATTTGGAAACAGAAAATGAGGGCCATTTTGGTCCAACAGAGAATTGCTAAAGCTCTCGATGATCCTTCTACTTTTTCTGATGAGTTAAAAGCTAAACCATGTGAAATTGAAGATATGAATGAAATTGCATATAGTTTTATAATTTTGCACTTATCTGATAGCATTGTTAGACAAGTTGATAGTGCTAAAGATGCTAGGATTTTATGGATTGCCTTAGATGCCTTATTCTTGACTAAGACTTTGCCTAATAAGATATATTTGTTGGAAAAGTTATTTAGTTTTAAGATGGACCCGGGGAAGGATATAGAAGGAAATTTAAGCGATTACAGCATAATTGTTAAGAATTTGACTCATAATGATAAGAAGTTCGATGATGAGGATTTAGCTGTCATACTGTTAAAATGCACTTCCCGAATCTTATAAAGAAATCAGAAATACTATAAAATATGGTAGGGATACTTTGTCACAGACTATTGTAATAGATGCGTTGAAATCTAGAGAACTTGAACTAAAAAGAGACAACTGAACTAATTCGAGAGAAGAAAGTTTGTTTGTTAGGGGAAGACGTGAAAAGAAAAAATTTAACTTCCATAACAAGAAGGGAAGAGGTAAATCTAAAACGCGATCCAAATTTAAAGATAAAAGTGGTAAGAAATGCTACAACTGTGGAAATTTAGGGCATTTCAAGAAAGACTGCTTTGACTGGAAAAAGAAACAAAGAGACTTAAACAATAATGATCAAAACAATGCTGCTGTTGTTTTTGAATTTGATAGTCTACATTACCTGAATGTGAGGGGGAATTTGATAAAAATTGGATCCTAGACACGGAGTGCACCTTTCACATGTACCCTGAAAGGTCTTGGTTCTATAACTATCGAGAGGTTGAGCCTAGGAAGGTCTACATGGGAGACAACAACTCTCAGAATGTCGTTGGAGTTGGTGACATAGCCATCAGGATGTACGATGGGGTTGTCAGGCAACTCAGGGAGGTTAGATATGTCCCTAATTTAAAGAGGAACCTCATTTCCTTAGGTATTCTTGAAGATGAGGGATATACTTTTAAATCTGGTAACAATGTTCTGAAAATCTTTAAGAGATCTCTGATAGTTATGAAAGGACCCAAGAGGAATGGGCTATACTATCTAGAGGGCAAAACTGAAACAACACCTGATTCAAGTCTTCTTATAGTCAGTAAAGACAAAACCGAACTTTGGCATAACAGAATGGGTCACATTGGGTTTAAAGGGCTAAAATGGTTAAGTAATTAGAAATTACTTGGAAAAGATGATATTAAAACTATGGATTTCTGTTAAACATGTGTTTTGGTTAAGTCCCATAAGGTTAGCTTTGAAGCTAGCTCTCATAGGACCAGCAGTCCATTGGACTATATTCATGCTGATTTATGGGGTCCCGAGAAGCATTCCACTTTTGGTGGAAGTAAGTACTTCTTATCCTTGGTGGATGATTACTAAAGAAAGGTTTGGATTTATCCTTTAAAGGTTAAGTCAGAAACTTTTGGAAAATTCAGAATTTGGCTTAAGTCTGTTGAGAATCAATTAGACAAGAAACTTAAAACATTAAGAACTGATAATGTGCTTGAATTCTGTAATTTCAAATTTGACAACTTCTGTAAGCAGAAAGGGATAACAAGACACAGAACGGTTAAATACACACCTGAACAGAATGGGGTCCCTGAGAGGATGAATAGGACCATAATGAACAAGATTAGCTGTATGTTGATTAGCTCTGGCCTTGCTAAAGGTTTTTGGGCTGAAGCTGCAAGTACTGCAGCTTATTTGATTTATAGGTCATCGTCCAGCAGTATAGGGTTTAAGACCCCACAGGAGTTGTGGACGGGGGAACCTCCAAATCTGAGTCACCTGAGGGTGTTTAGATGTGCTGCATTTGCACATCAATCTGAAGGGAAACTTGAGCCTAGGGCTGTCAAGTGTGTGATGTTAGGGTATCCCAAGGGTGTGAAGGGTTATAGGTTATGGGTTTTAGTGGATCAAGGCATTAAGATTATTAACAGCAGGAATGTAGTCTTTAATGAATCTGAAATGCCGTGTCTAAAACAGAAAACTGAAGAAGCTAACAAATCTGAAACTGAGAGGAGTGGTCAGACTGAGGTGAAGCTGACTAAGCTTGATTCACTTACACCTAGGAATGATGATAATGACCCTACACATCACGAACCTGAAACTAAAACTGAAACTGAACCTGAAGAGGTGGCTGAACTTCATAATAACATTGAACCAATTGAAGTTGAACATTTTAATGATCAGCCACCTAATCAAGATTACCAGCTTACTAGGGATAGGTCTAGAAGGCATATTAGGCATAATCCTAGATATGAATCCTTAAGCTTGACTGAGTTTGCCTTAGTTTCAGGTGAAGCCCTTGAACAGATAGAACCTGCTACTTATGAAGAAGCTATTAATGGAAATTATTCTAAAAATTGGATAAAAGCCATGCAGGAAGAAATGAAGTCTTTGAGTGATAATAAAACCTGAAAACTTGTTAAGAAACCTAAAGATCAAAAATTGGTTTCATGTAAGTAGATCTACAAGTTAAAGGAATGTTTGAGCCCTAATAATCCTTTGAGGTATAAGGCGAGATTAGTAGCTAAGGGTTATACTCGTGATTAAGTACAAGACAATCAAATTGATGTTGGCTCTTGTTGTACAATTCAATTGGGAACTTGAACAACTCAATGTAAAAACTGTGTTTTTACATGGAGAGTTGGAAGATGATATCTTCATGAGCTAATCACAAGGGTTTGTAACTAGAGGTAATTCTGATTATGTGTGCAAGTTAGAGAAATCTGTGTACGGGGTTGAAACAGAGCCCAAGACAATGGTACAAGAGGTTTGATGCATATGTACTGAAGATAGGGTTTAAAAGAAGTGGATTTGATGCTTGCTTGTATTTTAATGACATAGAGAGCGGTTGTGAAGTCTACTTGCTGCTTTATGTCGATGATATGCTGTTAGATAGACCTAGCAAGTCTCAAATTAAAGAATTGAAAGATCTTTTAAAATCAAAATTTGACTTGAAAGATTTAGGGAATGCTAGAAAGATTCTAAAGATGGAGATAACAAGGGATGTAGCTAAGAATAGGTTAATAATTTCACAATAAGCTTATTTGAACAAAGTTGTAACTAAATTTGGAATGAAAGATAGTAAAATTGTGAATGTGCCTCTTGCTAGTCATATGAATTTTTTACATGATCATTCACCTAAATTTGAGTCTGAATTGAAAGAGATGGAAAATGTTCCTTATGCTAATGCCATAGGTTCTGTCAATGTTTTTTATAATTACTACCAGACCCAATCTTGTATTTTCCATCAGTCTTCTAAGTAGACTTATGTCCAACCCTGTTAAGCTGCATTGGGCAGGTATGAAATGGCTATTGAGGTATTTGGTTGGGACTTTAAATCTAGGCTTAGTATATGAGAAAACATCTGAGAAGTTGCCTCTTACAGGGTATGTTGATTCTGACTTTGCTGGTGATAAAGACAGTAGGAAATCAACTACAACATACTTTACCCTAAGTGATAACTGCATAACTTGGAAATCTCAGCTGCAACCTTTAGTGACTCTGTCTAGTACGGAGGCTGAATATATTGCCATAACTGAGGCGGTTAATGAATGTATCTAGTTAAAAGGGATCTTAAAATAATTGAACTTCATGCATGATACACCTATTATGTTTACTGATAGTCAAAGTGCATTGTCACTTAGTAAGAACCATGTTTATCATGAGAGATCTAAACATATTGAAGTGAAGTATCATTTTATTCGTGAGAAGCTGTCTTAAGGTGAAGTCGAACTTGTTAAGATTCATACTGATAGGAATCTCTTTGATGTAGGAACAAAAATTCTGCCTGTAGGTAAATTTAAATTATGCTTATCTTTGCTGCATATTGATACTGGTTAATTTTTCTTATAGGTAGTGGACAATGATGATGAGCATTCCCTCCATGTGCAATTTGCAACCGAGAGAGTAAGTTATGAGAACGAAGGTGAAGAATGTGGGCTTTTGTGGTTCTCCTATTTGTTGGGCTAGTGACTCGGATTGTGTGCTTCCTTTTTTGAATCATTTGCAGCCCTTGATTAAACCAATGGTGGAGATTTATTCTAGTGAGATATTTTCTTGGGAATTGACTTTTGAAATGAAATGGGTTGCTTCTTTGATACGCCTAATACACACCATCCCCTTGGTCTTTAAATAGGCAGAGAGTTGGTTCATTATGAGCTCTCTTCGATACTTCTTCTCCTTCGTTCCTCTGTTGGTGTGGTTTCTGCCTCCTCTTCCTTTGACCCAAGAAATCGATCCTTTAGCCTGTTGATTGAAGAAACCCATGTTATTCTTAGGCCTGAAATAGTGGCTAAGTGGTGTTGTGTTTCTCTGAGGCTTAGGTTAGATTTAGGGGTGAAGTGTGGCTGTTTTGGTAGACCTTTTGGTCGATGATCCAAGCCAAGTTCAAAGGAGTTTTGAACCGATTCTTACCTCTCTCTAGACGGCGATTGCAAGGTGTGGAAGGGGCTGTTCCTGAGCCTACTTTTCAGCCAAAAATAGGAGTATAACTGGGTAGCTTCGGCTAGCAAGAAGGGATGAAGAACGCAGCTTTTCTGGACGGTAAAAAGGGAAGTATAGTTTCTGTCCATTTTAATGGTCTGGCTTTTGGTTTTCTATTTTAGTTTCTCAGTTTCGATTTATGTAGTATATATAAGTTTGAAGTCATTACTTGAACTGGATAGTATTCTGCTGATTTCTGTACATCTGTAAATGCTATGGTATATGTTTGATTACATATTGTATTCTGATTTCTAGAGCATGTTTGAACTCTGTCATTGGTTTAATGAACATAGAACTCTATTAGACTGATTTGGTGTCTACACTATGCTGCTGTAAATTCCTAACATTATCCATTCCATGTGTTTGGTAGTGAGAAAGAGGGAAGTATTTTTTTTACAAATTAGAACAAAAAATATATAATTCTAATTTCAGAATCCAACGGCATGCTTCCTGAGATATCATCAGTACTCTTCGAATATGGTTGAGAGATATTCAGAATTTTGTATAAGAAAGTGTTAATTTCATCGAGTTTTCTGTACATAATATGTACGCAAGAGTTCCTAATTATATGCCCGTAATCACACATCATGACAAGGAAAATATTATAGGTTTGAAGGCGGCCATGATTGTTGCTTTGGAATGATTTCAGAAATTCTCCAATTGACCAACATTTTTAATGCCAAGACGTATGAGATTGTGTTGCCATCTCTTCCTTTTCTTAACAGATATCTTTTGCTATTTTCCGTTCCTTTCCTCAGCATATAGTGTTGCCATCATTTTAGCCATTTTCTAATCTTTCCTTATCAACCTTACTCATGTGAACCCACGTAGAGATTGAAGCTACGAAACTCACTATAGATTAGATCAAACCCAAGAAAGTCAATAATCAACGTTTGAAAAGGTCGAACCAATAAATTATTATTTTTTTTATAACCGCAGATGTTTGGACCAACTTATGCGTACCTCAATTAATCCCACGAAGTCCTAAAGTTTACGACCGGGTACTCACCTCAATGGTCCTGAGGGGACTAGAACTTGTGACCATTGGGAAGCAAACCCAAGATCTGACCAATTGAGCAACTACTCAAGATTCAAATAAATTATTGAACCAAACAATGAAAACAATTGCTAATAATATTTTGACCCCATGATCACAAAAATTATGAACCTTACTTCAATTGTTGAAAGTCACAAAAATTTAATTCTTGATAAGTCTGAAATTAATTCAATGAAGAACGAGTTGAAAACAATATGCTTCACAATAATATTTTTCAAATTATGTGTTTTTTACAATGAAAAGAATAATCCTATGTATATGGAATCGCTAAAACCTAAGCAAAAACAAAATTAAACCTTAAAATATATCAAAATGATATCATACTAGAGTTTTAATAAAAATCGAAGTCTAGTCGAAGCCAGTGTATGAGCCACATTAAAATTTTCATTTTCATTCTTGTACTCATTTTCAACCACACATTTTTAATAAAATAATATTTTTCATTACATCAATAACTTTTCCTTCTTTTTCAACCACACATTCTCCATCAATCTACTATTCCAAAATAATGTGGCTCAAACACACCCGAAATTTGGAAAATCGCATCCTAGTTTTGTATTATGCGGCCACATAGGTTTATTGCATGCAGTCGTATAGGCCAATCTTCTGCCCTCACTTTGGTCGAG
Organism: Fraxinus americana; assembly: GCA_035079005.1. Taxonomy (NCBI): domain Eukaryota; kingdom Viridiplantae; phylum Streptophyta; class Magnoliopsida; order Lamiales; family Oleaceae; genus Fraxinus; species Fraxinus americana. The sequence goes on along the minus strand of CM068715.1, from coordinate 12,418,575 downwards.
GCATGGATGTATACGGCCGCATGCCTTGGAATACTATACGGTCGAATAATTAACCTTTGCAGCTCCATTGTTCCTTGCTTGAATTAACTTAATCCATCTTGTTCCTTTTTCTAGGCCCAATATGAAACTTGTCATTTTGCTTGTTGCGATCGATGTTTCATCCACCGTAGTTTGAACAACTAATCCCATGGCTTCTTTGACCTTCTTTGCTCGTGATCTAGTCATTGATCCTTCCTACACGATTAAACGATCCTTATCCTTGCTAGCTCCCGTACCATGGTTCTCATCATTCCCTCTTTTCTCAAAATGATTCGTCCTCAAATCTCCATCTGCATCAAATAAGGAAAGATCGAAAACATTGAAAGTAGTAGAAATGTTATACTCACCTGAAAAGTCCGACTTATAGGCATTGTCATTAATCTTTTCAAGCACTTGGAACGGTCCATTTCCTATCGGTTGCAACTTTGACTTCCTTTAAGCATGAAAGCATTACTTTCTCATATGCACCATAACCCAATCTCCTGGTCCAAATGTAACACGATTTTGTCATTTATTTGATTGGGAAGAATAATGCTTGATTATGCCCAAAGAATAACATGGTAGTTATAGTGAAGTTTTGGGGTGTAGTATTCACAGAGAGATAGAAGAATGTTTAAATGAGTTCAATAACTTAGGGTTCTTGTGATTTGGATGAAAAGAATTTGTTTATTTAATTAAAATGTAAATATCACCAGATATAATGATGGAATTTAAGTCAATATGTAAAATGGTGAAACGTCGAAATTCCCTCAACTGAATTAGATCAGTCAACATCAATAATTCATGTATTTTCTACTCAATTAGAAGTTTTTATCTTAACTTTCTAATAGGAGGATTTAGCAATACAAATCAATTGAATGCCACAATTAATTTTAGAATTTAAGTTTCCTAAATCTCATTCCCACATTTATTTATTGAAATCACATTCAAAAAGCGAACATATATTTCTAATATATAACAGTAATTAAATCACACCAATAAAGTATCTGAAATTTAAACTCAAACAAATATTTTAATTGTTCAATGGAAGAAATTTGATTAAATCTATGAAAAACTTAATAAAAGTTAAGTCAAACTCAAAACTAATTCAAAGTAAGGAAATATAAACTCTAGAATTGTTTAAACAATGAAAAACACATTACATGAGTAAAAGATGTTGAAATCTCCAATTCCAATTGAGTTCCTTCGTAGCTTCACCAATGTTTATTAGTTCTTCATGAAGTTCTTGAGCCAAAAGTGATGATAGAATGGTATAGAATGAAGAATGATGAGGAATGATGAGTTCTGGAATGTTTTTAGGGTCTTTTTCTAGGCTTCTCGCAATCCAAACATAAAAAAACCTTAAGTTTGCACAACACGGCACCTAGATGCCATGGGAACAGCGCCTAGGCGCTGAAAATCTGTTCTTTTGGGGTAGCGCCTAGGAGCTGCGTTGCTGTTTCGAGTTCTACATTATTTTCACTATTTTCATCATAACTTCCTCTCCCGATATCCAATTGAGGCGATTCAAGATGCGTTGGAAAGCTAACTCAAAGGGATACAACTTTGATTAGATACCATATTCTAATTCGATCGTTTTTCTTTTCCAAAACTGGTCTCAATATGAGGTTGAAAACTGGTGCAAAACTTTTCAGCTTGAAAGTTGATATGTGATAATGTTTTGGCTATGTTTCATCCCTTTGACTTATTCCTTCATCCAATTGACCTCTAACACTTCGAATCTTCATCAAAAGGTTAGAAACAAGTTTAGAGTATTTGCCATTTAGTCCCTGAGCTTTCACTTTCTTCCATTTTGGTCATTTTTCGCTATTTTCTTCAATTTTCCACCGTTTTCACCCATTTGCAACCCAAACCAAGATATAAAAGTACTTAGTGCCTTTAGGCATCAAATAATCATAGAAACGAAAATATTAATAGTTGAAAAACGTAGCAAATGTGCTGTTATCACACCCCCAACTTGCTTATTGCTAGTCCCTATCAATTTAATGCAGAGCAAGATGAATGAATGACTGGTCTATATTAGAAGTGAAATTGTTAAGTTCTAATTTAACCACATGCCATGCCCAAAGACTCATGCCAAATGTGTGAGTGTGTCAAGCCATAGCCATCTTACCTCCAACCCTAACACATGTAACTTCAAGTATGTCTCGAGCTAAATGTTCGACTCCATAACTCACAAGTATCAAATTATTTATTGTGGGGTTTCTCTCTATGAAGTTGAGAAAGATGAACACTCAAAATTGGAGGTTTAAATATTTATGAACAAGTAACAAGAAAACATTGATTTTGTGATAGACATACTACCAAATGAGAATTCATCAACTTCTTACCACGGCCTACTTGGGATCAAAACGGTAAATGCAAAGGGTTGTAATGAAATTTAGGTTGGATCGTATGAGAATAACAGATATAAAAATTTAAATACTTCTAAGCACATAGTTAGGTATCTTATCAAATATTTCAATATATCACATCTTTCAATCAACATATTCCTCAATATTTCAATCCCCAAAATCAAATACATATATGTTTTTTTCTTTCTTGTTTTTTTTTCCTCCTTTTTTTTTTTCAATTTTTTTGATTTTTTTGGGCCGCCTTATTTGAGCACATATCAACTTTTATCGATTTTCTTACTTCAATTCTTCACAAATAAACATCCAATACCCACTACACACTTGGAAGTAAAAAGATGGATGAATATGATCAAAAATCGTACTCCAATGTGGAGAAATATGGATAACATAGGCGCATGAAAAAAATGATATATATGTGTATGGCTCAAAGTAGCTACTAGGGGTATTAAAAAGAAAGGTTGAAGGCTCAAATGTCAGTCCTAAATTGACTTTCATCATTTTCCAAGTAATTCACAATCTTACCACAAACTATGTAGTGTTATTCTCAAAGGTGTTTCCAATTCACAAGATCAATGAACGCTTATTGCCATATTTTAGTATATTGTGGCTCTCAATCCTCACCAATTATCTCACAAGAAAAACTTCAGCAAGAGACTCATCTAGCTACATGTGCTAAACTACCATCTTACCACAAGGTTTGTGTGCGCAAAAATAATTCAGTAAGTTTCTTGACATCTCGACTTTCATAACAGAATTAACTCCTAATGGCACATTTTGTCATTCAAAAGCACAATCATGTAGCAACTCAGAGACTTAAGAAAATATTTTTTAACACATCATGAAAAATCAACAAAAAATCATGATAATCATAATAGCATTCAGAGTAACTCTCCCCCCAACTAAATATTACATTGTCCTCAATGCATAAACATGAATACCAAAGAAAAGAAGGGAAAGATGTCACCTGAGCATGACAGTGAATCAACAGACTTGAGGTATAAGAAGCCTGAAAGTACTCAAATGGATGGTGGTGTAAAGAAAGAAAATAAAACTACAACTAAAAATGTGGAATGAAAATAATCATAGAGCAAATGCAAAAATTTAAAAAAAAAAAAAAGAAAGGAAAGAACTTCCATTGGGTTGCCTCCCAAGCAGTGCCTTTGTTTATTGTCATTGGCACGACCTAATGTTCCCATTTTTAGCCCACATCTAGCTAGGGTGATCCCAAGTTTCCTTGTGGTGCACCGAATTCATTGGATATAACCATTGGTATGGCTCATCCGTCTCCATCTAGTACATGTGTGGGGTTACTAGGGAAAAATTCAAAATCTGGAGTGGGGGCATGTTCATCGACAGCTGCGTCCAATTCATCTAGTTTTAGAGTTCCTTGTGGTGGTCGAATAAACATATCATTAGCTACCTCCTGCGTGAGAACATCAATCATGTATGTTTGGTGACACGCATCATCTTCCTCAGCCTGCCTAGTGACATGAAGATGTTAACTTCTAAGGTCATATTCCCAAATGATAGCTTCATTAGATCGTTCCTACAATTTATAAGAGCATTACCCGTGTCAAGGAATGGTCTACCAAGAATGATAGGAATCTTAGAATTAACATTGACATCCACTTTTAAGTCTAAAATCAAGAAATCAACAGGATAGCAAAATTTATTGATTTGTACTAAGACATCCTCAACTACACCTCTTGGTCTTATAGTGGACCGATCAGCCAATTGTAGACTTACAGATGTAGGTTTCATCTCTCCTAAACCTATTGACAAGTAAATTGCATAAGGCATGATGTTGACACTGGCCCTTAGATCAAGAAAAGCTTGTCTAATCTCATGATTCCTGATGATGCACGAAACAGTATGACAACCAGGATCTTTATACTTTGGTGGGATCCTTTGCTTAATCATAGCACTCACGTGTTCAGTCAAGAAAACGGTTTTCTTGACTTGGTGTTTCTTTTTCACAGTGCACAATTCCTTAAAAACTTTAGCATGGGTAGGAACTTGTGAAATCACATGCAAGAGAGGCAGATTGATTTTTACTTGCTTTAGGTGCTCTAAGATCTCACTATGATGGCCATCAGATTTCGAGATAGACTTAAGAGCTTAGGGATGGCACTCTAACTGGACTCTTTACTACCTCATCAGTAGGGTTATTCTAATTTGATGTACTGGACTCAATCTCATTTTCCCTAGGTTTGAGAGTTGGTTCTAAGACCTTCCCTGAATGAGTGGTTAATGAGTGGTTATGTCATTTACTTTCTTAAAGTTAGGTTCTCCTGATCCTGACGTTTGTGCCATGTGTTACCCCTTAGGATTTGGTTGAGCTTAAGCTGAAAATTTTCCACGCTTCCTTACAGCTAAAGCATTGGTTAATTTAGACATATGACTCTTTATCTCCTTGTTTTCCTTGACTATCTAGCTAATCATAGTCTCAAAATTTTGGTTCGTTTTACCCTGTGCCTCGATAAATGCATGTAAGGTATCTTTTAAGGAATTTTCGGAGGTTGTGAATTGAGGTGGAGGTGCAGTAAGCTCGATTTTGTTGGTAGATTGTTGGTTTTCAGGTTTCCAACTGAAATTGGGGTGATTCTGTCATCCTGAGTTATAGGTTTCGGAGTGGGGGTGTAGGGCTTTTGAAAGATGCCTAAAGTATTACAATGTTGCTCATAAAGTCCCCCCATCTCAACATAAGTAGCGCACTCTTGCGTAGGGTAGTCACTTCTACCATATACAAAACAACTTCCACTAGACTCAACACGGGATACATTCTGTATAGGTTTCGAGCCTTTAGGACGTAGGGTTTCAAGTTTTTTAGTTAGGGCTTCTACTTTTGCTCTAAGGCTATCCTCCTCCCTAAGATGATAGAAACTTGTGCAGTGGGGTTACTTGGCGATCGTGACCTATTAGTACTCTCAGTGGCGCTAGGTCCAGTCCAAGTATGGGCTTTTTCAGCTAAGTCATCTAAATATTCTATAGCCTCATCTAGATCTTTTTGTAGAAAATCGCCATTACACATCATCTCAACAAACTGACGCTCCATGTGTGTTAACCCTTCATAGAAATATCTCACGATATGCCAACTCTCATAACCATGGTCGGGACAAAGAGCTTGGAGTTCTTTATATCTTTCCCACGTTTGATATAAAGTTTCACTCTCCTTTTGGATAAAAGAAGAGATTTTCTTTTTCAACCCAATTGTTTTGTGGTGGGAAAGTATTTGCCAAAGAACGCTTGGGTCATTTCAGCCCAAGTTCCTATCGAACGTGGTCTCGATGAATACAGCTAGCTTTTTGCCCTTTTCTTAAGAGAAAATGGGAAGAATTTAAGCCTAATTGCATCCATCGTACCATGTTGATTGTGAAAGGTTGCTACTACCTCCTCGAACTCCCTAATATGCATGTACGAATTCTCATTTTCAAGTCCATGGAAATTAGGAATAAGTTGAATCATTTCAAGTTTAAAATCTACTGGCATATTCGGTGAAAACATAATAGATGAAGGTGTAGATGTGCGCGTGGGGTGCAGGTAATCATGCAAAGTTCTATGTAGTGTATCATGCTCACTATTAGACATTGTGTTATGTGATGTGGTGTTCATGTTAACAGATGTAGAATCAAAAACAGGGTTGAAAATATGTTCAAACTCTATGAGAGATGTTTCCACAAATCTTCCTCGCTCGTCTCGATATCTACTCGTAAAACACAATTAAAAGGAAATGATGTGAGAAAAACAAATAACAAAAAAAGATAATAAACTAACTAAAAATGAAATTGAAAAAGGGAACGAAGTCACAATTTTGCTAGAGGATCCTTCAACTAATTGTATCGTCTCCCCGACAACGGCGCTAAAATTTGATTACGCCCAAAAAATAACGCGGTAGTTGTAGTACAACTTTGGGGTGTCGTATCCACAGGGTCATGGAAGAATGTTTAAAAGAGTTCAATAACTTAGGGTCCTTGTGATTTGGATGAAAAGAATTTTTTTTATTTAATTAAAATGTAAATATCACGGGATATAATGATGGAATTTAAGTCAATATGTAAAATAGTGAAGCGTCGGAATTCCCCCAACTGAATTGGATCAATCAACATCAATAATTCATACATTTTCTACATAATTAGAAGTTTTTATCCTAACTTTCTAATCGGAGGATTTAGCAATACAAACCAATTTAATTTCACATGTAATTCTAGAATTTAAATTTCCTAAATCTCATTCTCACATTAATTTATTGAAATCGGATTTCAAAAAGCGACCATATATTTCTAACATATAGCAGTAATTAAATACACCAATAAAGTATCTGAAATTTAAATTCAAAAAAATATTTTAGTTGTTCAATGGAAGAAATTTGATTAAATCCATGAAAAACTTAATAACAGTTGAGTCAAACTCAAAACTAATTAAAAGTAAGGAAATATAAACTCTAGAATTTTTTATACAATGAAAAACACATTACATGAGTAAAAGATGTTGAAATCTCCAAATTGCCCCCTGAAAGTAGATAGCATCAGGGTAATTTCACTAACAAAGACTCCAAGGAAGAATTGTAGAAAGAGTGAGAAAGCTCAATCTAAACAAGCAAGAAAAGCCCTTTCTTCATCGTTCGAAGGGAAAGCTTTTATTTTTCGATGAAAAAAAATAATCAAATCTCGATCTCCAAAAGTATCTTCCTTCCTCCGTTGCATCAACAAGTAGAAGGAAGATAACGTAATTCTTTTTGATGTAGAAACTCGGAGAGAGAGACAGAGAGGGGACTTTTCAATATCATTCATTTTCAGAGAATCAATGGAAGCTATTTGTTGTTCTACCCGGTAAAGTCCCATCCACAAATCTTATGGGCCTAGCAAAAGCTAAATTGGATAGGATCCTAAAGGTATAATGGTCACTGGCCCGAATTCAATTTCCTATGTTGTGGATTTTCCTTAATAGTTATTGCCTCAATCCCCAATCTGAAGACACATACATTTCCATGGGCATAAGTCAGACAATTTTCGATCTAATACTGTCTTACTAACCATCTTCGATCTCTTGCAATAGTTTAGTGTTTCAAACACTAGTTTGGGCTAATTATTTTTATTGTGTCAAGAAAATCATATTGAATTGTCATCGTTGCAAAAACACAAGACTATACATCTTTTCCAACTAAGAGCTTTAGCAACCTGATTCTGCCTTCCCAATCTATGTTTCCATGAGAATTGAACTCAACAAGAAATTCATGCGATCTTCCTTATTAAGAGACAAATTCTATTATGTCTTGAAATACGCGTAGACTACATTATTTGTTGGGGCAGTAAACTTAGTCCATAAAAGGTAATAACGCCATGTATCTGTAAACCCAAGATAAACTAACCAAGAGGGGGGGTGAATTGGTTTTTAAAACTTTTTCGTTAACTACTACGAAATTTTAAACAAATGATAACACAAATGATAAAGAAATAAACTAAATGAAAATAACCACGTAGATGGTATGATATATGCTTGCACAAGGTAAAAAGTTAAGTAGAGAGTTAGAGAATGCAAACGATATGTTATGGAGGTTCGATCCAAACCAACGATCTAAGTCCCCCGTTACCAAGCTCTCTATCATGAGCAAGTCCTTTCTCACTATGTTGATTGACTTGTGATGCAATTCAACCATTTACAACGCTCCCGGTGACTTACAACCAAGGAGCACCGATCCTTTTACAATGTTGAGTTTTTCCGGGACCCCAACACGACCCACAATTCAAAATGAATTTACAAGTGAAATTTTCTCTTCTTATTGAATGATAGAATTAAGATTGATAATAAGAAGAGAAGAGGCAAACACTTTAATAAATGATAATGAGTTTAGCTCAAAGTGTTGAGATGAAAAACTTCTTGAAAAAACTAAAGATTTTCACTAAGTTAAATCACTCAAAAGTTTTTCAACAGTTTGATGCTTTTTTATCTTCTTAAAGATTGATAATAAGATGGTTGTGAGCAATAAAAAGTCTCACTTAATGCTCAAAAAGTGTATTTTCAAGTGAAGGAATAGTGAGGTATTTATAACACTCAAACGGTCAAAAACTCTGCCGTACCGGACGTCCGGTAAAATACCGATGGTCAACTAGCCGTTATTTTTTGTCAGAAGATTGGACCGTTTGAAAAATGACCGTTGGAGAATTTTTGATTATACCGGACGTTCGGTATGTGTACCGGATGTCCGGTACAGTCAAAAGTGATCGAAACGTCCTCATTTTTAAATCTTGTCAAATGTAAATGATGGAGGGATGTTTAAGATGTTTTTCAAAGTTTTTGTCATATTAAAAATATGTGTTACGATTTTTTACTTTTGAAAAACATAATTTTCAAGTAAAGCATTTTTGTCGTGCATTTTGTAAAATCAAAACTTTAAGCTTGTCACGATGCATTACCAAGTATTAATACGTTTTACTTTTACATATGATCGTGAAACGTCTAAGTATTTAGTTTGAATATTTGATGCGCATTGCTCAACGGTACTTTGACTTGTGTCTCGATTTTCGTTGAGGTAACCTTTTGCGGTATTTGTAAAATCATTCTTCATGGCCTCGATTGTTTGATCATGTTTCCACGTTGACCATTGTGTGCAGATATCTTGGTCTTGAACTTTGTGCCATCGAATGTACTTATGTGCAATAATCACTATGGATACTTAAATCAATTTGTTAGCATTAAACATAATTTGTTTGTGATAATCAAAACGAGAAGTCAACCATAGGTCAACAATTTCTCTCTTTTTGATTATGACAAACACATTGATTTGCAATGTATGATTCAGAACAAATTGATAGTTAATATACACATTCTCCCTATCGAATTAGCATGCATTCTTCCTGTTCAAATATAATCATGCAAATCTCTATATCTTCCCCATTTTGGTATAAGCAAAAAGTACGCAATCATGTAAAAATAAATGAAGATAACGGATAAGCATTTCATAATTATGACAAAGTTGAAATACATAATCAAAAGTTCAACCATAGTTTAAAGCAATTTTAAGAAAACAATAAAAAGATTACAGTGCTGGAGGAGGATGATGCGGAAACCGAGCAAGCATGTCGGCAAAGAAGGCGGTCATCTGATCCTGCATGGCAGCCTGCTGGGCGACGATCGTGTCCTGCTGAGCTCGTATGTGACGGAGTTCACCGCTCATCCCGTCAACAATCATAGTAAGAGAGTCGATCAACCCATGTAACAGTGAAAGCTGGTTCTCATCGAGGCCCTGTCTAGTAGGAGCTCTCGACCTCGAGGTGCCAACAGGTGGTGTATCCTCGTCGTCGTCGTCATCAACATCTTTGTCGGCAACGGTAGGGTATAAGGTCCCGACGTCGGATCGAACCCCTTTGTTTCGGACACCCATTGTCCACCCTTTTTAATAATTTTCTTTCGTTTAAGTGTGTTAGAACTAATAGTGTCGGTGGGTCGAGGTTTAATAAAAGCTTCATTGTGAAGAGGGACCTCAAAATGATGAAAAATTTTAGTGAGGAGCATGCTGTAGGGGAGTGCCTTGGATATGCGTGAGGAACGAACAAGTTTCATGGGGCCTAATGCGATAGTCGGGAAATCAACCTGATGTCCAACGAGGAAAGAGTCAAGGAGAAAAAGATCAAAGCAATTTACGTCGTCCCGATGCCTTTTTTTTGGTAAAATGACATTGGCAATGATATTTTGTAAAACTTTGCACGGGAGAGTAAGTTGGTTTGTCGAAATCTTTGTGATGTTTTTAAAATCCTTACCCGTTACGCTATGACACGCGTCGGCCGGTTTATAGTCTTCCACCATAGGGTGGGTTTTATGCACAAATTTTTGGATGTTACAAGGTTCGAGTTCTAGGATGGTGCGAAGAAGTGGTTGTGAAACCGTCATACGAATATTTTTGACAAAACAAGTAATGTCTCCCGTACAATGAGTAATGGTCATATCGTTGTAAAAAGTGCGAATCAAATCCGGATATGCATTTTCGTGAATTGTGCAAATCGAGGTCCAACCCATAGTCGTGATATATTCTTCTATCCTAAATGTGGGTTCATCAAAGGAAAAAGAAGTGAGATCGATATCTTTACCTAGGAGAATGGGTGCCTTTGCAAGGAGATTCGTTGGTGTTTCGAGTTCGAGGTCCATGTCCTCTTCATCGGAGGATGGAGGTGGAGGTGGAGGTGGACGCCGAACAATTTGCTTGAGCCTCTTCCCTTTACCGCGTGAAGTCGACATTGTGCACAAGTAGTTGGAATTTTCGAAAAAAATTGACTTGAAGAGGACGATTTTCGAAGTTTATGGATTTAAATCTTTGAAGGGGGATCTAGAGTGGTAGAAAATTTTGTAAAGTAGTAGACTTGAGCGATTAATAGTGTAATTTTGAGCAAAAGTAAGGGAAGATGTGAGATTTGAAATTTAGGGCTCGGTTTTGAAAGGGAAATCGATGAATAGTTCGAATTGTAGATTCGAATTTGGACCCAATGTGGTTGGAAATCGATTTTGAGAGAAGATTTGGAGATAATTTGAGAGTTAGTGGAGAGGAGAGCAATGGATGAGAAGAAAAGAGAAGAGAAATGGAGAAGAAAAAAGGTGAATTGCGTTTTTAAAACCTGTAATTTTCCAGTACCGGACGTCCGTTATATATACCGGTGTCCGATAAAAGGTAACCAAAAAGGCAGAAAAAGTTATGCCTTACTGGACAGTCCATACCGGACGTCCTGTATTTTTTTTTTTTTAAACAATGAATAAAAATGGAAAATCATTTAGTAAATAAAAATAAGATTTTTAGAAATCATTTTAGCTCGATAAGACCTAAGCTTCGTCGAATAGTTGAGAAACGATCGAGCGCAAGGGGTTTTGTGAAAATATCGGCTAATTGATGTTCGGTGTCAACAAATTCAAGTGAAATATCACCGTATTGAACATGATCTCTTAAAAAGTGATGTCGAATCTAAATATGATTCGTTCGAGAGTATAAGACGGGATTTTTGGATAAATTAATAGCACTTGTATTATCGCACATGATAGTCCTATATGATCATAAGATAGGTGAGTCCCTAAGGGTTTGTTTCATCCATAGCACTTGAGCACAGCAACTTGCAGCGGAAATGTATTCGGCATCGGCCATAGATAGGGCTACGGAGTTTTGTTTCTTACTAAACCATGAAACCAAAGCAAAACCAAGAAAGAAACAAGTGCCACTAGTGCTTTTCTGATCAACTTGAAAACCGGCCCAATCAGCATCCGAGTAACTAAGTAATTCAAAGTGAGTACGTTTCGAATACCAAAGTCCTAAGTTTTGAGTCCTACTAAGATATCTAAAAATTCATGTTACGGCTTTATGGTGAGATTCCTTAGGATTTGATTGAAATCGAACACATAAGCATACACTAAACATGATATCGGGTCTACTTGCGGTTAAATAAATAAATGATCCAATCATATCTCGATATTTGGTGATGTCGACGGAAGTGCCTTGATCGTCTTTGTCAAACTTTGCGAAAAGTGCTCATCGGAGTATTCATTGGTTTTAGATCATTCATCTCAAATCTCTTTAGTATGTCTAAGATGTGCTTACTTTGATTTATGAAAATATCATCACATACTTGTTTAATTTGAAGTCCAAGAAAGAATTTGAGTTCACCCATCATACTCATTTCAAATTTCATACTCATGTTTTTAGAAAATTCTTCACAAAGTTGAATATTTGTTGCATCAAAAATGATGTCATCAACATAAATTTGAACAATAAGTATGTCTTGTTTTTGGATTTTGATAAAAAGAGTAGTGTCCACTTTTCTAATAGAAAAACCATTTGAAAGTATAAATTTGCTCAAACGTTCATACCATGCTCTAGGAGCTTGTTTGAGGCCGTAAAGAACATTTCTAAGCTTGAACACATGATTTGGAAATTTATGATTTGTAAAATCGGGTGATTGCTCAACATAGACTTTTTCTTGAATAAATCCATTCAAAAATGCACTTATAACATCCATTTGATAAAGCGTGAAGTTTTTGTGACATACAAATGCAAGAAGCATGCGAATGGATTCTATTCAAGCTACTGGTGCAAAAGTTTCTTCATAGTCAATTCATTCTTCTTGATTGTAACCTTGGGCTACTAATCTAGCCTTGTTATGCATAATGATTTCATTTTCATCTATTTTTTTCGAAAAACCCATTTAGTGCCAATAATGGTTTAATTTGTTGGTCTAGCAACCAAGTTCCAAACATGGTTTCTTTCAAATTGATTAAGTTCATCTTGCATTGCTAGAATCCAAAACTCATCAAATTTCGCTTGTTTAAAGTTTTTGGGTTCAATTTTGAAATGAATGCACAACTACCAAGATAATTTCTAAGAGAAGTTCTAGTAGTAATACCTTTTAATGGATCGCTGATTATTAACTCATTTGGGTGAGATGAGACAAACTTCCATTCCTTTGGTAAGGTGGAGTCATCTTCAGCTTCGGTGGATGTTTCTTCTCTTTCTTGATCGTTGGGCTCATTTGATTATTCTTCATTAGGCACTCCTTTGTCTTGAACATTCATTTCTTCAAAATGAGTCTCTAAACCTATATCATCATCAATACCCTTCTCTCGATCAAGTAGATTAGTTTCATCAAAAGTAACTTTGTATTGATTCTTCAACGACTAGAGTTCTTTTGTTGAAAACTCTATATGCTTTGCTAGTAAATGAATAACCAAGAAAAATTCACATATCGGATTTTGAGTCAAATTTTTCCAAATTGTCTTTTGTGTTTAAAACAAAACATTTGCAGCCGAAGGTATTCTATTTTTCCAAAGCTCGTACGGAGTTTTGGTTTTCTTACGGCTAACCAAAACTCTATTTAAGATATAGCATGCGGTATTAACGGCTTCGGCCCAAAAATATTTTGGTAAATTATTTTCATTTAGTATGGTTCGAGCCATTTCTTGTAATGTGCGATTCTTCCTCTCTACTACACCATTTTGTTAAGGAGTTCTAGGAGCCGAAAAGTTGTGTTCATATCCATTATTGTTACAAAAATCATCAAATGCAAGATTATCAAATTCTCCACCATGGTCACTTCTAATCATAGTAATAGTGTGACCCTTTTCATTTTCAACTTTCTTACAAAAATGTTTGAAAGCTTTTAAGACTTCATCTTTTGCACTTAAAAATATTACCCATGTAAATCTAGAAAAATTATCAACGATAACAAAAGTATAGTGTTTACCACCTAGACTAGCCGTTCTTGACGGTCCAAAGAGATCCATGTGGAGAAGTTGCAATGGTTTTGTTGTTGAAGAAATATTTTTGATTTAAAAGAACTTTTGACTTGCTTCCCAAGTGACAAGCATCACAAATTTTGTCCTTTTTCAAATTTCAAGTTTGGTAATCCGTTCACAAAACAATTTTTAGAAATTTTCGAAATAAGTTTCATGTTTACATGACCAAGTCTTCTATGCCAAATCCAAGTTTCATCTTTAAAACCAAGAAAGCAATGTTTATTATTTTCATATTCAATATTAATAATATAAATATCCTTGTTTCAGCTCCATATGAAAATCACCTCTTTTGATATAGTATCCTTAATTAGGCATTTGGAAGAATTGAATTTTATATTGTAACCTTCATCACATAATTAACTAATACTTAGCAAATTATGTTTGAGGTTATCGACTAATAAAACATTTTCAATAGAGGGGGATAGGTAATTACTGATGTTGTCGATTCCGATTATCTTCCCTTTTGCATTGTCTCCAAAAGTCACATGACCTCCATCCTTTTTTTTGAAGTTTGAAAGTAGTGATCGATCTCTGGTCATATGCTTTGAACATCCACTATCCAAGAACTACTTGCTATTGGTTTTCTTTGGTATCTACAAAAACAATTTGATTTTTGATTTTTGGTACTCATACAAACTTGGGTCCTTGATAGTTAGTTTGTGGGGATTCTTTAATCCACTTATTTTTGTTTTCAAAGTATAATTTCTTTTTTAACTAAACAATTAAAAGAAACATGTCCAATTTTATTACAAAAAGTGCAAATGGTGTTTGAAGATTTGACAAACATGTTTTTAAGGGATTTTTGTTTTAAAAATTGCTTGAATCCGATTCCCCCTCTATCAAAAACAGATTTTTGATTTCCGAGCATTAAATCAAAATTCTTCTTTCTTTCGGTAAATTTATAAACTATTTTTGTCAAATCATCAACTTTTTCTTTTAGGGAACTATTTTTCTTAATCAATAAATCATGGTCAAGATTTTCTTTTGATTTTTCCAAAGTTTTCTTTAATTCATCTTTTAATAAAGAATTTTTCTTTTGAAGAATGGAATGACTTAAGGCAAGTTTTTCAAAAATTTCAAGTAATTCATCATTAGAGAATTTTTCTTTGGTACTTACCTCATCTTCGTACATGTTTGCGATTTCATGTTGATCATCGCTTTCATTTTGATCTTCGTCGTCACTATCATTCCAAGTAGTTTGAAATACTTTTTTCTTGAAACTTCTCTTCTTGTTCGGGCACTCGGTTCTCTTGTGGCAGGGTTTGTCACATTCGTAGCAAATAATCTTTTTACTCTTTTCTTCTCATTTGTCGTCTTTTCTTTGAAACTTTTTGTTGTTCCGAAAGCCTCTCCATTTCTTGACGAGAAGTACAAGATTATCGAGCTCTTCATCACTCATGTTACTTGTTGATGTCTCCTCATCAATTGTCGATTTTAGACCAATTTGTCGTTTAGGAGTTTCTTTTGATTCTTCTTTGCTTTTCCTTGTCTTTTCTATGATCTCATAGGTTATTAACGTTCCATATAGTTCTTCCAACGGATATGTATTCACATCCTTTGTGTTTTCTATAAATATTCGTATGGGACTCCATTCTTTCGAGAGTGACCTAAGCATTTTGCTCACAAGTTCACCGTTAGTATATTTTCGATCAAAACCCTTTAAGCCATTAACAATATTAACAATGGACTCATCTTGTTTCATATTTATCTTAGTTTCCTTAACATTTTTTGTTCCAACATGAGTGACTTATAGAGCATGCCAAATTTCATTAGCCGGATTACATGTGCTAATTCTATTGAATTCATTTTTATCTAGTGTACAATAAAGCAAATTTTTGGCCTTAGCATTTAATGACAATTTTCTCCTATTTTCTTCATCGTATTCCTCTCTAAGCTTAGGAATACATTGATCGAGTTTGCCATCAAGTTTAATAGTCTTAGTAGACACATAGGGACCGTATTCAATAATTTCCCAGATATTATAATTAATAGATTTAATATAAATCATCATTCTAGCTTTCCAATAATTATAATGTGTGCCATTAAAGAAGAGATGACGATTGTAGAATGTCCCTCGAGATTTTGAAAACCGATGTTAGCCATAACTCAAGATTGTGAAATCTTAAAGAAGTGAGTACCGGGCTCTGATACCAATTGTATACCCAAGATAGGACAACCTGAAAGAAAATACTTCTTTCAAAAAGAAACACGGAAAATTTTTCCCAATTTGCAACTACTATAATAAAAAATATCATGATTTTTCAAATTTCCTAATGTTCCTACAGAAACTAAGATCTGTAAATGAGATGCTGAAACATGACCAAGGCGAGATGCCATAAATAAAACATAGAAGAAGAATGACTCAAACGAAAAGATGAGAAACCAACACTAGTCACTACAATTTCTAGTACTTTAAGTCAATCCAAAACTTAGAGTCCCTTTGCCTATGGTCGGTCCCAATCAGCTTCTAAGCTTGTGGGTCCTCAACATAACAAATGATAGAAAAAAATTGACTAATGTCCAAATTCACATAATTGACTAACGAAAAAAAGATTTAAGCTAAGACTAGAAATACGGTAGACGTCACAGAGACACAAATAATGTATATCAATGGAACCAACACTTTCTATAGACATAGGAATATCATCAGCAATCATAAGTTATACAAAAGATTTGGAAGATGATGAAACAAAATAAGAGAAATTAGGAGACATAATGAAAAGGGATCAGAATCTAAGACCCACAAGGAAGATGGTATACCTAGAGAACTAGAGGATAACAAACCTATATAAGAGGCGGACATCGCATGTGGTTGTGTTACAAGGAACTCCTAAAACTGCTTAAACATAAGTGGATCTATTAATGGTGTAGCCATTGTAATATTAGATTGAGGTGGTTGGTTTCCAAACATCCATGTAGAGGGACATGTCTTTGTTATCGTTGTTGGGGCTGATGTTGTCGTTGTTGTTAGGGATGTTGGTGTGTGGCTTTATTCAACGATAGATTATATGGTCCCTTCCAATGACCCTTCTACTTATAGAAATGACATTGATCATGGGCAACATTTGAAGGTGATACGAACCTCGTCAATTTGTAACGAATCTTGTATCAAGAATTGTTGCCTAAGAGCGTTCTACACTCAGTTTCAAATGGAAACTGCTACCCAACACCTATAAACAGATGTGAACCTTGGTATAAAGGAGAATGCCACAATCAAGGATGGAATACTCGATTGATAAGTTAAGGATGAAGACCACAGAGAAATCTGATAAGTTCAATTTAGTTCTCAAAGGACAAAAGAGAAATTACTCTCAATTTTATGAATAAAACAACTGCCCCTTTATTGAAAGGAAAAGAGTGCAATTTATAATACTATGGCCATAGAAGATTAGGCTTAGAAATCCTAAAGATTGCAACGATAATTCCTAAAAATATGTGTAAGGCAACGAAAAAAAGGAAAAGTTGAAAATAAAATATTCTTAAACTAAGCCTCTGTTTAAGCCACATTAAAATCTTCATTTTCATTCTTCTACTCATTTTCAACCACACATTCATCAATAAATAATATTTTCCATCACATCAATAACTTTTCCTTCTTTTTCAACCATAAATTCTCCATCAATCTACTATTCCAACATACATTCTTCCAAAATAATGTAGCTCAAACACACCCTAAGATAATTTCGGCCTCAATTTAAGGAAGTCAAACCTGACTTTAATTCTTTAATATTTTAGCCTAAAATTATGCAACAAGAAAGAAACAATTAATTTCAGTCCTAAATCAGCTCCCAATTTTCCTATTGACTTTCTTAGACTTAAATCACGCTTGTTAAGGGGTGGAGATTTCGTCATCACCATCAATGGGCCTCCCCGTGCTTGTTTGAGCCCAAATCCCTAGAATCAGCCCACTTAAAGCATTTTGGAATTTCTTGGCACGTTCTCTTATAACTGGACCAATGAGAACTTGAATTGGATCCTCATTCCATGATCTTGTGCTAGCCATGTCCTCATCATTCCCCTATTCTTGAAAAGGATTTGTCCTCAAATCAAGTTCATCAACTACACCAAAAGGACTCAAATCAGAAACATTGAAGGTAGTACTTACATTATATTCTTCGAGTAAGTCCAGCCTGTATACATTGTCGTTGATTCGTTCCAAGACTTGGAACGGTCCATCCAATCTAGGTAGTAACTTGGTTTTCCATTGAGTTGGAAACATCTCCTTATCCATGTGCAACCAAACCTAATTTCCAGGC